>JAUDYJ010000002.1:139363391-144163391 GCA_030761175.1 Masticophis lateralis
TTTATTCACTTTCAATGTATTAGTTACAAAACAGTTCTGATTGGAATGGAAATCACCCCAAGCCCAAATCTCATTCTCCTAGGATATTTCTTAAATACATAAATCAGATGATCACCAAGAATCATGGGCCATTACAAATAGCAACTTCAAAATATTTAATCTAAAAAAGAAGAATATTGTTGTTATGATAGGCTGCCCTGTTTAACTGCAACAGATCATTGTGATTCCATAATTCAAGGGTGTTTGTTTGTTTGTTTGAAGGAACAAATGAACAAATGAAAGAGATCCATGCAGAGATACGCAGTTCAAAATACTTCCAAGGATAAATCATGACTACAGTTGTGTTAAGGGGAATGCATAAAGGAGAAAAGCTGGAAAGGATAGGACAGTATACTTATTTGTGTAATTGACCTTTCTAGCCCACCCTAATCCCAAAATACTCTTGTAGCAGACAACAAAGATGAAATATAAATTACAGTATAATTAAATGAATACAGTGAAACAATAAATTAACGACATGCATAGTCATCAAAACTATTGTGTTCTCTCCAATCAGCTAGAGTTAAACACTTGTTGGAAAAAGAACCCTTTAACGTGCTTTTGAAATGTAGGAAGGAAAGGGGCTCCATATATCTTTTCAAGGCAGAGAACTCCATAAAATGAGGACCGTAATGCCATGTTATTCTCCCATATCTCACTAGGAATGGGGTCTCTCAGCTGGGCCCTCTAGATAACTAGACAATGCAGGCAAGTTCTGTTATGGCATTGCATAAACCTTACTGTAACATGTAAGGTTTCCAAGATAACAGTCAGCTCATTGAGTTGGGCCTGGAAGCCTACTTTAATCTAGGTATTATTCTGGATTGGTAAAGTGGTGTCACTAGTAATCTTGCTCTCTTTTGTACTAACTGCAGCTTTTGGTTCTCGCTAAAGGCAGCTTCCTATAGAGTGACTTACTGTGTAGACCATTTGAGCAAAGATTAAAGGTATGAACAATTGGTTCAGATAGATCATATTTGGTGCACCTTCCAGGCCACATTTTCCATCTGCCTTTCAGGAGCCATGAGTCCATGGGATCTTCTAAATTGTGAACTTCCTTCAGGAAAGGCTTTGCCTGTCCAGAGAAACTGTTGGATCCAATGTTAATACTGTGTCCCATTTTTACTGGGGAACATCTCTGTCTTGGAGAGATTTATTCTAGGCTCATTTTACCTCACCCAGATCTCCTTCAAGGCCCAATGCTATTTACAACATAATTCTCAATGTCTTTGCTTATATTCCATTGTAATTCAGTTCCTCACTTTAGAAAGCACCAGAGGAAAAGGTCACATAATTATTATGAAATAATTTGTTTACACTTCCTTTCTCCTGACAGAACCATTATTGATCTTGCTCTTGTATGAAAACAAGGTGGAAGGCAGCTGAGAGCTCATGCTTCCACTTATATTAAAGGTCTGGTGAAAGCACTTCATTTGTGTCAAGTCACTATTGGGATAGGTGAAGCAAAAATAGGAAAACTTGGGGCATGTAGTACTGCACAAGTAGACCTGAACCTACCCGTATCCACAGAGTCTATTTCCTTGCTGCTTAGATTCACTCATGTTCACATCCTGGGTTATAGCCAGAGATTAAGTTTATCAAATTACAGCACTCTTTTTTTGTTTTGTTGTCATTGCTCCTTATGGAATTCAACATAGCATTCCCAAAATTTGTAAATATTTTCTTATCGAAAGCACCCCCACCATCCAACCAGGGGTGCTATTCAGTAGGTTCTGGAGAACTGGTAGCGGAAATTTTGAGTAGTTCAGACAACCACAAAATATCACCTCTGGCTGGCCCAAGAGTGGGGTGGGAATGGAGGTTTTGCAATATCCTTCCCCCTGGAGTGGGGAGGGAATGGGGATTTTGCAGTATCCTTCCCCAGCAAGCCACACCACGCCCACCAAGCCACACCCACAGAACCAGTAGTAAAAAAAAATGAATTTCACCACTGCATCCAACAGTGAGTACATCATGATCTTGAGGTAGGTAGGCAGGCAGGCAGACAGACAGACATACTAGTTATACACATACATACACACTCATACACATACATACTCATTTGCTGCAGCCTGCTTTGTATAAATCTATTGGGGAGACTGCTTTGTTGGCATTTTTCATAGAACTAAAGCTGAAATATTTTGTGGCAAAGTTTCCAGCAACTGTATAAATTAATTAATTTTAGCCAATTTTCTTTGGTGTAGTGATAGAAAGCAAATAATAATAATAATAATTAAGAGGGCAGATATCTTTTAACTACTGGAGTTAGATCTTATTTCAAGACCACCCTGGGTCTTCCTGCAGTGAAAACTAATGTGAAAGAACGATATGTAATTGATAGGTTAAATGAAGTTAGCATGTAATATTGAACAGGAATAAATTCAGGAAATAAATGAACTGCAATTTCTATCAAGCCAAAAGTAAATTGAACCTTTGTCATTTTTTATTTGAAAGGGCTGCCATGATTTTAAAGGCAATTTTCCTGTCTAGCTGAGAGTTTCTACATACATATTCCTAGCTTGAATGAAAATACTGCATAGTGTCAGGAATTCTTTTTTATAACCCATAGTCAAGGCTGCAGGTGCACAGTTTTGTGGGTTGTTGTTGTTGTACAAATGCAGCAATTCTGTTGTTCCTTGTTGTTCCAAAGATTAGATTCAGTGGTCCCTGCATAAAGTATATTTATTCTTCCATCAAATCAAAAGTGATGGGATCTCAACTTTTAAAACAAGACTACACATGTGAATATGTGCTCTGTTAAATTAACACCAATGAATAAAATCTGGATTTTGGGTTGCTTATAAGATAGACAGCTATATAAATGTTTAAAATAAAAAATACATTCTAAGTTGTGGGTGGTCCATTGCTGGAGGTTTTCAAAAATACACCGGACAATCATTTGACCAGGATGGCATAAGTCTCCTGCCTTGTTCAGGGGATTAGACTAGAAGACCTCTGAGGTCCCTTCCTGTTCTTTGATTCTATGTTCTATGTTCTAAGACTATGGAGGGCAGATTCCACTGAAGCATATTGGCTGATTTAGCTGAAATGCTTCACAGAACATGATGCTTATCTGAGTTGGATCTGAGTTGAATTATGGGTGTGGGCATGCGCACGTGTGACCCCTCACACTCCCCCACGGTTTTGGCACGCGATGGCAAAAAGGTTAGCCATCATTGCAATATACCTACTGTTTCATTAAATAAAAAGTGATGGGATCTCAACTTTTAAAAGAAGACTACATGGATATGTGCTCTTTTTAATTATAACTAATGAAATAATATCTAGCTTGGAAGCTGGCCAGAGTTGATTATAAGATGGCCAGCTACTTTATATTTAATATAATATAATATAATATAATATAATAAATAAATAAATAAATAAATAAATAAATAAATAAATAAATAAATAAATAAATAATGCTACAATCAGCGGTACAACCACTCTGAATTTTAGCAGAGTACGGCCATATTCAGTATTTCCATTCGAAAATGGTTCTCAGCTGATCTTTAATTAGCGTTGCAATGGATTGCACAGGAGTATCTGTAATATAATATTGTTTCTGCTAGCTTGTTTTCTGCTTTGTAGTTTCATTTTAATACCCCATAGCAATATGGACTAGGTGATATTTAATAACCTCCAGCAATATAATTGCAGCTGTTTTACAGTTTCTCTGCGGTTTCCTACATTAAGTTTGTCTTGATCTCTTGGCATAGCAGCATGTATGAATAATGCACAATTTGATGGAATTGTAATTTAAATGCAATTAGAATAAACTCATCATCGGGGAAGCTCAGCACTGGTACTGACACTTGGAATGATTCTAATTGTCTTTTAATTGTCTTTTTAATGGAACTGTGAGTTTTAAATTGATGGTGTGACTTTAAAGGTAAACTCAACATGCCAAGCATATTTGCATCATTCTAGTGTGTTTGTTGCCAAACTTTCTATTGCACTTCTGCTACAGGATCCTGGTGTATATGTTGGAGCGATTTTTTACTGCAGTACCAGAATTCTTCACAACAATTATTTCCAACCATACTGTGATCCCGATTATTTATTTATTAAATGTATATACATTTATATATACCTATACATAACATGACCAAACATTTAATTTCTAGAGATAGGACATTCTCTAGAAAGATATAAAAGACTCTGGGAAGAGAAGTTTTGAGTAGTTGGAATTTGGTGGATTTTACCACTGACTCTCAAAATCACCCTGCTCACTTGCAGCTTACACACAAGACCACAAAACTATAGGAGTGGTATTTCAGCCATGACTCAGTGACTTTTTCAAGGTTGTATAAATTGCAAAGAAAAATAAATTGAGAGAAATTTCTCCTCCATTCTTCGTCTCCTCACTGATAACATTTTGAAGAACACCAAAATCATCAGGACATCATGGTGGCTATTTTAGAATTATGCATTCAAGACTTTTGTAGAGGTAGCTTGTCATCATGTCATCACGGCAGTGTCACATGATGTATCACAATTTTTTTTCCCTTTGCTAAACTGGGTGTGGGCGTGGCCAGCGTGTGATGCATCCGACCTGCGGGCCGCAAGTTTGACAGGCTTGCTCTAACCTCACTTGCTTGATAATGCAAGGATACCATAGGAAGATTCCACAGATGTGTTCTCTCCTAATAAGCCTCCATCATGAAGGTCTTTAACATCTATATTCTGTCACTTAGATATATAAGCTCAGATTCCAAAGTGTACTGATTATGTAACAAGGTTGTTGTTGTTGTGAGTTGCGAAGTCGTGTCCCACCCATCGCGACCCCATGGACAACATTCCTCCAGGCCTTCCTGTCCTCTACCATCCTCTGGAGTCCATTTAAACTCACGCCTACTGCTTCAGTGACTCCATCCAGCCACCTCATTCTCTGTTGTCCCCTTTTGCCCTCAATCGTTCCCAGCATTAGGCTCTTCTCCAGTGAGTCCTTCCTTCTCATTAGGTGGCCAGAATATTTGAGTTTCATCTTCAGGATCTGGCCTTCTAAAGAGCAGTCAGGGTTGATCTCCTCTAGGACTGACTGGTTTGATCGCCTTGCAGTCCAAGAAACTCGCAGGAGTCTTCTGCAGCACCATAGTTCAAAGGCCTCAATTCTTTGGGGCTCAGCCTTCCTTATGGTCCAACTTTCACAGCCATACATTGCAACTGGGAAAACCATAGCCTTGACTATACACACTTTTGTGGGCTTCTGTAACAAGGTGGAAGGTTGTTAAAGAGACACCCAACCTAGAAGTAAGGAACTTTTTTTTGTTTTTGACAATTTGCCTCTTGGAATTGTGGGTGCTCCATTGCTGGAGGTTTTCAAAAATAGACTGGACAACTATTTGACCAGGATGGTCTAAGGTCTCCTGCATTGAGCAGGGGCTTCCAGCCATCTGTTCTATGGAGAGCAAGATTCCACTATAGCACATTGGCTGATGTAGCTGAAATGCTTCACAGAATAAGATGCTTCTTCTGAATTGGATCTGCACATCAGGGAGCTGCTTCCATTACCACAGATCTATTTTTAAAGCACAATAAGTAAGAGCATGAATTAGGGGGAGGGTGTATTTAATGTAATCCTGTCAGTTATTAATTATATCTTCTGATGGTGTTCCTTTCTTCTCAATCTATTACCTGAAAAACAATCAAATACAAAAAAGAAGAAGCTCTGAATGATTTTTTTTCTTTTCTCCCAAAAAAAGTCTCAACCCATCCCCCCCCCAAAAAATGCAGGGGGGGAGGGAGATTGTAGATATTGTCATCTGATTATGTTAAATGTTGGTGGTTTAGGGGATTTTTCAATTTTATCTAAATATAAAATTACTTGCATCTGAGGATTAAAGATAAAGGTTTAATGCAGGAAAGCTGATTTAAGACTGAGAATCTTTCTGAACAGCATCCATTTAAAAGTTAATCTTTGGTTATCTGTGAAGCTGATTACCTAACATATAAAACCTATAAAAATGGGTTTCTTTTGTTATTATGCAACACAGAACCATTTTGTTTATCTGCATGTCAGTGATCACAATGCAATATGCCCTGGATATGTGCTGAGAAAGCAAATAAATATTTACCTCCGGAGAGAATCTGCCTTTCAGGTTAAATTTTTAAAAAAAGAAGAAAAAGAAGGCGGAGGAGGAAAAAAAGGACGACAGCTCGATTGCAGCGGCATGTCATTATTTCTGCGACAAACAGGATGGTGGCAGTGTCATGTCATTAGAGATGGAAAGCAGCTCTGAAAAGATAGTTGAGCCCTTCTTTTGTGAGTCTGGGATGATCACCACCCAAGAGAGGATGTATCAAATTAATACATTTGATCTTGGCCCAAAGCCTCTGCTATTTAAAGAAGCCTGACACAGCATGCGCTGGTGGGTTATTTTAGTCTGCACCATAAAAAGCTTTCATCGGCTTTATAGGCCATTGCATACCTTTTGTAATTATTTTGTTTTAAGGTATTATTTCAACTTAGGTTATCACAGCATGCGCACACACACATACACACGCACACACACATATACCAGGGGTAAAATCGAAAAATTTTCTCTACCAGTTCTGTGGGCATGGCTTAATTAGTGGGTGTGGCTTGGTGGTCAGGTGACTAGGTAGGTGTGGCTTGTTGGCCGGGTGGGCGTGGCCAAGTTGACATCACTTCTTTGCCCTTTTTTAACCTACAAAACACAACACAACACAACACAACACAACTGGCTCACCCACAATGTAAAAGCAGCTGTGCTAGACCCAAAATGGCCCCTGCAACAAGCAGGAACCTCACACAGGCACAAAAAGTCCAAAAAACCAACTTTCACACTTTACACACACACACACAACACAACACAACATAACTGGCTCACCCACAATGTAAAGCAGCTGTGGTAGACCCAAAATGGCCCCTGCAACAAGCAGGAACCTCACACAGGCACAAAAAGTCCAAAAAACCAACTTTCACACTTTACACACACAAAATTCCACATACAGCTTTGTGAGATTTTGTGTGTTTGTGTAGTTAGAGTGAAACACTACAGAAACACACAAAATCTCAGAAAGCTGCACAAATATTTAATTTAATTTTTATTTTTATTTTTATATAAAAGCAGCTAAATTTAAAACTTCCTAAATTTTAAATGGCTAGGTCTAAAAAAAGAACAACTAAAAAAAACTCAATTAACTATTTTTTTTAAAGTTCCCAAAAGGGAAAAACTTTTCCAATTGAAGGAACAAGGCAGGCAGGCAGATAGAGCTGCTCACCGATGAGCTTGATTGCAGGCAGGGAGATTCAGTTGCTTGCTGATGCAATGGATTGCAGGGATTACAGCAAGCGAAGCAAGGCAGGCATTAATGGGTATTTTAGTTCTGGGGTTTTAATAATTATTGAATTTGTTTTAATTGTTTTTAACTTTTGTGTCTCTATTGTTTTTACTATGGGCTGTACACCGCCCTGAGTCCTTCAGGAGAAGGGTGATGTAACAGTGCAATTAATAAAAAAATAAATAAAATAATAAGTAAATTGCAACCAGCAGCTCAGGATTCAGCCCGAAAAGCGAAGGTAAGCAAGCTGGAAGCTGGGGGGGGGGAGGGATTTTTGCTACCGGTTCTCTGAACTGCCCGCCGCCATCGTTACCTACTCGCTCGAACCGGGAGCATTTCACCCCTCATACATACATACATACATACATATCAAGCTGATGAAGGGAGGAGAACTTGTGGCTCAGAAGGTTAATTCAACTGCCTAACATGCAGGAAGCCCAAGTTCGAATCCAAGTAAGGGTATGGCTAGCTGATCTATACTAGTCTCCCTTTATTTCTTTATCAGCATTTTTCGAATGACCATCAGAGCATTAATATTATCTAATGCTTATGCTTATGAATTATGATTAACATGCTCTGATGCTAAGGAATTCTACTCCCCCTCCTCACCTGAAAAATCTGTTCCAAATGCAAAACACAAGCAGAAGAGAGGAGTTTCTGTTATGTCCTTATAAGGACATCCGCCTGGGATTGGCTGAAGATCCTTTCGGCGGGAGTTTTGAATCCCTGTCAGTGGGCGGTGCGTCTGCCGGAGTGTATATAAGGAGAGCTCCGGCAGCGCACAAGGGTTCAGTTCTTGTTATTAAACCTGTTAATTGAACCCTGCTGGTCACTTCTTCTTTCCTGCGCCGATCTAACACTGGCGACGAAGGTCTAGAGAAGAACCTCCGCGTGGCACGATCGCCATAACGAGCTGAAGTCACTCGACGCGGTCTGAGAAATGGCAACGCCGCAAGCGCCGTTCGCCTCGCTGGCTCCCTTCAACCCCAGCCGGGAGAAGTGGAGTTCGTATATGATACGTTTCCGCCAATTCCTCCGGGGAAACGGCTACAACAACCTAGACGACGAGAGGAAGAGGGCTCTCTTCCTCGCTCACTGCGGCTCCGACGTTCTGGAACTCGCCGTCAACCTCGTCGCACCCAGGGACATTGAAGTCATGTCCTGGGTGGATCTGCAGACTGCCCTGCAAGACCACTATGCACCAACGGGCACCCCCATATCGAACCGCTTTACCTTCCGCCAACGTAATCAGAAGGAAGGCGAATCGCTTAAAGACTTTGTGGCGGCATTGCGTCAAATCGCTGCGAACTGCGAATTTGAGAACGTTGACAATGCCTTACGCGACGGGATCGTCTTCGGGATGAGAGATGCCAACCTCCAAAAGAAGTTCCTGAGCAGAAAAAGACTGTCCCTGAAGGACGTTCTTGAGGAGGCTACGGCTGCTGAAACATCCGAGACCGCCGCTGCTGCCATGCTCCAGTCCCGAGGGATCCATAAGATCCGCAAACCGTCATCTGAATCGTCCGAGGACTCTGCCACACCAACCGATTCAGAGGGAGAGTCGACCGTTTTGAAAGTTTCCCGCCCACCTAGGCGGGAAATTCAAAAAGATGGCCGCCGCGCCGCTCAGTGCGGCAGTTGCAAGGGACACCATCCCCGCCAATCCTGTCGCTGGCGGGATGCCACCTGCAGACGCTGTCTTAAGAGGGGGCACATCACGGAGGCATGCAGAGCCTCTGATCCGGTTCCTGAATCGATCAAGCCCCAGAATCCAGAAAGTCGTCGCGACTCCCAGAGGTCATCCAAATGGTCCTCAATCCACCAAAATCGCGACGACCGCAACAGTTATCATGGCGGCGCTGTGAACCAGACAACGATCGCCCTCACCAGCACCAACAGTGCCACAAAATTCCACGTGACACTGTTGGCAGAAGGCTTGCCGTGCACGATGGAAGTCGACTCAGGCTCCGTCTATTCGATCATCGACTGGCACCAGGTCAAGAGACTGAAACCGAATCTCTCCAAGCGCCAACTTGAACCTCTGCACTCCAAGCTGGTGGACTTCGGCGGCAACCCCATCGGCGTCATCGGAAGAACCAACCTCCGGATCGCCTTCAAGCAGTTCCAGGGCCAGCTTCCCATAACCGTCGTGGAGCATAGCCGCCCGACCCTGCTGGGCGTGGAGTGGTTCCAGCCGCTGGGGCTTTCTATTGGAGGCATTCACCAGATTAGCTCAGGCGAACTCGACTCACTCATCGGAGAGTTCCAAGAAGTCTTCGATGGTAAGTTAGGGACCTTTTCAGGGAAACCCATCTCCTTTAATCTGGACAAGGGGGTAACCCCAATTCGGCTCAAGCCCCGCCGGGTTCCATTTGCCTTGCGGGCTAAAGTAGACGCTCAGCTAGATAAGCTGATTGCCCAAGGTATCCTGGAACCCATCGATCATGCTTCATGGGAAACTCCCATTGTGACTCCCATGAAGCAGGATGGATCTGTGCGCATATGCGCCGACTACAAAGTGACCATCAATAAGGCGTTGCCGCAGAGCGCATACCCCGTGCCAGTAGTGCAACATTTGCTGCACTCACTCGGCAAGGGCAAAATTTTTGCAAAACTTGACCTGGCCCAGGCTTACCAGCAACTGCCAGTAGATCAGGAAACGGCGGAGGCACAGACTATTGTCACCCATAGAGGCGCGTTTAAGTGCAACCGTCTCCAGTTTGGAGTCAGTGCAGCCCCAGGCAGTTTCCAATCCATGATGGAACGCCTTCTCCAAGGCGTTCCAGGGGTGGTGCCTTATTTCGATGATGTACTGATCTCCGGGGACTCAAAGGCTCAACTCCTGGACCGGCTGAGGCTAGTTCTCCAGCGTTTCAGGGAGAAGGGCTTGAGAGTCCGGAGGGACAAGTGCATCATTGGGGTACAGGAAGTCGAGTTCCTGGGCTATCTGATAGATAGTTCTGGCATCCACCCCACCAAATCAAAAGTTAAAGCTATCCATGAAGCTCCCAGCCCCAAAAACAAAGCGGAGCTTCAGGCTTTCCTTGGATTGCTTAACTTCTACGCTATTTTCCTCCAGCAGAAAGCCACTGTTGCTGAGCCGCACCATCGCTTGCTGGCGAAGGCGGTTTCCTGGAGGTGGGGACGTGAGGAAGAGTCTGCATTCAGAGCCGTTAAGCAACTTCTGACCTCTGACAGTGTGCTCATTCAATACAATGAGACACTGCCCCTCAGACTGACCTGTGACGCTTCCCCGTACGGAGTTGGCGCTGTGCTCAGCCACGAACTGCCTACCGGTCGTGAAGCCCCCATCGTATTTTTCTCAAAGACTATGTCTAGTGCTGAGCGCAACTACAGCCAACTGGACAAAGAGGCGTTGGCTATTGTTGCAGGGGTGAAGCGCTTCCACGAATACCTGTATGGACGGCAATTCACCATTGTCACCGATCACAAGCCTCTCCTCGGCCTACTAGCAGGGGACAAGCAGACCCCAGCATTCATGTCCCCCCGGATGACGCGCTGGTCCATATTCCTCGCCGGCTACTCCTACAGCCTCCTCCACCAGCCTGGTAAAGCCATCGCAAACGCCGACGCGTTGAGCAGGTGCCCATCCGCCGAATCCGTGGAAGACCCGGCCCCCACGCTCGAGCTGCTGCATATTGACAACGACAGCAACTGTCCCGTGACATCTGCCGACGTAGCGACGCACACGCGAGCTGACCCCATCCTCCGGCAAGTCCACTCCTGGGTCCTGAGAGGCTGGCCGACTCGAATTGACAGCGACGACTTCAGCCCATTCAGCCGCAAGCAAGGGGAGCTGTCCACCATGCGCGGCTGTTTACTATGGGGAGATAGGGTGCTGATTCCCAGCACTCTTCAACGAAGGACTCTTGCTGCGCTGCACAAAGGACACCCGGGCATAGTCCGGATGAAAGCCCTGGCACGGAGCTACGTCTGGTGGCCGTCACTGGACAAAGACATTGAACATTGGGTCGCCAGGTGCAGCCCGTGCCAAGAAGTCAGAGCCGCCCCGCCTCAATCTGACCCGATGCCCTGGGAGACTCCGAGCTCCCCCTGGTCGCGCATTCACATAGACTTTGCTGGCCCCATTCATGGGCACCACCTCCTCATCGTGGTTGATGCCTACTCCAAGTGGTTGGAAGTCGTCCCCATGGCATCCACCACAACAGAAGCTACCATCCGTGCCCTCCGGCGCCTCTTCGCGACCCATGGACTCCCAGACGTGTTGGTCTCAGACAACGGGCCCCAACTTACGTCCGTGCCCATGGAAGCTTTCCTGGCTGGCTTGGGCATCCGCCATGCCCTCTCTGCCCCTTACAGACCGGCCGGAAATGGGCAGGCTGAACGGATGGTGCGGCTCACGAAGGAGTCGCTCGCCAAGATGGGCCCGGGTGACTGGCAGGAGCGCATTGACACTTTTTTGCTTACCCAGCATATCACGCCTCACTCTGCCACCCGAAAATGCCCCGCCGAACTTTTAATGGGCAGGAGACTCCGGTCACCCCTGGACAGACTGCACCCACAATACTCCTCTGAGGTGCCCGCATCCGCCAGTCGCCAACTTCGCCAGTTTTCCGTCGGTGATGCCGTCTTCGCTCTTAATTTCCACGGCTCGCCTAAATGGCTTAAAGCTACAGTACACAGCACAACCGGTCCCAAATCCTACCGCGTTGAGCTGGACGATGGACAGATCGTGAGACGTCATCTCGACCAGCTCCGCAAAAGGTGGAGGGAAGTGAGCGAAAACCACCCCGACGAGATAGGCCTAAACCACCCCGGCACAGTAGGCCTAAACCACCCCGACGAGGTAGGCCTAAACCACCCCGGCGCAGTAGGCCTAAACCACCCCGGCACAGTAGGCCTAAACCACCCCGACGAGGTAGGCCTAAACCATCCCGGTGCAGTAGGCCTAAACCACCCCGACGAGGTAGGCCTAAACCACCCCGCCGCAGTAGGCCTAAACCACCCCGACGAGGCAGGCCAAAACCACCCTGGCGAAGTAGGCCTAAACCTCCCAGACGAGGGAGACCGGCGACCCGAGGGAAGAACAAACACCCCGGCACCTAGCCTAATACCAGATCCGGCAAGACAAGTAGACCGGGGACAACCCTGCAGGGGAAGCCAACATCAACCCTGCGAAGTGGGCAACCGGCAGCCCAGAGATGGGGACCTCCAGCCAACATTCCAGGAGGCCCTACAACAACCCGCCAACCGCGCAGAAAACCAACCCTGCAAGGAAGGCCTCCACCACCCCGGCAGGGTAGGCCAACGCCAACCCGACCAGGTCGAGCAGCCCAGCGGCCAGAGGGAACATTCGGCACCACCACCAGACCAACCGCGCAGAGAGGGCCTACACCACCCCTGCAAGGTAGGCCTACGCCACCCCGACCGAGCCGACCAGTCACCTTTTCCGTCCGCCTGCCGCCCCGGGAGTAAGCCGGACTCGACCGGAGAACCCGGGGGCTCAACCCAACCACCACCGCCGGACCCGCACCCTGACCCAGACCGGCGCGACCCCAGCCCAGAGGGGACCCGAGGGAGACCCAGGGACCTACCGTGGCTCAGGAGTTCCGGACCGGTCAAGAGCAGGGATCCACACCGGCGGCTCCACGATCCGTGCAGGAACGAGGCAGACCAGCATCGCCCGCAGGCGGAGGTCCGTGACCCGGCCGGAGGTTCGGACACAGTGCCCGCGTCCTCGACGGCCAGATCCAGCCCGGCACCGGGGAAGAAGCCCCGAGCAGAGCAGACACCCTCCGTCCGGGAGAGTGTCCATCTTGACTGTGAACTGCGCAGGTCTACGCGGGCACGTAGACGTCCTGTTTATCTTAGTGACTATTTCCCTGATCGACTGACTAAGAACTAGGGGGGAGGAGTGTTATGTCCTTATAAGGACATCCGCCTGGGATTGGCTGAAGATCCTTTCGGCGGGAGTTTTGAATCCCTGTCAGTGGGCGGTGCGTCTGCCGGAGTGTATATAAGGAGAGCTCCGGCAGCGCACAAGGGTTCAGTTCTTGTTATTAAACCTGTTAATTGAACCCTGCTGGTCACTTCTTCTTTCCTGCGCCGATCTAACAGTTTCAGTTTCAGTTTTACTTTCACAGCAGGAAGCAGCTTTAATACAGAACCCACTTGAACTAAACCACAGCCAGGAACCTTCCTGTCTCCTTCTTGCTCACACAGCAAATACTGTTTCACTTTCCAAACAGCCTTCTAATGCTAAGGAATTCTATTCCTCCTCCCCACCTGAAAAGAAATCTGTTCCAAATGCCAAACACAAGCAGAGCACAGGAGTTTCAGTTTCAGTTTTACTTTCACAGCAGCAAGCAGGGGATAGGATAGGGGAAGCTCCTATTGGGGCAAGGCTGAGGGAGAGAAAGTCATAGGATAGGAGAGGCCTCTGTGCAGCAAGCCTGAGGGAGAAAATGGGATAGGATAGGAGACATTTCTGTGGGGCAAGGCTGAGGGAGAGAAGGGGAGAGGAGAGGCTGATCATAACTACTCATTAAGTTTCAAGCTTAAAGTGTCCATTTATCAAGCCCCATCACATAGTTTCATAGCGAAGCTAGTGTGTGTGTGTTTATGTATTTATGTATGTATGTATGTATGTATGTATGTTTTAAGTATTTTTCTATCGAGACACCTGGTCTACCCCAACGTGGGAGGGGGCATTCTGCTCCCTTTTGCCTTTCTTTATCAGCAAAATACTTTATATATATAATATATAATATATATAATATATTTTCATACTTAGACTTATATGCCACTTTGCAGGCCTCTCTAAGCAGTTTACAGAGTCAGTTATATTGCCCCAAGAATCTGGGGCATTTTATTCACATCTGTTCATTACATACAAATGTTCATCCATGCACACAGACACACAACTTTCACAGTATACATTGAAAACCACTTCATCTACCTGTGAATATTAAAGTATGTGATCTATAAATTTCCTGCCCCTATGTCTTGTTTAATGTTACTTATAAGCACATGATTATCATAGTTTATTACCTACCCAGTATATAAATATGTGTGTGATAAATAAAATATATTTGTCACGCACATATTCTTTATACGAGCCTCCTGTTTTCTTTTCACGTGTGCTTTCTTTCTCATGCTAATATCTACGTAACATTTCCATTTCTAAATGTGCCCAATCCTCAAGATGGATTGATAGTCCTGGACAGATAATGTACATGGAGGTTATTTTAACTTTGGACTGAGTGCTGCATCTTGCATTTTATTCCATTCCACCCCACCCATTTTGAAAAGGAACATTTAATAATGCTACAAAAACTAACACATATGGCTTTTTCTATGGTGCTTTCCAGAGTCTCTGATTTATTCATGCAGAACATCATCTGATGTGCTTTTTATTTATTTATTTTTCTTTCTATATTTAAAACATTTATATAGCCACTTATATTATATTGAACTCTGGCTGACTCCCAATCACTTGTTGGGCACCATTCCAATTTGTACTGGGTTTTTTTCCATGTTTTTAAAGGTATGGCTTTAGAATGGTAGATGCCTGAGAACATTATTCATCTAAGCTCCTTTTTGCCTTGCTCTGCTTGGATGAAACAGTTTAAGTGTAAAAAAGCATAGATTCAGGTGGAAATCTTTTGCATCTTTAGTTCTGGAGTGTAAGCTCTCCAGTTGTGTTCCAATAGTACTCTAAAATAAACCTTGATTTAATAAGGACCGCTTGAGGGTAGAGGTTTCCATTAAATCAAAAATTTTCCTAAATCTGAATTTACATCATTTGCATCCATTTACACCACTTGTAAATGATGCATTTGATGAAAATTCCATCTTTTTCAGTCAAGACTTCATTTAATAGACAAACAGTCCATCAAATGGTGGTGAAATTTCAATGAAAAATGTGTTTGTTTTTATCTCATGTCTACTAAACCAAGGATTTACTGTACCAGGAAAGGGCTCTATCACCAAGCAGATAATCCATGAGACCTCCCCCTTTTTTTATTGGAAAACCTGCTGCCTTAAAATCCAACTCCAGTCATTGAGCATTTTTAGGCAAAATTCTTTGAAGTTTTAATTGAACTGGATTTCATCCTAAGCTTCTGGGTTTTTGTGTGCAGGTAGTCTTCCACTTACAACCATGCGTTTAGTGACTTTTTGAAATTACAGCAACACTGAAAAAAGTGATTTATGACCATACTTCACACTTACAACAGTTGCAGCATTCCCATGGTCAAGTGATCAAAATCTGGACTCTTGGCAACTGGTATGTAAAAAAAAAAGTTCTGTGACTAGGTCTCTGTTATCAAATTCAATGTTTAGATTGTCATCTCACATATTTTAAGGCGCATGACAGCCAGAGATGAGCTGCATAGAAATTAAACAACATAAATATCCTCTTAAGTAACAGGGATTCATGTCAAGAATACATTTTTTAACTGAGATATATGATCAAAGGCAGGGGTTGATTGATTAAAAAAAAGAATGGGTTCCTTTCTGTTTTGCTATTTTTCAGCTCACAGAAGAAGGGAAGTGTATGATAAAGGGTGTGGAGCAAAGTACTTGCATGTATATTTCTGCCTGTCTTGGAAGGGGAAGCACAAAAGGTGGAACAGAAAATATCCAAGTTAAGCTGAATTTCAGGCAACCTTATGAAAATTCAGTTTAAAAGTTCTTGGTTGCCTGAGATGGGTGTACTCTTTAGGGTTCATTAATTCTAACTATCAGAATAGTGAAGGTCTCTCCACATATCCCCATCCAGGCAAGCTTATAATAAGATGGAGGCCTTATCTGCATCTTACAGACAGATATAACGAAAAACTTCTGCACTCATGGCTTCTGTTCTTTTCTTCTCATCTCCCTTTTCTTTCTTCCCCCCACAGTCCCACCTCTCTCCTGATACCATCTGGCTTTGTGCCTATCTTAGAAAATATTTCAACAGGCCCATTTCTCACAGGACCAGTCTTTCATCTTCGCTCAATTTAATTTCATATTTAAATTCCTTTTCAATTTTTTCTTCTTCTCCTCCTCCCTAAATATAAATTCTTTTTTGTCTTGTACTACTTACTTACATGAGGCTTGAAACTGTTTCAAATGCTATATAAATAAATGAGAATTAGAGAGGCTGAGGAATTAACCTGTAATTCTTGACGCCAGGGTTTTTTAAAATTTTATTTTTAACTATGAAATGTGTAAACACACACACACACACACACACACAAATAAATAAATAACGCATTGTGAATTTTAAAAAATGGAACTCTTTTAAAACTAACAATTCTTCCCACAGAAGCCCCTCAAAAAGATGCCACTACTTTATGGGTTGTCTTAAGTTTAATAAGTTAATTTCTTGAAGTAATTAAAAACTTCAAGAAATGTTGTTTTTGTTCAGTCTCATGTGAAAGCCTGAAAAAGTTCGTGTTTCTTTAAAACTATGTGTGCCCTAGTTTTAATCATACATATTATATCAAATTGAATGAGATTAGTATGCAATATGTAGTGTTTCTTATTGATTATTAATATGCATACTAGCTTTAGCAACTACATTTTTTTCTAACTACAAAGCATCTTATCTCAAATTTCCTTCCCTGCCAAGAACCTCTGTCCCAAACAACTATTTCAGCATTTTTTATTCTTTCAAGAAGTCTTAGCTCCTTGGTTAAAAAAATCACACTGCTGATCTTATCCACACATTATTAAAAAAGAATGAGTTAGACCAGGGGTGTCAAACTCGATTTCATTGAGGGCCTCATCAGGATTGTGTTTGATCTCAAGGTGGGGCCAAGGTGGGTGTGACCATCTTGACATTATTCGTATCGGGGGCACCTGTGGTGGTCTGAGCGCTCTGCCAGCAAAAACGGAGCTGGGGAAGTCTGTGTGCAGCCCTCCTGAGCTCTGTTTTCACTGGCAGAGGGTTGCAGGAGGCTGTCACAACCAAAAACAGAGCTTGGGGCGGGGGGAGGCACTCACAGTCCTCCCAAGTTCTGTTTTCTCTGGCAGAGGCTATTACAGCCGAAAATGGAGCTTGGGGGCCCAGACCTTCACTGTTTCCAGGGTGGGCCAGATCTAAGCACCTTGTGGGCTTCGAGTTTGACACCCCTGAGTTAGAGATTTTGCTTCGACCAAACTTAGTGGTGAGGTAAATAGTAACACCAAATAAAATCGAGTAACATTTCTCATGCCAATTAAAAATTGCAAGCGGGACAAGGAAATCTGATCTAAGGTACAATATTGAAAGTTACATTCAGAGAGCAGAGACCACAGTTAATAAGACATTTTAAGATTGGAGGAATTTGCATTTTCAAAAGCCTGCCTTATGATGTTTGTGTGTCACAAAACAGAAGCAGGATGTTCTGCAAAAGGGCTCCTGGGACATTCATACCATACAAACCATTCTGGAAATTAGAAGTTGTGTGGAAAGCCTCAACATTTTATGAGATGTTGCAAGCGTAAACATTTTCTTTGTGTTCTTATTAAGTAAAAAAAAAAATCACAGAGAAAGCTCTGCACTAAAATACTGCTTTCTCCATGCAGAGCACAGGCCTTTCCGTTCGGATACTTTTCTGAAAGTCAACCTGCAACTCATTTTTTTTATAATAATCTCTGAGAGCAGAGTGATGAAAAATTGGACAACACATTTGGCTGATCTTAAGAAAAAAACTCACTGAAACAGATAATTAATTAAATAATAAATAATACTTGAATTTTCCAGGAAATTCTGGGTTTGGGGTGGGGGGGTGGAAATAACCCTGAGATAAAGTCAGGGGTGAAATTGAGCAGGTTCTGACAGGTAGCAGAAATTTTGAGCAGTTCGGAGAACCAGCAAATACCACCTCTGGCTGGCCCCACAGTGGGGAGAGAATGGAGATTTTGCAATATCCTTCCCCCAGGAGTGGGGTGGGAATGGGGATTTTGCAGTATCCTTCCCCTGGAGTGGGGTGGGAATGGAGATTTTGCAGTATCCTTCCCCTGCCATGCGCACCAAGCCACACCATGCCCACCAAGCCACGCCCACACAACCGGTAGTAAAAAAAAATTGGATTTCAAGACTGGATAAAGTGGTAATAGGCAATTCCGTCCTATGTCTATCAGTCATCAATTATGGTTACATTAACAGAATCTAGCAAGTCTGAAAGTACATTTCTCCTTCCTCCCCTTGTTTTTATAGTCCAAGGAAATAGGGAGGGTCCCTTCTGAAACATTTGCCTTTTATCAGAAGACTGAATTCGGAAGCTGAGGCACTTCCCTCTACCCCCACCCTTTATCCCACTTCCACATATCATTACATGGTGAAAAACATATTTGCACTTCTGGTTATGAAAAATAAGTAAATGGAAGCCTTTGCAAGATGTCATGACATTTTGTAATTAGTCACTTTCCCACTCCCCTCCTAATTCAGGGGGCAACAGAAGTTACAAAGGAAAAACAGTGGATGGGAAAGTGTTATGCCTCCTTCTGCTTATTATCTTCATTGGAAATTATCGCAACTGCTTGCTTGAATTAATATTAGAATGTCAAAAGTAACATATGTTATTAAGAATAATTTGCCCCCCAAAGATTTAATTAAATGAGACTCTGGTTTAGATAATTAGAGACATGGAATAACAAATGCTCAATGATATGGAATACACTGAATTTTGGTAAATTCAGAGAAGCATACCATTGGATTTAGATCTTACATTTTATATCCCTTTAGAAAGTACACAAATACACAACAGGATGTTAGCTCAGGTCCAGTGTAAAAGATTGCTGATTTATTCTCTTTACATTTATTTTTTGTAGTCCTTTATATGTGATTTTTACAATATACAAAATAAGCTGCAATGCAAAAAAAAAAAAAAAACCCAACACCTGAGGCTGATATTTTCCTTAGCTTCTCATAAAGAGAATGAAGACTTTGCGTCATTTAGTTCTGAATTTTTGTCAGCTAATTATGAACATATTTGTATTAAACTGCAGTAAATGGTGTTAGTTCAGTCTTATAGTTCCCTTTGTAAGAGTGTAAGGTTTTGGTTTACTCTGCAGTTTTTCATGTACCCCAGAGTATTTCATGCTCTGAATACTTCAAAAGAACTAAATTAAACAGAAGCATATTTTTTTTCCCATTGCAGGAGTGAGCAACCTATAAGCCAGATTCCCTGCCCCTGAATTCTGCCGACTCACATAGTTCAACTATATTTCGTTCTATAAGTTACCAGCCTGAATAAAAGGGAACATCCATATGATGAATTTTCTTTTTTTTTCCTCCCATACTGCACTACTATTCCTATATTTTCAAGGACATACAGTAAGGAAGGGCAAAAAGCGAAGTCTTTGGTGACTCCACTTTTTGTATCCATAGGAGACAGGACAGTCACTTGTCTGAAATGGTATAGGATAGTGATGGCTAACCTTTTCCAGACTGAGTGCCCAAAGCGTGTGCTCAGGAATGCTCATGTGCAGGTGAATGTGCACACATGCGTCTGAACCCCCAGATTGCAATGCGTGCACGGCCCTGTGCATGCACCCCACCCCCGTGCTTCCGCGCACGGGCCCCTGCATGTGGCCACCCCCGCGGATGCGTGGCAAAGACCCAAAGACCAGCTGGCTAGTGAGAGGCCCTGGGGCGATGGCTGACGTGCCCACAGAGAGGGCGCTGCGTGGCATCTCTGGCATGCATGCCATAGGTTCACCATCATGGGTATATGATCTCCTGCTTCTGCAGGAGGTTGGACAAGAAGACCTCCAAGGTCCCTATTATTCTATATTCTGGTGCTCTCTAAGTTGGTTGTTTGCTTGCAGATGTTTCATCACCCAACTAGTTAACATCTTCAATGCTACTGAGTGTATATCCCAATATCCTGATCAAGGAACTATGAAGAATAAATACACACCCCCACCAACCCTGGCAGGGCAAGCTATTGTATATAAACAGAGAGCAAAGCAAACCCCACATTCACTAACACAAGCAAACAACCAAACTTGGAGAACATCAGGGACTCCACAGTTCAACCCTGAGCCACAGATAATTCTCTTCTGTTGAAGGGCTGAAAGTATTGTGTAGAAGTGCCTGCACCAGGCAAGTATGGTCTCCTCACCTGGAAAGACGGCAGCCTCCTCATGCAATAATTTATTTGCTAAGAGTAAGGAATGTTAAGATGCTCTTTGTGCGCTCTTCTAAAATATTCAAACTACTGAAGGAATGTTTATTTATAAATGTTTAACTCACCTATGCATTGTTTTAAAAAAAACACTCTAAAGCTCATGTGAGGATTCAGAGCATAAAAATTCTGAATATGTATTGGTATAAAGGTCATCTTAACAGCCTGGTTGCCAGCACCTTTGAACTGGCCCCTTGAAACCCCTAGTAAAAATTTTGCCCCAGATTTGAAGTCTCAAAACCTTTAAACCAATTATTAGCAGTTGCTGGCATCCAGGCATAATTTTATAAATGCACACAAGTAGTTCTCAATTTACAATTGGGATTGGAACTTCCATTGCTAAGTGATGTGTTCATTAAGTGAATCATCACATGACCGTGCCTGGTTTTACAACTCTTTTTTTTTTTTTTTTTTTGCCATAGACATTAAGTGAATTGGCTTTCCCCATTGGCTGCTTGTCAGATGTTGACTGGGAAGGTTGCAAATCTCAAATCACATGACCACAGGAATATTGCAACAGTTGTAACTATGAGCATGGGTCAAATATCACCTATTTCAACTCTGCCATCATTTCAAATGGTCACTAAATGGGTGGCCATAAATTGAGGACTATCCATAATTGACTGGTCCCAAATAAGGAGCCTGTGTAGCGTAGGGGGCTAATGCCTCCTACTAAAGGCAGCAATTAACACCAGCTGCCTGTAATTTCTCTGAGTTCAATCCTAGCCAGGCTCAAGGTCGACTCAGCCTTCCATCCTTTCTAAGGTGGGTAAATTGAGGACCCAGTTTGTGGGGGCAATAAGCTGACTTTGTATAAATATACAAAAGTATGAAGGCTATTGCTTAACGCATTGTAAGCCGCCCTGAGTCTCCGGAGAAGGGCGGTATATAAATCAAATTAAAAAAAATAATAATAATAATCCCCGGAATCGAGAATCTCAGAAATATTATTTTCTTATGACAAACAGTAGAACAGGAAGGGAACTACAGCCCGTGTAGGGCTAGATTATTTTCAGCTGGAAAGAATGGAATATCTGGATTTTTCTATAAAGACAAAGCTCTTGTCATTAAGCCAAGCATGTCTTGACCTATATAACATCTTCGTGCAGGAGAAGCAGGGAGCCAGCCATTCACCTCTTCCACTGCATTGTATAAAGGTGCGCCTTAAGAGGAAACCGTGTTCTATGCTCCTTGGATCCTGGCTCGCCACATAAAATGGCTCCCTCAGTTAAGAAACAGAGATGAGCAGTTCCCCCTAGAGTCGGACATGACTGGATAGGAAAAACCTTTATATTTAAGAGGAAAAGATGTGGGTTCAAGGAGGGAGTAGATACAAGGGCCTTGTAGATTGTATCTGACTATGGGCTGGCAGTTCTCCTTAAAACCTGTTTGGATTCCAGGTCAAATACTGAGATGGGGATCCGTGTGCCTTTGAAACTTAAAAGAGTATGTGCGTCTTTTTGCATTATACTCCAACATCTTCCTCCCATTGCTGTCATGCCTTCCCCTTGCCTTATTTGTGGAAATATTATTCCTCACATCTTTTCTTGCCGACTATCTCCTGGTAGAACTCATAAACAAACTTCTCCATGCATAGCAGAAGATTGCAATCTAATAAATCCTCTCTCCTCCAAACCATTTTTATAAATATAAGCCTTGCGTTTTTCCGACTTGAGTTGACATAATATTGATATTTTTTTCTGTATTTCATATAGCAAAGAATCTGCTCAAGATCCTTTTAATCAGTCTTGAACAAGTACTGTATATGTGTCCAGATGGGGGTTTCCACAAGTCAGATAGTGAAAATGAATAGCAGATATTTTCTTAGGTTGCTATCGGGAACATCATTGTGTACCAAGAGTAGAATTTGAAAACAGTGTATATATACTAAACATATTTTCGTGTCTTTATACATCAATATAAAAAGAAAACTCTTGATGTGTTTTTCCTTCCATTATATTCTTTGAGTTGGAGTAAGTAAAGCAAAGAATAGATTAGTTTTCTTTATTCTATCTCAACCCTTAAAAGTGATATTCAAATAAGCCTGTAAATTTAATGTCCCTGTTCTTACATTATCTTCATGTAGTAAAACTATCAGTATTATCCAACTGTAGCCTATGATCAAAACAAAACCATTTCAACTTTGAAATGTCACTACCCCAAAAGTAGCAGGTCTGTGTCTCCCCTTGACCTGTTCACAACTTTCTCAAGGACCCTTGGTGGTACAGTGGTTAAAGTGAAGTATTGCAGATAAACTCTGCCTACAGCCTAGAGTTCGATCCCAACAGAGTCAAGGTTGACTCAGCCTTCCATCCTTCCAAGGTCGGTAAAATGAGGACCCAGATTATTGGGGGCAATATGCAAATAGTGCTTTTACATTGTTAACCACCCAGAGAGCGCTATAAAGCACTATGGGGTGATATATAGCAATACCAGTAGCGCTTAGACTTATATACCACTTCACAGTGCTTTACAGTCCTCTCTAAGCAGTTTACAAAGTCAACATATTTTCCCCAACAATCTGATTCTCATTTTCCCCACCTCAGAAGAATGGAAGGCTGAGTCAACCTTGAGCCGGCGAGATCTGAACTGCTGAATGGCAACTAGCAGTCAGCTGAAGTAGCCTGTAGTACTGCATTCTAACCACTGTGCCACCTTAGCTCTTTAATATAAGATATAAGTATAAGATACAAGTCTGAATGCTATTGCTAGTCTTTCTCGTCACATGATTGCGCTATTCAGTCCATTTATTTATTTATTTATTTATTATTCAAATTTGTATACCGCCCTACTCCCAGACGGGACTCAGGGCGGTGAACAGCCAAGATAAAATACAGTAGCATATAAAAGTTAAAAATTGTTTAAAATAAATTAAATAATTAGGCTAGGAAGCAATTTAAAAGTCCAATTGTATAAAGCATTTTAAAACCCAGTATAAAGAGGAGGTTTAAGCCAGACCAACCTGTTGGAATAAGAAGGTTTTTAAGGCACAGCAGAAGGTACGTAGGTCCTGTAACCTCTTTATCTCAAGGGGGAGCTCGTTCCAGATGGCAGGTGCCCCCACAGAGAAGACTCTCCCCCTGGAGACCTCCAGTCGACACTGTTTGGCCGACGGCACCCTAAGGAGCCCCTCTCTATGGGAGCGGACTAGTCGGTGAGAGGCTATTGGTGGCAGAAGGCGGTCCCGAAGATATCCTGGTCCTAAGCCATGGAGCGCTTTGAAGATAGTAACCAAAACCTTGAAGCGCACCTGGAAGACCACTGGGAGCCAGTGCAGCTCGCGCACGATGGGAGTCACATGGGAGCACCACGTCGCTCCCATCACCACCCGCAGGCCGCATTCTGGACCAGTTGAAGCCTCCGGGTGCTCCTCAAGGGGAGCCCCATGTAGACAGCATTACAGTAGTCCAGGCGTGAGGTGACAAGGGCATGAGTGACCGTGCATAACAAATCCCGATCCAGAAAGGGACGCAACTGGCGGATCAGGTGAACCTGATAAAAACACCTCCCAGCCACGTCCGTCATATGCCCTTCTAAAGACAGCCGTGAGTCCAGGAGGATGCCCAAGTTGCGAACCCCATCCAGCTGACTATATCAGGATGTCGGAAACCACAGCCACTCGGTCTTGGAAGGGTTGAGCTTGAGTTTGTCTCCCCATCCAGATCCGTACGGATCCAGGCACCGGGACATCACTTCGAGGGCATTGTTGGGGTGGTCATTCACTCAAATGATTGCTGGCTATGCTTGACTCTTAAATTCCATTCTGAAGGAAGCCCATCTTATCTTCTCTCTTCTGGCCTTTTGCAGAATAATCAAAAATATTACCTACCAGGATCACTTTCTTAACAGGCTACTTTTCTTGTTCATTTTTAACTTCCTCTATTTTTAAAGCAATTTTATAGTTGCATTCCATTATTTTCGGTCATGGATTTTTTTCTATTACATTTCAAAAAAAAAATTTTTTTTAAAAATATATTTATATCTACCTTGCTCTCTTGTCATCAGATGTGCCAGTTTGTTTTGATTATCCTGGGCTTATTTGTTTTTCTTCCAAGGCTGCAGGGGACATGATGATAATTCAGATACCTTTTCAGAAGGAGCAGAGCTGAAATTTCAGCTTGTTCTTCGGTTATTTTGGAACTTGGCAGCTGTTTTTCCTCAAAAAAGGTGTTTTAAATTTACTATAGTCTTCACAGGTTTATCCAGAACTGATTTTATTCTTTCAAAAAAAAGAGAGAGAGAGAGCAAGGAATATGGCTGCTGAAGGAAGGGACTTATTACTAAGTTTGGGTGATGTGATCTGGTAGAGTTTCTAACACCCATCTGGGAAAATTAGGACCACAAGGTGACAAATGATAACTCCCTTAGTCAAAATAGTTTTATATCATTTATGTGGGCATGCAAATATCTTCTATTTGAGCATTATAAAAGTGAAACATATTAAAAATAAATCACTCATGAATTGTGTGCTACTTTTAAAAGGCAGAAATATGCACTTAAGAGATTTGTTCAATCTTAAGCCTGCCTTCCAGCATCAAAGATCAATGTGTTGTCTGATTAAATTGTGCTCTATAGATTTCTCCAGTCAAGTTCATCAAAGAATACATTTCTCTCCTTCTAATGATGCTGAACCTAAAGTTCTTCTCTGAAGTACTTTAATTTTCACTTGGTCATTACAAGAAGACAGTGACTTAATGAACTGCAAATAGAAGAAGAAAGTAACATAAATCATTTTTGCATTCCTTTTTCTGTTATATTAGCATAGCTGCTCTTTCATCATTAGAATGCCTACAGTGATTTTTCCATGCATGAAAGTGAAAATTAAATTACTCTGCACTTTCTGAAATCCAGTGTGCCAATAAACATTTTAAATCATTATGAAAATAATCATGATAAATTAATGTCAAGAAGGCATAATATTTTATAAATTGCTAAAATAGATGTAGCAATTATAGTAACAGTCAGGCAATATTTATCATAAAGAATCCGTTGGAAATCTGAATGCACTAAGGTTGTTATTTGGGAGAGGCCTTGTAACCCATTTAGCATAAAATTGCTGCTTTTTAAATGAATAGATGCCTTATACTGTGTGAGGTTAATAATTTGGGCATGTTTCAGAACACATACATTACTTACATTCTTACCTGAGAAGTTCTAACTAAAAATTAAGGAATTTATTTGAAGGTAATGGTTTGAATAATGTGAGAACCCAATAGGATATCAAAATGTTGATTGTAGATAACTTTTGAATATGTTACACACACAGGTTCTTTATGTGGCAAGGTGTGATGTGCCTATATTGTAGTTGTTGACAAGCTGAAGTGTCTGTGGAACACTAGGAAAGCCCTGAAACTTTCAGTTGTTGGTAATTCTTGAAAAGCCTTAATACAAGGGAATAAGCTTGTTTGATCTTCTCACATAGTGAACTGTTGCTGCAATCCTGTATGTATATCATTATCTAGGAATCAGTTTCATTGATTTGCATTTCAATTTCAATTTACAATTAAATTTTAAATTGAAATGGATTCTGGTTTAAATCGGTGCAGTAGTGAATATTGACTTTGGGATATGTTCGTTTCCTGTTAATAATGGAAAGAAGGCTGAGCCTTTGCAGCATTCAGATTAAACACACTCAACTAACAGTTTTTCAAACCTTCAGAAGCAGAGATATTTATTTAAAGTGCTTTAAAAACTCTGAAACCAAATTTGGATCCTGATAGGAGACAATACCAGATACTTCAGTATCATCAACAATAGCACTTCAGCATTCAGAACTGCTGGAAAATGTTATCTACATAAATAAAAACCTGGATGCTGATATATGATCTGATGTTTAATCTTCCATTGTTCTCTAAATACTCTATATATTTATTGCCTGGAATCAATCACTGTGTTGACTATACTCCAAATCATCCTAGATATATTCATTTTTAACACAGGTCCGGGGTTTTTTATATTCTCAAAAAAATAATTGTTGAAAAGATTAAAGTTTGCCACAATAAAAAGGGAACTGTCTTTATACTAAGATTAATGTTAATAAACAAATTTTCTTTCTATTAACACATTTGTCACAGCTGACTGGCTAATTTAAAGAACTTTACTTATAAACTTCCTTATTGCAGCATCTGTTCCACAGATAATTCTTATTTGCTCTAAACAGCAGCTAAGTTACAATAAGATTTTTCCTCAGCTTCACTGACATAGTCAGGCTCCAAGTTTTTAATTGTACTATATTTTATAGACTCACTGAAAACTACTTAGAAGGTTCTCAATTGCCTTGGTTGTTTAAATTTTGAGGAATACTCTTTTTTTTTTTTTAAGTCAGCATAAGATCAAATAATTCTATTCAATCCTCTTTTCTTAAATTTTAAAAACTTAATTTCTGGGTACAAACTTCTGTGTATAAAAAAATTGCCTCCAAGAATTGCTATCAAGAGAAATCAGTGTGTTTCTTGTCAAAGTCATTTTTGCAGTCTTCCCTGGAAGAAACAATAAGTTTTTCAAGTGATTTTAGTAGATTTTTACTTTTCTAGATTTGTTGTTGTTGTTGTTGCCCTGTCTTTAATGTTCTTTGGTCAGGAAGGTCAGGAATAAATTAAAATTATAAATGTGAAATTCCTCTGGCATCTCTGTACTTGAATATAAAACTTTAGTAGGCCATACTAAATAATCAAATCACATTACACAAATTAGTTGCTGCTTCATTTGCTTTAATCAAGCTATCACACTAATGAACAGGTTGCAATTTAATCAATGTACTTAAGAGGAGTTAACCATTTTTTGGAACATGGCCAGGAGTTTTAAAGTCTGGTGGATTGTTGATGAAATTTCTCCTCCTCTGGTTCAAAGCCTTCTTAACTGTTATATAATCCCTTGTGTACTAGAGATGAAAATCAGGACATTGGGGAAGGGGGATATCATAGCTTCCCACTATTTGTAGGGCTGGAATCCAGGAAAGGTTTTTGCAGTTAAAAATATATTAGAAAATAGAAGGAGCAATCCATTGGCTGCAAAAGACAGGGACAAGATAAACCTCTACTACCTATGCGGTATTGAACTTTTACCAAAAGTTGTCATCCAAAGCCAAAGAACACACACAGAGCTGTATTATCCTGTATATGTGCATACCTTTGCCATTTTTAAAAATGTTACTTATAGATCTCATAATTTTTCAACAAAGGCTGTGAATCTAATGTTAAAGGAAAATACAGGTCCTTGATTTATGTCATCCAAAGCCAAAGAACACACACAGAGCTGTATTATCCTGTATATGTGCATACCTTTGCCATTTTTAAAAATGTTACTTATAGATCTCATAATTTTTCAACTAAGGCTGTGAATCTAATGTTAAAGGAAAATACAGGTCCTTGATTTATGACCACAATTGAACCCAGAATTTCCATTGCTAACTGTTGTTTAAGTGAGTTGTGCCCCACTTTATAACTTTCCTTGCCACAGTTATCACTGCAGTCATTAAGTTAATAACATGATTGTTAAGTGAATCTGCTCATTTTGCTTATCAGAAGGTCACAAAATGTGATCACGTGATCTCGGGACACTGCAACCATCATAAATACATGCCAGTTGTCAAGTGTCCAGATTTTGATCATGTAACCATGGGGATGCTGCAATGGTTGTAAGTGTGAAAAAGACCATAAATCACTTCTTGCAGTACCATAGTAACTTCAAGCAGTCACTAAATGATTATTTATAAGTCAAGTACTTATACTTGACTTATAAACCTGTACTTCAAGGTGGTATCTCTAGGCAGAAATCTGAATGTTTCCAAAATAATTCATAAATCCATGGCACAACATAGGAGAACAAACCCATCAGGACAAGATTCAGCGGTCCCATCTGCATTTAAAAGAAAAAGGCCACTCTTTTGAAGACATCAAAGTCCACATTTTGGACAAAGAAGATCACTAGTTTGAAAGAGGGGTCAAAGAGGCTATGTGTGTCAAAATTGAACAGCCCTCTCTCAACAGAGGAGGAGGGATTTGACAACATCTATCTCCAGTCTACAACACAGCCCTTTCAACAGTTCCAAGAGGCCTCCACATCCATTTGCACAACTCAGGTGATCCTGGTGATATAGATAAACCTCCAGGTGGCCTTAATGACTCACTACAATAATGAAAATGACCAGCTGTCTGCAAGGAATATAAATCCTTCCATTCCCTACCATCCAGTTGGAGCTGAAGAAGCTTCTTGGATGAGAAGTGAAATGTCTTCAAAGAAAAGCTAGAAAGTCCAGTTGCGCCTCTTGAAAAAGCACCTTTGGGACAACCATGATGGTTGGGACAGCTGGATGACTGAGAATCTCAATAGACTTTCCAAAATAACTAGTATTCCACATGTATTCCTCTGATGCGAGAATATTAGGATTGGAACTTGTAAGAGTGCAAGCTTAACACCTCTTTCTGCTGCTTTTTGTCAGGCATCCACCTGAGCCTGAAAAACAGGGAGGCTACTTGAAAGGGTCTTCTAGGAATACACAAAAATGGGTATTTACAATAGCTAGCTTTTAGCTTAATAACATAAAATAGAGTATCTAAAATACATTGCCAAAATACAGTATGTGTTTATGTTCTCTGAAATGTGTGTCTCTCAAGGTTTTAGACACACAGTATTTATCTTTAAATGATTTTCTCATTTAATTAAGGTATATTTTCCCTTATTATTCTCTTTTCACTAAACACTACATATTAAAGTAAGATTATATAGAAGATTATATAGATTACAGTAACAAAGCAGAAATCTAATGAAACCACCAACCTATTTAGTAGCAGTAACAGTTCCTTTTTTTACTGTCTCTTATACCTGCTAATCTAATCTAATTATTTCTATAAGAATTCATTTATCATGATTAGCAGAGAGGCATGAACAGATAATGCTATATTCTGTCTGAAATAGTAAAATATTGTGTCAAACATTTTATCAATAGGTATAGTCCTACAGTAGGTAAATTTGGATAGTCATAAAATTGGGCAGATAGCCAGATTAATGCTCTCTCCTAGCTTTTTAATATTTTAATTATTTATTTTGGGGGATTTTATTGTAAACCCACCCATAGTCATGTTTTGTGAGACAAGACAGTCATATAAATATGACTGTCATATAAATATAAATATGATAGAGCATTAAAATGTTTGGAAAGCTTAGTTTATCTTACTGGATTCCAGTTCCAGTTTTATCTTTTGTTCCTAGTAGTTTCCTTTTACTTCATCAAAGCTGGGAGTCTGAAATTTGGATATACTTTAGGTTATTAAAGTAGATATAGCAAAGATGAAAAAAAGGTGTCTATTCAATCTAATTCTATGATCTGAGCTCCTTTATTTGTCAAAGCAACATATGCTACCTCTCTGCTTGCATTTTCAATATTCATCTACAAAACCTTTTATGGTCCTTATAAGGTGTTTTTTTGTTTGTTTGTTTGTTTGTTTGTGCCATTTGTTCTGTAAAAGCAAACCATCTTGTATCTATAAGCTTTACACGGTTATCTAGACACCGTCTTAATAATAGTGGTAAAGATGGGCTTAATCGTGGTTGGGAGTTTTCTGATATACATGTGTCTGCGCATGCACCATGCTTTGCCATATTTTTGTATCCTTTTAAGCCATCCTTGCTTTCCTTTGTTTTATATATTGTCTTTTGTTCTTTAAATTTCTCATCAGTTGAGATTTGAGATCTCATCAGTTTTGTCTAACTACAACTTCCTCAGTTCTTCCCTAGCCTCTCAACCCATTCACCCTTCCTTCATGCATTTGCTCTGCAGTTTAATCTTCACTCATTCTCTCGACTGTATGTGACCAAAGCACTTCAGTGCACTTCTTTCATACTAATCAATCTGCATCATTTCCAGTGTACATTCATTCAGCAACCATTCAGTCTTGAACCTAAGTCTTCTTGTTTTATCATTCACATTTGTTAAGTGTCCCATTCCCATTGCGTTCAAATTTACTTTAATGTTTCTCCAGACATAATTAAACTGTTCTATATAGCAAAGGAGACACATCCTTATATATAGCCATTTTTGTTTTGTTTTGTGTGTGGGGCACAGGGTTTGGTTCATGAAACTTGTACGAAGTTTTGCATGTCTGTGATTCCCCATGTTTGCTCATTTTCATCTCTTGTATCTCTTGTATCTTCATGAATATTAATATAGAGAAATATATTGAATAGGGGTTTTTTTGTGCTTGGTTTATTTAACAAATATATTCAGAAGTGCCAGAAATATATGAAGTTATTTTTCATCTTGGAGCTTTCCATTCATGGACTATGAATGTTAACGTGTTTGTGAAGAAGGCACAGAAGAAGCTGTACTTCTTGAGAATGCTCAGAAAGATAAATCTATCTCAGCATCTACTTCTGTCCTACTATCGCAGCACCATTGAGAGTGTCCTGACATACGGCATTCTTGCATGGTATGGGAGCAGCTCTGTAGCGGACAAAAATGTTCTACAGAGAATCATTAAAACTGTCCAGAATATTATAGGACTCCAGCTACCAGCCCTGGATGACATCTTCGAATCTTGCTGTTTGAGAAAGTTGCATAACATTCTCAGAGACTCTTCCCATCCTGCTTACAATCTTTTGGGACTGTTGCCTTCTGGCAGAAGATACAGAACAATTAAAACTCGGGCCACATGTTTTCTGAATAGTTTTTATCCCAGAGCTATAATTGCACTCCACAATGAACTAAAGGGCCACCATCGGTGAGCTGTTGGACAGCATTACTTGGTCTGTGGTGCGGAAGTTTGGGTGGTTTACGGGTGGGGAATTGTAGTGGGTGGGAGTGTGTTTGGGGATTGTTATGTGTGTTGGACCTGGTCTTAGAGTGTTAAGTGAATTTTGTTGTATGGGTATACTGTGTATACATGTACAATGACAATAAAGTTGTTGTTGTTGTTAATTATTATTATTATTTGTGGATTGTTATGTTCTGCCTTTGCTTGTCTCTTCTGGTCTTTGTTTTTATTATTTGTTGTGGGTGGATTCCCACTGTAGATTCTACTGTATTTAATTTGTTTGATTTACCGTGTGTAAAGCCAGTCACTTGATCTATAAAATGTAGGTTATAACATAGTGGTATGAAGTCATTGGGCCCTGATGTCATGTAATTTCTATCTGACCAAATTTAAATAAAAGTTCTATATTGCTAAAATCAGAAATATCAGAATGTAAAGATGTTTAGTATTCTTTATTCCACTAATATAGAAAACTTAGTGGAATGAAGGAACATCTATGAAGGAACATCATCAGTGTGACAAGTGTAGACCATTTGAAGGAAAGGCTTTCTCCTTAAGAACATTCCTCTGTAAACTGTGTGGCAGTTTACAGAGGAATAGACAACATTGTGCTGTCAGATTTCCATTAATGAAGGCACAAACCATAGGAATCTACATGGGGAAGGGCAAATAGCAAAATGAGCATTCACAATATTGCAAAGTAAACTACACGACTTAAAAACTTGCATGTAAGATCGGGAAACAAGTACAGAAGGTCAGGTTTTATGTCACTGATATCATAATGCACTTCCGGTCTTTTTTTGTTTCTGTTTTTTTGTTTTTTGTTTTTGTCATTGTGGTTTGCACCAGGCACCTGTGGGAAGACGCTCAATACGTTAATTGCTTCAGCCTTCTGACGCTATTTGCTTTAGGCTTCTACAACAGTCCCAGTTTCTTAGGTAGCCCCTTGGGAAAATTCATTGCCCATCCCTGGGCTACAGAAAAAGGTGAGCTGGGGATGGGGGCAAGAAAATGTGAATGGAAACCATACTTCCCCAGGGACTTCTTGGTTCACGATACCTGTCAGAGAAAAAGAACGACTCAGTCTGGTTCACCCACTGATGAACCTTCAGAGCAGACGTCCTACTGCCCTTAGTTGATTAGCAAAGAGCATTGCTGTGCCTCCTGCTTATAAGGATTACATGAGATTGTCAATTAACAAGCATATGATGCAAAAGAGATGTTGTCTGATTAGTAACTTGCAATAGTTTTGCATAGCATTTTGCCTAGGAATGTCTAGAATTTTTGTCTTTATACAGTTCAAATGAATATATATTCATATTTCTTGTGTTTTTAAAAAAAAATGCAAGAAAAGCAGATGATGTATAACTGATTACTAGAAGTGCCTTGTCACATTCTTACACTGTCTCAGTTGTTTGTTTTTTTTAATCTCATGCTAACACAACTACTAAATTTGGATTTTAAAATGAATTGTTGCCTCTTTTTTTAGTTACTGGTTGGATTGTAATAGAATTTAAACATCTGAAGTTCTGAACTTGCAAATCTTTTGGAGACCTTTTAGACATCAAGGTGTTACCCTCACTAGTTCTGGCATGCAGAACAAATACACAGGCTTGCAGTATCTTAAAGAGTAACTCTTTCTTTTCTTGTGCAACACCTATGACAATGCAGGAAACTATTATATGTTTAATGCTTCTTCATTGTTTCTGATATACTGTTAGTTTTAATTGATTGTTTTGAGGCAGAACATTTAAACAGCAGGTTTTGTTTTATTTTGTTTTTGTTTTTTAATTTGATTTATATGCCGTTCTTCTCCGGAGACTCAGGGCGGCTTACAATGCGTTAAACAATAGCCTTCATACTTTTGTATATTTATACAAAGTCACCTTATTTCCCCCACAAACTGGGTCCTCATTTTACCTACCTTAGAAAGGATGGAAGGCTAAGTCAACCTTGAGCTTGGTGAGATTCGAACCTACAGTAATTGCAGACGGCTGGTGTTAATCACAATGCTTTAGTCTGCTGAGCCATTAGGCCCTTGGTGGCTTGGTGTTTGAGAAGGTAAATCTAATATTCCCCAAGCTTTCACAACCCAGACCATAAATGCTGATCAATCTGAATAATCAGCTAAAGTTGAAAGTTGGCTTCTTGTCATAAATCTTAACTATAGTTTGGCACTCAGACAGTATGCTTAACCTCAAGTCCCCTAAAACAGGAGTCCTTAACACCTGGACCGCAATCCACTACCAGGCTGCGGCCTATTGGAAACTGAGCCGCTGAAACAGCGGGTGAATGTGCGAAGTTTCATTTGTACATGTGTGGGATTTAGGTTGCACACATGAAACCATTCTTCACCCCCACACCAAAATTGCTGAAGCTGCCACTGTCACTCCGTAGAACCAAAAAGGTCGGGGACCCCTGTTCTAAAAGGGAGGCAGGAATTTTCTGCCCCCCCCCCCCGCATCTTTACTGGGCAGAAGGACAGGGAAGGTATACAAAAAAAGAGACAAAGCTCCTTCTTGTAATGGTGATGGTGGTAGAAATTCATTCAAACCAATCTTGGGACTCTCATAAGTATCTATCAATAAGTAACACTGACTGAATGTTCACTCAGTTGTTAAAAGCATAAAAGCAGTGCTTCTTCCCTAAAAAGAATTCAACAAGGGTAGAATGCAACAGAAATCAGAAATTGCAACAGAGGCAGGATCAGTGGTGGGTTGCTCCCTGTTCGCCCCGGTTCAGGTAAACCAGTAGTGGCAGTGGTGGGAGGCTCCGCCTACCCACCCAGATGTCATCAAAAATGCTCTGTGCATGCACAGAAGCATCACGTGCTCACAAAGCAAGCAAGTGCGCCCAAGCACTACCGATAGTGAACCGGTAGCACTGGGATTTGCAACCCACTACTGGGTAGGATATGAATTATCCATAATATTCTCATCCCCCCCTCACACACACACACATACATTCTCCCTCCCTCCGTCCCCCCCCCTCTCTCTCTTGACCAGGAATCTTTTCACAGACCTAATGACTTGTCTTAATGACTGTCTTCAATCTAACAGATGTTTTCTGGCATGAATTTTTGTACACAGAACCTATTATATTTATTGCACAGCCTGTAAGCTTGCAGAGGTGCCAAGTGATCTACCCCTCAAGTTACAGGCAATGTTCAGAAAGCTGAAGCAAAATACTGTTAAGCGAAAGCAGAGCTTATTGGATAGATGAAAGGGTTTCTTTGCCCCAAATAATGAGGCGGCGAGCTTCTGTTTTAGTCTCAGAGCCATATCAAGAGACTGTGTAGCTTTGTGTAACTCTATTGACAGGCTCATGTAAAATTCAGCACTGCCTATTAGCCTTTGGCAGCTGTTCTCTGCAAGAAAGGCTGTGTCAGCCCTCATCAGTCTAGGCAGCAGCCGGTGGGAGTTTTGCCTTTATGCTCCTGGAATTTCCTCTCTCACCAGCTGCTAGGTGGACACTACAGGATCTCATTCAGATGGATAGGCAGCTGCTATGGCTGGAAAGGCCTTCCCTCTGGTACTCAATCTGACAGATGTTTCCAGTGCTCTGCTTTGCAGAGACATGACAATTTGCTGAAACAAAACTGTGAGACAGCCAGAGAAATGGGCTTCTCAAACATGTCTTAAGTGGATGGCCTTATGGACCATGTGTCACCTGTCATCCCCAGGCTCTTTAGTCCATGCCTCTTATTCCATGAAGATGAAAATCATTCAGAAAAGACCCGCCCATCACCTGACCCATTTTTTAAAATTAGATTCTGAGAAAGGTATCACCTTGGTACCATTGTGAAGGAGTTGTATTCATGGTTCTGAGCATTATCATTGTTCTGGGCATGGGCATGGCCAGCATGTGATGTATCCGGCTTGTAGACTACACATTTGACATCCCTGATCTATATCGTGGGTGCCTAATTATATATGTTTAGAAGTATCTGCCTATTTTATTCTCCTGAAAGAATGAGCAGGTATTAATAAAAACACTACAGTCCCAAAGATAGTTAAAATCTATCTTTTTAAAAAGAGGATCCAAAAAACTCAATCTAAAGTCGCTTTATACTGATTCCACATTACTTATTCTACCTGTGCCATCCAGTTTCAAGTAAAACTCTTCATAAAAATGTCAAGGATTGAACCTGGGACCTCCTGTGTACAAAAGCAGGTGTTCCATCACAGTTACAGGGGTTAAAACTAAAGCTGTTTAGTAATGCAGTTAATTTCCAGCATCAGTTGTTTCAAGTCTTTTGCTACATAGAATAAAATTGCTGCAAAAACGTAACATACCAATGTATAGTATTTCAATTATTGTGAACATCTAATTTCCATCAGTCCCAGACAGCACTTCACTGTAGAGAAATAATGGGAGTTACTATCCAAATAAGTGATGAAAGTTATATGTTGCCTTCATCACTCCTAAATAGCTGTTACATATTTACCACTTCAAAGGCTTTAAAAAACCTCAGATTGTAATGGTATGAATGGAATCCAACTTTTGGAAAACCTAAAAAGGGAATAAAAAGCCCCCACACCCTCATAGACCTTAAAGTATTTACAAATCTTGGTTAAAGTCTTAGCTACCCCAAAAAATAAATAACATGTTTTGTAGTCAGAATGGGTTTCAGTGTCTTTTTGAGTTTAATAATTTATTCTACTCACAGAAGTGGAATAAATTATGCAGAATAGTATAAATGCTGAATAAATTATGCAAAATAGAAATATGCCAATAGTTTAATTTGCATACTTTTTATAGGTGTAGGATTTAGTTTTGCTAAATGTACAATTTGGTTTCATCTTCTTGCAGAAATGTATTTAGTGTCTTGTAAAACCAAAATATGAGGCATTGTATAAAAACATGTGCGTATTGCTAATAATCTTTCATATATTTCCTAGAAATATAACCTACTGAATGCAAATCAGTTAAATCCCAGATTATTTCAACAGTATCATCCTGTGCATATATACTCAGCAACAAGATATATTGAGTTCAGTGAGACCTACTCCCAGAGAAATGGCTCCAACTTTCAGTCTTAATGTTTATTCTACCCTGATGGTCGCTCATTCAGATTGATGAATAGATCTGTACCTAATTTAATATCATATCTATTGTCTTGCTGACTATTCAATGTGCTTCAGAATATGGGACATCTTTCAAGCCCGCTTGAAAGTGAAATCCAAATTTCAATATTGCAGAATATTCTATAATTTTGAAAGCTACTTTGGACAATTCAAAGCAGAATTTACATATTTGGAATGATTGGCTAGTGGATATAGCAAAAGCTCCAGATAAAGTTAAAGATGATGTTGGATGGGAGGATCTAAAGATGATGTTGGATGGGAGGATCTAAAGATGATGTTGGATGGGAGGAAATCAGAAATCCATCATTCATTGCCATGAATCTGTCCCATGCATACTCCCTATCCTTGTTAGAGGAAAATTTGACCATCAGAGCCTGCAGATTATGTTTGCCAACTCACAGATAAAAGCAATGAATGTTAACATTACTGCGAGAAACTGCTCATAGTAAACACAACCTCTGAATACTAATGTGTATTTTTATCAAAGTACCAGCATCCATTCAGCAGAAGGCTTAAAGAAATACAAGGTTTGCTAAAGGAAGAGATGGGCAAAGAAGAGTGAAAGGAATGAATGAGTGAGGAAAAAATGCTAAATAGTTGAGGAATGGAGAGAACTGTTGGACAGAATGGAAAGCTAACGGCAACCATGCCAGTGTAGATTACATCCAATAAGTCAATATGAACACCCACCAACTATGTAATGGATGACATCTAAAAATATAATATACTGTGTATTTGTCAAACAGATGGAAACTCAGCAGGAAGGAGAACACTTAGCATTACATTTTGACAAAGAAAGATGAGGAATGAGACAACTAAGAAACTGAAAATACTACATGAATTTTTGTGGGAGGTACTACATTCAAAAGAAAGGAATTGTTTTTCCTAAATATTCCTAAATAAACAATTAATAGGAAATTGTTTTCCTATTAATAATGGAACACTCTAGGACTTTTCTAAATATTATTTATATTTATAGTATAGTATTTATAGTATATACTATATACTATAGTATATAGTATAACCTCATTGACTGTTGAAGTCTTTTCATGTACAGCATAGACATTTATTGAATGGGAGGATCAAAATTATCTCTTAATCCTTTCAATAATGGTTTCATCTACTCATTCCAATGAACATTAGTGACCAGATTCAGTTTCCAATCTCCTTACCTGGTTTTAAGTTCACCTTATTCTTCTTCATCCAGTCCAATATTAAAATTATGATGCCAAGCCCTGCCTTCTAAGCATCTCTTCTCAAAGAATGTTATTTTAAAAAGCCTGTTCCATTGTAGAGTTTAGCCACATCTGTATGTGGCTTCAGCATATACCTCTTCAACATTTATTCAGCTGCACAAATGTTAAAGTCCATGAGATGGCAGCCAAGATACTTCAAAACCTTTTTTTTTTATTCTTTCTTCTCACCAGTGGTTAATAGGTTAACTAGTCAACAGATCAATAAACATTTTGGAGAACATATTTGGATGTTCCCCAAGAACACTTAATCCACTAGCTGCATCTAAGATGCACAAGTCCAGCTGATTTATATCTGTATTAGGAATGAATTAGCTATTTTTTTTATATCCAACTAATGATCATTATATCAATTAGCCAATAATCCTGTGGGGGGGAAATAGAAAAAACAAATTAGAATGGAGCACACAGACTTTATAAACAGTATCGTATCACACATTCTGCATAGTGACTGACGATGGCTTTTCTCACGGTTGCCGATATCCAGATTTCATTGATACAGCTAGTCATTGCTCTTATAATGTAGCCTGAAGGAGCTTTATGGATAGTGGCACAGCATGGACCGTTTCCAGATGTGTGTAAAGGACAAGTTTAGGCATAGCATAATGCAAACCTGGGCATTTTATGGCCCCTGGATCACATCCTGCCCTTTGGCTGTCCTTATCTGGCCCACATGGATTGCTTTTATTTTGAAGGCGACTGCTATTTTTGTTTTCAGTTTACGTATGTTTGTATGTGTGTGCGTGTCCATGCACATTATTGATTCAGCCCTTCATAGTAGTCCCAGGTTCTCATGTGGCCCCTTGGGAAAATAAATTGTCCATCCCAGCTAATGTACTGTATATAGACATTATAGTTTTGCAATTGGAGGAAAGCATGGTAAAGCAGATGTGTGGGCAAACTTTTGGAACAATAATCATCAAGCACAAAATAACAAGTAACCAAAATATCTTTGCAATCCCCAAGGCATGTCACAACTTTTGAGTACCTCTAATGTTTGGAAATTAAAAGTCGAACAATTTGACACACTCTAATTTGGGCAATGATATTAATTGCTATCAAAAGCTTCAGAATTATTAGCAAGATTCAGGGTTTTGGCCCATATCATACACCAGTACAACTAAATCCCTTTCAGTGTTGTATTCTGACCAGAAGCCCAATTGAAATGGATTCAGACAAACAGCATATTTTAGTTGCATCTGGAACTTCAAGGCTATCTCCTGCTCAGTTACCTTTCCCAGAAGTGGACATCTGAGACTACCTTCTAATTGTATAGACCTCCTGTCTTTAATAAAGGTATTATGACTCCCTTAGGCGAATGGAAACACATCCCTACCACAAGAAACCATCAAACATCCTCTTTAGCTGATACACTCAGCCAAAAGGGGCAAGGATTGAATGAGTAGATATAATTCTTTAATACCTTTATAGATTTTTTTTTAGATCTATAAGCCAAAAGTAATCTGAAATAACAGAACAAGTGGTTTCTAGGTTTACCTGTGATACAATTATAGTGGAATTCTGATAAACATTTTGCTTCCAGAGACTAACTTCCATCCATGCCTCCATAACACCACAATTAACAAAAGAGCAATTTATGTTTTATATAATTCTACCATTATAAGTGCTGCTGTTAAATGAATGAATGAATTTGAATATCAATTGGCTGATGTAAATACAGATGTATGCAATCATACAATGTTTAAAACAGCAACAACATCCCCAAAACATTTTAATTGTGGCTCAGATTTAAGCTAGATGCAAAGCTTGACTACTTCCATTTTATTCTACATTTCCTTTTACTGTGTTTTTTTTAAGGTAGTTTTTCCGCCTCATTTAACTTTCCTGGTTTGAGGGAGCAATATCATTAGAGGAGTGTGTGATCCCTGTTAGAATCACTGTGTGACACCCTCTTTATTCCAGCCAGTATTAGACTTTACAACAGATTGAAGTCCATGAGATTGAAAACTACAGATAAATCCTTGTTAAATCCTACTCCCTCCTTTTATTCTATTTATTTATTTATTTTAAACTGCACAAGATGTCCTGTTGTAACCGCTGTGAGCTCTGTAATGCTACATTGCAGATCTGGGTCGACTAATGTCCAACTGATTATGCTGATGAAGCTTTAATTGTTCATTGCTCTTGCATCTTAATGAGCTTGCATGCACAGGGCTATCCATTTAACGGAAATGCTGAATGGAGATGTCTGTATGTGCACATTTAACAATGTGCATTTCAGCCTCGTTAATAAAGCCAATCTGTTCATGAGTTAATCTTGCATTCACCAAACACAAAGACTGCCTAGTTGATAATGATAGGGGGTATGCATGGATGGAAGCCTCCACAAACACACACTCACACAGAGAGAGGGGGGAGAAGGGAGAGAAGAAATCCTAAAATAATAGTGGTTTGGTTTTGCTTTTTTAAGCACAAATTGAACCAACTGCATTTTGTTGTTGTCCTGATTTTATAAAGCAATGTCTTATGCCACTGTTTTCTATCAGTGGTTTTTGCTTACAGTTTTGAGGCAGAGAAACTAATACACATATCATTTTAGGACTTTTCCTAAGGAAAAATGAGGCATACATTGTCACAGACTTTGAATGTTTAGGAACACAGATCTACACTGACAGTTATTCACTTGCACGATCTGATCTGGGTCAGTCACTGAGACCAGAGGTTTAGTCTTCTGAGCTTTCGGACTAGTGCTGGAGCCCATCCTCAGGGAACTTCTCTCTCACCAGAATGATCCAGTCACTTGGACCAGCCAAATCCTCAGGGACCTAGACAGACTAGAGAGAAGTGCCCTGAGGATGGGCTCCAGCACAAGTCCAAAAGCTCAGAAGACTAAACCTCTGGTCCTGGTGACCCAGATTGGATCCTGAAACATTACCCTGGAATACATATATTGCCTTCATTCATGATGAATCATTCATTTAGTGTACCATTATAAAGGCACCACGTAGTCTGACATTGTTGAGTCACAGAAGTAAATTAATTTTTTTTAAATGTAGTGACCTCTTAAAATGATGGCTAAATCAGCATCTAAGGTAGAACAGTGTTGGACAGTGCAAAATTTGGCAAGCTTTTTTTTGCAGGAAGTACAATGGTGAGTTGCCCACGGTTCAGACCGGTTCTATAGAAACCGCTGGGAGGTTCCACCCACCAACCCTGACATCATCAGGATGCTTCTGCACATGTGCAGAAATGCATGTGTGAGCAAAGCGCGCACACGGGGCCCCATTGCAAACCAGTAGTAAAGGTAAGTAGAACCCACACCTGAGGAAGTACTGTAGAGGGCAAAATATCTGAGGGAGCAGATGCTGATGGATGCTTACAGACCTGGTTTGCTCTGAAATTTTAAAAAAAGGCTCTGAAAATGGTTGACTTTTTTCTGGCAAGTGTTGGTGGTGACATCTGAGTAACATAAAAATAAAGCTGAAAGGCCACAAGCAGTCCTTCAGTATTACCAAGAATATAGAACATAGAAAAACAGGGGTTGGAAGGGACCTTAGAGATCTTCTAGTCCATATCCTGCTCAAGCAGGAGATCTTATACCCATGATGGCGAACCTATGGCATGCATGCCAGAGACGGCACATGGAGCCATATCGGTGGGCACGCAAACTCAGCCCCCGACCAGCTGATTTTCAGGCCTTCTGGGCCCACTGGAAGTAGGGAAACAGGCTGTTTTCAGCCTCCGGAGGGCCTCCAGGGGGGTGAGAAAGGCAGTTTTTGCCCTCCCCAAGCTCCTAGAAAGGCTCTGGAGCCTGGGGAGAGAGAAAAACGGGACTACTGGGCCCACTATGCCATCGTGTGCCAGGAGCAGAGGAGGAGCAGGCATAAAATTATGGCTGTGGGCATGCATGTACGTGACCGCTCCTCCCCCCCCCCCCCACTCCTGGCACACGATGGCAATAAGGTTAGCCGTTACTGTCTTATACCATTCTAGACAAATGGCTGTCCAGTCTCGTCTTGAAAACATGAGGTAAAGCTATAGGAATTCCATCCAAGCTTTGAAATAATTCAGAAGGATTAAAAAAAAATATATTCCACATTCCACACCACAGTTTTTTCACTAACCAAGGCAGAAATAGGAATGTGCTTGGGGAATCATGGGGGACAAAAGGGTCAGATCTGAATTTCCTGAGGACCATCCAAATGAGAACTTATTGCATGTTGGGTGGTGTAGCTTGGGAGAATGTTTTTTACAGTGCACTTGCAACTTTCTGTATGTTTTTCTGTGTTAATTTTGATATGGGTTTAAATGGAAACTGGATCAATGTAGAAATGGGGTGAACAATCTATAAATCCAAGCAAAGATGCCTCTGAGAAATTTGATTATGTGGGCTGTGAATGGCTGCACTGAAATCCGCAGATTCTGCTCAGCGATGATTACATCAAAGATCAGATTTAAAAGCCAGACTATTTTTAACAAGTTGCATAGAGCAACATCTGTTCTTTTTTCCTGATCAGGAATAAGCATGGAGCATCCAATCTGGACTGGCCCTTAATATGAATGGCCATAGTATTATTTTAACACACTGCATATCGTGCTAGTCTGGATAAGAGTTACTATACATTCAGTTTGCTCTTCCTGCTTGGCAAGGTGTCCCTATATAGCTCAATGTTAGTAATAGAGGACCTGCCCCATACAGAGAACACAGTGATGTTAACTTAGTTAGTTATTTTTTAAAAAAAAAGTTACACTGAATATAGATAATTCAAAGCAGCAGATATTGCCAATACTCCTTCCTCCTCCTCCTCCTATTTTCCCAAGAACCGCACCCTGTGAGCTTTGTTGGACGAGAGAGAGAAGGACTGGCCCAGAGTCATTCAGCTGACTTTCATGCCTAAGGCAGGACTAGAGCTCACAGTCTCTTGGTTTCTAGCACTGGTGCCTTAACTACTAGATCAGGGGTCAGCAACCTACAGCTCTGGAGCCACATGTGGCTCTTTCACCCCTGTGCTGCAGCTCCCTGTCACTCAAAATATGCATCACAACCTCCAATGTGTGACACCTGCCGGCACGCGATTTATTGAGCTTTTCAACCCCCGGTAGGCCAACCATGGATAAATCCAAGAAAAGAAAAGTTTCAGAAGAAAACAGACCATTTAATTCAACTACATATGCTAGTTTTGTGGCCGCTCAAAAAATAGTCAGGCACGGGAAGGGTTTTGTGGCTCCTGGTGTTTTCTTTTCTGTGGGAAACTGGTCCAAATGGCTCTTTGAGTGTTTAAGGTTGCCAATCCCTGTACTAGACCAAACTGGCTTTCTATGATGAAAGATGACAGCTCCCCAACTCTAGTTTGCTCCTTCATGCTTGCTTTTTGGCAAGGAAAAGAGCAGACGTCAACGTTAACATTAGTGGGAAAATTAGCTGTTAAAGCCATTTTAATTCTTTCCACTTCATTTTCTCCCATCCTCTCAGATTACAAGCAATGGTCTTTTTTCCAATATTATGAGCAATGTTGGAGACATTGCCTAGCTTGCATTTCCAGGGACGTGACCAGGTACCTGCGTGCCAAGGAATCTGTAGCTCAGTCTTACGCTCTCTTCCCTCCTTCCATCACATTAGTTGCATGTTTTGTCAGCACATAGTCCCAGCAGCTTGGAACTCTGTGCACTTTTGACCTCATCCACTTTTTTCAAATTCCCCAGCCTATAAAACTTGTGTGTGGATATGAACCAATAATATATAACCCCTCTGCTTTGATAGCTTGCTCACCCGTTTAAAACAAATCACATTAGGGCTGCAATTGAACAAGAAATTTCTTTACCATTGTAATTATTTCTTGGCAAAATGTTTTCCTACTGGCCTTGACTGCAGTAGAAACAATTTGCTCTTCCTATTCTTAAACCAGTCCTTCTGACATATCTAGCAGTATTGTGACATCCTTGTATGTTTAGAAAGAGTGATGATTTTTTCTCCCGCTCTTATATTTTTATACAGTTTTCCCCAAAATAAGACATCCCCTGATAATAAGCCCAATCGGGCTTTTGAGCACATGGCAATAAGGCCAAACGCTTATTTCAGGATTCAAATAAATATAAGACAGAGTCTTATTTTTGGGGAAACACGGTAGTCGGAAGCATAATTGAAAACTATCAATCAGTTTGGGGTGGATTTGATCATAATTAGCAAGGTGCTTTGTAGTAATAATCTTATACATTGTTAATAACTGCAGCCAAAATGATCAAACTGTTGCTGCCATTCATTCCATATTACTTTTTATTTAAGGAACTTTTTTCAATTTAGTTAGTTAGACAAACATATGTTTCTGTTGGCCTTTGTTCTTGCTTCTTTTTCTTTTCTTTTCTTTTCTTTTTTCTTTTCTTTTCTTCCATTTGCACCTGAACCTTTCTGCACTATTTAGTGGGATTTTGTCACTTGCTATGGTAATTGGTTGCCTAGGGAGTACGTAACCAGTATACAATCCTCATTTTAATTATCATTTGTATATCATTTTACGAACATCCCTTCTATGTAGAATCATTTATAATAATTTTGGCAAACAGTAGTAAAAACAATTAAATAATTTCTTGTGTGAAACTTTTCTCCTTTAATGATATCTTATAAAGAATGGAACACAGAAGCTCACACTATAAAACATTTCTTAATTATCTGGCGACTAGTGATCATTTTTCTTCCTCCCTCCCTTTTTTATCCATGTATACTGGAAGAATGATGAAACAAATAAAGATTTTCAAGATTCTGTACTGTCATTATGCCACTCTGAGATATCATAATGAGGGTGCCCTTTTTCTTTTAACAATCTGTCATCTACAAATAAATAATAATAGGGCATAATTATCAGGAAATAAGCAATGTTTTGCTTAGACAGGTTTACTGTCCATGTTCACTGTATCATCTGGAATCAAATATACTGCATTTAACTATCAACTACATTTCTTTTTTTATCCAGATATTCACTATTTGTACAATTTTGTTTTTTCCATATTCTTTTCTGTAAGATTGAGCAAGTTTTTAATATTAAAATAGAAAGAAAGGGAAGGGACCTGGATTTGACTTTGAAGAATTTTCTCTGCTTTTGTCATGAAATCAGTCACACCAAGATGACGCAGAATAAACATGGAAAAATTCATAGGCCTTTGTTAACAAAAGGTATATCAAACATTATTCATACACAAGAATTTAGAAGGCTCAAGGCAAAATCAAAACCTGTTCAGATATGGTTTAATCCTACTTTAAAGATTATCCTCCTGCACTTCTTTCTACTGGTTGGCTGAATACGGTATAAATTTATCTGTGAGGAAGCTGAATGCTTTCCTTCAGCCATAAAATAACAACTTGTTCTTTCTAAATATACACCTTTACTTCACACAAATGGGGTTCATAGAGTAAATAAGAATGTCTGATACAGGAATTAACAGCACATCCTCTGAGTCAATAAAGTGTTATTGCGTAACTGTTCCAAAATATTTTACACAAGACAAGCAGTGTGTAGCAAACGGCTTCCAAAGTTGAATAGTCACCTTAGTGCAAGGGTGTCAGACTTGCAGCCCATGGGCCAGATTCGTCACCCGCTGGCCACGCCCATGCCCAGTTTAGCAAAGGGGGAAAAAGTTGTGATACATCACATGACGACGCCATGACGCCGTGAGTTTGACACTCCTGCTTTAGTGTATCGCTAGAAAAGAGATGCAAACCTACTCAATTAGGTTGTGCAACACTCTTCTAGGAATCCTCAGCTCTGTCAGTTACCTTATCAGGTTGACCAGCCTCTACTCTCCTGACTATGGTGTATGAGGCTCACCACTGGCACTGACAAAAACTTTCTATCACTTTCCACAGGTTTAGTTAAAACTAATGTGCTCTCCTGATCCTCTGCAAAAAAGTCTGTTTGAGGATGGAAGGGACCTTGGAGATCTTCTAGTCCAACCCCCTGCCCAGGCAGGAAACCCTACACCACTTCAGATAAATGGTTATCCAACATCTTCTTAAAAACTTCCAGTGTTGGAGCATTCACAACTTCTGGAGGCAAATTGTTCCACTGATTAATTGTTCTAACTGTCAGGAAATTTCTCCTTAGTTCTAAGTCGCTTCCCTCCTTGATTAGTTTCCACCCATTACTTTCCATGTATGGAAGTTGAGGATTGCCAAATACTAAAATTCATTTCAAGCAGAAATGAAAGATAGAAGCGACGGGGACCTTAAAAGAACAGGGCAGCTGCAAAGTGGCAAGGTGTTTTCAGTGATGACTGACATGCTCCCTGAGCTGCTGTCTAAAAATGTCCTAAAGCTACAAAAGTGGGCAAGAGAATAGATGCCTCTGTGCTTGTGAAACCAAAATCCTTTGGATTTTGTTCTTCACTTTGAGTGGTTGTTGGATTTGTAAGAAAAAAGGAAAGGTGGGGGGTGGGAAAGAAATTTCAGAGAAGAAGAATAAAGTAGAAATGGTTGCTCAAGGAGAAAGGCTAAGAAGTGTAGCCAAAAAGAAGCTCAGCAGCGGAAGAAAGAAAAAAAAAGTAAGAGGAGGCAAAATTCAGGAGAGGAGCTACACTAGTAGAAATTATTGGAGTTGAGGAAGTAAAAAAATAAATACATTCCGGGCTGCAGCTTGTGCTTTTACAGAGGGGTTGGTCGTTTCAGTTTGCAGAAATATTCCTTTCTTTCAAAACCAAATATTTTCATTTCATGTTAGCAATATAAGTAAGGCTTTGGGTTATTAAATTTCTGTCCTTTCTTCTACGCATGGAATTCAAAGCAACAGATACTCATATTCCCCAGAGGTCTCCCCTGCAAGAATTAACCGCTCCCAGTCCTTCTTCTTCAAGGCTGCTACTTCACATGCTTCCACAAGTGTAAAGTAAAATATTCCTTCCCAAGAATGGATTCACACTTGGATACAAACTCTGAATGCTAGTGGAACTGAAGAAAGGAAATATAGGAAAATCCCAATAAACTCTGTGTCTTTGAATCTTTCCATGGATTTTAATATGTACGTGGTTATGTACTTATAAAGCAACAAATGTAATTTACTGATCATCCCAAAGGTGCTTTCTCAAAAGGCAATTAGGCTTTGTTTTTCCTTGAAGATGTTTCACTTCTCAGTTCTTGGATGAGAAGCAGATGTCTTCAAGGAAAAACAAAATCCACTTGCCTTTTGAAAAAGCACCATGACCTGGATGACTGCAAATCTCCATAGATGTAATTTACTGGTCCTTATTTCATCCTGATAAGTAAGAGCCAAATGTCGTTTCCTGATTTTTTTGGTTCTTGAGTTGACGTCAAGATGGACCCCAGAGCCCATTTATCAGGAGAAACAAGGAGAATGCAAACTATTTTCCAGATTCCACTGTTTATGCTGCACGCCAGCAAAAAAGCATCCAATGTTAATGGTTAGGCAATGTTTATTAGATATAATAGCATTTCTTGTTTAACTAGATTGACAATAATGCCATGAATATTTTTGTTCAGGAAGTCATTTATTTGTACAAAGGAAGTGTGGTATAATTTGGGCTAGTGGTTTTGTCCTTGGTATTAATTCTAAACACTGCCAGAAGATAATCATTACAGTATTCCATTTAAAATGGGTCAGGATAGGACTAAAGCAAATTATTTTGAGCCTCAGCCAGCACTGGCCATATGCTGCCACCACCACTGCTGTAGCATTTGATTCTATTTAAGTGTTGATCCTCTTTGTCCTGGAGTACTTTATGCTTAGTCAAGCTTGACTTTTTATTTGCTTTTTATCATTTGCAGAATTGTCCCTGCACAGTAATATATATCCAGATAAATGTGATGTATAGTGCAAAGGAACTGTGTGCTAGACAACAGTTTTGTCCAGTTACTTTCGCTCTAAATTTACCAAAGAAACACATGTAGGACCCACCATATATATTTCCATCCTGAGGTACACAGGGTGTAGTTTTTTTTCTCCAAGATGTGGACAGAACAATATATTCCATTCATTTCTGTTGGAGAAAATATTTTGTTGCTCTTGATAATAAATGGAGGAGGCAGACAATTACTTTATGGTACACCTTTAGCACAGACCTTTGGTGAGGGTTGTCTTCTTTCCTGTGCCTCTTATTCAGATATATGGAGACTGAAAAATATGTGCTCAGTTTCTCTCCCATCACACATGCACACATGCACAAACATTTAATTCTTCTGGTTGTGTCAGGCACAATAGCAATAGCAATATACTTAGACTTATATACCGCTTTACAGTGCTTTTACAGCCCTCTCTAAGCGGTTTACAGAGTCAGCACATTGCCCCCAACAATCTGAGTCCTCATTTTACCCACCTTGGAAGAATGGAAGGCTGAGTCAACTGGTCCAAAAGACCAGATCCACACATCAAGGTTCAATTTAACTGATTTATTGCTAATCATGCTTATGCAGAAATCTTCAACTAACGGTCAGTACCTAGTTATAGTTAGTTAGCGGTTACAGCAATCAAGGGACTTTGTGGCTACGTAATGATTCTAGGCTGATTCCTCTTTTTACTCCTTCCCCTGGCTCTGCCAGTCCTTCTCTTACAGTTTGTTCCATTTGTTCTGTTGCTATTCTTTCTTTCTTATGGAAGCGAAAATAAATTCAAAGAAGAGAGCCATCCCCAGCATTTAATGACTAATCATAGCCTCTGTGCGATCCATTTTGTGATTACAAAATGGCATGACACTTTAAAAAAAAAAAAAAAAAGACACGACAGAACTACAGGATATTGGAAGGGCAAAAATGAGCAAGAGATATATGTTGACAGAATGTTCACTAGCAAAGGAGGAGGGTTGGGCTAACAGCTGTGAAAACTGAAAGACATGCAATATGCCACAAATTCTGTCACCTCCCAGTTCTTTTAGCAGATTGGCACATTCATCTGCTTCTAAAAGCTAAAAGTCTTTTAGACTTTAAGCACAAAATAAGCTTAATCATGTTTTAATTATTTTGGCAATTTGTTCAAGTCAGGAAACAAATTAATCAATTTTCTTTTCCAAAGCCTAATTCAGTTGAAATTGCTAGCTTAATTAACCTCTTTTTTCAGGATTTTAGAAACCAAGCAAATGGTTTGCCTTTTGCTTAAAAATAGTCTTAAGCTAGCCTCAATAACATTTTCATAAACATTTTCATAGTTCAAGATGATTCAAATGGACTTAGGGTGCATAGCTGAAAGTAGACTTGAACTTGAAGTAAAGTCTTAACACAACGTCACTTATGGTATACGGAACTGATACCTGATGACTAGCACTGATGATATTACCCAGTTAGGGTAATGAAACGCCTGCAAGCAAACAAGCAAGCTCAGAGAGCACCAAGGACCCCTCATGTCAACCCCGACCTACAAGTATTCTCCTTTATTGGAAGCAATACCCTCAGATTTGAACTGAACAGAATCAGAGTGAACCTAGAACTGTGTCTAGATGTTTTCCATTCTAGTACTACATGCAGAATTGGAAAGGATCGAGGCAGGGGTGGGTTCTAAAATTTTTTACTACCGGTTCTGTGGGCGTGGCTTATTTTGTGGGTGTGGCTTGATGGTCATGGGACAATTATTTAGGATTTAGCAGAGGCTTTTAGGTCTACTAGGCTTTTAACTGCTTGCAGAGCTGTACCCATCTACCCATTTATTTTTTGCAGATACTGGTCTACTCATGTATTTTTGCAGGCACTGATCTACCCATTTATTTTTGCAGGCACTGATATACTCATGTATTTTTGCAGGCACTGGTCTACTCATTTGTTTTCTTTTAACACTGATCAGCTGTAGGGCAGCCCTTTGAAGCCTTGCGGCAAGAGTTTAAACAGTTTTTTTTCCTTCTAGCCATCAGCTGGGACTCAGGAGGCAGCCATAGATTAGGGGTGGGGCCAAATAAAAGGTAAGAATAACACAGGGGTGGGGGTGGGGCAGAACCAGTTCGGTGATGTCATATTGTCACTGCTATCAGCTCGGCCAAACCGGGCTGAACCGGGAGGAACCCACCACTGGTATGGCCCCAAAATCATATTTATATATAAAGCACAGGGGAACAACTGAAGCCTTGGACATGGTCTTGAGACCATACTATGACAAACATTTTAAATGTGGTGTTATTTGTTTTGTGTTGTATGTGATGTTATTGACACACATGCAGATCATAGCTGTTCTTGCAATATCCAAAGGTGGCAGCAATAGATTGGGGGTGGGGCCAAATAAGAGGTAAGCATAACGCGGGGGTGGGGGGCATGGGGGTAGGGTGGGCAGAACCGGTTCGATGATGTCATATCGTCACCACTACCGGCTCGGGAGAACCGAACCGAACCGGGAGGAACCCACCACTGGACCGAGGAGAGAGCAGGGTCACAGTTCTCAGTGGTGCAGAAAGTATAACAAAGTAGAATAAGCTCCCCACTTCAGACTTTATCCTAATAAATGTACTTAGAAGAACCAGGCCAGCAGCAAAAAAAGTGTTGTCTTCTTGATGCACAGTGGCTGAATGCCCAGATACATCATAGCTAATTATAATAAGTAAATTTACCATTACAGCTAATCCTTGCCTTATGACCATAATTGGAAGCAGATGCTGTGACGATTGTAAGTGTGAGGACCGGGTGTAAGTCACTTTTTTTCAGTGCCGTTGCAACTTTGAACTGTCGCTAAACAAACGCTTGTAAGTCCAGGATGACCTGTGGTGGTGGTTTTTGCTTTGTTTTTGATCTTTTGTTTTCAATTCCATTTGCACATAGCATTCTTCCCCATAATTCTTGAATTATGGGGAAGGAGGTCGATGGCAGTCTTTCAAAAGATGTTATCTAAAGCACAGCTGATCTAGAATGGAGGATCCAATTCATGATAGGTCATGATTATTTTGGAAGTCCACCACTACCGCCACCAAGCATGCCCATAGAAATTGCATATGAGCCAAGGTGGCACAGTGGTTAAAATGCAGTACTGCAGGCTACTTCTGCTGACTGCTGGCTACCTGCAATTTGGCAGTTTGAATCTCATCAGGCTCAAGATCAACTCAGCGTTCCATCCTTCAGAGGTCGGTAAAATGAGGACCCAGATTGTTGGGGGCAATAGGCTGACTCTGTAAACCGCTTAGAGAGGGCTGTAAAAGCACTGCGAAGCAGTGTATAAATCTAAGTGCTATTGCTACATGACCTGCTGAACAGTTGATTCAGGCATTTGTTCAGGAAGTCTCCAGCTAATGAACATTGCCAAGAGCTCCGTGTTCTGCCTGCGCCTTTATATTTTGGAGTCCCTTTTAGCAGCAGTGTTCGAAATGGCCAAATGCCAACTGAACTTGCTCAGTTTCAGAGCATGGTGACAGTTGCCAAAAGATGAACTATACATTAATTAGCTTGCTGCTAGTAGTATGCAAATGCACTGCAGAACATGTTAGGGATGTTAATCACTCCTGGGTGAGCTCATTTTGCTCAGATTTCTGATGCCGTACGTGATGCTATCAGCCATTTTGCTTTCCAGTTCAAGCTTACTAAGGGAAGCGAAACCGCAGGTATGCATACCTGAGCACATGCATGCTTCAGCTGTTCTACGTGCTTAAAAGTCCTTTTTTGAATTTGCTTTTCTTATTTATGTCATACTGTTTTTCTGGAAAAGTCATGAGTTACAGTCTAATGCTCATGTGGGGTGAAAGAGGAAATGTTATTGAAAATTAATCCATGTCCTCAAACTTCAAATAGTTCTATCATACACTTTTATGGCATTGTGATATTCGGGTACCACATCAATAAAGAATCTACCTTTTTGTTTCTTCAACCGTCTTTTTGTCATGTGATTTCTTGTTAACTTAAATATCTTCCAACAAACCAGTATTATTATCTATGTGTTGAAAATTGGGAAGGAGCATAGTATCCCATTTGGAATGATTTATTGAGATTTTTTTTAAAAAATGAGAATTAAAGATTTTTCTTGCGTGATTATTTTTAATGGGTTATTTTAGTGAATCCTGGGACTTATTTGGTGGATTTGAACTATTTGAAAAACACAGCGCTGTCCAAAGACATCTCCGTGGTCATGTGGCTGGCATGACTAAACGTCAAAGACGCACGGAACATTGTTACCTTCCCACCAAAGATGGCCCCTATTTTTCTAGTTGCATTTTTTATGTGCTTTTGAACTGCTAGGTTGGCAGAAGTTGGGACAGGTAATGGGAGCTTACCCCATTACGTGGAATTAGGGATTCAAACTGCTGAACTACCGACCTTTCGATCAACAAGCTCAGCATCTTAGCCACTGAGCCACCATGTCCTATAAGGAAAAGAAATAAACACCAAAATGCATAATATATAAAAGGATCACAATATAACCAGATTATCCATTATAAATGATTATTTTAAAAAATTAAATTTTTAAAGGAACAGTTCTCAGCAAGCCATATCTTATTATAAAATTCCAGTAGTAGATGTTACATACTGATACCCTTCTGATCCTGATGATGCAAAATAGATAAGCAGTAGATTAAAAGCTAAAGTAGTTGTTTCCCTATGGAATTAGCAGTCATGCAAAATGTAATCACTATTTGCTTCTTAACAAATATAAAAAATACTTTACAATTTTAGCTCCATTGACCTCATGGAGGCATAATCAGTGGTTGTGCACTATTTTTATATACCTATTTTTTAGTACCATAGAAGGTCAAACATCAAATTTGGAGAATTTGAAGAACTGGTGTCAGAACAATATACATGGACAATTAAAACTGTTCATCGCATCCTTTAATACAGAATATTTAAGGATGATACTTATTGTATTTGTAACTTAGAATCCTACTTCTCTTTTTCAATTAAGTTCTTTGTCTCTTTTGGACAGAGGAGAAGACACATTCCAATAGGAATTCAAGAGATAAAATTTATGTTAACAGACTTATCTGTTAAGACTTATGAACAAGAGCCAGATTTAAATGAGTGAGGAATAACAAATGAAAACTAAACTAAATCTGAAGAAAAAGAACTAGAACTATGTCTAGATTAAACCAACCCTAGGTTCAGTGCAGCATTTTAGCTCACCAGTGCTGTAGGTATGGCCAAAACTGACTGAAGAATTTTGATCTGTCTGCCTCTAATGGGCTATAATCATTTCTACAAAAATTCGAGTGCTATATAACAACTATGCTATTACTGACTTTCAGAGCTGCAGGGATATAATAACCACCTTCAGATCAAAATACTTTTTGAATGGCAGTAGCCCTTTTCACAACATGTTTGGCATTATAATTGATACGTCCTTTCCATGTTGTCAAAAAAACCTGTAAAATGATCCCAAAATATGTATTTATATTTTTGCTGGGACAAATGGTAAGTTCCTTTTTGCAGGGAAATTCAGTGCTTCTCATTCCATCCAGATTGAGGGAGAGGATTAAAAATCATCCAAGCATAGGAGACCAACTAAAAATCTTCAAGCCACGGTATTGGTGAAATAGCAGTTTTATAACTATATCAATAAAAGAAGTTATATAACAATTAAATAGCAGGTGAATGCAAAATATAGTCCTGTTCCACACCTCCTTACATGGGGATTATTTCTGTGAGATGCCTTAATTGAGAACTCCTTTATATATTTTCACATAGATTCTGCACAAGCAGGTTGATACATGCTTATCAATCAAGGTATTACCCCCCCCCCCCCCAAATCTGATGGTTTAGTATCAAGCAGTGTTCTAGGATGTACTAGATCATGGTGGTCCAACCTTTTGGCTTGCCTGAATGAAGAGAAATTGTCTTGGGCTGCAGTGGATGGATGGATGGATGGATGGATGGATGGATGGATGGATGGATGGATGGATAGATAGATAGATAGATAGATAGATAGATAGATAGATAGATAGATAGATAGATAGATAGATGAGAGAGTGCTCAAAGTGCTGGACATCAGTGACTCCCATTTTGCTAAAGTCTGTATCAATTTGTTGCAGCATTTTATGCTGAAAGAAATTATTTTGTTTTTAATATTCCAAAATAGTACATACTATCTACATATACCAATTTAACATCAGGGGAGGGGGAGGATGAATGTTACACTTAGCAAATTTAAAAAGCTAACAATTTCCCCTGTCCAGTCATGTCTCTCTTTCCTAGCCAAGGGTTGTCCCAAGACGCTTCTGTGGTCATGTTGCCAGCATGACTATATGCTGAGGTGCATGAAACGCTTCCAAAGTGGAACCTATTTATCTACTCACATTTGCATGTTAGGTTGGCAGCAGCTGGGAGCTCACTCCGTCATTCTGTACCTCAACTGCCAATCCTTGGGTCGAGAAAACTACTGTTTTAACCTCAGGGCCTAGGCCATTTAAATTGCTGTATAGTTCACTTCCTCAGTGAAAGAAGTTGCTTTGGATCCAACTCGGTCTGTTTGTCTTCCAAATTTAAGATTTTATTCTGTTGCTTGAACAAGACTTAGCGACTCAGTTTTCCAAATCATTTTGATGTTTGTCTTCCAGAAACATACCAGTGTCCACCTGGAACATAAACTCCATTGGAATTCAGTCAAATTGTGTATTCTTTCTGTCATACTCTTTGTTTTGGTTGTCTTTAAAATTTCAAGAAAGTTGATTTCTTGCTGTTTACTGCCACTGTGTGTGATGCTCACAGAATCATCAAAGCTTTCTCACAGTTGTAAATCCGAAGAAGCTAAAACATATTTACTTTTCATGGCAACAAGCCCGAGGGCTTTGTTTGTAAATATCTTCTTTACAGTCAGGCAGCATGAATTCCATTTGTCTGCAGGTTAAACTGCATGACAGATCCTCTTTGTACAAGGCTGGATTGTACTAATTTTACAAGAAACAAAAATGAATAGGTTTTTGGGAAGGAGTAGAGGTAATTACAGATCCAGGAGGAATTCATTCAAGAGAGAACTCACCTGATCTACAGTGTGGACTGATATGTCTAATAAAACTCTCTTTGTCGTGACTTTTAATTGGATGAAACAGTGCATAATAAGGCAACAATTTTTGAACCAAGGCACTTTGAATGAACTAACTTACAGAATGCATCCAGAATCTGGGATCCGTGATTCCCAAGAGAATGAAATTTGGAGAAGTTGTGCTATTGGCTGCTGCTGGGTTGCTTCTATGGTCACATGGTCTTCATTTTCAACAATCTTTGACAGTTTCCCAGCCAGTCTCGCAATCCCTTCCCAAACCCTACAGAAGATATTTACCTGGGTGGTGGAAAGGATGGAAAGGGGAAGGGAGATTTCTGATGCTCTCTGCCAGATTCCCATAAAGAAATTCAATGGGAAAGCTTGCAGAAAGCTGGAAGTCCTTCCTGCTTTTTTGCCCACCTTTGATCATTCTATTTCTCTGTTGGGTAAGGAAAGATCTCTGAAACAAAGACCAAACAGGGCACAGGTTGTAGAATAGAATAGAATAGAATAGAATAGAATAGAATAGAATAGAATAGAATAGAATAGAATAGAATAGAATAGAACAGAACAGAACAGAACAGAACAGAACAGAACAGAACAGTTGTAAGGGACCTTGGAAGTCTTCTAGTCCAACCCTTTGCTCAAGGAGATCCTATACCATTTCAGACAAATGATTGTCCAATTTTTTTAAAAAAACATCTTCCAGTGTTGGAGCATTCACAACTCCTGGACGTAAACTTTTCCACTGATTAATTGTTCAGTCAGAAAATTTCATCTAATAGGGTACTAAATTCTGAAAGCTGAACCAAATGATAGCTCCTACAAGAAAGCATAGTGATTAGTGACCAGTACCCAACTTGAAATGAAACCAGAGGTATCATGAGAAGTATAATCTCTAATTGTGTACTATCCTACATAGGAGCCCTTTATTCTGGCTCCATTTCAGTTTAGAAAGCAGCTGCTCTGCATCTGAGCTAGTCCAAGTGACCAAAGAAGCAGCAAGAAAAAAAACCTCAAAACAGCCCTCAGACCCACTTCATGAATATAAACATAAACGCTGCACTCAAAAGTATTTTGTAAAATACTTTTTACAAAAGGCTTAATTTTATGTGTACATTTCCACATTGGTCTCTTTTAAAAAGTGTGCAGTTGTAAAAGCATGCAATAAATTAAAGTGTTCAAGAATTTCCTTTCTAAAAAAAAGGTAGCACTGCTTCTCTTCCTTATTCCATGTTATTCCTTGGAAATTATCCCAAATGGGGAGAAAGTTCAAGAACGGTTTGTCAAGTCTTTAGGGAATGTAATCCTCTTTTGTTTATGTTTTCACTAAGAAATGCCTGATACATTTTCAATCCGTTTAAAAAATTCTGCAGTATTCCATTTTGAAAGCATTGTCTTAAGATAGACTGGAGGATAAATTGTTATTTATCATTCTTCATCTTCAATGCCAGGCAATTATCAATGGTAGTTTAAAACTTTATGGCATGTGAAAGAAGTGCAAAGAGCTATAAGTTTGTATACTATTTACAGCTCAAAATATCCCTGACATAGCAACAGCAACATCCTAAGGAGACTCCCATAAAAAATCAAAGCAAATATTTAAAAAATGAAGCTTACTGTATTTTACGGAGTATAAGGCACACCTTTTTCCCCCCTAAAAGGGGGTGAAAATTTAGGTGCGTCTTATACACCGAATGTAGCCCCGCCCACCCGTTGGCCTCCACCCTTTGGCCTCTGCCTCGCAGCAGTTTCCTCCTTGCAAGCAAACAGCAAGAAAAAACAGCTCCTTTCAGCTTCAGCACAGCCTAATTAGCACAAGTTGGTTGGATCAGTCTCCCCACTCTCAGCTGATTTGCTCTCAGCTGTTTTGCGCAGGGCTCTGCTGCTTGCTGCAAAGAGGTAAGTTGTTGGAGCAGATTTTTTTTTCTTGTGCAAATCTGAAACGGAAAATTAAAGTAAAGCAGGCTGTTTGCTGTTTGCTGCAACGAGGCAAAATTACTCAGAGGCAGAGGGAGATTTCTTTTTCTTCTTTTACTCACCAAAAAAGGTAGGTGAGTCTTATACTCTGGTGCATCTTATACTCCGAAAAATACAGTAATTAATTTCTGATCCTTTCCCAGACTTCATCTCCTTCTTATAGAAAGATCTGACTTTCGACATTCCATGTTTTATAGGCCAGATGTGTAGCTTTCTCTCAGGTGTGATTTGTTAGAAGCAACTAGTCACTGAGTCAAAAAAAAAATTCTAGGAGAGTGTTGAAATATTTTAGATTGTGCAGGGTACCAAATGAAATGTCACATATCATGCCCAGACAAAGGGAGCTGTAGAGATGTAAATCAAGGCTATCAGTAAACTGCAGGTGTCCTATTTTGAATTATTTTTCCATGGCTGCAGCTTTTACACAGACTAAAACTTTGCATGCAAAATCTGCTCTGTAGCTTTTGAAAATATAATTTACATTTGGTTCTATTTTTATGAGTGGCAACTGGAGGAAACAGAGTCAAATTTGAGCGAAATTAATAGCAGGCAAACCTGAATAGACGAAAACAAAGCCTATCAGGAGGATTTAGTTTATACTATACATTATGATAAAGTCCATTGTTTTGTATCTTATTTCTTTAAAGGAGTATTCTACAAAACAAAAGACCTAATAATAGGAGGTGGGGTTGATAACTCTCTACCAGCTTCAGCCACATACAATAAGGATTCTTCATCCTATTGGAATAGTTTCTCCAGACAAGGAGATCAGTGATGGATAGGAAATACGTTTTGACTGTAAACTGTCTGGAGATGCCAATAAAGGAAAATATTTGTAGCTCAGGATTGAAATGAGAAGTCCTTGGTGCTCTCTGAGCTTGCTTGTTTTCTTGCAAATGTTTCATTACCCTAACTAGAGAACCTCATCAGTGCTAGTAAGGAGTGTGATTTGCTGTCAGTTTATATTCTGGTGGCTTTCCCTTTCTGTGTGGGTGGGGGCGGTTTTAGAGATTCTTTGGTTGGGCTGTTTACTGATGGCTCTTTGGCCGTTTCTTGATTGGGGTATTGCTTACTTGATTGTTGGTTTGATGTTAACCTTGGAGTTAATCTACTCTGATCAGGGTGCTGGTTGTTGGTGGAGAGGTGCTTGGGTCTTTTTGTTCCCTTCTGGGCTGGTTGATTGTCTCTTTTGCATAGCCTCGAGATGTTATTAATGTCTACGTGTCTACTGAAGGTTAATTTGTCAGAGTGCCAGTGTCTGGAGATACTTAATGATGTGCCCTCAGAATGGTGTCATCTCTAAGCAACCACATAAATAGATTTTCTCCTGATCGTCAGAACGGTAGTCAGACGCTGTGGGTTATGCTCGTAGATACAGCTATGACCGAGCCTACACTATTTGCATAACTCCGCCCCCTGCCTTCATTCCCCAGTGTTTCGGCTTGGTCTTCAGCACGACGGATGTGTTTTCCTGTTCTCCGCTACATTTACCTCCTTTTGGCTTCTTTCTGTTCGTTTCTCTGGACTTTAAGTAAGACTTCGTATTTTTTTCCTTAGTTTTCGTTACCGGCGTGAAGGGTCCTTACCTGACACCGCCGAAGGCCGTTCGTCGGCGGGACTGCCGGCTGGCAGGTCCTGGGGAGAGGGCGACCATATTGTTAATTATTTTCCCTGTCTCCGCGCCCTCTCCTGTTTCTGGAGGAGGATTGAGCCAGAAACGCTGCGTTTGGCGGCTTTCTGCCTAGCAGCACTTCAGCGCTAAAATCGGCTTCTCTCCCGGCGCCTAAATTGTTGCCGCTTTTTGCCGCCGCTTTTTCTCCTCAGTGGCCCTGTCACCCTAGTAGCGCTGTTACCGCGCTTAACCCTTCGGTTTGCGGTTTGGGGCTATTATCGGCATTTTTTTGGCCTTGCCCATAGATTCAACCTGCTTTTTGCTGCCTCAGACGCCTAGCGCCTCCAGCTCTAATTTGGTGCTAAATTGAATCCGGATGCCTCGCAAAGCTGTTCTAGCTTGCGCCCGCCATTTTGAACTATATTTTTTTGCCGGCGGCCATTTGCAATGGCGGATTCCTCGAGGAAAGGGCGGTCCAAATCCAAGACCTCTTCTAGGTCAGTTCGACAACAAAATGACCCTGGGGAGGGTCCTTCATCGAATCCTCAAATTTCGAATACGCAATCACGGGATGAAAGCAGGCGCCATAAGGCGTTGGAGAAGGTGATCCACAAGGCGCAGCGTAAACAGGTGCCAGCTTCTCATTGCGCGCCACTTTCTTCTCATCAAGTTACTTCTGAACGAGAATTGTCTCCTGACCGCCCCGCTCCTTGTGGCCCGGCCCTGCCCCCAGGGAGCGAACCTCTTTTCCAGACCCTCCCTGAATCGAATGTGACAGGGACCCTCCCTTCTGGCCCCACTCCGCAGATCCCTATTGCCATTTCAGGCCCACAGGCTCCGCTCGGAACTCAGTCTTCTTCTGCGCAGGCTCCTTTAGAGGCCAGACAAGATCTGGCGGCTCAGCCGCCGATTTTACAGCCCTCTCTACAGACTATTGTAGCGCAGGCTATTCAGCAGGGGATTGCACAGGGCATCCAACAGTGCATGCTTCCTTTAGCCCCACACCTGACCCATCCTCAGGTGGCCTCTCATCTTGCCCAGCCTCTTCCAACACCCCCTGCTCATCAGGCCTCTTATCAGGTGGCCCACGCAGACGACCTATCAGATATCGGGGAGGATTCCTATGAGCCCGCAACAGGGGCATCTGGTTCTGAAGTGGAGGAAGGAGAGCTGGCCAGGGATGAGGACCTCTCAGACGACGAAGGCCTTTCTCCAGACCAACCTGCCTTTATTGGGCTCTTCAAGCCCCATCTTTTCCGTTCCCTTCTCTTCAAGGCTTTGGCAGTTACCAGATTGGGAGGTTCTCCGGCTGGAGCTCCTCAGGCATCTACTTCTGGTTCTACAGCTGTTCCTATTGATCTCTTTGCGGAACCTGCTGTCCAACAGGACTCGATTCCAGCTCCCAAATTGTTCACCGATGTCATTCTTCGTCAATGGTCTCTTCCAGGGGCCGGTCCTGCTCCCAATACCCTTGACAAACGCCTTTACCCTTCAGCTCCGGCTCTTGCAACTATTTTGCAGGTCCCTTTGGTGGACGCCCCTTTGGCGGCGCTGGCCTCCTCGTCTCGGGTGGCCGTCCCTTCGGAAGATCTTTTGCGTCCTGAGGATAAGAGAGCTGAAAAAACCTTGATCAAGGCGCATCAATCAGCGGCATGGGCTGTTCGTACCTCAACTTCTGCTTCGTTCTTTAATCGAGCGGCTTTACTTTGGATTAAACAACTTCAGGATCGTCTTCCAGCTTCGGATTCACGTACGCATCAGGACCTTAATAAGATAGCGGCGGCTCTGGAATATTCCGCCGATGCCACCTTGAACTCCGCCCGTTTTGCCGCCAAAACCATTGGTTCCACCATCACTTCTAGGCGCTTGCTGTGGCTTCGTCATTGGCAGGCGGATGCCCGCAGCAAATGGCAACTGGCATCTTCTGCGTACTCTCCGGACGCTCTCTTTGGGCCTCCCCTGGAGCCACTGCTTATAGAGACTAGAGATCGGCGTAAAATCCTGCCTTCCGTCTCTTGTAGGAGTGAGGCGCGTTATTCTCCTTATCCGCGCCCTCAGTCCTTTCGGTCCTCTGATGCCCGTTTTCAGCGGCCCTTTCGAGCACGCAGCCAGCCCCAGGATTCGCAGGTCAGGCAGTCTTCCCGTTTTGTGCCCAAACGTTCCTTTCAGGGTGGCAGGGGATCTTCTTTCCGTTGCTCCAAGTGAAGTCCTTTCTTCTTCTTCTCTTCCTATCGGTGGACGCTTGGCCCATTTTGCTTCCCAATGGTCTTTAATAACTTCTGACCATTGGGTCAGGGATACTATTCATGAGGGTCTTTCTATTGAGTTCCATTCTCCTCCTCCCTCCCTTTTTCTGTCTTGTCCGGTTTCTCGGAATCCGGAGAGGCTTGCCCTTATGGCAGAGGCCATTTCCCATCTTTTGGCAATTCACGCCATTCAGCCTGTACCTCCTGACCAGTGTGGGAAGGGGTTTTATTCCCGTTTGTTTTTGGTCCGTAAATCGTCGGGAGGGTGGCGCCCCATCCTTGACCTTAAATCTCTGAATCGGCATGTTAAATATCGCCGGTTCAAAATGCACACCCTCTCTTCGATCCTTGATTCTATCCACCCTGGTGACTATTTTCTTCTATTGATTTAACCGAGGCTTACCTACATGTTCCCATCCACCCGCAATTTCGCCAATTTCTTCGTTTCCACTATCGGGGAGCTCATTTCCAGTACTCTTCTCTTCCATTCGGGTTGTCCTCGGCCCCTCGAGTTTTTTCCAAGATTATGGCAGCACTAGTTGCCCATATTCGTTCCCTTCCCATTAGACTTCAATTTTATTTGGACGACATTTTGATTCAGTCTTCTTCCTTCTCTTCTGCTCGTCAGGATGTAACAACTACTATTCAACTCTTGGAGAACCACAGGTTCTCTATCAATTTCCCTAAGAGTCAACTTCTGCCCTCTACTCACCTCCAGTATCTGGGGGTGATTATTGATACCGTGGCTTCCACGGTTTCTCTTTCGCCGGATCGGGTTTCTAGTCTATGTTCTTTGGCTTCTCGTTGTGTTACGGACCAGTGTTCCTCTGTTCTTTCTTTGTCACGTTTGTTAGGTAAGATGGTCTCGACTTTTGGCATTGTTCCTTGGTCTCGCCTTCACAGTCGAGACCTCCAATGGTTCCTTCTACCTTATCAGAAGGCTGGTTCCCATTCCGATCACCAGATAGTGCAGTTGCCCCCTCATGTCCTCCATTCTCTGGGTTGGTGGATGTCGGAGTCGTTGTCCAGGGCTTCTTCCTTTAGGGAGCCTTCGAGGCTCCTGATCACGACGGATGCCAGCCTCTTTGGCTGGGGCGCCCACATGGGCCCTCATCTCGCCCAAGGTCAGTGGTCTTTGGTAGAGTCTCGTTTGAATATTAACATTTTGGAGTTACGTGCCATTCGTTTGGCCCTTCTTCACTTCCACGAGTTTGTTCTAAACTGGGATGTCCTTATTCTTACTGATAATGTAACAGCTAAGGCCCACATTAATAAGATGGGTGGTACTCATTCTCGTTCGTTGATGTTAGAACTTGCCTTGTTGGGTCACTGGGCTGAAGCTCACCTCAAATCTATTCGGGCTGACCATATTTCCGGGGTAGCGAATTCTCAGGCGGATGCTCTTAGCTGGCATCGCCTGGATAACTCTGAATGGTCCCTGCCTCCGCTCATTTTTCAGGAGATAGTGCTTCGCTTTGGTCTCCCGGCAGTTGATCTTTTTGCTTCTGCTTCTAACCACCTTCTTCCGTGGTATTTCTCCAGATATCAGGATCCTGGGGCAGAGGCGGTAGATGCCCTTTGTTCTCCTTGGCCAACCGACCTTTTATATGCTTTCCCTCCCTTTCCTCTTATATCCAGGGTTCTTCAAAAGATGTTAGAGGAACGGGCGGAGCTGGTCTTGGTGGCTCCTCGCTGGCCTCGGCGGCATTGGTACGCGGACTTGATATCCCTATCAGTTGCTCCGTCCTGGACCATTCCCGACATCCAAATTATTCTACGGCAGGGGAATCTGCTGCATCCGGACCCGACATGGTTTCACTTAACCGTTTGGCGGTTGAGCGGACAATGCTGACTCAAGCCAGTGTTCCTGATGAGGTCATCTCCATTCTTCAAGCCTCTCGCCGCCCTTCTACGAATAGGATTTACAAAGCTACCTGGAAGGCGTTTGTCACCTGGTGTCATAAAGCTGCTGTTCCTCCCCTTTCAGCCTCGATTCTTCACATTCTCTGTTTTCTTTTGGAGGGGTTTAAGCTCGGTTTAGCGCCCAACACCCTCTGGCATCAAGTGGCAGCAATTTCTTCGGTCCTTACCTGCGACGCTTCGGGTCCTGTCTCCCGGCATCTGATCATTCAACAATTTCTCCGTGGAGCTTCCAACCTCCGCCCACCTACGGTTCATAGGTTCCCTTCGTGGGATCTTAACAAAGTTCTCAATGCACTTACCTCTTCTCCATTTGAACCTCTCCAGCTGGTGTCTCTCCGATTCCTCTCCTTTAAGGTGGCGTTCCTTGTCGCCATTTCGTCGGCCCGTCGTATATTGGAACTGGCAGCCCTTTCAATCCGAGCGGATCTCTGTTTTTTTCATCAGGACAGGGTGGTACTACGCCTGGATCCGGCCTTCATTCCGAAAGTGAACTCCTTATTCCACCGTTCTCAGGAACTGGTCCTTCCAAATTTTTGCGCATCGCCTAATCACCGGCTGGAACGTAAGTGGCATACTCTAGACGTCAGACGTGCCCTAAAGATTTATATCGCCCGAACAGCATCCATTCGGAAAATGGAATCACTTTTTGTCTCCTTCCAACCGTCGTCCATCGGAATGAAGGCCTCGGGTCCTATGTTGGGTCGCTGGATTCGAGCGGTTATCGCTACGGCATATCAGCAACAGTGGCTTCCGGTCCCTCGAGGCGTTACCGCGCATTCAACTTGTAGCGCCGCGACTTCCGCTGCCTGGGCCACGCAAGCTCCGCTCGAGGACGTCTGCAGGGCGGCTACATGGACAAGCATCACGCCCTTCATCCGACACTACAGGGTGGACACCTTCGCGTCGGCGGATGCGGCGTTCGGTCGCCGGGTCCTTCAGTCTGTCCTCCCGAGATGACTCCGCGGCCTCTCCTCTTCCCTCCCTGCTGACGGACTGCTTTGGTATGTCCCACAGCGTCTGACTACCGTTCTGACGATCAGGAGAATGGACGTTGGTCTTACCTGATACGTCCGTTCTCTGAGAGTCAAGAACGGTAGTCAGCCCCTCCCGGGAGAGGCCTGAATGGGGGGAGGGGTGAATAATCTCTTGTTTTGTCGTTACAGGAAGACACCTCAGCCTACACTTCTGCCCTCGCCGAAACACTGGGGAATGAAGGCAGGGGGCGAAGTTATGCAAATAGTGTAGGCTCGGTCATAGCTGTATCTACGAGCATAACCCACAGCGTCTGACTACCGTTCTTGACTCTCAGAGAACGGACGTATCAGGTAAGACCAACGTCCATTCTCTAGGAGTATCTGTCCCCAAAGAAGCCTTTCAGGTCTCCCAATAGTGCACATTTGGTCAGTATGGTTGAGACCATCCACCTTGCTGCTGGTTGTCCTCTTTTTCTTTTTTCTTCCACTTTTTCTAGTGTTATAGATTTCTTCAGCGAACTAGGTCTTTGAAACAATGTATGAAATATCATAATTTGAGCCTGTTCATTTGTGCCTCAAGTCAGAACTCTGGACTGATTTGTCCCATGATCCAGTTGTTTCTGTTCTTGGCTATCCATGGTATCTTCAAGAGTCTCTTCCAACACCAAATGCATGATAGTTTTGCTTCCATAGAATGTAACAGGAAAAACAACCGCCTGCATGATTCTGTTTTTGGGAAACATATAGATGCATCCCAGCATTTGAATATATTTTCCAAGGCTTTCATTGTTATCTTACCAACTGGGAAAAATAGGGTAACCAAACAATTTTTTTAAAAAAAGACATGAAAGGTAGACACACAGCACTGTTCAAAAAGTTGAAATATTGTGCTGAACTAGTGGTGGGTTCACATATACATATACAGATCAGGGGTGAAATGCTCCCGGATTAGACTGGTAGTGATTTTTCCCTGTGGTTCAGTGATCCGGTAGCAATTGCTGCCCAGTTGTCATTACTTCCTGATTTTAACCAGGAAGTGATTTTTTTACCTTCTATGCATGCGCAGAAGGTTTTGCGCAGGCACAGAAGGTGTGCGTGATTGCACATGCACGGCACGTGCACTTCTGAACCGGTAAGGAAGATAAGTAGATTTCACCTCTGATACAGATCCTATGGAAAAATTAAAATAAGGGAGTTTCAAGGAATAAAAATGTATCTTCTACAGGGAAAGGAGATGACTTACCATTGCTGCTAAACCTTAGCCAACCATTTTATAATCTATTATTTAAGAAGATTACAAAATATAAGCAAAATATAAGATATAAAACAAGGTTAGATAAAACAATCCTTAAACATAACAAAAAAAGAAAAAAAAACAAGTAAAAACAAATAAGCAAAAAACCAAGAGATCTAGCTTATCCTGTATAACAAACTTAAAGATAGCTGCTGGATCAATAAAAATACCATACTACAGTATAAAAAGATAAAAGTATCATTGTACAATATCATAAAGTCTGTGCCAAGGAACATAATGCTCCATTCTTTGATTAGTGGAGAATATTGCTTTTTTTATAGTATAGACAAGTTACACATTTCCAAAGCCAGTCTTTCATCTGGAATAATATCACTTTTCTTATTTCTTAATATTATTTGCTTAACCAGTTCTCACGCACTGTACAATCATAATTCCTCATAGATGGTTTTGGGATATAATTAAGCAGTATGTTAACATCTTTATTATGTTCCCCCATCAATTTACTTGCAAACATTAAAATACCATTCCAGAAAAATGTCAAATGTTCAGAGGACCATATCATACTGGTCAATGGACCTTCAAATGTTTCGTATCTCCCACAAAGAAAATCTGATGGCCCTACTTTCAAGTATATTCTTTGAGGAGTTCCATACACTCTAAATAACTATATTTGATTATTCAGCTTTAAACTCAAACTGCCAATACCATTTTAACACTTTTAAGAACATGATGCATTGGTGTGATATTATGACAGATTCCAGTTCTTTGGTCCATGTTTGAAATACCCCATTAGTTACCCATTTTAAACATCTTTTTAAAAATTTTGATGGAGATATTTTATAGGTATAAACATCTGTCATGGATTCCAACAAATAGGAAAGCCTCTATTAAAACATGCTTAAATTAAAAATACTGCTATTGTTGTAAGCTAAAACCAAATTCAATTTTAAAAATAATAATTATTTAATAATTGATTTAAAGTTGCTATCCTGGTTTCTATCCATGCTTTCCAATAAAATGTTTTACCAACTTTTTTAAAGTAAATTTTTTCCAAAGACTTAAATATTCGTGAGTCTCATTATGAAAACCCAATCTGTGCCCCAATATGGCCCAAAAATTTATTGCAGCCTACACTCCTGGGGGGAAAAAACATCTTTTTTACTATGTGTTGTTCCAAGAAGTTGCCATAACCACAAGGCAAATAAATAATAACTTTCTAACATAGCTGGTGAAGATGATATTCCATCAAATTTTCATTCTGTAGTCTTATGGCTGATAAAATATTAGACCAATGATATTTTTGCAAATCAAATATAAATTAAAGCTCCCACCCTATAAATCAGGGGTGTCAAACTGGCAGCCTGCAGGCCAAATGTGTCATGTGCAGGTCAGCTCTGCGAAGAGGAAAAAGTCATGAAACATCACGTGACAGCAAAATGATGCCATAAGTTTGACCCGTGCTGTAAATAGTAGTCTCAATTGAGCTAATCAAAATTCTACTGTAGTACTATCGCAATAAATTTCTAGTTAACCCATCAATCTGAAGAAATATTTGGCATTAACATTGGGATACCACTGAGTTTATAAATCAAGCAAGAAACATTCATTTTAATAACATTAATTTTGCCCCACAAACATGGGCATTTTAACTCATCTATTTACATCCAATTCATCTTTTTTTCTAAAAGTTTTAACATATTTATTTCCACATATTTAGAAACGTTTTGGAGATTATACAGTCTCAAGTATTTAATATAATCAGTGAGCGTCATAGAATCCAATTCTTTATGTAATTGTGTCAATGTATTAGAGCCTAAAGAAAAATGAGCAAGATTTGTCCCAGTTAATCATCTAATCTAACCAGAGGGCTTCCTGAAATTCTTTACTATCTTTATAAAATCAGGCAGAGAAGTAGAATAGAACATTCATCCAAAATTAGCAAAATATCATTGGCATACAAAATGGATTGATGAACTAATGTCTAGAGACTGCCTTACAACCATAGCTAGAGATGTAAGGATCAAGTTAAATAGAAGGGCAAAATTCGGCACCCCTGCCAAGTGGCTCATGGTAACTCCAAAAAAAATCTGAAATTATTCCGTTTGTTATAACTCTAGCGTGGGGTTACAATCAATTTCAATCCGATGAGTAAAATCCCTCGAATCAATGTTTCTTGCTTGATTTATGAACTCAGTGGTATCCCAATGTTAATGTCAAATATTTCTTCAGATTGATGGGTTAACTAGAAATTTATTGTGATAGTACTACAGCAGAGTTTTGATTAGTTCAATTGAGGCTACTATTTACAGCACAGGTGTCAAACTCATGGCGTCATGTTGCCGTCATTTGACGTTTCGTGATATTTTTCCTCTTCGCAGAGCTGGGGTGGGCGTGGCCTGCACATGACACATCTGGCACACAGGCCACCAGTTTGACACCCCTGATTTACAAGGTGAGGGGCCTTAATTTATATTTGATTTGCAAAAATATCATTGGTCTAATATTTTATCAGCCGTAATATACAGAATGAAAATTTGATGGAATATAATCTTCACCAGCTACGTTAGAAAGTTATTATTTATTTGCCTTGTGGTTATGGCAACTTCTTGGAACAACATATAGTAAAAAAGATGTGTCCCCCCCCCCCCAGGAGTGTAGGCTGCAGTAAATTTGTACAAACCAAGTCAAGGGCTATTTGTGCATCTAAAAATATTAGTACAGCAGAGTCCATTTTGTTTTTACCTATATCGAATATATCAATTCATAAATGTAAATTATATGATAGTTGAGAATTTTTAATAAATCTCTACTGAGAGAGATGAATCATACATAGTAAAACTTACTGCAATTGCCTAGCCAATAAAGTAGTTAAAATTTTAATATCTGCATTAATTAATGAAATAAGCCTATAACCCAGAATTCAGGATCTTTGCCTGGTTTTAGAATCAACCTTATAGACATCTCATAAAATAATATAGATAATTTACCAGTCACTTAGAAATATAAATTACAACATTAAAGGCCTTATAAATATCCATGGCTGAGTTACAGTCAGTTTCAAAAAATTGTAAAGTTAATTGCCTAACATATATTAAAAGCTCTCGTCTTGTACAAGGATGCATTGAAAATACCGCCTTCCATAGGCTGGCTTAAAGCTTTTAAATTGAATTAATAAAAGTATGATCAGATAAAACAATGGGATGAATAAAAGATTCTAACGCATATTTCTCAATAATGAAGAAGAGATGAAAAAAATAATCTAATCTCATTAAAATTAATCATAAACTAATCCATGCATTTTGTCTATGAAATAAATCAGGATCATTTTTATATAATCATAACAAGAACTAAGCCAATATCAAATATTCTCAGATAAATAATAATAAAATGTCCATGAAAATCAATATATTCTTGCCTTGCTACCTTAACCTTTTTCCTAAAACACAACTTAACTTTAGCAGAGTTTGTGCTAATAACTTTAATATACAAAATACCAGTATCCAATTTCAAGCAAATGACACATTTATTGTCCCTGAAATTCCAGTTTTATATCTATTTCTTACTTTAATAAATAATAACTTTCTACATGTACCTATACTGTGTATCTCTTTCACACTCCAATATCCTTAATTCTTCCTCAACCCCACCCCTTATATAGAAAAATTAAAAATAATTTAACTATACAGAGAAATCATAACAAATAAAAAGCATTGAATAATGGTATGGCATGATGTGAATAAATATTATGTGGTTATGAAGGATTATTGACAAATAATACAACAAATGACTAAAGAAGCTAAACTTTAAAAATATAAATCAGAAATACTTAAATGCTTAAATAAAAAGAAATTAGAACAATAAAAATTAACAAAAAATATGACTTCCATACAGAGCAAAATCACCACCTCCTCCCTCCAGTTAATAACAATTCAAGTTAACCTAGGTATACTTACAACAATAACCAGCAGAGAGCAATGCTGACCAAGCAAAAACAAGAAAAGGTCCTTTGTCAAAAAATCAGTCATTGCACAAGCAAAAATGCCAATGCTGTGTCAGGATACAGAAAGCATTTGATCTGGTCAGAGATGAACAAACAAAAACAGCAGGAAGCAAAGAAATTGTTTGATTTTTCTTTAGTCAAGGCCTGAGCCAAAGAAAAATCCTTTGAAGAAATCGCAGCAGGTGGGAAGTCATGGGAAATAAGTCTTACAATCTTTAAATTTCAGTAAATTGATCTCACATATCTTTCTCAAAGCCACAAATTATAATCCTGCAAAATTTAACAACAATCTATAAGTACTCTTGGGAATCTGCAACCTGGATCTAACTCTCACCGCCTCATCAATTTCCAAATCCACATCTGAGGGCAGGAAGAGTATTTCTCCATCATCATTGTTCAAAAAAAAAATTTTTAAGAGAAATACAACCTTCAATATCTACAGGGAAACCACATGTTTTAAAAATGTCAGCTCTGCTTATAGTTTAATCAAGACTTGTCCTCTATTTGCTTTTGAATGGTAAATTCTGCCTCCTTCAGCCTGGGTTCCTGGGAATGAAAGTTTATTGTTGTCAGATCTTCCACCTCCTGTTGAAACTTGGTGAAATGTGCTTCCATAGATTTCATGTCTTTTTGTAATACTAATTCATGTTGCAATCCAGAATGATAATATTCTTATCCGGTATGCCAATGTCTTTACGAACATCAGCTATTTCAGAACATAATTTGTCATAATTGGCCTAGATTAGATTGCACACTGATGGCAATTTTTCCATCCCTTGAAGAGTCGATTCTTCCTTGAGAGGATTCTCAGCCCCAGATTGAATTACTTCAGAAGATGCAGGAGGCATTTCAGTGTGAACATCAAGAATCTCAGCAGCAGGAACAGTTTTATCCTGAGATTTGACGGTCAAAACTAACGCATCTATAGACCAGGGGCTGGGAATTTCTTCCTTGGCTTTTTTCATCTTCATTTTATGAGTCAGAGTTAGTATTTCTCAAAACTTCAAACTTAATTTAGTAAAGTAATAAAAAAAAAACCCACCAAAATCTTACTCTGATTGAAGTATTTTGAAGATAGGAAAAGGCAAGAGTTCAAACCAGTGGCTACTCAGATTCCATGTCACCAGAAATCCAGATTAGGTATGGCCATCCAATCGCATTTTAAAATTCAGGTTGCTATTGATACACAAATATATCTCCTTATATACCTACCATTACAAACCTGTTCCTTTTATATGAATGGTTATGGTGAGAAAAGTGTCAAATCTTCATAGTTGAATGCTATTATTTCTTTATAAGTTGTGTTCACGGTTGACAGTTTCATGGACTATTGTAAAGTACATACACCTTTTATAATTGAAGAAATACCTTCCTTTTTAAACACAGAGTGAACTATAGAATAGGCTAGATATTCAAGCTTTTCTCTTTTCTTTTGAAAAACTTCTGGAAGGATTATGAACAGATGGTGTATGGAGCATTTATAACAAAAACACATCAATCTCTTATATGTCTGGAGAAATACATAGCTCATGAAGAGTTCTCCATCTCCATAATCAGGCATATAGCACTTGAAGTACAAAACAAACGGTTATGTGAAGAAAATCCAATTCTCTTCAACTTTCATACAAGGAATAGAGGAAAACATATCATTGATTTATTCCAGGCTACCAAGTTGAACAATATGAAGTTCAACTGTTTATACTTTGAACTATGCAACATTCTAGTTCATTAGATTCATAGAAGAAATAGGAAGAGCAGAAATAATAGCTGCTGGAGACTTTTGTACATGTTTGTTTAAACAGTTAACTTTGTAAATACTTAAAACATGTTTTGACATAGATCCTAAATTGTTCCTTCAGTCTCATTTTATTATTAGGCTTGCTGCACAGTCAGGCAGGTGTTTAGATTGGATTTGGCATTTTTTTTCACCTGTCGAGTCCTTCCCAAGGATGTGGGATAGGCAGATGTTATTCTTTGATGGCGTTAAAGGTATCATTTCAGGATGTTTCAAGTAAAGCTGCCTTTTGCAATTGACTGATGGTGATTTTATCAATACCAGTGGTGTTTCAGTGGTGTTCCTGTTGTTTTGGGATTGCATCCAAAGCACCTTAGTACCAGTGGCAATTATTATGGTTTGTCGCATAGTCAGCCAGATGTTTAGATTTAATTTGGCATTTTTATCCACTTGTTGAGTCCTTCCCAACGTGAGATAGGCAGATGTTGTTTGATGCTATTAAAGATTGTGTCACAAGATGTAAAGCTGCCTTTTGCAATTGACTGATGATGATTTTGTCTATTATTATTATTTCTTCTGGATCAAAAGGAACTTTCATTTGAGAGCAAGTGAAGTAGGTATTTTCCAGTACAAGGATAGGTTGGCAGCTGGATATTACATTTTTTTCAGTCCCAGATCCCTATTTTCTGTTAAAAAGTTGTTGGGAATTTTTCACATCTTCTGAGCCACTTTTAATAAGATGAGAGTTCAGAGACCCATTTTGGACACTTGTGAAAAGAAGATGTGCAAATAGTGACATTTTCCAGCCTGATGTACCTTATAAAATTGATTTTAGATAGGTTGGTGAAGCAAAAGAAACAACTTATCCTTGTCAATTCTACCACATCCATACTTTCATCATGTGTAGAAATTGGTCTGAAATTCCCCAGTATTTGGAAGAAGAAAATATAGAAGAATGCCGGAACAAATAACTACAAATAAGAACTCTTATTATCACTGTGTTGAGGATTTTCCTGGTTTTCATTATCTTCTATGTTGCTTCCTGATGGATATAAGATACAGGTCGGGTGGCTTTGCTTGTGAATTAGTCCGGAGAATAGCTGGTAGGCTGAAGAAGGATCTGTGACAGTTTCTTCCAGCCCCAATCTTTAAAAGATTGCTTATCTAAGAAATAAGTATCTGTTTTTTTATAGAAGGGCACTGTTTCTATGCTTATAGTAGCCAGCTTTTTCATGTCAGTAAAACATTGCCATATTCTCATTTCTAGGAGAATGTTCCTTGGTGAAACAGCATCACTTTCAAAGATACAACAAAGATAGTCAAAGGATATTGCAGAGTGTGGCATTGTATTCCCCAGATTCTCTTAGAATGAATAACAACAACCATAAAAGAACAATAGATTACACCATGCTGTAAACTAACTTCATAAGTTAGGAGCTTACTGCGGCAGTTTATGTCCTACTTTCTAAGACTTCTATATAGCAAACATTTCTGTAGCATCCCTGCTTATTAAAAAAACAAAAAACCAGAGCACAAAGATCAATATAGCAATATTTTATAGAAGGTAATTGAATGTATTAAATTGGCTTGGCATTTTCATTGGGATTAAATGCTTTCATATAGGAAATCAGAGAGATTTCAGAAATACTTGGAATGGAAAACAAAGAACGTGTATCATTATCAGCTTGTGTACACTTAAGTAAAATATGAACATTAATATGAGAGAGAGGGAGGGAGGCGGGGGAAGATTCTGTAGTCAAGGAAAAAGTAAGTTCCTTTTCACCTGCCACATATTGCATTCAAAGTAAATATATCCACTGTAGGTTTTTTTTTATTGTGTAGAATTTTATTAAGGGCTCTCATCTGTTCTTTGAAGAGTTCTGTTGGAATACAGAAAGAACCACAAAAATCACGCTGCAAGAATGGAATAGAAAGGGGGTAAAGATGCAAGCATGACAGCAGAAAACTAAAACCAACAATAGATACGACTTTATCCTAAGAATTGAGAAAGAACAACATCTTTATTTGGGCTTTATGGAAAGCAGTACTGCCACGGAAGCATTCCTTCTACCAAATACCTGGGATATCACTTAAAAGACAAATGTCCATGTTTAGAGCAGTTTTCAGATCATCAAGATGGACATCTTTATAAACCACCCATAATGCATATCAGGCTGTATACAAATCTGAACTTGTTTTCTGAACTTATACCTACATCTGAACATACAAAAACTGCCCCAGCATAGATACAAATGCTGCACAAGTGTACACCTCCTGCCTTTTAGATGACATGGTACATAAAACACTCCTGAGGCATGCCTACTCAATCCTGCCCATCTGGTATTCATTAGTTTTCATAAGGGCCAAGCAGGGCTAAAGTAATCAGATCTGAGGACCAAGCAGAATTAGCTATGGTATGGATAAAATTTTTCTCGGGAGAAGATTAGGTTGCTTTTGGCAGAAAAACAAATTTTACATTTATTGCAAGAGCTGTGGTGGGCGCAGTGGCTAGAGTGCAGTATTGCAGGCAAACTCTGTCCACAGCCAGGAGTTCAATCCTGACTAGTTTAAGGCTGATTCAGCCTTCCATTCTTCCGATATCGGTAAAATGAGGACCCAGATTGTTAGGGGCAATACACTGACATTGTACACCAACCCAGAGAGTGCTGTAAATGTATGCGATATATAAGTCTAAGTGCTTTTGCTATTGCTAATTACATTTTTTTCACTTGTTTCATTTCAAAAGATTGCCATTATAAATAGAACTATGAAACTGGGAAAGAAGCTATTTACCTATCCAGGATAGTTGAGCAAGGAAGAGTACAGTTTTCATATCACTTCCCTTAAACTCATCATGACAGTGCGTTGTGCTCTTGCATGGACTTTGGAGCCAAAAAGAGCATGGTTCTGGTTTCACACTCCTTGAACTCACCATGGTATGCAAGGTCTATGGTGCTTCTGATCCTGCCCATTCCCAACTGAATAGTTCAAACTGCTAAAGTCTATACTATCATAGTCACCAACAAATAAAAGAAAGGTATACTCCAGAACTTTTTGTTTTAATAATCTAATCTTGGCTAGTGCATAATGCACAATATTCTCTTTTTTGCAGCTCACTTAGTTAGAGAAAATAATTATGTGTTCAACGGAATATCCCAAGTAATTCACAATAATGGTTTCATACCCAAATTGCTCAGGTTTTTACTCTGGACATGAGTCAAAAAACCTGTTTGCCATCTAAATAAATTTATAAGGTCCATGGTTCTTCAGTGAAGCTAGCCATGATCTGTCCTCTAAAGAGAAGGTGTTTCTCCATAATTGGAAGAGATCCTCCTCTAAATGTTCCCAGTGACTCTACTGCTAGGCAGGTTTATCCAGAGAACCCAAATCTTTCATAATCAGTATACAGTAATTGTTTCCCAGTTGCAGCAACCTTGGTTTACCTGCCTCCTCCAGCTCTGCATTCAATGTACTGGTAATTTTCTCAGTGTCAGGATTCATTTCTGATTAGAACATCCAGGTTCTTCACTCTACATCTATGATGGCTTCACTGTTTTTGGATTAGTTGAAAGGCTGCTTGGCCAGATTTCCTTATCTACAAAGGAAATTCAGAGTCAAATTCAGAATCTTGGTACAAACATTACAGTTGGTTTTTCAGTTTTTTCTTAATCTACTCTGCAGTCGGGAGACTGGAGAATATAAGAAAAGAGGAAATCAAACAGAGAAGAAAACAAGAACCATCAAATGTGTGGCTGATTCAATTTCATGAATTTCGATGTTGCAGATTGAAAGTAAGTTCTGGTGATTGGTGTGAACTTTCAGCGTTCCCTTTGATGATGATGTCAGGTTGGAAAAGCCACTATTATTGTTTGATTCTTTATTCCCAATAACATAATTACATTCTTCTGAGGTGAGTTTTCTGGAGTGACGTGTGCAAAATAACAGCAGGCTGCCTTCTCCAATAGGTTTCAACACAATTGCCTCTAAGGCACTGCTGGAGATATCTCTCTCTATTATAAATGGGAAACCAGATGTTGTAGGGTAAGGTGGAAAGTAAACAGGCAATTCAGTTAACTTATTGAACAGCTTCAACCTACTGAAAAGTTAACTTGGGCTTTAGCTGATCCTTTGAGGGGATGAGAGGAATTTCAGGGAAGGCAAACAAACAACACACACACACACTTTAAAATCTGTGTGCGCATAGTCTGATCTTTAGAATGTAGTATATTTTAAATTAGTAATAGCACTTAGACTTATATACTTCTTCACAGTGCTTTATAGCCCTCTCCAAGCAGTTTATAGAGTCAGCATATTGCCTCCAAAAATCTGGGTCCTCGATTTACCAACCTTGGAAGGAGGGAGGGCTGAGTAAACCTTAAGCTGGTCAGAATCGGTAAAAAACATATAAACTACTAATAATAGTAGTCAAAACCAAAACACACACATGCACACAAACCACATTGGTATTCTTTAGTGTTCTGTGGGTGTTGCTGAGTGAACATCGCATATATCATGTATGGTTCAATTCTGTGAGAGAATATGTGTTGATTTAAAGCAGGGATGTCCAAACCTGGAACTTTTAAGACTTGTGGACTTCAACTCCCAGCTAGCATGGAAATTCTAAGAGCTAAAGTCCACGAATCTTAAAATGATCAAGTTTGGAGATCCCCAATCTAAATAATAAACTGCAAATGGGTGCAAAATGCACATTTTATATCATGCTATCAAAGAATGCCTTGGGAGAGCTGTGGATCTTCAGCTTTGTAGCTCCTTGAACATCAGCTTAATGTCCTTTCTAAATTCAGAAAAAAACATGAAGTAGAGGCATTGTTCCAACAGGAATGATGTAATCCAATTAGCAGCTGGCACCGTCCTCCCTGCAAAAAATCCAGGTTCTATCACTCACAAACTCCTCCATTCAGAACTACATTCAGAAGTGTTCAGAAATACGTTAGACTTCCCAAGATAAGTACAACACAAATAATGTAAAAGGGAGCAACATATACACTTATTTTTGGTAGTGAAAAAGTGTGTATGCCTGTCAGATATCTTCTCTTCCAAGGGAATTATGAATAAAATCAGGTCACATTATATTCTTTGCACTTGACTTTAAAAAATAAAAAAAAACCTTAGAAAACTGATTTGCATTTTTTTCAAAGGGTGTTTTATGGGAGTTTAAGCTCCCCTTTCAGCAAGCTAAGCATGAAAGTGCTCTCCAAGGTTCTGTTTCTGCCAGCTCTGGTGTTCTTGAAATGGCATTTAAAAAAAAAAGTTTGAAATTTAGACATTCCTCTCACAGTCTCATTTAAAAGGTAAAGACTGCTGTTGAGCTCTGCATTTATTAAAAAGCATGAGCAGTAAAGGGGAGGGGAAGAGAATATGTTTATTTTATCCTACTTTTTTGTGTATGCGAGTTTACCCAAGTAAAGGAAGGGGGCAGGGGGTAGAGGGGAGACAGAAGAGTGAAAAGAGCAAGAGTTGAAAAAAGCCCAAATAATCCTGCTACTATGCTGTGGAGAATGGGAAATATATATGGGATTGTAAAATGACTGTTCTAAAGTACTGCAAAAAAATGGCTTTAATCCAGAGTCAGGTTTATTGAGGTCAAATTTCAAGTTATTTAAAATGCAGATTTATCTCTTCACATTTTTTTTAATATTAGTCTCTCTCACACACACACACAGAGAGAGAGAGGGGGGGGGGAGAGAGAGAGAGAGAATCTTGCATACCACACATGTGGGCACACACACACATCTATTTCACATTTAATGAGCCTGGAAAAGCCAGCTTGGTGTAGTGATTAAGGTGTTGGCCTAGAAATCAGGAGATTGTGAGTTCTAGTCCTGTATTAGGCAGGAAAGCCAGTTGACTTTAAGCTAGTCACTCTTTCTCAACCCAGCCCAACCCACCTCACAGAGTGGTTGTTGTGGGGAAAATAGGAGCAGGAAGGAGGATTAGGTATGTTTGCCATCTTGAGTTACATATAAAGTGATAAGGGTAGAATAAAAATCTAATAAATAAAATAATAAATAAGAATTTGAGAACTGCTTTGCTGAGAGGGAGGCCAAGATTAATCTAGTCCACTTCAAACTGCTGCCAGTAAAATGATTAGGGCCTTATCTTTGATAAGAGCATCCAGAGTTAATATATATTATATTTTCATAGTATCTAGGCTTCAGTTTGCCACCACAGAAATTTGTTATCAATTAGCATGATGTCTGTGAATTTGTCTAAGTTTATAATTACTATTTAAACTGCCCAGTTTGGTCAATTTTAGAAGCTGTGTGTGCATAATCTGGTCCTCTTTAGATTGTAGTGTATTTTAGATTAGCAATAGTACTTAGACTTAGATACCATTTCACAGTGCTTTAGAGCCCTCTCTTAAGTGGTTTACAGAGTCAGCATATTGCCCCCAATAATCTGGGTCCCTGATTTACTGACCTCAGAAGGAGGGAGGGCTGAGTCAACCTTGAGCCAGTCAGAATTGAACTCCTGAATCACTATACCAGTTGGCAGAGTTAGCCTGCAATACTGCATCTAAACACTGCACACCATGGCTCACCATGGATTATTTAAAAGTGAAATAAGGACAGAAGGAAGGAAGCCTGTAGTCCCTTCCATTTCTTCTGCATTTCACAGCCAATTTATGCATCATAACTACAATCTTATACTGAATTCATTGTGATTTGATTCTAGATTGTCTCATTGGTAGTATTTTTTTACCAATATCTGTTATTTTAGCAACTGCCACACCTAACTAAGATTAAAGACATTTTGGCCATGGTAAACCACGTTAAAGTTTATTTAAACTTTAAATAAATTTCAAAACTTTAATTTGTAACACAAAATTGTATCATCAGTTAAGTTCTCAATGAGCTGCATTACCTGCCCAGTTATTTCAAGTCCCAAATAATGTTCATCCTGATTTTTAAATTTCAAAAGGAGCTTAGTTCTCAAATAGCTGAAAAAAGCACCTCCTTTTACACCAGTACCCCTATATTAAGAGCTTCCATTGAGGTCATTTTATAGCCTTTCCCCAGCCTAGTTCCTCCCAGATATATGAAGACTACAACTCCCAGATTTCATAGCCAGCATAATTTTTGTTGTATATACTTATACAGCAAAAATTATACTTATTGATATACTTATTATTATGGTATGACATCGCACAGAGGATCCTATATGTGTATGATTAAGGGAAGATAATTTGGAGAAAAATATTACTGTTTAAGTGTGACACAACCTAGATTGCATCCTAGAACAGGTGATATAGCTTCTTTCTCCCTTCACCCGTCTCTAATAGATTGTTCAGATTTTTGGATGCAAAGACAATTTATGTATGTATGTATGTATCAGTGGTGGGTTTCAAAATTTTTTACTACTGGTTCTATGGGTGTGGTTTGGTAGGTGTGGCATGGCTTGGTGGGTGTGGCATGGTAGGCGTGGCAGGGGAAGGATACCGGAAAATCTCCATTCCCACCCCACTCCAGGAGAAGCTTTTTGCAAAATCACCATTTCCTCCCAATCAGCTGATACTTGGGAGGCAGAGAATAGATGGGGGCGGGGCCAGTCAGAATTCTTACTACCGGTTCTCTGAACTACTCAAAATTTCCACTACTGGTTCTCCAGAACTGGTCAGAACCTGCTGAAACCCACCTCTGGTATGTATGTATGTATGTATGTATGGGAGATGCTGTTCCACATGATGGACATGGATGTAATCATTTGGTCACCAACAGTGGGTGGCTACTATAATTCTTTTCAGAAAAATCCATAAATTATTGTGCCTTCTGAACATGTGTCACATAAAATTTCTACAAGCCAGAATCTGAAAAATTCCTAAAAACATTCTGTCTGTATAGCATATCATTAATGAATTATATTGGGGTTTATTTAAATGTTTTTATTAGATTATAGAATAAAATACAAATTATGAAAGCAAATAATAGGATACAGTGGGGAGAAAAAAGGGAAAGGTGAGGGAGAAAAGAAAAAAGCATTGACTTCCGACTCTGTTGCAGTAGAATAAAGCATTAATATCAAACCTCAACATTTCCTTTTCCAAAACAATATAAACTAGCCATTTCTATAACAACAAATCAATCTAATCAGTAAAACCCCAAATCAAAGATTCATTTTTTCCACCTCAAGCATAAAGTCCAGAAGTGGTCTCCATGTAGCAACAAAAATACTTACATTCTTTTTTTTAATCAAAACAGTTGATTTAGCCATCTCTGCCAGCTCCACCATTCATGAATTATATTGTAGTTCTGTATTTACTGTATAAAGGAATCAGTTAGTAAGAGCCAAAGATAATTTGGGAAGGAATGCAGATGACACAATCAGATACCTGAATTTGCATTGCAGTGCCTGCCTTGTATTGAAGAATAACATATCTGAAGCAGAGGTGAAATCTAAAATTTGTTACTACCTGTTCTGTGGGCGTGGCTTGATGCGGGGGGTAATGTGACTGGGTGGGCATAGCCAATTTTTTTTTTTACTATTAAAATCATTTTTTTACATGTAAAACCATGTAAAAAAATGCTTTCAAAAGGCTCTGACGATCCCAGCTGAGTTGCCTGATCAGCTAGCAACTCAGCTAGCATCGTCAGAGCCTTTTGAAAGCATTTTTTCAAAAAAGAAAACTTTTTTTCTTTTAAATGGCTGACGATCCCAGCTGAGTTGCCTGATTAGCAGGCAACTCAGTTGGGATCGTCAGAGCTTGGATCGTCAGAGCCATTTAAAAGGGAAAAAAGGCTCTGATGATTGCGCGGCTCAGCTGGGCATGGAGGGCAGGGGCAGGGATTTTTGCTACCCCGGCCCGCTGAACTGCCCGCCGCCATCGCTACCTACTCACCCGAGCCAGTCCAAACTGGGAGCATTTCACCCCTGATCTGAAGCCATTATTTAGCTTCCTGCTTTTCTTCATTATTTACTAATAAATTGCATTTAGCTATGTAAACTGTTGTACAACAAAACATTTGAATATTCTGCAGTGTCCAATACTTATTTTTTTCTAGTTGGGAGATTGCTGAAGCTGAAACTAGGGGCGGGGGGGAGAGAAGATACCTGTCTAGAGAATCAGTTACCAATAGTGTATTTTCTCAACATTATGCCACAAGAGGAAGCAGAATGCCATTTGACTACCGATATATTCTAAGCTTTTCTAGACATGCTATAACCATGTAGTAACTAACAAGTGCCAACTGCTAGATTAATATGGTAACAGTTCAGTCTTTCTCTGACTCTCAGTCTTTTGAAAAATCAAACACTGATACCTGTTTTGATGCTGTTGCTGTTTATCTTCTTCAAAACTATTATATGGCAGTTTTACCCAGTAAGTGGCCCATTATCAATATCTCCTCCATTTACTTTTTAAGCCAAATTCAGTATTTAAAAAGAAAATTGGATTTTTGGCAGAAAACGATCTGCACTGGACATACAATTTATCAGATGGCCTTCAGGTATTCAAGAAATTTGCTGAGATTGCACCCCAGAACCTCAAAAACTGAAGAGTAGATGTAGGAAGGAATCATGGGATGCAATTCACAATTGTTTGAGATTGCTGCAATTTCTACTTTCGCATCTTGAAGTCACAGATTATGGTGGGATCATTTACCCCAAATATTCAATTATTTCGTCCTTTCTTGGTGCAAAGAAGTAAACACAGTGTGTATTTAATTATAAGGATGAAATGTTCTTACAGTGCTCTCTGCTGGATTTATTGCAGCACAGCATGCAGTGTACTTGAAAATAAACGTAATTTGAAGAACTTTAACCTACTGATTCTGTAGATAGAATCAGTATTCTATCTGATTACCATATATATTCTATAATAGTCTACAATAATAATAATAATAGTAATAGGCCCCTTGGGTGCAGGGCCAAAACATCGAGAGCACTACTTGAACACTATTAGTATTGACAAAATCACCATCAGTCAGTTGCAAAAGGCAGCTTTACTTGAAACATCTTGTAACAATACCATCACACAACATCTGCCTATCCAAGGTCCTTGGGAAGGACTCAATGGGTGAACAGACATAACAAATCCAAACTAAATATTTGGCTGACTTTGTAACCAATCATAATAACATCCCATAACAATATATATGAATTCTTGTGCATAATTATTCTGTCTAGATTCATTTATATGTTTAATAATTGATGGTACTCTTGTTTCAGGAAATTGTAGTACAAGCAGACATGTATACTTAAACATTTATGTTGGAAAAGTTAGACTAAGTCAACCAGATTCCAAATCTTTGCGTTTAACGGTTGACCCAAAAGGAAGGACCTTTGTTTAGGTTGTGCTCTTTGGTTTAAATCTGGGGTGGTGTGCCACGTTTTAATGCTATGCTCAGATCTGTTTATCCACTTAAAAAATAATTCTGAAAGCTAATAAAGGGAGAGCACAAGGATTTGAAGTGTCTTCCTTCAAAGGAAAAGCTAAAGAATGTAATTCACTGATATTTATAAAATGCATGTTTTCAGTTTATTTATTTTATTTTTATTTATTTTCATCAAGCATGTATTAGATAACAGATTATGAATACATGAAATGGATACAAATAAAAGGGAACATTAGGACAGGGACAGTAGAAACATACTTATGCACACCCCTTAAAGACCTCTTAGGAATGGGGTGAGGTCAACAGTAGACAGTCTAAGGGTAAAGTTTTGGGGGTTTGGGGATGAAACCACAGTCAGGTAGTGCATTCCAGGCATTAACAACTCTGTTACTGAAGTCGTATTTTCTGCAATCAGGTTTGGCGCGGTTTACCATAAGTTTGTATCTATTGTGTGCTTGTGTATTGTTGTGGTTGAAGCTGAAGTGTTCATTGACAGGTAGGACACTGTAGCAGATAATTTTATGTACTATACTTAGATCAGACCGAAGACGGTGAAATTCTAAGTTGACTAAGCCCAAAATTTCAAGTCTGGTGACATAAGATATTCTATTGGGAGCAGAGGATTGGAGGATTATTCTCATAAAATGTCTCTGGACTCATTTGATTGTATTAATGTCTAATATGCAGTGCGGGTTCCAGACAGATGAGCTGTATTCAAGAATAGGTCTAGCAAAAATTTTGTATGTCCTAGTTTGCATTTCAATATTACCGGAGAAGAAGCTACGCAAGATTAGGTTAACAACTTTTAATGCTTTTTTGGCAATGCTGTTACAGTGAACTCTGGCACATAGATCGTTTGAGATGAGTACTCTTGACAGAGTGAGGGTCATCTATGAGGTCATATCCGCCCAGCTTGTATTTTGTGTTTTGATTTTTTTTTTCTTTTGCCAATGTGTAAGACAGCATTTGTTGCTTGAGATTTATGTTCTTTCTTAGGGGGTTCTTAACATGAATCCCAGGGGAAGTAAAATTTAACTCCTTGTTACTTAACAACATGAAACACGGCATGGTCACAATCCTAAATTTCGATTCTTTTCCCCTCTGCTAAACTATAGCTGTTTAGCTGCAGTGTCTCCTGGGACATTACATGGTGCAGGAAACCAGGTTTAGGGCATGAAGGCATATTAGGAAACTGAGGTGCTGTTTTCAGGATCAACTTCCCTGCTGCTAGAAACAGCCTCTGTTTCTCTGTGTCCTATAATATATGTGGGTATATGCATAATTTTGTATTTATTTCTTTATTTAATTTTGTCATGTTTGTGTAGTGTATATTGGAGGTGGTGACCCTTTAATGTATGTCAATTAGTGTACATTCAGTGACAATAAAGTTATTCTATATCTGTCTGTCGGTCTGTCTATCTATCTATCTCTGGAATGAATAAGCTTTGCATTTTATCTACCAGGATCTGCTAACATATTTGCTTTTTAATGGAATTGTCATGTAGGCACGCGTACTAGGGATATAGAGCTGGAGCAGATTTATAAACATTCCAATACAAAAATTCCTGTACTTTAGTGGAAAATGGCATTAAACACCCAGTACTGTTAATCATTCTCCATTCAGAAACAGAAAATTTTGTTTATCAAATATGTATCTGAAAATGAGGTTTAATTCCACAATTTGACATTTTAGAGAATGAAGGTTTTCTTTATAGAACTTCCACAGAGAAACATGACAGTTGTGATCTCTGCCTGAATCACATGGACAGTAAAACAGATCCAATTCATCCTAATCCACACATTTCTAACATAGTTTATGAGACATTCTATCTCTGAGCTTGCCTGCCCACCTCAGAATGAGTTTTCTGAGGGGATTTACAGTAGGTAATTTATCCGTCTATCTGTAAGGCTAAATAGGATACCCACCTCAACTTTATAAATGGAGAGAACATATTATTATATATTACAAATTATCTTGCCTTAATGCTTAGAACTTGTTGCAATCAATGCTGACTTATTATGCAAAACCATGCAAGAGATGAGCTAGTATGGATATTGACTTTGATGAGAAATTAATCTGTTCTTTTCTAAAGGCATTTTGGAGCATTTCTTTAGTCACCCTGAAATTGGGCTGTAATGCTTTGGACAGGTATGCAAATTAATTCTTGAAGGTTTTTCTACCTCCGGAACAGTTTAACATGGGGAATTTCTCGGCCTACATATATTTATATAGCTATTATCTATTTAGTACGTGTGCCGATCCACATTACATGCTGGAAAAATATCATCTGAAAAATGTGCCTTTATTAAAAAAAAGTGAGCTACTGAATGACATTAATTGGTTCTGTGCTGATAGAAACTGTAGATTAAAATAAAAATTATGTAGGAGCAGTTACTGGGAAAAAAATAATAAAGCATCACTCTAATTTTTGAACTCTCTGGATTTCAGTTCTTATTTCGCTCAAGTGTAAAGGATAGGCTGTGCCAGTTCTGGTGTGTGAGAGACCTTTAAATTGGTCCCAGATTAAAATCATAAGCAGAAAAAAAGATGCTAAGCATCAGACTATTCCTGTTCCAAAATAGACAAATTCTTTTGAAATTCCACCATCAATACTAACAAGGTAATATTTTAATTGCCTGGACTTAATTTCCAGTAATCTAAAAACACAATGTCAGGTTCCAAGTAACACCCCCAGGGAAAGAAGACTCCAAGGCTTGAAGTTCTTCAAAGTTCCATTTTATTAGAGATGTCATATTGGCACATCTGGGAAAACCCAAATCTGAAAGCTTCCAGGTTTTTCACACCCAAAGGAAAGTCCAAGTCCCTGCCCAGCACCCACATGTCCATCACATGGTGCAATCAATGCATCATCCCTCCCAGTTCCAGCCCTCCAGATTTATTTATTATTTATTTATTTGTTTAGATTTGTATACCGCCCTTCTCCTTGCGGACTCAGGGCGGTGGACAGCCAAATAAAAAACAGTACACAAAAGTTAAAATTTCTTTAAAAAGCATATAACTTTGGCTAGAATTAAAACCAATTAAATAATTAAAATACACAACCCTATAATACAAATCTTAAAAAATTCAGCGGGGTCAGGCTAGACCAGCAAGCTGAAAGAGATGGGTTTTTAGGGCCCGACGAAAAGTCCGGAGGTCAGCAATTGTTCTCAGTTCTGGAGGAAGATCGTTCCAGAGGGTAGGGGCTGCCACAGAGAAAGCCCTCCCCCTGGGGGTCGCCAGCCGACATTGTCTGGCTGACGGCACCCTGAGGAGACCCTCTCTGTGGGAGCGCACCGGCCGGTGGGAGGCTATTGGCGGCAGAAGGCGGTCCCGTAAGTACCCTGGTCCTAAGCCATGGAGCGCTTTAAAGGTGGTCACCAACACCTTGAAACGCACCCGGAAGTCCACCGGTAGCCAATGCAGCTCGCGCAGGAGAGGTGTCACATGGGAGCGTCCCGTCGCTCCCATAATCCCCCGCGCGGCCGCATTCTGCACTAGTTGGAGCCTCCGGGTGCATCCCAAGGGGAGCCCCATGTAGAGAGCGTTGCAGTAGTCCAGGCGAGAGGTGACGAGTGCCTGAGTGACTGTGCGTAGGGAGTCCCGATCTAGAAAGGGCCGCAACTGGCATATCAGGCGAACCTGATAAAAAGCTCCCCTGGCCACAGCTGTCGTGTGATCCTCCAAAGACAGCCGTGGGTCCAGGAGGACGCCCAAGTTGCGCACCCTTTCCGTGGGGGCCAATGATTCGCCCCCAATAACCAGCGATGGTATCAGCTGGCTATATCGGGATGCCGGCAGCCACAGCCACTCGATCTTGGAGGGGTTGAGTCGAAGCCTGTTTCTCCCCATCCAGGCCCACACAGCTTCAAGGCACTGGGACATCACTTCCACGGCATCGTTGGGGTGGTCTGGGGTGGAAATGTACAGCTGCGTATCATCAGCGTACTGATGGAACTCCACCCCAAAACCACGGATGATCTCACCCAGCGGCTTTACATAAATGTTGAACAGGAGGGGCGAGAGGACCGATCCCTGCGGCACCCCACACACTAGGCGCCTCGGGGTCAACCGCTGCCCCCCTGTCAACACAGATTGCGACCGGTCGGAGAGGTAGGAGGAGAACCACCGTAAAACGGTGCCTCCCACCCCCAGTCCCTCCAACCAGCGCAACATGATACCATGGTCGATGGTATCAAAAGCCGCTGAGAGGTCTAATAACACCAGAATAGAGGAATATCCCCTACCCCGGGCCCACCAGAGATCATCCACCAACGCGACCAATGCCGTTTCGGTGCTGTATCCAGACCTGAAGCCGGACTGGAGCGGGTCTAAATAGACAGCTTCATCCAGGTACCGAGGGAGCTGCCATGCAACCACACTCTCAACAAGGCAAGATGTCTTTGACTCTCTGAGAAAGGAAAGTTATTATGACTATATATCACCCATGCTCTATACAATCCCCCCTCCCAATTTCCCACAGTAGTTAATGTGGCAGGCCTGAAGGCCCAATGCAAAAGATGGCTTCCAGGCCTGACACACAACTCCATTAAAATGCATTACAATAACCAGACCTAACCAGTTAAATGACAGAGTAAATATATTTTAACTTTCTTTATCTAGCTGAATCAGTTGGAGCATAGCTCAAAGAATCTTCCATACAAGTGTCAAATTTATTACACACACCCATAATTATCATTTTAACTTGACAGTCTGGCATCTAGCAACTGCCCTTCTAGCCCCTCCACCTTCTCCTCTATTAGCCAGAAATCCCCTCATCTCATCATATTCTCTGCCCTCACTTCATCTTTTGGCTTTTCCTGGCAAGAAGGCGAGGGAGAGCAAAGGACTGCTATAATTTAATTTTTTTATGAACAGATATTTAAAAAAAAAAATGAGACCTTGCATTACTCAGCTTCAAATACTTGGTTACATTTTGTTTGAAAGCCAGACATTGATAGACCAGACAAAAGAAGGGGAACCACCGGCGTTGGGTATGAGTGAAAAGCCTCTGAAGACTCTGCACAATGCATTGTTTCTGTAAGTCCTGACCAAGAAGATCCTCTACTATCATACAAGATTTATACTGCAATGTTTTCATTATGAAGCATGACTGAATTCAATAAAGACTGGTGGAAATGGCTGGGATGCATAGCCGGAACTATGAGGTGTAAGTTACTGCAAGGTACAGGGGTCCAAAGCATAGCCAGAAAAAAATGAAATTTTGAGTAGTTTATTGACATGTCTTTCAGACACTCCATGCAGAGGAAGATCAAAGCAATAGTGAGACATTGATTTCAGCTCTTGAAGGCAGACAAAGTAGGCACATGGAATCAGCTGCTGTTGAAATGGCAAAGGACTCCCAGAGGAGATCCTGTGTAGGTGCTTTAGAATTTTACTTGTTAAATTCTCCAAAGTGCAGCAAGTCCTGTGGCTCACTTCCCTTTGTTCTCTGTAGAGAATTATTAGATTTATGTTAGAAATCAGTCAGACTATTTTACCTTCAAGAGAGAAAACAGGGTTCCTCTAATTTCAGATTTGCATCCAGCAGAGTCCGGAAATGGATTTTCATTATATTGAAAATATACTCAGTGTCAAACAGAATATTCAGGGACTTGTGTAATTTCAAAAAAAGCAAATCAGAAAAATGACTTTCCAACCGGTTCTTTTATTCTTTGTTTCTCTTTGAAAGCAGTAACACATCCAGTATGGAGCACATGGCTATTCATTCCTTTATACAGTTTTGGCCCGAAAGCCTGGTTGATCCATTCAATCTGGTGTGCGATAGCCAAAAGACACACTGAGTCAGGGAAGATGTTTAAAAGCACTTTATTTCTGAGCAGGAGCAAAGTGTATCTCATTGATCTCTTGACGAAAAGGGACAGTTGAGAATTGTTTCTGCGTAACTTCTATACTTCGTTAAAATAAGAAAAAAACTATACAAAAAACCCATTCACTGAGCAGTGCAGACTTACAATTTTAGCGCTTGTGCATAAACTTTGCTATCCTAATATCCTGTAAGATCTTTAGCATGTAACATGTTGCTTTCATTACAATGCTGAGGGGTGCAGTTTTTACTATTGGAAAAAAACAGAAGTGTAAAAGTTCATAAAAAGTTATCTTATCACTGGATTAAACCAGTCTGTTCTAGTTAGCTGCCTTCCTTCTCTTTTGTCCAGATGTGCAGGCAAGTATTTGTGTACGCACACATGTTCCCTTTCTCAAGACCCTGAATACTGCTATCAATAGAGTAAGGCAAACCTCAAATAATGTTCAAAGTTAATCTGTACGTATTTACTGTATGCATTAACATCAAGACAGTATACCAGAGGGCAAATAAAAAATTGTTCTGCTCATTGTGAAGGTCTTTTTTTCTTCGGTTATTAATAAATGGCTTTATATGACAAATGGAAACTTTCTCCATTCTGATTTGAAATCAAAAAGAAACCATAAACCCCCCCTGTCAGATTAATGAAACAGAACTTCTCTTACAAAAATCTCTATAATATAACATTTTTTTACAAGGAAATAAGCAACAAAATAAGACCTTTAAGCACAGGAATTACTTATTACTGATCAAATTACACTGCAGCAGCGCTAATTATTATGATGCCAGTGAACTATAAAGTATAGTACGTAATTGGCAAGGCGTTCCTTTCAAATTAAAGCTTAGCAAAGCATACCGTTGGTAGACTTTCCTCTGATTAATATAAATTATTGTAATCTAATGTTCTGTAACTATTCAGCCTAACTTTTTTCCCCCCAAAGAAGTGCTGAAAAATGTGATTCAGAGTAATTTAGTAACAAGCTTTTTACTTTGTGAGTAATGTGTGTGTGTGTGGTGAGAGAGAGAGAGAGAGAGAGAGAGAGTGAGTGCATGCATGCATGGCCATTATCTACTTCTAAGCTTCAAGTCACAGAAGTGAGTAGCTTTATCAAACAGTTTTCAAGAATGGTAGACATTTGACTTAAACTCAAGGCAATACCACCCTGGGGGGATTTGAAAGCAGATGTCTGCAGTTCAGCTTTACAAAATAACCTGAAAGCCACCTAGTTTCCATTTTAAAAGTACTTTATTATTTTTTAACAACACTTATAGAATATTCCAATTCTGACAGACTCTATAAGATGAACAAGAATTCTAAAATGCAATTATTAAAATCAAACCATAATAACAACAACCAGCTACCTATAATGGTTGCCCTCTAAAGGCTAATAGCCTGCTGAATTGATACAGAGTTTGTTTGTTGCTTTTTCATGAAGTGGGCCTTAGCCCTGAGTAGGCATGTTGCCTGATCTATAGCCCATTTACATCACAGGGAGAGGTCATCCTGAAGAGATCCTCTGGAAAAATCTGTACCAGGTAAGTAGTGTATTCAAATAAGATAATGCCTGTTGGGAGGTACAATCTAGTACTGGGCCACAAATGGTTTTGTAGATAACAATCAATAATTGAATTGAGTCTGAAGTCTAAAAGTAATCAATGGAGCCAATTCAAAATCCACATTATTCTACAATGATGGGGTTGCCCTGTCAGCATCTTGCCAATCTTGCCAACCTCTGCATCATTTTTAAAAGAAAAATGTAGAATAGTCCTATACAGATGGAGATCAGAGTTTCTGTTGCCAGAATATCCTGTTTGAGGTAACTGGAAAACCAGTTCAATTTGGGAAAGGCCTTCTCTGGCCATGGTTTCCACCTGCTATTTTGGCAAGAGTCCAAGAAGACAGATCACAAACTTTATTAGGGCCGTATGAATCCTCAGCTTGGTTCATGATTGCAATACATAACTGGACAGCATTGACATACTGATGACACTTCACTGGAAATCAATGAACAGTCTCTCACTAAAGTTTACGTAGGCATTAAATAACATGGGGGCAAAGACTGAACCCTGGGGAACCCCACATTGGAACTTCCAGGGTCTCAATCACTCTCCATAGTGTCACAGGTGGTAGTGATTACCTCCCCACACTTCGGACGCTTCTGGATTGAAAGGATTATCCATCTATAAGGATTATCATCTATAAGATGATGCCCAGTGAACTCCCAAATGTGTTAAGATCATGCATTCTTCAGGGAGGCTCCTTTCATGTCCCCTATGATAATAAAGTGATGACAAAAGACAAATAATCTGGTATTTTATATTTTATGTCATATAGCCTTATTTTAATTGTGATGCTTCTGACACAAATAAATAAATAACAAAATCACACTCCATGACCATCAACTGAAACTCCCTGCTTAGATAGGAGTGGCACCATGGCAAGATAATGTCCCAAATCCCAACTGCTGCAGATGGTCCAGAACAAGGATGTCAAACTGGCGGACCACAGGCCAGATGCGTCACATGCAGGCCATGCCCACCCCAGCTCCTTGAAGGGAAAAAATGTCATGAAACATCACATGATGGCAACATGACACTGTGAGTTTGACATCCATGGTCTAGAAGGACATGAGGGTTAAAGACATCAAATATAATGCAGAAGAAAACTGCAGGGACTGGTCCAGGCCATTTACCAGGAGTCAACAATTTATGGTCTTTATTTTATTGTTTTAAATGTTTTACATGGTATATTTTATTGAATAACTGTAAGTTGCCTATAGTCGCCTCGTTTAGATGGGTGGCATAGAAAATAGATAGACAGACTGACTGACTGATTGACTGACTCAAAAGAATCGAAAACAAAGATATGGGCAGTGATGGACAATCCATCCTGAAATCAAATATCTTACATGTGTTTCTGGAAAGTGAATGAAAATTGTGTAGGAATATCTCCATACATTGGGATGCTCCCTATTCTGGTAATGCTTGTGTTGGAAATTTTCCAGATTGTGTCCTCTATCTTCAATCTTTGTAATGCCATCAGTAACAAAATGTCCTTTTACAATGTTTTATTTGCTGATTCTATAGTGATTAATTTTTCTATGTATATTTTTTTATGTTCTTGACCACACATATATACTTTGCCTTGCTGTTTTGACTCTCCCCCATCAACATCATCTTCTTTTGAAATGAAACTAATAAACAGTAGAAAATCTTTTACTTACTACTCAACTTCTGTTTTGCTAGTATGACTTGGATGAGCATACTAGACTTTTATACTGCAACTTACTCAGGCAGAATGCCATTCAATGACCCTGCTATAAAATCCAGAGAGTGTGATCATTCACAGGTCATGTATACAGACCTCCTGTCCTTCATTACAGGAGCTATCGTTCAGTATTAGAGTCATAATGTCTTAAGGTAATGCTATATGGCCAATACATCTTGGACAAAACAATTCAATTAGTTATGTTGAAACAATCAATAGTGGACAATCAATCATTTTTCATCCAGAGTTGCTAAGGGTCCAAAAAATAGTGCCATTTCCTATTTTTGAGATCCCTGTGTCTTCCAAGCTAGCCTTCTTTATTATTTTTTAATATGACATTTTCAGCAAGAATAAATTAGTTCATTTTTTAAAAAATGTTTAAGTACAATGTAAATAATTTATATTTTCATGCAAATACTCACCTTTCTGGGGCCCAAAATTTGTTAATGAAGCAATAATTTCATTCTGTACTAAGCAATGCTTTCACGCTCTTACTTATTTAGAGGCAAACACATCATATTTATTTTGTTTCCCATACACTCCCAGCTAATGCGCGCATGTATATTGCAGATTTTATATGAAATATGTGTAGATTAAAATAATTTGGTGTATAACACAATATTCCAAGCAGAAAAAAAAAGAAGCCATTAAAACAGTATTTCTCAACCTTGATAACTTTAAGACATGTGGACTTGACAACGTTAAGATGTGTAGAATTATTCTGTGAGTTGAAGCCCACACATCTTTAAGTTGCCATGGTTGAGAAATACCAATTTAAAAGATTGTTAATTTCTTCCCTTTTTTTATTTTTGAAAAATGTTTTATATCATCCTTTGTATTCTGTTTTGTTTAGGTCAGTGGAACAATGTATAATACAGGGAGGCATGTTTCTCTACGCCTGGATAAAGAACATCTGGTGAATATCTCTGGAGGGCCCATGACATACAGTCACCGACTAGAAGAAATACGGTTACACTTTGGGAGTGAAGACAGCCAGGGGTCAGAACATCTGTTGAATGGACAAGCTTTTTCTGGGGAGGTATGTCAATGCCTTTAAAGTTCTGGGGGGAGGGGAAGTTAAACGACAAGAATTCCAATGAGAGGGGACATGTTTATATTATTGCTTTCAGAAATGGTTTGCAATCCAGCACTTCATGAAAGGGAAACCCTTAAGTCTACAGTTAGAAAGCCAACATTCTGTAGCTGGACTACACCAAGCGTACCTGAGTTTATTTGTTTAATCCGTGTAGTTTATTTTGCATAAAATTAGTTTAGAGTTAGGGGAACAAATTTGCATTACTGGCGGGGACAATCTGTTTTGAACTCTGTGAAACAATAATACAGAGATTGAATGGTAGCTTTGTCACAATATAGTAGTTGTTTTCAAAGTGAGAGCCACTAACCAGAATATTTCCTGGAAAAGTTATGAAAAGTTGTTCAGTAAAATAATTAAGTAATGGCTTGGCAGGGAAGCTTTTAAGACTGCTTTTTCTTCCACTACTAATACATCCTTGCAATTTCATAAATAAAGTAAAATACTTACAGTACATACTTGTAAGCCTATATTAGGCATTACCGTATTGCCTTATCAGCTATGGGGTATGTATCAATTCTGCAGAATACAGAACATAAATTGAATCTGTGCATTTAGTATACCACAGATTCTAGGAGTTCTTTGATAAACAAGCTGTTTTAGAAATATTTTCTAAGAGTCGGCATTTGAAAAATCACTGAAGCAGATTGTGAAAGATAGGGCTCTTGCAATTTTAGGCAGCTTTCAGCAAGTCCAGTAACCTATTAAAAGAAATCTTGCAGTGCTCATACATTTGATAGGTTTCCCTATAGATTTTCCAGCGTTACTTCACAAATGAAATGAAATGAAGTACGAACATTTCTTGTCCAAGCTGCAGAGAAAGGAATCGGATCTGTACTCAAAATGAAATTTTCCATTTTGGATGCAGCTGTAGCTTGTCCAGATTAGGTCATTTAATGAATTCTGAAATCAAAGCTTGAAGACAGGAGAGCAGTCCTGTCTTGAGCTTCAAATGTTACACAGAAGTCATGTGAAATAAAACCACATGTCTTTAAAAAAGAGTTAGGGCATAAAATAGAATAAATCTGAGGGAGACGCCATAAAAGAAATTGCCAGGGATCAACAGGAATAATAATTTTAAAAACATGAAGCAGAAGATCGTAATAACAAGAGCACATACTGAAACAGATCTCATGGTTAACCATTATTTATTTAACCACAATTTATTGAATAAACCACATGGCTGAGTTTGCACCACATTCTAAGCTAAAAAAACAAGTTTTAAAACCCCGGTTTGCTAGGTTTCCATAATGTATCATGCCAAAGCCAAAGAAATAGTCATAATTTAATGCAGTATGTAAATACAACCAAGATCTAGACAACTAAACTGAATGTATTTCCAGAACCTTTACAAAGATGGTTTTGCATATCAGATATTGGTGGAAAATCAAAGGAATTGCTTGATAATTGTTGCTCTACTTAACAATGGTTAGACACGTTTTATAATTCAATAGAATGCATAGTGTGTCACAGTTTAAAGTGTAAAACGTTATTGAAATATATCAATTAAAAAGTATAACCCATACCCAATTAGCAGAAAGTACCAAATGGATATCCAAATAAAAATATGTTTGTTTGTTGCTAGAACAGCTGTCCAAGAAAGCCCTCTCTGATTTCCTTCCAAACGTATATTTGATTGCTGCTGGAGCAAGGAAATGGCTGTGCCTACTGATAGTAAAAGCCTGGGCTAGGCTTGTGTGGCAGAATGCAGCTCCTCACTGAGCTGAGAGATAGTTTAAAGATATTTCTGAGGACATACTGAGGGTTTTTGTTTTTTTGGGGGGAAACTTAATTTACATTGGAAACTAAAGTTGATACTGTATCCATAACTGAAAAGACAAATCATTAGAACTGCATGACCTCTCAGCTGACGAGAAGGCCAAGAGTTTGTTCTTTTGTTGTTGTTTTAACTATTCGGCTGTGTCTGACTTTTGACAACTTGATAGGCAAGTGCTCTCCATGCACAGATTCTTTCAGTTGTTGGATACTCATCTTTGCGTTAGTTGTGATGTTATCCAGCCAGTATGTTCTTTGCTTGCCCCTTCTTCTTGTTCCACTAACCATTCCTAGGGTCACTGACTTCCCCAATGAATTTGCATGCATGGCATAGCCAAAATAAACCAGCTGTAATCTTGTGATTTTGGCTTCTAGTAATGTTTCTGGTTTTATACGATTCAGCACAATTCTATTAGTTGTTCTGGCTGTCCATGTTATATGCAATAATTTACACCAGCATCACAGGTCAAAAGCATCAATTCTTCTTCAGTGAACTATTCTTAGCGTCCAATTCTCACACCCACACATCATTTTAGGGAAGACTATTGTTCTAATTAGTCTGCTCTTTGTATTTATATCAATATCTCTGCTTTTTCCAGATCTTATTCATGTTAACCATTGTAAGGTTATTTTGCGTTTAATTTCAGGAGTAAAACTGCCATCGTGAACAATTTTTGATCCAAGGAAGATAAATTCTCAAACTAATTCAATTTCATTGTTGATTATAAACATCTCATATCTATCTACAGCTGTTGTCATTATCTTTCTTTTCCTGATGTTAAGACTCAATCCTACTTTTTCGCTTTTTATACTTCTTTTTATACTTTATATTTTACTTTTCATATTCCTCAGTATAAATATATGTTTTATAGAACCTTAGATTGGCATTTCTTGTATGTAAATGCTGCATTATGATGTATTACTTTATAACACATCCTATTGCAAATATTTATAAAATGCTCTTTGAATATCCTATTGTTATTCTTGACATAACACTGGAGACATAACACTGGAGACAAAACAGTTTATTCAGCTAAAGATGAATAACTACTTTACATTTGGTACCATTTATCACTGCGTGGTGATAAGTCAATTAATGCCTGCCATTTCTTTTGGCATCATGGAACAAAACTTACACGCTTTTTAAAAAAAAAAAAATTAATTGCAGCCTTGTCAAAGGATGTTATTATAATTGATGGTGATCATTTTCCTTACTTTCCAAAGTTCAGTAGCTGATGTAGCAAAGTCAGGAGTGGTTTTTTAAAGGCATTATTCATGTCTTGGACTCCTGACACTGATGCACCAGCTTTTAATATTGCGATAAGTGGACAGATTTGTGCATTTTTCTTTTCAAAAGTGAGAGCGAGAAAATATTTGAATTACTTTTATAAAATAACCAATAATTGACTATAATTATAAAACCAGTATTAGCCTGAAAAAAACCTCCTAAGAATCTGCTGTAACACAATACCATATTTCATTTTACATGGGTGTAATTGGCGGTCACAACTATAGTTACTGCTATAGAGAAGTTTAGAGAACATAAAATGTTTTTTTTGAAGGAAACATATGGGCGTAACTACATTTAATAGAATAGTTTGGCAACAGGAAAACTCAAATTACTGTGTAGGTTTTTCAGAACTGATCCAACCCCTATTCTAGCAAGACCTCTTTACCATTGTCACAGACCAATGACTGGAGACCAAATGTCAAGAATTTCAAGTTTGTAAAATCCTATCCATTGTACCCGAGAGTAGTTATCTCAGTCACGTGGATCCCCTGCCTGCAATTAATACATAATTTAATTTCAAACCTTTATTGTCAGAGTACAACACGTGTACAATGAGATTGGCTGAGCCTCCTTTCATGCACCCCCCCAACACAATACAACTCACAATGAAAGACCAAAAAAAATCAGTGAATCCTATTAACAACCACTCAGTCCTATTGCACATGTGAACTTATTACACATTGCACCAGCCCCACAAGTCAATCGTACTATGTTGTTGTAGAGTTATTTTTCATTCAGGAGTCTGACAACCCACAGATAAAAACTGTTCTTCAGCCTATTTGTGCAACTGCCTATGCTTCTATATCTCCTTCCAGATGGTAGGAGAGTTAAGCAGGGCTGACCAGGATGTGAGTCTTCTAAGGCAGGGAGCTCTAGCGATGTTGCCTAGTGATATCAGGAGACAGCCCACAATGTTTTGTGCTGTGCTCCCCACCCTCTGTAAAGTCTTTCTATCCGCGGCTGTCAAGCCAGTTTACCATAATGCAATGAATGAGGACATTTTCTATTGTGGACCAGTAAAAGGAGGTCATCAGTTGTTGTTCCACTTTATTTTTTCACAAGACCCTAAGGAAGTGGAGTCAGTTGGTCCTTTCTGGCCACCTGGGCCATGTTGATCTTCCAGGTAAGAACTTCACTGACTCCCAGGAATTTAGGCTTTGCTGCTAAATAGCTCACAGCATTCCAGCCTCTATCTGTCCTCTTCCCCCAGATTTTAGATTCTTGTTACACTTCGGAAATTTTCTATACCTGTTATACAAAGGAAAATTTTCGAATGATGTTCAGAGCTCTTTATCTTTGCTACTCCACCTTGAAACTTACCACTGGTACTTTCCAGATTGTCTGCATTCAAACATTACCCATACATTCACCCTTTTTCCTATCTGGAAAACAGTATTCTTATTGGTCATCATCTCCCACCATTCCCTGGGGACATGGTCACATCATCAGTGCTTACCAAATTTTACCCCCTCAACACCAAACCCAGCAGGATTCACTATTTGGATCCTCTGTGTTCTCCAAATATCCTGCCTCCAAATATTCTGCCTCCAGATAAAGATAATGGTCCGTATGTGTAAACAGATAGATTACCTTTCTGCAGCTATAGTTCTTCATATGTGTATTCACACGATCTGCCCATCTTCTGTAGAGTTTCAGAATAGTGCCTTGAGGGAACACTGGAGCAGTGTTTCTCATCCTTAGCAGCTTGAAGATGTATGGGCTTCAGTTCCCAGAATTCCCCAGCCAATGTTTTTAAGCTGCCAAGGTGAGAAACACTGCTCTACAATATGAAGGCATCTTCTCCTTATGGAGATCCTGCTCCCCTAATGAAGGTGATGCTATGACAGGGCTGTCAAACTCCTGGCCCACGGGTTAGATGTGTCATGCACTGGCCATGCCCATGCCCGGTTTAGTGAAGGGGGGAAAAGTCCCGATATGTCACGTGACACCGCCATGATAACATGACAAAACACCCCTTTTGTATGGAGTCATCAGAATTGTAGTGGTTAACAGAAGCTCCACTACTGAGGCCACCTAGGAGGAGGATTAAAGCAATAGGTTTCTAGTTTCTGCTTTACTGTTTTATGGTTTTTGTAGCTTTATAGTTGCTGTGAGTTTCCAGAGTTGTGCTCTGACAGAGGGCCATACAGATCTTTTACAAACAAGTAGATAGACAAACAGACAGACGGACAGACAGACAGACAGTTTTGTTGGATACTATGGATGGATGGAGCATCCACTTCACATCTCAAGCTCTAGAACTTTCCTACTTGAGTTATGACAAAGCACTAGAATGCATATAAATACACCAATGATCTCTTGAAGAATGATGATTATGGGTAAGTGAGCTGTACGTTTTTACAAGTGAACTGCTGAAGACTGTGATGTTCATACCCATTTCGTATGGGTGGTTTCATTTATATGGTATCCCACATGGGAGCTACTCGTACGTAAAATAGTCACACAGTTAACAGAATGCATAAAAGGTAAATACAAGCTGCAGTTTTCCACTTTTGATCATTGGTATTTATCAGTAAGTTCTCGCTTGTCACAGGTTCATAACATTCTCTTATTTTCCACCTTTACAAATGACATGCCACAATTGCCACATGCTTGATAGACAATGCAAAAGAAATCATAACATTATCATTTGAAATCCATTCAGCTACTACCACTAACAGAGCTAAAACTAATACTGCAACAGTAGTTATAGCACTTAGACTTATATACCACTTCCCAGTGCTTTGCAGCCCTCTCTAAGCAGTTTACAGATTCAGCATATTCCATGCAACAATCTGGGTCCTCATTTTACCGATCTCTGTAGGATGGAAGACTGAGTCAACCTTGAGTCTGTGGGACTTGAACTCCTGGCAATGAACTGAATTAGCCTGCAATACTGCATTCTAACCACTGTGCCAGCGCTATAAGACATACATATAGTGGTAAATATCAGAATAAGTATCATAAATCAGATTGAAGCAAACCATGACCAAATCAAATCATTACCAAAAAAATGAATAAGAGCCTCTGTGTATAGCTTAGTCTTTCTTTCCTGATCTTGCTAGAGATTGCTGGGCCCATATTCCTAAACCTGTTGAGGCTTTCTGTACTGAGTACAATTAGTACATAGAAAGATCAGGGCACATGCATCTGACATGATATTCAGGTGTTCTATCCACAATTTAGAGGAAATTTAAAATAATGAATGTTTTCAAAACAAAGTAGACTGTCTCCTGGAATTCTGATATATTAGTAAGTTCTCCATCCTTTTTCTCCAATTACATGAGCTGCATGTGAATTGACTGCAGGCAAGTGGTTCAGGAACAGACCACATGGAAGTCCATAGTTTATCCAGGTTACCTCCTATGGAGCATAATACCTTCAGACAGAGAACCTATTTTGCAAACAAAAAACAAAAAACTACCACCTAACCTTCCAAAACAGATCATTGGCAGTATTCCTGAGGACCCACCTAAAGATAAAGGTAAAGGTTCACCTCACACATATGTGCTAGTCATTCCTGACTCTAGGGGGCGGTGCTCATCTCTGTTTCAAAGCTGAAGAGCCAGCGCTGTCCGAAGACATTTCCATGGTCATGACTAAATGCCAGAGGCGCACAGAACACCGTTACCTTCCCATTAAAGGTGGTCCCTATTTTTCTACTTGCATTTTTTACATGCTTTCAGACTGCTAGGTTGGCAGAAGCTGGGACAAGTAATGGGAGCTCACCTCGTTACGCGGCACTAGGGATTCAAACCGCTGACCTGCCAACTTTTCCATCGACAAGCTCAGCATTTTAGCCACTGAGCCACCGCGTCCCTAAGTATCCACCTATTGCTACATAAAAACTGGGATTCTGACTTGGGTGAGCAATGATTTGACATGCCATTTATAACAATCTGCACAAATGCTTTAATTTATCCAATTAATCTAGTCTTCCTGGAGAGGTTAGTGGCATAAAGAATTCTACAAGCATGAAAGCGGTAGAAGTATGCTAAGTTTGCTATTGTGGATTTTCAAATAAAAACCATCAGAAAGCTTTTCTGAAGGGAGGTGGAAGAAAAGAAAAACAAGTACTTAATTTTGTCAAGAAATTCATATGTAAATAGCCTCTTGCTTAATGGTTAGAGATGGGCTTTTAACTACATAGATATCCATGCAGTAATTAATACTAATTACCATAATCAAGAAGAAAAATATATTGAATGCAAATCCTCTGTGTCTGTTTTATTCCCATGCTGCTATGGGTATTTTGCATATGAAAAATGACTGAATTCTAGCATTCTTTCGGCTGAAATTTGTACCTGTAAAACTCTACAGGTATCTGCGATACACGCTAGCGATTTTTACTGGAAAATAGCACAGGTCAATTTTAAGCATGTTGGCACAAAGATAATAAGCACTGAAGTGCGGTAAATTTAACAGAACATTAAGCCTCAGAGGAAAGAGTCAAAGAGGGAACATATGTCTCATGTAAGAGCAGTTTAGTAAAACTTTGGAAGATTGCAGACTAATCTTCAGTTTCAGCAGAAAGATCAACGTGGCAGTTTAGTGAATACCAAATCAAAATATATTGGTGATATTTTAGGAAGCAAGTGGGGTTAGTCAAGCAAGCAGGATTGCCATTTTTAAATAGTTTTATGGAACATTAAGTTAGTTAGGTGCTACTGAGTCAGACCTGACTTCTGGTGACTGTGTGGACAAATGCCCACCATCTTAATGTTCCTTTGATGGTAACTTTTAACTCCTTCAAGGACATTCCAGGGATCTCTTTAATCCAATTCATCCCATCTTAATTGCTGCCTTCCTGTTCTATCTCTCCCGGCCTTAGTAACCGGTACCCCTGGCATTAGTACCCCTGGGATTAACCCAGGGGTACTATTCAGCAGGTTCTGACAGGTTCTGGAGAACCGGTAGCAGAAATTTTGAGCAGCGCAGAGAACCAGCAAATACCACCTCTGGCTGTTCCCAGAGTGGGGTGGGAATGGAGATTTTGCAATATCCTTCCCCCAGGAGTGGGGAGGGAATGGGGATTTTGCAGTATCCTTCCCCTGGAGTGGGGAGGGAATGGAGATTTTGCAGTATCCTTCCCCTACCAAGCCACACCACACCCACCAAGCCATGCCCACAGAACTGGGAATAGGGATTTTGCAGTATCCTTCCCCTACCATGCCCACCAAGCCATGCCCACAGAACTAGTAGTAAAAAAAATTGAATTTCACCAGTGGATTAGTCTGGTCCACTCATTCCAGTAAAAGGGGTCTACTATCAGCCAAAGAATACTAGCTGGCATGGTCCCTGCCCCCTGGGATAGTATCCTGTCAAAGGTGAGGTCTGTCAACACACTGCTGGTCTTCCAGAAGAGCCTAAAAACTTTGCTTTGATGCTTGCTTGGGGTCCCAACAGGGGACCACTGCATTGGGAGTGGCTGGTTCTGGTAGAGAAAGCTGCCCATAATCTTGGTTTTTAACTTTTAACTTTTTTAGTCCAATTTTCTAATTTTAATTGGGTTTTTTTTAGCACTTTTCAATTTTTTATTATATTGTACATCATTTACTGTATTGGTGAAAAATTAAATAAATAAATAAATAAATATAATCATAATAGCTTTTTCTAGTTCATCACTCAGTGTCCTGCTTAACTGGCATATAAACACTAATAAATAGAGAAATTAATAATACATTCACTCGCATAAGTTAAGGAATGTGGATTTCTGCTTGCTAATCTTCACCTCAAGGGAGTGATTATTCTTTATTTCAACCAGGACCAATTGATTGATTCCTCTTACACTCCATGATACTTTTACTAACCTTTCCCAGACTACTAAATCAAAGGAAACCACCTTCTTTCTCAATGTCCTGTTTTTACAACCATTTTGAGGTCATCTGATCGTTTTGTAATAAAAGCATCCTTGCTTTTATTACATCCATCTTCGATTTTTACTAACTTTGTCGTTTTTTCTCTTGAATAAATCTTTTCATTTCCCTAGCATACTTTCTTGAGGCCAAAAAAACAAAACGTTCACTTTCATTTCTTCTCCCTAACTTCTAAGTTCATGAAAATGCTGGACATTATCTTTGTTTATTTAATATTTAACATAACCCAGATTTTTCATGCCCATTTTTTATTTTTATAATTAGCTCTTCTCTTCTTCATTTTCAGTTAACAAGGATGTGTCATCTACATATCTCATGCTGGATTTTCGAACTTCCTGATTTCATTTTGGCCGTCTTCTCTTCCAGGCTTCCCTTTTTTTAAAATAATATATTCATTTTAAAAGCGAAGCAGATATGGAAATATTTATCTCAATCCTTTCTCTGTTGCCAACCTATCTTTTTCAAGATGGCAGGTTTTGTTTTGCAGATTGCAGTTTTGCAGTAGCATTTTGCTCATCATAAACAGTCTTCATAAAAGTAATCAGATGTTCAGCTTATCCATCCATGCACCTATTCCTTTAATATATTCCACAGTTTGGCATGATCTACACCACCACTGGCTTTGTTGTGGTTAATAAAGCAAAGATAATCCTCTTCCATACATTCTTTAATTCTCCCCACTATCCATGTTTTATTCACTAATTTTGTCTCTGCCTTTTTTTGAAAAGTTTCTGTCCATCTGGCATTTCTCTTTTTACATATGGATCCATTCTTCTTTATAGGATCTTGAGTAAAACATGTGTGAAAAATTAATGCTGTGCACAATCTTGCCTCTCTTCTCTGGTGTGAAGTTTCTAGTCCAACAGTCTTATTCCATATTTGCTGATTATGATGGGAGGTTCCAAGATGGTGACATGTTATTTCAAAAACATGTCAGGTAGAGACACTGGCAAGGTATCTCCTTTTGGCTGCATTCCCCTATGCTGCAGAAGAATCCCGGTTGATTCATACAATGCAGGCGATAATTTCCAATGCATCACTCCGGCTTTCTCCAAAAAGATTTCTAGAGATAATGTTATTTTTTTTCCCCAGTATGTATAATTAAACTGCATTTTTAACATTTGAGAAGTCGGTATAGCAAAATATTGTGGTTATAAAGGATGAGAAACCCATTCTGAAATAATTGAATCCTAAATTATTCTTTCATTTGACCTCTTGCCTCAGCATCAAGCAATGGTACATATTTCTATCTCTTTAGATCATCTGTTTGTGCATAATGAATTTATGTATAATAAATATAAGCATATTTTATGTAAGTTATATGCTGACTGATTAGTGTGAGCAATTGATTAAATCTTAATTGCACAATTAAAATCATAAAAGGCCTTGTAGAGCAGATTTCCCCCCCCTTCTAAAAATATCCTCATGTAAGAAGAGCCATAAATTAGAATAGCCTAATCCAAGAAACAGAAAAATCAGCTGATTTGTATGATGTTTCATATATATACCATTTTAGTATATATACTCAGGTACAGGGGTGAAATCTACTTACCTTCCCTACTAGTTTGGTAGTGTGGGCGTGCATCACGTGTAATTTTGGACCCTCTGCGCATGCACAAAGGGTCAAAAGCAGGTTACTTCCTGGTTAAAACCAGGAAGTAATGACGTCAGAGCAGGTGTCTGACCAGTTCAACGAACCATGTGCTGCCACCGCTACCAGTTCGTCCAAACCAGTAGCATTTCACCCGTGCTCAGGTACTCCTAACCTGAGTACAGGAAATCCTCAGGTTAAGACTATAATATATTTATTTATTTATTTAATGAGATTTTTTTGCTGCCCTATCTCCAGCTGGACTCAGGGCCGCTCACAACAGTAAAAAACATCTAATGAAAAAATTAAAAAGAAATTAAATCCAAATCTCATAATGTAACAGTTAAAAGTGCAATTTAGACTAACAAGTTAAAAAATTAAAACCCCATCAGTCCAGGCCAGCCAAATGAAACAGCCACATTTTCAGGTCGCAATGGAAAGAGCAGAGGTCGGGGGCCACCCGGAGCTCCAGGGGCAGTTGTTTCCAAAGGATAGGTGCACCCACAGAGAAAGCTCTCCTCCTGGGGGTCGCCAGCCGAAACTGTCTAACCGATGGCACCCTGAGGAGGCCCTCTCTGTGGGAACGCACCGGGCGATGGGCAGCTGTTGCTGGCTGCAGATGGCCCCCCAAATATCCCGGGCCTAAGCCATATAGGGCCTTATAGGTAATCACCAGCACCTTGAATCTTACCCAGAGGACAACTGGCAACCAATGCAAGTCACGTAGAAGAGGTGTAACATGGGAGTATCGAGATACTCCCATCACAACCCGCGTGGCACATTCTGCACCAGCTGAAGCCTCCGAGTGGTCTTCAAGAGCAGCCCCATGTAGAGGGCATTGCAGTAGTCAATATGGGAGGTGACAAGCGCATGAGTAACTGTGTGTAGGGCATCTAGGTCCAAATAGGGGTGCACCAAGCGAACCTGGGCGAATGCCCCCCTGGTTACGGCCTTTACATGATCTTCCAAGTTTAGCCATGAGTCCAGGAGGGGTCTACAGGGGGCACCACCTCATCCCCTATGACCAAAGATGGAATCTCTTGATTGGACCGAGATGCCGGTACCCACAGCCACTCAGTCTTAACAGGGTTGAACCGAAGCCTGTTCCTCCCCATCCAGATCTGCACCGCTTCCAGGCACCGGGACATCACGTCGAGGGCATCGCTGGGTTGGTTTGGGGTAGATATAAAAAGCTGGGTATCATCAGCATACTGATGATACCTCACCCCAAAACCCTGGATGATCTCACCCAGTGGCTTCATATAGATGTTGAACAAAAGAGGAGAGAGGACCGACCCCTGGGGCACCACACAAATGAGGGGCCTTGGGGCCAACCTCTGTCCCGCAGCCAACACCACCTGTGAATATTCCAAGAGGTAGGAAGAGAACCAGTGTAAAACAGTGCCTCTCACTCCCAACCCCTCGAGGCGTCTCAGCAAGATACCATGGTCGATGGTATAGAAAGCCGCTGAGAGATCTAATAGGACCAGGACATTTTAAAATAGCTGGGTCCAAAGCAGATTTCTTGAGGAGGGGCCTCACCACTGCCTCTTTCCCAAACCCCCAGTGAAGCAGATGGAACCACTGCTCGGAGACAGCAGGGGCGTGCTCCCAGATTCCGATATGGCCCTCTGTTCATCCACATGCTGCCATTCCCAATCGCCTGGTGATCAAAACCCCCCCTCCTCCCTCAGAACCCCAGGGGACCCTAATGGAGCTTTGGAGAAAGAGAGGTAGAGCCTGGGAGTGAGTCAGGAGGAGGAAGTCCAGAGGAATCAGTCTGGAGTCATTATATTCCCACAATTTGCCCAGGTCCAGCCCCTCTTCAGTTATGTCTGTGACAATTCGCCATGGCCAACTCACCACAGCCAACTTGCCAGGGTCAACTCGCCACAGAACAACTCACTGAGGGAGAAGAGTTACACTAATATCAAAGAAATGGTGGAACAGAATCATTTAAGAAAGTATGCAAAAAGAGGGACAGAATGAAATGTGAATGGCAAAACTTAAAATAATTTTTATTTATTTTAAATAATGAAATAAAATTGCTAAATTGTCCCGTAGTAAGTTGTCCTGTGGCAAGTTGGCGATGGCAAGTTGTCCTGCAACGAGTTGGCCATGGTAAGTTGATTGAGGTGAGTTGGCCGTGACGAGTTAGCTATGGCATGTTGGTCACAGCAAGTTGTTCCATTCCCCTTCAATTCCATTCCATTAACTCTTAATCATGCACCAATTTAGTGCTGACCATTAGTTGACTAGATTCTTGTTTATAGGCATGAGCAATAAATCAGTGTAACAGGAACTTAACACATGTTCCTGGTTCTTCAGGCCTAACAGGAGCCTCTTATGGTTGCATGTCAAGATTGTTATAAAACATGACCAACCCGATTTTTATGATGTTTTTCGTGGTGGTCATTAAGCAAGTGCCACAGCTGTTAAGCAAACCCATTGTTCAATATTACGTAGCAAAACCATCATAATATATGGCTTTGTGGCTGAGTGTTTGCTGAAGTGGTGCCACATAACTGTGAGGGACTGACCATCAAAACTTTAGATACCGTGAAGTCAACCAGACTTCCAGTTGATATCGCAGCGAGAACGGCTGGAAAATAGTGGAGCTCCACCAGGCTCTGTGAAATGCAGCAGGCAACTGCTTGCCGGGGGACCCTTCAGGGTCAAGCCATCCTGGAGGGATGGTGAAGAAAGGAGAAGAGCTTCGTCAGTCATGAGGAAACCGCAATTTCCTCGTTGATTGGAAGAAAGCTTTCCTGAATGGCAGCAGGGACGATGGCCATTTTGGTCTATCACAAACTGGGACATCCGGGACACTAGGATCTTTTGCTGGAGCGGTGCGTGGACAGAGCAGTGAAATTGGGCAAGATAACTTCCAATTTTTACCCCAGAGATTTAACCCAAGTTAAAAATTTAAAAAACAATCTCCAAATAGTAAAAAAGTGGATTTATGGAGAAGGATTAAAGAGTAAAAATTAAAGAGAACGCCTAAAGATTAAAGACTCAGATGCAAAAGGTATATTTAAAGGATGGGTTAAAACACAGAAAGCCTGGAAAAAGGTTGAACAACATTGTGAAAAGTGATTATTGAGAGAAATTGCTTTTCTAAACTCTATTATCAACTCCCCTGAATGGCTGACAGTCAGCTGTTTTGACTTTTACACTCTGTTGAATGCTGGAATTGGGAGCAGGGGAGCCATCTACTGGAGGAAGAAGATTACTGCAGCATTGGAAATTTGACTGAAAGTGATGAAAAGAGAGAAAGCAAACAACACCTGGAAGGCTATTAGACCTTGATTTTATCTTAGTAGGGAATTTGGAGGCTTGGAAATATCTATTGAGCTGTTCGAAGATTTTTAAAGCAACTGAACTACAAATATCAAAACTTTATTGAATTGCTTACTGAAAGGTAGATTTGAAAGATTTGAGGAAACCTGGTGGGCTAAGCTGGATTTGATTCACTAACATCATTTGATAGACCATCCTACAAGGCAAAAGAAGAAAAGGGAAAAAGAAAAGAGAGAAAAAGAAAAAGAAGAAAAGACAAATAAGACACTAAAATTTGGACAATTGGGAAGGTGTAGGTTGGAAACTATAAAGACTGAAGTATATATTGCTTTTAAGGACTAGAAAACTAGGGGATTTGGAAGAATAATTGATAAATTTTATTAATAATGGACTTTTTTGGAGTTTTTTAGATATTGGGACATTGGAAAATTAGAGCTATATTGAGTAATTTTTAATATATTAATTTGGTACAAAATAACTCAGTAGGAGACAATAACATTCTATGAAGAAATGTTAATGATAGCTAAAAGTTTTTATGAAAATGTGACGAAGAATCATAAGGAGATGATGGGATTGTCCAAAGATAAAGAAGTGAGTGTAGAAGACCCTTAACAAATGGTGGGAAAAGATGAACAAAATATTCAGAAGATAGATGAGAAACCAGAAGAAGTGGTGGAGGAGACAAATCAAAATAAGCTACAAGAAAACAAAAACAATGAAAAGACAATAAGAATAAAACCTAAAAATTGAATAGATAATTCCTTAAGAGCTTACAATAGCACAGAGACCAAAAAAAAAGACAACTTCCCCCAAATAATGAAAGGGTTATGGATGGGCATTCAAATGATGCAGCACAAGGAAAATAAGGGATAAGGCAGAGGGAACATTCAGTCTATGTAAAAATATTAGAAAGAAATATAGGATCCCAAGAGAGAAATATAAAAGAATCACCAAAAAGTCAATAAATGATGAAATCCTAAAAAGGTTGAGAAATGACAGATAGAGACATAATATCTTGTAATACTGTGATTGTATTAAAAATTAATAGAAACAAATAGGAAGTATAAACTGGGGAAATAGTATCATAGAAATAGATATGTAATAGAATTCATTATAACCATAAATATACTAAGGTTAGGAGGTAGAAGATTGTGATTAGTATATTTAAATGTATTATTATGATTAACAGTGTGTAAAAAAATAACAGAATTTATACCTCTGAAAGACTACAAATTCAGGGGACTCACAGATATAATCCTGGGACCGATTACATTTTATTAATAAATGGTTTTATTGGTGTCAATCTGTCAACAAAATATGCTGGTTGTTAAAGGAAAACTGCAAATAAAACATATACCAAAAAAAAAAAACCCCTTTAGATACAGGTCATAATTCCCCTTTTTCAAATAGCTAATCACTTTGAATGGTCATAGGTCAAGGACTACCTATATTAATGTGTGGTGATAACATGGAATAATATGGACTCAAATGAATTTTGTACTGCATATGATAAAATTGTTGAACTGCTGAGTTTTTGAAAGATACTTTGAACCATCATTTGAATCAACAAGACAGAACACAGAGAATTTTACAAAAAAAAAGAAGAAATTGCAGGGGGTGGGGGGGAACTCAGTCAGAATGTTTGAGTGGTTGTTAGATTATTAAATGTGTTACATTGCAGGATATCTCTGTACATAAAGCAATTTCCAATTGCCTGAAGCAGTTAAGCAAGTGAATAACTTGAAATTCTTCTTAGCAATTTGAAGGGATGTACTTCAGGTGACATCAAACCTGCCAAAAGTAATAACTTAAAGGTAAAATCAGGGATGGATTTGCAGGTAATGCAGAAATGCTTTTAAAATAAAATTGCCCTCAAATCATGAAGTTACTCATCAGGAGTTCATGAACATCTCTATGTAGTCTTTGTGTAAATAATGAAAAAGTGATTTGCCATTGTCACCTTTTTTTAACTAAAAAAAATTACCTAGTGGACTTCCATCCAAATACTAACTAGATCCACCTTTGCTTAAGTTTGGGGGCAGAGGGGATCAGCCAAGATTGGTTAAGTACTCATACTAGCTGTAGGCATAAAAGTGGTTAGGCAGAACTAAAGTTGCTGGAAGGTAAAGTTTAAATTAGTTCTAGAATAGTTCTGGTGACATAATGGGTTGGGAGAAGATTTGAAACAGGAGAGAGAAATAAATGAGAGTAAGAGGCAGGGTCGTATATAAAAGCAACATTTAAAAAAGCTTAGAAGGAGGCAACCCACGAATAACCTGGATCCTTTGGCTTCTTATCTTTTTAATTGCACTAAACCACAATGTGGATGGGGAAGTTGCTTGATCTTGGTTTGGTTTAATGCATGGCCCAATATGGTTTATCAGCCATGTTTTACAATGTGGCATTGTGAGAGAATCCAGTGGTTTCATCAAAACAGCAAAGCAAGTCACATAACATAAGCTCCACCTCTTTTGCAAGTCCATTTCATCAATGGGCATAACAAAAGGGACAGAATTTAACATCTTGAGGTTGCAAAGATTGTTTTGTCATTTTTCACCACTGGCACATACTTATCTTGCCCAAGGATGCCTGTTGACTAAATAATCAATTGAACCATTGCCTTGAACAAAATATTGTATTGGTCCATGTTGTATGCAGGGCCGGATTTTCCTATAGGCTAACTAGGCTTCAGCCTAGGGCCTCAAGATCAAGAGCGGCCTACATTCAATGTAATTTACAAACTTAAAAATGGGAGGTGAAAGGGCCTCATAAGTGGAATAGCCTAGGGCCTCTTTTCATCTAAATCCGGCCCTGGTTGTATGCAATGGAATTCTTAATATGTTGAACATGTTTTTCTGAAAAAGAAAAGGGAGTACAGTGCTAACATGGACCACAATAACTGTGCTTGGTCCGGATTATCTGCTTTCATTTTTCACTAAGATTTGTCATTGTGAAAAATACCCTGGAAATAGCTAGTTCCACTTCACTAGGTTTTATATTTTCTTGCCTTTTTTTGAAACCATATCCCTTTCACTATTTATATATCAGGTCATTGGTTTTCTGGGTAGCCTAAGAACTATTTAAAAAACAAGTTCTGAATCTTCTTAAGCGAGGAACAGATCACTATTTTCGTTTGTGTTTCTCAATTGGGTAGAGTACAGGTATATTTCTTCTCTTTAACCTTGGATTTACAAACCCAATAACAGGATAAAAGCCTAGGGTCTTACAGTATATGCAGTATTGCTTTTGTCACCGAGCTGCTTGAGAAGAAAAATTAGGTTTTGTATATAGATTTCATTATACCAAGACGGTTACATGGTGTCTGAGCTCCTGTGGATAGCTAAGCAAAATTGTGTCATGTACATTCAGGTCTATTCATAGTGTACAAGGAAAGGACCAAATTAGTATCTTATTTGAGAGAGAAAAATACAAATTAATATCTTTCAGGGAAACATTAATGTTTCATATTGAAAAATTAAATGTTCCTTTTATTGGAGAGCAAATGAAATTGAGATAGTCTTGTAGTTTCAGTTGCCGCAAATTGGTGAGATATGTTTTGCTTGATTCTTCGTGTAAACATCTTTGTGATTAGATTTTTCAAGCCTGCGGGAGGAAAAAATCAGTTGCCAAGATTCAGCATCATAGCTTTGAGACAAGTATAGAGCAGAAATGTGTGTTTAGAATTCAAGTAAGGTGCCTATTATAAACCTGTTCTGGTAGGTGTGATAATTGAAGTGTAAAACTCTGAGACCCAATCCTACAGAGAAACACTACTAAGATAATTGTAGATTTATTAGTCATATTTGTTTGAAAAGTATGCAGTAGGTCATATTTTCATTTGGATTAAATAATACTATTAAACCATTGTCTATTTCAAATAATTGAAGTTTAGGTTTTCATGCTGTGGATGTTGTAAATTTTATGCTTTGCACACTTGGAAAAATGATTCAGAAGTGCTTCCACGTGAGCTGGAAAATTATCTGTAAATAGCTGACCTGTTAAGATTCGTTAACTCTTAAAACAGCTCCAGTGTTTCATATTTGCATGGAAGACTGAAAAAAAGTTAACCAGATTTTAGGAGTAACTGTATATGCTCAAGGTATGAAACTTTTTTTATTATTATTTTCAGAACTGTTCTGTCTAAATAGTAATCCCAATGATCTTGCTAAAGATCCAGGAACAAATTTTCATTTTATTTAACTGATTTCCTGAAAATAATTTAATCAGAGAGACAGTGTGGCTGGTGCATATTGAAGTCCTCCCCGTGCAAACTATCACTGTCTACTGGACATTGTCAATGCATATTTCAGCTGCCATTTCCCCCCTTAAAGATACTACTTCATACAACCATTTCCCCCCCTAAAGATACTACTTCATACAACCAAAACCTCCCTGTAATTTCTCCCTACTGGTACTGCAAGTATATGTGATAGAAGTAAGAAGATTCTGATTTATGAATTGAGTGATTGTGGCCCTTCCTGGATGTATTGCAATACATTTCCAGAATTCCCTTCTAGAGTTAGCTTTAGGGGAAGTTGGATGCCTTTTACATATGCTAGGATCCTGCAAAGCTGACACCAAAGGAAGTCTTATATCACTAGTTTCAAGTTCACAAGCAAGCCTACCAGTAGCTATTACCCACTTCCTCCTGCAAGATAATTGTAGGTGAGAATCATGAATAAATATGAATAAAAACAAAGGACCAGGCTCAAATTATCATACGTTGGACACATTATGCAAAGACACAACTCCCTTGAGAAATTCACAGAGATGGGGAAAGTAGAAGGAAAGAGAAGAAAAGGAAACCAGCAATAAGGTGCATGGACTCAGTTACTGCAGTACACTGTTGGAAAACTTGAAAGGCCAGGTGAGAGCCAGATCATTCTGTAGACGGTCTATCTAGGTCAGGGGTGTCAAACCTGATTTCACTGAGGGCTGCTTCAAGATTGTGCTTGACCTCAGGGGGCCAGGATGGGCATGGCCAGCTCGATGTCACCCATGTTAGGGATGCCTGTAGTGGCTCAAGCACCCTGCCAGCGAAAATGGAGTTTGGGAGGGGCGCATTTTCACTGGAAGAGGGTTGCAGGAGGCTGTCATAGCCGAAAATGGAGCTCAGGAAGACCATGCACAGCCCTCCCAAGCTCCATTTTTTCTGGCAGATACACTGTTTCCAGAGTGGTCCCGCATGCCAGATCTAAGCACCACTGGGCCTTGAGTTTGGCACTCCTGATTTAGTTTATTCAGAATGCTTCTCTTCCATTTATTTACTGTACGTTGTATCTTGTTTATTGGAGTTAAAAGAGAATTTGGTGGAACATTGAGATTCTTGGTAAAGTCAAAAGTAGGAGGCAAGAATTAGTAACCGAGCCTCTCTAGGGCCGGAGATAGGCAATGCAGATATGGCTAATCAAGTTTAAATATTAGGTTCTGGAAAGTCAAAGAGAAAAGATGAAGTTCAGAAGAGAGTATTTGAAGTATAAGAAATAAATGTAGAACTCCTTTCTGTTGATTCCCATGCATAAATCCGACAGCTTGTTTGCTTTTTTAGAGAATTTTAAATGTATTCAGTAGATTGTCCTAGAAATCAGTTGTAATAGACATCAGTTTCAGATGCTGCTATGATTTAAAGCTTGTCAATCTTGATGTAGAAGTGAAAAATTCATCTATATTTAATATGCAATTGAATAACAGAATATTTGAGTTGGAAACGACTTTGGAGGTTTTCTAGTTGAACCCCCTGCTCAAACAGGAGATCCTATACCATTACTGTTCCGGACAAATGGCTGTCTAATCTCTTCTTAAAAACCTATGGAGCACCCAGAACTTCTGGAGGCTAGCCGTCTCACTGGTTAATTGTTCTCACTGTCAGGAAATTTCTCCTTCATTCTCAGTTGCTTCTCTGCTTGATTAGTTTCCATCCGTTGCTTCTTAACCTGCCTTCAGGTGCTTTGGAGAATAGGTTGACCCCCTCTTCTTTGTGGCAACCCCTCAAATGTTGGAACACTGCTATCATGTCACCCTTAGTCCTTTTTTCATTAAATTAGACATACCCAGTTCCTGCAACCGTTCTTCGTATGTTTTAGCTTCCAGTCCCCTAATTGGAATCCATCGCATGAGGTTAATGCCTTGGTTAACACCTATGCCACAGGTGTCAAACTCGATTTAATTTATTTATTTTTATTTATTTATTATTTCAATTTATATACCGCCCTTCTCCCCGGGAGGGGGACTCAGGGCGGTGAACAACCCGATTTAAAACACATATAATACAAACATTAAAAGAATAATAAAATTAAATTAAATTCATTGGCGTTCCAAATAAAATTCTAACCCCATTAAAATACCCAATTTAAAACCCCAGGAATCAATAAGAAAAATTTTGTTAAAACCCCGTTAAAACAATCAAGCGAGGCCGGCTTGTTGAAATAAATAGGTCTTAAGGGCCTTTCGGAAAGTGCGGAGGTCCGGGATCAAACGAACTTCTGGAGGCAGCTCGTTCCATAGGGTGGGTGCACATCAGGGTTGTGGGCCACATCAGGGTTGTGTATGACCTTGATGGACCAGGGTGGGCACGGCCAGGATGGGCGTGGCCAGCTTCACATCAGTCGTGTTGGGAGCGCCTGTGGTGGCCTGAGTGCTCTGCCAGCGAAAATGGGCTCCCAAGCTCCGTTTTGGCTGTGACAGCCTCCTGCAACCCTCTGGGGAGCGCCGCCCGCTGCCCTCCCGAGCTCTATTTTCACTGGCATAGGTACTGCAGGCCAGTCTTTTGCTGTTTCCAGGGTGGCCCCATGGGCCAATCTAAGCACCCCGTGGACCAGATCCAACCCCCGGGCCTTGAGTTTGACACCCCTGATCTAGGTGATCCCTAAAAGCTGATATCAATTTGATGGCACATAATTAAGCAATCAGTAGCTTAGAAATAAAGTCCAGTAACAGAATCAAGTTATGAAAACAGAACAAGTTTTACCAACAGATGGTGTGATGTTTGAACTGGAATCCAATACAGTCGCTCCCACAAAAGTCAACAGTTTTTAAAATCTTGCTTCCCCAATTGCAGTTTTCAGTAGCCTCTTAGGAATAACAGCACAAGCAGTGTCCATTACCTTATTCATTTCTTATTACATTTATACCATGCTTTTCTTCTTCCATAAACACTTGAGGTATTAATATCAATAAAAAATGCAAAATACGACAAACTCTGTTAGGATATGATTTGCGCCTAACAGTTGTCCAGGCAATATATGTGTTCTGTGACTTTAAGTTTTAATGCTGCATCATGCTGTAATGCTGAGTCATGCTATAATTACTTATAATTTGACAATGTATTTAAGCCAGGTACTGTAAGGTATTCAGTTGGATGATAAGCTGCCATTGCGTGCGTGTGTGGGTGGATCTGCTACCATCCGGGGTTTGTGAACCAACTACTGTTTGTTTGGTAAGAGTTTGTTTGGAGTTAACCGGTAAAGACTTGGACTGTTTAGAAGACTACGAGATTGTCTATTTTCCATTATAAAGAAAACTTTTGATAACACCAGTTTGTATGTATCTCTATCTCAATGCTCTCAGCACTCTGTGCACTTTACTCTGCTAGTTGTTACACAACAACAATATCCTTAACAAACTCAATGTGATTAAAAAGTATCATAAAAATCCATTAACAGTTAAAAGCTTAATAAAAGAAATGTATTCTTGACACTCTCCTAAATACTGAGGGAAAGGGAGCCAAATTTGAAGAGGGTGTTCCATTGCTTGAAGCCACAGAGCAGAAGCCTCTTCTTCAGGCACCAGGCCCCTGAGGTTTTTGCAGTGGTGTGTCTTCACCAGAGCTGTTTCTGTTCTTTAACTAACAAGTTTGTAAAAATAGAGTCAGGCTCTAAACTAGTGGTCCCCAACCTTTACGGCCTGGTGGGTGTGGGGGAGAGAGGAACTGGTTCATGCAAGTGGCAGGCCGGCATGCGCATGCACCAAGTTGACTAGTTAGCAGTTGATCATTGATTTTGCATAGTTACAATTTCTGGACACTTTTGGAGTGTAAACATACATAGAACATACTACAATAGTTAAAATGAATTGTAACCAAGATATGGATAACTGTCATTAGGTCAGGCTAGCTCAGAAAGGTTACAGTTGGCATATTAGCCACCATTGTGTAGATGTATTCCTCACCGCAGCCCCCACCCAAGTTTAATTTAAACTTGCTTTCCCTCGTTCAGCCATGTGCGTCAATGTAGAAAATCACAGAGATGACCTTGGAGAAGAAATATGATGGTTAGCAAAACTTTAATCCTGGAAAAGTAGGGGCACTTAAACTGACTCCACTTTAACTTTCTTTGGCACCAGATTTTCAAGATTTCTGGGACTTGCACCATTCGGTCATTGTAGCTTGTATCAATAATGTAGAGTTCCATTATTTCATGTGGAGTCTGTTTCCTGATCAAGCCTGCTTCGAAGGGCTGATACTTTATTCCTGTCTCACTATCTCTCATTAGACTGGCAGGAATTGCACCATTGGTTCCCCGATTATCCATCTTCCTCCTCAGCTTGCTTCTACCCCACTCCTACTTAACACTTCCTGGCACACCTTTTTGATGCTGTCTGGAATATATCCAAGGGTGGGCTGCTGTGGATTCGCAGGGGTTCAGGAGAACCTCTAGCTAAGATTCTGTGCATTTCGGAGAACCCCCAAATCCCACTCCTGGCTGGCCCCGCCCACCTCACCCCCCCCAGGAGTCCCCACACAGCCCACTTTGGATGCAGATAAGTGCCAGGCACACAGGGAGGCTCAGGGAGGGCAAAAAACAGGCCTACTGGAAGTTTGGGAAGGCTGGAAATGGGCCTGTTTCCAGCCTCCAAAGAGCCTCCAGAGCTTGGGGAGGCCATTTTCGCCCTCTCGGAGACTTGAGGAAAGCCTCTGGAGCCCAGGGAGGGAAAAAACGCTACCCCACACACACTATGGTGCAGGAGGCTGACTAGGCCACGCCCATCATGGCCATGCCCACCCAGCAACCGGGCAGAGAACCCCTTGCTAAAAATTTTGAAGCCCATCCCTGAATATATCCCATCATAGATGGGAGTATTTTTCAAGGGAAGATTGGATATCTATTTGTCTGGGGTGGTATAAGGACTCCTGCCTTGGGCAGGGGATTGGACCTCCAAGGTCCCTCCCACTCTATGATTCCATAGAGTGAGGGTAAGAATTGAGAGGTGATTAGATATAAAGAAAATAACCCTGGTCTTGCTGATTGGGTTTAGCATATCTAATTCTTGCCTTTTCATTTAAGAGACATTTATGTGTTTCTTTCCTTAGATCAATCTGACAACTGCAATAACATGCCCATTTACCTATACCCTAAGTAATTAAATATATTTCTGTGCTAGTTCCCAATGTATATACTAACTTTCTCTTTCCACTATATTAAAATTACACTTCAGTGACAAGTTTGGAGGACTTCTAAGGACCACAAAAGAGGATCTGGAAGAATCATAGCATTTCAGAGCTTAGTACTGCACCTTTAAAGCAAATCTTCATGATAAAACACTTAATCAAGAGAAATGAGAGTCTGAAATGTCTCCAAGGAGATTTTAAGACTTTCTGCCTTGACTTGGCTCATGTATCTCTCAATTGTCTCTGGGAAAAGACAACAGTTAAAAACTGATACGGCCAGGAATTAGAGACTGATTTTATTCAGCGGAAGGAGGAAGCATCGTGCAGCACCTTGAAATTAGAATTCTGAACAAGCCACTGATTATAGCATTTAGGCAAAATGTTCGTAAGCTCTCAAAGAGTTCTTGGTGCATAAACTTTAGTAATCCTTCCTGGTTTCAAGGCAGTAGTCCATATCTTTTTGTTGTTGTTGTTGCAAATTTGTAGTAACCAGTATATTAGGTGAGATTGCTTTAGCTTAGGTGGTAGCGCAAGATTCGAAATGAATATCAAGTTGTTTCTACTTACGAGTGAAGACATTTTTGGAGAATCTAGATTTTGACTTCTGTGTTTATGAACTTCAAGGCTTGGCCAGAAACATTTTCTTGTATGAAGTTTTCTTTTTTTATTGTTATTATATTTAAGGTGTAGATGAATGCTAAGATAGTCTTGAAGAAGATATATGGCAGCCGATAGAAAAAATAGGCAAGGAAAAGGTCTGGTGAGGAAAAAGCTCAAAATTGATCAAGCTTGTCTTAAATGTAAAAATGACAGAAGAGAATTACTGTCAAACTTCCAAGACAATATAGTTAGAGCCTATATCAATAAAGTAAGTGCTAGTATGTTTTGTGATAGCTGTTTCTTGACCTGATGTCAAAGGGCTGACATATATATTGGCTTTCAGCTGAATTCCAGGTTATGTGCATGGGCATCTCTCCCTATTTTATTCCTATAACAATCCTGTGAGGTTGGCTAGGCTGAAAAATGAATTATCTTAGGTCATCCTGTGAGTTTTTAAAGTGAAATGGAGATTTTCAGTCACCCAGGTCATAGTTGTCTCAAAGGTGTATTATTTATGGTATCATTGATTTCTTTTATTATATTTACAATCATGCCCAATACAAATGGACACTGAATGGGATACAAATAGACAAAACCAAATGACAAGATCCCAAAGTATAACCAAGAAAAGCCAATTATGATCTCATAACTGATGACCTCTCATCTTTTGATTGGCAAACTCTGTTTACTGGCTGCATCATGCCGATGACCATTATAACATCTTTTTACAAGAAGTCAAAAGAACCATCAAACTACACGTACCACTAATAATCCCCAAAACCAGGAAAAACAAATTACCCATAACAATAAGGAAGCTTCAGTCCAAAAAAACCCCTCTTTGGCACAAAAACACAACTGGCTACGTAGCTAACTTCAAAAATTGCTACCAATCCTTATGCCAACAGAGAAAGGCAGAATACATCAATTATCACAGCAAACAAGAAGAAAACCTACTACACACAAAATCCACCCGAGCCTTCTATAATTTTGTAAACAACAAACTTAAAGACTCAAGAGCCATCCTACCACTAAAAAGGCCAAACGGGAAAGACTGTAATGATGAAACCATTAAGGCTAACGTCTTCAACACATTCTTTGGTTCAGTCTTTGTAAACAGAAACGAATCATGCTCCACATTTCCCAATCATACTACAATTAATCACAACGATCTACTTACTACATGTCAATTTCACAGAAGATGCCATTGAAAAGGCATTACGCAACCTAAAACCATCTCTATTTATTGGCCCTGATGGATTATGTGCCTACTTCTTTAAAAAGTTCTCAACCATCATAGCTGAACCTCTTAGCATAATTATGAAATATCTTTCAAATCCAGCTCCTTGCCTATCTTATGGTCACAGTCATCCCTATTTTCAAAAAGGGTGACCCCAGTCTAGTTGAAAATTACAGACCAATCTCATTATGTTGCATGCAAAGTCATGGAATCAATCATAAACCAATCCATTACCCTCTACTTAGAGACAAAAAATCTACTCTCTAACAAGCAGTTTGGCGTCAGAAAAAAATTGTCCTGTAATCTGCAATTCTTACACTGCAAAAGCATATGGACTTCACAACTCAACCAGGATAAAGCAATAGACGCAATTTATATAGATTTCTATAAAGCCTTTGATTCAGTAATACACAACAAACTACTTCTAAAATTAAATCTTATGGCATTTCCAGATCCCTGCATAAATGGATAGCTGCATTCCTATCAAACAGGTAGCAAGTAGTCAAAATAGGGAACACCCTATCAAACCCTGCACCACTTAACAGCGGTGTCCCCCAAGGAAGCATTTTAGGACCCACACTCTTTATACTTTACATAAACGATCATATTTGTGATCATATTATAAGCAACTGCATTCTCTTCTCTGATTATGTTAAGCTATTCAACACTACTGACTTCAGTAACAGAGTTGTTAATGCCTGGAATGTACTACCTGAATTTGTGGTTTCTTCCCCAAACCCCCAAAACTTTACCCTTAGACTGTCTACTGTCAACCTCACCCCATTCCTAAGAGGTCTTTAAGGGGTGTGCATAAGTGCACCAGCGTGCTTACCGTCCCTGTCCTAATGTTCCCTTTTATTTGTACCCATTTCATTATTCATAATTATGTTTATACTTATATCTGTTATCTAATACATGCTTGATGAAAATAAATAAATAAATAAAATAAAAATAAATAAATAAATGATCAGAGAATGAGACTGGGAGACTCAAATTCAAGTCTTCAACCTTTGCTTTAAAATATGAAAGTTGCTTTTTTCAAAAGGCAACTGGACTGATTTTTTTCCTTGAAACTTGGATGAAGCTTCTTGAATGAGAAGTGAAACATCATCTTCCTCAAGGAAAAAAAAGTTTGCATTCAAAGAATGCATCATATTATAAAGGAAGTTAGAGTGGACTTGGAGATTGGGAAGGAAAAGATTGCACCAAATGGAAAAAGAGGGAGACATGAGGAAGAAGAAGCTCAAAATAATCCTGATTTTGTTAAGTATAAGATAGTACAGACTATACTTGGACAGGCTTTCAAGTTTCTGTTGTTCTATCTTATTTACAATAAAGCGCATTCCTGGAATCCCTGCTTTTCCTATTTCTTGACCCTAAAGAATCTCACAGGACTGACACATACAAACTTCCCTAAAGTGAAAGCTTGAAGAATCATTCATAGAAGTTCTACAATGGTAATGAAAAACATACCATAAATATAATAAAAATGATAGTAATAATGCTCTGTGAAGTAAATTACTTTAGAACTACTGTTCATAAAATATTGAAAGAGAAGATGGAAGGCAAGCAGAGACATCCCCTCTCTCCCCAACCCCACCATCACACAGACATCCAACTAGAAATTTAGATTTTCTGGAACACTCGAATGGGATGGGGGGGACCTCTGCCAATGGATACAATTCCAATTAACTTATTCATCTTCATAGTCTGTACAAGTGTTTTCATTGGTGAGGAGAAAGGGAGAGCTATGAAATCCCTGTTTTTCTTGTGCACCTCTCTTCTTCCTCCTCCTCCTTCCCTCCTGACATATACCGTAACTTTGAAACTGCCAAATTTCCCTGAGATGGAATATCTTGTGATTTAAATCTTATGATTGAAAATCATTTTGGGAAAAATCTCCAACTCTTCAAAAAACTATCACCAGCTTTTTCATGAGAAGGAACTTGAGAACCGGATACATTTTGATTATTATGTTATTATGGTTTTATTAATGCATTTTGTTCTTCTGCATAAGGAAACATGAAGGAGTCTGAATCACTGAAAGAGAGCCTATAAATAAGCAAAATAAAGGGGCAGCAGACCACAAGTTGCATCAAAATTTAAATAGACATATATATGTTGATTTTTGTCAAGGAGCAGTAAGGAATAAAACATGGTGGTGGGGAGACGATGAAGCATTTTCTCACCAGCAGACATTACACATTGTATTTACCAATGAGTCTTTTTTCCCACACTCTACGAAGGTGTACATAGGAAAGAAAAGGAAGTACAATATAATTCTTGATAATTGTGATCACAGCAGTGGTGAAATTCAATTTTTTTTACTACCGGTTCTGTGGGTGTGGCTTGGTGGGTGTGGTGTGGCTTGGTAGGTGTGGCAGGGGAAGGATACTGCAAAATTCCCATTCCCTCCCCACTCCTGGGAGAAAGATATTGCAAAATCTCCATTCCCATCCCACTCTGGGACCAGCCAGAAGTGGTATTTGCCGGTTCTCCGAACTATTCAAAATTTCTGCTATCAGTTCTCCAGAACCTGTCAGAACCTGCTGAATTTCACCCCTGGATCACAGGCCAGGTACCATGGCATTTTGAGGGTCTTACGAGATTTAGTTGTTTTTTAAACTTAAGTTAAAAGTCTAACTGGGAAGCAGGGAATGGGTTTAAAACCTGCCTGCTTATGTTCTTAAGAAAGCAATATTCAGAGGTATAATGTCTCTGTTATTAGAGATAATATATAGCTATTATAAGTAATCATTTAATAGTTACACTAGGTAACATATAGGCTGTCCCTGCTAGATGCAGTGTTCCTTTAAATGCTGATTAAATTTAACTAATTGGATAATTTCCTATTTTAGTTCATTTATTTATTTGTTCAGCTACCAACACTTCTGTTTATTTGAAATATTCAATAGCAGACTGTCACAGATTGAAATTCTCTTTAGGGATCAGAATTTTAAACTTGCCAGCACAAAACTGAAAAAGTTTGGAGGGGATTTTCTTCCCCTATTCCCTGTTTGCAGTTTTTTTAACTGAATTTCCCTGAATTGTTTTCAGCCACTGAAGGATTGCTTTCACTTGCTTAAGGGATGATATGTCTTTAATTAAATAGTACGTTACTTCCACAGGCAAAAACTTTCAAGTATCACAGTAATTTTTAAGCAATTTCTTGAATCCATCATTACACTTTATTTTTGTTGTGTTTGGCCTCCCAGGCCCAAATCTAATATTTGCCATGCCAGCAATTAAACAACCATAAGGACAAAAGGTGTTGACAAAAGCAAATTTCTTGTAGGAGTAAGGACCAAGAGCTAAGCTCTCATTTGATCTAATTCTAACAGAGAAGCATCAAAGTGGGATTCAAAAATATTTGGCAATTATATGGGATAATCCAACAATCCATATATTTGTGAAATTGTTATGAAAACCTAAGACCATAAGAGAAGTTCTTTGGATATTTGTCAAGTTAGAGTTAAAATGGCCACTGAGTTTGATGGAGGAGATACAGTTCAGATCCGTAAATCAGGCATGAAAGTGATTCACTGATCAGGTGGAAGTTTGACAGTGAGAGTTGTGATCCCTTTAAATAATCATCTTCTAAGATGTTTAAGGTTTTGTTGATAAACACTGGCACTTTCAATTGTCCCTGATAGGAAATCCAGAACTAGTGCAGATCTTTCAGTACAGACATTATGTTTCCTATAACTTGTTCAACAGTCATTTTAAAAAACTTTTCAAGCATAGCTGCACATAGAGCATGCTGGATTATTAAAGGTGGATTTATATAAGGACCCTCTTGCTAATTCCAATCAACTGAGACAGGGTGTGAATGAGAGGACAGGCTATAATTGTATGAATGCACTCCTTGCTACAGCCTCCACCTAAACCTCTAGCAATATTTATATCACTTTAAGAATTCTGTCCGCCAGTAAGTAATATATATAAATTTCATTGGGGATTTGAACATTTCTTTTAATGAAGAATGAATTAATCGTAACCAAACATGAGAATAATACTTCCCTAGTATGCCAGTGAGATCATATGTCAACTATTACTATTTTTCATGGGCAAAATCTATAGGAAGTTAAAGTATTTACTATATGTTTTCTTTAAAATTGTCAAGGAAAGGACATTGGAATTTCTGAATTTCTATTTTCTAAGTTTATTACATAATAATGTACTTTCCTTATTTTTTCCCCAAAACTAGAGGAAAAACAATGTTCAGAAAAAAGATCAGAGTTGGGTATCATCAGAATATCCTTGGTATCTCACTCAAAAGTTCTGGATGACCTTTCCCAGCAGCCTTATCTCGATGTTAAACAGCTCAGTGGATAAAACAGAACCTAGGAGTATTGAAAAGTAGTCTGGCTGTACTATATCTGATCTATCATATTCTATCTTCAAGTTGACAAATAAATATATTAAGTGCCTGGATCAAACCATTTTAATTAGCCCTCCATTTATAGCAGCCACGGTCTACAACTGAACCAAGACATTGGAATCACAGAGAGCTGTTCCTCTTTTGACTCTAGCTAAATACCAAATCTAGCAGGTGCCCTGTTGCATGTATCAGCCAGAGGCCAACCAGATAAGTCTATAACTGTCATAAATGTGACATATTAAAAAATCTCAGTCTGAACATTGAAATCTCCACAAGGCAGCATTTCAGAACTCTAAATTTGGAAGAGAAGATGTGGTGCAGTATGCTGGAAAGTATATTAAGAGTATCCACACACTTCCTGGCCATTTTGGGTTAGCAGCAAACACTCAAAATTGACACACCATCAAATACAGCTTCTGGCCATTGAGATGGTGTTCCTGTAGACTTTAGACCAGAGTTCCCCTTTCTGGGTTGGTGGCCCAGAGGAGAAGGGCAGGTGTCTTTATATGCACATGCACACACGCAAACGTGGCTGTGAGCGTGATTGGGGAGGAGTGACAATAGCGTGAGTGAGGGTGCATGGGTGCACACATGCACGCACTGGCCAGGCACTCATGTGGCCAAGAGGCTATGGCCCAGTAATGAGCTGTGACCCACAGGTTGGGGACCCCTGCTTTAGACACATCAGCTTCCCATCCTCCAACCCTAGGCTGATGCATCACAGCATTTGATAATGCTGGCTAGAGCTTGGAGAGCTTCCCCTCTCTTCTTTTATTCAGTTTCCATTATACATTTCAGATCAGCAGGGATTATCTTACAGTTTCTCTCCCCGCAGGTATGGGTACTAAAATAAATTATAATAATCAGTTGCTAGCTGGTAAACAGGAGAGATTAAAATAGCAGAGAGGAAATTGATTAATAGATCATACTGCAGCACTGGGGCAGAAAATTAAGATTCCATTAAAAAAATAAAAACAAAAAGGAATTTGCCAGGCACTATAAAAGCACTAAAAACCTACAGTCTCTTACAAGGCCACTTTCCAAACCTGAGAGCTATTTTGCCCAAAATTCTACTTCTGCATATGGAAAAACTGTGCCAAGGAAAGCCTCCAAAAATTATTGTCAGATATCGGGTAGGAATAATTGTGAAGAAGCACTCTTCCAAATACTATTGTTACAAATAAGGGAAGACTATAGATTTGTACCAGTACTTAAAATTCAATTTGGAATAAATCAACTGGGGCAGGAAATATACCCCCAGTTAAATGAATGTTCAAATCGCCATGTTTTTGAGTAACTGTCATTTCCAAACCATCTTCAAAGAAGGGAAGCAAAATGCAATAGAGTATTTGGAAACTGCAATGCAGTAATCCCTAAAAGTTTATTTTATTTTTCTTAAATGATGTGAAGCGCACAAAATGAAATTTGTAAAACATTGTATTCTTTTCAGGAGGATCACTGATTTATTGCCCCAGCAAGATATATATCCAGATATCACTATTTTATCTTTTATTAAAGCCATTCAGATTAATAATACATCCATCTCCTCAAAAAAAAAAAATCAATAGAGCTTTGATTGGAAAGCATTTTATAACCGCCTTCCTGGATAACTTTCTGCAGTATAAAATGAGTAAACGCTGTGCTTTAAAAGGCAATGCATTTCTTTTTAAACAAATCTTATGATCATGGTAACAATATAAGGCTATGAATTAATGTTTAAACTATTTTTTGGACTAGTAAAGGAAATTTGTTTTTCTTCCCAGATTATTGCATTTACAGCAGCCATCCCTCGAGGTACCTGCTGTTCTTAAAAAGAAGCAAAACCAAACCTAGTGTAGAGTTAATACAACTGATATCCTGAGTTTTAGGTTGGAGAGTTAGGATGTGTGGAAGACAGTTGAGGAAAATTTTTAGAGTTTGTGGGTTGAATTGGGGGGAGCTAAGTTTGGGCTACTTTCAGTGGTGAAATCCAAATTTTTTTGCTACCAGTTCTGTGGGCGTGACTTGGTGGGCGTGGTGTGGCTTGGTGGGCATGGCAGGGGAAGGATACTGCAAAATCTCCATTCCCACTCCACTCTGGAGCCAGCCAGAGGTGGTATTTACCGGTTCTCTGAACTACTCAAAATTTCCACTACCGGTTCTCCAGAACCTGTCAGAACCTGCTGGATTTCACCGCTGGCTATTTTTTTAAGAATGTGTTGGGCTGTAAAATGGCATACAGCAAACATCTCTCTCTTCAGAGGTTTTGATATGTAAGAAAACGCAGGCTTGGCTCTAAATCCCTGCGAAGAGAACTTCATCTAAAGTGTTAGGATGGAGAAAAGGGAAGGCAATTTTAAGAATCCTCCTTCACCTTGGCTGAGAAACTGCTCTTTGAAGGATTGCAAGACCCTGTAAAATATTTTCAGAAGTGATAAGGGCTCTTGGGGAAAATCTATAAAAAAAAAAAAAAACCACTTACCCTTTGTCACTCTGTTTCAGCAAAGTACAGATCCTTAATGTGCTTGCATTGCCAAAAGAAAAATGGGGCACAGAAGATAGGTTGTTCAGCAACATTTTACAAGGAAAATCACAGCTTAATCTGAACCCGTTACAGGTAAACTGCCTTTGATTTCAAGGAGACCTGGTTTCATGTAATTATAATTAGGATGCCCTTTAAATTGTGCTTATGAAAATCCATCAGCCACTGTTATGCAACGTAAAAGAAGAAGCCCAGAAACTTAGAGTAGGAAAAAATGTTGGTGGCTTGTGTTTTAATATGAATCAGCTTAATTAACCTTGAACTGATAATAAAAGGAGACAATATTATCCTTATGTTTTGCATTTCTCTGAATATTGCAGTGCAGTTCTGATTATAAGCAATGGAAGAGGTTCTTGTTCATCCAGAAAGTAAAAAAAGAAAACAATGAATATAATACCTTCTTACTTCTTCCAGTTCTTTGCCAGTAGTGCATTTGGGAATTTCAGAATGTATCCTTCACTGGATTAAATCATTTTTAATCCAGTGAGATTTAAAAGATGTTTAAAAAGGATTGTTCTGCCTATATATATATGAATAGCCTACAAATCAACTTCAAAAAGATAGCAAGACATATATATGTATATTCATATCTTCTTATAAGTTGATTTGTAGGTTATTTGTTATTGGACCTCATTGCCACCACAGATCCCTCACAGGACTTGGGCGGTTGGTGCGAAGGCCATAAAATCAACAAGGCTTGTCATCATTTGCACAAGCAGACACAGCAGCATTTCTTGGCATTTCTTCCCTGTCAGCAACCCACAATTACCTGAATTAATGGCTGTGTAAACTGCATAAACATTAGGGCATTCATTCACTTAAAACATTCATTCATTCATTCAAAACATTCATTCATTCAAAATATTCTTAGGCCACACTCCACTCCCATCCCCAGGGAGGCATATAACAATTAGAAGTACTTGCCTTGCGGCTAAAGAACATGATGGAAGAAAATGATGATGGAGAAGAAATTAAAAATAAATCATTCTCTGGCTTTTAAACACAATTTTGAAATACATATTTTTAAAACTGATTTTGGATTTTGTGTGTGCTGTCTCATCAGTGTTACCTCATGTCATAGGTATCAGGGTGTTGGGTTGTAAATGATCTAGATCATATAAATGAACTAGAAATTGAATTGTTATTACTGAATAGATTTTCTGATAAGTAAAGCTGCAAATTTTATCCCTGAAATGGCTTACTAAGGGCCAGAAGATAACTTGAGCTTGCCTTCCAAGAACAGAAAGAGTTTGACCCAAGTTCTACCTTAGAAGCCTTCTTCCAGTTATCTTTTAACTTTTCATTTTCCAGTGATGAAGCTTCCATGCTGGGAAAAACTAAAGGCAACTCAAACAAATGAGTCATATTAGGATTTATAACCTTTCTGTTCATCTAGTTTGATCCTGGGATTAAAGTAAATCATACCATTTCCAAGCAAGGCAACTATTATTATGAGTTCCATTTCTAAATCCAGAAATACAAATGTCAATGACTGTGAACTGTTGTGAACTGTTATCGCTTGGAGTGTACTTTCTGGGTCACATAAGTTTTAATAAGCCTTTAAAAAATTCCTAGTATATTTACATGAAGCATTAATATTAATTTCACTGGAGCATGTACAGTGTATTTCTAATATTTGTGGAATGCTATTAAAATAATTACCCAAAATATCTCTAAGCATCCCTTAAATATTTTGTAATTTTGTTGAAACTACAAGTGTATTGGACTATGTAATTAATTTGATGGAGTTTAAACTTTCCAGAGATGATGACTGATTCCAGCCATAAGTTCTACATCAGTAATTAAAAGATGTTAGCTTTTCCCCCTCTGAACATTGCTAAAAAGAAAATAATAAAGAAGACCTTCATTTTCAATTTTCACGCATTGATTGATCTCAATATAAGATTCATCTATCCCCCTTGGCTTCTGTTTATACCAACAATGGGTAGCTCATGGATCACCTCATTTGTATGGATCTTAGAGAACGCCAAGATTTTAGTTCCTTTTTGTGTGTTTTGTTTCTTAAAACAAAGAAAATATTTTAAAAGGACATTAAGTATTTGGTAGCCAGAGTGAAATTATTATGAGTAAGTTGATTCAACAACCATCAATTCTCATTTTCACACATAAAGAACAAACAATTTCATCTCAAACTTCTCCAGTCATATCATTTCAACCTCAAAGTTCCCATTAAAAACAATATGGTCCACATGTTGGAAAAATGTTATCTGTTCTTGTTGAATAGGATAAAAGTACCAAGCATGCATGAATTTGATTGAGAGCATTTATTTGATTTTCATCAATGATGCAGTTCAGATTGGAAATGTGATTTATTTCAGTGTAGAAATCCAAACAACATATGAAATTGATTAGATTTGAATATTTGACTTAATCTGGAAAAAATACTTTCTTTGCATGTGCAGAAATTCAGGTCAATTGAAAAGCATTATATTTGCTGATTTGATTTGAAAATCCAACTTGATTTGAAGATGCAGTTGAGTTATGATTAAATCACACCTTTCTCTAGGAACTATGTATTACTGGAGTCAAGTCTTTATCACTGAATGCTATCTTTTTAAATATCAGGTATAATATGACATCAGAATCACAGAGTGACAATAATTTATTCATTTTTACAATAGCCCTCACTGATTACAGTTGGGATCAGCATGAAGTCAAACATCACATGACTGTGCCAGCTGATGATGTCAATCCCTGCTGCAGTCATTAAGTGAATCACCATGGTTTGTTAAGCACAATGTCACATGACCATGACTTGCAACTTCTAGCCAGCTTCCTCATTGATTTTGCTTGTTGGAAGTCAACCATGAAGGCCACAAATGGCAGTCGTGTGACTTGGGAATACTGCGGCTGTGGTAAATATGTGTCAGTTTCCAAGAATGAAATCACAATCACGTGACTCTGGGCACACTGCAACTTCAAAGTCTAGTTGTAAATTTCAGCACCTTTTTCAGCACCACTGTAATTTTGAGCGGTCTCTGAGCAAAGAGTTGGTAAGTGATTTGGCATATGTATATATTGTCCCATTCTGGTTCCTTACCAAATTACAGACGAATAATTATAAAATTCAGTATTATGAAGTGCAGAAGTCTCTAAGATTTCTGGTTAAAGTGTTTATTGTGAGCCCCCACCCCCTAAATTATACTAAGCAGTACTTGGCTGCATAATATAGGCCTTGTCACAAAAGAAAGTAACATCGATTGTTTACAGTTAAGAGGATCTTCAGAAGGCGCCCCATTGGAATGGATCAGGTGGAAGTATTATTTATTTATTTATTTATTTATTGGTTCAATTTATATGCCACCCTTCTCCGGAGACTCAGGGCGGCCTACAATGCATTAAGCAATAGCCTTCTTACTTTTGTATATACCTGCTTAGTAGGGCTTTTGCCCCCCCCCCAAAGCGGTGTTCTTTTTTATACAAAGTCAGCTTATTGCCCCCACAATCCGGGTCCTCATTTTACCTACCTTGAAAGGATGGAAGAATGGAAGGCTCAACCTTGAGCCTGGTGAGATTCGAACTTGCAGTAATTGCAGGCAGCTGGTGTCACTTAACACTACTTTAATCTGCTGCGCCACCAAGTAGATAGTCATATAGTCAGCATCTTAGGCCTAAACCACTTGTACACCACAGAATAGGGCTACTTTATCTGGGCTGTAGGAGTGCAGAAAACCATTAGAAGACACTAGAGTTTTTTCTAAAGTCATTCAGATTTTTGGAGTCCTTCCTTAAAGAGGATGTGGAAGTAGCTTTGGATTGCAACTGGCAAACAATTTCATCTCCACCACCACCAACATTCCATATATCTTTGTCTGTGTAAAAATCACATGTCCTCAAACCGACATTTCTCTGGCAGAGAAGCTGCTATTGGTACCAGTAAATTATTCCTTCCGGGTAAAATGCCTTTTGAGGACAACATTATTTTTCAGAGACCACAGCACACCAGGTTGAAAAGTCTTTCAGCTGAGTGACTGCTTCCCACATTAGCCAGGTACCCACCAGACTCTCTGAATTCCTTGGAGGAATACCTGCCCTCTTTGCTGCGCTCTTATGTTAAGAATGATGCAAAAAATCCAACGATCACGGCTTTCTACATTCAAAAAGAGATGACGTTTTCTCCAAAAGAGAGAGCTTCAGAATTAATCAGAAAATGGCCTTTTCTGAGGGAAAGCTGCCAGTTTTTCTTTTTGCTTTCTTCATTGGATTGTTAAACCTTTTACTATCATCCTCATCAAAACATCATTGAAGCTGGACTCTGAGCCTCTTCTCTCAAGGTCTTCCTATCACCCATTGTCCTTGAGTGAATGGAAAGAAAACAATGCTCCAAGCACTACAATTGACAACACTTTGCAGCATTGTCTTACAACTGTTACTTGAATCCATAATACATAACTATTTTGAGATTTATAACAGACAGAGCAGAGGTGAAATCTAAAATTTGTTACTACCGGTTCTGTGAGCGTGGCTTGGTGAGGGAGGTAATGTGACTGGGTGAGCGTGGCCAACTTTTTTTTTTACTTTTTTTTACTTTTACTTTTAAAAGCATTTTTTCTACAGTCTCTTTGGCCAAAGAGGTTGCAGGTAAAAATTGCTTTCAGGAGCCTCTGACAATCAGGCAACATAGCTGGGATCGCTAGAGGATTTTAAAGGCATTTTTTTTCTACAACCTCTTCTGCCAAAGAGGTTATAGAAAAAATGCTTTTAAAAGCCTCTGATGATCCCAGCTGAGCCATGCGATCATCAGAGGCTTTTTTTTTTTTTTACTTTTAAAAGCATTTTTTTTGGCTGAAGAGGTTGTAGAAAAAATGGTTTTAAAAGTAAAAAAAACAGCCTCTAATGATTACGCGGCTCAGCTGGGCATGGGAGCGGGGCACAGGGATTTTTGCTACTGGTTCTCTGAACCACCCTCCGCCATCGCTACCGGATCAGGCAATCCGGTCTGAACCGGGAGCATTTCACCCCTGAGACAGAGGGATTAGGAGATGTAGTTATGTCTTAAAATTGTAGACATAGGTTTGTAACAACACGAGTGAGTTGAAACAACATACTAAAGATATGATTCAGCTATGTTATCAAACGAACTCCATTAACTATTGTTAGCAACTTATTTTGTGTAGTAAATGTGCTCAGTACTTTAGCTACACTTACAAATTAGGGTCAGAGGGATGTTGTTTGTGTTAAATACAGGCTCTTTAATGAAGTGAAAAGACCAGTGGTGAAATCCTCTGAGGTTTGCAAATGCATGCTGCACACACATGCACACTGCATGCCAAATGCATGCTGCATATGTGTGCATTCATAATGCGCACCAAATGTGTATTTCGCACAGAAAAAGGAGGCTTAAGAAGGTAAGTAGAACAGCGAGGGGGGAACAGCTGTGCCACATGATTTAGATTCAATAGAAAGCAGATTTATATCCTGCTAATATAAATCGCGCGGCACAGCTGATTGTCGGAAATACCGGTTGGGATGAACCGGTAGCACCCCTGGAGAAGACCAGAAATTTTGAGACCTAAGAAGTCCCATCTGTTCCACATTGGTAAGAAAGAAGGGAGGGAGGGAGGGAGGGAGGGAGGAAGGAAATTCCCATGTTCTGCTTACAATCCTTAGTTAACCCTCTTAGTATCAGTTACTAGAATTGCAAGTCCCCAGACTTCTCACAGACATACATATGCATGTATATGCCTTAACAGACTAATAGAGTTGGAAGGGCCTTGGAGACCAACCTCCTGATCAGGCAGGAAACTATACCATTTCAAACAAATGGTGGTCCAATCTCTTCTTAAGAATCTCCAGTGTTGGGGTATCCACAACTTCTGGAGGCAGTTTGTTCCCCTGATAAATTGTTCTCACTGTCAGGAAATTTCTTCTTAGCTCTAGGTTGGTTTTCTCCTTGATTAGTTTCCATCCATAGCTTCTTGTCCAGCCTTCAGGTGCTTTGGAAAACAGGTTTACCTCTTCTTTGTAGCAGCCCATTAGATACTGGAACACTGTCTTGTCTTCAGAGCACATATAGGGACACAAAGGGAGCATCCACTTGACATTGCATCTTGCAGCTGATGAGCTTTATTGCACAATAAATTTATTGAAACCCAAAAAGTGGGGGGGGAACACCATTTTTAAATAGATGACAGATCTAGTTATTGTTGACTGAGTAGAACCACTGCAGAGTGATAAAGATTTTTCCTAACCAAAGGCACTTATAAGAAGAAGATGTTGGGAACATATTCATATATGGAATGGAATGGAATGGAATGGAATGGAATGGAATGGAATGGAATAGAATAGAATAGAATAGAATAGAATAGAATAGAATAGAATAGAATAGAATAGAATAGAATAGAATAGAATAGAATACTTTATTGGCCAAGTGTGATTGGACACACAAGGAATTTGTCTTTGGTGTATATGCTCTCAGTGTATCCTGTTTCCCCCAAAATAAGACATCCCCTGATAATAAGCCCAATCGGGCTTTTAAGCGCATGGCAATAAGGCCAAGCGCTTATTTCAGGGTTCAGAAAAATATAAGACAGGGTCTTATTTTCGGGGAAACGGTACATAAGGAGAATAAAATTCATTCAACAAGAATAAAAAGACAACACTGTGAAATCAAGGTAATAATACTAATAAGCTATCAAATTGTACTAGGAAACAAATAAAAACAGTATAAATTGAAAGATACAATCAACACGGTTATAGTAATAAGTGGGAAGAGATAGATACTAATAAGGAAAAGAATAATAGTAATACATTCTTAGTAATTTATTTGACAGTGTTATGGAAATTAGTTGTTAAGCAGAGTGATGGCATTCGGAGAAAAACTGTTCTTGTATCTAGTTGTTCTGGTGTGTATTGCCCTATATCAACTTTTTGAGGGTAGAAGTTGAAACAATTTATGTCCAGGATGTGAGAGGATTCTGTAGATATTTTCACAGCCCTCTTTTTGACTCATGCAGTAGACAGATCTGCAATAGAAGGCAGGTTGGTAGCAATTGTTTAGACAAATGGTTATGAATCAACTACAACTTTCTTCTCTCAAAGATAAGGTACTAACCCTCAGAGACTCCAAGAATTATGCTGCTAAAATCAAACTGTTATATTACAACTTCCAAGAAATTGACATTATCTTTTTGTTATTATGATGTAAGGAGTCTAATAAAGTACACACACTTGTTCTATAACTCAATAGCTGAAAAAGATTGATCATTTAGACCCTATACACCTGGGATGTCATTGCATCACTGATACATAATCTCTGCAAATTTTGGAGATCCAGAATAATTTGGAGAAAAATGCTACTTTGATGTCAGGTTTCAGAGGCTGTTTTACTCCCATCCATTTCTGGGTATCTGTTCTGTTTCTCAGTGGGTTTCTAATGCTGACTTCTATGCCCGTTATTTTTTTAACTTGTCAAAATTATTGCCAGTCTGCAAAATCACTCTTTAAATTTGGGTCATTTACATAAAACAACATGAGCTGGCTGCACCTGGAAAAGCTGCTGTGTTTCTATTATTATTTAATCGCTCACCAAGCTGCTCATTTAGCGCTACGCCCCCCATTGTTTTTTGCCCTGTGGGCATAAACTACTCACTCTCTTATTGGTCATCATAGTCTTTAAGTCTCCCACTTATGGGAGGAAAGAAAAGAAATCAGAATATTTTCTTTCTTTCTTTCTTTGTGTTTGAAACTGAATAATAATATCCTAAAGGATTTCATCACTTAAATAAAACATTCGTGTTAAAATGCTGAGGGCTACTTTCAATCGCGCTGTGCTTCTTCAAACATACCTTCCCCTTGAGCCCGGTGCCCTAAACTCTATGCTAATATCACCCCATGTGTTTTACTTCAGTAGTTTTAAAACCTTATTATCATTATTCATCTTGGGGAAAATCAGATGCATCACAGATTCAGTGGCCTTACTGTTATCCCTTTGTTGGCATCCGGCGCCCTCCTGTGATAGCACCATAATAGATACCTTCAGTGCTACATGAGAAGAATCAGACACTTTTCACAAGGAGATAACTCTGTAGCATCGGAAGTCAATTCAGCTTCAGATGTAAAGTACTTAGGCCTTTGCTCCTTGCCTTAGTGGAGAAAGCAAAGTTAGGCACGCTGAAATCAAAAGGAAAGACATTTGAATTCTGTTCGGGGCATATACAACTTTTTATTTGGGAGAATGGAATGGAAAGGAAAGGAAAGGAAAGGAAATAGAACAGAACGAACAGAACAGAACAGAACAGAATAGAATAACTTTATTGACATTTTGAATGTACACTAATCGACCTACATTAAAATGAAATTCTGTTGCATATAGCTCTCAAAGGGTCACTACCTCCAATATACACTACATAATCATGACAGAATACATACATACATACATTTATTTATTTATTTATTTATTTGTTTAGATTTGTATACCGCCCTTCTCCTTGCGGACTCAGGGCGGTGAACAGCCAAATAAAAATAGTACACAAAAGTTAAACAATTTCTTAAAAAAGCATCTAACTTACATACATACATACATAATTATGCATATATTATATGACACAGAGAAACAATACAGAGAAAAAGGAGCCTTGGTGGAGCAGCGGACTAAAGCGCTGTTAAATAGCACTTAGTGCCAGCTGCCTGCAATTACTGCGAGTTCAAATCTCACCAGGCTCAAGGTTGACTCAGCCTTTCATCCTTCCAAAGTAGGTAAAATGAGGACCTGGATTGTGGGGGCAATAAGCTGACTTTGTATAAAAAAGAATACCGCTTGGGGGGGGGGGGGCGAAAGCCCTACTAAGCAGATATGTACAAAAGTATGAAAGCTATTGCTTAATGCATTGTAAGCTACCCTGAATCTCCAGAGAAGGGCGGCATGTAAATCGAACCAATAAACACAATCTAGTTTGTATATATGCATGGACGTGGTGAGAAAAACAAATCTTGCGAGTTTACTACATGGATGGCATTGGGAACAAAGAAAGTGTTACAGAATTTAGTAGTTCTTCTAAAAATGTGATGGTATATGTCACTAAGATAGGGACTTTTTCTCTATTGATTTCATGCTGGGGATCAAAACTCCTCTTCACTCTTTTGGTTTCCCAAGCATTTTCAGAGGCAGTTCCCGCAATTGCAAGTTACAGCAGCCAAGTTCACAGGGGCCACAGCCATGCTTTGGCTTTTGAGTTGCATAGTAGAGTTTCCCTTCACCAAACTCACCAAGGCCTGGTCAAAAATGGCGGGGAAAAATTATTTCAATATGAAAGAACCAACTAAGAAGTGACTTGCAGAAAAAGATTACACTGGCCAGAGACTGAAGCAAGCATGAGAAAGAAACTTGAAATCATCCCAACTGGATTTTATTTAGTATAAGACTAGATAGCAAGATATTTTCAAGCATTCAAGATTCTGACTTTACAATAATAAAGTAACATGCCTGACTCTATATTTCCTGTTTCTTGACCAACATCTACAAGTTGTGATGTGCTATAATGGTAATTTCTGTTCACTATGGCACAAAAATATTTTCCAATGAATCATCTTGTTTTGGTTAGGGAACAGCGAGCTCTTCCATTAAAACTGAAAAGTTATCATAGATCAACATACTAAGTTCAAATGATGGGACAGAAAATGAATTGCAGAGTATCTGTTTTAAATTTCCCTTGTATATTCCTCTTTTTCATTTTCAAGGTTAAAAGTTGGCAAAAATATATTCTCAAATATTATTTCTGGCTGTGTTGAGCTACATATTAAAATTAGGAGCCTTAGTCCTCTAAGACTGACACCATTCATTTTCATATTTTAAAAAACTGCCATACTGCCAATATCTGTTGGATTGGTCTAAGAGGATTCACACTAAGATAGACAAAGATTTCCTACAGCATCTGGAAACTGCAGGAGAGAAAAAAGACATTTGTGGGATCAAAGCAGAATTTTTGAAATTATTTTTCCAGCTTTACCATTGCCAAACAGATGTGCAGGTTTTTTTAAAAAAACGTTAGCCATCTGTTACATACACATACTAATTACATGTATCCAGCAATAGATCAGAAGTTATGAATAGGTAAACAGAACACATGTACATGTTTGTGTGTGATTGTACATGCAAAGGGAAAACTTCATATATTTTGGAATTTTAGGTGTCTGCAACCCTATGAAGGATCTTTGACCTTGAAGGGACTCAGTATAGTTAGCTTTACTTTGAGCCAGTTAGTCATTCCCTCTTAGCCCACTCCATCTCACAGAGTAGTCACTGTAGGGAAAATAAAGAGGCACAAAAATTATATATTCCATCTTGAGCCATACAAATAAATGACCAATCATGGTCCTCTCACGATTGGATTGTAGTAATGTACTCTACATGGGGCTGCCCTTGAAAACCACCTGGAAACTACATCCACTTCAAAATCCAATGGCACAAGCAGTAATGGGCATCTTTCAATGTATCCATGTGTCGCCACAGTTACACAACCTATGTTGGTTCCAGGTCAGCTTCTGAGCACAATTGAAGATGCTGGTTGTTACTTAGAGCCTGGATATTGGAGGGACTGCTTGTCTCCTGTGGTTTCTCCCTGTCTAGTACATTCTGATAGAGTGGGTTTATTCCAGGTCTCCTCTATTAAACATTAGCATCTTGTGGGACTGAGAACGTATCAGGGGTGAAATCCAGCAGGTTCTGACAGGTTCTGGAGAACTGGTAGCGGAAATTTTGAGCAGTTCAGAGAACTGGCAAATACCACCTCTGGCTGGCCCCAGAGTGGGATGGGAATGGAGATTTTGCAATATCCTTCCCCTGGAGTGGGGTCAGAATGGAGATTTTTCAGTATCCTTCCCCTGCCATGCCCACCAAGCCACACCCACAGAACCGGTAGTAAAAAAATCTGGATTCTATCAGTGGGACGTATGCTTTCTCACTCACAGCCCCCACCTTCTAGAGCAGCATACCTCCAGAGATAAGACTGCAGAAAGCTCTGAAATTCTAGCTGGTATATAGAAAGACAATTAACCACATGCTTCATTACCCAAGTAACAACCCAACCCTCCACAAGAGGAGCTATGTAAGAACATTATTCAGATGAGCATGGCAGCATCCCAGAGCATTGGAAAAAGAAAACAGACCATCTATATAACATCTTCCAACAAAATGGATACCTACTCTGTTTCCTCCAAAATAAGACATCCCCTGATAATAAGACCAAACGGGCTTTTGAGCACACGGCAATAAGACCAAGCGCTTATTTCAAGGTTCAAAAAAATATAAGACAGGGTCTTATTTTTGGGAAAACATGGTATGCAATTTCATCAAAAATTGCCTGACTACTCAACACCCCACAGCTCAACCAACATAAGCTATGAAAAGGATGACACTCCTTAATCTCACAATACATGGACAATGATGAGGATGATGTTACCCGTTCCGTCGAGTTTAACTCTTGGTGATTCTATCGACCAGATCTTTCCACATCTTCTGCATTATTTCTTTGAGTTTTTCTATGCTCTGGGTTATGTCAATTTTGATAGTCTCCAGTCACCTTATTATTAGATTGTCTGGTTTCCTTTTACTACTATCTCTTCCAAACGTAATTGCTTTCTCCAGTGAATTTCCCCACATGACATGGCCAAAATAAGTGAGACACAGTTTCATGTTTTTCCTTATAGTGACATGTCTGGTGTCATACACTCCAGTTTTTGCTTGTTAGTCACCTTTGCTGTCCAAGGAATATACAGGAGTCTTCTCCAGCACCACAGTTGATTTTTTTCCTGTCTTGTTTTTTTAAGGTCCAACTTCCATAACCATAGATAACTACAGGGAATACAATAGAATGAACTAACTTACAATTGGAACTAACCTACATTTGATTGCCAGGCTGATGTCCATACTTTTCCATATTTGTCTTCTAATCAGCATTACTGTCCAATGTTTTATTTCTGTGCTGCATTCACTGCCTTGAGGTATCTGCGATTCTAAGAAAATGAATTTTTCCACACCTTCTATCTCGTCACTGTCAATTTCTGGTTTGATGTTTCCCTTCCTTGCAATGGCCATATGCTTGGTCTTTTTGATGTTCAGGACGAGACCAAAATTCTCACTTTCTTCTCTGATTTTCTTGATCAGATGTTCCAGGCCTTCTTTGGTTTCTGAGAGGAGAATTGTATTGTCAGCATATCAAAGATTGTGTATGTTTCTTCCACCAATCTTTACCCCAATTTTTTATTCATCAAGATCAGTTTATTCATGATCATTTCAGCACGTAGGTGGTTTAAGAAAAGGAGCAAATGCAACCTTATCAAACTCCTTTCTCTGTCTTAAACTAATCTGTGTCTCCCTATGGTGTTTGCACACTGTCTTCCTGATTTGTGTACAGTGATTGTACCAATTTGACCAGATTGGTCAAGTGCCCCCAGGTCTTGTAAGGCTCTCCATAGCTTCTCTTGAGCAATACATTTGGAGGCTTTCCTATACTCTATGAAGCACGTGAAAATGATCTTTTGATATTCACAAAATTTTTCCATGATCCAGTGCAGGTTTGCAATATGGTGGCAGGTGTCATGAGTCCTTCAAAAGCTGGCTTGGACATATGGTAATTAATTCCCTTTCTCTCTGTCCAAAGTCTGTCCATGCAATTCCCTTTACATGAAAAGGAATTTTCTGCCTGTCCATGCAATTCCCTTTCCATGATAGGGAATGCATAGATTCAACCATAATTTCAGCTGAGAAACTGTAAGCATCCTTCACCAAGCTAGATCCAAAAATACTAGGGAATTTCTGAAAGCTTGTCACTCAGACAAATCAGTTAACCATAAACATAATACAGCTAAATGATTCAAAAGCTAAGAAGGGAAGAAAAAGACCAGAAATCACCCTCCGCGGGAGCCAACATCTAGATAAGCAGGGATTAATACCAGACCAACAATCAAGCAGAAAACAATGCCCTAATCAAGGAATTATCAAGGAGGGGGTGGGGATCACATATACACACTAACACTGGCAGGGCAAACTACTGTATATAAACAGGGAGCAAATCCCACACTCACTTGCACTTGTGATGTTTCAGGTAATGAAACAACTGCAGGCAAATAATCAAGATCAGAGAGTACCAACCCTGTAGTTCAACCCTGAACTACATACCATATTTTTTGGAGTATAAGACACACCGGAGTATAAGACACACCTTAGTTTTTTATTTTATTTATTTATTTTTATTTTATTCAATTTATATACCGCCCTGCTCCCGAAGGACTCAGGAGGAAAATAAGAAAAAAGCTGATTGGCAGGTGGATTGGCCTCCTGGAATACCCCCAATCAGTTGTTCCCAGAGGTGAATTTCAGCAACAGGTTCCTTGGTTGTGAGTTCTATGCCTTGCTTTTTTTTCTGCCTCTGAAACTTCTGAAACTCCGTTTCAGGAAAAACTTTTTTTCCTGCCTTTGAAAGCCTCCGAAACAGAGCTTCAGAAAAAAAGCCTCTGAAGCTCTGTTTGTGGGCTTCTTTTCTGAAGCTTCATTTCTGATGCTTTTTTCAGCCTCTGAAACCTTCCTTGGAGAAGCTTGGCGGGGCTACATTCAGAGTATAAGACGCACCCAGATTTTCACCCTCTTTTTTGGGGGGAAAGGTGTGTCTTATACTCCGAAAAATATGGTATATCCTCTTCTACTGTATAGGGTATGTCTCGTGAGACAATTTAGTTCCACTCATATCAAGACCAACTACACTATCAAAATGGTAACCACTGCATATTTTAAGAGTTGGTAAAGTTCTAAAGTATGCCATTATCCCAAATTCATAGTAAACTACCTTAAACTTTTCCCCACTTTCAATTGCCACTTGGGATAGGTAGCCAGAGAGCAGATGGAAGAAATAGAGGCTGTTAATAGTGTAATTAATGCTCCATCTGCTGCAGTTTCCTGCCTGTACTCTAATGAGTTGTGTTGCATTTGTCACCTACACCAATCTTAATTGGCTGAATATGGAAGATGGAGAGAAAAATCATTAGAATTAATCATACCTTCTTATACATATTTACTTGTATGTGTGAACTACCTCTATGGATATATAAATAGCTTTCTATGAGATTTTGGCTAAAACAAAAGTCAAATCCTCTATGGATTTTCAGGTGGAGATTAAAAGTGGTGCTCCCTCTTTTTTCTAGGGACTAAGCAATCTAGTCAGTCATACAAAATTTATTTCACCAATTTACTCTAACAGGAAATTACTGCTGGAAATTTAATCATTAAAAAAGAACAAATGACAGATATATAGGTTAATTAGCAAACATCCTTAGAACTGCAGGTACGTAATGCATAAAAAAATAATGCTTTTTTTGCCAGCTTAATGGATCGGCGCATGCATATGTGTATGAGGAAGAGATAAGTGTCTTTGATTACTCAATCTGCTTGATCAATTTTTAAAACATGTAAGTAATTTGTATTTATTGTCAAGAAATGATACATTGCTATGATCTGACGTGGCTGTACCACTGAGCCACAGTCCCTTTCTGACAGAGGCCAAAATTATTCATTAAACTGTAGAGTTCAGAGACAAGAAATCTAATTTGTGGAAGATGTGTTTTGGGTTTTTGCTGGTGATCTTTGTTCATACTGCAACGCTCTCTACCTAGGGCTGCCCTTGAAAACCACTAAAGGCTTCAGCTGGTGCAAAATGCGACTGTGCGGGTTGTGATAGGAGTGTCCCAACACTCCCATGTTACACCCCTCCTGCACGACCTACATTGGTTACCGATTGCCTTTCAGGTGAGGTTCAAGGTGCTGGTTATCACCTATAAAGCCCTTCATGGCCTAGGCCCGGGATATTCGTCGGACCCCCTTGCAGCCAGCAACAATCCCCAATCACCTGGTGCGCTCCCACAGACAGGGCCTGCTCAGGGTGCCGTCAGCCAGACAGTGTCGGCTGATGACCCTCAGGGGGAGAGCTTTCTCTGTGGGTGCACCCACCCTCTGGAACCAACTTCCTTTGGAGCTCCAGATGGCTCCTGACCTTCGCTCATTCTGCCGCGATTTGAAGACCTGGTTGTTCCGCAGCTTGGACTGACGGGGATTTCTTAATCAATTTTAACTGTTTTATATCTGAATTTTAATTCTCACTATTTTAATGAGGGATTATGCATTTTTATTGTTGTGAGCCGCCATGAGTCCTTGGAGATAGGGCGGCATATAAATTGCATAAATAAATAAATATATATATTTCTCAATGCTTGAGAAACCTGCACATTCTTTTTCACCAATGACAGTAACTGGAAAAACCTCTAGGCAAGAGTATCAATGGGAATCATTGAATCCAAGAAGGGGAATGCAACCACACCTTCAAAAATTCATCTCTTTTTGACATGCAGTTAACTTTTTAGAGAGCCACAGTCATATGGGTATATCCATTCTTGTGACTTTTTTGTCCTCCACCAGGACAATTCCAGGCTGTGATACAAAAATCTGTCACATAGTTGACATGTCATGCTTTTTTGAAAGATATTTCTTGTCTCTAACTCTACTGAGATATCATAACTCTTATTCCCAAATTCAGTTTATAATTTCAATCAGACCTAAATAGCTTTATTGGAATGACCAGAAAAACAGTAAAATAGTGTACAATTAATGAATTAATTTAGCTTAAACTGCTGGGTTTTAATCCTTTCACCTTTGTGAGAATTGGCAAGGATACGTTCTAGTTTTGGGTTCCCCCCTCCCAGTCAAAATAAGAGTACTTAAATTTAATACTAACCTTCTTCCTGAGAAAAACCAACTTTCCCTCTTGGTTTAACTTGGCTTGGTCTCCTGGCCAGTTAACGCTTGCATTATGTGTGCCTGTTCAAATGTTAAGTAGGAACAGGTTCCTTGCAATTTGGCAGGTATTATGTGGAGTAAATCACATTCAAAAGGAATTAAATGAGTGCTGAGAAATGTTAGGGAACTTCTAAAATTGTTCAGTCAGATTTGCGAGACTTCTAAGTTTGAGATAAGGAAATTTAATGTGTTTCATGTTTGGATATTATCATTTTTAAAAATTCTTTTGCCTCTGGCTGTCTTCAGAGGGAGTCTCGGTATGCAGATGAGTAGGCTGTATTTCTGCATTTCTGCAATCTATTTTGCATCCTATTTTGCACCAGAGGCAGTGTGTTTCTGAGATCTAAGAGGTTTGTGGATTCATTTGTGTTTGCTTCCTTTCATTTTAAAGCAGATTGTGGCAGCTACACAATATGGCATATGGCGTGCACAATAATCATTTTTTCTCCCATGCCCCCAAAACCTTATATTGTGTTTCTGGTTTTAGGTAAAATATTAATATTAATTGTTATCCATGTATATCTTTGCATCAGTCATGGTGTATGTATGTATATAATGCATTTGGTATCCTCACACAAGTACTTTTTCTGCCTGTTTCAAGTTGCTTTAAACTGTTTTTAAAAAGGTGGGAAAGGATCTGAGAACAACTTGTCCATCATTAGATCTAGACATTTCTCTATTTAAACTTCTTATAAAAATGGAAAAAGATAGCATTTGATTTCATGAGGTAATATTTAGGCATGGGAGACAACCAACTGAATCTGTTTCCCATTTCTGAGGCCTAGGTGATATTTGAAATGGGGATGGGGTAGAAAAAAATATCAACTCAGAAGCTGATAATAGCAGCAGCACCAGACAGAATAGGACATAAACTGGAAAAAAAATATTTATTCTGCAGAATATATGACGTCTCAAGAAGCTTGTTCTGTTAACCAACACCAAAATGGGCAAATATTTTGACTTCAAATATCAAAATACTATTTTTAAAAATTCAGGACAAAACAGCACATTGTCTGTAACTTTGTAACCCAGATAATCTTATCCCTTCTCAAACAAGCTAAAGCAAGTAATAAAGATCGCATTCTCAGTAGAATGAATTTATGAAGGACACACGTATTTTCACAATGTAAGTGGACATTCAAGAAACTGGCTTTCTGGACTCAATCAATGATATATCTTTTAGACTTGAATCGATTGCCTCGAAATGAATCAGGAGAGCTTTATAATGTGTTGGTATCAAAATGCATTTCTAAATACAAGTACAGTACACTTTTTTTTTTTGTTCCAGAAAAGAATTATTTCACCAAACTATCCTGCTCTAATGTGGTGTCTTTCAGTTACCTTTGACCTTAGCATTCACAGTACTGAGCTAGATGGTTGAAAATTATGGGTATTAAGGTTCAACACAAATGGATGACACCAGCTTTGAGAAACAGCATTATTTTCCTAGGTTATAGGGGCGGGGGGAACAGACACTTGATAAAAATGTTTTCATGAGATTTAGTACATATTCCCCAAAATAGGTATTTTTTGTACATGAGTCTGCTAATATTCGCAAACAATTTTGACTTAAGGCAATGCATTTGTCTTTTTGTATCCTTCCATAATGCATCTTTTCCTCTCTTTTTTTCTATTTCTCTCCCATCGATAATAAATCCCTTAATTCAATATGAAACCATTTAAAAGAAATGTAACCTAGATTCATTGCTTTGGTTAATCGATTATCAGTTGGTCATGGCTCTCTACTATCTCTAAGAGAGACAGCAATAAGAGATTTGTATGAATGCCCAGAAAGGAGAAGGCAAGTGATTATAATTTTGGACAAAGTTTAACTCTTCATTCCATCATGTTACAGAGACAGAGACAGAGACAGAGACAGAGACAGAGACAGAGAGGTGGGCCCACTTTTAGCCTACATCATTTAGTTTCTCCTCAGTGGAAATCAGAAGCCATGGAAATTCCATTCAGCAAAGATCATTCACAGTCTGCAAGTCGGCAAATCAATTGATTGACAGACTACCTGGAGCCAAGCATTAAGGGTACAAAATCTATGATAAAATGTGTAAAAGTTCCAAGAACCCATCAAGGCCCACAGGCCCACCCTGGAGCAAGACTGGATGACAGTGGAATCGAACTCTCAGGGTCTTTCTTAGGATGTTTAAATGCCTAGAAGTGATTATCTTAAGTGCCATACACACACACCTGGGTTGAAACATACCATTTGGATTGTGTCATGGTTACAGATGTATTTATTTGATAACCAGAGGCATCCTGCAGATAGTAAATGTACCTGTTCACGATTCTTACTGTTAATGTAAAAATATATTGAGATAATTACACCATCTGAAGGCAAAGCATGCCTTGCTTTCAGCAGCTTTTCTTTTAAATCAAATGTTTGTCAGGCTGAGCATCTCCACTGATCACAGTTGCGTTAAGAACAGCAGGGAAGACTGATAATACATCAGAAGTGGAGTCTGAGCCATTGAGGTACAACTCTACAGATGACATTATGCAGCAAAGGAACTCTGTGTGTGGATCTTTGAAGGAAAGTTATTTCAAATGGGAATGCCTACTTCAATGTAAGAGTGGAAAATTGAGAAGTCAAGCACAGAGTTTTATTTTTTTTAAAAAAATACTCTATAATAAATAACCCATTAACAATACAGACAAGTGTGTTCCTCACAGTGGGAAAGCAGACTTTAATGCTTTTTCTGAATGTAGGTGGGTCTAATTTAGCTTTCCCAGATCCAAAGTGCAACCCCTGATGAACAAAGTTGAGCACAGGCTTAATAAGGTCCAGGGAAGGCTGGCCCATGTGGCTTGCTCCCTGAAGAAGTCTAAATGTATTCTTTCTTTTGTGATTCCTCAAGCCAGCAGAGTGTTGGCTTTAAGAATTGCCTGCTTGCCTTTCTTGCAAATGGTGCCCATCATCCAGTAATGTGCTCATACATGCAACATGGGATCCAATCTCTCTGCCCAGTTCTTTTCCTCTGCTGCATATATCAATCCCCTTAAAACTTTATTCTTCCGTATTAAATGCATTTCCTTTAGTGTCAATGTTTTTATTTCTCAGTCCTCGTGTTCTTCTCTCTCCTGCTCTCTTTCTCTCTTGTGTCCCATTATATATATATTTGCTCCTGGAAGCACGAAGCAGAGAACACCAGCCTGAAGATGACGAATGAGACTTCGTCGAAACGTCGCCAAGAAACTTCCAATTTTACGCGGGAGAAGACCCGAATAACCAAAGACAGACAGACAGACATACATATATACATACATACATACATACATACATACATACATACATACATATATATATATATATACATACATACATACATACATACATACATATATATATATAAACCAGGCATTTTAATACCAGTGAAATACCAGTGCTGTAATGAAATGGGAGTTACTCCATTCCCCATCTGCTAAATTGATTTAAAAGGTGGCCTTTCATTACAAATGGTGTTTAAATCTACTTGCCATGAGATTTTAAGTCCATATTATTATTAAAATATTATGATTTATTTAACTAATTCAAGGAAAATAAACAGCAGAGGAAATCCATAGTCAGGTGGGAGTGGTGGAAACCCACAATCCTGAGAGCAATATTAGATTAAGCAAATTATTTGGAGCAGAAGCAGAGAAGCAGACTTGCAATCAATGTACAGGACAAATACCTCCGTTAATATGATTGTGTAATGCTACATTTGCTGTATTAACTTTTCTAAATATGGAAGGCTAAGAAGAGTAGTATTGTAGGTCATAGTAAGTTTCTCTGAGTTTCACATGTAATTAATAATTCACTGTCAGACATTCAATGTCTGCTTTAAATATACACTAATACTGACTCGTTCAGAGAAGCAAGAAAGGAAGAATGAAAAGCTTAGTCATGTTGATAGGATTAAAAACAAATTGTTGAAATACTTTGCATTAATTATAAAGTGCTCAAATTACAGGTATCTACTGATACTTCTGGGTGTTCCTAAAGCAATCTGACACACAGCAAAAGACTGCAATAGATATGTGAAAAACACTATCCTGTTTCCCCAACAATAAGACATCCCCTGATAAAGGGGCCTGGATAGCTCAGCAGACTAATGCATTGTAATTAACTCCGGCTGTCTGCAAATATTGTAAATTCGAATCTCCCCAGGCTCAAGGTTGACTCAGCCTTCCATCCTTTCTAAGGTAGGTAAATTGAGGACCCAGTTTGTGGGGGCAATAAGCTGACTTTGTATAAAATATACAAAAGTATAAAGGCTGTTGCTTAACGCATTGTAAGCCACCCTGAGTCTCCGGAGAAGGGCAGCATATAAATCAATTTAAAAAAAAAAAAAAAAAAAGCCCAATTGGGCTTTTGAGCACGTGCGCTAAAATTAGCCTTCCCCTGAAAATAAGCCCTCCCTGAAAATATTTAAAAACAGAGCTGGAAATCAGGTAAGACTGCAAGAAGAGCCCCATCTTGCTCCATGCACCCCAAAATAATAAGACCTCCCTGAAGGCCAAGTGCTTACTTCGAGGTTCAAAAAAATATAAGACAGGATCTTATTTTGGGGAAAATATGGTACCACTGGAAATTGGTTAGGGTGAAACACTTGGTTAATCAAGCCAAGTCTTTATTACCATTGGCCATTTACTGTTTCTTCACATAGGCTGGATTTAACTTGGGATTTCTGACATAGCAACTACATCTTGCAGTGATGTACCGCTTTGGTTTTTATTGGCTGATGAGTGAGTGTATCCACACTGGTTTTTTTCCAACTGGTTCATTTCAGCATTCTATAGAATAGAATGAGTGTCTGTGGAGATTCTCAATCATCCACGTCACAGTTGTTCCAAAGGTACTGTTCAAAAGGCAAGAAAGTCCAGTTTCACCAAGTCCAAACAACACCTTTGGGACAACAGAATGAATAGCATGCCATGCCTGCCCACACCAATTTGTAGACCTCTCGAAGCCTTCCACATCACATTGGAGAGCACTTTATGATAATACAATTTTTTTTCTCTCCCCTTTTTTTAATCATCTGAGCAACCAAATGGGTGTCCTAAGCCTCTGAGCGGTGTTATATACCTATAATTCTTTCCATTCCCTAAAATAAAAGAGGCCTAACATTTCAGTCCCATCTATTCCAATCTCACTGTCATGTTGTCACTCTTCCCTGTGAGGCTGAAAATTGCGCACAGGCATATATGGGCCCTTAATTAATGGAAGTGGCTCACTTTTATGCCGTAAAAAGTGATGCTTTTGCCAAGTAGTGGCATTCCTTATTTTGGCCTGATGAGTTTTTCTCTGGATTTGATTTTCAATGCACACACAGCATCACCACTGTGGGCTGGCAGATAGCTTTCAATTCATCATCCATGACAACATTTGACAGAGAAGTTCTTATCGCTCATGTGGTTCTGTTTTCATAACCTGTTCTAGAGATCTTTGAAAAAAATCAGTTTCCATAAACGAACTGCTCAAGAGGAGTGTAGCTTACTTTCATATCCATATTAACCTGGATTTGCTGGTTTTATCTGTACCATTACATGCCCTTTTATGGTCCAAACATGGGTATTTGATAAAAGTGCTGCAAAATGCCAACAGAGGCATTTTCCAAAGAATTAAGGTGTTAGGAGCATTCAGTAAAATTGGAAAGGGCTATGGTTAATCCCTAGTGCCGCGTAATGTGGTGAGCTCCCGTTACTTGTCCCAGCTTCTGCCAACCTAGCAGTTGAAAAGCACGTAAAAAATGCAAGTGGAAAAATAGGGGCCATCTTTGGTGGGAAGGTAACAATGTTCCATGCGCCTTTGGCATTTACACATGCCAGCCACATGACCACAGAGATGTCTTCGGACAGCGCTGGCTCTTTGGCTTTGAAACGGAGATGAGCACCGCCTCCTAGAGTTGGGAACGACTAGCACATATTTGCAAGGGGAACCTTTACCTTATGGTTAATGAAGTCTGCAACCCCTTTTCACCATTTAGTGAAAAATATCATTAATTCTTCTCAAGGACACCATTAATCATCACCATGCATCCATGTCAGAACACTGTACATTATTTCCTTGTCTTTGATATGTGTACATTTTTTGTCCTGTTTATTTTAAGGTGGTGGTTGTTGTTGGCTTTAGGTTCACTATGAGAAAAACTAAAAAGACTAATTGTTTAAATACTGAGAGAGAAGAAAAAATAAAGCAAGTTGAAGATATCATCATGACAGCCATTTTGCTCTTTCTATTTAAGTCAGCTTTCTTTATTACAATGTACTTCTCCAGCTGAAGAATCAGTAGGGAGTGGCATTATGCTTTCCAAGCAGCTAAAATGTATTTCTCAAGATTGCCTGATCGGTGACCAATCTGCTGCTTTATGTCATAGTAAAAATATGGCCATGCAAAACAGCTGGTTTGGGTGCTTGGATGTTCAGTTGACCAGATATTTTGACAGTGGATCTTGCAATAGTGGATAGATTACATTCTTCAGATCCATTTCTGCATCCCTCCTATTCCCCACGATTGTTTTATTAGTGAATATTTATTATTCGTTAGGGTTTATTATATAAAAAACACAGTGATGTCCATGACTAATAAGATGTGACTTCGTACATTAAAATCAAGGAAAGAACATCTTGTTCTTTTCATGGCACCACTAAAGAACCTTAACAATGTAGATTCTGCTACATGGCTGTTTCCTTTTTTTGCACATTTATCTGTACTTATCCAACATCTTGAGGAAACAGACTTCCCTGTTGCAGTTCAAGGCCAGCAGGAGATAACCAGCTTCCTAATTTTATGTCTTTCTTTTACAAACATTGCAGATAGCCTTTAGCACTGAATTCTTGAAAGCAAGTGAGAGCTATTTTTCACTCTTGCTGAAATATTAAGCTCATACCTTCCCTTTCTTGTTGCCGGGGAAATGGCCACTCAAATGGATTTTTGAGAGGTTATAGTATACAAAAGTATAGGGGATGAGTGACTCACACGGATTTCCTTGCCATTTCATCTTGGAAGGTTTAGCTCTAGACTCAGTAGCTACATACAGACATACAGTAGAGGACTTGACATCTTTACCATTTAGAAGCCTGATTGTGAGATGGTGGTTATAAAAATGTGAAAGATAAAACGAATAGTAGGAATTCAGAGGAGTTACTGAGTGCTTTTAATGTCTCAATCTCTTACTAGCATATAAACTAACTTTGTGTCATGTTTGCAGTATGGTGATGCATCTCCATCAACACTGACAGGCAAGCTACTATATATAAACAGGGAGCTAACCCCACTCCCTTCTAGCACTAAAGATGCTGCCTCGTCAGGTAACAAAATGTCTGCTAGCAAGTAACTAAGCTCAGAGAACACTCCAGAGTTATCTCTTTCTTGTATTTTCTGAAAAGAAACAATCAAACTGAATCTCAAATGATTTCAAACAACCTTACATAGCATAGTGGTTAAGGGGTGTGAAACTAGACTGAAGTTGGCATAACCTAAATATGAGGCAGGCATGTAAGCAGTAAGGAGACAAAACCAGAAATCTTGTCTAAAAGATCCCTTACGGGTCATAGATAAGAAGAAAAGAAGTTAAGAAACCAAAGAAAAATGTCTCCTGAACCAGGCAAAGGAAGCTGGGTCTGAGCACATAGAAAACCCTCAATCCTAGCTAATGAGCAAGAGATTGGGTTAAAGGAGATCTGGAACTCATTTACTCCTTGAGTCTATTTTTCCCCTTTGGATCCAACTTACCTTAGGGATAGGCATATTATTTGTGTGGTGCTTACTAAGCTGTTCTATCCAAGGACCTACCTCCCTCCCTCCCTCCCTCTCTTCCTGTTTTGAACTCCAGAAAGAACAAAAATTAGCATTACTCCTATTTTATTTAATAGATAAAGGAGATAATCCGTAAGATTCTTCAGTAGAGCCCCATTCCTGTGTCTATTTTGAGGATATTATTACGCTGGACTAAATCCTTTCCCTAAAGGAGCTAACAGTGAGGAACTTGATTTACAAAATAAGCAATGGTTTTAAAAAATCTAAAAATATTTTGTTAGAGAAATATAAGGCAGAGGCTGTGTGATAAATGCTAACAGTGAAAATAAATGGATTATAATTCCTGGCAAAAAGATTGGTATTTTTCTCCTACACCAGTCACACTTTTAGCAGCAAACATTTTAAAAAAGGTTTGTCTGAAATGCAGTGGTTATCATGAGAATTTAATTTGCATAGCCTAGATTTAAAACCATTACTGCAGAAGAGGAGAGAAAAAAATACTTCCAACAATATCCAGGAACACAGGATAGAACAGTTTCTGCATTTTTTTTTCATTATTAGAACAGCAACATTATCTTCCAGAGCAAAAAGTTACCAGTGTTATAAAATTGCAAGATGAGAAGGCAAGCCTTAATTAGGATATTTGCAAGGCAAGGGTGCAAATATAGGTTTTTGCAGATAGGCTTTTATTTTTTTTGTAGGAGATCACAAGTGTGTGGAAGGAAGGAAGGAAGGAAGGAAGGAAGGAAGGAAGGAAGGAAGGAAGGAAGGAAGGAAGGAAGGAAGGAAGGAAGGAAGGAAGGAAGGAAGGACAGATACAGTACATGCATGTACAAGAAGAATAGATACCAAAAATATATAAACAGTTAATCACGGAACCCCTAATAATAGCTGGATTTGTATAAAGCTTACAATCAAAATACCATTTGGATATTTGTTTTGGTCTTGCTTTGTAGGGTATATGGAAAAGTTTATAATTTGTATAGACAGTAATTACAGACAGTCCTCTGTAATTTTTTAGATTATATTCCAAGAGGCAGAACATCAGTCCATTGGATTGTAAGTCCAACCAAGTATAAAAAAATATGCTCAGTACATTTCTTACCTTATGTAAATGGCACGTGTCTAATTCCAGATGTACTGTAATTCACAGTCAATACACAAAGAAAAACCTTGCAAAATAAATACAATGAGATCAGGAAACAGACAGGACTGGGTAATGTCCAAAGTGGTGTACAATCAGCCTCCCAATGTGTGACAGTGCTGCCAAGTATACATTTGCAGCATGCCATAAACTAACCTTTTCCCGCCTTCTGAGACTTTCTAGGTTGGAGTTGTGGACAGGTTTGTTGCTACCAGCAGAAGTTTGTAAGGCAAACAGTTTGTAAGACGAGGACTATCTGTGGGGCCTGTGAAATTGAAGAATGAACATCATAGCACCTAGTGGATTACTTTGGCACATGATATTGTGACGCTCAGGTTCATAAACTCAGAGGAATGTTGAATATGGCTTTGGAGGCTTTCTCGTGAGTTGTCTTGTGTGAAACTTCACAGTCTCCAATTCAAAATACCTACGGCTGGCACTGCCATTTCCTTTCTCTCACAAGCGTGCAAGGATCCACCTCCAACTACCATATCCTTGTGCAGAGTTTGGGATGCTGAAGGAAAAAGTGCTGAGGAAGGAAAGGCATATTGCTGGATTATATGAATGCTTTTGCAGCAAAAGAGCCCTAACCTCTGTAGTAAATTCAGCATCTTAATGTGTTCAATCCACTCATTGACAGCTGAGAAGAGGAATAACTGATGCACTCCTATACAAGCCAGATGACCACAGTGATTATTAAAAGTATGTAGGCAGCAAAGCAATAATAGTAACAATAAATTACCATAAAATGTACAAACTTGATGGAAATCACATTGCAAATAGATATGCCCTTATAAAGAGGGTGTTTGTTGCTTTATAAGAGGAGAGTGGATTTGATTCTCCACTATTTACTCTTCATTTTCCCCTCTATCCTTAGGTTCAACTAATCCACTATAACCATGAGTTATATACAAATGTTACAGAAGCTGCAAAAAGTCCCAATGGCTTGGTGGTAGTTTCTATATTTATGAAAGTAAGTATAGTAAAATTTCATTAATGTTTAATTACATTCTGCTGGGTGATTTTAAGAAATTAAGAGCATTGGTGTATAAATGCAGGAAGTCTAACTGCAGCCCTTTCCTACTTGGTACCCCAGATGTATTGATATTACAACTTCCAGACTCCCCCATCCAGCAAAGGAATTGTAATTCTGTGGACTATTTACAGGATGGGGAAGACAACTTTGAAGATTGCCTGCATTTAAAAACTGCTGGTTCTTTGGGGATAACATAATCATGCTTTAGGATGAAAAGGAATTATATCACTTTGGAGAGAGACACAAACATTACACAAATCCATTTCCATCTATCTGCAAATAATGCAGTGATATTTTATACTACTGTGCAATTGTGTTATTAATAATAATACTTCGGCAGATGCTCAGAAAACATCACAGATCTTTTGGGGGCCTTTTTTTCTTATCCCATTCTTGTGCTTTTGGGGTTCTTTCCTCCATAAATATTTCTAGAATAGACTGTACTTTGTTTGTTTGGGTTTTCTGCACAAAGGAGAGGGGTATTTCTCCCCAGTGAGCTATCCAATAGTCCCTGTACTAAATGATTTACAAACATGGAGGTAAAGGCAGAGATAATATTTGGAAAGAATTTCTTTATGCATGTTCCTTTCTGGGATTTGTGGATTTGCAGTATCTTTCACTTGGCACTAGAGAAACGGTCAGGGATAGTCAGAATTGTCAGAGACATGAAGGGAGAAATGGAAGCAGAACTTCAGCCTGAAGCACTGATGGAGTCCAATATTAATCCTCAGAATAGGTTGCCCGGCATATAGAGGGCTATCTCATATTTCCTAAATCAATGTCCATGCAAATGGCAATTTGTCACCTGTTATATTATTTAATAGGGGTGCATTTCAGAACAATCTCCTTCAGGAAGGCCTGTCACTCACGCCACCCCAATGAAGAAGAGTTGGGGCTGTACATATGTGATAGACACTCAGAGGGCACAGTTTCTCAAGTCCACTCCAAGAGGTGCTTCAAAAGGGCTTTTTGTGCAAGTTTTCATTCAAGTGTCATACCCTTCAAAGATTTGATACAACCCTATTTTTTTTTGTAGCAGGTGTGAATCTGGGCACCTTGTTGCATGCAAAGAGCTTAATTCTTTCTCTCCGACTGCATTTTTCAGTTTGCTTCTGGTGTGAGATCTTAGAATGGTGTTGCTAAAACGGGCCAAAGGAGAGATGTGGGGAGAGATACATTATAAAAGTGACAGGTAGAAGAAAATCTAAGCTGATTCTCCCCTGAGCTGCTGCCATTTTTATCTATTACAGCCAGTTAAAATTTCAGACCTAATACAGTAATGGAACTAAAAGGTAGTTCGGCTTTCACATTGCAGCAGTTTGCTGATTTTTTTTTTAAAGAAACAAATGTAACTGGACAGAGAATAGAAGTCTAAACAGGCCTTTGACTTCCCAAAATGACAGGCATGGTAGGAACAAAGATAATGCATTTGGCTGAAGGTAGTTGTTGCATTTTGTATGATCATAAACCGTCATTGTCCAGGAGGATAACTGGTTACTATAACTACTGAACCACATTCCTTATTTAAGGCTGGAGTTAGCAAGGGTGGCCTACATGTCTCCATGCTCCAACCTTGATTATACTTTTTAACTTATTGGATGGGGTTAAAAATGCAGAGCACATTTTTTTTCTTCAACCAGCACTTAAAAGGGTCATTTGCGATATGTCCAAGGGATGATCTGATATGCCCAGGATAGACGGAACACACACAAAAACAAAAAACAAATCTGTATTTGTCCTTTTTCTTGAATATCTCAGGAGGATGTTTCTTCACTTTACAAAAACGTATCACAATAAGTAAGTGCCCCTGGTTTACAAGAGAAATTAATCCAATAAAAAGGACTCTTCTTTTCAAACTGTAGAATGCTGAAGAGTTTATTGAGTCGTGGTGGCGCAGTGGTTAGAGTGCAGTACTGCAGGCTACTTCTGCTGACTGCCGGCTGACTGCAATTTGGCAGTTCGAATCTCGCCAGGCTCAAGGTTGACTCAGCCTTCCATCCTTCCGAGGTGGGTAAAATGAGGACCCAGAGTGTTGGGGGCAATATGCTGACTCCGTAAATCGCTTAGAGAGGGGTGTAAAGCACTGTAAAGCAGTATATAGGTCTTATTGCTATTGCTATTTCAAATCCTCCCCCGTATTTTGCTCTTCAGATAATAAAAGTAAGAGGGGCGAAAAAGAATAGAGAAAAAACAATGTAAGTGGGAATTGCATTCTGAAGATTTCCTTGGTGCATTTTTGTTCCCAGACTATATCTTGTATTTTGTTGGCATGCAGTCCAAGCACAAGAGTCAACCTGACAAGCGCAGGCTAATTAATTCATGGTCAGGTTCCACTCTGTAACTTTCACACTGTTTTGCCTTGAACTATCACTGCCATGTATAAATGTAACCAAGCCTTGCTCTAAATGAAGGCAGAGAGCAGAAGACAAAGTATTTCAAAATGTTGCAGAAGAAACCATAAAAAAACAGACTCACCCCAGCTTCATACCTAAACTCAAAGCAAGAGGACAAGGTCTTAATTACCTTTCTTGAGTAGTATTTTAAGGTCATGCTGATCTTTCCCGCATATTGGATGTGGAAGAATTTGCTGCTCTTGACTGGAGTGCAGGTTGATGCCCAGACCTCCTTCTCCTTACTAAATGCTCCAGCTAAAAATGGTTTTGAAGCCACAGTTCATCCCACTGTAACTGCAGCATAGATGAGAATGCAGCATGCTGTGAATTGAGGCTGAAAGTGATATGTCAAGCTGTGGTGATCACCAAAACAGACCAGGTTTTGCTCTGGATTTTTGCTTAAATGAGTCTAGAGTTTACTTGCCTACTCTTATTTCTTTTCCCCACAAAACTGAGTCCAAGAGTTGTAGTCGTTCATGACCAGTCTTGCCTAAATGGATTGAAAGGCATTATTCATCTCCAGCATAACCATGTCAGTTTATGCCTATTTTCCAACATTATTAGTTAAATTTTCAGTTAAAATCAAAAACTAGGATGGCAAGAAGCTGATGCAACTCATGTTCAGAGTATTCAGAATACAGCTCCCTTTCCTTTCTGTTTTCTGGTTTCTATTCCTGCACTAATACAAAGTTGAACTGCCATTATTCATTTCATCAGATTGCAGTACATCCACATTTTTGCTAATTTTGTAATAGTCCCTTGATTCTCTTCCTCCCCCACCCCCACCCTGATAAATAGACATTTTCCAAAAATAAGAAGTTCGTAGTTATTACTTTTGTTTTGACAATGAATTCTTTCCACCACAGGTTTCTGAATCATCAAATCCATTTTTAAATCGTATGCTTAACAGAGACACCATAACAAGAATAACGTATAAAAGTAAGTTTCTTTTTGATTCCACATCAATGAATAATGGTACAATCTTTCAATATGTATATTTCAGATTGAAAGGAATTTCAAAAGCGAAGGATGATAAAAGCATCTCTCAGAATTGCTGTATATGCTTTATTCTATGAGGCAATTAATCACAGACTTTTTAACAAGAGAAATTCAAGCATCTTCCAATTGTTTTGTGGTAGTGGAGTGGAATTAATGAAACATATTTTTTCTTAACTATCTGAATATTTATAAGGATTTTCTGTCTAAGCATTAGGAAGCAGTAATAGTTAAAACGTGATTAAAGCATAGTAAAATATACCATAATAAAAAAAAAATTGCTGAGGTATTTTTAAAAATCTGTGAGATACATAAAGTACAAGTAATCCATTTACTCAGTTCTTATTTAGGCTATAACTTGTGGCAAACTTATAATTGCTCTGAGTGTTTTCAACCATTCTGTATTATACAGTTCATGTAAACTGAGATGCCAAATGCAACTGCTGACATTTTCTGAGATGTAAATGTCACCATTATCCTTTGTCAGTCAGGACCATGGACTCTTGCGTTCCATGTTCCATTAGCTGCATAAATTCCTTCTTCTACTAGGGTTTGCTAGCTATAGTTCATTTTAATACCCAAATTGGCAATTTATGGCTGTTGTTTTTCCTTGTGCCATTATTTCATATCAAGTTTGTAGGATCTGGGAATTGAGCTCATTCCTTCTTCAGCCATGGTTTGTAGTTTAGTTTATCCTTAGTTCAAGTTGGAACTATTGACCAAGATATAGAGGGGGGGGGACCTATTGGCCTCTGGCTGTGAGGCAGGGGCTTCTCTTACTGATCTTATACAGAGGGGCAAAAAGAGTTGTATTTCCATACAATACACAGTTGACAGATTACTTGCTAGCTGATGCTGTAGAGTTTAATGTCAGAATAAAATCAGTCCCTGGTTAAATAGTACAAACCTAATCATTATGAACAAGGGATTTATTCTTTTCCTGGCAAACTGGTAGAGAGCTGAAATAGATGGTTGTTGGAAGCAAAATAAGAAAAAAGATATGCCATCGGAAAGGAGAAACAACAGGGGTTGAAATAAGCATGGGCTCCCACATTCTGTTTAAGAACTCCCCTAAATTACATTGCTGAAATGTAGTGACAAAATCATGTTTTTGTGAAAGGCCTACTTAGGGAAATAGATTACCAACAAGAAAAATATTGTCATCTTCCCTGGAAGCTTTTATTACACAAAAGAAGTTTAACAAAGGAGGCAGGGAAGTTACCAAGTTCACCAGCAGAACCTCTTTTTTAAACAAGTTCATTGATGGAAAAGTGAAATTGGAGCTGGCTTTCCTAACAGTGGTGGGAGGAGTAAAGCAGTAGGGGAATCCACCAATCTGGAGAGAACGCCAGACTGTCGTCATGATGAGTGGTGGGATTCAAATAATTTAACAACTGGTTCTCTGCCCTAATGACCGGTTGGGTGAGCGTGGCCATGATGGGCGTGGCCAGGGAGTGTGACAGGTAGCACTCGGCCTCCTGCACCCCCCTGGAAGCAAAAATGGGGCATTTTGCACCTAATAGGCTTCCCTGCAGCCTCCTGGGAACGAAAATAGGCCACAGGGGGACTCTTGGAATGGGTGGGGCCAGCCAGCAGTTTAACTACCAGTTTGCCCCAACCATCCCAAACCGGCTGAATCCCACCACTGATCAAGCAGGGAAGCAGTTGAACTGTGGAAATGGCTTTTCTAACCCAGCTTTGTCTTTGACTGGTTTATGAATAGCAATCAAGTAGCTTAAGAGTATGGTGCAGAAAAGCCCTTAGGATGACATTTCTGTACATCAGAGGCATATAGGAAATATAAGTCTCATCTTCCATCTAACTTAATGAAAACATAAAAGAATGTATAAAATGCATAAAATGTATAAAACTACAAAGGATAGTAGACATCTACTTAATAACTGTGTGATTTGCTTAATGACCGACACACCCAGTCACATAGGTACTTTGATTTATGACCACAATGACTTGGATTTCTGGTCCCAATTGTAGTCATAAGTTGAAGACTTCCTGTATAAGCATTTTCAAGGCAAAAAAAGCAATGCAGTAAGTGTTATGGAAAATAATTTTGCAACTGTCATGGATGATAGATTATAGCTTCATTGCAGGGGAAATTTAGTTTTGCTTCATGTATCAAGAGGAATTCTGTATTGCTCTTAAGCAGCTGTCTTTCAAAAACTCATATTTAGGAACCTCATTTATATAGCTATTGCTTAGCTTCAGCTCTGAGAAAATCAAGGACTATCATTTACTTACTTGCTTTTAGAATAAATTGGGTGATACAATAAGAGTTGTACACTAATTGAAGAATAGTTCTAAAAGCATCAGATTCACAAGAGTATGAATCAGACTAACAGTTCAGACACGCTTGTAGAATTTCAACATTGGATTTTTAAATTGAGTTTTCATTGTTTTAATAAGGATTCCAATTCAAACAATTCCCTGGACACAGACAGACATACACAAAGGTATTCTCAACTATACGAAGGTATTGAAATGACTACAAGTCATTGGAACTCCATCAACAGTTTTAAAGGATATTTGGTTTTATATTTGATTTTTTTTAAAACGCAAGAATTGACAGGCTAATTGCTATCTTTTTTTAAGCAACTGAGTTGCATTTTTAGAAAAATCCCAAACCCAAGTTTTCTTCTACAAGTGTAAAACAGTCTTTAGTTTACAGCCTTGATAGAAATATGAATGTATTTTCCAATTTTCAGTAAAATAAATGGTTCTAATTACTGTATAATAGAATTTCTTATATTTCCATAGATCTTTAACCTTATGAATCAAAGTTTATCATGCCAGGGAGGAATCTCACACAATACTCCAGATATTTTGGCTTAAAGTAAAAACGTTTAGTTGCATACACTTTGGTGTGAACTAAAGTATTACATTATTTTAGGCATGTAAATTGTTCTTATCTGTACTTTCTGCATTAATGTTTCATTTGCCAACTCAAAATTAGTAGCTCAAATATGATTTAAACCTTGTACTTCAAAAACAAATGTTCAGAAATGGACATCTGGAGATAAAACACATTTAAAATATTTACTATGAGAGGTATACAGTTTTCATGCAGAACTTTAGAAATATTATTGGACAGAATAGAATGACAACTCAAAATATGCAATTATTTCTGACTAGAAGTATTGAGTTTGTCTGAACACACACACATCTTCAGTTCTTAAAATCTTTATTTTGGTAATGGAATTTGATTATTGAACTCTGCCACCATAGGTTGAATGTCATCTGGTTGTAGCATTATACAGTATATGCAATATTGTGCAAAGAAGTGACAAGAGAAGATGCATGAGGAATATTATAGATGGCAACTTTATGACTTTTTTAAAAATATACGTACATATGAATCTCATCTTTTATGAACCTCAATGCAATTCTTTCCTGTCCTGTTCCACTAAAGTCTACAGGAGGCTATATAAAACCAATAAACTTGTATATTGCAAATGCTCACCAACTCAGAAATACTCCTAAGGCAGAAATGGTTCAAACCAACAGTGCAATCTGCTGATAGGAATTGTGCTTAGAGCCCAGCACTGTTGCATTTATAAGGAAGACGTATTGTGTACTGCAAGACATATTGAGAAGATATATTCATAGTACTGAGTGACTTGAAGTAAGTTATTAAGTAGAGATGCAATGAAGAAGGATGACAAAGGCACCCACTGTTGTCCTGATAACTGGTGACTATCAAGAATGTTTCTGTTTATACATGGACCTGTCTAATAAAACAAATGGAAATTGCTCTGTGGTCCCAGCTCTCTGAAACTATTACCTTGCTGTCAGATGTTTCCTTCTGTTAGCTCTGCAAGGCAGTTCAGGCAAGAAATACCATCAGGAATTATCATTATCCTTAGGTCCTGTGCAAAGCACCTTGATCAGCAAGTGATTTCCAATGTTTCGATCATTCAAGGCATTTTCAGCATCGTCCCAAGGGACATTAATCATCTTAAAATTTTCCATAAGTGTTTGGAGCCAAGATTTCTGAGACCTGCATCATTTTCTCTTTGGAGGTATCCAACGTAATGCAATTTTTGGATGCCAGTCTTAGATATATGTAAGATAATAATAACACTTAGACTTATATACCCCTTCATAGTGCTTTATAGCCCACTCTAAGTGGTTTACAGAGTCAGCATATTGCCCCTAACAATCTGGGTCCTCATTTTACCCACTTTGGAAGGATAAAAGGCTGAGTCAAATTTGAGCCTGGTGAGATTCGATCTGCCAAACTGCTGGCAGCTGGCAGTCAGCAGAAGTATCCTGCAGTACTGCACTCTAACCACTGCACCTCCGCGGCTCTTAGCTTAGATATAGCCAACAAACCACATAATGACAGTCAGGCATATTAGCTGTATATTGCAAGGTAATAAGATCAGACCTACTGATAGACCAAATAGTAAGGACCACTGATTACACCATGGATACTCAACCTTGGCAACTTTAAGACTCTCAGAATCTTTCAAGACTTAAAGTATTTCACCTCTTCTTTCCTTTTACTCTCTGGAAGACCAGGGAGGGTCTCTTCTAAAACATTTCCCTCGCCATTCCACCTTCTATGAGCAGAGACATCTCTTACATGCTGGTTGTCCAGTCTGCCGGATTCCTTCCTGTTTCCCCAGGTTTTTCCTGCATATCATTATGGAAACCAATGCACCCTTATTTATATCTTGCCAATTTCAAATCAGACCATCTTCTTTTTATGAAGGAATCACCATTTGTATTCTTAGAGAGATGTGGACGTTTTTGGTTTAGTCAGCTTACTTGCCCCGAGCTGTCTCAATAGCTGGTTCACTCCAACAGGGGGTTTCATTTGTCTATCATCACTGTCACTACAACTCGGAAAAGTGGGTTTCTTTTTTTAAAAAAACCAATGTTTATTTATTTTTCTGTTGCATTTATGCTCCATATTTGATGCCAGGAATTCAAGGCAGCTTAAGTAAGATTTTTTTTTTCTCTAGATAGCATGGACTGAGAGGGAGACTGTAACCCATGGGGTTTCTGTAGCTGAGGATGGACTTGAGCCTAGATTTCTTCAGTCTTAATCTAACACATTTAACCACTATACTGCACATCCGTAATGACTAATACTACTTCTACATGATTATATCATTGTGGTAGAAGACTGGAATCCTTTGCTACTTTATTGACACAGAACAGTAGCTTACAAACTCTGCATAATTCATTATGATTTAATTAAACAGGAGAGCAACTCACCCGTCTAGTTGCTGCACTGTAGCAGGCCATCTATTTTAAGCTCTTTGCATCTTTCTCTGTGAGTCAAAACCCTTCCTCCACTATTTCCTTGTTTTAATTTTGGTCTTAACAATCCTCCCTCATGTTCTTTTTGCTCATGATTCCCATCTACATGCTAATGCCTTTACTTAGACACTAAACTGGAGTGCATGAAAGTAAAATGATGTAAAACTCTGGAAAGGAAAAAAATCCACAGCAAACCAAAACTGAAAAACCTGTTATGGAATCTCTAAAGCAAAATGCTGTCTCGCTTATTACTCTGACAAAGAGCAAATAAGATGAGATACAGCAAAATACTGCAATATCTGTAGCTCGGGTGTAGGGTGAGAGTGAAGGTTCGTTCTCCGAATTTGTGGGTTGGTTTCTGAACATTTCAGTACCAGGTTAAGTAACATCTTCAGCAGAGTTTAGGGGCAAAATAGTAATTTTTTTTTTAAATTGAATTTATATTGCCGCCTATTCACCCATGGTGACTCACGGTGGCTTACAGAATATAAAACCACATTTAAAACAATAAAACTAATAAAAAGAATCAAATAAATTAATATAGCAGACTAAAGCATTGTGATTAACATCAGCTGTCTGCAATTACTGTAAGTTCGAATCTCACCAGGCTCAAGGTTGACTCAGCCTTCCATCCTTTCTAAGGTAGGTAAATTGAGGACCCAGTTTGTGGGGGCAATAAGCTGACTTTGTATAAATATACAAAAGTATGAAGGCTATTGCTTAACGCATTGTAAGCCGCCCTGAGTCTCCGGAGAAGAGCGCATATAAATCAAATTTTAAAAAAATAGTATAATATAATAAAATCACACCCTTCCCTGGTGACAGCAGATCACACAAGCCATTTAATGGGCTCCATCCCACTCTGGGTTCCCCAGGCCGGCTGGCAGAATCAAGTCTTCAGCACCTTCCTGAAGAGTATTAGAGTGGGACTGTTCTAATCTTTGGGGGAATGATGTTCCAGTGAGAGGGAACCACCATCGAGAAGGTCCTTCTGGGTCCCACCAGGTGTATCTCCCTCAAGGATGGGACCTGCAACATTCCCTGCCTCCCCGTTCTGATGGGTCAGGTAAATGTGACCGGAAGAAACAGTCCCTCAGATAACGTGGTCACAATCCATGAAGGGCTTTAAAGGTGACAACCAGCACCTTGAGTTGCACCCGGAAGCAAATCGGTAGCCAATGTAACTCCCACAGGAGAGGTGATACATGAGCACATAGGGGTCTGCACAAAACCATGCGGGCCGCTGCATTTTGAACCAACTGGAGCTCCTGGATGCTCTTCAAGGACAGCCCCATGTAGAGCGTGTTGCAATAGTCAAGACAGGAAATGACCTAGGGCATGAGTGACTGTGAGTAGGGATTGTTGGTCCAGGAAAGGGCGTAACTGGTGCACAACCGCCACTTGCTCTTTGAGCAGGAGTCATGAGTCCAGGAGAGCCCCCAGATTATGCACAGGGTCTTTTGGGAATAGTGCCACCCCATCCAAGACCAAAGATAGCAATTCTCTCTGAGCCAATGAACCCCAAACCCAGAGCCATTCAGTCTTGGCAGGGTTTAGCTTCAATCCATTGCTCCCCATCCAGTCCCTAATAGCCTCCAGGCATTGTGAGAGGGAGGATACGGCATCACTTAACTCACCACAGGGCCGAGACATACAGTATCTTGCCTATATGCTATCTGCCTCTTCTCTGACATTTATTATACTATATTATTACTGCAGGGGAAGAACGGACCCCTTTGTGATGGAAGGGAATAGAATGTTGTGATTTGCTGTGTCGTTGATGATGATGTAATTGGTTAATGTCTGCCTTTAAAAAGTTGTTTTGCTTCTAGGACATATCTGAAGAATTATTTCTCCCTCCCCTCTTTTTATAATATGAGCTACCTTGTTTAGAACAATGTGACAGGCTGTGAAGGAGGAAATCTTGAAGTCTACAGTGCTTTGTCTGCCTCCCAGAATGACATTTCTGATTACACCAATCTGTATCCAGGAAGAGTTGTAATCACCCAGCTTGCGTTTCCCAAATAGTGTTGGTAATTGCATCTGCAGCCTCAACTGTCTTAAACTCTATGTTCATCACAAGATTGTGATGTAGTTTTGCACCTTGTGTGAGCATTTCCATATTCTGAATATTAGCTTTGAAAATACGCATCCTCCATGCCAGTAGTTTTAAAGCTCTGATGTTATGATTCGTAGAAGTCATATCCTTCCTTTTGGTAGGAAAATGTACTGAGTATAATTATAATTAATCATACTGACAGATTGAATATGATGGCCACTGACTACTCTAGAGGTGTCCAACCTTGGTAACTTTAAGACCTGTGGACTTTCTCTCCCAATTCTCAAAATTCCCCAGCCAACTATGAATCTAAAAAGCTATGCTGGCTGGGGAATTCTGGGAGTCGAAATTCACAAGTCTTAAAATTGCCAAAGTTGGAGACCCCTGAACTACACTAAAGGAAAACATTCCAAAAGGCAAGAGAATTGTGGGGAGGTTAGTGATGGTTGCCCTGCCTGTGAATAATCTATTCTAGCTCTAACAATGGCCTTATTGCTCTTGGCCTTGACCAAGGGAAGTGAGCAAGGATTGGAGGGCAGCAGAAGATGAAGACCTGACTGCTTCCTCAAGTATTTGGGTCAAGAGGTTAGATAAGCTTTGCTGCTGTTGATGGGTTCCTTTTTAAGTGAGATTATTCTTTTATCCTTGGATGCCAGGATGTCCTACACCGTGGTTTTGTGTTTTAGTCCTTGTATGTCACTCAGTGTGAGATGGTCATAAAAATCAAAGAAGGTTCAAGTTCAAATGCAATTATCTTATTAAATTGTTAAAACTGCACTGATCTGCATTACTGCAGCCTTTCTACTTACTCTTTGCTTTAGAGATAGCTTAAGCTGAAATCCTTCAAGTGTCTTTGATCACACCTCAGACAGTTTTGTATTCTAACTTTCAGGGGGTCTGAACTGGAAACCTGTTATAGCCACAAACTATTTATCCAACCTTGTTTGCCCAGTACGCTGTGGAGCCATTTCTTGGGCTTGTCTGAATGCCTTGTCCTCAGCAGCACCAGATGGGAGATACAGCAGGATCCTAATCAGAGAGAGAGGTCATCCCATTGGTCAGAAAGAACCAGAGACTTTATTCTGTGCCTTTTTCCATTGCCTTTTCTACACCAATTAACAGCAGCCATTCCTTTAGGCTCCTCCTAACAAATCTTGCCTCCAGAAATCATGCACACTCCATCACTGGATGTTTTTAAGAAGAGTCTAGACGAGAGATGTCAAACTGGTGGACCTTGGGCCGGATGTGTCACACACAGGCCACGCCCACCTCAGCTCCGCGAAAGCAAAAAATGGTGTGATATATCAGTGATGGCAATGTGACGCAGCAAGTTTGACACCCGTGGTCTAGACAGTCACTTATCTGAAATAGTATAGGTTCTCCTGCTTGAGCAGGGGGATGGACTAGAAGACCTCCAAGACCCCTTCCAGCTCATTCATTCTATTCTATTTATTCTATTCTAAATCCCCAGTCTTGTATAAGGGAGAGCGGTTCATTTCCTACTTGCTCCGTTTCTCTCTGCCACAGTTTCCCTAAGATGGCACAGCAGTGGCTTTCCCTTTTATCGCATTTCCATTGCATTTCTGTTTTATGTTTATATCCTTTACTGTATTTTGTTCAATTTTCCCCTGTTTTGGTTTTTAAGTTTAGCTTTTACAAATCACACTGTCTTTGTAGTATTTGGTTATTGTTTCTGTAATTGGATTTTTTTTCCCTTGCTGGTTATTGACCATAACTAGTCCATAATACTTAATACATACTATACCTTAATGCTTGTACCCACTAAAGGAAATTAATCAGTCTGATACCAGTTATAGGCAGTGTCCAAAATAAACAGTTGATGCTTTAAAGCAAGATGGTGCTTGCTGTTTTATAGAAACATGGGCCATCAAGAAGAATATAGGAATTGCGAAAACACAGGAAGGATTGGCATGTATTATTTTGATAGAGGGTAGATTTCTGTGCAGATCCCATCTAATGACTTGGCAAACATAATAGTGCAATTATGAGAGGGGAAAAGGTAAATATGAACACTATAGATACTGTAATTGCGTAATGATCCTAATGGGTTATCAGTGCTTTCTGGATAGTTTGTCCAATAAAAACAGTTACTGATTGTAACTTGCAAACCAACTCTCAAAAGTGACAAGAAAATTGGGCAAAGCCATGTGTTCTACCACTCAGAGATTTCATTACTGCAATTTGCAAGAAGTGCTTTAAATCCCATTTTTTATTTTTTTTTCCAGGGTGTTTTTAAAATATTTTTTTTAAATGTTTTATGTGGTTTTTGTCCTTTTATGTCTTTATTTTACGTGCTTTAGCATACTGTAGGGGTTTTCTTTTTTCTTTTTGTTTTAAATCTTATAATATTCATTTTTTTCTTTTAAAGTATATTGCATTATAAGATAATCATAACTGATACATCTATATAATGCATATATAACATTACACATGAATATGTAACACTCTTTAGGAAATTTTAATTATAACGTGTTTAAAATGCAATATTACTTTTAACAATTGCCAAAAATAATCATAAATAAAAATACTAAAGTATTTTAGTAATAAAACACCTTTTGAAAAAGCAATATAAAAATAATACCATAGATAAATGATTTACATTTAAAAGACCAGTTGAATTTCCTTTATTTCTAATTTAAGACTGTGAAACAACAGGGCAAGAGAATAAAATCCCTAAGATTTTGGGAAGCTGCTGCCAGTTGAGAGAAATGAGAGCATTTTAAGCAGTGATCAGATCAAAGAGAAAATGCTTTCCTGCATTTCAAGGGAAGACTTCCTTAAACATCAAAACTAGCTATGAGATTATTATTTTTTTCTATCCCCTAATTTCTAAGATCGGTTTTATTGACTGCAACTATTGACAAGCACGGTCTTATGGCCGAACAGATGGAACAGTCACATGATCATGTAATAAATTTTTGCAAGACTGTGCTCCCAGAATCCCTGTTTGTAGTTTCATTTGTTAAATGGTTGCTGCCTCCATTTTAAGTAGTTTTGCTAAGGATTTCATAGGGAGACAGGGAGACACTATCTTTTAAAATTTGAAACACCTCATTTTGACTAAACACTTTGATGCTGAGCATCACTCTCTATGCTTCATAAATAATGAACAGGGAAGAAGCAGAAAGAGAGAAGGAACTAGGATGAGACAGAAACCAGTCAACAATTGCAAAATAAATCTGCCTTTACTGATCTGAGTTGCCAAGACAGTTGAGATGTATTTGGTTAGTTCCAGCACTCTTCAGCGCTACAGAAATGATTTTACTCACCTATTAGGCTTGGAAATAAAAGTATCATGCTGAGCCTTCAGGCCAAAGACCTATTGCTGTAACCATGCATCCGGAACAGTAGGAGGTATGTCATCTTTGGCATGGATTGCCTGCCCATTTTTTCCATTGTCACAGTTCAGTCTCATCATCAGTGCAAAAGCATTAATATTGTCATTCCTTCAGACTTAAATAAATGTCCTGTCAATCATTTTCTCCGAAAAGGTTTTTGACATCATGTCAGGCTCAAGAATAAGTGTGGGTGAGTTGCAAGTGACCGAGATCTGAGCCAAGACTTCTTCCCTTCAGATCTAAAGCTACCTGCAAAGGAAAGAGAGGGAAGTCAGACCGGAACAATCTTTTAGCATCTGTGTAGTAGTGGCAGCTTTCTTGTGGTCCGCCAGCAGTGGAGCTGGCAGCAGAGTCGGACAGTGAGGAGGCTGGGGCCAGTCCTGGAGTCTGAGGAAGGCCCAGATGAGGGAACTGCGTCGCAGGCAAATATGGGGTCAGGGCCATCTGGGACTTATGTGCGGACTCCGGAGCCTCTCCCTGGAGAGGCTCCGGAGTCCACATATAAGAGAGGCAGAGGAACAGGAGGAGCCTGTTCCTAGTGCAAGGAGGAACAATGCACACTGTTCCTAGTGTGCAGAGGAACAGGAGGAGCCTATTCCTCTGTTCCTAGTGTGCGCATGCGCAGAGCTGCCAGAAGGCAAGAACAGATAAAACAAAAAGCATGACTCGGGAGTAAGGCTTGGAGATGATTGGCTCCTCCCATAAGACATAAAGGAAGAGCAAAGGCATGTGGGCCTTTGCAGGAAGCAACGTTGTGGATGGTGTCAGTTTGTACTTTGAAGCTCCATTTTTGACTCTGTGTTTCCATGTGGCCTTGCCAAGATAATTACCAATTAGGTCTTTGGCAGCATGTCAACAAAGATAAAAGTGGGTGTTTACCAGCCTTATCCGAAGGACTGTGGCACACTTCTGTTGGACTATTTATAAACTACTGGTGATTCAGCACGTGCTGTGAATGAAAGAAATTCACAGCCATTAAAATAAAAAAGAGGGTTTTGGGGACTAATTGTGTGCTTTTTACTACATCAGGAAGCCTAGGTCAGAACAAGCTTTAGTAAACTCTGAATTGGTCTGTAAAATAAAACAATATTGTTGCTGAGCAGCAGAACAGGAGGAATGCTCAATACAAGCTGACATCAGGCAGAGGTGAACTAAGACCCAGTGATCAACGGGAGGAATTTTCCTGCTGATACACCCTAATTGAGTTCTCGGGTTTTGCTTTAGAGCCTTCTTAATACTGGTAGGGGTGGGCTGCTGGGGGTTTGCAGGGGTTCAGGAGAACCTCTAGCAAAGGTTCTGTGCAGTTCAGAGAACCCCCAAATCCCACTCCTGGTTGGCCCCACTCACCGCACCCCACCCCTCCCAGGAATCCCCACGCGGCCTGTTTTGGATGTAGGTAAATGTAGGGCATGCAAGGAGGCTTGGGTAGGATGAAAATGGGCCTACCAGAAGTTTGGGAAGGCCAGAAACATTTCCGGCCTCCAGAGCCTGGGGAGACCATTTTTGCCCTCTCAGAGGCTCAAGGAAAGCCTCTGGAGTCCAGGGAGGACAAAAACACACACACCCCTGCCATGGTACAGGAGGTCGTCCATGGCCATGCCCACACAGCAACCGGGCAGAAAGCCCCTTCCTAAAAATTTTGAAGCCCACCCCTGAATACTGGTGATTTGTTTAAATTTGGCTCGGGATGTGGGGGGGGGGAGTTTCCTTATGTTCAGGGCAGGCCTGGGAAATGGTGGAATCATTTGAGATGAGGAAAAAGAACACAAGGGTCATAAAAAGTGAACTACTTTCTAATGAATGCAGTATTACTTATCTATATAACAGGGACTTAATTCACTTATTCTGTAGCAGTTTGGTACTGTGACTCTTGGCTGAAAGAAAAATTGTGCTGTTCTCTAAATTTTCCCTAATCCATCACAATGCCACAGCACCATACCTCTGCATCTGTCTCACTTTCAAAATGCTGCTTCCAGGGTGCCAAGGTCTGTCTCAGAAAGAGCTTCCCACTGCCCTGGACAATTAGGGAATTCACCAGACTCTCTGTGATCGGAAAGGAGCTCATGCATTGCGACTGTTTCCTGTTGTTTCTCTCTCTGTGAATTGTCAATCACACATGAACACACTTTCTGCCACGCTTGACTTACCTCAGGATTGAAAACCAAATTCTCTGAGGTTTTCAGGAACTGGACCCTTTTGACCAGGGGATACATCAGAGACACCACTTGCAGATAGCATCAAGGGATTACTGTAAAGATCCAGTTCTACACTGAGCATGCAATTTTCTGGTGTGTCAGAGACTCCGTGAAAAGAGCTTGGGATGAAAACCAGAGCTCAGCGGAGGAGTACGCCTACCCTTTAAAATTTGGGATAAGGGAAACTCCAATATTCATCCCTTTGTATCTCCCATTAAAAAGGCAGCAGCACCAAATGATACAAGAGGCAAAGCCTCTTCCTGAAAACACTAAGAATTGCAGCCAGTTAGAACTGAATCGATGCCACCAGACAAGCAAACGATCTGGCCTGGCATAAGACCGATTCTGAATGAACTGAGGATTTGGGAAACAGATTGCCACTAGAAGGGACAAAGACCCTTCAGTAGTGCCAATGGGCACACCAAATGAGGGTCCTCTTGCAATTCATCTTTTCAAACTATCAGGGAGAAAAGCATATTTTAGGAAATTATAGCTGAAGCAAACTTATAATGCAGTTAGTTGCATTTTTTCTAGAAAAAGGCAGACATAAGGGAAACTTAAATGGGAAAACAAGTGCAGACTTTTCAGTTCTAAAAGAAAGAATAAAAAGAAACAGGAAAAAGGTAGAATACAACCTTGTATGACCTGAAGGTTAAACCTCCTAGCACTGAATAATGTGACTGACTTACTAAACCATGGTTTCCTACTCTCCTTTCTCCATATGGCCAATGGTGAAAACCTGGAGAGCTTTTATTGTTCTTCAAAATATTAGGCAAAGCAGGCCAGTATTGTCCTTAGTACTGGCAGAAATAACACATGTAGTAGGGGTGCGACTGAAGCTGGTAAATTAGCCTGCACCTTCAGCTTTACTAAAAAGCTTCAGACAACCAAAGCCACAATCGGGAGCAGAATGTCTATGAACTATCCAGTGACACCATGGAATAAAAGATAGTGACTGTAAGAGGAGCAATTGGTAAAGAGCATTAACTCACAAACATCTACAGGGTTTGAAAGATATGGAAAGGTAATGAACTGAGTTGGTGTAAAGTAGATTTAGCTATCTTTTCCTTTTCTTAATTCCTGTCTTTAATTCATTTGGCTTCTACTTTGCATCACACTGTTTACCCTGAAGGAAACCTCATGATGAATGTGTATGTGTGTGTTTGTGTGTTACTCACTACTGTCTGCTGTCTCACTGTTCGTGGTTGAGGAGTATGATAAATCTGTATTCCTTACTTTGTTCAGGAAGGGAGTTGAGTCTTTCTAAACAAGAAAGTATATGAAGAGTAAGTATCTTGCATTTGGGATCAGTCCATTATATCTTTGATCAAGCTCCCATGATGTGCCTTCCAGTCCTGGTTGGGACTTGCACTTAACTTATCTCATAAATTTAGCTCCTGGGTGCCTTCAATCTGCCTCCCACGATGATGCTCTGAAACAAAATAAGAAATGTTAATTCTTTTAACTGTTCTAATCTGTCCTGCCTTTCCTCAAAGAAATTAAGTAGTCTCTCTTTTTTGCCCTCAAAACCAAGTGTGAAGTAGTGACTGTGTATGTGTGAAGCAAGCTGTACTTGTTGGCATAAAGAAGCATAGCCTGTAGTTTTAAGCTGTGTGTGATATCCATATGAATATCAGTAAATGTTTATTTTATTAGATTAAAAGCAGAAAGATCCTCATGTAATTCATTCTGATCACATTTTCTTGTCCTCTTGTTTATTAGCTTTTGGTCTTAAAGTTTATTGCAAAATCAGAATACTACTGGCATTCTGGAAGATTATTAGCAATAGGTTTGAGGAGGCCCGAGGACTTTTCCCACAAGAGGATAATAATGCAAAATTGTTGCACCTTATGGTTTCCATACATCTTCTTATGACTGCCTGCTATATAAACAGTACATTACAATGGAGTACATCATGAGGAAAAAGCTAAGTGAGAAGAGATCCTTCTGACAAACAAAATGTTCTCTATACAGCGTGGGTAGAATATAGTGTAAAAAAAAAAAACAAATCCAGTTGGAATGAAAGTCCTACTAAAAAATGAGAATTAAATTACCAGCAATGTGGATAGGAACTAAGCTGATTATTGCTAATGTAATTACTCCCCACCCCCTTCTCTGTAATTTCTTTCTGTTTGTTTAGTAGAACTTTCATTCCGTTTTGATTTTTTGTACATAATATTCTGCTTATGCTATATGCAGACCAAGCCTTCCCTTCTGAGAAGGCCGAGATCTCAGAGCCCACCCAAGTTTTAGCAAATGACTTTACCCACCCATACTTTTAGCCAGCTGTCAGATCTAAATTTGTAATGTGAGTGAAGCTGCATGCTCTTCCTATTTCCTGGGAAGCCCCTGTCTACCATTCAGAGGATCCACACATTATCTCTCCTCACTTGTTCTCACTCACCTGTGTCAGTCAATTGCTTACCTTCTCACTCAATTTCCTTGCGCACTTTTACATCTCTCTCACACACTTTCTCAATCAAGCATCATTCTACCACATGAGCTACCTATTAGTCAGGACAATTTTTCCTCACACATCTTACAGTGTCACACCAAACCATAGGCCATTGTAGATAAGGAGTCTTTGTAATTCAGGGGTGCCAAACTCTATTTCATTAAGGACCGCATTAGTGTTGTGTTTGACCTCCGGGGGGGGGGGGGCACCTCAATGTCATGCTTGTTGAGGGTGCCTGTGGTAGCTCAAGAGCTCTGCCAGTGGAAACAGCTCCCGAATTCCATTTTTGGTTGCAACAACCTCCTGCAACCCTCTGCCAGTGAAAATAGCTCAGGAGGGCCATGGGTGACCCTCCTGAGTTCTGTTTTCATTGGCAGAGGCACCACGGGCCTGTCCTTTGCTCTTTCCAGTGCAGCCCCACAGCCAGATCTGAGCACCTCGTGGGGCAGATCCGGCCTGCGGGCCTTGAGTTTGACACCCCTGGTATAATGCCTGACCAAGTACCAGTCAGACATTACATGTACTATGTGTGCCTGTTGCCATCACTTTGCTACGCAAGCCCAAATAGCCAGGGAGAGGATTATGAGTGATCCTTTGTGTCATTAAAATACATACTTCAAGAATGGGTGGCAGGGATTTCAAAGCCAATGTTCACCAGGACAAGTTTTAGGAGAGAGCTTTGGACTTTTCTTCCTTTGTAAACTATGGTCTGCTACACCACGCACCTTGAAATGACAAGGAAATCACAGTATCATTTTTTGCTCATAGTGTGTGGAAGAGCTTTGTGGGAAATGAAAACAAACCAGGATTTGCAGCTGCAGATTGCCCACTCCTAGAGACAGCTTAACTTGCTCCAATGTATAAACGTTGGCAGAGTAGCCTAGCAATTCAAACATTTTCCTGATTTAGGTCCATTTAATTACCTGTTAAACTCTGGCAGCTGGTGATCTTCATCTCACAAATGTGAATGCTCTGTTCTCATAATAATTTTACCATCATTTATTTCCTAGATGATGCATACTTACTGCAGGGACTTAATATTGAGGAACTTTATCCTGAAACCTCTAGTTTCATTACATATGATGGGTCCATGACAATTCCACCCTGCTATGAAACAGCAAGTTGGATACTAATGAACAAACCTGTCTACATATCAAGAATGCAGGTAAAATGAAAACCATTATTGGCTATGATACATTACCTTTGGAAATAATGAATTCTTATAATTGCTGTGCCTTCAGAAATATGTACTTATTTTTCTGGAAAGCCACGGTAAATTAGGCAGTCTCCAATAGAGAAGTTAAAAAGAATCCCACAACTTTCAAACTTTGCATTTTCGAAAGTTATTATCACTGTTCTCCACCTCATGTGGAGGGAAAGAACAGGTTGTAAAAGGTTTAACCATTTTTTCAAGAAGGCGGCAAAATGTTTGGGTGCTTCAATGGGCTAAATGTGCAATGGAAGGTTCCCCACTTAAGTACTAATATTTTTTGTTCTTTTTTAAAATATCTTTCCAAACTGCTACAACGAAGTCAAAAGCCTTCTAAGAGCGGAAGAAGTAATGGGCAGTTGGAGCACAATTATTACATTTGGTAGTAAGACAAGAAGATGAAAAGAAAAATAAGTTACAAGTGAAACTTCAAAAAATTGACAGAAGGAAAAGACTTGCTTTTCTGTCATAATGAGATTCTTTCAGTTTCTCCCACCGCTGCCTATAAAATGAGACAAACCATTTCAGTTTATCTCAGCCTTAAACATTTCAGTCCTGTTTAGGGGAAGAGCTTTGCCATATCTCCTCTAATTCAGGGGTGTCAAACTCAAAGCCCACAGGCCGAATCTGGGCTGTGAGGTGCTTAGATCTGGCCCATAGTGAAAGACCAGCCGGTGGTGCTTCTTCCAACAAAAACAGGGCTCAGGAGGGCCATGCACGGCCATCCCGAGCTCCGTTCTCGCTAGCAGAGGATCACAGGAAGCCCTCACAGCTGAAAACGGAGCTCAAGAGCCCATTTTCTCTGGCAAAACACTCTGGCCACCACAGGCTCTCCCAACACAAGTGACATCAAGCTGACCCCCGTCCCTCCCCCAGGTCAAACACAACCCTGATGCAGCCCTCAGTGAAATCGAGTTTGACATCCCTGCTCTAATTCAAGTGCAACATTATTTCACCAGCAGCTTATCTTGGTCATAGCAGTCTTCCTTTTATAAAAAATATCTCTTTGTCATGTATTCAAGGTCATTATATCTGAAAAAAAGGGAAATGAGTCACTATTTTGTCTTTCCTAATAATGAATTGCACTGGAATAATACTAATCTATGCCTTCTATTGATTTGATCTGCAATCCTATATTCACTCATTCCGAAGTAAAATGTATTGAAAATAATTCCATTTATCTTCAAATAGTTCAACTAGTGACAACATTTAGTTTCCTTTCACTGATCTGGATAAGCTAAGCAAAAACATCTGCTTAAAAGACCATGAAAAAATAGGGCCATAGGATAGACTGAATCCTGAATCCTGAAAAAAGTGGCAGCAGATACAGTGGGGCAAAAAAGTATTTAGTCAGCCACCAATTGTGCAAGTTCTCCCACTTAAAAAGATGAGAGAGGCCTGTAATTGTCATCATAGGTAGACCTCAACTATGAATGACAAAATGAGAAAACAAATCCAGACAATCACATTGTCTGATCTGGAAAGAATTTATTTGCAAATTATGGTGGAAAATAAGTATTTGGTCAATATCAAAAGTTCATCTCAATACTTTGTTATATATCCTTTGTTGGCAATGACAGAGGTCAAACGTTGTCTGTAAGTCTTCACAAGGTTGGCACACACTGTTGCTGGTATGTTGGCCCATTCCTCCATGCAGATCTCCTCTAGAGCAGTGATGTTTTGGGGCTGTTGCTGGGCAACACAGACTTTCAATTCCCTCCAAAGGTTTTCTATGGGGTTGAGATCTGGAGACTGGCTAGGCCACTCCAGGACCTTGAAATGCTTCTTATGAAGCCACTCCTTCGTTGCCTGGGCAGTGTGTTTGGGATCATTGTCATGCTGAAAGACCCAGCCACGTTTCATCTTCAATGCCCTTGCTGATGGAAGGAGGTTTGCACTCAAAATGTCACGATACATGGCCCCATTCATTCTTTCCTGTACAAGGATCAGTCGTCCTGGTCCCTTTGCAGACAAACAGCCCCAAAGCATGATGTTGCCACCCCCATGCTTCACAGTAGGTATGGTGTTCTTTGGATGCAACTCAGCATTCTCTCTCCTCCAAACACGAGGAGTTGTGTTTCTACCAAACAGTTCTACTTTGGTTTCATCTGACCATATGACATTCTCCCAATCCTCTTCTGGATCATCCAAATGCTCTCTAGCAAACTTCAGACGGGCCCGGACATATACTGGCTTAAGCAGGGGGACACATCTGGCACTGCAGGATCTGAGTCCCTGGCAGCATAGTGTGTTACTGATGGTAGCCTTTGTTACGTTGGTCCCAGCTCTCTGCAGGTCATTCACTAGGTCCCCCCGTGTGGTTCTGGAGTTTTTGCTCACTGTTCTTGTGATAATTTTGACCCCACGGGATGAGATGTTGCATGGAGCTCCAGATCGAGGAAGATTATCAGTGGTCTTGTATGTCTTCCATTTTCTAATTATTGCTCCCACAGTTGATTTCTTCACACCAAGCTGCTTGCCTATTGCAGATTCAGTCTTCCCAGCCTGGTGCAGGTCTACAATTTTGTTTCTGGTGTCCTTTGACAGCTCTTTGGTCTTCACCATAGTGGAATTTGGAGTGTGACTGTTTGAGGTTGTGGACAGGAGTCTTTTATACTGGTAACAAGTTCAAACAGGTGCCATTAATACAGGTAATGAGTGGAGGACAGAGGAGCCTCTTAAAGAAGAAGTTACAGGTCTGTGAGAGCCAGAAATCTTGCTTGTTTGTAGATGACCAAATACTTATTTTCCACCATAATTTGCAAATAAATTCTTTCCAAATCAGACCACGTGATTGTCTGGATTTGTTTTTTCATTTTGCCTCTCATACTTGAGGTCTACCTATGATGACAATTACAGGCCTCTCTCATCTTTTTAAGTGGGAGAATTTGCATAATTGGTGGCTGACTAAATACTTTTTTGCCCCACTGTAGTTGCCAAGAAAACTCTATGAACTCTCAGCTCTAACGAGAGTTTATCTTAAACAGCTTCAGAATGATACTGATAAATAATTCCTACTGGATATAGAGCAGGACTGATTCTCTGAAACTTTGCCCTTTACTCATGTCTCTAGAAACAGTTTGGGGGTGGGGGGGGGATGGACAAAGTCAATCCACCTACCATTTCCATAACATTCAAAGGCTGCACAGTTCACTCTCAAGAGATACTAAATGGCTCTAGACTATTCTTACAGTGCTGATTTATTACCACCCTCACAATAATTGGCCAAATTCCTGTTCACCAATTGTCCCAGATTATAATTAGCTTCATGTTTTGCTCTCTTTGCTGAATAATTTTATTAAAGATTATATTAGCAATGTAAAACAGATATAATCTACATAGTATAAAATACATTAAAAGAAAAAATATGTTTATATAAAAAATTGAATTTAAAAAGTGCACAGAAAGAAAAAAGAACTCTCCCCCTTCGTCCTTAGCATGTATAATCAACCTTAATATCTTATCACCACCTCTTTCAAATAAAACCAACCATTTCTTCATTGCATAAGGCAGCCCCTTCTCTACCAACCAAATTTTAAAACCTCACCAAGCCATCTTAATCAGCAAAAGTCCATTAAGAATTATCAGAAATAACAAAATTACAGATAGTCCTTGATTTATGGCCACAACTGAGTCCAAAATTCATGTTGCTAAGTGTTGTGGCCCCGTCCTCTGAGCCTATCCCTTTGGAGGAAGGCAGCTCTGAGCAGGAGGAAGAGGAGCCAGCCAGATCTCCCAGCCCTCCCCCTCTGGCACCGGCTCAGGTGCCAGCTGAAAGAGAGCCAAGTAGTGGGGAAACAGGTGTCTCAGATGAGAGTGAGGGAGAGACATCATTCCTGGACGCACGCCAAAGAAGGCGAGAGAAAAGGGTACTGCAGCTGCGGCGTATGAGGAAATCCTGAGTCATTGGATTGGAGTCACAGGATCAATGACTCACTGGACCACACCCAGAAACATATCTATATAAGACAGTACGGTGGGTCACGAAGTTCGTGACGAACAAAGCTAAACAAACGGAGCAACCTCGTAGTCTTGGAAGCTGGATGAACGGCAAAGCTACGTAGGATATTTTCTTGTTTGTGTAAACCAATAAAGTCCTTGGCAGACGGTGTGCATATCGCTGCCAAGGTTGAGATAAGAACTGCGGAGTGTGCCAAGTGATTCTTAACCCTCGGCTGGCTGTGTTTTTGTGGGTCTCTGAAGGGGGGGGACAGATCATCTTGTTCGTCACCCAAAACTCCATCGTTAACCCACGATGGACCAACAGCTGCAGCAGCAGCAGGTACAGCAGATGCTGGAGGCCAATCAACTTCTGCAACAGCAAGTAGCACAGCTAACTGCACAACTTGCTTTGGGAAATGCTCCTGTAGCAGCTCCACCTGCTCCCCTTCCCCGTCCAAGATGCCCAGTGAACATGCCAGATAAGTTTTCTGGACAGCAGGAAATGTTCCCGGCCTTCTTGGGACAGTGCCAGCTGTACATGGCAATGCGGCCGGAGGATTTTCCGGATGACCGGGTTCGGGTGGCTTTTATTATCAGCTCCCTCTCTGGCACTGCCGCCCGATGGGCCACGCCCCTGTTGCTGCAAAACAGCCCCTTGCTTCTGGACTATCAGGGCTTTTTGCAACACCTGCGCACCATGTTTGAGGACCCCCTCCGGGTGCAGACGGCAGCGAGGCGCATCAAAGACCTCCGCCAAGGCAAGCGCCCCCTGCAGGACTATATTGCGGAGTTCCGATTGCTAGGCCAGGATTCGGCCTGGAATGAGGCGGCGCTGATGGATGCCTTCCAGGACGGCCTCTGCGATGAGATGCAGGACGAGCTGGTTCGGGTGGAGGCGCCACAGACCCTGGACGCGCTGGTGACCCAATGCCTGCGCATCGATGCCCGCCTACAACGGCGACGGCCCCGTAGGGCTCTTCCGGAACCACCGACAGTGCCGGCACCCCCGCGTTTCGTACCAACAGCGCCCCGGACCGTACCGCGTTTGGTGGCGACGGCTGAGGAGCCCATGGAGCTCGGAGCAGCCAGACCTCAACTGACGGCCCAGGAGCGGATGCGGAGACGCCAAGGGAGGTTGTGCCTCTATTGCGGCGAGGCTGGACATTTCGCCGCCTCGTGTCCCCGGAAGCGGAGTGGATCGCTCAAGCCTGTTCCGGAGCCTCGGCGTGACCAGCCGGGAAACGGGTCAGGCCTGGCTTAGGGGAAACTCTGGGTCAGGCAGGTGACCATGCCCCGCCGGAGGCGGCGGCTGTGGACTGTGAGCCCCCTCGGCACCTGATTTTGAACACCCGGGTGTTGTTGGCTAACCGGTCGGAGGGGCTCCAGGCGCACGCGCTGGTGGACTCGGGGGCCACCACAAACTTTATGGACCAGGCCTTTGTGGCCCATTACAAGGTTCCCTTGGTTCCAGTGGACCCTCCGTTGAGGGTCGAAACTATTGATGGGCGGGAACTTGTGGCGGGGCCCATCAACTTCGCTACTCAGCCCTTGCGCCTTGCCATTGGGAACCATGAGGAGGCGATCCAGTTTTATGTGACGGCGGACCTGCACTTCCCCTTGGTCCTGGGGATGGCCTGGCTTCGGGCGCACGACTCTCAGGTGGCGTGGTCGAGAAATGCCATCTCGTTCCCCAGCCTGCAGTGTGTCGACCACCTTCGCCACACCTGTGCCGGCCAGGACGTCTCTGCCCCGAACGTCTCCTTGCCTCCGGAGCTGACATCCTTCGCCGACGTGTTCAGCGAGAAGGAGGCGGATCGCTTGCCCCCGCACCGACCCTACGACTGCGCGGTGGACTTGATGCCCAACGCGCCCCTGCCCTCGGGACGCCTGTACTCCATGTCGGAGCCCGAGCTGGCCGCCTTACGGGACTTTCTGGACAAGAACCTGGCCCGTGGGTTCATCCGGCCTTCGACCTCCCCGCTCTCGGCCCCAGTCCTCTTCGTGAAGAAGAAGACGGGGGACTTGCGCCTGTGTTGCGACTACCGGCGCTTGAATGCCATCACGGTACGGAATCGCTATCCCCTGCCGCTGATCCCGGAGCTGATGGAGAGGTTGCGGGAGGCCTCGATTTTCACCAAGCTCGACCTCCGGGGAGCCTACAACCTGGTGCGGATGCGAGAGGGGGACGAGTGGAAGACGGCATTTGGCACCCGATACGGACACTTTGAATATACCGTCATGCCGTTCGGGTTGACCAACGCCCCCGCGGTCTTCCAGCACTTGATGAACGACGTGTTCCGGGACATGCTGGATCGGTTCGTGGTGATCTACCTGGATGATATTTTGATCTATTCCCGGACCCCGGAGAGTCACCTCCAGCATGTCTGCCAGGTCCTGCAGCGCCTGCGGGAGCACCAGCTCTATGCGAAGTTGGAGAAATGTTACTTCTTCCAGACTTCCATAGAGTTCCTCGGGCACATCATCACCCCCGAGGGCATCGCGATGGACCCACACAAGGTGGCGGCCTTGCGCAGTTGGGAACCCCCGCGTCGGGTGAAGGACGTCCAGCGTCTGTTGGGATTCGCCAACTACTACCGGACCTTCATCCCGGGCTTTGCCACCCTGACCGTGCCGTTGACCCAGCTCCTTCGGAAGAAGGTTCCGTTCCAGTGGGGGCCCCTGCAGCAGCAGGCCTTCGAGGTTCTCAAACAGGCCTTTGTCACGGAGCCGGTCCTGAGGCACCCCGATCCACACCGTCCATTCGTGGTTGAGACAGACGCGTCCAACGTGGCGATTGGAGCGGTGCTGCTACAGGCTCCGGTGGATGGCGGCACTCTTTTTCCCTGCGCTTACTACTCCCGGAAACTCACTCCTTCCGAGCGCAACTACACCATCTGGGAAAAGGAGTTGCTGGCTATCAAGGCCGCGTTCGAGGCTTGGCGACATCACCTCGAGGGGGCCTGACACCAGGTGGAGGTGCGGACGGACCATCGGAACCTGGAGCACCTCACCACGGCCAGGAATTTGAACCAGCGGCAGATCCGGTGGTCGTTGTTTTTCGCCCGGTTCAACTTCCACGTCACATACATTCCGAGCCACCTCAACCAGAGGGCGGATGCGCTATCCCGTAAGCCGGAATACCTTTGCCCCAAGGACTCCCTTTCCCCCCGGATGGTGCTGCCAGCGGACTCCTTGGCCGCGGTCCAGGAACCGGTGGACCTGCGGACTCAGGTGCTGGAAGCGCAGCGACGGGACGACTGGTCGCAGCAGCGGAGAGCGGACGTCGGCCCCGCGTCCCCATGGACCGTGGAGGAGGGCTTGCTCAGGCACCGGGGTCGGCTGTACGTGCCCACAAGTCCGCTCCGAGCCCTCGTCATGAACCAGTGCCATGACAACCCCGCGGCGGGGCACTTCGGCTTCTTTAAGACCTTGAATCTAGTGACGCGGTCTTTTTGGTGGCCTCGGGTACGGCACGACGTGCACGCCTACGTGACGTCCTCTGTGCCATGCCGACAGGCCAAAGCCGCGTCCGGCCCCCCTCCTGGACTCCTCCAGCCGCTGCCGACACCGGAGAGACCGTGGGGAGCCATCTCCATGGACTTCCTGACTGACCTGCCCCTGTCCGCTACGTTCACGACCGTCCTCGTGGTGGTGGATGCGCTCACGAAGATGGCACATTTCATCCCATGCCGCGGCCTGCCCTCGGCTCGTACCACGGCTCGCCTGTTCCTGCAACACATCTTCCGCCTCCACGGCCTGCCGGACCGGGTGGTTTCGGATCGCGGGGCCCAGTTCACGGCCCGCTTCTGGAAAAGCCTGATGGCTGCGCTGGAGGTGCAGGTGTGCCTGTCGTCGTCACACCATCCGGAGACTGACGGGGGCACGGAGAAGGTCATTGGCATACTGGAGCAGTACCTCCGCTGTTTTGTCAACCAGCAGCAGGACAACTGGGCCGAGTACCTTCCCCTGGCGGAGTTCGCTTTTAACAACTCCCAACATACCTCCACCCAGATGACACCGTTCCATGCCAACGTCGGGTACCATCCACGGTTTTTTCCGTTGACCATCATGGACTCCCCTGTTCCTGAGACCCGGGACTTCCTCTCGGAGCTGCAGGCGGTGCAGCAACTGGTGCGGCGGCAGCTGATCCGGGCGAAAGAGGACTATAAACGGTTTGCCAATCGCGGCCGCCGGGCGACGCCACTGCTGGAAGTTGGAGATCGGGTGTGGCTGTCCACGAAACACCTCCCCACGGACCAGCCGGTGAGGAAACTGGCCCACTGCTTTATCGGTCCCTTCCCCATCGAGGCGGTCATCAACCCGGTGGCCTATCGGTTGACTCTACCCCGCTCCATGCGGCTCCACCCCATTTTTCATCGGTCCCTCCTGGTCCCTGAGACTCCCACTAGCCGTCTCCGCCGCCCGCCGCCGCCTGCCCCCCCAGCCGCAGCCGACGAGGACGACGCCTCGACGTATGAGGTGGACAGTATTCGGGACTCCCGTTGGCTGAAGGGGCGCTTCCAATACCTCATCGCTTGGAAAGGGTACGGGGCCGAGGATTTCACCTGGGTGGACGCATCTGCCGTTCAGGCCCCTGACCTGGTGCGGGCTTTCCACGAACAGTTCCCGTCCCGACCCCATCCCGACCGTCAGACCCGGGGGAAGGGCCCTGCGGTGGGGGATAGTGTTGTGGCCCCGTCCTCTGAGCCTATCCCTTTGGAGGAAGGCAGCTCTGAGCAGGAGGAAGAGGAGCCAGCCAGATCTCCCAGCCCTCCCCCTCTGGCACCGGCTCAGGTGCCAGCTGAAAGAGAGCCAAGTAGTGGGGAAACAGGTGTCTCAGATGAGAGTGAGGGAGAGACGTCATTCCTGGACGCACGCCAAAGAAGGCGAGAGAAAAGGGTACTGCAGCTGCGGCGTATGAGGAAATCCTGAGTCACTGGATTGGAGTCACAGGATCAATGACTCACTGGACCACACCCAGAAACATATCTATATAAGACAGTACGGTGGGTCACGAAGTTCGTGACGAACAAAGCTAAACAAACGGAGCAACCTCGTAGTCTTGGAAGCTGGATGAACGGCAAAGCTACGTAGGATATTTTCTTGTTTGTGTAAACCAATAAAGTCCTTGGCAGACGGTGTGCATATCGCTGCCAAGGTTGAGATAAGAACTGCGGAGTGTGCCAAGTGATTCTTAACCCTCGGCTGGCTGTGTTTTTGTGGGTCTCTGAAGGGGGGGGACAGATCACTAAGTGAGACAAATGTTAAGTGAGTTTTGCTCCATTTTACAATCTTTCTTGCTATATTTATTAAGTGAATTGTTGCAGTTGTGCAGTTAATAACATAGTTTTTAAGTGAATCTGGCTTCCCCATTGACTTTGCTTGTCGGAAGGGTTCAAAAGGTGATCACATGACCTTGGGACACAGCAACTGTCATAAATATGAATCAGTTGCCAAGCATCCAAATTTTGATCACTTTTTTCAGTGCATTGTAACTGTGAATGGTCACTAAACAATCTCCGCCAAATCAAGTACAGCCTGTGTTGCAAATATCTAATGAACCCAATTTGAATCCTTCCTCGTATATTTTCTTTGTTTTTCTTTTCTATTTAAACAAATGCCCCTATTATCTCTCATCAGATAAACAAAACCTTTATAACCTTTATAATATCATCATCTGGTCCTAATTATCAAAAATCTCTTAAACATTACCTAAATTAGCAACTCATATTTTGCTCTCAAACATTAAGATTAAAAGTCAATCTCACTCTGTCTTCACTTTTTATATTTATGCAGATGCATTCTTTACGGTTACTAAGCCAGAATCAGCCTTCACAGATTTTTCTGAGTATGAGTGATAACTTCAGACCAGTCCAGCCTCTCAACAATCGATGTATCCGAACAAACATCAACTTTAGTTTACAAGGGAAAGATTGCCCAAACAATAGAGCACAGAAACTACAATATAGAGGTATGTTCCAAACACTATATTCATTTCAACGTAATGTTTTCCGTTTTGGAATCCCCTTTGACAATGTCAGATTAGGAAGGTTTGATCTACCATATCCCAGGTTAAATTGTTTGTTTGTCAGGCCCAATATTTTCTACTTTCATAACCTCTCTTCACAGTCTCGGATAAGAATCTTTCAATCACCCGCTTCCTGGTGAGTAAGTGGAAATGCTAGGATTAACATTGGGATTTTTCATGTGGAAAATGTATGTTCTGCCACTATAGAAGACAGCTCTTTCAATCTTCTAAGGAGGCTTCTAAACATTCAGAAAAATAAGGCTTCCTGAGGGGGCAAAACATGTCTGGCATGGTGATATTTGGAGTTCTGGCTACAGAGGTTGGAGTTGAAAATAAATATCCTTGAAAAAGAGACAATTACCTTCCTAAAGGATTCTGCATAACATGCACTGGGATAATCAGACTCTGTTTCTAAACAGTGGAATCATTTATAGGCAACAAAACCGAGATTTTAAGGTTCAAGAACAAACACAAACCAGAGTTCACAGATTTAATTAGTCCTCTTTCCCAGGTTGGCATAACTTATTTGGTGATCAAGGAGGAGAAATAGGGTGTAGTTTTCTTTGGTTTTGCTTTTTTAGTAAGAAATCTTTTCTTAAAAAGAAAAACACTGGCAGCCAGGAAATTAAAAGCACAATTCTTTCTGGAACAACTGTTTCTGTTTTATTTTGGAATGCCAGTCCCATTCCCTTCCCTGATGAACCTTCTAATCCAGTGTTTTTCAAATCTGGTTTCTCTAAGAGGTGTAGACTTTAGGTTCCTGAATTCTCCATGCTGGCTGGGGAATTCTGGGAGTTGAAGTCCACACTTTTTAAAGTTGCCGAGTTTGAAAGACACTGTTCTAATTTAAACCAGTGTTCCTTGTACAGTATCTTCCAGGGGTTTTAGACCTGAACCCCCATAACTAGCAGGAGCTAAGCCCAAGATGTCTGACATGCCCTATGAAATGCTTATTAGGACAAAATAATAATGATTCTATCTTACAAATATATACACAACAGGGTGATATATGGGAAGACAAACATGAATACATCTGTTTTCATGGAAGCCACCTTCCTAACAAGAAATGTTTGCAAGGGACTGGAGCTCAGTAGAAGAGGCCATGCTTTTCTGGACTAAGGCAACCTAAAAGATTTCTCTCAATATTCCTATTTCATTTACTTTTCAAAATTATGTTTGTTCTTAGCCTTTGATAATAAACACTCTCTCTTGAAAATTACATTTTTATAAGATGTAGTTAGGTAGCTTGGGCATTCCGTTTTACAATTACATACAAAGAGTAATAAAGTGAAAATGTTTCAACTTGTCAGCATATCTAAAATTCCACATTTTTTTCAAGCAACACTTGATACAGCTAGTTTCTTCAAATGATCCATGAAGACCATGTAGAAAATCCCAGATTTAGTTACTGCCCAGACCCTAGTATAACCAATATCAAATTAGATCAATGATGGCAAATCTTTTGGGTTTGGTATGTCAAAAATTCAAAAAATACCTAATTTGACTCTGCTTGCATGTAAATATGATGTGTCACCCAAAATGTCATGTCGTGTCAGCTTTGACGCATGTTATCATAGGTTCATCACCACTGAGTTAGATGGATTAATAATCTGATTGAATGTAAAGCAAGTGACACATTTTGAGAGATTGTGAACAATTATGAAATATTCATTCACTAATCCTGAAAACTTTCTCTCCTCTGTAAGAACCAATTTTTGACTTCTTTTTTGAAATGCATACACTTCTGACAAGTTCTGGCTCCAAAGCTTGATTTCAAGGCAAGGCTTGATTTCCTCTACCAGCAGGACATCAGAATCTATAATAACCTCATTATTTCATTGTTCCCACTACCCTATCCACAGGCAGACATACCAGCATTTCAAATGCTGGGGAAAGCCCTGTAAATTGTATACTATTATCCAGTTAGGATTTATTTGTTTGTTTGTTTAGCTCATATGCCGCCCTCTCTCCAACAAGGACTTAGGGCGGCTCACAGAAATAATTTTTTACAAGCAAGAATCAATATTTAAATGTTAAAGCTATTAAAATTCCCCTTAAAAATCCCTTCAGTCCCATCCGGCCTGGTGAAATAAGGTCACAGCAGAAGGAGCACAGGTAAGGGGCCACCCGGAGCTCCAGGGGGAGTTGATTCCATAAAGTAGGTGCACCCACAGAGAAAGCCTGTTCCCTAGGAGTCGTCAGTCGACACTGCCTGGCCAACGGCACTCCAAGAAGGCCCTCCCTGTGGGAACGCACTGGGCGATGGGGAGCTGTCGTTGACGCAGATGGTCAGGTACCCCAGGCCTAAGCCATGTAGGGCTTTATAGGTGATAACCAGCACCTTGAATCTCACCCGGAGGACAACTGGTAGCCAATGCAGGTCGCGCAGGAGGAGTGTAACATGGGAGTGTCAGGACACTCCCATCACAACCCGTGCGGCCGCATTCTGCACCAGCTTGAGCCCCTGAGTGGTCTTCAAGGGCAGCCCCATGTAGAGAACATTGCAGTAGTCGATCCAGGAGGTCACGAGCGCATGAGTGACTGCTTATTTACACGTTTATTTATTTATACGCTTATTTATTTATTTGGTTTTATCCTAAGTAACTGACCCCACTATCTATCCTTCAGATATTTCAGTGATCTTTAATTTGTAGTTGTAAAAAGAGAAAAATAAAGAGGGAAGAGTGTCATTGTGGAAATTTTCCCATGGTTATCAGGTGTTGTTTTTTCTCTTTCAGTAAATGAATGGCTCCTGAAGTAATTAAGACACTAAATGGGAAGAAGTTTTCACCTCAACGGAATGCTACTACTGTGAATTGATATACTACAGAATGCCCCAGCCCCATTCAGTCCTCAGTCTTTGTACTTCATGGAGCCACACTTGAGAGAAAAGGATGCCAAGTTGGAAATTCAGCTCAATGAAATGTATTCATATGATCAGTCATAAGAAAAAAAAAAGACAATATCTGCCATTCCCATGATTACAATTTTGATACTGTTTTCCTGAAACTACTATTGCCCACAATGAAAAGACTGTTCAGACTTTGTATATATGAACTTCTTCCTCTGTTCCCCTTCTCCCTTCTTCTCTTTCCCATCATAACTCCATTAAAAAGGTGGTTTGCTGCTGCCATCCAAGTGGATTTGTGTTCTATGTGCCAAGTAATCCTTGGAAAGCTGTCATATCACCCTCATTATTGGTTACTGGCAAAGCAGAACTAGGGAGATAGTAAGGGAGATTTATTTCTGGATCATAGTCTTTCCATTTGCTTAATAATGGACAGATGCCAAGATAAGTATTGTAAATAGATCACTGAAGAATATAAAGGAAATTGAAATATTTTCCCCCTCATCACATACCTGTAGTAGGAACTGCCAAGACTGGAATTAATCCATTTTTCTGTTTCTTGTTTTACAAAGGTCATACACTGTGTTTGGTTATTGTTAACAATTCAATAAATGTGTTTAACAAATTAATTTACCACACTCACTTCAGTTTATTATATTTCTTGTCTCTCTCCCCCCCAAAAATGGAAAGGATCTTGAATTCTTCTGGCATCAATCATCAGAATTGTATTTTTAAATGTGTATTATTTATATGTCAATATATAGTTAAAAGCTACTATAGGAATAATCACAAATACCAGAAGCACACACACAATCATTTTAAAATGTCTTGGTAAGCATTTATTTGGACAATTTCTCTGGCATTTAAATCAAAAACTGATTTTCATTGGACAGCAGAAATACAGGAAGTTATCCCATTGGTTTCTTATATTTTTGCCTCCTACCAACATCTACACAAGTTTAGGTAGATTTCCCTACTCATATAGCTCAAACTCCCAGAATTGGAAACCCAAGTTAATCATACAGAAATAACTCAGAGCCTTTCATACTTCCTTCTTGAACAGAGTCAGAACTTACACTGTTTGGTCTAGTGGTTAAGGCACCAGGCTAGAAAGCACAAAACTGTGAGTTTAAGTCCTGCTTCAGTCACTCTCCCTCAGCCCAATCCACCTCACAGGGTTGTTGTGTGGAAAAGAGCAGGAGGAAAGAGTATTGTGTATGTTCTTGAATTGTTTGTAAAAATAAAAAAGGCGGGAAATACATACATATATGCATACATCCATCTCAGGGGTGAAATCTAAAATTTTTCCCTACTGGTTCTATGGGTATGGCTTGGTGGGGGGAGGTGTCCTGTGACTGAGTGGGTGTGGCCAACTCAATGTCACTCACAGCCACGCCCACTCAGTCACAAGACCACCTCCCATCAAGCCATGCCCACAGAACCTGGTAGGAAAACTTTTTAAATTTCTATTCTGCCAGTGTGTCCTTACCTTTCTCCCGCAGCTCTGCCCACCTGCCCCATTCCCCGGAGTCAGGGAAAGCACCATTCCCCGACTTCTACTGCTCACCTTTCTCCCGTGGCTGGCTGTCAGGGAAGGCAAGCACACGAAAGATACCGGAGTCGCTCACTCTCCTTGAATGAGCTGCTCTGGTCCACGCGCACACCCAACCTGCCGCTGAATTAAATAAACAGTGTGTGCTTGTGCAGCCGGCACGTGGACCAGAGCTCATTCAAGAAGGAGAGTGAGTGACTCCAGTAACTTTTGGGCGCTTGCCTTCCCTGACAGCCAGCCGCGGGAGAAAGGTGAGCAGTAGGATACACCGCATGGTGAAGGGCAAGCAGGCAGCGGTTCCGCGGCAAGGCCGGAGTCGGGGAATGGTGGGGAATGGAGCAGGTGGGCAAACCCTCCAGCTGCTATTGCTACCGGTTCTCCAAACCACCGGCCATCATCGCTACCTACTCCCCCGAGCCAGTCCAAACCAGGAGCATTTCACCCCTGATCCATCTGTACATAAATCTGAAGGCCCTCAGATGCACTGGCCTTACTTTAAATCCCCGACATTTCTGAAAGGAGGTTTCAGTTGAGTTACCCAGAGTCAATGACTAGACTGGCCTAAATTATTTATTTATCTGTTTATTTTCTTGTACATCCCTTTGCACAGCTAGAGTTCCTAATAATGCAAATTTGCTGTTGTATGGAGGCTTCTCTCTGTGTTCAGGAGAACCAGAGGAAGCACACATATATACCAAATAGAAAACTGGAAGATGGTTTGAATGGGGCTTTTATGTGTGTGATCTGAAATATTACAGCTGCAATTTTTAATAGACATAAAAAATACTGAGAAAACACCCTTCATCCTGTCTCCCCATAAAATATCTGGGTAACATTACATAGAAAAGTATGATGGCGTAGTGGTTGGAATGCAGTACTGCAGGCTACTTCTGCTGACTGCCAGCTGACTGCAATTTGGCAATTCGAATGTCACCAGGCTCAAGGTTGACTCAGACTCCCATTTTTCTAAGGTGGATAAAATGAGGACCCAGATTGTTGGGGGCAATATGCTGACTCTGTAAACCACTTAGAGAGGGCTGTAAAGCCCTCTGAAGTGGTATATAAGTCTAAGTGCAATTGCTATATTGCTGAAAGAGAATTGTTTCCTTAAAAAAGGCATCTGGATCCCACATAATTGTATTTGTAGTCAGGTAAAGTGGGCATCTGAAAAAGACAATTGTCTTCATCCTGTCTATAGGTATTTTTGAAGCAAAACAATATAACCAGTATAACTGATGGGGAAAAACCTGCTTTTCTTAATGGACAAAACAAGATTTCAAACCAAGCCAAAAGCAGATTTCTTTGATGTTTTGTTTTAATTTTGTTTCATGTTTAATGATCATTTACTATATTGAAGTTTTGAGGAAATGTATTCAAGTAGAATGGAGCGCGATGGTTCAGTGGTTAAGGACACTGAGCTTGTCAATTGGAAAGCTGACAGTCCGGGTTCAACACCCAAGTGCTGCATGATAGGATGAGCTCCTGTTACTTTCTCCAGCTCCCGGCCACCTAGCAGTTCGAAAGCATGCAAATGCGAGTAGATAAATAGGTACCACTTCAGTGGGAAGGTAATAGCATTCCGTGCTCCTTGGTATATAGTCATGCTGGCCACATGACCACAGAAATTGTCTTCTCCCAACATTAGCCAAGAAATGGAGATGAGCATTGTCCCCTAGAATCAGACATGACTGGACAGGGGAAACCTTTACCTTTATTCAACTAGAACCTTGAACTGCTCTCTAAAAAAACAGTTCCTGCTCCTTCCATAGACCAAAGCTAATTTGCTACCCCCACCCTCCATGCCTGTCTCTCTTTTCCTTTCATCTTGTATTACCAGACTCAGCAGATATACTAAAGGTCTAGTTACAAATGAAGTAACTGTGGGTTTTTCATCAAAGAAGCATCACGTTCTCCATATTGGATAAATAGATAAGAAATATGACACCAATTTGTATAGTGTTTTCTGAATAATAGATGCAACCAAAATGAGACTGTTGATCATATAAATTATTTTTTAAGAAATATCTAGCAGTCGTCAAGAGTTAGGATTAGAACATTTTTCACAGATCTGGAATTCATGTCTTCATATTACTTGTCTTCAAAAGAAAAGAAAAATATTTGCTGCCCCATGGGCATACATTTCCACTTGCCTTCTTGCTCCTGTAACAAGAAGAGGTATTACTGAATATTTGAAAACTTATAAACATTTTCCTATATTCAAAGTATCACCTATATTGCTGATATTATTATTATTATTATTATTATTATTATTATTATTATTATTATTATTATTATTATTTAATCTGTAGTGAGATTCACAGTCTTTGAGGCTGGTTAATAGCTCAGCAGCTCGAGTCCTAACCAAGGACCTAGGAACTGTTAAGGTATCGTTGGAGGATGTAAGCTGTTCCGAGTAAGGTGGTTTTTTGTAGAGTCAAAATGTTCAAGTCCGGTAAATTTAGAATTTCTAAATAGCGGGGTAGCCCTTTGGGTATTGCTCCAAGGGCTCCAATTACAATCAGAACAACACATGATTTCTTTTTCCATACTCGCTCAACTTCGATTTGCAAGTCCCGGTACTTTGTGATTTTTTCTTGCTGCTTATCTTCAATCCGTGCATCACCAGGTATTGCAATGTCAATGAACCATACTTTTTTCTTTTCAACTACTGTTATGTCAGGTGTGTTGTGGATCAAGTGCCTGTCAGTCTGAATCCTAAAGTCCCACAAGATCTTGAGTTTCTCATTCTCTAGAACTTTCTCAACCTGATGTTCCCAGTGGTTTTTGCTCTCCTCAAATCCAAACTTCTGGCACAATTTCCAGTGAATGATCTTAGCAACACGGTCATGGCGTTGTAGGTAGTCGGTTTGTGAAATTTTGCTGCATCCACTGATCAGGTGGTCGACTGTCTCATCTTTCTCATTACAGAGGTGGCATTTGCTGTTGGTGGTAACATGTTGAATTTTTGCCTTCATGCAGTTTGTGGCTAGGGCTTGTTCTTGAGCTGCCAAAATAAAGCTTTCTGTTTTTTTTTTCAGTACTCCTGATCTTAACCAGTTCCAAGTTAGTTTCTGGTCACCTTTGCCTTCAATACTTTTCAAGTATTGGCCTTGGAGAGCTTTGCTTTTCCAATTTTTAGCTCGCTGCTCAATTACTTCTTTCTTATATTCTGCTTTTGTTTTAGTTGTCTTTAAAAGGCCTCCTTTATTTACTTCCTTAATCATTGGTTCTTCACTTTTCTGGATGTAATCATTCAAGCTGCATTTTCCTTCTTCCACAGTCTGCTTTACTTGTAGGAGTCCTCGACCACCCTCTGCTCTTGGTAAATATAATCGGTCAACATCACTTTTAGGGTGCAAGGCATGATTCATTGTCATAAGCTTCCTTGTTTTTCTGTCCAAATTGCCTAACTCCATCTGGGTCCAGTCAATTATTCCTGCAGAGTATCAAATCACAGGTATAGCCCAGGTATTTATGGCTTTTATGATGTTTCCTCCACTCAGTTTGGACATTAATATCTTACGAATTCGCCGAATGTACTTGGCTGAAGTTATTTCCTTGACTTTATTATGCATTAAGTCAGAGGCCTCTAAAATCCCCAAGTACTTGTAGCCTTCTTCTGATTTTACTGCCTTTATCGTTTCTTCATTCTCTAGTTCTATTCCATCCTCTTCTATGATCTTACCTGCTTTGGTTGCTATTGTTGCACATTTGTCAATTCCAAACTGCATACCAATGTCTTGGCTGAATTCTTTTGTGTGTTCAGTTAATAAATTCAGTTCAGCTTTTGTTTTACCAAACAGCTTCAAATCATCCATGTACATCAAGTGCGAGATTTTCAGTCCTTTCTTTGCAAGTTCGTATCCACAGCTCAGATTTTTCAAAATGATTGTCAGTGGTAGCATTGAGAGTATAAAAAGTAGGGGGGGAAAGGGAATCGCCCTGGAAAATGCCTTGTTTAATTTCAACTTCACCTAGTTCTTCTTCATTAGCCATAAGTTTTGTTTTCCAGAGGTTCATTGAAGATTCCATGAATTTTTGTATGTTTCTGCTGATGCCAAAGATTTCCAGGCATTTCTTGATCCAGCTATGGGGAACTGAATCAAACGCTTTCTTATAGTCTATCCAAGCCATGAACAGGTTGATTCGTCTTTTCTTTGAGTTCTTTAGGATTAGCTTGTCAATCAGCAATTGATCCTTTGTTCCTCTTGAGTTTTTGCAGCATCCTTTCTGTTCTACAGGAAGCAAGTTATTTCTTTCCAGGTATCCATAGATTTGGTTTGCAATGATACCAGTAAGAAGCTTGCATGTTGTTGGCAAACAGGTGATTGGCCTATAGTTTCCCGGGGCCTTTCCTTTTTCTTTATCTTTTTGGATCAAAAATGTTCTTCCAGTTGTCATCCATTCATCATTTTCAGGTGTTTTTAGGAACTGGTTCATCTGGGTTGCCAATCTTTTGTGCACACTTGTAAGTGCCTTTAACCAGAAGCCATGTAGCTCATCTGGCCCAGGTGCACTCCAGTTCTTCACTTTTCTTGACTGTCTTTGCACCATTGCTTTTGTTATTTTCATGTCTTCCATTTTATGTACTTTAATAGAGTCCTCAACCTGTTTGATCCATTTTGCATTTCTGTTATGCTTCTTGTTGTTTTCCCACAAATTCTTCCAGAATTTCAGAGCTTTCTCTTTATCAGGCTTTTCATTTGTTGTTATTCCTTCTCTATTTTCTAAGCTCTTATAAAACTGGTGCTGATTTGCTCTGAACTGTGAGTTTTCTTTGAACTGAGTTACTCGGTTTTCATACCTTTTAATCTTTTCGGCGATGGCAACAACCCTCTGCTTCAGCTCTTCAATTACTACCGCAATTTCCTTATTCCTCAGATCGTATCTTGCTTCCAGGCTGCTTTTGACCTGCTTGTTCTTTAACTGACCTTGCCTTAGGTTCTTCAAGTTGCTCAAATCTCCACGTAATTTTTTTATCTTCAATTCTAACCGAATTTTCCACTTAGGCTTCCCCTTCTTGCCTCTTTGGTTCTTTTGTATTTTCAACCCCAGTTCTTTGGTGGTTATGACGGCTGCTGCATACATCAGTTGGTTTGTTTCAGCTAATGTAGTGGTTCTAATAGTTTGCACAGCCTCATTGACCTTTTTTAGTACATTTCTCAATTCTTTCCGGTTCACTTGGTTCAGTTTTGGCAAACGTGTTCTTTCAGCATCTTCCATTTGATGCTTTATTTTTCCAGCTAATTGAGCACTATCTTTTGGTATTTGTTCTTCAGTGCTTCCTTGTTCTATATCTTCATCCATTTCAGTATCCTCTTCCTCCCTTTCTTTCTCAATTTGCTTTTGAATCTGCAAATCATTCTTGATGTTACTCTTCTTTGTTGATGTACTCAGACCATTAATTGCTTTCTCTTCTATTGCTATTAATTCTTCTGTAGTGAAAAATTTGTGGTTTAGGATTACACGTCGTTGGTCCATTAACCTTTGTTCACTGGTGTCACAGTCTGTATGGTTCATCTTCCAAATCCGATACATTCGTTTTTGAAATCCACGTTTTGCTGGCTCAGACTGATAGTAAGCTTCCATAATAAAGGTGTTTTCTTCCTTAGTCCAGATTTTTCGCTTTTGGGGTTTTTCTTCCAGTAGCTTGTCAGCTCCATGCCCTGGTTGCCTAGCAGAGGGAGCTGAGCCCTGTAGCTCATTTTTCGTAGAATGCCCAGGAGCCATAGCATCCAACGGAACCCTTGTTAATCCGGGCGACGGTTCAGCCGGCATAAATTTCATTTTTTTTGTATTCACCATGTTTGAATGGGTTGTGGAGCAGATTTTGTCTGGCCCTTCACCTAAGATCTGTCTGATATGGTTGCACCTGTTCAGCATAGCTCTTAGGATCATTAGAGCATGCAAGCCCCTCCACCACGACAAGGTAGAGCTCCTCGGAGGGGTTTATTATTATTATTATTATTATTATTATTATTATTATTATTATTCGCACAGTCAGCCAGATATTCAGACTGGGTTTGGCATTTTTTTCTATCAAGTCCTTATCAAGGACCTGGAATAGGCAAATCTGGATGTTTGACGGTGTTACAGATATTGTTGCAGGATGGAAGCAGTTCCAAGTAAAGCACCTTCTGCAATTGACTGATGGCAAATTTGTCAATGCCTATAGTGTTCAAGTGGCACTCCAGTTGTTTTAGGACTGCACCTATTACTATTGGTACTACCCTTGCTTGCCTTTGCCATAGTCATTCTATTTCTATTTGTAGGTCTTTGTATTTTGTTATCTTCTCCAGTTCTTTTTCTTCTATTCTGCTGTCTCCAGGCACTGCCACACCCACTATCCAGACTTTTTTGTCTTTCTTATGGACAACTGTTAAGTGCAGAGTGTTAAGTGGCAGGTGCCTGTCTGTCTGGACTCTGAAGTGCCAGAGCAATTTAATTTCTTCATTTTCTATGACTTTTTCTATTACATGGTCCCACCCGTTCTGGTTTACAAGCAAATGATATTGCTTGCAGATCTTACAATGCACCATTGTTGCTACTTTGTCATGCCACTGCTTGTAGTCAGTTTGTGCAATCTTCTTGCATCAGCTTCCCCAGATGGTCCACTGTTTCTTCAGCTTCTTTGCATAGGCAGCATTTACTGTCTGTTGCTGTCTTCTCAATTCTGGCTTTGTGTACATTCGTCCTTAAGACTTGGTCTTGTGCACCCAGAATTAATCCCTCAGTTTCTTTCGTTAACTTTCCTGCTCTTAGCCATTGCCAGGCCTTGTTATTATTTGCTTTCCCTATTTTTTTAATGTACTGGCCATGTAGTGCTTTGTCTTCCAATGCCTCCATTCTTTTCTTCAGTTGGTCTTTCTTATAGGCCAGTTTGTTCTCTCTAGTAGTCAGAAAGTTTTTCTGACTTCATTGTCAGAAAAGTCAATACTGACTTCATTGCATCTTCTTCATTGTCCTTCAGATATTCTTCCAAAGCCCCTTTTTCTTCTTCAACTATCTGATGTATTTGCAACATTCCACGGCCACCTATTTGCCTTGGAAGGTAGAGTCCGTTAATGTTGCTGTGAGAATGAAGGGCATGATTCATTGTCATTATTTTTCTGGTCTTCCTATCCATTGTTTTTAATTCTGTTTGAGTCCAATTCAATATTCTAGCTAGGTATCTAATGACTGGTATCGCCCAAGTGTTGATTGCCTTGATGGTATTTCCTCCATTGAGTTTGGACTTTAAGATCTTTTTCACTCTCTTGATGTATTCACTTCTAATCTTTTTCTTGATTTCAGTGTGCTTGATGTTGTCATCTTGAAAGATACCCAGGTATTTGTAGTAATCGTCTTCATCCAGACTCTTAATATTATTTTCTTGGGGCATCTTGATTCCTTCAGTTTTCACTATTTTTCCTTGTTTGATAGCAGGGGCGGGTTTCAAAACCTGTTGCTACTGGTTCGCTCATGGGCGCGTGGGCATGCACACGATGCTTAGGCACATGCACATAAGCTTCCGGGCAGGTGGGCAGAGCCTCCCACCACCGGTTCGGTGACATCATATCGTCACCGCTACCGACTCGGCAGAACCGGGCTGAACCAGGAGGAACCCACCACTGATACGAACGGTATTGAGCAGCAATTCTATTTAGATGGTGTTTTTGCATATAGCTTTAGATCATAAATGTAAAGGAGATGGGATAGTCTGGAAGATGTTTTTGAAGTTTGAAAGCCATGGCCTGAGTTATTCAGTATTGTTGACAAAAGAAATAATGCAATGGCAAATAGTAGTGGTGATAGTGAATCTCTATTATTATTATTATTATTATTATTGTATACTTTATTCATTAAACATGAATAAAGTATGGTGGCTCAGCAGATTAAAGTGGTGTTAAGTGACACCCAGCTGCCTGCACCAGCTGCCTGCAATTACTACAAGTTCAAATCTCACCAGGCTCAAGGTTGACTCAGCCTTCCATCCTTCTGAGGTAGGTAAAATGAGGACCTGGATTGTGGGGACAATAAGCTGACTTTGTATAAAAAAGATCACCGCTTGGGGTGGGGGTGGGGGGAAGCCCTACTAAGCAGGTATATACAAAAGTATGAAGGCATTGTAATTAATGCATTAATGCATTGTAAGCAGCCCTGAGTCTCCGGAGAAGGGTGGCATATAAATTGGACCAATAAATAAATTAATTAATTAACATGAAACTCAGTCAACTGAACATTCAAAAATGCATCACAAATACCATTGACTGGTGCTAATGGTTGATATGGGTTGCTGCCAGCGTCCTAGGTATCAACCAAGTACCTTTTTAAGATGTACGATGTTCCAAGTAGCACAGTTTTTTGCAGTTCCTCTGGTCTTATTGCAGGAAGCTGCAATTTGTTATCTTATAAAATTCTTGGACATGGTACCAAGTGCCCCGATGACAATGGGTATCACTGTTACATGTTTCATCCATAATCGTGTAGTTTCGATGGCCAGATCGCGATATTTTGTGATTTTTTCCAGTCCTTTTTCTTTGACTCTGACATCACCTGGTACCGTGATGTCAATAAATTGTACATTTTGGTTTTTGACAACTGTGATATCTGGCGTGTTGTATTCCAAATTACGATCTGTCTGTATTCGAAAGTCCGACGAGATCTTCACCTTCTCATTTTCTATAACTTTTTCCACTTTATGTTCCCATGACCTTTTGAATATGACCAGTGGATTAATTTAGCAACTTGGTCGTGTCTAGCTTTGTAATCAGTTTGTGCGATTTTGCTGCATTCACATATTAAATGTGAAACAGTTTCGACTGTTGGATTGTCAGTGGATTTTTGTATCTTTGCTTTCATGGCATTAGTTTGTAGTGCTTGTTCTTGAGCAGCAAATATTAAACCTTCCATTTCTTTCTTGATGGTTCCCATCTTAAGACATGCTCATGTAAAATTGTCATAACATTTTCCTTCAATGTTTTTCAAGTGCTGTCCATGCAAAGCTTTGGTTTTCCATCTATTTAATCTATCATCCAGCTGTTTTTCCTTATATTCTGCCTTTGTTTCTGTTGTTTTGATAATGTTCTCTGTTTTCACAGCCTGCAGCAATTTTTCTGTACTTTGGTTCACATAATTATTCAAACTTCGTTTTTCTTCTTCTACAGTTTGATGGATTTGCAATAGTCTTCTGCCCCCTATTTTTCTTGGCAGGTACTACCTGTCGATGTCACTTCATGCACATAAAGCGTGGTACATATTCAAAAGTTTGCGTGTTTTATGGTCCAAGTTTTCCAGTTCAGCCAAAGTCCAGTTGATGATTCCAGATGAGTAGCATATCACTGGAACTGCCATCATGTATTAATGCTTTTAATTATGTTTCCGGCATTCAGTTTTGATTTTAATATTTTGCGGACCCTCCTTTTGCGTTGACTCTTTGACTTTCCCATTCAAGACGTTATCTGCTTCCAGGCATATCTATATGCCTCGATATTTGTAACCATCATCCTTTGCTAATGGTTTTACTTTGTTTCCATTTCCTAGTTCTATTCCTTCTATTTTTTTCATTTTTCCTTGCTGCATGGATAATATAGCACATTTTTCAAGTCCAAAGTTGATGATGATGATGATGATGATATATTACTATTATGTTATTTCTATTTTGTCCTTTGATTATCCAATCCCATAGATTAGAAATATCACCGGGGGGGGAGGGAGAGGGAGAGAGAGAGAGAGAGAGAGAAAGTATGACAGTGGACAGCATGTTGCTGACATTAAATCTTAGTTTATACATTATCAAGAGTCATACCAGGAACCAACAACCTCTCTGTGCAATGTATCCCTAGCAGGGGTGGTTCTAAAATTTTTTACTACCAGTTCTGTGGGCATGGCTTGTGGGCGTGGTTTGATGGTCATGTGGCAATTCTTTAGGATTTAGCAGAGATACTGGTCTACCAGGCTTTTAACTGCTTATAGAACTATATCGGTCTACCCATTTGTTCTTGAAGTGTCCTGGTTTACCCATTTGTTTTTTGAGTGTCCCAGTCTATCCATTTGTTTTTCGAACATCCTGGTCTACCCATTTGTTCTTCAAGTGCCTGGTCTACCCATTTGTTTTTCGAGCGTCCTGTTCTACCCATTTGTTTTTTGAGTGTCCCAGTCTATCCATTTGTTTTTCGAACATCCTGGTCTACCCATTTGTTCTTCAAGTGCCTGGTCTACCCATTTGTTTTTCGAGCGTCCTGTTCTACCCATTTGTTTTTCAAGCGCACTGGTCTACCACCACACTGCCTTTTAACACTGATCAGCTCTAGGGCAGCCCTTTGAAGCCCCGCGGCAAGAGTTTAAATAGTTTTTTACCTTCCAGCTGATCAGCTGGGACTTGGAAGGCAGCAAAAAATTGGGGGTGGGGCCAAATAAAAGGTAAGAATAATGTGGGGGTGTGGGAGGGCCCAGCTCCCGAACAAAGAGAACTGGTTCATATCGTCACTGCTACCAGCTCGGCCGAACCGGGCCGAACCAGGAGGAACCCACCACTGATCCCTAGGACCAAAACTTAAGGCTTGGTGACTGCTCTTTGAGAGAGGCCATTCACTCTTCCAAACTAGAAACTCTGATCTTCAGCTTATCCTTACTTCTAATACTCTGCTCTGACAAACACAGCCATATGTACAGGTAGTCGTCAACTTACAACAGTTCATTTAGTGACCATTCAAAGTTACATCACTGAAAAAGTCACTTACGACCATTTTTTACACTTACGACCATTGCAGCATACCCATGGTCATATGATGTTTGGTGATTGGTTCATATTTTTGATGGCTGTAGTGTCCTAGGGTCATGTGATCACCTTTGACAACCTTCCAACATGCAAAGTCAATGAGAAATTCAGATTCACTTAACAATTTGTTACTAACTTAACAAATGCAATGATTCACTTAACAACTGTGGCAAGAAATGTCGTAAAATAGGGCAAACTCACTTAACAAATCTTTCTCTTAGCATCATAAACTTTGGGCTCCATTGTGGTCGTAACTTGAGGACTACCTGCAGCTCAGTTCTGACATGCTGACACATACCCTGCTATTCTGACTCAATTGTTACTTTCTTTATGATAAAAGATAAAAAGTATTGACACTAAGCAAAACATGCCTCAGCCTTTCCCTGGGAATTTTAAAACATGCTCAAAAAATGTTTGGTTACTGACATAGATTCATTGGTGCGACTGCCACCCAACCAGATAAGCACCTACACGCATTCGAATTAAAGATGTCTAAGTGTAGAGTAGATACCACCTTTTTACACGGCAAATAGATGTATCACATTTGTGACTTCTTCTTTGCATGCAGAAAATCACCAGAACAGACAAAAGCTTCGATTAGCGCATATCTCTCTGGTGTACAAAGTTGAACGAAGAGCTGTCTTCATTCAATAAGGCCTGAAATCATTATGCACATTTAACATTATTTGGGGAACAAAGGCCTTTCCCTACCAGAGTTAAAGTGTTACCTATCCGTTTTTGAGTGCACGGAAAATCATATTAAAATGAAATTTCATGGCCAAGCTCTTGCCTGCCTCAATTACTCTTCTGTCCCTTGTCTTCCCTCCAAAATAAAACACAAAATCATCCGTGGAGGAGAAGGGAAAAATTATGTGATGTTTAGTTATAGGCCATGAAGCTGTTTTCCTTGCATCAAGGCAAGAGTTTCCCATTGTTTCAGTTTCAATTTCAGTTTATTCAAATTTATATACCGCCCTACTCCCCGAAGGGACTCAGGGCGGTGAACAGCCAATTAAAAATACAATAATACAAAAGTTAAAAATTTAAAATAAATTAAACAATTAGTGATGTTAAACCATCGTGATGTTGGTACCTACATTCTGCTCAATGGTGAGTTTCAAAATTTTTTACTACCAGTTCTGTGGGTGTGGCTTGGTGGGCGTGGCATGGCTTGGTGGGCATGGCAGGGGAAGAATACTGCAAAATCCCCATTTCCTCCCAATCAGCTGGGACTTGGGAGGCAGAGAATAGATGGGGGCGGGGCCAGTCAGAATTTTTACTCCAGGTTCTCCGAACTATTCAAAATTTCCACTACTGGTTCTCCAGAACTCGTCAGAACCTGCTGAAACCTACCTTTGATTCGGCTCTTTCTTCATCACTTTCTTCATCAGTTGCCTGTATGAATGGGCCACTAAGCCTAGATATTAAACACAACCTTTAGGATTTCCTTGGACCATGTCAAAGAGGGAAATACGCTACTCCTTGCTTACCTAAAGCAGAATGGTATGATACAATCTACGAATTCTTACATTTTTAAAAATATCAATACAGCCAAGGATAATTTACCGGTAAGTCTCTGCCATTGATAGGCTGCAGATGGGACGATTATAGCATTGTGGGGACATAGCAGAAAAGAGATTTTAGCCAGACCTATTTGTATCATGATTTGGGGCAAAAGGGGAAAGATACTCAGTACAGACTCTGTGCAGTGGTTAAGCACATGGCCACTTTTACCCACAACTCATATATTTGCAAGTAGGTTTGATACATTGTCCAAAATTCAGGATGCTGTAGGTAAGGATTTAGAAAGTGGTTATATCACTCCAGCTATTGTTTGCAGGGAGAAAAGAAACAAAGGTTTATTAACAGTACAGATTGATGCTTTAGCAAAACAACACCAGTTGTAAACTTCCAATCTAAATTAATCTTGATGGATTCTTTCTATGGCACTCGTAATGCCTGGGCAGAGAGGCTGCTGCAAATGAAAGAAACCTAAAATCTTGCCCTTCCAATGCAGAGTTAGAAAACATGATGTCAGAAGTGACTACATCTGACAATGGAGGTTTATTCCATAGTCTGGTGCAATGCATATCTAAAAGAACCTATTCTGAGAGACGACTGTGTACTCATTCAATGCACAGCTAGGAATGCAACTCTGAAGTAGCCATTTCACCCACATTTTGTTCATTGTATGAAGCATATTGATCTCTAGTTTGTTCAGTTGAAGGTCCCTCAGCCACCTTCTGGAGGCTATTCAAACTTATTTATTTATTGAAATTTGAATTTATTTATTGAATATTTATTGAAATGTGAAAGTAGAACTTGACAGGCAGGCATAAAAATAGAATTTGACATGCAAACCTTTGTGATGTATAGTGTACCATCATGTCTATCGTGTGCTTATATAATGGGTTCAGAACCCTGAGTCTTTCTTAGTCCCTAATCCTCTCCACGCACCTCCTCCTTTTAAGGGATGCTTCATCAATCTCTTAAATGTTTGAAAAGTTAAAACATTTCCTTCCTAGATCTAAGCCTACATTAGGCTAAGTGACACTAGTACATAGTAAAATGAAAAATTCAAAATAATATTTATTCAGAGAACAGGGATGTCAAAATGGGGAATTTTGATTTCCTAAATATTCTAGCATTTCTATGCTAAACCAGAAATTCAGATCCTGGAAGGAAGAGCAGACCAAACATGAGCATAAGAGAGGTATGGGGGTAAGCAAAAAAGAAATCGTCCTCCCCCGATTACTTTTCTTGCCACTTTGGCCATTAAAAATGAGGGGGGGGAGTAAAACCCCATACATTACCACACTAAATAAAGGCAATGAATCTAATGGGGAATTATTAGTCAAGCCAACACTCTTATAGAATGAAGAGAAAGATACTTTTCTTTGTTTTTGCTTACAGTCCCAAAATGCATTGGTTCTAGAGCAGGGATGTCAAACTCAAGGCCTGCGGGCTGGATCTGGCCTGCGGGGCTCCTTGGAAATAGCAAAGGACCGACACGTAGTGCCTCTGCAGCTGGATGGCCGCATGCAGCCCTCCCAAGCTCTCTTTTTGGCTGCAATGGCTTCCTGCAGCCCTCTGCCAGTGAAAACAGAGATTGGGAGGGCCAGTTGCGGCCTTCCCAGGCTCTGTTTTTGCTGGCAGAGGGCTGCACAATATTGAGCTGGCCATGTCCACCTGGCCACGCCCACCTGGCCACGCCCACTCATCTATGCCCACTCTTCTCCCCCAAGGTCAAACACAACTCTGATGCAGCCCTTAATGAAATCAAGTTTGACACCCCTGCTCTAGAGCAATGTTTTTCAAATTTGTCCATGTTAAAATGTGTGGACTGGACTTCAGTTCCCAGAATTCCCCGGTAAACGTGTTGGGTGGAGAATTCAGGGAATGAAAGTCCACGCATCTTCAAGCTGGCATGTTTGAAAAGCTCTATCTGCTGATCCTTACTCTGACACCTCTAGAGCGTGGCTTTCACATCCCAAGATGTCAGCTGTTCGTAAGTAGCTTTTATATATGCATGAGATCAACTGTTTGTTTACAGTACGAATGCCAAGGTACCTGAACTAAATCTGAAAGTCTGTTCACTTCCAGACTTGTTGACAAGCAAAGTTTGCTAATATTGCTAATCAGCACTCAATCAAAATATTAAATAATTAGGAGAGAAATGGCACAACGGGAAAGTGCATGTGTGAAAACAAATGAAGACCAAAAGATACCGGAGCTTAAATAAAGAGAAATGCTTGCAGCATACTGATAAAGTTAAAGAGATGTTAATGTAATGCTCTTCTCTCTCTAGTTGTTCCCTCCACTCCAAATATTTCTTCACTGATTCTCACTTAAGAATGCAATCATACTGCAGCCAGAGAATCCAACTTCAGCTCTCTGCATTCTTTTAGTCTTCATTTTAAATGTGACAGTAATAACTAATAAACAACATTTTCAGACTTGGGAAGCCAACATTTCCCCAGACCAAGGGCTCCTGTCATTAAACATTTATCGGCTTTGCCTGCGAGGACTTGTGACAAAGCTACAATGAAATTTGAAGACATTTTGTCCAAGTGCTATTCGCCCATCTACACTCGAGGAAATGTTCAAATGAGCCAGCCATTCATTCTTCTGTATTAATTCACCCCTCATTTGACATATAGAGAAACGTGGCCGAGGAAAAAATGGCAACAGTTTGTGCTTTCACAAATACAAAATCCTTTTTCAAAATTATTTCAAGGGCAGCCTCTTTATTTTCTCCCCCCACCCCACCCCAGAAGGGCTACTTTGGTTATGAGAGCCATTTTGAAAAAGTGAAAATTGCTTTGCAAAACACTGGGAGGGGGTTCTCCCATTGATTTACAGAGCTTGTGACCAACCAAGCCAAAAGCAATCTAAGCATCATATTTTGTGGCCTACTGGGTTTGTATTAGTATCCCCTGTCATATTGTAATAAGAGTAAAGAAAAAAAAATTCAAGTCTGGAAGGTTATTTTCAATTTAAAAGATAATAAATTGCCCAGATCTGGGACTTCCTCATATAAATTACAATTTGCATAATTCTCAGAGGATACGATAACTTTCAGATACCGTAACTTCTTGGACTTGTACAAAGCTATCTACATAGCCAATTTTTTTTCAACTCTCTGAAAAGTCAAACTTCCTCCTTGTTCTGTTCTTAAGGAACTGCTGTGTTGGGGGCGGCCATATCTATAATTCTACTTCCTGCTGATGGTTAGACAGCAATCCATCAAAAGCTAAGAGGATCCTGAGGGGAAGCATTTCTAGTATTGTTATGTTTCTCTGCACTTCGGTGAGAGTCTATTTTTTGTTGGAGTCTTAATCCACTGAAAATAGCTTCACAAATATAGTGCTTAAGTATAGTAGAATGCTCACTGCTTCATCTTTGTATCACAGATCTGATCCTCCATCTTAACTGAACCTGGTCTAATTTGCTTTCACTCTTTTTTAAAAGACTAAAGGCAACCAACAGGATTATATTGGGATTTCTTGATCTTTCATGATCCCTATCACTGAAACTATTATCAATCCCAATACATGAGGGGGAAAAAATCCAGTTTTGACCAAAAAAAGAAGAAGTAGCATTCCAAAAAAACAGCAGTAGCAAAAACACTAAAGGTGAAGAGATGTTTTGAGGTTTGATCTGGCATTCACTGTCATCTTCTGACAGATACTTTGATTTGGAATAAACTGAGGAATATTTGAGAAACTGGCCCTCACGTGTCTTCAGTTTTATTTGCTCTGCTTAGAGGACAGGACAGGAAAAGGGTCCAAATTAAAGGATCTGGTTCATCAATCATTGACTTTTGATCCTTTGAGGGAATTAACTTGGGAGAATCTGAAAAAGTAATGCAGCCAAATCTAGCCAAGTCTTTTTTTCCCCCTGAATGATGTTTTGTGATGTGCTTGGGGCAAATTATTTGCCTTAATAAATAGTCTGCTAACAGAATCTTGTATCATTCTATGGGCAATCCATTCCACCATGGCTTTCTATTTCCAGCCCACTGCTTTAAGTTGCTGTGGTTCCCCCAAAACTGTATGGACATGTTCATGGAGTCAAGCATAACTCAAGGACATCTTTAGCTGTACTTTATGGAAGCAAGCAAGCCATGTCTCTTGCAGACAAGAGCTTAGGTAGTGCTACCCGCGTTTCCCCAAAAATAAGACTGGGACTTGTTTTCTTTTGGGTCCCAAAATAAGCACTAGGGCTTACTTTTGTAGGATGTCTTATTTTTTTTCCATGCACGGGAGGCCCACTTGTGCTTGCTTGCAGCAGGGCAGGAGGCCACACGGTGTACCAGTGCAGCCACGAGGCAGGGCGGTGGAGCTGCCCCACACACCCCGCACTGGCTTACCTCAGGGCCCCTGCAGCCAGGCCATCCATACCCCAACACTTGCCTCACCTCGCAGCCACAGCACCAACACACCACTAGGCCTCCATTGCAGCTGCTAGCAAGCAGAAGTGGGCTGGTGGCCATGTGGAATCCTGTTGTACTTGGCTGCTGCTGTGACACAGCTGTTGGGACATGAATGGCCTGGCTGCGGAGGCCCTGAGGTAAGCCAGTGCAGGGTGCATGGAGTAGCTCCACCACCACCCTGCCTCACCTTGTGGCTGCGTCACCATGAGCAAACAGAATGGGCGGCTGGGATTAAGAACACAGGTTCTTAAGTAGGACTTTTTGGGGGGTAGGGCTTATATTAGGTTTTTGATGTGCATGCGTAAAAAGCATGCTAGAGTTCATTTTTGGGATAAGTCTTATTTTTGGGAAAACAGGGTATGCAGAATCCTGACATTAAATGAAGCCCAGCTCAGTGGCTTTGCTGCCATTGCCATTCTTAAGTGTCACATTGAGACAACTAGCAATACTGAAACAGACCAGCACAACTTCCAAAGCAAGTCCTCCGTTATGCTTTTTAGAGTCCACCATTTTTCTTGTTTATTTCCAGTCTAGGCCAGTAGCAGAGACCTGAGATGGATTACGTCGCCTTGTAGGACATAATACATGGACTGTGTCTGATTAGCCTAATCTAGAATGATTTTAATGCTTTGTGTATCGTAGGAACTGTACTAATGGGGTAGCTATAAATAAGATTTAGAAGCATATTGATATGGCTTGATGTTTATATAATTTTTTCCATTTCAGGTAAGTCTGGCTAACAGAGATAAACTTCATACTGTTAGACATACTTTTCATATTGTAAACTGTTGTGTTTAATACACAGTTACACAATTTTTCTCAACTGAGGACATCTTGAAATCTGAGTGACGCAGCAAAACCTAGTTTGTGGATTTAAATGGACTAAAATTACATTGGATTTCATTTACTTGACTTGACTTTTAAATGTAATAAATAATGTTCATATGATTACTTTTCTGTCAGGGACAAGATACCTTTTTTTAAGTAAAGTAAAATTAAGAATTGATTCTGGAAAATCTCTAAGGCTGTTTTTAGGGATTTCTCAAAAGGTTGCCGGAATAGCAAAGGGGCCAATCAGGTTGTGCACCTGTTGTATAACTACTGCAGATAAGAAACGAAGTGAGAATATTACAACGATCAAGTTGACACTTAGAAATGTCCCCAACAGAATAAAAGAGCCAGTTTGGTCTAAGGCAGGGCTGTCAAACTCACAGCCTGCGGGCTGGATGAGTCACGTCTAATTTAGCAAAGGAGGGGGGAGTCCTGACATGTCACGTGACGACGCCATGACGACACCAGTTTGATACCACTGGTCTAGGAGGTTAAGACACGAGGCTAGAAACAAGGAGACTATGAGTTCTAGTCTTGCCTTAGGCATGAAAGTCATCTGTATGACTTTGGGCTAGTCATTCTCTCTCTCTCTCAGCCTAAACTACCTGACAGGATTGTTGTTGTGAGGAAAATAGGAGGAAGAGGACTATTATGGATGTTCACCACTTTGAGTTACTTATAAAGTAATAAAGACGAGATAAAAATTCTATAAATAAAAAAGCTAAAGGCCACAGAATGCCATACTTCTTCATTTTAGGATTACAATATTTGTGGGTTCTCCAAAATGATTGCATAGTTTCAAGCTATAGGCAAGAGGAGAAAAGGGGATTCTTACAGCATTATCTTTCATCAGTTTATTGAAAGGGAAACAAGGTTAATTTACAGAAATCTTGGCAACTGAATTCTTTTCCTTTAAGCACACAATCGCTAAGTTCACCAGAGCAAAGACTTTATAATGCTCTTGCTAACAGTTATGTGAAGGACAGAGGAGGTGGTTGAACGGTAACTATTTTCCTGTGCAAATATTCCAAGTTTGCAAAATTTTAAATACCATTGTTCTTGATTCAGAATTTGAGAAGGCCATGCCAAATAATTTATGAGATCATTTTTAGAAGTCTTCTGTGCAGTGCAGTGGGATTCAAATAATTTAACAACTGGTTCTCTGTGCTAATGATTTCTTCCAACAACCAGTTCACCAAACTGCTCAGAAAGTTAACAACCGGTTCTCCCGAAGTGGTGCGAACTGGCTGAATCCCATCGCTGCTTCTGTGTCTATAAGACACACCAGTGTATAAGACACACCAAGATTTTGAAGAGGTAAGCAAGAAAAAAATGGTTTTGCCCTCTCCGGCCCCCAGGACCGCTCTGCAGGCCTCCTAAAGCTTTTTTGCAAAAACAGGGGTGGTTTTGCCCTCCCCAGCCCACAGGAGCACTCTGCAGGCCTCCCAAAGCCTCTGTGTGTCCTGTTTTTGCGAAAAACAGGCCATTTTTTGCAAAAATGGGACAAGCGGGGTGGAGCTTCGGGAGGCCAAAAATGGCTGTATTCAGTGTATAAGGCACACCAACATTTCCACCCTCTTTTGGGGGGGGGGAAGTGCATCTTATACTCCAAAAAGTAAGTAAGTAAGTAAGTTATATATATATATATATATAAAGTAGCTATGATTATAGGTGGTAGAAGGCATATATTGAAGTTATGTACTTCTTTCCTTGCATGGTCTATCCATGCAGTTCTCGATCTGGGAAGAACCAAAATCACAAAAGATCACTTAACTTCCTTATAGATTTTCAAAGAAATCAAAATTAAACATGCTGCTGAATCTATGCAGACATATAGCAACCTGCAATAAAAATTAACACCTGTTAAATCCATGGTAAACATGCACTGTAAACAGTATATTATAATAAAATGTCCACTGTGCATAATAAAACAGCCACAAGTACATTTTTTATTCATTATATGCCACCAGGTTGGTGTTAGCTCTTATCAACAACATAAATAAACCTTACAAATGAAGGCAATTATACCTGTTCCAGGATAATGTTGCAGGATCTAATCTGGGCCGGTCACCAGGACCAGAGATTTTATCTTCCAAACTTTCAGACTCCTGCTGGAGCCCATCCTCAGGGATCTCTCTAACAGAGTGACCTTCTCCAAGGTGATCCGACTCCAAATTGGCCCTTCAGGTCTTCCAACAATGAAAGAGTGAAGTATCGTATAAGAATTCAGAAGAAAGCTTCAGGAGGTACAGTCAAATTTGTGGCAGCCAATTGTAACAATCTTTTTAGTTTTTTAAATTATTGCATCCTTTTCAATAACCCCTTTCAAGCTGCAACAGGCAGGAAAACATTTTAATGTCATGTGGCATGTTTGTGTAGATATTGGTGCCTAGATGTTTATCCATACTTTGAATAACAACAAAACATGACATTTGGTTAGCAAAATTATAGAATAACAGAGTTGGAAAGGACATGGTATTTCAAAACTAGAATGGGCAAGCATCTGAAATGCAGAATGGTAATTTAATTGGGAATATTAGAGAAGGACAAATACCAATTGGAGAGGCACAGGAGAGGCGCAGGAGAGGTGTTACCAATTGGTTACCAACACCTCCTGCGCGAGCTGCACTGGCTCCCGGTGGTCTTCCGGGTGCGATTCAAGGTGTTGGTGACCACCTTTAAAACGCTCCATGGCTTAGGACCTGGTTACTTACAAGACCACCTGCTGCCACCGATAGCTTCCCATTGGCCAGTATGCTCCCACAGAGAGGGCCTCCTCAGGGTGCCATCGATCAAACCATGTCGACTGGCGGCCCCCAGGGGGAGGGCTTTCTCTGTGGGGGCTTCTGCCCTTTGGAACGAATTGCCCCCGGACTTACATAGGATACCTGACCCTCAGGCCTTTCGCCGGGCCCTGAAGACATTATTATTTCAGCAAGCTGGTCTGGCGGCATGAGAATTTTAATGAGTTTTAGTTTTTAGTCTTTTGGCATTTTAATTATTGGTATATTATTTAATTAGTTTTAAATTGTTTTAACTTTTGTATTGATGTTTTTTATCATTGGCTGTAAACCGCCCTGAGTCCCCCAGGAGAAGGGCAGTATAAAAGTTCAAAAAATAAAATAATAAAATAAAAATAAATTCACACCAGCATCCCTCCTCTTACCATGAATGAGAGTGAAAACCCAGATCCACTCAAAGCAAGTTCTGTAGTAAAGTTCTTTTATATCTGTTAGCAAAAAAAATAAAATAAAAGTTTGATGTATTTTAATTAATTGCTCCTTAGTTAGATGTTTATGGTTACCGCATGAATGAGCGGGATTAAGAGAAGCTAAGCATTATTTTGTTTGTTAAGTGAAATAAAATGTGAAAAATACATCATTCGTGGTCTACAAATCTAAAGAAAAAAAATAAAGAGGAAAGAGAAGGAGAGGCATAAACACACATACAGAAACAATATTAAAATGAATCAGCAACCAGAGAGATTGATTCATCTTAATCGATGCCTTAATGGTTGATTGATTATGAAGTGGATGAACCCATCATCACATAAGCACTGATATCCAAGTGGAGACTGAGGTATTCTTTTATAACATAAGCTGATTTTTTTTACAAATGATATAGTTGTAGCCCTAACACCTTTCACATCCAAAGCATGCTCCAGCAGGAAGTAAACAGAGCAGCCATAAATCAGGAAGTCTACCTACTGTTGTTCTTGCTCAAAAAGCCATAAATCAGGCTTTAGATTTTCACCTGTCTTGTAAAGGATCAGGCAGTAGCGCTACTGAGATTCAAAACTCCAAGCAACAGCCCAGCCCAGTAAAGTCCAAGGAAGAGCTAATTGCAGTTGCCATGTTCAGTCTGAAGCTAGGCTGTCAGAAGTTGTTCTAGAGCAGGGGTGTCAAACTCGATTTCATTTTCTGCAAGAAGACTCCTGCCACTGGCATCAACTTGGACTACAAAAGGTTGCTCCAGGTATCTTAGTACCGGTTCTTTTGCAAAATGCCTTTTTAAGCATTCAAATGCTCATTGGCATTCTAAAGTCCAATTTAGGGGGTGCCCTGGCCTTGGCTTTGTAGGACCACCCCTGGTTTTTAGCAGCTCAGTGATGGGAAGAGCAATTTCTGCAAACGAGGGGATAAATTGGCAGTAAAAATTTGTGAACCCCCAAAAACTTTGCAACTGTTTCCTGCTGCATGGGGGTTGCCAGTCTAAGATCACTTTCACTTTCCCCTGGTCCATTTCTACCCCCTGGTTCGATATGCGGTAGCCAAGGTAGTCTAGAGCATCTTTGTGGAACTCACATTTTGACAATGTTGCATGCATCTTGGCCACCAATAATTTATTTAACACTTGCTGAACCAATTCCACATGTTCTTCCAGGGTTTCAGTGTAGATGAGGATGTCATCTATGTAAATGAGGACCCCATTATACAAGAGCTCATGCAGGACTTTGTTAATCAACTGCATGAAAACTCCAGGGGCTCCTTGTAGTCCAAATGGCATCACCCTGAATTGGAAACTTCCTAAGGGGCAGTTGAAAGCAGTTTTCCACTTGTTCTTCTTTTATTTGTATGAAGTAGTACACCTCTCAGAGATCAAGTTTAGTGAATACTTTTCCTTTTGCCAGATTCCCAAAATATCTTTGAAATATGAGGGGCAAGGGGTAGTTGTTGTGTATGCACATGGCATTTATTCCTTTAAATATTCCTTATTTAACCAGGGGTGGGTTCTACATACCTTTACTACCAGTTTGCAATGGGAAAGTGCGCGCACGCACTTCTGCACATACACAGAAGCTTCTGCCCATGCGCAGATCATCCATGATGACGTTCGGGTGGGTGGGCGGAGCCTCCCACCAGTTTTACTACCGATTCGCAAGAACCAGACCAAACCAGGAGCAACCCACCACTGCAGAGAATCAATTTATAAACAGAAAGCAAACCTGAATTGGTGTTTCAAGATTACTGGAGGCTAAATCTTTTAAAAATTAAAGAATAATAATTTTATACATCTCCAACCCCAACCCCATTAGTCTCAAATCAATATTTTTTTTCATATAGTGATATGATCCTGTACTAACCATTCCCACAATAGGATTGTTTATTTTTTACCTGCTTATTCATATTCCATAGAGAAACTGAAGTCAAAATATTTGCCTGCTGATAAAGATCTTTTTTTAATGCTTTTTTAAAAAGTAAATTAGAGAGCGCAGATTGAATGTTCAAAAGCAACATTGTTTGTAATCAATAGGCCAGGTCAATATTATTCCATCAACGTTTAACAAGAACATTGGAGAATAACTTCCACAGGAGAATCTTTTCCAGGCTTTAAAATCGCACTTATATAATCCTTACTAAACTAAACTAGAAAAAAAATTATATATATAAAAAAGAATCAGTTATTAAAAAGACCTTTAATAGAATGGGGGCAATAATTCAGAATCTGATTAATTCCTTTCATTTGGATAAACCTGTAAATTGGGAGCTTTGCCTGTACTTATGGATTTATTTATATGTATAATTTCTCAGAGAAACAATAAAGAAATAGTGAAATATTCAGATAGACAGCTTGATCAGCTTGAATTTTTGGAAGTGCTGTATCATCTGAAAATAGATTCAGTTTCTTCTCAGTTACATTTGACACTGTATTATATAATCAACATTTTACACAGAATTATATAATCAATAAAGATTTTTTTTAATTATGTAATTTATTCTGGCATCTCTAATGCTAGAGATAACATTACACTGTTGCAATCGTTGGTAAACACTTACCAGGTCTTTTATTTTGCCCTTAATATCTTTGTTTTACACAATTCGGTGAATATTCTGTTTCACATCCCTAAGGGCAATTAAGGTCCTACTTAAGACTCATTAAAACTGTATGTAATGTGGATTGTCTTACATATATAAGGAACACTTACAGTACATGATCAGCAAGAAAAAAAACTGAGAATGTAACTGGGGTTATAGTAGAATAGTCAAAAATCCCTGCCAAGAATATTCTACTTCAGAGGTCTCCAACATTGGCAACTTTAAGCCTGGTGGACTTCAACTCCTAGAATTCCCCAGCCAGCAAAGGGGAATTTTGGGAGTTGAAGTCCTCCAGGCTTAATGTTGCCAAGGTTGGAGACCCCTGTTCTACTTCATTCCTCTATAACTTTCTCATCCTCACATTTCTTCCATATTGTCCTTCAGTATTCCCTTGTCACCGAGCATGCCCAATACTCTGTGGATTATTGTATTTTACAGTTACAAAATTTATTTGCCACCCAACTCTCAACAACTCTGGGTTCTTTGGAAATTGTTTAAAAAAAAACATTTCAAAACAAGAAAACAAAACAAAACAAAACAAAATGTAGGGTTAACAAATCCAGGCAGGATCAAAGTAAAAAGAGAGAGTTTCAATCACATAAGAGCCAGCTCTTCAGCGCCCTTCAAAACCCCAGGAGAGGGATACATTCAAATCTCACGGGAAATTCATTCTACAGGGCAAGCCACTGTTGTGACCCAAGGCCCAAGTAAGTAGTAGGAAAATCAGTCAGTGAAAACACAAACTTTATTTGAACAGCTGAGAATTACTTCATTCCCAGCATTTTTCAACTAAATTAAAGCAAATTCCTACCAACACAAATTCCTCAGTCCTATCGCAAACCTTGATCCAATTAGGCAAACTGCCAAAGGCCTTTCTTGTCAAACATTCAGAAGTCACAGATACAAAAATAAATGCAAGACGTAGATGAAGAAGACGACGCTGCCAACTTTGTTTTCCGGCAAAGCCCAAATGCCATTGCTGGTCTGTTTTAAGCCTTATGGGAGGGGCCAATCATCTCTTGGCCCTACTCCTGAGTTGTCCTCTTTGCTTGAACTGCTCTTGCCTTCTGGCAGCTCTTCTCATGCGTGCATTAGGAACAGGCTCCTCCTGTTCCTCTGCCTCACTCCTATTAGTCTCTGGAGGCTCTGGAATCCGCACCTCACTCCCTGATGGCCCTGGCCAAATCTCTTCCTCTGACACAGAGCCCTCGTCCAGGCCTTCCCCAGCCTCCAGGACTGGCCCATGGTCTTCCTCAGCCTCATCGCTGTCTGACTCTGCTGCCAACTCCACAGGCTGCTGGCAGACCACAACAGGCACAGCTACAGAGAAGGTGTGTTTTCAGGATCCCATTAGATGACATTTTTTCATCAACAGAACCCAGAGTGTACCAATCCTGCCAGATCAGATTGTCCAGGTAGACATTATGGCAGATGAGCAATCCCTCAACTAACCAGGCTCTATGCCATGGTTCATCATTCATAACAATGAATAGTGCTGCTGTGGGTGCCAACAACATCTACAGGAGGTTGGGAAGGGTTCAAATCACAGCAAAATGTGGTCAGAGCATTATGATCTACGCCTTGTCCCTTTTGTACATGCATTGGCATTGCACGTGTGAACACAGAGGAGAGTGTTTCCTTGCAATGCTATGACTACAGCCTTGCTGGTGTTCTCTTGCACACACAGACACACCCATGGCAGGGGTTGGTTCTACTTACTTTTACTACCGGTTCGCAATGGGGCCGCACGCATGCTCTTCTGAGCATGTGCAGAAGCATTTTGATGACGTCGGGGTTGGTGGGTGGGGCCTCCCACCAGTTTTACTACTGGTTCTATAGAACCGATGCAAACTGAGGGCAACTCACCACTGACCTATGGACATAATCAATAACATATACAATATATAGTTCAGTAGCTTCACTCAGGCTTCACTCACGCACAGTGTTTCTGCAAATGCGCAGAGCATCCGTGATGACCTCCGGGTGGGTGGGTGGTGCCTCCCGCTGCTGCCTCCCGCTGCTGCCACTACTGGTTCACCCGAACTGGGGCGATCCGGTAGAAACCCACCCATGCTGACTGCAACCCGACATAGTTGCAGTCAACATGGCCTAATGGCTCCCAAAATTTAATGGCCATGACGGCTAGGGAGACATCACCAACATCGAACATTTCAAGTGTACGAGCCCTTGGCACTCATAATTTTTAGCAGAATAACCTGAAGAATATGAAAATCAACCCAATATATTGAAATGGGGGGGAATACAACTGGAGAAAACTGTTTGCAGTCTCCAGCATCCTTCAGACAAGAGATGAAGCTGTGCACCATTAGCATTAATGTTTCTTTTTTCAATAAAATTCTCCTTTTAAAAAATAAGAATTTAAAACAGAAGATTTGCAGATTTGCAAACGGTCACCGATAGTGATGCAAAACAAAAGTCCTAGAAATATTGTCCTGGAAGACTGGCTTAAATAAAATTCTCTTTAAAGGAATCACTGTCAGTTAACATTCATTTTGCTGGCCACGAATAACATTCCTGCCTATCGCTAACAAGAAGCTTCTTCTATATGCAGATTTGCATCCCAATTAATGAGTGTGCGGGTAACATTTTCTGCCATGACTTTCATATAGCAGCTGCCAAAAAAATGTGGGGGGGAGGAAAGGAAAAGAGCAGGCTGGTAATAACCTCATTAAATTATTATATTACACTTTACAACATTATGCCAATTTCCTCTCCAACTGACCTCAGGTTTTCCTGAAACTTGTGTTACAGCTTACTCTCACACAAACGCTCATTAGTTTGCACGGAATCTAGTATTAGAGAAAAACTGGGGGAGGGGGTGTTCCCCTCCAGTTTTCTTTGCATTCCCACACCCCAATTTATTCAAGCACTTTTCATTATGTGATAATTACTTTGACTGCTAATGGTTGAAGAGAACAATATGTGCTGCAATCCCTGCTCTTTTCATAAGAGAGAGAGGAATTTAGGTATCAGAGCTCCCGTGACACAGATGCTACTGTCTCCTTGTTTTGTGTTTTCTTCAAGCCCCGAGGATTTTTGGTTTTTAAGTTGTTACAGCGATTTTTCATGCTGTCACCCCCAAACATGCATATTGACAAAAATGTCAAGGAATTGCCTTGCATGCATTTATTTTCTTTCCTCTAGAAAGAATAATGAGAAAGATAATTTATCCTTGAAAATGCACATAAATCCATAGCTGAGAATGCACTTCAGTTTTTCTTAATACTGAATAATTAGTAAAAGATTTTTCTTGGAGAAGCTTGCTTTTAATGGGCCCAGTTAATACCAGACTTTGGGTTCCAGGTTCAGGCAATATGACAGCTACTCCACAGAGCACACATTTTGAATATCAGTGATGTATCCTTGGACCAATGTTCATCATGCGAAATTTAATTAAAGCCAATAAAAGTACCAGTCTTATTAGATGAGTAGTTGCTGTTTTCAGATTGCTAGAGCAAATGTTTCCTTGCTGTAAGCATAAGAGTTTGGAAACATTTGACCATTTTCAAAAGAGGCAACTAAACAGAAAAGACTGAAAGTCACTTGAGACCCTCCCAAGCAGTGTGGTAAAGTAATACCGCACTGAATCAGTCAACAAAAGGGAGGGCATGGAAGATACTTTTCTCAGGCACCTAAATGCATAAATTGAGGAACCATTCAGAGAATATAAAGAATTAAAACCAACAGGACACATATACACACCCAGCCTGCAATACAGGGGTAACCTGGATTTGTGCTGACCAACTACTACAACTGCACAAATAAGTTGGTGCATGATGAAGAAGCATGTTTTACTATAAAAAGCTTCTCAAATAATGTGATTAACATCCAATTGGTTGGTTGACCTATCAGTTACTAGCAGGAGTGGGCTGCTGGGGGCTCGCAGGGGTTCGGGAGAACCTCTAGCTAAGATTCTGTGCAGTTCGGGGAACCCCTAAATCCCACTCCTAGCTGGCCCCTCCCCTCCCAGGAATCCCCACATGGCCCGTTTTGGATGCAGGTAAGTACAGGGCACATGCGGAGGTTTGGGGAGGGTAAAAAACAGGCCTACCGGAAGTTCAGGAACGCCGGAAATGGGCCTGTTTCTGGCTTCCAGAGGGCTTCTGGAGCCTGGGGAGGCCGTTTTCACCCTTCCGGAGGCTCAAAAAAACCTTCGGAGCCCAAGGGGCAAACACACACACACACACACACACACCATGGTGCAGGAGGCCAACTAAGCCATGTGCCCATCATGGCCACACCGACACAGCAACCACAGAAAACCACTTGCTAAAATTTTTGAAGCCGACCCCTGGTTACTTGGTGGCAAAAAGTGTCAGAGTATCTCTGATCATCCAGATTTTTGCAGCTGAAATACAATCACCAGGTAACTGTTGAAGAGGTGGAGTTTGAGAAAGGGCTTTTGCTAGGTATGTCTAAGTAAACTGGCTGACCCTGTACCCTTCAAAAATACAACAAATAAAGTGGCTTCAGAAGTGCAGGTTCCAGTTCCCTTACAACCGGAGCAGAGATGAACATAGAGGAAGGTGCCCTATCCACATTCCTTTCCCCACACAAACAAAATCTTCCTGGCAATCTGCTCCACAGCACAAACAGAAGAATATACAAGACAAGGAGGCAAGGGACATGATGGTACTAGTCTTTTGGTTGATCCACCTACCCAATCTTGAGCTGTGGGAGCACAGTGGTTTGAATGCAGTACTGCAGGCTACTTCTGCTGACTGCCGGCTGCAGTTGGGCAGTTCGAGTCCCACCAGATCAAGGTTGACTCAGACTTCAATCCTTCCGAGGTCAGTAAACTGAGGACCCAGATTGTTGGGGACAAAATGCTGACTCTGTAAACCATCTACAGAGGGCTGTGAGCACTGAGAGCACTATGAAGCAGTATAAAAGTCTAAGTGCTATTGCTACCCATTAAAACAAAACAAAAAAAGCATAAAGAAGCCAGGAGCTTTAGATTTGCTCACAACCCACAGAGGTTTACAGAAGAGGTGCAGAGTTCAGTGACCAAATAGAAAGCAGCCCCGCCAGAACAATAGGCGCAAAACTGCCTATTTTAAGCCACTACTCTTGGGTGCCTAACTTGTCTGATGAAATGTTGTGTGCCAGTATAATATGGAAGATGTCATTTCCATACCAGTGGGCTGATAGTGAGATGTAGATAATGTCTTGAGGACATATCCTCAGGCAAATGGAATCTCTTCACATTATCAGTTTTTTCCAATCCCAGGATGTTGGGTGAATGGTGAAATCTTATGAACAGAATCTCTAAGGTGATAGAAGGATAAAGAATGTGGCTAACCAGAACACTGATGAATTACAATCCCAATATCCCTCAAAATTGATGATACTGGTTTTCAATTACTACGGGACCACCAGTTTCTTGCCCCTAATACACATGTCTGAAATAGTTCCCAGCTCTCAATTAATGAACCTCTTTCATTAGTCAACCTATATAACTGAGAAACTGATTTGATTTGATTTGATTTGATTTGATTTGATTTGATTTGATTGCTGCTCGTCTCACCTAGAGGCAACTCTGTGTGGCTCACAAACATTTTTAAAATATAGGTTATCATATGTGTAACTGGAACGGATGGATACTTGTTATAATTTGTGAATCTGACACATTGCTTTCTCCCTGGTTCTTAAACAGGCAGTCACTGAATGGTAAAATTGTATGAGAGTTGTGAAGTTTTGTATCTATATATATGAATGGTTGGTCATTAAAACGCCATTAACTTGTTTGTTTGTGGGATTGGTAATCTACTCACTTCAATCAAATTAAATGATGCTTAAGTGGCTCCAAATTGAAAATACAGAAATATGTTAATTAAAAATATTTTAAAAATAGTAATTTAAAAAATCAATATCTGTACTGGTCTTCAACTGCAAAAAAAAATAGAATTGAATTGAAATAAAGCAAAAAATTAATTTTACAACAATAAATATAAATTACCAATAATTAGAGCTTTGCAAAAACTATTCAAGGGAGGGATTTAAGAATGTTAAAACACCCCTGTGTACCCAGATTGGTCAAGAGTAGCTTGTTTCAACTTATTTCCAATTCTGGAGCACGATTCAGAAAAGTGAGCTCCATTTCATTTGGGAATCAGGAACACTATCCAATTCCGAATTTTATTTTCTTGGATGTAATTTAAAGAGATCCAGTTTGGTCTAGTCTAGTGGTTAAGGTTTTGGCCTTAGAAATGAGGAGTCTGTGAGTTCTAGTCCTTCCTTAGGCATGAAAAACTGGCTAGGTGACTTTGGGCCAGTCATTTCCTCTGACCTACCAATGTGGTTGTTGTGGGGAAAATAAGAGGAGGAAGGAATATTGGATATGTTCACCACGTTGGGTGAAAATAAATAACAGTGGGAAATTAAAAATAATAACAGTGGGAAATTAAAATAAAATAAAATACCAGAAAGAGGGTTGAACACAGTTCCTACAATGCAGCTGTGGCCTTTTTTGAAGCCCTTTCCTCAGGCCTCATGAATTCAACTTCTTTAGTCTAGACGGGAATTATCTTTTGAGGCTAAGATTACATCCCTTCTCCACCATAGGACTGAGCAAGTTTGTCATGGAAATTGGAGGCTAAAGAGTTAAGAATGTGAGCTCAGCAACAGTTAGTGAAGCAAATTAGAATACAGAATAACAGAATTGGAAGGGACCTTGGAGTTCTTCCTATCCAATCCTCTGCTCAAGCAGGAGACCCTATACCACTCCAGACAAATGGCTGACCAATCTCTTCTTAAAAACCTCCCATATAAAAACTACAACTTCTGGAGGCAAGTTGTTCCACTGATTAATTGTTCTCACTGACAGGAAATTCCTCCTTAGTTCTAGGTTGGTTCTCTCTTTGTCTCTCTTTCCATCCGTTACTTCTCGCCTTGTTCTTATATTATAAATTATATACATTATAAATTATAGTGAATCATTGTTTTATAAATTATATATGGGTGTATGTGTATGTTAGTGAAACTATCGGAGAAAAAAGTTGCTAAGAAACACATTATATGATAGGCAAAGCCTAGCACTTGTTAACTCATCCTATTGGGACAGTTCAAAAGAAGTTGCTCAAGAAGTGATCTGAGATTAGCAGCTTCAGAGATAAGAAAGATTGACAAAGAAGGGACAGAATAAATCCTCAGCTCTCTAACTACATCCTACTGCCCCCTGAAATCAATAGGCATGAGATGGTGAAAAGTCAGTGAAGAAACAGCTCCAAAAAGAGACTGGAAACAGGATGTCCTTCATCAAAAGAAGAAAGGGTAACATTTTCCTCCCAAAATACCCCTTTGATTGTTTCCTGCCATCCTTTCTGACTGTATCGATTAGCATTATTCATAGGCATCTCATCTTCATCGTATATTTTGGAATTTTGTCTCCAGACTTTTAGCAGCCACTAATTCAGATGTTTCATCCCTTCTTCAGATGTCAACAATCCTTTCTGACCACCATTTGATTCATTCCCTTCCTGAACTCTTTAGCCAGCCCTAAACCGAGTGGTCCTTACCTGAGAGAGCCTGTTCACAAGATTTCACTCCATCCAAGTTCCTGCAAAAGAAGAAGCCAACGGTGATTTGAAGACAAGAGTGAGAAGAACTTTTCACCATATCATTTTAGATCAATATTGAAAATAGTAATTCTACACTACCAAGAGACACAGAAAGAAGATGTTTTTTCATTATAGTTTTCTGCTTGTAGAACTGACACCAGAGACACCAGTGATTAGATTTGCTTTGATCCTATTAGCCATTCATGTGCAAGTTAAAATACAATTCTTTCAGAGGATTTGTTTTAATTAGTTAAGAAAATGCCACAGATCTCGGCCTGCTTGGCCACATTTGTGCTGAGCCCTCACAAATAACTTGCAGGCATTGAATGCTTGTCAATCGTGGGTTTGTTCGTGCTACAAGCTTGCTACAAAGCAAGCTGAGCTCTACAGGTTTAAAGTTGGCGCTTAGTGTCCGCCTCTCAGCACCCATTTTCAAAGAAACGTCCCACCCCTCCAATCACCCAGGCCATCAGCGTTGGCTGTCACTCGATCCCAGCTGTTCAGTAGTCTGGATCAAACAAACCACCAGCCCGTCACTCGCTGCTCCTTCCTACGTCATCTGGCAGCGCCTGGATTCCAGCCACAGCCCAATCCTACTGCCGCCAAGAAGTCCTGTTTCTCGACCACCCACTGCTACCATCACCACCCATGTCTCCGGCTTGTGTAACCGCCATCACCATCACTCATGTCCCGTTGCAGCGCTCTGTGGCATCAGTCCACGGTCTTTCTGCAGCCCACCGGGTTCCCCGTGTTTTCTGGCATTCGTCTGCGGCTCATGTGTTGAGCGGTGGACATGGCTCGACAATAGACTTGTTTATGCAAACTGGTTTTCAGATAATTAATATATATTTCTTGCAAGTGTTTTTGGCCTGATACCATATGGGGCCTTTTACATGTAAACCACCAAGAATCACATGATTAAAATCATTTTGAGCCAAATGACATAGCATCCTCATTTGCAGCATGCCATTAAAAATTGGATGCGGAACTTTGAAGGTGCGGGGAAGTCCATTCCTGAAAAGGCAAATTAGATCATCTTCTCTAAGGGTCTGTTCAGAACTGGAACCCAGCACTAACAAGCATTGTTACAGATATATGACCATCATAATTTGAGCCTTGTCAGATATATTTATGCTTTTGATGATGGCTGAAATTTATTCTGAAATTGAAACCGTGACTCCAGCAACCATCTCTCTCGTTTTAATGATAAACAACAGGATGGTCACATTCATAATTGGCTACGCAAATCTAGTAACTATTTAACTGCCAGTTTTTGCAAAACTCAGAAGAGTTTTCCATCCAGCTTGACAGGCATCACCCTCACAATCTACGGCATGAGACTCTAATCAATACAGAAAGGTTCCTATAAAACTGCAGAAAGGGTTCAGTTGTAAAACTAGAGATGCAGACAACCCATTTGTTTCGTGAAATGACATGCTGTCAGACAGTCTTGTTAATGACTTCTCAGAGCCCTTAATCTTAGCAGCCAGGTTTTCATGAATCATTTCATCAGAAAAACTGACTTCCCCATCTTCGACCTGCTGCAATTTGCTCATTACGAGGTAACATAATTTGAGAAAGGAGAAGGAGAATAACAGAGGTTTGTAGTAATTTTATTAAAAATAACAGTTAAACATTCAATCAAAAAGTAATAGAATATGATAAAGAAAAATAGAAGAAATATATAGGAATAGCATTTAGACTTATATACCACTTCACAGTGCTTTACAGCCCTCTCTAAGCAATTTACAGAGTCAGCCTATTGCGCCCAACAATCTTCCCCAACCTCAGAAGGATGGAAGGAAGACTGAGTCAACCTTGAGCCAGTGAAACTCAAACTGCCAAACTTCTGGCAGCCGGCTGTCAGCAGAAGTAGCCTGCAGTACTGCATTCTAACCACTTTGCCACTATGGCTCTATAACTGACTTCCCCTTTCATCACAAGTATAAATAATTTTAGTAACTGACCACCTTCTCTTAAAATATAACAAATGATCTCTTCTTCATATATCCCAGCTCATATCTATAAACATATCCATAAAGCCTTGCCATTTCAGTCCTGATGTCAGCAAAAGTCTATTTAAGTTTATCAGAGATACAGTATATTTATTTTGACCTTGGTCAAATAAGCCAACTTCTTATTCTTTGTCTCTTCTCACAAAATTCTTCAAAGTTTTAACAAAAGTCCTTTGTAAATTCAGTATATAAAAAATATTAGGTTGACTCTCCTGGCTTATTATTTGTATGCCACTTCTGTTTATTAAAACATCCACTAGTTTCTTGTGTATGCCCAGTATAGCATCATTTTTCATATCATCCTTGTAGCCTGTCATTTTGAAATCCACTTTTAGATCAGTTTCAATCTTGTTTAATCTTGTTAGATTAAACACAGTCTAAAAAGGCAGACATTCATCAAATTAATTTCCATTGTTAATTTTTCAAAAATATCCTTCAGTATGCCCAATGTTAAAATGTTTTATTTAATTCTATATTAGTAACTCAAATTTAAGTCTTTAATTCCTTCTTATTCTCTCTAGTGTCCAACATTCAAAGTCTCATACCATGTTTTTTTAAAAAAATCATAACAAAAGCATTTTTCCATAGCAAAAATTCTTACAATTAATTCCAAACTGTTATTTCAAATCAACCTCAACTCTATGTCTGTCTGAAACTTTCCAAAATCAAAGTTCTAATCACCCTTTTTCTGTTTATTCCAAAAGATTTTTTTTAAGTCCTTAAACTTTTATTTAAAACTTCTTTCACTAAGGATTGAAGGAAATTCACATAGTGCTTAAAATTTGTCCATCTGAATCCAATGATAGTTGAAAATTGCTGTTAAAAGGCAATATCCTTATTGCCTTTATTAGAAAAGTTATTAGAAAAGGAAGTATGCAAACTCAACATCCTTTTTGAAGGTGCTAACTGAGGTTTCAGCAAGATAGTTATCCTATTATCTCCCAGAGCTTTAAACCAATTGGAGACCACTGTCTTGAAATCTCCCTGCAAGGAGCAAACTGTCTGGCTCACTTTCGATGATCCAATGTCTTTTTCTGATCTATTCACTGGCTCTTTATTCCACCATGGTCGTAGGCTCTGTTTTTAGCAAAGCTGTCTTCAGTAATCATTTTTTCCTTGGAAGTCCCAAGAATAATAAAGGTTTAGAAGGAAGCTGAAATGCTTAAGGTTTATTTTCTGTTCTTTGCTCTACTCCTTTAGAAACATACCAGCAAATAAAGCATAATTAAAAATGCAAGAGCTATTGGAAAGTCAGTTTCATTCCTACTTGTTGTGCAGTCTCTCTCCCTCTCTCTCTCCCTCTCTTTTAAGTACAAAATTGGGCCATTAAATCTCCATTTCTTTGCCCTCTTTTACTTTTAGGTAAAAGGCAAATATGAATATTTAAAGATATTTTAAAATTAATTTTAAGGTTTGGGAAGTAGTCCAGAATTTCTTAGCTATTATCTAGGCATGATGTAAAGTATCACATAAAAACTGAGATGCCTGGAGAGAAGAAGATGAACTCAGAATAAATACATGGTCAAGGGGAAGTTGGAGAGAACTAATTTTTGCAAGATAATTGACAAAAATCAAAACTTCTTACCCCTGAGGATCTCATGGTATGTATTTCTTTTTCCTACTAGCATTCCGGCACTATGAAAGTCTTCCTTCCTTCCTTCCGTTGGAAGTTAAAACCCACCCCTCTCCTAGAAAAATGAAATATTTTAGGATATACTAAAAAAGCAGAATATTTCCCCTAAAAGGGAGGCAGAAACTCATTTCCCCCCACCTTTGTCAATGGGCCATTAAGGCCTCAGCATCCCATTTGCAACACAAAGGACCGATATAGCAACAGAAACTCATCACATGGCACCTGGGAAGATTACATCGGCCAGCAAGGCTAGCTAAGACCACCACTCCTCCCCCCAACCCCCCGGGAGTCTGACAACCAATCAGGATACTCTTCCTGTGCCCCAGGAACAGTGGTGGGTTCCTCCCGGTTTGGCCCAGTTCTCCCGAGCCAGTAGCAGTGATGATATGACATCACCAAACTGGTTCTGCCCCACCCCATCCCATGCCCCCCCGCCCCCACATCCCCTCACTCCCCGTGCTATTCTTACCTTTTATTTGGCCCCACCCCCAATCTATTGCTGCCTCATGAGTCCCAGCTGAGGGCTAGAGGGAAAAAACTGTTTAAACTCTTGCCGCTGGGCTTTAAAGGGCCTCCCTATAGCTGATCAGTGTTAAAAGAAAACAAATGAGTAGACCAGTGCCTGCAAAAATACAAGAGTAGATCAATGTCTGCAAAAATAAATGGGTAGACCAGTGCCTGCAAAAAATAAATGGGTAGATCGGTACAGCTCTGCAAGCACTAAAAAGCCTGGTAGACCACCTCTGCTAAATCCTAAATAATTGTCACATGACCATCAAGCCATGCCCACAAAATAAGCCATGCTCACAGAACCAGTAGTAAAAAATTTTAGAACCCACCCCTGCCCAGGAAGTTCAGAGCCCAGAGAGGGCATAAAACCCAGGAACTCTCAGCATCTCTTCCCTTTTCTGTTCAGGAACTCAAACCATGTGATCCTGTCCACCATTAAACCATCTTTCCGAGCAGTATCCATGTTTCCAGTGTATTTTCCCCAATTGGAACTGAACCCAGAAGGACATTTCTTCCAACACTTCCTTCCTTCCTTCTTTCCTTTTCTTTTTTTTCTTTCATCTGTAACAGCTAAAATCTTCCATTAGGGAACCCGAAGTGAGTACCATAGTACTTTAGCTCCAGTTCTTTCTAAGATGAAAGCAGTGCCGGGAGAGCAAATTTAAAAGAAGTGATTCACCTGAAACCACAGAGCCAATCAGTGGCCTTTGAAGTTTGCTATGGATACTATTGCAAGTGAGTTCTTTAGCAATCTGATTCTTCCGAATGAACACAATGGTTCACCTTGTGGCAATAGACACAATATTCACCCTCTGTAAATGGGACAGAAATACCAAACTTCAACTTATGTCCTAACACCATTTCATCTTCCCCAGGAACAACTTCTAATGCACAAGTAAATGCTCAGTTTGCACCACATTAAGTTGCATTTGTTCTAACCCAGGACTCAAGGACTGCTCTCCCCCAGGGACCTTCCAAGGAGAATCTCTTCCATCTCATATAGATGTTATTTTCAGGAAGCTTTGCACCAAACCCTCTCTGTTGGTTAAGGCGGGGGGAACACCCTACCTCTAATTATGAACTCTTCACAGCTTTTTTTGAGAGCTTTTTTTGTTAAGGAAGAGCAAACTAAAAGCAAGTCATGAACAATAACTGGAAGATGTTAAACAACAGCAAGCTATTGAATGAACAGTCTCCTTAAAGGAACAGTATCTTTCAAAAACCTAGCATTTATTAAAACCGGAACAATTCCCCCCACATCTTTTTGCAAATAGTGTACACATTGTAGCGTTTGCTGGCATAAAGCCTCCCTCTCCCCTTTTGCACCATTTTTGGCTAGGTTAACTCTACTCTGGAGAGATTACTTACCTCTTCCCAAAATCTATGTTCCTTTAGATCACGGGTGTCAAACTCGCCACATCACATTACCGTCATGTGATGTTTTGCAATGTTTTTCTCCTACGTGGAGCTGGGGTGGGCCATGGGCACGGCCTGTACGTGACACATTTGGCCCATGGGCCACCAGCCTGCTTTAGATGTATCCATCCCAGAAAATCCACATTCTGCAGTTTACAGATACAGCTTCTCCTGAACTCTTTCTATCTCATGGTCATGAATTTTTAGAACCAGCAAAACAGAATACAGAATAACAGAGTTGGAAGGGACCTTGGAAGTCTTCGAGTCCAACCCTCTGCTCAAGCAGGAGAAATTCTAGCTTTCTAGACAATCGGCTGTCCAATCTCTTCTTAAAAACCTCCTGGGTTGGAGCATACAATTAAAGTACCCTTTGGGATTTCCGGAACTCTAAATAAGTTGCACAAACTTTATCCTAGTTTCACAGGCCGGACAAGCAATGCAAAAACACCAAAGGAAGTTCATTTCGATCACAGGGTCCAGATGCTTTTTAGGTTCTTTTAAGATGATTGCACATTGGTGAATGCATTGCTTTCAAACTTTACACTGTGTTCACTTAGCGGGCCCTTCCCCCCCCCATCACCTTTTTCTTGTTGTTCTTAGTTGCAAAGTTGTGTCCGACCCATCATGACCTCATGGACAATGTTCCTCCAGGCCTTCCTGTCCTCTACCATCCTCTGGAGTCCATTTAAGCTCACACCTACTATTTCAGTGACTCTATTCAGCCACTTCATTCTCTGTCATCCCTTTCTTCTTTTACCCACAGTCTTTCCCAGCATTATTTATTTATTTATTTATTTATTTGTTTAGATTTGTATACCGCCCTTCTCCTTGCGGACTCAGGGCGGTGAACAGCCAAATAAAATAGTACACAAAAGTTAAACAATTTCTTTAAAAAAGCATATAACTTTGGCTAAAAATTAAAACCATTAACCATTAAATATTTAAAATACCCAACCCTATAATACAGATCTTAAAAATTCAGCGGGGTCAGGCTAGACCAGCAAGCTGAAAGAGATGAGTTTTCAGGGCCCGACGAAAAGTCCGGAGGTCAGCAATTGTTCTCAGTTTTGGAGGAAGATCGTTCCAGAGGGTAGGGGCTGCCACAGAGAAGGCCCTCCCCCTGGGGGTCGCCAGCCGGCATTGTCTGGCTGACGGCACCCTGAGGAGACCCTCTCTGTGGGAACGCACCGGCCGGTGGGAGGCTATTGGCGGCAGAAGGCGGTCCCGTAAGTACCCTGGTCCTAAGCCATGGAGCGCTTTAAAGGTGGTCACCAACACCTTGAAACGCACCCGGAAGTCCACAGGTAGCCAATGCAGCTCGCGCAGGAGAGGTGTCACATGGGAGCGTCCCGTCGCTCCCATAATCCCCCGCGCGGCCGCATTCTGCACTAGTTGGAGCCTCCGGGTGCATCCCAAGGGGAGCCCCATGTAGAGAGCATTGCAGTAGTCCAGGCGAGAGGTGACGAGTGCCTGAGTGACTGTGCGTAGGGAGTCCCGATCTAGAAAGGGCCGCAACTGGCGTATCAGGCGAACCTGATAGAAAGCTCCCCTGGCCACAGCTGTCGTGTGATCTTCCAAAGATCTTAGTTTCACCTTAGTTTCCAGTGTTTGGCTGATTATTCCACTTCACTGCACTTTCACAAACTAGAAACCTAGCGAAAAAACACAAAAGGCTTACATTTTCTCACAGCCTCATATGACCCTTTGGAGCCTTTTTTATAATGAATGCATTCACATTCATAACTTAGAAACACGTTTAAGTTGCTTGGTGGTATCACCGTATGGTTGCCTTCCCTGCGTTGAAAGTATTTGTGGGCGGCTCAATTTTTTTCCAACAACAGAAAGAAAGAAATATAAGTCCCCAAAGGGAAAATGAGAAGACTTTATGGAAGGCAGGAAGCAGATTGTTCATCCTCCCTCTACTATCCCTGCCTCCTGCTGCTGAAAAGAAAATGCTACATTGCTACAAGTTCTACCCTGAAATGGGACATGGGACTTTTTCAGTGTTGTTGCCACTTTGAATGATCATTAAATGAACTGTTGTTAAGTCGAGGGTTACCTGTATTTCTTCCCACTTACCCATTTGGGGACAAATAATATGGCTAGGAAGGATTATAGAGCTGTGGTGGTTAGAATGCAATACTCTAGGTCTAATTTACCGCTCACTCCAGGAGTTTGATTCTGAGCGGCTCATGGTTAACCCAGTCTTCCATCCTTCAGAGGTCTGTAAAATGGGGAGCCAGATTGTTGGGGGCAATATGCTAACATTGTAAACCACTTAAAGAGGGCTGTAAAGCACTGTGAAGTGGTATATGCCTATTTCCCCAAAAATAAGACATCCCCTGATAATAAGCCCAATCGGGCTTTTGAGCGCATGTGCTAAAATAAGCCCCCCCCAAAAAATAAGCCCTCCCCAAAAATATTTAAACACATGTGCAGCCTGTTCCCGCCATTTCCTCTGGTTAGGGTTAGGGAGGCAGAGCTGGAAATCAGGTAAGAGGAATCCCATCTTGCTCCACTGCAAGAGGAATCCCATCTTGCTCCATGCACCCCAAAATAATAAGACCTCCCTGAAAATAAGGCCAAGCGCTTATTTTGGGGTTCAAAAAAATATAAGACAGGGTCTTATTTTTGGGAAAACACGGTAAGTCTCAGTGCTATTGCTATTGCTATTGCTATTGCTATTGCTATTACAATGCAACCATGTCACCTCAGGTTTCAGAATTCTGGGAAAGTTTAGGCGGTATCTTCCAACATCCTTTTTTTTATTTATTTATTTATATGCCACCCTTCTCCGGAGACTCAGGGTGGCTTACAATGCGTTAAGCAATAGCCTTCATACTTTTGTATATTTATACAAAGTCAGCTTATTGCCCCCACAAACTGGGTCCTCAATTTACCTACCTTAGAAAGGATGGAAGGCTGAGTTGACCTTGGAAAATCCTTCCTGTTCAAAGCAGAAGATTGGGAAAAGAAAGAATTGGACTGGAAATAATTACTAGCTATAGAAATTATATTAGTAAAAAACGTTTGGTTCTTGGGAATATAGGCTGCTGAACTCTTGGCACAGGTTAGACTGAGTGTCACTGGGATTGAGAAACACTTGTATGGACAAAGCATGGCAAACTTGATTAAAAGAGCTTTAAAATAAATCCTTCACGGACTAAGGATAAAACCCAGAGGTAAGAAGTTCAGGTGGGTGGGGGAGGGGAACACTTCTGCATCTTATTCTCAAGAGTAATAAGTGACAGAGTAACTATCCTATTGAATCCTCAGGGAAGCATCAGAAGAACCTCATATACCTACAGAGCATTGTTGTTTATTTACTAATGCGTAGAGTATTAAAAATAAGCTTGATCTCTTATTACACATATGATTTGATATGTATAATTAAGATCCCGCAGAGCAGTTCTTGTGATTGGAATGCAGAAACTTAAGGATCCAACCTGTTCAAGAATTACTCCACTGAAGTGGCAGAAGAAAAAGGAAGAAAATTGCTTTGTATATTGAAAATATTCACATCAAGGCAGAAATAGAAAAGAATTAATTTGGTGCCACAGATCCTCAGAATTATAATACATAAAAGAAATAAAAGCAATATCATTTTGGTATCGCCTAATTAAAAAGAAAGTGTTGGTTGAAGCTTCCCAAAAGTTAACTGCTGTTCTTTCAAGAGGCATGAAATATTGCAATGGCAATGGAAGATTTTCGGCTACAATGCCTTAGTAAGATCACACCTGGAATACCGCATCCAGTTCTTGTCACCACACTATAAAATAGATGTTGAGACTCTGGAAAGGTTGCAAAGAAGAGCAACAAAAATGATTAGGGGGCTGGAGGCTAAAACATTCAAAAAACAGTTACAGTAATTAGGTATGTCTAGTTTAATTAAAAAAAAGGACTAGGGGTAACATGGCAGCAGTGTTCCAATATTTGAGGGGCTCCTACAAAGACAAGGGGTCAAACTATTTTCCAAAGCACCAACAGGCAAGACAAGATACAATAGATGGAAACTAATCAAGGAGAGAAGCAACCTAGAACTAAGGAAACATTTCCTAATGGTGAAAGCAATCAACCAATGGAATAGCTTGCCTTCAGAAGTTGTGAGTGCTCCATCACTTGAGGCTTTTAAGAAGAGACTGGACAACCATTTGTCTGAAATGGTATAGTGTCTCCTGTTCAAGCAGGAGGTTAAACTAGAAGACCTCTGAGGTCCTTTCCAACTCTATTATTCATGGTCCTTCTTACCGTCTTACTGGCATTTATTTCCCTCAGTTGATAAAGGAAGGCATTCTTGACTTGATCCAAGCCCAAGGGTAGCAGACAGTGGAAATAGTGATTAGTTTAAAGAAAAGTGATTATATAATGCTGGAAGTTTTGAGTTCCACAACTCAACTAAAGCAATCCTAAAGTTTATTTTAATAAACTCAGAACAGGAGATGTTAAAAGCACTATCAGAATCAATTCCAGTAAGGAAAAAAAAAATAAAGAAAATACCAAAAATTAGTGGGGCAATGCAAAAATCATAATGAAAAACTGAAAATCAAACAGGAAACCTGCAAGAAGAAGAAAGAGATAAATCACAATAAAAGAGTCCCTACAGGTAGCTCCAAACTTTGGAGATAGTGTCAAGAAAGAACTGAGATTAGCAAAGAATGGTAAAATTGCTCGCTGATGCTGTTTTCTGCTTTTCTGAGTATCTGTGATGGAAAAAGAGAAACTTTAGGAAGTTTGTTTCCTTCCCTGAGTTTGGGGGAAATTCATACATAAGAAGACTAGCATCTTCACTCCTGAAAATATCTCAAGGATACTTTTAGCTTCAGGTAAACAGTGCTTGATTTTAACATGCATCCCATTATGAAGTACCTTAGAGTAGAATGCCAATCTGTTTCCACTAGATTTCTCAGTGGAGTCCTTGGTGCTCTCTGGCCTTGATTCTTTACATGCAGATGTTTCATTACCCAACTAGGTACCATCTTCAGTGCTAGAAGAGTATGAAGTTTGCTCTCTGTTTATATAGAATAGCTTTGATTGTCAATATTGGAAGAAATGTTTTTCCCCTTCTTGGTAGTTTCTTGATTAGGCTATTATGTTGCTAAAATAGAAATGAAACAAAAGATAATTCAACAGCTGTAGTGCAGATGCTGCTGTTGCTATGCGAATCATTCCTGTCACACTTTTCAGCAAGAAGGATTTCAGTGCTCCAAGTGTTGAGGCAAAGGCCAGTGTTTCAATTAAAGCTTCTAAACCTTGTTTCCAGAAAAGTTCAATATTGCTGCTGTTAATCTCTCTTCCTTCTCCCTCAACATGCCCTGAAAAGCTTGACCTTCGGTCTTTTTCTCTGCTTCCGCTTCTTCATCTCTATTCAGCTCATGATTCTGGAGGCATTCATTCTGGGAATAGTTCATGTTCACCATTTCCCCAGCAAATTTGCTCTCTGCACTTTCACAGGAGCTACTTCTCTGCAGTAGGGGTGCAGTCTTCCTTTCTTACTCTCCCCTGCACTTTGGTTTTCCCTGCATACGCATCCTGATTTTTTCTTGCCTGTTGCCCCATTTGGAAGATGTGCATCATGCATTTTATCCTGCAGGAAAAGGTCTCCAATATTCCTCAGAAAATGAGGAGAAGGAAGATTGATAAAAGAGAAGCCAGAAGTGGCAGGTTGTGAAAACAAAGTACTTGGGGATGCTTTGGCACTTTGAGAAACTGTGCTGTAGTATTTAAGCATTACAGATAATCCTCGACTTACGACCACAACTGAGCCCAAAATTTATGTTGCTAAATGAGACCTTTTTAAAGAAGTTTTGCCCCATTTTACAATTTTTCTTGCCACATTTGTTAAATGAATCACTGCAGTTATTAAATTAGTAACATGGTTGTTAAGTGAATCTGGCTTCTCCATTGACGCAGAAGGTCGCAAAAAGGAATCACATGGCACACACACACACACGGGACACTTCTTAAACCATCATAAATATGAACCAGTTGTCAAGCATCCAAATGTAAATCACATGACCACGGGGATGCTGCAATGGACCTAAGTGACATTTTTCCGTGCGGTCGTAACTTTGAACAGTCACTAAATGAACTAAATCGAGGGCGACCTGTACCTCTTTTTATGTAGCTGTCGTGCCCATCATGTGCCCATAAAAATTGCTTTAGACACTTCTAAAATTCATGCTCATCAGCAAATGAAAGGGCTCTTATAAATGTATCAAACAGGTTTGTGGAATTATGGAAGAGCCATGAAGAAACCCGCCAAAGCAGTGGTGAGTTGCTACCAGATTGGGTGAACTGGTAGCGGCGGTGGTGGGAGATTCTGCCCACCCACCTGGGTGTCTCTGCGCAGAAGTGTTGCGCACACACGCAAGCATGCACACACCCAGAAGCAAAACGGTAGCAACAGGATTTGAATCCCACTACTGCACCAAAGCATGAGTAAAACATTCTCCCTGGGCATCCAACTATGACAAAGGTGTTCAGTCCCAAATTTGATTGCTTATCAGAAAGCAACTGCTGTCTTGTCTACAGTCCTGGTACTGCCTTCAGCAATAAAACAGCTGCACTAGCTGCAAGGAAGGTTTTAGGCCCAAGTCAATGAAAAACCTGCTCTAGATGCTAAGCCCATCTTCTCCAGGAAAAAGCTGTCAATTCTACACTGAGTGGTTGGCAAAGAGTGCTCCAGATACTCATCTCCATAGCACAGAACACAGAATAACAGAGTTGGAAGGGACCTCAGAGATCTTCTAGTCCAACCCTCTGCTCAAGCAGGATACCCTATACCATTTCAGACAAATGGTTGTCCAGTCTCTTTTTGAAAGCCTCCAGTGATGGAGCACCCACAATTTCTGAAGGCAAACTATTCCATTGGTTGACTGCTCTCACCGTTAGGAAATGTTTCCTTAGTTCTAGGTTGCTTCTCTGCTTGGGTAGTTTCCATCCATCGTTTCTTGTCTTGCCTTTTGGTGCTTTGGAAAATAGTTTGACTCACTCGTCTTTGTAGAAACCCTTGAAAAAACAAGGGAATCACACTATATTCCGAAGTACCAAAAGCAGTCAGGATAATGAACTCAAAACAATGATAAAACAATGGTATATCTCTCACTTTGGAACAACTTAACCCCAGAGGGCAGACTGCCCGCACACACAGGGCCAGGAGTGGATTCTACTTACCTTTACTACCAGTTTGCAACAGGATCGCCCACGTGTGTGAGCTTTGCTTGCAGGCGCACTGAGCTTCTGCACATGCGCAAAAGCTCTGCACATGTGCAGACCGCCTATGGCAATATCTGGGGTGGTGGGTGGAGCCTCCCGCTGGGTTTACTACCAGTTCTTGCCAACTGGTCCGAACCAGGGGCAACCCACCACTGCCCCCGGCCCTTCACTCCTGTTGTGGCCCCGTCCTCTGAGCCTATCCCTTTGGAGGAAGGCAACTCTGAGCAGGAGGAAGAGGAGCCAGCCAGATCTCCCAGCCCTCCCCCTCTGGCACCGGCTCAGGTGCCAGCTGAAAGAGAGCCAAGTAGTGGGGAAACAGGTGTCTCAGATGAGAGTGAGGGAGAGACGTCATTCCTGGACGCACGCCAAAGAAGGCGAGAGAAAAGGGTACTGCAGCTGCGGCGTATGAGGAAATCCTGAGTCATTGGATTGGAGTCATAGGATCCATGACTCACTGGACCACACCCAGAAGCATATCTATTTAAGACAGTACAATGGGTCACGAAGTTCGTGACGAACAAAGCTAACTGCACAGCTAAACAAACGGAGCAACCTCGTAGTCTTGGAAGCTGGATGAACGGCAAAGCTACGTAGGTGATTTTCTTGTTTGTGTAAACCAATAAAGTCCTTGGCAGACGGTGTGCATATCGCTGCCAAGGTTGAGATAAGAACTGCAGAGTGTGCCAAGTGAGTCTTAACCCTCGGCTGGCTGTGTTTTTGTGGGTCTCTGAAGGGGGGGGACAGATCATCTTGTTCGTCACCCAAAACTCCATCGTTAACCCACGATGGACCAACAGCTGCAGCAGCAGGTACAGCAGATGCTGGAGGCCAATCAACTTCTGCAACAGCAAGTAGCACAGCTAACTGCACAACTTGCTTTGGGAAATGCTCCTGTAGCAGCTCCACCTGCTCCCCTTCCCCGTCCAAGATGCCCAGTGAACATGCCAGATAAGTTTTCTGGACAGCAGGAAATGTTCCCGGCCTTCTTGGGACAGTGCCAGCTGTACATGGCAATGCGGCCGGAGGATTTTCCGGATGACCGGGTTCGGGTGGCTTTTATTATCAGCTCCCTCTCTGGCACTGCCGCCCGATGGGCCACGCCCCTGTTGCTGCAAGACAGCCCCTTGCTTCTGGACTATCAGGGCTTTTTGCAACACCTGCGCACCATGTTTGAGGACCCCCTCCGGGTGCAGACGGCAGCGAGGCGCATCAAAGACCTCCGCCAAGGCAAGCGCCCCCTGCAGGACTATATTGCGGAGTTCCGATTGCTAGGCCAGGATTCGGCCTGGAATGAGGCGGCGCTGATGGATGCCTTCCAGGACGGCCTCTGCGATGAGATGCAGGACGAGCTGGTTCGGGTGGAGGCGCCACAGACCCTGGACACGCTGGTGACCCAATGCCTGCGCATCGATGCCCGCCTACAACGGCGACGGCCCCGTAGGGCTCTTCCGGAACCACCGACAGTGCCGGCACCCCCGCGTTTCGTACCAACAGCGCCCCGGACCGTACCGCGTTTGGTGGCGACGGCTGAGGAGCCCATGGAGCTCGGAGCAGCCAGACCTCAACTGACGGCCCAGGAGCGGATGCGGAGACGCCAAGGGGGGTTGTGCCTCTATTGCGGCGAGGCTGGACATTTCGCCGCCTCGTGTCCCCGGAAGCGGAGTGGATCGCTCAAGCCTGTTCCGGAGCCTCGGCGTGACCAGCCGGGAAACGGGTCAGGCCTGGCCTAGGGGAAACTCTGGGTCAGGCAGGTGACCATGCCCCGCCGGAGGCGGCGGCTGTGGACTGTGAGCCCCCTCGGCACCTGATTTTGAACACCCGGGTGTTGTTGGCTAACCGGTCGGAGGGGCTCCAGGCGCACGCGCTGGTGGACTCGGGGGCCACCACGAACTTTATGGACCAGGCCTTTGTGGCCCATTACAAGGTTCCCTTGGTTCCAGTGGACCCTCCGTTGAGGGTCGAAACTATTGATGGGCGGGAACTTGTGGCGGGGCCCATCAACTTCGCTACTCAGCCCTTGCGCCTTGCCATTGGGAACCATGAGGAGGCGATCCAGTTTTATGTGACGGCGGACCTGCACTTCCCCTTGGTCCTGGGGATGGCCTGGCTTCGGGCGCACGACCCTCAGGTGGCGTGGTCGAGAAATGCCATCTCGTTCCCCAGCCTGCAGTGTGTCGACCACCTTCGCCACACCTGTGCCGGCCAGGACGTCTCTGCCCCGAACGTCTCCTTGCCTCCGGAGCTGACATCCTTCGCCGACGTGTTCAGCGAGAAGGAGGCGGATCGCTTGCCCCCGCACCGACCCTACGACTGCGCGGTGGACTTGATGCCCAACGCGCCCCTGCCCTCGGGACGCCTGTACTCCATGTCGGAGCCCGAGCTGGCCGCCTTACGGGACTTTCTGGACAAGAACCTGGCCCGTGGGTTCATCCGGCCTTCGACCTCCCCGCTCTCGGCCCCAGTCCTCTTCGTGAAAAAGAAGACGGGGGACTTGCGCCTGTGTTGCGACTACCGGCGCTTGAATGCCATCACGGTACGGAATCGCTATCCCCTGCCGCTGATCCCGGAGCTGATGGAGAGGTTGCGGGAGGCCTCGATTTTCACCAAGCTCGACCTCCGGGGAGCCTACAACCTGGTGCGGATGCGAGAGGGGGACGAGTGGAAGACGGCATTTGGCACCCGATACGGACACTTTGAATATACCGTCATGCCGTTCGGGTTGACCAACGCCCCCGCGGTCTTCCAGCACTTGATGAACGACGTGTTCCGGGACATGCTGGATCGGTTCGTGGTGATCTACCTGGATGATATTTTGATCTATTCCCGGACCCCGGAGAGTCACCTCCAGCATGTCTGCCAGGTCCTGCAGCGCCTGCGGGAGCACCAGCTCTATGCGAAGTTGGAGAAATGTTACTTCTTCCAGACTTCCATAGAGTTCCTCGGGCACATCATCACCCCCGAGGGCATCGCGATGGACCCACACAAGGTGGCGGCCTTGCGCAGTTGGGAACCCCCGCGTCGGGTGAAGGACGTCCAGCGTCTGTTGGGATTCGCCAACTACTACCGGACCTTCATCCCGGGCTTTGCCACCCTGACCGTGCCGTTGACCCAGCTCCTTCGGAAGAAGGTTCCGTTCCAGTGGGGGCCCCCGCAGCAGCAGGCCTTCGAGGTTCTCAAGCAGGCCTTTGTCACAGAGCCGGTCCTGAGGCACCCCGATCCACACCGTCCGTTCGTGGTTGAGACAGACGCGTCCAACGTGGCGATTGGAGCGGTGCTGCTACAGGCTCCGGTGGATGGTGGCACTCTTTTTCCCTGCGCTTACTACTCCCGGAAACTCACTCCTTCCGAGCGCAACTACACCATCTGGGAAAAGGAGTTGCTGGCTATCAAGGCCGCGTTCGAGGCTTGGCGACATCACCTCGAGGGGGCCCGACACCAGGTGGAGGTGCGGACGGACCATCGGAACCTGGAGCACCTCACCACGGCCAGGAATTTGAACCAGCGGCAGATCCGGTGGTCGTTGTTTTTCGCCCGGTTCAACTTCCACGTCACATACATTCCGAGCCACCTCAACCAGAGGGCGGACGCGCTATCCCGTAAGCCGGAATACTTTTGCCCAAAGGACTCCCTTTCCCCCCGGACGGTGCTGCCAGCGGACTCCTTGGCCGCGGTCCAGGAACCGGTGGACCTGCGGACTCAGGTGCTGGAAGCGCAGCGACGGGACGACTGGTCGCAGCAGCGGAGAGCGGACGTCGGCCCCGCGTCCCCATGGACCGTGGAGGAGGGCTTGCTCAGGCACCGGGGTCGGCTGTACGTGCCCACAAGTCCGCTCCGAGCCCTCGTCATGAACCAGTGCCATGACAACCCCGCGGCGGGGCACTTCGGCTTCTTTAAGACCTTGAACCTAGTGACGCGGACTTTTTGGTGGCCTCGGGTACGGCACGACGTGCACGCCTACGTGACGTCCTGTGTGCCATGCCGACAGGCCAAAGCCGCGTCCGGCCCCCCTCCTGGACTCCTCCAGCCGCTGCCGACACCGGAGAGACCGTGGGGAGCCATCTCCATGGACTTCCTGACTGACCTGCCCCTGTCCGCTACGTTCACGACCGTCCTCGTGGTGGTGGATGCGCTCACGAAGATGGCACATTTCATCCCGTGCCGCGGCCTGCCCTCAGCTCGTACCACGGCTCGCCTGTTCCTGCAACACATCTTCCGCCTCCACGGCCTGCCGGACCGGGTGGTTTCGGATCGCGGGGCCCAGTTCACGGCCCGCTTCTGGAAAAGCCTGATGGCTGCGCTGGAGGTGCAGGTGTGCCTGTCGTCATCACACCACCCGGAGACTGACGGGGGCACGGAGAAGGTCATTGGCATACTGGAGCAGTACCTCCGCTGTTTTGTCAACCAGCAGCAGGACAACTGGGCCGAGTACCTTCCCCTGGCGGAGTTCGCTTTTAACAACTCCCAACATACCTCCACCCAGATGACACCGTTCCATGCCAACGTCGGGTACCATCCACGTTTTTTTCCGTTGACCATCATGGACTCCCCTGTTCCTGAGACCCGGGACTTCCTCTCGGAGCTGCAGGCGGTGCAGCAACTGGTGCGGCGGCAGCTGATCCGGGCGAAAGAGGACTATAAACGGTTCGCCGATCGCGGCCGCCGGGCGACGCCACCGCTGGAAGTTGGAGATCGGGTGTGGCTGTCCACGAAACACCTCCCCACGGACCAGCCGGTGAGGAAACTGGCCCACCGCTTTATCGGTCCCTTCCCCATCGAGGCGGTCATCAACCCGGTGGCCTATCGGTTGACTCTACCCCGCTCCATGCGGCTCCACCCCGTTTTTCATCGGTCCCTCCTGGTCCCTGAGACTCCCACTAGCCGTCTCCGCCGCCCGCCGCCGCCTGCCCCCCCAGCCGCAGCCGACGAGGACGACGCCTCGACGTATGAGGTGGACAGTATTCGGGACTCCCGTTGGCTGAAGGGGCGCTTCCAATACCTCATCGCTTGGAAAGGGTACGGGGCCGAGGATTTCACCTGGGTGGACGCATCTGCCGTTCAGGCCCCTGACCTGGTGCGGACTTTCCACGAACAGTTCCCGTCCCGACCCCATCCCGACCGTCAGACCCGGGGGAAGGGCCCTGCGGTGGGGGATAGTGTTGTGGCCCCGTCCTCTGAGCCTATCCCTTTGGAGGAAGGCAACTCTGAGCAGGAGGAAGAGGAGCCAGCCAGATCTCCCAGCCCTCCCCCTCTGGCACCGGCTCAGGTGCCAGCTGAAAGAGAGCCAAGTAGTGGGGAAACAGGTGTCTCAGATGAGAGTGAGGGAGAGACGTCATTCCTGGACGCACGCCAAAGAAGGCGAGAGAAAAGGGTACTGCAGCTGCGGCGTATGAGGAAATCCTGAGTCATTGGATTGGAGTCATAGGATCCATGACTCACTGGACCACACCCAGAAGCATATCTATTTAAGACAGTACAATGGGTCACGAAGTTCGTGACGAACAAAGCTAACTGCACAGCTAAACAAACGGAGCAACCTCGTAGTCTTGGAAGCTGGATGAACGGCAAAGCTACGTAGGTGATTTTCTTGTTTGTGTAAACCAATAAAGTCCTTGGCAGACGGTGTGCATATCGCTGCCAAGGTTGAGATAAGAACTGCAGAGTGTGCCAAGTGAGTCTTAACCCTCGGCTGGCTGTGTTTTTGTGGGTCTCTGAAGGGGGGGGACAGATCAACTCCTTAGAAAGGGAAGGGAAACTATTGTCTTCTGCAGGACAGTTGAAAGCAGATGTTTTAAGATTATCTGATTCTACAGATTTCTCATGGGTAAGCAGCAGGTATATAATGTTAATAAATTAATAAAAATGTAGGAAATAGTAATTATGCTAAATAAAATATGAAACGTAAAAGCATATCGTTATGCATCCTGGGCAGAGCAAGATAGATCTATTTCTCAATACAAAAAAACCATTCCTTGAAAAAGTTCTTGGAATTGTCTTTTTTTTTTCCCCCTTATGTTTTCCCTTTCGGTTTTTCTTTGTTTTATCATGTATTGTTTTTATGTTTTACTGTTTTTCTTACTTTCGCTAGTTTGATCTTATATTCTGTAATGCATATCCAGAGTTATCAACTATTAACATATAACTCTGGAAACATGATTAACCCTTTTCCTACAAGAATGCTTTGTACAATTATACACTGTAAGCCTTCCAAAAGATTATTATTTGAGAGATGTATATTTATGGCTCAAGATAATGCATTTAATTGGATTTAGTTTTAGTTTTAGTTTTACTGTGAAAGCATTGAGAAACTTTAGTAAATAATGTATATTTTAACCTATCTCAAGTCTTTCAAGTTCTTGGTCTTTTTTACCAACAAGTTATGAATGTATTTTTAAATTCTAGTTGTTAAAATATGATAAAGTATCTGGTATAACAATGCTTATGATCAACATCTACAGCTCTGAGACTCATTTGCTATGTTCCATGATTATTTTTGTCACTTAAAATATATCTATTATTACCATATTACTGCAGCAGGAGGTTTTGCTATAACTAGATGTTAGAGCTGAATTAGATAGGAATGTGCCCTCCTGTAAAAGTCCATGGTTGTGAGAACTAGAATTAGATCATACATGGATGAATTAAATTTGATTGAACCCTGATACCCAAACAACAGGAGTATAATTTTCAATCAGCAGGGCATCAGAATTATTTTCTACTTGATTATTTTTAGGTTTCTTCAACATTATTTCAACAAGCATACTCAACTGACATCTTCTCAATAATGGATCACAGCCCAATTAGCTTAAAATTTACAACTACAACAATTTAGTAACCATCTGGAAGCTGGTATTTTAAAGTCTCTGTATTAAATGAGAGAAAATGTAAAGCAGATGAATTCTAAGCAATTGAAATTTTCACAGGAAAGACTATTTTCTTAATTTTGGAATGGGAGAGTTAAAAGACTTCTATTATGGTAATATTATTACACATTCATCATATAAGAAGAAACTAAAAATAAATATAAAATCGATTTGTAGACAAATGGAAAAACCTTTGAACACAGATGGCCAGATGTCCCATGATCCACTATAAAGGAATAATGTTAATTAATATAATATATATAAGAGAGAGAGAGAGAGAGAGGGAGAGAGACAGAGAGAGAGAGAAGGAAGTCAACAGGTTGAGCTAAACATTACACTAATCTTCAAATCCCTCTGTTAGCCATCTGTTAGTATATTTAGCATGTAGAAAGTCCACAAATGGTTTCCAGTCTCTTATATAGCGGTCTAGACCATTATCTCTAATCAAAGCAGTTAATTTCACCATCTCTGCTAATTCAGTCAATTTCAGAATCCATTCTTCAACAATCGGCATCTCTTTTTCTTTCCAGAGTTTGGCAAGTACAATCCCTGCAGCTTTTTAAAAAATATAAGTAAATGTAAAGAACCAGGATTGCATGGCTTTCCTGTGGAATGACATAAAAAAGGCACTAATATTCTTGCTCCAAAAATCCATTCAATTATATAATGCGATCTTTGCAAATGGAATTTTTCTTCTTTGTTTCATGAAGCATATATTACAGTTGTACCAAAACCTGGTAAAGATTCTGCATTAGGAGCTAATTATCAGTCTATCTCACTGATTAATGTAGATATTAAAATTTAACTGCTGTTTTAGCTAATATGCTTTGACAAGTAATCTCTTCAGTGGTTAGAAATGATCAATTGGGCTTTATCGCAACTAGAACATGGATCAGATAATATCTGGTAGTAGACTTGATTGATTTGAATAAAGCTCAGTTAGAATTTGTCTGCAAAGTTATTAGAATCCAAGACATATTTTTGCAGGTTCAGCTTTCAACATAAGAAAGCATAAGTAGAGAAAGAAGGAAAGATGGGGCTTTCTGGAGCATCAAGCAACTCACTTCTTTCAAGATCGAATCGGGGTTGGTCACCGGGACCAGAAGTTTACTCTTCCGAGCTTTTGGACTCATCTTGGTCTTTTTGTGCTCTTTGGATTGTGTTTCCATGAGACAGCTTTTTGGTTCTAATAGAAGAAGGAAATGGTTGAAAACAAGTAGGAAGATTCACCAGCTGAGCTCACATTTCATGCCACATTTTCTTTAAGCTTTGGGGTGTTTTTTTAAGGCCATTTCTAGCAGTTGTTTTGCTTGTTGTTGTTTGCTTTGTTTTTGGCTTTGCATAGATAATGAAGTTTTTATCATGGTGACATCTTCCCTGATCCATCATTATGTCACTGAAGTTAAACAATTAAGCAATAAGAACATCATACTGCATCAATGAAATGCGGAATAAAATGCTCCATTGACTTTGGATGGCCACATTTTTGTCTTCACAGAAAAGCAATCGTAATTTGAATAAAGCTTCCCTTTGAAAATAAATGACAGAAAGTTGAGTCCAGTAAAAACTGTTCTTGAACATGGAAGCAACCAAACATGTGAATGAACATCTGAATTTACAATCAGACTCAGTCTTTTTACTGGACAAAGTGAGCATTTGGAGACCTCACCTACAATACTCAGAAAATAACTGTAAGAAGAAAAATGAACGCTCTAAAACAGGCACCTTATAGAATGGAGGAATTACTCAGTTGTAGCATATTTGTTCACCATTCTTCAGTACTAGTTCAAAGAGATAGGGGTGAAATCTACTTACCTTCATAACCGGTTCGGAAGTGCTTCCTGGTTAAAACCAGGAAGTAACAACCCCTGGGCAGGTGGGCAGAGCCTTGCACTGCCATCACTACCGGTTCCCCGCACCACCTGCTAAAATCGCTACCAGATCGCCCGATTTCACGCATTTCACCCCTGCAAAGAGACCAACAAGCACTCTCTGGGAAGTTTACAATGTCAACATATTACCCTCAGCAATCTGGGTCATCATTTTACTAACCTCAGAAGGATAGAAGGCTGAATCAACCTTGAGCCTCATCAGGATGGAACTCCTAGCTGCGGGCAGAGTCAGACTGCAATACTGCATTCCAACCACTACACCACCAGGACTTAAAGCTGCTTTTGGCATGGACTGAGGATGCGATGAAGGCAATCAAGAAATCATGGCAGGAAAAATGAGTTCTTTGGAACATCGAAGCCATAGTTAGGTATAAGATGAGGAAGGCCCTCATAGAGGAACTGGGTTGGGCATCTGTTGAAAAAAAACTAGGAAAGTTGAAGTTGAAATCTTAATTCAATTTAAAAGTTAGTTGGGCTTTTTTTTAAAACTAAGCTTGAGGCAGTTATTAACTCCAAACCTTGCACATCTCAATGGTTTCTTATAAGGTTAAAATGTCCAATGCTGGAAGGTGAAATAATAATTCAGTTAACATAACCATGAGGCTCATAACCTAATTTATCGAGAGGGCATATCTTTCAGCAATGCAGAAGCTTTTGAAAGAATGATGAGGATGCTTGTAAGCCTAATGAGCAGGATATCTTCCATTCATTACTTGACTGTACACCCACCTAATTGCACTTAGTATCTTATACCACTTTTTCTTTTTAACGTGCCAGGTATATTTCCCAAAGCGTGATAGGAAAGAGATTAGATACATCATATTTATGAAATAAATTCAAAAGGTGTTTACATTAGTGAAAATTAATTATTAAGAACCTAAAGCAACCTGGGTTATAAATAAGGGATGAGCACTGGGTATTTATTTTCACAATCTGAAGGAAAAGACTCTAGTGGGAGATGGTATGACACATGCCATATCTTGCGCATATTATTTTATTAGTACAATAAGTCTCTCCAACTTCCTGATGTGCTAAAATTATGCTCAAGGTCCCACTGAACCTCATGCAATAAAACACATGGGCACAAATTAGCAACGCAACCTGCATTTGCTCAATTTTGAGTGGTTGACTAAATACAGTTGCAAAGGGATGGACCCGTTTCAAAGTGCAATAAGCAAAGGAAACTTGAAGTGATGTGTTTTTCAAGCATTAACCATTTAGAGAATATACAGTACCTTGAAAAGTTATTAACGTTTGGAAAAACTGTACAAAAAAGAATACTGTTAGGAACAATCATGGTTTTGGGAGGTTTTAGAAGTATATAAATACCTACCAAGGTATGTTTGCAACAGAAAAGTCTTTGCCAGGTTTTACTTGCTCCTTAATATGTTGGGACACAGGGACCAAACTAATTTTCAATTTAGCATCTACCAAGAATGAGAGATGGTTAGTGAGAGATTAAGTAATTTCAAGGATTCAAGGATATGATGTGATTTAGCTGGGAATAAGTCCTGGAAAACAAGGGAACCTGCAGGCAAAAATATATATATAAAAAATAAAGCAATGGTGAGCAATAGAGAGGAGAGAGAGAGAGAGAGAGAGAGAGAGAGAGAGAGAGAGAGGGAAGGAGAGAAAGAGAGAGAGAGAATGGTTGATAGAATAAAGAATTAAGTGGTAGAAACAGGCAAAGGACCTAAGAAATTGAAGAACAGTCTAATGAAAGGGATTAAAGAAAGGTACACCTCAACTGACCCAATGAAGGATTATAGGAACTATAGAAGCTGGCTAAGAGACATGATGCATAGAAGAAGCGAGGAGTAGTCTGAAGAGAGAGTTACCGATAAGGGAGAATATTTGTAGCTCAGGGTTGAAATGAGGGATCTTTGGTGCTCTCTGAGCTTGCTTGTTTTCATTTGGTGCTCTCTGAGCTTGCTTGTGCTCTCTGAGCTTTGCTTGTTTTCATTGCATTGCCCAAACTTGATAACATCATCAATGCCGAGTTGTAGAGTGGGTATGACTGATGCAGGAGAAAGCATGGGGTTGTATTAAGATAGGAGAAAATATCTACACAAGAGTGCAAAAATATTCCAGTAGTCATTTGCTGAAGAGACATGTCCTTACAACAAAGCTGCCAACTTGTCGCCAGCCCAATAAAGCCAGTCTGAAGAGTTCCAGCTTCAAAGTAATGAAAAGTCCCTCCATTCTAGTAGCTTTCATTGTCATGGGAAAGGGAAGCAGATGTCAACAGAAAAAGACAAGTGAAATTATGGTTCCTAGTTATGGTTTCTATCATGGTTAGAAGAAATATCCACCTGGTTCAGTTCCAAGCTAAGAAAAAGACACTGGAAACATGGAGGCTGATTGGAAAGATGGTTTATTGATGAAGTAGAACCACATGGGTTCTGGGTAGCCGTCCACATGGAGTTGAGAGTGAGACGTATTTATATCTCTTTGAACTTGAGCTTCCTGTTCCTGTGCAAGAACATGTATTCTATTGGCTGTTGTAGTGGGTCATAGCTGGCTCTGTAGGTTGCCTGATCCAAGCTTGGTTGAAGCTTGGTCTGCTGATGCAATGAAGGGGTTTGTTGGGCAATTCCTCTTGTGGCGGAGGGCTAATCCTACCTTTGTTCAGACCTTGCTGCAGGGAACCCACTTATCAATAGATCTTATCTCTTTATCTCATAAATCCTGACATCTGCTGAAGACTATTAAGGAAGGTGAGGGCTGCTTTCCAAAAGCATGTTTCTCCAATTCTCATCCAGGGAAATATAATATTCTGCCTTTTTAATATTTCTCAAACTATTTCATTCTTCTAGGAGAGGGGTGGGTGCCAACTTTCTACACTAGGCAAAACTCAAGGCTAAGAGGAAAACTTCTGACAGCGATCACTCCATTTATTGTGAGCACTACGAAAGAAACAGGAGAGGATTAGAGGTGAGCTATATGCAGTATTTGAATTAACTGCCTAGTATTTTGGCTGAAGGGTTTTAAAAGAATAGAATGAATTCATCTCAGTTCCAGTTTTCTTGTAACCAGGACGTTCTGAGCAATTAATTGAAATTAAGCTTTTCCTCATTGTCTTTATGTAGGAATTTTTAAAAGCCTTCCTTCTGTCCAATTTTACCAGCCACAGATGGAAAAATAATTATCGGTAGATTTGCAATTTAAGTTAAATTTGTCATACCTTTAAAAGTATGCCTCAGATTTTAAAGGCCAAATTATGTTTTTGACTCATTCAAAATCCATTTGTGAGATGTACGAACAAGCAACTTTGAAAAGAGTCAGAAATCAGTGAACAACTAAATGACAGTAGCTGGAAACATCACATATCATTGGACAGTTAATAATTTGCTTTCTGGTTTGGTTCTCTTGAGTCATGCATTCCCATCCCTCCATCCTGCTTTCAAGATAAAATGTAGATACTATTTCAGGGATAGTGGAATGAAAGAAATCTAGCTCCCAGGAGAGAGGATTTTGCTGGATACAGAAAAGGTTGGGGTTTTTTTGGAATTGCATGTAAGAGCCCATCCTACATGGTGGAAAGGACCATAATAAAGAAGCAGGTGTGGACAGAACTAAATAAAAATGATATCTGACAATTAAATTGATGAAATACTATGAATATGTCTATTTCCCATATTATGCTATCATTTTTACTTTCTACACCTTCTCTTAATGATTCCCATAAGACCTTGCGGGGTGGAATCAGGGCAACTGAATGGAGCTGAATGTTTACTGGCTGGATGCCCTTCCTGTTGCCAATGCGGAGTTTTTTTTTTTCAGTAGATATATTCCTAGTGTGCCCAGAGAGAAAAAAATATCTACCTCTACCTAGTATCAAACTCACAGCCTCCTGATTGTGAGGCAAGAGCTCCACCTCTCCACTCTTATCATTTTCACCTTTTATTGCATTAAAATTGTAACTCATGGGCATATTTGTAAGGGGATCTGTGAGTTACCCAGCGGTGTCTATAGAAAAAATGTGGGGGGGGGATCAAGACACTGTTTAAGACTACATAATCAAAGTCTCATTTCTTTTGTACATGCTTCTTTGCTGCACACATGTACAAGGGGCAGGGTTTGTGACACGATCTTGATTCTTTTTTTTTTTTAATTCCCCCACCCCGGGTATATCTTGTTACACCCAAGGCTTTGGGAAGGCAACAAGCTGGCATTACCAAGTTGTGGCCCCTAATACAGACGTACAATACAATCCTTGACAAGTCATCCAGTATTTCCTTCTGTCACGAACAGCAGCAGCAAACACAAAATTCAATATAGAGCACACCTCAGAACATACTGTTTACTGAAACAACAACTCCAATTGTTGGCTTGTACAAATTGAGAATCCACCCATAGGGGTCTTTTCATAACAGTAATGTTGACTTCATCTTCACCTTCTCCAATCCCTCAAATGATCTACACAGTCTTATATAGCTACAGTCATGGAAACAGATTGTTCCGCAGCAATATACAGTTGTAGTTACATCTGTTGGAATGTAAAATATTTTAGGATGGCTTCATTTTGAATGGGCAATTAAGACCCTTTAGCGTTCATAAGGGCCAGCTCCTGGCGGAGATTAAATGGAAGATGTTGCATCCTGCTGTTTGCGGTTCTGATGCTGTCTTCCTTGCCAAATGCAGGAATGGGGGGTGGGTGGGTTTTGTTGTTCTGTTTTGTGAATGCTTCTTCAAAACAGCATGTTCCCAGGGTAGTTGACGTTGCATTCAAATTGTAATAAAATATGTTTCAGCTAAAAGTGATTTTAAAAAAAAATAATAAAGTGTATAAACAATGCAAGCATAAGCAACGATAAGAACGGTTAAAGTGCCTGCAGCAGAAAAAAATTGTAAAATATAGTGATGTGTTTAAAGCATGGGAGAATAAGGAAGTTTTTGTTTTTTAGTCTCCCAAAGGCAGAGAAAATTCCAAGACTGTTTTACTCCGAGGACAAAGAAGAAGGACAAAGGTGACTTCCGGATGACCTTTCTATGGATGGCCAGTGACTACCAGTACATTAGGGAGTTCCCAGCATCCATTCAAGCAAATTAATGGTCTTAGTGTATGGAGAGGAACTTACAAGAAGAGTTATCCTTTCTCTCAGGGAGATAGGTTCACATACCCACAGCTACCTTTGTTTTTGGAGTTAGTCATGATGGACTGATAGATTCTATTACAAGACTGACCACTGTTTCTCAGAAGACTAGGCAAAGGGAGAAATACAATAGGTAGATGGTGTGTGCTCAGATTTCCTTGGCAGTTAAATCAATGCAGCCCGAACCCCCTGAGTTTTGAAAAAAACCAAATAAGGCACCTCACGTAATGCCCCAAAGGTGCTGCTGCTTGTGTTACATTTTGCAAGCCACAAAAGGAGAAAGAGCATGGTTTTTGAGCTCATGAAAAAAATAAAATAAAAAGCTTTAGAAATAGACCTGGCAACCTTAGTCCTGCATGTCAATGCTCATATCTCCTTCGCATCCACAGGGAATGTCATTCCCTCTCATTGCCGTGATAGCTTATTCTGCTGGCTTTTTAGATAGCATAATACAGATCGTGGTTCTATAGCATATTTAAGGCTTTTTATCTTCGTGCCTTTTAATTTGGCACTCGTTGTCCTTATCGTTTTTAGATACCGACATTGTTATTGCTGCTAAATTAATAATCTCTGTGTTTTTACTTGGGGGCTATCAAAGATTAAAATGAAGACATTGTGTTGTATTATATTGTGCTTTAAAATAAAAAATAAGCCCTGGCTGGCATATAGCAATGAGTCAGGATAATTCTATTCATATCCAAGAGTGAACCTCTATGGAGAAACCATCCAAATTTAAAACTGGCATATAACAAAGGTAGACTGTTACACTGGAACACAAGCATTTTGCAGCCATCTAGATTACTATTCAATAGGTTATACTGGTTACACTGCAAGTGACAAATTGTGAGTCAACTGTGCCCTTTCTCATTATCTAAAGGTAGTCCTCAACTTACGACCACAACTGAGCCCAAAATATCCATCGCTAAGTGAGACATTTGTTAAGTGAGTTTTGTCCCATTTTATGACTTTTCTTGCCACAATTGTTGAGTGAACCACTGTAATTGTTAAATTAGTAACATGGTTGTTAAGTGAAATTGGTTTCTCCGTTGACCTTGCTTGTCAGAAGGTCGCAAAAAATGATCACATGACCATGAATGCTGTAATGGTCATAACTGTTAAAAATGGTCATAAGTCACTTTTTTCAGTGCTGTTGTAATTTCGAATGGTCACTAAGCCAAGTGTTGGAAGTTGAGGACTACCTGTATCCCCCAAGTATGTTGGAGATTCCAGAATTCCCAGTATACATAGCTTAGGAATTTCTGGGAGTTGCAGTTTCAACACATTTTCCAAGCTGAAGAAGGCAAGTCAGCAACAAAAGGGATTTGTAACAGGAAGATGCAGGATGAAATCCTCGCATGCAGAGATTGAAAGAATTGGCAGGCCAGCCATTCCATTTCTCCCTCTGGTTTTCTGTTTCTTTCTCTTTCTCTCACTATTTCAGCAGTCAGCTGTAGCCAATGGGGATGCCCGATCAATTCTCACCATGCTACATTGGGTGGCTGTGCCAGGGTTAACTTTGCATTTCTGCAAAACTCAGGCTTCTCTCCAGCCTGTGGGTGCTCTTTCTTTATAAAAGGATAGCGTGTTTCACAGCGCTTCCCACTACTATTCAGAGAACCAATAGCAATAGCACTTAGACTTATATACCACTTCACAGGGCTTTTGCAGCCCTCTGTAAGCTGTTTACAGAATCAGCATATTGCCCCCAATAATCTGGGTCCTCAGTTTCCCAACCTCGGAAGGATGGAAGGCTGAGTCAACCTTGAGCCTGGTTGAGATTCGATCTGCCAAATTGCAGGCAGCCGGCAGTCAGCAGAAGTAGCCTGTAGTACTGCATTGTAACCAATATGCCACCTCGGCTCTTAGATGAGAGTTCTTTGCCAGATCAAGCCAATGACCACCTAGTCCTGCATTCTGGCTCAACTGCTGACCAACTTGATGCATTCCCTAAATTCAAATCCTCAGGCAGAAAAGCCTTCACTGTCACTCTTTACTTAATAATTGAAAATTGTGTAGAAAGAGATTTTAATCCCATATTTTGCTACTAGATGTAGGGTACTAAATATTTTTTTCCCATTTCTTTTCTCCTTGTTAGGATATGATTTGGGCCTAACAGTTGTCCAGGCAATATATGTGTTCTGTGACTTTAAGTTTTAATGCTGCATCATGCTGTAATGCTGAGTCATGCTATAATTACTTGTAATTTAACAATGTATTTAAGAAAGGTACTATAAGGTATTCAGTTGGATGATAAGCTGCCATTGCGTGCATGTGTGGGTGGATCTGCTACCATCCGGGGTTTGTGAACCAACTACTGTTTGTTTGGTAAGAGTTTGTTTGGAGTTAACCGGTAAAGATTTGGACTGTTTAGAAGACTACGAGATTGTTTATTTTCCATTATAAAGAAAACTTTTGGTAACACCAGTTTGTATGTATCTCTATCTCAGTGCTCTCAGCAACGTTTCTCTGTGCACTTCACTCTGCTAGTTGTTACACAACAACAATATCCTTAACATTGGTTATGGGCTCAGAGCCAACCAACCAGAACTAACTAGGATTAACACTCCTGGAGAAGTTTCAGAACACCACCATGCTCGCCAACCATTACAGAATCACTGTCTGAGACAAGAACTGCATGATCCTCTGGGTTGAGTCCTTCTGAAACATTAACCTTTTCTTTTTAATAGCCTTTGCAATGTTTTCAGCATCTGTGTGGTTTACTATGAAGCCGATTCAGGAATCTTCACAGGAGGTAAGAATAGTGAGATGTGCTACCTGTACCAGATAAAAAGTGCTTGGTTTTGCTTTTTTTTTAATCAACAACAACTTTGTGATAATTGAATTTAGATGGTGCTTTTCCATTGGAGATGGCAAATGTTGTTGTGCATGTCTTGGAATTCCAATGTCTAGAACCATTCGACCTATCGGTTTCTGGAAACTGGCACAATAAATAAAATATTTTGCCATTTAGAAAAAAACAAAGAAAAAGCCATCCCAGTATACCTGTCATTATATTATATGGATTAGGTCAGAAATTCACAACGTTGAGGATCTAAACTTTTGACTTTTCACATTTGTCCGATAATTTGGCTGTACCTTTATGCCTCCTGACATCATGAATCCCAAACCTGGAGGCTGAGGAGCCACAGAACATGTCTCATAAAAGGTAGGTGCGTTTCCTTTCCCAGCTGGCTTTATAAATCCTCTGCCCTCTGAAAAATTATGTGAGCAATTGAAGTGTGGCTTTGTAAGGTTCATATTTGGACTTTGTTCTGGCATCATCGGCTTTGTTTTGGCATTGTGGATTGTGAAAATGAAATACTGCTCTAGATCAGCAAAGTCCTTACCTGGATTAGTTAAGCTGTTTCTGGAAATGAAACCACTGGACTAGATAAGGAAATAGCTTAACTTCAGCTGTGAAGCAATTTGTGAAAGTAAAATACAGGCTCCTGGGAACACTGGAGCCTTCAGACTTGCAACCAATCCCAAGACTGCATTGAGCCCCCCAGTATTTTGTGGCCAGAAGCTGTAGAGAGAGAGATAGCACTTAGCAATAGTACTTAGACCTATATACTGCTTCACAGTGTTTTCATCCCTCTTTAAACAGTTTTCAGAGTCAGCATATTGGTCCCAACAATCTGGGTCCTCAAAAGGATGGAAGGCTGACTCAACCTTGAGCCTAGTGAGATTCAAACTGCCAAATTGCATGCAGCCGTCAGGCAGCAGAAGGAGCCTGCCGTACTGCATTATTTATTTATTTATTTATTAAATTTGTATATCGCCCTTCTCCTGATGGACTCATAATGGAAGAGTTCGTTCTCCATCTTTTGTACTGGCCTTCCTGAGATAGGAAGGAGAAAACAACTTAGTGAGCATGAGGAGATCTATGGGCATACTCTATGGCAGTGGCCCCCAGTTTTTTGGGCACCAGGGACCAGTTCCATGGAGAAAGGTTTTTCCATGGATCAGAGGGGGGCATAGTTTTATGTGCTGCCTGCATCCCACAGATGAGGCTTTGCTTGTATGTACGGCCCAGTTGCTGGCATGTTGCAGACTGGTGCTGGTCCACTGATTGGGGATTAGGGACCCCTGCTCTCTGGGCCAAACAGACAGCCTAAAGAGGAAGACAGAATCAGGAGCATTAGAAGCCACAGTGGCAGCAACATCAAAGTAATTCTCCTCTCTCTTCTCCAACCCATGGAAAGAGATGGGACTTCCCCAGTTGTATTGTTTCCATTGATGGAATGGTCCTGTCCAAGTCATGGCAGGTCAAACAAGGACAGAATTGGTTTGGGGGATTTAATTTTACTCAGAGGATTCAGTCCTTTTCGACCAGCTTCACACAAAACTTCTTTCTAAGCAAAAGTAGAGATGGCTCACATACAAGCCCAAGGGTTCACTTAATAAGGCCCAGCTTCATGTCCCACAAAATATCCTAATTTAAATTTTGGAGTCCTGGCACCAAGTTGGGAAAAGCAGACAAAGGAATGTTAAGTTTCCTGTTCAAACTCTTTCCTCAATTTGTTAGATTTACTCCTTGGGAATGTACGGGATAACAAATAGTCACTTAGGGTCAAAAATAAGTGAGTTGAAAATGAGCAAAGATTGATAATAAATTCTCATCCTAAATGAGGCAATTCTTTTTTTTTTTTAAAGGAGGGCAAAGGGAGAGAGGATTGTATAAGGCACCTGTAATTATAGCTAGGTAATTAGCTGTTTTCAAAACCAGGAGAGAATTGAAAATGACTTTTCTTTTCTAAACTGAACGGTTAGGCTTTTTAATATTCAGGTTAGTTTTTGTTGGCTTGAACATATATTAAAAATGGGAAGAAGCAACTATTCCAAAGAAAAGGCCATTCAGCTGCTGGATTAAAAAAGAGATGGAGGGAGAGAGACAGAGAGAGGAAGGGAGGGAGAAAACAAAAAAGAGATGGAGGGGGAGAGGGAGAGAATCTGAAACCTTTGCCTTTATCCTTATTGTAAACTAAATTGTTGACTCTATTAATGTGTAGGCTTGTATAAAAACATGACACTCCCAGAACAAAATGCAATTATAATAGCCTGAACCCTACAGATTCCTATCGGAGGCCAGAATTGCTAGTGCTGTCACAATGGGCAATAAGCCATAAATGATTGAACAGTATTGCATCCAAAAGCAAAATACTGAGACGGTGGAGCCAAATTAATAATTGAATGGAATCCTTTCTGCAAAAAAGACATAGTTGTGTTGTTCCACATTTTATTTAGATGGATTTCTTTAACCTGCTTTATCAAAAGAGCTACAGGTAAAGGAGAGGTCCTTGTCCCAGAAGATGGATTGGTGTTCTGGATTTTGCTTCCCTCTCTCACAGTTTGTATCCGCTTAGTACTGAGCTGTGATAATCGTGTTTGATAGCTTTGGCAAAGGTCAGAGATGCCTTCTTTATCCTAGCAACTGATGCAGTGTGTCAGGATGTAGATTTTTAGCATCAACACTCTATTAAAAGTGGAAGCATCTGGCAACATAGCAGAGAGAAAGATAAGGTTCAGGATATCATCTTCCAGTGTTGTCCAAGAATGCTGTCCACTTTGGCTAAGCTTTGTTTTCCATAGGCTTTAACAGTGGTGAAATTCATTTTTATTTTTACTACCGGTTCTGTGGGCATGGCTTGGTGGGCGTGGTGTGGCTTGGTGGACATGGCTTGGTGGGCATGGCAGGGAAAGGATACTGCAAAATCTCCATTCCCTCCCCATTTCTGGGGGAAGGGTATTGCAAAATCTCCATTCCCACCCCACTCTGGGACCAGCCAAAGATGGTATTTGCCGGTTCTCCGAACTACTTAAAATTTCCCCTACCGGTTCTCCAGAACCTGTCAGAACCTGGTAGATTTCACACCTGGACTTTAACATTTTCCAGGTGTGTAAAAACCCTAATCTTAACCCTTTACCAAACCTTGTCCACTTCTGTAACCAATAGCAATAGCAACAATAATAGCACTTATTCTTATATGCCACCACATAGTGCTTTACAGGCTTGTCTGAGCAGTTTACAGAGTCATCATATTGGCCCTAACAATCTGGGTCCTCATTTTACCAACCTCAGAAGGATTGAAGGCTGAGTCAATCTTGAGCCAGTGAGGATCGAACTCCTGCCAGTGAGCTGAATTAGCCTGCAATACTGCATTCTAACCCCTGTGCCACCAATAGCTAATACTTTCTAAGCTATTTATCAAAACACTGGCATTTTCCCATGTGCAGAAAAAAAACATGTCAGTAACAACACAGAAACTCAATCCTAAAGGCTGCAACCCCACCTACTTTCTGTCTCCCGTTCGATTGACACGGCCTCTTCAACCAGTTAGCCCTGGGCATGAATTAGTCTTTCCTAGAAAAAAAAAAAGTGTTCCATCTATGCCTGGTTGATATCAAACATAAGCTCAACTATAAGAGAAATTGGGTGCTAGTATTTTTCCAGAAATATGTTCCCGTTTCTATAGACCAAAAAACAGAGGAACATTCAATGTATAATGCGGTCGTTTTTTATATGATGTTTTTGAGGACGCTTGTTTAGCAGGCTATTGAAAGGGGCATGACCATCAAAGCAAAATGTTAAATAAAATGAGGAGAAAAGAAAAGAAAAAGGCTGTATTGATGCCCACCTTTTTCAGATAAAAGTGAACTGGCTGTTTAACAATAGCATCTCCAGTTCAGTTCATTGTGGAGTAGAAAGGCAGGGAGAGAGGAAAGGAGATGTCAGCCAGGTGAGGAAAAGACAGAACTGTGGAATTCGATTCTCTGATATATCCCAGAGGTACATGGCAAGTTTCTCTTGGAAAGATTTTGCTGAATAAGAGGGTTATTCAAGGGAAGTGTATTGGCTTTCAGAACAAGCCACTCAGCCATTTCTAACGGACTTTTATTTTATTTTATTTTTTTATTATATTTATTATTACACAATATGACAAACACAAAACACAAAACATATATATACTCTCTTTTTACAGCTATTTAATGGTGGTCATCTTCTAATATTTATATTCTTCCCCGATTCCCTTTGTACTGTTTCATTTTCTTCTTGTCCTTTTCTCTTTTAATTACATTATACTCTTAACAATCATTATGGTTTTATACATTCCATATATTATCATATTTGTTCTTTCCATTTTCAAATTCACCACTTTATACCATTTGTTCCAGATTATATAATATTCCGTATCTTCCTTTTCTTTGAGCTCTTTTGTTAATTTGTCCATCTTGGCACATTCTCGGACTTTTATTTTTATACTGCATAGGATCCAGAACTCTTCTGAATTGGGTGGTTTCCTTCAAGTTGAGCTCAATTCTCAATGACATACAGTGTACCTATCTCAGGAACAATATGGAATTGTTTGCTGCCATCAGCCTGTGCCAGGTTTTTTTATTGCTTGACTATCTGTCATCCTTGTCTAGATTTCCTAGAGGTTTCCCAGCCAAGTACTAACCTGGCCGGACTCTGCTTAGTTTCTAGAAAAGGACAGAAAAGTTCAACTGCACTGGAGCCACTGGTATCATTCAAAGAAACGTTCTACTCTGGTTACCAAAGTCCAACTGATTTTTATAAACATTCATCTTTAACTTCACCCATACCCAAAAACCTGAGGTCAGAGGATCTAGAATCTAGGATCTAGATCATGTTTCCTAGTATGATTTGATTGCTTATTAGTATTCTGTGACTATCACTAAGTGTTGCATCTTATGATTCTTGATGAATATATTTTATTTTATTTTTTATGTACAGAGAGCATATGCACCAAAGACAAATTCCTTCTGTGTTCAATCACACTTGGCCGATAAAGAATTCTATTCTGTTTATTCTAGAATCAAATGGCAGAAACAATAATAAGATCCCAACCACAACAGGATTAAATAACCACTCTTTTCAAGTCATGCACAAGAGAAGGGGAATTAGGTTTCCTAAGTCTTGGAAGGTAATACCATGGAATTCACTGTTAAAATGATGTAAGTTCAGGTAGATGCTGAAGTGGACAGCAGCAGAAACAGGAGGATGTTTGATTTCATGCTACAATTTACATTATATGATGCTACATAAGAAATCTGTGTTTCAGTAACAGATCTTAGATAAAAGTTGATTGGTTGGGGTCAGAACATTCAGACTGATTCTTTTAAAAATAAGTAGGAGCTCAGGAAGGAGCAAAAGGTACCATATGAAGGTTTTATTTATGTATTAGATTTATGTCCCAGCTTTTGTTCAGGAGCTCAGTGTGATATCTATATCTATATCTATATCTATATCTATATCTATATCTATATCTATATCTATATCTATATCTATATCTATATCTATATCTATGTAGGTCTTTGGTTATTCGGGTCTTCTCCCGTGTAGAATTGGAAGTATCTTGGCGACGTTTCGACGAAGTCTCATTCGTCATCTTCAGGCTGGTGTTCTCGGCTTCGTGCTGAGAACACCAGCCTGAAGATGACGAATGAGACTTCGTCAAAACGTCGCCAAGATACTTCCAATTCTACGTGGGAGAAGACCCGAATAACCAAAGACCTACATACAAACACCCGCGAAAACCTCAGAAAACATCTATATCTATATCTATATCTATATCTATCTATATCTATATGTATATCTATATCTATATCTATATCTATCTGTATCTATATCTATATCATCTCTATCTCTATAGCAGTCCTGCCTCCAGTTTTCCCCACAGCTCTGTGGGATATGTGGGCTGAAAAAGATTGATTGGCCCCAAATCACCCAGTGAGCTTCTGTGTGCAAGAGCAGACTGGAACGTGGGTCTTTCTATTGCTAGTCCAACACCGTCACCACTATACAGGTAGTCCTTGACTTACAACCACAATTGAGCCCCAAATTTCTGTTGTTAAGTGAGACATTTGTTAAGTGAATGTTGTCCCATTTTATAACCTTTATTTCCACAGCTGTTAAGTGAATCGCCATAGTTGTTAAATTAGTAACACGGTTGTTAAGCGAATCTGATGTTTCCAATGACTTTGCGTGTCTTAAACTTGCAAAAGATGGTCTCATGACACTGCAGGACACTGCAACCATCATAAATATGATTCAGTGGCCAAGCGTCCAAATTTTGATCATGTGACCATGGGGATGCTGCAACAGTCGGAAGTGGGGAAAACAATAAGTCACTGTTTTCAGGGCTGTTGTAACTTTGAATGGTCGCTAAATGAACAGTTGTAAGTCAAGGAAAACCTGTACTACACAGGTTACACTGAATCAGGTAACATACCTGATTCAGTGTAACATGGAATCTTCGTTCTGTTGCTAATGAAAACAGGCTTCACAGCTGAAAACATGGTCCAGCATCTAGGAACGCATGGAGATCTTATGGCAGATGCCCAAAGGCTTTGTGGTAGGCAGGTTGATGAGGAAAGGCTGACTGAAAGAGAGGAAATTTGGAATTTAACAGGCTGTGTTGGCAATCTCAGCAAAGAATATTGAACAAAGGAGAAATGGGAATTTCTGGGCTTAATTCAACCGTATCAGTGTTGCAAAGATAGGAAAGCAAATGGTTAAGCCCTGTCAATAAGGAGATATTTACAAAGTAAGAACTTCCTCCCATCCTTTCTCTCAATAGTTACCGTTCCAAGGTGGGAGAAATAGTTTTATGTTTTTTGTTCCCCTGCTTCACCTGGGAACAATATAATGAATTTTTTCAGGCAAACCTGTTTTCCCCCTAGATCACCTGAGAGTCCAACACATTAATCACTTCACTAGTTGGGTGGGATTTAATATGTTTCACTGGGAAGATCAAGCCAGGAGGGCAGTTAGATCTCACTTGGATGACTTGAAGCTAAGGTAGAGTCTCACTAGAAGAACTGCTTTCTTGCTTTAGCTCTGCTTTAAGAAGCCTTTTTAAGTTAATTTATACCTTGCAGAATTGCTGGAAGGATAGCAACAGAAATAGATACTGCAATGCTAAACTGATTTTTCCTTTTAAAATGCTTCAGTTCTCATGGCAAATGAACGACTTCAGGAAGCTTACTTCATTCATTTCTCACTATGCATACCTAGCATTCAGAGGTATACTTGATATTCAAAGCACGTGGCTCCCAATAGCCATGGAGGCAGCCTCCGGAGGCTTTCCAAAAACGGCCACTAAATTGCAATTCTATTTTGATAGAATGTTTGAATGGTTTTAAATTTTAAAAATAATTTTAAATTACATGGGGAAGAACTAACTGCTCGTACAATTATTAATTTTTTTGGTCTTTTAATAACCCCGTAATCCCTTGCATCAGGGCAACTGAATGGAGCTGACTGTTTACTGGCCAGATGCCCTTCCCGTTGCCAATGCGGAGTTTGCAGCTGATACTTACTCATTGTGCCCAGAGAGAGAAATATTGGCCACTACCTAGGATCGTACAATTTAATTAATGTCATCATTTAATTGTGTTTTGTCCCACCCAGAGACCAGTTGTAGTCTTTAGTTGCCAAAACATTATATGCTTTTGCAACAATTGGCCTTGGCAACATTGGAGCTAATTTTTAGACCTGTACTATGGATTGCTGAATGGAACACCCTATTCATCGATGCAAATAGCCTTTCCTAGCTGAAGGCAGGAGAGTTTGGGAGTCTGAACGGGACACAGAAGGTGACACTTTTTGGAAAGAAGCATTGAAGAAAAGCTCATGCATGTAGTTTGCTTATCAAGACACCCCATTACCATTAGCTGTGGACACATCCTCAAAATAGCGTCTCCATCTTGCAGACCATCTACTGCTGAGGTAAACTATAGCAATAGCACTTAGAATTATATATCTCTTGGGTATCAAATTTTTTTATTACCAGTTCTGTTGGTGTGGCTTGGTGGGTGTGGCTTGGTGGGCGTGGCAGGGGAAGGATACTGTAAAATCTCCATTCTCACCCCACTCCAGGGGAAGGTCACTGCAAAATCCCCATTTCCTCCCGATCAGCTGGGACTTGGGAGGCAGAGAATAGATGGGGGCGGAGCCAGTCAGAATTTTTACTACCGGTTCTCTGAACTACTCAAAATTTCCACTACCAGTTCTCCAATACTGGTGATCTGTCCCCCCCTTCAGAAACCCACAAAAACACAGCCAGTCGAGGGTTAAGAAGCACTTGGCACACTCCACAGTTCTTATCTCAAACTTGGCAGCAATATGCACACCGTCTGCCAAGGACTTTAATAGTACACAGAAAGAAAAACACTACAAATATTAAGCAAAGTCTCTGATCAGCTTCAGCTTGTAAACTCCAATGCCTAACCGATAGTATAATTTGTTCATCACAGAGATCATTACCACCCCTCTGTCTGTTATATAGTCTCTCTGGGTGTGGTCCAGTGACTCATTGATCCTGTGACTCCAATCCAGTGACTCAGGTCTATTCCCTCATACGTCTCCGCAGCTGCAGTAATCGTTTCTCTCGCCTTCTTTGGCGTGCGTCCAGGAATGACGTCTCTCCCTCACTCTCATCTGAGACACCTGTTTCCCCACTACTTGGCTCTCTTTCAGCTGGCACCTGAGACGGTGCCAGAGGGGGGGGGGCTGGGAGATCTGGCTGGCTCCTCTTCCTCCTGCTCAGAGCTTCCTTCCTCCAATGGGATAGGCTCAGAGGACGGGGCCACAACAACTGGTCAGAACCTGCTGAAACCCACCTCTGCCTTTAGTTCTTTACAGCCCTCTCTAAGCAGTTTACAGAGTCAGCATATTGACCCCCCCACAATCTGGGTCCTCATTTTACCCACCATGGACGGATGGAAAGCTGAGTCAACCTTGAGCTCTCTGGTGAGATTTGATCTGCCAAATTGCAGGCAACTGGCAGGCAGCAGAAGTAGCCTGCAGTACTGCACTCCAACCACTGTGCTACTGCTAGTACACATTTTTCCAGCATGAAACAGTTTTCTCTGGGAAATTTTAAGAAAACTTCTCACAATTGAGAGGTTTCAGCCAAAGAAAACTGCCAGTCCCTATTCTTGCTCTGCTGTGTAAATATACTATATGGATAGCAGCACAGCATGGCTTCTTTCTGGGGTTGGGGTGATTAAGGGCAAGGTATAGGGTAGGGCAGTTCATGCCACCATGATTTCTTCCATGCTCCAAGAAGGGAGCATCAAACAGAAAGGCAAATATATGTATGGGTTCAAGTAAAGAGCATTGTGAAGTAAGAGTCATAGGTTTATGGAATATCTACCAATCTGAATTTTTGGCCTGGGAAGACCATCTCTTTTCTTCACATTTATGCTCTGGTGTGTTTGTATTTGACAGGAAAATGGCCCTGCACCTCCTGCTTGTGCCGTTTTGACCCTGAAGGATTCAGAAGTAGATTCTCCTTACTGACCCCACTTTAAATTATTCTCCCTATCAAATATTCCGAAGGCAGTCCAGTTTGATATCTTTGGGGTGAGAACAAATTAGAGTCCTCATCCAATGTTCCCTCTTCCAAATAAAATTACTCAGATCCTGGAATTCCCCATGGAAGGATTAAGCAGAGGCATTATTTCTAAAGTGTGTAAACTATAGCCATCAAGATGTCACTTAGAGAAATATGATCATGGAGATCGTGAAAGATTGCAAGGCCGGCTTTCTTGAATGAGAGACCATCCATACATCTCTAGTTCTTTGGTGAAATTCAATAGATGATATATAGATTTGTGACTGCAAAGTACTCAGTTCAGCTCCTGCAGACAGGATGTATGTTGAATGGACAAACTCGGAGAGCCTTGCTTATTAGTTTGTTATCCCTTCGGCATCTAAAAAGAGCCCCCAAAGCAATATTTTGAAACTGCCATATTAGAAAATCTTGATTAAAAATTGGGATGTGGGGAGGGGAGGATTTAACAACACCCAGCAGTCCAATCCATCTCCGTTTGTCATCAGAAAGACAAGAGGGAATAGTGGTCAGCACAAGGTATCAAGCAATCAATGATAAAGTAGCAAAGAGAATATAGGATAGGATAGTCAGCCAGTCAGTCAGGATAGGATAGGATAGGATAAAGCTTTTCTTGGCTGACACATCACAAATAATTTCTTCATTTTCTTGGTTTACATCTTCCCCTTCCCTGCCTCCCCCCTGCTTTTCCCCCTGAAAAATCCTCAAATTTTTCTAAGAAATTTTTAAGAACAGCAACAGAAACTAGTAAAATAAAATGGGTTTTGAAAATAGAATTGATGAAGATGCTAGCTTTGAATGTTATGGTTATTTTAAGATTTTGTTTAGGTTTATTTTTAAACTAGAGATTATTTTTACAATTGTTTGATAATGATGGAAAAGTATTGATGAACTAAGGATTGGATTATTGGATTGATTTAAGTCTATAAACATATCGTATATGATGTCAAAGTTAGAGTTAGATATTAGTTGTGTTATGTTTAACTTGGAGTAAGAGATTGGCTGATCACATATTTGTTTCTGCCCTGAGGAATATCCTCCCCCCCACTTTCTTCCTACACTTTTTAACCTTTTTCCCTTTTGAATTTCCTCTCCCTTTTTCACAGTTATTTTATTTTTTATTTTTTCTTGAAATTTAATAATGTTAAAAGGGAGGGAGGGAGGAAGGAATAGCAACAGAAAAAATAAATCAGTAAAATATACAGTAATAGGCAATTCTATTTGAGAAGCTAAGACAAAACTGCTGCCATTACTCCATTCATGTCTTCCTGTAGCCCATTGCTTTCCCGTTTTCCTTTCATGTTCTCTAACCTTCCTTTTTCATCCCAGATGAGACACACCTCTTTTCTAAAATATTCTCTGCTTATTTTATTTATTTTTATTTATTAAATTTTCATGCCTCCCATTCCCCTACTTTTTCTCTGCTTCATAAATGAAATTTAGTTCATGGATCCAACGTACTCTGGTACCTTCCAGAGATAATGCACTAATTTTGGTTATATGACATAAACAGTAATCCACAAATCATATTAATAATAGTATGTGTAAAAGTATATCACCTACGCTGTAAAATAAGAGGGGAAAATCTAACTTTCAGTACTTATTCATATCCAAGAAAGTGGGTCTTTATTTTGAAGCTTCCCAAATGCAGTAAAAGAATACACTTTTTCTGTGTGTTTGTATGTTTCTGTTACTATCCAGTCCTTACAAAGTCTTGCTAGCCTTTAATATTAAAGGGGTAAGTAGGTATGGGTTTACCACTGTAGATACCAACTAAAATGCAATGTTGTGTTATGATGTGTATAGGTTCATATTCTGTGTGATTGATCCTCCTTCGGAAGGAGCAGTCTCCGTGCTTGTCAGTTCACTCATTTGGGTGAAGATATATAAGACCTTCAGCAAGGCTAGAAATAGGTGGGTCTTCAAAAAATTCTGTTGGAATACAGAACTTGATTATATAGATTTGTTTGGGGGGGGGGGTTTGTTTGTTTTTTGTTTGGCAACATGAAGAACCATCAAACCAGATAGAGGTAGATAGAAATTGCAATTAAGGTGTTCTTTAAAAAAAATAAAAAACAATCACATGAGATATTTAAAATATCTCTTCTGGTTTTCTTAATTTCTTTATTTTTAAAAAAACTGCTACACTTAAAGTAGCAGCAACCCCTTTGCAGAGCCTTGTTCCTTGTCCAGCACTTCCTGGACAGCCTGAGTCTCCATACGACATCCTTTCTTTCCATGGGCCGTCCATGAAGTGCCAAAGACAAAAAGAAGCCTCTTTGCAAAGAGTCTGGTGTTGCTGTAAGTATGCCAGATTTCTTAATTTTTTTTTTCTTAAACTGTTTGTATGAGGACAAAACCTTAATCCACTCTGAGGAATTTCATTCATCTCAGTGCTCATCCATTGATCTTCTATAGATGGATAGCAATCAGTGCAGCTCAGAAAACCTTTCACAGTAACACAAAGGAGGCTTTTGTAAGGATGATTTATATCATCCTCTCTCTACCCTAGACTCTACAGTGCTATTTATTTCTCAGTGGATTTTTATTCATTTTACACAAATGGGCAGTATCCCGACACACTGAAAAATGTGTTCCTCCATTTGCATCGCGGGAGATTCTGAGTGCCTTGCAGATTGGGGTTCTCTTCAGCAGCACTTCCTTCATCAATCACTCCCTTTCTCCTACATGCTATCCAATAGTTATTTGATAATGCTGTTTATTTTTTTTTAAATGAAAAACAGAAAAGCTAAAATAAAATGTGCTGAGGTCAACATCCCTGTAATAACAAGAAGCATAAAGCATTGAAACAAACACCCACCTCAGCACAAACCCCCTTGTTATTCTGTGATAAAATCAGAAGGAAAGAGGTGGGGCGGGGAGAGCAGCCCTAATAAACTCTCCAGCATTTTTAACCTTTTTATGTATGCTTTGCAAAGTGTTAACAATTGATGGATTGTGGAGGAAGCAATAGCAATAGCACTTAGATTTATATACCACTTCACAGTGCTTTACAGCCATCTCTAAGCGGTTTTATAGAGTCAGCATATTGCCCCCAACAATCTGGGTCCTCATTGTACTGATCTCGGAAGAATGGAAGGCTGAGTGAACCTTGAACCGGTGAAACTTGAACTGCCAAACTGCTGGCAGCCAGCAGTCAGGAGAAGTAGCCTGCAGTACTGCATTCTAACCACTGCGCCACCGTGGCTCTTCTAAAATGATTCTAAAAAAAGGACATGATTGTGCAGATTATGGAAGCTGTATTAATTCTCTTAGATGTCTCTGTGAACACAAGAGGCAAAATTCGTCCTGTTGAAATTCAACATTGTCAACTACTTTTGTTAGATCCAAAACAAAACCCATCTTAAGAATGTGGAATCAGAAGTCATCATCTATGAATGCACGGGAACTTCCTGAGACATTTCCATTTTTCGATAGGAATTTTGAGTTTTCCCAGGAGCAACAAACAGAGATTTAATATTCCTCAACTATGAATTTAGGGGGTCTTAGAAAAGATGCACCCCCTGTGCATCATTTCCAAATCCATTTTACCAATTGAGTTCACATATTGTTCTAAGTCATTATTTATTCAGCCACATTTTGTTGAATAAACCAGCACTTTCCCGGGGGGGGGGTGGGGTGTCATCCAATCTGCCCAGCAACTTTTTGGTGGACAGAGATTGCATGTAACATTTTGAGAGGTTGAAATTGAATAGGATCACATTTACTTAGATGAAGGGGGCGGTTTCTCTTTTTTTATATATTGTGGTGGTATGCATAATTTACATTACAGTTTTCATGTCTTGCTCCCCTTTGAATTGGGGAAAGTACTGTCAGTTTTCAGCAATTATAGAATCAGGGGTCTGTAAAGGCTACACAAAGGGCCTCAGGGACCACAGGTTGCCTACTCCTGCACTAAACCACAAACTTGTATGAATCACAATGCCTAGATTCATCAAGCTGCTATATATGAATTAGCAGGATGAGTAAATCTAGTCTTAAAGTTGGGGTGTCAAGCATATTAGAAAGGAGAATTATGGGTGCCTTTCAAATGTCTCCCAAGAGCCTAGATCTAGGAACAATTACATTAATTACTCTGAAAACCACATAACTTCACTCAGTATTGCACATCTATCACTCACCAAGCACCTAAGTAATGACGGAATTATGAATGAACATATGCAAAGCCAATATGGTGCAGAAAGAGACAGATCAGTCTATTTTCCTTTGGTTCAAGAAAAAAAAAACAGACAACTCTATAGAGGCTTGGGTGGTTTTAACCAACATGCCATTTCTTCTTCCTGCTAATTTTCTAATGACAAAATCTCCTTGGCAACCTACTTTCACACTCTCTGTCCTCTTGAGATCCATTGAGCAAATATATCGCCAAGTGTCCAAACAGAGCTTGGAAAGTTCATTAAGGGAAAGGGAATATGCTGAAGTGAGTAGCTCAAATGACATGAAAACTGCTGGCAGGTTCTTCTAGTTGTTCAAAGATTCAGAAATGTTCAGTCTTTCGCTGAGCAACTTTTGCCAAGCATTGAGTTGAACAGGATCCTACTACTGCAGTGACTGAATCTGTAGTAGCAAAGGCCACTGGACAGACTGGTACATACAGTAGTGAATCAGGTCTTTTCTTATAAACTGTAATTTACTAAACTATAAAAAGTAAACTAGTAAACTATAATTTACTAAATTTATCCCTTTGTTCTCTTGGTAGACCATACATCTTCTATTGCACAGGTGTCAAACTAGCAGCATCATTGTTGCTATCCCATTATGTATTGTGATGTTTTTCCCCTTCACAGAGCTGGGATGGATGCAGCCTGCCTGTGACGCATACAGTCTGCGGGCCATCAGTTTGATAGCCCTGTAAATCTATTGCCATTAAAACAACAGAAACAAGAGAACCCAGATAAAGATCTGTTTCTTGGGCATGTGGAACAATTCTTCTCAACTCCCTCAAGGGAAAGATGGAAGCCATACGACCTAGACTTTAGAGAAATGACTTTAGGTGTAAAGACTTGACATTCCATGGGAAAGCCCTGCTCACACAGAAGACTTGGAGGAACCTCCAGGTATCCATTATCCTTGTGACCATAGAGATACCGCACCTGAGCCATCTATGTCATTCTATCTGGGTTTTTGTTGTGTTGTTTAATTTTTGCTTTTCAGTATGGTGATGGTTGACAGACAGATCAACCATTAATTTGGCTCAAGGATACTCTGTCTTCAGGATCATGATTGAATGATTCAATTGACAAAAAGTAACTAATTGGGAACAAGCTGCAAGCGAAGAATCAAGAAGAAGAGTGATATAGATTTTCTACGGCTAGAAGGGCTTCTCTGTACTTCTATATCCCTATATTAATTGCATTAACTCTGTACCCCTCTTTTGAACTCATTAACTCTAACTCTAACACCTATTATAGCTTACAGAGGCAAGATCTGGTTTAATGGAAAGTTACTCCAGCAAAGTAACAACTTTAACTGATTCATATGGAAATAGTAGTGGGCAGTGTCCTACATCTTCCTTTCATTCTAAGCTAGTTTGGGAAAGAGGAAGCACTTCCTTCTAATTATGTTTTCTTGTTCATGGTTTATGATATTTGTATTGTATCAGTCCAAAAACTCTTTACATGTTCACTTCTAGAAATTGAATCCATGCTCATCAACAAACTGGTTTTTTGTTGGGTTGGAAAAAATAGAATGAAATTTAAGCTAAGAAAAGATAGAAGTTCAGTTAAGTTAAGAAAAAATGACATTGATTGATTGATGTGTTTTTAATCACTTCATACATACTTAGAATGCAAATACAAATAAAAAGCATAAAATCATTAATGGCCATGTTAGGAAGCATGTAGAATGTAATTAACTAGGACACATTTAGTCATTTTTAGAATAAACTCTTTTCCATTTATACCAATGGAATTTAAGTTTAATTAACAATTAATAGTTCATTAATTTCTGTGCTAAATATGATTAGGTCTAGATCCAACCCAAAATAGATAGTTCTCTAATCTCTAATCACAAATTATTTAAAGGTAGCATTTAAGTGAAATATGCTCCAGTTAATGTATCTGCTCTGAGCATCTACCCATAAACACAAGGGGGCTGTCAGACATCCAAAGAATGAAATAATTTTGCTGTAATAGTGCTGTGGTTGCTGTGTTCATGCATTTGTGTGTGTGAGAGAGTGTGTCTCCCTTGAAATTAAAAAATATAAGACAGAATTTACCCCATCTGCATTATGAGTTCAGAAATATCTGGCAGCTTTTGCAGTTCCACTGTACTTTCCTTTGTTCTTTCAATATTTGGCGCCAGAGAATCCAATACTAAGACTGACAGATATTCCGCCTTCATCAGTCAGCTCTGAAAATTCTCCCCATTAATCAGTTGTGCAGAGTGACAGATTGCAAATATCCTTACCCTCTCCTGTCCAAAATACTTTCCATTTTGTAGCATGGCCTCTGTTACAACGGCCAGAGGATATGCTACTGTAATACTGAAAACTGCAGTGTGCAAAAGCTATATGCAATATATGCATATACACTGGGGTGCTCTAAAGAAGCTTAATGAAGCTTGGCACAAGTAGACAAGAATCAGAACAAGCCACCAACATTAGTTATAACTTTGCTAGTCACATTAGATTACAGTCACCACACATTTTGCTACAGCTATATATCTTCCTGGCTCTATCACCCTGCAATGATTTATTTATCGCATAATATGTCAAAAAGAACTCTGCCTTTCTTCTTCCCTAACAAGTTCAGGTTTGAAAAATATTCTCTCTTGATTCATTCAAGAAACATTTGAATCTCTGTCAAGTAGTTCAGGTGAGATCAAGAATTCCAATTTTTAAAAGATCATAATAATGTAAGCAATTATTGGCCGGACATCAGAATGTAGATTTCCTTTATTAATTTTAATTTGTTTGCTTGATTGAATTTAGAAAATGGCTGATTCCAGCCAATCCTGGCACTGTGCCTAATCAAAAACATATAATAAACAATAAATAAAAAAGGAATAGATTATATGTATACAGGGAAAAAAACATGCAAAAGAAAACAATTCCTGGAATTTCAATTGCATATCATATTGTAGGAAGTTAGCACCCATCCCTCTCCTAGAAAAATGAAATATTCTAGGAAATGCTAAAAGGGCAGAATATTTCCCCCTAAAAGGGAGACAGAAACTCAGCCCCTCCCCTTTGTCAATAGGCCATTAAGGCCTGAGCCAGCTCATCTGCAACACAAAAGACATGGCCTCCAGGACAGCGGTCACCAACTGGTGGTCCGCAAGAAAATGTTGATGGTCCACAGAAAAATTATTTGCATTTTTTATATTGCACTAAATCAGGGGTCCTCAAACTTTGGCTCCTGCCAAAGAAACATGCAATGAACATTTGTGTTGCTGCAGAGAATCTCCCACTGTGGAGTCTTTTTGTATGGGTCGGAGGGGGCCAGAAATTCCAACTTGGGATCTGTTTCAGCCTCCTGGTGTGGGGGTTTGGGCGAAGGCTGGAGGGAAGTGCTGCTGGTGACAAGGAGCCAGAGGGCCTTGTTCCAGTGGGACTGCATCATTGCCTGGAACTGGCTGACCATCTCAGCCCACTGAGCATCCAGGCGCTGTTACCTGGCCTTGCACTCCTGCAGGTCTTCCCTCTGCTTGGAAAGCCTATGCTCATAGTCCTCAGTGAGGTGCTTCTGCTGAGCCTCCTTCTCGGTCAGTTCCAATTTGAACTGAGCCAGCTGTTTTGCTCACTCTTTCTCATGGTGGCTGCCTAGCTCCAACAACTGCTTCCTGTTGGGGCCCTAGGGAGCCCAGGCAGAGAGGCAAGGACTGGCTGGGAGGGGAGGGGTGAGTAGAGGCTGGTGAGGTGCCCCTCAACGTAAGTGACATCAAGTTGGCCACACCCACCCAGTCACATGACCACTTAGCCATGACCACCCAGCCGGTCATTAGGCAGATCATATTAGTGGTCCGCGGGATTGTAAATTATGAATTTAGTGGTCCCTAAGGTCCGAAAGGTTGGGGACCTCTGCTCCAGGACATAATAGGACTCATCTAGCAACAGAAACTCACCACATAGCACCTGGGAAGATTACATCAACTAGCAAGGCTCAACCAAGCCTGGGAGACAGACAGCCTACAAAGTTAGCTAAAACCTTGCCCCCTGGGAGTCTGACCACCAATGAGAGTGCATTTCTTACACAGGAACAGGAAGCTCTAGGGTGGGCCCAGAGGGGGCATAAAGCCAAGGCACTCTCAGCATCTCTGCCCTTTGCTGCTCAGGAACTAAGGAGTTCAGGAAGCCATGTGATCCTATTCATCAATAAACCTTCTTTCCAAGCAACTTCCATGAATCCGGTGTCTTTTTCTCCACTTGGAACTGAACCCAGAAGGATATTTCTTCCAACAGTATATTTCAAATAAGAAAATGGCAAAGAAATGCTTGCAGGTCACACTCAGAAAGGAAGATCATAAAACCCACGCAGTGTTAGAAAAGTCCAAATGAGCACCGGCTCCTTTCTAGCATTCCAAAAGAGTGATGTATTGATAACATTTTACAATTAGTTAAACATTTAACAAATATTGAAGTTTTTTTTCCCTCAGAAAAGAAAAAAAGTGTAAAGAAGAATAACTAAAGAAAAAGTCCCAGGTGCAGCTTGTTAGATGTTAAGTTAGGAAAAATGTCAAGAACTTTTTTCTTTTTTTAACCTCACAAGGCAAAAAAGACAAAAAGTAAAACAAGGAAAATATGAAAAAAGAAAAAAGAAAGTATCAAAAACAAAGAAAGAAAAGAAACTTGCAATTTTGTATTTGGAAAAATAAGCACGTTTTCAAATTAATCAAAAACTGGACATCGGGAGGCAACCTATCCTTAAAGTATTTTTGTTATGTCATTTTTCCTGCTGTCCATTCCAGTCGGGCAGTTCCTTTATGGCTAATCAGTTTCTTTTACGGCTGGAATATCCAGATGTCGTTTCAGTGTCTTAATGGCAAATGTATTTAAGAAATTGAAGTTCCAACTGTGTATTCAATAGTTTTCTCAAAGGTTCATGCATATAATCTAGGCATCACTTGATTGTCCAAAAAGCACTAAAAATAATGTTTTCTAGAAGGAAATACTTTTTATGAACCAATTATTATTGTGTTAGTGTCAGCCTTTGAGTCTGGATTCAAATTGCAAGAATCAAAAATCTTTTGGAATGTATTGAAAAGTATCGTAGAACTGCTCCCATTTCTGATCAATAAAAAGTATTGTCCACTCCGATCATTGACTGGGTTGTTAATCTGAGAATACACTTAAAGCAGTTCAGGTTTATAACCAGCATAAATACACAAGTATAATTATTGCTAATATAGAGCAAGATACAGATTCCAGTCTTATGTCTTCAACAAGGAAAAAGAAAAGGGAACAATCAATGAATTTAGAAGGTGACTAACAGAAATGATACCAATGAGATACACATCCATGAACATGTATGAGCACCTAATGAACTGCTTGTTCATATTAGATTACAGCTGGATTACAATTGACAGACAACTTTTTCTTGTGTGGTTGAATTCAGATTGTTGAGAATTACTTTATGAAAGTTTTGAACAATTAAATTTAAACTTAATCTTGGTCAATGGCAAGGATCCCGAAATGGTACAATTGAAATGGTGTGTTGAGACCAGTGGTCCAATCTAGTCCAACATCCAGCTTCCTTATACCAACTCCCTGTTGTCTCAAAGAAACCTAGCTAAACAACGGGATTTCTATGCTGTCTCTCAACTCCATTCCACTATAGTTAATGCCAATCTATAGAGAAAACTGTAAGATAGGAAAGATAGGGATCTATTTTGAAGTATGTTGGGGTATGCTCTCATGAATGGTTACATAATGGCCTGTCACAAATATCCATATGTCAGAAGGCAAACTGGTGGGTTGCTCCTTCAGTATCTTCACAGGATGTTGTCTATCATTCAATTTTCTTTGTTGTGGGATTGTTTCCTTTTTTGCTGGCAGGTGGCCACATTTACAAACCACACAAAAATGTTGTTCACCCAACATTTTCTTCTCCTCAGAATGCTTACATAGGGTAAGAGTATTCTGATAAAAATAGTGCTAACAGCTAGGACTACATTGCAGGGAGCCAATATACTGTTTCACCCGTTAACATCTAAATGTTCTTAAATTTTTATTGTTAAGTCAGGTAGGCTACGAGAAATATCTGCAAGTACCTTGATCCGCTTCCTTAACTTAGCTGAAATTAGTCACTGGAAATTAATCATTGAACATAGGCCAAGCTTATCATGCTCATCCTTCTGGAAGGGCTCCTACAACATATTCTGTAAATTTCAAATTTGCCATATTCTGGACATGGATCATGTAAGCCACTCATGTCAATGACAGCAGTAATGTCTGGGATATATCTCAGTATCTGTCAATTAAGTGGGAAATCCCAGTACATTTTAGTCTATTCCTTTCCACAGTAGGAGGGGCACATAGATAGATCTAAATCTTATAGAGGAGGCAGAGTATCCAATTTTTTTAAAAAAAAAGTTTATTTGAATATTTATGACACGCAATCATGAAACAAGAATCTCAGGTTCTTGCTAACTTTTCTTGGAAAGGGAGAAAAGAGGAAGAATTTAAATTGGGGAACTACTGATACAAGTTACTTTAAGAAAGGCTAAATATTCTAAGGTAGAATTTAGTTGGCAAGGTTGCCTTTCCCAACACCTACCTCAGTAGGCTAATTTCCAAGGCAAGAATGAGCCACTGAACTCCACTAATTAAAAAGATACTAACTACCTCTTAGATTTCCAAATCTGCTCAGCCAGCAGCACCATAGACATTATGTGCAGAGGTACTTTTTACAATTACCATAGTTGTTCAGTGAATGCATGTCAACAAAGGCTTTCTGGAGCTTTGCTTAATTTTGCATTGATAAGCTACTGAGAAAACTCCTAAAGGTGCCATGACATCACCATCTCGAATGAGACAGAGCGAGACCTTTTGTTTAGCTTATTGAGCATGCAAAGAAGAGTTACACAAATTAACATGGAATTGTGGGATGGTGCTTTGTTTATAAATCTGCACAGCACAGCACAGAATCCCAAAAGGGAAGGCTAGGCAAAAATGAATCTGTCTAATTGTAAGATGCCATTGATAGAAATGAGATGATGATGATGATGATGATGATGATGATGATATCGTTTCAGTTGTATCTGACTTTTGGTGATTTTATTGTCCAGATCTCTCCACATCTTCCAATCTTGCACTACTTCTCTGAAGTTCTCCTGTGCTCTGGCTGATATCAGCTTTGATGGTGGAATCAATGAACAGGTGTTCTACAAAAATGAGTCTGCAGCATAAATCATTTCAAAATATTTGAGATGGTTTAAGACAGGAGTGTCAAACTCAAGACCCGTGGGCCAGATCCAGCCCGCAGAGTGCTTAGATCTAGCCCACAGGGCAGCCCTAGAAACAGCAAAGGACTGGCCCATGGTGCCTCTGCCAGCAAAAATGGAGTTCAGGAGGGCCACACACAGGCTCCATTTTTGGCTGCAATAGCCTTTTACTGCCCTCTGCCAATGAAAATAGCCCTCGGGTGGGCCACGAGCTGTCCTCCCAGGTTCCATTTTCAGCTGCGACAGCCTCCTGCTGCCCTCTGCCAGAGAAAATGGACCTGGGGGACAGTATGCATGTGCCCCCCTCCTGAGCTCCATTTTCACTGGCAGAGGGCAGCAGGAGGCCGTCACAGCTGAAAATGGAGCTCTGGAGCCTGTTTTCGCTGGCAGAGCACTTGGGCCACCACAGATGCCCCCAATACAAATGATGTCAAGCTGGGCCATCATGGCCAAGCTCACCCCAGCCCATGGGGCCAAACACAACCCTGATGCAGCCCTCAATGAAATTGAGTTTGACACCCCTGGTTTAAGATATAGAGCCTAATGGCTACAGTCCAAGGTATATCAAAATTTTCAAGTTTTCATGTTAGTAGGACCAGAGAGAGGAAGAAGGGCCCACAGGCCTTGAGAACCAGGTCAGATACCATGTTCCCTGGGCATTTGTCATCCTGCTTTTAAGCCATGTGAATAATTTTGTCCAATCCCTCCAGATGTGAATCTCTTGAGTTAAAAATATTTAGAATTTCCGAGCAAACAGCAGAGGTTGAGCAGCCACAGCTGGAAGAGATATTCTAATCCTATGATTTTAAATTGGTAAATGACCCTTTTTAAATTACCACCTCATGTATCACCACAAAGGGTTATCATGACCTCCACTAATTTGTCTTTATTTTACATTGCTCAAACATTGATTCAGAATGGACTGTACTGGCATTAATCATACACTTTTCTCTAAAAACATGCTATAAATGTCTTGAGTGATAGATTATATTGAGCAATGATGTAGCAATTTAAATGCCTCAAGCAAATCAGCTCATATTTCCATTACTCCACATCTCTATTTCTACAAAGAATACTTCTCCATAAGCCTATAATAACAGTCTTTGCTGGAAATATCTTTTTTTATATAACTTAAAATATTTAATGTGGCATCATTTAAGAGTTATTTCTCTCCACTAGGTCCTGATAAGCAGCATTAGGGAGCAGATCTATGTCATGAAATATATGATGAGCATTATTTCCTCATTTCGGAAAGGAGATTCAGTAGGTGTGAACAAACTTTTAAAATTATTATTAAGCAAGAGCCTGAGGGCTGTAATATATATTTTCTTATAAAAGAGAGTCATATATCTTTCCCATATACCCAAACTAGATTTCTATTCATAAGAAAATAATGCATATTTTCTGGGAATAAAATTATAACTGTGTGCAAAGCTAACTTATCCTTTTGACAGGAGTGCTTTTTAATGCTTGTCTGTTAAAAATTGATTAGGAAGAGGAAGGTGTCCATCTCAACTTGAATGACTGCTGAGGAGATTTTATTTTGGAAAAAAAAAGAAAGAAATGGGAAGCTAAGTAGGTATGGATGTTATGGCACGATACTACTGGTAATTCTCGGCTTACAACCACAATTGAGCCCAAAATTTCTGTTGTTAAGCAAAACATTTGTTAAGTGTGTTTTGCCCCATTTTCTTGACAGAGATTTGAAGAGAATCAATGCAGTTGTTCAATCAATAACATGGTTGTTAAGTGAATCATGACGCCCCCATGGATTTTGCTGGTCAGAGGGTCACAAAAGAGGAATACATGACCCCGGGGCACTGCAACCGTCATAAATATCATCCAGTGCACTCCCATAGAGTGGACCTGCTCCAGGTGCCGTCAGCCAAGCAATGTCGGCTGGCGGCCCCCAGGGGGAGGGCTTTCTCTGTCAGAGCCCCGACCTTCTGGAATAGTCTTCCCACCGACCTCAGGATGGTCCCTGACCTTGTCTCCTTCCACCGGGGATTAAAGACACGGCTGTTTAAAGAACATTAAAATCGTGGGGTTATATAGCCTTTTTAGAATGATTTTTAATGGATTTTAATGTGTTTTAATTGTGTTTATTGTGATTTATATTTATGATTATTTTTGTAAGCCGCCCTGAGTCCTTGGGGAGAATGGCGGCATATAAATCACATAAATAAATAAATAAATAAATAAATAAAAAAATATGAGCCAGTTGCCAGTTTTGATCATGTGACCATGGGGATGCCTCAATGGTCGTAAGTGTGAAAAATGGTCAAAAGTCAGAGCTATTGTAACTTCGAATGGTCACTAAACAAATGGTTGTAAGTTGAGAACTACCTGTAAAGTACAGGTACTAAAACTATGCTTAGCAACTGTTTGAAATTAAGACAGAGCTCCCCACAGGTACTTATGGCCTGGTTCCAAGGGCAGCCCTCCCCAGTCATGTGATCACATTTCAAGCACCTAGCAACCAGCCCATATTTATAATTGTTTACAGTGTCCCACGATTGTCCCCATGACTGAGTTTTATAAATTTAGTTGAACTTTTGCCAAGTCAAGGGGACTAATTTCTCTTAAACTGCTATCAATGCCAGCTGAAGGACTCCATCTTCTCTTTGCAGAAGTTCCACTAAGCACTACTCCAGGCAGACAACATCATCTCTTTCTCTTGTCACTATGTACAAGTTGTTAAGGGAACAACTTTAATTAAATAAGAGTCTCTCTTGAATGAAACTTAACGTTACCTTGAGTGGTATTTACTTCCAGGAATGCGAGTATGGGATTGAAGACTAAATGGCCAAAGTTCCCAGCATGGGAATTCCGGGACTTGAAATCCTCACATCCTAAAATTGCCACGTTTGAAAAATACTGGTCTAGAATATTATCTCCACATTGGTGAACTAAACTTAACAACAGTTTGTAATTCAGCAACTTGTCTAACAAAACATTCTCACCAAACAAAAACAAGGACAGCTGGCATCTGAGGGGTTGGGCAGGTACACAGAACTGATCAAGAATAACTTTTATGACTCCAAAATATGCAGAAGGAGGTAAGCAACAGTCGCTTATTCATGACATTCTCGTTTATTTATCTCATCTTCAAGACTGTCTACATAACCTTTGGAACAGGTGCAGCTGTGAGGATATACAACGTCCTCCCGAACACAACCCTCAAGAGGACGGGTTTGTTAACTGTCTGGGATTTCAGAAAATCTGGGGAAGTTAACATCAAGCACTAGCAGGCGACAACATATGCCTAATGGCCAGCATTTGTTTTGGCGGATCGGATTCTAGGCAGGTTTGCTGTAAATACATTATGCAAGGCTGGTATCAGCAGCTGGTATTCTAAAACCCAACATCTTGGAAAGATACCAGCCTCGGATTCTCTCCGCATTTAAAAAAAAAATTGAAGATGTACCAGCTGGCTGGATTTAGCAATATCTTTAATATCTCATAATACTATAGATATACCATTGCCTGCAGCAGTATTACTCCAAGTGTGGACTGGGTCTTCTGACCTGACCTTCCCTTTTTAATGGAGGGAAAGATAAGGGAGGGAGTCGTTATTGTCCCAGTACAGCTAAATTGGGAAAGATTGCCGAAAGCAATTTACAGCCTGCCAATGTGCTACAAGTTGTACCATTTTAGGAGAAGTTTAAGAGAAACCAATTTAGAACAAAGAAAGTCCTTTTTCTCTCCCCCTCCCCCCTCCCCCCTTCCCCCCTTCAGTTTTGATGAATGATATTGGCTGTCTTCTGGTCATTGTCATTAATATTGGCTATCTTCTGTCAATGATATTATTGACATTATTATTGCTCTCACTGCAGCAATGAAATGGCATACAATATTTATTTGTATAAATAAAGGCCAGATTTCAAGAATGATATAAAAACGAGAAGATCATCCTTCCCATTGGAAATCTGCTTTTATTAGTTTATTAGAGGTGTAGCCTCTCTCGACATATTTCCAACCAAATTGTTTTTATTTTGTAAAAGTATGAAGATTACTGTTTAATACATAGATTAGAATTAATTCATTTAAAGTAAAGGCTGTATTTATTTCTTGCCCAGACCAGACCCCAATGAAATCATTACTTAGCCAAGGAATGTCAAGGCGCACTGTCAGTGGAGACAGCCCTCCAGAATGCACTTGGTCAAGTCTAAATCAAACTTAAAGCCAGCCTCGGCAATATAGTTGCCTTGCACGCAGATCAATGCCATTCTCTTGGGGGAGGGGGGAATGCAACTTACAGCTGTCCTCCTATTTAAATATTATACTCTTCCTAATCAATTCAGTTTGCTCTTGAAACACCGAGCTGTTCCCCAGTAGACAGAATGCCAAAACCTAGAGCACTTTAACTAAGCTATTTGCAAGGCCAAATTGGACTGATAGAATAAGCATTTTACTAATGAATACAATCATTGTCCTTCTAAACATACCATCTAACAGCCCACAAAAGTCATACTCTTAGGCTAAATGAACGCAGATGCAAAATTATATCCTGAGTTTGTGGAAAAACACGTAACAGGAAATCCCTTGTACCTTTCATTGGCTCAAAAGCTGATGCTGGTTTGTTCTGACATCACAATTACAGCAGAGGCTTGGTAAAGACTAATGAGTTTCTGAAAAAGGTCCCGATGACCTCTGCAGCAATGAAATGGCATACAATATTTATTTGTCACACAATATTCCATTATTTCTCCAAGGAGCTTAGAGCGGTGATACACAAGACGCTTATTTCATCCTTACAACAAATCTAAGGTCTAGCATTATATTCCAGCTAGCCAAGTCATTTTCATGTTTGAGCAGGATTTTGGACACATGTTTCTCATATCACAACCCAAGACTGAACTCTGTTCTATCAGGAATGCATTACATTATATTATTGGGTTTTTATTTGCTGAATAAATGAATCAAAGAGCTGATGCTTAAATCAGTAAGGTTTCCTTTCCTCCTGCAAGTCATATCCATCATATCTCTCTCTCTCTCTCTCTCTCTCTCTCTCTCTCTCTCTCTCTCTCTCTCTCTCTCTCTCATTAAATCATTAAATTAGTCAAAACATAGTGGATCTTAGGTACACAAGTATATAAATATTTGCTATGTGATGATAGCATGTTCCAGAGGAAATTGAGCTGAGATTATAAATCATTTTTAATTCTGGTTATTGTATCTGTATTCTAAGTTTAGTCCAAAAAGCCTAGGGAAATGCTTACCTACTTATTTGTTACATCTGTAAACTACTAGAGTACAAAGGACTCTTGGAGATTAATCACAAATACAAGACAGCATTATACTTTAAATTAAAATATCTACAGTAAAAACGAGTACAGACCAAGCTATAAATAATCAACACTCTCAGCCTCACAATTTCCCCACAGGTACATAACTTCCTAGTAGTTACCACTTAAATTGCATCAATCAATCACCATCTACTTTCTGTAAAAGTCCTGCTTTTTAAAAGCTTCCAGAAGGACAGCAGTATGTGTGTGAAAGTCTAATACAGGTACTCCTCAACTTACAACCATTCATTTAGTGACTGCTCGGAATTATAACAGCACTGAAAAGTGACTTATGACCACGTTTTTAAATTAAAAAGTTTTAATAAGTTTTACAAGTGTTTCCCCATCCCACCTCCCTCCTCCCCGCCCCAACCCTCCCCCCACCTACTTCCCAGAGCAAAATACAGGGTATAGCAATTTAACATATGCTAACTAACTATAACCTCCTATCTCCCTCTTGTGCTTTAACTCCCCTTTTGTTTAACTAAATTCAAATACTTTTCTAACATCTCTTTATTCATTCATAAGCTATTTGAAACTTTTTAATCTGATATTTGCTTTGAATATAATCAATCCATCTTCTCCATTCCAAAATGTGTTTTTCATTTGAGTGATCCTTCAAGTATGCTGAAATTTTAGCCATCTCTGCCAAATTTGCTACTTTTAGTGTCCATTCTTGAATAGTAGGCAAGTCTTCCTTCTTCCAGTACTGCGCCACCAAAAGTCTTGCTGCAGTTATTAGATTTAAAATCAAATTAGTCTCTATAACTGTACAATCTGTAATTATACCCAGCAACAACAACTGTGGGGTAAACTTTATCTTCTTTTTAAAAATATTTTGGATAATCCATCATATTTTTATCCAAAATGCTTTAACTTTTTTACAACTCCACCATATATGAAAATAAGTGGCATCATCACAATCACATCTCCAACACTTAGATTGCAAGTTCGGATATATACAGGCTAGCTTTTTAGGATCTAGATGCCATCTATAAAACATTTTGTAGTTTTCTCTCAAATTTTAGGCTTGTGTAAATTTTACATTTCTAACCCATATTTTTTCCCACGTTTCCATCATTATTGGTTCCTCAATATTTTGTGCTCATTTTATCATACAATCTTTAACTAACTCCGTTTCCAAATCTATTTCTATCAATGTATTATACAACCTTTTTATATGCATTTGACTCTGATTTGTTTTACCAAGTTTTCCTCATTTTGTGTGATACCAATTTTCTGATCCTTTTTCCATCTGGCCTGTAACTGTCCATATTTGAATTTTGAATTCAAATTGAATTCAAAGTTTGAATTATCCTTTCTTCTTTTAATACATTCAAAGACTTTAACTGTAATGTACCTCTTTCTGTATTAAGGAGCTCTTTATATGTAATTACATCTTGTTTTTGTTCTACACTTATATTCTATATCGCATGTCTGGGTATTGCCCATATAGGTATCTTATCGTTTAATTTATATTGATACTTTTTCCAGACCCGCAATAAAGCATTCTTAATATATGACTTTTAAAAGTCTTATCCACCTTTTTGTCATATAATAAGTAGGCATGCCAACCGTATAGCAAATCATACCCCTCAATATTCAAAACTCTTTCTTCTGTTAAATTGATCCAGTCGCTGGTTGCTGATAGGGCAGCTGCTTCATAATATAATTTTAAATTGGGCATTTTCAGACCTCCTCTTTCACATATATCTTGCATTATTTTTAATTTTATTCTCGGTCTTTTCCCTGCCCAAACAAAGTTATTAATACCCTTCTGCCATTCCCCTAAATTTGCGTCCTTTTTAAGTATTGATATCATTTGAAAAAGAAATAAAAACTTAGGCAAAACATTCATTTTTACTACTGCTAACAGTTCCCAACAAAGACAGTTGTAATTTTTTCCAATTATCCATCTCTTATGACCATTTTTCACGCTTACGACTGTTGTAGCATCCCCATGATCACATGATCAAAATTTGGACGCTTGCTAATTGGCTATCTCCTGTCCCAAGCCCATGCCTGGTTGGAAGTGATCTGGATAGGTGTGAGTTTTCCCCATTTTATCAATCTTAATTAATTTAGCCCAGGGGTGGATTCTAATTTTTTTTACTATCGGTTCTGTGTGGGTGGCTTATTTTTGGGCGTGGTTTGATGGTCATGTGACAAGCAATTCTTTAGGATTTAACAGAGGTACTGGTCTACCAGGCTTTTAACTGCTTGCAGAACCGTACCGGTCTACCCATTTGTTTTTGGAGCGCACTAATCTACCACCACACTCCCTTTTATCGCTGATCAGCTGTAGAGTGGCCCTTTGAAGCGCCACAGCACGAATTTAAACAGTTTTTTGCCACTCTGCCACCACCAAGAGCATCAGAAACCGCTTTCAGGCATCTTGGCCTCAATTGCCAATCTACCACCACCGAGCGGTTTGCAAGGAGCAGATCGGTTCTAGCTGATCAGTTGGGAGGCTTCTTAGCTTCTCAATTTAAAGCTAAGGTGTCTTGTTTTTTTTTTCTCTTCTTTGTCAAGTGAGCCTTGATTTTTTCCTTCTAGCCAATCAGCTGGGAAGCAGCAAGTAGATTGGGGGCGGGGCCAGACAAAAGTGGTATTTACCAGTTCTCTGAACTACTCAAAATTTCCACTACCAGTTCTCAAGAACCGGGAAGAACCAGAGCAACCCACCACTGATTTAGCCTGAGAAAAAGAATTACAGGAATGGACAATCCAAGTGTGGTCCCATTGTCTAAGTTGTTCACTATTCCAGTTAATGCTAACAAGTTCTAGGCATATCCATAGCCCTCACACAAAGTATTAGTTTATTCTATTCTAAAAATACATTTTTTCCCTGGCTATAATATTTATGTGCCAGTAATAATCATCTTCTGATCTTCTTAACATCAAGCTTCATCTTGGGAGCTAAAGCTTGACTGTAGTTTCCCAGAGTCTTTACATAAAAAGGCTTAGGCTGGGACTTTGTTACAATTCATGAACAGTTGCCAGGATTTCACTATTAAGACTCAAACCCAAATGTATATCCTCCTGGATTTAAATCCACTGATTTTCTCATCCCACTATATCCTCTGCCTAAATTAGATCTTTTTTTTCCCCTAGATATGCTTGTAGATGAAAGTTGCCTGTTTACATTTTTCACATTCCTACCCTGGGAAACTCCAGTTACTAATGGAATTCAAGCCTGTAGATCTTTTTCTGAATCATGAGAATATTTACATCTCAAATGCAAATCCAGATGTCATGGTTTTAATATTTATGAATCACCTTATGGAACATTACTTCTCATAGGGACGTAGAAAGCCAACTTATAGAACATTATCCCTTGTTCCATCAAATTTATTCTAGACATCACTTTTTTGGAGTTACAAAACTTCCCTGTTTTCTCTCCAGGCTTTGTTTAAGCCCAATGTTGGGAAAAGAGCCCACAATAGACATGATTGGAATATTGTTGTTTCTTTTACAGGGAATCATAAAATCATCCATATTTTAGCCAGAGAAGGGCATTTGCAACAAAAGTGGAATTCAAAAAATTTTACTACCGGTTCTTTGGGCATGGCTTGGTGGGCTTGGCTTGGTGGGCATGGCAGGGGAAGGATATTGTAAAATCTCTTTTCCCACCTCACTCCAGGGGAAGATTACCACAAAATCCCCATTTCTTCCTGATCAGCTGGGACTCAGGAGGCAGAGAATAGATGGGGGCGGGGCCAGTCAGAGGTGGTATCTACCGGTTCTTTGAACTACTCAAAATTTCCACTATTGGTTCTCCAGAACTGGTCAGAACCTGCTGAAACCCACCTCTGATTTGCAAGAGGGAGGACCTTGGAGCAGAGATCTCAGAAATCTAAACTGTTCCTAGTACAATGATTATCTTTATCATACAGCACTGTGTGTCATACCACAAAAGACTTAGTGCTTTAACTTTGAAAAGTTTAATTACTGCAGGGACATTGTTTTTCCATTACCGTTTGTGTATCTGCTTATTACGCTGGAAGCTTTTTGTGCATAGAACATACGAATTGAGGACTGAAGTTTCCAAGAGACACAAGACCTAGATACCTAGGTATTCAAGGTCTTTACCTGTTCAGTTTGGATGCTGTTGATTGTCTAAATATAAAGGTTTTTGCATGGCTTATTTCCAGCATTTGGGTCTGGTAAAATAACACCAGTTCATGGAAGTTTCATCACAGCCCCACTTTGGGGTCGGCATCAGTATCATGTAATAGCATGGAAATTCATTGAAAGCTAGAGATGGAAGATGGAATTTGGCTCTAGGGAGATTAAAATTGAAATTAAATAATGAAGTGGGACAGGGAAGATACATGCCTTTTGACTCCCTTGGAAGCTGGAACAGATGCAATCTGTTCTTCAATGTCCACCTATCAGATCTATAATGCACTATTTTCATGCAGAATCATTATTGATCAGAGAAGCTGTCAATTTATTAAGCATTATTAAACAGAAGAGGCTGCCAATTTACATCATAAACTCTTGTGAACAACTGAATTGCTATTTTATTTTATTTATTTTATATGGTTTACCAGATTCATAAGGTCGCCCAACTGATTGGACTTCAGTGCCCTAGCAATGGTAACTGAAAGCGTCTGAATGTGGCACAGGAAAGCTTAACTTCTGCTCTAAGTAGGCATTTTATCTTCTTGTATTGATTTCTTTTCTTTTCTTTTTCTTTTGTCCTAGAACTGTAAATTCTCTAATAACACATTTCAGGATTACAGACAGGTTTTTCCACAGTTCTTTGAATCAGGGGTGAAATGCTCCCAGTTCAGACCAGATCGCCCGATCCGGTAGTGATGGAGGTGGGTGGTTCGAAGAATCAGTAGCAAAAATCCCTGCCCCCCCTCCATGCCCAGCTGAGCCACATAATCATCAGAGGCCTTTTCTTTTAATTTTTAAAAGCATTTTTTCTATAACCTCTTCAGCTGAAAAAATGCTTTTAAAAGTAGGGGTAAAAGCCTCTGATGATTGCGTGGCTCACCTGGGATCATCAAAGGGATCGTCAGCTGAGTTGCCTGATCGGCAGAGGCTTTTTTTTTCTTTTAAGTGCCTCTGACAATCCAAGCTGAGTTGCCTGAAATCGGCAGAGATATTTTTTCTTTCAAAAGGCTCTGTCGATCCAAGCTGAGTTGCCTAATCAGCAGAGGCTTTTTTTCTTTTAAATGCCTCTGATGATCCAAGCTGAGTTGCGTAATCGGCAGAGACTTTTAAAAGAAAAAAAGCCTCTGCCGATCAGGCAACTCAGCTGGGATCGTCAGAGCCTTTTGAAAGCATTTTTTACAACCTCTTTGCTGAAGAGGTTGTAGAAAAAAATAGTTTTAAAAGAAAAAAAATTGGCCACGTCCACCCAGTCACATTAACCCCCCCCACCAAGCCACGCCCACAGAACCAGTAGTAACAAATTTTAGATTTCACCACTGCTTTGAATGCCTGAGATCTTCTGTGTACAATCAAAAATTTTCTTTCTATCTTACCCTGAAATTTGAAAACATTTGATTGAATTATCTGGTTCACTGACATCTTCTCAATCTTTCTTCAGTGATTCATGGTTTAGATATTTTGATACAAAGAAAGAAAGAGAGAAAGAGGACTCTTTGGATGCATAAGTGCCAAGGGAAAAAATATGCAACAAAAACAAAACAATCTTTATTTAGAGAAAAACCACCTATTACAATGCCAGGAATATATCTAGGAATTCACTGAAGATGGGAAATGGATGAAGAGATTAACATATGATACACTAAGGCAAACCATGTATTGGGAAAGATAGCTCCACTCTTACAACAGAAGGTAGTACTGATCTTTACAAAGAAGCATTTCATACAAAGTATTTCCATCCCCACCCTATGTTACCAGTGCCAAACATGGTCACTTACAATGAAACCTAAATGAAAGTTAGTCACCATGGAAATGAGAATCTATGAAGACTCTCAGTCATCCAGGTCATGGTTGTCCCAAAGACGTTTTTTCAAAAGGTAAATGGACTTCCTTTGTTTTTCCTTGAAGACGTTTTGCTTCTCATCCAGGCACTGAAGAAGCTTCTTGGATGAGAAGCAAAATGTCTTCAAGGAAAAACAAAGAAGTCTAGTTGCCTCTTGAAAAAGCACCTGAGTTGCCTGATCAGCAGAGACTTTTTTTCTTTTAAATGCCTCTGACGATCAGGCAACTCAGCTTGGATTGTCAGAGGCATTTAAAAGAAAAAAAGGGTGTTTTTCTTTTAAATGCCTCTAATGATCAGGCAACTCAGCTTGGATACAAGCTGAGTTGCCTGATTGTTAGAGGCATTTAAAAGGAAAAAAGTCTGCTGATCAAGCTGAGTTGGATCATCAGAGGCATTTAAAAGAACAAAAGGGGTTTTTTTTCTTTTAAAAACCTTTGATGATCCCAGATGAGCCATCAGAGGCTTTTTTTTTTCTTTTAAAAGCATTTTTTCCACCGAAGAGGTTGTAGAAAAAATGCTTTTAAAAGTTAAAAAAAAATGGCTCTGATGATTGTGCAGCTCAGCTGGGCATGGGGAGGGGGCAGGGATTTTTGCTACCGGTTCTCCGAACCATCCGCCTCCATCGCTACCGGATCAGGCAATCTGGTACAAACCCTCCCACACTCCCCCCCCCCCCGCTTTTGACATGCAACGGCAAAAAGGTTAGCCATCACTGATCTAGTCACACCTTCCCTTTTTATCCCGTTGACTCTTATTCTCTTTCACACACACCTACAGAAACCCAGTTCCTTCACTGGCTTAATTTGATGGAGCAAAGTGTAAAAAGCAAGGCCATCGCCAGGTTACAACAAGTGTAACAAGGTGAGAAACAAACAGTAATTCCCTGGTATCTCAGGTGGAAAAACTATTTGCATAAATCCCATTATAATTTTGGCCTGCAGTTGTGATTACATTTAATGCAATGCCTTCCCATCCATTGCCTTTCAGCAGAATTCTTCGAAGAATCAAGCAGTGAGCTCAGATGGAGGCAGGTGCAACCAATTCCCTTTGGAGCGTTCTGCTTGCACAGGTAAAAAGGATGCTGGGAGATTTCTCCTTGAACTTCCACATTAGCCGGAAACTTGGGATGGAAATTTAGTGAAGCTAAAGAAGAGATACCATTGTTTAAAGGCATATGCTGCAGATAGACTGCTCAGGTTACAGATCTAGCATTGTCAACTGCAGGGATGGGATTCTACCAGGAAATTATAAGAAAACTCATTTAAACTTGTTAAACAGGTAGTCTCTGCCTTGCAACAGTTTGTTTAGTGACATTCGAAGTTACAACAGCACTGGAAAAAGTGACTCATGACTGTGTCTCACACTTATGACCAATGCAACATCCCCATGGTCAGGCGATCAAAATTCAGAAGCTTGGGAACTGACTCATATTTATAATGGTTGCAGTGTCCCAGGATCACATGATCACTTTTTGTGACCTTCTGACAAGCAGAAAGAAGCCAGATTCACTTAACAACTGTGTTACCGACTTAACAACAGCAGTGATTCACTTAACAACTGTGACAAGGATAGTCATAAAATGGGGCAAAACTCACTTAACCAATGTCACAATTAGCAACAAAATGTTGGGCTCGATTGTGGTCTTAAGTTGAGGACTTCTTGTAATGCTATTTGGAAATGACCTTGGAAGACAGAAGGAAGAGCTGCAGTCTAGACCAGGGGTCTGCAACTTGGCAACTTTAAGATTTATGAACTTCAACTCCCAGAATTCCTCAGCCAGCTTTCAACTTTATGATCCATCTTTTAGGATAAAATTAGAGACAAAATATACTTTGACAAAATATACTTTGACAAAATATACTTCAGACAAAAGGCAGCATATTAACGCAGCAAATTTTAATGCATTTTTACCCAACAGTTTCAATCAAGGACTACCATATTCCATTACAATTGCTGAAACATAGCCTATATTTCTAAATAACGTGTGTATAAATTTCAAGTGTGTATAAAATCAAGTCTTTAATCCAGTGAATAACAGGGCCCACAAATGTTTCTTTGCAACATCGAAGAGCAAGCCCCCTCATTTAAGAAGCTATGATATAAGAATTTTTGTAGTTATTTTGCTCTTTTTTCTTGTTCTTGTTCTCTTTTTCTTAATTCATTCTGTGTAATTAAATAAAGCCAAAATAACAATTATAAATGCAGCTATCTCAGATAAATTAACAGTCATAGGAAATAACTCCAGAGTACTATTTTAAGTTCTTAAGGCAGACCGCAGGATAATAATATAGCACAAGAATAAGATATTTGGAGAAGAAATTAATATATATAACTCAAGGTGGCAAACGTACCTACCGTATTTTTCGGAGTATAAGACGCACCTTTTTACCCCAAAAAAGGGGATGAAAATTTAGGTGCATCTTATACACCAAATGTAGCTCTGCCCACCCACTGGCCCCCACCCTTTGGCCTCTGCCTCGCAGCAGTTACCTCCTTGCAAGCAAACAGCAAGAAAAAACAGCTCTTTTCAGCTTCAGGACAGACTAATTAGCACAAGTTGATTGGATCAGCCTCCCGGCTCTCAGCTGTTTAGCGCAGGGCTCTGCTGCTTGCTGCAAAGAGCTAAATTGCTGGAACAGATTTTTTTTTCCTTGTGCTAATCAAGCTACGCTGAAAACGAAACTGAAAGTAAAGCAGGCTGTTTGCTGTTCGCTGCAGCGAGGCAAAATTAGGCAGAGACACAGGGAGATTTCTTTTTCCTCACCAAAAAAGGTAGGTACAAACAATGGGAAATTTAGGGCAAAAGAGGAAAGTTCAAGATTTTAAACACAAAAGAAAAAAGGAGAACGAAAAAGGCAAAAATAAAAATGGGAAGGGAGAAAAAGTAAAGAAATGAAAGAGAAAAATGTTATACATATTTAGAATTGAAATATGAATAGTAGTAAGAAATAAATGGGAAATCATGACTGTAAAAATGAAATGAATAATAATTGGAATATTTGTCTTTGCATTTTTGAAATCTAAACAATGATAAGTTTTCCTTTTTTTTTTTTTAGAAATATGAATAAGTATAAACTGTAACAATTGAAATAACCTTTAATGGCATATGGTGGTGAAAGTAAAAAAGGATTAAATTGTAGCTTGGATAACAGCTAGAACATTTTTAAATTTAATTAGGGAAATTGTAATGATTGAAATATTTTTAATTATATATTGTGATGAAAATAGAAATGATTAAGTTGTGATTTGGAGGATTATATGAACAAAATTATGTGGGTTATTTGGAGAGTTTAAGATGTGAAAATGAGTAACATAAGTGGGGAAAATTATTTGGTTTATTATTATTGGTAAATATAATTAATTGATTTGTAAGAAATTGGATTGCATGGAAATAATTGGAATATTCATGTTCGTATTGATTAATATACAAAAAAAGATAGTTATATAACTAATTGATTGTGGTCTTAAGTTGAGGACTTCTTGTAATGCTATTTGGAAATGACCTTGGAAGACAGAAGGAAGAGCTGCAGTCTAGACCAGGGGTCTGCAACTTGGCAACTTTAAGATTTATGAACTTCAACTCCCAGAATTCCTCAGCCAGCTTTCAACTTTATGATCCATCTTTTAGGATAAAATTAGAGACAAAATATACTTTGACAAAATATACTTTGACAAAATATACTTCAGACAAAAGGCAGCATATTAACGCAGCAAATTTTAATGCATTTTTACCCAACAGTTTCAATCAAGGACTACCATATTCCATTACAATTGCTGAAACATAGCCTATATTTCTAAATAACGTGTGTATAAATTTCAAGTGTGTATAAAATCAAGTCTTTAATCCAGTGAATAACAGGGCCCACAAATGTTTCTTTGCAACATCGAAGAGCAAGCCCCCTCATTTAAGAAGCTATGATATAAGAATTTTTGTAGTTATTTTGCTCTTTTTTCTTGTTCTTGTTCTCTTTTTCTTAATTCATTCTGTGTAATTAAATAAAGCCAAAATAACAATTATAAATGCAGCTATCTCAGATAAATTAACAGTCATAGGAAATAACTCCAGAGTACTATTTTAAGTTCTTAAGGCAGACCGCAGGATAATAATATAGCACAAGAATAAGATATTTGGAGAAGAAATTAATATATATAACTCAAGGTGGCAAACGTACCTACCGTATTTTTCGGAGTATAAGACGCACCTTTTTACCCCAAAAAAGGGGATGAAAATTTAGGTGCATCTTATACACCAAATGTAGCCCTGCCCACCCACTGGCCCCCACCCTTTGGCCTCTGCCTCGCAGCAGTTACCTCCTTGCAAGCAAACAGCAAGAAAAAACAGCTCTTTTCAGCTTCAGGACAGACTAATTAGCACAAGTTGATTGGATCAGCCTCCCGGCTCTCAGCTGTTTAGCGCAGGGCTCTGCTGCTTGCTGCAAAGAGCTAAATTGCTGGAACAGATTTTTTTTTCCTTGTGCTAATCAAGCTACGCTGAAAACGAAACTGAAAGTAAAGCAGGCTGTTTGCTGTTCGCTGCAGCGAGGCAAAATTAGGCAGAGACACAGGGAGATTTCTTTTTCCTCACCAAAAAAGGTAGGTACAAACAATGGGAAATTTAGGGCAAAAGAGGAAAGTTCAAGATTTTAAACACAAAAGAAAAAAGGAGAACGAAAAAGGCAAAAATAAAAATGGGAAGGGAGAAAAAGTAAAGAAATGAAAGAGAAAAATGTTATACATATTTAGAATTGAAATATGAATAGTAGTAAGAAATAAATGGGAAATCATGACTGTAAAAATGAAATGAATAATAATTGGAATATTTGTCTTTGCATTTTTGAAATCTAAACAATGATAAGTTTTCCTTTTTTTTTTTTTTAGAAATATGAATAAGTATAAACTGTAACAATTGAAATAACCTTTAATGGCATATGGTGGTGAAAGTAAAAAAGGATTAAATTGTAGCTTGGATAACAGCTAGAACATTTTTAAATTTAATTAGGGAAATTGTAATGATTGAAATATTTTTAATTATATATTGTGATGAAAATAGAAATGATTAAGTTGTGATTTGGAGGATTATATGAACAAAACTATGTGGGTTATTTGGAGAGTTTAAGATGTGAAAATGAGTAACATAAGTGGGGAAAATTATTTGGTTTATTATTATTGGTAAATATAATTAATTGATTTGTAAGAAATTGGATTGCATGGAAATAATTGGAATATTCATGTTCGTATTGATTAATATACAAAAAAAGATAGTTATATAACTAATTGATTTATATTAAAATGTTGAATTTGTATTAAACAATTGTAATATTGCATCATTAACCAATGTGAGGTTGGATATAAAAATAGATGACAATGGGAAGGGGTATAATATAGACTAGAAGGGAAAAATTGAATTTGATTAAGTTTAGAGATGACGATGAAGGGTAATATTGTTTTTTTAAAAAAATAGATGAGGAATAAATATGGCAAAAAGGAAATATAGAAATTGTAAATTTAATTGAAATGACTAAACACTGTTTAAATTTGTGAACCGGCCAAATACTCTGTTCAAAGAAAATAAATTGTATGTTTGTATGTGTGTTTGTCTAAAAAAAAAAACTTTTTTAAAAAAAACAACCAAAAAAGGTAGGTGCATCTTATACTCCGGTGCATCTTATACTCCGAAAAATACGGTAATACATTTCCTGATTGCTTATTTGTACCCTATGACTATCATTAACTGTTGTACCTTATGATTCGTGATAAATGTAACTTTTCTTTTTATGTACACTGAGAGCATATGCACCAAGACAAATTCCTTGTGTGTCCAATCACATTTGGCCAATAAAAAATTCTATTCTATTCTATTCTATTCTATTCTATTCTACTATGCTAGTATTGTGTAGTGGTAAAGATGCTGGACTAGAAACAAGGAGATCATGAGTTCTAATCCTGCCTCAGGCATGAAAGCCAACAAGCTAGTCATTATCACTCAGCCCAGGCCACCTCATGGGGTTGTTGTCGGGAAAACAGGAGGAAGAAGGAGTTTTGTATATGAGTTATTTATAAAGTAATAAAGGTGGGATAAAAAATTAAATAAATACATAAATTAAATACTCCTGTCTCGTATTTTCCCAACCACCAACCTGTGTTGGATTGAGAGACAGCAACTGGCTCAACCTCACCCAACCAGCTTTCATGACTACAGGAGACCGAGAACTGAAGTGTTCCAAGTAATACACCAATAGCAAACAGAACTCCAAGGCAGATGAATTCCTTAAAGAACAAGTTTATTGGATATATCATATTGGCATAAGCTGGTGAAAACTGACTCTGAATGTTCCCATGATTTTTACCTAATTAAAATAAGTTTTTCCCCTTCCCCAAGCAATCAGTCACATGGTCCAATCACGGTGTCATCCTGTTGCCTGGTAACTTCACTCCTCCTCTCTCCAACCTCCTGTAGGAATGGCCTTGGTTCCCAGGAGAAAGTATTTTGTTTTGACTACAAGCCCCAGCTATCTCTATTCCCCCTTCCCTATCCCTCAACTCCAGTGTGGCAACACTGAAGCCTCAAAATGGCCTTGGTCAGGTCAGCTTCAGGATTGACAAAGTGTATGTATTCACAATTGTGTATTCTGACCAATCATAGCCCAGTTTCTTAAGGAATCTCACAATTTTACATTTCTACACATTATTGGAAAAGCCGATTGCTATTTTTTTCTCCAGATGCCAGACATGGAATTTTAAATGTCTTTGTTGTATCTCCTGGACAGATAACAGATACTTGAATAGAGAAGTGCCAGGTGGGAAGCAACATGACCCATCCTCTCTGTTACTAGACTAGGAAATTCTAAAGGCCTGTGTGTAATCAGTATCTCTAACACAAAGCAATTGGTTTCTCCTTAATGTCCCACTTTCCCATTTCTCTGTTGCAAGTGCACATTTCTTTAATACTAATTGTCTCACTTCCCCGCCTACCCTGTGCACCCTGGAGCTATTGCTGTGTAAGAAAGAAAAGAGGTCTTTAATTCAGAATTGTCAACACTCTATCAAACTACAAAGCCCAGGATTTGTAAGGAGGGGTTTGCAAAATTATAATTTATAGTTTATAATAGTCTTTTCAGATTATACTGAAGAAATTTACGTTTAGGCTTTAAACTGAAGGTTTTCAATGGAATGGAATGGAATGGAATGGAATGGAATGGAATGGAATGAGGGGTGAAATCCAGCAGGTTCTGACAGGTTCTGGAGAACCGGTAGCAGAAATTTTGAGCAGTTCAGAGAACCGGCAAATACCACCTCTGATTGGCCCCAGAGTGGGGTGGGAATGGAGATTTTGCAGTATCCTTCCCCCAGAAGTGGAGAGGGAATGGGGATTTTGCAGTATCCTTCCCCTGCCATGCCCACCAAGCCATACCACACCCATCAAGCCACGCCCACAGAACCGGTAGTAAAAAAAATTGGATTTCGCCACAGAATAGAATAGAATAGAATAGAATAGAATAGAATAGAATAGAATAGAATAGAATAGAATAGAATAGAATAGAAGTCTTCTAGCCCAACACCTGCCCATGGCAGGAGACCATACCATCCTGGACAAATAATTGTCCAATCGTTTCTTGAAAACCTCTGGAAGCTAAGCTGTTCCACTGATTAATTGTTGTCACTGTGGGGAAATTTCTCTTTAGCTCCAGGTTGGATCTCTGTTTAATAAACTTCCACCCATTGCTTCCTCTCCTATCCTTAAGTACTTTGGAGAATAAGTTGATCCTTTTCTTTCTCTGTGGCAGCCCCTCAAGTACTGACAAACAACTATAACGTCACCCCTGATTTTTCTCTTCATTAAGCTAGATATACCTAGTTCCCTTAACTGTTCCTCATACGATTTATCCTACTGACCCCTTACTATCTTAGTTACCCTTCTCTACACTCTTTTCAGCATCTTTTTTTTGGTATCGTGGTAGCCAGAATTGGGTGCAGTATTCCAAGTGTGGACTCACTAGCGCAGGATAAAATGGTACTATTACTTTTTATGGTCTTGATACTATGCAAACTGCATTTTTGGCAGTTTGCAGCACACTGCTGGCTGATACTTAAGTGGTAATCCATTACTGTTTAGCCACATATTGCCTATTCTATAGCTGTGCATTTGTTTTTCCTGCCTAGATTCTCACCACTGAACTATTTCATGTTGTCTATGGCCCAATGCTCAAGTCTGTCAAGATCCTTCTGAATTTTGAGTCTATCCTCCAAAGTGCTAGCAATTCCCCCCAGCTTGGTGTCATCTACAAATTTGATGAGTTCATCTTCTAATCCCTCATCCAGATCATACATGAAGATGTTGAAGAGCACTGGCCCCAAAACAGAACCTTGAGGTACCCCACTGCCCATGTCCCTCCATGTAGATGTAGTTCCATGACAAATTGATTAGAACTGTTTTTCTTTAAAACAAAAAATGGTCATTAAAAAGTTAAATATAGCAATGACATTCTCTCTTACCCACAAGCACATAACACCAGACAACTTGTAACAGCAATGACAGCCAACATGTTCATAACAGTTACATGAAGTCTGTGAACATATCAGCATTCAATTCTTTCTCTCCCACATTTGCACTATGTCACTGATTCAGCCTTTGTCTGTGGCTAAATTAATGCTCATTTTAATGCTCAGGGAATTAATACCGAAGAATCAAGCTCTTTAAGTGTTCTGCTGGTATAAAAATGGAGCTTTCTCCTTCAGCTTCAGCTTGACCCTGATGACTTCTTGGACACCTCCCTGCAATTTGGCAACATGATAGAAATGGTTTGACATTGCCATCTTCCAGGTTGTTTGTCAGCTATCCAAGTAGCCTACAATTCTGGACTCTTCAAAAAAATTGCCATCCAAATCCTAACAGGGATGAGCCAGTTATCACATTTTGAGAGGACGGATGGAGCAAAGTGAAACAGATACCATCTCACTTTGTTCTAAAGTCCACCTAGTTCCCAATAACCTCTTTTTAAGTACTACTCCATCCAGTATGTATTCTGGGGGACTTGCATTAGAAGTAAGGAGAGTTGTTTTAAAATATGGATCAATGTTTAAAAAGAGCTCTCCACACTGTTTACTGCCAGAGTGCAGTAAAATTCTGGTTCATCACACAAATGCACAATGCTTGACACTTCTTCCTCTGGACAGCAAACGTTGGGAGAGGTCCTTTTAAACAGGGACCCTGCATTCTTCTGAAAGACTGCAGGATCCACACACAAAAGTAGTTCTACCTGCTCTTGCCTGCCTGTCCAAAAAAACTGGTCATAGATTGGCAGAGTCAATGAAATCCTGTTTTATACTTGCTCCTCGCCTGTTTCTGAGATGCCAGAAGAAGAGAGGAGAGCTGTTTACATGTGGATCTTAGACAAACACAATATCCAAGCTTGAAAATTAGCCTGTTTGGAAATGGAAGCCATGGGTGTGGCCTTCTGTCAAAATTCTCCTCCTCATCCAGTTATATACACACAACCCCCAGGCAAACACATGCACTAGGAAGTGCAGTTGATGGAATTGCATTTCTTACAAACAGGGAAACCACCAATCACATCCGTTACTTTCTCTCAAATGAATTAATGTAAAGGCAGCAGCACTCATAAAGGAGACTATTTGTAGCTCAGGGTTGAAATGAGGGGTCCTTGGTGTTTTCTGAGCTTGGCTGTTTTCTTGCTGACATTGCATTACCCAAACTAGTTACATCATCAGTGCTAGTAACAAGTGTAGTTTGCACTCAGTTTATATTCTAGTGGCTTGCCTGTCAGTGTTGGTGGGGGCAGTCTTAGAGATTCTTTGGTTGGGCTGTTTACTGTTGGCTTTTTTGGCAGCTTCTTGACTGGGGTATTGTTTACTTGATCATTGGTCTGATGTTAACCTTGGAGTTAATATATGCTCATCTGGATGCTGATTGCTGGTAGGGATGGGGTTTGATGTTTTTGTTCCCTTTTTGGCTGGTTGGTTGTCTCTTTTGCATAGTCTATAGATGTTGTTAATATCTATGTGTCTATTGATGGCTAATTTGCCAGAGTGCCAAGGCTTCTAGAAATTCCCTGGTGTTTTTTTACCCCAATCAAGAAACTGCCAAAGAAGCCAACAGTAAACAGCCCAACCAAAGAATCACCAAAACCACGCCCACCAACCTTAACAGGGCAAGCCACTAAATTGACAGCAAACCGCACTGATGACCTTACCTAGTTTGGGTAATGAAACATCTCCAAGAAAACGACCAAGCCCAGAGAGCACCAAGGACCCCCTCACAGCAGCACTCACAGTGGCCTTGATGTAAAGGCAGAATTGGACTTAGCAATATCCAACACTAAGTACGTCGACTCTCACATTTACAATTAACATTCGCAACCTTTTGTAGTTAGGACAGTGATGAAAAAGTAACTTTGCCACCCATCTGTGGAAGATTTTTAGCCTAGCACAGGAGTGCCAAACTCGCGTTGTCATGGTGGCATCACATATCGGAACTTTTTTCCCCCTTCTCTAAACCGGGTGTGGGCAGGGCCAGCGTGTGACGCATCCGGTCTGCAGGCCAGTGGTTTGACAGTCCTGGTCTAGCACAATTGCAACCACCTTTGCTGCCTTCTTCCTTCTCTTATGAGCCTTTCCCCTAGCACCCTCACCACAGAATTGGTGCAATAAAGCTGCAACCTTGAAACAGATTTGGGAGGAGACGGGAAAGAGAATAAAGGTTTGGAAGCTCTACCACAGCCTCCAGGAGATAGTGAAAAGCTACTGAATAAAATAATGCATTGTTCTTTCAAAGGCAGTGAATGGTCCAGAGGAAAGGAAAGATAGAGGCACAGCAAAGAAAAGTGCAAGCATGAAAGCGCAATGTGGAAAGTTGCAAATATTGTATGTGCTGGCCAGTAACAAGGAAAAGCAAAGCACAAGTAATTCCAGAGAGGGGAATTAAGGCAGAACCGTGTTTGTAAGGGGGAAAAAAACATTCTAATATAACAGTTTTACTATAGAGTGCAGTATTGCAAGAATAACTGAGTATCGTAATTGTTATAGTACTAGTAATTAGTACAGTAATATTGAAATAATGTAATGGTCAATAGGAAAAAGAAATGAGGCTACCAAAAAGCACTGTGGCTAAATAGCATCAACACCAGCCAAAGCATACATAAAACAATTGAAAATGTGGAGAGAGCTGATTCTTGCCAAAAATCAGACACAATTGAATGGACGGAGTAGTGCGGTGGCCTAGAGGAGGAGCTTTCGCCTCACAATCAGGAGGCTGGGAGTTCGATCCCAGGTAGAGGCAGATATTTCTCTCTCTGGGCACAATGAGAATATATCTGCTGAACAAAACCTCTTATTGGCAGCAGGAAGGACATCCGACCAGTAAACATTCTGCTAGCTCCATTCAGTTGCCCAGACTCCACCCCGCAAAGAGTTATGGGGTTTGTGTATATATATAGAGAGAGAGAGGTAGGTCGATCGGCGGTCTTTAGTTATTCGGGTCTTCTCCCGCGTAAAATTGGAAGTGTCTTGGCAACATTTCGATGAAGTCTCATTCATCATCTTCTGGCTGGTGTTTTCGGCTTCGTGCTTCTAGGAGCTCCTAAAAGCATGAAGTCAAAAACACCAGCCTGAAGATGACGAATAAGACTTCGTCGAAACATCACCAAGACACTTCCAATTCTACCCGGGAGAAGACCTGAATAACCAAAGACCTACATACAAACACCCGCGAAAACCTCAGAAAACATATACACACACACACACACACACACACACACACACACACACATACATATACATATATATACATATACATACATAAATACATACATACATACATACATCACTATCTGACCAAAATCCCCAAATGTTATAGGAAGGTAGATAGGTAGGTAGGTAGGTACAGAGAGAGAGGGAGGGAGGGAGGGAGGGAGGGAGAAAGATACACATACACACACACACACACCCTGATATATATTTAGTATTTAGTCTACCTGTTTATCTTACGAGCCTGAATTCCTAAAAAAGTGTCTACACACACACACACCGCCACCCCGTTTATCCTTACTTTCTTTTTAAGTAAATCTTTATATTTTAGTCGTTAACTTAATTTTCAATTTTGTAGACCCACTTTCCTCTCTCTCTTTACATCTTGGGACCGGGTAACCTTAGAATTTGTGCACAGAGAACTGATCTTCCCAAATAAAGGTTGCCCATTGACTTGTTTGGCCTTGGTAAGATTCCCACCACATATTAGGGGTTTTTTTGCTGGTGGTAGTTTCACTCTTTTTCCTCATTCTTTAAAAAAAAAGGAATTATTACAGTAAATATTAATTTGTCTTATACTGATTTGGGTGAGTTTGGCAAATTCAGTTGTCTCTATCCTGTATTTTGTAATCATTCATATCTATGTGTGTCTGTATGTCTATAAACATACATAGAGCTAAAACTACACACACACATGTATGCAAACTTTATCTAAAAACCTTCCTCTATAATCTACTGCTAATTTTTCTTTGTAAGCCTCCTGCAGTGTGTAGTTGTCTTGAGAACAATGCCAGATGGTTACATGAAAACATCTGTTTGTATGCTGTTAGAAAACACATTAGTTTTGCCCATCTATTAATTTTTTTTCACTAAAAATTCTTCCCAGCGCCTTCCCTGCAGCAACCTGAATATGGGCAGTCTAAAATAACAATGTTAATATTCTGCTGATAATACGCACTGATTTTCTTCAACATTTAATAGTATATGTTGCTTTATACTATTTAAACAAAAACAAAAACTGCCCTGGTATGAAGAATAAGATTGAGTTTGGCTGAATCTCTTATTGTTGCTATGTTAAACTGATTTTATTTTTCTATGCACATTTTTTCAATAATATAGGTCATTTTGAATACAATTATGCTTAATAGATGCAATTTCATACTCTTTCCTTTAATGCATTTTCATACATTTCTTTTGTTAATATATGCATTTTTGGTGCAATTTGCCTAATATTTTTCTGCATACAGAAGACCACTTTGGAAAATCACTGTTAGTGCAATGGAACAATTGCATTTTGCTTAGATGCAGAAAAGAAGGATGCAGCATGTTCACATATTAATCTGCAAACCAAAGGAATTTATCTTGTAGCTTGAGAACCTCTGTGATTAACCATTTACAGAGCTGCACACTTAATGTTTGATTTTCCCATTTCCAGCAGTCTGCCATTGTAATTGATAACTGGCAACGAGTTAACACAGACTTAAAAATGCAACTATTATTAGCATCTTTGCTGTGCTTTTAAACATCTTTCATTAAATGTCTATCCAGCACTGAATATTAACCATTCCAAATAATCAGATTGAGAGCTGAAGGACCATGAGGTTTTCTTTGTCAAAAGAAAGAAGAGGGAGGGAGGGAGGGAGGGAAGGGAGGGAGGGAGGGAGGGAAGGAAGGAAGGAAGGAAGGAAGGAAGGAAGGAAGGAAGGAAGGAAGGAAGGAAGGAAGGAAGGAGAGAGAGAGAGAGAGAGAGAGAGAGAGAGAGAGAGAGAGAAAGAAAGAAAGAAAGAAAGAAAGAAAGAAAGAAAGAAAGAAAGAAAGATGGATGGATGTTAGGAGAGAGAATAGATAGAAAGAGAGAGAGAGAAGAGAAGAGAAAGAGAGAGAGAGAAAGAAAGAAAGAAAGAAAGAAAGAAAGAAAGAAAGAAAGAAAGAAAGAAAGAAAGAAAGAAAGAAAGAAAGATAGATAGATAGATAGATAGATAGATAGATAGATAGATAGATAGATAGATAGATAGATGATGGATGCCGGTAGATAGTTAATCTAATCTGTGAGTCTTGATCTGATTATCCACCTTGTAATTAGTGTTGTTGCAGATTTTGAAGCAAAATTAAGAAGAACTTATAAAGCAATTAATTTGCTTCCACTCTGGGAAAGCTGCTGCTATTTGGAGGTTGAGTACCAATGTTTATTTGCTATAGAATTTCTAATAATGGCACAGATTCCAGAGATTTTGCAAATACCTTCTTGAAAGAGATCAAGTGTTTTCTATAATGCCTTGATTCAAACTGACTCCCACTGTATCCTCTGGAACAACACTTTCCCCATTCCTATATCCCTGGTGCTGTTCGTTGCTAAGCAACACTTCAAAGGCCACTGTCTTTCCAAGACTAATTAACAGATTTCACCTCAACTTCCAAAAGATTGCTAAGCAACAGCCATGCTGACACTTTCCTTGACTCTATTAGGGATGCAAAGCAGGTCCCTCCCAAATGAAGTAAGTGGCCAGGATACATGCTGGGTTAAATTATCTCCAGATTCCGAAGCACATGCAAATATGGATTCCTAGGGCAGGCAGTGAAGTCAACTGTCATGTATACTGTCTCATTTAACATCGTTCAAGCCTTTCCATTACATGTAATTAGTGCCCATCAATGGGCTTATATCAGGGAGGAATAATACCTGGTGATTCTTCAGGTCCCTCTAACTATACAGGTAGTCCTACGGCCACAATTGAACTCAAAATTTATGTTCCTAAGTGAGACAGTTGTTCAGTGAATTTTGCTCCGCTATACAAACTTTCTTGCCATAGTTGTTAAGTGAATCACTGCAGTTAAGTTAGTAACGCAATTGTTAAGTGAATCTGGCTTCCCTCATTGACTTTACTTGTCAAAAGATTGCAAAAGGGGATCACATGACCTCAGGATGCTGCCACCATCATAAATCCCACCACCATAGAATCCCAGACCTATTGCCCCCAATCAGCCATTTTAACAGCACATTTGGTTGCATATTTTAGTGGAGGAAATAACTAACATACTGTAGGTATATCCACATGTGTGCTAGATTAAACTGGCCAATTTATCTTAAGCCTCCTTTGCCTTCCCAATAGAAAAACAGTGAAAGAAAAATCTGATCCTGGCTTGTATGAAACCTTACTATTTGTCAACCAAACTTAGCACTGATCAGCCTTCCAATAACTTCCAAGGATTTCAGGGGCATTCATTTTCTCTTCTGCTGATTATTAAAAATGCATCAATTGTTGGGCGACTCACAAGAATCAAACTTGGTGGAAATAAAATCAGAGAAAACTCCTGAAAGCCTCCTCTCCCTGTGAATGTTTCCTCAGTGTTTTGACAGTTTTGGGTGATTAAACCCATTAGTGATTAACACGCAACCCAAGCATTCCAAAATGTGGCTACCTTTGAACATCAACTGGAAGTTACAAGTAGCAATAGCACTTAGACTTATATACCGCTTTATAGTTCTTTACAGCCCTCTCTAAGCAGTTTACAGAGTCAGCCTATTGCCCACCCAACAATCTGGGACCTCATTTTACCAACCTTGGAAGGATGGGAGGCTGAGTCAACCTTGACTCGGTGAGACTTGAAATACCGAACTGCTGGCAACGGGCAGTCAGCAGAAGTAGCCTGCAGTACCGTATTCTAACCACTGCACCACCATGGCTCAACTACTCAGTGACATTTACATTGCACTAACTTCCAATTCCCTTGTGAGTGCAAGTTATCATCTTTAAAGCCTTACATAGCATAGGACCAGATTATTTGTGAGACTGCCTTTCCCGAGGGGTATCTGCTGGTCTCACCAGTGCAGAGAAGGTGTCTTCCCTAAAATGTTGTCAACAGGTGAGACCTCCGAGGCACACTTTCCCCCAACTTATTAGCCTCTCAGAGGATTTTAAAAAAATCTGGCTCTTCACCCAGGCATTGGGCGAGGATGGAAGTGAGCCCACAAATTAAAATGTAAATGTGGTATTATAGTGATGGGTTGGAATATGTGATGTTGTGGAGTTTTGCATTGTATTTAATTTTATGAGTGTTGTTGCGAATCACCTAGGAACAGAATGTATAAGATAGCAGGCCATATTTTTTTTTCTAAATGATGAATAAAACTCTTCTCTACAAATGAGATTGTGTGCTCTTAATGGCTTTCATAAAATGGAAACACGTGGAACAAAGGAAGGAGTAGGGGGGAAATTAAAAGGAACAAAGATTTCCTTCTTTTTTGTTTTGCTGTGTCTACAAAAACTTCTTTGTGAATTTCATTTGTTCATTATATGACTTAGCCAAGATAATAATTTTATATTGACAATAGGGGGTTTTTTTTTCTCCCTTCATGCTCTTCATCAACACAGTGATGTTGACAAACTCTACTTACTGAAGAAAATAGATGGGTGTGGAATGTTACAAGTACACCAGACAGTTGAAGAAGAAAAAAGGGGGCATTGGAAGATTATCTGAAGGACAGTGAAGAAGATGCTCGAAGTTAGTATAAAACACTTACCGAGTACTGGAGACCAAATGAAGAACAGAACAGAGACAAAGCAAGGCAAAGGATTACATGTCCAGTACACAAAATATTAGCAGGCCAACAAAACCTGGCAAGGGTTAAGAGTAGGGAAGTTGAAGATAGAATACTGCATCCAGTTTTGGTCACATTATAAGAATCTAGAAAGAGTGCAGGAAAAAAAACAACAAAGACAATTAGAGGGCTGGAGGCTAAAACACATGAAGAAGGGCTGCAGGAAATGGTCTAGTCTAGTGAAAAGACGCACTAGGGGTGACATGATAGCAGTGTTCCAATATTTGAGGGGCTGTCACAAAAGAGGGGGAGTCAAGCTATTTTCCAAAGCATAAGAAGGCAAGATAAGAAACAAGGGCACAATATGAGCAGCAAATGCAGATGTCATATTCTCAATACCTAGTTATTTATATGGGCCATTAGCTACACTTGGTTATGCCTGCTTAGCAGCGAGGATTATTTTGCTTTTTTTCGGGTTGTACTTCTTTATTTACCACAAAATCTTTTACAGTAGAGTCTGGATCACTTACATTTCAGCTAAGAGAAATATAATCAGAAGATAAAAACACAATTTGGTCACAACTTTGGATTCCAATATTCCTGGTCTTCAGAAGGAGCCAGCTATAAGAAGCTTGGGGACACACACTGGTTTTGTGAGTTTACTAAGTTCTTCGAAAAAAAATTCTTTTCCCTTTATATAGTAACTGCATCTGTCTTTGGAACAATGGCAAATAGCGGTGATATCAATATTAATATCGCATTGAGAGCTGGGTAGAGATTTTTAGGTATTTCTTGAGGTGATATAATGAGCATAGTTCCATACTTTTAATTATTCAATTAATGAAGTAATGAATTTTAAATTTAATAATTGTCCACCTTTTTGTTTAAACATTCATATTTTATTCATTCTCTGTCTCTTTCATAGAGAATTACTAATAGTTGTTATTTGTAACTGTTTTGGTCCTTTAAATATTTTAATAGTAATGTCTTATTAATAATAATATAACAAATGATAGAAAAAAAAGCATTGTGGGGAATGATCGCCAGAAACTATCGCCATAGTTGCATTTTTTTTACAAGGATATGGAAGTTTTCACAGTAAACCTTTAATGCTCTCGTTTCATGTAGTGCAGGAGTGTCAAACTTGATTTCATTGAGGGTCGCATCAGGGTTGTGTTTGACCTCAGGGGGCCGGGATGGGCATGGCCCAGGTGGGCATGGCCAGAATGATGTCCCTGTGGGGCACCTGTGGTGGCCTGAGTACTCTGCCAGTGAAAATAGGCTCCTCATCTCCGTTTTCAGCTGGGACGACCTCTTGCAACCCTCTGCCAGTGAAAACAGAGCTCAGGAGGGCTTCATATGGCCCTTGCGGGCTCCATTTTCGAATGGGACAGCCTGCAACCCTCTGCCAGCAAAAGCAGAGCCTCCTGTCCTTCACTGTTTCCAGGGCAGCCCCACGGGCCAGATCTAAGCACCCCGTGCGCCAGATCTAGCCTTGAGTTTGACACCCCTGATCTAGTTCCACAACTTCATACAGAGCAAAAAGAAAACCTTGATCAGCAGTGAAATCCCCTCGATTCTATCCGGCTCACTGAACCGGTAGTGCCAGCAGCGGGAGGCTCCACCCACCCGCCTGGATGTCATTACGTCCCTTTTTTTTTTTTACCATCTGCGCATAAGGTTCTGTGCATTCACAGAAGAGGCAGTTACATGCATAATGCGCGTGCACTCCCATTCCCAAACTAGTAGCAAAGGTAAGTGGATTTCACCACTGACCTTGATCCATGTAACAAAAATAGGCAGTTTAGTATGTTTTTAGAGGAAAAATCAAACTGTTTCTGCTTCCCATAGAATCAAGGGTTGTTTTATTCCTGTGTGTGTTGTATTTACTCCTTTTGTGTGTGAAAGAAATGAGAAAATATAGATCACCATCTGAATAATAGAACCTGAGGTTCAGTGTTCTATCTGGGAACCGGAAGAGAGACTGAGAAATACCCATATCCAATATGCATGCATAATTCATTTGTTTTCACTCTGCAATTTCATTTCATGTTTAGAAATTACACGCCTTAAAAAGAGACTTGATAATGCACCAAAAATTTCACTGATGGTTTTTTACCCGTCGAACATTAGTCAATCATTCAGTCTCTTTTTAAGTGTGCTTTTAGTAATATTTTTATACTATTTTATAATATTGTTTCTAAACTGCCCAGAGTTACTTTGGTGACTTAAGTGGTCTAGAAATTTGATAAATAAAATCAAGAATATGGTAGCTGTCTACGTTAGGTGAGCCATAAATCCGTGGCTTTGGGGTGAAGTTCCATCAGTACGCTGATGACACTCAGCTGTACTTCTCCACCCCAGGCCACCCCAACGATGCCGTGGAAGTGATGTCCCGATGCCTGGAGGCCGTGCGGATCTGGATGGGGGGCAACAGGCTCCAACTCAACCCCTCCAAGACCGAGTGGCTGTGGCTTCCGGCATCCCGATATGGCCAGTTGACTCCATCACTGACCATTGGGGGCGAGTCATTGGCCCCCACGGATAGGGCTCGCAACTTGGGCGTCCTCCTGGATGCACGGCTGTCTTTGGAGGAGCATGTGACGGCCGTGGCCAGGGGGGCTTTTTATCAGGCTCGCCTGATACGCCAGTTGCGTCCCTATCTAGATCGGGATTCCATACGCACAGTCACTCAGGCACTCGTCATTTCCCGCCTGGACTACTACTGCAATGCTCTCTACATGGGGCTCCCCTTGAGGTGCACCCGGAGGCTCCAACTGGTGCAGAATGCGGCCGCGCGGGGGATTATGGGAGCAAGGGGGCGCTCCCATGTGACACCTCTCCTGCGTGAGCTGCATTGGCTTCCGGTGGTCTTCCGGGTGCGCTTCAAGGTGTTAGTGACCACCTTTAAAGCGCTCCATGGCATAGGGCCTGGGTACTTGCGGGACCGCCTTCTGCCACCAATAGCCTCCCACCGGCCAGTTCGCTCCCACAGAGAGGGACTCCTCGGGGTGCCGTCGGCCAGACAATGTCGGCTGGCGACACCCAGGGGGAGAGCCTTCTCTGTGGCAGCACCAGCCCTCTGGAACGATTTGCCCCCGGAGATCCGTACGATACCCGATCTCCGGGCTTTCCGCCGTGCCCTAAAAACTTTTCTATTTCGTCAAGCTGGGCTGGCGTAACCCCCCCCCCTCTCTTTTTTAAGCTTAAAGTTTTATGGGTTTTAAATTTTAATTGCCTATTGGGTTTTTAAATTTATTGGGCCAAAATTATTTAATTCTTTTATTAATATTTTAAATTTTGTATTGGAGTGTTTTTTATTCTTGGCTGTACACCGCCCTGAGTCCACTAGGAGAAGGGCGGTATATAAATTTAAATAAATAAATAAATAAATAAATAAATAAATACAAAGTTGTGCCCAAAAACACCTTTGTGGCTTTCAGCACAAGAGGCATTTTATAGACAAGAAAACATAAGTAAACATAACAGGTTTGCTTACTGTGATATACTAGAATTTTCTGAAACTGGCAAAATACATCAAGAATCACAGTCAGACCACAGGATTCTGCAAACAGTCATAAAGATGAGCTGGTTGCCAAGCACCACAAAATGTGATCGTGTGACCATGGGGTTGGTGCAGCTATCGTAACTTTGGAATCAGGTTGTAAGTAGCTTTAGGCTGTCATAACTTCAACTGCTCAGAAAGCAACCGGTTGTAAATTGAGGATTACCTGTGGTTAAAAGGAATCTGGTAAAAGGAACGAGAGTCAACTAGACATGGTATTGACTATCATGCCTCAATAGCAGAGGTGGGTTTCAGCAGGTTCTGACCAGTTCTGGAGAACCAATAGTGGAAATTTTGAGTAGTTCGGAAAACCGGTAAATACCACCTCTGACTGGGCCCACCCCCATTTATTCTCTGTCTCCTGAGTCCCAGCTGATCATGAGGAAATGGGGATTTTGCAGTAACCTTCCCCTGGAGTGGGGAAGGAATGTAGTTTTTACAGTATCCTTCTCCTGCCATGCCCACCAAGCCATGCATGCCCACCAAGCCACACCCACAGAACCGTTAGTAAAAACAATTTGAAACCCACCACTGCTCAATAGGTGACAGTAACAGTCTGGGCCTGAGAACTCAATAGGGCCAAGCTAGAGAATATTGGATGGGCAATTGAATCCCAAGGCTGTGTGCTAGATAAAAAAAATCACAGAAATATCTCAATAGCACCAAGAGACAAGCCCAGTGGTGGGATTCAAATAATTTAACAACCGGTTCTCTGCCCTAATGATTTCTTCCAACAATCAGTTCACCAAACTGCTCAGAAAGTTAACAACCGGTTCTCCCGAAGTGGTGGGAACTGGCTGAATCCCACCACTGGACAAGCCACATATTTAATCTTTTTGAAGGGATCCACACTGTTGTGTCATGAAGTCATAATAATTTGAATCTCACTCAGGTTAAATTACATACTTTTTTTGAAATATAATTTTTATTAAGAATTATAATCAAAATAGTGAAAACTAATGTGAACTAAACTTAAAGAGAAGGGAATGGAAAGAAAGTATTAAAAAATGCAAAAAGAAAGAAAGAAGGAGTAAATATAATAAAGAAAAAATCCAAATATATGAAGCAGTGTCTTCCAACTGTCCATCACACGTAAAAAGAAATTTAATAACTTCAGACTCCCACAAATGTTATTACAGAATTTTTAGGATATTTGTTTATAAAATATAAATAGTAGCCACGGAGACAAACAGAAAGGTTGAAGATACCTACTTATACATATCCTGGTATGTCCCAGTGAAAACATGTTTCAGCAAAAAGGATATTTTCTTAAAGATGGAAGCTTCATTAGCATTTGTGTAGTACTAAAAATTTTGTGTCTGTTTGATACTTTGTAACCTTCAATTAGGTGAAATGTTGCATCACTTCAAGGGAAGGGAAGGGAAGGGAAGGGAAGGGAAGGGAAGGGAAGGGAAGATTTCTAATGCTCTATGCCAGCTTCCCCCTTTGAGTTTCCTTGTGGGAAAGAAGGAGTTGGAAATCACTCCTGGTCCTTATCTTTTGCCTATTCATAGTCATTCTGTTTCTCTGTTTAGGTTATGACCCAACGGGTCACAGATTTTCTAGTTATTAACTAATTCCCTCAAATAATAGTTTAGAATAGTCCAAATAATAGTTTGGAGTGGAAATTTGCATTAGGCAATGGTACGTTAGGTGGATCAAAATTCTTTAGTGAATGAAACAAATACATGTGTCTCAGGATAACGTTGCAGGATCCAATCTGAGTCGGTCATTGGGACCAAAGGTTTATTCTTCCAAGCTTTTGGGCTTGCGCTGGAACCTATTCTCAGGGAACTTATCTCTCTCTCTCCAGAATGTCTCTCCAGAACGTGTGTGGAAGATTGGCTCCACATGAGTCCAAAAGCTTGGAGGAATGAACCTTTGGTTCCAGAGACCAAATCAGATTGGATCCTGCAAAATTCTTTAGCTCATGCAGTCATGATGTTTGTCTTAGAATTTTTATAATTTCTGCAATATGTGGTATAATTTATAAACATCTAGAAAGTTGTGTTTGTGTACTTATTATTAATGCAACCAGCACTTTCTGAGAAATAACCAGTAGGCAAGCAAGTAAAGCACACACACAAAAAGTGCTTTTACTTAGTACACAGAAATGCAAGCAGGACTGCTAACAAGCCTCTTCTTTTGTGGTTGTCTTTAGCAAGATGACTTACATGACTGCTTCAAATGCTGTTTGTTTCTTTTTCCCTCACTTTCCCATTCATGTCTATGCTGGACTTTGTTCTATGTGGGTTATTCAAATGGCTGTAGCTAACCAAAGGTATGCAAGGGTTTTTTAGACATTTCAAATAAAACTATCTCAAATGCATTTGAGGACTGTAGGAAACAGCTTTCCAAGCAGTACAAGTCGGCCTCAATTTATGACCACGATGGAACCCCAAATTTCTTTTGCTAAGCAAGACATTCGTTAGGTGAGCTTTGCCCCATATTACGGCCTTTCTTGCTCCAGTTGTTAAGTGAATCACTGCAGTAATCAAATTAGCAATGCAGTTGTTAAGTGAATCTGGCTTCCCCCCATTTGCTTGCCAGAAGGTCACCAAAGGATACTGCAACATCATAAACACATTTTCCAGTTGCCAGGTGTCCAAATTTTGATCATGTGACCACAGAGATACAGCAGCAGTCTTAAGTGTGAAAAATCATCAGAAGTCATTTTTTTTAGTGCCGTTATAATTTCAAACAGTCACTAAACAAACGGCCGTAAGCCAAGGACTAATTGTATACTCCTACAGGGAACTTACCATGCATGTCTTCTAGATTCTTTCACCTGCAATTGAGAAGTATCACACTGGATTCAATTTTAACATTGCCCCCTTTCTTAAGTGAATCATTGCATTTGCGAAGTTAATAACACGGTTGTTAAGAGAATCTGGCTTCCCCATTGATTTTGCTTGTCAGACGGTCGCAAAAGGGGATCACATGATCCCAGGGACACTGCAACCATTCATAAATGTGAGTCAGTTTCCAAGCATCCACATTTGGATCACGTGACCACGGGGATGCCACAAGTGTTTAAAAAACGTCGTTTCTCACTTTTTTCAGTGCCGTTGTAACTTCGAACAGTCACTAAACGAACGGTTGTAATCCGAGGACCACCTGTAGTGAAAGCCTTGCTCAAGATATGGCTGCTTTTACAGCTCTGAGGGAGGCATTTTGCTCACGTTCCTTTGTGCTGCAACATGCTTCATTTGAATGCCTTGCGACAGCCCTAGTGAGTCTGTTTGTGGCCCAGCACTCTTAAGGAGGAATCAACGTTGATGGGTTCTTCTCCCTCATTTGCTTCTTTGTTTAATTAGCAATCCTATCATATGAGCGTCTGATCTTACTATAACTGAATCAATGGAGCTTAACGTGAAAATGCATGTATTAAAAAGGTTACTCCTCACACATTCTGCAGATGCACCAGTTTAGCTCCTCTGGTTGAAGGTTGATGGTGGTATGGTTTTTTTTTAAAAAAATAATCAAATCATGTAGGCAGGTACCAGTGGTGAAATCTAAAATTTGTTACTACTGGTTCTGTGGGCGTGGCTTGGTGGGGGGGGGATAATGTGAGTGGGTGGGCAAGGCCAATTTTTTTTTTACTTTTAAAACCATTTTTTCTACAACCTCTTTGGCGAAGAGGTTGTAAAAAAATGCTTTCAGAAGGCTCTGATGATCCCAGCTGAATTACCTGATCAGCAGAGGCTTTTTTAAAAAGCCTCTTCCAATCAGGCAACTCAGCTGGGATCGTCAGAGGCATTTAAAAGAAAAAAACCCTTTTTTTCTTTGAAATGCCTCTGCCGATCCCAGCTGAGTTGCCTGATCATCAGAGGCTTCTTTTTTTACTTTTAAAAGCATTTTTTGGCCGAAGAGGTTTAGAAAAAATGCTTTTAAAAGTAAAAAAAAAAGCCTCTGATGATTGTGCAGCTCAGCTGGGATCATCAAATGCTTTTAAAAGCCTCTGATGATCCCAGCTGAGTTTCCTGATCAGCAGAGGCTTTTTTTCTTTTAAATGCCTCTGACGATCCAAGCTGAGTTGTCTGATTAAATGGGCATGGGGGGGGAAGAGATTTTTGCTACCGGTTCTCGGAACCACCCGCCTCCATCGCTACCAGATCAGGCAATCTGGTCCGAACCAGGAGCATTTCATCTCGGATACTCATCGCTTTCATTTGGGCACCCCCCAAAAAAAAAAAATAGAAATGCAAAAAAAAAAAATAGTTCCCAGACAGGAAAAGAATCCTGTCATGTGTTGGCTTCTCAAATGATTCCAGCTCATCAGATCTGTGCAAAGGTCTTTTGATCAGATAAATAAATAAAATCAACCAATATTGCGATTTAGTATAAATAAACTGATTCCACCGTTTATTGTTACAGTCCTAACCAACAGCAGACGTGTGTAGCGGTCCTCATATTATATATGATACGGTACGGACAACTGCGTAAAGCCCCGCCCACCCGCACAGACATCATATCCTCCCTTTTTTGCAATGATTTTCAGCCTCTGCACATGCATGGACAATGGTGTGGGCGAGTGAAGCAAGTGTGTGCATAGTGCCCACACATTTGCGAACCGGTAGGGAAGGTAAGTGAATTATACCCCTGGTTATCTCCATATACGGTAGGAGTATTACAGGTAGTCCTCGATTTAACAACCAAAATTGAGGCCAAAATTTATGTTGCTGAGACATTTGTTAAGTGAATATGGCCCCGTTTAATGACTTTCTTGCCACAGTTGTTAAGTGAACCACTGCAATTGTAAGCGAGTGACACGGTTCTTAATTGAATCTGGCTTCCCCATTGACTTTGTTTGTCAGAAGGTCGCAAACGGGGATCACATGACCCCAGGACAGTGCATCGGTCATAAATAAAAGCCAGTCAACAAGTACCTGAATTTTGATCACATGACCATAGGGATGCTGCAAAGCAGGGGTGAAATGCTGCCGGTTCGGACTGCATCACTCGATCCGGTAGCGATAGAGGCGGGTGGTTCGGAGAACGGTAGCAAAAATCCCTGCCCCCCCCCCATGCTCATCTGAGCCGCACAATCATCAGAGGCTTTTGTTTTTATTTTTAAAAGCATTTTTTCTACAACCTCTTTAGCCGAAAAAATGCTTTTAAAAATAAAAGAAAAGCCTCTGATGATCGTGCAGCTCAGCTGGGATCATCAAATGCTTTTAAAAGCCTCTGATGATCCCAGCTGAGTTTCCTGATCAGCAGAGGCTTTTTTTCTTTTAAATGCCTCTGACGATCCAAGCTGAGTTGTCTGATCGGCAAGAGGCTTTTAAAAGGAACCGTCAGAGCCTTTTGAAAGCATTTTTTTACAGCCTCTTCGCCGAAGGGGTTGTAGAAAAAATGGTTTTAAAAGTAAAAAAAAATGGCCATGCCCACCCAGTCACATTACCCCACCACCACCACCAAGTCATGCCCACAGAACCGGTAATAACAAATTTTAGATTTCACCACTGCTGCAAAGGTTGTAAGTGTGAAAAGCGGTCGTAAGTCACTTTTTTCAGTGCCAATGTAACTTTGAACGGTCACTAAATGAACTTCATAAGTCGAAGCTACCTGCATTAAGGACTGAGAGTACCCACACAGGATTGTTCTTGTTTTCTTCTCCATGCTTATTTCAATGATTTCCATGTTTTTCATTCAAACAAAATTCCTTTAGAACACCAAGCCTGTCTGATGAGAGAATTTCTTATTTGTTCTCCGAAGTCAGGGCTTGATTTCCACACAAATCTATTGTTGTGCTGGACATTGGATAATTGAATCCATTTTTAAAGTGATCTGCATTTTGATGAAGTGAGCTTCTCTGCCCCACTCTAAATCAAAGTCCGTTCTCTAATTTTGTATTTGAAATCAAACAGTTGTGGATCAGCATGCTCTGAATTTTAATAAGTCCCTTCAGGGCAGTCACAGGTTATGAATTCAGAAAACATGTTCGGGGTAGTGTACCATTGCTAGTAAGCTCATTTAGCCATTCTTCCATTTGCTGCACTCAGATTCAGAGCATAAAAACATCCTTACCACCTCACTCCTGCACAAACATTGCACCAACCAGATAAACTTCAAAAACAGAATACAGGTTTGGCCTCCCTATAAATCATCCGCTCGGCTGAATATGTTCCATGGTGTTCCCTTCCCTGGTGCTGTCAACACGCCAGCTGCAAAGGCAGAAAAGTTGATGATGTTTCGGCATTCTTTCCTTCATTTGAATTTGACTGCATTCCTAAAATGCATACGGCGCATAAACAAAATAGCAGGAAGATGTGGCATGCTTATAATTTACAGCAGGATCCATAAGCTCTGGCCCTGAGGTCTTAAGAAGCGCCAGAAATCTTTAGATGGGGCCATTTTTCAATTTATTTCTTTACCCAAGATGGAAAGGACAGCCAGTTTGGAGTAGTGGTGAAGGCATCAGCTAGAAACCAGGAGGCGGTGAGTTCTAGTTCTGCCTTAGGTACAAAGCTAACTGGATGATTTGGGGCCATTCTCTCTTAGCCCTAAAAAGCAGGTAAGGACAAACCACTTTCAAAAATGTTGCTTTAACATTCAGGGACTCTCAGAGAATCAAACAGCTGGCTTGAAGATAAAAAAAAAAGCAGAAAAATACAACAGATGGAGGAATAATTTTATTAACGTTCAACAGGGTGCAGCAACCAAACCATCTTGGCTTATCTGTCCTCCATGCTGATCACTCCACGCTCAAAAACTGAGCAGAGTTGGAATTGGTTAGTACTGGAATTGAATGGGAGAGTGCCAGGAAACAAGGCGATTGCAGTAATTCTGGAAAAAGTCAATGGAAACAACTTCCACAATATTGCCAAGAGAACTACATGGATATACAGTAGTTATACAATCTCCAGAAGTTGATTCTGACTTGAAGGTGTCTTTAGCAATAGCAATAAGACTGATATACTACTCCATAGTGCTTTACAGTTTCTTCATCGGAGCTTCTTGATTTTTGTCAGCTACATTAAACACATTTAATCAAGTTAAATCTAAGCACGCATTTAAAATTTGCCTATTTGTCACACTCTGCCTTTCTTTTGAAATGTGATTTCCCCCAAATCTCTCAGTCCCCCAAAAAACTTACATACCCCAAAGATTTGCTACCATCTGCTTTCCTGAATCTGAGTTTCTCCATTTATGTTGAATGATAAATGCCCAGAGTTCACAAATCATAACATCTTTGCCACTGGGACATACACACCAGTGCTTCTATAGAGTGGGAAGACACCACGAAAGTCAATAAACAAAAAGTACTGTATTTCTTATAACAGAGAAAGTTTGTTCTTCAATAATTGTGGTTAAATCTTCTTTCCTTGGGCTCAAATATGTTATGTATATTCATGTGCGTTTCTTCCTCATTCTTGGTTTCTTCGTTAATTTTATATGCTTCTTCAAGGCTCTCTGAAGACTTGGTTCTACTTGGTTGCTCCAATGCCTAACTAGTTTCAGGCACAAGAGTTTCAAAATGATCTTCTGGCTCCAGGCCCAGAAAGAAGAGTACAATAATTAATTCTTCTATGCAGCTGTCTCTGCAGTGAGAAGGTAACAACACATTTCTGTCACGGAATGTGTTTTACTGGTGGACCTTCTGCAAGGCTTTTGGCACTGGGAAGGAAACTTCAGTCTATGGGCCTCTCCTTGAAGTCTGCCTTCTCTCTTCCAAACAATTAACCCAAATAATTTTTAACCACCTTCGAATATTCCAATAAAGATTCTTCTTCCTAGTTAATCATTGCAAGGTAATGTACAGGAAGTTGTGATATTCAGTTGGAAATAAAGAGTAAGAGAGGAAAAATGTCCCAAAGGTGCTTTTTCAAGAGGCAACTGGACTTTCTGGTTTTTCTTCGAAGACATTTCGCTTCTCATCCAAGAAGCTTCTTCAGCTGATTGCTGAAGAAGAGCTGAAGAAGCTTCTTGGATGAGAAGCGAAACATCTTTTTTAAAAAAACAAAGTCCAGTTACTTCTTGAAAAAGGAACTTTGGAAAAATCATGACCTGGATGATTGAGAATCTCCAGAGTCATTTAATGGTACTTTTAAAAATCTTAAAAGGAATATACGGTTCTTGGACCAATAAAATCTGCAATCTTGGCTTCACAGACCTCACAATATGATGCAAAGAATTGCCCAAGCCATCTTTACAAAACTGAAGGGGCAAACAGATAGAACCGTCTCCCCCAATCTTGGGTGCTCCCCAGCTACATGAATTCCAGTTCAGTTAGGATGGCCACTGTTGTAAATTCTGAATGTCCTGAGTGTGGGTCAGTTCATGGCACATACCTCCTAGCTAATGGGTTGTTTTGGAGGGAATATGTTGGCTTGTAAGGTAGTCGCTAGATTAGAGATCCTAGTTTGTATAGAATAGCATGTGCATGCTGGGGTAAAGTGCGGGTTTGATTGTGTTTATGGCATGCTACTTCCAAAACACCAAAAACACATTTATATTTCTTTATTACTATTTTCAGAGAATGCTGCGCATGACATAAGTAAAACTACAGTTATTAACCTGGCCTACTCTTTTTCTGTCTTACTAAAAAACTTTGTGTGAAAACTTCAGTTAATCAAAATCATCTTTTTATTTATTTATTTATTTATTTATTTATTTATTTATTTATTTAAATTTGTATACCGCCCTACTCCCAGAGGGACTCAGGGCGGTGAACAGCCAAAAATAAAATACACTTTACATACAAAAGGTAAAAACTATTTAAAAAGATTAAATTTAGACTTGAAAATTTAAAACCACCAATTTATATAAACATTTAAAAACCCAATTTAAAACCAATTTAAAAGGGAGAGTTAGGCCAGCCCCGCCTGTTGGAATAGAAGCATTTTTAGGGCACAGCATGAACAGCTGTAGTCAATATCTATGGACCCATCTGGTGACAACCATGGCAAGACTGATTTGCAACAGAAGAAGAGTAAGTGAAAAAGAGCTTGAAGTAATGACTGAAAGAAAAGAAATATAGTGATGCAAAAAATAGTGATGCATATCTGTGAAATGAAGAGAAATGGGAATAATGATAAATCTGAATGAAGATGGTCTGGGTTGATGAAGACATGCATGGAAGTAAAGGTGAAGTTGGTGGAATGAATGAATGAATGAATTGAATGAATGAATGAATGAATGTGAAGGTGAAGGTGACTAAATGAATGAATGAATGAGAAGGCGAAGGCGAAGGCAAATGAATGAATGAATGAATGAGCTAAAATGTACGTTAGAAAGAAAGAATTTGGGTCATCTCAATTGTTGTAGCTGCATAAGTGAGCATGATATAGCCCATTGTGGCTAGTTAAGAAAGGAAGAGTCTTAAAGCCCTTGGTCTTTCTGAAGCACTGAGCCAGCATATCATGTAAACCCAGCACCAAATTGGAGACTGTTTTCAATTGTTCAGTTGAGGTTTTCCCTGGCAGAACCATTTTGTATCACTATCTAAATTCAATTAGGTGATATGAACAGATGGATGGAAATGAGGTAAGAGAATAGAATAGAGTGATTGGGCCATTTGGAGAATAAAAATGAATCCTGCTTGGAAAATATTTGCTTCAAATATGTGTTTTAAATAAGTCCATTCATGGGTACACATAGCAAAGAAATAAATATAGAAGCATACTTGGCTTTATTGTTTCTGTTAGAAGACTAGGTAACTTTATGAGTAAGCAGAAAGACAATGAAAGCTTCAGAATGTTCAGATAGCTTGAAGAAGGATTTTTGAGAGGAAAATGCACCTGGAAGGACAGACATGGAAGAATTAAAAGTCAAACCAGAACAATTTCAGGAAGAGAAATCTGAGCCTTCTATGAAACAATATTAAAGAATATATTACTTTTCCAATAGAATGGAAGGAAGAAGCTTGGAACAGATCAAGAAAAATTATAGAAAGTTATAGAAGACCTTAGAAATGCATGGACCTGCATTAATAAGAATAAAATAGAAAGAAGAGAGGAGAGGAGAGGAGAGGAGAGGAGAGGAGAGGAGAGGAGAGGAGAGGAGAGGAGAGGAGGGGAGGGGGAGGGGGAGGGGAGGGAGGGGAAGGGAAGGAAAGGGAGGGGAAGGGAAGGGAAGAGAAGGGAGGGGAGGGGAAGGGAAGGGAAGGGAAGGGAAGGGAAGGGAAGGGAAGAGAAGAGAAGAGAAGAGAAGAGAAGAGAAGAGAAGAGAAGAGAAGAGAAGAGAAGAGAAGAGAAGAGAAGAGAAGAGAAGAGAAGAGAAGATGGAAGAGACCTTGAAGTTCTTCTAGTCCAGCCTCCTCCTATACCCTTTCTATACTATACAACAGGGGAGTTCCTTTCTGACATGGCTATAATTTATTGAAATTAACATCCTTGAACATCTTTTTGGATGAAAAATCCTTAATGATAGATCATTATAATCTAGATCTCCAAATGGGAAAGTAATTCAGAGCTAAAAGAATGTATGAAAAAGAATGTTGTGAAATGAAGTGAAAACAGCTATAGAGGAGAAAACAAACACAACTCAAAGAATGATTGCTGCAAAAAAGGAGGGGATATGGGACAGTGCCTTCAGGATGTGTATTGAGAGAAAAAAAATAGTGACAAAGATTGTCATCAAAGGTTTTATTGGTGAGAAGTGGGGGGGAAGAAGGATCGTTTTGGAAATTGGTGAAATTACTAAACAGGAAACTTCCAACAGTCAGTTGGTATTGATATTAAAAAAATAAAAGTACTTAATGATTTGGGATGAAATTGAAATGAAAGAATTTTGATTGTTTTGAAGATTTGTGTGAGTATAATAATATTGTGTAGAAAAGTGGAATTTAGTTCTAAAAATCAGGGCTCCCCAACTCCTGGGGGGCAGCCCTCTAACAGGCCTTGGCCTGTCCATTTGGAATGGAAGTGGAGTGTGAGTGCGCGCAAACAGCTCCATTTGAGTGAGCAATGGGCATGTTGGCCCACCGCTCATTCAAATGGAGCTGCGCACACACAACCGCTCCCACGTAACCATTCCCTCCCCCCCCCCCCCCCCCCCACTGGTCAGCAAAGCCAAAAATGTTGAGGATTGCTGCTGTAAATGTTGACGATCAAGAAAATAACTGATGGGGAAAAAAAGTCACAAGTACTGTGAGGTTCTTTGAAAGTGGAAAGTCTGTTACTGTAGATGGAATGATTGGAGCAATGTTAAAATATGAATGAGGCCAGTTTATGAAGTGCTGTGTGGTTTCTTTTGTGTGAAGGAGTATCTGTGCCTATTGAAAAAAAAAGTCATTATTGTTCCGTTCTAGTAAGGTAAACTTTGCAAAAACCCACATTTATCTGTTTAATAAATGTGGGTTTGGCAGAATCGTAAACAAAGAGCAGCATGTGGAAAGTGCAGCACAATGGGGCTATGAAGACCAGATGGTTCCTTCTCAGTGAGTGAGTGACCAAGAAGAAATATAAGAATATGAAAAAGAAAGTTCATTGTATATTTGTTGATTGGGTTGCTGAATACAGTAAATGCAGCTTAAAATGGAAGAAAACCTATGTGAGAATAAATGGAATGTTTAATTCAAATTATCCTACTTCACATTATGCAAAGACCTAGCCCTATGGAGAAGAGTTTATGTTGGGAAAGCTGGAAGGAAAGAGAAGGAGAGGATGACCAGCAGCAAAGTATGTGGACTTGGTTATACTGCAACTGAAATAGTAGGCTAGAGATAGATCATCCTGGAGAAAATTATCTGTGTGGTCCGTAAGAGTCAAAAATGACTTGAAGGCATATAATCAATCAATTAGTTCAACACCGAGCAGAGAGTAAGAAAAGAAAGGGTGATACATCAAAGCTGCAGTAGAAAAATCACAGAATCTAACAATGAGAAAATTAAATGCTCCACAGAATTTCTCGATTCATAGAACAGAGTAGCCAATTACCGCATCAGCTTAAATTTATATGAAGTGTGAATTTCATACTTGTGAAACGTTGACATGAAAGTATAAATGCCAATAATTGAATCAATAGAACAGTTTGCAAAAAACAACTTTGTAACTAATTTTAGTTTCTTTACACTCCAAAACCAACTTTGTCCTTTTTTATCCTTTTAAAGACCCTGTCATCCCTTGCATGGGGGTGGAGTCGGGATGATCAAATTGAGCTGAGCGTTTATGGATGCCCTTCCTGATCCCTATGTGGAGTTCACAGCAGACAATTATTCATTGCGCCCAGAGAGAGAAATATCTGCCGCTATTTAGGATTGAACTCACAGCCTCCTGATTGTGAGACAAAAGATCTACCTCTAGGCCACCACACTCCTCCTGTTTGTCCTCAGACAACTTATAATTGCAATGGTAAAACTCAAGAACAAATGCTAAATAATGTTGACGTGTATCTGCACAAGTGCTGAAACATGGATCATTATAGCATATATAAGAATACTTAGAGTTAGAGGATTTAATATTTATATTTATAAATATTAAAGCACGAAGCCGAGAACACCAGCCTGAAGATGACGAATGAGACTTCGTCAAAACGTCGCCAAGACACTTCCAATTTTACGCGGGAGAAGATCCGAATAACCAAAGACCTACATACAAACACCCGCGAAAACCTCAGAAAACAGATATATATATATATATATTCCAAACAGTCATTTGATAAAAAATTACTGCAGAATATATATTTCATGTTTCAAGGGAGGGAGGGAGGGAGGGAGGGAGGGAGGGAGGGAGGGAGGGAGGGAGGAAGGAAGGAAATATAAAGTGCATCAGCTTGAATTATAATTGCTGAATTCAAAAGTGCAGTAAATGATGGAAGTAAAACCTGTATGAGAATAAATTGAATGCTTAACGAATGCTTAGTTGAAGACAACTTATTTAATGTTCAAACCAGAATAATATATAAACAAATAGTTTAAAATAGTATATTGTTTTTATTTGTTTCCTAGTACAATTTGATAGCTTATTAGTAACCTTGACCATCACTAAGTGTTGTATCTTTTATTCTTGATGAATGTATTTTATTCTCCTTATGTACTGAGAGCATATACACCTAAGACAAATTCCTTGTGTGTCCACTCACACTTGGCCAATAAAGAATTCTATTCTATTCTATTCTATTCTATTCTATTCTATTCTATTCTATTCTATTCTATTCTATTCTATTCTGTATTTTTAAAAAGGTAAATAAAAACAATTAAACTCATTTTAGACACATTTTTTTCCTGGTTACAATAGTAAGCTGTGCCAAAGCACACTGGTCAGATTGTGAAACATTTCCATTATGCATAGTCAAAATTCTTATTCAAATCCCTCCTAACTCTTCATTTCACTTCAGCTTGGACCAACTATTCTACACCCCCTTTTCCAACTACTTATGGTTTTTAACTTGGTTATCTTAAGTAGAAAATGGCATAAATGAAAATGAAATGAACTTGATGATGGATCTGAGATTATGGCAACTGATTTTCCATCTCCTTTTTCTTAGGATAGGCTTATGATAGGTGTGGTGAACTATGTCAAATCGCAATGATTTGCTAATTGCACAATGAGCGACTATATCCCTTGAAGAATAGTTCCTATTTAAACCTCGACTCCAGAAATCAATGTTAAGAATTAAGAAACTAGGGGTGGGGGTGGGGGGACGGAACAGGTTTTTTTAATGGAAAAAAAAAACAAGAAGAGAAAGATAAAAGATGGGACAAATAGAACTTTGCTATTATAGACAACAGTTTCGCTAAAGAATTTATTACTGAGATAATTTGAAATAAGGTCTTTTAACAGAAACTATTCTTTGATACGTCCTTGGACTTAGGTTCTCCATTTATTGTTGAGTTTATTTTTAAAATATGAAAGTTCAACTGAAAGAAAGGGGTTCATGTGAATAAATAATCTAGATATACCCTCTTGAGCAAGCTCTTTATTCCAGCTGTGAATTTCTCTGTTTCAATGAACCAAGGTCATTTCCATTAGATTCCATGATTTTACCCCAATTTATTGCTACTGTGGCACATTTGTGGCCAAATTCCATTGTTATATCAGTGCTAAAAATTCTTACAAGGTTTGTCAATGACTGGATTTCGATTTCTGGTTTTTGATAAAGCTTCATATCATCCATATAAAGCCAATGTGAAATTTTATTAGCAATTTTTTTTTCTGTTTCTCCAACCAACCAGTTCTGCCTTCCATTGCTTCATTATTTTTGCTGTAAGCATTTTAATGTTTTTACATATGTCAGTTCTTTCCAAACAATTGATGATCCAAAAATGTGATAATGAGTCAAATACCTTTTTATAATCAGTCCAGACCATATGTAATTTGCGGGGAGGATTTTGAAATTTTCCAAAGTCCATTTTATCAATCAGAAGTCAATCTTTTATACCTCTGCTTTTCTTTTTATTTCCTTTCTGTACTACTGTCCCCCTTTCTGCAGAGTCAAGTCTTCATGGCCCTTCTAAACAACAGCAGAGTGGGAGCTATTCTGATTTTGGGGGAGGACTTCATTTCAGAGGGCAAGCACTGCTATGGAGAAGGCATGCTTCCAGAGTCCCAATCAATGGCATTCTTTCATTGATGGAACTGGAGCATGCCAGCCCTACCAGCTTGAGCTGTTAAGATGAATGCTATGGGAGACAGGTGGTATTTCAAGTAACCAGGCCCTTGACAGCCTTGTGTGGACTCCATTTGTGTTAATTACAGTCAGGTTCACAAAGCTGCCCAAAGAAGTAGTACTGAACTGGCATAATCAGTTTTGCCATAAATCACTGCTGCTGCTGCTGCTGCTGCTGCTGCTGCTGCTGCTGCTGCTGCTGCTGCTGCTGCTCAAAATGCAGTGAGATGCAGCAACACCGCTTCAAATTGTTTGTAATGAAGAGCCACCAAATGAGAGTTCAGTCGCAATTCATTGTACTGCATTATCAGTTTAACTGGAAAAAACCCATTGAATAGACTTTTTAATTGAGCAGTAATTGAGCCTACCCAATTAACCGAGAGGTTAGATCATGCAGGATAGTCTTGTTTTATATATAGGACTAAATGTTTTAGCTTTAAAAAGGTGAGTATTTTCTTCTATAAGAGCCTTTTTGGTTTGCAAATTGTGCCAGAGGTAGGAAACACAGAGCAATGAATCTTTTATGAATCTCAGTTTGAATTCATGCTATTCATCATTCCTGCAGTCAATGACAGGCTTTATCTGCACAACTATTTCCAGAATCTCTTCCAAGTAGTTTGTAAGAACAACTACAAACATCAAGTAGGATCCAAGAAAGATGCTCAGTGAGAAGCCAACTTAAGAGTCTTTTTGAAGAATTTGATCAGGGAGGAAATCCCAAGAAAAACTAAGAATCTATCCTGAATCTTTCTTCTGCAATACAGCTGATGATGGGGTAATTGGCCATCATCAGAAGAGTAACACAGTACCCCAAGTTCATACCTTACCTGAAAACTCCCTTAACTTGGTCTTGATTCATGGTGGTACAAAGTGTATAAGTCTACGGGAGTTTCTTTGGCAGCAGTAGGGAAGTGTTTTACTGCTGCCTTCTTCTGCGAGTTGTTTTTGCTTTTTACTTCTCAGTATAATCTCAGCCTCAGTAAAACACTAATACTTCCCCATCTAATACTAAGCAATATGGATTCTTTCCCACCCCACCCCACCCCCCAAGTTTAGCCAAGTTCGCAAAATGCCACTCCCTGCTTATTGGAGTTGATTCATCATTCCTAGCATTAGCATTCTGCCTTGAATTATGTTATCCAAGGGACAATAGACTTGGGTGCACCTTGCAGTGTGGAAGAGATTGGAAATGGCTGATTTGTCCAATTCTTAAGGAGGGGACTTCCAACTGAGGGACCGAACCAGTGAGTGTCTCTCTCAGACAGACAAGTTTGGATGCCAGTTCTGAACATTGTTTCTCATCTCTTGTTCTCCTGGGGAGGGGGATTTAGGACAACTCATCATGGAACAATTCAAAGTTCAAACCTAACGCAAGACACGGACCATTGCAATTCATTTGTCCCTCTCTTGAGTTATTCTGCATTGAATTGTCCCATGGCCAGTTGTCCACAGTGAATCAGCCAGGCAAGTTGGCTGGGATAAGTCATCTAAGATGAGCCAACCAGGTTGAGTTGAACCATCCCGCTCCTTGGGATGACTGCTGCAATCAATGAGAAGTGATGTAATAACTTCTTAAATTCTTCAGATCAAAAGATGCCATTTCGTTGTGCCTTTGATACTGAAAATAAGGATTTTTTAAAAAAAAACAACTTTATTTAAATTTTGAGAGAGGATAAAATACAAAATTACAGCAAAAAAAGGGAAGGGAATCAAAAGGGGGAAAAGTAAAAAAGGGGGGAGGGGAAGGAGGAAAAGAAAGGGACAGGGATAAACAAAAAACATTTAAAATAGATTTCTGACTTTCGCCAGTACAGATACAAATATGTAATCAAGTGTTCTCTTACTCAAAGATAAACATAACATAACCAATATCTAAGTTTAACAGCATATATCTGTGATGGCGAACCTATGGCACATGCGCCACAGGTGAACGCAGAGCCATATCAGTGGGCACGCGAGCGTTGCCATAGCTCAGCTCCAGTGGGACCAGAAGTCAGCAAATGGGCCATTTATTTTCACCCTTCCCATGCTCCTAGAAAGGCTCTGGAGCTTGGCGAGGGTGAAAAATGGGCCCACCGTGCTATCGTGTGCCAAAAGTGGGAGGAGTCCAGGGGGGTAGCATGCGCATGCACAGGGGCGGGGTACATTGAATTATGGGTGTGAGCACGTTCACGCACAATCTTCCCCCCCTCCCACGCTCCCCCTGCTTTTGGCACGCGACGGCAAAAAGGTTAGCCATCACTGGCATACAATCTGAAAATAAGAATTATTTTCTTGAAAAGAAACAGAGTTCACATTCTTGTCTAATAATCTCACCTAACAGAGGATGTTAGATGAGCTCTGTTGTATGGTTATAGGATGTAAGTTTCTTGAGCATCTTGAGCTGCAGTATTTTAATGTTATGATTGTTACAATGTTACATTAATATTATAATGTTACTGATTGTTTTTCTTTTAATTTGGATTGTTACGTTCTTTTATTTTCTTAATCAGAGTCAGATATGCAGCCATATTAAATTGTTTAATAATTTTAAAAAATTCTTCAGTTCAGTCCTAGTCAAACTTTAACCATTATACTGCATATAATTGATCTTGAAGATTTCTACTGAAAGAGGATTAGAATAACAGAATAACAGAATTGGAAGGGGCCTTGGAGGTCTTCTAGTCTAACTCTCTGCTTAAGCAGGAGACCCTATACCACTGATGGTGAACCTTTTTGGCACTGAGTGCCCAAACTAGAATGTGCATGCATGCATGCATGCACCGGAAACCCGAATACCAGCTGGCCAGTAGGCATGCCTGGTTTTTGGCCATTTTTTGGATGTTTTTCAGGCTGTTTTCAGACCGTTTTTCAGGCTGTTTTCAGGCAGTTTTTTGGGCCATTTTTGGCCTGAAAACAGCCTGGAAAACGGCCTGTTTTGGAGGCATTTGGGGGGCCATTTTCTGGCACTCCAGCGCTCACAAAGAGGAGCTGAGAAGGGCAGAAGAGCAGCTGGCGATGGTGCGTGTGCCCACAGAGAGGGCTCTGTGTTCCACCTCTGGTTCGCCATCATTCTGGACAAATAGCTGCCCAATCCCTTGTTAAAAACCTCCAGTGTTGGGGCATTCACTACTTCTGAAGGCAAGCTATTCCTATTTATAATATCGGAATTCTTGGAATATCTAATATTGGAATTAGAAGAAGCAGATCTCTTCACTTACCAATAGTCAAAATTCAAAGTCAGATGCCTAGGACAGATCCAACATTCCTTCATTGGCTGTCTCCCTCTGAAATAAAGCTATTCGTTCTTGCAGGTGGCATAAAAATGGATGAAGTCATTCCAGAGAAATGTCCTCAGGACTAAGACGCAACATGATTTAAGCTCATTCTTTAGAGGAAAAGAAGCATGGGAAGGCTGATTCCACAGCTCAGGCAACCATGGATTTACTACATGACCAGAGGCAAAAGTCATATTCATTTTATTAGAAATGCGAAAACTCATTGGCACTAGAAAGCACTGCTACAAAAGTTCAAATCTTAAATCAAATGTTACTTCGAATAATGTCATTAAGTGTCAGGGCTGAAATGTTGCAGAGATCTGTTAACCTGAATTATCTACGGTTGCCCTGGAAAAGGAGCAGAGGAAAAAGAAACCATGAACGGCTCAAAAATGGAAAATAGAAACATGCTTTTTCTCACATCCTGAGTTATAAATCACTCCCAAAATGTGTCGCTATATTCCATCTCTGAGCTAGGTTTTGCCTTGTTGAATGCTTGAAGTGGAGGCAGGTCAACTCTGACTATTCTAGATCCCTTGGAAAGAGAATAATGTGTTGCATGATAGGAAAAAAGAAGTAAATGCCATTTGGTAAATCTAATCTACTATGTGTCCTGAAGAGAATTCCTATACTGTATGAGACTTCCAGAAGGGAGGAACTGCCATCACATTTGTTTTGGCTAGGCACAGATGCTGATCTTATAGATCCAGAGTGCACATAGCATGCTGAAGTGCTGAGCCAACTTTTCCTTACCGTGCCTCGGGTCAGTGGTTTTTCAACATTGGCAATTTTACAGAGGACTTCAACTTCCAAAATTGGCAAGCATTTCAGATGCTAGATATCAACATACTGCACTTCACTCCCCAAACACTGTTCCTCTGAGATTTTCAAAATCTTACTGAAAACTGGAGTTCTTACTGTAGATCATACAATACAATGGCCTTCTTATTTGATTGATTAATTGATTGATTGGGGAGATAACGCTCCCCAATCAATTGATTCATTGATTGAGGAGATAACGCACCCCTATGTAGTATATAACTGGGTAAAAATAATGCTCCCCAATCAATTGATTCATTGATTGAGGAGATAACGCACCCCTATGTAGTATATAACTGGGTAAAAATAAAGAATAATAACAGAAAGAAAACTATACACTTAATAACTCCCCAGCCCTTCCTATAGTAATAAGATACATTCAATCCTGGTTTAAAAACAGGGTGAGAATTGTGTTGTTTTCACAGTTTTGTGAAATGCCAGGAGAAAAATTGTTGCTCAAACATCCAGATGTTCCAAAGAAGAAAGGCTACAAGAGAGAAAGCCTGCTAACTGGTCCATATTCCCTTCACCCTACATAGAGAACTTCTCGTGTAAGATCTCATGAAATCCCATTCAAAAGCAGAAGACTGTTAGTATCCTTGAACGTAATGTTGTAGAGAGAAGACTTTAAAAAAGGGGGGGGACACCATCTTCTCAAATTTCATCTACATCTATAGGTGAGTGGTTTAGGGGTAGGGAATTTTTGGTGGGTGTGGGTGTGTCTGGTGATTATCATGTGTGTTGGGCTTGGTCTCTGGCTGTTATATGAATTTTGTTATATGGGTATACTGCAGGGGTGGGTTCTACTTACCTTTACTACCAGTTCACATTGCGCCCGTGCCCGCACTCTTCTGCACATGCACATATCACCTATGATGACATCCAGGTCAGTGGGCAGAGCCTCCCACCAGTTTTACTATCGGTTCTTGCTAACCGGTCCAAACTGGGGGCAACCCACCACTGGTATACTGTGTATATACGTACAATGACAATATATGTAAAAAGTTAAAATCTCGGGTGTTTTCCTGCGTCATTAAAAGTCTGTTAGTTAAAATGCTTAAAATCCTGGCTAAAATCCCAGCTTAAGATCCTCCAAAATCCCAACAAAACACTTCGTAAGGTCTTTTGAAACTCTGGCTAAAATCCTAACCAACACTTTAAAAGTTTTCTTTTTAGCAACGTTTCGACAAGCTCTCTAACTTGTCATCATCGGGCCCCTACTTTCAGTTTAGAAGCTGTGGGTATGCTGCGAGATCGGAGTTGTCGCTTTTCTATGTTCACTGCTGCTGACATACATAGAAAAGCGTGTGTGTGTGTGTGTGTGTGTGTGTGTGTGTGTGTGTGTCTTTGGTTATTCGGGTTTTCTCCCACGTAAAATTGGAAGTGTCTTGGCGACGTTTCAATGAAGTCTCATTCATCATCTTCAGGCTGGTGTTTTCGGCTTCGTGCTCCTAGAAGCAATTTTACACGGGAGAAAACCCGAATAATCAAAGACCTACATACAAACACCTGCGAAAACCTCAGAATATATATATGTATGTATGTATGTATGTATGTATGTTTTTTGTATTAAGTCATCCTGGATTACCAGGAATGGAGGAGATATCACAAATCTCCAATTTTTGCCTTTCAGCCCAATCTCATGGGCCATCCAGACAGTATCATATAGCCGACAAGCTATTTTTCTATGTTTTTAATATTTTTGCTGATAATACTATAAATAAAGGGAGGCTGTTATAGATCTATTTCGAGCTTATTTGCTCTCATCAGACAGTCATACCCTTACTGGGATTTGAACCTGGGCCGTCTGCCTACAAGGCAGTTGATTTAACCCCCAAGCCACAGGTTCTTACCCAATTACCAGCTCATTTCCAGGTAGGTTATTTGTATGTTTTTTGTATTAAGTCATCCTGGATTACCAGGAATGGAGGAGATATCACAAATCTCCAATTTTTGCCTTTCAGCCCAATCTCATGGGCCATCCAGACAGTATCATATAGCCGACAAGCTATTTTTCTATGTTTTTAATATTTTTGCTGATAATACTATAAATAAAGGGAGGCTGTTATAGATCTATTTTGAGCTTATTTGCTCTCATCAGACAGTCATACCGTCTGCCTACAAGGCAGTTGATTTAACCCCCAAGCCACAGGTTCTTACCCGATTACCAGCTCATTTCCAGGTAGGTTATTTGTATGTTTTTTGTATTAAGTCATCCTGGATTACCACGAATGGAGGAGATATCACAAATCTCCAATGTGATATATATATATACATATATATATATATGCCAGAATGCCAGAAAGAAAAGAAGGGGGAAAAAACCCAGAAAGTAGTGAATGTGATTTCACTCAATCAGGATTTGCAGAACATCTTAGTTACGTAGGAAAAAACTGGCTTAAAGGAAAAACATATATATACATACATACATACATACATACATACACACACACACACACACACACACACATATATATATATTAACCTTATTATTGCCAAACTTCCTTTGAAAACTTGAGAAGCCCAGTATTGATTTTTTTATGCTTGTATTATAATCATGCTAGACTCCTTCTTCTCATCATGCTGCCTTAAAAATAATTCACAAAATGCAATCCATCCCAAAAGGCACTTCCAGATGGTAGCTGGGGCTCCAGCATTTTAAGCATGTAATTCTGTCATACTGATTTTGTTTTGTTTCCAGGCTCAGTTTAAAAGGGTACAGACAGTGACACCACAGGAGTAATAAAACTCTCCTTTCTCTGGAGTAATACAATCAGCGACATTAATACCAAAGGCCAATTCTCATTTCATGTGCACGCACTAAATTTGATGCGTGAGGTTGCGCAAATATAATGGATTATTTTAACTGCTTTTCTACCTTAAACTATCTGTGCAGCAATAAAGTCACAGTGGCTCAATCAAATGCGTTAAAAGCACAGGGAGAACAGTGACATCCAAACTTTGCATGCCAATCCTATGATCTCAGCATATATCATGATGCAGAGGTGACTGCAGGGAAGTCCATGTTTCAGGTGTTTCGTGAGCATGGAACTTTTGAGGTATATTGTATATTTGCTGGCGGTATTTGCACAGACTTCATAAATTCAGTCCAAACCATCTCTGACTCAGTTAATCTCTGAGTCCAATTCTTTCCCTGCTTTATCTGTAGATTGAATATTGAATTCAAGAGATGAGGTGCCAAACCTCCCATTTTAAGAGACTGAGACAAATTATTAATAAATGAAGCTCTGCACCTGCCTATAATGCTCCATCAAGGGTGGGAAAACTGCAGGCCCTCTGTGACCCTATCATCCTCCCACTCCTCTAAAACAGTCCCCTCAGAACTATAATTTGGTGGCCAAATACAGAAATTCAGCAATGCCGTTTCTGATGTTTTTTTTGGGTGGTGGGGGTGGGAATCAAGAAAAATAGTTTTATTTAGCCAACACTTGACTCTATACAGTATTTTTTTCACCTTCTGCCCAAAATCCAGCTCTCTGCAAAAGGTTGAATGTTTTATAGCCTTGTTCCCACTGGCTATGTCACTTAATACAGTGGCTGTATTAATAAACTAGCATCCAAAGTTGCAAACATCATCCATTTATTTATCTATATCATCTAGCTAGCTATCCATCTATCTATCCATCTATCTATCTATCTATCTATCTATCTATCTATCTATCTATCTATCTATCTTTCATTTATTTATCTATATCATCTATCTATCTATCTACCTATTTATTATCTATTTATTTATTCATCTATCGTCTATCTATATTTGTATCTATCTATCATCTATCTACCTGTTTATCTATCATCTATTTATTTATCTATCATCTATCTATCTATCTATCTATCTATCTATCTATCTATCTATTGGTATCTATCTTTCTATCATATTGCTATACCAAATGCTGTACCCCAATGGCTTCATGCAAAACATGAGGGAAGAGAGCATTGAGACCTGAGGCACCCCACAAGTGAAGGGCCATGAGTTTGACCCCTTTCCCTATCAATCCTAACTGGAACTAGCTGCAAATAAAGTAGGAGAACCACCATAATAAAGCGTCCCCGATTCCTTACAGTTTGTAGTCATTTGTAAGATGCTTTTGCTGCATTTATGGAATTATGTCATGTTCTTTAATGTTTGATTGCCTTTCATTTGATTTTAAACCATACTTGAGTATTTATATTTCATTTCTAGTTTGAGTGTTACTAATTTTGATTAGTGTGAAGCTTCATATTCTGTCTTGATTGGTAAACTGCCTTCAGAATTTCTTTATAAAGATGGAAAGGCAGAATAAAAATGTCCTCAACGAGCAAATGGCAATTATATAAACAAAGGGAAAGATTGCAGAGCTAAGAGTAATACAAGACGGCATCATCTTACAATTCCCCAATCATATCAATTTTAAAAAACTCTACCACACAAAATAATACAGTGGAGACAAAGGTAGCAAAAAGAAATTAAACTCTGATTATTATTATTTTTTTTTTTACAAAGTTAGTAACTGGGTGGGGGGAATCATTTAATCCCACTGCAAGGTTATAGCTTGTTTGTCAGACCAAAGGAACATGATTCCGAGGCAAGTGGCCAGCACCTTTGTGCTCAAAGGAAAGCTGCCAGCACCTTTGAACTCGTCAAACTGGCACAAGGCATCACCACATGAGCGCTGGCAAAGGCAGCTCATGCTGGATTGCATTTCAATGAGACTCCAAATTGCACAGCAGTTGGTTGACAGTGGAGCAGGCAAACTGAATTACTGGTGAAGAGCAGGTGCAACCTCCAGAATCTGTCCAAATGATCTGGATTAGCTTTGATAGTTAAATGAGACGGCTAAGGCCTTACATAAAGATGAATCACCGAGGCAGACAGAACTGGGTCCTTCACAGGCAAATTGATTGTATCATCTTGCCGGTTATTCCTTTTGCTAGGAGTTGGGTTCTTCTGTTAAGCAAAGAAGATGGATAGGTAAATGATCTTGAATAACTCACGACATCGTTCCTCAATGGTGCTTCATTAAGTCATAAGGTATTGGCTTCCTTAAGGCGCTTTCGGTATTTGGTTCAAAGCACTTCTTTGTAGCCTCTTGGCATATTAAAATAACTGAAGCAGTCCTTGTGCTTATGGTGAACATTTTCTTAGACAAACCACCGTCACTTCTTCAATAAAGCTGTTGTGTTTTTATATTGTTTTTAGACAAAGCACCCAAAGCAGTTCACATCTTTATAGCAGTGGCATTCTTCCTTGGCATGGTGTTCTCATCATCCCTAGGCAGCATAGTCATAACATGAAAGAAAAAAAGAAAGAGAAAAGCAAAGGGGAAGGGAACAGGAACAAATGCAAGTATCATTGCTGTCGTACTATTTCAGAATGAAATATCGTCATGACCAAATAGCCTACCCCCAAGAATGGCAGCTACCATCATTCTGAGCCATTTTCTTCTCCCTGACATTATTGTTAGAATTTATCTAACACATTTTCTTCAAATTCCAAGCATCACATATTTTATTTTCAGAGTAATATTTGACAATTGCCCCTTGAGGCCAGAATCATTACTCTGATTTTATGAGTCAGGGAGAAGGTGCTGCAGCAAATGGGCTACAGCTTTAGAAGGATTTCAACTGAGGAACAAGTTGAATTCTTCTCCATTCACATGACTGTTTGTTTGTCTGTCTGTCTGTCTATCTATCTCTATCTCAATATCTATCTATGTATCGCTCTCTCGCTCTCTCTATTTCTTTGTCTATATCTATATCTATTTTTCTATCTCTCTATCTATGTATCTATATCTATCTATCTATCCATCTATCCATCCATCTATGTATCTTTCTATCTATCTTTCTATCTATCTATCCATCCATCTATCTATCTTTCTCTTTCTTTCTTTCTTTCTTTCTTTCTAATATACAGACTGATTCAGTCTAAAAAGGCATGTAACTATACATGTGTAAGCAATTATAATGATCCATATTATTATGAATAATAATAATATTATCCATAATATAAATATCCACATGTTAAACATAAGAAACACCGCCCAGGTTTGGCCCTGACAACATAATCAGTCTCCAAATGGACCTGGAGAGGGAGGGGGTATTAATTTTTTTCCCTTTCTACTACATTTATTTTAAGTGAATTAGTATAATATATGTAGGGTTTTTCCTTCATAAACACTACTGCATGTTTTATTGATGGTGTTGTAGTGACATGGTTGTCCTTGGTTATTTTAATATAATAAAAAAAATAAAAGCTATAACACTTTAGGATTCCATCGATAGGATTCAGTTGTGACTTGGGTGTTCATTCATTCATGAGTTCTATAATACAAGTAGTTATGCAGCTGAGAAATATCAGAGTAACTAATGGTGGCAGTGAATAGGTTATGAAGTAGAAAAGGAATGGCTGTTATAAATTTACAAAGCAGACTAGGAATGTCCCAAAGGTGCTTTTTCAAAAGGCAACTGGACTTTCTGATTTTTCTTTGAAGACATTTTGGTTCTCATCCAAGAAGCTTCTTCAGCTCTCAGACTAAGGATGGTGTAGACTTTCTAGGAATCTACAACATAGGACCTCAAAGCGGGAGTCCTATATTTCATTTTGTAATGAAAAGTCACCTTGTTCCAACTTGCATGCCAAATGGACTGCACTATATAATATAACTACAGTCTAAATATGTAAGATGAAACTTAAGTGTAACTACGTCACTTGTTGTCTCCAAGGATACTATGCTGGTTAAAATTTTGAAATCATATTATCGTATCGGAAGCTGAGAAAAACGAAGTCCAGTATAGTTTTCCATGATCATTTAAGAATAAGAAGAAACTTGCAATACTTTTACAGTGTAATTTGAGGGAGTATAGACTTTAAAGATGACTAATTTGCAACAAGAATAGATCAGAGGTGATATTCAGCCGGTTCGGACAGGTTTGGGCGAACCGGCACTATGCTGTCCTATTTAGGCACGTTTTTGAGACCGGGCGCATGTGCAGAAGGCACACATATGTGCAAAGCACATGTGCAGAAGGCTAGGTGCATGTGTGGAAGGCGCACATGTGAGCAAAGCGCATGCACAGAAGGCACCCATGTGAGCAAAGCTCATGCGCAGAAGGCCGGGGGCATGCATGGAAGGCGCACACATGAGCAAAGTTCATGCATGGAAGGTGCGCACCTGTATGGCAAACTGGTGGTAACAAAATGTGAAACCCACCACTGGAATAGATGTTTACTACATACTATGCTACATGGTACAAATATAAGCTGAAAACTCCCCTTGGTGCATCATCTTAAGCAGTAGGCCTTGACATCTATCAATAAACAGTAGCACCTCCACTTATTCTGTTGTCTTAATTTCTTTCTAGTTTTCTCTTAACTTCTACAAGTATTTGCACATGATTTTGAACGTCACAATTTGCACTTGGCACATCGGATCCATATCAGCGGTGGGTTTCAAAAAAATTTACTAGCAGTTCTGTGGGTGTGGCTTGGTGGGCATGGCAGGGGAAGGATACTGTAAAATCTCCATTCCCACCCCACTCCAGGGGAAGGATACTGTAAAATCTCCATTTCCTGGGAATTGGGAGGCAGAGAATAAATGGGGGCAGGGCCAGTCAGAATTTTTACTACTCAAAATTTCCGCTACCGATTCTCCAGAACTGGTCACAACCTTCTGAAACCCACTTCTGAGCCATATGATCTTGCATCTCACTTTGAGTGGCTGGAAAAACGGAGATATGAAAAAAAGGAGGGGAAATTATATATGCAGATTTACATAATTTGCTTAATTGCACATGTTAGCTATTCATTTGGCAAAATTTCATCCAAAGGAGTGAGCCTACAGATTTTCCAACACGGTTCCAGCATCCAAACAGAATCATTGTGCAACTATTATTTTTTAAGAATGAATGATTGAGCATCTCTCTGCTTTTCTGAATTCCAATTGAGCTCAGCAGAAAAAAAAACATGACCACTGATTGAAAAGAAGGGGAAAAAAGCACAGCAAACCCTTTTTCCAAGGCTTGAAACAAAAGCAAATACAAATATGCAGTTTTGAGTGAAAGTGCTAAAATTGAAATAAAATAAATTAATGTATCGTGCACCAGAGTAGGCAGAAATTATGATAGATACGTAGGAGCATAAAGCATAGCTTCCATCTCATCATCACAGCTCCGCATACATTCACACCTACCACCTATTTCAAATTTCCAAGCCTTTTACATTTTTCAGAAAGCATTCCTACAGGACAATCTTTGTGTAAGGTATTATTACTTCTTTCATCCTCTTAAGGAGACTGCAATTGAATACATGGTGTTTGACAATAAACCATATTGAATCGAGACAGAATTCTTCTGGATGGGACTGGATTTGCAATTCCAACATTTTAGTGAGACTGAGCTGCCGACTGATCATGTACAGGCAGTCCTTGGCTTATGACTGCAATTGAGCCCAATGTTTCTATTGCTAACCTTTAACATTTGTTAAGTGAGTTTTGCCCCATTTTACGAACTTTCTTGCCCCGGTTGTTAAGAGAATCACTGCAATAATCAAATTAGCAATGCAGTTGTTAAGTAAATTTGGCTTCCCCCATTGACTTTGCTTGTCAGAAGGTCACTGAAGGTGATTGCATGACCCCCCCCCCCCCAGTTGCTAGGTATCCAAATTTTGATCATGTCACCACAGAAATACTGCAGCAGTCCTAAGTGTGAAAAATGATCAGAAGTCACTTTTTTTCAGTGCCATTATAATTTCAAACAGTCACTAAACGAATTGCTGTAAGTCAAGGACTAACTGTATACTTCTACACGGAATTTACCCAGTGGTGGGTTTCAAAAAAATTTACTACTGGTTCTGTGGATGTGGCTTGGTTGGCGTGGCTTGGTGGGTGTGGCAAGGGAAGGATACTGTAAAATCTCCATTTCCTCCCGATCAGTTGGGACTCAGGAGGCAGAGAATAGATGGGGGCAGGCCCAGTCAGAGGTGTTATTTACTAGTTCTGTGAATTACTCCAAATTTCAGAACTGGTCAGAACCTGCTGAAACCCACTTCTGAATTTATCACTGTATGTCTTCTAGATTATTTCACCTGTAATTGAGAAGTTTGTTAACTGTATCACACTGGATTCAATGTTAGGGGACAATTGGCACAGGGTAGGGCATGCCTGACTTGCTCTGTAGGCCAATGGGATTCATCAACAGCTAATTCTTTGCTTTAGAGTCGTACAGTAAACAGACAGGGCATGTTTTGAAAACAATACCAAAGAAGTGAATTGGATTTTGTCTGAGTACAGCTCCTCTCTCTTGCTCATTAAAGCATCTCTTCCTTTTCTTCAGGTTCTGTGGAAGACGCAGACCAGTGGTGGGATTCAGCCAGTTCGCACCACTTCGGGAGAATCGGTTGTTAACTTTCTGAACAGTTTGGCAAACTAGTTGTTGGAAGAAATCATTAGGGCAGAGAACCAATTGCTAAATTACTTGAATCCCACCACTGACGCAGAAACTTGAAAGCACCAAGTTAGAAAAGAAGTTGCATGTCATAAATATGGCTGCATCGCCTTGGAGCTCATGCGGCTCTTGAAAGTCTGAAAAAAAGATGCAGCTGCTTTAATGATATAATTTTGGAAGACGCACAGGCATCTAAATGCTACTCTTAAAGTCAATGCATCTTTTTTTTAAAAAAAAAGTTCTGCGGACACCTGAAAAAAAGCTAGGCTGCTTTAATGAACAGCACAGAGGTGGTTAGAGGTGGTCGTGAAAGTATCGAATGTATTTCCAAGTCATTTCTTCTTTTTTAAAAAATAATTTTTATTAAACAGGGTTTTTTTTAAAACAAAAAAGAATCTTTTACAATTTTCTTCTTCTCAACTATTTCGCATCGGTAAACATTTCTTACCTGTCTGTTTTTTCTCCCTTATTTCAATTTATCCTTTATACATATAATTCTTTTTTTTTTTTTGAGTTTTAAAATCAACTTTATTTGATATAAACAGATAAAAGACAAAAAAGATAAAAGTCATAAAAACAATCTTAAAACTAAAAACAAAATACATTTCAGTATTACTTTTGTTCTATTATTTACTATGCAAAGGTTTTCTATCTATAAACATTTCAATATATAATCATATATATACATTTATCTTCATTTGCTATGATATGTTTATGTTGACGGTGTAATTTTACTAATTTTGATCTCTTGATGTATTTATCAACTGTTTTTTTTCCCCTTGTTTGTCAATCCATGTATACCATCTATTCCAAATTTGATAGTAGTGTGAGTCTTCCTTGTTTTTTAATTTAAGAGTTAATCTATCCATCTCTGCGCACCTATATATTTTATGAATTATTTGTTCTTCTGTTGGCAACTTTTCTAATTTCCAATACTGGGCTAGGGTTATTCTTGCTGCTGTAATTATATGTAGTATGATATATTTTATTTCTTTTTTAATTTCTTTTTTAAATATACCTAATAAAAAGATTTCGGGCTTTAGGTCTAAGTTTTCTTCTATTATTTCTATTATCCATTTTCGAATTTTCGTCCAGAATTTTTTAATTTTTGGGCAGAGCCACCAAGAATGATAAAATGTTCCTGGGGCTTGTCTACATTTCCAACATATCGGGCTACAGTTTGGGTACATTTTTGCTAGTCTGGCTGGAGCCAGGTGCCATCTATACCACATCTTATAGTGATTTTCTTTAAATGTTACTGCCTTAGTTATTTTACTATTTGTCCAGATCGTTTCCCATTCTTCTAATTTTATACTCCTTCCAATATTCCTGGCCCAGGCTATCATTTGGCCCTTGACTATATTTTCTGCTTGGTCAAATTCAAGTAAGTATTTATAAATCTTTGAAACTAATTTTCCTTCTTTTGTTTCTAATAGTTTGTCAAGTTGATTGGGCTTTATCTCAACTCCTCCATCCTCCCTATCTTTTTTATATCTGTTTTGTATCAACAAGTATGGCCACCAATCTATTTTTATGTCCATATCTCTGAGTTCTTCATGGGGTTTGAGTTTTCCGTCTTTGTCTAAAATGTCTCTGTATCTTATTGTTGTCTGCGTGGATACTGTGTTGGGGTACATTATGTTCGGATGTGTTGTTGCCTCGAGTGTAGATAGCCATCCTGGAACTTTTGTGTAATGTTTGCGTTTTATTTCCATCCATGTTATGATTAAAGAATTTCTTATTATGTGATTTTTAAAATATTTGTATGTTTTGTTTCCTATATTCCATAAGTAAGCATGCCAACCTTTTAATAAATTGTGTCCTTCTAATTTCAGTACCCTTTGATTGTCTAAGTTAACCCAATCCTTAATCCACATTATGCATATAATTATACATATAATACATTATATAATATATATAATATATATAATTCTAATGTTGATTTATTTACATATATATAGATAGATAACAGTGAACATAATTTCATTCCTACGATCTGCATCTCTTCTGTTTCCTCTTGTTTGTTAATGCATTTCCACTCCTATATCTTCCTCATTTATTCTTTCCTTGCCTTTTATCCCTCTCCTCTAACCCTTCATACCATTTCGCACACAATATATAATATTCTGTTTCCTCTTTTTCTTGTATTTCCTTTGTAAATTCCCAAGTCATTTCTTAAATATGCTCAGCCCTAATAAACATTTCATTTCAGTAGGGTTTCGGTAACTGTATAATAATAATAATAATAATAATAATAATAATAATAATAATAATAATAACAACAACAACAACAACAACAACAACTACTACTACTACTACTACTACAACTACAACAACAACAACAACAAATCATTGCTTGGCCAAACAATTTGATCAATGGAAAGGCTAGCCATTTAGAAGTTCCTTGACTTTTAATATTCATTCAGAGAAGTAGCTTTTTCAGTGGCTACCCCTACTGGATGTTGTAGAGGGAGGGAGAAGCACATTCAGATTTGCAAGATGCTGTTGCAGTAAAAGCAGTCCTGACCTACTGAATATGGCATTTGCTTCTTAGCCTGGTCTAATTTTTGGACTGACATTTGTAAAACAAGCATGCAGGAAAATAATTGTGCAACTGATGTGCAGGAAAGTGATGTACACCACCAGGGCCTCTTCATACTTTGAAAGTTACTTTTTCTTTTTTCTTTTTTTTTTACTTTAGCTCCTCAGAATAGGAATGTGGCTCCTGAAGCCTTTTCAAACATTTGTGTTGCAAAATATTGTTGTTAGTTTTTTTGTCTCAATATAAATATTATGTGGTATATCTCAAGGAATCAATATTTGCAGGTTGTGTTTAAAGGTTGATTCTATTGAAAGAGTATACTTTTAGGGATGGAACATGTGTTTGTCCTGAGGATGAAGGGAAGGGAAAAAAAATATGTGTGCATTTATTTATTTTATTTTATTTATTTATGTGTGGTGTGAGGCTAATGGCAATCAGCATGTCCTCTTTCGGATTCTGAAATGTCAGCAGAAAGAAGGAAACATCTTCCTTCCATATTGAGAGGATGAAAACAAATGACAAGTTACCCTTTGTAAATTATTAAATGTTAAGGCTTCGTAATGTACACGAACACAGTGTGCTTTGTCGCTGCACTTTGAAAGGAAAGGACACCTTTTAGGCAAATATATGCATATTTTATATCCCAGGCTACACCAGTACCTTTCTCAAGCTGTTGAACCATTTTATACTTTATTATCATCTTTGTGGTTCAAGGAGTGGAGTACTAATTTAGGCTATGCATTTTGCTGTGGAGAAAGAGAGAGACAGAGACCATGAGGGAGGGAAGGAGGGTGGGAGAGAGAGAGTGGGGGAAGAGAGAGAAACTCAATGGGAACAAAATGTCTGCATTTTCTTTGTGGTTTTGCTGCCATCTTGTGGCACCCAAGCTACCTCAGCTATTTTGCACACCACTGAGATTTTACTATTCTTTGAAATGCAATGGATAAATCTTAGCTTTTTGCTGCAGGACCCCATGCTGCAAAGCCCAGCAGATGAAGCCGAGAGACTTCTCCCCAAGGGCAAGCAACAGCAGAATATTTATTTTTTCTCATCTCTTGAGAATCAATAGGCCTTCCAGATGGTTAAATATAAATAAGCAGAAAGGAGCCATACGAACTGCCTTTCCCCTTTCAGCACAGATATGCCGTCTAGTCCCCTACTTCTCCCCGTTGCTTTAATTTGATACAGTATTTGGTGGAAAAAAGATATTTACCCTTCGGATTTTCTACATCATACATTATAATGTAGATTATTTAGTCAGGCTTTTCATTGATTTCTATTTTTTAAAAAAACAAACACCCTATTCTGTTCCAGAGAATGATCTATTTTATAAATTATAACAAACTGATGGTAAAGCCGCCTTCTCTTCTCAAGAGACTGGTTAAACCAGGGTTCTCCAAAATGGTCAATATCGAACCAAAAGATGGATGGGAGTATCCTTCACTGCTGCTGCTGCTGTTGCTGTTACTTATAGCACTGTCAGTTAAAGTTGCATTTATTACATTATTTCCATATGCTAAAAGATTTTTTGTGGGGGAGGGGAGTCAATGAACAATCTGAAACCTCATGAAGAGGTTGAAGGGATGAAGAGTTTGGGGAACCCTAAGTTAAGCTAACCAGTGCTGATGTCACAATGGCTAATGGGCAGTGAGCAGTGCTGAACATCTAAGGAACGAGGAATGAAAGCCATGTGACTCCAAAGCGGTGAAGGAAGTGGTGAAATCCAAATTTTTTTACTACTGGTTTTGTGGGTGTGGCTTGGTGTTGCAAGGGAAGGATACTACAAAATCTCCATTCCCACCCAGCTATGGGGCCAGCCAGAGGTGGCATTTGCCGCTTCTCTGAACTACTCAAAATTTCCGCCACCGGTTCTCTGAACTACTCAAAATTTCCACTACCAGTTCTCTAGAACCTGTCAGAACCTGCTGGACTTCACCCCTGAGTGAAGGAAACAGCTAGAAGGCTTCCAGATTGTGGCCTTTTACATCTTTGCTTCCTCTAATCATGCACAAGGAGGGGCTGCCAAACATTGATAAAGGAGGGGTCTTTGGTGGCCTCTGAGCTTGGTTTGCTTCTTGCATATGTTTCATTACCCAAATGCACAACATCCTCAGCGGTAGTCCTGACTAGCACTGATGAAATTACCTAGTTTAGGTAATGAAATGTCTACAAGAAAACCACCAAGCTCAGAGAGCACCAAGGACTCCTCTTTTCAATCCCAAGCTACTAAATATTTTTCTTGATTGATTTATAAATAACAAGTCCTGAAGTTGCTTTCATCTCATCCTATCATAATATATAGGAAATTTCAATTCTGTTTTAGCTGTTCCAGTTCTGAAGTAGTTTATTCCCTCTTCTCCCTATCCAATGTTGGCACTGGGTGCAATCATCAATACATCTTCAATAATGTGGTCATCACATGTGAGAAAGCAACAGCAATAACTCTTAGACTTATATAGACTCACAGTGCTTTACAGCCCTCTCTAAGCGGTTTATAGAATCAGCATATTGCCCCCAACAATCTGGGTCCTCATTTTACCCACCTCGGAAGGATGGAAGGCTGAGTCAACTTTAAGCCTGGTGAGATTTGAACTGCCAAATTGCAGGCGGCCAACAAGCAGCAGAAGTAGCCTGCAGTACTGCACTCTAACCACTGCGCCACCACGGCTCATGATCAGGGCTGGGCTCTACCTGGCTTTTATTAGTCCTGTTGGGGTGCCTCCCCATCCCTGCAGTCACTTACATTGCCCTCCCTGGAGATTATGGTTTTTCCTGCACGAGGAGCTGGGCTCCCATCTCATAGAGTTCTTGGATATTGTAATATTTGAAAACAATGAATCCTGGGGGAATGGCAAGATTACAAATGCAATTGATGATGCATTTGATGACTTTGCAAGTGTGGCATAAAAACTGACTGAATGAGAAGCAGCAATTCAAACTAATTATCTAAGGTGGAAACACCCACAAAATAAGAGAAGAAGATGAAAAATGAGAGGTGAGATCAGGGAATGCATCCAAACAGTAAAGAAAATCAGCTTTACAGAGTAAGTACACAGCTTCTTTGCTTTGGGCTATACTGTAGCTTAAAAGCAGCTTAAATTGTCTATCAGAATAATGGGCTGGTTTCGTCAATGAATCAGGGTGAGAAGAAGGAAGAAATTAAGTTTGAAGAAATGTAAACTGGCAAAGGAAATATTGTGAATCTGTGGGTGATCCTTGGGCTACCTGCATTCAGATGAGTCCAGGTTTCCTTCTACCTGCAATGCACAACACTTAAGACTCACCATCTCATACACAAATGCACAAACTACTGACCACATCCACATCTGCCATCAAACTTCCCAAACAACATCTCTATTTATCTTTCTCCTCCTCTGAGGGTATTTACCTCTCCACCTTAGATTAAATTGCCCCAGACAGGATAACAGAATAATATCAAAATGACAGGTACTAATGAAAGAAGGGGTCTCCTGCTCAAGAAGGATGTTGGACTAGACAACCTTAAGTCCCTTCTGACCCTATTATTTTATGTTCTATGTTCTAAATCTGTTGTCTGTGGACATCAATTCTGTGAGTGATGTGTAGTAGCAGCCAGGGTTTCATCTTGGTTTATAGGCAGTGGTGGGATTCAAGTAATTTAACAACCGGTTCTCTGCCCTAATGATTTCTTCCAACCATCAATTTGCCAAATTGCTCAGAAAGTTAACAACCGGTTCTCCCGAAGTGGTGCGAACTGGCTGAATCCCACCACTGTTTATAGGGCTATGGTTTGTTGGCTCACAACAATGTGAGAAGGCCAGGGTTTATTTATTTATCGCATTGACCCTTCTCACATTAAATTACTCTAGGTGGCTTACAATAAAGCAATTATAAAATCAGAATGTTAAAATAACTACAATTAAAACCACCATCAAAGCTGACGTCAGCCAGAGAATAGAACAACTCAAAGAAGTAGTACAAGATCAGATGTGGAGAGACCTGGCCCATGGAATCGGCAAGCATTGGACATGACTGAATGGACATTATCATCATCATCATCATCATCACCATAATTAAAAGATGTCAACAATAGTATCGATAACAAGACAGTGGAAGAAATTCAGATAAACTGTTGCATGTCATGAAAGGCTTTAACGGTCACCAGCTGCACTTTGAATTGGACCTAGAAGCAAACTGAGAACCAGTGTAGTTTGCGGAGCAGACGTGTAATTAATGCTGCTCTAAGAAAATCTATAACTGCCCACAGAGCTGCATTTTGCACCGGCTGAAGCTTATGGATACTCTTCAAGGGTAGCTTCACATCGAGCAAATTACAATAGGCCATTTTGAGGGCTGACTGTTCCGACCAAGGCCCAAGTAGTGATTACCAAGCACAATTCAGTCCTGAACAAACTTACTGTATTTTATTAAAACAGCTGAGAATTAATTCATTCTCAGCTTAGTCCAAACCAAATTCTTCATAACCAGTCCGTCGGCCTTATCACCAACCTTTGATATCTTTGGCAACCGGCCAAAGGCTTTTCTTGGCAAAAACCCCACAAAGTTCAAGACACGCTGATAAGAAGCACTGGAATCAACGTTGCTTTTTGCTTCATCTGCTTTTGTCTTCTGGCAGCTCTTTGCATGTGTGCACTAGGAACAGGCTCCTCCTGTTCCTCTGCCTCTCTGCTGTCCACCTCTGAAAAAAGTGACTTATGACCGTTTTTCAACAATCACAAGTGTTGCAGCATCCCCATGGTCATGTGATCAAAATTCAGATGCTTGACAACTGATTCATATTTAATATCCCGGGGTCACGTGATCCCCTCTTGCGACCTTCTGAGAAGCAAAGCCAATGGGGAAGCCAGAGTCACTTAACATCCGGGTTACTAACTTAACAACTGCAGCGACTCACTTAACAACCGAGACAAGAAAGGTTGTAAAATGGAGCAAAAGTCACTTAACTAATGTTTCGCTTAACAACAGAATTTTTGGGCTCAATGGTGGTCGTAAGTTCAGGAGTACCTGTACATGACCACTCGGCTACAGCCCTTCATCTAGAGAGGGCACTCTAGGTCAAATAGGGTGTTAAAGAAACAGCCACACTTAAAGAATAGAGATGCTTTTTCAGCAAAATATCTGCCTTAGTAGGTTACATCAACAGCATGGAGCCTTTTCAATGGTAACTCCGGTTAATTTGAAACTAGATTAGGGTTTGTTTTTTTCTTCTGCAGTGGATATAACATTTATTCCAACATCCATAAATACATCCCTCCCTTCCTCCCACTGAGCTGTTTCCACCCTGCTTGCAGGCTCATTGTGTAGTTCAATGCATCTCGAGCATGAAACATGAATATGTTCTTTCTTCCAACAATCAAAAAGCACAGAGGTAGGAGCTTCGAAACGTTCCCAGTTAAAAAAAATGAAGAAGATAAGAAAACAGCAGATTTGATGGGGTTCATTTAAAGTTGCAAAATTTAAATTTCGCTGATGAAGGATTAATATAAAAAGCTGTGTAGCTCCAAGAGTTACCCAAAAAAACCCTTCAGCAGCATCAGACTTCCCATTCAGATTTCAGTTCATTTAATTACACCAACCTCATCTTTCCCCGCATATGTGGAGTCACCACATATTTACTAGCCTCTGAATATTGGCCAACTAAATGAAATTATTAGCATACTAAAAGAAGGAAGTGACTGCATACATGGGAGCAACCATATTATTATCTATAAAATAATGGATGTATTTGAGTTGTGATTGGACAGTCTTCTGTATACCTAAATGTGCCTCCCAGGAGGCAACTGGCCCAGGAGGCAGCTTTTTTCTTTGAAGATGTTTCTCTTTTCATCCTAGAAGCTTCTTCAGCTCTGGCTGGATGGTGGGGAATGGAAGGATTTATATTCCTTGCAAATAGCTGGTTCATTTGCATTCTTTCACAGAGTGGTTGAGACCACTTGGGGGTTTATTTGTGCCCTCAGGATCACCTGAGTAGTGCAAATGGTTCCTGTAGTCTGTAATTTTTCTGGAATTCTGTTCATACTCCCACACCATTTGAAGGGTGCTCATCCCAAAGTGCATAGCTAAAAGTCTATGGAGATTCTATGTCATGGTTGTCCCAAAGGTGCTTTCTCAGGAGGCAACTGGACTTTCTTGGTTTTTTTTTTCTTTGAAGACGTTCAAAGTGCCTCAACAACTCTCTAAAAAGATGCAAATGACCAGCTGTCTGCAAGGAATATAAATCCTTCCTTTCCCCACCATCCAGTCAGAGCTGAAGAAGCTTCTTGAATGAGAATTGAAATGTCCTCAAAGAAAAACCAAGAAAGTACAGTTGCCTCCTGGGAGAGCACCTTTGGGACAACCATGACCTAGATGACTGAGAATCTCCACAGACTTTTAGTCTTCTGTACAGTTTTCATAGAACCAGTACGAAATTACTGTGCCACCGTTTTCTTTCAAGATGAAGCTGACATATCTAGAACTTCCTGGTAACATTCCATCAAAGCAGGTCCAACTCTCTTTAGCTTGTAAGATCACTCAAGACTGGCTAGTGCAACAATCACTGGGATCATATTAACAAAAGTGAATCAATGATTATAAACTGCATTTAAATCAAACATTAAGTTTTCCTATAGCTTTGTCCTGCCCTAGGTTTGTATTTTTGATTTTTTAGAATTTTTTTAGAACTGGAGAAGTGCAGATACAAATCTTTTAAAAAAAATATGAGCTATACATCTTGCTTTCTGTCCAAGAGTTCAGCTTGATTAATATGGCTTCCTTTCTAATACGAAGAAGTCATGCTGAAAACTAACAGCTGAGCCAAAATCATCTACTGAGGTTTGTGGGCAGCTTAGTTGTGACTGCACAAGATATGGAAGAGATCAGGGGTGGGTTCTACTTGCCTTTACTACCGGTTCGCAATGGGGCCATGTGCACGCTCTTCTGCACATGCACAGAAGCGTTTTGGTGACATCGGGGTTGATGAGCGGGGCCTCCCACCGGTTTTACTACCGGTTCTATAGAACCGGTGCAAACCAGGGGCAATCCCCCACTGGAAGAGATATTTGAAAACAAATTGTATCTTCATCAGATCGGTAAAGTATCAGCGTGGATCCTCAGATCGGTAAAGTACCACATGTGTGAATCTAATTTATGCAACTGCTCAGGTTCCCTTTGAGATCCCAAGACACCCACACCAGGGGTGAAATTTACTTACCTTCACTACCAGTTCGCAAATGTGAGTGTGCGTGCGACACTTCTGCACATGCACAGGACCTTCTTCACATGCGCAAAGGTTCTAACGGGACATGATGTAAAAAACGGGACGTGATGATGGCCAGGTGGGTGAGCAGAGCCTCCCGCTGCCGCCACTACCGGTTTGCTCAAGCTGAATAGAACTGCTCAATTTCATCACTGACCCACACCCCTTACACAGCTTGCTGCTCAGGATGGAACCCCCAAGCGAGTCATTTTTTCCTATTCAAATGTAGGGCTTTGTATTTGTTCCTATTGTGACTCTTTTCCCTAGTTTTTGCTCATTGTTCAAGCTGGTTCACATCCCCCTGAATCTTGACACTAATAAATAAACTCATGCTGGCTCCTTCTGAGCAATTCATTCTTTTCTGAATAGTCATAAAGTGGTTGCTTAATAATTGCTCCAGAGTAGCAGCATCAGGCTGACCTATCTGTAGTTGTCTGGACACTCTTTTCTGTTCCTTTCTGAAGATCCTTGCTCTTCTCCAAATTCTCCAGCACTATGCCTGTCAAAAATCAAAAAAGGAGCTTTAAGTTGACATACTGAATATAAGCTCTCGTAAGATTTTCAGGTAGTCTGCTGCTGAAAGTTTAAACTTATTGATGGTAGTCAACCATTCACTAACTTTCTCTTTATTTGGCTTGTTGCCACTTTCCCCTTTGTCAATATCTTGATTTCTTGGGAACACAGATCCCTTTTGTGGAGAAGAAGACAAAGATGAGTTGAGTTCTCTTGCCATCACCTGTTACTATCCACCATTTTCTCTTAGCAGCAGGCCCATCTTTCCTTTTACTTCTTTTTATTATTGACATAGAAGAAGTCCATTTATTCAGGGTGGTTACTGCCATCTATTGGGGTTGCAATTTTGATTGATTCCTCCATTGAACAGGGAGTGTCAACCCTGGAGGGCATCTTTCTCTTTCGATCTTCAGGGCTATCACATTTAGTGCATAGGCCTACTGTGGAAAACTGGGAATGGGGGTTGCATGAAGTGGGTAGAGATAGATAGCCAAAACAACATTCTTTTCTCTGGGAATCAAGGATGTTCAGCCTGCGCCTGGAGAGGACTGACTGGGAAACATCTCCAGTTAGGACGGTGGATTGATTGGACCATGTGATGGACATGTGGTGCAGGAGAAGGGACTTTGACTTTCCTTTGGGTTTTCCCAGATGTGCCAATATGACATCTCTAATAAAATGGAACTTTGAGGAACTGCTGGCCTCAGAGTCTTATTCAGTTGGGGGTGTTACTTGGAACCCGGACAGGGGGTTGGAATAGGTCATCTCTTAAGATCTCTTCCAATCCTTGCATTCTGAGACTTTCAATGGTAGCTCAATTATTATACTATTCTTTTAATGGAAGACTGGAAACAGGAAAAAAATGATTCTTGACTTCTACTGTTGATTGGATTTGATCATTCTGGTGTTACATTATTTACATTATTACACAGCTGGGTCACCTTGGGCCAGTCCCTCTCTCTCAGTCCTAGGAAAGAGGCAATGCCAAAACAGTTCTGAAAAGTTGCCAAGAAAATTGTAGGGACTAATCCAGATAGCCACCAGGAATCAAAAACCCGGTGTGAAGCCACACAGATAGGAGGGAGGGAGGGAGGGAAGGAGGGAGGGAGGGAGAACTTGTTATTGTTTCTATGTCTCTTTCTAAGAATAGCTGGCAAATATTGTTACAAACAGCCTACCTCCTGTCTCCTGATATATTGGACTTCACTCCCTATAATTCCTAGTTAGCATGTACTTGCTGACTCCTGACTGCAGAAGCCAACCAACATCAGCAGGAGAAGGGTGGCAAGTGACAAATCCAGTGTCACACTGATTCAGCCCACATAAGTTCCATCCCTTTTGTACATGTCATCACATGCTTAAAAAAAAGGAGTGGGCTTGGCATTGTGATAACACAATGCCACTTCCTCTGATGGAAGCTTAAGTCCGACACATTTGGAGTGTCATGTTAGAGAAGATGGTGAGAAATAAAAGTGGGGCACATTTATAGCACTTTCACAAAAGATGTGAAACCTGGCACCCATCAGTCTTTCATTGTTGTTTTTTTATCATTGTTCAATGCTACTGTCAATTTGCAAAGCTTTCAAGTTGCCATAAGCAGGAATGGGGGGGGGAGAACTGATGGAGCTTCTTGGTTGTCCTAACTGAAATTACATTCCACAAATGCCTTTCTATCAGTGGTGGGTTCCTCCCGGTTCCACCTGGTTCCACTGAACCGGTAGCGGTGATGATATGAACTCAATGTTTTCTGAACTATGGCCGTTTGCTCCTACACACCAGTGATGGAAAGAAGGAGAAAGAAAGAGAAGGGGGGGAGAGAAAGATGGCGGTCTCAGTGGTGAGTTGAAAAGTTAAAACTGACATACTCTTTTTTTTAAAAAAATGGATTAAGACATTAAGACAAGCCAAGATTTCTACATTCTAGAGAAATGTAAATTCAGTCATCTTTACCACTGCTAGCCTGAGATGATGGAAGACATATTCCTCCTGCATTTGGAGACCTATGATGAAGAACCTCAATGTAGGAAATAGTGCCACTGGGGGGGGGGGGTTGTTGTTTTGTTTGTTTGTTTGTTTGGCTCCAGCCCCGTATATATTTACCTACAGAAATTCAACATTTATGGTGATTGACTTGACCCTGAAGTAGAATAGGAACCAGCACATTTGCAGGCAAAAGCAAAGAACCAGATCTGGCTCCATAAGATAACAGCAAAGTTTTCCTTTAGGGCAGCGTAGAAATTACAGGTTATCACTTGCAAGGTCACTGAAAATTAAATGTTTCGGTTATCAAGGGAGGGAGGGAGGGAGGGAGGGAGGAAGGAAGGAAGGAAGGAAGGAAGGAAGGAAGGAAGGAAGGAAGGAAGGAAGGACCCTTCATGGACGGGAATTGTTTAGAAACCAAGAGAATGGCTTCAGTTTTTCCTGCATCAAAACTCTGATCCTCACAATATTGCTACACAGGAAATGCAATAGATTTCCCGCAGGCTTCTCTTTCTCCTTTAGCTCCCATGATCCCTAGCCAGCTGATCTTACAAGATTTGGAGCAACATAACTAAAAAGCACCACACTGGGAAGTCTGGAATACACACAGGATTGCTAACAAATATACATAGCAGATGACTCTCTCCATGAAACTGGAACAAGGCAGCTTCTACAATGGGAAGCAGCCTCTATACCTCAATGAATTTGAACATGGCAATACAATCTGTAGTATTTCCCCCTTTCCCAGTTGTGTAAAATAACCACAGTTAAAATTGCTGCTCTGATCACAAAGGAATCGTAGCTCAAAAGTTTGTTTCAGTTCCTTGGGCATTCCAGTTTAAAGAAATTCTTGATAATAAGTTTGGAAAAGATAGAACAGCTGAGGAGTACCTGAGCAGCTTCCCAACCAGCATGGCTGGCTCAGGAATTGTACGAGATGAAGTCCACAAGTCATAAAACAGGGTCATAATTCCCCACCCCTGCCTAGGCCAATGCCCAAGGCTCAGCAAGAACTGTTCTCCTCTCCCAGAGAAGGTTGTGTGGGTTGGAGCTCATCAGATGTAGAACAACTCTCACCCAATTTCTTTTTCTTCCTCATTCTCGAGTTGCTTTTCAATTTCTCTCAAATTTCTTTTGATGATCTCTTTTGGGAGCTTTCTGGCTATGCATTGGCAACTTGCGTTTTCTACTTTTTTATTTAAAAAAAAAAAACTCTGATGGGAGAAATTTCCCCCTGGAACCTACTCATGGCATTTAAAAGAAGCATGGGAACAGTGACTACCATGGAAGATGGTTTTAGTTCTCAGCCCCCTTGCAAGTGCCCAAATACTGCAATTCACTCAAAATAATTTATAACTCTTTTTTGAGAGAGAGAGAGAGAGAGAGAGAGAGAGAGAGATGTTTATTTTCCATCAAATTGAATGAGAATGTTTAGTAACGATACTGAAGAAACGCTTGGCCTGCCTGAGTTGCTACTTCCACAGCTACAGTAGAATCATTCCACAGAATTGAAAGGACCACTCTGATAAACTGTCTTCCCAGCAAGAGAACAACATTGTGCTTTTTGTGTTGCGCAGCAAGAGTCATTGTAGGAGAGGGCAACATTGACATCAGTTCTGACACAGACACACCCCTCCATCTAGAAACGGACCTTGTTCTGTGCATTTCTGCCCTTTCTGCAAACAGCAGCACTCTGAAGGAGTCAAAAAGACAAATTCACAGGAAAGTCACAGGAAACTGATCAAAGTCCTATTCCATTGTCTGTGCTTGGGACAATGATGCATCTGCAAAAGATGCAGGATTTTGATCACATTTCCACAATCACCATCCTGGGTTGTTGTTTGTTGTTGCTGTTGTTATTTTATTTTTGGTTTTTACACTCTTTCTGGATGATTTGGCCTGCAAAGAAGTTAGGGAAGGTTGCCTCTCTGAGTGGGAAAGGGAGGGAAGGGGAAGGGAGAGAAGGGAAAGGCCTGCTGAACTATTCTTTTCTGTCATTCCACCACTCAAAATTGTCCTTTCACAGTTTTCTCATCCATGGTAAAGAGAGAGGGTCTCTCTTCAACTCTATTCAGCTGGGAGGAGAATAACAGCTGGGGAGGGGGGGGGGAGAATTAAACAATCGATCCCTTCTTCTCCTTCCACCTGCAGCTTCTGAGGCTACTGTGCAAACACAAACACAACCCAACATGAGGTTCCTCATACACCCTCTTGAGCGATCTCATCCTTTGGAAAGTGCTGCCAAGTTATACAGACCATAATGAGCCAGATAGATCTCAACATCAGGCAGGTTCCTAGGAAACTGGATCAGTCTGGATCAATATCCTGGGAAAGGATCAAACAAGTCAAGATAGTGATCCTGAGATTGATGCCCCACCCCTTTTAGTCTGCATGAAAAACACCTTATCGGAAAAGGTAACAGGTGGATGGGCTAAATTTTGTATTGTTAGAAGAAATATCCTTCTGGGTTCAGCTCCAAGTGGGGAAAAGGACACCAGAAACATGGAGGCTGCTTGGAAAGATGGTTTAATGGTGGACAGGATCACATGGTTTGAGTTCCTGAACAGAAAAGGGGCGAGACGCAGTGAGTCTCTGAGTTTTATGCCCTCTCTGGCTCTGAACTTTATGGGGCCCAGAAAGAGTATCCTGATTGGTTGTCAGACTCCCAGGGGGTGGGGGTCTTAGCTAGCCTTGCTGGCTCATGTAATCTTCCCAGGTGCCATGTGGTGAGTTTCTGTTGCTAGATGGGTCCTATTGTGTTGCAGATGATGGTTCATTGACAAAGAGTTTCTGCCTCTGGCCCACTGACAAACAGTGTGGGGGGCGAGAAGGTGGGAGCTGCTTCATCTTTAAAACATGCTTCTCCATTTTTCATCCGGGGAAACATAATATTCTGCCTTTTTAATATTTCCTAAAATATTTCATTCTTCTAGGAAAGGGGTGGGTGCTAACTTCCTACAGTATTGTGTTGGAGGAGTAAAAAATGTTCAGTCAACCCATGTCTCTGGTTAAAGAGTGCATGAGGACCCAGATTGTTGGGGGGCAATATGCTGACATTTGTAAACCACTCAGAGAATGCTACAAAGTATATACATTAGTGACCAAAATTGTGGAAACCTTTTGGGAAAAGTGTATTTTTAAGATTTGATGGCTAAATAACACTACTTCCCCCCCCCCTTTGGAGTTTCAGGATAATCATATTCCACTACTGGAATGGCCTGGGAATAGCCCGGATCTTAAACCAATTGAAAATCTATGGAGCTGACTAAAGAAACTTTTTAGTCAGAAGCAACCCAGCAATAAAACCCAGTTAATATAAGGAATCATTCAATCTTGATTTCACATTATAACAGCTGCAGAACTAAAAGACTTAGTTCACTCCATGAGAAGATGTTGTAAGGCCATAATTCATGCAAAGGTTACCCAACTATTAACTGACATGGTGATAATTTTTTTGTATATCTCGTTTTTTCTATGGTGATAATTATTGTATATCTCTTTTTTTCTACATGTTTCGCTTTTTTTCTTTATACTGTATGCTATTCTAATAGCAAATCTTTCATAAAAGTTATTGCATTACATTCTTGATCAAATTATTTTTCAATTGATACATAATTTTATGGTACCACTCCAAAAAAAGTGGTGTTATTAGCTAGTTTTAGAAAATACACTTTTCCCAAAAGGTTTCCACAATTTTGGCCACTACTGTAAGTAAAAGTGCTATTGCTATTTAAAGTAGCAGTGGTCAACTAATTTGATAATAATGATGTAATTGACTAAGAGAAAATTAGAGAAACTAAGTTCTGAGTTTAATCATAGGGTATAATAAAGAAATACATTCCCAAATTTCCAGGATGCAAACCAACTAGAAACTTTTTTTATAGCCCCTCCTCCCCATTTTTTATCAGCTTAATGGCTCGATTCCTTAAAGGCATTCTTGGAATGAAGATGGTGGTGACACAAGAACTCTGGTCCAGGCTGCCCTTCCCCATTATACTTTCTTCTCTCCTCTTTTCTTGTCTTTTTTCTTTTCCTTTCTAAAAACTAGGAACAGTTTTGGGTTGTTCTTCATTTGGGGATTTCCCCCCTCTCACTCAACCCATCCAACCCAAGCAAATGTTGGGATTTGCCTGGTTTAAGAATCCTCCCCAAATGGCAAGATGGTGGATCTTATTATGGGTAGGAAGGGAAGAGAAACAGACAATTTTTAAGAGCATCGAATCACGAGAACATTTTGAATATCATAGCATAATAGAACTTAAATTAATGTGCTTAATGCCCCAAGAGACTTGATCCTGTTAAAATGCAAGATTTTCACAAGTGACTGAGCAACAGTGGGTAATGTACTCAGAATAAAATATTGGCATATTATTCTTCAAGAATTAACAATTTGGGGTGTAAAATCATTAAAGCATATAAGATACATCAGACAAGTTAACAGCAAAAGAGTGCAATTAAATATGTCAGTGCAACTGTGGAAGAAAGGAGAAACAAGGAAAAATAAAATCCTGAATAGAATCATCTGCCTCAACTACCGGCTTGGTTTACAGTTCAAATCCTTCGCTATTGCACGCATTGTCTGTGAGATTAATATTTAATCCCTGTCACTTCCATTCCATTTTTGACAATGTTTCGCACATCATTTACATGGGGCAATCTTTGCCAAGTGGCAAGAAGCGGAACTGATGAAAGACTTAGGACTGTATGCCACTATTTAAACAGGACCAAATGGATCAGAAAAGGGCTCTCTTGCTATTCTTGACTCAGAGAACCAACGTGTTCCATCAATGGATCCCTCAAACATGACCTCTGGTGAAACCTGGAGCTCCTCACCTACCAGCTGCCAACAGCCCAGCATCAGGATACACCTCAGTGAAAGCCAATAGATGCACTCAAGGGCATCTTTTTCAACCATGTTTAATACTTAAGGATAGCCAACCAGCCATGCCTGTAATTCTAGGTGTGCCCTTTTATTTCTTTTAATACCAGTAGGCATCCTTTTCTGCAACAAAATACAAATAGCTCTTGAGTTACAATAGTTCATTTAGTGAAGTGCAGTGTTGCCAAAGGAATTTGGTTCATTAATCTGTAAGAAAACACGGAAGGTAGCATTTGAACAGACTGAGACTTTACGTTGTATACAGGGTTTGGCCAAAAAGGGAAAAGTTCATATCCATCCACTTTTTTTTTTTTTTTGTAAAAAATTCTCTGTTGCTGTGTGTTGTGTTGTGTTGTGTTGTGTTGTGTTTTAACAACTCAGGAGCTGTACTTGGAAAATAGATAATGATGGTGGTTGTGTGCAAGCTATATGTTTCACAACTGAAATAAATCATCCTGGACATCTATAAAAAGCCAGGTCTTTTTTTATTATATTTCTTGAAATGTCACTGTACATTCAGATATATGTTTGCTTTCACGAGCCCTGCCTCCATCCCAACTTTTTCACACTGAAATTGGTCACTTGCCCTGCACCTTTAAGGACTCTGCTAGCTATTGCTGATAACTTAAAGTAGAGTATTTTCCTCTTTGATTTCTCTCTTCTGTTGCAGGGGATTATTAAATAACAAGCTACCTGTTAAACGAAAGAGAGAAACCCCTTTAAACCAAGCATTTGGTGATTTCACAGCCAGTGGTATCCTGGGAAAGACTCAAACAAGTCAAATAGTGACCATGATCATGTGATTAATGCCCCACCACTAAAGGGGGCAGGGGCTTTGATCACATGATCACATCCATCATTTGCTTTTTTTCACCTTCCTCCCTCCCTCCCTCCCTCCTTTCCGTATTTTCAGTGCAACCATACTGAAGTCATCTGCTATTGCCTTCTTTGGAAATGTTTCTTTCAACTTCCTACTTGTCTCCCATCCAACTATTAACCGGGTTTAGACAAAATCAGCTACATAAGTGCTGCGCTTGTTGAAGATGGCCATGCAGGCCTGTAGCTCTATGGCCTAAAATTGATCTAACTGCCTCACTGCGTTTCAGCACGTATTATACTGACAGAGCCAAATTGCCTAATCTTATAAGTATTTCCTGAAACTTCAAATATATGGAAACTAGGAATGTGCCAAGTCTTCCCACCCCACCCCCCAAATAAATGAAAAGAGGCCTCTTATCTCCTGATGTCTTATTTAGTTTTTCTTCTCCATTCTATTCTGGCAAGTAGCCTTATAGTTCCTTTCAACTGAGCAAGGACAAAAGTGTGCAATCTTGTCATTTCCACCCCACCCCCAATCATATATGCACAATCCTGGGGAAATTTCTACTACAGTTAACAATGCCCTATATATAATACAAGTCTGCTTTTAACCTACAGTTATCCTTATACACCCTGGGAACTGAAGTCAACTCATGAGTTCCTGCCTATGGCAGCCTCTCTGAAGTGCAATCTTTTGCAATGGGTTGCACTTAATATAAACACATCATTGGGCACAGAACTAACATTCTAAGGGCTGCTACAAGCACAGAGATACTTGGAGCAAAACTGAAAAGTAGAACCTTTCCTGCTTGCCTGCTGAAAAAGCGCTTGAAAATATCTGAACGAGGATTCGTGAAACCCCAGAGAAAAGGAGCAGCTGAAGCAGAAACCACACAAGTTTCACCTTAAAAATGTACAGCCAGAGCTAAATCGAGACTCCCACCAACAGGATACGTGTCAGCACAAAGAAAAGTCGTAGGCGTGTGTGCAAAAGGATGTTTTTAGAGACAAGGCTAAAACAGGAGTGCACTCTAAAGAAGTTCACAGAGACATTCTTACTAATCCCTAATAATCTTACTACAGGCAGATAAAGAATTACAGCAATTAATTTGCACGCAAAAACTAATTCAGTTAAATAAACCAGTGGAAAGTCCTGTTTTATAGTACCATTTAACTGCAAATGTTAGAGCCAGTTTCTTCATTAATTAGATCTATGGAGGGAAGCTAATCCCGATTTGTCAATAGTAACGTAATTATTAGCTAGCTAAGCCAAAGAGAAAACTATATTGCCCGAGATCTGTAATTTCTTGTTGTATGTTTCCATCAAGTGGACAGAATTGCCTTTACTTTGACCCTTTTTGTTAGTTCTGGCTTTTCTTTGATTATTCAGACTCTCTGGTTTTCCCTAGAGTTGGTGGGATGTTAGATTTTTTTCCCCACCTTTATTATTTATTTATCAATAATTCCTTCCTCTTCCTATTTTTCCCTATGAGTTGGGTCAGGATGAGAGGGAATAACTGGCCCAAAATCACTCAGCTAGCTTTCATGCCTGTGGTGGGAGTAGAATTCACCTTCTTGCTGATTTCTAGCCTGGTGCCTCAATCACTACACCAATCTGGTTCCCTGGTACTTTTGGATCCCTTCATATTTGTACCCAGTAAATGTCAGAGTTGGCAATGATGCCTTTTGTCAACGTAGATATTGTTTCTTTCAACTGCTTTCTCTTCTCAGATCCAGAAGGGTATTTTTTAGACAAAACATTACATCTTCAGTTACCCAAAGGGAAGCTTACTGAAGACAGATATTTGGTTCTTAGTTCTTGGTTTCTTGCTCATCACAGAAATATTCCAGTAGACTCAATAAAGAGCTGAAATTTATAACCCTCTTCCACAAAACAAATGTTGTATGCACACAGTTTGTCTCCCATTGATTCCATTCCAGTGATACAGACTAACCTCAGATTAACAGAGATGGAAGGAACCTTGTAGGTCATTGTGGGCACAATGCAAACAGGTACTAAAGGTAAGTAGAACCCATCCCTGATCCAGTCAAACCCCCTTCCCCATCCACCTCTGGAATCTCCAAGGAAGGCTGGAAAGAAACTCCTCCTTGAAATGCTGGAGAACCCACCTACCCACCCTCCACTTCCTAGTTAGGACTGATAGAAAAAAGATTGTTTCTTAACTTTCATTTACATCAGACTGTGTACTTAAGAGCATCAACATCATTTCCAAGGCCATCCCTGGGGACAATTTAATTCTTTCTTAAGAGGTAAAGAGGTAAAGATGCTCTGGAACTGAATTCAGCTCTATGGCAACAGAATGGAAGTGGTTTACTACATATTGTCATCTTCTGGCCTACAGTTTTGGTATTTCTGAATGGTGTCCCGTCAAAGTATTAATTGGGCCCAAACTTGCATACTATGCAGATCCAGGGGTGAAATCCATTTACCTTTGCTACCAGTTCACAAACGGGAGTGCACATGTGACACCTCTGTGCATGCACAGGACCATCTGTGCATGCACAGAGCGTCAAAAATGGGACGTGATGACGTCTGGGCGGGTGGGTAGAGCCTTCCGCCACTGGTGATACCAGTTTGCCTGAGCCAGATAGAACCGGCTGCATTTCATCACTGTGCAAATCCCATATAAATTTGACAATGCAGTCTCTTGTTGACTGATTGGTGAGTAAATGCTAGACCTATTCCTAAGCATTCTAGTCTAGTATTCTAGTGGCAACTAGTTTATAGACTACTACCATGTTTCCCTGAAAATAAGACCCTTGTTGTGGCCCCGTCCTCTGAGCCTATCCCTTTGGAGGAAGGCAGCTCTGAGCAGGAGGAAGAGGAGCCAGCCAGATCTCCCAGCCCTCCCCCTCTGGCACCGGCTCAGGTGCCAGCTGAAAGAGAGCCAAGTAGTGGGGAAACAGGTGTCTCAGATGAGAGTGAGGGAGAGACGTCATTCCTGGACGCACGCCAAAGAAGGCGAGAGAAAAGGGTACTGCAGCTGCGGCGTATGAGGAAATCCTGAGTCATTGGATTGGAGTCACAGGATCCATGACTCACTGGACCACACCCAGAAACATATCTATTTAAGACAGTACGGTGGGTCACGAAGTTCGTGACGAACAAAGCTAAACAAACGGAGCAACCTCGTAGTCTTGGAAGCTGGATGAACGGCAAAGCTACGTAGGTGATTTTCTTGTTTGTGTAAACCAATAAAGTCCTTGGCAGACGGTGTGCATATCGCTGCCAAGGTTGAGATAAGAACTGCGGAGTGTGCCAAGTGATTCTTAACCCTCGGCTGGCTGTGTTTTTGTGGGTCTCTGAAGGGGGGGGACAGATCATCTTGTTCGTCACCCAAAACTCCATCGTTAACCCACGATGGACCAACAGCTGCAGCAGCAGGTACAGCAGATGCTGGAGGCCAATCAACTTCTGCAACAGCAAGTAGCACAGCTAACTGCACAACTTGCTTTGGGAAATGCTCCTGTAGCAGCTCCACCTGCTCCCCTTCCCCGTCCAAGATGCCCAGTGAACATGCCAGATAAGTTTTCTGGACAGCAGGAAATGTTCCCGGCCTTCTTGGGACAGTGCCAGCTGTACATGGCAATGCGGCCGGAGGATTTTCCAGATGACCGGGTTCGGGTGGCTTTTATTATCAGCTCCCTCTCTGGCACTGCCGCCCGATGGGCCACGCCCCTGTTGCTGCAAGACAGCCCCTTGCTTCTGGACTATCAGGGCTTTTTGCAAAACCTGCGCACCATGTTTGAGGACCCCCTCCGGGTGCAGACGGCAGCGAGGCGCATCAAAGACCTCCGCCAAGGCAAGCGCCCCCTGCAGGACTATATTGCGGAGTTCCGATTGCTAGGCCAGGATTCGGCCTGGAATGAGGCGGCGCTGATGGATGCCTTCCAGGACGGCCTCTGCGATGAGATGCAGGACGAGCTGGTTTGGGTGGAGGTGCCACAGACCCTGGACGTGCTGGTGACCCAATGCCTGTGCATCGATGCCCGCCTACAACGGCGACGGCCCCGTAGGGCTCTTCTGGAACCACCGACAGTGCCGGCACCCCCGCGTTTCGTACCAACAGCGCCCCGGACCGTACCGCGTTTGGTGGCGACGGCTGAGGAGCCCATGGAGCTCGGAGCAGCCAGACCTCAACTGACGGCCCAGGAGCGGATGCGGAGACGCCAAGGGGGGTTGTGCCTCTATTGCGGCGAGGCTGGACATTTCGCCGCCTCGTGTCCCCGGAAGCGGAGTGGATCGCTCAAGCCTGTTCCGGAGCCTCGGCGTGACCAGCCGGGAAACGGGTCAAGCCTGGCTTAGGGGAAACTCTGGGTCAGGCAGGTGACCATGCCCCGCCGGAGGCGGCGGCTGTGGACTGTGAGCCCCCTCGGCACCTGATTTTGAACACCCGGGTGTTGTTGGCTAACCGGTCGGAGGGGCTCCAGGCGCACGCGCTGGTGGACTCGGGGGCCACCACGAACTTTATGGACCAGGCCTTTGTGGCCCATTACAAGGTTCCCTTGGTTCCAGTGGACCCTCCGTTGAGGGTCGAAACTATTGATGGGCGGGAACTTGTGGCGGGGCCCATCAACTTCGCTACTCAGCCCTTGCGCCTTGCCATTGGGAACCATGAGGAGGCGATCCAGTTTTATGTGACGGCGGACCTGCACTTCCCCTTGGTCCTGGGGATGGCCTGGCTTCGGGCGCACGACCCTCAGGTGGCGTGGTCGAGAAATGCCATCTCGTTCCCCAGCCTGCAGTGTGTCGACCACCTTCGCCACACCTGTGCCGGCCAGGACGTCTCTGCCCCGAACGTCTCCTTGCCTCCGGAGCTGACATCCTTCGCCGACGTGTTCAGCGAGAAGGAGGCGGATCGCTTGCCCCCGCACCGACCCTACGACTGCGCGGTGGACTTGATGCCCAACGCGCCCCTGCCCTCGGGACGCCTGTACTCCATGTCGGAGCCCGAGCTGGCCGCCTTACGGGACTTTCTGGACAAGAACCTGGCCCGTGGGTTCATTCGGCCTTCGACCTCCCCGCTCTCGGCCCCAGTCCTCTTCGTGAAAAAGAAGACGGGGGACTTGCGCCTGTGTTGCGACTACCGGCGCTTGAATGCCATCACGGTACGGAATCGCTATCCCCTGCCGCTGATCCAGGAGCTGATGGAGAGGTTGCGGGAGGCCTCGATTTTCACCAAGCTCGACCTCCGGGGAGCCTACAACCTGGTGCGGATGCGAGAGGGGGACGAGTGGAAGACGGCATTTGGCACCCGATACGGACACTTTGAATATACCGTCATGCCGTTCGGATTGACCAACGCCCCCGCGGTCTTCCAGCACTTGATGAACAACGTGTTCCGGGACATGCTGGATCAGTTCGTGGTGATCTACCTGGATGATATTTTGATCTATTCCCGGACCCCGGAGAGTCACCTCCAGCATGTCTGCCAGGTCCTGCAGCGCCTGCGGGAGCACCAGCTCTATGCGAAGTTGGAGAAATGTTACTTCTTCCAGACTTCCATAGAGTTCCTCGGGCACATCATCACCCCCGAGGGCATCGCGATGGACCCACACAAGGTGGCGGCCTTGCGCAGTTGGGAACCCCCGCGTCGGGTATAGGACGTCCAGCGTCTGTTGGGATTCGCCAACTACTACCGGACCTTCATCCCGGGCTTTGCCACCCTGACCGTGCCATTGACCCAGCTCCTTCGGAAGAAGGTTCCGTTCCAGTGGGGGCCCCCGCAGCAGCAGGCCTTCGAGGTTCTCAAACAGGCCTTTGTCACGGAGCCGGTCCTGAGGCACCCCGATCCACACCGTCCGTTCGTGGTTGAGACAGACGCGTCCAACGTGGCGATTGGAGCGGTGCTGCTACAGGCTCCGGTGGATGGCGGCACTCTTTTTCCCTGCGCTTACTACTCCCGGAAACTCACTCCTTCCGAGCGCAACTACACCATCTGGGAAAAGGAGTTGCTGGCTATCAAGGCCGCGTTCGAGGCTTGGCGACATCACCTCGAGGGGGCCCGACACCAGGTGGAGGTGCGGACGGACCATCGGAACCTGGAGCACCTCACCACGGCTAGGAATTTGAACCAGCGGCAGATCCGGTGGTCGTTGTTTTTCGCCCGGTTCAACTTCCACGTCACATACATTCCGAGCCACCTCAACCAGAGGGCGGATGCGCTATCCCGTAAGCCGGAATACTTTTGCCCCAAGGACTCCCTTTCCCCCCGGACGGTGCTGCCAGCGGACTCCTTGGCCGCGGTCCAGGAACCGGTGGACCTGCGGACTCAGGTGCTGGAAGCGCAGCGACGGGACGACTGGTCGCAGCAGCGGAGAGCAGACGTCGGCCCCGCGTCCCCATGGACCGTGGAGGAGGGCTTGCTCAGGCACCGGGGTCGGCTGTACGTGCCCACAAGTCCGCTCCGAGCCCTCGTCATGAACCAGTGCCATGACAACCCCGCGGCGGGGCACTTCGGCTTCTTTAAGACCTTGAATCTAGTGATGCGGACTTTTTGGTGGCCACGGGTACGGCACGACGTGCACGCCTACGTGACGTCCTGTGTGCCATTCCGACAGGCCAAAGCCGCGTCCGGCCCCCCTCCTGGACTCCTCCAGCCGCTGCCGACACCGGAGAGACCGTGGGGAGCCATCTCCATGGACTTCCTGACTGACCTGCCCCTGTCCGCTACGTTCACGACCGTCCTCGTGGTGGTGGATGCGCTCACGAAGATGGCACATTTCATCCCGTGCCGCGGCCTGCCCTCGGCTCGTACCATGGCTCGCCTGTTCCTGCAACACATCTTCCGCCTCCACGGCCTGCCGGACCGGGTGGTTTCGGATCGCGGGGCCCAGTTCACGGCCCACTTCTGGAAAAGCCTGATGGCTGCGCTGGAGGTGCAGGTGTGCCTGTCGTCGTCACACCATCCGGAGACTGACGGGGGCACGGAGAAGGTCATTGGCATACTGGAGCAGTACCTCCGCTGTTTTGTCAACCAGCAGCAGGACAACTGGGCCGAGTACCTTCCCCTGGCGGAGTTCGCTTTTAACAACTCCCAACATACCTCCACCCAGATGACACCGTTCCATGCCAACGTCGGGTACCATCCACGGTTTTTTCCGTTGACCATCATGGACTCCCCTGTTCCTGAGACCCGGGACTTCCTCTCGGAGCTGCAGGCGGTGCAGCAACTGGTGCGGCGGCAGCTGATCCGGGCGAAAGAGGACTATAAACGGTTCGCCGATCGTGGCCGCCGGGCGACGCCACCGCTGGAAGTTGGAGATCGGGTGTGGCTGTCCACGAAACACCTCCCCACGGACCAGCCGGTGAGGAAACTGGCCCACCGCTTTATCGGTCCCTTCCCCATTGAGGCGGTCATCAACCCGGTGGCCTATCGGTTGACTCTACCCCGCTCCATGCGGCTCCACCCCGTTTTTCATCGGTCCCTCCTGGTCCCTGAGGCTCCCACTAGCCGTCTCCGCTGCCTGCCGCCGCCTGCCCCCCCAGCCGCAGCCGACGAGGACGACGCCTCGACGTATGAGGTGGACAGTATTCGGGACTCCCGTTGGCTGAAGGGGCGCTTCCAATACCTCATCGCTTGGAAAGGGTACGGGGCCGAGGATTTCACCTGGGTGGACGCATCTGCCGTTCAGGCCCCTGACCTGGTGCGGGCTTTCCACGAACAGTTCCCGTCCCGACCCCATCCCGACCGTCAGACCCGGGGGAAGGGCCCTGCGGTGGGGGATAGTGTTGTGGCCCCGTCCTCTGAGCCTATCCCTTTGGAGGAAGGCAGCTCTGAGCAGGAGGAAGAGGAGCCAGCCAGATCTCCCAGCCCTCCCCCTCTGGCACCGGCTCAGGTGCCAGCTGAAAGAGAGCCAAGTAGTGGGGAAACAGGTGTCTCAGATGAGAGTGAGGGAGAGACGTCATTCCTGGACGCACGCCAAAGAAGGCGAGAGAAAAGGGTACTGCAGCTGCGGCGTATGAGGAAATCCTGAGTCATTGGATTGGAGTCACAGGATCCATGACTCACTGGACCACACCCAGAAACATATCTATTTAAGACAGTACGGTGGGTCACGAAGTTCGTGACGAACAAAGCTAAACAAACGGAGCAACCTCGTAGTCTTGGAAGCTGGATGAACGGCAAAGCTACGTAGGTGATTTTCTTGTTTGTGTAAACCAATAAAGTCCTTGGCAGACGGTGTGCATATCGCTGCCAAGGTTGAGATAAGAACTGCGGAGTGTGCCAAGTGATTCTTAACCCTCGGCTGGCTGTGTTTTTGTGGGTCTCTGAAGGGGGGGGACAGATCAACCCTCTCTTATATTTTTTTGAACCCTGAAATAAGTGTTTGGCCTTATGGCCATGTGCTCAAAAGCTCAATTGGGCTTATTATCAGGATTGTCTTATTTGGGGGGAAACAGGGTACATGTTGTTTTGAGAGCCAATTTAATATAATGGTTAAAGACATCTTGTTAGAAAGAATGACTTTCTAACAAGAGAATGACTTCTGGTACTGCCTTATTCATAAACCAGCTGGGTAATTTGGGGCCAGTTGCTTTCTTATCTCCAGGAAGAAAATAAGAACAGATCAGTTTTGAAAATGTTCCCCAGAGAACTGCAGAGATTTTTCCAGGCAGTCACCAAGAATTAAGTCTGATTTGAAGGCATCCCCTCCATCCAAAAAACTATGGTTCTTTGGGTCAACTAAAATAGCTTCTCTGTTTACTCTAACATGCCATCCTTTTCTTAGATTGGGACAACAGTCCCAGAATTCCCTGAGTTAGCTGAAGAATTCTGGGAAATAAAAAATATTAGGTTGAAAGAAGTAGTTCAATAGATATTTTTTTTAATTAAAGAAATCAATAAAACAGAAGATATGATAAAGGCATCTGCAAGTTTGTTGTATGTTTGGGGAGGCCTGTTCTTTCCTAAACTGAGAACACAACCAGAACTAATAGATTGAAATGAACTTCAAGAACATGCAAGTTGAATATTAGTGAGAATATTGTGATGTTCTCACTAATGTGTTACGAAGGAATGGTCTCACTAGAGAATTATTTTATTTATTCATTTATTTATGTCTCACCATTATTATTTTCACAAATAACTCAAGGCGGCAAATATATCGAACGTATCTTCCTCCTCTTATTTTCCTCACAATAACAACTCTGTGAGATGAGGTGACAGTGATTGGCTGAAGGTCATCCATTCAGCTTCTATATGAATATGAATATGAATATGAATATGAATATATATATATTTAAAATTTGATTTATATATCGCCCTTCTCCAGAGACTCAGGGTGGCTTACAATGCGTTAAGCAATAGCTTTCATACTTTTGTATATTTATTCAAAGTCACCTTATTGCTCCCACAAACTGGGTCCTCAATTTACCTACCTTAGAAGGATGGAAGGCTGAGTCAACTTTGAGCCTGGTGAGATTCGAATTTACAGTAATTGCAGACAGCTGGTGTTAATCACAATGCTTTTAGTCTGCTAAGCTATCCAGGCATCTTGGATATGAATATGAATATGAATATGAATATGAATATGAATATGAATACACACCTTCCTCCTCCTAAATATATACACATATACATACACGCATATAACGTATGTATTATTATATACTGTATATAATTATATTAATTATATCATGTATATTATATAACTTATAATTTAACATATGTAACTTATAATGAATATCTCCCCTACTAGAAATTTTCAAGGTTAATATGGTTTAGTGGATGCTTACCCAAGGTCCAGGCTGGCATCTGTAAGGTCCCTTCCAACTTATACATATTCAATACAAACATTAGAAGATTTTTCTTTCAATCTCTTCCCCAATTTTTAATTAACATTTTATTGGCTATGGTACTGATTTTGTTTTTAACTATTGTTTTATTATGCATTATATTTTGTTTTTTAAAAAATCATCTTGAGATGCTATGGCAGATGAAGCCGCATAGAAAGGTAATCAATCAATCAAATATGTATTGCCATCTATTTTAAATCTTTTATTGAGAAGTCTTGTAGCTATTCTGCTACATTTGCATTGATATGCAACTGATATATCAAATGTTATGTGCCAAGAAGTAAAATGGAAATCAAAAATTGATTTCAAGCAGAGCCAGTACGTGTGAATATAACCTTTAAACAATGAAGTTACGCAGATAATGTCACTTTCAAAATAGCCTTTAACAGCCTTGGGAAGGGAGAGAGAAGGGCAGGGGACCAAAGAGATTCAGTAGAAGAATATGCATTTCCCATTCAAGGGGAAAATGTGGAGTAATCAAATTTTAGCAAACTTTTCTTTCAACTGCCATCAACTACATTACTTCTTTATTCTGTTACTGTCAGCCCTCCCAAGCAACCCAGACAGGAAACACAACTAAATAAACTAATTCTACTTTATTGTAAAGCCACATTAGGAGAATCTTGCAATCTTCACTGTTTGATTTCGTTAGGGCAAGCCCAAGATTCTTTCTCTGACTATTATGGGATTGTGGACTTCTGCCTCTCTTGCCTGGCTGTTTCCTGGGCAGCATCTCTTCCCTTCTTCCCCCAAGGTCATGCACACATTCCATTACAGGCACCAGTCCTTGAATACTGATTCAGGAAGATTCCTCACCTGAAGTGATAGTGTCCTGTGACTCTGGACCAGTGGTGGTTTTCAACCGGTCCTATCTGGTTCGGGCTAACTGGTAGCGGTGGCTGTCGGAGGCTCCACCCACCTGCCCGGATGTCATCACATCCCATTTTTGACGCTCTGCGCATGTGCACTTGTGAACCAGTAGCGAAGGTAAGTGAATACCACCCCTGCTCTGGACACACAGAAACAACAAATTGTGTGTGCTTTTCCAGGGCCTGTATTACAGAGACGTTCCTACTAGCCTGATTTCACCATTACTGCATGCACGGGACAATTTCACATCTCCCTGCTGCTTTAAGATCCCAACCTTGCTACAACATACTATATTGCCAAGTTCTCCCTAGCAGTGCTGAAAATTTATCAGATGATGACCTGTGCCATAAACTAGAGTTAATGAGCACCCAAATCACCCTATTAGAATGCTCTATAATTTAATATTGTTTTCACATACCGTGTTTCCCCCAAAATAAGATTTTATTTTTTTTGAACCCTTAAATAAGTACTTGACCTTATTGCCATGCACTCAAAAGCTCAATTGGGCTTATTATCAGGGGGTGTCTTATTTTGGAGGGTACTAACCTTTTATGATCCCCTATACCAGTGATGGCTAACCTTTTTGCCGTTGCATGCCAGAAGCGAGGGGGAGGGTGGGAGGTTCTCACATGCATGTGCCCACACTCATAATTCAATGCCCCCCTCTGCCCTGCCCCTGCACATGCATGCACAACCCCCCTTCCCCGCCCCATGCCTTGTTTTGGGCCTAGCAGGCCAACCTGAAGCCACTGGATGGCAAACCCCACCCTCTGGAAGCCCTCCGGAGGCCAGTAACGGCCTGTTTCCCAACTTCCGGTGGGCCTGGAAGGCCCATTTCTTGCCCTCCCCAGGCTCCAGAGGCTTTCTTGGAGCCTAGGGAGGGCGAAAACAGCCTTCCCCACTCCCCACCCTGGAGGCCCTCCAGAGGTCGAAAATGCCCTCTCAGAGCCTCCACACGAGCCCTGTATTTACCTGGCATCCAAAACAGGCTGTGTGGGGACTCCTAGGAGGGGAGACATGGACGGGGCCAGCTGAAAATCAGCTGGCCGGTGCACGCATGCACACTGGAATTGAGCTAGGGCAACAGCTTGCATTCCCTAAGATATGGCTCTGCATGCCACCTGTGGCATGCGTGCCATAGGTTTGCCATCATGTCCCTATACCCATCAAATGCTCCTACTTCCCCTTTTTTTAGATCCTTTGATTTCTTTTTATCTACAGTATATATACTTTCTTTAATGTAAGTCTTGGTGCATTCGTGTCTTTTCCTGTGTAAGATTGAGAGTATTTTGGCAACGTTTCAGCAGAATCTCATCTGCCATCATCAGGCCTATGCAAGGGTTCTTTAACAGCAGCAGCTGTTACTGTTTCAAATCTGGTACTAGCCTTTCTTTACTTTTCTTTACTTTTTCTTTACTTTCTTTACTATATGTGTGTGTGTGTGTGTGTGTGTTTTCTGAGGTTTTTGCGGGTGTTTGTATGTAGGTCTTTGGTTATTCGGGTCTTCTCTTGCTTAAAATTGGAAGTATCTTGGCGACGTTTCGACGAAGTCTCATTCGTCATCTTCAGGCTGGTGTTCTCGGCTTCGTGCTTCCATTGCTCCTGGAAGCACGAAGCCGAGAACACCAGCCTGAAGATGACGAATGAGACTTCGTCGAAACGTCGCCAAGATACTTCCAATTTTACGCAGGAGAAGACCCGAATAACCAAAGACCTACATATGTATGTATGTATGTATGTATGTATGTATGTATGTATGTCTCACATCTTCTAACTTTTCATTATTTTTCTAGGTGCTGATGAACCTTCTATCATTTTTAATTGACTGTATCCCACCATTTCCTTATGCTGGTCTAGGACCATAATAAATATTTGATTTCATTTGCTATATTATCTCCTCTTTTTTGGAAAAGGATCAATACCTTTTGACAGCCCTTTGCAGCATCAGTGGGCTAGATTCATGATGCAAACTTCCTTGAATGGAATAAGAGCCAGTCATAGGATCAGCCAGTGGTAGGATTCTACCAGTTCGGACCAGTTCAGGTGAAACATTAGCTCTGACTTTCAGCCCTGAGCGAACCGGTTTGCTCTGACTTTGAAGTAGACCCACCAGCCCGCCCAGTGGTGAAATGTAAAATTTGCTACTACCAGTTCTGTGAGTGTGGCTGGGGGGGGGCGTATATGACTGAGTGGGCGTGGCTAACTTTCTCTTTTTTTTACTTTTAAAACCATTTTTTTACAACCTCTTCAGCTGAAGAGGTTGTAAATAAATGCTTTTAAAGCCTCGGACGATCCCAGCTGACTTGCCTGATCGGCAGAGGCTTTTTTTCCTTTTTCTACAGCCGAAGAGGTTGTAGAAAAAATGCTTTTAAAAATTAAAAAAAGCCCTACTGTAAGCCGCCTTGAGTCGCCATGTGCGAGTAGGCAGCAATATAAATTTTCTAAATAAATAAATTTTCTAAATAAATTTTAAGAATTTTAAAGACAATCAGGGAGATTTTATCTGTCTGCACTACAGTTTTGAATAAGAACTTTGCCTTGCATTGTAAAACACCTATTTTTCGGTCAATGGATTTTGTTTTCTCTGTTTCTTCTACTTCTGTTTCTTGAGTCACACTGCTGTCTAATAGTGCCCAATGAACGTGCATGTTGAAAATGCTATTCTAGATAAGCTGGTCCTGGGGGTGGGATCCTACTGGTTTAACAACCAGTTCGCTGCATGCGTATGCACAGTTTGGAGAAAACTCACTTTCCGCATTGCTGCCAGTGAGGAAAACAGCTGAGGCGCAAGTCTGCCGTGCCGATCAACTGGGCTTTGGAAATGGAAATATAGGTGAGTATAATGCAGGGGCGGGCTCAGGGGTGAAATGCTCCTAGTTTGGACCGGATAGCCCGATCCGGTAGTGATGGAGGCAGGTGGTTTGGAGAACCGGTAGCAAAAATCCCTGCCCCCCTCCCCCACTATGCCCAGCTGAGCCACGCAATCATCAGAGGCTTTTTCTTTATTTTTAAAATCATTTTTTACAACCTCTTCAGCCGAAGAGATTGTAGAAAAAATGGTTTTAAAAGGGAAAAAAAAAGTTGGCCACGCCCACTCAGTCATATTACACCCCCCAGAAAGCCACACCCACAGAACCAGTAGTAACAAATTTTACATTTCACCACTGCTGCGGATGTTTCATTCTAGAGCTAGCATCCATTATGTTACCTAGTTTGGATAATAAAACATCTGCAAGAAAACAACCCAGCTCAGAGAGCACCAAGGACCCCTAAATCAAGATAGCAAATCAGATAGCAAATCTACAGATGTGTCACCAGAGAAATTCAGCTTGAAATAAAGTATTTTTGAATCACTTCCAAAAGCAACAGCCCTTTTCATCCTAAAGGACAAAGCAGACAAAAAAGAAAAATGTCACCATTGCCTTGTTCACCTTTTGACAATGAAGGACACAGTCTCCTGGTGAATGCAAGCACTTTTGATTCAGAAGAAGCTGGAGCTTCAGCAGGAAGCCGTACCACCGCACACAAGACTTTAGTGGATTTGTTCAGTGATTATTCAGAAGCTTCCTTGCACATTGGCTTCATTAGCACTTTACCAGAAGAATGCTGACTTCATTGCTTCTGTTCCCAAAACCATCATGACGTTGGGTCTTTGTAGCTGTTGATCGATGGCACTTGGCTGTTTCCTTCAGCAAGTTCCTACAGGAGATTGCTCACAGCTCCGCGAACAAGGAATAGATTAAAGAACCTCAGTTTCATTTATTTAAAGCTTAAACGGGGCGTGTAAACCGAGGCCATAAACCCACATCTCCTGCACTCACAGTTGAGGTTGTGAGTTGATCACAATTGCAGTATTAAAAAAGGAAGTGTTTGGGGTTTTTTTCTTAATGTTTAAGAAGCATTGCTGCAGCAGGTGCTTGGCCCTTCGTTTACATGATTTGCATATTTGATATGTTTGGGGTTTTTTTATAATTGATTTCTATTATTTGTCTATATGTGTATCTTTGGGGTGTTTTCAGAGGCCAGGAATTGAACTTTTTGTACTCCAGCCAGGGTCTCTTAAGACTGGAGATGCTTTAATATTGGAAAAATAAATTAATAAATAAAACTGACCCATTTTAAAAAAAATAAAATAAAAAAAATAGCTATAGCCAATGTTAGCGCTTTTGCGCAATGAGAGCGCTTTTAATAGGTTGTTCACTGCCCTGAGTCCTTCGGGAGAAGGGCGGTATAGAAATAATATTATTATTATTATTATTGGTGAATCTGTAGTGAGATTCACAGTCTTTGAGGCTGGTTAATAGCTCAGCAGCTCGAGTCCTAACCAAGGACCTAGGAACTGTTAAGGTATCATCGGAGGATGTAAGCTGTTCCGAGTAAGGTGGTTTTTTGTAGAGTCAAAATGTTCAAGTCCGGTAAATTTAGAATTTCTAAATAGCGGGGTAGCCCTTTGGGTATTGCTCCAAGGGCTCCAATTTTATTATTATTATTATTATTTATTATTATTATTTATTATTATTTATTATTATTATTATTATTATTATTATTATTTTCATCTGCTTAATGTTAATGCCAATATCACAATCTGCTATTGATGTTATTGCATTTTACAGCATATTAATTGTTTTTTCTCCTGCCTTTATCATTTTTGTAAATGATTCAAGATGGCGAACTTTCCTAATACAACTCCCTCATCCTGTTTTCCCAACAACAACAATCGTGTGAGGTGGATTGGGTTGAGAAAGAGAGCAACTGGCCCAAAGTCACCCAGGCGGCTTTCATGGCTCAGGTGGGACTAGAGCTATGGTCCCACAGCTTTGTACCTGGGGCCTTAAGCACTAGACCAACTGATTCTCAATTTAAAATTTGACAGGTAGTCCTCAACATACAACAGTTCGTTTAGTGACTGATCAAAATTACTACGGCACTAAAAAAAGGGACGGATTCGTATACATTCGGATACTTGACAACTGACTCATATTTATGACGGCTGCTGTCATGTGATCCCCTTTTGCGACCTTCTGACAAGCAAAGTCAATGAGAAAGCCAGCTTCTCTTAACAACTGTGTTATTAATTTAACAGCTGAGTGATTCACTTAACAACTGGGGCAAAAGAAGTCATAAAACAGGGCAAAACTCACTTAACAAATGTCTCACTTAACAACCAAACTATTGGGCTCCATTGTGGTCATAAATTGAAGACTACCTGTGCATTGCTTGGAAAAAAAACCTTAAGAGGCAGAAAAAATGATTTCCACATCTTAATAACAAGTGTGGAATCTCAGAGGGATTTTATTTCAATTTTTTAAAAAATAGAGGGCTTTGGTTCTTCCTAAGAAAAAATTATTTTTTGGTCAAAGAATATATAACAATTGTACAGAATAACAGCTAAATGAATTAAAGTGCCCATTTGGTACAAACTAGGAGAAGCATAGGATAGCTCACCTGAAGATGCAACATTATCTTTTGTCACTAGATAAAAATGTTGTTTCCCACAGGTACAGGTAGTCCTTGACTTATGACCACAATTGAACCCAAAATTTGTGTTGTTAAGCAAGACAGTTGTTAAGTTAATTTTGTCCCATTTTACGACCTTTCTTGTCACAGTTATTAAGTGAATCACTGCAATTGTTAAGTGAGTAACACGGTTGTTAAGTGAATCTGGCTTCCCCATTGACTCTGCTTGTCGGGTCACAAAAGGTGATCATATGACATCCCCCAACCCCCACCCAGGGACACTGCAACCGTCATAAATATGAACCAAGCATCTAAATTTGGGGAAATGGCAATGGTTGTTAGTGTGAAAAAAACTTGTTTTGACTTTGTAACTTTGTACAGTCACTAAATGAACTGTTGTAAGTTGAGGACTAGCTGTCTATCTGACAATAAGGGTTCAGTTTAGTAGGTTTTAAAAATGATAACAGGCACATTTTATATTGAAGTGCTTTTCCTCATAAATGCTATTTTTTTTTATTGAAAAGTTTTACAGAGAAAAAATTCCCCCCACCCAGAATTCCCCCCACCCTCTTTCCCTCCCCCCTCACCCCCACAACCTCCCCTCCATTCCCTCCACCCACCCCCCAGACTTCCCAGAGCAAAATACAGGGTATTGCATCTAACAATCATAAGCTAAAATAACCTATCTAATAAATGCAATTTTATTGTCCATTTTAATTTGTAAATAATTCAGAAAACAAGAAAATAAACAAATGTCCATGGTAATTTCCACAAAGGGTATAGAGGGAACATTCGGGATGGCTTTGATTATGAAATAAATAATTTTTCAAAGCAATCTCATCCAGGTTTTACTAAAAATACAATTTACAGTCTGAGAAATACCCAGAAAATCAATTCTTGGTTTTAAGAGTTGGCATTTATTATTATTTGACCTGATTTAATACTTGCGGTAATTTACACAGCCGAAAACAAGGCAATCTCATTGTTTTGCCACTAGATGGTGCCCTTTGCACAATCTTTGATTTATAAAAGCCAGGGAAACAGGAAGTGTTGAATGGGCATTCTTACTAACAAAGATGAAAAAAAGAGGGAAGGAGGGAGGATGGGACTAAGTCATAGCACCTTTCAATACAGTATCAGAAGAGATCTCTGACTTGCTCTGGGGGAACTTCATTAGAATTTGCAAAAAAAAAAACAACAACAACTGGTAAGTCAAAAAACAGACAAGCAGGAAAAGGATAACTTTCCCTTCTGAATAATGCCAACTGTTTTTCCCTTGGGGAAGGGGAAAAACTAATGCTGATTTATCATTCAGCATCTCACACTAATCTTTGAACCAGGAGTGAAATCCAGCAGGTTCTGACAGGTTCTGGAGAACCAGTAATGGAAATTTTGAGCAGTTTGGAGAACCAGCAAATACCACCTCTGGCTGGTCCCAGAGTGGGGTGGGAATGGGGATTTTGCAGTATCCTTCCCCTGCCATGCCCACCAAGCCATGCCCACAGAACCGGTAATAAAAAAATTTGGATTTCACCACTGCTTTGAAGCCCAAAAGGATGTTAACTCCAGCTGCATATGAAGCAAAGCGCACATGCAAAGCAAACTCCGATGCAATTCCAAACCGGAGTATAAAAAGAGACCTGAAAGAAATCTGCAAAAGATGCAAACATTTGGGAAATGTAGAAACAAAAAAACATACCATTTGCCAAAATATGCACAACAGGATACGGAGAGACAAAATGGTTTGTTATAAGAACTCAATATTTTATGCAGCTTTCAGGGTATGGTAACTGAGGGCAACTTGATGTTGAAATTTATGTAAATAACTTAAGAGTTCGGAAATGAGAATATGAGACAGGCCCACACTATCATATCCTTACATCTAAAAATCTGATGAATCTAATTAAGTGTGCCCAAACCTTTGAATCCCCTATCCATCATCCATTGCAACATTGAAGCATGTGAATTCAAACGTCCTTTCAAAAGCGTTGACTTGCATTTCAGCAGAAAGTTGGCCATTCCATCATCTCACAGAGCAATAAATCTTCCAGAGACAGCTGACTTGTGACAAGGAGCAACCATCTGGAGTATTTGTGGACAATCTCAGGACCTCTCTTTGTCCAGACAAGAATTATCAAAGAGTTGATCTGCTAGCCGGCTCTTCATTCCACCATAGTTTTCAGTTCTGCGTCTTCAGTCTACCATTTCTTCTTTGGAAGAACAAAAATGATTTCAACCTTCCTGTGGAGTGGATTTCCTGGTCTGGTGTACCTAGTGGGAGCTAATATAATGGCTTGTCAACCTTTGAATGCATTGCCAAGAGCTAAAAGGGAAAGGCTCTTGTTTTTATATTCTGCTGAAGGGTTCCAAAGGTACCTGGTTGATTACTTTGGGAATCAGAATGCTGGAAGAATAGGAAGCTCCAGGTGTTTCAGCAGGGCTCCAATGAAGTGGCACTTCATTGATTAGGCCAAGAAAGATTGGAAATCTACTTTATTGACAATAGGCTATAGTAACAGTCGTGAAAGCCTGACATCATTTTCCCTTCCTTTCTTCTCAGACCAAAGAGAATTAATGTGAGGTTGCTTTTAAAAAAGATGTTGAGATGCTGGAAAGAGTACAGAAAAGAGCAATATAGATGATTAGGGGGCTGGGAGCTAAAACATATGAAGAACGGTGTCAGGAATTGGGTTTGTCTAATCTGATGAAAAGGACTAGGGTTGATATGATAGCCGGATTCCAATATTTGAGGGGCTGCCATGAAGAAGAGGGGGTCAAGCTATTTTCCAAAGCACCGCAAGGCAAGAATGAGACAATGGATGGACGGAGAGAAGCAACTGAGGAGAAACTTCCTAACAATGAGAACAATTAACAAGTGGACCAGCTTGCCTTCAGACATTGATGCTTAATTACTAGAGGTTTTTAAGAATAAACTGGACAGCCACTTGTCTGAAATGGTATAGGGCCGTGATGGCGAATCTATGGCACGCGTGTCACGGGTGGCACACAGAGCCATATCAGTGGGCAACGAGCTCAGCTCTGACAAACATGCACACACCGGCCAGCTGATTTTCGGGCCTTCTGGGCCCACTGGAAGTTGGCAAACAGGCCATTTCTGGCCTCCAGAGGGCCTCCAGGAAGGGCCTCCAGGGAGGGTGGGGAAGGCCATTTTCGCCCTCCCAGAGCTCCTAGAAAGGCTCTGGAGCCTGGGGAGGGAGAAAAACGGGCCTACTGGGCCTGCCGTGCATCACATGTCAAAAGCAAGGGAAGCGCGGGAGGGGGTCATGCATACATGTGCAGTGGCGGGGCACATAGAGTTATGAGTGTGGGCATGCATAGGCACAACAACCCCCTCCCCCGCACTCCCCCCACTTTTGGCACACGATGGCAAAAAGGTTATAGGTACAGGGTCTCCTGTTTGTGCAGGGGATTGGACTAGAAGACTTCCAAGGTCCCTTCCAACTATTATTCCAATATATTACTAATATTTTGTTTCTTTCCAGGTTTTAATTTGTGCTTTGCATTTTGTTCTAAGGTCATCTCTGTGATTCCCAACAACTTCCCTGGAATTATTGATAATTTACAGTACATCTGCAAAGGGAGATGAAAGCATTACTGAGAAAATCCACGCTTTCTCTCCCCTTCCTGTACTCCTCTTGATTTTCTATGCTATCATCCCCTTTTTATTATTCTTCCCGCTCATTTTTAAAATGTGTTCATGTATGCACGTGGCTGAATTATGAAGACATAGGTATCCTTGAGTCAATTTCAACTCTGGGTTACTTCTAGCGTACAACCCAGGGTGCTATTCAGCAGGTTCTGACAGGTTCAGGAGAACCGGTAACAGAAATTTTGAATAGTTTGGAGAACCAGCAAATACCACCTCTGGCTGGCCCCAGATTGGGGTGGCAATGGACATTTTGCAATATTCTTCTCCCAGGAGTGGGGAGGGAATGGGGATTTTGCAGCATCCTTCCCCTGGAGTGGGATTGGAATGGAGATTTTGCAGTATTCTTCCCCTGCCATGCCCACCAAGCCACGTCCTCAGAACCGGTAGTAAAAAAAATTAATTCCACCCCTGCATACAACCCTACCATTTACTTGGCAACAACAGAAAGTTTTCCATTAGTTTCTTTTTCCTATTTTTTTAAAAATTTGATTTATATGCCACCCTTCTCCGGAGACTCAGGGAGGCTTCCAATGCATTAAGCAATAGCCTTCATACTTTTGTATATATTTATACAAAGTCAGCTTATTGCCCCCACAAACTGGGTCCTCAATTTACCCACCTTAGAAAGGATGGAAGGCTGAGTCGACCTTGAGCCTGGCTAGGATTGAACTCGCAGAAATTACAGGCAGCTGGATGTTAATTGCTGCCTTTAGTAGGAGGCATTAGCCCCCTACACTACTCAGGCTTCCTTATTGTCATTGTAGCCTACAACCTCTGTATTCCCAAGGAATCTGCCAGTCAAGTAGTAATCAGGCCTATACTTGCTTAGCTTCCAAGGAAGGTCTGCCAGGTACAACTGTTATTAACTAAACGCTTTAGGCTCATCTATAAGTACAGTTATTGGCTGAACACAAAGCAAGGTTGTATTTATACCAAAAAAGAAGAATATTTGTTGCTCAGAGTTGAAATGAGGGGTCAGCACTCCTTACTAGCACTGATGATGTTACCTCGTTATGGTAATGAAGCATCTGCAAGAAAACAAGCAAGCTCAGAGAGCACCAAGGACTCCTCAGGGTTCTATTCGTATACAAATCCCCGTTTGTATTGGAATACAAATGCACATTTGTACTTGTGTTTGTATTTTCAGGTCAACAAATGTTGCTTGGAAACCTTGACTGATATTATTTATCTGAATTCTTAAAAACTGAATGATTTCCAAATGAAATATATGATAAATATGACACTGATTTGTAAAATAATGTCACATTTTATTTTAAAAAGAGAATATTTGTAGCCCAGAGTTGAACTGAGGGGTCCTGATCTTGGTTCTTTTTCTTGCAGAAGTTTCATTACCCAAATTGGGTAACATCATCAGTGCTAGGCTAGGCAGATGGTTAAATTATTTGAATCCCACCACTGGCTAAAACGTACAATGAACAGTTGCAGGAACTGGGCATGGCTAGTCTAGTGAAGAGAAGGACCAGGGGAGACATGATAGCAGTGTTCTAATATTTGAGGGGTTGCCACAGAGAGGAAGGGGTCAAGCTATTTTCCAAAGCATCTGAAGGCCAGACAAGGAATAATGGATGGAAACTGAACAAGGAAAGGTTCAACCTGGAAATAAGGAGAAATGTTCTGATAGTGACAGCAATCAACCAATGGAACAGCCTGCTTTCAGAAGTTGTGGGAGCTTCATCACTGCAAGCTTTCAAGAAGAGACTGGACTGCCATCTGTCAGCAATGGTGTAGGCAGGGTCTCCTGCTTGGCCAGGGGGTTGGACTAGATGACCTACAAAAAGGAGCCTGGATAGCTCACCAGACTAAGTACTGTAATTTAACACCAGCTGTCTGCAATTAAAGTATGTTCGAATCTCACCAGGCTCAAGGTTGACTCAGCCTTCCATCCTTTCTAAGGTAGGTAAATTGAGGACCCAGTTTGTGCGGGCAATAAGCTGACTTTGTATTAAAAAAATATACAAAAGTATGAAGGCTATTGCTTAACGCATTGTAAGCTGCCCTGAGTCTCCGGAGAAGGGCGGCATATAAATCAAATTTTTAAAAAAAAGGTCCCTTCCAACTCTGTTAATCTGTTAAAAAAAGCTAAAAGAACACATGCTAGGAATGACCTGCAGAATACTGGATTCAGTAGATCACCTTCTTTAGGTGACCTAATAGGAAAAGCCTCCAGCTATTTTATAGTATATTGCAGAATAAAAATAGCAGTTACACAATGCAATGAAAGGCAGGACAGATGAAGAATGTATCGCTTAAAGAAAAGACCCAGATGATGATCACAGGAAGTGGTTAACTGATAATGGTGGGGAGAACCAGGCTCCAAACTGTGATCATCTTTAAAGGTCAAAAGCCTGAGTCCCCAAATGGGATGAGAATTTACAGGGAAGATAAAATACTAGCACACACATTATCACTCAGATCTAGTTAGCAATTAAGCCGCCGTATTCTGTACCAGGTGGGTGGTTTTCTAAAAGGCATCACAGGCTGTAGTTGCAGCTGCCCGAATGCCAAAGAACTGTACAATGAAAAAGACATAACCCAGTGACACTATGCAGCAGGTCTAAATTTGTTAGTACAGGATTTCAGATTGTTTTATACCTATAGTTCGATAGTTTCACCCTCGGTTCTCCCATCTGTACAATGGCTGGAACAGTAGAAGTGTTTCCTTGTGAGGACTCAGCTTATAAAACACTTTCTGCCAAGGGATCAAATCTCAAATCCTGCCAGCCCTGATTAAGGGGGTTATATCCTGAGGTCAGATTGAAACCCAGCAGCTTCTCTGCATTGTGATAATTGAGGGTTTGGGTGTTGCATCGCATTCTGCCACGTGACTGCCGGCTCAGCATTTGTCAGCCAGAGTTCCCTGAAGCTGAGTTGAGAAAATGAAGTTTGAAAATCCCATGAGATGCTGCCTAACCTACAAGGTGTCCTATTATTTTTATATAATACCATGACCTAGCATTTTCAGGCTTCTGCTGAGAGACCCAAGGCTTTTAGTGCAGGAGATGGGCCTCATGAAGAAGGTAAGATTGCTTTTTGTAAACAACAACAAAACAGCAACAAAAAGCTTTGGATACATCTCAATGGATCAGTCTAAGGCAGGGGCGGGAAACCTTGGCCCTTTTATGACTTGTGGACTTCAACTCCCAGAATTCCTGAGCCAGCATTGTTCAGGAATTCTGGGAGTTGAAGTTCACAAGTCATTAAAGGGCCACGGTTCCCCGCCCCTGGTCTAAGGGATAGGGACCCTCAAGGGTTTTTTTTAAAATGTTAAATGCCATCAGTCCCAGGCTTAATAGCCAGTTACAATGACTGGAAGTTGTAGTCCCAAATATCCTGTTTTCCCGAAAATAAGACATCCCCTGACAATAAACCCAATTGGGCTTTTGAGCGCATGCGCTGAAATAAGCCTCCCCCTGAAAATAAACTCTCCCCAAAAATATTGAAAAACAGAGCTGGAAATCAGGTAAGATGGCAAGAGGAGAAAAATATAAGACAGGGTCTTATTTTTGGGGAAATACGGTAGCACTGGGTGACCTCTCCTTAGAAAAATCAAGGGGGGAGGTGTTTGTCCAAATTGTTAATACAGGTAGTTCTTGAAGTACAACAATTGGGACCAGACTTTCCGTTGTTAAGCAAGGTGATTGTTAAGTGAGTTGTGCTTCATTTTACAACCTTTTTTGCCACAGTTGCTAAGCGAGTCATTGTGAATCACGTGGTCCTTAAGCAAATGCAGCTTCCTCCATTGACTTTGTTTATCAGAAGCCATCTGGGAAGATCACACATGGTGATCATGTGACACCAGGATGCTGCAACCGTTGTCAATGTCAGTTGCCAAGCACCAGAATTTTTATCATGTGACTGTGTGAATGTTACGACAGTCTTAAGCGCAAGGATCAGTTAAAGGTCACTTCTTTTCAAGCATAATTGTATAATCTCTAGAAAGTATAGACCACAATTAATAAATAATAAATAATCAGGCACACTACAAATCAAATAGTTTATCATTAGCTTAACATTGGGTTTCTTACCCTCAACAACTTTTAAAATGTGTAGACTTCAACTCCCAGAATTCCCCAGCCAGCCTTGCCAGTAGGTTGTTTTAAAAGAATACATATTCAGAAGTGAACATGTCTATTTTTTAAAAAATTGTTTTTATTAAAACATTGAAACCAATAGATAAAAACTAACAAAACTAATAAGTACAGGTGGTCCTCAACTTATGACGATTTACTTAGTGACCGTTCAAAGTTACAACGGAACTGAAAAAAGTGACTCGTTACCATTTTTCACACTTATGATCATTGCAGTATCTCCATGGTCACGTGATTTCAATTCGGAAGCTTGACAACAGACTCCTTTCGATGACGGTTGCTGTGTCCCCGGGGTCATGTGATCACCTTTTGCGACCTTCCAACAAGCAAAATCAATGGGGAAGCCATATTCATTTAACAACCGTGTTACTGATTTAACAACTACAAGTGATTCACTTAACAAATGTGACGAGAAAAGTTGTAAAATGGGGCAAAACTCACTTAACAAATTTCTCAGCATAAATGTTGGGCTCAATTTTGGTCATAGGTTGAGGACTACCTATAGTAAGAAGAAAGAAACAAGGAGCAAAAAGTATAAGAAAAGAAAACAGTTTTTAAAAATTGGAAAAAAAAGTAGAAGGAAGCGACTTCCAATATTATTCACCGCAGTTATCAGTACAAACATATTTTAACCTTTCTCTCTAAAGTTACATCATATTGCTCTTCTTTTTATAATATATCCCATCTGATTATTGAAACCATAAGTCACAAGTTCATTTTTTTTTCATTTTTAGGCAGAAAGTCCATAAGAGGCTTCCAGTTAGCAATAAATGTAAATACTGTCTTTGTTTTAATTAATGAAGTTAACTTATTCATTTCAGCAAAATCTGTCAATTTCATCAACCACTCCTCCACCGAGGATAGTGTCGAATCTTTCCATCTCTGTGCATGCAGAAATCTTCCTAGGATGATCATATATTGAAATATACAGTAGGTAGTCCTTGACTTATGACCATATTGGGCCTGGGATTATAGTTGTAAGTTGTTGTGGTCATGAAGTGGGCCACCATGTGACCCTGCTCGACGTTTCAACTTTTTTTGTAGCGATTGTTAAACACAGCAATTGATGAGCAAATCCATTTTATCCAATGAGTGGGGTTTTTTTTAATCAGAAATGAAGTAAACAGCAGAAGCTGGGGGGAGGGGGGACACCCAAAATTGCAATCCTGTGATCACCAGGATGCTGAAAATTACCATAAATGTGACCTGATTTGCATATATATCCTTTGCACATGTATAGGAGCAGCATGGTAACAGTGACTTTAGTGCCCAAGGTACCCATAAAATCCAATCCAAATAAGAATCTGTGCAGGAAAGGAAACTGCGCATCAACTCTCTTTTCAAGAAAACTACTAATTCTTCCGGTGGGCCTACATAGATCAGAATTCCCTATTGATTGGCATATTATGCTTCCCTTGAAACATGACCTCATGACATCAAGTTTTGGTACACTGCAAAATAACTGCATAGCACCTGCTTATGCCAGACCAATTCTTGAATACAGCTCATCTGTCTGGAACCCGCACTGCATTTCGGACATTAATACAATCAAACAAGTCCAGAGATATTTCATAAGAAGAGTCCTCCATTCCTCTGCTCGCAGCAAAATACTTTATGCCACCAGACTCGAAATTTTGAGCTTAGACAACTTAGAATTTCGCCGTCTTCGGTCTGTCCTAAGCATAGTACATAAAATCATCTGCTACAATGTCCTACTAGCAAATGAATACCTCAGCTTCAACCAAAACAATACAAGAGCACACAATAGATACAAACTCATGGTAAACCAATCCAAACTAGACTACAGAAAATATGACTTCAGTAACAGAGTTGTCAACGCCTGGAATGCCTGATTCTGTGGTTTCGTCCCCAAATCCCCAAAACTTTAGCCTTAGACTGTCTACTGTAGACCTCACCCCATTCCTAAGAGGTCTGTAAGGGGCGTGCATAAGTGCACCAGCGTGCCTATCATCCCAGTCCTAATGTTTCCTTTTATTTGTATCCTTTTCATGTATTTATAATTACGTTTCACTTATATCTGTCATAAAATACATGCTTGATGAAATAAATAAATAAATAAATAAATAAATAAATAAATAAATAAATAAATAAATAAAATTGAATGAATCAACTCAACCTAACAAGTGCAGTTCTTTCCAATTAGAAAAGGGGAATGAAGAATCGGTTGGGGGAAAAAAACCCAACACTTGAAATGTAGATGCACTGAAAAAAACTGGGCCAGGAAGGAGATTCTCTTCTCTTGGCAATTGCTCAGACCTCAGTAGAGAAGCCTTCCAGAAATGCTGACAATCAAGCCAAATATGTAGGGTATTTGTTTTTATTATTATTATTATTATTATTATTATTATTATTATTATTATTATTATTATTATTATTATTATTATTATTATTTTCCCTGATACTTTAAAGATCTTTTAGTAATTCCAAGAGGGCACCTGATTTAAAGGAAAAGTTAACATGAAGCTTTATTATTATGGTTAGTTGCACTGTCAGCCAGGTGTTTGGACTGGATTTGACGTTTTTACTCACCTATTGAATCCTTCCCAAGAACTTGGGATAGACAGATGTTCTTCTTTGATGCTGTTAAAGGTATGAAATTGCTCCAAATAAAGCTGCCTTTTGCAATTGACTCTTGGCGATTGTGTCAATGATGAGGGTGTTCAAGTGGTTTTGGGATTGTTATTATTTAACAGAGCTTGAAACCAGTCCCTGGAGAATTTTCACAAAATGTGTCTTAATTAAAAATGGGGGAGAAATGTATTTTTTAAAAAAACATTTATAAGGTAAATATTAGTTTTGTTTTGTTTTTTTATGTAATGTCTTTTTGGCCAGCTAAGATATAACTATAAACCAGGGTTGAAATCTAGCAGGTTCTGACAGGTTCTGGAGAACCAGTAGCAGAAATTTTGAATAGTTCAGAGAACTGGCAAATACCACCTCTGGCTGGCCCCTGAGTGGGGAGGAAATGGAGATTTTGCCATGCCCACCAAGCCACGCTCACCAAGCAACACCACACCCACCAACCACGCCCACAGAACTGGTAGTAAAAAAAAATTGGATTTCACCACTGCTATAAACACTGAAAATATGATTAAAACAGTTGAAGTCACTGTTAACAGTTCATATTAGTTATGTTTTTCTAAATCATCACCTCTAAACCTAATCTCTTTTAACAATGGGAAGGGAAAGAGCAGAAAATTGTTTTCTGTTCAAACTGAATTCTTTGTCATAATATTACAGAGCTGTCCCTATTATAAAGTTGTAGACCTACAACTGGGATTTAGGAGCATTTCCTTACAGGAACATAGTTCATGCATCACATACAACATACTATAACATAATTTCTTGAGACATAAGACTTCAAGTTCTAGTCCAGTTTTTATGTGGGAAGCCCATAAACTAATGTACTTCAGAACAAATCTTATAATTGTGTTCTCCAAATAGTTAACGGCAGTGATAGACTTTAATTCTTGATGAATCTATCTTCTTTTAAAGCCGTGTAGGCCAGTAGTCATTATTACATCTTGTTGTGGCAAATTAAACTTCATAGTATCCTGAATAAAGTAGATCTATTTTTCATCTGTCCTAAATTTCCACCGTTCAGCTTCACTGGATTACGGTGAGAAATTGCAGGGAGGCTGGGAAGGTTAGAGGTGAGTCATAAATGGTAATTCAGGCCAGGTGGGGATACATTGAAAGCATTTCAAACAGACTCCATCATAACTAATTCACTATAAAGAGAGCTTGGAAATTCCTATTACTGTTTCCAAGATTCTGCATTCAGTCTGGGATACCATTCAAGGCATGTAAGTGGTGTTGATGTTAATTTTGCTCTCATTGTCATGCCAGCTACATGGGGCTTGATAAGTTCTCGGGAGAGAGGAGAAATTATTTTCTTGTCCATGCAAAATCCCATAAAAATTCTAGCTAAATAAATTATATTCCTCCCTGGTTGTTTTCTAATGAAACAGATTTCATCTCATGTGGTAGTGGAAGCATCTCTCAGACTGAAAGCAGAACCAGAGATACTAGGGAATGAATCTGGGATCTTCTACATGAAAAATCTGAGTCAGTGAATCTCAATAGAGCTGGAAGAGAACTTGGAGGTCTTCTAGTCCAGCGGTCACCAACTGGTGGTCCAGTGGTCCATGAGAAAATGTTGGTGGTTGTGAGAAAATTTTGGTAGTCCGCAGAAAAAATATTTGCATTTTTTATGTTTATGTTTATAAATCAGGGGTCCTTAAACTACGCCCCCTGGACCAGATACATGCAATGAATGTTTGTGTTGCTGCAGAGAGTCTCCCCCTTCGGGGTCTCTTTGTGAGGGTCAGAGAGGGGGAAAAATTCCGACTTGGGGTCTGCTTCAGCCTCCTGGTGTGGGGCTTTGGGCGAAGGCTGGAGGGAAGCGCCACTGGTGGCGAAGAGCCGGAGACCATGATACAGTAGGACTTTATCATGGCCTGGAACTGGCTGACCATCTCAGCCAGCTGAGCCTCCAGGCGCCGGTATCTGGCCTTGCACTCCCTCAGGTCTTTCCTCTGCTTAGAAAGCCTATGCTCATAGTCCTCAGTGAGTGGCTTCTGCTGAGCCTCCTTCTTGGCCAGATCCAATTTGAACCGAGCCAGCTGTTTTGCCAATTCTTTCTCATTGTGGCTGCTTAGCTCCAACAACCAACAACTGCTTCCTGTTGGGATCTTAAGGAGCCCAGGCACGCAAGTGATGAGTGGGTGGGAGGGGAGGGGTGAGTAGAGGCTGGCAAGGCGCCCCTTGATGTGAGTGACATCGAGTTGGCCACGCCCATCCAGTCACATGACCACCTAGCCTAGCCCACCCGGCTGGTCATTAGGCAGATCATATTAGTGGTCCATGAAATTTAAAATTATGAATTTAGTGGTCCCTGAGGTCTGAAAGGTTGGTGACCCCTGTTCTAGTCCAACCCTCTGCTCAAGTAAGAGACCCAATACCATTTCAGACAAGTGACTGTCCAGCCTCTTCTTAAAAGTGAACCTTGGTCACCATACTACAAAAAAGATGTTGAGGCCTTGGAAAAAGTTCAGAGAAGAGCAACTAAGATGATCAACGGCCTGGAGACTCAAACATATGAAGAACGGCTGCAGGATTTGGGTTTGGTTAGTTTAAAGAAAAGAAGAATTAGGAGTGACATGATAGCCGTGTTCCGGTATTTGAGGGGCTGCCACAAAGAAAAGGGGGTCAAATTATTCTCCAAAGCACCTGAGGGCAGGACAAGAAACAATGGTTGGAAACTAACCAAACAGAGAAGCAACCTGGAATTAAGGAGAAACTTCTTAACAGTGAGGACAATTAACTAGTGGAATAGCTTGCCATCAGAAGTTCTGGGTGCTCCATCACTGGAGACTTTTAAGGTGAGATATAAAGGTGGGGTATAAATGGGAGTGGGAAAGGAAAGCAGGCAGGTAGGCAAGACAGACAGACAGACAGGGGAAGTTCTGAGTATTTTGCCTCACTCACTATCAACTGCACCCTATACTGTCTCTTCCCTTGGCTGCATCTCTTTGTCCAGTCTCCCAAAATCTTTCCCACCTACCATTACAGAGGGTGCTTATTGGTCCCCCATGAGTACAGATGTGTATGCTAGGTACAACAAGGAAGGTTTTCTCGGAGAAGCCCTGGAGATGATTGAAAGATATTTTTGCTACAAGCCAGAATGTGTCCCGATGTTGAGACATTCTCCAAGGTCCCTTCCAGCTCTATTCTATTCTAAAAATCTGCTCTGGAACTGTTTCTGACAGTGCTTCCATGTTGAGGTCATCATACAAGTCCAGAACCAGCTTCACACTTGTGTGATTTCATCTGGTGTCTGTGCTCAAAAGGTAAGCCACTCATTTCCAGCTCAGCTGTGGTATCTGATGTCTCACCAGCAGTGATCTTTCCTTTGAAAAATTAAGGCTCTGTTAGTGGGCTGAAACTAATTACGGTAGTCTAGCTCATAAAATCCAGGAACTTTTGAGAAATCATTGTACCCAAAGTAAGAAGCCATTCTGGGAAAAGAAAACTCTAGCAACTTTTGTGTATCAAATACAAGATATACAAATATAACCTGGGTCTTTTCCTCTCCTGCCCATTGTATGTAAGGGGGTAGAAGTGATTTTCTTTTGAATGGGAGATGCTGTTGCCATTTGCTTTGGGTTCTGGTAAAGATAGAGTTTGGCTGTGTGAAAACTATATTTCAAAGCACTTCCTCCATTGTTGTTATTCCATATGAACAAAAAAAAAATAGATCGGGCCATTTATTGGCTAGATGCCCTTTATTCTGAAGCTAAAGGGCAAACTGCAATTTCTTTCTCTTAATAATTGGAAGGGGAATGAGAGAATTTTTGTAGCTCTGAGACCTGCTGTAATTCAGGATTGTTACTCAGGAGAGGCTGGGCCTTCTGAAGATCAGCTGGAGGAAGAGAAACGGTATTTTGAGGCTCATGGACATAGAGACAATGGCAGACTAATTTCAAAATCTTCACATGTTCCAGCATCCCTGCGGTCATGTGATCAAAAGTCAGATACTTGGCAACTGGCATGGATTTATGACAGTTGCAGCATCGCAGAATTATGTGATCACTTTTTGCAACCTTCTGACAAGCAAAGTCAATGGGGAAGCCTGATTCACTTATCAACCATGTTACTAATTTAACAACTGATTCACTTAAAAACTGTGGCAAGGCAGGTCATAAAATGGGGCAAAACTCATTTAATAAATGTCTCACCTGACAACAGAAATTTGGGGTTCAATTGTGGGGGTAAATCAGGGACTACCTATAGTTGCATCAAGTTGTTTCATGGTCTTAACCTATTATGCATAGATCATTCTTCATCCAGGACTTTAAAAATGACTAATAACAGAGTATTGAAAGATGGAGTCTGTTGTACAGTTCCTCCCGGCCAACTTTCCAAGCTCCCTTTCTATCTGTTTTGACCCAGGCCCACGTAGTTAATATTAAATGCAAACAGTTCCAAAAAACAAACAGATTTTATTAAAACAGATGAGAATTAACTCATTCTCAGCGTATTCTAAATGAAATGAAAGCAAAGTCCTTAAAACATCAGTCTTTAGTTTATCTCTGACCTTGGGATAATTAGGCAAACTGCCAAAGGCTTTTCTTGGCAACAGTTCGGGAACAGAAGAAATAACTACAGCCAAACAAGAAGCAATTTTCTCAACGGTTGTTTTCCGGCAAAGAGGCCAAGAGCCTTTGTTGGTCTTTTAAGCCTTATGGGAGGGGCCAATCATCTCTTGGCCCTACTCCCGAGTCACCCTCTCTGCTTATCTGTTCCTGCCTTCTGGCAGCTCTTCTCATACATGCACTAGCAACAGGCTCCTCCTATTCCTCTGACTCTCTACTGTCAGCCTCTGGAGACCTGAGCCCGATAGCCCTGGCCCCTTCTCTGCCTCTAATGCAGAGCCCTCATCCGGGCCTTCCCCAGCCTCCAGGACTGGCCCATGTTCTTCCTCAGCCTCATCACTGTCCGACTCCACTGCCAGCTCTGCAGGCTGCTGGCGGACCACAACACTATCCTTCATTACGGTGGTCCTTGACTTACCACCACAATTGAGCCCAAAATTTATGTTGCTAGATGAGAAATTGGTTATGTGAGTTTTGCCCCATTTTACGATTTTTCTTGCCACGTTTGTTAACTGAATCACTGCAGTTGTTAAATTAGTAACACAGTTCTCAAGTGAATCTGGTTTCCCCATTGACTTTGATTGTCAGAAGGATGCAAAACCTAATCATTTGACACTGGAACGAGCCTGCAACCGTCATAAATGTAAGTTAGTTGTCAAGCATCTGCTTGACCATGGGGATGTTGCAGTGGTCATAAGTGTGACAAATGGTCATAAATCACTTTTTTCAGTGTCGTAACTTCAAACAGTCACTAAATGAACTGTTGTAAGTCGAGGACTATCTGTAATAGACTCTCTCTTTCCTGTTCACTGGATATAGATGGTTAATCATCATAACAACATGAACCATAACATTCTGATGAGCTTGGCAATAAGTTAACACGTTAATTCTGGAACTGAGAAAGTAGTGTGTTCCCTTCAGTATTTTGATTGCCTTTTTTCAGTGCACACCTGCAGGAATCAATAGTATGGCGCCTTGTTTGCTTAGCCCACCTCTCCTGGTCCCCTTATAAATCTTGCAGTGACCTAGTTTTCTAACCTCAATAGTGTCTTCCACCTGCCCCTTACCTCACTAATTCAGCATTTCAGCCCAAGAACTCTCATAAATCCAGAAGGGCTGTCAGAGATCTGATGGTGTGTTTTTTTACATTCACCGATTTTTACAGGCAATAACTTCCGTCTCTTTATATATTTGAAAAAGGGTTTCTATAAAACGCAGCTGCACTTGTCCCGGGAAATGCTCTACCCAAATTTCAAATCACCCTTTTTGCTAAAACCAACAAATCCTGAATCATATTAAACAGTAATTGCTCATTAAGCTGAGAACCATCTGTCTGTTTGGGGTGATTTTGGCTGGGTGGAGTTGGAGAAGCAGCCCCAGGCTTTACACATGGAGGAAGTCTAATCCAAAGCAAAATTCAATATTTGAAACTGGATGGATGGATCAACTTAGTAAATACATCAGTTAAAATATAAGACCAGTGTAGGTAGTCCTTGACTTATGGCCACAATTGAGCCCAAAATTTCTCCTACTAAGCAAGCCTAAGTCAAGTTAATTTTCTCTAATATTATGACCTTTCTTGCCACTGTTGTTAAGTGAATCACTGCAGTTGTTAAGTTACTAACATGGTTGTTAAGTGAATCTGGCTTCCCCATTGACTTTGCTTGTCAAAAGGCTGCAAAAGGTGATCACATGACCCATCATAAACACATGCCAGTTGCCAAGTGTCAAATTTTGTTCACGTGACCACGGGGATGCTGCAACAGTCATAAGTGTGAAAAATGGTCATAAGTCACTTTTTCAGTTCCTTTGTAACTTTGGTCACTAAATCAATAGTTGTAAATCAAGGACTACCTGCAATTAATTTAGTATGTTTGGTTGATGCATCCACCCTAAATTTTCCCATTTGCTGAGATATTGCCTTCCTTCAGCCAAAAAAAACAGTAGGAAAAAGTAATTGCATTGACAAAGAATGCGGAGAAAAGAAAGTGAGTGGGATGGGGTCTCCAATGAATCTCTTTTGTCATTAAATTCTCTCCAACTCTTGTTATAAAAGTGGAAAGCCACATTTTCATTCTGGGGGGGTGGGAAATAAGGTTAGCTGATATTGGGCAATCCCTGATAATATCATCATGTGTATTTATTTAATTTATTTATATTCCCAATTTCCATGGCGGCCCACTGGCAAATAATACTATGGACATTGGCTTCATTGGCTTCATTTGCAACTGATTATTATTAATTAAATGTATATATTGCCCAATTCCCTGCAATTCCAGGAGGTTTATAAATGATTGAAAGCTTGAAAAACATGACAGGAAAAATGACAAGAAACGAAAAAAAGGGTAGATGTGGAAGAATAACAAAATGGCTGAAAAACGAGAAGTCAACCTAGGTTAAAAGGGGGGTTCAGTCACACTCATCAAAAGGCTGGCTGAAAAGCCTGGTCTTTGTTGTTGTTAGTTGCAAAATCATGTCCGACCCATCGCGATCCCATGGACAACGTTCCTCCAGGCCTTCCTGTCCTCTATCATCCTCTGGAGTCCATTTAAGCTCACGCCTACTACTTCAGTGACTCCATCCAGCCAAATCGTTCTCTGTCATCCCCTTCTTCTTTTGCGCTCAATCTTTCCCAGCATTAGGCTCTTCTCCAGTGAGTCCTTCCTTCTCATTAGGTGGTCTTTAGGCGTCTTCAAAACACCATCAGGATGGGACCAGTCAGAACTTGGGGGAAACTCAAGGAGAGGGAAGTTGCTGTGATAGAAATGGTGCCCTTTCAAGATCCTGCTTGTTGGCATTGCTTAATTCATCAGTGTATTGATGATATCAAATCCCAAACTGGTCAATGATTCACAGTTTCATGTAAAAGTTGAAAGAGGGGGGAAGAAAGCTAGAACCTTGCAGCATCCCGCACAGAAGGGGTAAGGCACTGATCTCTCCCACTCAACCAACTAGAACAAGCCATGGAGAAAGGAAGAAAACCAACATAAAACAATACTCCCTATCCCCAAAGAGCCAACTCAGAAGAATTCCGTGGTGGATGATGTTGAAAGCCACCAAGAGATAAAGGAGTACAAAGATGGCTGTAACACCACCATTCCAGACCCACCATCCCAGTTCCAGGATGATCAAAACTATCTCAGCACTAAGTCCCAGCCTGAGATCCGACTGAAATGGATCTAGACCAGGGGTTTCAAACTCACATTGTCACATTGTCATGGCTGTTAGGATATGGTTTGGGCCTAACAGTTGTCCAGGCAATATATGTGTTCTGTGACTTTAAGTTTTAATGCTGTAATGCTGAGTCATGCTATAATTAATTGTAATTTAACAATGTATTTAAGAAGGGTACTGTAAGGTATTCAGTGAATGATAAGCTGCCATTGCGTGCGTGCATGTGTGGGTGGATCTGCTACCATCCGGGGTTTGTGAACCAACTACTGTTTGTTTGGTAAGAGTTTGTTTGGAGTTAACCGGTAAAGACTTGGACTGTTTAGAAGACTACGAGATTGTTTATTTCCCATTATAAAGAAAACTTTTGATAACACCAGTTTGTATGTATCTCTATCTCAGTGCTCTCAGCAACATTTCTCTGTGCACTTCACTTTGCTAGTTGTTACACAACAACAATATCCTTAACAATGGCAACATATCGGGACTTATTTTCCCTTTCGCTAAAACGGGGGTGGAGGTGGGGAGCGCGTGACACATCCTGATCTAGACAGTCTATTTCCTCCAGTCCTCATCAGATGCAAACTGATGACTTTCTCAACAACCTTCCCCAGAAAGGGAAGGTTGGAGACTGGTAGATAATAATGGAAGATGTTGGGTCCAAGGATGGCCTCTTCAGGAGGGAGAGATTCCACTCCCTCTTTCAGGATAGGGAGCACCACCTCCTGTGTCAAAGATTGTTGCTGGTCACTAAGTATTATTTCCTAAACTGAACTGTTTCTAATTCTATATTAAAGTTTTCTTACAGGCTACACAACAGTTTTCTTGTATTTGACAGAAACTGGAAATATAGGCATTGTGGGATCAATCTTTCCTATTTCTGTGATTTCCTTTCCAATCTTCCCAATGTCTTAGACATTTATTACTGAGTTTGGTTTGCATCCCACACAGGAACACAATCCCACAGTTTCTCCATCTGTTGTGCAAGGTATGATTCTAATTTCTCATCCTTCCATGTGCATATCTCTGTGACAGACTGCTTCCCCTTCCCCCATCACAGCAGGAAGATCCTCGGGATAGACAAAAGATAGAATAAAACTATTCAGATTTCTTCTTGCAACCTAAATTGCAGTGTTAGAGGAACAGGCCTGATGGCAAATGGGGAAGAGGGTAAAACTGCTTATTCTAGCAGCATGATTAGATATTCTGGACTTATTTCCAAGTAAAAAGGATGGATGGATATAAGTAGATAGAGGGAGAGAGATGATGGAGAGAGAAAGAGAATGAGAAATCATCTGGTTTGCTCATTTTATACTAACATTCCAGTCGAAAAATAAATATCCTTTGGTGTAATGTTATTTTCTGCTTGGTGAAGCATGATCAAAGTGAATTTGAAGACTATGAGCTCCATGTAGTTTTACCTAATTACCTCACTTCGGGTCATATAAACCATTCTATATTGAATCAGAGTTTAACATTGACCCACATTTTAGTAAAAATCTTAACTCAGAGTAATTCCGTCTTTTTCCAAGCCAACATAGAGATTCCAGAGTTTACATCCAACTGATGGTGTTGATCATGTAATTTCCCTGTAGATGATTTCGTAACTAGCCCAGGGGATTTGGCTGGCTGTTACCAGCTATAACTTCAGATCCAGTCCAGAAGCAAACTCTGCCTCTGCCAGTTAGTCAAGAGCATAGGTGGGCCCTTTCCATTGCACAACACCTGGCTTTTTTCCTATGGCAATAGTGAGTTTGGTACAAGCAAAGAAGATTTTCTACTTTGAAGTCTCCAATCAATTAGACAGCAGAAAACCTCTGAATAATTATTCCCGAAGCTTTCTCTGGCACCTTGTTGTTGATAAGAAGAATGTGTCCAAGTGTCTGGCGAGTAAGAAATAATAAACATGGGACTAAATAAAAACGTATTCAAATCATAAAATTACAACTAAACTATAATTGCTATAGGTTGCTTTGTGTGTGCCTCAGTCTGGGAATGTGATGTCATGAACAGACATGAACTGTAGAGCCAATTTGGTCAAATGGTAAAGGGGCTGGCTTAGAAACCAGAAGACAGTTTTAGGCTTTGCCTTAAGGGTGTGTGCGCAGTGGCCTAGTAGTTAAAAAGGTTGGCAGTTTGAGACCCAAGCACTGTGCGATGAGGTGAGCTCCTGTTACTTGCCCGAACACCTGCCAACCTAGCAGTTTGAAAGCATGCAAATCTGAGTAGGTAAATAGGCAGTGGTGAAATCCAAATTTTTTTACTACCGGTTCTGTGGGCATGGCATTGTGGGCATTGTGTGGCGTGGTGGCCGTGGCGTGGTGGCTGTGGCAGAGGAAGGATATTGCAAAATCCCCATTCCGACACCACTCTGGGGCCAGCCAGAGGTGGTATTTGCCGGTTCTCTGAACTACTCAAAATTTCCGCTACTGGTTCTCCAGAACCTGTCAGAACCTGCTGGATTTCATCCCTGGAAATAGGTACCACTTCGGGGGTGAGGAAGATAACAATGTACCTTGATGTGTAGTCCATGCTGGCCATATGACCACAGAACAGTCTTCGGACAAAGCTGGCTCTCTCGGCTAGAAAACAGAGATGAGCACCTAGAATTAGATATGACAGGACAGGGGAAACTTTCACCTTTGCTTTTTAAATTTGAAAGCCAGCTGGGGGATTTGAGGCCCATCCCTCTCTCTCAGTACAACCCACCTGAGAGGTTTATTGTTGTGGGAAAATAGGAGACATCTTCAGGAGGGCATAGTGAGGCAAAAGACAAAAGAAGAATCATATCATTCAGTACAAATTCCGTCCCTTTAGTGCAGGGGTGTCAAACTGGATTTCTTCGAAAGCCGGCTCAGCACTGTAGTTCTCCTCCACAGGCCAACCATAGGGGGGGAGGGGGAGATGGGACAGATGCCTCCTGCACATATGACCCCCCCCCCGGACCCTTTTTGGCTGCCAGAGGCAACACAGGCCAGTCCTTTGCTGTTTCCAGGCTCACCCTGCAGGACAGATTTAAGCACCCAGCGCAGGGGTGGGCTGCTGGGGGTTCACAGGAGTTCAGGAGAACCTCTAGCTAAGATTCTGTGCAGTTTGGAGGACCCCCTAAATCCCACTCCTATGTGGCCCCAACCACCCTGCCCCACCCCTCCCAGGAGTCCCCACACAGCCCAATTTGGATGCAGATAAGCACAGGGTGCGCGCAGAGCCTCAGGGAGAGCAAAAAACAGGCCTACCGGAAGTTTGGGAAGGCTGGAAACAGGCCCGTTTCTGGCTTGCAGAGAGCCTTCGGAGCCTGGGAAGGCCGTTTTTGCCCTCCCGGAGGCTCGAGAAAAGCCTCTGGAGCCCAGGGAGGGCAAAAACACTCCCTCCTGCTATACTGCAGGAGGCCAACTAGGCCACATCCACCATTGCCATGCCCACCCAGCAACCGGGCAGAGAACCCCTTGCTAAAATTTTTGAAGCCCACCCCTGACCCCGCAGGCCAGATTTAAGCACCCCATGGGCCAGAAATGGCCCAGGGGCCTTGAGTTTCACACCCCTGCTTTAGTGCATGGATTATGAGATCACAAACACATGTGAAAGGGGTACAGTTTTTATCATTCTGATGAAAATTTTTCCTCCTGCAAATGTCTTTGGGCATAGAGGGGGATAAGGGCTAATATGAACACACCTTCACCTGAGGTAATAATATAATGGTGTGTATAGTGCTTAGGTGAAGAAAGTATCATAAATTACATTTAGTTAAAAAGAAGGTGTGGAATTATCACACTATGTTCCTGTGACGTTGCAACTGTGAAAGCTGTCCTGGCTACCACTGAGCTTCTAAATACAATTCAAACTCCTAGCGGTTTCCTATAGAACTCTACATGGCATAGGACTTACATATCTTCAGGTCAATGAGTCTCCACTTGTCTCTATTCAGCCTACGGGATCAGTCAGGGTTGGCATGTTCTGAGTCCCATCAATTAAACAATGCCACCCAGATATGCCCTCTCTTTCTAATCCTGCTCTGTGAAACAAGATTATCCCTGTGATCCCGACTGCCCTAATCTTACTAACCTTTAAAAGAGCCCTAAAGACACTGGGCCAGGAGATTACGTTATCCTGTGCCAGCCTGGTATGTTTTCGTTGAGATGTCATCTGGTCTGGTGATTTTTAATTATCTGTAAGCCACCCAGAGTCACATGGCAAGTGGGCAGTCCTAAAATAAAAATTAAATAAAGAAATAAGATGTGCCATTCACATGACTCTTTATTGTTTCCTCTATGACTTCATTCATGCATGTGATGTTTGCAAACTTTAGCCAAAAGTATGGGGAGAGAGCTTCCTGCCCTGAGAATTTTTATAATTAGAAATGCAAAAGAACAGGAGCCAAGGGAGTCAGCAGACTGGGATGAGAGAGGTATTAGACTGTGGAGAATATAAGTAAGTGGGACAAATACCGAAATTGCAATCCAAAATTTAGCCCTTGGAACATACAGAACTGACTCTTGGAAGATTGTATTCTTAAATTGTGTTTCTCACTAAGTTTACATCATGCAATGTTCGCTCCTTTGTGTATTATTTGCAATTGTAGGTGCATGCATATTTTGTCTGACCAATGCATGAGGAGAGGAAAGTCTGGAACAGGAATCCTGCTGTACAGAGTAAATGCATTTGCAAGCAAGCAAGCAAAAAGCAAAGACTGCAAAACTAAAGAAACAGATAGGTAGCTAGGACCGCCTTCATTTTGCTAACATGCCTAAAACTTGATAATCGGAAAAGGTGAGGCTTCTTTGGCCTGTGAGCACAACTTAGAAACCGGGCTGCACAAGAAAGCTTGGTTGGTAAATAATTAATTGGATTGGCATGGAGCTTGTTTGATAAATGCACTAAATTATAGATAAATAAATCTCACTGCCAGCAAAAGCAGGAGGACAAGGACCTTTCCTTGAGTTCATTGCTATGCTTATTATCTTGGTAGTTCATTACAAAAAAAAAGAAAAGAAAAGAAAAGAAAAAAGAATGATTCAGGGCTCCAACTGATCTATAGTTTCTCCTCTATGTCCTTCTCATTCCAATATTCATGGAATCACATTTGTCATCTCATGAGCCATAATAATGATTATCAGGGAACCGGACGTCCCATGACAAAGTATGGGTGATATCCATGGACAGGACCCAGGGTATTATATAGGACTAGGTAGTCTTCAATTTACGACCATTCATTTAATGACAAGTTACAATGGCACTGAAAACAGTGACTTAGGACCAGTCCTAAGCCTTATGACCATCACAGCATCTCCACAGTCACATGATCAAACTTGGAGTGCTTGGCAACTGGCATGTACAGTATGTAAACAGTTCCAGCATCCCGCGGTCATGTGATTGCCATTTGCAACCTTCCCAGCTTCTAACAGACGAAGTCAATGGGGGCTGGATTCGCTTAACAGCTATGTGATTCACTTAACAACCGTGATGATTTGCTTCATAACAGTTGCAAAACAGGTCATAAAATTGGATGCAATTCACTGAACAACCACTTTGCTTAGTAATGGAAATTTTGGTTTTAACTGTCATCAAGGACTATTTGTAAAGTAATTTATAGACTGGGACATTCCAACTTTGTTTATTTTAAATAAACAAGAAGAAACCACAATATTACAGTGGGAAGGTTATGATCAGTTTTAATATGGCTAAAAACAGTAATGATTTTAACCCAGCCAGCCCCAACTTGTCTTTGTCTGCCTCAGGTAAACAATGCCACATCGACACTGTAAACATACATTTATTTAAACCAAGCTGTGAAAAAAGGTGGAAGAAAAGGTTCCAATTAATTCTTCTTCAACCACTCTAGACATCGATGATGAGTCATCAAAATGGCTGAGAGTTGAGGATTAATTCATCTTAGTTAAAAGAATAGCAGAATAACCAAGTTGGAAGGGACATTGGAGGTCTTCTAGTCCAACTCTTTGCTTAGGCAGGAAACCCTATACCATTTCAGACAAATGGTTGTCCAATCTCTTCTTTAAAACTTCCAGTGTTGAAGCATCCACAACTTCTGGAGGCAAGTCATTCCACTGAATAATTGTTCTGACTGTCAGGAAATTTCTCCTTAGTTCTAGGTTGCTTCTCTCGTTGATTAGTTTCCATCCATTGCTTCTTGTCCTGCCTTCAGGTGCTTTGGAGAATAGCTTGACTCCCTCTTCTTTGTGGCAACCCCTGAGATATTGGGACAGTGCTATCATATCACCTCTAGTCCTTCTTTTCATTAAATTAGACATACTGAATTCCTGCAACCGTTCTTTGTATGTTTTATCCTCCAATCCCCTGATCATCTTTGTTGCTCTTCTCTGCATTTTTTCTAGAGTCTCAACATTTTAAATATAATTTTATAAAAAATTATAGTTAATTTTTGCAGTGATTACAGTAACCCAAGGGGACCGCCCTGTAGCCTTATTCCTAAAAAGACTTTCCTTGCTTTGGTGCTGTATGACATTCCATGCCCTTTGCTTCTGGCCAATGACAGCTGGGCTTATGACAATGGCTTTTGCCTATTGCAAAGGCAAGCAGGCACATTGTTTTCTCGGTGCTTGAGGATCAGCTGAATTAAAACATATGGGTATCATCCAGCTTTCTATTCCATATGGATTTAATTGTGAGGTACATCTTATTATCCCAAGGGCATGACAATGCTGCCTAATCAATTGTAATACAGAAAAGGAAATCCTTTTCAATACATGTTTACAAAACAAACTAACCGATAGTTCTCAGAAATACATGCTAACACCGAAGGCTATATTTTCTTTGAGTAGAAATAGCAATAGCACTTAGACTTACATATCACTTCACAGGGTTTTATAGCCCTCTCTAAGCGGTTTACAGAGTCAGCATATTGCCCCCAACAATCTGGGTCCTCATTTTACCCGCCTCGGAAGGATGGAAGGCTGAGTGAACCTTGAGCCTGGTGAGACTCAAACTGCCAAATTGCAGTCAGCCAGCAGTCAGCAGAAGTAGCCTGCAATACTGAACTCTAACCACTGCGCCACTGTGGCTTATGTGGCAGAATTCCTCCAAGAATTGTCCCTCATATATACAGCACGTGTGTTTACATGTGATAAATATACCCGACAGGAGCCATAATTAAACATCCGTGGAAGAAGCACTGGCACATGATTCCCACATACAACATCAATGCCCACTTTCTCACTATTCTCACAGTTCTAGATATGCTTCATATAGGCATCTTTATTGGTCAATAACTCCAAGAGTGTTGAAACAAAAGCCACAAGACTGATGGATTCATATTCCGGTGGCTAAGTACAATACCCACTTTCAGAATTAGTTCGTATCTCCAGTTTAAAGAGTCGGCAGGGCTGGGGAACATCCTTTCCTCAGCTATAGAAGAACCTCTTCTAATAAAGGATACATTTCTGACAAGAGCAAGGCAGCTTCATATGAGCATTACTTTCCAACCTCCCAAAGAAGTTCCTTAAGGATGGGAATTAAGAGCCTTGTTGGGTTTCAAAACAAAAATGAATAAATACAGTATATTGTAGAATTTATACCATAATACCAGTGGTGAAATCTACAAATTTTTCCTACTGGTTCTTTGAGTGTGGCTTGGTGGGCATGGCTTGGTGTGTGTGTGTGTGGGGGGGGGGGTCATGTGACTGTGTGAGCATGGCTATGTAGTCATGTGACAGGGGTCAAAAGACAGAAACTCACTTTAACAATGTCCTGCTGGAGCAAGGGGTTGGACTAGATGACCTCCTGGTCCCTTCCAGACCTGGATTGATTGTTGTGCTCTTTCAAGGTATCCTCTGAAGTTGCATCTAGTGCCAGGTTTGTGGTCCTTCCTTCCTCTCCTTTTTCCCTCCCTCTTCCTTCCTTCCTTCCTTCCTTCCTTTCTCCTTTCCCTCCTTTTATTTCTCCCTTCCCTCCCTTTCTTTCTCCCATCCCTCTTTCTTTCTGTCTTTGTTTCACATCACCCCCACCCCCCATTTTTGGCCTACCAGGCCTCAGGGAAGCCTCCTGGGGACAAAAATGGACTCCCACTCCCCATTTTGGGCCTAGCAGGACTCAGGGAAGCCTCCCTGCACTTACCTGGGAGCAAAATTGGGCCACGTGGGGAATCCTGGAAGGGGCTGGGTGCAGCCACTTTCTTTCTTTCTCTCTCTTTCTTTGATTCTCTTTCTTCCCTCCCTCCCTCCCTCCCTCTTTCTTTCTTTCTTTCTTTCTTTCTTTCTTTCTTTCTTTCTTTCTTTCTTTCTTTCTTTCTTTCTTTCTTTCGCAGCATCCCCCCACCCCCCATTTTTGGCTTAGTAGGCTTCAGGGAAGCCTCCTGGGAGCAAAAACTGACTTCCCCCTATAGAAAATAAAAAAATACTTTTAAAAGTAAAAAAAAAAAAAGTTCCAATGATTGTGAGGCACAGCTGATTGTCGGAACCTTTTTTTTTTTTTTTACTTTTTTAAAGCATTTTTTTACTACTTATTGCCCGAATGTGTAGTAAAAAATGCTTTAATAAAGTAAAGAAAAAAAAAGACGATCAGCTGTGCCATGCCATCTTCGGAACTTTTTTTTTTACTTTTTAAAGCATTTTTACTACCGGTTTGGCGAACCAGCACATTCGTTACTACTGGTTTGGGCAAACCAGTAGCATTTCACCCCTGCATAATACCTTTCTATTAGTCTCAAATACTACAGTGAAATAAGAATGAATCCTATTTACCTGTGGCTTACATTTACAGACATCCCACACCACCACTGACATTTGAATCATCAGAGATGGTTACATTTGAAAATATGTTATCTAACCAGGTGAACAAATGCTAAAGAAATGTCTACTAGAAAAGGAGGAATTCTGGCCTGCAAGAATTCCTTGTCTTTGGGTTCCTCCCCATGGTTCAGTTAAAATTCTGTTTTTTCCGCTCTGTCAGATTTTGCCTCTATTCTGGCTTGGTTCTTTTTTTTGGGGGGGGGGGGGGTTAACATTTTTATTGAGTTATAAAATAATATAAGATACAACATACAAAAGTAAATGGGATAACAGTGGGGAGGAAGAACGGGAAGTGAAGTAAGGAAGGATAAGAAAAGAAAAAGAAGCATTGACTTCCAACTTTCTCTGTTGCAGTAAAATAAGGCATTAACATCAAATCACAACTTTTTGCTATTCTGGCTTGGTTCTGACAGATGGTCTACAGAAGTGTCAAGCCTCCTGTGTCACGTTGTCACGTTGTCACCTGACATATTGTGACTTTTTCCCCTTCACTAAACCAGAGGTGGGCGAGAGGGGTTATGGGAGCCCACTTCCTTTCTATGACTTCATGGCACAACTCGACTATTCTTGCCAGCATTGTTCCCGTTCCAGTTTTAAAATTGGGCTTAATTTTGTGTTTAAAAGCATCCCGAAAAACATCTGACAGGTGCTATGGTGTGTGTGTGTGTGTGTGTGTGTGTGGAATGAACCATTAAGGGCCTTCCTGTTTCATTATGCAGCCACCACCACCATTGGCCAATTGCTGTTTAGGCTAAATTAGTTTTCTGAGTCAGGAAGCATCTCAGAGATTTAGCACATTTGGGCAAGAACCCATTTTAAAACACATTTTTTTAAAAAAATCACTTCCATTGCCCACTGTAACATGTCGTTGGAGAACAGAGGGGAGGTGCATTTTTTCACTAGTCCAAAGTGATCAACACCCCCCCCCCCCCAATCTTACAAATCCATCTACCAGCATAACTGTAATGGAAAGTGAAGCATCGCAGATGAGGCCCAATGTAAACCTGCCGCAATATGTGGATTCCTTAAGAAGGAAACCCTTATTTTAACATTGCAACTACTAAAAATGACTTCAGGTGAATTCAGGGGTAGATTGAGGACAACATGGAGACAGGGCAGTAAAAGCAGTTGCCAGAGGATGGGTTTGGTGTTACTGTGTGCAAAGGGAAAAATGTCCTCTATCACGTCATCTGCTGATGAAATTCATAACAAATATATAACTCCTTAAAATAGCACAAACTTTTGATCATTTTATTTTTTTTAAAAAAAATTATTAAACCAACATTAAAAGCATTTGATCATTTTATCATTTTTGTCAGGAACATAAATTGTCTCCTTTGAGGCGGAGAGGGAGAAAGAGAACGATTTTTTTGCCTCTTCATGACTAGTTTTGATTTTAGAGTTTGTTGTTGTTATTCACTGCATTTTCCAATTCTGATAATGCTGACTTTCTTATCTTTCCCTAAACTGGTAAGTGTCAAACTTAAAGCAAAGGAAATTTAAAACAAAGAAGAAGGGCTTGGATGGTCTAAATGGCTTTTTCCAATCCCGTTGTCCTTTTATTATTTTATAAATGCAGGATATTTCATTTTAAAAGATGGTAATACACAGCAGTTTGAATCCCTAGTGCCGCATAAGAGGGTGAGCTCCCGTAACTTGTCCCAGCTTCTGCCAACCTAGTAGTTCAAAAGCATGTAAAGAATGCAAGTAGAAAAATAAGGACCACCTTTGGTGGGAAGGTAACAGCATTCTGTGCGCCTTGGCATTGAGTCATGCTACATGACCGTGAAGACGTCTTCAGACAGCACTGTTGAAACTCTTCAGTTTCAAACGGAGATGAGCACTGCCCCCTAGAGTCAGGAACGACTAGCACATATGTGCGAGGGGAACCTTTACCTTTACCTAATACACAGTAAAATCATCGTATTGGGTTAATTGTATTGTATTTGGGCTAATTCTAGTAGTTCAAATACAAGTTTCTCTTACAAAAAGATTACACATCATATAGCAAAGATAAATAATATAATTTCCCAGCATATGAAATAGTGTCTCACTGAACCTCAACAACAACAACAAATTAAAATAAACAAAACTTTAACCTTAGACTGGCTACTGTTGAACCTCACCCCATTCCTAAAAGGTCTGTAAGGGGCGTGCATAAGTGCACCAACGTGCCTAACGTCCCTGTCCAAATGTCCCTTTTTATTCATATCCATTTCATGTGTTCATAATCATGTTTATACTTTTATTTGTAATCTTATATATGCTTGACTAAAATAAAATAAAATAAAATAATAAAATAAAATAAAATAAAATAAAATAAAATAAAATAAAATAAAATAATAAAATAAAATAAAATAAAATAAAATAAAATAAAATAAAATAAAATAAAATAAAATAAAATAATAAAATAATAAAATAAAATAAAATAAAATAAATAAAATAAAATAAAATAAAATAAAATAAAATAAAATAAAATAAAATAAAATAAAATAAAATAAAATAAAATAAAAAATAGAAACATGGAGGTGGGGGGTTTGCTACCGTATGATTTGCCCTTACAATTTTGGATTGGAAAAGTGATTATAATTTTGTAACTGTTTGCCACTTTCTTAGAACTGATTCCCCGAAAATGCAGAGCCTTATTTTGGTGTTGTGAAATAGCATGTGAGATAGGCTGCTTCAGAAGAGTATGAAATATTGATTTGGCTGAATCTACATCACTAGGTTCTATATAGCACACGAAGAATGTGGATCCCAGTTTTTGTTTTCCAAGCAAATATTGAACATATTGAATATTTCAATATAAATATTGAATATTTCAGAATATTGAACAAAAGAGGTTCTTTCCAGATTTAGATATATTCAGGATGGAAATATTAAAATAAGTGGAATTATAAGAATACTTTGTTGACAGATTTAAGAATAGTTTTAATCCCATGGATTTTAATGTGTATATTCAAGCTAAATCTAAATACAATTGTATATATTTTCTTTTTAATCAGGTGTACTTAAAGGGCCAAACAGTTAAAGCAAGTAGAATAAAATGTCATGACTTGTACATATTCTTTGCTTTGGCTTATTCTGTGGTTAATTAAATCTTATTCCACTAAACAAATTAGTTGATTAATAAGTAAAATGTGCATCCATGTAAATTTTTGAAATCATAAGTTCCTTTTCTTTAAAAAAAATTACAAACATTTACTTCTTAGATGCATCCATCCTCCTTACAGCGGCTTGGCCATTTGGAGTTTTTATAAAAATCCTTGGACTGTACCTTTTTGAGAACTGATATTTTTAGTTATTAAATGGGTTTAATCAATTAAACAATTCAATTGCCTAAATGTAGCAATCTTTTTGTTACTATCACTATTGCTTTCCAGGCCTGTTTTCTAGAAAAGAGAATGAATCCTCAATCTATTTAAAAATTAGGAGTCTGGTAACCGTTTTTCAAGTAACAAATTTAGTAAATTAATTAATTAATTTCATAAACAGCAGTTCACAAAGTCTTTTAAAAAATCTAGTTGGGTGGAAAAGATTCCTAACTTTTTGTCACCATGGACACTGTCCTTCTACAATATTAATCTTTAATAATATAAAGTTTATCATCAGACATTGCCTAATGCAAGAAGGTTTTTTTCTTTTCTTTTCTTTTCCTTTCCTTTCCTTCTTTTTTGCATTTTTCTGCCTTTCTCTGAGAACAACACATCAACCTTTAATTAAAGAATAACTGCACTTTCTCATGATGATTGTGTTAACAAGAACACAGTTTGTTAACTGTTGGTCAAAGATCACAGTGAACTTTTGACCAATTGGTCCAATTGAGATCAGTTACTTCAACTGCAGCCCCAGGAAGACAAATATCTCTCCTCTGATGAGCTTCAAGTTCAGAAACTGTTGGACAGCTGTTTGTGTCCAAAACTGTTTTGAAAATACAAGGATCTCCCAGAATTATTTCACAAACCATGGCAGAAAGAGAGGTATTTCAATGCTTCTGTTGGAGAAGAACTATGACTTATATTGGCATTCTTCTGTTTGCTTCTCCAGTAGTTTGTTCATCAGTCCTTAAACTTCTTCCCACCCAGCCCCACTTCCTTCTCCATTCCAATTTACTTGGTTTCCAGAACATTTTGGCAAGGAGTGCATTTGTGATGAATAGGAATGGGAATGGGAATGGGAATGGGAATGGGAATGGGAAAAGGAAAGGAAAGGAAAGGAAAGGAAAGGAAAGGAAAGGAAAGGGAAAGGAAAGGAAAGGAAAGGAAAGGAAAGGAAAGGAAAGGAAAGGAAAGGAAAGGAAAGGAAAGATGCGATTTCGTTATGTTTCGATTGGCAGCAAACTTTCTCAGCAGCCCCCAGTCACATCTTGACTTATTCCGCCCTCCTTTCCACTTCTGCAAAGTGCCTATTTGCAGTTCTCCTCGGAGCCCCATCCTGGAGTTCAGCTTTCGGGGCAAAGCCCAGAATAGATCCAACGCTGTGTCGAAATGCCAGATCCTCCTACACCTCTGGGCTCCGCTTGATTCCTTCCGCGAGGAGGAACCGCTTGGCAAACAGACCCCCCCCCCCCACTCCGCCGCCGCCGCCGCACTCTCTACAGTGGCGCGCATGGGGGAGCCTGCCTGCCCCACTCCGCCTCCGCCTTCTAGGGCATTGCCCGACGGCGGGAGAGAGGGGAATCCCGGTGCCTCCTCTCCCGGGTACAGTTCGGGAAAGGAGCCTGTCCTGAACGTCGGATCGCCCGCCAGCCAGCTGCGGCTTCTTCTCCACGGCCCAGGAACTTCTCCAAAGTGAGTGGGTTTCCGTTCTCACGCGAGACCCTTCCTTCTTTCCCTCCTGGAGCTCTCCCAACTTTTCTTCCTTCCTCCTCCTCCTCCTCTGCCGCCGCCGCTGCAGCCGCGCCAACTTTGCGGGGTTTGGGAGGGCCCGGTGCTGCCTGCCTGCCTGGTCCCTGGGCTGGGCCGGGGCTGGACGCGAGGATGGCGAGCGGGCGAGCTCGCGAGCGCCCAGATCTCCGTCCCGCTGCTTAACGCGTTCTGCTGAGAGTCATCAATTATGCAAGGGAACGGCGCGCTGCACTGGGGGAAAGGCAGGGGAGGCAGCGCACCAAGATGGCGACAACCGCAGTTTCTCCTGCAGCCTCCCCACCTCTGCAGTCCAGCAACGCCTTGTAGGAGTCGCGCTAGCGCCGCAACCTCAGTAAGTTGCACCACTGTCCCGCGGGGGGCTTCACTGTACCTGTAGGAAGAGCTGGGAGATGCGCGGGTAGAGCTCAGATCTCAAGTCTTTTTACAACCCCCACCTCCTTCCCTCCCCCCCCCCCCCCACCCCTTTTCCACTTTTAGGAAGATTTTGTCGCAGAGCGATTTTCTTCCAGTTCCAAAGTCTGGGCTGCTTTGAAATACGCTTTTTCTTCACTTCCAGCGCTTGGGGGGGGGGGGGGGGGGGCACGGGCCGTGTCTTAATAACCCCAGTCCACTTTTACTCGTGCACTCAGATCTTGAAAACCATTTACCAGACTTGGGGTGTGTGTGTGGGGGGGGGGCTACTAAGGCTAGCTAATGTTCAAGTTCCAATATAAGGTTGATTATTTTAGGGCTTCTCCCCCCCCCCCCGCCCCACACACACTTTAAAAAAAATACAGAGAGAAACTAATATTTTTCTAGTTCGGAGAGCCCCTCTGGTTCAGTTCTCTAAGCAATTCCCTCCTTTTCCTAGCTGGGGAAACCGAGCCTTCTTCGGCCACCCCCGCCACCCCAGCAGCAACCTACGGAGCGTCTTTTCTGCATTGAGGAAAAAAGAGCGCCTGCTCTCCGCTCTTGTGGGCAGACTAGAAGCCAGGTTGCGGGAGGGGGAAGGGAGTTAAAGGTGGCTCGGGTGGGGATCAGGACAGGCGGTGGTAGCAGGTACATCCTTTTTTTTTTCCTCCTCTCACCCCCCATTATTAACAGGCCACCTTTTCGGCTAGGCTGCCCATCCTTGAATCCAAGCCCTCTGTCTGCATTGGTAGCTTCAGCATTAGGGGCTCACTTTGCGCCACGTCACAACCCAGCCCGTCCCTCCCTCCAAGATCCGCCGCAAAGTCCTGGTCTGGAGCTTTCGCCAAAAACCTTCCTGTCTTGGTTCTCCCTATTCTTTCTTGGAGGGGGATGAGGAGAGAATGAAGAGTGGGGGGAAGATGCTCTCTCAGATCGGAGAATTGACGAATTCTCCTTTATACCTCCGCGTGCATGCGGACTGCAAGTTTATTTGAGTCAAGGAGAAGAAATAGGACTGGGCTGTTGCAAATATCCTTGGCGAGTGCCGATTGAAGCTGCTCCCCTCCTCCGGTCCGCTCGGCCCAAGTGGGGAGGACTTGGGGGGCGTGAAGGACGGGGAGGAAGTTGAAGGAGCCGGCCAGAAACACCCAGGAAAAGAGGGGCTGAGAATCCGCGGCTGAGAAGTCCGAAGGTACATTAATCAAAACATATGAATCGACAGTGGGGAAAGTCTCGACCGTTACAACTCTTCTGGAGTTAGGGGCGGGGGACAGGCAGGCAGGCGACTGCAGGTTTAATAGATTTGCGCCTAACCCTCCATCTCCATATTTGCTTAGCGTTTTGCAAAAATCTGGATTGGCCTGTGCCGAGCAGGCTTTCTCAGGTGCGTGGATGCGGAAGGGGGACTAAGAATGTTTCCCTTTTTCTTCCTGGCACACTGGTTTTTGTGGTGAGCCAGGTTCTGTTAATACTGCAGCGTTCTTCTCCGGGGAAACGCGTGACCCCTATGTCCTGGACTTTGTTCTGAAAAAGGAGACGCCGTATGGATGTGGGGAGGGGAGGGGAGGGGAGACGAGACAAGGGGAGGAGTTACAGAGGCTTCCCCAAGGCCTCTCCTTTTGAGGGTAGAGGGGAATCATTCACTTTTGCTTTCTCTCACCGCCGTCTTCCGTTCTCCTTACACGATTGCGGAAGCAGCCGCCGGGTATCATATGTACTGTATGGGAAAAAGCTAGGGAGAGAAGTAATTTAAACAAGTAATGCTATTCAGTGAGTTTCTTCCCGTTTCTCAGCAGTTTTTTTTTCACTCCCTCTCCTATACTGAGAGGAAGATTTATTATAACAGCTTTATTTCCGGTTTTGCTTTGCTTGTAGCTTGCTCGGCTGTAATTTTCTTGGCGCCTGGTGCCCATGGTCTCTGGAGCGCGTTTCAGGCATGTGGTGCTGAAATGGACAGCTCCTTGACCTCGAAATAGCTGACAATGCCTAAGTGGCTGGCGATTTTCCCCTGTACTGTATTGCTTTGATCTTTCCATTAGTATCGAATGCACAATTGTATAAGCTTTTAGTTTTGCTGTGGAGAATGCCAGAAGTAACTCCCAGATGTTTTATTTGGCCCCAATTGTGTTAAGCAACTCTGAAATTATTCCAGCATCATTTTCAAACAGAAGAATTTGCACTGCTGGTAGGGTAGAGGTTTCTAAAGAAATTAACAATGGGACTTTCTAGAAGATTGCATTACATTTTTTAAAAAATGCAAGGAAACTGGTTAATGTTACCTGAGGCAAAGTATACAACTTTGGAAGTGGATTGAAAGTCCACTTCACCTCTGGGCCTGGCAGGTTTCTTGATTCGCTCTGTTGCACCCCGAGTCTGTAGCAGAAAAGGAAAGATCTAATGAACTTACATCACAGTTATTTTGAGCCAATAATATAAGAAATGAATTGGAGCACCCTGCAGAATGGAAGTTTCATATAAAGTCTTAATTACAATGAAATGTTAATCATAATGGAAATGGTAGGAATTTTTATTACAAATATGTGGTTTTCATAAACATGTAATATGAAAGGCATGTAAACTATAGACAGCATCTATTCTGTGCCTTGAGTCATATTTTGTTATCTTGCCACACGGCTCAGTCTCTTTCAATATCACTTTGTGTCATTAAAAACTGCCTATTTATATTTAAAATAAAGACATAAAAACATGGTCAAAATCAAACTGTCTGTTGAACCTGCATGCGTGGCTACAATAGATGCTGTATCCAAATAGTCTCAGTATTAAAGCTTCATCACCCAAATCAATCCTTACTGGGGTCAGTTTTTCAATTTCCACTTTGAAATCTTTTTTACAACAGGATACATGCAATCTATAGCTCATTATAGCCTTAGAAATAAAAAAGAAATATAAATACTCTTCTTTGCTGTCATACCTAACATTGTCATCCTTAGCAAACAGACATCTGGGCATCTGATTCACACAGCTGGAAATCACAGCTGCCATAACTATGTGATTTTATCACAAACTAGGCTTAGGAAACAATACCAGGTTTGTGGTAAATATTGATGTCTCTCTGCTGCTATCTACCTCCAGATGGCATTAACTGTGATTAGGGATAATATGACATATAGTGCAATAACAAATTGAGCGAGGTCTGTAAAGGGTATCTTAACTATATTTTAACTGATAGTTATGTTGCCTAAGCTACATTTCTGCTTGATTCAGCACATTTCATCTAACTCACACTAAAACTAGCAATTCTTCACATTATTAGAAAATGAAGTTTTCAGTTCATAAGTAAGTTTAATGGGCATTGAGGTGAAATGTGGCTCAAAATAGACTATGATGATTAGATATTTTTTTATCTTTTGGGCTGCTTTTGAACATTATGAAATATTTCAAACCATTTGCAAGGTTTTGCAAAATTTTGAGATATTTCAAAATATTTGAAGGTTTATATATTTTCAAGACTATTAAATGGGTTATCATACGGTAGTCATAAGCTATGTTAACAGATGTTGTAGATGAAGTTAATGGTCTCTAGACAGATATTGTATGTGTATACATGCAATATAACAGATTAAGTGAAAACTCATACTGACATCCTTGCTTTGTTGTACATTACATTCAAAATTATTTTTCTATGCCAATACTTTATCAGAGACTGAATGAACATATACAGTAATTGTGGGGTTTGGGGATGGGTAGGAAGTAACATGGCACCAGCAAAGTCACAGATAACTCCATTGATGTATTTCTATAGCTAGATAAAATCCACTGCTTTTGGATTAAGATCCATTAACATGACACTTTCAGAAACAATTTAATTATGAGTAGAAATTATAATGAATTGTTTCCCCTTTAGGATAGGATTTGCCAGTAGTTATTCATCACTGAAATTAGAACTGAATCTCAAATGCCTAGAAATAGGTTGCATGACTTGGAGTGGCTGAGAATTTGGCTTTCAAACTGGCTTTCTTTTCATTCCTATTTAGAAGCGAGGTCCTCTTTTACTATGACTTAAGGCCAATCCTGTATTATGCACAGAAGTATCTGTTGAAACTATTTGCAGAAGAAGCCAACCTTTAGAGAATATAGGAGCCCCATCTTCCTTCTTAAATCCTATGATTTGATTTATATTCAGACAATTCTTTCTATAATATTCTCACTGATGTTTATTGCTTTTTCCCTGTTATGTTAAAGATGTAAAATCTCCACCTTCATTTTAATTGTACAGAATGTATGCAAATCAAATTATTTTCATTCATTCTTGAGTACCTTCCTTTTACACCAAAATAGATTAAACAACCTGAATTAAAACAATTCAGTGCTTTGCAAACTTTATTTATTTACAAATGTATATAGCCAACTTATACATAGGTAACTCTGGGATTTTTTTCTAAAAATCCATCCTATAATAAATCCCATTAAAAATACCCAACCCCCATGGCAGCATCTATATGATAAATGGCTATTCATAAGTAGCTCACTGATCATACAAGGTTCAAAGTATCTTATCCAACTTCCAGTGCAGAATCCCAAAGCACTATAAATTGGATAGTTCAAATTACTTTAACATTACTCAACTAAAGAAATGTACAACAATAATTTTCAGTGGGCTCCAAACATGTGTCAAACCTTTCAAATACTTGATTTAATATTTACTAGTACTAAGGTTAGAAATCCTGCATAGTACTTACACAATTAAGAAAGATGCAGATCTTAGTCATATAATTCACAATTTCAAACATTTCAAACAATCAAATTAAGAATACTCACAATTTGGAGCAGTATTAAGAAGATCCCAACCTCAAAGTGACGATATAACTCTAAGCTTTGCTTTACCAGGGCTCAGTAAAACAGTTGAAGAAGTGCTTTGCCAAATAAGTGAAACACTTTCAAGTATCACGGGTGTCATTTGAGAAACCATGGACTCTTCTGTTGGAATTGGGATTGAAATTGCTCACCAGTAATCCTAATGGCAACATAGTATCTTTTGGGCTTACCCACTCGTGTTCTAATGACATGGGAAGATGCCCAAAACAGCCACAGCATGCCCTTGAGAGGTTATAATGACCATCATAAGTGGATACCAGTAAGTTGGAGCAGTAGTTCAGTTGTTGGCCTGTAAGGGTCCTTCCAGGTGGTTTGTATAGCTATATTATGTAGCTTAATATCTCAGTGAAAGAAATAGTTGAAGATTCAGTTCAGAAAGGATTTAGAGTGGGTAAGTATCAGTGCACTTGCCACTTTTCCTTTGCTGCAATATATTTTTGGGATTTTTCTCCTTTAAGGGAGATACCGAAGAGATGAGAAAAGAGATGAGAAAAGGCAACCTAAGCAGTGTTTAAATACCCAAGGAACCTATAGAGAGGTTGTGCTGAACGAATATGCAGAAACTGCCTTACTTCGAGTTAGAAATAGCTTTCAAATTTTTAAAAATAAGCTGTTCTTTACTTGCTTTTCTGAAGTCCCAGACTTGGCAAGGCATCGAAGAATGCCCTATCAATTTATCCCTGGGAGTGGTAGGTCTTACTACTCTGATCACCTCATGGTTTTGTGGAGTGCCAGAAGATTTAGCATTGGTTGCTGATCCATAAGAAAAACTTCTAATCTCTAACAGGACTTGATTGTGTCAGTATTGGGACTTTCTAGCAGTACTTTATTTAGTTAATTTTTAGATGTAACAGAATTGAACTGACACAGTGAAATACAATGCTACAGTGGTGGACAGGTCACAGAGAAAGAGACTGGTATAGAATAAGTGTCAGTTCTCATTTTGCCCATCCTTATCTTTAAGAGTAGTAAACATTTTAGGCCAGCATTTGTAAGTGTTAACTTGATCTCCTTTCACTTTTCACCAAAAGATAATAATCTGCCCCATTCATACAAATTTTAAAATTAGTGATGGGTTGCAGGCATTTAAGAACCTACCATGGAACATCAAATCTAATGTCTTTATTATGGTCTTTGACCAGCCTTTACAGTAAAAAGAGGAATAGTTTGATGTAACAATCATTTTATTGGTGACGAAACACCATTTATTGAGAAAGGGAAAAATAGAACAGAACAATGAAGCAACGTATCAAAGCTTTGGGCAGTTGTATAACTTGGTGAAGATATTTGGTCATCTGATATGTGAGTGTAGGATTAGCATCCCTTTAAAATAATAAACAAAAAACTTATCATTTTTGCCCTCATATTTGGAAATGATTGGGAAGATCAGAACACATCTTGGGACATCATGAATAAGACACCATACCTGGACTTCACTAAGAGTTTCTGCCTCTCTGGATCCAACAAGGGCAAAGTCTCTGTAAATAAGGAACCCCGTGAAATTTTCCTGCCAGTAAAGCTAAATGGGAGAATGTCAAATCAGGATTTAGAAAAAGCCTATCTATTGTTTCTGAAGGTGAGATTATATGAATATCCTGCAATAGAGGACTTGCAGCTATCTAACATTTGGCAATAGAATTCAGGGGCACTAGAGATATCATATTGATGATCAATGTCCCCGATTCTCTCCATTACTATTGATTTGGCCTTCTCCAGGGTTAATTGGCCTAAACATCATCAATACAGGAGTTCTGAAGAAAGGTTTATTGGCTGGCAAGGATTATATAACTTTTTGGCGTGCCTCCTTTGTGCTTGTTCGGATGGTCCTGTGGAGGGATATTGTTTTGCAAGTGTTTGATGCTTTGTTTTGGGTAGATGATTTATTTGGCTGAGAAGATGATTGGCTCCGTCTTGCCAGTGTGTCAGTTGCTTCCTGTGCAGTAGCTGTGTGATGGGATGGCTTGTTGTGAGGATAGTGTTCTTTTTCTATGATGGCAGTATTATCATTGGTGTTTGATTGTTAAGGAAATAGTATTGCTTGCTTTGTGTTGGAATGAAGAATGTTGCTTTCGAACCGTCAAAACCCAACTCAACCCACAACCTTCTCCACCCTGATGGTCATCAAGTTCAATAAGATGTTAAATCTCACGTCTGCTGACTATTCATTTTAGTGTCAGGGAATCCCCCTATTCAACTCTTCTCAGCCACCCCCATGTATGGGAATGAAATATCACATTGCCTTTCACAAAACCAGAAGCTGCAGAAAAGTCACAAATAAGCAAGCATGTGGCCCTTCCAAGATATCTGATTCAGTTTCTGTCTTTGAGCAGGACTGCACTTCACAGATTGGTTCAGAGGGGCTCATTTGGACTCTCCTTCAAAGCTTTGCACAGCCCTAGTACTTTTCATTGTCATTTTTTTTAAAAAAATCAATGTGTAAAGAAAATGTCAGGCAAAAGCATACTGCATATCAATTTACAAAAAGTAAAAATCAATAACTGAAAATTTCACTTCCCAATAAGCCCCACCCAAATGAGCTGTGCCATTTCCTGAGCTCCCTAGGATCTCCTGAGTCACTTTTTTTCCCCTTTAACTCTGCAGTTCTACTCCACCCAAGTGAATACAGGTAGTCCTTGACATATAATGGTCCACTTAGTGACCGTTCAAAGTTACAATGGCACTGAAAAGTGACTTATGACCATTTTTCAGACTTACAACCATTGCAACATCCTCATGGTCACAAGATTTACATTTGGATGCTTGGCAACTAACTCACACGACGGTTGCAGTGTCCCTGGGTCATGTGATCATCTTTTGCAACCTTCTGACAGTCAATGGAGAAACCAGATTCCCTTAATATTTATTTTATTTTATTTTGTTTTATTTAAGTCCGTATTAGATAATATATATAAATATAAGCATGAATTGAATACATAAAATGAATACAATTAAAGGTAACATTAGGACAGGGACAGTAGGCACACTGGTGCTCTTATGTACGCCCCTTACAGACCTCTTAGGAATGGGGTGAGGTCTACAGTAGACAGTCTTGGGTTAAAATTTTGGGGGTTTTGGGAATGAAACTACAGAGTCAGGTAGTGCATTCCAGGTGTTGACTACTCTGTTGCTGAAGTCGTATTTTCTGCAATCGAGTTTGGAGCAGTTCATTTTAAGTTTGTATCTGTTGTGTGCTCGTGTATTGTTGTGGTTGAAGCTGAAGTAGTCATTGACAGGTAGGACATTATGGCAGCTAATTTTATGAGCTATGCTTAGATCATACTGAATAATCAGGTTATTATCAACTACCAGGTTATAACCAGGTTACTAATTTAACAACTGCAGTGATTCACTTAACGTGGCCAGAAAAGTCGTAAAATGGGGCAAAACTTACTTAACAAATTTATCTCTTAGCAACATAAATGTTTGGGCTCAGTTATGGTCATAAGTTGAGGATTACCTGTATTACTGTGTCCATGGATTTGGGGAGGGCTATTTAGGCTGTCCAATTGCAGGGATTCCGTTGAAGCATCTCTTACAGAAGATTATCTGCATCTCCAGGGAAGGGGAACCTGTGCCTCTCTGGGTCTGCTCTGCAGTTGTTTTGGCTAGGTATATTTTCTCCTAACATTCTATCAGAATTTGCTTTCTGGCAAATCAGTTCACTTTGTTACATTTTGGAGAAACAGAGAACAGTTTTGACCTTTTGTATGACACTCTTTAGTTCATATATCTATCATTTTTACCCAGAGATAAAATGCTCACCTTTTCAATCTCTCTTCACAGCATTTTGTTTCCAGTACATTAATCATCCTCACAGGCAGTTTCTCTGACTCCATCCTAAATAGTGATGCCCCAAAACTAGGCCTAGAACTATAAGTTAAGATGGGTTCTGACTGCAGCAGCATCAAATGAAGCACTTACTTTTCATGATTTAAAAACTGACCAGATTTGCCTTTACTGGAGCTGAACCACACTGACTCAAATTCAATCAACTGGTATTCCAAAATGTTTTCACACATATTATTACCAAGCCAGGTATGCAAGTTATACAACTTCTCTTTCTGAAATTTTTCTAGTTTTTGAATATGTTCAACAGCTGTATTCTAATTAAAAGGTTCTCGCATTATGCATATTCGAGACATACGTGACCTCTTGTGCTAAGAGCCCAGATTTATATTGTTCATTTCCCATATTCTAAGCATTAGTGTATGGGTAAAAAAGTCATGAATTTTAGGAGCCAGCATTCTTTTTTATTTTAAAAGGCTTAACAGTCATCGTTATAGCAAAATTCCCTCTTCTTATTGTTTTGCTCAAGGTTTTTACCTCAGAATTTTCATCTTTAACTTCAATCAAATTCAAGTTTAAATCACACTAGTCAAAATCACAATGCTTCAGCCATATACATTTTTATCAGTCCTGTGCAGTGCAACTCATCTCATCCAAAAGTCCTATCTAGATAACTCAGAGTCAGGGTTCCAAGTAACACCCCCAATGAAAGAAGACTCCGAGGCTTGAGTTTCCTCAAAGTTCCATTTTATTAGAGATCTCATATTGGCACATCTGGTAAAATCCAAATCTGAAAGCTTCCAGGTTTTCCCCACCCAAAGTAAAGTCCAAGTCCCTGCCCAGCACCTACAAGTCCATCACATGATCCAATCAAAACACCGTCCCAACTGGAGATGCCTCCAGGTGCAGGGCAAGATGTCCTTGACTCCCTGAGAAAGGAATGTTATTATGGCTATATATCACCCTTTCTTCATAGAATTCCCCCCTCTCAGTTTCCCACAGTAGTAAATGTGGCAGGCCTGAAGCTCCAAGGCAAAAGATGACTTCCAGGTCTGACACTCAGATCGTAGGGTCAGTAATCAAATCCCTCATGTTAACAAGATTTGCATAATTATTTACTTGCAACATTCTTTTTCAACCCCTTCTGGTCCTTTTCCATGGGAAAGATCACCTGATCTTCTTGAATTTCTTTCCTGGAACTTCAAAATCTATAGTGATATATCTGTAGCCCTTTTTTAAAAGTCCAATACAAAACAGCAGGAAGGGAAATTTTATTAGTTGGCTTGGTAATTCTTGGAAATTATTTAATCCTATTCCTAATCCCTCTTTCTGAGAAATAGCACATTCTTTCATCCAATGGGTCTTGTCAGCATATATTTGATTCATTTCCTTTTACTAGCAAGTCACCAACTATCATAACACTTCTCTTTAGTCTTCTTGTAGGACACAATTGTATCTTCTCTGCCCCCCCCCCCCCCCAGGGATGTTGCTGTCCTATCTCCTATTTCACAATATTTTCTTCTTCTTTTTCTGAACTCTTAAAAACTGTTACTTCAATTGAAGGCATCAAAGCTACTTCTGAGGTCCAATAGTGAAAAGTATCTTCTGGTCTCTATTTCATGAATAACAAATTTGCTCCTATGCTCATCTTTATGGAGAGTTGCTTCCACTGTCGATTTTTATTTTCTTTACAGTATTCTTGTTCCAGATTGAGAAAACTTTGTTTGATATTGGAAGATCAAAGCTGTAGAGCATTTTGAACCTTAATTTTTATTTCATCAGTGAACTAAAAATATATATACCTATACTTTCGAGTCAATGTTGACACCTAATAGCTGCCTGGATAAGTCCCTGTAGTTTTCTTGGCAAGATCAGAAGTGTTTGTTACTGCCTCCTTCCTAGGGCTGAGAGAGAGGAGCTGGCCCAAGATCACCTAACTGGCTTCGTGTCTAAGGATGGGACTAGAACTCACAGTTTTCCAGTTTCTAGCCTGATGCCTCAATGACTACACCAAATTGGTTTTCATAATATTATGAGATTATAATGAGTAGTCATTATAATACCTACCTGTATTATACAATTATACTACTGGTATACTATATTATATTATACAAACTATTGTTAAACCATTCCCAAGAACTTGCTATGATTTTCAATAGAATTTTTCCAACTTGAGAGCACTTTTTTTTTCAATAACCTCTCTGAAAATAAGAACAAACTACTTCTTTTATTTCTTTATGTTGAGACTGATTTTAGTTTAATATATTTAAAATATGCTGGGTTGAGATTATGGCAATCTGTAGGAAAAGTCATTTGTACTGAACCCATTCTTAATCATATTTGTGGAGAGCAAATATGTTCTGCAAATTTGATTGCATTTCCCACATGATTATTAAGAATTTAAAACAATTTTAATACTGTAAGGGTGTTTCACAATAACAGTAACTGACTTTTCCAAAAACGTACAGCCAATGTTTATAGAATTGCTAGAGGAAATATCATACAAATCCTGGCTGAAATACTGTACACGAGGAGGATTTTCTTTCCTGTGATATATGTATTTTACATTTGCTTTCCTGGGATTCATGTATTCTACAAATGAAGTAGAGGGAATTAAAGGGATCTTATTTTGTTTTTGACTTCAGGTATCCTTGACATATGACCAGAATTCAGCCCACATTTTTTGTTGTTAAGTCCTATGTTACTAACTTAAACAATTCTAGCAGTTCACTTAACAACTGTGGCAGGAAAGGTCGTAAAATGGGACAAAGCTCACTTAAGATCTGTCTTGCTTAGCAACAGAAATTTTAGGTTCAATTGTGGTCATAAGTCGAGGACAACTTGTCTTATATGACCATGTTAAAAAAGAAAAGGAAACGTTTTGTTAGAATTATATGTTAATGTTGTGGGATTTCCCTTTCCTTCCTTGCATAAGCCTATAGGAGATAAGGGGCAATGGAAAGAGATAGGGCTGGTAGGGAATAAGAAAAGAAGTTTATTTTTTTTAAAAAAATATGGGCTGAAATGTCAGGTTTCCCAGGCAATATGCTAATAATGTACATTTATAATTATTGCTGGCTTCCTTTGAAGATATTTCTTATTCTGGAGGTTTTTAAAAGGCATTATGATTTTACCATACGTTTGTTCTTTTTAAAAAAATAATGACTGCTGTAGGGTTCTACCATTAAGCATATCCACACCTACTGTTTAAGCTGTTCTTGTCCTGTGCTCATACCAGCTTCACTCTATGCCATTTTAAGAAAACCCTGCCTAGATGAAAACACTTTGGCAACAGCTTGCAACTTACCACGTCTTCCAATTGGATAATTTCTCAGCTGCTCTGTCCTCTCACCCTTCTCATTCAGGAAACCTTTGCTTTGAATGGGTCTTACAAGACATATGTTCTACTATGTACATGTGTATACATGCCACTCCAATGTAATACATTTTTTTTAAAGTTCACTATTTTTATCCTACCTTTATTATTTTTATAAATAACTCAAAAGTGGCAAACATATATAATATTTCTTTTTCCTTCTATTTTCCTCCCAACAACAACCTTGAAAGTTGTTTGGCTGAGAGGGTGACAGGCCCAAATCCAGCCAGTTGGTTTTCATGCCTAAAGTGGGACTAGAACTCCTGGTTTCTAGCCTGGTGTTTTTCCTTATAAGTCAGATGAAATTGCTTCAAATCCAGCAGAAATTGTTACTCCTTTCCAAGCTCCTTGCCTATTTTGTATAATAAATGCAATTGCATAATTCATTATATTTCTAGTCACTTGAGAAAAAAGGGCTTCACGCAGAGATCCTAAATAATCCATAGGCTAACTGGCTATTCGGGAGCTACCTTGAAAGCCCTTTAATTGGAGACATAAGATCCTGAATTTAAGACCATATGCATATGAATCAGCTGAGCTTCTCCTACTGAGAGATAGACACTGTCTAAGATCTGACCTCTGTTCCCCAGGGAAGTCTAGAAACCAAAAGCTTTCACACCCAAAGTGCAAAATCATTCTCTCAGAGCACACTTGTCTTATGTAAATAAAGAGTTTGCTGCAAATAGAGACTTTGCTGCAAATAAAGACTTGGCTTTTAGAAAATTTCCACACTTAAAGCCTCTCCTATTCAGGTTTAGATACTTTTGCACCTATTATGTTGAGAACGCTAAGAGCCAAATCAAAGAACAAGGGGTATCTGTTTTAACATCCACACACATCATTCTTGTGTGCCAGTAGTCATATCTGGGCAGGTTGCTTCTGGATAAGAGGAGCAAAAGTGAGACATTGTAACCTCTCCAATTTGCAAAGGGAAAAATATAAGTGCCCATTTTGTTCCTTGGATTTTTATTTTGTAATCTCAACATCTGGAGGACATTTTCTGATGGCATCTGGCTTGTCTTCCTCCTCCTCTTAAATTCTACAATATGAGCTCCTTCGTCCTTCCTATGATTTCCCACTTTTCTTCAGCATGTATTACTAATTTTTCTCAGAGGAGTCTGAGTATATGGAAGAAAGGCAAATTATAGAATCACTTACTGTGATTAAGGATGTCGCCAGGAGAGAACAGTGGGCTCAGCAGAAACTGGTCTTATTTGAGAGAGACTGCAGAAAACAATGCAGTTATAGACAAAAGGAATATATTGGGGGTGCCATAGCAAATATTTTTAAGAGGGGAAAGAATAGAATGCAAGAGAATGGGAGGGATAATGGGAGGAAGTGGCTAATGAGGGGGAAATAATATGAATAGAATGCAATAATAGAATATGAATATATTCTAGTACAGGAAGTCCTTGACATATGACCACAACTGAGCCCAAAATTTTTGTTGCTAAGAGACAGACATTTGTTAAGTGAATTTTGTCTCGTTTTATGATCTTTCTTGCCTCAATTGCTAAATGAATCACAGCAGTTGTTCAGTTAGTGACACTGTTGTTAAGTGAATTTATTGGTTTAATTTATTTATTGGTTCAATTTATATGCCACCCTTCTCAGAGACTCAGGGCGGCTTACAATGCGTTAAGCAATAGCCTTCATACTTTTTGTATATACCTGCTTAATAGGGCTTTCTCCCCCCCCACCCCCAAAGCGGTGTTCTTTTTTTTAATACAAAGTCAGCTTATTGCCCACACAATCTGGGTCCTCATTTTACCTACCTCAAAAGGATGGAAGGCTGAGTCAACCTTGAGCCTGGTGAGATTCGAACTTGCAGTAATTGCAGGCAGCTGGTGTTACTTAACAGTACTTTAATCTGCTGCGCCACCAAGGCTCACAGGGAATATGGCTTCCCCATGGACTTTGCTTCTCAGATGGTTGTAAAAGAGGATCACATGACCCTTGGATACTGCAACTATCATAAATATGAACCAGCTTCCAAGTGTTTGAATTCTGATCACATGACCTCAGGGACATTAATTCAATGGTCATAAGTTTGAACTCTCGAGGACTACTGTATATGAATTTTTTTATCTTTACCATGCATAAATATGCTAAAAATTGAACAGCCTAGTTAATGAAGATGAACATGATACAGTAATAATAACAGGTATTTGATCTACTCAAAAGTGCCATAAGGCTATTGTTTTTATTCAATTAATATGGCATAGGCTAAAGGGCGGCTTACAATGCGTTAAGCAATAGCCTTCATACTTTTGTATATTTATACAAAGTCAGCTTATTGCCCCCACAAACTGGGTCCTCAATTTACCTGCCTTAGAAAGGATGGAAGGCTGAGTCAACCTTGAGCCTGGCGAGATTCGAACTGGTGTAATTGCAGACAGCTGGATGTTAATTACGGTGCTTAGTCTGCAAAACTAAACCAGGCTCTTTATGAAGTTTTCGTAAAGGAGAAATGTGAAGCAAACATATGTGATTAGAGCTAAACATGGCATATCAAGGAAAATTGCATGTCCTGTTGAGGAAATAGGAATCAGACCTTTCATTTATTTTGAACTATAGCTTTTAATTATTGATAGTCGTAACTTCCTAATGCTCAAGGAAATAGACTATAGGGTACAGTTGATGAAACAATATCATGTTAGTAATGGAAGGCCTGGCAGTCCAGTTTTGCGCACAATCGCACATTTGAAGTTCACATACAACTTAATCTGTTCACATGTGGCACCATTGTGAGTGAATGAAGGTCAGCCAAGGGGCTGTTTGATGCTGTGGCATTGATGCTCAGTCTCCGAAGAAAAGCTCCCTTATCAAATATCTTAAATTAGAAGCCCCCAATAACTCCATTAGAAGCTTCTGGGCCTACAGGTAGTCCTCGGCTTATGACCACAATAGAGCCCAAAATTTTTGTTGCTAAGTGAGACATTTGTTAAGTGAGTTTTGCCTCATTTTACGGCCTTTCTTGCCACAATGCAAGTGAATCATTGCATTTTCTAAGTTAATAACATGTTCGTTTAGTGAATCTGACTTCTTTGCTTGTCAGAAGGTCGCAAAAGTTGATCACATCACCCCGGGACACTGCAACCATCATTACCTGGTTACTTGGAACCCTGACAGTGAGTCAGTTTCCAAGTGTCTGAATTTTGATCATGTGACCATAAGGATTCTGTAAGGGTCATAAGTGTGAAAATGTCACAAGTCACCTCTTCAGTGCCATTGTAACTTCAAACCATTACTAAACGAATGGTTGTAAGTGAAGGGCTACCTGTAATAATGGTCAAAACAGGATGACCTAGGGGTTAGAATCCAGTATTGCAGGCTGACTCTGCTCACTGCCGGGCATTCGATCCTGACCGGTTCAAGGTTGATTCAGCTTTCCATCCTTCCGAGGTCAGTAAAATGAGGACCCAGATTGTTGGGGGAAATATGCTGATTCTGTAAACCGCTTAGAGAAGGCTGTAAAGCATTGCCAAGTAGTATATAAATCTAAGTGCTATTGCTATGCTATTGCACAGGCAAAACTGAGGAAAGTTATTCCTATCTTCATCTTGATTGTAGAAGTTGGACTCCCATTCCTCTTTATCCACCCTGTTCTTCATCTATAATCCCTGTGCAAATTGAAGAAGCGGTTATTGCTGATTATATTTCCGTCCAATGTACTAAGACTGCAACTCCCACTTTTCTCATGGTGGGGTATGCTATGGTTGAGGAATCTGGGAGTTGATATCTCAACATACTGTATGTAGAGGTTATCTGACTGGGGAAGGAACTATCTTCCTATACAAAGGAAATCATAAATAAATGAAATTGTGGTTCTCAACATTTGAATGGACTACAGAATGGACTATAGCTTGGAAAAATTACCATGGGGTGAACCTTCTTATCAACTTTATCTGGGTTTAAGAAAAGCCCCTGTCATGAGAATCCTTAATCCCATTCTGCAATCAGGTAGAAATGATGTGTCATTGACTTTGTCTTTCTGCTATATCCATTCCAATTGGCTCTATCAATGCAAATGAAGCCATAATAGTACACAAGAAGAAGTCTAAATCAATAACCTTTCCAATATAGATAAAGTATCTTTTTAGTCTTTAAGGTAAAGTATCCTAAAATCTAAACAGAATAAAATACCAGCCTTTCAACTCCTTACACCTTGATGGGGAAAAAGTAAGTGTAAGGGGGCACTTTTCCTTTTTTGAGAAATAGAGATGCTTGGCAGAAATATTTCTTAGTTGCAATGTAGCCATGTGTGCTCACAGAGATGGTTCTTGTTATGATTATTACATTGCACAAAAATAAAGTTTTATTAGGACTTATATCCCAAATGTTGAGACTGAGTTAATGTAGAGTAATAATGAATTATTATGATTTTCATTGTTTTATTTTTCTTCCAATAGTCTTTTATACAGAGTACTGTAGTCAAGAAATATAGTATAAACACATTGATTGTTGTTCTTTAACATGTGGGAATGTATTGTGTTATTTATTTTAAGTGTCCTTAGGAATCCTTCCTGAGTCATAAAATAATGTTATAAATAATAGAATATATGAATAATAGAATAGCAGAATGCTTCTCTACCGTATTCCTTTGAAAAGATAGGAACTGGTGCCCTTGGCTGCAATTTCAACTGACTTTCCACCTTCAAGGGAATACATAAACTGAGAAATCCAGAACCAAAAGTGACAATGGTAAATTGCTATTTTTATGAAAAATTGCAGCAAGTACACCCCATGGCTATTGTTCATATTTCATTGGTTTTAATTGCACCTGGACTTGCATAATGCCTTAAGGCATCTGTCTTTTGTTTAGATGAAAGCCAGTTTGTAGATTCAGTAAATACATACTGGACATACTTGCAGTACGTAGAATTATGCCCAGTCTTAATACATACATTGGGCTTATATGGGTGGGCATTTGTTGTGGTTGAGAATTGTATGTACACTTTTTATTATTATTATTTAATGTTCCTAAAGGTGTCTAGCCTGTGGTTTTGTCTTCAGGGTAAGTTGGTCCGTCTGTGTAAGCAGGTTGAAAGGAGAGAAATTAGTCATTAAACCTTTGAAAAGATAATGTGTTTATTTTTTTTTCCTATTTCTAAAAATAAGAAAGGAAAAATAAGAAACTAGTCATCATGAAGTGACTATTTCTAGTCATTATAACTATAGAGATAAGAATGAAAAGGATCTTCTCATCACCTGCCACTTTGGTCAATCTCTTTGCTTTCTGTGATGAATAGATACAGGCGATATTATGTAGAACCAGGGAAAAGTGTCCAATATTCCTACTTTGCATAATGTATCACAATCACATTGTGTCATTGTGTGTAATCAAAACCCAACAGGAAAAGCCACATAGAAGGAAAGTCCTTCCATCCTTCAATGATGCAGGAGTTCTGCCTGACACACGTCCTATAGTACCACATCACTGCACTATATACCTGGCTAGACACAAGGTAGCAGAAGTGGGAACAAAAGTGTAGGACGATGTTTCTAAAAAAAGATATCATATGGCATGAAACTGGATAAGAAATAACATTAGGAGGCTACCCCTCCAACAGCAAAAGTTCTTGATGTAAAAGTTCTTGATGCAGTCGGTGTTCAAAGCAGCACAAAGACAAAAAGGTACAGTACCACTTGCATTCCACGTACACCTATGCAAACTTGGGAAAATTATCTACAATCAACAATGGATAGGAGGCTCCAAGTATAAATTTTTGGTTGCACAATTATTCCCCCTCCCCCTCTTTTTTTGGCTTTTTTTTTTTTTTTGTGCCTTAAAAAGAAACTTCCAATGTTGGAGCATCCACAACTTCTGGAAGCAAGTTGTTCCACTGATTAATTGTTCTCACTTTCAGGAAATTTCTCCTTAGTTCTACATTGCTTCTCTCCTTGATTAGTTTCCACCCACTGCTTCTTGTCCTGCCCTCAGATGCTTTGAAGAATAGTTTGACTCCCTCTTCTTTGTGGCAGCCCCTGAAATATTGGAACACTGCTATCATGTCTCCCCTAGTCCTTCTTTTCATTAAACTAGACATACCCAGTTCCTGCAACAGTTCTTCATATGTTTTAGCCTCCAGTCCCCTAATCATCTTTGTTGCTCTTCTCTGCACTCTTTCTAGAGTCTAGTCAAGACAGTTTTTTTATTCCTGGTTGTTGCCCTGACTAATCCTGGCAGTTTTCTTGGCAAAGGTTTTCAGAATAGCCTTATCCTTACCTCCTTCCCAGAGTTGAGAGAGGGGGGTTCACCCAAGGTCACCCAGTTGGTTTCATGTTTCAGGTAGGACTAGAAGTCACAGTCTCCCAGTTTCTAGCTTGGTGCCTTAACCACTAGACCTAACTGGCTTTCTATTTTCCTCATGCAAGCTGCTTATCTAAAGAGGATCATCATTTATCTGATCATTTAAAAGTCTTTTTAAAAATGATGATTTAAATGTATATTTACATGTATGTGGTATAAAAAGATACAAGGTAATAGTTCTCACTATCCTACTCATCAGTCCAAAAAAGGCTTAGGTTTCCATTTTTCTTTATCTTTCCGGAGGTGTTTTTATTGGGGAATCTAAGAAAAGATATCCTTAGAATTTTAATGGTAAGAATAAACTTGAGAGCTATTCTCAGCACTGACATTTTTTTTTTGCAGGCAATCTCTCATTATTGGTTTTGAAAAATGCCAAAAAGATGACAACACTCTCATTTTACAATGAAAAGATAATATAAAAATGAAGGAGATGGGCAGCAATCTTGCAACCATCTTATGGGGTTATAGCAGTGGTGAAATCCAAATTTTTTTACTACTGGTTTTGTGGGCATGGCTTGGTGGACTTGGTGTGGCTTGGTGGACAGGTGGGGCAGAGGAAAGATACTGCAAAATCCCCATTCCCACCCCGCTCTGGGGGCCAGCCAGAGGTGGTATTTGCTGGTTCTCCAGACTGTTCAAAATTTCCACTACTGGTTCTCCAGAACCTGTCAGAATCTGCTGGATTTCACCCCTGGGTTATAGCACCAAAATTTACTATAATAAGATATGGGAAGGGCTACTAGTTTAAATGATTTTTAGAAATCATCAGGGGGGCGGGGGGAATAAACTATAACAGACTGTTGCCATAATGGCTAACGGTGGATCATTTGTGGTCAGAGATAACGTGTTCCTAAAAATAAGAATAACATTTGTGGACTGAGAGAAACACTGGACCACTGTCTTCAAGCTTTGCTTGTAATGTTTCAGCAGCCAATAGAAGGAAAAGTTCTGGATCAGAGGTGGGCTGCTGCCGGTTTGGGCCGGTTTGGACCGGTTTGGGCGAAGCAGCTGAGTCTGGCCATCCGCCTTTGTGCTATCCCATCCTATATAATTGCCATTTGTTCAATTCTGCACGCATTCATGGAATGCAGACACACAAGCGAAGCCAGTGTGCAAATTCATGCACTCACATTTTCGATTCTGGGAAAACTGGTAGTGTATGTGACAACCACCTCTTGTCCAGATAGATAATTTTATCTCATCCAGCATATTTTTTTTTATGGGAAGGAAAGACTGTGATTTATTTGATATGTGCCCTTCATGAGTCATTTAAACGTTATTTAGAATGTTGGAATCAATAAACAACCATTTTTCATATCAAGTATTTTTGTCCTGGGGTACTGCTATGTGCAGCAGTAAGCATAAAGTAGAAAGCAGGTTTATGGTTATTTGTAAAATCTCGGTGGAGAGCACACCAGGTAGCCCTGGCAAATTTTGGATTTTGTGGCATTTTTCTTATTGGTTGAATAATGTAGCTCTCTTCTGGAAACTTTATACTGTGTATTTATGCAAATGTATTTGACAAATGTATGCATCAGGCCGAAGATAATCTTTACACTCTGCATAGCTTTTCTGCCCATTCTGGAGGCTGTACTCGTGGCAGAGCTCAAAGTCACTAGAAAAAAAATGTTTGCCACTAAAATTTGTGACCTTAAGCTCTGGTGAGCTCCCCTTGTGAAATTCCACATGTTCTTACACTTTACCTGATCTGTTCTCTTGCTGAACAGTGAGCAATTTATTTTCCTTTTCCTTTTGACATTGTTTAAAATATGCACAAATTATCAGCATGCCCTTTCCACTATTTTATTTTTGCATGTATTTAGAACCAGTGTAGTGGTTAAGATAAAGGACGTAACTATTATCGTGGGAGAAATCCTCAATTATGGAAATATGCTAGATGACTTTGCGCCAATTGCTCCCTCTCAGCCTGCTGTATCTCACAAGTTTGTTGTGGGGAGAAAATGAAAGCAGATTCCCTATGTAAGTCATCTTGAACTCCTGGAGAAAAGGCGGGTTATACACGTCACAAACACATTCTGTTTGTTTGTTTGTTTGCTTGTTTGTTTGTTTGCTTAAAATAATTTATTTAAAATACCTTTAAACGTTCTGTCACATGACCTGAATTCTAGACCTTATCTGATTATTTCTTTCTTTGTGCAACTATTTCCCTATAGTTCTTTTTTTCATGAACAGCTAGAGTTAAGATGAATTTTGCAGTTTGATTATACAGTTTCCTTCCATCTCTCAATTTGCTTTTTAACTATTTTGTAGTGAAGGCTTAAGTTCCTCATTCCTGTTTTATTTGCATGGTGTTAGTTACCACCAAATTAGTTATTCATTTGTTTTACTTGCACAGTATTAGTTATCACCTAATTAGTTAACTCTCAATTAGGCTGTGACTCACTAGTGATAAGAGCTCTTTTAAAGGTATACTCTGTTTCTTCCTCACATCAAATGAGTGATTTCTTTCATTTATGCCAAAGAGCATTGGATTTAAGCTTCCTTGTGCGTTGAACTGCAGTGCAAAACAGCAAATTCAATTTATGACAAACCAATCCGATGGTCCATTTGTGGGAATCAGCTACCACATTCAGACTGCATGGAGTGGGTTCCCATCAGCACTAGCTTAGCTTCTATTATTCTCTTTCTTCTTCACTGCATGAAAGAGGGCAATTTGAAAGAGAATGTTTCTCTGTCACTTCACAGCTCCCTAGAGAAACATGTAGTTTGGGCCCAGGAGATGCCATCAGTAAGGACTTATTAAGGGATGTCATTAGCAAACAGCTGGTCTTCATACATGTGAAGCTGCTGTTCCATTGTGGATTCCACACATGACAAGGTTCTAGCATGAATGTTAATCTATTTGAGATTGTTAAGAGTTCCTTAAGCACCTCTCTATTGGGGAAAATCATGGATAAGTCTGGGAAGCTGGAATGTTGACATTTTTCACTAAGATTTAGCTTGTTGCTTTATTTTCTATTTTCTCTGACAAATCCCAAATAATTCAAAGCATAGGCATAGAGAGAAAATCCATGCTGCTACATGGTTCATAAGGTGATTCTCAGAAGTATCAAAAGATACAAGATGAGCCTGGTTAACTATTCATTTTTAAGATGGCTCATGATTGGATTGGATTGCATTGGATTGCACTGGATTGCATTGCAGGATAACCCTATTTAACGTTTTTTTTGTCCAGGATTGGGTGGAACCCTCCCTTTATGTTGTTTCAATGCTAACTCCTGCACATGACTCAGAACGCAGCATAATGGAAAATAGAAGCTAAGTTAGATCACACACCTGGATTCTTCAAAACTATACAATTGGGGTAGGGAAGTAAAACAGTACACATGTTTTGTGTCTTAATTCATAGGAAAAATTAGTTCCATTTTACAAAGGAGAAGACTCTGGCAGTAGGGCTAATCTCTAGGATTGAGCCATCTGTAAAATATCCTTACATTCAGGAGAACATCATTTTTCTGTTATTTGGTTCACTGATATAGCTACATTGGGAAACTCAGGATTTTGTTTTCCTTCTTTACTAATCACCATCCAGATAAAAATACACAGCAGGTAGAAAGTATTTTTACAGTAGCATACCTACCTACATAATAGGCAATCTAGAGTGACATATAGAGCTAAGACAGAATATGGTTTCGGTCATTTTTGCCTTAATATGATATGTACAACCAAAAATTGTATAGCAATGTATAGCTTATGCAACAGAAAATAGCTAAATAAAGTATAGTTTAGGATGATATGTGAACTTAGACACAGCCCATTTAGGCTTTCGGATATTATAAAAACAGTTAAAAATAGATCAATAGTATAAACGTTTCCAGAGCTCTGGATATCACCTAAAGTTAAAATCAGCCCAATGTTCATGAAATAGGAAATATCTATGTTTAGTTAAGTTTTGAACAAGCTGGGCAAATCTTTTATCAGAAAATTATTTTATTTTATTTTTCTCAGAATTGTATCTGAAGTATTTTTCCCACCCATAAGCAACTGAAGTGACCCCAGGAATGAAGCAAATTTGTCAAAAATATAGTGCAGTCCCACATCAAATCAAGTATTTCAGTTCAATGTTATTTTTTTAAAATTAATAACTAATAGTTTCAGCATTATTTGGTTTTAGTCATAATTTCCCAAAACAAAGTAGAATTATCTGATGTGCTATATCAGATAATTTCATCAGTTATATGGAGTATGAATAAGAGGACTGAATAATCTCTGACTCATTATTAATTAAATGAGAACTTATTGTTGATTATAATATTACTAGTATTGGTTCTGCCAAATGTTGTTATGAAAGGATCAGAGATTATTTTGTGTTTTCTCTCGAAGAATTTTGGAATCCAGGGTCTTGTAATTCCTTCGGCCTTTCAATCTGCACATATCCAAATACAGCTTCTTGTACACCTTGTTGGTTTTTTTTACCAGCCTTCTTGCAACTTTCTCTCCATCTACATGTTACAATTCTAACCCTAATTTCTCTGAAAATTGAAAGTTGGAAAACTATGGTTCTGAAGATCATCTAGGAAAGCTAGCTCCTGAAAGAAAATAGGAACATCACATCCTAAATTGGGATGGAGTTTAAAGTAAAATTGATAGCTAGAGACTGGAACCACTATAGTTATATAGTTATGCATTTTTTCTTGTCCCTGTTGATTTCTTATCTTACAGGTTTGTGAACTGGTTATAAGTTAATACAATAAGAGACTGATGCATCCTTGGTAATAGAAGAGTCTAACAGAACTTGGTTAACCTTATTAAACTTTTGCTGTCTTCCTTCTCAGGAATGAGCACTGCTTACTCTGCTGGTTTTATAAGACTGAAGGTGAGATGCTATCAAAACCATTATAGCAGGAGCTACAGATGCTTCCTTCCATTGTTTAATTGGATAAATTCCAAGTCATTTACTGGATACATATTTCATGCTTAGTAGGATTGGTTAAATCTTCTTGTGGTTGATTAAGCATCTGTTTAAATTTAACTTCAAAAATTAAATATTTTACTAGTTAATCAGATTTAAGACTGACCAATATCTCCATATAGAAGGTTCCACCGTATGCCAGAGCAATTGGAAGTAACTTAAATGTGAACAGTGCAAGCTGTCATTCATTGGTTAAGGGGTCTAGCAATTTTGTCTGTTAACCACACGCAGAAACATATCAAAGCTTAAAACAACTTCAGAAAACGAGCAAATCGGCTTTTTGCAGCAATAGCAAACATTTAATGAAGTAAAGCTTTGATTATCTACCTTAACTTTGCACTCATACTTGAGTATCCAAGAAGATTTGGGGAAATCATGGAGTTTCCTAGCAGCAGACTAAACTTTCTCTCAGAAATTGGAATGTTTAAATGGTTTTGTCTGTGTGTATGTTTGAGTCAATCTTGATACCTGGTGATTTCCTGGCCAAGTCCTTGCAGTTTTCTTGGCAAGGTTTTCAGAAGTGGTTTGCCATTGCCTGCTTGCTATGGCTGAGAGAAAGGGACTGGCCCAAGGCTGACCAGATAGCTTTGTGCCTAAGGTGGAACTAGAACTCACAGTCTTCCAGTTTCCAGCCTGGTGCTTTTCCTAGTACACCTAGTACTTACCTAGTACACCAAACTGGTTCTGTGTATTTTTATATATACTGTATGGTTGCATTTTTAACTACAAAGTATTTTCTCCAAGGAGATCAAAATAGCATACATTATCTCCCCTTCTGGTTTTAATTTGACAACATTGTGAAATAGGTTAAGCTAAACACCAGGTCCAAGATCTCTTCGGCTGTTCCATGGTTCAGTGTGCCTTTGAACCAGGATCTCTCTGATCTAATCAGCATACCAAAACACTCAGCTCTTTTTAAATGTTTGCTTCTCTTAGATGATTTTAATAAAGGATGATTCTAATTAGGGACCATAATAAAAAAAGATGTATATCTGGTAAAGAATGGGTGAGAGAGGCAAAAAAACAAATTGGATTTCTCAATGGGAACGATGACTGACTTCTTGCTGGAATAGCCACATCATAATGATTTGGCCTTGTAGGGGTTCATTGGCTTCAAACAATGTATTGAGTCATCCTTCTTTATTCAAGAAGTCCTTGCTAGTCTCTCATTTATGGGAAGATGCGTGCATGTTTGGGCTGAAAGAGAGGATGGATAAAATCTCCTACGCCTCTGCATTTGTTTTTAGAAATCACCCTGTCTGTGTAAGGTGTGTAGCAGGATCAAGATTTCTGTACTTCAGACCTTCTGCCCACTCAACAGCTGGATTCCTCCCTTCAACGCCAGAGCCGATGTGCTCTGTTGTATTTCAGTCTGCAGTGCTGCAGTGCCATTGCATCAGTGCACCGCTTCCAGAACTCCACTCCCCTTCTTCCTTCAGTGTAAAATGCTGTCGTGAAGGGAGCCACAGAGCGGAGTACCAAGGCTTCCTGTTTCCCCTGCAAAGGTGTCAATCTGCAAAGAAAGGGTGCTTGTGTATCTTGGAGTCTCTGCATGCATGCTTGACAGAAGCATTTGATGCAGATAAACTTTGGTGTGTGCGTGTGTGTTTTTCTGACTCATGCATTTATTTTGTCTGAGAGCACGTCATACCTGGACGGTGCCCTCTTTGTTGGGACACGGTGCAGTCCTTGCTGCATGCAAACTTATTTCTCCAGACATAGTCTTTCAACCGTATGTGTTTCTTTGCTTTCCTTTTAAGGTTTCTTTCCTCGGATTTAATCAGCATCTTTTAAAAATTCTAGTTTTATTTATATATATATCTGGAGGATTGTGACTTGCTCAATTTGATGTAAAGAAAATAGATTTGGCCGTCCTATCCAGACAGACTTATTAAAAAGGATTGTCAACCGATCAGGAAGAAGTGTCAAATGTACTTTTAGCAAGAGCAGCAACTTAATATTCAGAAAGACTCAAATGAAGGTTTTGCTGCATTTCTGAAAGACCAGTCCTGCTGTGAACCTTCCCTGATGTAGCTAATATAACCAGAAATTCATTCTGGAGCCATTTCTCTTATATAGGACTTACGGATAAAATTGAAAAAGTTAGCCATTCATATTTCTCAAGCATGCCAAATAATTCTGGATTCTGGAAAATGGGGTTTTTTTTATCGATCATTTTTATTTGCTGGAGGGGAAAACAAAGATGTTTCATCTTTTTTGCCCAGAAATAGAATCCTAGATCTCTTTCAACTAAACCCAAGGTTTGGGCACTGCAAGAAGTTACTGTATGGTTTTTTTTAAAAAAAGAAAACCACAATCTGTTGAACAAATGGCCATGTTCACTCATAATGCCAAGCCACTGTGGCTGAACTTGCACATTGTGCTATACTGCAAACAACCACAGTGAAGTCCTCCTCATAGAAACAGAAAGGGTAAGCCTGTTGTGCAAACACTGTAACCTACATTAACTACACTACACCCACCTATCCACGTTATGTGAATTCCTTTCTAGGAGGATAGTTGATATTTATTACTTCTGAGTCTGAGATAATAGCCTGGAGAAATGGGGGGGTGGCACTTTTGCCTCTTTTCCCCTTCCTTTTCACACCATCCCAGCCCTAACCCAGACACTAAAATGGTATATGGTCTCCTGCTCAAGCAGGGAGGGTTGGACTAGAAGATCTCCAAGATCCCTTCCAATTCTGTTATTCTGTTACCTGTTATTTAGCAGAGGGTAAGTTCTCTCTCAGTCCATCTGCAATGTAACTGAACTCAGTTGTGTAACTACAGAGTCCTTGCACACAAACATACACAATCACACAGGAAAAAAAGGCAAGAGTTGAGAAGCGATTATCTTTTTCACAGAAGCTGAGAGGACTAAAAATATAGTAACCACATGACAAATCTTGCCATCTTTGCCATTGGCTACCAGTAGAGGAAAATGAATGGAGCAGGGTTATTCCTGTCATGTTAGGACAGTCTATGGCTTTGCAAATTATATGAATGAAGTCCCAGAATGATATGTGCCCCAACCTAGGGCATATGTGGATATCTAACATTTTAAAATCAAAAGCCCTATGCTTTTAGCCTAAACATACCTGCAACTCATGGTTCTTTCACATCTGCAAAGTGTTCACAGGCAAGTACAGGGCAGGCGTATGCTAGAGTTGTGTGAGTCAGAAGTCGGTGTGATCTGTCGGTTCAAATGTCAAGTGAGAATGAGGGCAAATAAGATTCACGCCTTGCTTATTGCCATATATGATCTCAGACAGGCAGTTCAACGGGGAGAGAAGATGGGTTGGATTAGAATAAAATAGAATAGAATAGAGTAGAGTAGAGTAGAGTAGAGTAGAGTAGAGTAGAGTAGAGTAGAATAGAATAGAATAGAATAGAATAGAATAGAATAGAATAGAATAGAATAGAATAGAATAGAATAGCAAAGTTGGAAGGGACCTTGGAGGTCTTCTAATCCAACCCCCTGCTCAGACAGGAAACCTATACCATTTCACACAAATGGTTGTCCAATCTCTTCATAAAAACTTCTGTTGTTGGAGCATTCATAATTTCTGGAGGCAAGTTGTTCCACTGATTAATTGTTCTAACTGTTAGGAATTATATGCCATCAAGTAGTTTTCAACTCCTAACAATCACATTTTAGATAAAGCTGGATTATAACTTTGTTTACAGGCAGTCCTCAATTTATGATGACAATTGAGCCCCAAATTTCTATCGCTAAGCAAAACGTTTGTTAAGTGGGTTTTGCCCCATTTTATGACCTTCCTTGTCCCAGCTGTTAGGTGAATCACAGCAGTTGTTCAGTTAGTCACATGGTTATAAGTGAATCTGGCTTCCCCATTGACTTTGCTTGCCAGAAGGTCACAAAAGGGGATCACATGATCCCAGGACACTGCAATCGTCATAACTTTGAATCAGTTGCCAAGCATCTGAATTTTGATCACGTAATCACGGGGATGCTACAACAGTCGTTAAGTGTGAAAAACAGTCCTAAGTAACTTTTTTCAATGCTGTTGTAGCTTTGAATGGCCACTATATGAACTGTTGTAAATCAACAGTACTTGTATTTTAAACAGGGCCAGGTGTTTTATTGAAACTTATTTTTTTGAAAATAGTCAGATTCTTTTTTTTTTTTTTTTTTTTTTTTGGGTTGGTTGGTTGGTTTCGTTTTGTGACATGGAAGAATTAATGTTTGCTTTATTTTTTAAAAAAAACTCAGGACTTGCTAATCTTTGCTCATTGAGGGACAAATGCCTCTTGGATCATATTTGCACTTAGAGCTACATTTTAGAGAACTGATTCCCTGCATAGATCAAGGGGAAATGTTGCTTTGATATAGCTGTCTGCAAATTCTTCACTTTTGTTGCTGGGTAGGTTCTTCCACATAAAGCAGTCTTAATATACTCAGAGAAGGACCATGTTCTTATGAGGAGCTCTGGTTTTCAGGTGGCACAGTGGGATTCCATCTTTGTTGTTGTTGTTGTTGTTGTTGTTGTTGTTCAGGAAATCCTTTGAAATGGGCTTATCTGTCAAGAGACCACTGAGCATCTAGCATGAAAGTATCTATGGAGATTCTCAGTCATCCAGATTATGGTTGTCCCAAACCCAAAGGTGCTTTTTCCAAAAGGCAACTGGACTTCCTTGGACCTTTTCCTTGAAAATGTTTCATCCAAGAAACTTCTTCAGTTCTGACTCAATGGTGAGGAATAGAGGGATTTAAATTACTTTTGGAAAAGCATCTTTGGGACATCTGGCATAAAAATTCTGGGACACACTTGATGGGTCATGCTTAATTCAGGCTGCATCTGGTTAAACTACAGGAAGGGGAACCCAAACAAAACTTTTGGGAATCTGTTGTTCAGGCACTCTGAGGTGGATGCCAGAAGGCCATTGGTCAGCTTCAGTATTTAAACAAAAATCAACATTATTAAAGGTGCCAAAAAAGATAAAAGTTCCACAGAAAATTATAAATATGAGCGCGCGCGCACACACACACACACACACACACACACACACAATTCTATTCTAGAACAAAATAATTCCTCAGTATTTGGTGTTGCCTGAGGTAACCCCCTCACCACCAATCCAGGACTAAAACCAACTCTAAAAAGTGTTTCTTGCCCAAAACCTGACAGAAACCCTTCTTTCCTCTGAGGGATTAGATAACTGCTTCTGAACACATCAGGCTGGTTAGTTATGTAAAGGGCCAGCTGTTCCCTACTATACCGTAACAAAAAAATAAAAACAACGTTATAACATAAACTAAATCAAATACAGGAAGTCTTCGATGTATGAGCATGTATGAGCACAATGGGGACCAGAATTTCCGTTTTTTAAGCAAAGTGAGCTGTACACAATTAATGACCTTTTTGCCATGGTTGTTAAACCATGGGATGCAGGAACCATAGTAAATACATGCCAATTGCCAAGCACTAGAATTTAATCACTTCATCCTGCAGATGCTGTGATGGTTGTTAAGTGTGAATGCTGGTTACGAGTTACTTTTTTCAACTTCAAACAGACACTAAGCAAATGGTTGTAAATTGAGGAGTACCTGTCATAATAATACTCCCATTCAAAATCATGCCAAGAAATGGCATTCTGAGTAATAAACATTCACCTACTCCAGCACAGAAACCAACCGTTCTATCTATGCCCCCAAGTCAGTAGTGGCTTTCAATTTCGCTCACTACTGGTTTGCTCGTGGGCATGTGCGTATGCTGCGCTACTGCTCATGCGCAGAGACATCCGGGCGGGTGGTTGGAGCCTCCCGCCGTAGCCGCTACCAGTTCGCCTGATCCGGGGCGAACCGGTAGCAACCACCACTGCCTCAAGTCCTTCTGGAAATGCCATATTTTAGGGATTTTCTTAAATGCCAACAGAGTTGGTAATGCTATGACCTCAGGAGCATTATTTGAAAGGAGAGGGACAGCACTGGAAAAGGCATGCCACCATAGTTCCTGAAAGTGTTCAAAAGGGATTCATAAGGGTGTTTCCTTGGGTGATCAGAAACCATTGAGAGAAAGAAAAATCCTGAACCTTAAACAGGACGACCAGGACCTTGAATTGCATCTAGAAGCAACTTGGCAACTAATACTCCTCTCCCAGTAGTGGTGTCACTTGAGCAAATCAGTTAATTGAATCATTGCATTCTTAATCAGTTTTAACTAATGCTCTTCAAAGGCATCACTATATATAGTGTGTTGCAATAATCGGGTTAAGAGATGACCAACAAGAGCCTGGATAGCTCAGCAGACTAAAAGCATTGTGATTAACACCAGCTGTCTGCAATTACTGTAAGTTCGAATCTCACCAGGCTCAAGGTTGACTCAGCCTTCCATCCTTTCTAAGGTAGGTAAAATTGAGGACTCAGTTTGTGGGGGCAATAAGCTGACTTCGTATAAATATACAAAAGTGTGTAGGCTATTGCTTAAAGTATTGTAAGCCGCCCTGAGTCTCCGGAGAAGGGCGGCATATAAATCAAATTTTTAAAAAAACTTGTTTTGCAATCATTGATTTAGCATCTCAAGTCTTGTAAAATTTTCCATGTTTCTTAGTATGAGCCTCTGAAACTGAAAGAAAAATGTTGAACATAGAATACAAACAGAGATGAAATTGCCCAGAATGGAAACAGGATTTTAAAAAAAGAGAAATATCAGATGAATCTGTAGTTGAGGAGTTAAATCTTCAGGAGATGCAGAATCATCAGAGCATTACAAAAAAAACAGTAAATTCTGGCAATAAAAGCTGGTATTTCCTACTGTTTTGATCATGGGCTATTAAACGGAATAATCCCAATAATTTATTCTTTACCTGAAGAACTCGGAACTTGTGGTAAGATCAATGTCTCAAATGTCCCCAGAAGAACCCAAAGTTAAGTGAGGTAAATGACATAGGGAAGCATAGTCCTTGAAAGTTGATGCTAATTTTTGACATGCATTTTTTAATTGTTTGTGCTACAATAGGCAAAACTGATTACTCCACCAGGGAATGCAGGAAGTGATGTTTGTTTATTTGTAACCTCAAAGGACTCTCAGTCAGCTACTTCAGTGGGGAAAGGGCTCGACCAGATAAATTCTTCCCCAGGGAAGTTCCCAGCTCTCCAGCCAACCTTGATATTGGTAACTGATTTGTGGTTTTCTTTTCTTTCCTTTTGTGCTTTCAGAGTTGACCTATCCTGGGCGCAACATAACTGAACAAGCTTCTGCAGGATGAAAAGATGGCAGGGCGGCTGCTTGCACCACCAGGCCCTGACAGTTTTAGGCCTTTCACTCCGGAATCTCTGGCTAACATTGAGAAGCGCATTGCAGAAGAGAAGAAGAAGAAGCGTCCTAAGCAAGACAGCAGTCACAGAGATGACGATGAAGAGAGCAAACCAAAACCAAACAGTGACCTGGAGGCAGGGAAGAGTTTGCCTTTCATCTATGGGGACATCCCCAAAGGCCTGGTTGCTGTGCCACTGGAGGACTTTGACCCTTACTATATGACGCAGAAAGTGAGTCAACAAGCAACCACCTATGTAAAAGTCAGCCTTCTGATGGCCAAAGGAGTTACAGGTTTGGGTGGCCGGAGGCTTCACGTGAAAAGTGGCCATACATACATCTATATGGCCTTTGTTTGCAAAGATGTGTCTTGTCTTTGGGTTGTTGTGGGATGGGAGGTAAAAGGAAGTGGGAGAAAGTTAAGGGAGCAATCACTTGGGCAGCTGAGTTTTTCAAAACCATGTCATTGTACAAGTTGGAAGATTTAATGGGGAGGCAGTAATATATCTGAGAAAGATGGCAAATGAGGCTGAGAAAAAGATTGATTTTTATTAGCAAATGGTCCATTGAAATCCAGATAAGCTAAAAAAAATGTCCCTTACACCATGGTTATATTCCCAGAGGAAAAAAGGAAAATAGGATGAGGTTAGTGGTTCAATTGTAGTTGCAAATATGCAAATGGGTACAGAAGTGGTGTTTTGCGGCACCACGAGATGCCCCAAAATTTTCTGGGGAAAACAATGACAGTGACTCCCACTTTTTTGGAGGGGGGGGGGGGAGAAACAGGAAATGCAGCTGTTAAATATTAAAGTTTAACTTCTTAGGAAAATATGTGGAATAGAGGTGAACCAGATAGCAATATGGAGAGAAAGAATCAGTCTCTCACCTGTATGAAAGCATATAATCCATATAATTGATGACTGTCAAGCTAGAGTAGCTTGTATAAATTGGCTAAAAAGAATGAGATGAGTGGAATTTCTTATTTTTTTTCCCAGTGGGTGCCTACAAATGAAACCAAGTTCCAGCATTGGGGATTCTAAGTGGAAAACAAGACTTCTGTCAGCATATAAATGATATCCTCATATGAATAATGACAGACAGAGCTTATTTGTCTGGTAGCAATTGCAGATGCTCCAGCCTTTCTAGAGAATGCTAAGCAGACCGAGAAAATTACTACTAGGGTTAGGATTAATACCACTGTCCACACATTGCTCAGATTTCTATATGAATCAGTCTTGTTTCTTATTTCAGAGGTCATTTTAATCTTGCGCAATATCTGGGAGTAGCAGGGGGCAAGACAGTTTAAGATGTTGGAATCTTGAACACTTATCTCTCTTCCCATGGTTTCAGGCTCTTGATTCCAGCATCTTATACTTCCACTAGACCGGTGTTTCTCAACCTTGGCAACTTGAAGCTGGGTGGACTTTAACTCCCAGAATTCCCCAGCCTGGCTGTCCACCCAGCTTCAAGTTGCCAAGGTTGAGAAATATTGCACTAAACAATGTCCATCTCATGGCTTTATTTTCTGTTCATTCCAGATACTTGGCTATGTTTACTTCACATGCCTAACTTGGAGACTGAATAACACATTTTCTGAGTAGCACATTGAACTACAAGTTACCCCTACAGGCTGGATTCAGACAGTGTGCACAGGGGGAAAAAAACTAAGTCGGGCTCAGCCTGAGTAAATTATCTTCTAACCTTTTATCTGACCTGCCTGTTTGTGTTTTGTGATCATTTGCAGTGCACCCATGTGAGAAGTAAGAATTGCATTGAAAAGGATGCTTTCTTACATATATCTGCCAACTTCTCACAAGTTTGTTTCTTACAATAACATGAATAGGAGCCTCTTTCACTCTTCCTCCACCTTCTTCAATTGATGCATTTGGGTGTATTTTGGATTTTTATTATTGCAGATCTGAAGGCTGACTTCCAGAGTATATGGTTAGTAAGGGATCTCTTGGTGTTCTCTGAGCTTCCTTGATTTCTTGCAGACATTTCATTGCCCAAACTAAGTAACATCATCAGTGCTAGTAAGGAATGGCGTTTGCTTTCAGTTTACATTCTAGTGGCTTGCCTGTCTGTGTGGGTGGGTGTAGTCTTGGAGGTTCTTTGGTTGGGCTGTTTACTGTTTACTGTCTTGTTTGGCAGTTTCTTGGTTGAGGTATTGCTTACTTGATTATTGGTCTGATGTTAACCTTGGGGTTAATCTGCTGATCTCGGTGCTAATTGCTGATGGAGAAGTGTTTGAGTCGTTTTGTTCCTTTTTGGACAGGGTGATAGTCCCTTTTGTCTATTGTGTCTATTGATGGCTGTTCTATCAGAGTGCCAGGCTTCTAGAAATTCCCTGGTGTTTTTGGACTTGGCTTGGTCTAGGATGGTCACATTTTCCCAATTAAAACTATGGTTAAATCTGTCTATATGTTGTGAAATTAAAGAATTTTCATCATATCTTCTGACTGCTAGTTGGTGTTCGGAGATACATTCTGCCAGTTTTCCGCCTGTTTATCCTACATAGTGGTTGTTGCAGTCCTTACATTGTTTATTGTGGATGACTCCTGTTTTTTTCTTCTGGGGTTGTTGGGTCTTTTGATCTGCCTAGAACCTTTCTTTTTAGAGAAACAACTCATCTCCCACAAGGGAAGCTGTGTAAGGACTTTATTTAAATGAACCTAAACACGCTACAGCAATCCGGAATAGCAAAAGAAGAAAATAGAGCATCTGTACAACATATTCCAACAAAATGGATATCCACACAACTTTATCAAAAGGTCCCTGACCACTCAACCTTATCCAGCCCTACCAACACAAACCCTAAAAAGAATCACACCGTACATCAAGAAGATCTCAGAAACCAACAGACTACGACAACTACATGGAATCAGCATAGCACACAAGCCAACTAAAGCCCTTCCAAACATCCTAAGAAGACTAAAAGGAAGCTGGCAGTGAAAAGGTCTTGAGGAGGCTTTGCTTCAAAATCTTCTTTTAAAATATATACATAATGCACATTCTGTATTGAGTATAGAGTGTCCTGGTTTAGGAATGAACAGGTTTTCCTGAGCTAAGGGGCCTCTGGTAGTTGTTTACAGCATGCTGAAAGCTGCACTCTAGAATTGGTGAACCCAAAGGAAGGGGAAAGACTAGAGCAATAAATAAATATGGTGTAAGTATTGAATAAATAGAAGACATCAGTGAATAATAAAGCAGTCTCTGAGCAAATGCTTCCAATAGGTTCAAAAGAAAGTCATGAAAACCTTTAGTCAATTAATAGTGCCCAACGGCTTTTATGGAAACTGAAGACAAACTGTAATAAATCAAGTAACATGAGTGCACACCCACACACATAAACCACTGGTCATCAAGTTAGAATGGAAGAAAAGTAATATTTTAAAGGCAACTGGGTCAATCTGAAAATTTTCTAAGCATTCACTTTAATTGATTACTCTGAACTTATAAAGAATATTATTCCAGAACTTTTGTCCATTTTTTAAATTTTATAACTATATTCATAGTTTTTTTTCTTAGGAGCCGTGGTGGTGCAGTGGTTAGAATGCAGTACTGCAGCTTATTTCTGATCACCGGCTGCCAGCAGTTTGGCAGTTCGAGTATCACTAGCTCAAGGTTGACTCAGCCTTCCAAGGTCGGTTAATGAGGACCCAGATTGTTGGGGCCAATATGCTGACTCTGTAAACTGCTTAGTGTAAAGCACTGTGAAGCGGTATGTAAGTCTAAGTGCTATTGCTATTGCTTTTCAGAGAGTTGGAAACCATTTTCAAGTGGTTTTCTTCCTTTGTGTACTAATCATTGTTGTCAATGGAAATATGAACCACCATTTGCATCTTGTTAACCATCTATGTATCCCTCTATTCTAGGTTCCGTTTACCTAGTCTATCATATTGTTTGCTTATTAAATTTATTTGCCATCCATCTCACCAAGGGGCTTTACAACGCTGGGTGGTTTAAATAAATTTAAAATGTGAATAAACTAAAAAAAATGAATGCAGATTAGATCAAGGGTGAAATGCTACTGATTCGGGGCGGTTCTCCTGAACTGGTAGTGAAAATGCTACTGGTTTGCCCAAACTGGTAGTAAAAAAAATGCTTTAAAAAGTTAAAAAAAAAAAGTTCTACGATAGCACAGTGCAGCTGATCATCTGAACTTTTTAAAAACTTTTTAAAGCATTTTTTTACTACCATTTTGGGCACTAGGTAGTAAAAAATGCTTTTAAAAAGTAAAATAAAGGTTCTGGGACATTAAGATGTGCTGTGGAATCCTCAGAACTTTTTTTTTTTTTTTTTACTTTTTAAAGCATTTTTATTACCTATTGTCCAGAGGTGAAATGCTGCCAGTTCTGACCGGTTCTCCTGGTGGTGGAAATTATGACTAGTTCCCCGAACTGGCAGAGATCATCTCTTGCTGGCCCTGCTCCCGCCCACCCAGCCCCTTCCAGGATTCCCCACGTGGCCCAATTTTGCTTCCAGGTAAGTGCAGGGAGGCTTCCCTGAGTCCTGCTAGGCCCAAAATGGGGAGTGGGAGTCCATTTTTGTCCCCAGGAGGCTTCCCTGAGGCCTGGTAGGCCAAAAATGGGGGATGGGAGTGATGTGAAACAAAGACAGAAAGAAAGAGGGGTGGGAGAAAGAAAGGGAGGGAAGGAGAAATAAAAGGAGGGAAAGGAGAAAGGAAGGAAGGAAGGAAGGAAGGAAGGAAGGAAGGAAGGAAGGAAGGAAGGAAGGAAGGAAGAGGGAGGGAGGGAAAAAGGAGAGGAAGGAAGGACCACAAACCTGGCACTAGACACAGAGGATACCTTGAAAGAGCATAGCAATCCAGGGCTAGAAGACACCTGAAGATCATCTAGTCCAACCTCCTGCTCCAACAGGACATTGTTAAAGTGAGTTTCTGTCTTTTGACACACACCCCCAGTCACATGACTATATAGCCATGCCCGCCCAGTCATATGACACACACACACACGCCAAAGGCACGCCCACAGAACCGGTAGGAAAAAAAATTAGATTTCACCACTGGATTAGATGGACATTGTATACGCAACTGAAAATGTACAGGTCACATTTACTGTATAGCTAAGAATGGCACCTCCACTAATTTTTATACCAGATCATCTATTCTTGGTGTCATGCTTACTTGAAATAGAGGAATATTTAGAAACCAAGACTGATGAGAAACCAAGGCTGCCCATAATAAAGTTGTTAGCTGGAGCGTTGGATATTGGTGCCTTCTTCTGTAGAGAAGTCTTTTAGTCTTATTCTCTTGAAGGCTTCAGGAGCTTAGAACATATTATTTCAAGGAATTTTCAGGAGATAATTGGAACCACAGGGGGAGGCATTTGCATTCTGCAATAGTTTAGGGACATGCTTTGTGTTTTTACCTGTTTTATGTGTTGGTGACATTTATGTTTTAAAAACAAAACCAACAAAGGCATCATATAGCAAACAATAATAGGCATCCAAAACAAGAATCTGGAAAAAAAAACTCTTAGTCCCCAGAGAATCATAGAAAAGAGATGAAGATGGGAGAGATGTGTTCTGCACCCATGGAGAATAACTAAAAACTCTAGTTATTCCCCAAAACTCTAGTTATTCCCCAATAGACAAGCAGTAGGTTCTCCAGGTATAAATCTGCTGGCAATAGGAAGCCCCAGGATATTTCAGGAATGGTGCGGAAATAGACAGCCTTGGATCCTTTAAATAATGACTCTTCCTTTCCCCAGTGAGTCCACTTGATTTGAACCTTCCAACAGAGAGAAAAATGCTAATAGGAAACTACAAATATAAGTATCCTTCCACCACCCCCGCCCCCAACTTTCCAATCCTAAAAAATATATTGTATTTTAAATCATGAACCACATAAACCAGAAAGTCTTCAGGTTTAGCATATGATCTGCCACTTCCAATCCCTTGCACCCTCTTAGGGTGATATAATTGTCAAGAAATAAACTTCAGACTCCAAAAACTAGAAGGCTTTCTAAATACAAATATTTTAACACTGTGGCAAAAGGCCAGCGAAGCAAAAGAACAATTTGCATCCAAAGACGGCTTGCCTGAAAATGATTATAACCATGTTGATGTTTCCCAGTAGATTCCCAGTAAAGTATTTGAACTTAATCCCATGTTATTGCATGCTTAAATTGCACCCTAACATGAATTTGCTTGGGAATGAGACCCACAGAAGAGAATATTTGTAGCTCAGGATTAAACTGTGGAGTCTTTGGTGCTCTCTGAGCTTTGTGGTTTTCTTGCTGATGTTTCATTACCAAAGCAGGTAACATCAACAGCGCATTGATGATGTTATCTAGTTTGGTAATGAAACATCTGCAAGAAAACTACTAAGTTCCAAGAGTACCAAGAAACTCCACGATTAGTCCCACAGAATTCAGGGAAGACATAAATCAGATTGCAGTGTTATACTATTATGTATGTAATAGAACTGAGATCTGAAGATGAGCTTGTATTTGATACCATGCCAAGCATGGGTAAACTTTGGTGAACAAAAGGACAGAAAATGGTATTTTGGAAGGAATGAAGGGCTGCAGGCTAAGTAAAGCTATGTCATGGATCTGGTGTGGCTGAAGTTTTGGGAGGATTCTTTATTTGTACATTGTGATATTCTATTTCCCTTTTGAAAATAGCAGAACTTGCCATCAGTTTTCAATAGCTATGGTCAGAGAGACACCAAGGACTGCTCCAAAGAGACTTGAAGGTCACAGGCCAATCCCAATCATAAATACATAACATTGTCCATTTCTATATAGGAAACCTATATGTTGTTTTAATCATTTGCCTTTTTATCATATCTGGTATTACTAAGTGCCCATGATTTCCTATTGTATAGATAGCTACTGTATATGTCAGTGAGACTGAACTCATGTGCTTCTAATGTAGAGCCTTCTTATGATGAGAATGCTGTAAAGATTTTTTAAAAATCATTGCATACATTACATGACACTATTCCATCACTTTTGAGATTTTGATAGTCATACCATTTGTTTATTCTCTGCAGAGTATTTTGATGGATATGAGAAACATTTTCTTTTTGTTTCTATATTGGGCCTTCCTTAGAAAAATAATCTCAATTTTTAGCTGAACCATAATCTCCATCCCATTTTTATTTTTTATTTTTTATTTTGGTATCGGATTAATGTAGAAACATTATGGGATGGGCATAGCATGGCTGAAATGTTATTATGAATTACTTTTCTTCTATGCTTTTAATCATGATTTTGAAGACCATAAAATCTTTGCTACTATGATTATTTGGGGGCTTTTATCCATTCATTTTCCATACACGAAGATATTTGCAAATTCAAGTAAAAAGCATATAAAATTCATTGCGGAAAATGCAATGCTTCACTTTTCCAAAACAAAGCAAGATTTCTTTGGCTTTTTGATTCCTATAAGCAAAAAAAGAAATTCTTTATATATAATAATCCAATAATTCATTATAAGGTAAAGTAAGAAATGGCTGCCATTTGGAGGATTCTTGAAATATGGTGCAAAAAATATATAAAAGGAGCAGTAAGAAAAAGAAAAGAATGCCATGTATATTTGCAGCATCTGGCATTTATGGGATTTTACATTTCCATGGCAACTGATGCTTTCATTTTATATTTGCTCATTTCAGAAACAACACAGACACTGATGATAAAACTTGATCAGACTTTTGCATGACCAACAAAGGAAATAAAAGTTTGGCTAAACCTACTGGGCTGTCTCTGGTTTTCTAGCACAGTCAACAATAACTTGCAACAAATCCAAATGTTGACAAAATCTGCTCTGCAATTTACACCTGGGATCACCAGGAAGAACCTAAATGCTTTTATATGTCTGAATAACCACTCTATATTTACAGGAAATGAATTGACAGAAATTATATTTACCTGCCAGCCTATAATATTATTAATATATATGAAATTTACAGTATATGGACCTTCATGGCTGTCTGCAATAAACAGATTCTGTGAGCACAAGCAACTTGCTCATTGTAACATGAGCACTTCTATTCGTATAGAACAATCAACTGCAGCCCACTCAAATATGTGTATAAATGTTAAAATAACAGTATGTTTTTAAGCAACAGATGATTGGCAGCCATATTGTTCTTCTCAGTATTATCATAAGGGGGGAAAAAAACTACACAGGAAGAAGGGGAAACCAAATTTCTCAGTTGAAGTGTTGAAGTTTTGCAGAGGGAGGCAGATTGTTTTTTTTCCCCCCTTAATTTCCTGTGGAAGCAAATTATAGTACCTTTCTATAGTACCTTTAGCCATACCATGACTTTTAATTGATCAAAGACATAGGACTCTGACAGCTTATAGCTCTCCCTTGTTGTAGATCAGGGGTGTCAAACTTGATTTCATTGAGGGCCATGTCAGGATTGCGTTTGACCTCAGGAGAGAGGGCAGGGCATGGCCAGTTCATCATCACTCCTGTCAGGAGTGCCTGTGGTGGCCCAAGCTCTGTTTTCAGCTGCGACAGCCTCCTGCAACCCTCTGCCAGTGAAAACAGAGCTCGGGAGGGCTGCCCGCAGCCGTCCTGAGCTCCATTTTCACTGGCAGAGGCACTGTGGGCCAATCCTTCACTGTTTCCAGGGCGGTCCTGTGGGCCAGATCTAAGCACCCATCAGGCCAGATCTGGCCCATGGGCCTTGAGTTTGACACGCCTGTTGTAGATGCTCAGACTCGTCCCCATGGTACAGTGATGACAAACCCATGACATGTGCGTCAAAGGTGATACACCATGACATTTGGTTTGATATGCCAGCATTCACTAACACGTAACAACAAATATTCTCAAAAACATACTCCTTTCTCACACAATTTTTGAAGCTTGCAGAGGCTGCACGAGAATAGGATGTGCTCATCCATAGCCTCCAGACCCTCTGAAAGTTGCACAAGATGGCCATGCTTTTGCACAGTCTTTGGAGCCTCCAAAAATTGCCCGAGAACAGGAAATGCTTTTATGTGGTTTTCGGAGGCTGCAGAGGCTATGGAAGAGCATTCTCCAAAGCTGCTTCAAGATTGAAGGCCTTGTGAGTCCCGGAGCAGCCTCAGGTAAGTCACAGAGTCAGTCATCAGAAAGAGAACATGGCCTAAAGATAGATGGTGCATGGCTGATCCAAGGGGATCCTGGGCCATGGGTGGAATCACACTATTTCTCAAGGCTTGTGCTTCTTCGGAAATGGCATGAAGTGGCCTTTTCAAGTGGCAGCAGTGCTGCTATGGCTGAAACCAAGGCCCAGCTTCTACTTCAGGCCTAGCCTTGGGACTGCCCCTGACTGCCACTGTCCAGAGTGGCCTAGATGGAATTGGTGAGATAAAGAATTGTTTCTCTTTTGGGGGGGGGGGGGGATGCCAGCAGAGTCGTTAGGCATTTTCCGAAATTTTGACACACTGAGCCCAAAACATTCACCATCACTGCCCTAATACAAATGTATAAAAGTGTGGTTCAGTTTCACTTTTTGCACTCTTTTATTAGTCAGCTGAGAGGCAAACTGGTTGATGTGGTTTTCATAGCATTTTGAAAATGGTGGTGAAGATGACTGCAAATTAGTTTTAAATAATTTCTAAGACTCTGGAAACTGAATATATCCTCTTGTCTTCATTCAACTCAAATTTATCATACTTGTTGCTCCATTTATAACTTGGATAAATTGGAGTAATTTTTAAATATGTATGCATGCATGCATGTAGTTAGTTAGTTAGTTAATTAGTTAGTTGCTTGCTTACACATTAGATAAGCATTTTTTAATCCATCGGTTGCAATGTTCTTCCAGAGCTTCACAAAAGCAGTGGTTGTTCCATTTCTTTCAGTTGTCTTTTCTTCTCCATATGGATATAAGCCTTGTGGTTGCACTTGAGATCAAGTTGTACATTTGCTGTTCAAGTTAGTTCTGTTTTGGGCATCAAAGTTGGGCAGTTCTCTGGACCATAGCCAGGGATACAGAGAAGGAAGATTTCAAGTGTGTCTATGGAACCTTCCATACTACCACAGGATTTGGTTGTGCAGTTGCCATGACTAATTCACAGAATTTTATGTAGTGGTCCTAAATGCAGTGGGCCTTTTTCCATTTGTAATCTTCCAGTGTTTTCCTATCACTTCCTTTTTTTTTTCTTTCTTTTTCATTTTCAGTAAGGAAAATGGATTGGTAATATGAGAAGTCACCCATAAGGAAGTATGGGGTGTGTGGGTATGTATGGGTGTAGATGTGTTTAGGGATGGAAATGTGCCTGAGCTTCAGGAGTAGAGATTTTGTATTTGCATTGTTTTCCAAAGAAAAGCAGAAAGGGCTTTGCAGAGAACGAAGGTTGCTTCTTCTCTGTGATTGGGCAGGTACTGTATATTCTTTATTCTAATTTATAAAATGGCATCTAATACAAGTCCATATGCTACATAAATACTAGAAGAGGAGTAAGATCTCACTAAAAATGCAAAGCAATCTGACTCATTGGATGGAGAGAAACTAAAATGTTCTAGTTATATTTATTAAGGAAAACCATGTTACTTGACTGATTGTCTTTCTAAGGTTTCCCTGTTGTTGGTTGTTATATCTCTTTCACTGAGCTACATACTGATATATTTTAAACAGTTAAATAACATGTGATCCTGTTTTTGAAAGCCATTCTATACACAATACAGAAAGAAACAGGAGCAGTAGTTGCAGAATTCTAGTCTGTTCCAATTAAATTCCAGAGAAAGCGTTTGGATCAATCTTGGAATCTCCCCTCCATATAGAAGAAAAATGTTTCATAGTGCACTACATGTAAATGTTATGTGCAGAGTGTAACTCTCAAAACAAGATGGCAGCTTGCTATAATGTCAGACCTTAGAGACAGCTAAGACTTTAATATCAAAGTCATGAATGGTAAAGCTATTTTTATTACAGGGTTATAGTAACAGAACTTTGCTGAATGTGTCTCTCCCCTCCCTGCCTTTATCCTAAAGAGAACTGGGGAGTGGGGAATGTCCAATCTGAAATTTTGTCTAACTCTATTCCTGCTTTGGACTGAGATTTCTCTTATTTTACTGTTGCCTTGGCTGTGTCAAGTCTTCCTCAAGGTTTTTTCACAGCCCATTACATCTAGTCTATTCTTTCACTCTCCATGTGCTACTTCATACCTCCTTTTCTGGGGTAAAGGCTGAGAAATACCTTGTAATACAGTTATGCACATTTCACAGTGGGACCTATTCTCAGGTAAATGAAGCCTTAATATATAAATTTGCTTTAAGGATGTAAGCTACTGTTGTTGTTAATATTATTGCTGCTGTTGTTGCTGCTTTTATGTGCTGCTTTAAAAGAGCTGTCAGATTAATTAAAGTAAAAGTATATTGTGGAATATCTTCAAAATGATTTCAACACAGAGAATCACCCAGCTAACAAGATTCTTTATAAGAATAATATATTCATGGTTTTTGAATTAAATATGTATGCTTTCTTCCTAGGTTTATGAATGTGTAACTTTTCCTTCTTTTTCTCTTTCTCTGCAGACCTTTGTAGTACTAAACAGAGGCAAAACACTCTTCCGATTTAGTGCCACGCCTGCCTTGTACATTTTAAGTCCTTTTAATCTGTTTAGGAGAATAGCTATTAAAATTTTGATACATTCATATCCTTTTCATAGTAATGTGTACCACTTATTCTGAAGTCATTATTTCCTGTTTTGCTGGATTAATGGGCTGCCTTTAAAAAACGCATTATTTGGATTTAAAAACATATTTTATAGAAAAAGCCTGCCTCAGGGAGATTGAAATTTCCCTAAGCAACTGTAAGAGTAGGTGAATGAAAGTGAATTTATTAGGGATGATGTTTCATAATTAGGGAATGTATGTACAAGATATGTCCGTAGATTTGAATACAGTCTGTCTTTGACTTACGACTGTTTATAAAAAATTGTTTGATGTTTTGGCTGCATTGAAAAAAGTGACTTACCACCAGTCCTCATATTTACAACTGTCATCATGGTCACATGGTCAAAATTTTCATATTTGGCAATCAACATGGTTTATGATAGTTGCAGCATCCTGGGATCACATGATTGCCCAGAGAATTTCTGACAAACAACAAAAGAACCCAGGTTTACTTAATGATGGTTCACTGAATGACTTGGGGCAAAAAAGGTTGTAAAAGCACGTGAGATTCACTCAACGGCCACATTGCTGGTCATAAGTTGAAAACTACCTGTGACTGATATTCTGCAAGAAGTGCTTACTATCAAGCAGAACTCATGCTAGAGAAAACTTGAAAATGCTACTGTTTTCTCTTATTCTCTATGTCAGACAGTGCCTCTGCTCACCACATACATCCCAATGCATTCTATATATATCTCCATATTCAGATGCCGCAGGAATGAAAGAGGGAGGCTGGGAGAGATCTGCCCATTGTTATGTGGGGCTGCATCTTGACACACACACACACACACACACAGAGAGAGAGAGAGAGAGAGAGAGAGAGAGAGAGAGAGAGAGAGAGAGAGGAGAGAAGGATAATATGGAATCTAAATATTATAAAATGAATCAAATTATTAATTTCAAAAGAGAGATAAATATTAATTCTAAATGTGTAGTTATTGCCTTTCTGGTGAATCCATAAACAGCCCATAAAACTATCTTGCAATTAAGGTATAATTCTCAAATCTAAAAACTGAATAGTCATAATTCACCTTTTCCAACGTACTGTTTCTATGTATGTGCAGACATAGGATTATATATGTATGTATGTGCAGACATAGGATTGTCTGATTATATGATACCATTCATTCAAAGACATTCATTTTGCCTATTTTACTGACTGGGCCTTGATTTGTGATAGTTTTTCTGGGTCTAATTCAGTTCTTATAATTTCCTTTTTTTCTTCCCAGTGAACTGGCAGGCCTCTTTTTAGATCTTCTCATCTGCCTGCAGCAACTGCCTAAGAAATGAATAGGGGCATACAATTGCCCTAGACAGACCTGGATGCTCAATTGTCCTTTTTTTTCCCCCTTCACTTTTGCAACAATATATGAAACTCCCCAAACCAATTCACATTAAAACACAGGGAATAGGTTCACCCTTTATACTAAACCACAATGTGTTTGATTTGTTTCTAGCTTAGCATGAGGCATTAATGAAGCTAACAAATAAACTCTGGTTTCATAACCACATGATTTGGAGTTTCCTGATTTGTTTTGTGTTCCAACCAAGCCTCTGTCTAATCCACAAGTAAACATAAAAAGTTTTTGAAATCATTGAAACTCTTTTTTCCTTTTTAATCCAGAAAAATGTTTGACTCATGAAGTAGAATTTTCTTATCTTTCTACTCAGAAAATCTCTGTTTATTTAGCTCTAAATTGTTTAGACTTAAATAAGTCTAAAAGTGTTTAAGAAATGAGGCTTGTCAAACTTCATCCACATAGGGATGTGAGTTAGATTGAAACCCCTTGACTCCCAGCCGTTCAATTTATGAGCCAATTATAAAAACCTCAGTTCCTGCAGTTTTCTCATGAGGGGTAGCTGTCCAAAATGCAAGTGGGCAATCTCAAAAACTCTCCTTTATCCAGAAAGACTACACCAGCTAGTATTCACCATCCTGCCACCAATCACCACTGCAATGCTATCCCTGCTCCTTCAGGGACATCTAGTCCACAATAAATCCTCACCAGAAGACCAAGACATTTTCTCATTTGAGGTGGTATCAGTTTGAAATATGAATATGAAACCACCACTGGGTAGTATATACACTATTCCAAATCAGATAGGCTTCTTTTTTATGATTTTTTCTCCTGAACATTCATATGTGAAAGGATTTTTATTTATTCCTTAATCAAGGAAATGTCCTAAATGTGTAGGTATATTTTGCAAAAGTTGCACTCCTGATGTTGCTGAAATATTGGACACATTGGCTGTCATTTTCTAGGGATGATTGGAGATGTAGCTAAGCAGTTTCAGGAATGACAGGTTTTTTTTCTAAAGACTTACACTGGATCCTTTCCAAAAAAAAAAGTTGGAAGTTCTTGATAAATGAACTAATTAACGAATTGATAAGTGAACTGATAAATGAATTAATGGAATTTAATGGAGTCTAAATCATTAATGAATTATTATTATTGCCCTACATGAACTGAAAACCCTTATGATTAGTCATATCTGGATGTCCATAGTCTGCATCTAATTATGAGAATCCTGTGTCTCCTCAGTAAATTGAGCATAATTCAATACAATTGCAGTACAAGTGAGTTCAATTCCAGTTAAGGTTCCCAAAGCACTCCTTTGTGCTCATGTGGTTGGGTTCAGTATAATCTAAACTGTAAAAAGGTGTAACTCCTTCTCAAGCCAAAGTCAAATCTAGGCATATTGTCACATTTGTTATCAGAAAAGTTTCAAATCTACACTTTATTAATACTATTTCTTGGTGGGAAAAGCGTTTGATTTTTGTTCCCAAATTTAAACAAGTAAGATATACCATCAGCTTGATGTTCTTTTCTTTATGTCAATAAGAAATTCCTTAACTTTTGTGCTTCCTTGACTTTGTTTTACAGTATTTAGCATGATCATTATGTGCACTATTTTGACGAACTGTGTGTTCATGACTTTTAGTAACCCACCAGAATGGTCGAAACAGGTGGAGTAAGTAATAATATTTTTGTTTGTTTCACTTTGATTGTTTATAATATCTAGCAATTCTTTAAAGTAATAGTTGCCAATTTTGAAAGAAAAGTGTGCCATATATAAACCCGCTGCCCAATGTGGTTTACAATATCAAGCTGGGAGTTAATTGAACATGTTCTCACTCTTGTCATAAATGTTTCTCAAAAGAAAGACAGGATGCCTTCTGTTTAAAATAGATAATTATTAGATTATTTTTTTGTGTGTATATTGAATCTCTCCAAGATGGATAATTTTAGAAAGTTTTTAATGTTGCTTGGTTAGGCAACATAATTGAAAGGGTTTTGACTTCTTGTACAAGCATTAACTATATCTCCTTTCAAACAGGATTAATAGGCTGAAATGGCATTAATAGGCCTGATGGATTTTGATGTAGAATCTGATAAAGAGGCTGTTATCTTGGGTCAGAAATGGCTTTCAGTAACAACAATGGCACCAAGCAGACCATTTGGGAATAGTAGGCATTGCTACTTGAATCTTAGATTATGGTGCCTGAAGTCTGTTGCTGAAGTCTGCTGGGGAATTGTGATATGGAGTTCCTACAATCCTCTCCAAAGATTTTCCACTTTATATAAAACCACTGGAGATCACCAGGAAATCTGGTCCATAATGTTGTTGATATGCATTTTTTTTCATACCACCTATTTGGGAAATAACAAACCTCTCCAAATGCTTACCTTCAGGAATTAATTGTTTGAAGAATATAATATATTATATAATATATTAAAACTGAGACCTTATCTTAAATGTCTTAGGCCCGGATTACCTAAGGGAATGCTAATTTCTAGATCAATCTTGGCAACTTTAAGATGTGTAGACTGCAATTCTCAGAATTCTCCAGCTAATATACCGGCTGAGGAATTCTGGGAGTTGAAGTTCATGCATCTTAAAGTTATCAAAATTGAGAAACACTATACTAGATTATGTCTACTTAACAGTGCCTTCTCCACTGATTTTCATAACCTCTGGAATGCACCAGTGGTGAAATGTAAAATTTGTTACTACCGGTTCTGTGGGTATGGCTTGGTGGGGGTGGTGGTAATGTGACTGGATAGGTGTGGCCCACTCTTTTTTTTCCTTTTAAAAGCATTTTTCTTAAGAGATTGCAGGAAAAAAATGCTTTTAAAAGCCTCTTACGATCAGGCAACTCAGCTGGGATCGTCAGAGGCTTTTAAAGGCATTTTTTTCTACAACCTCTTCAGCTGAAGAGGTTGCAGAAAAAAATGCTTTTAAAAGCCTCTGACAATCCCAGCTGAGCTGCGCGATCATCAGAGGCTTTTTTTTTTTTACTTTTAAAAGCATTTTTTCAGCTGAAGAGTTTGTAGAAAAAATGCTTTTAAAAGTTAAAAAAAAGCCTGGGCATGGGGGAGGGCAGGGGTTTTTGCTACCGGTTCTCCAAACCACCTGCCGCCATTGTTACCGGATCAGGCGATCCGGTCTGAACCAGGAGCATTTCACCCCTGGAATGCACTCACTTTTGAAAAACTGTAAACTGTTTTTATCCTTTAAAAACTCAATGTTTTCAAGGATTTTTAAATAGGGATTAAGATAAATAGAATAGTATTATTTGCATGCTTTACCCTTGTTAATTGCTAGCCTATATATGTTTAAACAAAATAATTAATGACTTATGTTTGCATGCATCAACAAGGTAAACATTCTTTAAATTTCTGTTTATTATGAATGAGCAACCATGTTCCTTCTGCAGTGTGATCTCTCTATCTTAATTCTTCCTGACAGTGGAACAGCTAAAAAAATACCTTGAATGGTTCCATCTGTGATTTGTTTAGCTTATGTATGAGCAGGATATATTATATATTTCTGTTTTAACAAACCCTAAACTTAAGGCAAAAATATATTTTATTGGATTTATTGATCTAATTTATATAGCTGCCCATCGTTGGGTGGGATGCCACTGTTGTAAATCTTGACTTATAACTTTTTGGGTGGGGAAGAGAGAAACCAGGATCCTAGGTTACATGATAATGCTAAAAGAGATACTGATGAAGCAATCCAGGTTGGTTTCTTTTTATCTACTTCTTTTGCCAGAAAGCACAAACCAATATTGTCAACCAGATGCGTGAGATGTCAGAATTTTCAAAAAATGTAATTTATTGTTGGTACAAATACCAACTAATGCCATTTCAGTAGATGAGATTTGTATGCATATATTTACATACAACTATATACATATACTGCGTTTCCCCCATGCATTCAAAAGCCCAATTGGGCTTATTTTCAGGGGATGTCTTATTTGGGGGGAAACAGAGTACCCTGGTACATAACCTGTTTCCCCCCAAATAAGACATCCCCTGAAAATAAGCCCAATCAGGCTTTTGAGCGTATGGCAATAACGCTAAGTGCTTATTTCAGGGTTCAAAAAAATATAAGACAGAGTCTTATTTTCAGGGAAACACGGTACGTATACACACACACACGCACACACATACATCACTGGTGGGTTTCAAACATTTTTACTACCGGTTCTGTGGGTGTGGCTTGGTGGGTGTGGCAGGGGAAGGTTACTGCAAAATCCCAATTTCCTCCCAATCAGCTGGGACTTGGGAGGCAGAGAATAGATGGGGGCGAGGCCAGTCAGAATTTTTATTACCGGTTCTCCGAACTACTCAAAATGTCTGCTACTGGTTCTCCAGAACTGGTCAGAACCTACTGAAACCCATCTCTGATATATATATTTTGCATGACTTTATGAAGATTTTAATTAGATTCTAAGTACCATCACTTCCTGAATGTGGCAAACATGATTGCCGTCCTAACATTATACCAGCCATGATCTATATACTTACGGTAGATCTTCTATTAAGATCTATAAAGTATATAGATCTTTTATTAAGTCAGCAAAACATTCTCTCCTCCCCTTCACTGCTTGTGCGACACATGACAGCTCTGTAACAATACTGCAAGTCTGTTCTGTTAAAATGTTCCTTAACAGATCCACTTTGGTCAACAAGATTTTGCAGTGTCATCCAGAAACCTGAAAAAAGGTTATGAAATAATTACAGTCAATAAATATTCAGAATCTTGGCTTTTGAATTGTAAATATATACAGTATTTCACCCTCCTTCGTTATAAATACTATTCATCATTATTCTTTACTTTCAACAGGTACACATTCACTGGTATATATACATTTGAATCCCTTGTGAAAATTATTGCAAGAGGCTTCTGCATAGATGGTTTCACTTTTCTTCGAGACGCATGGAACTGGCTAGACTTCAGTGTCATCATGATGGCGTAAGTGCCGCAATTAGTGTTATTCTTGTCAGGAGAAGCCATATGATAACTATAAGTGAAAAGAAAAAATATATACTTTTGAAGTAATCCAGAAAATCAGAAAAAACCCAATAATTGGGGTTTTTTTTATTATTATTCTGGACTAATGACTGGTAAGTTATCTAAAACGGCTTCACATCTAAGATACAACATTCTGACATTAGGGTGCAGGACTAAGAAACTTCCTTCTCCGTAATATTACTGTGGCAATATGTATTTTGGAGTAGTGTTTTGCAATCAGTCTTAATTTTTCCTAACCTAGATATTTCAGATGAGTTGGAAAATGTATATGATTCCTGGATTTGCTTCAGGTTTTTCTGTTTGTTTGTTTGTTTGTTTATATTTTGCATTTCTTTTTACTTTTGTAATATATAACAAGTAAGCAAAAAGGAAAAAAATATATTATAGCTAAAATGTTATATAATCTGTTAATATAATTTAGTTGATTCATTTTGTATATGGGTATCTCTTAACTAAATGAGGAATCAAAATCTATGCTGTCCAGATATTTTGGTCAGCAACTCCAATAATCTTCAATATTTAGGCATTGCTTGGGTTTGTATGGGAGTTATAGTCCAAAATATATGCAGACCATGAGATTGCTAACTTTTGGTTTAGGTGAACTAACTCTAATTGAAGTTTACACAGCATTCACAGGGAGAAAATTCAAAATTTCAGAATTTTTTAAGAAGTAAAACTCTTTTTTAATGCTAACTAACTAAAATCCACTAAATTTTGGTTTTTCTGAAGTTAATACTTTAAATCATGTTTAAGAATAGAAACCTTAATTTTAGCTTCTACAGTAAAATCCACTATAGGTTTAATGAAAAACAGGTCTCCTTGGTTCAGTGGCAACCCCAACCCACCCCCCTCAAGTACAGGAATTTGTGATGTTCCTTTGAAGTCCAATATTCTCTCAGATACATACTAATAAACCTAGTTTAGCAAACACAATTGCAACTGGCAACTCAGCTGTCAAGTGAAATGGTCACTAAATGAAATCACAGCAGTGTTTATAATCTGATTTCGGTTTTCCTTTGTTTTACAGACCTGAGTAGGTCATAAATGGGAGGATTGGTCGCAAAGTTATTTTTTCATTACTGCTGTAACTATGATCTAAATGTGGCAGTCACTAAACAAGGACTACTTGTATAGCCAACTGTTTTAATGCTTAAATTCAGGCATCTCTTAAATTTTCTACCAATTCTTGGGTCAGGGGAAGAGGAGTCTGTGATAGCAAATGTCAACCTAGCCGTCACAGCTGTATACTTTTTAAAGTGACTGACTTTAAAACATGAGACAATCTTATTACTTTTTTCCTGTGGAGCTGAGGTGATTCTCGTAGGTGAGGAAAGAGAAAGGAGGAAAGCAGACAGAGAAGGTAAATCATAATTCCTATGGAATACCACAGTGGCACTTTCCCGCTTTAGGGAGATGACCTAAAAAACACTGAAACAGAGAAATGCCATGTCTGCAGCAGACATCCCTTGGCCATGCAAGATATTCCACAATTTGCTTGTGACCAAAGTCCCTCACCCTCTATAACGAGAGGGCCAGCAGAACCAAACAAGAACTCTGCAGGCTATGATCCTGTATTTCAGTTTCTGTATGGCACATATGCTGATGTGCTGAGCAAGTGTTCTTACAGGAACAGACTGTTAGTAGAGCTGATCTACTGCATTACAGTTCTTTTCCAGGAAATAAAGGGCAGCCATATGATTTCAAGCAAAAACAATAATAATCTCATGTCAACTGAAAGACTAACACATTTTTATGCCATTTCTTTTATCCCACAAAAAAAATAGTTAGATTCTTTGTCAATTTTTTTTAAAATACAACAGATGACCATGGCTGTTTTTGGGCCCACATGCCCTGGATAATTGATTCTTACCTCACCTTACGTCAATTTTCTCTAGAGTTGGAAGCAATTTTTCATTACTTTATCCTCACCCTAATCTATTTAGAACTTTGTTTTTTCCACATTGTCCATTGAAAATGGATGATTTTTTAAAAATTTGTTATTATTCTTTTTGGTTTCTCACATTATTTTTGTGATGCTAGATCACCTCTTTTTCTATCTTCTACTTCGACCCACAACCACATTCGTACAGCTGATGAAGATAGTCAGTCGTTCATATTTGGGCCCATATCAGAGAAGTCCTTGTCAAATTATCCTTATTAAATTAGCTGACCTGTGATAACTGAAACACTTCCAATTGTTTTATTTACATCTTCGTTTCTTCTCTCCATTTTTAAACACTTCAAAGCATTTTACGTTTGAAAGTTGTTTCTCTGCAACTGAAGATTACACTCTTCTTTTCGAGGCAGGTGACCCCAATGGTGCCATTAACTCTGGTTTAATTCTGCAGGTATATAACAGAGTTTGTAAACCTAGGCAATGTTTCAGCTCTGCGCACCTTCAGGGTACTGAGAGCTTTGAAAACTATTTCTGTAATTCCAGGTAAGGCAGTTTGGTGTTAGGTGTTGGGTTGCAGCTCCCTGTGAGTGATGTACTGTTGTTTGTAGTTGTTGTTTTATTCCTCGTTCCCCTTTTGGTGTGTGTTATTGTCATTGTGTCTCTTTTGTGTGTGACCTCCCTCATTGCAGATATGTCACAGAGTTTGTGGACCTTGGGAATGTGTCAGCCTTGAGAACTTTCAGAGTTCTCCGAGCTTTGAAAACTATCTCTGTCATTCCAGGTGAGAAATGCTCTAAGAATGACCATGTCTTACATTTTCCTTTGCCTCCCTTTGCCTTCCTTGTCACGTTTTAAAAATGGCTGTGGCACATTTCTAATAGGCCTTGTGATTTGCATGAGCATAAAATATAGTATGATTGATCCTCAACCAATCAACTCAAAGCACTGCTACAAAACAAGGGATTATAATTCTGCTAGTAGAACAGCTTTATAGTTTCAAGTGTTTGGTTACTCGGATGCATTCATCTTTAACAGTTATGCTTTCCTATTATTATTTTTTTATTAGTACAGTTCAAAGATAAGAAAAATAAAATTCAATGACAATGTGCTAGATTAGGTAAGCACATAATAAATAAATAATAATAAATGAGCAAATAAATGAACATATATAATTATTTGTGAAACTTTGGCATGAGTATTTATTACCCCATAAGCACAAAAATCGGCTTCCCAATTAAAATTTCCATTACATATTAAAACCCATCATGTCACAACTTTATCCATGATAAACAGGACATTTTCTTAGGTTGCATTCACCTCTAATGGGTGAAGCAATCCTCAAGCAAGGCAGTGATACAATGCCGAGGCCCATGATGGCGAACCTAGCCATATTGGTGGGCATGCGAGCTGAGCTCCAGCTCCTGGCATATGATGGCAAAAAGATTAGCCATCACTGGCCTAGGCTGTCAGTTCAAATGAGCTTTTTAATTTCAGATCTCAGATTTAATGCAGAGACTGTACTGTATATTGCTGTACTATATATTGCTGTTCAAAATCATAAATGATTGAAATGATATGTGAGCTCAAATAAGTAAATATCCCTTGTGCTTGTCACTTAAAATTGAGTCACATATTCTATTCTGCCTTTCCATCTTTTTAAATGATCTGATGGGTAACAGAATAATTGAAACATTACCTGCCTCATTGATGCCAAACCTATGACTTATGTGTCAAAAGTGACAGACCATGATGTTTTGGGTGATACACTAGCATTCACCAACACCTGACAACAATTCTCAGAAGTATGTCCTTTTTTCATGCAATTTTTGGAGCCTGTGGAGACTGCATGAAAATAGGGCATGCTCTTGTGCGATCTCTAGACCCACCAGAAGTTGCATGCAAGAGCCATGCTCTCTTGGGACATCCAGAACATCTGAAAAATCATATGAGAACGGGGTGTTTACAAAGGCTGCAGAGGTTGTGAAAGAGCTTTCTCCAAAGCCACTTCAAAAATGAAGGCCTCGTGTGACGTATAGCTTCTCTGAATAGGGGGCCTGTCAAGAGAAAACTTCCTGACGATAAGCGGTATAAGGCAGATTCTGGGGCCACAAGGTAGCCTTTTTGATGGCAGTGGTAGTGCTAGAGTTGAAGTAGAGGTCCGGGCCTCTACTCCAGGCCCAACCTCTGTGCAGCCATTGCCACTGTTTGGAGTGGGGGGGGGCTAAGTAAGGGGGAGACAGAGAATTGCTTCTCTTTTGCTCAGGGGAAGTAGTGATAAACCAGAAGAGTCCATTTAGGTATTTTCTGAGTTTTTGACATAACAAGCCCAAGGTCCAAAATCAGTGACAAACATACTAAGCTTTCTTCACCCCACCCACTTTTCCCCGTTATGCAGTTGATCAACTTGGCAGCAGATAACAGGAAATATAATGTTACCACAGCTGAAAAAACTGGTATCTGATATTTGGAGAAATATCTCTAAGAAAGGAAGCACAAGGGAGACTTCTCCCCTACAAGACTTATGATTTGAAGGCACATTTTTAAAAATTGTGCCTTCAAATCACAAGACGGTTTTTGAATCGTGGTGACTGCCTGGACAATCCCTGCAGTTTTCTTGGCAAGATTTTGGCAATGATTTTCCCTTGCCTGCTTCCTGGGGGCCAAAATGAGCCAACTCACCATGACCAACTTGCCATGTGACAACTCACCACAGGACAATTCAATACAGGAAAATGCAAGAGCGGGATAAGTGAATTGCTTGTCCCTCTCTTGCTTGTACAAGTGACAAGCCTGAGGTCACCCAGCTGGATTTGTGGTGAAGGAGGTACTAAAACTCAGTTTCTGTATTTCTAGTCTGATATCTTAACCACAATATTTAATGGGCTCCACTGCATCTTAGCTTATCTTTCTTAATATAAGGCCATTTTTGCAATTACTTAGATCCATTGCACAAATGATAGCGTAATCACCTGTGGCTATTTGTTATTCATTTTGTTAAAGTTATCTACTCCAATTTTCCTAGTGAAAATAAAGTTCCCAAAGCAGGTAATGGTGTAAATATGTGTAAAGGACATATTATAATTAAATTATAAAGGTGCATATAAAAGCACAATAATTAAAATTGCATCAGTAAAACAGGGACAAGAACATCTACTGGAACAAAGCCAACTTAAGAAAAGCAAAACAATGAGTACAAGTGATTGCCTTCCCAAAAAATGTAACCCCCCACAAAATATATTAAACTTAATTCTAGATATTGAGTAGTGGCAGTAAAATTCTAATAGCAAATCAGTGACATGTATCCAATAAGTCACAGTAGTCCATATGATTGCAGATGCAGTTTTTCAAAGGCATCCGTTACATTTACTCTGGGTTTATCACAGTAGCCAAAACAAGATACAATAAGGAATATGCAATTTTAAAAATTGGAACAATTCAATGAAGCCTTTTTGTTGGACGTATGGACGTTGTTGTTTTTAAATGCTGATCCATTTAAAGTTATAAAAGGAATGCATACAGATCCCTAATATCAAAACAGTATTTGGTTTTGGAAGAGTCATTCATTGACACTTATGAAAGAAACACTTGCAAAAAGGTAATTACAAGCTTAAAACAGAATAAATCGGAATGAGCAGCACCCTCCCAAATCCTTCTAAAGTGGAGAACTTTGGGAATTTTCTTGAAAACAACAGTCTGGAAATATTAATATCAATTACAGCTGAGGAAAATTGTGAAAATAGACTTGAGGACTTTGAATCAGGAAATGAATGAAATGAAGAACTGGGAATAATAAAGACGTATCCAAAAATGCTTGTGATAAAGTGAGAAATTAATAAATTAGGCCATTTAGTGGCTCATTGCTGTGCATAATTCATGCATAGTAAATTATAAATTAGAATAAATGTTAATGTCCATAAATTAAAATAAATGTGTATATGAATTAAATGTGCAAATAAATTAAAACAAATAAATTAAAAGATATGGCTTATAATATATATCTGTTGGATATAAATATTTTGGTTGATTTGATGAGAAATCTGCTGGTTGAATCAAAAGTTGGATAGCACTTGGATCAAAAGATGAGGGTTAGTTCATCACAATGAGCTGGGGGAAATGCTGCTATTGTGTCCAAAATGCTACTTTCTGACTTTCTCTTCTCCTATACATATGCAAAGATACATGTACAAGCATGTGCATGAACACACACATAGAATCTGAATGCATCCTGGAACACTTGAAATTGTCAAAACACCCAAGATGGGTGATTTGCTTTTAAATCCTATGTTCGCCAAATATAAAAACAAAAAACCCCTACTAAAAGTACAGTTTGGGCAGCGAATTTAGTAGTAATAGACCTAAGTTACTCAGTCAAGTAAATTATTCATTATCAATATGGAAATGCAAAAATCAGTGCAATCTTTTAAAAATAAATGTGTCTAAAACTATTACCAAATAATCTAGAAGGTACATAGCAGTGTATATATACAGTTCTAGGGTATCCCAAGCAGTGCTTTAGGATATGGTTGTTACTGTGGGTCATCATTTCTCCTGAATGTATTTACAGATAGAGGTCTTGATAGTCATGTCTTATATTGTAATCGTGTTAAAGGGCACAGAAAGCTTCAAAGCCAGGCGCAATATTTCATTTTTGCAATATGCACTTGTGGAAGACACCTGGCTATAATCACAGTAATCTATATGGTGGATTATCTGTTATAACCAAACAGATTTGGAGGGCAGAAGATTGCAATACAGTAATTGATTGATCCAAAAATACAGTGAAGTAGAAGTGCTGATAAAGCATATAACCCACTCCCAGTTTTTAACACATTTTGATTGTTAATTGATTAAATTCTTGTAGTCTATCTCATACCTAACTAATTGCCCTGGCTTTCTTCTTCCCCCTCCACCTTTTCCCTATTTAAATTATATTATCATTTTAGCTATTCCATGCATGTGAAGAGTTTTAACTGAAATGTATTTATTCTGACATGTTCAATATACTTTCCTATACCCTGCAAATCTTTCGTAAACTTTCAGAAAGAGGAGCAGTAGCTGGGAGCATGTTGAAAAAAAAATCTGTTTAAGCTCTCATCAATTAATGTGGCATTCTGCAAGTTGATGCTGTTCATTCAGTTAAAATGAAATGTTTCATCCCTTTGGGCATGCCAAAAGTATAGTATAGCATTATTTTTTGGATGTACATTCTTAAGGCAACCATAGACCAAAACATTGGGCCCTTTCTTGCATTATTTCTGTGCAGTAGGGTTGAGTGGATAAAGAGAATCTGTGCTTGAAGCCTTGTAGTGTAGATGCTTTAATCTCTAAAACCGTTTTCCAACCCCCTGCCTCAACTTCTTAAGATCTAGTTTCCAAAAGAGCATCAGATGAATCAGAAGTCTTTTTGATTAATTGATTTGCTGTGATTAGAAGATAACAAAGGCTTTTTTTGAAATCTTTCCTTCTTCATAGTGGTTCTAATAAAAACTCCAACAGCTGTTAATATAAAAGCCGAACTCTCCTAGATATAGCTAGCTTCTATCTATGTGCAGAGACTTTGTCTTCTGCATATAGTTTAAGAAACATAAATATGAACGGATGGCGCCTTACACAGAGTGTTTTCAGTTTTTATCTGTCCAAGATTTGCTCTCTGGGCCATTTATACAGTGTCTCTCAATTCTCTGAACAAACAGCATGAAATTTGTCTCATTTGGAATCCTGAATATATGCTTTCGTGTAAGACTGTGACATCTGAAAATTGATTGGAGGCAGATATGCTCTAAATACTCTGTTAACTTCTTTCACCCTTCTTTTTTCATTGTTTAAACAAATTAACACTATCTATGCTCGGCATTCATGACACTGATTTCTTACAAAAAAAAGAAAGTGAAGATGATTTTCATATAATTTTCTGTGAATGGCTGGGGAAGTATATACCAGCACAATAGAATATTGTACTGTGTAAGAAAGTTCTCCTGGCAATGCTGTGTTATTATCCAGAGAAATCCATCTTAGTGGGGGAAACTTCCTTTCCTCGCTTCCTTTTTAACCATTGATTTGACCAACTATATTAAGATGAGAATCTTTTATCTGGTAGCAATTGTAGGCAGCTTCTAATAAATCTATCAATCTTCTGTGTTTTCCATCCTGCTCCCTCCTATTAATATAGATTTCTTTGGACAATAAAACAACATTCCAAACAGTCAGGAAATTTTCGTGTATTATTCAGTTGAGCTGATAGATATATATCCATCGCCACTTATTGAAAGTTAGACAAACTTATGCTTTCTTTTCCATTTTATTTTTATTCGTTGCTTTTTATCTTGCCAGTCCTTACGAATCATTCTGTTTGCCTTCGCTTATAATCTGATCACCCTAAAAGGCTGTTTTGTGCTTAGGTCTATGTTTCCACATGAATGTCATTACTGGTTTGTTTCCTATTTCCAGGCCTGAAGACTATTGTGGGAGCCCTGATCCAGTCTGTGAAGAAACTCTCTGATGTGATGATTTTGACTGTGTTTTGCCTCAGTGTATTTGCTTTAATTGGGCTACAGCTATTCATGGGGAATCTAAGGAACAAATGTGTCATCTGGCCCATCGATCTCAATGAGACCTACCTAGAAAATGGCAGCAAGGGATTTGATTGGGAAGAATACAGCAACAATATGTGTAGGTGCTACCTTTTGCTGCCATCATTTTCTCTGTCTATATTAACTATAATATTTACTGGACTACCCCCATGAATACTTCGATTAAGGCCAACAATTAACTGTACTTTGAATGGCAAGTACACATTTTGACCGCTACTTGATTATCTTTTCCTTAACAAACTATACTTGCATATTGTCTTCTTCTTAAAATTCTTTTGATGTTCTATTAGTCTTAATTCCTTTAAACATGCTGTCTATGGGTATAACGTTACTTTTATAGTCATTGTTCCCTTGGTTTGGCAAAGTGTATGTGTTTATTAAAAATAATTTATACCAAATAATACCTTTTCAATTGATTATAAAAGATTGCAGGAATGGCTTTATATTTGGGATTTCAAGACCGGTTTAAAAGGTAAATGCCAGAGAATAATATAACTGGCATTAGAAAATGAAATTACGAATCTCCTGTCAGAATAGTGCTTGGTATTTACAGGCTGGTAATGAATAATTCAGCCATAGGTGATCATGGACATGTACCCTTCCCAATCATACTTGTTTTATGAAATGGCAAAGACTCAAAATAATTCTTGACACTGAGGGGTCTGAAAAACTAGCACTTTTTAAATTTATTTGGTGTGATTTAAAACCCAAATGTTTTAAATAAAATAAATGTTTATTTTCCAAATTATGAGAAAATAAAAAGCTAAGAAAAATCAAGGATAAAATATACAGCAAACTCCAAGCAATACTCAGAGGATATCATTTCTCCATTCTCCAATTCCACCCATTTAAATTTGCAGACTATATCTAATCCCTAGGGTTTAATTCCTAAAATGTACAAGGAAAAAAAGGATCTTTTAGCACGTATAAAGATAGCAGTATAGGCATCAGGTGGCATCCTTTCTAATATTCAAGTTTAAGAAGCTTTAGATCAAAAGTGTATTTGGTCTCAATGTCTGTGTTCTTCCTCAATATGATTATTCTTACGTGTTTTTCTTTATCTCTTCCAGCAAATTTTTACACGATACCTGGGTTTCTTGATCCATTGTTATGCGGTAATAGTTCTGATGCAGGGTAAGTTTTCAGCTCAATTGAGCTTTCTTTTCTCTTCCCCACAGCTAGTCTTCCTCTACTAATGGGAAAATAAAAGTCAGTATACATAGATTAATCCATATATAGACTTAAATGGATTTAATTGTAAAGTAATCTGTCTAACCAGTGCTGAGACACCTTAGGCTATTTGAAAAATTGTTTCTTTTTTTTTAATGGGAAGCTTATTAATAAACTATCTGAGAACCATGGTGGTGTAGAATGCAGTATTGCAGGCTAATTCTGCCAACTTCCAGGAGTTCGATCCTGACTGGCTGACTCATCCTTCCATCCTTCCAAGGTCGATAAAATGAGAACCCAGATTGTTGGGAGCAATACGCTGACTCTGTAAACCACTTAGAGAGGGCTGTAAAGCACTATGAAGCAATATATAAATCTAAGTGCCATTGCTATTGATGTCTCTCACCATTAGCTTTGTAAGGCATGAACTGCACCTTGCTATAGTACAGGATTAGGATTGCAATTGCATTTGTTCTCTTCACCCACATTCATTTGTGACCTCATATCTGAATAGGGTGCTCACTCAATCTTAATTACTCATTGTCTTAAGTCAAAAGAAATGGAGTACCATAATTGTTGGTAATTACACTGTCATTTTATGTTGCAATCTTTCAGATGGTGAGCCTATGGTCAAGAGACATTGCTTAAATGGGACGCTTTGCAAATTAACTCTTTCTTGAATATTTGTGAAATATTGATGCAGAGATGAGCACAGTCCAATTGGTCTTTTATTTTGTTTTTGCGTTAAAGTTGTATATACTTGTTTCTCTGATGTGGCAAATTGGTACAGAAGGGATTAAGATTGCCATGACCAATCAGTATATACAGTACATGTCAGCCTTTTGAAATTGACCAGATCAGGTTTCACAAGAGTTTTTTTCCTTAGGCTAAAACAAACAGAATTTATTTTAGATTTTTTTTATCCCACCTTTATTATTTTTATAAAAAACTCAAGGCAGCAAGTATACCTAATTTATTCCTTCCTCCTCCTATTTTCCCTGCAACAACAACCCTATGAGGTGAGAGATCCAAGTCACCAGATTATTTCCATCCGTAAAGCAGGATTAGAACTCATAATCTCCTAGTTTCTAACCTGGTGTCTTAACCACTAGGCCAGCGATGGCTAATCTTTTTGCCATCATGTGCCAAAAGTGGGGGGAGCGTGGTGGGGTCACACGCACGCATGCCCACATCTATAATTCTATGCGCCCTGCCCCCACATGCTCACCCCACTTTTGGCACGTGATGGCACAGTGGGCCCGGTAGGTCTTTTTTTGCTCTCCCCAGGCTCCAGAGCCTTTCTAGGAGCCTGGGGAGGCAAAAATGGCCTTCCCCACCCACCCCCAAAGGCCCTCTGGAGGCTGGAAACAGTGTGTTTCCTGACTTCTGGTGGGCCCAGAAGGCCCGAAAATCAGCTGGCTGGCGCACGCATGCCTGTTGGAGCTAAGCTCACGTGCCCACCGATATGGCTCCACGTGCCACCTGTGGCACCCATGCCATAGGTTCACCATCATGGCACTAGGCAAAATTGGCTTCATATTGTAAATCTGGTTGTGTTTACCCTTCACTTGCTCTTATACTGCAGGGAGTCAGGAGAAATCAGTCTGAGTCTCTTCTTAATATTTTCGCTGTTTCCATTTTGGACATGTCATTATAACCTTCTATGAATAGTTTCTCCAAGGTCATCTCTGTGGTTCCCTACAATATGACTTTTGCATATTTGCCTATAGTATATACAACCTTTTCTTATTTGATTGATTGCAATTGGGTTGAACACCAACATCTGGGATTATCAAAAACAACCAAAATGGGGGAGGCTGTCCTAGATGAAAACTTTCTAATAATGTTGAGTCAATAAAAACTCCCAATAGCCATACTGACTGCAAGCCTTTGCCTCATTCCTGTGGTAATACCAATCGGTGTTGCACAAAGCCAATAGTCGAAAGAATTGTGAAAATGATTGTGGTCAATCTTTGCCTTTGGAATTGGATATTTTCTATGCTCCCAAATCTGAAACATCTTCCATCTTGTCTGCAGCCAATGCCCGGAAGGATACACGTGTATGAAAGCAGGGAGGAATCCAAACTATGGATATACTAGTTTTGATACTTTTAGTTGGGCCTTCCTGGCCTTATTTCGCCTCATGACTCAGGACTTTTGGGAAAACTTGTATCAGTTAGTAAGTATGTCTATCCATGATCATGTTTCTTGCTTTAAAATAGGGATGGGCAATGTTTTAATGGCTGGAGCTGAGTGTCCAGAGCCTGCAATAGTTAGATTTACAATGTAAAGAAGGTGGGAGCCAGAACTGTCTATTTTTTCTCTATTGCAGGAGGTGATGTTTTGGAATTTTCTTGGCTCTGTTTTGGGATTTGGATAGAAATAAATTCAAGGCTTGCACTCTTCTCTCAAAATGTGCCATTTTCCCAGCAGGATTTGCTCCTAGGTTCACAATCAGGGACTCGGGGGTTTATACACCTCTGCCCTGCTTTGCCCTGTCCTGCCCTATGTGTCATTTACAATTTAAAGAATGTAAGGCTTATAGATGCTTGACAAAAGCAACTTCTAATGCTTGGAATGTTAACATTAAATGGTAGCATTAAACATTACTTGGTATCAGCCAAGTGTTAGTAAAGAAGACACTTGCTGCTATTAGGTACAAATTAATGTTCATACTAGACCTATGTGATGATTTGACTTGAATTAGCTGCTGCAAAACTTCAGCTGTGGTAGAGAGAGGTATAGAAACATATACAGTGTGGCTGTTTTATTCTGAAAAAGATCAGTTTTGATGGGTAGAGATCATGAATGTTTTTTCCCAACAGAAAAGGAGGTAAGAAATGAAGCTCCTAGCCACAGTGGCCAGTCTTCTATTGAGGCAGGACAGCAGACTGCTTCAGAGAAGGAACAGGATCTTAGAAGTCACTTGTAGACAAAGCAAAAAAGTTAATTCCAAGTACCAGGGATATAGAGATATGCAATGACGAAGAGGAAATGCACCAAAATTCTTCTTTTACTTGATGGTGTGGTCAGGAAATCTTACAATTGCCCTCCCTTCTTTACAGACATTGCGAGCAGCAGGAAAAACCTACATGATCTTTTTTGTCCTCGTTATTTTTGTTGGATCATTCTACTTGGTGAACTTGATTTTGGCTGTAGTGGCTATGGCTTATGAAGAACAAAACCAGGCTACGTTGGAAGAGGCAGAGCAGAAGGAAGCAGAATTCAAGGCCATGTTGGAACAACTGAAAAAGCAACAGGAAGAAGCCCAGGTTTGTTTCTTTCTTTCTTCTACCCCATTGTATAAACAAACGGTGTTAACTATCAATACCCAATTTTTGTTTCCATCTAAAACCTATGCAAATATTTTGAACCATTTATTTCCACCCATTATTTAAATATACTTGTTCTTTCTTGCTTCTAATCCCAATAATAGGGAAAGTTGCCTGTACAGGTAGTCCTCAACTTACAACAGCCCAAAATTTCTGTTGCTAAGTGAGACATTTGTTAAATGAGTTTTGCCCCATTTTTACGATCTTTCTTGCCACAGTTGTTAAGTGAATCATTGCAGCTGTTAAGTTAGTACCAGTGAATATGGCTTCCCCATTGACTTTGTCAGAAGGTGGCAAAAGATGACCCTGGAGCACGGCAGAAATGTCAAAAATATGAGACAGTTGCCAAGCATCTGGATTCTGATCACATGACCATAGGGATGCTGTGGCAGTCATAAGTGTGAAAAATGGTCATGTCAGTTTTTTTCAGTGCCTTTGTTATTTCAAACAGTAAATAACAAACTGTTGTAAATTGAGGACTATCTGTAATCCTAATAATACAGAAAGTTGATGCTGAAGCATTAATCTTACCAATTCAGAATTGGAAGTTTGAGAGTATTCAGTTCATAGTTGGAATCTACACAGTGACCTCGTTCACATGACATGCTGTTCAAAAATTTGGTTAGGAATATGGCCTGAACCTAGACTCTAACTGAAATTAAGGCAAAGAGTCTTGACCACCATCTGAATTATGGCCTGCAAAAGTAAACTATTTCTGTAGTAGTATATCTGTTGCTTTGCATTTCACAAGCCCCATCCTATTGATGGCACCACACTAAAGAACTGCTGGAAATTCCTAAGGAAAAAAATTAGAATAGTTACTAGGCGCCTCCATGAGGAAATTAGGAAATCTGCCCAGAAACAGAGAAGAGAACGCCAAAAGTTAAGGTGCATTGTGAGGTAAATGTCTTCAACCAATCAAAACCACTGATGTAATTTGTAAGGCATATCCACCTGTTGTGCATGAGGGCATGCAGGGGTCATTTCCTTTGTCATTCTAGCCCAGTGATGGCGAACCTATGACACATGTGTCAGAAGTGACACACCTTAACATTTTGAGTGACATACCAGTGTTCATCGACACCTGACAACTATTCTTAAAAGAAGGGGGTGTACTTTTGTGCAGCCTCTAGACTTTCTAGAAATGAATTTGTTTTACTCATGTTTTATTTTTGTAATTATTTGACATTTCTTTATACAGTACATAGCATACATGACTGGACTGTATTGTTTAAAATAAATGAAACCTTTTTTTCCTCTTTTGTTCAGAGTTTGTGTGTGACAGGCAGGCCAAATCAAGTTATGGGTTTTTGATACACAGAGCCTAAAGGGTTTGCCATCACTGCTCTAGTCCCAAGCGTGAGCTCTACAGAATAGAAATAAAGTTTTGAATATGTTCCTACCCACCTTTGTGTAATTATTACTTAACTCACACCAGTGAAACAAACCATCCAGCTTTGGGCTGGGCCAACACTATAGGGCTTATAGAAGATCTAGACCAGCAGTCACCAACTGGTGGTCCATGGATCACTGGTGGTCTGTGAGAAAATTTTGGTGGTCCGCAGAAAAATTATTTGCATATTTATATTGCACTAAATACTATTTATCTTTTTTAAAAAATAATATTAGTGGTCCATGGGATTTAAAATTATGAATTCAGTGATCCCTGAGGTCCGAAAGGTTGGTGACTTTATCTGAAAACCTCTGACTCTGATCAAGCCACCATACGCCTGTATTCTTGTTGTGAAGGAATGATTATCCACACATCACATGACTGGTTAGTCAGAAGAGAAGGTGACATAAAATTGCTATCAACTAAATAATCTATGATGTGTCCTATATAGAAGTTAGTATTATGTGTGAACACACTCAAGGTTTAAAGATTGGAAAGTGTTTTCTCCCAAATTCAGATAGGCCCAAAGCCTATTTGCATTAGGTAAATCACTATGAACTTGTCAGTTCTGAGATTGTCTGAAAAGACCTCTTCGTGGCTTCGTGACTGAAAGGGCCAATCCCTGAGAAAAAATATGGAAAGCGGTTTCTACCTTGTAGAAAAGATTTCCGCCCCCCGCCCCTCCCCCTTTCTGTAGAAATTCCTTTTCACACATAATTCATGCCTGGTGACCTCACTTAATTGCAGCATTATAAGGATAGGAACATTATTTCATTGTTGTATTACTATAGTTAGAAAACTGGAAAAAGACATGATTTTTGCTGATCTACTGAATATACCATGTATGTACCAGCAGATTCACTCTCCTGGATGCCTACTCCTTACTTGATCCTTTGTTAGATTATCACTTTCCTATCCTTTAGAATTTCATATTTTAACATCTTCACATTTCTCTTTTTTCGAAGGCTGCAGCCATGGCTACCTCAGCAGGGACCGTGTCTGAAGATGGTGTAGAAGAAGATGGTGGGGGAAGGATGTCTCACACCTCTTCTGAGTTCTCCAAGCTCAGCTCTAAGAGTGCCAAAGAGAGACGTAACAGAAGGAAAAAGCGGAAGCAAAAGGAGCTCTCGGAAGGAGAGGAGAAGGGAGATCTTGAGAAAGTATTTAAGTCCGAATCAGAAGATGGAATGAGGAGGAAGGTCTTCCGCTTGCCAGACAACAGGCTTGGCCGGAAACTCTCCATTATGAACCAGGTAAAGTCTTAGTTCTCTAAGCAAAATTTCCAGATCTGAATTTTATATTGTGCCAAGGCTGGGTGAGAGAAGGATGGACTGGATTCTTTATCCATCTTTTCAGATAGCAGTGCAACATGTTCCCCTTTTATAATCAGTGTTTTAATTTGCTCTGTGCATGCAGCAATCCTTGGCATAATGAAGGCCTTGCTTCTGTTCAGTGGTGAAATCCAATTTTTTTTACTACCGGTTCTGTGGGCGTGGCTTGGTGGGCATGGTGTGGCTTGGTGAGCATGGCTTGGTGGGCGTGGCAGGGGAAGGATACTGCAAAATCTCCATTCCCACCCCACTCTGGGGCCAGCCAAAGGTGGTATTTGCCGGTTCTCCAAACTGCTCAAAATATCTGCTACCGGTTCTCCAGAACCTGCTGGATTTCACCCCTGCTTCTGTTCTTTCTCCACTTTGCTTAAGCTTTGCAGCTACTACAGGTAATCCTCGACTTACAATAGTTCATTTAGGGAGCATTTGAAGTTACAATGGCACTGAAAAAAGTGACTTATGACCATTTTTCACATGACCGTTGCAGCATCCCCATGATCATGTGATCAATATTCAGACACTTGGTAACTGACTCATATTTACGACTGTTGCAGTGTCCTGGGGGGGTCATGTGATCCCTTTTGCAACCTTCTGACAAGCAAAGTTAATGGGGAAGCCAGATTCTCTTTAACAACCGTTTTACCAACTTAACAATTGCAGTGATTCACTTAACAACTGTGGCAAGAAAGGCTATAAAATAGGGCAAAATTCACTTAACAACTATCACTTAACAACAGAAATTTTGGGGTCAATTGTGGTCATAAATCGAGGACTACCTGTAATCTGACAAGTTCAAGTAGTAAATGGGAACAAGAGAGGAATGGATTGTAAATTATGTATTTGATTTGAAATAATTGCCCAATTGCTTGACCACAGACCAATAGTATATTTGTGAGGTATTTTCATGAAGAATTTATTTCCTTTCCAACTTTTTTTTTTTATCCAGGATGTCATTTCCTTCAGTAGTGGTACTTTATGGATTCTTCCCTCTGTTGCACAATTCCAATTTTGTTTTCCCTTTCAGTCACTGCTTAGCATTCCAGGATCCCCATATCTCTCTCGACACAACAGCAAAAGCAGCATTTTCAGCTTCAAGAGAGGGTTCCGGGATCCTGGGTCAGAGAATGAATTTGCCGATGATGAGCACAGCACAGTGGAAGAGAGCGAGGGCAGGAGGGACTCGCTCTTCATCCCAATCCGGGGCTACGATAGGAAAAGCAGCTACAGCGGTTACAGTGGTTATAGCCAAGGAAGCCGGTCATCACGCATTTTTCCCAGCCTTCGTCGGAACGTGAAGCGGAATAGCACTGTGGACTGTAATGGTGTGGTCTCCCTGATCGGTGGCCCAACCTCCAACATCCCCAGCGGGCGTCTTCTGCCTGAGGTGAAAATAGATAAGCCAGCTACTGATGACAGTGTAAGGAAGTCAGTGAGTAGATAGTCTAGGCATGGCGGTCTGCCGTTCTTTCTGCTTTCCTGTATGCCGCCAAATGGATCCCTGATGGAATGACTAGAAATTGGTTTGACATATGATCGTCTGAACCCTCTTTCCAAATTATTCTGCTTTTAATCCTTATTTTTCCTTCTACCTATTCCCATTTCTTTCTACCTCTCCCTCCGGACTTCTAAGAAAATAATGGCTTGGAAGATATTTTTTAAAAGGAATATAATACTGATAAATGTGCTATTTGTTACATCAAAAATGTGAAATTATCTAAAAAATACCTAGAAAAACATCTGGGTATGAATGAGGTAGAGGAGATATTTTTAAATCCCACATGTATAAATAGAATTAATTCTGTGTAATGTTTTCCTCACACATTATTTATTTACTTTTTCAAGCAGCTTTAGTTTGTAGTTTAAAAAGCAAGAGGATTGAAATAAAATGTAATGCAGGACCCTATATGTATACAGGTAGTCCTCACTTAATGATCGGTTGCTTAACAACCATGTAAAGTTTCAACAGACACACACACCCCAAACAAAATTAGCTATGACCCAATTTTGAAATTCTGATAGTTACGCACACATACACAAGCACAAACACATGGTCACACAATCACATTTTGGGTGCTTAGTAACCAGCTTGCATGTATGGCTGTTTGCAGCACTCCTTGATCATATGACCACAATTTTCAATGGGATTTTTTTTTTGCCAGTTTCTAGTATTTACTTCTGATTTCCGGCAAAAAAAAAGTATATTGGATTTGCTTTTTTGACCACCTCAAAAAAAGGTTATCAGATCATGTGATAACCCACTTAATGACTTCAATGGCTCAGTTACGGTGATAAGTTGAGGATGTACATATGTATATGTATGTTGCTGGTTAAAGCTTGCACCATAATTAACTTTTAGCTATACAGGCTGCAGATATTCTGAGTTGGGTTGTGAGACGGGGGGTGGGTTCTGTAATCTATAAATAATGGCATTATTTTCAAATGTTCAGGGTCCTTAGAAAAAAGATGATTTTCTCATAGTGAAAATAAAGAGACTACAGGTTGCTCTTCACTCATAATAAGTCTGGCTGAATCCCAGTGATGAGACAGTAAGATCCAACCGAGTTTAATCCTTTATTTGCTTGCACGTAATGGACAGAATCTTGCCAAACTAAAATTATAACCTTCTATCCTACTGGATACAATTTGAGAGATTCTAGGGTGAGGTTACTCTGAACTTCTTTACCCCTTTCCCCATCCAGCGCAAAACTATGCAGTCTCTTAATCTGGGCCACTTTCTGGGACAGCTCTGAGTTTGCAAAATACACCCTCTCTGCTGCTGCAGGTGCACATTCCATCACCTAATAGTAGCTCTTGTAATTTAGAACACTGTAGAACCTCCTTTAAAAGATGATCAACAGAGTTTTTTCTAGGACACAAAATTATGTTGGCTATTAAAAAGAAAGAAAGCTTTGCCTAAGATAGCTGGGTTAAAAAGAAAAAAATGCAAAATTTCCCATTTAAAAAAAAGTTGTTATTTATTGTCTCTCATTCTTAGTTAAAAGACACACGTTTCTTTGTGGATAGAAATAGACTTAAGAACATATTTATATTAACAAAAGTGGAATGGGGGAAATATTAGGAGGTTTCTTTATTTCATGTATGTTTCTACTGTTTCCCATACATATAACAAAATATAGAACGGGGGGGGGGGTCAAACTCAAAGTCCGGGGGCTGCATCCAGCCTGCAGAGTACTTAAATTAGGCCCACGGGGCCACCCTGAAAACAGCGAAGGACCAGCCCCCTGTTTTCGTTGGCAGTGGGTTGCAGGAGGCCGTGGCAGCTGAAAATGGAGGTTGGGAGCCCATTTTCACTGGCAGAGAGCTTGGACCACTACAGGTACCCCTGACATGAACAATGTTGAGATGGCTATGCCCACTCTGGCCACACTCACCCCAGTCCCCGGAGGTCAAACACAACCCTGATGCGGCCCTCAGTGAAATAGAGTTTGACACCCCTGATATAGAAGATTAAAATACACCCACGAAATTACAACACATTGACATATATATTTAAAAATAAAAAAAAGTAAAGGAGAAGGAAAATATCAGATACATCCATCACCTGCACACAAGCAATCTTTATTGGTATAAATATTTAATACAAATTTATATTATTTGTATTAAATGTTTATACCATTGATATAGGGTTTATTATTCCTATATCAATGGTATAAATACCATTATTAATATTCAAATACAATTTAGACTGACAAAAGGTACATGAGTTGAGAGTCCCAACTAGAAAAGTGAAAGAAGGGGATTTATTTTGTTGCCTAAGACAACTTTTCCAATCATGATCCTCTCTCACTTTCTTAAAGCTTCCAATTTATAGTAATACAGCTACTTTACTACTAAAGTAAAGTGAAAACTTCACCAGTGGCAGAAGAAACACTTTAAAAAAGTTATTTTGTCTTTGGCTGATGTGCATAACGTCAGTTTTGCTTCTCGTCTGTGAACTCCAAGCTCTTTTTTTCCAAAACACACCAAAAAAATGAAATCCCAAATGTTTTTAATTCTTGCAAGCAAAATTAAATTATTTCTCCCTGAGAATGTTTGAAGCCTTTCCTAATTAATCTCAGTTTAGTTCCTACCCTTTTCCCTAGTTAGCATGTTAGTATACTGTGTTCTTTTAGAATTTATGTCTCTAACAGCATGCAAAAATTACAAGTTGCTAACAACAGCATGATGCATGGAAAAACATATATTGCTATGTTACATACCAGTTTCCTGATATTTTCCTTGCACAGGGACTTCCCAAGCAGCGCCTTTGTTCAACTAATCGCTACATATGAGAAACTGTTTAGGGAATATTGAATATTCGCCAAATAAACAGTGGATTCCAAACAGCAACATATGTATTATAGACCCCAAGCAACAGATAATGAATTTGTTTGTCTTAAAGCAACAATGAATCAAATTATGTGTAATACAATATAGTTATGTTTGCCTCTAATTCCCAAGTAGTATGGAAGGAACCAGTCAAAATTAAGTTGCTACTAGAATCAAGTTGACAAACACAAACAATATAATACTCTATGTTTCTATTTATACCTACTTAATTTTCTTTAATTTCATAGATACAAAACTGTACTCTAAATGATGATCTAGGGATATTTAGGATTAAGCTAGGTATGCACAATTTGAAAAATTCTTCTAATTTTTTTTGTTAGCTCTGATTCTGAATTTGACTAGAACTAAAGAGGAATATTGTTTAACCTTTCCTCGTAGATACTTTTTATGATCCAAGTTTTCCCATTAATTGATTTTATTCTTGCAAGGGAAAAGATTTCCCTGCAGCAAGAGAAGAAACAGGAGGATAATTTTGACAGTGGAAGCAACATCTTCTATATAATCCAGATCTGAAAGAGGAATAGAAAACAAATTCTATCTTTTCAGGGAAAAGCCTATTTAAAGAGTAATATTTTAAAGAACATTAATGAATTTTGCAGGCAACCACAGAAGTAGAGATTAAGAAGAAAGCCACTGGGTCACTTCTGGTGTCAATGGATCAACTAAATGCTTCATATGGAAGAAAGGATCGAACCAATAGTATAATGACAGTCATAACAAATACCCTTGTAGAAGGTATGTGTAATAGGAATGTATCCATTTCAACGAGTTCATATGGTCACTATATTTCTAAAGATTATTCCTTTTTCTGTTATTTAATCAACCAGAGCAAAACATGATACTGTAAATACAAGAACATTAAAAGTATGCAGGATTTATGAAGTTACAAAGTTCAACCGACATCCAAGTCTCAGTTTATATGCATTTTTTGATTTATTGGGCATATGTATTTTGTGCCCCATTTTAACATGCTCATTGTTATACATATTTTGATTTTTTTAATATCCAAAAAGAATAAATCTATAAATCTGAATTAGGGGTAGTAGAGCCAGCAAATCAAGAACGAGTCAGTTCTGCCATTAAGTTTCTTTGAATAGTTTGGATTTTTGAATTAACTATGTGTTTATTAATGTTAACTTGGTTCTCATTTTGTTGTTATGATATAGAACTGGAAGAATCCCAAAGAAAATGTCCCCCTTGCTGGTACAAATTTGCTAACACCTTCCTCATTTGGGAGTGCCACCCATACTGGGTGAAGTTAAAAGAGATTGTCAACCTGATTGTCATGGATCCTTTTGTGGATTTAGCCATTACTATCTGTATTGTTCTAAATACTCTTTTCATGGCAATGGAACATCATCCCATGACCCCAACATTTGAACATGTCTTGGCTGTAGGAAATCTGGTAAGCAGTTTTTGTGCTAAAAGTTTCCCAGTGGCAGGTGGAATGCAGTGGCAGTATTTATTTATTAGATTTTATTACTTTTATTACTTTATAAGTAATTCAAGGCAGCAAAGATACTAATACTCCTTCCTACCCCTATTTTCCCCACAACAACAGCCATGTGAAGTGGGTTGGACTGAGAGAAATTAACTGGCCCAATCTGGCTTTCATGGCTAAAATGGGACACGGTCTTCTGGTTTGTTTGTTTGTTTGATTATTTATTTATTTGTCAAGCATATATAACAGGTAAAAGTAAAAACATAATTTGAATACATGAAAAGAGTAAGAGTAAAAAGGAATATTAGGACAGGGACGGTAGGCATGCTGGTGCATTTATCCACGCCCCTTACAGACCACTTAGGAATGGGGTGAGGTCAACAGGAGGCAGTTTAAGGTTAAAATTTTGGGGGTTTGGGGAAGAAACCATAGAGTCAGGTAGTGCATTCCAGGCATTGACCACTCTCTTATTGAAGTCATATTTTCTGCAATCGAGTTTGGAGCGGTTTACCTTGAGTTTGTATCTATTGTGTGCTCGTGTATTGTTGTGGTTGAAGCTGAAGTAGTCATTGACAGGTAGGATATAGTGGCAGATAATTTTATGTACTACACTTAGGTCAGACCCAAGTCAGTGTAGTTCTAAGTTGTCTAAGCCCAAAATTTGAAGTCTGGTGGCATAAGGTGTTTTATTGTGGGTAGAGGAATGGAGGGCTCTTCTCGTAAAATATCTCTGGACTCTCTATTGTATTTATGTCCAATATGCAGTGCAGGTTCTAGACAGATGAGCTGTATTCAATTTCTAGGCCAACAACTTCAACCACCACCACCACAAATCCAGGATACCTGATTACTATTTTGTAATTGTAGAAGAGTGATTGAATTATTCACAACCTCTTCATATTTTGCTATATTTTGTTAGACAAATTCAGAAAATTAAGGTATGTGTGGTTCCACAAAACTCATTTCATACTACTGCCAGTAGGGCTATTTTGGGACCATCACAGTTTTAAATGAGATCATTGTGCGATTTTTAAATACTCATCAAATCAGATAGAGAAAGGCCAGGATTGTACTTATTTCATTTTTTAATATATGAGATGACCACAGGATTTCTTCCAGTTTGTTTTGCCATTAAGAAGGACAGCACATTTATAGTAAAATCATTTACAGCTTTTTGGTGAAGAGGGTTCATCCTGCTTCTGGAATAACCCTGCATGATTTTTTTAAAAAAACCAATGTCCCCAGTATTGCTGTTTATTTTACTTTTATTTCATTATTTCATTTTATTGTTGATAGATGGTCGAATATCCACTGTGCTTCTCTTCTTCATCCCACAATGGGATTTTTTTGGAAGACTAAAACCTCAAGTTGGCTCCCAGGAGAATTATTGATGGATTTCCTTTACGTTTCTTCAAGTGAAACAAGCATTCAAATTCTAGAAAAAATAATTGTCTTGTTATCAAACTGCAGCTAGGGATTTTTTTTCTTCCCTTCAAAGTTTTTTTTTTTTAATTTGATTTATATGCCGCCCTTCTCCGGAGACTCAGGGCGGCTTACAATGCGTTAAGCAAAGTTGACAAACCTACTTTAATTCGGTTTAAATGTACTCTTTCTTTTCAGGTTTTTACTGGAATTTTTACAGCTGAAATGTTCCTGAAGCTGATAGCAATGGATCCCTACTACTATTTTCAAGAAGGGTGGAATATTTTTGATGGATTTATTGTCTCACTCAGTTTACTAGAACTGATGCTCGCAGATGTGGAGGGGCTTTCTGTGCTGCGATCTTTCCGATTGGTATTCCTTATTTATTTTACACATTGAACATTGGCTGTAATGTATATTTATCTGGATATAAACATAAGAAACTGCTGTTAGGTTCCATGCAAACAAATTACTATGTGCTAATGATGCTTGAGAAATTGAAATTTGTTAAACTGCTTTAATTCACAATCAAAAAAAGTTCCTTGGGATGGGGGAGTGGGGGGGTCTCTGTAATTTCTGTCTATGGTTTCTGTAATTATATTGCTCCATTTCAAATTTTCCATAGATGAATGAAATAAACATGGTTGCTTTTAATGGTGCCCTCTTTCCAAATGATATCTTTTTCATCCAGTGGAATAATGGAGAAATACATAATTGTTATGATTCTCCCTAACCAGTTCAGGTCTTTAGGTAATACAACAACAATACCGAAGATTCCCCAAACTGTGTGTCTCCACCTTGTATATCAAGTGTATCTGATCTTTTTCAAGTAGCGCCTTTGGGAATGATCTGAGGGCCACTATAAATATTCATGCAATTGAAATTAATAGAAAAGGAGTGTCCATTGGAGAAAATTCTACCTATTATGCAGAGAATAGGAGCAGAGTGGTTAAGTAAAGTGGAAAGAAACAATGTGGTGAAAAACCAGATTGTCTCCTGAGTGTTGTTGTTGTAATTATTAGCATTATGTACATTTCAGAAGGATACTGGTAGTTAAAAAGAATCACAATGAACTGAATTAATTGACAGAAAAAATATGTTTACAGCCTGTTAAAATTGCTTTTATAGTGTTATATGGTAATAGGTAATATATAGAAGCATATTCCTGGAAGAGTACAAATATTCCCACTCCTTAAGGCCAAATGGATCTCAAGATTGGATTAAATTGCAATTATGTTTTCATGTTTGGCACAATGTACAATGATGATTGACTGAAAGGCTTAGTGATAAGCCTTTCCAGCTGAAAATTCATAATTATAATTCTTTATCTCTAGGGGTGTCCTGTCCAGTGTTTAATTAATGACAGTCAGTTGACCCCTCTTGAAACTGATTCCTCTGTTTCTATAAGTATTATTTTATTGGTTTCTTCATGTGTGTCCCTCCCTCCCCACCCACCCACCCACTTTAATTAAGTATGTATGTTTTCTCCTTCATCTTGCAGCTGAGAGTCTTCAAACTGGCAAAATCCTGGCCAACTCTGAACATGCTGATAAAAATCATTGGTAATTCAGTGGGTGCCCTGGGGAACCTGACCTTGGTTCTGGCCATCATTGTTTTCATATTTGCCGTAGTGGGGATGCAGCTTTTTGGCAAGAACTACAAGGAATGTGTCTGCAAAATCAACCCTGACTGTGATCTTCCACGATGGCATATGCATGACTTCTTCCACTCTTTCCTTATCGTCTTCCGTGTACTATGTGGAGAATGGATTGAAACTATGTGGGACTGTATGGAAGTGGCAGGACAGGCAATGTGCCTTATTGTCTTCATGATGGTGATGGTCATTGGAAATCTGGTGGTCAGTAAATATCTATGGTTCTTTTTAAGTGGGAAGTGAATGGCTATCTTGTAATAATCCAATCTGTCGTTCAGATAGAAGACTAGGGGTTCTATGTAATGGGACTGAGCTACTCATGTAGGCATTCGTTTCTCACAAGTAGCATCATTCTGGGTTACTGTGAGAAATTTAAATTACAGCTCCCATATTAACCCCACCCCCCCAAAAAAAAGCTTCTAAAGAAGGCTTCCAAAGAGAAGACCTATCATGATACTTGAGTCCTTACTGCCTATGAATGTTAAATCCAATGTTGAATCTGAACTAGCAAGAGGCTTTGGGTAATAATGGACTTAGCAATGTTGCCCGTGTGTGTGTGTGTGATATTACTTATTGAAATGGTATGGACTTGCAGGACTTTAGAGCAAAAAAAACCCTCTTGTATTATTTATGTCAAACATAATGTTGGTCCCATAGTATGTTTCATATTTTTGTATGTTCCATAACACTGGTCCCATAGTATGATTAATATTTTTATAATATGAATGCTGGAAAGTGTTCCATCTTTTCAAACTGCATACAACTTTTTTAATGTTCATGTCTTTTTAGCAAATGAACATTTTACTAGTCTACATGTTTTATTCTTCTCCTCCAAGCTGTACAAATTTATTCCTGTATTAAATATTTTAATTAAGACAGCTCATTCACAAACAAGGTGAAAGTATTCACATTCTCCAGAGTTATTTTTCAGAAAAGATGACAAAAAGTATTGAGGGCTTGAGATCTAATTTTCACATAAAAACTGATTTTATCTGGCTAATTTTCAGTTACTTGTTTTAGTGTATCTTTTCTCTTGAATTCATGTTCGCCTTTTTTATTTTTTTACAAAAGCTTCTTTAAGAAGAGCAGTATCTAAAATGACAGAAATGGGTGCCATTGAGAATAAACTAATGAATTTAGATTGACTGACTGACTAACTGATTATGTTCTATCAAGTAGGTGTTGATTCTTAGCAACCACATAAATAGATTTTCTCCAGAACAATCTGTCCCCAGTCTGGTTCTTCAGATCGTCTTATGGTGCCACTGTAATCAAGTCCATTTATCTTGCTGTTGGTTGTTCTCTTTTTCTTTTCCCTTCCATCTTTCTCAGAATTTTAGATTTCACAAGACAGCTAAGTCTTCGTATAATATATCCAAAATGTAATTCAAGTTTGGTCATTTGTACCTCAGGGGGAATTCTGAATTTATTTGTCCTATGATTCATTTGTTTATTTTATTGGCTATCCATGCTGTTATCAGGAGTCTTTTCCAACAGTGAAATTCCATAAAGTTAAAATTATTTCTACGCTGCTTTTAATTTCAAATTTCTATAAGATGTTACAGTAAAAGACATTGTCTGCACAATTCTGATTTTTGTGGCTAAAGACACATCAGAGCACCTAAATATCTTTTTGCAAAGCCTTCATTGCTATTCCACTCATGTGGCATACTTCTTGACTAATGATTCCTTTACTGTGGGTAAGCGAATTTAAACAGCAGAAGCTATTTGCCATCTTAGTGTCTTCACTATCAGATATAAAGCTGGTTGCTATACCTTTTGACATTCTTTTCTTCTTTATATTTAGTCTTAATCCTATTTTTGCACACTCTATTAAGACTCCTTTCTTGGGTATAGGGTATCTACACTGACCCAATTTGTTGGCCAATATGTCATTCTCCAGATTTGCTGGTATAGTAAGGTTAACATCTGTAGTGACTGTTCATCTGTTGCTTACCTTATTTTTGTGGATACAATATCAATTTCTGCAATCTTATGACCCAGTATGATTGAAGTACTCATCTAACTTTAGAGGTTAGAGTTAGAGGTTTTTGTAAGTAGGGAATGTTTTGTAAGATATCTTGAAAGTTGAATATTTGTCCATAACATCCTGTAATGTACTACCACAAAGTTGGGACCTCTTTCCAAATTTGAATATTATTTGGAAGACTTTCCTTGTTTTGCTTTTTTCTTTTTTTTAATTTAATTTTTATTTATACATTTTTCTTAATTTTCTATGTCTGTTAAATCCTTCCTTTAAGATTTTGTATTTTTTTAGTTTGGCTTCTCTTCTTGTCAATTTCCACTGTTTGTTTTGACACCCAGTTTCCTTTCTTCTGTTTCTTCATCTTTGACAACCTGTGTTCACAGTCATTCTTAACAGCCTGTTGGACTTCATTCCACAGTCCTCCTTATTCTGTATCAATGAAGTTCAAGATTCTGATTTGATTGCTGATATTCTCCTTGAGAATTGTGAATAGATGCTCAAGATTATTTTATGGATACTGCTTGATTTTCTTCTCCCAGTTCAGCTTGACTTAGAACTTACACATGATAACTTGTTCCACAATCAGATCCTGGCCATGTTTTTGCTATTACAACTAAGCTTTTCAACCTCCTTGCACCAATATAAATTTGTGTGTATGTGATATCTGGTGATGACCATGCTTATCAGCATTATTTCCTAAGTCTTACAATCTAATTACATTTTTTTCTTAAGATTTCCAACTTTGGTACTTCAGTCTCTTGTTTGCCTGATCTGTTGATTTCAGATTGAATTTGATCATAAAACACATTAAACATCTTATGCATCAGTGTTTGGAGCATCAGCTTGGATAGTCATCATATTAATGGGTTGTCTACGAAGTCTAAATGATATTATTGACTGCATTGTAGGCAAGTGCATACCCTTTCTGAGTATGAAATCAATGCTGTTCCTTTTATGTTTTTTGTTTTTGAACAATAAACTATATTATTTTCTGACTGAAAGGGTCCAATTCCAGTCCATTTCAATTCACTGATGTCCACATTTCAATGTTTAGTCTATTGATTTTATTGTTCATTGTATTGAGCTTTACCACATTCAAGCTTACATTCCAGGATCCCATTATAAATGTAATTAGTCTCTGAAAGATCCTCAACTTTTTCCTCAGTAGCATTTTGAGTGCCATCTGAACTGAAGGGCCCATGCCCCAGAATTATATTGTCAATAATTGTATATTGACTATCCATATATTTTCTTGGTAAAAAATAGAGGAGTGGTTTACCATTGCCTTCTTTCATGCAGTATGAATGTATGTGTTTGCTATTCTCACAAAACTGATCATCTGCCTCGCATCCTCCTATATCACTGCTATCCAATAAAGAGTTCTGTTTGCTTTAGCTGGCAGCTAATATGATATTCAGCCATAGGTTACCCTGCTGGGATTATATACTTTTGGAATACACACCCAATGTTTCTTACTCAACTTTCCTAGGGATACCCCCCCAACCCCACCCCACCCCTGTGATGAGGCAGGTCTGTCCATTTGAGGAGATACAATTATGTTCTGTGTTTTAAAATGGGGAATCAAATAACATGCTTAATTCCCTATTAAATATGTTAGATTTAAGAATGGTTCCAATGCTAATTTTCCAGTGTTTTTAGGAGAAACAAGGTGGATCGCCCAACTGTTCAAATGCTGAATAGAATGCATTTGGGGATCCTTCTGCAAATTGCATTGAATATCTATATAATCACCCTCTCTTCAATCATGATTCCAAAATTTACTTTTTTTCTGTATTGCTTCTTGAGATGCTTTTACTAGCATCATTATCTTGAATGAGTTGAAAATAGAAAAAAGGAATATGTATGAATTACAGCTGTGCAGTGCTTCAGATACCAAGGAAAGATTTTACTATTCTAGGAAAAGAGTCAGTTGTTTCAAGGACAACTGCAGATAGAGGCCATGTTTGTACCCTGCACAATAAGAAGCATCTTTTTGCCCTTGAATTCAAAATGTTTCACAACTTACTATATGTGTGTACAAAGGTGTGGTAGCGGGGAGAGCGAATTAATTAAAAATTTGGTCACATTCAACCTGTAACCAAAATTGAAGTCTTTCAAGGGTGGCAGAAAAAAAACAGAGAAAATATATAGTTCCAAATGTTGGGGTTTATGATGCAGTTGCTGTCTTTAATCAATAAGATTTCATGCTGCACCCAGACAGTTTCTATTAATTTCACAGGGGTTTTTTTACTACTGGTTTTTTATAAGAATGAATGAATACATAATTGAACCAGGAGTGAAATGCTCCCAGTTCGGACCGGATCACCCGATCCAGTAGCAATGGAGGCAGATGGTTCGGAGAACCGGTAGCAAAAATCCCTGCCCCCACCCCACCCCCGTGCCCAGCTGAGTCACACAATCATGAGAGGTTTTTTTTTTACTTTTAAAAGCATTTTTTCTACAATCTCTTCGGCCGAAAAAATGCTTTTAAAAGTTAAAAAAAAAAGCCTCTGATGATCATGCAGCAGAGCTGGGATCGTCAAAGGCTTTTGAAAGAAAAAACCCTTTTTTTCTTTTAAATGCCTCTGACGATCCAAGCTGAGTTGCCTGATAGGCAAAGGCTTTTTTAAAAAGCCTCTGCCGGTCAGGCATCTCAGCTGGGATCGTCAGAGCCTTTTGGAAGCATTTTTTTATAACCTCTTCACCGAAGAGGTTGTAGAAAAAATGGTTTTAAAGGTAAAAAAAAATTGGCCATGCCCACCCAGTCACATTACACCCACCACCACCAAGCCACACCCACAGAACCGGTAGTAACAAATTTTGGATTTCACCACTACATTGAATGATTGAATGACTGAAATACACATAGAGAGACATACTATGTATATAATGTGTGTGTGTGTATATAATGTGTGTGTGTGTAAGAATACGTACTTAAAAATTTACTGTATTATAGGAGTGTTTATGTACATACACACACACACATATGCATGCACACACACATACCATATATATGTGTGGCACAGAATTACAAAATGAAAAAAGGAGAGAAGAATCAATCAGCAAATTCATTCTTACTTAGCAGTTATCAGAGAATTATTGTTGTTTTACTGCTATTATTGGAGGAGCCTACTGGCAATTTGGTTCCCAGCAAAGCTGTCTCACTTTTCCTTCTACTGCCAGGTGAAAACAGTGTTTTTGTGGGACAAATGCAGGAATTGTCCAAAGAGCGCTCGTTAAGAAGCATTGCCCTGATCTGCCTTTTCTGCTCATTCAGGTGCTGAATCTGTTCTTGGCCTTGCTGCTGAGTTCTTTTAGTGCAGACAACCTTGCAGCCAGTGATGATGATGGTGAGATGAACAACTTGCAGATCTCTGTCATCCGGATCAAGAAGGGCATTGCTTGGACAAAGATTAAAGTGCATGAATTTGTGCAGACGCACTTCAAGCAGAGGGAGGCAGATGAAGTTAAGCCACTGGATGAGCTGTATGACAAGAAGATGAACTGCATTGCTAACCATACAGGAGCAGATATCAATCGGGAGATTGATTATCAGAAGAATGGGAATGGCACCACCAGTGGCATTGGCAGCAGTGTAGAGAAGTACATCATTGATGAAGACCACATGTCATTCATCAACAACCCTCACCTCACTGTCCGTGTTCCCATTGCTGTGGGTGAATCTGACTTTGAGAACCTCAACACAGAAGATTTCAGCAGCGACACTGAACCTGACGGCAGCAAAGAGGTATGACCCGATGCTCACTCAAACCATGTTGCAATGCCATCATCTGGGGTAGCCATTTGTATTCCAGGGGTAACAAATGAGGACTTGTGGTTAGAGAACAAAGCTTCACAATGAAGTGGATTAATGTTTTGATTGGGGCGCGAGGTTGTTGTGATGCATAACGGGGGTTGATGGCTATAGCATAGAGCCTTGCAATCAGCAGATGCTCATAAATTTGGTGTTGTTAGCCACATTTGGAAAAATGCATCTTAAAATAATGAAATGTTTTCTACAGTATTAATATGTCACTCATAGGAATTAAAGGAAAGACCAGCTGGAGCAAATCAAAGATACATTTGGGAAATGCAGAAGCTGGTAGATAATTAAATTCCTATTTGCATCTTTTCCTGGCTATGCTGTTCAGGACAGAATCAATTTCCTCAATCTGAAAACCAGGTGTTTTGAGGAAGTAAGACAAGGAAACATAATACTGTTAATACTGAGTGGCACACTGCTTCAGAAAAATGAAAGTCTGTTTTATTAATTTGTTTAATACAAGTTGACCTAGGGCTTTTTTTATCAACCCTATCTCGGCTCTTCCTCTCAATTTTCTCAAGGCTAATCATTCTTGTTCCCTCAGTCTCTTCTTTTAAGATTTTGTTTTGAGTCCCCAGAATATCCTTGTTTTGTTTCTATGAAGAATCTTACCTAGTGTTCTTGCTATCATTTTTATTCCAGAAGCTGGATGATACAAGCTCATCAGAGGGGAGCACCATAGATATAAAGCCAGAGGCAGAAGAGGTACCTGTGGAAGCACCAGAAGAGTACTTGGATCCTGATGCATGCTTCACTGAAGGTGATACTAAACATGGGGTATATGTAAAAATCCTCAGGACAATGGGAAGAATTAATCATTTTTCATTTGCCGCAAAGTCCACAATGTAATATCATAATATAATGTGCGGGCTTTGGTGGACATTTACATGGCAGCTCATACAACAACTCTCTTCTGCATGTGTTCTTGGGTGCAGTTCCTGCTCTAATTTTCTTGAGACAATAGGAATTTCAAGACAAACTTATCAAAATAAACAACTGAAAAAGGGAAGGTGGTTGGGCTGTGGAAATATACAAAAAACTGTTCAAAGGATAACAGTTATGGGCAAGGAACTTTTTCTTCACTATGGCCTCTATATGTTGAAGACAGGACTAAGTGGCAAGTTTATCACATGGTAATGGGCAGGTACAAACCCTCTATGATAGACTTGAGGAAGAATGGCTTCCAAAATGCATAACTGGAAGATTTATTTGTTCAAGACTGAATATTGTATCATGACAATTGTGATGAGCAAAGGTGGAAGGCTGGAGCCATGTAGCATGCCTAAAGAACCGCAAACATTGGAGTTAGTGGTAATAGTGGAAGAGAGGAACTGCACAAAATGACTGAGTTGTGAGTCATTCTGGAATAAAGATCATGCACATTTGGCAGTATGTTTCTTACAATCTGCTTCAGCTCTAAATTAACAGGACAAGGGTTTTGCATAGATGCATCACTCATATGAGTGATGCACAGAGACCACAGAGAACAAAGAATCAAGTTTATATTTCTGTTCTTAGCCTTTCAATTTGGTTTAGGTATTCCTTCTACCTTCAGTTGTTCAATGGCCTGATTAATCCCATTTGGAAGGAAGAGTGAATGTAATAAATCCACTCCTTATGTTTGCTTGGGCCGTATTGAGTGAAGATGAATTTTCTTGGGCCACATATAAAATATATACTTTTTATAATATAAAATCACATAATAATGTTAAAAGTTTACAATCTTGTGAGGCCACATTGCTAGCTGTCCAGGGCCATATGTGACCCATGGGCCACAGATTGGAGACATTTGTAATAAATCGAATGGAATCTGAAATTATACTCATATTACAAATTTTCACCAATCTGTAAAATATCATTATGAAGAAGGTCCAAATATGCTATGAGTGATTGAAACTCATTATGCTTCTTACCTTTATAGCAATATTTTACTATATTATTTTATCGAATAACTAATTTGTTTCCTTTTGATGGCATGTTATTAGAGGTTTGAGATTTAACTATAAGACTTTATAACTCTAGAGATTTATACATCGGTAAAATCTTTTGTAACTGAGTGTTAGTTTTAATTGACAGCATTTTGGAATGAATGAATGAATAATGGGAAAATACCTTACAGCTGGAAAATGTCTGACTCTTGGGATTGTTATCTGTAACAAAATTAATAAGAAAATTAATTTTACCTTTGCAGGCTGTGTGCAACGGTTCAAGTGCTGCCAAGTCAGCATAGAAGAAGGACTGGGAAAGTCTTGGTGGAATTTAAGAAAGACATGTTTTCTCATTGTGGAACATAACTGGTTTGAAACCTTCATTATCTTCATGATCTTGCTCAGCAGTGGAGCTTTGGTGAGCAACATTGTATTTTGCTAGTGAAACTGACCAGTATGTGAAATTCATGAATCAGCTGCAAATGCCTTCCCTTTTTTGGAAAAAAAAATGTTAGGTAGCAGCAACCAAAGGTGTCCTAGTTGCATGATAGGAAATTATTCCTCCCTGGCACATTCACAGTGAAAATCATCCCTTATTAAAATTACTGCAGAAGGATTTTGTACTAATATATTTGACTATTTTTTAGGATATTCCAGATATTCCTGCAGGACTTTACACTGAGGTTGAGTGGTCCTTTAGGGAAGGATTGACCTGTTCTCTCCTTGCAACAGTATTTCATGTTCATGACAAGGCTTGAGGTGCTTAATTTTGTCTCAGGCGCATTTTGTAATAAATACTAAATGGTCATTTGTGCTTAGCCAGAGAAGCATGAGAATTGGGCATTCTAAATCCCTATCTGAAAAGAATACTGTATTCTTTCCTCTGCTAGTATTGGTCACTCCTTAAGACTGGGCAGTATGGAAACAAAGAGAAGATCTCAGACAGGTCAAATCGGTCCAATATAATAACATTTGATTTTAGGAAGGAAAAAAGGGTAGTAATTGGGCTCTAAAGATGTGAACTTAGCTCCTTTGCCTCTTTAGACAGGCTTTGAGTTAATACAGGTGGTCCTTGACATATGACCGGATTTCTGGTCATAAGCCTTTATGGCCATAAATCAAGGCAACCACATAAGGTGGGATCCCCAACTCCTGGGCCAGGGCCCACTACCAGGCTGTGGCCTATTTGCAACTAAGCTGCAGGCTGGCCCACACACACACATGTGGATGCAGCTTGACTTACACAAGGAGCCGGCCTGCACACATGCACATCTCGGCTTGTAGTGTGTGCATGTATGTGCGCACCAGCCCTCCACTCACATAAGTCAAGCTTGTAAGTCAAGGCAACCTGTAGTTAAATGCTGAGAGATCACAAATAGATATATATGTGTAAACTGAATTCATCTGCAACAGCATTCTCCAGAAGAACCTAGATCCAAACAAAATACATTTGTAGCTCTCTAATGCCAAGACTAAGATACAACAACAATTACTATTCTTTTGTTCCTTAGGCCTTTGAGGATATTTATATAGAACAGAGAAAAACAATACGTACTGTCCTGGAGTATGCTGACAAAGTCTTCACCTACATCTTTATCCTTGAAATGTTGTTGAAGTGGTGTGCCTATGGATTTGTGAAATTCTTCACGAATGCCTGGTGTTGGTTGGATTTCCTCATTGTAGCAGTAGGTATCTTTTTTTTCCTTTTTGCTGTTTTCCTGAGGATCTGAGATTGTACCACTGTCTAAATAAATAAGTTCTAGCATTGTTGCCCTTGTTTCTTTCTAAATCTTTTCTAAGGCAAAACATTCTGTTGTTTCCGTTCTTACTCGACAAAACCCAAAATGTTAATTATTGAGGAGGTTTTCCATATTTCACTTTCAGGTCCACTTTTTCACTGAGATTCGAATGGGGAATGAACTTGAGAAAATGCCACGGAAATAGTAAAGTCACATAGAAACAAACAGAAGTGCAAAGCAAACTTAACTTCTATTACTCTATTAAGATGCATAAATTCTCCTTCCATCAAAAATCTCAAATAAAGAAATGAATCAATGAATTGTAAAATGGGCTGAAATAGTGAGAACACACTAGAGCCATTTTACCCGTAAAATAAAATACAAAAAAAAACGAATTGGGAAAATTGAAAAGCTCATATTCAAAATTAATCTTGATCTATCTTGGTCAAGAGTGAAAGACAAGTTTGCACCACTGCAAAAATATAATGTTTGCTTCTCCTTAAGAGATAAGATCTTTGGTGAAAAATACAGTCTCTTTCAATTCCACTAGAGGTTTAAGTGATTGCCTGTTCAGTTCTTCTCCCACTCCCACGCCCCCCCATGCTTCTTTTAGCATCTCTTGAACAATGTGGCCTTTTCTTCAAAATATTCACCAGTCTTAGGCACAAGATATGGAGAGGACAAATTATGAATAGTTACAAATATTAGATAGCCACTTTACAGGTGGCTATCTACATGTCACAATTTACCCTTCAAAAGATTGAGATCCAAAAGGCAAACTGAACACATCCTACTTGCCCTCATGCATGTATCTTACATTTATATACCTAATTTTTACATTCTAATTTAATATACTTTGGGTCTTAAAATACTCGCTTTCTTGAAGCAATGGGAATTTCCATTGATGGTCTGTATTATTTATTAACATGCTATTTTTGTGGAATAGAAGACCTGAAAGTGATGTAATATTTTTGATAGTGCCCTTTTTTTCTGGGCTTTACTTGTACATAGTGTTATTGTTATTGTTGCTGTTTAAATGAAATTTACAAAAGAGTGCATTAAATGTTTTTAAATTGTGAGCAGAAGCAAAATAAAGTTGACCTTGATCTTTTAAAACAAAAGTCCATCCTACTCTTCGCTAAAAAGGCATTAGAGGTCTTCATGATTTGATGTTGCATTATTAATGAGAAATATTGTGATCACTAATATTTTTGACATTTGGGGACAATTTTCTTTTTTTTGTTCTCTTCAGATTTCCACAGACATTGAGTATCTTTGCGCATTTGTTTCCCCACATACATCTTCAGTATAGTTCGTTGCTACTGTGCTGCCCTGTACTGTTCTATTTTTTGTTTCATTCTTTAGGGGAAAAAATGTGATTCAAAATATCAAATCTATATATGAATTTATCATTTGAAAACTAACATATCATCCTATGTAAATAATCAATGTGTTTCTAATTAGCCTAGAGTTAAGTTTCAAGGTTCAGAGAAATACATCCTAGATCTTTTTTTTAAAAAAATTAATGTTCAATGTCTGTTTGTGTTAAGAAAAAATCATCTCTTTAACATAACTGTCGTTCCCTTAGTGTATTTTTTTTTCTCCAAGGGGGTCTTTAAGCTCCAAAATTTAGATTTTTATAAAATTATCCTTTTCTTTCCTATATTGGTTATCTACAAATGCAAACCATAAATGCAATGCAAAACCATGCTAATTCCTATCCATCGGTATTGTTCTAAAATTGGATCCTTAGCACTCTTGCTAGAGAGTAAGCCTCATTGAACACAGTGGAACTTACTCTTGAGTAAACCATACATGGGTTTGTTCTTTTGGACAAGATGTTGATATTATGTTTACCCCTAATTTTGAGTGAATGGTATTTTCAAAGTGTGATCTAACTACATTCACCTCAACAATACCTATTCTTCATTAAGAGTTATTTATCCATAACTGCTAATATTCAGAGGGATTTCTATATCCCTTCAGAATCATCTGGAGAGGAGGCAAAAAAGTCAAGATATTGTCATGACTACATGACTGAAAGCTCACCCTTTTGCACATGTGTCAATGTCTTTCACACACAAACAAAGCACTGGGGCTTTGATCATGTAATCATGGCCATCACCCTGAAAAAAATGCCATTACCTCACTTATTCAAGTTCCTGCAACTCATAAGACATCCACATCATTTTGTTTCAGTGTGTTGGAGATGTGTGAAAAAAATCCAGTCACTTTAATGAATTTCAGAGAGCAACTGAGACTGAAAGAGCTTCTAAAACAGCAATGCCCAGTTAGCCTCCTTCAAGAAATAGGAGAAGTTTCTTCCTCCTGAGATCTACAGTTGCTGAGTCAGGAAACATTCTCCTTTATAAGACCCTACAGAAGATACTATCCTAGAAAATAATATTTTTTCCATTAATTTCTCTTTGCTTAAGAGAGCAGTTTTGCTCCAAACCCCTAGCATTCATGCATGATTGGCTAAAAGTTTTCGAAGTCTGAAGTCTGTTCCATCTGACATATTCCAGTGGAAGTGATTAGGCACATCTATTATTCTTTCACTGAAATCAATGAAATTTAAAATACAATCATATTCATGTCTACTTAGAAGTAAGTTGCATTGAGTTCACTGGCTCTTATTTTGGGGGTAATTATATTATATTAAAGGAATCTTTTCCATAGTTACAATTGTCTATTAAGATATTTTATCTTTCAGTGCTTTTGCATGGATGGGCAAAATATTGTTGAAGTACAATTGTGAATTGTCTGACATTTTAAAAATAGAAATACTTTTTAAAAATTAGATATTATAGAGTTTTTATCCCAACAGTGTTCCTTTTTCAAATACATTTCTGGTTTCATTTATTGCAAACTAATGTCTTTACCAGTTTACCTATTTTTTATTTATTGACTTATTTCCACTTTTCAGTTATTAGGTTCTCAAAATTTCTTTTATCCATCCTCCATTTAGTTCAAGTATTCTAGTGATCCTTGACCGACTTACAGAGTCCATCTATCATTTTCTTAACCAATACAGAATAGATAACCTATTGGGCCCAGGAAACATTGGCATTTTGAAAACACGCAATGGAAATACTGACAAAATAGTTGTGTTAGGAGATTTGCTTATTAAAACATGGCTTCATGTTGGACACAGCAATTGGAAATCCACTTGGACAGGATTAGGGTGAACAACAGCGAAACGATCTGACTACCTTATAATTATTTATTTTTTCGCATTTATGTCCTGACACTACCCTACACAGACTCTCTGGAGCTCAAAGAATAAAAGAAAATAGCAATAACATTGAAAACATTGTAACATAAAACCAGAGGTCAAAACAGACAAACCTAAACTTTGAAGAATATTTGGTGTCAGTCCCCAAATGCACTCTGGAACGGAAATGCTTCTGGAAGGGGAGCAAGACTGAGGCCAAACACACCTTGTGGAAGCCAACCCTACAATGGACAAACTCTCTCTGGAGCGGATCTCCCCAAAATGGGAAACAATCAGTTGCCTATGGAGATTCTCAATCATCCAGGTCATGACTGTCCCAAAGGCTTTTCAAAAGGCACCTGGACTTTCTTCATTGACCAACCAAGAAAGTCCAGTTGCCTTTTGAAGAGCACCTTTGAGATAATCAGTTGCTTCTCCCAGCCAGATCAAATATATATTATTATACTTTCAAAACTTCAGCGTATTATTCTCCAATCTGGTTGTCAGCCCTGAAAAAACAGTGTCCTTAACTTTAGTTCTTTGGCAGTTGCTTAACAGTATTGTCCTCTCCTTTAGAGCATTCCAGGCAATACTACTATATTCCATTTAATTAACATAAAATGTTAACTAAAATTAATATTTTTAAAACAGTCTCCAATAAAGCATGCCTTATTTATGGAAGGTTAAGTTTCAAAATGATAGACAAGATGTTTCAGGGAGACATAAGTGAAAATATTTCTCTTAAAGGTAGTACTGAAATTTCTGTCTACCCTCATATGTACATATGTATAGTACATCCCATAATACCGTATGTGTCAAAAGAGAGAATGAGAGACAGAGACAAAGACAAAGAGAGAGAAAGAGTCCTAGTTTATCCATACTTCCTCTTTATGTTACTGTAAAAGCTTAAGTGCTATGCAGGACACCACATTATTATTATAGTTGGTTGCAGCCAGCCAAGTGTTTAGATTGGATCTGGCATTTTGATCCACATACTGAGTCTCTCCCAAGGACTTTGGATAGGCAAATGTTATTTTTATTATTTTCCCAAATCCACTGCAGGTTAAATGGCTCTACATTGAATATTATGGATCTGTAATTCTGTTGCTACAGTGTAGGTCAGTAGATAGAATATATAGCCTATAATTAGAATCAGACATACGCTGAGCCTGGTCATATTATTTTTGTTTATTCCAGAGCTTCCAGAGCAAAATGGGAGCCAATCCTGAAAGCAACAGCCATACTGCAAATGGTAATTTGTGAACTGGCTCCCAGAATGCATTCTCAGGCATTAGAACAGGAACTGACATCTTATGCTGAACTCCAATTTCAAATGTTGTAGAACCCCAATTCTCATCAGTCCTATCATGTATAAACACTGCATTCCAACATGATGTACACTTTGCAATAAATAATGTCTGTGGAGATTCTCAGTCATGCAAATTATAGTCATCTCAAAAGTGCTGTTTTTTCCAAGTCCCATTGCTTTTTGAAAAACACTCCAGTTGCCTATTGAAAAAGCACCTTTATGCAATAAAGAGTACAGCATCCCCATCTGGGCCCAGCTACCTATTATTCTGGCCAGGGGTAATAGGCTGGTAGCTGGGCACATATAGATGATACCAGAATTTGGAAGCCTAAGATAAAGAATTCACTGTATCATATTAAACTCCTAATGTGAGGAAAGGATCTTAGTCCTCACCAGTAGTACAATACAGTCCTATTATAATTTAGAATAAGAGAAAACAATAGTCTTCTCCACTAGATGGCCTTCAGATTCTTCGGCTTGCAATAGCTATTTCATGCTACCTATTCCCCACATCAGGAAATGGAAAGCTGATATGAAATCTTCAGTAAGGCTTTGCTCTGACACAAAGGTTGCAAACTCTTAAGAGACAAACTGCTGTTTCAGAGGAGAAACACAGAAAGCTAGATATTTGTTTTTCTCTTAATTTTGTGATGCGGTGTCGGTGGGTCATCCCCACTTCCCTATCCCCACCCAAAATGAGAGAATTAAGGAGGTTTGTGCAGTGTGTGTATTTATCTGTATTCTTTTTCATAGGTCCTTTAAAAATTTGTCTGGCTTAATTTAATGGGAGCTGCTGGGATCCTGCAGACTGTTAAGAGGGCGAGGGTAAGGTTCTTGTCATCCGTTTGGGCTCCTAATCTCCAACAGACCCTGTTTCCGTCTGTGTGTGTCTGGCCTCTCTTTCTCTCTCTCACTTATTTTTCCCCTTTTGTTTTATATCTATGCCTCTCTCAACTGCATTATTTCCTTCCAGGTCCTTTCAGTGAAGTGCTGTAGGCAGCTGATGGCCATTGCCTTCTTCGGTGTCACTGTAAATGGGGGTGGCTTGGGCCTGCAGTCCAATTTGGGGGATGAATATACTGCCAGTGCTAGGGGATTTATGCTAACAGTCTGGAACCTCTTCTTTTTTCTTTTTTCTTTTTCCTTTCTTTTCCTGTTTTCTGTGTAGGTCTCTTTAGTCAGCCTTATAGCTAATGCCCTGGGCTACTCGGAACTAGGTGCCATTAAATCCCTTAGGACACTCAGAGCCTTGAGGCCTTTAAGAGCGTTGTCCCGATTTGAGGGGATGAGGGTAAGATGCCATTAGCGAGCTGATCCTTCTGCATGCCTGTGGATTATGGGGTTTTTTTTTTAAAGCATGCTAGAACCGATCAAACTAGTAGAAAGACGTAACAAACAGAATCATGATGCAGCTGCTGACGTGATCACTTCCCTCTGTTTATGATTCACCATCACCCTGCTGCACAGTTCTCCCTTTTTTTATTTGATGATTGCCATAATAATAACAACAATAACATACTAATAAAAAAAAGGGAGATATATTAAGCTGCCTCATTATTGGCCTAAACCACATGTCATTTGTAGATTCTTTGTTGGCACTTGGCTGCTCTTTTTTGGCCTGGCTTTTAATACCTGTAACATTCAAGGGGGCATTTCTGGCTATAAATCTGAAACAGGGAGAATCACCAGGTGCAAAGAATCAGAATTTGAACCACCTCGAGTTTTTCTTCTCCCTTCCCCAAAGTTATGATGGATCAAAAAAAGAGATCAAACACAATGGTTGGTTTTCAAATTGTTCCTGCCTTGTTTGGGGATATATTCAGGATTGCAGAAAAGGGCTGGATATGAGGAGGAAGAATCTAATGCTCCCCTCAAATAAAAGATTTCTGGTTTAATTCCTCTCATTTGCACCTCGTTGTTCTCAGTCCAGTCCGTTAGTGACTGGCAGCCTTGACTGATAGCTCAGCTTTTCTCCCTCTTTTCTGTTTCCCGTTGACATGCTTTATGCCCCCACTCCACTCTCCCCTGTCACTGTAATGTTAGCAACAAATCACAAGCAAAGCATAGAACCTGAACTTTCTAGAAATTATTGCAATATACCATTTTATACATATTGAACTTATCCATGTTTTAAAGGAGATTGCCAATTTTATTTTTTGTAATGCACAGCATATAAAAAAGATAAAAGTTTGATAAAATAAAAGTGTGAAACTATATTTTATTAAAGAATGAGCCCTTCTGAATGATTGGGCGGTATGTGTGGTGCATTCTAATACAATCTCTTAATTGGAACAATATTGATAGAATGAAAAATAGGGGAGGTTACATAGAAGAGATTCAACCTTCATTCAAAAATCTGAAAATATCTGTGTTCAAAACAGATCATACATTTAAAATCTCAGGTGTTTTCCCGCATCATTAATATAGGATTATTAGTCATTAACTCAACCCATTCAGAGATTTTGTTTAGTTGAAAGTTTCAATTAAAATCCAATGTTATCCTGAAATTGCATATTATACCTACTCCCAAAGGACATTGAAGTGGGTGCATTACATAATTATGTCTACTAAATTACATTGCTAAAGTTCCATCTTTTGGTTTTACATAGAAATTAGATGTTATTTCTTATATTAATATCTTCTTGTGTTGTATAACTGTAAAAAAAATCCTTATTTAACTTTCTCCACATACTAAAGACAGATACACAGGAACAGGGGAATTATTGACACAGAGAAACAATATGCAATATTTTGAGACCTGGATATATAACTGTATAATCAATTGTAGCCAATCCTAAGAAAATTGTGGTTGTAAAACAACCCTTCTTTTCAATGGGATTTCAAAATGATCATGTTCAATTATCATTTCAGGTTTGAGTTTGTTACTCCAGGCATCAAGCAGAACTAAGTTAACAGGACAGTCTTGTTTGTTTGATTTTAATTGAAATCAGCTCCAATTATTTTGGAGGGCTTACTCTGTAGTAGTAAATGTGTTCAGGATGGCAGTATTAGACCTTGACCAAATTCAATGGAATGTACTTCAGATATGAATGTGGATTGACATTTGTTCTGACCTGTACAAATGTTACTTTTTTTAAAAAAAAAATCTCAACAGCTGCTTTTATTGTAGTTCCTTTCAAGAGAAACTAGTGTTTCTAATGAAAGTATTGTAACATAAATTATCAAACATTTTAGCTAACTTGGCTTGAAAAAAATTGTTTCCCAGCATCTTCCTAACACAAAATGGCTCTTTTCTGGTAGGAATTTTAAAGTTAGTTAGAAATTATTTAAATCCATACAGTATATGATTCAGACCTTACCTTCTTTTTGCCATCAGTATAAACTGTCTTCATGAGAATGACAAAAACAAAACAAAATATTTTTTATAAACAGCATTAAATATAGTTCTTTGCTTTTCTCTATGGCTTAACAACTTAATATTTTAAAATATACCTTCAACTCTTTATATTTGGGGGAGGGAATTAAAATATTGTTATGAAATATGCATGCCCTACTTTACTATTTCTAATATACGGTTGTCACACAAAAGCCATGTTCCCTTTCTCATAATAGTTTGCAGTGGTTTTGATAATTTGTTAAAACTATGGGCATAATGATTACATTGTAAGTGAAAAGTAAGAGATACATTTCGTCCTGTTATACAAAACCAATACAGAGCAAATCAAAATGCAACATAGTGTCAAGTCACAATAATATGACCAATAAATTTGCTTGGTTTTTATTTCACTCATTATTCTATCTCAAGAATAAAGAATGAGGATTTTTTTTGTTTTCGGTTGGTATCTGAAATATAGGCTGATAACGTTGAGTTAATAGTTTCTGTTATTTCTGATAGGCCTCTATTCAGAAGTCAATGGGCTGTTGATTGCAGTAATTTTTCTGCTTCATACAATGCCTAACTTTTGGAGAGGATTATGCATCTAAGCACAAATTATATTATGTTATATCACCATTATGAAACTTAACATAAAATAATGGCGCCATCTGTTGACACTTAAAAAAATACAGTAATCAGCAGAAAGTAGATGAGGGTTTTTGACTGGAGGAAGTTCATGTGATATTTGCCTCCATCTCAGGAGACAGAGCTGACAGAAGAAGACAGGGAGATTACAGTGCCATGAGAGCTAATTCCTACTGCTGACATGCATTTTGACCTTGCACTAGAAACACTTTCCTCATATCCAGTCAATGGGAAAGGCTCTATGCAGAAATTTTCCATATTCAACAGAGAAACAATATTTTTCTCTAACACCCAGATTAGGGAGTTCAATTTTTACTATGGGAGAGGTTCATAGCCTTTTAGTCGGGAGAGAGATGTGCCTAGTTCTCCCCCCCTTTTTTCCCCAGGAGTTTGGTGTAAAAAATGTCTAATGTGGCATTTCTTTTAAAAGAAATATCATTGCCTAAAGATCGGTGTCATCTTAGAAATTAACCCTGAAGACAACAACGGATTGCAAATCATTCTAAAGAGTGATGGTTGCTGGCAAAATAATGGAAATGCATTCTCACTCAAGTGGAGAAATGTGAGGGACAGCTTTCAAAATATTGTGCGAATCTAAGAAATTGCTTGATGTCTTAACATCTTTAAAATAAGTGCATCATGCTCGATTCTGTGTGTTTCAGAATATCTGTTTGGGAGGATGTGCACAGTCCTACCATATAGCCCTTTCTCTTTAAGAATGAATGCTGCTGTATGTATATTAATAGGTTCCTGCTCTGTAAATTAAATAATTTCAGAATGATAGCTTTAATTTTCTCATTCTGAAACAAAAGAGATGTTTATTGATTGTCTTATATATGTTAGACCAACAACTATAGATGTGACACATGTCTTCATTTCTGTTTAAATATTAAGGTAAGGAAACATTATTAAAACAAAGTCTAAGTCTATAAACACTTAAGGTTGAAGTTATAAATTTTGAAAGAAGATAGAAATAGTTATAAACTGGAGTACATTTCCTAAGTCCAAATATTATAGAAGGAAGGAAGGAAGGAAGGAAGGAAGGAAGGAAGGAAACTAAAACATGAGTTTCATTTGCTGTGAAGCAGAGAAGGGAATATGGCTTTTTCTTTTTTGAGCTTGCAAATATGCATGCTCAGCTTTTGGGACACTTCTGGCCTTGCTTACTAAAGAATATAAAGTCCTGATTAATTTTATATTAAGCTACCACTAAGTCTTAGAACAAGTTTGGCACCCTTTCCTACTCCCATTTGAAACATGTAGCTAAAGTTCCTCATTTATCTTCATGGGAGTAGGAGTAACAGGGCCCACAAATTTATGAATCTGGTTTTAAGATGGGGAAAGATTTTTGGCTAAGTTAATTTACATGTGTCTGATTCAAAAAATATGATTCTGACTTGGATATTAGACTCGCCTGGACATTATCAAGGCAGGTGCCCACTCCTCTTCATAATTTTTCTTTTTTTATTAACCACCTATTGAATGGCAAAAGAAATAAAACTAATTGCTAATATTTGTTCGGGTAAATTATTTAATAAAATATTTTTGAAAAACAAAATGCTTGGAGACACATGATTCTTTTTGAATTAAGATGAGTCTTATGGGACTAGCCTTGTTTCTGTTCCCCTTACTAAAACTAGACAAATGAATGTTTTGCTTGTAAAGTCTAAGTCATCAAATTTTCTGTACTGAAACACTCTCTTCCTTCCTTTCCCTTCCAATACAGGTGGTTGTGAATGCCTTGGTGGGTGCTATACCATCCATTATGAATGTGCTGTTGGTCTGCCTTATTTTCTGGCTGATTTTCAGCATTATGGGGGTTAATCTTTTTGCTGGGAAGTATCATTACTGCTTTAATGAGACGTCTGAGTATCGATTTGAAATAGAAGAGGTGAACAACAAGACAGAGTGTGAGAAGTTGATGGATCCCAATGGAACAGAGATTCGGTGGAAGAATGTGAAGATTAATTTTGACAATGTTGGTGCAGGGTACCTGGCCCTTCTACAAATTGTAAGTTCTATTTTTGTTGTTTGATGGCTATTGTATAATTGCCAAAATGTTGAAATCTTAAAATGTTTTCCTTTTGTAAATCCCATGTATCTTTTCCCAGATTCAGATTGATCAACCAAACATTTTTGCTTTTTTATTGTACTTTGCAGTGATTATAAGGAGCCAATCAATGACTCATTTCCATTTTTGAAGTAATTAACATGGGAAAGAAGTTATTTTCACTTGCATCCCCTTTATTAGTGAGGATTTAAGAGCATCTTATTCTTTAAGCACTGAAGCTGGAAATAGCAAGGATCTTCTCCTATAAGGAGAGGTCTGAGCTAAGTAACTGGTAATTTTAGCTTTGAGGGAGGAGTGGTATATAGCTTCCTGAAGAATTCTTAATTCCATGTTGCTGTTAGAAAATGGGGGGTGGGGAGGCAAGTGTTTCTAGTTTGAATATATTCTAAACCAGTGATGGCTAACCTTTTTGCCATCGCATGCCAAAAGTGAGGGGAGCATGGTGGGGTCACACGCACGCGTGCCCACATCCATAATTCTATGTGCCCTGCCCCACTGTGCTCCCCCCGCTTTTGGCATAGGATGGCACAGTAGGCCCGTTTTTTGCTCTCCCCAGGCTCCAGAGCCTTTCTAGGAGCCTGGGGAGGGCAAAAACAGCCTTCCCCCCTCCCCCCAGAGGCTCTCTGGAGGCTGGAAACTGTGTTTCCTGACTTCTGGTGGGCCCAGAAGGCCCAAAAATCAGCTGGCTGGCACAGACATGTGTGCCGGAGCTGAGATTGCGTGCCCACTAATATGGCTCCACGTGCCACCTGTGGCACCCGTGCCATAGGTTCACCATCACGGTTCTAAACAATACAGTCTATGTTCACTTTCTTTTTTGGGGGGGGATTTTACCAACTGATATTTAACTGTGGTCATCGTGAAGATAGGTTGTGATCTAAGTGATCTTATTTCATGCATGCAGTCCATCTGTTCTTCCAAGAGCAATCTTCTGCACTGACTATGAGTCATTCAACCTGGATGATATTCTAGAATTAGTCTTTGTATATATTCACGAGAAGCAGAGGTGGGGTAGGAGAATAAATCACTTGGAAATGAATCATAGAGCAACTTCACTGAGGTGTGTTTGTGTGTGTGATTCAAAAGGGTATGGTATGGTATGTCTATCGTTTTATAGTTCCAGATTTTCCTGCAAATGTATTTGAAGATTTCAGGATCTGTGATGCTATTTAAAAAAAGGCTGATTGTATCCTTTAAAAAGTCCATTAATCAGAAAGTTTTAAAAAACTGGATGAGGATTCCTTTCATTATTTTAATTACAAAAGTGATAGTATTTTTAATATTCTTTTGTTTATTTGATTTCTGTCGCCGCCCATCTCAACAAAGGACTCTGGGCCTACATCATTACATGTAAAAACAAATTAAAAACAATCAATAAAATTAAATTTTATTACATTGTATGTTATAATGTAGTATTTTGTGAAATATTCTTAACTAAACAGGAATATTAGGATTAAATTATTTTACTGTTTGATCCAAATCATAACAACATGCAAATGTTTTCTTAAGGATTGACAGACTATCCTAGTGCACATTCCATATACAAGGCAGAGAGCAAATGGATGTACCATTTACCAAAATAAATGCAGTTATAGCATGCCCCTTGTGTGTTTAGGATGAGTGAGAAATTCCACAAAAGTGGAAGCAGTTAAGAACATGTGAATCAGTGCAGCCCCAGAGGTGGGCTGCTGCTGGTTCACCCCGTTTCAGACAAACCAGTAATTAACATTCTGCCCAGTCCAGTGAACTGGCAAATTCCACCACCTTGTTTTTTGGGCCTGTTCCCTGAGCCATTTTCTGGGCTGTTTTCAGGCCATTTTTCAGGCTGAAAACAGCCCTAAAATGGTCCAGAAAATGGCTCAAAAATGGCCTGAAAAACATCCTGAAATGGCAAAAAAAAATTGGCCAAAACCAGCCTAAAAAATGGCCTGAAAATGGCCCTCAAAATGGCAGAAAACAGGCTGAAAAATGGGCACAGGCAGGGCCAGCCAGTGGTGGAATTAGCCCCAACCAGCTGAATCCTACCTCTGCCTTTGAGGCGAGTGGTCAGGAGGCGAGGCTGGGTGTGATGAGTGACATTACCTACCCAGTCACATGACCAACCAGCCACGCCTACCCACCCAGAGAATCAGTTGTTAAGTTATTCAAGTCCCACCATTAAACAGCCCTCCCTTTAACCAAATCAGTACATCCAATGTAAATGTTTTAAACTATTTCCAAAATAAAAATAAATGTTTCTTTACTTCTGCAAAACTTCAGGTTTTCTCAAGCCAGCTGAACTTCCCTCTTATGGAAGGATTGCATCATTTTGACTGCATAAAGACCAATATTTGCAGAAGTTAGTATGCTAGTAGTGTATATATAATATTATGGATTCTATTATGTATGCAAACTGATTGAACTTTGCTTTAAAAACCTTTCAAGCAGTTTACCAAGGTTGGAAACTGTAATGTTTCATGTCCTGGGATTACAATCTAAAAGACATGACAAGGAGAAAATTGGGGTGCGGGGAATGAAACTGATATTAAATCACAAAGTGGAAAGATAGAAAATACACCTCCTGGGTATTTAGAACAAGATAAAAATGATAACAAATGAGTATTCCTAGGCCTAATTAAAAGCGAATACAGCATTTCAGATCCTGTTTGTAAGTAAGCAAAAAAATAAACGTTGGCTATTCATCTTGCTCTGTGCTACATTACTCTGCTTTGTTTTTTCCTCCTCTAAAACAAGTGTGCTTTTTCCACAGGCTACCTTCAAAGGCTGGATGGATATAATGTATGCAGCAGTAGATTCTAGAAAGGTAATATGGCTATGAACCTAGTGCTGCTTTTAAAATAAAGAATTGTAGTCGATCCCAGGGCTGGATTTAAATGAAAAGAGGCCCTAGGCTATTCTATTTATGAGGCCCTTTCACCTCCCATTTTTTTCGATTCAGTGTTTTAGTGTTCACTGTTTTTAGAATAGTGTAATTTTAATTTTGCTAACAATTTGAATGTAGCCCCCTCTTGATCTTGAGGCCCTAGGCTGAAGCCTAGTTAGCCTTTAGGAAAATCCGGCCGTGGTCGATCCTTGATCTTTGCACAGACACAACTGTTTACTTTGCTTGGCAAAAATACATTTGCCTATTACCTTAGTTTGGGATATTTTTCAGCTTTTTGGTCAAATCCATAGCTCTGATTTTCCTTATTCATATACTAACCAAGTTTGATTCAGCTTCTGAGCCCAAAGAAGGCAAGTCAGTTGCTACTACTTGCTGGGATTTAGAAGCAAGAGTGACTTTATTATTTTATATAAGAAAAAATGCTAATCGTGTCAAGGGAAAAGGAAAAAATATGGTCCAATTGGCAGATGCTAGCTGCACTTTCTGTGTACAGGACCTGAACTCTTTTGTACACAGAATATTCAGCAACGGCCCCAGAATTAATTTCATTAGAGTGAAATTAAAGAGGATTTATGTACCTAATGGATCCCTATAAGCCTTTGAATCAAAGGGCAACTTTTCTAATTATTGGGTTTTGCATAATGCGTAAATTACAATGATTTCCCAGAAGAGGACATCATTTAATCATTTAATTCTTTACTAAATGTGTGAATATAACCAGAAGCAAAATATTTAAACTGCCCTATTAGATGCATGTGAGTTTGAGATAAAATAGGAAAAATGTAAAAATAATTTGAATGCAGTGATGACATAACGCAAGATATAGTCAAGATTAAATGTCAAATGAATCTAAGTGCAGTACAAAAGTGAATAATACAAAATAAATATGTGAGAGGTACATGGATTATATAGAAAGAATGAATAAAGATCAAAACTCAGAACAAATGGAGGAAAAAATATTAAAGGGTGAAGAGAAGAAGAATGAGTAAATTGTAGGTGGGTAGAATTAATGAGATCCTCAAAAGTAATGTTTAAAGAACAAAAAAGACAGTGTATAAAGTGGTGCATGGATATAGTATCAGTGAGGGTGGTTTGCAACAATAGAAAGATTTGCAGTACTATAGTGGATGGTATTAGCCTAATTAAGATTTAGTTATATTTCTTTTTTCTTTTACCTTTGCCTATGCCTTTTGACCATTATTTCATTATTTTTCTGCACAAAGTTGCATGCTTTAAAACAGAATACACTGTGATTTGTTATATTAATAGATTGAGTACCGTATTTTTTGGACTATAAAATGCACCGGAGTATAAGATGCACCTTGGTTTTTGGGGAGGAAAATAAGAAAAAAACTGATTGGCAGGTGGATAGTCCTCCCAGAATACCCCCAATCAGCTATTCTCAGAGGTGAATTTTAGCAATAGGTTCATTGGTTATAAGCTCTGTGCCTTGCTTTTTTTCTGCCTCTGAAACCTCTGTTTCAGAGGCTTTTTTTCTGAAGCTCCATTTTGGAGGCTTTTTTTCTGAATCTTCATTTCAGAGGCTTTTTTTCTGAAGCTCTGTTTCAGAGGCTTTTTTCAGCCTCTGAAACCTCTGTTTCAGAGGCTGGGTGGGGCTACATTCAGAGTATAAGACGCACCCAGATTTTCACCCTCTTTTTTGGGGGAAAAAGGTACGTCTTACACTCCGAAAAATACGGTGTATATAAATTGGGGCATGTCAGGAGTGAAATCTACTTACCTTCCCTACCAGTTTGGAAGTGTGCACACTGTGCATGTATGTTTGTTTCTCTCTCATGCGTGCATGCATCAAGTGAATGCTTGGACCCTCTGTGCATGCGCAAAGCCTTCTGCGCATGTGCAGAGAGTCAAAAACAAGTTACTTCCTGGTTAAAACCAGGAAGTAATGACCTCCAGGTGGGTGGGCAGAGCCTCACACTGCTGCCACAACCGGGTCTCTGAACCACATGAAACTCTGAAACTATTATAATTGGTAATGGGTGAAAATATCAGTTGGGAAATTTCTGATTTAAATTTCCACATTAGTCAGCCTTGAGAAACCCACAAATCTTTAAGCCTCCATTTCATCATCCCACATCCTGGGACTACGGTACTATCTTCCAGAGTTCTTGTAAAATTTAAGCCTGAGAAAGAAATTAATTCCAGATGAGAAGGCCCCTCTGGCAAAGTGCTATTGCAGAATCCTTTTCCCTAAATCAGGGCCTGAGCTCCACCCAGTTAGCCAACTATGATCTTATCTGGCAACAAATTTTACCTTCCTGTATGCTGTATTCAGGTATGAACACTTGATAGGTGCGGTCTTATCCCAACAATTGGGGGGAAAGCCAAGTCTTCAGTACTTTATGGTAGACCAACATGCCACTACTGCTTCTCCGAACTGGTAGCATTTCATCCCGGGGTCTGTCCACTCTCTCTCTCTCTCTTTCTCTCCCCCCCCCCCTGCAGTGTATAATTATTTTGTTTCTGCTTATAGCAAGAAGAACAGCCCAAGTATGAGGACAACATCTACATGTATATCTATTTTGTCATCTTCATCATCTTTGGATCCTTCTTCACCTTGAATCTCTTCATTGGTGTTATTATTGACAACTTCAATCAGCAAAAGAAAAAGATAGGTCAACTTTTCGTATTTTTTAGCACACAAGGGGAAGGCAGAGAAGAGAGAAACATACACGCTAGAATAACTATTTAATTATCAACTAATAACAATAGAGGAAAGTCTCTCCCAAATCTTGCTGCTGCTCATCCAAAATGTAAATGATTAAAAGCAGATTCTAATGTGCAAGTCAGCTATGACAACTGTAGTTATCATGACATTAATGACTGAAAGAGGCATTACAGGTAGTCCTCGAATTACAGACATTTGTTTAGTGACTGTTTGCTCTAAAAAAAAGGTGATTTATGACTGGTTCTCACACTTATGACCATTGTAGTATCCCCACAATCACATGATCAAAATTAGGATACTTGGCAAATGGCCTGAATTTATGATGGTTGCAACATTCCAGGGTCCTGAGACTGTCTTCTGCAACCTTCCTAGAGAGCTTCTGACTAGCAAAATCACTAGGGGAAGCCAGATTCGCTAATCCACTACATGATTCACTTAACTGCAGTGATTTCCTTAAGAACTGTGGCAAATAGGTTATAAAGTGGGGCATGACTCACCTAACAAGTGTCTTGCTTATCAATGGAAATTTTAGGCTCAACCATAGTCATACATTGAGGACTACTTGTATAAATCAAATGCAAAGGAAAAGCTTAGTATCCTTTTGTATAATTGTTTTCATTTTGACTTCATCAACTATGCCCCAAGGAAAGTTAACTAGTACATTCACAACAGATATAATTCACATAAATAATTTCCTAATGGACAAGTTTCTCGTCTCTTTCCATTCAAACAATGACAATATTACAATTTATGCTAAATTGAACCTTTGCTCTACATCCGCCTTCCCTAAACTGATGAGCTGGATTACACATTACCAGACATCATAGCTATTAGGCCTGCAGCTGATGAGAATTATAGTCTGAGATTTGGTGAGCATTAAATTGACTTAGATATTCCTCAGGAGTGGGTTCTACTTACCTTTACTACCGGTTTGCATCGTGCTTCTGCCCATACGTAGATCACCTTTGACGATGTCTTGGTCAGTGGACAGAGCCTCCCACCGGTTTTACTACCAGTTCTTGCAAACTGGTACCATCACTGATGTTCCCACAACAGAACTAAACAGAACTTAACTCTGTGACACAATTACTTCTAGAAATGGGGCAATTTCTTTGCCACACAAAGTAATAAGAAAAACCTACTCATTGAATATGCACCATAATCTTCAAGCAAAGTTGAATGGATTGTAACCAGCTTCCTTTTCTTCCCCTCTTCCCCTTTACTTTGGAGGTCAGGATATCTTTATGACAGAAGAACAGAAGAAATACTACAATGCCATGAAAAAATTAGGTTCCAAAAAACCTCAAAAGCCAATTCCCAGGCCTCTGGTAAGTTTTTCATTTTTTTCTAGCATGCCATTCCTTATATATTCAAGTGGGATCTTTAAATCCTCCCCACCATTGAGATTATTCAGGATTGAAAAGCAAAACTATTATAATTGGTAATGGGTGAAAATATCAGTTGGGAAATTTCTGATTTAAATTTCCACATTAGATAGCCTTGAGAAACCCACAAATCTTTAAGCCTCCATTTCATCATCCCACATCCTGGGACTACGGTACTATCTTCCAGAGTTCTTGTAAAATTTAAGCTTGAGAAAGAAATTAATTCCAGATGAGAAAGTCCCTCTGGCAAAGTGCTATTGCAGAATCCTTTTCCCTAAATCAGGGCCTGAGCTCCACCCAGTCAGCCAACTATGATCTTATCTGGCAACAACAGGTAAATTTTACCTTCCTGTATGCTGTATTCAGGTATGAACACTTGATAGGTGCGGTCTTATCCCAACAATTGGGGGAAAAGCCAAGTCTTCAGTACTTTATGGGAGACCAAGAGGGTAGGAGCCTGCCAAACTTTAGGGAAAAGGATGTTCCATAGGACATGGAAAAAGCATGCTTCCTAGCATCCATAAGATGGTAATATTTAAAGGATAGGACTAGGAGTGTGTCCGCTCTATCTAATTGGTAGGATGGGTAGATGTTCTTAGGGAAAGGCAGTTCTGCAGAAAGCCTGACCTAGTGTCATATAGGGTTTCAAAGATAATGACCAGCATCTTGAATTGCATCCAAAGGAAAACAGAAGCCAGTGCAACTCATGCAACAGAGAAGATCTGAGTGCTGGGTGCTGAACATTGATTTAAAGGCTGGATAATATACCGTATTTTTTGGCGTATAAAAAATACACCTCCCCCTCCCCTGAAGTGAAAATGTCGGTGCGTCTTATACAGCTAGTGTTGCTGAAGCTGCACCCACCTGGCAGCCCCCACCCTTTGGCCTCTGCCTCCCAGCAATTAGCCTCCTTGCAGCAAACAGCCTGGTCAGCTTCAGCACAGCCTGATTTAGCAAAAGCAGTTGATTGGCGGTTGGATCTGCCTCCTGGAATACCTCCAGCAACTGTTCCAGGCTGTGGGGATCGTCGCTGTCTTTGCTGCCTATTGCCACCTCTGTGCACCCCGTTTTTTGCCTCCGTGCGCCCCGTTTTTGGCCTCTGCATGCCCCATTTTTAGCTCATTCCAGGCAGCAGGGATTGCCACCGCCGCTGCCTATCCCCGCCACCTGGAACAGGCTGAAAATGGGGAGCACGGAGGCGGCGATAAATGGCAGCAGCAATGGGCAGCAATGGTGGTGATGGGCAGTGCTGATCCCCACAGCCTGGAACAGCTGATAGGCGGTATTCCAGGAGGCAGATCCAACCACCAATCAATTGCTCATGCTAAATCAGGCTGTACTGAAGCTGACCAGGCTGTTTGCTGCAAGGAGGCAAATTGCTGGGAAGCAGAGGCAGATTTTTTTTTTCTTGTTTTCCTCCCCAAAAGCTAGGTGCTTCTTATAGTCCACAGCGTCTTATAGTCTGAAAAATATAGTATTTTTATCAATGTTTAAACCTACTGTTTTAACTGCAAATTTCTATGAATTTTTTTTAATGGAAAGCAGTAGGTAAATGTGCCAGATAAATCTAATAGCCTCTTCTGGGATAAATATTATCTTGAAGCAGAATAAAGGAGCTTTCATACTATTTACTGCTAGTTTATCTACTTACTTTGGCTACTGAAAAAAACTCCAACGAGTGAATTTCTCTACCATTTCTTTAAATTATTTGCTCTGCAGCAAATAAAACTGAACAAAAGCAACATCATGACAAATGAAGCTGGATGTGAAGTTAATCATACTATAATCTTATATAAACTTACATGCAGCTAAACTTCATTAAATACCATGCTGACTGAACATTTTACAATCTGCCCTTAAGCATCCCTTCAAAATGGGCGGGAAAAAAATCTCTTTTGCCGTCTTATTAATTCAATCAGATAGTACCAAAGGTACACTGGATATTTCGCAATGTTGATACGCATGTTTTCTGTGTATAATAGAACAGAATCCAAGGCGCTGTCTTCGACTTTGTCACCCAGCAAGCCTTCGATATAGTAATAATGCTACTCATCTGTCTCAACATGGTGACTATGATGGTTGAAACCGACACACAAAGCAAACAGATGGAGGAAATCCTCTACTGGATCAATTTTGTCTTTGTTATCTTTTTCACTTGCGAATGTGTGCTGAAAATGTTTGCCTTACGTCACTATTATTTCACTATTGGATGGAATATTTTTGATTTTGTGGTTGTGATACTCTCCATTGTAGGTAAGTACATAGAAATACTTTCATATATCTAGCGCAGTAATCAAAGTGCCTGGAGAAATGGACAATCCTAACATTCAGTTGCAAACATCAAAATGAAAATGTGAACTGGTTAATAGTGAAACTGAGACTGATTAGGAGCTGAAATGTTGGTTCTTTCTATCGTTAATCAGTTCTTTTATAGCCACTAAGGGGGCGCAATAATTCAGTGGTTAATGATGCCCAGCTTGTCAGTCGGAAAGTTCAGGCAGAGCGACGGAGTGAGCTCTTGTTACTTCCCCAGTTCCTGCCCACTTAGCAGGTCGAACCCATGCAAAATGCAAGCAGATAAATAGCTACCACTTTGATGGGAAGTAACAGCATTCCATGTACCTCGGTACATAGTCATGCTGGCCACATAACCATGGAAATGTCTTAGGACAACGCTGCCTCCCTCAGATAAGAAACTGAGATGAGCCACCACCTTCTAGAGTCGGACACAACCAGGCAGGGGAAACCTTTGCACTTTATCTTTAGGGACACTAATCTAATTCCCCTTTATTGCTCCAACTTTGCCCCCAAACTTCCCCATGTTTACTACAAATCCTGGAGCAAAGCTTTCACACGCACCTTCAGCAGCCTCTGGCTGCAAATCGTCCAGTAAGCAAGATCAACCAAACAGTAACCAGAGCAAGAAGTTCAGTGAAGCAGGCAAACGGGACAAAGCACAATCATCTCCAGGCATCGGCAAGTGCACACAAAGCTCCACAGTTTCAATGTTTGTTCCTGACAAATGCCCCTCCCACCAGCACCTCCTTACATCACAGTCCCCAGGTGTTCCTTTTGAAGGGGGCGGGGCACTCTGCTCCCTCGTAACCAGCTCGGTCTGTGTTGGCTTCGCCTCCTCTCTTCTCTCTCTGCTCTAAGACCAGCAGGGGGTGGTCCGTGCTCTTCGCTGAGCTTTGTCTCTCCTGCTCCTCCCTGTCTGCAAGCCTTTCTAATCCTGAAAAGCCTTTTCAGGACTGACTCTGCCCTTCCCCATTTTCCTCCAAGGCCAATGGAGCCGCCCTCTTGATCTCTGTCTGCTCTTCTTCCAGCTCATCTTCCCCTCCAGATTCAGACTCCGACATGGTCATGACAAACAACTATTTATATGAACTAGCTTGATATTTTGAGATTTTCCTTGCCAGTCCGCTTTCTGTGTGTAACAGAGTAAACAGTCATGCAGAGAGGCCATTTCAGTACCAAAGTGCCTCTTGCTTTTTCCTTTGGTACCACTTAATAGTTTAACTGACCATGTGGCATTTTTAAGGTTTTCTAGTTGCTTATGGTAATTGTAATCAACTACGGTTACAGTATATGAGCGCTGACATCAAATTTTACTGTGCTGTTTGAATTGTATTTGTTTTGAATATTTGGCATTGGGCTTTACAGGTAGGCCTCAAGTTACAACTTTAACAGAGCCTGCCTGTTACAGTCACAAGTTGTAACAGTCATAAAATTGACCATTAATATGTGACCGACATGATTTTACATTTTTTGTAGTGTTCACTTAGTGAAACACTATTGCCATAAATGTGAACCCACTGTTTGCTATGACCATGTTTTTGCAGAAAACTGGAAGCAAGCACCAATTTTTGGCAAAAATGTCCTAAAATGTGGTCACATGCCAGCTGTAAGTGCAGGTGTGTTGCCAAGCACCTGAAGTGCAGTCAGGTGGGCATGACTTTTGATGGTCAAAACTTAGATCTGGGTCCCATTTTTCAGACAGATCGTAACTTCAAATGGTCACCAAGTAACCGGTTGTTAGTTGAGGACTATCTGTAGTAATTACTAAAAGGACCTATTGACCAAGAGATGGTCACTTTTAAAGCAAGCTGTAATTTTCATAGTCTCATGTATTGTCTCTTAAATTTGCCCATTATTTCTATGCTTCTGAAGAAAGAATGTGAAATGACTTGACACAATTGTAACTCTCTTTTCTCTCCTCAATATTTTTAAAGGTATGTTTTTGGCAGAAATCATAGAGAAATATTTTGTGTCACCAACTCTCTTCAGAGTCATCCGCCTGGCCCGTATTGGTCGAATCCTGCGCCTGATCAAAGGAGCTAAAGGGATCCGCACCTTGCTTTTTGCCTTAATGATGTCTTTGCCTGCCTTGTTCAACATTGGCCTCCTGCTCTTCTTAGTAATGTTCATCTTTTCCATCTTTGGAATGTCAAACTTCGCTTACGTCAAGCATGAGGCTGGTATTGATGACATGTTCAACTTTGAGACTTTTGGCAACAGCATGATATGCTTATTCCAGATCACTACCTCAGCTGGATGGGATGGGTTGCTCTTACCCATCCTCAACCGTCCTCCCGACTGTGATTTGGAAAAGGAACATCCTGGGAGTGGCTTCAAAGGTGACTGTGGGAATCCTTCCGTAGGGATCTTTTTCTTTGTTAGCTATATCATCATCTCCTTTCTGATTGTGGTAAATATGTACATTGCCATCATTCTAGAGAACTTCAGTGTGGCTACAGAGGAAAGTGCTGATCCACTGAGTGAAGATGACTTTGAAACCTTCTATGAGATCTGGGAGAAGTTTGACCCCGATGCTACCCAGTTCATTGAATACTGCAAGTTGGCAGATTTTGCAGATGCTTTGGAGCATCCTCTCCGTGTTCCTAAGCCCAACACCATTGAACTCATTGCCATGGATTTGCCAATGGTCAGTGGGGACAGAATCCATTGTCTGGACATCCTCTTTGCCTTTACCAAACGTGTACTGGGTGACAGTGGTGAACTAGACATCTTGAGGCAACAGATGGAAGAGAGATTTGTGGCTTCTAATCCTTCCAAAGTGTCTTATGAGCCCATCACAACCACATTACGGCGCAAACAGGAGGAGGTCTCCGCAGTGGTGATCCAGAGGGCTTACAGGGTCCGTTTAGCAAGGAGGGGATTTATCTGCCGAAAAAATGTCTCCAACAGAATAGAAAATGGAGGGACAAATAGGGAGAAAAAAGAAGGTACTCCATCCACGGCTTCCCTCCCATCTTACGACAGCGTAACTAAGCCTGAAAAAGAGAAACAGCGGGCCGAAGAAGGGAGACGCGACAGGGCAAAAAGGCAAAAAGACGTCAGGGAATCCAAATGCTGAGATGATCTATAATAATAATAATATTAACTGTAGAAAACTCGTGAGCAGAAAAGATTGTTTACAAACTTCCTGATAAAATATATATCAATAGCGAACAGCTGTGGAGAAACTTTAAAGATCTTATACCAAACATAGTCTGCTTACTGTGTGACCATGTTGCATCTCAAAGCAGTGATCTACCACCTGTTTAATGGACCCATCTAGACCAATATATTTAAAAAAAAACAGGAAACAATGCAAAGGAGAACAAGGATTTTATACAGTCTGGGCAGGTGGATACTGCATGTTCCACATCAGTCAATGCAACTTAGGACAAAAAAGCAAAATAAAACACACACACAAACAAGGAAAAAAACTGCTGCTTGAGGATTCATATTTTTTTCCGAAGCAGCAAAAATTGATTTTATTTTATTTTTTTTCATTTTATTGAAAGGAAATCTGGAAAAATATCACTTAAAGGGTTGTTTAGTTCATGCAAAACTAGATTTTCATACTTGACATTTAGTTTAAGCAGCAAAAAACAAAAACAAAAAAGGAGAAAAAAAAGTAGAGCATCAAAAAAAAAAGCTGAAATGAAATGACACGTATTTAGCCCATATCATTTAATCATCATCGTTTCTTTAGTACTTATTATCTGCATACTTTTTATTCTATGGGCTTCACCATGGTTTGTGAGAGATGGGGGTAATCAGGTATTTTCAGTTTGCCAAACTCGCTCAGGCTGATTCCAAAAATAAATTAAATAAAATTGTGCTCGTTTCAATGCATAGAAATGATTTGCATGATGGCATGCTGTGATCAGGAATCATGCATGAGGAATCATAAAACCACAAGACACTCAATATGCTGTCCAGGCCGTGTGTTAAGCCATATGTTTGAGGCACTCCACTGACTACGGCACACTGTATTTGGAGAGTTACTCTTAGCTATGATTATGCTCTTCACCTAGTTTCCAAGTGTTAATCTTTCCATGTACCCTCCCACAAGAGGAGAAAAGTGAAATTAATCAAGGAGTTTATGTGTATTTTTAATAAGCTTCATGAAGTCAACTTCTTTTCCACTTTTTAAAAGTAACTCCCCAAATCCACACCAAAATGCTGCTCTAGCACCCTTCCAGTTCAGGAAGCGGTTGTAGTACAATCTCAATATCTGGAACATTAGGGCTTCAAGAAAACTCACCAAATAGTTCTGTATCCTGCAATATTCAGTGTCCATTCTGCCATATGCACTTTTTTTTCTCTTAGAAATAAGCACTGTAGAAAACAACATATTATCTCTCAAAGACACATTTTGGCAGTTATATAAAGCAATCTTATTGCAGGCAGGCTTATGACAGAGGAGTTTACAGCATTGTGTGCCATATTTACTGGCAAAATGTTGCGCTCTTTTGGAGTGCTGTGATGTGAGAAGTGTACTCGGCACAAGTGGATTTGTTCTTTCACTGACAAGTTTTCTGCGGCTACATGGTTTTATCCGATTCTTTGAGCTGCATTTTTTCCCCTAAGGAAAGCAAATCAAAAATAGTTTAAATAATTATGAAAATAGTTTAAATATCTATGAATACAACATCCTACTTTTGGTGAGCAAAGTAGCAGTGTGACATGGATACAGCACTGAGAGGAAAAGTGTCATACTTGACATGTGCCTTCACCAGTTCCACATTTCATCCCATATTGTTGTATGGTGGTAATCTTAATGGTCCTGCATATTCAGGGAGGGATGAAGAGCTACCTCTCAACTAGTCTTAACTCTAACCTGATGAGAATTCTAAAGGGAGGGGAACTAACATTTATGTTTCTAAGAACTATTTTGGCATGTTTCATTCCTTTTTTTAAAAATGTTCATTATGTCCCCTTTTAATAAATCAATCCTCATAATAATGCATCTTCTAAGGGCACAGATTTATGGAATCGTTCTTGGGTCAATGTCGGCATTGCACTACAGTCAAGATTGTTCAACCATACAGCTTTAAAAAAAAAAGTTTGCAGAAGGCTGTAAAGAAATATGTTGAATTTCTGCAACATGGTGAAAGATGCTGTTTGAATGTGGACCAAAACCGTTTTATCTATAAAAGGGCAAAAAATATTTTTTAAAAAAAGATTTAAAATATTCCAAAATCAAAAGAAAGCTAAGAAAGTTAGCAATGCCTTTTAGTTTAGTGGCAGATGCTTGACATTTAGAATTTTGCAACTTAGATACCTATTACAAGGTTAATCAGAAAGTAAGCCATTTGATAGATATCTGTGCCAAGTTGAGCTTTTTAAAAATGCATAATCTAGCTACCACAAGATCAGTGGAATAATTCTGCTGTACCAGATACCACAAGGAGCAAAACATTTCTTTCTTGTTAGGTTTTATCCCAGCTACTCATAAAATATGTATGATAAAATTACATGCATTTGTACAGGCAACATTGTAAACAGCACAACAACAACAAGAGCTGAAAAGTGTGACTGAACTTTTTAAGACAATAATATAAATACTGTAATATATCATTTTATTTTACTGGCATGCCTTTTTGTACATGACAAAGGACTACAAAAAATTAAATAGAGTGGCTTCTGGCTTATGCCACTGTCCATATTTAATTTTCTATCTCTCTAAAAATATTTTTTTTTCTTTTCCACTTTTCAGATGATGTCAATTTAAGTACATCCCTTCAGAGGAAAAATGTCCTCTCAAAAGCTTTATTGCAAAAATGTATTTACAACAAAACTACTTAGATTGTATTTTGGTTCTGAGGTGCAATACATTTTGACCACTCTATGCAAGATTTGGCTCAATGTCATATTTATTCTTCAGCTGGACTACTGTTCCATATGAAAAGCTTGGCACATATAGTGTTTGTGCTATCAAATTTTATTAAGCAAATTTTAGTAAAAATGCCCGCAATCTATATTTATATTTGCTTATTATTTAAGAATACTTGAATTTTCTTATATTACTCAAGCTTTGCTTAAGAAAAGGCTTCAAAACTGTGAACTATGTCCTAACTAAAATCAACAGTTTTTCTAGTTTCTGCACAATGTTTCTTCAAGTTTCTTTCATTTTAGATTTCTTTAACCAGTTATCCCAATTAACCACACTTCACTGAGATTAGGAGCCTCACTCTGGTATTTTTATATATCAGCATTACATTTTGGAAATCTTCTTTAAAAATGAATCATCCTGTAATGGTCTATTGAATTATATGAACATTATATAAAGGTATACCTGAACTATTTTAAAAGAGATAAAAGAGAAAGGAACTTATTATTTCAGCAAAGATAGCCAGGGCTTTTTAGAAAAACATGGTCCTAACTAGGAATCAGTCAAACGTATTGAGATAAACCTCAAACTTATTGAGAAACATTTGAAAATGTAAATTTAATTTTAATAACATTGGTTTTTAAATCCCATTGTTTCACTCCACCTACCTTCCCCATGGCCAGAAATGGTCAAAACAATTTTGCTAAAAAATAATTTTAATAAAAATAACATTATGTTTAATGTACTTGTTTATAAATTCCTTTCCTTTTTTAAAATTGAAATAATAAGAATAACCTCTTTGGGGGGCTATCTTCTTAGCAAATGAATGGTGTATGGAAAAGGCCTGAAAACAACATATATGGGGGATAACTAATTCAAACTGCAATGAATAAGCATTCATAATTAAATAATTTGACATCCCTTTGATTTATTTAATTACTGTCAATGACCAGCACAGTAAGTGAGGCCAAATGCAATAGTCATAATGTCAAAACTAGAAAAAGGAAATTTTGAATAAAATGCAGTAAAATATTATAAAACATAAGATAACATAGAAATGGAATGAAACTAGAATACAAATAGATTAAAAGAAAAGGAGAAAACCCATTATAATGCCATGACTTCAAGATTAGGCCATTCTATGTCTTCTTATGGAAATCACTGTAGATAGAAACCTAGCATCTTTACTTATGGTGGTGCTAAGACTGACATGAGCAGGAAACAAACTAGCATTTGACAAATCTTATGACTAGGTTTTCAACCTCCACTGCAGAAGAGGTAAAGATATGGCTAAAAAATTGCAATATGATTCCCATGTAGTGTAAGTCTAGGGAGAAAACCTATTTTTTCAACTCTATCATTCTGATAATGTTCTTTAAAATAAAAAATTCTGTATCTAAAATATTCAAAAATTATTTTATGAGATTCAAAGTAGTTTAGAGTGATCAGTGTTTAGATTGTTTGTGTGATGATACTGACAGTTCAGTAAAACTGGATTATCTGCAGCTAACTTTGGTATGGATAAATTATCAATCAAACCAAACAAAGCAAAAATAAAACAATTTTTTGTACAAAGGGAAGAGAATTCTCAAATATAAAATATCTGATGGGTGAGGAGGCTGAACAACAGTCTAATGTGTTCCCATAGTGATCAGTCGATTTTGTTCAGGAATAATGGACTTTTGATATTTGAGTATTGAAGGGGAGGATGTAATAATAGACTGAATCTACATATCACTTGCCTACATTGACAATTAAAAGAAAAATGTGCCTATTCTTGCTTACAGGCTTCTTTGATAAGTGGCATAGCTGGCAAACCACCTAATTTTGGTAGCTAAGATAGAATTTTTAACACTACACAGTCAAAAGAACAACCCATAGCCAAGTTCTCTGGTTACTAGGCATCAGTAAAAGAAATCTTAACTCCATTGCAAATAATTGTACCACTCATCACATAGCAATTTCCCAGTGAATCAATTTTCCTTAGCTTGGATAGCAAAAAAAAAGAAGGGGGGGGGAATATTCTCCTATCTATGAGAAATTACATTGAAATGTTTTTAATTTACAGTACTGCTCTCTTTTTTACATTTTGTTTCATAAAATAATGCAGTCTATGTCATCTTGCATTTGGTCTTCTTTTTGAACTTTCTGATAAAGAGTAAACAGAAAGAAAAAGAATCATACACTGAATTAGTCCTGAGATAGTTATTGGAGTTTCTGTCTGGGTTTTTAATTTGTTTCAAGTATTATTATACAAGCAGGTAACCAACCAGTGGAGAAGATCTGAATGTTATCATTCTTGGGAAAGGTCCATAGTATGGATATGAGTTGTACGTAGGCAGATGGTCTTGGTTCAGTCTTGGTTCAATTAAAGAGGACGTATAGGAGAAGATGGGAAGGGCCCTTTTCTGCCTGAGACTTTGGGAAAGATGCTGCCAACAAAACTGAACAATAAAAACTTAGATGGATCAGTTAGGATCTTCCTAATTATTTCCTGGTTTAGAAAGTTATTCCAATTGTTAACTAACAAAGCATCACTTATTTGGAAAGCTATGTAGTCCCCTACTCCAAAGAGCCCAAAATAAACATTCCTGATTTTATTTTACCAAGGTATCGGTTTGATCTTTTGGGTAGTTCACTTTATAAGATAATGTTAAAAGAAAAAGTTCTTTGATATTAACTGTAAAAATAATAAATAATAATGTAAGGACAGATGTTAGGAATAAGCCAGTAAGACTAAGAATTTATACTGAGTTCTCTTGTTTTTTTCCAGTGGATATTATGGGCATTTAGAAATGGCCAGTTTCAGATTGATTTTGGACTATTAACACTTTGATGAAAAACCGATGGAAACTATTACTAAGTTAATATTGCTAAATTAATATTATCCTACAAACCTTTATGGGTTTGATGCTTCAAAATCCAAGAGAGGAAAAAGCAAGGACTAGAAAGATCGGGTCAATTTGGAAAGCAAAAGACTGAGCATTGTTACTCAGCTACAATATTCCCTGTCATACAGGGTACATTCAGGTATAATGAACTGGGCCAGACTTGGTCCAGTGAGAATATTTCCTTGGGCTGAGTATATAATATTGTCTCTTCGCAACCAGTATTTGGCAACAGAGTAATTATATACAGATAGACAGATATATCAGGAAAATGCAGCCTCCTGTATGCAATTTGGGAGGTCACATTATATTTCATGGTACAAGGTGATTCAATGTGTACATACTGGTAACTCCTTTTGAAAAAAGTGATATACATGATTCCTAGGTTTGTATATATTTTCTCTTCACATGTGTTGGTGTTTTTGAGGCTCTGAAGCATTCACCATAATCAATAATGAAAAAAAAAATCTGTTAAAAATCTGAAAGTCTACAGTCATCTCTTGTGGTGGGTGGGAATGAAGAGAATTGGTTCAAGCTGGTATTTGTTTAGAAGGTTATAAACAGAAAGAACTTAAATACTAGGTTGACAAAGATGATAAGAAAATTAGCTTGAAGGACTATCTGGTCTCTTATGACATTAAGAACTTCAGCCTCATGCACTAGTGTGTAAACACCCTTATCTGCTAAGACAGGTAAGCTCTTGAGAAAAGCCAGTGTTCTTTTGCAGCATAACAATCACTTTTACATATAGAAGGTTCTCAGGTGGATGCTGCATTTACCTTGGCACAGGAAATGGGTAGTTTTGCAGTACTCTGTTTCATGCCTTTTTTCCTCTTTCCCTAACCTTTGTGTACTAGTAACACTCTTTCCAGACACAGTTATATGATAGGGTGTTAGCTGTGTGATTGTCAGTGGACACCCAGACCTCAGCTTGTCCAGTTCTGTATCCATCCAATGAATAGCAGCAGTGTGCCAATGTCTTATTCTTAAATTCTTTGTTCCAATCGACTTTTTCTTTAAAGCTTTCCATTTGAAGGGCTGAGATGACACATCCTTGCTTTATGCACTTGCTTTACTAGGAGTTAAGAGCAAAAGAAGACCATGTGGTATGTTTTTAATAAGTCTCCCAAGGGAGGCAGTTCATGGTCCACTTGCTCTCTTTGAACACTTGTAATATGTGGCCAGAAAAGAAAAATTCGTCTAAAGTACTTCTCCCATGTGGAGATCATCTCTGTCAACAAACAAATGTATGCTGTGTTGCTGCGGTGCCTATTTTGTCATCAATACTTCAATTGGGAATCAAACTATGATTGGGAAGAATTGCATGAGACTTATTAAGTTGTCCTTCTGAAAGGAGTACAACCAACAACTTTTTCTGCGTATAATTTACTTTTGTGCATCTATTTGTGATATTGCTGAGAACTGACATTTGCTTTGAAACAGGCCTGTTTTGTATGAATGTGTGGTACCCATGTCTGCAGATCACATTCTCCCTTTCATACTAGTCTTCTATCCTAGTCTTCTTTCCAAAGTTTACCATATTAGCTACAATAAGAATTTTACAGTCACAAAAGGCAAATAAGGGAGCACTGAGCACTGAATAGATGTTTTGTCTACTCCCTTTACAAAGAATCAGTGAATGTTTGCAGGAGAAATAGCAAACTAAACATTCACTGTTTAAAGTTCACCAATATTATTGTGATCCCCATGAGATAAATAGCACATGTGGAATCCTTTTAAAAGGACAGTTAATACTAACAATCCACTCAGCCACTCTCCAGAATGTAAAGTATTATTTTTAATGTTTCTATTTACCAGTGAAAAAGAGCAATTTTCAATTTAACTCTGTTGTTAAACTAGATTGGAACATTTTGATGGAGAGAAATTCAAGACAACATTCATACGGATTTCAATGTCTACTAGAATTGTGTCACCCTAAGTATGAATCCATATAAAAAATTCTCACATGTTGCATGTTGCATTTATATAGGGAGGTATACATGTATGTTTCTGTTTTTGTGGGAGTGTGTGGGGATGAGAAAATGAGAGCGCTAGAGGGCATGAGAGAGTGATTTTGTAAAAGAATGGGAAAACGTCTTTTTCAGGTATTAGACTTTGATAATTCTCTAAAAGGATTCTAGTGATTTCTGTTTTCAGCTTTGTGTGAATGAGTGACCGAATGGCAAATTGATCTCGGGCAAAATTATCTAACCTCTCTGTGTGTGCCTCAGTTTTACCCATCTGTATAATGGGTAACTACCTACCTCACAGGGGTGTTGTGAGGCTCAACTTAATTCACATCTGTTCAAATGCTTTTCTGAGGTTCACATGGACATTGTGTTCTAGTTGTATATGTGACAGAACCATGGACTAAAGGAAAAAATATGATGAGATGGTGTGGTTAATGCTGCTAAAACCTCCACAAAAGCTTCCCCCCTCCAATAGATATCAGGGCAAATACTTTTTTTTTTTTTTTTTTGCTGCATTCTGCTTGTATCACCATCTCACGAATGTGTTTATGGTCCACATCTTTAAACCCCAGCCTGTAGGTTTACTTGGTTTAAGATAACAACAGCAAATGGGAGAAAGGTGTTTTGAGGAAGGGAGAAGCAGGGGGAACAAAATAACATGCATTTTAAAAGTAACAAAATAGGTTGAAAGAACAGCATCTGACTTATCTGATTTCCTTTGTACTGTACATCTTTTTACTTTGGAATTTGCAATAAAAAGGTATGTCCATCTTGTTTTACCCTCTTCTCTTGGATTAAATGTTATTCCACATCTGAACAAACTGAAAAGTTAACAGGGCTGGTTGCAGGTTCTCGTTTCAGTAGTGCCACTTCAGTCACTGGTTTCCATGGAAATGAAGTCAAGGATAACAAAATAAAATTAAACTCCACTCAAGGGCAGCTGATGCAATTTAGGAGGTGAAAATTGCTCCTCTAAGGCAGGGATCTCCAACTTTGACCACTTTATGACTTGTCGACTTCAACCAGCTGGCTGAGGAATTCTGGGAGTTGAAGTCCACAAGTCATAAAGTGGCCAAGGTTGGAGATCCCTGTTCTATGGGAAGGAAAGCTGCTACATTCCCAGAAAGCTTTACAGGCAAATGAGTCTGGGAGGACTTGTCTGAAAGAGAGGATTGAAAGAGATCTGGGATCTCAGATCTGAAGAATCTTATTCTCTGAACAGATCCAGCTCTAGCCAGAGACCTCTGATCTCAAGCCACCAGCCACTAGCCCTCTGCATGTGTGTTAAGGACTCTGAGCATAACAGATACTCCTAAACTAAACAAAAGTTTAGTTTTCTTCCTGTTGATTTCAGAGAGAAGAGAAAATTGAAAGGAAAACAATTGATTAAAAAATAATTATATTTTGGCCATTAGACATATCACTGGTTGCCTACAAATTCTCACATCCCTTCCCTATATTTATTTGTTATTGTTCCAGACTGCCTATGTGATTTTCCAGATCATTTGTAAGCCAAATCAAAGGAAGGAAGATGTTTAAGATTTTTTTTAATCATGTTCACATTTAGTCCAGTGGGTCCAGTAAGTACAATTCACTCAATTTATATTCACCCCCAACTTTATCATATTAAGGCAACTGGGGCTGATTAAAAAACAAAACAAAATTTTTTTATAATAAGGTGGCCTGATGACAAGAGTACTATATGGTGACTGGCTGAAGAACATTTTGACAGTCTGTCCCAAAGGTGCTTTTTCAAGCGGCAACTGGACTTTCTAGTTTTTTGTCTGAAGACATTTCACTTCTTATCCAAGAAGCTTCTTCAGCTCTGACTAGATGGTGGAGAATGGAAGGATTTATACTCCTTGCAGACAGCTGGTCATTTGCATTCTTTTAGCCAGTCATTAAGGTCACCTGGAGGTGTTTCAGTGTCCTCAGGGTTATCTGAGAGGTGCAAATTGGTGTAGAGCCTTCTTGGAACTGTTGAAAGGATTGTGTTGTAGACTGGAGATAAATGATGTTGTATCATTTATCTCAGGGTATCAGGATATCTTCGAGACCACCTTCTACCACATAGCTCCCAATGACCAGTAAGATCGCACAGAGTTGGTCTCCTCCGGGTCCTGTCAGCTAAACAAGGCCCGCAGGGGAGGGCCTTCTCCGTGGCTGCCCCAGCTCTCTGGAACCAGTTACCTCCTGAGATCCGGACCATCCCCATCCTATTGGCCTTCCGAAAAGAGGTGAAGATCTGGCTTTTCCGGCAGGCCTGGGGCCGTTGATCTCGCTCTTGGGATCCGGCAAGATCCGGCCATGAATGGTGTAAATGAGTTTTAATGTTTTTAATGTTTTTAATTCTTAAATGTTTTTATTTTAAATGCATTGTGAGCCGCCCTGAGTCTTCGGAGAGGGGTGGCATACAAATTGAAATAATAATAATAATAATAATAATAATAGTAGTAGTAGTAGTAGTAGTAGTAGTAGTAGTAGTAGTAATATCCCTCCCCCTTTGTTGAGAGAGGACTGTTCAATTTTGACATGGATGGCCTATTTAATCCCTCTTTCAAATCAGTGGTACTCTCTGTCCAAAATGTGGACTTTGCTGCCTTCAAAAGAGCAGCCTTTGTCTTTTAAATGCAGATGGACTGCAGAATCTAGTCCTGATGTGTTTGTTCTCCTATGTTGTGCCATGCATTTACAAAAAGCATCTGAAGGATGATAGAACTACTAAGGAAACCAGTGTCTAAGGGGCTGTCACAAAGAAGACAGAGTCATCCTATTTTCCAAAGCACCTGAAGGCAGAAGAAGCAATAGATGGAAACTAATCAAGGAGAGAACCAACTTTGAACTAAGGAGAAATTCCCTGGCAGTGGGAACAATTAATCAGTGGAATGACTTCCCTCCAGAAGTTAGAGGTGTTGCAACAGAAGAGGCTTTTAAAAAGAGATTGGACAACCATCTGTCTGAAATGCTATAGTTTCATGCTTGAGCAGGGGTTGGACTAGAAGACCTCCAAGATCCCTTCCAACACTGTTCTTTTGTTCTGTTCTGAAACTAGAATGCCTCTCTGGCTTCATCAAACAGCTTCTCTGATTCTACTTTGCCACTTATTTTTCTTAAATTGTCCTAGACAATATATTTTCACAATGAAATAATTAATGGAATGCCTAGATACATCAATCAGTCCAATTTCTTTTTAAAAGATCTTTCTTGCAACTCTTCTCTGTACCACTGCACTTCCTTTTCCCAATTTCTCTATCCCAAAGTAGGCTACATATTTTCAAAATTACTTTTCAATGCGCATGCACACAACACATACACATCTGAATATGTTCCTGATTTGTCATTTTTCAGGTTTGTCCTTTATTTTTTTCAAAGAAAATGTTGTCATTGTATTTTTGGGCACAGTTCCAGCTTCCTTAATTCTGAAACATTTCCCCTATCAGTTGTTTCTCAGAAAAATCTGCAATAAGACTTTGAAGAGCTATTGATGTTAAAGAGACCTAATTTATTTCTATTTGATGTGGATTTTTATGATATTAAAGTTTATTATAAAATAAAAATACAAAAAAGAAACAAAAGTTAGAAAGGTAAGGGAAATAAGTGTGCAGAGAGAAAAATCGGGAAAAAAGTGACTTCTAGCTTTTTTCAGAGAAGTAAACTACAAAAAAAAAAGAATTACGATCTCAACTTTTTGCTTTACATTTCTAAACATTTGAAATTGCTTCTAGAACAACAAAATCATTCTAATCATCAAAACCTAAAATCAAAGTTTCATTTTTTTTTTTCAATTTCAAGCAAAGATGTCTAATTTCTTTTCCTAATCCCTGACATTTCCTCAGAAACAGACATATTAAAGAAACATATGAAAAATGTCTTTTGTGGATTTACTTTAAACACCTGCCAATGCTGTAGACAATTTGGGAGGCAATCCGTTACCTGAGCCAGTTTAAAATTGGAGGTTGATTTAGAAGACCTCCAAGGTCCCTCCCAGCCCTAAGATTCCATGGAAACAATCTGCATTTTAAATCAAATTCAAATGTTGCAAATTACAACACCTAGTGGGTCTTTTTTTTTCAACAGGTGACTGCAAGTCCCAAAGGTGCTTTTTCAGGAGGCAACTGAACTTTCTTGTTTTTTCTCTGAAGATGTTTTGCTTCTTATCCAAGAAGCTCCTTCAGCTCTGACAGGATAGTGGAGAATGGAAGGATTTATATTCCTTGCAGTGTCCTCAGGATCACCTGAGTAGTGCTCCTGATTTCTGTTTGCAATTTTTTCTCGGGAAATCCATTTCTACTCCCACACCAATCAAACCCAAATTGTATAGCTAAAATATTTTTTTTAAGTGACTGAAAAAGTCGCTGTCACTTTAAGGAAGAGCTGGAACAGATCCCAACTGGGGACCGGATGTGGGCGGTTTGCTTACGAAACACCATTAAAGGAACAGGCCGTAGCAGAGAAATTTTAAAGCAAATCATTGAGGGGGTTAAGAAAAGGGTTTCTGTCCTAATCCGGCGATGATGCTGATTCTCATTTTACAACAATGCCTAAAAATCTTCATCCTGCCCATCTATGTGCTTGCCTATTTTGGTTTATGGGATCCTATTTGTAAAAAAACTTTCCCATTTGTCATGAAGAAGTTGAGCAAAAGCTACAATGAAAAACTGCACAAGGAAAAGGAGACGCTGTTCAAAAACATGCAGGATTTTACGGACTCCTCGGGAAAGCTCCACCTGCTAGAGATTGGCGTGGGCACCGGGACCAACTTTCAGTTTTATCCCCCCAACTCTCGCGTGACCTGCGTGGACTACAATCCCAACTTTCAGAATTTCCTCCTGGAGAGCATGGCTCAGAACACGCACCTCCAGTTCGAGAATTTTGTGGTCGCCTCCGCCGACAACATGTCTTCTGTGTCGGACAACTCTATGGACGCGGTGGTTTGCACGCTGCTGCTTTGCTCTGTGAGCAGCACCCAGGCTGTCTTGAAGGAGGTTCTACGAGTGCTCAGACCAGTAAGTCAAAGGGGAAAAAGGAAAGTTAAAAGTCTGGTCTGTCCAGATCACTGAATAACGAGCACAAGGCAGGTGTGCATGCTTTGAAAATAATGGGCACTATGCAGGGGTGCATGGGAGCAAGGGCTTTAGATCCCACAAAAACAGCACCTCTCTGCTGCTCTTTGTGCTGCTGATTTTCGGGTTGAACCTAAACTGGATTCCTGCCTAAAGCAACTGCACCTTTCCAGGCTGCCTTGGGTTTCTGAATCATTTTCAGACTCGGTACAACAACTTCAAGGAACATATGCACAACTTTAATGTTAGTAAATGGCAGCAAGCTTCTGGCCTGAGATAGGGGCCTGGTTGAAACTTCAGTGAGACATTTCCAGAAAACATTAGGTTGAAGCTAGATTGAAAAGTTAAAACAACATCTCTGTGAAATGACAAACCACTTCTAAGTGGTTTCCAAAAATGCTCTCCCCATGTGGAAGTCTGCATGAAATCAAATTTGATTTGGAGGAGACTGGAGTAGGAACCAGAGTAGATCAAGCTGACACTGTAGCAGGAGGACAGGGTGGGTTACATGAGGAAAAGGAGGGGGGAGCATTATGTTGTCACAGCACAGGCTGTGCCCATTTGATTATATCTGCTGTGACACAACACTACTTTGGGGTGGGTTTAGCTAGTCTCTGATCTTGCAGAAGCCTCTGTACAGCACGATATCTTAAGTAACTAGACTAAAGACTGTCCTTCACCTTTAAATAGAAGTTTAAAATGCTGCCCCAAATCTGCCATTTCCCCGCAGAAGTTCAAAACTGTTCTTCTAGTGATAAGAAGAACAAACAGAGGCTGGGGATAGCATGCAGTCCAGTGGCTTTGGGATGCTGTATGTTTATTGATACATTATGCAGTTTGAGAAATGACGTATGCAGACCTTCCATGTTTGCTGTACAGAGAAAATTAGCAGTCATTTCCTTAGTTACAGTTATTCTGTGCTGCACTCTGTAATCAAATAATAATCCAGCAAAGCCAGCATTATCTTCCAAATAGGAATTGTGGGGTTATTCCTAGCACCTGGGATGTGACTAAAATTCAGATATTATTCTTAACAGGATATTTGTCCAACTTGCTAGTTTTTCTCCAAAGAAACACATTGTTCATTGAGCTTTATTGTTGTGTTTATTGTACACCCTCAGCTTCATTTTAATATATCCTGCCTATCAGAATCATCTGAAGAAGATATAAAAGTTTCATAAGATGTCTCATGATCTGCTCAAAGAACAAAGAGACTAGGGCAAAGAGTCAAGAGTCACCCAAAACCAAGCCACAGAAATGAAAATCAAAAAGCATAGAAAAGTAGTGGTAAGAGATGATCAAGCATAGCAACAATCCTGGTAACATGAAGTTCAAGAATGAGTCTCGAGGCTCACAATGTTCCAATGCTCGGGGTTTTTTGTGTTTTTTTTTTCCTTTCAGGAACAGATTCAGTGCCAAGTCCCAACCTTTGTATAAACCAAGTCACAATTCAGGCATATTGCTATATGAGTTCAATAGATCCTAAGCAAGCTGTAATTCTCAATATGCTACTCTTGAAATTTGGCACTTTTGGACTCCTATTTTTGAATCAGTCATCTTGTCACATGCAGACTTGTGTCCTGACCAGAATGATCTAAAGTCTTTGGTGAAATCTGGCTGTTTAGAATCAAAAAAGGTCAGCAACTTAATTGCAAGATACTATAAGCAGAAATTTATGGCCTTTTCTACGGTAATGATATGGTGTCACATAAAATCTTTCTTTAGCACAACAAAAAGTCAGATGGATGAGAGAGAAGCTAGAAAGAGAATTCTCAAGGTGATATGGTATCTAATGCTATACATAAAGTTAAGACACAACTTTCTATTACTTTTTATTTCCACAGAGAGTGAAGTTAATGAGTCTTCCCTGCCCAACTAATAGTAATATTTAGCAACTCAGGTTTGAGACCAACATTATTCAGTACTACTTTCTTGCTGCAAAATGGATAAAAATCCCAATGCATTGTTGAAGTCTTGTTCCCAACATTTGTTATTTATACTTCCAATTGTCACTTTTGGGGAACAAATTCAAAGTACATGCGAGCAGAATGCAAAGGGATGAGCTGCTCCATAGTTTTGGATATTTTTTTTTCTTGCATCTGTTAGCTCCAAATGTGTTTTTTCTTACAGTTTATTAAATTTATATGCTATTCAACTCATAGTTCAAGGTGACTCAAGCTTTATGCTTTATTTAAAACTTTAGTTAAGAATACAGCAATTTATTGGTTGATTGATAGAATTTAATGTTGCCCATCTTGAAATTTAAAGTGACTCTGGGCGGTTTTAAAATTTATTTAAAACTTTAATACAGAAATTTATGAAATTTATAAGCTGCCCGTCTCAAAATTCAAGGTGACTCTGGGCGGCTTTAAACTTTATTTAAAATTTTAATTAACAATAACACAGATATATATATATTCATTTCCTTCTTTAAAAGAGTACATTGACAGTTCTCTGTGCTTTTTTTAAATTTAAAACGATGTATTTTCATAAAAATTTATGAGTAAACACATAATTAATGAGATTATAAAATTATTCTCAATATAACATTAACAAGGTCTGTATAAAACAATGCATTATTTTTATGTAATGGTATATGGAAATAACCTTGGGAGACAGAAGAAGAGCAATGCATTAGAAAAATTAAACAATGATTAAACAAGAGGCAGATGAGTCCAAATAAGCAATGGGGATGTGGCAAATTCCCCTAGTTTCTTAGACTAGAAATATGTGCTTTCAGACATGCAAGATTTTGTTAATTTAACATTACAATGAAGCTAGAGCTAGTACTTCTAGGTGTGCTTCTTGTCTGGATTATTTTGCAAAGCTGATTTTTATGATATAAAATAGCATTTTTTTTACCAAAATCTCCACTATATTGTTTAAAAAAGAAAAAGGAAAAATAACATCATACACCAGCTCACTGCTGGAGGTGGATGATGAGGTGAAGACCTCATCCCCATCCCGTCCAGCTCTTAGCTCTCTTAGTTTTGGGTTTAGTACAGTTTTTAATAATATTTTAATCTGTGTAACTTTAATATTTTAATTATTTTTTACTTTTACTTTTATAACTTGTAAGCCACCCAAAATCACCTTGTAAGGGAGATGGGTGACATAAAAAATTAATAAAAACACAGTGATGCTTAAAATTTTGTGAACCCTTCTGAATTTTAATATAAATTCTAAACCTAGATAAAGACAACCCCAATTAAACAAGTTAAAAACATCATCTTTCTACCATTTCCGCTTTTCAAGATGTGAGGCTTATTTTATTCTCCGTCATTCCTTTGAATTTTTTCTTGATTGCATTTTAAAATGATACTATAAATTTAGGAAGAAACAGTGAAGTTCATAAAATGAATTTAAAAAGATAAGCTCCAACATTTGAAACATTTTAGAATAGAAGAAAAGAAAAACAGATGAACAATTAAAATTGTGACTCTGTATAAGAAGTTATGAGAGAGAAATTTATCTTTTCTCATAATAATGGTATCTAGAGTAAATGCAGCCTAACTGAATATTCATGATTAAAAATAGCATTTTTATAGGGGAAAAAATTGAGAGAACATATGAGTTAGGGGAGGGTTATCCAAATATAAGTTGTTAGACACCTTACAGCTTGTTTCTCCTTTAATAGGACTTGTTTGACTTTATAGTCGACTGTATTTCTTTATTCATTTAGCAATAGAAAAATTGGCTTTTTTCATGTATCGTGATGTATTGAGTTCTAGTCCAGTTTTAGCCATGAAAGCAGCTGGGTGACTTTGGCCAACTCACCTCACAGGGTTGTGGAGAACATAGGAGGAGAAAAGTGTGTTGGATGTGTACTGCACCTTGAGTTATTTGTTAAAATAATGAAGGATATAAATAAAAAATAAAAGAACAAATTATTCAAATGTTGAGTTTGATATGCAGAAATATATTGAACTGGTTCAGTCACCATCTTTAAATAAAAATGGCCAATTCTGCAGTTTTCCTAGAATTTGAATCTCCTGTAAATCATTGCATTCTGCAATGATTTACAGGCTAAATTGCATTCTGGCTTCATTTTTTCTCTATACTTAATTATTGCTTTATGTCCCCTTCTTCTTGTGCCATATCCATCATCGGACTTTGGCCATCATGTTGGCAATCCTATTTTTATCCATAGCCACACAAAAAAGTACTGCTGAGTTTTGTCCAAACCAGTCCCTTAGATTTTGAAGCCATGGTGTTCTTCTTCTGCCTGGACTTCGTTTGCCTTCAGTCTTTCCCTGGAGGATTAAGTGAAGTATGCTGTATTTTTCTGAGTGTCGCATCACACGTCCAAAATATTCTAACTTTTGCTTTTTAATGGTTTTGATTATTTCCTTGGCTTTCCCAGGCAGCTTATCACCTCCTATTTTCAAGTGGCTTTCTGTCAGAGACCAACTCTCTATTCCCGTGATGGCGAACCTATGGCACGGGTGCCACAGCTGGCACGCGGAGCCATATCGGTGGGCTCAGCTCTGATATGCATGCGTACGCCAGCCAGCTGATTTTTTGGGCCTTCTGGGCCCACCAGAAGTCAGGAAACACACTGTTTCCGGCCTCCGGAGGGCATCTGGGGGTGGGTAGGTGGGGAAGGCCATTGTTGCCCACCCCCCCGGCTCCTAGAAAGGCTCTGGAGCCTGAGGAAAGCAAAAAGTGGGTCTACCGGGCCCACTGTGCCATCATGTGCCAAAAGCGGGGGGAGCACAGGCGGGGCAGGGCGCATAGAATTATGGATGTGGGCACGCGTGCATGTGACCCCACCGCGCTCCTCCCATTTTTGGCACGCAATGGCAAAAAGGTTAGCCATCACTGCTCTACTCCATAGAGCAGAACAGAAAAGATGCAACATCTGACAAGCCTGATTCGTTCTGAATTTATCGGTGGTAAATTAATGGGTTGTTTGCTGATCACCATGATCTTGGTTTTTGAGCTTCAAGCCGTATTTTTCAGATATTTCTGTGACTCTGTTGATGAGGAAGTGAAGCTCTTCATGCTTACTGGCAAATACAACTGTCTCATCAGCATATCTTAAATTGTTGATCCAAATACCATTTAGTTTTAGGCCAGCATCAATGTTTTCCAGTGCTTTATTTATTTATTTTATTATTTTATTTTATTTATTCAAATTTATATACCACCCTACTCCCAGACGGGACTCAGGGCGGTGAACAGCCAAATAAGATACAATAATATAGAAGTTAAAAATCATTTAAAACAAATTAAATAATTTGGCTCGAACAATTTAAAATCCAATTGTATAAAATTTAAGACCCAATATAAATTTGACTCAGAGTAGATATTAAACAACAGCGGAGACAGGATACATCCCTTTCTGACCCCTCTTTGTATTTCTGCATCATCTGAGTATTTTCAGCCTAGTCTCACATTTGCTACCTGATGCCAATATAGATTCTTTATTATTTTGATGTCTTTATCATCTAGTCCCACTTGTTTCAGGATTTATAATAGTTTGCTGTCTCTTATTTTATTAAATGCTTTTTCAAAATCAATGAAGCACAAGTAAACACTGTGATTGACATCTCTACAACTCTGTACAAGAACTTGAATGCTGAATAGGGCCATGATGATGAACCTATGGCACGCGTAGCCATATTGCTGGGCACACGAGCTCAGCTCTGGTGCGCGCCAGCAGATTTTCAGGCCTTCTGGGCCCACCAGAAGTAGGGAATCAGGCTGTTTCGTGCCTCTGGAGAGCCTGGGGGGGGGGGGGGGAGCCTGTTTTTCTCTCTCACTTTCTGGGAATCTGGGGGAGCGAAAACGGCCTTCCCCAACCTCCCCAGAAGCCGGAAATGGCCCATTTTCGGCCTCTGGGGAGGTGGGAAAAGTCATTTTCGCCCTCCCCAGATTCCTAGAGAGGCTCTGGAGCCTGGGAATAGCAAAAAACAGGTCTTCCAGTCCCTCCGAAAGTTGGCAAACGGGCAGTTTCCAACCTCCGGAGGGCCTCCGGGCAGGTGGGGAAGGCTGTTTTTGCCCTCCTCAGACTCCTGGAAAGGCTCTGGAGCTTGGTGAGAGAGAAAAATGGGCCTACCGCACCATCATGTACCAGGAGTGGGGTGGGGCGTATGCATGCACGGGGATGGGGCACATAGAATTATGGGTGGGGGCACGTGCGCATGCAACCCCCCCTGCTGCTGGCACGTGATGGCAGAAAGGTTAGTTATCACTGGAATAAGGCATCTAATGTACCAAGATTGTTTCCAAAACCAAATTGTGTGTTATTTAGACACTCCTCAATTTTGTTGTATATTTTTGTTGTATATTTTTGGTTACACCCTGTGCACACACTGTCGAAGTGGCTGCCACCACACACTGTGCTGTTCTTCTGAAGCTGTTCTGACCAATGAGGTCTCCGCCTTCAGTCAGTACTAATGAGCGAGCTGCCACTCACCAGGCCTGTTGTTTCACGGGAGGTATTTTAATTCCGCCAACCCACCATTACAGCATAAAAGCCATACTGGGTAGGGGGCCACCCACCACCCAGTGACATGTTCTATGGGGGTTCCAGGCTCTCCCTAAGAGTTCATGTCCCCAGAAAGTTATATAACAGCAGTCTTGATTACAGTGTGAATTTTTATGTAATTTCAAAGCATTCTGCTTTATATTATTCTTTTTTGTATTATTTTACTTTTTCCAGGGTGGTGCATTCTATTTCATGGAACATGTAGCAGCTGACAGATCAACCTGGACCTACTTCTGGCAACAAGTCTGTGAACCTGCTTGGAGATATGTGGGAGATGGGTGCTCCTTGTTAAAGGAGACCTGGAAAGATTTGGAGAACGCGGGTTTTTCTAAACTGAACGTGCAACACATCATAGGCCCGTTGCACATAAGTGTAGTTCGTCCCCATATTTATGGATACGCTGTGAAGTAATTTAAGAGAAAGCATCTTTCTCTTAAAATCAGATTTCTGACTTTAAAGAATTAACAGTGATTATGTATACGCTGCAATAAGAAAAGTGTTTCCTCTATTCTATACAATTTGGAGTGGAGAAAAGCTCCTAATATAAAATAATTAATATAAATATATAAAAGAAAAACAATCCTACTATCAAAAGACTATGCGGGGGTGAAAAAAGCTGCCCGCAATTTCGCTGTGGCATCACTCCATCCTCCATGTCAGCTTCCCAGGAGGGAAAGCTAGAGGAGGCCTGTTTTTGAGTATTACTCGCAACCTGTGTGGAGTTCTCTAAGAACAAATTGGTAATGGACAAAGTTCTAACTTAAGCACAAGCAGAGCAGGGAATCTTGCTTAAATAATACTTCAGGCAGAAGCCTTTATTGGCCTTTAGGAGAGGCCTACCCAGAAAGATTTTTCTCAGCTTCTTACTCCCTGTAGTTGTAGAGCGGGTAAAACTCCATATGTTGGCATGGGATTAGACTGAAAGCTAAGGTTTAGAATTTAGAAACTGATAATGTATCAATGTTTGCTAATTGCTGAATTGTGAATTTCCTTATTTTACTTACCGTGCTTTTCATTTTCAATAAAAAAAAAAGGGCTTGGGGTTTTGGTGGTTGGCTGTTGTTGTTTTTGTTTTTTGTTTAAGAACCTTTCCTCGTGGCTTCTTCTGAATATGGCAAATGCAAATATCAGGTCTCTTGGTTGTGAGGTATATTGTGGGTTGTGTAACTGACCCATGGAATAATCACTTTTAAGTGGGGACTGAGAAGAGATGTGTTGTTAAACCTTAAGCTGATACTACCACATTTGTAGAAAAATTTTGGGACAACAATTTGGCACATCTATTTAGTGCCACCCTATCCTATTTCAATCCTTTACAAAAGGTCCCAGGTTTGTGGCCAACTAATGGAAAGTGGTGCAGCACAAAGAATCTTCCCTGTTGATGGCCTCTGGGAGATTCCAGATTTCCCAAATCATAGCTTTAGATGTCCTCAGCCTAGTGCTTTTTTCATTTTAAAAATTTATTATAGTAAAAGACTTCTATAGAACAAAACAAAGTGTTTAGAAGTAAAAGAGGAAGGATGGACATAAAACACAAGGTTTTAAAAAATGTACAGAATATTACAGGAAAAAGGGGACTTGCAATCCAGATCTGACGTTCCAATGGTTGGCCATGCACCGCAGTCACATGACCACAATTCAGGCGCTTGACAACACAGCGGCATTTCCTCCTTGTTCTTGGGTGTTGCATTTTCTAGGATTAAGCCTTTCTGGCAGATCAAAGAATAAGCCCTGGGAACTCTTAGCCATGCTAGTTATGTGAGTTGTTATAAGACTATTAGTCCGCTTCTCTTTATCTGAGCATGGTATTATGGAACAAATATCTACCTGAAAGGTTACATTAAATGAAGAAAACACCCTTGCTTGTAATATATATTATTTTTCACACTTATCATTGCATTATACTCTCATTTCATTATTCCTACCCAACAAAAATATTATTCCCAAATATTTAACCATTGCATTAAATCACTCTATTCTATATCTTTTTTTTTATTTATTTAATTTATGTGCCGCCCTTCTCCAGAGACTCAGGGCAGCTTACAATGTGTTAAGCAATCTTCAGGGATCATGATGTCACTATTTCCTAGAACTACTGTGTTCAAGTCAGGTTGATCTGATTCAATGCCCTAATATATAGAGTTTCTATGGGGAGAAATCAGGGTGAAATGCTCCCGGTTCAGACCGGCTCAGGCGACTTGGTAGCAATGGCGGCAGGCAGTTCGGAGAACTGGTAACAAAAATCCCTGCCCCCGCTCCCCATGCCCAGCTGAGCCATACAATCATCAGAGGCTTTTTTTTCTTTTAAATGCCTCTGGCGAGTCAAGCTCTGACGATCCCAGCTGAATTGCCTGATCGGCAGAGGGTTTTTAAAAAACCCTCTGCCGATCAGGCAACTCAGCTGGGATCGTCAGAACTTTTTGAAAGCATTTTTTTACATGGTTTTACGTGTAAAAAATGGTTTTAAAAGTTTAAAAAAATGGCCACGCCCACCCAGTCACATTACCCCACCACCACCAAGCCACGCCCACCGAACTGGTAGTAACAAATTTTAGATATCACCACTGGGAGAAATCCTAGGACTACTGTATTCAAGTCAGGTTGATCTGATTCAATGCCCCAATATATAGAGTTTCTATGGGGAGAAATTCTTTGCACATTTCCACAATCACAGTGTCCCACTATTCCCCACAGGCGTGTATCAGTCCACAATCACAACAAGAATAACAACAGCAACTTTAAGTGATACAGTTACAATCACAGAACCAACATATTTTGTAGGGTGAGAAGTTCCACAGCTTCTTTTGAGACCTTCAGAATAACATAGACCACCACTCAGGCCGGAAAGACCAAAACGTTGCTATTCCTGCAACGAAAAAAATCACAAACAAAACCCATTCATACCACAATGACCACATCAGTTTTTGATCATTTTTATTCTCAGTGGGTCTTCTCTAGGAATCAGGTTCCAGTCTTGAAGATCTTCTACTGGTCCTTTTACACATGTGTAGTGGGTCCACCCTTTGTCTTTAGTTTGAACTGCTGTTTCCGTGGTCAGCAGGACTTGGTAGGACCTGTCCCAGGCTTGGCTAAGTTTTTCCCCACGTCAGCTTTTTATCAGGACCCAATCACCAGGTGGAACTTATGGACAGCAAATTAGAATGGAGGCATTTGTCCTTTGTTCCTGAGGTAAGATGAAGAAGACAGGCCAAGTGATATTGCCACTTAATTGCCAATGCCTCCATGATCGATTGAAGCACTTTGCAGTAAAATGAGTCCCTTGATTGCTGTATTATTCCAAATCTAGGTATTATCCACTCCAGTATAATTTTGGTGACTACTCCTGCAGTAGCCCTCATGGCTGGATAAACTTCAGCTCACCCAGTCAAGTGAGCCACTCTCACCAATAAATATTTAAGTCTCCCCATTCGAGGTAGTTCAGTAAAATCAACTTGAATGCATTGAAATGGTCTCACGCTAGATGTCACTCTCCCCTTTCTTTATGTTGTAGAACTTGTTTATTAACTCTTTATTAACTCTTTTTAAATTTTTATTAACTCTTTTACATACTATACATTTGTCACATATTTGTTTAAGTACTGTATACAATCCACAGCACCCATAAGCTTCTAAAAACAAATTACATCATACCTTAGTCCCCCAATGACTACTCTGATATAGACTTCCCAAAATCAACATTTGCCACTATCCATTTACCTCCTCCACTTTCTACTGTTCCCACTTTCTCTAACTCCTTCTTCTGCCACTGGTATCCTGGCTTCCAAGTCAGCTAAATTATTGCCTCGAGCTTCAAAGGAATTCAAAGCTTGATTTAAGGCATAACTTGTCCCCAAGTGTAATTGGTCCCATATTTATGGCTACGCTGTGAAGTAACTTAAGAGAAAGCATCTCTTAATTGGAATTAGAGGAATTAACAGTAACAATGAATAGGCTGCAATAAGAAAAGTGTTTATTCTATACAATTCAGAGTAGAGAAAGGCTCCTAAAAGTTCAGGCTGCACTAAATCTAAATGGGTACCTTGGATTAGGTTTGGAGGGAGGACAAATAAATGTTGAAATTAAAATAAAAAGAATATTAATATAAAATAATTAATATAAATATATAAAAGAAAAAACAATCCTACTATCCAAAGACTATCTGGGAGTGAAAAAAGCCCCCCCCCCCCCCCCTGCAATTTTGCTGTGGCATCACTCCGTCCTCCATGTCAGCTTCCCAGGAGGGAAAGCTAGAGGAGGCCTGTTTTTGAGTATTACTCGCAACCTGTGTGGAGTTCTCTAAGAACAAATTGGTAATGGACAAAGTTCTAACTTAAGCACAAGCAGAGCAGGGAATCTTGCTTAAATAATACTTCAGGCAGAAGCCTTTATTGGCCTTTAGGAGAGGCCTACCCAGAAAGATTTTTCTTAGCTTCTTACTCCCTGTAGTTGTAGAGCGGGTAAAACTGCATATGTTGGCATGGGATTAGACTGAAAGCTAAGGTTTAGAATTTAGAAACTGATAATGTATCAATGTTTGCTAATTGCTGAATTGTGAATTTCCTTATTTTACTTACCGTGCTTTTCATTTTCAATAAAAAAAAAAGGGCTTGGGGTTTTGGTGGTTGGCTGTTGTTGTTTTTGTTTTTTGTTTAAGAACCTTTCCTCGTGGCTTCTTCTGAATATGGCAAATGCAAATATCAGGTCTCTTGGTTGTGAGGTATATTGTGGGTTGTGTAACTGACCCATGGAATAATCACTTTTAAGTGGGGACTGAGAAGAGATGTGTTGTTAAACCTTAAGCTGATACTACCACATTTGTAGAAAAATTTTGGGACAACAATTTGGCACATCTATTTAGTGCCACCCTATCTTATTTCAATCCTTTACAAAAGGTCCCAGGTTTGTGGCCAACTAATGGAAAGTGGTGCAGCACAAAGAATCTTCCCTGTTGATGGCCTCTGGGAGATTCCAGATTTCCCAAATCATAGCTTTAGATGTCCTCAGCCTAGTGCTTTTTTCATTTTAAAAATTTATTATAGTAAAAGACTTCTATAGAACAAAACAAAGTGTTTAGAAGTAAAAGAGGAAGGATGGACATAAAACACAAGGTTTTAAAAAATGTACAGAATATTACAGGAAAAAGGGGACTTGCAATCCAGATCTGACGTTCCAATGGTTGGCCTTGCACCGCAGTCACATGACCACAATTCAGGCGCTTGACAACACAGCGGCATTTCCTCCTTGTTCTTGGGTGTTGCATCTTCTAGGATTAAGCCTTTCTGGCAGATCAAAGAATAAGCCCTGGGAACTCTTAGCCATGCTAGTTATGTCAGTTGTTATAAGACTATTGGTCCGCTTCTCTTTATCTGAGCATGGTATTATGGAACAAATATCTACCTGAAAGGTTACATTAAATGAAGAAAAGACCCTTGCTTGTAATATATATTATTTTTCACACTTATCATTGCATTATACTCTCATTTCATTATTCCTACCCAACAAAAATATTATTCCCAAATATTTAACCATTGCATTAAATCACTCTATTCTATATCTTTTTTTTTTATTTATTTAATTTATGTGCCGCCCTTCTCCAGAGACTCAAGGCAGCTTACAATGTGTTAAGCAATCTTCAGGGATCATGATGTCACTATTTCCTAGAACTACTGTGTTCAAGTCAGGTTGATCTGATTCAATGCCTCAATATATAGAGTTTCTATGGGGAGAAATCAGGGTGAAATGCTCCCGGTTCAGACCAGCTCAGGCGACTAGGTAGCGATGGCGGCAGGCAGTTCGGAGAACTGGTAACAAAAATCTCTGCCCCCGCTCCCCATGCCCAGCTGAGCCATGCAATCATCAGAGGCTTTCTTTTCTTTTAAATGCCTCTGACGAGTCAAGCTCTGACGATCCCAGCTGAGTTGCCTGCCGATCAGGCAACTCAGCTTGGGTCGTCAGAGCCATTTAAAAGAAAAAAATTTTTTTCTTTTAAATGGCTCTGACAATCCAAGCTCTGACAATCCCAGCTGAGTTGCCTGATCGGCAGAGGGTTTTTAAAAAACCCTCTGCCGATCAGGCAACTCAGCTGGGATCGTCAGAACTTTTTGAAAGCATTTTTTTACATGGTTTTACGTGTAAAAAATGGTTTTAAAAGTAAAAAAAATGGCCACGCCCACCCAGTCACATTACCCCACCACCACCAAGCCACGCCCACCGAACTGGTAGTAACAAATTTTAGATATCACCACTGGGAGAAATCCTAGGACTACTGTATTCAAGTCAGGTTGATCTGATTCAATGCCCCAATATATAGAGTTTCTATGGGGAGAAATTCTTTGCACATTTCCACAATCACAGTGTCCCACTATTCCCCACAGGTGTGTATCAGTCCACAATCACAACAAGAATAACAACAGCAACTTTAAGTGATACAGTTACAATCACAGAACCAACATATTTTGTAGGGTGAGAAGTTCCACAGCTTCTTTTGAGACCTTCAGAATAACATAGACCACCACTCAGGCCGGAAAGACCAAAACGTTGCTATTCCTGCAACGAAAAAAATCACAAACAAAACCCATTCATACCACAATGACCACATCAGTTTTTGATCATTTTTATTCTCAGTGGGTCTTCTCTAGGAATCAGGTTCCAGTCTTGAAGATCTTCTACTGGTCCTTTTACACATGTGTAGTGGGTCCACCCTTTGTCTTTAGTTTGAACTGCTGTTTCCGTGGTCAGCAGGACTTGGTAGGACCTGTCCCAGGCTTGGCTAAGTTTTTCCCCACGTCAGCTTTTTATCAGGACCCAATCACCAGGTGGAACTTATGGACAGCAAATTAGAATGGAGGCATTTGTCCTTTGTTCCTGAGGTAAGATGAAGAAGAAGACAGGCCAAGTGATATTGCCACTTAATTGCCAATGCCTCCATGATCGATTGAAGCACTTTTGCAGTAAAATGAGTCCCTTGATTGCTGTATTATTCCAAATCTAGGTATTATCCATTCCAGTATAATTTTAGTGACTACTCCTGCAGTAGCCCTCATGGCTGGATAAACTTCAGCTCACCCAGTCAAGTGAGCCACTCTCACCAATAAATATTTAAGTCTCCCCATTCGAGGTAGTTCAGTAAAATCAACTTGAATGCATTGAAATGGTCTCACGCTAGATGTCACTCTCCCCTTTCTTTATGTTGTAGAACTTGTTTATTAACTCTTTATTAACTCTTTTTAAATTTTTATTAACTCTTTTACATACTATACATTGGTCACATATTTGTTTAAGTACTGTATACAATCCACAGCACCCATAAGCTTCTAAAAACAAATTACATCATACCTTAGTCCCCCAATGACTACTCTGATATAGACTTTCCAAAATCAACATTTGCCACTATCCATTTACCTCCTCCACTTTCTACTGCTCCCACTTTCTCTAACTCCTTCTTCTGCCACTGGTATCCTGGCTTCCAAGTCAGCTAAATTATTGCCTCGAGCTTCAAAGGAATTCAAAGCTTGATTTAAGGCATAACTTTCTAGCTTCTACAAAAACTCCTTCGCTTCCCTTCTACCACTTTCTCTTCCCATCTATAAACAAACAAACCCCTTCTCAGCACCAACATCCAATCATCCTTCTAAATCTCCTCTTAAAATTGAGCTGGATGCAAGCTAATATCACTGGTTAATACTAAATCATTTTGTTCCATAAGCACATTCTCATATTTCAAAAATAGCCATCAACTGGCTTTTTTTTTTTTTTTTTTTGTCCATGATCGCCATCACATGAGGTGGGGCACCAGGGCTCCTCCAAAAGTCAATTTTCTGCTTCCTCTCATTAACATTGCCACAGCCAACACTGCTTTACCACCGTCTGGAAATCCTTGACAGACAGAGTCTAACAGTTAGACAAAAATGCCACTGGCTGCCTCTTTCCTCCCCACTTCTGGATTAAAACCCTCAAAGCTATTCCCTTAGCCTAATTATCTATTCACAGCCTACAATATCCAGTCAATCCTAGAAATTTCCTCAACTCCTTCTTCGTTTCAAAATCGTTTCCTTTATATATATTTAACTAAGCATTTTAAACCTCAAAGACTTCCGGGGGGAGGCAAGGGAATCAAAATTGTAACAGAACCAGGAAAAAAAAAACCCAGTGAAAGCCAAGACTGCAAGAGCAGCTATGGAATGTCACCTCTTTACCTCAGTGACAGGAGCTTCAGGGGTGCAGTGGTTAGAATCCGGTATTGCAGGCTATTTCTCCTGACTGCAATTTGGCAGTTCAAATCCCACCAGGCTCAAGGTTGACTCAGCCTCCCATCCTTCTGAGGTGGGTAAAATGAGGACCCAAATTGTTGGGGGCAATACGCTGACTCTGTCAACTGCTTGGAGAGCAATATTACTATTGCTATTTACCAGTGGTGAAATGTAACATTTGATACTACCGGTTCTGTGGGCGGGCCTTGGTGGAAGGGGTAATATGACTGAGTGGGCGTGGCCAACTTTTTTTATTTTTTACTTTTAAAACCATTTTTTCTACAACCTCTTTGGCTGAAGAGGTTGTAAAAAAAATGCTTTTAAAGCCTCTGACGATCCCAGCTGACTTGCCTGATCGGCAAAGGCTTTTTTTTCCTTTTAAAAATATTTTTTCTCTGAAGAGGTTGTAAAAAAAACTGCTTTTAAAGCCTCTGACGATCCCAGTGACTTGCCTGATCCGCACAGGCTTTTTTTCCTTTTAAAAACATTTCTTCTATAACCTCTTCGGCCAAAGAGATTGTAGAAAAAAATGTTTTTAAAAGCCTCTGATGATCCCAGCTGAGACGCACGATCATCAGAGGCTTTTTAAAAAACTTTTTAAAGTATTTTTTCGGCCAAAGAGCTTGTAGAAAAAATGCTTTTAAATTTTTTTAAAAAAAGCCTCTGATGATTGCGCAGCTCAGCTGGGTAATGGGGGGAGGGCAGGGATTTTTACTACCGGTTCTCCGAACCACCTGCGTCCATCACTACTGGATTGGGCGATCCAGTCCAAACCAGAAACATTTCACCCCTGCTATTTACACCCCTTTTCTTGGACTAGCTCAGTGCAAGTAAACAAAGAGGAGAAAAAATGGTTGAACGGAACAGAAAACCTCAGGGGGGACCTTTCCTGCTTCTCTCGCTCTTCCAAGACAAAAAGTCCATAACAAAGTTGGAAGGGACCTTGGAAGTCTTCTAGTCCAACCTTCTGCTTAGGCAGGAAACCCTGTACCCAGAGGTGGGTGGCACATGAATTCAAAACCAGTTCACTCAGGACCAAAAATGTGAGCGTGCACCTTCTGCACATGGTCATGGCTTAAAAAATGCAGCTAAATAGGATGGTATAGTGCCAGGGATGGAGTGCAGGAGTGGTTGCAACTCCCAGTTTGCCTGAACCAGTCCAAACTGGTAGTAGCCCATTGCCTACACCACTTCAGACAAATGGTTATCCAATATCTTCTTAAAAACTTCCAATGTTGGAGCATTAAAAACTTCTGGAGGCAAGTTGATCCACTGATTAATTGTTCTAACTGTCAGGGAATTTATCCTTAGTTCTAAGATGCTTCTTGATTAGTTTCCACCCATTGTTTCTTGTTCTACCCTCAGGTGCTTTGGAGAATAGTTTGACTCCCTCTTCTTTGTGGCAGCCCCTGAGATATTGGAACACTCCTGTCACGCCACCCAAAGTCTTCTTTTCATTAAACTAGACATACCCAGTTCCTGCAACTATTCTTCATATGTTTTAGCCTCCAATCCCCTAATCATATTTGTTGCTCTTCTCTTCACACTTTCTAGAGTCTCAACATCTTTTTTACATCGTGGCGACCAAAACTGAATGAAGTATTCCAAGTGTGGCCTTACCAAGGCATTATAAAGTGGTATTAACACTTCACGTGATCTTGATTCTATCCCTCTGTTTATGCAGCCTTGAACTGTGTTGTCTTTTTTGGCAGCTGCAGCACACTGCTGGCTGATATTTAAGTGATTGTCCACTAGGACTCCAAGATCCCTTTCACTACTGTTGAGCAAGGTACCACATATACTGTACTTGTGCATTTTGTTTTTCTTGCCTAAATGTAGATGTACTTTTGTCACCATTGAATTTCATTTTGTTAGATAGCGTCCAATGTTCAAGTCTGTCAAGATCCTTCTGTATCTTAAGCCTGTCTTCTGGAGTGTTGGCTATTCCTGCTAGCTTGCTGCCATCTGCAAATTTGATGAGTTCCCCATCTATCCCCTCGTCCAAATCATTGATGAAAATGCTGAAGAGTACTGGGCCCAAAACAGAGCCTTGGGGGTACCCCACTGCATACTTCTCTCCATGTAGATACAGTTCCATTGAGGACTACATGTTGAGGGTGGTTGGTTAGCCAGTTACAAATCCATCTGGTGGGATAATGTCTAACCCACATTTTTGTATTTTATGAAGTAGTAGATTATAGTCTACTTTATCAAATGCCTTACTGAAGTCCAAGTAAATTATATCGACAGCATTCCTCTGGTCTACTAATTTTGTCACTTTGTCAAAGAATGCAATAAAATTAGTCTGGCATGATCTGTTTTTGACAAACCCATGTTGGCTTTTAGTTATTACTTTGTTTGCTTCTAGGTGTTCGCTGATTCATTGTTTGACTATCTTTTCCATAATCTTCCCTGGTACTGAGGTCAGGCTGATAAGTCTGTAGTTTCCTGGATCTATTTTTTTCCTTTTTTGAAGATGGGAACTAAATCAGCTTTTTTCCAGTCCTCTGGCAGTTCCCTGGTGCTCCAGTATCTTTGAAAGATATAGTTCAGTAGTTCTGAGATCTCATCTGACAGTTCCTTCAGAACCTTGGGGTGTAATCCATCTGGTCCTGGTGATTTGAACTCTTCTAGGGTAGACAGATGCTCACTTATCATTGTCTTCCCTATTTTAACTTGTATTCTAAACTGTTTTTTGTGATGCTGTTTTGATAGGTTGGACCGTTTTTTCCCTTTAGGTAAAGATAAATGCAAAAAATGAGTTAAGTAGTTCTGCTGTCTCCCTCTTGCTTGTCACCTTCTGTCTTTTAAATTTATTTAATTATTAATTTTCTCTAAGCTCTATAAAGAACAAGCTGCATTTTAAATCAAATTCAAATGTTGCAAATTACAACACCAACTGGGTCTTTTTTTTTTCAGCAAGTGACTGAAAGAGACAACTGGACTTTCTTGTTCTTTTTTTGAAAATGTTTCGCTTCTCATCCAAGAAGCTTCTTCAGCTCTGATAGGATAATGGGGACTGGAAGGATTTATATTCCTTGCAGACAGCTGGTAATCTGCATCCAAGGGTCGTTGAAGCTCTTGGACACTTATCTATGTCCTCAGGGTTACCTGAGTGCTGGTTCCTCTACTCTGCAATTTTTTCTCTGGAAATCCATTCCTACTCCCACACTGTTCAAAGGGTGTACATCTCAAATTGTATAACTAAATGATTTTTTTAAAGAGACTGAAAGATTTGCTGTTGCATTAAGGAAGAACTGGAATAGATCCCAACTGGGAACTGGGTGTGACAGTTTGCTTACGAAACGTCATTAAAGGAACACGGTGCAACAGGGAGTATTTAAAGCAAACCATTGAGGAGGAGTCAAGCAAGAAGCGTTTCTCTTCTTAGTCCAGTGACAATGCTGGTTCTCATCTTCCAACAATGCATGAAAATCCTCATCCTGCCCATCTATGTGCTTGCCTTGGTTTATGGGTTATGGGATCCTATTGGTAAAAGAACTTTCCCATTTATCGTGAACCAGTTCAGCAAAATCTACAATTAAAAAATGCACAAGGAAAAGGAGAGGCTGTTCAAGAACATGCAGGACTTTGCTGACTCCTCGGGAAAGCTCCACCTGCTAGAGATTGGCGTGGGTTCTGGCAGCAACTTTCAGTTTTATCCCCCCAACTCTCGTGTGACCTGCCTGGATTACAATCCCAACTTTCGAAATGTCCTCCTGCAGAGCATGGCTCAGAACACGCACCTCCAGTTCGAGAATTTTGTGGTTGCCTCTGCTGAGAACATGTCTTCGCTGTCGGACAACTCTGTGGACGTGGTAGTTGGCACGCTGGTGTTTTGCTCTGTGAACAGCCCCCAGGCTGCCTTGAAGGAGGTTCTGCGAGTGCTCAGACCTGTAAGTCAAAAGGCAAAGAGGGAAAGTTAAGTCTGGTCTGTCTAGACTACGGAATAATGGGCACAAGGCAGGGGTGCATGCTTTGAAAATAATGGGCACTATGCAGATGTGCATGGGAGCAAGGGCTTTAGATCCCGTCTCTGCTGCTCTTTATGTTGCTGATTTTCAGGCTGAACCTAAACTGGATTCCTGCTTAAAGCGACTGCATCTTTCCTGTGTGCCCTGCATTTCTGAATCATTTTCAGACTGTGCAACAACTTCAAGGGGTATATCCATAACTTTAATGTTAGTAAATGGCAGCAAGCTTCTGGCCTGAGAGAGGGGCCTGATCGGTATTTCAGTAAGACATCTCCAGAAAATATTACATTGGAGCTAGATTGAAAAGTTAAAACATCTTCTCTGTGAAAAGACAAACCACTTTTGAATGGTTTCCAAAAATGCTTTCCCCATATGGAAGTCTGCATCAACTCACCAGGGATCAAGTTTGATTTGGAGGAAAACTGAGTAGGAACCAGAATAGCAGGAGGAGAAGGACAGTTGGTTACCTGCGGAAACCATGAGGGGGTGGAAGCATTATGCTGACACAGCACAGGCTGTGCCCTTTGGTTATGTCTGGTGTTGCACAGCACTACTTTGGGAGGTTGTTGGCTAGTCTCTGATCCTGCAGAAGACTCTGTATAGCACGATATCTTAAGTAAATAGACTAAAGACTGACCTTCACCTTTAAACAGAAGTTTAAAATGCTGCCCCAAATCTGCCATTTCCCTGCAGAAGTTGAAAACTGTTCTAGTCACTAAGAGTTCATATCCCCAGAAAGTTATATAATAACAGTCTTGATTACAGTGTGAATTTTTATGTAATTTCAAAGTGTTGTGCTTTATATGATTCTTTTTTGTATTATTTTACTTTTTCCAGGATGGTGCATTCTATTTCATTGAACATGTAGCAGCTGGCAGATCAACCTGGACCTCCTTCTGGCAACAAGTCTGTGAGCCTACTTGGAGACATGTGGGAGATGGGTGCTCCTTGTTAAAGGAGACCTGGAAAGATTTGGAGAATGCAGGGTTTTCTAAACTGAATTTGCAACACATGATGGTCGTGTTGTCCCCAAGTGTAATTGGTCCCCATATTTATGGCTACGCTGTGAAGTAACTTAAGAGAAAGCATCTCTTAATTAGAATTAGAGGAATTAGCAGTAACAATGAATAGGCTGCAATAAGAAAAGTGTTTATTCTATACAATTCAGAGTAGAGAAAGGCTCCTAAAAGTTCAGGCTGCACTAAATCTAAATGGGTACCTTGGATTAGGTTTGGAGGGAGGACAAATAAATGTTGAAATTAAAATAAAAAGAATATTAATATAAAATAATTAATATAAATATATAAAAGAAAAAACAATCCTACTATCAAAAGACTATCTGTCCCCCCCCCCCCCGCCATTTTGCTGTGGCATCACTCAGTCCTCCATGTCAGCTTCCCAGGAGGAAAAGCTAGAGAAGGCCGGTTTTTGAGTATTACTCGCAACCTGTGTGGAGTACTACCACATTTGTAGAAAAATTTTGGGAAAACAATTTGGCACATCTATTTAGTGCCACCCCATCCTTTTTTTTTTAATTTTAAAAACAAACCTTTATTAAGACTTTAAAAACAAACATTTAAAATACACAAATTTCTTAGTCAAACGAAAGGAAAAAAAAGAAAAGACAAATATTCTTATACTATACTCAAACTTCACATATTGACTAATTTCTATATTTTTTTTATATACATATACATATATACATACACCCAATAATTTATTCCAACTATATCCATCTGACAGTGCTGTTTTTAATTGCGTTAATTTCTTCTAGATTCCATCTTTACTCATTTTTCCTCTTCCTCTGATTTGTCCACTGGTATCATTTATTCCATATAATATAATAATTTGAGTCCTCCTTATCTTTTAGTTGTAAAGTTAATTTGTCCATTTCTGCGCATGAAAATATTTTCTGTATTACTTCCTGTTCTGTTGGCAAGCGATCACTTTTCCACAATTGCGCTAATGATAACCTAGCCGCCGTGATTATATGTAAAATTAAATACTTAATATCTTTTCTAATATTCCCTTTAATCATGCCTAATAGGAAAACCTCAGGTTCTAATTCAATTTCGTATTTTGTTATTTCTGTTATCCATGTTTTTATTTTGCTCCAAAATTTCTTAACTACTGGGCAGAGCCACCAAACATGATAGAAAGTCCCCTGTGTTTTTTTACATTTCCAACAAGTTGGATTTACATTTGGAAACATTTTGGCTAGACTTACAGGAGCCAGATACCACCGATACCACATTTTATAATGATTTTCTTTATAGGCTACCGATTTTGTCATCTTATAATTGCTTTCCCATACCCTTTCCCATTCCTCTAATTGTATATTATGCCCTATATTCCTCGCCCACACTATCATCTGACCTTTAACCAATTCTTCTGCCAAATCGTATTCCAATAAATATTTGTAGATTTTTGAGATTAATTTCGCCTCTTTAGACAGAGCAGTATTATGCTTAAATAATACTTCAGGCAGAAGCCTTTATTGGCCTTTAGGAGAGGCCTACCCAGAAAGATTTTTCTCAGCTTCTTACTCCCTGTAGTTGTAGAGTGGGTAAAACTCTGCATATGTTGGCATGGGATTAGACTGAAAGCTAAGGTTTAGAATTTAGAAACTGATAATGTATCAATGTTTGCTAATTGCTGAATTGTGAATTTCCTTATTTTACTTACCGTGCTTTTCATTTTCAATAAAAAAAAAAGGGCTTGGGGTTTTGGTGGTTGGCTGTTGTTGTTTTTGTTTTTTGTTTAAGAACCTTTCCTCGTGACTTCTTCTGAATATGGCAAATGCAAATATCAGATCTCTTGGTTGTGAGGTATATTGTGGGTTGTGTAACTGACCCATGGAATAATCACTTTTAAGTGGGGACTGAGAAGAGATGTGTTGTTAAACCTTAAGCTGATACTGTTAGATCGGCGCAGGAATGAAGATGAGACCAGCAGAGTTCATGTAACGAGTTTATTCAACAGGAACAGAACTGGCGCTGTGCTGCCGGAGCTCTCCTTATATTCGCTCCGGCAGCCGCACCGCCCCCTGACAGGAATTCAAACTTCCCGCCGGAGGATTTCTCAACCAATCCCCAGCGGATGTCCTTATAAGGACACAACATTCCTCCCCCCTAGTTCTTAAGCTGCCCATCAACAATAAAGTCACGTAAGTAGGCAGGTCGTCTGCGTGCCCTACTAGACCTGCGCAGTCCATTTGTCGGCTGGTAGCCCTCCTGGTCGGAGGGTGCTCCTGCGGCTCCTGGTGCCATCCCTGGAGCCGAGCTGGATCTGGCCGTCGAGGATGTGGGCGGTGTTCCCGTACCTCCGGCCGGGTCGCTGACCTCCGCCTGCGGGCGATGCTGGTCTTCTTCACCACTGCTCCGGTCATCGGATCTCCGTCGCGGGTCCCCGTGCTCGACCGGTCCGGAACTCCTGAGCCATGGTAAGTCCCTGGGTTTTCCTTCGGTTCCCACCGAGTCGGGGTTGGACGGTTCCGGTCGTGGGTGCAGGTCCAGCGGCGGTGACTGGGTTGGTCCCCTGGGGTCCCTGGTTGAGTCTGGTCCACTCCCGGGGCTGTTGGTGGGTTGGTTTGGCATTGGTTCGACCTCCCCGGGGCGATGCAGGCCTCCTCCGCAGGGGTGGTGTAGGTCCTCTCTGCTGGGCTGGCGCTGCTGAGCTGGTTGAGGTGTCTCGCCCTTGCCAGGGTGGCGCAGGCCCTCTCTGCCAGGTTGGCGTTGCTGGGTTGGTTGGGGACTCTTGTGGCCTTCTCTGCAGGGGTGGCGTAGGCCCTCTCTGCAGGGTGGGTGTAGCTGTGGCGGTCATTGACTCTCGCCATCTGTGTGTTGGTGCGGCTGGTCGTCTCGGTCCTGTTGGTGCAGGCCTCCTCTGCTGGGGTGGCGGAGGCCCTCCTCGCAGGGTTGGTCTTTGTCGCAGTTGGGTTGTTGTTGGGGGAGCCTCTGCGATGATGCAAGGAGGTCTCCTTCGCTGGTGAGTCGGTGGCCGCCCTTGCAGGGTTGCTGTTGGTGTCCCCCGCTCGGTTGGCCCCGGTCTACTGGCTTTTTCTGTGACTGACTCTCGCCTTCAGACTGGTGCCGTCCAACCTCGCCGGGGTGTTGTTGGGTGTCGTGGACGTCTGGGCTTCGGTCCCCACGGCTGCCGTCGTCAGTGGCTGGGTCTCGGGTGTCGGGGTGTTAATTCCGGTCTACCCCGGGGTGCTTCGGGGTTCCCCTCCGACATTGTCCCCGGTCTACTTGCGCTGTCTCATCTCTGGCTTGGGCAGGAATCGGCGGGCCCACTCTCCCGGGGTGTTGTAGGCCTCCCTCGCTGGGGTGTGGTAGGCCTACCTCGTCGGGTGTGGGCAGGCCTACCTCTCCGGGGTGTTGTAGGCCTACCTCGTCGGGCTGGTTTCCGTCTGATCCCCTCCACCTTTTGCGGAGCTGGTCAATGTGACGTCTCACGACCTGTCCATCTTCCAGCTCTACCTGATAGGACTTTGGGCCGGTTGTGCTGTGGATTCTGCCTTTCAGCCATTTCGGCGAGCCATGAAAGTTTAGCGCAAAGATGGGATCTTCCACGGCAAAACAGCGGAGTTGGCGGCTGGCGGTTGCGGGCACCTCTGAATCGTATTGGGGGTGCAGTCTGTCGAGGGGTGAGCGGAGTCTTCTGCCCATCAGCAGCTCTGATGGGCACTTCTTGGTGGTTGCGTGCGGTATTATATGCTGGGTGAGGAGGAAGGTGTCGATGCACTCCTGCCAGTCACCCGGTGCCATCTTGGTGAGCGCCTCCTTGGTGAGCCTCACCATCCTTTCAGCTTGGCCGTTTCCGGCCGGTCTGTATGGTGCGGAGAGGGCATGGCAGATGCCCAGTCCTGCCAGGAAGGCCTCCATGGGCACGGACGTAAGTTGGGGACCGTTGTCGGAAACCAAAATGTCTGGGAGCCCATGTGTTGCGAAAAGGCAGCGGAGGGCGCGAATTGTGGCTTCTGAGGTGGTTGATGCCATGGGAACCACCTCGAGCCATTTGGAGAAGGCGTCGACCACGATGAGAAGGTGGTGCCCCTGCATTGGACCCGCGAAGTCGATGTGGATCCGAGACCAGGGGCTGCTGGGCGTCTCCCATGGGGTGGGCTCTGCTTGGGGCGGCGCTGCTCGAACTTCCTGGCACGGGCCACATCTGGCGACCCATTGCTCAATGTCCTTGTCCAGTGATGGCCACCAGACGTAGCTCCGTGCCAGGGCCTTCATGCGGACAATGCCAGGGTGCCCGTTGTGCAGCGTCTCGAGCGTCTTCCGTTGCAGCGCGGCGGGGATCAGCACCCTGTCTCCCCATAGCAGACAGCCTTTCATCGTGGACAGCTCCTTTTGCTTGCGGCTGAAGGGGCTGTATTCTTCTCCGCTTATCTGCGCCGGCCACCCTCTCAGGATCCAGGACTGCACTTGGCGGAGTGTGGGGTCTTTCTTGGTGTGAGTGGCCACGTCTGCAGATGTTACTGGGCAGTTGCTGTCGTGGTCGATGTGCAGGAGTTCAAGGGTGGGGGCGGGGTCTTCCACGGTGTCTGCGGACAGGCATCTGCTGAGGGCGTCGGCATTCGCGATGGCCTTTCCCGGTTGGTGGGTGAGCATGTAGGAATAGCCGGCGAGGAAGATGGCCTAGCGTGTCATTCGCGGCGACGTGAACGTGGGGGTTTGCTTGTCGCCCGCGAGGAGGCCCAGGAGCAGCTTGCGGTCTGTCATTATGGTGAAGCTTCTTCCGTAGAGGTATTCGTGGAAGCGCTTCACCCCTGCGACGATTGCCAATGCCTCTTTGTCCAGTTGGCTGTAGTTGCGTTCAGCGCTGGACATAGTCTTTGAGAAGAAGGCGATGGGGGCTTCCGTGCCATTGGGCAGGTTGTGGCTAAGGACCGCCCCGACCCCTTATGGTGATGCGTCGCAGGTTAGCCGGATGGGTAGCGTCTCGTTGTATTGGATGAGGACGCTGCTGGACGTCAATAGTCCCTTGATGGCCCGGAAAGCCGTTTCCTCTTTGTCGCCCCACTTCCAGGAAACTGCTTTCCCCAGCAAGCGATGTAGCGGCTCAGCAACTGTGGCTTTCTGTTGGAGGAATATTGCATAGAAGTTAAGCAATCCAAGGAAAGCCTGAAGCTCCGCTTTGTTTTGGGGGCTGGGAGCTTCATGGATAGCTTTAACTTTTGATTTGGTGGGGTGTATGCCATTGCTATCGATGAGATAGCCCAGGAACTCGACCTCCTGGATCCCATGATGCATTTGTCCCATCTGACTCTCAAACCCTTCTCCTTGAACCGCTGTAGGACGAGCCTCAGCCGTTCAAGAAGTTGGGCTTTTGAGTCTCCGGAGATCAACACATCATCAAAGTAAGGCACTACCCCTGGAACACCTTGGAGAAGGCGTTCCATCATTGATTGGAAAATTCCTGGGGCGGCACTGACTCCAAATTGGAGATGGTTGCACTTAAAGGCCCGCCTATGTGTGACAATAGTTTGAGCCTCCGCCGTTTTAGAGTCCACTGGCAGTTGCTGGTAAGCCTGGGCCAGGTCCAGTTTTGCAAAAATTGTGCCCTTGCCTAGTGAGTGCAGGAGGTGCTGCACCACTGGCACAGGGTATGCACTCTGCTGCAACGCCTTGTTTATGGTAACCTTATAGTCAGCGCAGATGCGCACGGATCCATCCTGGGGTCACAATGGGAGTCTCCCATGAAGCATGATCGATGGGTTCCAGAACGCCTTGGGCGATCAGCTTATCCAGCTGCTCATCTACTTTAGGCCTCAAGGTGAAAGAAACCCGGGGGGGCTTGAGCCGAATGGGGGTTACCCCCTGATCCAGATTAAAAGAAATGGGCTTCCCTATGTACTTCCCCAGCTTACCATCGAAGACTTCGCTGAACTCTTCGATGAGTGAGTCGAGTTCATCTGCCCTAATCTGGTGGATGCCTCCAATGCAAAGCCCCAGCGGCTGAAACCACTCTACGCCGAGCAGGTTCAGGCAGGTCTGTTCTACAACGGTCACCGGTAGCAGGCCCTGGAAATTCTTGAACGCCACATGGATCTTGGTTCTCCCCAGGACGCCGATGGGGTTCCCGCCGAAATCCACCAGCCTGGACTGTAAGGGCTTGAGTTGGCTCCTGGTTGCGGCAGGCTTGATCTTCTTAAGCTGGTGCCAGTCGATGATGGTGTAGACGGAACCGGAGTCTACCTCCATCGTGCAGGGTGAACCCTCGGCCAACAGCGTCACATGAAATTTGGTGGCGCTGTTGTTGCTGGTGTGGGCTATGGTCGTCTGGTTCACCGCGCCATTTCGGGAATCTCCGTAACCGTCGCTTCTTGGCTGGTGCGAGGACCGTTTGGATGTCCTCTGGTTGTCGCGACGGTTTTCGCGGTTCCGGGGGCTGGGCGGTTCGGGGGCTGGATCGGTGGCTCAGCATGCCTCGGCGATGTGTCCCCTCTTCAGGCATCGCCGGCAGGTCGCATCCCGCCATCTGCAGGACGTCCTGGGGTGGTCGCCCCTGCAGCTGCCGCAGTGTTCCCCTCGTCAGACATTTTGAGGATTTTCCCACCGGGATGGCTGTGAGATCTTATGGACGGCCATTTCCCCATCTGAGTCGGATGGTGGGGTGGAATCTTCGGAAGATTCGGGGATCGACTGGTGGATCTTGTGGATCCCCTTCGCTTTAGCATTTCTGCGGCCGCGTGCTCTGAGGTTTTGGCGGCGGTGGCCTCTTCGAGTACATCCTTGAGCAAGATGCGTTTTCTGCTCAAGAATTTCTTTGGAGGCCCGCGTCCCGCATGCCGAAGACGATGCGGTCCCTCAGCGCATTATCCACATTATCAAACTCGCAGTTGGCTGCGATTTGGCGGAGTGCGGCGACAAACTCTTTGATGGATTCACCTTCCCGTTGGTTCCTCTGATGGAAGGTGAATCAGTTGGCGATGGGGGTGCCGGTGGGAGCGTAATGTTCCTGCAGGGCGGCTTGCAGATCCATCCAGGACATTTCTTCGATGTCTCGAGGCGCAATGAGGTTCACGGCCAGCTCGAGGACATCGGATCCACAGTGGGCGAGGAAGAGGGCCCTCTTCCTCTCGTCGTCGAGGTTGCTGTAGCCGTTTCCGCGGAGAAATTGGCGGAAACGAATCATATATGAGCTCCATTTCTCCCGTCCGGGGTTGAATGGAGCGATGGGTGCGAAAAGCGCTTGCGGCGTTGCCATCGTGCGGATCGGCGGCGAGTCTCTTCGGCTTGGAGATGGCGATCGTGCCACGCGGTCGATTCCTTCTAGTCCTTCGTCGCCAGTGTTAGATTGGCGCAGGAATGAAGATGAGACCAGCAGAGTTCATGTAACAAGTTTATTCAACAGGAACAGAACTGGCGCTGCGCTGCCGGAGCTCTCCTTATATTCGCTCCGGCAGCCGCACCGCCCCCTGACAGGGATTCAAACTTCCCGCCGGAGGATTTCTCAACCAATCCCCGACAGATGTCCTTATAAGGACACAACAGGTACGACCACATTTGTAGAAAAATTTTGGGACAACAATTTGGCACATCTATTTAGTGCCACCCCATCCTATTTCAATCCTTTACAAAAGGTCCCAGGTTTGTGGCCAACTAATGGAAAGTGGTGCAGCACGAAGAATCTTCCCTGTTGATGGCCTCTGGGAGATTCCAGATTTCCCAAATCATAGCTTTAGATGTCCTCAGCCTAGTGCTTTTTTCATTTTAAAAATTTATTATAGTAAAAGACTTCTATAGAACAAAACAAAGTGTTTAGAAGTAAAAGAGGAAGGATGGACATAAAACACAAGATTTTAAAAAATGTACAGGATATTACAGGAAAAAGGGGACTTGCAATCCAGATCTGACGTTCCAATGGTTGGCCATGCACCGCAGTCACATGGCCACAATTCAGGCGCTTGACAACACAGCGGCATTTCCTCCTTGTTCTTGGGTGTTGCATCTTCTAGGATTAAGCCTTTCTGGCAGATCAAAGAATAAGCCCTGGGAACTCTTAGCCATGCTAGTTATGTGAGTTGTTATAAGACTATTGGTCTTACCATTAGAAAGCTGACTATTTTTTTATTAGGTATATTTAAAAAAGAAATTAAAAAAGAAATAAAATATATCATACTACATATAATTACAGCAGCAAGATTAACCCTAGCCCAGTATTGGAAATTAGAAAAGTTGCCAACAGAAGAACAAATAATTCATAAAATACATAGGTGCGCAGAGATGGATAGATTAACTCTAAAATTAAAAAACAAGGAAGACTCACACTACTATCAAATTTGGAATAGATGGTATGAATGGATTGACAAACAAGGGGAAAAAAAACAGATGATAAATACATCAAGAGACCAAAGTTAGTAAATTTACACCGTCAACATAAATATATCATAGCAAGTGAAGATAAATGTATATATTTATTTATTATTTATTTATTAATCAAATTTCTATACCGCCCTTCTCCTTCCGGACTCAGGGCGGTGAACAGCCAATTTAAAACCAATAACAATACAGTGATTTAAAATGTACTAAAAGTCCATATAAATTTAGGCTGAAAATATACCGAATAAAACATTTAAAACTCTAAAAACTTAAATAATTTAAAATAATTTAAAATTTAAAATATTTAAAAATAGGAGGGATCAGGCAAGTCCGGCAAGTTGGAAGAAATGAGTCTTCAACGCCCAACGAAAGGTCCGGAGGTCCGCAATAGTTCTCAGATCTGGAGGGAGATCGTTCCAGAGGGTGGGGGCTACCACAGAGAATGCTCTCCCCCTGGGGGTCGCCAGCCGGCACTGTCTGGCTGACGGCACCCTGAGGAGGCCCTCTCTGTGGGAGCGAACCGGCCGGTGGGAGGCAATAGGTGGCAGAAGGCGGTCCCGTAAGTACCCTGGTCCTAAGCCATGGAGCGCTTTAAAGGTGATTACCAACACCTTGAAACGCACCCGGAAATCAACCGGCAACCAATGCAGCTCACGCAGGAGAGGTGTCACATGGGAGCGCCCTGTCGCTCCCATAATCCCATATATATGATTATATATATATATATATATATAATCCCATATATATGATTATATATTGAAATGTTATAGATAGAAAACTTTTGCTTAGTAATATTAGAACATAAGTAATACTGAAATGTATTTCGTTTTTAGTCTTAAGATTGTTTTTATGACTTTTGTCTTTTTTATCTTTTATCTGTTTATATCAAATAAAGTTGATTTTAAAACTCAAAAAAAAAAAGAAAGCTGACTATTATTTTAATACACGAGCACTATCCAGGGAATCCTTGATTTATGAGTGGTCACTTAGCAACCATTCAAAGTTACCATGGATCCACCTGGGGCAGGGGTTGGTTCTAATTTTTTTTACTACCGGTTCTGTGGGTGTGGCTTATTTTGTGGGTGTGGCTTGGAGGTCATGTGACTGGGTGGGCGTGGCTAGCTGGTCATGTGACCAGGTGGCCATGGCTATGTGTATAGGGACTACTCAGAGTGCTGAAAAAAGTCATTTCTGATGGGTTCTCGCACTTATGACTGGTCCTCACACTTACAACCATCCTCACATTTATGCCCATGCAGCATTCTTAACAACCATGTCACTCATTTCACAACTGCTTCTCTTCACCATGGTGATAAGATAGGGCAAAAAACCTAAAATGTGAGGACAGTTGTAAGTTTGAGGACTGGTCAAAAGTGCAAGGACCAGTCAAAAATAACTTTTTCAGCCCTCTGAGTACTCCATATGCACAAAAGGACTACTCAGAGGGCTGAAAAAAGTCATTTCTGTCAGGTCCTCACACTTTCGACCAGTCTTCGCACTTATGACTGGTCATCATTTATGCCCATTGCAGCATTCTTAACAACGGTGTCACTCATTTCACAACTGCTTCTCTTCACTATGGTGACAAGATAGGGCAAAAATATAAAATGTGAGGACAGTCGTAAGTTCGAGGACTGGTCAAAAGTGTGAGGACCAGTCAAAAATAACTTTTTCAGCCCTCTGAGTAGTCCATATGCAAAAAAGGATACAGCAATAGAGAGGGATGAAGGAAGGGAAGGGAAATTAGAGTAGGAATGAGGGTAAAAGAGGGAGGAAGAGAGGAGGAGGAGAAAGGAAGAGGAAGTAGGGAGGAGAAGAAGTGGGGGGGGAAGAAGTAAGAAGGAAAGAAAAGAGAGAGGTGGTAGGTTTGAGGAGAAAGATTGCTGTACAATAAAAAAGATGAAAGGGAAGAAAGCCAGCCCCAAACAAATATAAAGATATTAAGATAAAGAATGAATTGTTAAACTTTAAAGAATAAACAAGAACAAATATGAATAAATAGCAATAATTAGAAACACACATACAAATATACAATGTGTTTTCTTTGAACAGAGTATTTGGCCGGTTCACAAATTTAAATAGTGTTTAGTCATTTCAATTAAATTTACAATTTCTATATTTCCTTTTTGCCATATTTATTCCTCATCTATTTTTTTAAAAAACCAATATTACCCTTCATCCTCATCTCTAATCTTAATCAAATTCAATTTTTCTTTTCTATTCTGTATTATACCCCTTCCCATTGTCATCTATTTTTATATCCATTCTCACATTGGTTAATTATGTAATATTACAGTTGTTTAGTACAAATTCAACATTTTAATATAAATCAATTAGTTATATAACTATCTTTTTTGTATATTAATCAATATGAACATGAATATTCCAATTATTTCCATGCAATCCAATTTCTTACAAATCAATTAATTATATTTATCAATAATAATAAACCAAATAATTTCCCCCATATATTCCTCCAAACCACAACTTAACCATTTCTGTTTTCAACACAATATACAATTAATAGTATCTCAATTATTATAATTCTCTAGTTAAATAGAGTTTTTTTCTTTTGTGTTTTAAAACCTTGAACTCTCCTCTTTTGCCCTAAATTTCCCATTGTTTGCAGTTTTGCACCTACCTTTTTTGGTGAGGAAAAAGAAAAAGAAATCTCTCTCTGCCTCATTTTGTCACGTTGCAGCAAAGACCCTGCTTTACTTTCAGTTTCACTTTTAAGCATAGCTAGGGGGGGGGGAAACTGCTCCAGCTCTCTTTGTAGCTACAGAGCACTGAGCAAAACAGCTGAGAGCAAATCAGCTAAGAGTCAGGACGCCGATCTAATCAACTTCTGGTAATTAACCTGAAGCTGAAAGGGGCTGTTTTTTCTATTTTTGCAGGTACCGGTCTACTCATTTGTTTTCTTTTAACACTGATCAGCTGTAGGACGGTCCTTTGAAGCCCCGCAACAAGAGTTTAAACAGTTTTTTTCCCTCTAGCCTTCAGCTGGGACTCAGGTGGCAGCAATAGATTGGGAGTGGGCAGGGTAAGCAAACGGCGACTGGGCCAGGAACTGGTTCAGGAGCATGGCCAGCCAATCTTATTACCGGTTCTCTGAACTATTAAATTTTTTTACTAACGGTTCTTGCGAACCGGGAGCAACCCACCTCTGACCTGGGGGCTACTTATGACCATCATGTAAATGTTGAAAAGCCCCCAGCAGCACCCCACAGGTGAGGGGCCTTGGGGAGGATCTCTGACCCCTGCCCACACAAACTGCGTATGGCCCGAGAGGTAGGAGATGAACCACTGTAAAACAATGCCCCCCACTCCCAACCCCTGGAGCCGTTGCAGTAAGATACCATGGTCGATGGTATAAAATGTCACTGAGAGGTCAAGTAGCACCAGAATAGAGGAACAACCCCCATCCCGGCCCGCCAGAGATCATTCACCAGGGCGACCAATGCCGTTTCCGTGCTCTGGCTGCGCCTGAAACCCAATTGGAATGGGTCTAGGTAATCGGTTTCCTCCAGGAATTGTGGAAGTTGGTAAGCCACCACGGCCTCAACAACCTTTGCTACAAGGTTGGAGATGGGAAGAAAATTATTTAAGGAGTCCAGATCCAGTGTTGGCTTCTTGAGGAGGAGACGCACCACCGCCTCCTTCAGTACAGCGGGGAAGACCCTATCTCTCAAAGAAGTGTTAGTAATCACCTGGATCCAGTCTCCAGTCCCCTCTCTGGCTGCCACAACCAGCCAGGAGGGACATAGGTCCAACAAACATGTGGAGGCTCCCAGTCTACCCACAATCCTATAGGTAGACTGGGAGCTTCATCCTCCCAGTTTCCAGGAGTAGACTGGGAGTTACATCCTCAAACCCCCATAACTTTAACCTTAAACTGTCTACTGTTGACCTCGCCCCATTCCTAAGAGGTCTGTAAGGAGCGTGCATAAGTGCACCAGCATCCCTTCTGTCCCTGTCCTATTGTCCCCATTTATTCATACCCATTTCCTGTATTCATTTATTTCATGGATTTATCTGTTAACTATTTATCTGTTATCTCATACATGTTTGACAAACTAAATAAAATAAAATAAAATAAAATAAAATAAAATAAAATGGGAATCAAACTATGATTGGGAAGAGTTGCATGAGACTTATGTAAATTGTCCTTCTGAGAGGAATACAACCAACAACTTTTTCTGCATGTAATTTACTTTTGTGCATCTGTTTGTGATATTGCTGAAAACTGACATTTGCTTTGAAACAGGCCTGTTTTGTATGAATGTGTGACACCCGTGCCTGCAGATCTTATTCTCCCTTTCATACTATGATTTTTTTTCATTCCTAGTCTTCTTTCCAAAGTTTACCATATTAGCTACAATAAGAATTTTACAGTCACAAAACCAAAGTATTGTGTTTGTGAAAGGAGCACTGAGTGATGTGAATGAATGAATATAACTTTATTATGATCGTAGATAGCAATACACATCACTGTTTACAATATATTAAAAAATAGTACTGACATTAATAGTGGATAATAGCATCCAATGTTAAAAACAAAACATGTTCTCAAACAGTTAGGGTCACTCCCTAGTTTACATGAGCACAGAGCCAATATATATGTGAGTAAATATAATTATCCAAAAATTGTTAGCGGTCCCCAAAAAATTGGCACAAGTTGACAGCTATAATTCTGTAACCAATTTTTTTCTTGTGGATCTTGCAGCAACACAGAATTTTGCCACTGCCCACATGATAGCCGGATTTGAGTCCTGGAGGAGAAAGCCTATATAAAAATTGTCTGCCCTCCCTGGCAATCTCTCTAACAAGGGGAAAATATACACTGACCTATAAATTTTGTATAACTCACAGTACAATAAAACATGTGAGATATCTTCAACTTCCCCTTTACCACATATGCACACCCGTTCTCCTATTGGTGTTCTCTTACACCTGCCCTGGAGGAGTGCTGAGGGGAGAATATTAAATCTGGCTCTGAAGAAAGCTATTCCTTGTTTTGGGAAGATCAGATCATTTAGATATCTTGCCGATTCCCACACACCCTGTTTGATTCTGTCCCTACTGTGGAGAAGTAACTTATTTAGTCCTTCTTGGAACTCCATGTCCTTCATTCTATTGATTACTACTTTCTTTGCTTGGTCAAAGCCTAGGGACATTAAGAATACCGGTCAGAGCCCATAAGAGCCCAGCTTGTGGTCTATTACCTGTTTCCAGGGAGAAGGAAAGTTATCAGTCAACACTGGCGGGGACAGTCCCTCTGGAAAGAAATGCATTTTTAGCCAATGAATAATCATCATCTTCCAGGCTCTTACCTGAATTTGAGGCATGCCTATCTCAATTCATAACTGGGCATTTGAAGTTCCTTTGGGTGCAGCTAAGATGGCTCGCAGGAATTTGGTTTGTATGGTTTCTAATGAGTCTTTCTTTGCCAGGATTCCTCATCCTGATCCTGTGGCCCATATAGAATTTGTGCCAATGTTTTGGCCTCGAAAAGACAGCAGTTACTACTGTGTTTTCCCCAAAATAAGACCCTGCCTTATATTTATTTTTTTTTGAACCCTGAAATAAGCACTTGGCCTTATTGCCATGCACTCAAAAGCCCAATTGAGCTTATTATCAGGGGTTGTCTTATTTTGGAGAAAACATGGTACTTGACCTCCGCTTTGTAAAAGAAATGTTTGATTGCATTTGAGGACCTATAGGTTGCTTGCAGTGTATGATCCAGATGTTCCTTCCATGTCCCTTGCGAGTGGAAAACCACCCCAAGGTATCTAAATGTCCTAACTTGTTCTAAACTATGTCCTTCTATTTTCCAGGCGTATTGGCTAGGTCTTTTAGCAAAAACATTTTTTTTTATCAAAGTTAAGGACCAACTTAATTCTGTCTACAAAAACCAAGTGTTGCCGTAATTGCTGTCTTCAGTCCTATGAGAGTTTGCAAAATAATAGCAGCATCGTCAGCATGTAAGAGAATCAGAATTTTGCGTTGTGCTAGGTTAGGAAGATATAGATCAGGGTTCTGTAAGAGATCAATCAGGGGGTTAATATAGAAGCTAAAAAGTGAGGGGGACAGGATGCAACCCTGCCATACCCCTTTTTATACCTTTACTGGACTGGTTAAAGTCCCTTGAGGATTACACCTCACTTTCAGGGTGGAATTAACATACAATTTTTGTATGAGGAACAGAAGGCATTTTTCGATAGTTGTGTGTTTTAATTTCTCCCAGAGCGTGTTCTAAGTAGATGTTTTGCCCACCCCCTTGACAAAGAATCAATACATGTTGGACTTAACAGGAAATGCATTAATTGTCAAGCCTGAATTTGATTGGAGTGTGGGATTTTTTGTATCCTTGGACATCTTAGTATGAATTCAGCTTGACACACTTGTAACTGGAAGGGGATGGAGTTTTCAGTCGAAAGATCATTCCTAGCTGATGAGTCAACCACATTCCACCATCTGGCTGACTGGAGGAGAAGGAGGAGAGATGTCACTGAGCAACCAGCTCCCACCTTGGTTCGACAATGTGACCAAGGTTTTGGAAACTTGAGAAATGAAATTTATATTGGAGTGAAAAGTCCAGGAACATTAGTACTGGCTTTTCACCTGTTAGTGTCAATATGATGTGTCTAAATAAATTTGTACTTTGAGAAAATGGAATGCCTCGAAGTTCACTTTATGATGTATGCATTACTTGGAACCTGACACTAATAGCAAACTAAGCATTCACTGTTTAAAGTTCACCAGTATTATTGTAATCCCCATGAGATAAATAGCACATGTGGAATCCTTTTAAAAAGGCAGTTAATACTAACAGTCCACTCAGCCACTCTCCAGAATACAGTTTTGTTTTAAAGTTTCTATTTACCAGTGAAAAAGAGAGATTTTTTTTTTAATTTGATTTATATGCCACCCTTCTCCGGAGACTCAGGGCAGCTTACAGTGCGTTAAGCAATAGCCTTCATACTTTTCTATATTTATATTTATACAAAGTCAGCTTATTGCCCCCAACAAACTGGGTCCTCAATTTACCCACCTTATAAAGGATGGAAGGCTGAGTTGACCTTGAGCCTGGCTGGGATTGAACTCACAAGTAATTGCAGGCAGCTGGATCTTAAATGCTGCCTTTGTAGGAGGCATTACTCCCCTACGCTACTCAGGCTGTTATTTTCAATTTAACTCTGGCGTTAAACTAGATTGGAACATTTTGATGGAGAGAAATTCAAGACAACATTCATGCGGATTACAGTGTCTGCTAGAATTGTGTCACATGAAATATGAATCCATATTAAAAATTCTCATATGTTGCATTTATATAGGGAGGTATACATGTGTGTTTCTGTTTTTGTGGTTGGGTGTGGGGATGAGAAAATGAGAGCGCTGGGGGCAAGAGAGAGTGATTTTGTAAAAGAATGGGAAAACGTCTTTTTCAGGTATTAGACTTTGATAATTCTCTAACAGGATTCTAGTGATTTTTGTTTTCAGCTTTGTGTGAATGAGTGACCGAATGACAAATTGATCTCGGGTGAATTATCTAACCTCTCTGTATGTGCCTCAGTTTTACCCATGTGTATAATGGGTAATTACCTCCCTCACAGGGGTATTGTGAAGCTCAAGTTAATTCACATCTGTTCAAATGCTTTTCTGAGGTTCACATGGACATTGTGCCATCCCATCATCCCAGTGATGGTTGATTTAACTATGCGCTGGATCAAAGTAATGAAACAGGGGAGAAGGAGACTGCCAAAGGTTAACAACACTAGAAACCCAATCCTTTTCCAATCAGAGAAGAGACTGCCAAACCAGGAGAATCAACTGCCCCAATCCAAGTCTGTACTGGGACATGAATGACTTTCCCCACTTTGGCAGTTATCTCCTCTATAGCTTGTCCGTGATCATCTATTTGCAAACCACAATTTGTGAGATTAAATTTTCCACAGACATCTCCTTCTTTTGCTAATCAATAGTGTAAAGCAAGTCTATTCTGATATATTGCTTTTATAAACTGAGTATGCTGTTTAGCTATTAAATTTAAAGCAATAGCAGTTTCATTTGTTATTATTTCAAGCACTGCCTATAACCTTATAACAGTGCTGGGATTCAAACATTTTTACTACCACTTCTGTGGGCATGGCTTGGTGGGCATGGTTTGGTGGGCATGGCAGGGGTAGGATACTGCAAAATCCCCATTACCTCCCCAGTCCAGGGAAAGGATACTACAAAATCCCCATTCCTTCCCCAACCCACCAACCTGCTTTCCATCTCCGTTCTCCTGTGAAGGGAACAAAAGAAGACTACGCCGATCAGCTGGGAAGCAGCAAATAGTTCCATTGGGTCTCGCCAGCCTTACAAGCTAGACCTCCCTGTAGCTCCCTGGGAGCAAAAACAGGCCATGGGGGGGGGGGGCGTGCCGCACGCACACACACACACACACACACACAACATGGCCTGTTTTGGACCTAAGAAGCCTCCCTGAAGCCTCCTGGGAGTGAAAATGGGCTGTGAGGTGTGGTGCGACCCCCCAATTCCCATTTTGGGCCTAGGAGGCCTCCCTGCACTTACCTGGGAGACAAAATGGGGCACGTGGGGACTCCCAGAAGGGGTGTGGAGGGGAGGGGCCAGCCAGCAACTTAACTACCAGTTCACCTAACCGGCTGAATCCCTCCACTGCCATATAATTCTATTCAGAAGATAAATGGGAGTTCTATAACCATACATTCCATCATCTGCCCAGGTGGCTGGTCAGTATACTGGAATTATTCTTTCTGGAGGCCACACATCATCCTTCCATTCTTAACTTTTTTTTTTTAAATTAGATTTATACGCCACCCTTCTCCGAAGACTCAGGGCGGCTTACAATGCGTCAAGCAATAGCCTTCATACTTTTGTATATTTATACAAAGTCAGTTTATTGCCCCCACACACTGGGTCCTTAATTCACCTACCTTAGAAAGGATGGAAGGCTGAGTCAACCTTGAGCCTGGGGAGATTCTAACTGGTGTAATTGCAGACAGCTGGATGTTAATTACAGTGCTTTAGTCTGCAGAGCTAAACCAGGCTCTTACTTTCTCTAACTTTCTCTTAGATCCGTGGCCTACTTCCTCATAATCAGGTACACCCAGTCTGTCACCGTGTTGTACGGGCAGTAGGAAAAAAACCTAGATTTCACTGTTCCTAATACACATGCTCCATACCATCGGCTAGGCATTTGTACATAGACAAACTTTCCAAATATCCAATATAAGCCATCTGGAGCATTCCAGTTAAGAGTTATCACATCCATCCCTAACCCACTCAGTCTAGGGATATTTTCAAATGGGTTACTAGGAAATGTCGGGCTAATTCCAGAGCACCAAGTGGTATTGGCATTATTTCCTTCCAATCAGTTAGTATAAAGGACTGTGCCAACATTAACATTATACTGGCTAGATTCTTCTCTAGCAAAACATATACGCCCTATTATAGATGTTTTCAGTGCCCAATTACTGGGTCTATCCTGAGTATTCGTCCTCCCAGGGCACTGCTCCCCTCCTTCACAAACCCATTTCCGTAGTTGCAACGCACTAATATATTTGTGGTAATTAGAATACTGCTTCTCATTATCTGAGCATGGTATTATGGAGCAAATATCTACCTGAAAGGTTACATTAAATGAAGAAAACACCCTTGCTTGTAATATAATATAATTTTTTACACTTAACATTGTGTTATATTCTCATCTTATTATTCCTACCCATGAAAAAAATTATTCCCAAATATTTAACCATTGCATTAAATCAATCCATTCTATATCTTCAGGAATCATGATATCATTATCTCCTAGGACTACTGTATTCAAGTCAAGTTGATCTGATTCAATGCCCCAATATATAGAGTTTCTATGGGGAGAAATCCTTTGCACATTTCCACAATCACAGTGTCCCACTATTCCCCACAGGCATGTATCAGTCCAGAATCACAACAAGCTTCTTTTGAGATCTTCAGATGGAATAACATAGATCACCACTCAGGCCAGAAAGACCAAAATGTTGCTATTCCTGCAATGAGAAAAATCACAAACAAAACCCATTCATACCACAATGACCACATCAGTTTTTGATAATTTTTATTCTCAGTGGGTCTTCTCTAGGAATCAGGTTCCACTCTTGAAGTTCTTCCACTGGTCCTTTTACACATGTGTAGTGGGTCCACCCTTTGTCTTTAGTTTGAACTGCTGTTTCTGTGGTCAGCAGGACTTGGTAGGACCTGTCCCAGGCTTGGCTAAGTTTTTCCCCACGTCAGCTTTTTATCAAGACCCAATCACCAGGTGGAACTTATGGACAGTAAATGAGAGTGGAGGCATTTGTCCTTTGTTCCTGAGGTAAGATGAAGAAAAAGACAGGCCAAGTGATATTGTCACTTAATTGCCACTGCCTCCATGATCAATTGAAGCACTTCTGAGTAAAATGAATCCCTTGATTGCTGTATATAGTTGCTATTATTCCAAATCTAGGTATTATCTGTTCCAGTATAATTTTGGTGACTACTCCTGCAGTGGTCCTCATAGCTGGATAAACTTCAACTCATCCAGTCAAAAGAGTCACTCTCACCAATAAATATTTAAGTCTCCCCACTCGAGATAGTTCAGTAAAATCAACTTGAATGCATTGAAATGGTCTCATGCTAGATATAATTCTCCCTTTTCTTTATGTTGTAGAACTTGTTTAACTCTTTTACATACTATACATTTATCACATATTTGTTTAAGTGCTGTATACAATCCACAGCATCCATAAGCTTCTAAAAACAAATTACATCATACCTTAGTCCCCCAATGACTATCCTGATATAGACTTCCTAAGATCAATATTTGCCACTATCCATTTACCTCCATCACTTTCTACTGCTCCCGCTTTCTCTAACCCCTTCTTCTCATAACATTAAACATTCAGTTCGTTCTGCCGCTGCCATCCTGGCTTCCAAGTCAGCTAAATTATTGCCCCAAGTTTCAAAGAAATTCAAAGCTTGATTTAAGACATAACTTTCTAGCTTCTACAAAAACTCCTTCGCTTCCCTTCTACCACTTTCTCTTCCCATCTATAAACAAATAAACCCCTTTTCAGCACCATCATCCAATCATCCTTCTCAATCTCCTCTTAAAATTGAGCTGGATGCAAGCTAATATCACTGCTTATGTTATAACACTGTGCACTCATGGCAGCGCAAGGGTTAACACTATCCATCTCACCTGGCCTTTCTCTTGACCCCTCCTCACCTTGACTCCACTTCCCAGGTATATAAGTTGTTGTCCAAGGGTCCAGCGCCATTCCAGATGTTCACCTGTAAGAGATAAGTAAGATGTAAATAAATGCCTTTTGAATCAAACTTAAATTGTGTTGGAGTTATTGGGCTAGATCCTCGGAAACATGCAACAGATTGGTAGCAGAGCATGGTTTTCCCATAACTCTGAAAAATGACAGAACCGGTAGTTTATTCTGAAACGGAAAACAGAATAAACACAAGAGCCTACACCAAACTAATGGCTGAGCTACAGGCATTTGAAGGTGCCACAGCAAAAATCACAACGATTGAGTGAGCAGGACGCCAATCCGAACCCACTACTCAGAAGCAAGAGACCACAAGAGGAAGCAAGCAACCACGAAAGAGAAGAACCGCCAGAGAGAAACGAACTCAGAATGACCATACTGAAAATGATAGAAGCGCCCATCAGCAACGGAGAGCTCATTGCAAAACTCCAAGGCCTCCTAGAAAACCATGGAGCAGTGATGAATGCCCAGGAACAAAACCATGAAGCCGCCAGTCCGGTAAGGGAAAGGCATTCCCAAGCAGAAGTACCGGACATAGACGAATTCACTTTCGCGCCATTCTCCCAGTGGCCATCTTGGAATGGCCAACAACCAATGGGAAGCCGAGATTCAAATTCAATGACGCGAACCAACAAGAACCCCAAAACAAATGGAGAACAACCCAAAAACAACAGTGAAGGGAAAGTCCAAACCAACAGGAGCTCGCCTACCAAGCTCGAAGTAGAAAAAGCCATTGAGACTCTAGCGGCAGCATTCGGCTCCGCATTCAAACCTCCCGCACCAACCACAAACCGCAGGGAAACGTTCGGGAGCCAAGAGGACAACAGAGTGACTATCGACGTCAAAGCATCAACCCAGCCACTCCACAGTAAATGACATGTCCCGAAAACGAGCATCGAACACTGACCGCCTATGGAACAAACCAACGGCAGGATTCGAACTAGCTATCCACCTCACCAACGACGCGAGATCCGAGGGAGGAAAGACAAGTCAGCTACTTACCTGCTCCGCGACCTCCGCCAGGCTTCCCTGCTCACCCAGAGACCAACGACCACGAATTGGGACCCATTGTCACCGCCAAACTTCGGGGGTCCTCGACCTATAACCGCTTCACCCCCACACCTCCTGCCATTCTTCACCGGAGATCCAGCCACCCAGCAACAACTTCCAACGTCCAGCGAAGGGTCCAGATACGCCAGGGGTGAGTCCAGCATCCCACTGGCAGGCCTAGGCCTAGGCCTGGGAGCCGCAGCCACGAGCTCCTCACCCAACGACTTCCAGCACAAAATGAGCTTCGCGCATGTCCAGTCCTCACCTGTAAGAAGAGAAGAGAGAAACATAGAGATAAGTCAGTTCAGAGTCACAACAAGCATCCCTCTACCATATTGCGAGTTCCCTCATCTGCAAAACCATGGACAGCGACAGGCAGTGAGTAATTTCCCACATAACACAGTGACATTACCAGCTGATTTCCACAAACTAAAATTAGATGGGACAAATCTCCTGGAGTGGAATCAGCAGCTCCAGGTTGTTTTCTTAAGAGAGAATATGTTGTTCTTAATCAATGACCCACCTAACAAACTTGGACATTTGAATTGGAGTGCTTGCACCACAGGGCTTACTACATACTAATAGCTAGCATTTCACCCAGCATCTATCCTAGTCTTAGTCAACATTTGACTGTCTCAGAAATGTTACCAAAAATATTCAATTTATTTTACAGTAAGAGTGTGGCCACCACCACCAGAATTTTTAGAGAGTTTCACTCAGCTAGGCACAAGGCTGGGACCTCCATGAGTGAGCATATCTTAAACTTAAATGCTATCAGGGCTGAACTGACACAAAGAGGGAAGTCATCTCTGAAGGAAGTATGAAGAGCATAATTATTAATTCCCTAGACTCTAGTTGGGACAATTTCATAACACAACTAGACAGCCTCAGCCTAGAACACCTCACCCTAGAGACACTCACGAACAAACTAATAGCTGAATATAGCCTAAGAAGAGACCGCTCCATATGTCGCAGAGATAACAGACCAGCAAAAAGCGTAGAGTTCCAAACCAGGAACCACAACACACCAGAGTGCTTTCTATGCGGTTCCAGGAACCATTATAAGAGGGACTGCCCAGAAACACAAGGGACAGACAAGACCAGAGACCAGGGTTTTCTGGCAGGCATTCCCCAGACAACAGGTACAGACACAGGGACTCCCCCAACCCGAGAGACAGGAAGGGACACAGAGACAGCTCCAGGGAAAGACAATCAGGGTCACTGTATGGTCTTGGAGATCGCAAATATACACACACACAGATAAGAGAAGGAAATGCGTGGCTCATAGATTCAGGAGCCACCAATCATACCACTTACAATAGAAAGCTTCTCACTTCATTCACAGAAGAAAATTATCACATCAAGGTAGCAAACCAGGATAGGGTCCTAGTGACTGGAAAGGGAGACACATACATAAATGGAATAGGCAAATTAGAGGGGGTATTACTCATACTCGAAATCCCCCACAACATACTAGCCACACTTAAGCTAAGCAAGGATATGGATATCGAGACTACATTTAAGGGAGGAAAGGTTTCCATGACCAAGAACAAGAAGGATATTGGCAAGATCATTATCAAAGGGGGGCTATCATACCTCCAACCAAAGGGGGATTGCCAATCAAGCATAAATGCTCGTCTAGAAAGCAAGGAAAATGAAGTAGATGTCCCTGAGGAGACAGAGGGGGATAAGGCAGATGACACCACAAAAGACAAACACACTCACGATACAACACACAAGGGGAAACTGTCTATTGGCAAGCCTATACATGATGACTTCACAGGAAGTTGGGCCATGTTAGCTTTCCAGTCATTCAAAAAATGATCAATTGTTCTAATGGTTTAAAAGTAAAGGGTTGTAAAAATTACCTTGAGTGTTCAGTGTGTAAATGTTCCAAGCTCAAGACCAAACCCAGACAAAGAAGGCCACACACACCACCAACTCCATTTTTCAGTTAATACATATGGACTTAGTGGGCCCCATGAAGCCCTCCATAAAATACAAAAAAAAAGGTTCTTCTTGACCATAGTGGACAATTTTAGTCGTTATGGGTTTGTGTATACGCTCAACCATAAAAATGAAGTATACCAGAAGTTTAGAGAGTTTTACAAAAGGGTAGAAACACAACACAACACCAAAATAAAACAAATAATGATGGACAGAGGGTCTGAATTCCTATCAAGGGATTTTTCGAATTGGCTAAAGATGCACGGGGTACTACATTTTACTTCTTCGCCGTTTTCCACATTTCAGAACAGGGTGGCGGAACGAAAAAATGGCGCCTTACAAACTATGATGAGATGCGTGTTAGAAGACGCAGGGTTAGGGCAATCTTTCTGGGCTGAGGCACTCACATACTCTAACTATACCCTGAATACACTGTGGTCTAGTGTAGTAGATAAAACTCCTTATGAAATAATGTACAACAGAAAACCTCAAATAGCATATTTACACGTATTTGGGGTCACAGCAGACATGCATATCCCAAAACAGTTGAGACGCAAAGGTGACAAGGTCTCAAAAAGGTTGAGATTCATGGGGTATGAGTCTGGGACAAAAGGGTGCAGGTTCATTGACAAAGACAATAGATTTATTATATCCAGGACGGCAGTGTTTCACGAACATACCAATTGGTCAAAAATACACCTCAATGAAGTATTCCCCAGACAGGAAAACACAAGCAATGTAAGGGATGAGGATACGCAAGACACAGTAGAAACCAAAATACATGAGAAACACAAACCCAGACATCAAGGGGTAACCACCAAAGAGTGGAAAAAAGACCATTCCATCATAAAGATAGACACACTCACAAAGAAGGAAGCCAGATACATGCATGACACAGAGACACAACCAAACAGACCCGTTAGATCCAATAGGAATAAGACCCCAAAAAGATTTGAGGACTACATCCTATCCATACACACAAACAAGACAACACCCAACTCATACAAAGAGGTGCTCGGACTGCCACAGGAAGAAAGGATTAAGTGGGAACAAGCCATGGAGAAGGAGATGGCCAGCTTGAGGGAAGTAAACGTATATACTCCCTCTAAGGCCTCAACCAACAAAACACCCATAGGGACGAAATGGATATTTAAAATCAAGGAACTTGAGGGCAACAAGACTCTATATAAAGCCAGACTAGTAGCGCAGGGGTTTGTTCAGAAATACCCTGATGACTATACTGACACATACTCAACCACAGTTAGGGCTGAAAGCGTCAAGAGTGCTCTGATAATAGCATCTATTCTACACCTTGAAGTATATCAATTTGACGTACAGACTGCCTATCTCCACGCAGAGCTAGATAAAGAAATTTATGTCAAAGCATCCCTTGGGAAAGACACACAAAAGGGAGACACTTGGCTGTTAAATAAAAGTCTGTATGGTCTGAAGCAGTGTGGAAAGAGGTGGTACGAATGCCTAGCAAGAATTCTCAAAGACATGGGTTTCACAGCCACTTCTGATTTCTGCTTTTTCACCAGGAAAGAAGGTGCATCTAATGAGTATGTACTCATTTACGTGGATGATATATTATATTTTGGCCAACATAAGCATAAATGCGATGAGTTTGTTGAGAGGTTAGGAAAACATTTCACACTAAAGATCTTGGGGAAGGTGAACAAGTACCTAGGGGTCCAAATCAACAAAATGAAAAAGGGATTCAGAATCTCCCAGAAAGAAAAGATATTGGAACTCCTGCACAAATGTAACATGAAAGATGCCAAACCATGTGAAACACCCATGCAGGCTGACTTCTTAAAATATATGTACGACGAAGGTGAACCATTCAAGGACAACACACTCTATAGATCCGTCATTGGATCCCTATTATACATAGCTAACTGGACAAGGCCGGACATTATACTAGCAGTCAACCTACTGTCCAGGCATGTCAGCAAACCAAATGCATATCACTGGGAGAGATTAAATACTCAGGTACCTAAAATACAGCATAGATGCTTGCCTATGTCTAAAACCAGAAAACTCCAGAGAACCTATCTTAACTTGTTACGTGGATGCTGACTAGGCAGGGGACACGAAGAGCAGGAAAAGTACTTCTGGCTACGTATTCTTCATCAATAACTGTCCGGTGCATTGGTATACCGGAAAGCAAAATTTGGTAGCAACATCCACCGCAGAAGCAGAGTACATCTGCCTGTCAAAAGCAGCCAACAACTTAACATGGTTCGATGACCTGCTTTCCAATATCTGGACCGAGCCAGCTTACCCAATAACTATACACGAAGACAATAAAGCAGCTATAGACATATCCATGGCGGACGCCGTAGGTCAAAGATCAAGACATATAGATATCAAACACAAACATGTTAGGCAATTATCAAACATTGGTTTCATCAAAACCATATATTCTGAGACTGTTGAACAAACTGCGGACATCCTGACTAAACCCTTACAGAACAAACAACACGCTTATTGAACTTCAAAATTAGGTGTACATATGCAACACACACGCATCTCCAACTGTTAGGCATTTAAAGGGGGATTTGTTACATGTAAATGCGTAACACTGTGCACTCATGGCAGGGCAAGGGTTAACACTATCCGTGCCACCTGGCCTTTACCTTGACCCCTCCTCACCTTGATTCCGCCTCCCAGGTATATAAGTTGTTGTCCAAGGGTCCAGCGCCATTCCAGATGTTCACCTGTAAGAGATAAGTAAGATGTAAATAAATGCCTTTTGAATCAAAATTAAATTGTGTTGGAGTTATTGGGCTAGATCCTCAGAAACACGCAACAGGTTAATACTAAATCATTTTGTTCCATAAGCACATTCTCATATTTCAAAAGTTAGCCATCAACTGGCTTTTTTTTTTTTTTGTCCAAGATCACCATCACATGAGGTGGGGCACCAGGGCTTCTCCAAAAGTCAATTTTCTGCTTCCCCTCATTAACACTGCCACAGCTCCCGCTGCTTGACCACCGTCTGGAAATCCTTGACAGACAGAGTCTAACAGTTAAACAAAAATGCCACTGGCTGCCTCTTTCCTCCCCACTTCTGGATTAAAACCCTCAAAGCTATTCCCTTAGCCTAATTATCTATTCACAGCCTACAATATCCAGTCAATCCTAGAAATTTCCTCAACTCCTTCTTCCTTTCAAAATCATTTCCTTTATATATATTTAACTAAGCATTTTAAACCTCAAAGACTTCGGGGGGCGGGATCAAAAACCAGGGGGGAAAAACAGTGAAAGCCAAGACTGTCACCCCTTTACCTCGGTGACAGGAGCCTCAGTGGTTAGAATGCGGTGCTGCAGGCTACTTCTCCTGACTGCAAATCCCACCAGACTCAAGATTGACTCAGTCTCCCATCCTTCTGCGGTGGGTAAAATGAGGAACTAAATTGTTGGGGGCAATATGTTGACTCTGTAAACTGCTTGGAGAGGGTTGTAAAGCACTGTGAAGCGGTATATAAGTCTAAATGCTATTGCTATTTAACCCCCTTTTCTTGGGCTAGCTCAGTGCAACTAAGCAGAGAGGAGAAAAAATGGTTGAAGGGAACAGAAAACCTCAGCGGGCCCCCTTTCCTGCTTCTCTCACTCCTCCAAGACAAAAAGTCCATAACAAAGTTGGAAGGAACCTTGGCGCAGTGTGAAATGTAAAATTTATTACTATCAGTTCTGTGGGCATGGCTTGGTGGTGGTGGTGGGTAATATGACTGAGTGGGCATGGCCATTTTTTTTTTACTTTTAAACCATTTTTTCTACAACCTCTTCAGCGGAAGAGGTTGTAAAAAAAATGTTTTAAAAAGTCTCTGAAGTTTGCAGCTGACTTGCCTGATTGGCAGAGGCTTTTTCTATTTTTTAAGCCTCTGATGATCCCAGCTGAGTTTTGCAATCATCAGAGGCCTTTTTTTTAAAAAAACATTTTTTGTGCCGAAGAGGTTGTAGAAAAAATGCTTTTAAAATTTTTTTAAAAAGCTTCTGATGATTGCATGGCTCACCTGGGCATGGGGGGGGGGAGGGATTTTTGCTACTGGTTCTCCGAACCACCCACCACCATGGCTACCAGATCAGGCAATCCAGTCTGAACCGTGAGCATTTCACCCCTGCCTTGGAGGTCTTCTAGTCCAACCCCCTGCTTAGGCAGGAAACCCCACACCCAGAGGTGGGTGGCACATGAATTAAAAATCAGTTCACTCAGGACCAAAAATGTGATCATGCGCCTTCTGCACATGCTCACGGCTTGTCACCTTCTGTCTTTTAAATTTATTTAATTATTAATTTTCTCTAAGCTCTACAAAGAACAAGCTGCATTTTAAATCAAATTCAAATGTTGTAAATTACAACACCCACTGGGTCTTTTTTTTTTTTTTTCAACAAGTGACTGAAAGCCCCAAAGGTGCTTTTCCGGGAGGCAACTGGACTTTCTTGGTCTTTCTTAGAAAATGTTTCGCTTCTCATCCAAGAAGCTTCTTCAGCTCTGACCGGATAGTGGGGAATGGAAGGATTTATATTCCTTGCAGACAGTTGGTATTCTGCATCCAAGGGTCGTTGAAGCTCTTGGACACTTATCTATGTCCTCAGGGTCACCTAAGTAGTGGTGCTGGTTCCTGTTGTCTGCAATTTTTTTCTCTGGAAATCCATTCCTATTCCCACACCATTCAAAGGGTGTTCATCTCAAATTGTATAGCTGAAAGATGTTTTTAAAAGTGACAGAAAGAATTGCTGTTCCTTTAAGGAAAATCTGGAACAGATCCCAACTGGGAACTGGATGTGGGCAGTTTGCTTACATCATTAAAGGAACAGGGCATAGCAGGGAGTATTTAAAGCAAATCATTGAGGGGGAATCAAGCAAGAAGGGTTTCTCTTCTTAGTCCAGCGACGATGCTGGTTCTCATCTTCCAACAATGCATGAAAATCCTCATCCTGCCCATCTATGTGCTTGCCTATTTTGGCTTATGGGATCCTATTTGTAAAAGAACTTTCCCATTTTTCATGAACCAGTTCAGCAAAATCTACAATAAAAGAATGCACAAGTTAAAGGAGACATTGTTCAAGAACATGCAGGACTTTGCTGACTCCTCGGGAAAGCTCCACCTGCTAGAGATTGGCGTGGGTCCTGGCAGCAACTTTCAGTTTTATCCCCCCAACTCTCGTGTGACCTGCCTGGACTACAATCCCAACTTTCGAAATGTCCTCCTGAAGAGCATGGCTCAGAACACGCACCTCCAGTATGAGAATTTTGTGGTCGCCCCCGCCGAGAATATGTCTTCGTTGTCGGACAACTCTGTGGACGTGGTAGTTGGCACGCTGGTGTTTTGCTCTGTGAACAGCCCCCAGGCTGCCTTGAAGGAGGTTCTGCGAGTGCTCAGACCAGTAAGTCAAAGGGCAAAGAGGGAAGGTTAAGTCTGGTCTGTCTAGACCACCGAATAATGGGCACAAGGCAGGTGTGCATGCTTTGAAAATAATGGGTACTATGCAGATGTGCATGGGAGCAAGGGCTTTAGATCCCATGAAAACAGCACCTCTCTGCTGCTCTTTATGTTGCTGATTTTCAGGCTGAACCTAAACTGGATTCCTGCTTAAAGCAACCACACCTTTCCTGCCTGCCTTGGGTTTCTGAATCATTTTCAGACTGTACAACAACTTCAAGGAATATATGCATAACTTTAATGTTAGTGGTAAGAGATGATCAAGCATAGCAACAATCCTGGCAACATGAAGTTTAAGAAAGAGTCACAAGGCTCACAATAATCCAATGCCAGGTTTTTTATTTCAGGAAAAGATTCAATGCCAGAAGTTCCAACTTTTATATAAACCCAAAATTTGTTATTTATACTTCCAATTGTCACTTTTGGGGAACAAATTCAAAGTACATGTGAGCAGAATGGTTAATATAAATTCTAAACCTAGATAAAGACAACCCACTTAAACAAGTTAAAAACATCATCCTTCTACCATTTCCGCTTTTCAAGACATGAGGCTTATTTTACTCTCTCTGTCATTCTTTTGAAATTTTGGTTATTGCATCTTAAAATATATTCTAAATTTAGGAAGAAGCAGTGAAGGGCAAATAAAATGAACTTAAAAGAGAAACTCCAACATTTATTTGCTTACTTACTTATTTAGATTTAGATTTAGATTTAGATTTATTGGATTTATATACTGCCCTACTCCCAAAGGACTCAGGGCGGTGTACAGCAAACAATAAAAATCATGTATACAAAATTTAAAACCCAACTAAAATCAAATTAAATAGATTTGGCCCGGACAGAATTAAAATACCCCACATAGTTTAGAACAGATTAAAATTTAACGCTAAAAAAGAAGAGAGGTTAGGCCAGGCCTGCCTGATGAAACAAAAAGGTCTTAAGAGCGCGGCGGAAGGTGCGCAGATCCGGGATCCTCCGTATCTCCGGGGGAGCTCGTTCCAGATAGTAGGTGCCCCCGCAGAGAAAGCTCTCCCCCTGGGGGCCACCAGTCAACACTGTTTTGCTGACGGCACCCGGAGGAGCCCCTCTCTATGAGAGCGTACCGTCCGGTGGGAGGCTATTGGTGGTAGTAGGCAGTCCTGCAAGTACCCAGGTCCTAAGCCATGGAGCGCTTTGAAGGTGGTAACCAAAACCTTGAAGTGCACCCGGAAGACCACCGGGAGCCAGTGCAGCTCGCGCAGGAGAGGTGTCACATGGGAACCCATGTCGCTCTCATTACCACCCGCGCGGCCGCACTCTGCGCCAATTGGAGCCTCCGGGTGCTCCTCAAGGGGAGCCCCATGTAGACAGCGTTACAGTAGTCTAGACGGGAAGTGACAAGGGCGTGAGTGACCGTGAGTAAGGAGTCCCAATCCAGAAAGGGACGTAACTGGCGGATCAGGCGAATCTGATAGAAAATCCTCCCAGTCACGGCCATCAGGTGCCCTTCTAAGGACAGCCGTGAGTCCAGGAGGACGCCCAAGTTCCGAACCCTCTCCGTGGGGGCCAGTGATTCGCCCCCAATAGTCAGTGATGGCGCCAACTGACTATATCAGGACGTCAGAAACCACAGCCACTGTGGTCTTGGATGGGTTGAGCCTGAGCCTGTTCCTCCCCATCTAGATCCGCATGGCCTCCAGGCACCGGGACATCACTTCAAGGGCATCGTTGGGGTGGTCTGGGGTGGAGATGTACAGCTGGGTGTCATCAGCATACTGGTGGTACTTCACCCCGAAGCCAGGGATGATCTCACCCAGCGGCTTCACATAAATGTTGAACAGGAGAGGCGAGAGGACCGATCCTTGTGGCACCCCAGATATAAGGGGCCTCAGGGTCGACCTCTGCCCCCCTGCCAACACAGACTGCGACCAGTCGGAGAGATAGGAGGAGAACCACTGCAACACCGTGCCTCCCACCCCCATCTCTACCAGCCGGTGCAGCATGATACCATAGTCGATGGTATCAAAAGCCGCTGAGAGGTCTAACAGGACCAGGACAGAGGAGCACCCCCTGTCCCGAGCCCTCCAGAGATCATCAACCAACGCGACCAATGCCGTTTCCGTGCTGTACCTGGGCCTGAAGCCCGACTGGAACAGATCCAGATACGTCGTTTCATCCAGGTGCTGGGGGAACTGTTTTGCAACCACGCTCTCAACAACCTTCGCCACAAAGTGAAGGTTGGAGACCGGACGATAATTTTCCAACATTGCCGGGTCCAGGGAAGGCTTCTTGAGGAGAGGCCTCACTACCGCCTCTTTCAAGGCGGCAGGGAAGACACCCTCCCCCAATGAAGCCTTTATAATCCCCTGGAGCCAGCCTCGTGTCACTTCCCGGGAAGCCAGCACTAACCAGGAAGGACACGGGTCCAATAAACACGTCGCGTTCAGTCCACCCAGGATCCTGTCCACGTCCTCAGGGGTCACAGGATCAAACTCATCCCAGATAACATTCTCAAGACCTGCCCCGGTCCCTTCCCCCAAGACCACCCAGTCGGAGTCCAGATCTTCCCGAATCTGAGTGATTTTGTCATACAGATATTGAACAAAATCCTCGGCTCTACCCTCCAAGGGGTCCTCCCGCGCTTCCTGATGGAGCAGGGAGTGGGTCACCCTAAACAGGGCGGCCGGGCGATTATCTGATGATGCAATAAGAGCAGCAAAATAGCTACATTTCGCTGCTTTTATCGCCACTAGGTAAGTCCTAATATGAGATCTTACCAGTGTCCGGTCAGGTTCAGAAAGACTGGCCCTCCAACTACTCTCTAGGCGTCTTTTCTGGCGCTTCAACTCCCTCAGCTCCTCAGTGAACCAAGGAGCCAAGTGAGATCGGCGCCGGGTTAGTGGCTGCAAAGGCACGACCCAATCCAGAGCTCCAGCGGCCGCCCTATCCCAGGCGGCCACTAGGCCTCTGGTCGAGGCGTGTGCCAGAGCCTCAGGAAATGGCCCAAACTCCATCTGGAACCTATCAGGTTCCATCAGGCTCCTGGGGCGGAACCATCTTACCAGCTCCGCCTCCCTGCGACGGGGTGTTGCGGTCCGAAAGTCGAAACGAAGGAGAGAGTGATCTGACCATGACAAGGGTTCAATGACTATTTCCCCTATATCAAGATCTCTCAGCCACTGTCCAGAGACAAAAACCAGGTCCAGTGTGTTTCCCCCCGTGTGGGTAGGGCCATGAATTAACTGGGTCAGGTCCATAGCTGTCATGGAAACCATGAACTCCCGGGCCACCTCAGACGTCTCCCCCATGGACGGCAAGTTGAAATCCCCCATGACCATAAGCCTGGGAGTATCAACCGCCACTGCGGCGATGACGCCGAGAAGCTCGGGCAGGGCTGCTGCCACGTGGCAGGGAGCCAGGTACGTGATCAGCAAACCCATCTGAGCCCCATGACCCCATTTCACAAGGAGGGATTCACAGCCGGCTGTCTGAGGAACAGTGGCCTCCCTCGGTTTCAGACCTTCTCTAATAATAACCGCAACCCCCCCGCCCCTCCCCTGTGGCCTCGGCTGATTTATTTATTGAATTTATATTGCCACCTATTCGCCCATGGAGGAATATATTACAGAATATAAAACCACATTTAAAACAATAAAAACTAACAAAAAGAATCCAATAAGTTAATATAGTACAATTTAACAAAATCACCCCACCTCCCACCCCCTGGCCTGGCGACTGCAGATCATACGAGCCATTTAAATGGGCTCCATTCCACTCTGGGTTTCCCAGGCCCACTGGCAGAACCAGATCTTCACCGCCTTCCGGAAGAGTATTAGAGTGGAGGCCATTCTAATCTCTGGGGGAATGATGTTCTAGAGAGAGGGAGCCACCATGGAGAAGGCCCTTCCTCTTGGTCCCACCAGGTGTGCCTCCCTCAGGGATGGGAACCCGCAACATTCCCTGCCTTCCCGCTCTGATGGGTCAGGTAGATATGACCAGCAAGAAACAGTCCCTCAGATAACCTAGTCCAAAGCCATGAAGAGCTTTAAAGGTGACAACCAGCACCTTGAATTATACCCAGGAGCAAATCAGCAACCAATGCAGCTTCCGCAGGAAAAGTAATACATGTACACACCGGGGTCTGCACAAAACTATGCGGGCCACTGCATTTCCCACCAACTGGAGCTTCCAGATGCTCTTCAAGGGCAGCCTCATATAGAACTTGTTGCAATAGTCAAGATGGGAAGTGACTAGGGAATGAGTGACTGTGAGTAGGGATTGTTTGTCCAGGAAAGGGTGTAACTGGTGCACAAACCAGTTGGGCAAAGACTCCTTCGAGCAGGAGTCGTCAATCCAGGAAAACCCCTAAATTACAAACAGGGTCTGTTTGAGGTAACGCCAACCCATCAAAGACCAAAAGTGGCAATTCTCCCTGAGCCAATGAACCCCAAACCCAGAGCCACTCGATCTTGCAAGGGTTTAGTTTCCACCCGTTGCTCCCCATCCAGCCCCTAATAGCCTCTAGGCATTGCGAGAGGAGGACATGGCATCACTTAACTCACCACGGGCCAAGACATACAGCTGAGTATCATCAGCATATTGGTGACACCTCAATCCATGGTGACTCACCCAGAAGCTTCATATAAATGTTGAACAGGAGCAGAGAGAGTACCAAGCCCTGCAGAAAGCAATGGTGAAATCCATTTTTTTTTTACTATTGGTTCTGTGGGCATGGTTTGGTGGGCGTGGCTTGGTGGGCATGGCAGGGGAATGATACTGTAAAATCTCCATTCCCACCCCACTCCGGGGCCAGCCAGAGGTGGTCTCCGAATTACTGAAAATTTCCGCTACCGGTTCTCCGAACTGCTCAAAATTTCTGCTACTGGCTCTTCAGAACCTGTCAGAACCTGCTGGATTTCACCCCTGCCCGTAAAGCAGTGGGTGAGGGCTGGAACTCTTCCCTCCTATCATCACTGACTGAGAGCGGCCGCAGAGGAAGGAAGTGAACCAGGATAGCACAAGGCCTCCCATTCCCATCCCCTGAAGTCGCCCCAGGAAAATACCCCAGGTCGATGGTACTGAATGCTGCCGACCAGATACATTTTAGTATAGAAGAAAAGGAAAATAGGTGAACAATTAAAATTGTGAATCTGTATAAATAGTTTGTATAAAGAATTTTTCTTTTTTCATAATAATGGTATCAAGAACGAATGCAGCCTAACTGAATATTCACGATAAAAAAGTAGTATTTGTATAGAGCAGTGATGGCTAACCTTTTTGCCATTGCGTGCCAAAAGCGTGGGGAGTGGGGGAGGGGTCACACACACGTGCCCACACCCATAATTCTATGCCCCTCACCCATGCACATGTGTGCGATCCCCCCTGCACCCCCCTCTGCTTTTGGCACACAATGGTACAGTGGGTCCGGAGGCTTTCTAGGAGCCTGGAGAGGGAGGCCCTCTGGGGGCTGGAAACTGCCCATTTGCCAACTTCCTGTGAGACCGGAAGGCCCGTCTTTCACTCTCCCCAAAATAGGAGCCTGGAGAGAGCGAAAAAAGGGCCTCCCCCCCCCCACACACACCCAAGAGGCCTTCTGGAGCCCAGAAACAGCCTGTTTCCCGACTTCCAGTGGGCCCAAAAGGCCTGAAAATCAGCTGGCTGGCGCACGCATGCATGCCAGAGCTGAGCTCGCGTGCCCACCAATATGGCTCTGTATGCCCCTTGTGGCATGCATGCCATAGGTTCACCATTATGGGTATAGGGGAAAGAATTGAGTGAACATATGAGTTAGGGGAGGGCTATCTAAATATAACTTGCTAGACACATTACAGCTTGTTTCTCCTTTAATAGGACTTGTTTGACTTTATGGTCAACTGTATCTCTTTATTCATTTAGCAATAGAAAAATTGGGTTTCTTCATGTATCTTGATGTATTGAGTTCTAGTCCTGTCTTGGCCATGAAAGCAGCTGGGTGACTTTGGGTCAATCACTTTCCTTGGCCACCTCACCTCACAGGGTTGTGGAGAACATAGGAGGAGAAAAGTGTGTTGGATGTGTACTCCACCTTGAGTTATTTGTTAAAATAATGAAGGATATAAATAAAAAATAAAAAAACAATTTATTCAAATTTTGAGTTTTATCTCCTGTAAACCATTAATGGCTAAATTGCATTCAGTTTCATTTTGTATCTATACTTAATTATTGCTCCATGTCCCCAGGAAGTTTTGTAACAACAATCTTGATTACACTGGGAATTTTTTTGTGTAATTTCAACATGTCCTTTTTTGTATTATTTTACTTTTTCCAGGGTGGTGCATTCTATTTCATTGAACATGTAGCAGCTGGCAGATCAAACTGGACCTCCTTTTGGCAACAAGTCTATGACCCTACTTGGAGATATTTGACAGATGGGTGCTCCTTGTTAAGAGAGACCTGGAAAGATTTAGAGAACGCGGGTTTTTCTAAACTAAACTTGCAACACTTAATAGGCTCGTTACAACTAAGTATAGTTTGTCCCCATATTTATGGATACGCTGTGAAGTAATTTAGGAGAAAGCATCTTTCTCTTAAAATCAGATTTTTGACTTTAAGGAATTAAAGTGACAATGAATAGGCTGCAATAAGAAAAGTGTTTATTCTATTACTCGCAATTTTTCTCAGCTTCTTACCTCCTGTAGTTGTAGAGCGGGTAAAAGTCTGCATATGTTGACATGGGATTAGACTGAAAGCTAAGGCTTAGAATTTAGAAACTGATAATGTATCAAAGCTTGCTAACTGCTGAATTGTGTATTTCCTTATTTTACTTATCGTGCTTTTCATTTTCAATAAAAAAAAAGAGGCTTGGGGTTTTGGTGAGCTTTTTTTCTTTGTTGTTCTCTGGTGAACCTTTCCTCGTGGCTTTTTCTGAATATGGCAAATGCAAATATCAGGTCTCCTGGTTGTGAGGTATATTGTGGGTTGTGTAACTGACCCTTGGAAAAGACTGATCCTCAATAATCACTTTTAAGTGCGGACTGCGAAGAGGTGTGTTGTCAAACCTTAACCTGATACTACCACATTTTGGGGAAATAATTTGGCACATTTCTTTAATGCCAGCCCATCCCATTTTTATCATTTACAAAAGGTCCCAGATCAGCAGGGATTCACTTTGTGGCCAATTAATGAAAAGTAGTGGTTGAGGCACAAAGACTCTTCCCTGTTGATGGGTGTTGGGATCTCCAAAATCATAGCTTTATATGACCTCAGCAGGGCCGGATTTTCCTACAGGCTAACTAGGCTTCAGCCTAGGGCCTCAAGATCAAGAGGGGCCTACATTCAAATTGTTAGTAAAATTAAAATTACACTATTCTAAAAATAGTGAACACTAAAACACTGAACCGAAAAAAATGGGAGGTGAAAGGGCCTCATAAGTGGAATAGCCTAGGGCCTCTTTTCATCTAAATCCGGCCCTGGCCCTCAGCCTAGTGCTTTTTTTTCATTTTTAAAATTTATTATAGTCAAAGACCTGTGTAGAACAAAACAAAGTTTAGAAGTAAAGAGGAAGGATGACATAAAACACAAGATTAAAAACATATACAGATTATTACAGGTAGCCCTTGTCTTAGTACTCCTTGCTTAGCAATCATTCAAAGTTATGCTGACCTGAAAAATGGGACTGGTAATCCAGATCTGAAGTTCCAATGGTTGGTTATGCACTGAAGTCACATGACCACAATTCAGGCACTTGACAACACAGTTGCATTTCCTCCTTGTTCTTGGGTGTTGCATCTTCTAGGATTAAGCCTTTCTGACAGATCAAAGAATAAGACTTTGGAATTCTTAGGCATGCTAGTTATGTGAGTTATTATAATATTACCCTGTTTCCACAAAAATAAGACATCCCCTGATAATAAGCCCAATCGGGCTTTTGAGCGCATGCACTAAAATAAGCCCCCCCCAAAATAAGCCCTCCCTGAAAATAAGCTCTCCCCGAAAATAAGCCTTCTCTGAAAATATTTAACCACATGTGCAGCCGGTCCCCGCCATTTTCTCTGGTTAGGGTTAGGGAGACAGAGGTGGAAATCAGGTAAGACGGCAAGAGGAGCCCCGTCTTGTTCTACACACCCCAAAATAATAAGATCTCCCTGAAAATAAGGTTAATAGCTTATTTCGGGGTTTAAAAAAATATAAGACAGGGTCTTATTTTTGGGGAAACACAGTATTAGTCCTACCATTAGAAAGCTGAACTATTCTTTTAATACAGGAACACTATCTAGGTAATCCTTGGTTTATGAGTGGTTACTTAGCAACTGTTCAAATTTACCTTGGATCCACCTGGGGGCTACTTATGACCTAAATTAGAAGTTATAACAGCCCCATCCCATCCCCCGTAGTCAAATGCCTGAATGGTGCTCGGCTTGGCAACCACACCATATCTGTGGCTGTGGGTAGTGTCCTGAGATCACGTGACCTCATAGCATCTACCATATTTTTCAGACTATAAGATGCTCCGAAATATAAGACACATCTTATATTTTGGGGAACACATCTTTTGGGGAAGAAAACAAGGAGGGGGGAAATCTGTCTCTGCCTCTGCTTCCAGCAATTTACCTCTTTGCAGCAAACTGCAAACAGTCTGGTCAGCTTCAGGATAGCCTGATTTAGCACAAGCAGCTGATTGGCGGTTGGATTAGTATGCGTTAACATTTGTGAACCGAGCAAACGTAAATGAATACCACCCCTGATCTGCATGCCCCATTTTCGGCCTCCACATGTCTTGCTTTTGGCCCTTTCCAGGCAGCGGGGATTGCTGCCATCACCACCTATCCCTGCCAACTCTAATGAGCCATGCGGTAATAGGCGGATCGGGCAATAGGCAGCAGCAGCGATGGGCGGCGACAGGCAGTGGCGATCCCTGCAGCCTGGAAGCTGATAGGTGGTATTCCGGGAGGCCAGTCCAACCACCAATCAACTGCTTGTTCTAAATCAGGCTGTGCTGAAGTTGTTCCCTTTACAAGGAGTCTTCGACTTACAACAGTTCATTTAGTGACCATTCGAAGTTACCGCGGCAACTGTCAGGTGATCAAAATTTGGATGCTTCGCAACTTGTTCATGGTTACAGTATCCCAGGGTCATGTGATCACCTTTTGCAATCTTCTGATAAGCAAATTCAATGGGAAAACCAGATTCACTTAACAACCGTGTTGCTAACTTGACAACTGCAATCATTGACTTAACAAATGTGGCAAGAAAAGTCATAAAATGGGGTAAAATTCATTTAACAAATTTCTCACTTAACATGTGTCCGTGACACCCCCCACCCCATGCTTCCCCCACTTTTGACACACAATGGCAAAAAGGTTACCAGTGGGCCTGGTAGACCTGTTTTTCGCCTTCCCGAGGCTCCAGAGGCTTTTTTGGAGCCTGGGGAGGGTGAAAACAGCCTTCCCCACCTCCTGGAGCCCCTCCGGAGGCAGAAACAGCAAATTTCCCAACTTCTGGTGGGCCCAGAAGTCCCAAAAATCAGCTGGCCGGTGTGCGCATGCAAGCTGCAGCTGACCTAGGGCAATGCTCATGTGCCCACAGATATGGCTCCGCATGCCACCTGTAGCACACATGCCATAGGTTCGCCATCACGGGGTTAAGGCATCAGGCTAGAAACTGAGAGGCCACAAATTCTATTTCTGTCTTAGGAAACAAAGCCAGCTGGGTACTTTAGTCCAGATACTTTGTCTCAGCCCTAGAAAGGAGGCAATGGCAAACTGTTTCTGAAAAACTGTGCGAAGAAAACTTCAAGAACCAGACTCTGAGAATCACACGATTGCATGGAAGAAAAAATAACATTTCCTAAGGGTCTAACAAGATGTATTAAAGTTCCTACTCGATTTCATTAACCATCATAAACTATTATTACTTTAACCAATTTAAAGTATTATGAGCCATGGTGGCACAGTGGTTAGAATGCAGTACAGTTATAAACATGAAAAAATAATACGATTATTGTTTAGTTTTTAGATTTAGATTGTAATCTCTAAAATGTATTAGTTTTAGATTTTTTTAAAAAATAATCTCTCATTTCAAGATATGTATGCTTTGTTGTTACCCATTTAAAGTGGAGTTTTTAATATTTATATTTATTTTAGTGATGGATCGCTGCCTGCAGACAAACATGATTTGTGATTTGATGTGGACTGTAAATAAAAATTATGTAAAATGAACAGCATCTGCACTAAGGATCCATGTTTTGCTGAATGGTAAAGTCAAAAGTGAATGATTTAACTTTTATTTGGTGATAGTTTTAAGTTGACTCTTTGTAAAAGTTTTACAGTATCAAGGTAATCTCTGTTTGCTTTCACTGATGTTTGACTCTTTTCCCTATTTAAAGATGGGTAAAAAAGATTAGCTTGTTTAAATTCCTAGTACACTCAGTTCTGTTTACTTTTGCAGAACAAATTGTAAATTACATTTTGAAACTTGTTTTTCACCTGGCTAGACTCAGATTAAAATAAACATAACTTTAGAATCCATCTTTGCCGAACCGACCAACGATGCTTTCTGTCAATAATAGGGAATAGGGGAAGGGACAGCTACTGAGTTTTCTGAATGTATAGCAAATCGAATTATGATAGAAAAACCTTAAGGCATTTCCAATTGCTTGTGCCAATTGCTAGTTAACTGCTAACGAGTACAAGTGGGTTTCTCTCTAACAGAACTTGAAGGAAATAATCCTTAGTTGCAAGGACAGGGAACTGCCCCGCCTGGATAGAGAACTTGCTTTCCTCCCAATGTTTTGAACGGCCATATCCCATCGATCGCCGTCCGCATGTTCCAAGACTCCGAGCGTAATAAACTCGCATCTGCCACTTTTCTTCATTTCCATCATTACAGATGGTTGCTTTAGAATCGAATGTGAGGATTTTTGGCATCATTAGTAATTTTACTGACTCTCCAGACCATTTTGAATATACTATGGGTAACAACAAAGCATACATATGTTGAAATGAGATATTGGGTTTTTTTAAAAAAAAAAATCTAAAACTAATACATTTTAGACATTACAATTTAAATCTAAAATCGGAGGTAAGGTGAGCAAACCCCGACGATTGAGAGGGAGAGAGAGAGACAGAGAGAGAGAGAGAGAGAGAAGGAAAGGAAAGAACGTGCTGAAACCATGAAGCTCTCGCGCCACGTGAAACTTGGCCCTCGAGCCGCGCTGCATCCGAGACGAACAACCGCAAAAGAAGCCGTCCAGAAGCCCGGCCGCCATTTGCTTCCTGGATCGAAAATGGTCCGGAGCTTTCGTTCGTCCGTCCTTTTTTTGTGGCCGCTGTTTCTGCTGCTGGAGCTCCTGCCCCCCCGCCTCCCTCACAGACGGTGAGAGCGAGGCTGCCTTGCTTGAGCAGGGGGTTGGACTAGAAGGCCTCCAAGGTCCCTTCCAGCTCGATTCTGAATTTTATTTCATTTCATATAACTTCATTTAACTTAACCTGCCCGTTGCTCCATAAGGCAATGGCCTTTGAATGAGCTTGCTCAATAGACCGACTGGCAGAAAACACCGCTGTTATTAGGAAAGCTGTTCCCTGCAGCCCTGATTCATGCTGATCCCGGGTGGTGGTGGTGCAAGGACGTTCAGGGCTGCTCTAATCGCCCCCCTGCCCCCCTCCCCGGCTTGAAACCTCAGTAAGGAAAGAGCTCCGCTCGTCCTGCTGAGATTTCTTCAATCTCTTGCCAACAAGCATCGGATTCCTCTCTCCGTTTCCTTTCTTTTGGCTGCTAATGTGAGCCCAGAGCCCGGAATCTCCAGCTGTTCCTCTCTTGGCAAGTTGAAACAAATTCAGAACTTGACCTAGAAGAACAGACCCACCATACATAGACAAGACGTTATCTTACTTCATTCTTAAACCATTGTTTCATCTTGCCCAGAAGAGAAGGGAAGGGTTGCTGAGGAGCTAATTGCCTAACCTGAACTGGGCTCCTATCCAGTGGAGGAGGTGGAGATGATAGCCTGGAACTGGGTTTTCCTGCTGCACTTTGAAAGTGTTTCCAACTTGGGTTGACATGAGCCCAATTCTGCACTTTCACTGCTGTGCTTTCATTTGACTCAATGACAGCAGTTCTCTTGGAGGATATAGGGAGCTGCCATCACATCCCCTGCCTAATCGTACCCTGTATTGCCAAATCCAAGGTATCTGCATCCAAGAAGTAGAATATGGTGGTGTGAATGAGTCCACTATGGTTTGTGAACCAGGTTTCCACTGTTTGGCAATGTCTACATCTTCAACAAGCAGAAACACTGGCTCGTTGGCTCCTAATCACACAAACAACCAATGGTTAGGGCATAAAAGAAGTGCTGAGCAAGGATTGGTGAATCACTGCCCTAAGATAATGAATTGGTGAATTTTTATTTATTTATTTATTTTTTAAAAAGTGAGTGAAAATGACAAGTATTCTGCCAATTTATCTTTCTAAGTCAAATCACAGGCAGGTAAAACTGAGATTCTGCTTTGTTTAACCAGTCAGCTATGGTAGTAGACATGCCAAATGGGAAGTTGTTAAGTACAAGGAGTAGTTGGTGACGGAGTCTCACACAAAACAACCGTAATAAGTATCCTATTATTCCCCACTGTTTTGTTACAGACAAGTCAAATGCACAGATGTTGAGCAGTGACTGCAGGAAACTCCACGGGAGCATACTGCAGACCATCTCTCCTCCAGCTTTCAATTGATAACTTGGAACTGGGGTGGGAGGGTGTTTGGGAGCTTCAAAGGTCAAAATATTTTTTTAACTTGCGTATTGTTGAATATAGCTCCATCATATATTATAGTCACAGAATTACTTGAACAATAAAGCATTAACAATACAATTTTTAAAAGATTGTTCAGTGTGAAGATACAATACTGTATGTCTATGGAGAGTCTCAATCATCCAGGTCACGGTTGTCCCAAAGGTGCTTTTTCCAAAAAGCAACTGGGCTTCCTTGGGTTTTTTGTTGTTGTTGTTGTTGTTGTTTGTTTGTTTGTTTGTTTGTAAACCATTTCACTTCTCATACACTGAGGAAGCTTCTTGGTTAAGAAGCAAAATGTTTTCAAAGGAAAAAAATCAAGCAAGAAAGTCCAGTTGCCTTTTAGAAAAAGCACCTTTAAGACAAATGTAGAGATACCAAAGAAACTCTACAACGGAAAATCACATGATGTAGGACTAGGGCTCCTTCTTTCCAGTAAAAAGTAGATAAATCTTGTTAGCATACCTTGTAATGTCATGTGGATAAGGTGTTTTTAAAAAAGAGGTTGCAAAGGCATACCTGTGTCATGGTTAGGTGCAAGGGGGGAAAGATCTGTCATTATGCCCTTATTAGCTCTATGAATGCCTTGGAAGTGGGTAATAAATCATGGATTTTCAATTAAGACATGCATATGTTGTTAATCATACCCTGTTTAACGTGACCTTAAGCATTTCACTGAGATCAAGCATTTATTACACATTTTCAAGCATTAGGAACAATCTAGCAAAAAAAGAAGTATGCACATTGTATTAATTCCTGATGTTTTTAAAACTGTAGGAGGACAGCTGTGCTAGTCTGGATAACAAAAAATCAGAAGGGACCTGGTTCTAACTAATTTTATTAAAAGTCATAAGCTTTTGTGACTTGCAGCCTTTTAATAGATTTAGTTAATCAGAAAAGGTACAACCAGGCATCTTATTTCAGGCTTTTGGATTTTTAATGTTTATATTGCTATCCTCTGAACAAGAAAAGTGGTAATTCCCCCCCCCCCATCAATTTCTAATACAGGTGATCCTTGACTTACAGCAGTTCATTTAGTGACTGTTCAAAGTTACAACGGCACTGAAAAAGTGACTTTGACTGTTTTTCACTTACAACCATTGCAGCATCCCCATGGTCACATGATCAAAGTTCAGACACTTGGCAACTGCCTCATAGTTATGACTGTTGCTGTGTCCCAGGGTCACATGATCACCTTTTGCAACCTTCTGACAAGCAAAGTCAATGGGGAAACCAGATTCACTTAACAACTGTATTACTAACTTAAGAACTGCAGTGAGTCACTTAACAACTGACAGCAAGATAGTTCATACAGTGAGGCAAAATTCATCCAACCAATGTTTTGCTTAAGAACAGAAATTTTGGACTCAATTGTGGTTTTAAGTTGAGGACTACCTGTAATTTCTAGTTCTCAGGAGCTAGTTTTAATATATTGTTGAATATTGGTTTTGTTTTAATCTTTCATTTCTCACTATTAAACTATTTTGATTTCTAGAATGTGGAACAAGGCCTGCAGTGGATGAGTCCATAATGGCCTCCCGGATTGTAGGTGGACATGATGCTGAACCTGGGGCATGGCCATGGCAAGTCAGTCTTCAGATTCATTACAGTGACAGAGCATATCGTCATATATGTGCAGGAGTTTTAATCAGTAATAACTCAGTGCTGACTGCAGCACATTGCATTCAAGAATATCCGTATGTATCTTTCAGTTCTAAATAGTTTTCTGTCCATTTTTGGTGCATATGTACATAGAAGTAGCAATAGACTTACATACCACTATAGAGGTGCTTTGCAGCCCTCTCTAAGTGGTTTACAGAATCAGCATGTTGCCCCCAACAATCTGGGTCCTCATTTTACTGATCTCGGAAGGATGGAAGGCTGAGTCATCCTTGAGCCAATCAAGATCAAGGTGCTGGCAGTAGGCAGGGTTAGCCTGTAATATTGTATTCTAAGTACTACGCCACCACGGCTCTGGTGAAGATGTGTATATACACACAGACACACTTTGAAACCTGGATTTACAAGATTATGTGGCAACAGACTGATTGAGGAATTCATCTTCCAAAGAAAGAAGGAATGTTTTGGGAAAAGGAAATGAAAACAGGAGACTTCCTTTTCCCATTAATTGGTACACGTTTACATATAATATACCTGTTGTATTTGAAAGGGGAAAAATAGGAACCAGGGCAACAAAACATTTTAATTAATTCCTGTAAAATAAGTCATTTCTTTCGACTTTAAAAATTCTATTTAACTATACCAACCATTCTCTCCCTGCACAAATAATCCCCCCCAAAACACGAATAGACAGACAGACACACATTTCCCTCTGTCCTTCCATATGAAATGGCAAAAAAGAAAATGAGATGTTTCATTGGGCAAGGATAGGAAGGGCTACCATTTCTCCTCTGCAAGACATGATAACCATTAAGTGGAAGCTGCCATATGGTAGTCTGGATTTTTGCAGTCCCAGTATGGAATCTATAATGGGAAGAATAGCCAAGCTGGATGGAAATAAAGTGAGAGGAAAAATGAAAAGAGAAGGAAAAGAGGAGAAACTTGTTTATATATTATATAAAGAGATCAAATTGTGTGATGCATATAATTACATTACAGAGTGTGCAGCATTATGCTTGTGGGAAGTACCTAAAGGAAAGAGCTGGTTTAACTCAGAGAGTGCTGTCAGTTATTTATTTATGAATCTCCTTCCTATACTATTTCCTTCTTCCACATATCTTTTGCTTATAAGGGCAGGAGATATTCTGATATCTTAACCTACAGATTGAGTTTAATAAGTGTAAAAAAAAAACCTTAAAAAGCATTTATTGTAGGCTTCAGTGTTTGTAGGTCAAGAACCAAAAAAATACATAGCACAAATGCCAAGATAATTGCAATTAATAATATAGGTTTATTAATCAAGTCCAGTTGCTTAATGTTTTGCATCAATCTCTGGCATTCAAGAGAAATCTTCAAAGCTTTTATCAGCTAACTTTGTACATTCCAGAAAAAGATATTGTCCAGGCTTTCTTAAATACATTTTATTGTTGAATTATATGTCTTTTCCAAGCCTGAAAGCATTCAACATCTAGGTTTGGGATGAGGGGGAATTATGGTAAGTTTCAGCTGTTTATGAATCCATTATCTTTTGAATTTCAAATCAGGACAGGGACTGGTACTATTAATTGCCCTGTAAGATTTCACAGGTTGCACACATCTGCCATTTTCACTTTAGAACAAATCCTACAGATCACAAAATAAGCTATCTTCAGGAAATGCAAGTGGAAGAAATATAGACTACTTGTGTGCAGCTTTTGCATCCTCAGGGGCCAGTATATGTCCCTCTTTGCATTTTTGGGAATCAGTGTCCAGATGTGGAAGACTGAAGAGCAGTGATAAAAGTAGATATGGAAGAAAGAAGAGCCAAGAGATAGGAAAGTAGGGAAAAGATATAGGAACCTAGAAAGACCAAAGCAATTAGGGACAAGAATGACAGTGGTGGCAAAATAATCAAACAGGACCAAGGACTGGCAGCAAGAGAGCCAAAATCCCGACAATTTGACTGAAGAACGGAAGAAGTCAAGATGAAAAAAAATGAGGTGGGGCAAAGCATCTAGCTTCAAGAAAAAGAAGCTGGATTTGATACTTTGTGCTTCTTGCTCAATACTGGTATTAAATTTCTATAGAAGTAACTTTCCTGGGCTCTCACAAGCTTAAGTACTGCCAATAACATATTTTGATGGGTATTAATTCTGGAATATATTACTAGCAGCAAAAATTATTTCTGTAGTTCTTTGCATTAGTCCTCACTCTATGCTGACTTCCAGTTTCTAATAGGAATCCCTTGCTTAATTTTGAACAGAATTTCCAAGACAACTGCCTTCACTTTAATGACACAGACAAGATTTTCGCAAAGATTGGCTTTGATTTCAGAATTCAAATCTGAACATTCTTGAAGTGAAATTACTGAATTATTTTGACTCTGTTATCAGTAACTCTGATGTAATAATTCTATAGTATCTATTGACTCTTACGGACCTTTGATTTTTCCCCCCTAGGAAATTAAGCAACTGGAAGGCTGTAGTTGGTTTGCATCATCTTTACATACATTGGCCTTTTTCTAAAGAATATAATGTCAAAGATATCATTATCCATTATGGTTATGAATTTGGAACTTTTGAAAATGATGTTGCCTTGTTCAGACTGATGCAATTTGTGAAGTACAATGACTATGTCCACCCTATCTGCTTACCTGACTCTGCTCACTTTCTGAGTGATAAATCTAAGAATCCATGTTATATAAGTGGGTGGGGAAGCACAAAGGAAGAAGGTAAATCTATTCTTATTACTTTAATATTAAGATCAAGATTTTAGTGTTTTAAACTGCAATCGTATTCACAAATTAAATTAAATCATGGATAATAGTAAATGTACTCACTAAAAAGTTACCAGCCATAGTGATAGTACTTTTTTAATCACCTTTTTACCAAACTTTCTAGATATCGGTATGTATGCATAAATAACACAATGTATTCATTTTTAAAATTTTCTTTTTTTTCTGGATTTTGAAGTTTTAAAAGTAATGCTTTTCAGAAACATTATAGAAGTGATGTTATTATCAAATAAATCCAATTTTGTCTGGATGTAACAGTGGAATTTTCTTCTCTTGTTCTTGCATGCATTATTGACAAAATCTGGACAAGACAGAACAGCAGTTTATTTCAACAAATGGACAAATTTTAAAGGTGTAAAACCTGTGGGCTTCTATACGTTGCTAAGTGACAGCTTTCACTGCCTTGGTAAGGGTAAAAGATGCTGAGAATCAATACTATAACATCTGGAGGGCCAGAATTTACAATTTCTCAAAGCAGTGATAAGCCCTCCAGATGTTGCACTATGATTCCTAGCATTTTTTCATCATCACAATGTTACTCTTAGCCATGCCACTGGCATGCCTACCATGCTACTGGTATATTGCCAATAGCATAGGATGCAGGCTAGTCCATTACTGTTAGACATTATCTACAGTACCCAGGATTGATGGAAATACCACTAAATGATCAATGAAAATTCAAAGCAAACTCATTCCAAATGCAATATTCTGATCTAAAACAAAAAAAATATTGAAATTTTTTATGGCTTAGTATGATGGTGTAATGCTTTGTGAGATGATAGCTTACTGCACAGATAACATGAATTTTAAAATTCTCCATAGTGATATTTGACCTTAATACCGTCATTCAGAGTTGCAGTAATGAAAAGATGAAAATGAATAGATTGACAATATAGCAGTCAAACAAATAATATGGATTTGTTATATAAAATTTGCAAAGATTGTTAATGACTGTAGATACAGTATGAAATATATGGGGCAGGGAATTTGACTTATAGTCCTAAAACCTTCAAAGTTCCATCAGTTTTCCCTACCAGATTCCTTACCCTATCCCTACATTACACAAACATATTTCCAGCTTTATTTTATGCTTTCATTACAGGTAAAGGTCAACATATATTACAAGAAGCTCAGGTTGACATTATTCCATTGCAAATCTGTAATAGCTATGATTGGTATGCAGGCACAGTATCCCTGAAAATGATTTGTGCTGATTCTGAAAGTGGACATGTTGATAGTTGCCAGGTAAATGTTAATTATTTCATTATAAAAATAGTTGTGAAACTATCTTCTACTGCTTTTGCTTGATCAGTTTTTAATAAGTTGAAGCACAGAAGTATGCCAAAATAATAGGATTACAATCACTTTGGGAAGAAAAAAAATAGTTGATGACAGACTATGTCATAAAATGGTTATTTGAATTTTTATAGTAAAATTCAAAGGATAGTTTGCTTTTTCTAAAATCATTAAATTGTTACAAAAGTGACTGTTAATGCCCACAAAGAGAAAAACCAGTCAACTAACTCATTAAAAATAATAATTCCTGAAAGCAAAAAGATGTTACAAAAAACTAAATTTCTTATAGTAATATGTGATATATTTTTAATTTATGTATATGAACATGAATATAAAGAAAAATAAATCATCGTTTTTTTCACAGTCTTTCAGTGAAAGTTTTAGTAGTGGCATAGCAGTACTGTGGCATAGCAGTAGGGCATCCCATCCATCTTTATAATTTGTAAACCACCCAGTCACTTTATAGGGGAGATGGGTGGCATAGAAAATTAATAAATAATAGCAGATACCCTGTTTTCCCCAGAATAAGACATCCCCTGATAATAAGCCCAATCGGGCTTTTGAGCGCATGGCAATAAAGCCAAGCACTTATTTCAGGGTTCAAAAAAATATAAGACAGGGTCTTATTTTCGCGAAAACATGGTATTTTTTTCTGATTCAGATTACTTTACCTCTTTTCAGAATAGATCACTTGGAAATACAGAGTGATTCTCAATATCTGTGTACAAAAATGCTTGATGGTAGATAAGCCCCTAACATGTTGGGCTGACACTAGTGAGACCCTGGTTCCAGATTGCCCTCAGTATTTGTAAAATCTACTTCAGAAGGCTGTTGTGGGAAAAATTGGAGAGATTGCTATGTATTCTGCCTTGATCTTATAAATGATATGTATTTTATGAATAAATAATCTGCAATTTACCCAATCAAGGTATCAATGTATGTATATTAAAGTAATTTAATTTTAAATCTTGTGGTCCAACAAAAGCAAATATTTCCCCTTCAGGATATTCAGATTTCCAAATGAACAATATTTTCATTTGATATGTCATGGCAAGTATAACTCAGACAAATAGGATTATATGCTAAATCTTCAAAATAGCAATAAAGCAACACTTAACTTGTCTTATCTTTATTTTTTACATTGTAGGGAGACAGTGGTGGTCCTCTGGTGTGCTATTTCCCAGATACAAACAAATATTATTTAATAGGAATCACAAGTTCTGGGGTTGGCTGTGGCAGACCAAAATTTCCAGGACTCTTATGTGCGTGCTTCAAATTACAAAAAATGGATACATTCATATTTATCTAACAAAACAAATACTGTAAGCCTTCAGCTTGTCTTAATTTTGGGAACTGCTGTATGGATAACGTTCCATATTGCATAAAATTCAAATTTTATTGAAATAGGGTAATAGCTGATTATATTTTAAGGTTTTTTTCTTTCCATTGCAAACATAACATTTTCCAGAAAATTCTCAGTAATGTAATTAATTGATTTAAGTGGTAATTTAATATAATAAACTTAGTATTCTAATCTTAGTATTATAATTTGCTATTTATGCACACATACTTAGAACTTAACATTTACTTAATCTACATTTTAAATATAAGCACCACTGTTATATACCGCTTATGAACTATAAAATATATAAAAACAATCACACTATTAAATTTTTTTATTTATTTAAAGACTCTATAATCGTTTAATGAATTCAAAGTCCTGTCTTACACATGTTGCTAACATTTCCATACTGTTTACAGCATTTAAAAAATAAATGTTATTTTACAAATATGTGAAATTGCAGAAGAAAATATAAATAGCTATTCTCTTTCAACTGATTACATCTTAGAAGTAAAAACAGAGACACATATATAACATAATAAAGTGACTAAATTAGTGGATCAGAGAAATGTTATGGATATAGTTTATTTGGAGTTCAATAAGGCATTTGGCAAAATAAACCACAACTTTCGTCTTGGTAAGATAGAACAATGTGGGATAGACAGTACCACTACCAAATGGATTTGCAGTTGGCTGACCAAATGCACTCAGTGTATGGTCCTTAATGGAATTACATCTACATGGAGGGAAGCATGTAGTAGGGTACTTCAAAATTCTGTCTTGAGTCCAATGCTCTTCAGCATCTTCATAAATGATCTAGATGAGGGATAGAAGGGGAATTCATAAAATTTGCAGATAACACCAAGCTGGAGGGGAAGGGGGGAGAATTGGCAACACCTTGGAAGATAGACTCATGATTCAGAAGGATCTTGACAGACTAAAGGACTGAGTCCTAGCCAATGAGATGCAATTCCGTGGAAGAAAAGCAAGGTTCTGCACCTAGGCAGGTAAAACTAAATGCACAGCTATAGGATAGGTGGTAGCTGGCTCAACAATAACTACAAGAAGTATCTTGGTGTCCTAGTGAATCATCACTTAACTTTGAGCCAGCAGTGTGCTACAGCTGCCAAAAAAGCCAACGCAATCCCGGGTTGCATCAACAGAAGGGCAGCATCAAGAAGTGATAGCACCTTTTTATATTGCACTAGGAATACTGCATCCAGGTTTGGTTACCACGATACAAAAAAGATGTTGAGACACTAAAATGAGTGCAGAGAAGAGCAACAAAGATGAGGGGCTAAACTGTAGGATGAATATTTAAGGGAACTAGGTAAATCTAGCCTAATGAAGAGAAGCATTAGTGATGACATGATAGGTGTCTTCCTATACTTACTCTCCAAAGCATCTGAGGACGGGGAAGAAGAAAGGTGGGTGTTCGTTAAAGAGGGATCCAATCTGGAAGGAGAAATTTCCTGACATAAGAGCAATTATTCAATCAAACAACTTGTCTCCTAGAGTTGTGGGTGCTCTGTCACTGGAGGTCTTCAAGAACAGATTGGACAGCTACCGGTATTTATCCGCTCAAAATCATAAGCACAATTGTAGTTTTACTTAGAGACCACTCTGCTTAATGACTAATTTTGGTAGCTAAACAATAACTGCCTCATCATTCTTTCTCTTCGTACAGTAAAATACCATTCACTTAGCCTTCAGGCAACAGAAAAATGATACCATCAAAAAAAAAATGTCCTCATTGCTAATCCATATCTTGCCGCAATGGCTTCTGTGCTGGTTTGTCACCTGATGGCATCCCAATTTCAGGTGTAAGGGACATTTTAATCCAAATCATTCATTAAACTTTCTAAACTATCCACTCTCTTACGGAATATCACCAAAAAGAAAAATCCACCAATCAGAACATTTGGAAGTTTAGCCAACTGTCAAAATGTGCAGCCTCCTCAAGTATGCTGACCAGTTGATCCACAGAGTGTGAAAGCTAACCTATTAGGCAGGAGAGGTTTCCTGCTTTTACTAGGCAATCCGCCTTCAGCTCTCCAAGTGGGTTTATTTTGACAGTGGGGTTGTAATCTTTTCAAAGAACACTAGTCATACTCAAAACTATTGGAAAGCTGAGCCATGTAGTATGTGTGTGTGGCGGGGGGGGGGGGGGTGAGTGTTGCCTGATAAAATGAGAGAGGTTGTCCTGGAGCTGTTATATTCTGAGCACAATTAGGTTAATTTTAGAAGTCCATCAGACAACTCATGTGGATAGTGACAGACAACTCATGTGGATGGTGACAGACAGCTTGGCTTGGCTGTCTCAGGAATTCTGGGAGTTGAAATCCACAGGTTGTAAAAGGGCCACATTTGCCCACCCCTGGATTAGAGGAATGCATATTAATGTGGCCATGAGGAAGACCTAATTCTTTGTTCTGAGTTTGCCATATTGGGCTTATAGTATCAGAACCTTGAATGTTGAAGATATTTGGCTGCTGTATATTCACTAGAAAACTAAATAAGAGGAGAGATACCCTTTATGCATGCATGCTTATAAATAATATGAGTCACTATTCATTGTTCTTTTTCATTTTTCAGGGAGACAGTGGTGCATAAATGCTTTTTATCAGATTCTAAATACTACATTGTAGGAAACACCAGCTATGGTATTGACTGTGGTCAATTAAAATTTCTAGGAATTTACACTAATTTACACACATGTTCTGTGTGAGGAGACAACTTAGCGAAACCAACACTGTGAGCATTCAGCAACTTCTTTTTGCTTGTGGTGTGGAACATTTTCAAACGTATGAAGCAACAAAACATGGTTTTAATGTGCTATAAATATATCACATTTTTTTTAAACACATTGAATTGTCTTGCAATCTCATTATTTCTGCAAAAAACATTATTTAACAATAAAGTCTATCATTTTAATTTGCTCATTGATATGTTAAAGCACGCATTTTCGTCTGTAATGAACTCCATGAATGCTCTTCATTGTTGTAGAATAGAAAGCCTGTTTCTTTCTGCCCCATATTATAGCAAACAAAATCAAGGTGGGGTTGAGTTAATAGGTGCATTCAGCTGCCCAGAGGAGGGAATGAGAGTGATGTTGTAGTTAAGGTATCATACTGGCACCTGGAGACCCAGATTCCAGTTTACCTTGAGCTACAGAAGCTCAATGGGCGAGTTTGGGGCCATCATTTCCCCTCAGCTCAAGTGCCCAACCAAAGGTTGCTGTGCAGGATTGTGGGAAGGAAAATGGGAAGAGGGAGGACTACTGTATGCCTCAAGTTCCTGAATGAAAGACCAAATATAAGTCTAGGCTATAAATACATTTATTTGTTTTCCCTTCTTATATATGCATAAAGGTATCTGTCAGGCTTCCTTTTCCTTCATAATATAGAAATTCTCTTACATGAAGCAGACCACACTAGTGTGACTCAGAGTTGTCTATGCTTAATAGCAGCTAATGGGCTTCAGCCCGGCCAAGATTAAAAGTCTATCATGGACTCCTGTAACTCGATTTCCTTCCTCATCTGTTTCTTTGTCCATTCCGTTCAATAAGTCCTACTTCACCAATTTCATGCCTATTAAAAAGATACAGGAAGATAAGCGGCGTATAAATCGATTACTTCACGGGGATTAGAATCGCATCCTGACAATTGGTAAGTAACCGCAGGGGAGCGGATTAAAACCACTCTCCCTTTCTCTTCCCCTGATCCACAACTCGGACATTTAACGCGTCGGCGAAGCCCGTCGGAGGACGAGTTCCAAGAAGCTGTTGCGGGAAGGCGCGCGAACCACTTCCCTTGGCCTGGTTCAACCGCCCCGCCAGCTCCTTCCAGACTCCTCTGCTACGGCCGGCGAGCGGGAAAAGAGGCCGCGATTTTCTTCCTTGAGAGGATGATTAACCGGAGTTTCCTACTCGCGGCCATTTCCCTTTTTCCCCTGGCGCTGTTCTGCTCTTCCCTTGCGAAAGATGGAAACGGTGAGGCGACTTTCTCCCGCTTTCGGTAGTGGGTTGGGCGGGTGCTTAGCCTAGGCAGGCTCGGCTCGGGGCGATGGCAACGAGCAAGCCTGGGTACGACGCCGGCAGGCCTTCGTACCCAGGAAGGCGTATAGGCGCCAAGCGCTCGCGGTCCGCTCCCGGCTCTTACTTTGCGGCATCTCTGCCTGGCAAACCCAAATAGCCGCCTGGTTCATTTGAAGTAGATATACCGGTACCTTCAGGAACAAATTTTGGAAACTGGCTGGCTTTCTTTTTTAAACTTAAATTGGACCTTCATAGAATCAGTGGGCTGGAAATGACTTCGGAGTCTTCTAGTTCAACCCCCAGCTGAAGGAACAAGCCTTATCAGTTAAATGGTTGTCTTATCTATTCTTGAAAGTCTGCAAACAAAAAGCATCCACAACTCTAGGAGGCAATCTATTCCACTGATTAATTGCTCTCACTATCAGAAAATTTCTCCTTACTTCTAAGTTGGATTTCTTTTTGACAGGTTCCACTCATTACTTCTTGTCCTGCCCTCTGGTGCCCTATAGAATAAGTCAATCCTCTCTTCTTCGTGACAGCCCCTCAAGCACTGGAAGACACCTATCATATTCCCCCCAACCCTTGGCTTCAATAGGCTAGATATGCCTAACTCCTCCAACTATTTATTCATTGTATAATTTAGCCTCCAGACACTTTATCTTTTTTTATTCTTCTCTGCACACTTTCCAGGATCTCAGCATCTTTATTGTACCATGGTGAGCAGAACTGGATATAGTATTACACAAGCTATTCAGGTAGTCCTCGACTTTGGACCATTGATTTAGTGACTCTTTACAGCACTGAAAAAAGTGTCTTATAACCATTTTTCACACTTAAAGTCTGTTGCAACATCCCCATGGTCCCTTGATCAAATTTTGGGTGCTTGGCAACTGGCTTGTATTTATGATGATTGTGGTTTCCCAGGGTCATGTGATCACCTTCTGACAAGCAAAGTGAATAGGGAGGCCAGATTCATTTAACAACCATATTATAATTTAACAACTGCAGTGATTCACTTAACAACTGTGACAAGAAAGGTAAAAGCAAAGCTCACATAACAGCTATCTTGCTTAGGAATAGAAATTTGGGGCTCTATTGTGGTCATAAGTCAAGGACTATATGTATTGAGTCATACATTAGCTTGAGTGACAGATATAGCCCACTTTGGAATGCTCTCTGATTCTATACATGTCTTACCTCACTTTTCAATTTTTATATTAATAGTCTAGGCAAGTTAGGATTTTTGTCCTAATCTGTATATGTTTACATTACTTACACTAACACATTTTTCACTTTAATTATGATCACTGAAGGGATGGGAAATAATTTTGGAATTCTTAACTCAGGTGGTGTAGCCAAGAAATTTGATAATGTTGCTTCTCATTTAGTTCTAAATTATTGCCAAATGTTTTTGAAAGATCAAGAAAACAAGCCCAGAGCAAATGGGACAGATATCCAACATAGTATGCTCTAAACTCTGTTCGGGATGTGGTGGCTCAGTGGCCAAGATGCTGAGCTTGTTGATTGAAAGGTGGGCAGTTCAGCGGTTTGAATCCCTAGTGCCGTATAATGGGGTTAGCTTCCGTTACTTGTCCCAACTTCTGCCAGTGTAAATTAGCTAGAGTTTTTGATTCTCTAAAATAGCCCATGAAGGATAGTGCCTAAGATTCAGAAGGGAGGAGGGCATGCTCACATCAGGATAAAATGACCAGTGTTGGATTGATGATGATCTGACTGTACCACTGGCAACAACCCCTCAGATTTTTCATACCTTGAAGCTGAAAATGATCACAATTAGCCTAAGGGAGAAAAATACCCCTCAACTTAGAACAGCTGAAGATAGTATAGTACTTGCTCAATTATAGATTAACAGTAAAATAAAGGCAGTACCATGAGAATGTGGCAGAAAAGAGGACTCAGGAGCATATTTTCCTATATGTAAGTGCAAATGAGGAAACTATATTATTATTATGTACAAACCAATGTAAAACCAATGGCCATGGCTTTCTATATAATACAATCTCAAGTTTAAATTAAATCATAATAATTTCTGTTATTATTGAAAGTGAATGTAAAAATTACAGATAAATTAGATTGTTAAATGGGTTTGTATTTGCTAAGGTGGCAGAATACCGACTGAAAGGTAAAAAGGTCTGTCTATCTATCTGTCATCTATCTATCTAATTTATATAGATGGCCATCTCGCACACAAAGACTCCAGGCGTCATCTGTAATGTATATTGCTTACATGTTGAAGTTTATCTGGTTACCTTAAAAGTTGATTGTTGGTATGCCTTTCTGTAGAAAATTGATACTCTGTGTGATACCTGGTGCTTAGTTTATAGATCTGTTACCCTGATGTGCACTGTTTTCCAAAACGCTGCTCCTCCAATCCATGGACCGGGTAATCTTCCTTTATGTTGCTAGGGAACTGAGTGCAGAATTTATTTTCAAGAAGTGCTGGCCACGCCTCTCCTGTTGACCTCCTGTTAGTCTTTCTCACTCAGTTCTAGGGAACTGTTGTGTCCTTCCCTGCTCTGCAGAGGAAATTAGTTGCTGGCTAGATTTATAGATTGCTGAATTCCTTTTTGTTTTGTTTTGTTTTTTTCTTTGTTTTATGAGGCTGGGGGAGGTGGTGATGTGTCTGGGGCTCCAGGCCGTCCCATCTCCTGCTCCCGTTTGACAGCCTGTCAGATCTGTCCCGGCTGGGCGGATCTGCCACTCGTTCGCAGCGGCGAAAAATATTCGTCAGATCGCCAGCCGCTGCAATTGCCTGCCGCTTCTAGGCGCCTGCCGCTTGTTTCGCTGCTGGGAAACGCTTTACGAGCCTGGGGATCCAGGCCATTTTCCCCTTTAGCCTAATAGCAGCGTTGCGGTGTCCGACCCGACCGGGCGGATCTGCTTGATTTGCCGCCAGCGCTTCGCCCAGACGCCGGGAAGCCGGCGCGTTCACGAGCGCTCTTCCGCCGCTCCTCCGGCGCTTGGACAGACCCTCGCGGCGGCTTCACCTGCCTCCGGGGCGCCGGTTGCTCAAGTTCAACGGCCCCTCAGCCTTCGATCGGCGGATCGTGGAGCCTTTGAATTCCCTGCTGTTAGTTTCAGCGACTCGAGGTTTGATATCTGCCGGCAGCCATTTTGAGGCGCAAATTTGCCTCAGTTTGTAGCGCGGCCATTTTGTTGGGGGCCGCGGCCATTATAAGGCGCGGTTTTTTCCGCCAAGCTCTGGGCGGCCATTTGGTGTGGGCGGCAACCATTTTAGACGCTGGCGGTGGGCCCTAGTCTTCAGGGCAACCGCCTTCAGGCGCGAATGCAGGAGCTTTTAACCTTGGCTTGTAGGAGGCCCAATCCAGGCTGCCCTGCCCAGGATAGTGTGGATTGATTCAGACCTGCTCAGGCTGATCAATTCTCTTCACTCCTGGTAGTCATGGGGTGGGGCGTGGCTTTCTTTGGGGTTCAATACCCCTATTAGCTGGCCTGGTCTTTTTGCCATTACAGCTTGCAATCAGCCATGCGTTCCTGGTTTCCAGCACCTTGGCCTTTATCTTAGTGGGAGAGGCTTTCTGCTCCTTATTGACCGTTACCCTCTCTATTCTTAGGCGGATCCAAATGGCTGACGCTGAGTTGTCATCAGACCTTGAAGAGGAGGTTTCCCCTCAGCTTGAACAACACTCACGGCGCAAGACGGCTGGCCCTCAGCAAGCATCTCTTCAGCCATCAAAGAGTGAGCTGCGTAGACATAATGCACTAGAGAAGCAATTTGAGAAGGCCCGAAAAACCGCGGGGGCTCCATTAGCCTCTGTTTCTTCTCCGGTGGTGGAGCCCACGGTGTCTTGCATGGAGGATTCACGAGACCTCTCTCCTCAGCGCCTGCCTTCTACGGCTAGTTCGCTTGCTTCTGCTAACCAACCAGCCGACCAACCTTGTGCTCTTGTGAATGTGCCAGTGGCCACGTTCACTCCGACAGCTGCTGGTCTTCGGGGGGGCTCCACAGGCCAACTGGACTTCCACTCCATTCTGTCTGATGCATTAGCCAAACTATTGGCTGCTGGAATCCAGCAAGGCACTCCTGCAAGTCTACCATTGCCTTCTATGGGGTCAGCCACGACTGTTGCCAAAACTCCTACGAGATTGGCGCCTCAGTCTCACTCTGATGAGACCACCTCAGATGTCTCCGACCAGGCTGAAGAGTTACCTGAGGAAGGTGAATTATCTGAAGATGAGGGGCTTGCTCCGGACAAGCCCATCTTCACGGGACTCTTCCGGCCTTCGCTTTTTAAATCTCTGCTGCACAAGGCGAAGCTTACTACTCAGTTCGGGATGCCTGCCGGCGCCTCTGATCCTGATAAGCAGCGGTCTACTCCTCATGAGGCCCTCTTCCAAGTGCCTAAGACTGAGAAGGATGTTATCCCCTGTCCGCCTTTGTTTGCGGAGGTTATCCAGAATGCCTTTGTCCAACCGGGTTCACTTACGGCGCCTAGTTCCTTGGATAAACGTCTCTATTGTGCTGCCTCGGAGTTGGAGGACATTTTGGCCCTTCCATCGGTTGATACCCCGGTTGCTTCATTGTCTGCTTCTTCGGCTATTACTACTGATGCCATTGACTGCCTCAAGTCTGAGGACAAGAAAGTGGAGTTGGGGTTTCGGAAGGCTCACCAAGCGGCGGCTTGGGCCATCAAGGCGGCCACCGCAACTTCCTTTTTTAACAGAGCATCACTGATTTGGCTGCGGCAGTTACAGGAGCACCTACCCCCAAATGAAACACGTGTCCATCAGGACATTAATAAGATAATCGCGGCCACGGAATATTCCGCCGACGCCTCGCTGAATGCGGCTAAGTTCACATCGAGGGCTCTCGCGTCTACAGTGACTAATCGTTGCCTCTTCTGGCTGCGCAGCTGGAAGGCTGACTCCAAAACCAAGTGGAAGTTGGCGGCTTCTGCTTACAAAGCCCCTTCTCTTTTTGGAGCGCCGCTCGAACCCGTTGGTCGAAGATAAGGAGAAAAGAAAGGTTCTGCCATCGTCCGTTCGACGGCAAGAGCGACAATATACGCCATATCCACAGAGGCAGTCCTTTCGGGCTTACAGGGGGCCCAGTGGGTCTTATACGCCACGTGCATTCACCAACAACCAGGACAGAGGCCCAGACCATCAGTCCTTTCGAGACCGTCAACGAAATCAAGGTGCAGCCAAGCGTCCCTTCAAGGGCGGAGGCTTCCGTCCTGCCAGACGTGGCAAATGACTGTGCCACTACAGATCCCATTGGTGGTCGCCTGCACCTGTTTCACCATCAATGGGCTCTGTCCACGTCGGAGGAGTGGATACGGCGGACAATTCGACAAGGTCTTCGTCTCGAGTTTGTCAACACACCTCCAAACCGTTTTGTTCGCTGTCCTGTTTCACAAGTTCAGCTCGAACGCAACCTGATGGAGTCAGAAATCGAACATCTCCTGTCCATCAGGGCGATAGAACCGGTTCCCAAAGATCAGGAGAACACTGGCTACTATTCAACTCTTTTCTTGGTGACCAAATCGTCAGGGGGACACAGGGGCATCTTGAACCTGAAACACCTCAACAAGCACATCTTGTATCGCAGGTTCAAGATGCACTCGCTGGGTTCTATCTTGGCCTGTGTGCGCCACAACGATCTGCTCCAGTCGGTGGATCTGCGGGAGGCGTATCTGCACGTTCCGATAGATCCCGCCCATCGGCACTTCCTCCGGTTCGAGTACAATTCTCTTCATTTTCAATATTGCGCGATGCCGTTTGGACTTTCCTCCGCGCCACGAACTTTTACCAAGCTGGTGGCGGTGATTGCAGCATCCCTGCGCCTCAGAGGGATTCGTCTGTTGTGTTACCTAGACGACATTTTGGTCCTGGCGTTGTCACTTCCCCAGGCAAAAGCGGACATGGCGGAAGTGATCCGAACGTTTCAAAGTCATGGCTTTACTATAAATTTTCAGAAAAGCCAGTTAACTCCGACCACCTCCCTATTACATCTGGGTTCGCTGATCAACACAACCAAGGGCCAAGTGTTCCTGTCCCCGGACAGGATTCACAGCCTTCAGACCTTGGCACGGCAGATAAAGGTTCAACGGAAAGTTCCTCTACTCCATCTCTCCCAGATGTTGGGGAAGATGGTGTCCTGCTTCTCGATTGTGCCCTGGGCTCACAGACACTCGAGACCACTACAGTGGTTCTTGCTGCCGTTTCAGAAAGCGGGGCGGGCCACTTCTCCTCGGAAGGTGTCTTTACCACCCCAGGTACGTCTTTCCCTCACTTGGTGGACGACTCCGGCTCTCCAAAAAGGGTGCGTTTTTCTGGAGGTCGATCGGCTAATTTTAACATCAGATGCCAGCCTTCTGGGCTGGGGAGCTCATTTGCGGGACCAGGTTGTGCAGGGCCGTTGGTCTCCGCCAGAAGCGCAGAACAGCATAAACTTCCTCGAGCTCCGAGCAGTCCGTCTGGCCTTGCGGCATTTCCGTCACCTTGTAGAAGGCCAACATGTCCTGGTGAGAACGGACAATATGGCAACCAAGGCACATATCAATCGCGAGGGGGGCACCCGCTCTCGGGGTCTGATGTTGGAAGCAGAGAGTCTATTAGCTTGGGCGGAGAAGCACGTAGCGTCCCTCAAAGCAGATCACATCGCCGGTCTTTCAAACGTCCGGGCCGATTGGCTAAGTCGTCAAGACATCGATCCCGCAGAGTGGAGGCTTCACCCCGACAACTTCCATCAGATTGTCCAAAAGTTCGGCTTACCTTTGGTGGATCTGTTCGCCACTCCACAGAATGCCCATCTGCCCAGATTTTATACCCGTTATCAGAGTCCGGGAGCGGAGGGTTGCAACGCCCTCCATTGTCGGTGGCCAAGAGGACTTCTCTACGGGTTTCCGCCTCTTCCTCTTATCCCACACGTCGTAAGAAAACTTCTGGCGGAACAAGCGGAGATGCTTCTGGTTGCTCCTCTGTGGCCTCGACGGCCTTGGTACTCGGACCTGGTGAGGCTCTCGGTGGAACCTCCTTGGACCATACCGCCTCAACTGGTCACCCTAACTCAAGGAGCCATCGATCATCCGGAGCTGTTCCAAGACTCCGAGCGTAATAAACTCGCATCTGCCACTTTTCTTCATTTCCATCATTACAGATGGTTGCTTTAGAATCGAATGTGAGGATTTTTGGCATCATTAAAGTCAGTAATTTTACTGACTCTCCAGACCATTTTGAATATACTATGGGTAACAACAAAGCATACATATGTTGAAATGAGATATTGGGTTTAAAAAAAAAATCTAAAACTAATATATTTTAGACATTACAATTTAAATCTAAAATCGGAGGTAAGGTGAGCAAACCCCGACGACTGAGAGGGAGAGAGAGAGAGAGAGAGAGAGAGAGAGAGAGAGAGAAGGAAAGGAAAGAACGTGCTGAAACCACGAAGCTCTCGTGCCACGTGAAACTTGGCCTCGAGCCGCGCTGCATCCGAGACGAACAACTGCAAAAGAAGCCGTCCAGAAGCCCGGCCGCCATTTGCTTCCTGGATCGAAGATGATCCGGAGCTTTCGTTCGTCCGTCCTTTTTTTGTGGCCGCTGTTTCTGCTGCTGGAGCTCCTGCCCCCCGCCTCCCTCACAGACGGTGAGAGCGAGGCTGCCTTGCTTGAGCAGGGGGTTGGACTAGAAGACCTCCAAGGTCCCTTCCAGCTCGATTCTGAATTTGATTTCATTTCATGTAACTTCATTTAACTTAACCTGCCCTTTGCTCCGTAAGGCAATGGCCTTTGAATGAGCTTGCTCAATAGACCGAATGGCAGAAAACACCGCTGTTATTAGGAAAGCTGCTCCCTGCAGCCCTGATTCATGCTGATCCCGGGTGGTGGTGGTGCAAGGACGTTCAGGGCGGCTCTAATCACCCCCCCATCCCTCCCCGGCTTGAAACCTCTGTAAGGAAAGAGCTCCGCTCGTCCTGCTGAGATTTCTTCAATGTCTTGCCAACAAGCATCGGATTCCTCTCTCCGTTTCCTTTCTTTTGGCTGCTAATGTGAGCCCAGAGCCCGGAATCTCCAGCTGTTCCTCTCTTGGCAAGTTGAAACAAATTCAGAACTTGACCTAGAAGAACAGACCCACCATACATAGACAAGACGTTATCTTACTTCATTCTTAAACCATTGTTTCATCTTGCCCAGAAGAGAAGGGAAGGGTTGCTGAGGAGCTAATTGCCTAACCTGAACTGGGCTCCTATCCGGTGGAGGAGGTGGAGATAATAGCCTGGAACTGCGTTTTCCTGCTCCACTTTGAAAGTGTTTCCAACTTGGGTTGACATGAGCCCAATTCTGCACTTTCATTGCTGTGCTTTCATTCGATTCAATGACAGCAGTTCTCTTGGAGGATATAGGGAGCTGCCATCACATCCCCTGCCTAATCATACCATGTATTGCCAAATCCAAGGTATCTGCATCCAAAGAGTAGAATGTGGTGGTGTGAATGAGTCCACTATGGTTTGTGAACCAGGTTTCCCCTGTATGGCAATGTCTACATCTTCAACAAGCAGAAACACTGGCTCGTTGGCTCCTAACCACACAAACAACCAATGGTTAGGGCATAAAAGAAGTGCTGAGCAAGGATTGGTGAATCACTGCCCCAAGATAATGAATTGGTGAATTTTTATTTATTTATTTTTTTTAAAAAAAAGTGAGTGAAAATGACAAGTATTCTGCCAATTTATCTTTCTAAGTCAAATCACAGGCAGGTAAAACTGAGATTCTGCTTTGTTTAACCAGTCAGCTATGGTGGTAGACATGCCAAATGGGAAGTTGTTAACTACAAGGAGTAGTTGGTGACGGAGTCTCACACAAAACAACCGTAATAAGTATCCTATTATTCCCCACTGTTTTGTTACAGACAAGTCAAATGCACAGATGTTGAGCAGTGACTGCAGGAAACTCCACGGGAGCATACTGCAGACCATCTCTCCTCCAGCTTTCAATTGATAACTTGGAACTGGGGTGGGAGGGTGTTTGGGAGCTTCAAAGGTCAAAATATTTTTTTAACTTGCGTATTGTTGAATATAGCTCCATCATATATTATAGTCACAGAATTACTTGAACAATAAAGCATTAACAATACAATTTTTAAAAGATTGTTCAGTGTGAAGATACAATACTGTATGTCTACGGAGAGTCTCAATCATCCAGGTCATGGTTGTCCCAAAGGTGCTTTTTCCAAAAAGCAACTGGGCTTCCTTGGGTTTTTTGTTGTTGTTGTTGTTGTTTGTTTGTTTGTTTGTAAACCATTTCACTTCTCATACACTGAGGAAGCTTCTTGGCTAAGAAGCAAAATGTTTTTGAAGGAAAAAAAATCAAGCAAGAAAGTCCAGTTGCCTTTTAGAAAAAGCACCTTTAAGACAAATGTAGAGATACCAAAGAAGCTCTACAATGGAAAATCACATGATGTAGGACTAGGGCTCCTTCTTTCCAGTAAAAAGTAGATAAATCTTGTTAGCATACCTTGTAATGTTATGTGGATAAGGTGTTTTTAAAAAAGAGGTTGCAAAGGCATACCTGTGTCATGGTTAGGTGCAAGGGGGGAAAGATCTGTCATTATGCCCTTATTAGCTCTATGAATGCCTTGGAAGTGGGTAATAAATCATGGATTTTCAATTAAGACATGCATATGTTGTTAATCATACCCTGTTTAATGTGACCTTAAGCATTTCACTGAGATCAAGCATTTATTACACATTTGCAAGCATTAGGAACAATCTAGCAAAAAAAGAAGTATGCACATTGTATTAATTCCTGATGTTTTTAAAACTGTAGGAGGACAGCTGTGCTAGTCTGGATAACAAAAAATCAGAAGGGACCTGGTTCTAACTAATTTTATTAAAAGTCATAAGCTTTTGTGACTTGCAGCCTTTTAATAGATTTAGTTAATCAGAAAAGGTACAACCAGGCATCTTATTTCAGGCTTTTGGATTTTTAATGTTTATATTGCTATCCTCTGAACAAGAAAAGTGGAAAATTTCCCCCCATCAATTTCTAATACAGGTGATCCTTGACTTACAGCAGTTCATTTAGTGACTGTTCAAAGTTACAACGGCACTGAAAAAGTGACTTTGACTGTTTTTCACTTACAACCATTGCAGCATCCCCATGATCACATGATCAAAGTTCAGACACATGGCAACTGCCTCATAGTTATGACTGTTGCTGTGTCCCAGGGTCACATGATCACCTTTTGCAACCTTCTGACAAGCAAAGTCAATGGGGAAACCAGATTCACTTAACAACTGTATTACTAACTTAAGAACTGCAGTGAGTCACTTAACAACTGACAGCAAGATAGGTCATACAGTGAGGCAAAATTCATCCAACCAATGTTTTGCTTAAGAACAGAAATTTTGGACTCAGTTGTGGTTTTAAGTTGAGGACTACCTGTAATTTCTAGTTCTCAGGAGCTAGTTTTAATATATTGTTGAATATTGGTTTTGTTTTAATCTTTCATTTCTCACCATTAAACTATTTTGATTTCTAGAATGTGGAACAAGGCCTGCAGTGGATGAGTCCATAATGGCCTCCCGGATTGTAGGTGGACATGATGCTGAACCTGGGGCATGGCCATGGCAAGTCAGTCTTCAGATTCATTACAGTGACAGAGCATATCGTCATATATGTGCAGGAGTTTTAATCAGTAACAACTCAGTGCTGACTGCAGCACATTGCATTCAAGAATATCCGTATGTATCTTTCAGTTCTAAATAGTTTTCTGTCCATTTTTGGTGCATATGTACATAGAAATAGCAATAGACTTACATACCACTATAGAGGTGCTTTGCAGCCTCTCTAAGTGGTTTACAGAGTCAGCATGTTGCCCCCAACAATCTGGGTCCTCATTTTACTGACCTCGGAAGGATGGAAGGCTGAGTCATCCTTGAGCCAATCTAGATCAAGCTGGCAGTAGGCAGGGTTAGCCTGTAATATTGTATTCTAAGTACTACGCCACCATGGCTCTGGTGAAGATGTGTATATACACACAGACACACTTTGAAACCTGGATTTACAAGATTATGTGGCAACAGACTGATTGAGGAATTCATCTTCCAAAGAAAGAAGGAATGTTTTGGGAAAAGGAAATGAAAACAGGAGACTTCCTTTTCCCATTAATTGGTACACGTTTACATATAATATACCTGTTGTATTTGAAAGGGGAAAAATAGGAACCAGGGCAACAAAACATTTTAATTAATTCCTGTAAAATAAGTCATTTCTTTCGACTTTAAAAATTCTATTTAACTATACCAACCATTCTCTCCCTGCACAAATAATCCCCCCCAAAACACGAATAGACAGACAGACACACATTTCCCTCTGTCCTTCCATATGAAATGGCAAAAAAGAAAATGAGATGTTTCATTGGGCAAGGATAGGAAGGGCTACCATTTCTCCTCTGCAAGACATGATAACCATTAAGTGGAAGCTGCCATATGGTAGTCTGGATTTTTGCAGTCCCAGTATGGAATCTATAATGGGAAGAATAGCCAAGCTGGATGGAAATAAAGTGAGAGGAAAAATGAAAAGAGAAGGAAAAGAGGAGAAACTTGTTTATATATTATATAAAGAGATCAAATTGTGTGATGCATATAATTACATTACAGAGTGTGCAGCATTATGCTTGTGGGAAGTACCTAAAGGAAAGAGCTGGTTTAACTCAGAGAGTGCTGTCAGTTATTTATTTATGAATCTCCTTCCTATACTATTTCCTTCTTCCACATATCTTTTGCTTATAAGGGCAGGAGATATTCTGATATCTTAACCTACAGATTGAGTTTAATAAGTGTAAAAAAAAAACCTTAAAAAGCATTTATTGTAGGCTTCAGTGTTTGTAGGTCAAGAACCAAAAAAATACATAGCACAAATGCCAAGATAATTGCAATTAATAATATAGGTTTATTAATCAAGTCCAGTTGCTTAATGTTTTGCATCAATCTCTGGCATTCAAGAGAAATCTTCAAAGCTTTTATCAGCTAACTTTGTACATTCCAGAAAAAGATATTGTCCAGGCTTTCTTAAATACATTTTATTGTTGAATTATATGTCTTTTCCAAGCCTGAAAGCATTCAACATCTAGGTTTGGGATGAGGGGGAATTATGGTAAGTTTCAGCTGTTTATGAATCCATTATCTTTTGAATTTCAAATCAGGACAGGGACTGGTACTATTAATTGCCCTGTAAGATTTCACAGGTTGCACACATCTGCCATTTTCACTTTAGAACAAATCCTACAGATCACAAAATAAGCTATCTTCAGGAAATGCAAGTGGAAGAAATATAGACTACTTGTGTGCAGCTTTTGCATCCTCAGGGGCCAGTATATGTCCCTCTTTGCATTTTTGGGAATCAGTGTCCAGATGTGGAAGACTGAAGAGCAGTGATAAAAGTAGATATGGAAGAAAGAAGAGCCAAGAGATAGGAAAGTAGGGAAAAGATATAGGAACCTAGAAAGACCAAAGCAATTAGGGACAAGAATGACAGTGGTGGCAAAATAATCAAACAGGACCAAGGACTGGCAGCAAGAGAGCCAAAATCCCGACAATTTGACTGAAGAACGGAAGAAGTCAAGATGAAAAAAAATGAGGTGGGGCAAAGCATCTAGCTTCAAGAAAAAGAAGCTGGATTTGATACTTTGTGCTTCTTGCTCAATACTGGTATTAAATTTCTATAGAAGTAACTTTCCTGGCCTCTCACAAGCTTAAGTACTGCCAATAACATATTTTGATGGGTATTAATTCTGAAATATATTACTAGCAGCGAAAATTATTTCTGTAGTTCTTTGCATTAGTCCTCACTCTATGCTGACTTCCAGTTTCTAATAGGAATCCCTTGCTTAATTTTGAACAGAATTTCCAAGACAACTGCCTTCACTTTAATGACACAGACAAGATTTTCGCAAAGATTGGCTTTGATTTCAGAATTCAAATCTGAACATTCTTGAAGTGAAATTACTGAATTATTTTGACTCTGTTATCAGTAACTCTGATGTAATAATTCTATAGTATCTATTGACTCTTACGGACCTTTGATTTTTCCCCCCTAGGAAATTAAGCAACTGGAAGGCTGTAGTTGGTTTGCATCATCTTTACATACATTGGCCTTTTTCTAAAGAATATAATGTCAAAGATATCATTATCCACTATGGTTATGAATTTGGAACTTTTGAAAATGATGTTGCCTTGTTCAGACTGATGCAATTTGTGAAGTACAATGACTATGTCCAGCCTATCTGCTTACCTGACTCTGCTCACTTTCTGAATGATAAATCTAAGAATCCATGTTATATAAGTGGGTGGGGAAGCACAAAGGAAGAAGGTAAATCTATTCTTATTACTTTAATATTAAGATCAAGATTTTAGTGTTTTAAACTGCAATCGTATTCACAAATTAAATTAAATCATGGATAATAGTAAATGTACTCACTAAAAAGTTACCAGCCATAGTGATAGTACTTTTTTAATCACCTTTTTACCAAACTTTCTAGATATCGGTATGTATGCATAAATAACACAATGTATTCATTTTTAAAATTTTCTTTTTTTTCTGGATTTTGAAGTTTTAAAAGTAATGCTTTTCAGAAACATTATAGAAGTGATGTTATTATCAAATAAATCCAATTTTGTCTGGATGTAACAGTGGAATTTTCTTCTCTTGTTCTTGCATGCATTATTGACAAAATCTGGACAAGACAGAACAGCAGTTTATTTCAACAAATGGACAAATTTTAAAGGTGTAAAACCTGTGGGCTTCTATACGTTGCTAAGTGACAGCTTTCACTGCCTTGGTAAGGGTAAAAGATGCTGAGAATCAATACTATAACATCTGGAGGGCCAGAATTTACGATTTCTCAAAGCAGTGATAAGCCCTCCAGATGTTGCACTATGATTCCTAGCATTTTTTCATCATCACAATGTTACTCTTAGCCATGCCACTGGCATGCCTACCATGCTACTGGTATATTGCCAATAGCATAGGATGCAGGCTAGTCCATTACTGTTAGACATTATCTACAGTACCCAGGATTGATGGAAATACCACTAAATGATCAATGAAAATTCAAAGCAAACTCATTCCAAATGCAATATTCTGATCTAAAACAAAAAAAATATTGAAATTTTTTATGGCTTAGTATGATGGTGTAATGCTTTGTGAGATGATAGCTTACTGCACAGATAACATGAATTTTAAAATTCTCCATAGTGATATTTTACTATCACTATGTTTTATCGTCCTCTATGTTTTTTATATATTGTTCCGGATGTATTCAAGGGCCACGCTTCTTGCCCTGCGAGATTCCCCCCTCTCGCAGGCCTGGCCCTCCACACTATCGAGGGCCTACCTTAATGACGGGTCTTGGGACCCCGAGAGGTGGCATGTGGCAAAAAGGGGGTTGAGAGGGTTTTTAAATTCGTTTTTAAGAATTTTAAGGGGCTCCGGGGTGGGGGTGGGAGAGGGTTTGGGGGGGAATCCAAATGGGAAAAGGACAGGCTTGGTATTGGGTGTTATGGAGGGTGTAGACGCTGGAGGTAAGAGGGCTCCCAGAGAGCCCCCTGTCGAGGGTTGGGCTATAGAAACATTGTGTGGGAGGGGCAGATATGGCGTGAGCAGGGCACCGTATCATGTGATGGGGGCACGCGCTCGCTGTCTTCGAGCGATTGCGTGCCCCGGTCCCCGGAGCTATTCCCGTTCCCCAGGTTGTTCGGAGTCTCAGGACCCGAGGCTCCGGTTGCTGTTATGCAATGCCAGGTCCGTTGTAAATAAGGCCCCCCTCATTTGTGATCTCCTTCAAGAGGGGGGTGCGGACCTGGCCGGTATTACTGAGACCTGGTTGGGCCACGAGGGTGGGGTTCCCCTCGTGGAGATGTGCCCGCCAGGTTTCCTTGCATTTCACCAGCCGAGAGCTCAGGGTAGGGGTGGGGGAGTAGCGGTCATTATTAAGGAAAGTCTGGATCCGAGGGAGGCCACTGTTCCTCAGATAGCCGGGTGTGAGTCCATCTTTGTGAGGTGGGGTCCTGGTGGGCAGATGGGTCTGTTAGTCGCGTACCTGGCTCCCTGCCACGTGGCAACGACCCTGCCCGAGCTCCTCAATGTCATAGCCGATGTGGTGATTGGCACCCCCAGACTTATGGTCATGGGGGATTTCAATCTGCCATCCATCGGCGAGACATCTGAGATAGCTCGGGAGTTCATGGCTTCCATGACGGCCATGGACCTGACCCAGGTAATTCAGGGCCCAACTCACATTGGTGGACACACCCTGGACCTAGTTTTTGTCTCTGGGCAGTGGTTGAGTGGTCTTGATATTGGGGATATAGGTTTGGAACCCTTGTCATGGACTGACCACTCGCTCCTGCGGCTTGACTTTCTGACCGCTGCACCCCACCGCAGGGAGGCGGAACCGACCAGGTGGTTCCGCCCCAGGCAACTGATGGATCCCGATAGGTTCCAGACGGAGCTTGGGCCATTTCCTGAGACACTGACACACGACTCGGCCGAGGACCTGGTGGCTGCCTGGAATAGGGTGGCCGGTGGGGCCTTGAACCGTGTCGTGCCTTTGCGGCCTCTGACCCGGTGCCGAACCCACTTAGCTCCTTGGTTCACCGAGGAGCTGAGGGAGATGAAGCGCCGGAAAAGACGCCTAGAGAGTGGTTGGAGGGCCAGCCGCTCCGAATCTGACTTGACACTAGTAAGAGCTCATATTAAGACTTACATAGTGGCGATAAAAGCGGCCAAGTCTAATTACTTTGCCGCTCTTATCGCGTCATCAGATAATCGCCCAGCCGCCCTGTTTAGGGTGACCCGCTCCCTCCTCCATTCGGGAGCGCGGGAGGATCCCTTACAGGGACGTGCTGAGGATTTTGTTCAATATCTGGATGACAAAATAACTCAGATTCGGGACGACCTGGCCGCTGACTGGGTTGGTTCAGGCGGGGTGACTGAGCCAGGTCTTGAGAGTGTTATCTGGGCTGAGTTCGACCCTGTGGCTCCCGAGGACGTGGACAGGATTCTGGGAAGACTGAACGCAACCACATGTTTACTGGACCCGTGTCCCTCCTGGTTGGTGCTGGCCTCCCGGGAGGTTACACGAGGCTGGCTCCAGGAGATTATAAACGTTTCTTTGAGTGAGGGTGTCCTTCCGCCTGCCTTGAAGGAGGCGGTGGTGAGGCCCCTCCTCAAGAAGCCCTCCCTGGACCCAGCTGTTTTAGCTAACTACCGTCCTGTCTCCAACCTTCCCTTCTTGGCGAAGGTTGTTGAGAGTGTGGTTGCGTGGCAGCTCCCCCGATACCTGGATGAAGCTGTCTATTTAGACCCGCTCCAGTCCGGCTTCAGGTCTGGGTACAGCACCGAAACGGCATTGGTTGCGTTGGTGGATGATCTCTGGAGGGCCCGGGGTAGGGGGTATTCCTCTATCCTGGTGCTGTTAGACCTCTCAGCGGCTTTTGATACCATCGACCATGGTATCATATTGCGCCGGTTGGAGGGACTGGGGGTGGGGGGCACCGTTTTACGGTGGTTCTCCTCCTATCTCTCCGACTGGTCGCAATCTGTGTTGACAGGGGGGCAGCGGTCGACCCCGAGGCGCCTGGCATGTGGGGTGCCACAAGGGTCGGTCCTCTCGCCCCTCCTGTTCAACATTTATGTAAAGCCGCTGGGTGAGATCATCCGTGGTTTTGGGGTGGAGTTCCATCAGTACGCTGATGATACCCAGCTGTACATCTCCACCCCAGACCACCCCAACGATGCCGTGGAAGTGATGTCCCAGTGCCTTGAAGCTGTGCGGGTCTGGATGGGGAGAAACAGGCTTCGACTCAACCCCTCCAAGACCGAGTGGCTGTGGTTGCCGGCGTCCCGATATAGCCAGCTGACTCCATCGCTGGTTATTGGGGGTGAATCATTGGCCCCCACGGAAAGGGTTCGCAACTTGGGCGTCCTCCTGGACTCGCGGCTGTCTTTAGAGGATCATACGACAGCCGTGGCCAGGGGGGCTTTTTATCAGGTCCGCCTGATTCGCCAGCTGCGGCCCTTTCTAGATCGGGACTCCCTACGCACGGTCACTCATGCTCTTGTCACTTCCCGTCTGGACTACTGTAATGCTCTCTACATGGGGCTCCCCTTGGGGTGCACCCGGAGGCTCCAACTGGTGCAGAATGCGGCCGCGCGGGGGATTATGGGAGCGACGGGACGCTCCCACGTGACACCTCTCCTGTGCGAGCTGCATTGGCTGCCGGTGGACTTTCGGGTGCGTTTCAAGGTGTTGGTAATCACCTTTAAAGCGCTCCATGGCTTAGGGCCAGGGTACTTACGGGACCGCCTTCTGCCACCAATTGCCTCCCACCGGCCGGTTCGCTCCCACAGAGAGGGCCTCCTCAGGGTGCCGTCAGCCAGACAATGCCGGCTGGCGACCCCCAGGGGGAGAGCCTTCTCTGTGGCAGCACCCACCCTTTGGAATGATCTGCCTCCAGAGTTAAGAACAATCTCTGTCCTCCCAACCTTTCGGCGGGCTTTAAAAACCCATCTCTTTCAGCTCGCCGGCCTAGCCTGATTCCTATAATATTTTATTATTTTAGTGTTGTATTTTGAATATGTAGTTAGTTTTTAATTCTATGGCCACTCATATTACTATTTTATAGAATTTTAATTCTTTGTATGTTTTGTTTTTTAATTGGCTGTACACCGCCCTGAGTCCGCAAGGAGAAGGGCGGTATATAAATTCAAATAAAGATAAAGATAAAGATAAAGATTTGACCTTAATACTGTCATTCAGAGTTGCAGTAATGAAAAGATGAAAATGAATAGATTGACAATATAGCAGTCAAACAAATAATATGGATTTGTTATATAAAATTTGCAAAGATTGTTAATGACTGTAGATACAGTATGAAATATATGGGGCAGGGAATTTGACTTATAGTCCTAAAACCTTCAAAGTTCCATCAGTTTTCCCTACCAGATTCCTTACCCTATCCCTACATTACACAAACATATTTCCAGCTTTATTTTATGCTTTCATTACAGGTAAAGGTCAACATATATTACAAGAAGCTCAGGTTGACATTATTCCATTGCAAATCTGTAATAGCTATGATTGGTATGCAGGCACAGTATCCCTGAAAATGATTTGTGCTGGTTCTGAAAGTGGACATGTTGATAGTTGCCAGGTAAATGTTAATTATTTCATTATAAAAATAGTTGTGAAACTATCTTCTACTGCTTTTGCTTGATCAGTTTTTAATAAGTTGAAGCACAGAAGTATGCCAAAATAATAGGATTACAATCACTTTGGGAAGAAAAAAAATAGTTGATGACAGACTATGTCATAAAATGGTTATTTGAATTTTTATAGTAAAATTCAAAGGATAGTTTGCTTTTTCTAAAATCATTAAATTGTTACAAAAGTGACTGTTAATGCCCACAAAGAGAAAAACCAGTCAACTAACTCATTAAAAATAATAATTCCTGAAAGCAAAAAGATGTTACAAGAAAACTAAATTTCTTATAGTAATATGTGAGATATATTTTTAATTTATGCATATGAACATGAATATAAAGAAAAATAAATCATCGTTTTTTTCAGTCTTTCAGTGAAAGTTTTAGTAGTGGCATAGCAGTACTGTGGCATAGCAGTAGGGCATCCCATCCATCTTTATAATTTGTAAACCACCCAGTCACTTTATAGGGGAGATGGGTGGCATAGAAAATTAATAAATAATAGCAGATACCCTGTTTTCCCCAGAATAAGACATCCCCTGATAATAAGCCCAATCGGGCTTTTGAGCGCATGGCAATAAAGCCAAGCACTTATTTCAGGGTTCAAAAAAATATAAGACAGGGTCTTATTTTCACGAAAACATGGTATTTTTTTCTGATTCAGATTACTTTACCTCTTTTCAGAATAGATCACTTGGAAATACAGAGTGATTCTCAATATCTGTGTACAAAAATGCTTGATGGTAGATAAGCCCCTAACATGTTGGGCTGACACTAGTGAGACCCTGGTTCCAGATTGCCCTCAGTATTTGTAAAATCTACTTCAGAAGGCTGTTGTGGGAAAAATAGGAGAGATTGCTATGTATTCTGCCTTGATCTTATAAATGATATGTATTTTATGAATAAATAATCTGCAATTTACCCAATCAAGGTATCAATGTATGTATATTAAAGTAATTTAATTTTAAATCTTGTGGTCCAACAAAAGCAAATATTTCCCCTTCAGGATATTCAGATTTCCAAATGATCAATATTTTCATTTGATATGTCATGGCAAGTATAACTCAGACAAATAGGATTATATGCTAAATCTTCAAAATAGCAATAAAGCAACACTTAACTTGTCTTATCTTTATTTTTTACATTGTAGGGAGACAGTGGTGGTCCTCTGGTGTGCTATTTCCCAGATTCAAACAAATATTATTTAATAGGAATCACAAGTTCTGGTGTTGGCTGTGGCAGACCAAAATTTCCAGGACTCTATGTGCGTGCTTCAAGTTACAAAAAATGGATACATTCATATTTATCTAACAAAACAAATACTGTAAGCCTTCAGCTTGTCTTAATTTTGGGAACTGCTGTATGGATAACGTTCCATATTGCATAAAATTCAAATTTTATTGAAATAGGGTAATAGCTGATTATATTTTAAGGTTTTTTTCTTTCCATTGCAAACATAACATTTTCCAGAAAATTCTCAGTAATGTAATTAATTGATTTAAGTGGTAATTTAATATAATAAACTTAGTATTCTAATCTTAGTATTATAATTTGCTATTTATGCACACATACTTAGAACTTAACATTTACTTAATCTACATTTTAAATATAAGCACCACTGTTATATACCGCTTATGAACTATAAAATATATAAAAACGATCACACTATTAAATTTTTTTATTTATTTAAAGACTCTATAATCGCTTAATGAATTCAAAGTCCTGTCTTACACGTTGCTAACATTTCCATACTGTTTACAGCATTTAAAAAATAAATGTTATTTTACAAATATGTGAAATTGCAGAAGAAAATATAAATAGCTATTCTCTTTCAACTGATTACATCTTAGAAGTAAAAACAGAGACACATATATAACATAATAAAGTGACTAAATTAGTGGATCAGAGAAATGTTATGGATATAGTTTATTTGGAGTTCAATAAGGCATTTGGCAAAATAAACCACAACTTTCGTCTTGGTAAGATAGAACAATGTGGGATAGACAGTATCACTACCAAATGGATTTGCAGTTGGCTGACCAAATGCACTCAGTGTATGGTCCTTAATGGAATTACATCTACATGGAGGGAAGCATGTAGTAGGGTACTTCAAAATTCTGTCTTGAGTCCAATGCTCTTCAGCATCTTCATAAATGATCTAGATGAGGGATAGAAGGGGAATTCATAAAATTTGCAGATAACACCAAGCTGGAGGGGAAGGGGGGAGAATTGGCAACACCTTGGAAGATAGACTCATGATTCAGAAGGATCTTGACAGACTCAAGGATTGAGTCCTAGCCAATGAGATGCAATTCCGTGGAAGAAAAGCAAGGTTCTGCACCTAGGCAGGTAAAACTAAATGCACAGCTATAGGATAGGTGGTAGCTGGCTCAACAATAACTACAAGAAGTATCTTGGTGTCCTAGTGAATCATCACTTAACTTTGAGCCAGCAGTGTGCTACAGCTGCCAAAAAAGCCAACGCAATCCCGGGTTGCATCAACAGAAGGGCAGCATCAAGAAGTGATAGCACCTTTTTATATTGCACTAGGAATACTGCATCCAGGTTTGGTTACCACGATACAAAAAAGATGTTGAGACACTAAAATGAGTGCAGAGAAGAGCAACAAAAATGAGGGGCTAAACTGTAGGATGAATATTTAAGGGAACTAGGTAAATCTAGCCTAATGAAGAGAAGCATTAGTGATGTCATGATAGGTATCTTCCTATACTTACTCTCCAAAGCATCTGAGGACGGGGAAGAAGAAAGGTGGGTGTTCGTTAAAGAGGGATCCAATCTGGAAGGAGAAATTGTGCAGCCTCCTCAAGTATGCTGACCAGTTGATCCACAGAGTGTGAAAGCTAACCTATTAGGCAGGAGAGGTTTCCTGCTTTTACTAGGCAATCCGCCTTCAGCTCTCCAAGTGGGTTTATTTTGACAGTGGGGTTGTAATCTTTTCAAAGAACACTAGTCATACTCAAAACTATTGGAAAGCTGAGCCATGTAGTATGTGTGTGTGTGGGGGGGGGGGGGTGAGTGTTGCCTGATAAAATGAGAGAGGTTGTCCTGGAGTTGTTATATTCTGAGCACAATTAGGTTAATTTTAGAAGTCCATCAGACAACTCATGTGGATAGTGACAGACAACTCATGTGGATGGTGACAGACAGCTTGGCTTAGCTGTCTCAGGAATTCTGGGAGTTGAAATCCACAGGTTGTAAAAGGGCCACGTTTGCCCACCCCTGGACTAGAGGAATGCATATTAATGTGGCCATGAGGAAGACCTAATTCTTTGTTCTGAGTTTGCCATATTGGGCTTATAGTATCAGAACCTTGAATGTTGCTGAAGATATTTGGCTGCTGTATATTCACTAGAAAACTAAATAAGAGGAGAGATACCCTTTATGCATGCATGCTTATAAATAATATGAGTCACTATTCATTGTTCTTTTTCATTTTTCAGGGAGACAGTGGTGCATAAATGCTTTTTATCAGATTCTAAATACTACATTGTAGGAAACACCAGCTATGGTATTGACTGTGGTCAATTAAAATTTCTAGGAATTTACACTAATTTACACACATGTTCTGTGTGAGGAGACAACTTAGCGAAACCAACACTGTGAGCATTCAGCAACTTCTTTTTGCTTGTGCTGTGGAACATTTTCAAATGTATGAAGCAACAAAACATGGTTTTAATGTGCTATAAATATATCACATTTTTTTTTAAACACATTGAATTGTCTTGCAATCTCATTATTTCTGCAAAAAACATTATTTAACAATAAAGTCTATCATTTTAATTTGCTCATTGATATGTTAAAGCATGCATTTTTGTCTGTAATGAACTCCATGAATGCTCTTCATTGTTGTAGGATAGAAAGCCTGTTTCTTTCTGCCCCATATTATAGCAAACAAAATCAAGGTAGGGTTGAGTTAATAGGTGCATTCAGCTGCTCAGAGAAGGGAATGAGAGTGATGTTGTGGTTAAGGTATCAGACTGGCACCTGGAGACCCAGATTCCAGTTTACCTTGAGCTACAGAAGCTCAATGAGCCATCATTTCCCCTCAGCTCAAGTGCCCAACCAAAGGTTGCTGTGCAGGATTGTGGGAAGGAAAATGGGAAGAGGGAGGACTACTGTATGCCTCAAGTTCCTGAATGAAAGACCAAATATAAGTCTAGGCTATAAATACATTTATTTGTTTTCCCTTCTTATATATGCATAAAGGTATCTGTCAGGCTTCCTTTTCCTTCATAATATAGAAATTCTCTTACATGAAGCAGACCACACTAGTGTGACACAGAGTTGTCTATACTTAATGGCAGCTAATGGGCTTCAGCCGGGCAAAAATTAAAAGTCTATCATGGACTCCTGTAACTCGGTCTCCTTCCTCATCTGTTTCTTTGTCCATTCCGTTCAATAAGTCCCATTTCATCAATTTCATGCCTATTAAAAAGATACAGGAAGATAAGCGGCGTATAAATCGATTACTTCACGGGGATTAGAATCGCATCCTGACAATTGGTAAGTAACCGCAGGGGAGCGGATTAAAACCACTCTCCCTTTCTCTTCCCCTGATCCACAACTCGGACATTTAACGCGTCGGCGAAGCCCGTCGGAGGACGAGTTCCAAGAAGCTGTTGCGGGAAGGCGCGCGAACCACTTCCCTTGGCCTGGTTCAACCGCCCCGCCAGCTCCTTCCAGACTCCTCTGCTACGGCCGGCGAGCGGGAAAAGAGGCCGCGATTTTCTTCCTTGAGAGGATGATTAACCGGAGTTTCCTACTCGCGGCCATTTCCCTTTTTCCCCTGGCGCTGTTCTGCTCTTCCCTTGCGAAAGATGGAAACGGTGAGGCGACTTTCTCCCGCTTTCGGTAGTGGGTTGGGCGGGCGCTTAGCCTAGGCAGGCTCGGCTCGGGGCGATGCCAACGAGCAAACCTGGGTACGACGCCGGCAGGCCTTCGTACCCAGGAAGGCGTATAGGCGCCAAGCGCTCGCGGTCCGCTCCCGGCTCTTACTTTGCGGCATCTCTGCCTGGCAAACCCAAATAGCCGCCTGGTTCATTTGAAGTAGATATACCGGTACCTTCAGGAACAAATTTTGGAAACTGGCTGGCTTTCTTTTTTAAACTTAAATTGGACCTTCATAGAATCAGTGGGCTGGAAATGACTTCGGAGTCTTCTAGTTCAACCCCCAGCTGAAGGAACAAGCCTTATCAGTTAAATGGTTGTCTTATCTATTCTTGAAAGTCTGCAAACAAAAAGCATCCACAACTCTAGGAGGCAATCTATTCCACTGATTAATTGCTCTCACTATCAGAAAATTTCTCCTTACTTCTAAGTTGGATTTCTTTTTGACAGGTTCCACTCATTACTTCTTGTCCTGCCCTCTGGTGCCCTATAGAATAAGTCAATCCTCTCTTCTTCGTGACAGCCCCTCAAGCACTGGAAGACACCTATCATATTCCCCCCAACCCTTGGCTTCAATAGGCTAGATATGCCTAACTCCTCCAACTATTTATTCATTGTATAATTTAGCCTCCAGACACTTTATCTTTTTTTATTCTTCTCTGCACACTTTCCAGGATCTCAGCATCTTTATTGTACCATGGTGAGCAGAACTGGATATAGTATTACACAAGCTATTCAGGTAGTCCTCGACTTTGGACCATTGATTTAGTGACTCTTTACAGCACTGAAAAAAGTGTCTTATAACCATTTTTCACACTTAAAGTCTGTTGCAACATCCCCATGGTCCCTGGATCAAATTTTGGGTGCTTGGCAACTGGCTTGTATTTATGATGATTGTGGTTTCCCAGGGTCATGTGATCACCTTCTGACAAGCAAAGTGAATAGGGAGGCCAGATTCATTTAACAACCATGTTATAATTTAACAACTGCAGTGATTCACTTAACAACTGTGACAAGAAAAGTAAAAGCAAAGCTCACATAACAGCTATCTTGCTTAGGAATAGAAATTTGGGGCTCTATTGTGGTCATAAGTCAAGGACTATATGTATTGAGTCATACATTAGCTTGAGTGACAGATATAGCCCACTTTGGAATGCTCTCTGATTCTATACATGTCTTACCTCACTTTTCAATTTTTATATTAATAGTCTAGGCAAGTTAGGATTTTTGTCCTAATCTGTATATGTTTATATTACTTACACTAACACATTTTTCACTTTAATTATGATCACTGAAGGGATGGGAAATAATTTTGGAATTCTTAACTCAGGTGGTGTAGCCAAGAAATTTGATAATGTTGCTTCTCATTTAGTTCTAAATTATTGCCAAATATTTTTGAAAGATCAAGAAAACAAGCCCAGAGCAAATGGGACAGATATCCAATATAGTATGCTCTAAGCTCTGTTCGGGATGTGGTGGCTCAGTGGCTAAAATGCTGAGCTTGTTGATTGAAAGGTCGGCAGTTCAGCAGTTTGAATCCCTAGTGCCGTATAATGGGGTTAGCTTCCGTTACTTGTCCCAACTTCTGCCAGTGTAAATTAGCTAGAGTTTTTGATTCTCTAAAATAGCCCATGAAGGATAGTGCCTAAGATTCAGAAGGGAGGAGGGCATGCTCACATCAGGATAAAATGACCAGTGTTGGATTGATGATGATCTGACTGTACCATTGGCAACAACCCCTCAGATTTTTCATATCTTGAAGCTGAAAATGATCACAATTAGCCTAAGGGAGAAAAATACCCCTCAACTTAGAACAGCTGAAGATAGTATAGTACTTGCTAAATTATAGATTAACAGTAAAATAAAGGCAGTACCATGAGAATGTGGCAGAAAAGAGGACTCAGGAGCATATTTTCCTATATGTAAGTGCAAATGAGGAAACTATATTATTATTATGTACAAACCAATGTAAAACCAATGGCCATGGCTTTCTATATAATACAATCTCAAGTTTAAATTAAATCATAATAATTTCTGTTATTATTGAAAGTGAATGTAAAAATTACAGATAAATTAGATTGTTAAATGGGTTTGTATTTGCTAAGGTGGCAGAATACCGACTGAAAGGTAAAAAGGTCTGTCTATCTATCTGTCATCTATCTATCTAATTTATATAGATGGCCATCTTGCACACAAAGACTCCAGGCGTCATCTGTAATGTATATTGCTTACATGTTGAAGTTTATCTGGTTACCTTAAAAGTTGATTGTTGGTATGCCTTTCTGTAGAAAATTGATACTCTGTGTGATACCTGGTGCTTAGTTTATAGATCTGTTACCCTGATGTGCACTGTTTTCCAAAACGCTGCTCCTCCAATCCATGGACCGGGTAATCTTCCTTCATGTTGCTAGGGAACTGAGTGCAGAATTTATTTCCAAGAAGTGCTGGCCACGCCTCTCCTGTTGACCTCCTGTTAGTCTTTCTCACTCAGTTCTAGGGAACTGTTGTGTCCTTCCCTGCTCTGCAGAGGAAATTAGTTGCTGGCTAGATTTATAGATTGCTGAATTCCTTTTTCTTTTTTGTTTTTTTCTTTGTTTTGTGAGGCTGGGGGAGGTGGTGATGTGTCTGGGGCTCCAGGCCGTCCCATCTCCTGCTCCCGTTTGACAGCCTGTCAGATCTGTCCCGGCTGGGCGGATCTGCCACTCGTTTGCAGCGGCAAAAAATATTCGTCAGATCGCCAGCCGCTGCAATTGCCTGCCGCTTCTAGGCGCCTGCCGCTTGTTTCGCTGCTGGGAAACGCTTTACGAGCCTGGGGATCCAGGCCATTTTCCCCTTTAGCCTAATAGCAGCGTTGCGGTGTCCGACCCGACCGGGCGGATCTGCTTGATTTGCCGCCAGCGCTTCGCCCAGACGCCGGGAAGCCGGCGCGTTCACGAGCGCTCTTCCGCCGCTCCTCCGGCGCTTGGACAGACCCTCGCGGCGGCTTCACCTGCCTCCGGGGCGCCGGTTGCTCAAGTTCAACGGCCCCTCAGCCTTCGATCGGCGGATCGTGGAGCCTTCGAATTCCCTGCTGTTAGTTTCAGCGACTCGAGGTTTGATATCTGCCGGCAGCCATTTTGAGGCGCAAATTTGCCTCAGTTTGTAGCGCGGCCATTTTGTTGGGGGCGGCGGCCATTATAAGGTGCGGTTTTTTCCGCCAAGCTCTGGGCGGCCATTTGGTGTGGGCGGCAACCATTTTAGACGCTGGCGGTGGGCCCTAGTCTTCAGGGCAACCGCCTTCAGGCGCGAATGCAGGAGCTTTTAACCTTGGCTTTCTAGGAGGCCCAATCCAGGCTGCCTTGCCCAGGATAGTGTGGATTGATTCAGACCTGCTCAGGCTGATCAATTCTCTTCACTCCTGGTAGTCATGGGGTGGGGCGTGGCTTTCTTTGGGGTTCAATACCCCTATTAGCTGGCCTGGTCTTTTTGCCATTACAGCTTGCAATCAGCCATGCGTTCCTGGTTTCCAGCACCTTGGCCTTTATCTTAGTGGGAGAGGCTTTCTGCTCCTTATTGACCGTTACCCTCTCTATTCTTAGGCGGATCCAAATGGCTGACGCTGAGTTGTCATCAGACCTTGAAGAGGAGGTTTCCCCTCAGCTTGAACAACACTCACGGCGCAAGACGGCTGGCCCTCAGCAAGCATCTCTTCAGCCATCGAAGAGTGAGCTGCGTGGACATAATGCACTAGAGAAGCAATTTGAGAAGGCCCGAAAAACCGCGGGGGCTCCATTAGCCTCTGTTTCTTCTCCGGTGGTGGAGCCCACGGTGTCTTGCATGGAGGATTCACGAGACCTCTCTCCTCAGCGCCTGCCTTCTACGGCTAGTTCGCTTGCTTCTGCTAACCAACCAGCCGACCAACCTTGTGAATGTGCCAGTGGCCACGTTCACTCCGACAGCTGCTGGTCTTCGGGGGGGCTCCACAGGCCAACTGGACTTCCACTCCATTCTGTCTGATGCATTAGCCAAACTATTGGCTGCTGGAATCCAGCAAGGCACTCCTGCAAGTCTACCATTGCCTTCTATGGGGTCAGCCGCGACTGTTGCCAAAACTCCTACGAGATTGGCGCCTCAGTCTCACTCTGATGAGACCACCTCAGATGTCTCCGACCAGGCTGAAGAGTTACCTGAGGAAGGTGAATTATCTGAAGATGAGGGGCTTGCTCCGGACAAGCCCATCTTCACGGGACTCTTCCGGCCTTCGCTTTTTAAATCTCTGCTGCACAAGGCGAAGCTTACTACTCAGTTCGGGATGCCTGCCGGCGCCTCTGATCCTGATAAGCAGCGGTCTACTCCTCATGAGGTCCTCTTCCAAGTGCCTAAGACTGAGAAGGATGTTATCCCCTGTCCGCCTTTGTTTGCGGAGGTTATCCAGAATGCCTTTGTCCAACCGGGTTCGCTTACGGCGCCTAGTTCCTTGGATAAACGTCTCTATTGTGCTGCCTCGGAGTTGGAGGACATTTTGGCCCTTCCATCGGTTGATACCCCGGTTGCTTCGTTGTCTGCTTCTTCGGCTATTACTACTGATGCCATTGACTGCCTCAAGTCTGAGGACAAGAAAGTGGAGTTGGGGTTTCGGAAGGCTCACCAAGCGGCGGCTTGGGCCATCAAGGCGGCCACCGCAACTTCCTTTTTTAACAGAGCATCGCTGATTTGGCTGCGGCAGTTACAGGAGCACCTACCCCCAAATGAAACACGTGTCCATCAGGACATTAATAAGATAATCGTGGCCACGGAATATTCCGCCGACGCCTCGCTGAATGCGGCTAAGTTCACATCGAGGGCTCTCGCGTCTACAGTGACTAATCGTCGCCTCTTCTGGCTGCGCAGCTGGAAGGCCGACTCCAAAACCAAGTGGAAGTTGGCGGCTTCTGCTTACAAAGCCCCTTCTCTTTTTGGAGCGCCGCTCGAACCCCTGTTGGTCGAAGATAAGGAGAAAAGAAAGGTTCTGCCATCGTCCGTTCGACGGCAAGAGCGACAATATACGCCATATCCACAGAGGCAGTCCTTTCGAGCTTACAGGGGGCCCAGTGGGTCTTATACGCCACGTGCATTCACCAACAACCAGGACAGAGGCCCAGACCATCAGTCCTTTCGAGACCGTCAACGAAATCAAGGTGCAGCCAAGCGTCCCTTCAAGGGCGGAGGCTTCCGTCCTGCCAGACGTGGCAAATGACTGTGCCACTACAGATCCCATTGGTGGTCGCCTGCACCTGTTTCACCATCAATGGGCTCTGTCCACGTCGGAGGAGTGGATACGGCGGACAATTCGACAAGGTCTTCGTCTCGAGTTTGTCAACACACCTCCAAACCGTTTTGTTCGCTGTCCTGTTTCACAAGTTCAGCTCGAACGCAACCTGATGGAGTCAGAAATCGAACATCTCCTGTCCATCAGGGCGATAGAACCGGTTCCCAAAGATCAGGAGAACACTGGCTACTATTCAACTCTTTTCTTGGTGACCAAATCGTCAGGGGGACACAGGGGCATCTTGAACCTGAAACACCTCAACAAGCACATCTTGTATCGCAGGTTCAAGATGCACTCGCTGGGTTCTATCTTGGCCTGTGTGTGCCACAACGATCTCCTCCAGTTGGTGGATCTGCGGGAGGCGTATCTGCACGTTCCGATAGATCCCGCCCATCGGCGCTTCCTCCGGTTCGAGTACAATTCTCTTCATTTTCAATATTGCGCGATGCCGTTTGGACTTTCCTCCGCGCCACGAACTTTTACCAAGCTGGTGGCGGTGATTGCAGCATCCCTGCGCCTCAGAGGGATTCGTCTGTTGTGTTACCTAGACGACATTTTGGTCCTGGCGTTGTCACTTCCCCAGGCAAAAGCGGACATGGCGGAAGTGATCCGAACGTTTCAAAGTAATGGCTTTACTATAAATTTTCAGAAAAGCCAGTTAACTCCGACCACCTCCCTATTACATCTGGGTTCGCTGATCAACACAACCAAGGGCCAAGTGTTCCTGTCCCCGGACAGGATTCACAGCCTTCAGACCTTGGCACGGCAGATAAAGGTTCAACGGAAAGTTCCTCTACTCCATCTCTCCCAGATGTTGGGGAAGATGGTGTCCTGCTTCTCGATTGTGCCCTGGGCTCGCAGACACTCGAGACCACTACAGTGGTTCTTGCTGCCGTTTCAGAAAGCGGGGCGGGCCACTTCTCCTCGGAAGGTGTCTTTACCACCCCAGGTACGTCTTTCCCTCACTTGGTGGACGACTCCGGCTCTCCAAAAAGGGTGCGTTTTTCTGGAGGTCGATCGGCTAATTTTAACATCAGATGCCAGCCTTCTGGGCTGGGGAGCTCATTTGCGGGACCAGGTTGTGCGGGGCCGTTGGTCTCCGCCAGAAGCGCAGAACAGCATAAACTTCCTCGAGCTCCGAGCAGTCCGTCTGGCCTTGCGGCATTTCCATCACCTTGTAGAAGGCCAACATGTCCTGGTGAGAACGGACAATATGGCGACCAAGGCACATATCAATCGCGAGGGGGGCACCCGCTCTCGGGGTCTGATGTTGGAAGCAGAGAGTCTATTAGCTTGGGCGGAGAAGCACGTAGCGTCCCTCAAAGCAGATCACATCGCCGGTCTTTCAAACGTCCGGGCCGATTGGCTAAGTCGTCAAGACATCGATCCCGCAGAGTGAAGGCTTCACCCCGACAACTTCCATCAGATTGTCCAAAAGTTCGGCTTACCTTTGGTGGATCTGTTCGCCACTCCACAGAATGCCCATCTGCCCAGATTTTATACCCGTTATCAGAGTCTGGGAGCGGAGGGTTGCAACGCCCTCCATTGTCGGTGGCCAAGAGGACTTCTCTACGGGTTTCCGCCTCTTCCTCTTATCCCATACGTCGTAAGAAAACTTCTGGCGGAACAAGCGGAGATGCTTCTGGTTGCTCCTCTGTGGCCTCGACGGCCTTGGTACTCGGACCTGGTGAGGCTCTCGGTGGAACCTCCTTGCACCATACCGCCTCAACTGGTCACCCTAACTCAAGGAGCCATCGATCATCCGGAGCTGTTCCAAGACTCCGAGCGTAATAAACTCGCATCTGCCACTTTTCTTCATTTCCATCATTACAGATGGTTGCTTTAGAATCGAATGTGAGGATTTTTGGCATCATTAAAGTCAGTAATTTTACTGACTCTCCAGACCATTTTGAATATACTATGGGTAACAACAAAGCATACATATGTTGAAATGAGATATTGGGTTTAAAAAAAAAAATCTAAAACTAATACATTTTAGACATTACAATTTAAATCTAAAATCGACGGTAAGGTGAGCAAACCCCGACGATTGAGAGGGAGAGAGAGAGACAGAGAGAGAGAGAGAGAAGGAAAGGAAAGAACGTGCTGAAACCACGAAGCTCTCGCGCCACGTGAAACTTGGCCCTCGAGCCGCGCTGCATCCGAGACGAACAACTGCAAAAGAAGCCGTCCAGAAGCCCGGCCACCATTTGCTTTCTGGATCGAAGATGATCCGGAGCTTTCGTTCGTCCGTCCTTTTTTTGTGGCCGCTGTTTCTGCTGCTGGAGCTCCTGCCCCCCGCCTCCCTCACAGACGGTGAGAGCGAGGCTGCCTTGCTTGAGCAGGGGGTTGGACTAGAAGACCTCCAAGGTCCCTTCCAGCTCGATTCTGAATTTTATTTCATTTCATGTAACTTCATTTAACTTAACCTGCCCGTTGCTCCGTAAGGCAATGGCCTTTGAATGAGCTTGCTCAATAGACCGAATGGCAGAAAACACCGCTGTTATTAGGAAAGCTGCTCCCTGCAGCCCTGATTCATGCTGATCCCGGGTGGTGGTGGTGCAAGGACGTTCAGGGCGGCTCTAATCGCCCCCCCATCCCTCCCCGGCTTGAAACCTCTGTAACGAAAGAGCTCCGCTCGTCCTGCTGAGATTTCTTCAATGTCTTGCCAACAAGCATCGGATTCCTCTCTCCATTTCCTTTCTTTTGGCTGCTAATGTGAGCCCAGAGCCTGGAATCTCCAGCTATTCCTCTCTTGGCAAGTTGAAACAAATTCAGAACTTGACCTAGAAGAACAGACCCACCATACATAGACAAGACGTTATCTTACTTCATTCTTAAACCATTGTTTCATCTTGCCCAGAAGAGAAGGGAAGGGTTGCTGAGGAGCTAATTGCCTAACCTGAACTGGGCTCCTATCCGGTGGAGGAGGTGGAGATAATAGCCTGGAACTGGGTTTTCCTGCTGCACTTTGAAAGTGTTTCCAACTTGGGTTGACATGAGCCCAATTCTGCACTTTCATTGCTGTGCTTTCAATCGATTCAATGACAGCAGTACTCTTGGAGGATATAGGGAGCTGCCATCACATCCCCTGCCTAATCATACCATGTATTGCCAAATCCAAGGTATCTGCATCCAAGAAGTAGAATGTGGTGGTGTGAATGAGTCCACTATTGTTTGTGAACCAGGTTTCCCCTGTATGGCAATGTCTACATCTTCAACAAGCAGAAACACTGGCTCGTTGGCTCCTAATCACACAAACAACCAATGGTTAGGGCATAAAAGAAGTGCTGAGCAAGGATTGGTGAATCACTGCCCTAAGATAATGAATTGGTGAATTTTTATTTATTTATTTATTTTTTAAAAAGTGAGTGAAAATGACAAGTATTCTGCCAATTTATCTTTCTAAGTCAAATCACAGGCAGGTAAAACTGAGATTCTGCTTTGTTTAACCAGTCAGCTATGGTGGTAGACATGCCAAATGGGAAGTTGTTAAGTACAAGGAGTAGTTGGTGACGGAGTCTCACACAAAACAACCGTAATAAGTATCCTATTATTCCCCACTGTTTTGTTACAGACAAGTCAAATGCACAGATGTTGAGCAGTGACTGCAGGAAACTCCACGGGAGCATACTGCAGACCATCTCTCCTCCAGCTTTCAATTGATAACTTGGAACTGGGGTGGGAGGGTGTTTGGGAGCTTCAAAGGTCAAAATATTTTTTTAACTTGCGTATTGTTGAATATAGCTCCATCATATATTATAGTCACAGAATTACTTGAACAATAAAGCATTAACAATACAATTTTTAAAAGATTGTTCAGTGTGAAGATACAATACTGTATGTCTACGGAGAGTCTCAATCATCCAGGTCATGGTTGTCCCAAAGGTGCTTTTTCCAAAAAGCAACTGGGCTTCCTTGGGTTTTTTGTTGTTGTTGTTGTTGTTTGTTTGTTTGTTTGTAAACCATTTCACTTCTCATACACTGAGGAAGCTTCTTGGCTAAGAAGCAAAATGTTTTCAAAGGAAAAAAATCAAGCAAGAAAGTCCAGTTGCCTTTTAGAAAAAGCACCTTTAAGACAAATGTAGAGATATCAAAGAAACTCTACAACGGAAAATCACATGATGTAGGACTAGGGCTCCTTCTTTCCAGTAAAAAGTAGATAAATCTTGTTAGCATACCTTGTAATGTCATGTGGATAAGGTGTTTTTAAAAAAGAGGTTGCAAAGGCATACCTGTGTCATGGTTAGGTGCAAGGGGGGAAAGATCTGTCATTATGCCCTTATTAGCTCTATGAATGCCTTGGAAGTGGGTAATAAATCATGGATTTTCAATTAAGACATGCATATGTTGTTAATCATACCCTGTTTAATGTGACCTTAAGCATTTCACTGAGATCAAGCATTTATTACACATTTGCAAGCATTAGGAACAATCTAGCAAAAAAAGAAGTATGCACATTGTATTAATTCCTGATGTTTTTAAAACTGTAGGAGGACAGATGTGCTAGTCTGGATAACAAAAAATCAGAAGGGACCTGGTTCTAACTAATTTTATTAAAAGTCATAAGCTTTTGTGACTTGCAGCCTTTTAATAGATTTAGTTAATCAGAAAAGGTACAACCAGGCATCTTATTTCAGGCTTTTGGATTTTTAATGTTTATATTGCTATCCTCTGAACAAGAAAAGTGGAAAATTTCCCCCCATCAATTTCTAATACAGGTGATCCTTGACTTACAGCAGTTCATTTAGTGACTGTTCAAAGTTACAACGGCACTGAAAAAGTGACTTTGACTGTTTTTCACTTACAACCATTGCAGCATCCCCATGATCACATGATCAAAGTTCAGACACATGGCAACTGCCTCATAGTTATGACTGTTGCTGTGTCCCAGGGTCACATGATCACCTTTTGCAACCTTCTGACAAGCAAAGTCAATGGGGAAACCAGATTCACTTAACAACTGTATTACTAACTTAAGAACTGCAGTGAGTCACTTAACAACTGACAGCAAGATAGGTCATACAGTGAGGCAAAATTCATCCAACCAATGTTTTGCTTAAGAACAGAAATTTTGGACTCAATTGTGGTTTTAAGTTGAGGACTACCTGTAATTTCTAGTTCTCAGGAGCTAGTTTTAATATATTGTTGAATATTGGTTTTGTTTTAATCTTTCATTTCTCACCATTAAACTATTTTGATTTCTAGAATGTGGAACAAGGCCTGCAGTGGATGAGTCCATAATGGCCTCCCGGATTGTAGGTGGACATGATGCTGAACCTGGGGCATGGCCATGGCAAGTCAGTCTTCAGATTCATTACAGTGACAGAGCATATCGTCATATATGTGCAGGAGTTTTAATCAGTAACAACTCAGTGCTGACTGCAGCACATTGCATTCAAGAATATCCGTATGTATCTTTCAGTTCTAAATAGTTTTCTGTCCATTTTTGGTGCATATGTACATAGAAATAGCAATAGACTTACATACCACTATAGAGGTGCTTTGCAGCCTCTCTAAGTGGTTTACAGAGTCAGCATGTTGCCCCCAACAATCTGGGTCCTCATTTTACTGACCTCGGAAGGATGGAAGGCTGAGTCATCCTTGAGCCAATCTAGATCAAGCTGGCAGTAGGCAGGGTTAGCCTGTAATATTGTATTCTAAGTACTACGCCACCATGGCTCTGGTGAAGATGTGTATATACACACAGACACACTTTGAAACCTGGATTTACAAGATTATGTGGCAACAGACTGATTGAGGAATTCATCTTCCAAAGAAAGAAGGAATGTTTTGGGAAAAGGAAATGAAAACAGGAGACTTCCTTTTCCCATTAATTGGTACACGTTTACATATAATATACCCGTTGTATTTGAAAGGGGAAAAATAGGAACCAGGGCAACAAAACATTTTAATTAATTCCTGTAAAATAAGTCATTTCTTTCGACTTTAAAAATTCTATTTAACTATACCAACCATTCTCTCCCTGCACAAATAATCCCCCCCAAAACACGAATAGACAGACAGACACACATTTCCCTCTGTCCTTCCATATGAAATGGCAAAAAAGAAAATGAGATGTTTCATTGGGCAAGGATAGGAAGGGCTACCATTTCTCCTCTGCAAGACATGATAACCATTAAGTGGAAGCTGCCATATGGTAGTCTGGATTTTTGCAGTCCCAGTATGGAATCTATAATGGGAAGAATAGCCAAGCTGGATGGAAATAAAGTGAGAGGAAAAATGAAAAGAGAAGGAAAAGAGGAGAAACTTGTTTATATATTATATAAAGAGATCAAATTGTGTGATGCATATAATTACATTACAGAGTGTGCAGCATTATGCTTGTGGGAAGTACCTAAAGGAAAGAGCTGGTTTAACTCAGAGAGTGCTGTCAGTTATTTATTTATGAATCTCCTTCCTATACTATTTCCTTCTTCCACATATCTTTTGCTTATAAGGGCAGGAGATATTCTGATATCTTAACCTACAGATTGAGTTTAATAAGTGTAAAAAAAAAAACCTTAAAAAGCATTTATTGTAGGCTTCAGTGTTTGTAGGTCGAGAACCAAAAAAATACATAGCACAAATGCCAAGATAATTGCAATTAATAATATAGGTTTATTAATCAAGTCCAGTTGCTTAATGTTTTGCATCAATCTCTGGCATTCAAGAGAAATCTTCAAAGCTTTTATCAGCTAACTTTGTACATTCCAGAAAAAGATATTGTCCAGGCTTTCTTAAATACATTTTATTGTTGAACTATATGTCTTTTCCAAGCCTGAAAGCATTCAACATCTAGGTTTGGGATGAGGGGGAATTATGGTAAGTTTCAGCTGTTTATGAATCCATTATCTTTTGAATTTCAAATCAGGACAGGGACTGGTACTATTAATTGCCCTGTAAGATTTCACAGGTTGCACACATCTGCCATTTTCACTTTAGAACAAATCCTACAGATCACAAAATAAGCTATCTTTAGGAAATGCAAGTGGAAGAAATATAGACTACTTGTGTGCAGCTTTTGCATCCTCAGGGGCCAGTATATGTCCCTCTTTGCATTTTTGGGAATCAGTGTCCAGATGTGGAAGACTGAAGAGCAGTGATAAAAGTAGATATGGAGGAAAGAAGAGTCAAGAGATAGGAAAGTAGGGAAAATATATAGGAACCTAGAAAGACCAAAGCAATTAGGGACAAGAATGACAGTGGTGGCAAAATAATCAAACAGGACCAAGGACTGGCAGCAAGAGAGCCAAAATCCCGACAATTTGACTGAAGAACGGAAGAAGTCAAGATGAAAAAAAATGAGGTGGGGCAAAGCATCTAGCTTCAAGAAAAAGAAGCTGGATTTGATACTTTGTGCTTCTTGCTCAATACTGGTATTAAATTTCTATAGAAGTAACTTTCCTGGGCTCTCACAAGCTTAAGTACTGCCAATAACATATTTTGATGGGTATTAATTCTGGAATATATTACTAGCAGCAAAAATTATTTCTGTAGTTCTTTGCATTAGTCCTCACTCTATGCTGACTTCCAGTTTCTAATAGGAATCCCTTGCTTAATTTTGAACACAAACTGCCTTCACTTTAATGACACAGACAAGATTTTCGCAATAGATTCAAATCTGAACATTCTTGAAGTGAAATTACTGAATTATTTTGACTCTGTTATCAGTAACTCTGATGTAATAATTCTATAGTATCTATTGACTCTTACGGACCTTTGATTTTTCCCCCCTAGGAAATTAAGCAACTGGAAGGCTGTAGTTGGTTTGCATCATCTTTACATACATTGGCCTTTTTCTAAAGAATATAATGTCAAAGATATCATTATCCACTATGGATATGAATTTGGAACTTTTGAAAATGATGTTGCCTTGTTCAGACTGATGCAATTTGTGAAGTACAATGACTATGTCCAGCCTATCTGCTTACCTGACTCTGCTCACTTTCTGAGTGATAAATCTAAGAATCCATGTTATATAAGTGGGTGGGGAAGCACAAAGGAAGAAGGTAAATCTATTTTTTTTACTTGAATATTAAGATCAAGATTTTAGTGTTTTAAACTGCAGTCATATTCACAAATTAAATTAAATCATGGATAATAGTAAATGTACTCACTAAAAAGTTACCAGCCATAGTGATAGTACTTTTTTAATCACCTTTTTACCAAACTTTCTAGATACTTTCTACATGTATGCATAAATAACACAATATATTCATTTTTAAAATTTTCTTTTTTTTCTGGATTTTGAAGTTTTAAAAGTAATGCTTTTCAGAAACATTATAGAAGTGATGTTATTATCAAATAAATCCAATTTTGTCTGGATGTAACAGTTAGTGGAATTTTCTTCTCTTGTTCTTGCATGCATTATTGACAAAATCTGGACAGGACAGAACAGCAGTTTATTTCAACAAATGGACAAATTTTAAAGGTGTAAAACCTGTGGGCTTCTATACGTTGCTAAGTGACAGCTTTCACTGCCTTGGTAAGGGTAAAAGATGCTGAGAATCAATACTATAACATCTGGAGGGCCAGAATTTACGATTTCTCAAAGCAGTGATAAGCCCTCCAGATGTTGCACTATGATTCCCAGCATTTTTTCATCATCACAATGTTACTCTTAGCCATGCCACTGGCATGCCTACCATGCTACTGGTATATTACCAATAGCATAGGATGCAGGCTAGTCCATTACTGTTAGATATTATCTACAGTACCCAGGATTGATGGAAATACCACTAAATGATCAATGAAAATTCAAAGCAAACTCATTCCAAATGCAATATTCTGATCTAAAACAAAAAAAAATTGAAATTTTTTATGGCTTAGTATGATGGTGTAATGCTTTGTGAGATGATAGCTTACTGCACAGATAACATGAATTTTAAAATTCTCCATAGTGATATTTGACCTTAATACCGTCATTCAGAGTTGCAGTAATGAAAAGATGAAAATGAATAGATTGACAATATAGCAGTCAAACAAATAATATGGATTTGTTATATAAAATTTGCAAAGATTGTTAATGACTGTAGATACAGTATGAAATATATGGGGCAGAGAATTTGACTTATAGTCCTAAAACCTTCAAAATTCCATCAGTTTTCCCTACCAGATTCCTTACCCCATCCCTACATTACACAAACATACTTCCAGCTTTATTTTATGCTTTCATTACAGGTAAAGGTCAACATATATTACAAGAAGCTCAGGTTGACATTATTCCATTGCAAATCTGTAATAGCTATGATTGGTATGCAGGCACAGTATCCCTGAAAATGATTTGTGCTGGTTCTGAAAGTGGACATGTTGATAGTTGCCAGGTAAATGTTAATTATTTCATTATAAAAATAGTTGTGAAACTATCTTCTACTGCTTTTGCTTGATCAGTTTTTAATAAGTTGAAGCACAGAAGTATGCCAAAATAATAGGATTACAATCACTTTGGGAAGAAAAAAAATAGTTGATGACAGACTATGTCATAAAATGGTTATTTGAATTTTTATAGTAAAATTCAAAGGATAGTTTGCTTTTTCTAAAATCATTAGATTGTTACAAAAGTGACTGTTAATGCCCACAAAGAGAAAAACCAGTCAACTAACTCATTAAAAATAATAATTCCTGAAAGCAAAAAGATGTTACAAAAAACTAAATTTCTTATAGTAATATGTGATATATTTTTAATTTATGTATATGAACATGAATATAAAGAAAAATAAATCATCGTTTTTTCAGTCTTTCAGTGAAAGTTTTAGTAGTGGCATAGCAGTACTGTGGCATAGCAGTGGGGCATCCCATCCATCTTTATAATTTGGTAACCACCCAGTCACTTTATAGGGGAGATGGGTGGCATAGAAAATTAATAAATAATAGCAGATACCCTATTTTCCCCAGAATAAGACATCCCCTGATAATAAACCCAATCAGGCTTTTGAGCGCATGGCAATAAAGCCAAGTGCTTATTTCAGGGTTCAAAAAAATATAAGACAGGGTTTTATTTTCGGGAAAACATGGTATTTTTTTCTGATTCAGATTACTTTACCTCTTTTCAGAATAGATCACTTGGAAATACAGAGTGATTCTCAATATCTGTGTACAAAAATGCTTGATGGTAGATAAGCCCCTAACATGTTGGGCTGACACTAGTGAGACCCTGGTTCCAGATTGCCCTCAGTATTTGTAAAATCTACTTCAGAAGGCTGTTGTGGGAAAAATAGGAGAGATTGCTATGTATTCTGCCTTGATCTTATAAATGATATGTATTTTATGAATAAATAATCTGCAATTTACCCAATCAAGGTATCAATGTATGTATATTAAAGTAATTTAATTTTAAATCTTGTGGTCCAACAAAAGCAAATATTTCCCCTTCAGGATATTCAGATTTCCAAATGATCAATATTTTCATTTGATATGTCATGGCAACTATAACTCAGACAAATAGGATTATATGCTAAATCTTCAAAATAGCAATAAAGCAACACTTAACTTGTCTTATCTTTATTTTTTACATTGTAGGGAGACAGTGGTGGTCCTCTGGTGTGCTATTTCCCAGATACAAACAAATATTATTTAATAGGAATCACAAGTTCTGGGGTTGGCTGTGGCAGACCAAAATTTCCAGGACTCTATGTGCGTGCTTCAAGTTACAAAAAATGGATACATTCATATTTATCTAACAAAACAAATACTGTAAGCCTTCAGCTTGTCTTAATTTTGGGAACTGCTGTATGGATAACGTTCCATATTGCATAAAATTCAAATTTTATTGAAATAGGGTAATAGCTGATTTTAAGGTTTTTTTCTTTCCATTGCAAACATAACATTTTCCAGAAAATTCTCAGTAATGTAATTAATTGATTTAAGTGGTAATTTAATATAATAAACTTAGTATTCTAATCTTAGTATTATAATTTGCTATTTATGCACACATACTTAGAACTTAACATTTACTTAATCTACATTTTAAATATAAGCACCACTGTTATATACCGCTTATGAACTATAAAATATATAAAAACGATCACACTATTAAATTTTTTTATTTATTTAAAGACTCTATAATCGTTTAATGAATTCAAAGTCCTGTCTTACATATGTTGCTAACATTTCCATACTGTTTACAGCATTTAAAAAATAAATGTTATTTTACAAATATGTGAAATTGCAGAAGAAAATATAAATAGCTATTCTCTTTCAACTGATTACATCTTAGAAGTAAAAACAGAGACACATATATAACATAATAAAGTGACTAAATTAGTGGATCAGAGAAATGTTATGGATATAGTTTATTTGGAGTTCAATAAGGCATTTGGCAAAATAAACCACAACTTTCGTCTTGGTAAGATAGAACAATGTGGGATAGACAGTACCACTACCAAATGGATTTGCAGTTGGCTGACCAAATGCACTCAGTGTATGGTCCTTAATGGAATTACATCTACATGGAGGGAAGCATGTAGTAGGGTACTTCAAAATTTGTCTTGAGTCCAATGCTCTTCAGCATCTTCATAAATGATCTAGATGAGGGATAGAAGGGGAATTCATAAAATTTGCAGATAACACCAAGCTGGAGGGGAAGGGGGGAGAATTGGCAACACCTTGGAAGATAGACTCATGATTCAGAAGGATCTTGACAGACTAAAGGACTGAGTCCTAGCCAATGAGATGCAATTCCGTGGAAGAAAAGCAAGGTTCTGCACCTAGGCAGGTAAAACTAAATGCACAGCTATAGGATAGGTGGTAGCTGGCTCAACAATAACTACAAGAAGTATCTTGGTGTCCTAGTGAATCATCACTTAACTTTGAGCCAGCAGTGTGCTACAGCTGCCAAAAAAGCCAACGCAATCCCGGGTTGCATCAACAGAAGGGCAGCATCAAGAAGTGATAGCACCTTTTTATATTGCACTAGGAATACTGCATCCAGGTTTGTTTACCACGATACAAAAAAGATGTTGAGACACTAAAATGAGTGCAGAGAAGAGCAACAAAGATGAGGGGCTAAACTGTAGGATGAATATTTAAGGGAACTAGGTAAATCTAGCCTAATGAAGAGAAGCATTAGTGATGACATGATAGGTGTCTTCCTATACTTACTCTCCAAAGCATCTGAGGACAGGGGAAGAAGAAAGGTGGGTGTTCGTTAAAGAGGGATCCAATCTGGAAGGAGAAATTTCCTGACATAAGAACAATTATTCAATCAAACAGCTTGTCTCCTAGAGTTGTGGGTGCTCTGTCACTGGAGGTCTTCAAGAACAGATTGGACAGCTACCGGTATTTATCCGCTCAAAATCATAAGCACAATTGTAGTTTTACTTAGAGACCACTCTGCTTAATGACTAATTTTGGTAGCTAAACAATGACTGCTTCATCATTCTTTCTCTTCATACAGTAAAGTACCATTCACTTAGCCTTGAGGCAACAGAAAAATGATACCATCAAAAAAAAAAACATGTCCTCATTGCTAATCCATATCTTGCCGCAATGGCTTCTGGGCTGGTTTGTCACCTGATGGCATCCCAATTTCAGGTGTAAGGGACATTTTAATCCAAATCATTCATTAAACTTTCTAAACTATCCACTCTCTTACGGAATATCACCAAAAAGAAAAATCCACCAATCAGAACATTTGGAAGTTTAGCCAACTGTCAAAATGTGCAGCCTCCTCAAGTATGCTGACCAGTTGATCCACAGAGTGTGAAAGCTAACCTATTAGGCAGGAGAGGTTTCCTGCTTTTGCTAGGCAATCTGCCTTCAGCTCTCCAAGTGGGTTTATTTTGACAGTGGGGATGTAATCTTTTCAAAGAACACTAGTCATACTCAAAACTATTGGAAAGCTGAGCCATGTAGTATGGGTGTGGGTGTGGGTGTGGGTGTGTGAGTGTTGCCTGATAAAATGAGAGAGGTTGTCCTGGAATTGTTATATTCTGAGCACAATTAGATTAATTTTAGAAGTCCATCAGACAACTCATGTGGATAGTGACAGACAACTCATGTGGATGGTGACAGACAGCTTGGCTTGGCTGTCTCAGGAATTCTGGGAGTTGAAATCCACAGGTTGTAAAAGGGCCACATTTGCCCACCCCTGGACTAGAGGAATGCATATTAATGTGGCCATGAGGAAGACCTAATTCTTTGTTCTGAGTTTGCCATATTGGGCTTATAGTATCAGAACCTTGAATGTTGCTGAAGATATTTGGCTGCTGTATATTCACTAGAAAACTAAATAAGAGGAGAGATACCCTTTATGCATGCATGCTTATAAATAATATGAGTCACTACTCATTGTTCTTTTTCATTTTTCAAGGAGATAGTGGTGCATAAATGCTTTTTATCAGATTCTAAATACTACATTGTAGGAAACACCAGCTATGGTATTGACTGTGGTCAATTAAAATTTCTAGGAATTTACACTAATTTACACACATGTTCTGTGTGAGGAGACAACTTAGCGAAACCAACACTGAGCATTCAGTAGCTTCTTCTTTTTGCTTGTGATGTGGAACATTTTCAAACGTGTGAAGCAACAAAACATGGTTTTTAATGTGCTATAAATATATCACATTGTTTTTAAACACATTGAATTATCTTGCAATCTCATTATTTCTGCAAAAAATATTATTTAACAATAAAGTCTATCATTTTAATTTGCTCATTGATATATTAAAGCACGCATTTTCGTCTGTAATGAACTCCATAATGCTCTTCATTGTTGTAGGATAGAAAGCCTGTTTCTTTCTGTCCCATATTATAGCAAACAAAATCAAGGTAGGGTTGAGTTAATAGGTGCATTCAGCTGCCCAGAGGAGGGAATGAGAGTGATGTTGTGGTTAAGGTATCAGACTGGCACCTGGAGACCCAGATTCCAATTTACCTTGAGCTACAGAAGCTCAATGAGCCATCATTTCCCCTCAGCTCAAGTGCCCAACCAAAGGTTGCTGTGCAGGATTGTGGGAAGGAAAATGGGAAGAGGGAGGACTACTGTATGCCTCAAGTTCCTGAATGAAAGACCAAATATAAGTCTAGGCTATAAATACATTTATTTGTTTTCCCTTCTTATATATGCATAAAGGTATCTGTCAGGCTTCCTTTTCCTTCATAATATAGAAATTCTCTTACATGAAGCAGACCACACTAGTGTGACACAGAGTTGTCTATACTTAATGGCAGCTAATGGGCTTCAGCCGGGCAAAAATTAAAAGTCTATCATGGACTCCTGTAACTCGGTCTCCTTCCTCATCTGTTTCTTTGTCCATTCCATTCAATAAGTCCCATTTCATCAATTTCATGCCTATTAAAAAGATACAGGAAGATAAGCGGCGTATAAATCGATTACTTCACGGGGATTAGAATCGCATCCTGACAATTGGTAAGTAACCGCAGGGGAGCGGATTAAAACCACTCTCCCTTTCTCTTCCCCTGATCCACAACTCGGACATTTAACGCGTCGGCGAAGCCCGTCGGAGGCCGAGTTCCAAGAAGCTGTTGCGGGAAGGCGCGTGAACCACTTCCCTTGGCCTGGTTCAACCGCCCCGCCAGCTCCTTCCAAACTCCTCTGCTACGGCCGGCGAGCGGGAAAAGAGGCCGCGATTTTCTTCCTTGAGAGGATGATTAACCGGAGTTTCCTACTCGCGGCCATTTCCCTTTTTCCCCTGGCGCTGTTCTGCTCTTCCCTTGCGAAAGATGGAAACGGTGAGGCGACTTTCTCCCGCTTTCGGTAGTGGGTTGGGCGGGCGCTTAGCCTAGGCAGGCTCGGCTCGGGGCGATGCCAACGAGCAAGCCTGGGTACGACGCCGGCAGGCCTTCGTACCCAGGAAGGCGTATAGGCGCCAAGCGCTCGCGGTCCGCTCCCGGCTCTTACTTTGCGGCATCTCTGCCTGGCAAACCCAAATAGCCGCCTGGTTCATTTGAAGTAGATATACCGGTACCTTCAGGAACAAATTTTGGAAACTGGCTGGCTTTCTTTTTTAAACTTAAATTGGACCTTCATAGAATCAGTGGGCTGGAAATGACTTCGGAGTCTTCTAGTTCAACCCCCAGCTGAAGGAACAAGCCTTATCAGTTAAATGGTTGTCTTATCTATTCTTGAAAGTCTGCAAACAAAAAGCATCCACAACTCTAGGAGGCAATCTATTCCACTGATTAATTGCTCTCACTATCAGAAAATTTCTCCTTACTTCTAAGTTGGATTTCTTTTTGACAGGTTCCACTCATTACTTCTTGTCCTGCCCTCTGGTGCCCTATAGAATAAGTCAATCCTCTCTTCTTCGTGACAGCCCCTCAAGCACTGGAAGACACCTATCATATTCCCCCCAACCCTTGGCTTCAATAGGCTAGATATGCCTAACTCCTCCAACTATTTATTCATTGTATAATTTAGCCTCCAGACACTTTATCTTTTTTTATTCTTCTCTGCACACTTTCCAGGATCTCAGCATCTTTATTGTACCATGGTGAGCAGAACTGGATATAGTATTACACAAGCTATTCAGGTAGTCCTCGACTTTGGACCATTGATTTAGTGACTCTTTACAGCACTGAAAAAAGTGTCTTATAACCATTTTTCACACTTAAAGTCTGTTGCAACATCTCCATGGTCCCTTGATCAAATTTTGGGTGCTTGGCAACTGGCTCGTATTTTGGGGCTTGGCAACTGGCTTGTATTTATGATGATTGCGGTTTCCCAGGGTCGTGTGATCACCTTCTGACAAGCAAAGTGAATAGGGAGGCCAGATTCATTTAACAACCATGTTATAATTTAACAACTGCAGTGATTCACTTAACAACTGTGACAAGAAAGGTAAAAGCAAAGCTCACATAACAGCTATCTTGCTTAGAAATAGAAATTTGGGGCTCTATTTGTGGTCATAAGTCAAGGACTATATGTATTGAGTCATACATTAGCTTGAGTGACAGATACAGCCCACTTTGGAATGCTCTCTGATTCTATACATGTCTTACCTCACTTTTCAATTTTTATATTAATAGTCTAGGCAAGTTAGGATTTTTGTCCTAATCTATATATGTTTACATTACTTACACTAACACATTTTTCACAGGGATGGGAAATAATTTTGGAATTCTTAACTCAGGTGGTGTAGCCAAGAAATTTGATAATGTTGCTTCTCATTTAGTTCTAAATTATTGCCAAGTGTTTTTGAAAGATCAAGAAAACAAGCCCAGAGCAAATGGGACAGATATCCAATATAGTATGCTCTAAGCTCTGTTCGGGATGTGGTGGCTCAGTGGCTAAGATGCTGAGCTTGTCGATTGAAAGGTCGGCAGTTCAGCGGTCTGAATCCCTAGTGCCGTGTAATGGGGTTAGCTTCCGTTACTTGTCCAACTTCTGCCAGTGTAAATTAGCTAGAGTTTTTGATTCTCCAAAATAGCCCATGAAGGATAGTGCCTAAGATTCAGAAGGGAGGAGGACATGCTCACATCAGGATAAAATGACCAGTGTTGGATTGATGATGATCTGACTGTACCACTGGCAACAACCCCTCAGATTTTTCATACCTTGAAGCTGAAAATGATCACAATTAGCCTAAGGGAGAAAAATACCCCTCAACTTAGAACAGCTGAAGATAGTATAGTACTTGCTCAATTATAGATTAACAACAAAATAAAGGCAGTGCCATGAGAATGTGGCAGAAAATTATTATGTACAAACCAATGTAAAACCAATGGCCATGGCTTTCTATATAATACAATCTCAAGTTTAAATTAAATCATAATAATTTCTGTTATTATTGAAAGCGAATATAAAAATTACAGATAAATTAGATTGTTAAATGGGTTTGTATTTGCTAAGGTAGCAGAATACCGACTGAAAGGTAAAAAGGTCTATCTATCTGTCATCTATCTATCTAATTTATATAGATGGCCATCTCGCACACAAGGACTCCAGGCGTCATCCGTAATGTATATTGCTTACATGTTGAAGTTTATCTGGTTACCTTAAAAGTTGATTGTTGGTATGCCTTTCTGTAGAAAATTGATACCCTGTGTGATACCCAGTGCTTAGTTTATAGATCTGTTACCCTGATGTGCACTATTTCAGTGGTGTATGTAAGTCATGCCTAGTGTAATGCAATATACTACTGATTTTTAATGTAGAATGTTATATTCTATACATCAGTGCTCCACAAACTTTTTCTTTATTACCCAAAACTGTTGATCAAAAAGTTCTTTCTACCCAATGTAGGTAAAGCACTAACAATATAGAAAAACATATAGGTTTGTGCTGTTATTACGCAAAGAAAAACCATTTTTATTCAATTTTGGGTAATTTATGCAGGTTTGGGGAGCATTGCCATATAGTATAATCTAGTAAGTCTGAGCTATATGTGGACATGAAAATCCCTGTAGTACATGTTGTTCTTCTAGAGGTCTTTGTAAATAAAAAGGCAACATCTTTAAAAGGAGTTCAACTTCTAATAACTTCATGTAGTTCTTTGTAGCAATGTAGGAGGAGTTTGGCACTGCCTTTTTTCAGGATTTTTTGTTTGTTTGACCTTAATAATGTAATTTATAGACCTGGAATTCTTAGAAGGTTCCGGCCTCTATACCAGCCAGGCCCAATCCTACTTAATTTCCAAGTCCATTCAGAGTCAGCCTGATGCTGAAATAGTTTCAGATACATTCAGGCAGAGGTATGTGGTTGGATTTCCATTAAAGTCTATTATATTTTAAATAACTGGGCTTTACTACAAAAGTGGGGTTTGGATTTGTGCTCACTTACTGGTTCCCCGAGACTGTGTTTAGCAAGAGAACAGATATGTAGCTATATATATTATAGACTTATGAGCTTAATTAAAGGACCAACATTGTAGGAGATTTGGCAGCTGATGGGTAATTTTCAAGAAAAAGAAAATGATCAATGAAAAGCACCACAGAAATGTGATCTTTCCCTTTGCTTCATGACTGCTAACTTCTCTGGAGAAAAGATCTGAAGGGAGGTGGGATTTATTTATTTTATGATTGCTTGTTGGTGTTTGAAAGCCCCTTTGTGAGATTTATGCCCAGTAATGTGGAATAATAAATAGAGTTTTTAATCAATATCTGTATTGCCAAGTGTTGGCCAATGTCAAGTGCTAGACAATTGGTTCTTTGAGGATCCAGAGACAATAAACACACCAGTAAGTAACAGGTTTTAAAGCTTTATCATTAAGTTTAGTAGACAGATTTAAACAGAAATACATGTCAAACAACAAATCTCTGTTCAGTTATTGAAATCTCCAGTGGTAGAATAACAGAGAGACTCCATGACAGCCAGTGCACACAAGACCCAGTGCTTGGTCTGGGTGAAGCTCCCATCTGAAGGGGCAATATCACTATTTTATCAAAACCTGGGACCAAAACCTCATGACCTTATTTCCATGATATCAAGAATGCAAGATTTGACCTTGACTAGATTGAACATTTGTTTCTCATGCAAACTGACAAAGCAGGGGTGAAATGCTTCTGGTTCGGACCAGATCACCCAATCCAGTAACGATGGGAGTGGGTAATTCAGAGAACGGGTAGCAAAAATCTCTGCCCACCCCCCACCTCCATGCCCAGCTGAGCCGTGTGACCATCAGAGGCTTTTTTTTTTAACTTTTAAAAACATTTTTTCTACAGATATTCAAGTAGTGAAGAAAGTAAAATATTTGTGCATGCAATTAACTTTAAGGTGTATCACTGTGAAGGAAGATAATTTCTATAAACAGAAATCAAATTGAGATTCCATTTTCCATTTGGAAAAATGGAAAAACTTGCAATTATCACTAATGGGAAGAATAGCGTTAATTAAAATGAACATATCAAGAATTTTGTTTCTCTTTCAAACGATTCTGATAAAGTTGGAGAAAAAATATTTTAAAAATTTGAATAAAAGGATGTGAAAAAATACATGGCAAGGAAAAAAAGCAAGAATTAATCTTAAATTGCTCCAGGATTATAGAACTAGAGGAGGGTTCGGCCTACCAAACTGGGAACTTTACCACCAAGCGGCAATGTTAACTTGGGTTAAAGAATGGATTGTATTGAGAAATACAAGATTATTGATTTTGGAAGGTCATGATTTGCAACTAGGTTGGCATGTTTTTCTATGGTATGGAAAAAATAGGATACATGGATACTTTCGGAGACATAATGTAAGGAATGGTTTGTTAATAGTATGGGTGAGAGTGAAAGAAGAACATTATATGAAAATATCAATGTGGCTTTCAACAATAGAAGCGTTGACACATCCAAATATGATTAACATGGAATGTGAGATATAAGGACATTTTAATAGAGAAGGGAGAATTAAAACAGAAACAAGAACTAAAAAAACAAGGAATTGCGACAGATTGGTATACGTGATTGCAAATACAATCAAGATTCGATAAAGACTTGAAACAGTATGGTTTTAATTTGGAAAAATCAGAACTGGACAAGATATTGACGAAATGATGAAAAATGAAAAATGATTAAGAAATTGTATAATTATTTATTGCAAATTAGATTAGAAGGTGAAGAAGTAAAAGAGACAATTGTAACACAGGCAAAAAATTTTGGTTATACAATAGAATTAGAGAGATGGCAACAATTATTGGAAAGGAATTATAAATTAACAATGGCAACTGCATTTAAAGAAAACCTATATAAAATGTTTTATAGATGGCATATGTCACCAGAAAGGTTAGCAAAAATGTTTAAGGATAAATCAGCTAAATGTTGGAAATGTTTGCACTTGCCGGGATCATATTATCATATGTGGTGTCGTGTACAGAAGCAAAAAATTATTGGACTAGAATACAGACATGGTTAGAGGAAATGTTACACCAGCATATAGAATTAAACTTTTCTGTTGGGTATTTTACCAGAGAGATATAGTAAAGAAGATACATATTTAATTATACACATAATAACAGCAAGAATTGTATTTGCACAAAATTGGAAGATAGAAAAAATCTCATCAGAAGGTGAAGTAATAAAGAAGATTTTAGATTGCGCAGAAATGAACAGATTAACATTAAGAATAAAAGATAAAGAGGAATTGGTGTATTTCAAGACATGGAGACAATTTTATGTATGGTTAGAAAAGAAATATGAATAAAAGATGACAGATTAATAAATTGGACAATGAAAAGGTAAATGAGAGAGATGACAAAAAAGAAATAGAAACTCAGATGACACCTGTGTAAATGGAAAAGAAGGGGTATGGGGAGGAAGGAAAAAATGTTACTACATAAATGTACAATCATGATGATATATGTGTAATTGGTAAAATAGAAAAGAAAGCATATATTAATAGAAAATTGGGGCTGCTCAGATACCAATAGGGGAAATATTGCACAATAATGGAGAGAGAATGGAGAGAGGAGTAGAGGGTAAGATAGGAGGGGAGGAGAGAGAGGAACAGAAGAAAGAGAAAAGAAGGGGAAGAAAGGGAGGGGAAAAAAGAAAGGGGGAAGAAGGGAAGAGTGTGGGAAAGAAAGGGGAAGGAGAGGAGGAAAGGAGCATAGGGGAGTAATGCCTCCTACAAAGGCAGCATTTAAGATCCAGCTGCTGCAATTACTTGTGAGTCCAATCCCAGGCAGGCTCAAGGTCGACTCAGCCTTCCATCCTTTATAAGGTGGGTAAATTGAGGACCCAGTTTGTTGGGGGCAATAAGCTGACTTTGTATAAATATAAATATACAAAAGTATGAAGGCTATTGCTTAACACACTATAAGCCGCCCTGAGTCTCCGGAGAAGGGCGGCATATAAATCAAATTAAAAAAAAAAAAGGTAGAAAAGGATAGAAGAAGGCAAGGAAGGGAAAGAGAGAAGAAGGAGAAGAAGAATTGTTGTAAAATAAGGGAGAAAAAAGGGTAGAACAGCAACCCCAAATATAATTTTAAAATCTTCTTTTTCTTTACAAAATATATGTATATGTGTGATTAACTATGGATAAGAGAATGTACATTTACAATATGTTTATAAGAAATAAAATAAAAAACTTAAAAAAAAAAAAAGAAATAGAATGACTGGCAAAAGAAAGCAAAGGTAGTACCAATAGGTGCTTTTAGTACAATCCCAAAACAACTGAAGCACTACTTGAACACTAATGGCATTGACAAAATCATCAGTCGATTGCAAAAGCTGCTTTATTCAGAATAGCTTAGTTCCTGTGACAATATCTTTATCACCATCAACCATCATTATCTGCCTATACCAGGTCTCTGGGAAGGACTCAGTAGGTGGATAAAAATTCAAAATTCAGTCTGAACATCTGGTTGACTGTGCAATGAATAATAAGAAAAGTCTGGGTCTAATTTAATATATATATATTTAAGCAACTGTACAAGTTACAATGGCACTGAAAAATGAGATGTCTTTGAAGTTGCAGCTGTCGCAGCATCCTCACGGTCATATGAACACAATTCGGGTGTTTGGCTACTGGCTCATGTTTATAGTGGTCACAGTGTCCCACAATCACATGATCATCAAAAACCAGCTTCTGGTGGTCAATGGGAAAGTGGGCTGGAAGTTGCAAGTTATGGTCATGTTAGGATAGAATAAAGCTGGAAGGGACCTTGGAGGTCTTCTAATATTCTAGACCAATCCCTTGCACCATTTCAAACAAGTGGCTGTCCGATCTCTTCTTAAAAATCCCAGTGATGAAACACCTACAACTTCTGAAGGCAAGCTGTTCCACTGGTTAATTGTTCTCAGTTAGGAATACTGCTATCATGTCCCCCTTAGTTCTTTTCTCTACACAAGCCATACACTATTCCTGCAACTTCATACATTCTCACACTTAATGACCTGCAGTGATTCACTTAACTAGAAATTAATCCAAAGACTCAGAGGTGTGTTCATTCTGATTCAGAAGTACCAAAATTTCAGTAGTTTCAGAGCACCCAGAAATTTTTGCTGCTTGTGATGTTCCATGAAAGCATTAGCAATAAGTTGTCCTGCTATACAAACTAAGTAATTTTTCTGCAGTATAAATGAATTAATAAGGCCTTTTTCGTTAATTTCTGTGAACAGCTTTTATTCTATCCTGAAAACAAGTATTTTTTTAAAAATGAAAATGAAGAGAATATATACTTTAAATGTTTCCCACTGAGTTATTTACAGATCCACTTCTCATCTCCACTCAAGGTAAGTAAATGGAAATAAAATAAAGGAGGAAAAGGAAGTGTTTTCCATCATATTGAAATAGAGCAAGTAATTATGGTAAGAAATAGTTTAAAAATATTTATTGAAATCAACTTCTTGATTCTTTTTGACTATGTATGCATGTAGATGTGTGTACTGTATGGATTTATGAGAAAAAACGCCAACTGAAAAGTATGGCTATTCAGAGAAACCCTAAAGTTTGCATTTATAAAGTCACATCTAACAATTGTGATTTCATTTCTAGAGTGCGGAATAAGGCCTGCTATAGGCATATCAGGGAGTCGGATTGTAGGTGGAAATGCATCTGAGGAGGGGGCATGGCCATGGCAAGTTAGCCTTCAAGTATATAATCACGGTGGAGGATTTATCCATTTATGTGGTGGAACTTTACTTAATAACCTCACAGTATTGTCAGCTGCACACTGCTGTATAGGAAGATCGTATGTATTGCCTATCCCTATATCTTTATAGATTTTAGTGTAAGAAAAATACATAGATAAAAATAGGTGCTAAATTTAGAAATGTATAGTTTTAAATATCTATTTTGAAATCATCTTCACCTGAACTGTTTTTCATATTGAGAGAAGTATCTGGAATCTTCATCTGACTTCTCAGATTAGAAATTAACTTTAGGAATAGGAAGAGTAACAGAAAGCCAGTCAATGTATTTTTATGATCTCAGAAGCCAACAGACAAGATCTCCCATCAATATCAAAATTGATTTTTGTAATTGTACATTATCACCATAAACTCCGAAGTAAAGATCAAATCAGATCTCACTAACTGTGGCAACAACTAATTTTTTTTAGGGAACATAACCTCATGATGTTGCTTTCATTTCACTTTTAACCCTCTGCAGGGGCAGTTTACATTAGCTATTCTGATTTAAAAATAGTGTTTTCCCTCTTCTTTGAACATGTCTTGCTCTACAATATAAGATGCCACTTCAACAATGCCAATAGTGATGGTCAGGGCAAGGCTAAACTCCTATTGGTCATTGATTAACCCCGGGGTGGACTTCAAAAATGTCAGCAATGGGTTCTCTGCCCGGTTGCTGGGTGGGTGTGCCATGGTGGGTGTGGCCTAGTCGGCCTGCACCATGGCGGGGGGGGGGGGCATTTTCACCATCCTAAGGCTCTGAAGGCTTTCCTCGAGCCTCTGGGAAGGTGAAAACTGCTTTCTCCGGGCTCTGGAGGCCCTCCCTAGAGGCTCTGCATTTACCTCGCATCCAAAAAGGGCAGCATGGAGACTCCTGGAAGGGGAGGGGGGAAGGGGTGGGTGGATGGGGCCAGCCAGGGGTGGGATTTGGAGGTTCTCCAATCTGGACATAACGTTAGCTACAGGTTCTCCTGAACCCAGGCAAACACATAGCAGCCCACCCCTGTATTAATCTGGATGCACCCCATTCCCTTTGCTGAGTATTATTTTTCAGAGGCATTCTACTTTTAGGAATAAGAGAGTCTGGTTCATTAAAGCTGAACTCTCCCCTTAAAGCAAAGAACAATCTTTCCTGATTTCTTTTGCCACCCCACCCAGGCTGTTGGGGCTTACAAGGATCCCAAGAGAAATGGTGGTGAAAGACCCTTTCTCCAATTAAATCTCCAATCTCAAGAGTGGCAAGGATGACTCATGGTAACAGCACTTAACAACTTGCCTAAAAAACAGATTTCACTTCATTAGCTGATACCTCCCAAGTTATCTGAAACCTATCGTTGTGGAGAAGAGGCAGATTCCATTTTAACATATGCCCTCCTGTCTCACATGTTTTGGGAGAAAAAAATGGGAAGAACTATTTTAAATAGATTTTGTACTCTTCAGGGTGTCACAGGATGGATGGATAGTTTCCAGGAAAGCAGGAAAGCCTCTCCCACTTAACAAGAAAGTATTCACTGTACTGTGATTAAGCTGCAGTATCTGACTCATGGGAAGGGAGGGAATGCCCTTCTGAATTGTCCTATCCTGTGGATCAGATACAGGTAGTCCTCGAGATATGACAGGATTCTAACTGTCCAAAGTTACAACAGATATCCCAAAATTACATATGATCCCATTTCAAAGTTATGATAGTTACAGTACCTCTGAGGTCATTTGCCCTTACAACCAACCACCTCTGCCTCTCGCCTCATCCCTCCCCACCAGGACCCTGAGCACTTATGCTTGCTTCCCATGCCTCCTGAAAATGATTATCATTTTCAGCACTCTGACAGTTCCTTGTGGAAATAGCAGTTGCTTTCAGAACTGTCTGTCCCAATCAGATGCCTGTTGGGAGACTCCAAACTCTTCTGGCTCTTGCTACACTGTGAGAAGCCAGCCCCTCATGCAAAGGCAGCAGCTGTAGGGCAAACATCCCAAAACCTTTCCCTTGCTTTAATCACCTCCTCCCTCCCCCAGAAAGCCACATTTTTTCAATAGAACAACAACAACAACAAAAGCTGGGAAGGTCAGACTTGTTGATCTTTCTCCCCCTCCCAATTAGGTGCTAAAACTAAGCTCTCTGCCCTCAATCTCTGTTCCTTTAAAAACCTTACCTTGACTCCTGGCTGAAGAGTAGAAGGAAGGAAGCAAGGAAGCAAGCACAGGAAATCTTTCTGCAGCTTTTTGCCTTGAGTTGAAAAAAAGCGGCTAAAGCAGAAACAGTCACAACAGAAGCTGGGTCCTAAAGGGAGTCAGAGGCTTCCAAGCTCTTTGCTTGTTTGCTTCTTTCCTCTACTATCAAGAGATTGAATTTTGAAAAATGGGTATCCAGTCATTTATCAAACTTTTCCTCCAGTTGAGAGAGTGAATTATGGATGTTTTTCCTGCTAGCACTTTTTTTAAGCTGCTCCATCTTAGTTTGGTGATACCAATATTACCTTGCTGTTCTTATTCCTGAAAAAAAGAATAGGGCTCAGCAATGTGAGCAATGAAAGTATTCTAGCACGTTTTTGTGCTGCTTTCTAATCAAGGAAAAATATCTGTATGAATAAGATAGGTAATCTTAGGTAGAGAACAGGAAAGATAGAGGAGAGATGAGAGAGAGAAGAGAGAGAGAGAGAGGAGATGAGAGAGAAACCTGTAAATAAAAGCTAAAAGCAAGCAAAATACTGTAGCTACTAGGAAGGAAAGATTTTGTTAATAATGCTATGCCTATAAAGTTGATGTGTTGTTTTTATCTGCATGATCAAGGCTTTTTGATTTTTTTAAGAGTGTTGTCACAATAATATTGTATATAATTGTAAATAAATTGACTCTTAAATTTTTAACCAAAATACCATGAAAAATGCACCATCCACCAATAAGCCAACCCACATTTTTCATGGTGTTTGGTTATAAATTCCATGATCTATTTATACACCAATGGATTTATCTGTAGGTATATTACAGGATATATGGGTGCTTTTGAAAAGTTATTACTGCATATGCCCACATAAAAGCCATCTGTGGATAAGCTGAATGTAATTTTTAGGTGCATTTTGGCATCTTAAGATTTTTGGCTTCTCCACAAGTATCTGCAGTAATATTTTTAAAGTACAATTTGGAAAAATGTATGTGAAGATAAGCTTCATTTAAGGTAGGCATTTCAGGAGTATATAGATACTAAGAATATGTATGGCTTTATAGTTTTTTAGATTTCTGTGTAAGCCACAAAGGTTTTCCAAACTAATTCAGGTTGTTATTTATTACCAAATCCATATAGACTCTGGGCAGTGAACAATAAAACTAAAACATATATACCGTAACTAATACTGGGCATGATTTAATATTTTCATATCATTCTGATCAAGATAGGATTTTAACTGATGCACTAGGCAAAGATGGGCAAAGACTCAGCCAAGCACCCACAATGAGCCATGAGTCATAAACAGTTATTTCAGGAGTACAACCCTTTCCAGATTAACTGCTTTGATGTTTACTGATGTTTACATATGAATAGCAATTTCATCTTGGTAGGATTTAATCTGATCTCTCTCCCCCCCCCCCTCCCCAGCTAAACCCTTACAACCTCCAGACACTGCTTCAGGACTTTGTGGCATCTCCAGATTGGCCCAGAATACCAAATGGGTTATTATCACTTTATTTATCTTGAACTGATGGTTGACCTACCTCTCATGACCTACCTCATGTAACTGTTAAATAACATAGTGTCCCAAGGGCTGGAATGATTAGTGTCCCCTTAAAAAATGTAATTTATGACCATTTTTCAGTCACGATCTTTGCAGCATCCCCATGGTCATATGATCAAAATTCAGGTGCTTGGCAACTGGTCCATAATTATGGCTCTTGCTGTGTTCTAAGGTCACGTGATCACCTTTTGCAGCCTTCTTTCAAGCAGAGTCAATGGGGAAGTCAGGTTCATTTAACCACCAGATTACTAATTTTATCAATTGCAGTGACTCACTTAACAACTATGGCAAGAAAAGTTGTAAAATGGAACAAAACACTGATTTACTGATTTCTCAACAATCTTCAGTGCTATTAACCATGGTTTCGTTCAGGAACAGCTCAGGAGCTTTGGATCAGGGAGGCACCATGTTGATGTTCTACTTTCTTCAGGGCTAGTTCCAGTCAATGCTGATGGAGAAAAGTAAAGACTGAGGCTCTTGTTTTGTGGAGCTCCTTCAGGGTACAGACTCTTCCATTCCTATTTTAACATCTACATGTTAAAATGCAGTTTTACTGGGGTCATCCATCAACATGAGGCCTCATCAGAATGTTGATGATATTCAACTATACTTTTCTGCCTTAGACTGATAAGTGATGCCACTGGAGTTCTTTCAGTGTCTGGAAGCTTTGGAGTCTGGATGGGAAAGAACAGGTTTAAAGTCTGATCTGTAGGTATTAGAACCATTGGATCCAAATATTTTCACTCTGACAGGGGTAGCACTCCTACAGACGGCGCTAGTGAACAGTTTGGGAACCCTCTTGCACTCTGATTCCTTTTCAAAGAGCATGTGGCAGATGTGACCAAGAAGGCTGTTTAGATAGGTTCATCTCATGTACCAATTGAGCCCTTTTCTGGATTGGGAGGCCCTATTCACAGAAACTCAGTTCTACCTACTGTTTGGATTACTGTAAGGCACTCTACATGGAACTACCTTTCAAGTGCATTCAATATTTGACCAGAATGTGTAAAATACAGTGACATGAGCAGTTTTAGGCATTTTAGGTTGCACAATACTGCTGCAGTCTGAATTGCACTGGCTTTCAAGAAGCTTCAAGGTATAATTCAAAGTGCTGGTTTCTACCTATAAAGTTTCACATGGCACAGAGCCAGTTGCCCTATCAGAACTAACAGGGTGGACATGCTCTGACTCCTTCTACTGAACAGTGTCATGGGAGCCAAGGTTGTGCCCTGTCTGTAATAGTACCTGCCCTGTAGAGCACATCTCTCTGGAGATCCAGTTGGACCCCACTTTGTTCGTCTTCCACAAGGCAATTAAACCTGGTTGTTCCCTTAGGCATTGGGGCCAGAATGCTAAGCAATCTCTGCTGTTGAATGGGTTGGTAGGTATTTTTTAAACTAATTGTGAATATATGTTCTTAGATCTTGGGCATGTGTTATATTGATGGTTTTTGATTGCTTTGGTTTATAATCTTTTGTTCTAAAGTCACTGTTGTGAGATAGTTGGCTATATAAAATCTATTTAAATAATAAATTTCAGATAAATTATTTTAGAATTCTTGAATTAGGAATATTGCAATAAATGGTTTGAATCTGATTTTGCAAATGCTACATTTTAGATCAGTCTAAATGACTAAACTGGTTGTATTTTCTATAACAGTGCCATTTTGTCATCATCTGAATAAAACCTGGCTCCATGCTTATTAGCCATGCACACGTTTTGAAATAAACAATTTCATCTCTCTGAAATTACATTTACATAATAATTGCACTGGCTCCCGATGCTCTTCAAGGTTTTGGTTACCACTTTTAGAGAGCTTCATGGCTTAGGACCAGGGTACTTACGAGACCGCCTTCTGCCACCGATAGCCTCTCACCGACCAGTTCGCTCCCATAGAGAGGGGCTCCTCAGGGTGCCGTCAGCCAAACAGTGTCGACTGGCAACCCCCAGGGGGAGAGCCTTCTCTGTGGGGGCACCTGCCATCTGGAATGAGCTCCCCCAGGAGATACGGAGGATTCAGGACTTACGCACTTTCCGCCACGCCCTAAAAACGTTTTTATTCCAACAGGCAGGTCTGGCCTAACTCTCCCTTTTAAATTGGGTTTAAATTGGGTTTTAAATGTTTTATATAAATTGGTGGTTTTAAATTTTTCGAGCCTAAATTTAATCTTTTTAATAGTTTTTAACTTTTGTATGTAAATTGTATTTTATTTTGGCTGTTCACCACCCTGAGTCCCCCTGGGAGTAGGGCGGTATACAAATTTGATTAAATAAATAAATAAATAAATAAATAAATAAATAAATAATTTTAAAAGATACTTTATTTTCTCTTAGGCGTCCAGAGATGTGGAGGGCTGTTATTGGTTTGCATCATCTTTTCAAACATAAAACATACACTATAAAAAGACGCATACAAGCCATCAAGATCCATTATTTCTATCACTCAAAAAGTTATGACGATGATATTGCTGTGTTTCAACTAAGCAAATCTATCACATTTAATGACTATGTTCAGCCCGCCTGCTTGCCTAACGTTACTCTTGATCTGACTTCTGATATGGAATGTTTTGTAAGTGGGTGGGGAATGAAAAAAGAAAAAGGTAAGTGTTTTACTTTTCCTTTAAAGTAATCTATTGTTAAAAGTGAAAATGAGTTTAGTGATCTCAGAAAGTTTATTTGTACTGAGAATAATATTTTCTCATGGGGTGGGGGGGGATGGGGGGGAGGGAATCTTCAAATCGTCCTGACTCCTGGTGACTGCCTGGACAAATCCATGCAGTTTTCTTGGCAACTATATTTTCAGAAGTGCCTTGTGGTTGTCTTATTTCTTTTTTTTTTTATTGAAAAAGTTTTACAATACAGTTTTTAATATCCCTTCCCCCCCCAGCCCAACAACCATCCCCTCCCCTCCCCCCTCACCCTTCCCCCTCCCCCCCCCACTTCCACTATTAAACAATCATATATTACAATCAACAACCAACAACTTTTTAGGTGAGATCTAGCTAACAATATAACAAATTTAAACTTAAATAGTACAAAAAATATTCTAAACTTATAAGATCTATTACCCTCCTAGCCAAATATATAACCACATAAATCATTTATAAAAACTCATAAAAGATCTCGCATACTAAATATAACACTTATCTTTAAAGAAAAATGATACAATAATTTTGAGCATCTTAAGTTTTAGATTAAAATATTTAACATTAACTATAGTTCCCAAAATTTACTCTTAATAATATTTCTTAACCAATCAAGTATAAAAGTCAACATCAAACAGGATAAACAAAAAAGCATCTGATAAAATAACAAATTTAACCTTTTTATTTATTTTTTTAAAGTAGAAAAAATTAAACTAAGCTCATAACATCTTTTTTTTTGAAAAGTATAAAAATATATCAAATTCAAACAGTACATCATCATAAAAATATAATATAAAATCAGTTATGTAATTAATAAACATTATTATAACTCAAGTGCTACTTGAAACTTCTTGCTTTGATGTTTATTCTGCATGTATTCTACCCATTTCTTCCACTACTTAGTAAAAGCTTCATGGGTCCTATCTTTCAGGTATGCAGAAATCTTAGCCATTTCTGCAAAATTAGACATCTTCAGTATCCATTCCTCTATAGTAGGTACACTATCCTTCTTCCAATATTGCCCAATCAGTAATCTAGCTGCAGTAAGCATGTATAAAATTAATCTCGTTTCAGTTGAAGAACTGCCCTTAACTATTCCCAGCAAGAAAAACTGAGGAGAAAATTCAAGCTTCTTCCTCAAAATGTTCTGCATTACCCACCAAAGTTTAATCCAAAATGCTTTCAATTTTCTGCACGTCCACCAAATATGAAAATATGTTGCATCCAAACAATCACACCTCCAACATTTAGATTGAACATTTGGATACATACATGATAACTTTTTAGGATCTAAATGCCATCTGTAAAACATCTTATAAAAATTTTCCCTCAGGTTCTGTGCTTGTGTAAATTTAACATTCTGGACCCAAATCTTTTCCCATGTTTCCAACATTACGGGTTCTGCAAAATTCTGTGCCCATTTTATCATACAGTCTTTAACTAATTCACCCTCTGAATCTCTTTCTAACAATAAATTATACACTTGCTTAATATGCATCGGCCCTTTACATTTTATCTGAGTCACCAAATCTTCTTCATGTAACATTAGTCCAATTTTCTGATCTTCTCTCCATCTCGCTTGAATTTGAAGATACTGCAACCAAGTTAAATTCATTCCTTCTTCCAACAGGATATTCAAAGATTTCAGACTGCATCTGCCCCCATCATTAAAAAGTATCTCTTTGTATAACAACCCCCCGAGTGACTTTATATTTCGCATAATCTGCCCAAGATCCAACCACAAAGGTATTTTGTAATCCAATTGAAGCTGGTGCTTCTTCCAGACTCTCATCAAAGCATGTCTTAGAATATGACTGTTAAATAGTCTATCTCTCTTATCTTCGTAAAGTAAATATGCATGCCATCTGTTAGGATATGGTTTGGGCCTAACAGTTGTCCAGGCAATATATGTATTCTGTTACTTTAAGTTTTAATGCTGCATCATGCTGTAATGCTGAGTCATGCTATAATTAATTGTAATTTAACAATGTATTTAAGCAAGGTACTGTAAGGTATTCAGTTGATGATAAGCAGCTATCATCACGTGCGTGTGTGGGTGGATCTGCTACCATCCGGGGTTTGTGAACCAACTACTGTTTGTTTGGTAAGAGTTTGTTTGGAGTTAACCGGTAAAGACTTGGACTGTTTAGAAGACTACGAGATTGTTTATTTCCCATTATAAAGAAAACTTTTGATAACCCCAGTTTGTATGTATCTCTATCTCAGTGCTCTCAGCAACGTTTCTCTGTGCACTTTACTCTGCTAGTTGTTACACAACAACAATATCCTTAACATTGGTTATGGGCCCAGGGCCAACCAGGACCAACCGGAACTAACTAGGATTTTTTTTTTCAGAGTTAAACTGAGAGCTTGTTTGAGTTTGTGAGTAGTACAAACTGTGTTTGTGATAAACAATCTAAGTGAAGATGGCACTAGAACAAGCAGCAAATTTTTCCATGATAACCCGGCTGGACGGAACGAACTATGTATCCTGGTCTACAAAATGTAGTCTACTTTTGCGTAGAGAAAGACTGTGGGACATAGTTAATAATCCACCGGATGTAACAGCATGGGATCCTGCTGATGAGGAAGATGCCAAGAAAGTAGCCAAGTTTAACAGAGACAATGAACGAGCTCTTTGTATTATTGGACTGACACTGGGTGACCAGCAGCTTGTCCATATCCATGGTGAAGAGTCTGCTGCTAGGTGTTGGACCAAGTTGAAGAGACTATATGTTTGTGACTCTGTGGGTGCTCATATATATCTCACACGAAAATTATTTAACCAACATCTTCTTAAAGGGGGAGATATGATGGCTCATTTGGAATCCATGACCAGAATTTTCCAGGAGCTGCATGAAAAGGAACTTGTTTTCTCTGAACTACAACAAGTTTATATAATTCTTTCTTCTTTGGACGATAGTTATGATAACTTTGTTTCTTCGTTAGAGGTTTTGTCCAGAGATGAACTGACATTGGCTGGCATAACCGGTAGGTTGTTGGAAGAATCCAAAAGAAGACAAGAAAGGGATCAGTTGAGAGTGCAACAACCAAAAGAAGAAAAAATGTACTCAACTGCTTATTTTGTAAAACGTTGTTTTGCTTGTGGGACTAAAGGGCATATAGCTAAATATTGTAAAAATAAGAAAATGCCTGTTAGGGACAATAATAGACACAAGAAGGGTTGTAATTTAGCTATATCTAGTTCAACTACTGATGTTAACCAGGATTGTTGGGTTGTTGATAGTGGTGCTTCTCAATCTATTACTAGAAATAGAAAATGTTTTGTTAAAATGGAGAAGAGTAACCAACATGTTAAACTAGCAAATGGCTGGAAGGTTAAGGTAGCTGGAGCGGGTGTTGCTCTTTGGTCATTTAGTAATGAACCATTGCCTATGTTATATATTCCTGGTTTAAAATTCAATTTATTATCTGTTAAATCTTTGGTACAATTTGGGTTTACAGTAACATTTAAAACTGATAAGTGTCTTATAGAGAAAGATGGCAGGGTTGTTACTGCAAGTTTAGAAAATGATTTATTCATTTTAAGGGAGAACCCAGTATTGGTGGCTAAGTCTAAGTCTGTTTATAAGAATGTTAAACCACATGATGAATGTATTCATCTGTTACATCGGAGACTTGGGCACTTAAATTTCAGGACGTTAAAGAAGACAGTGCAATTATCGGAAGGGAGAAAACTACAAGCATGTAGTAAATATCTGAACTGTAATGCCTGTAGTCAGCAGAAAAGTAGGGTTACACCAGCAAACCGTGTTAATGGTTTTAAAACTACAAAGCCATTAGAAGTAGTGTTTATAGACCTAATTGGACCCAAGAAACCCAGTATAGGAGATGCCTGCTATATTCTCAGCAAGTAGACCATTATTCAAGATATGGATTCTGTTATCTTATGAAAACAAAATCTGAAACATTCCAGCATATGAACAACTGGCTGCGTTTTGTGGAAAGGAAGCAGAAATTTAAAGTTAAATGCTTAGTGACTGATAATGGTACAGAATTTACTAACCAAAGGTTAGAAAAGTTTTTGCAGGATGCAGGGATCCAGCATAAACGATCTGCTCCTTACAGACCACAGCATAATTCCTATATTGAGAGGCGAGGTCAAACATTACAAGCCATGATTAGAACTATGTTGGCAGATTCTGGTTTGCCTGAAAATTTATGGGGCGAGGCTGTTATGTGTGCTAACCATGTGCTAAACAACGTGGTTCATTCCTCTACAGGTGAAATACCATTCACCTTATGGCATGGGAGAAAACCAAATCTTAGTTATTTACACACATTTGGAGCCCCAGCTTGGGTACATATTCCATCTAGTGTTAGGAGAAAGGATCAACAAAGAGCCAGAAAAATGTTTTTCATTGGCTATGAATCAAATCATAGATTTTTTAGATTTTGGGCACAGGGCACTACTAATGTTTACTGTAGTGCAAGTGCTAAATTTCTAGAGCACGAAGGATGGGATAAACTAGAGCGTGCAGATTTCAGACATGATAACAATACTGTTAGAATAGAACATCATATTCCTGATGAGAGTCCTGAGAATATAGATACTGTAGAATCCTCTATTAAGGTTGAGGAACAGGAAGTAGGTTTAGGGGAGGATGAAACTGAAACATCTGAAATGAGTCCTGTATTGCCTAGACGATCTACTAGGGAAAGGCATCCACCGGATCGATATAAGGCAACTATAGTTTGCCAAGTTAACATCGAACCTTCAAGTTATGATGATATCAGGCTTTATCCTGAAAAAGAGCAGAAGGCTTGGAAGGAGGCAATGAGTAAGGAAATTAAGTCATTGACTGATCTAGATGTTTATGAAAATGTGAAATTGCCACCTGGTGAGAAATTAATAGGTTGTAGATGGGTTTACAAAATTAAGAAAGGGATAGATGGGACAGTAACCCATAAAGCTCGCCTTGTAGCTCAAGGTTTTTCTCAGACTGAAAAAGATTTCAATGAGGTTTTTGCTCCTAGTTTACGTGCTAGTACTTTAAGAACAATGCTGGTATGGGCGGCTAAGAACAAATATAGTATTAACCATATAGATGTGGAGACGGCATACTTGCATGCTCCATTAAGGCACACCATCTATATGAGGAAGCCTTTAGCAGTAAAAACTAGATCCAAGTATACTGACATTCGGTATCTGAATGTTCGCCAAAGTATCCAAAGCAATATGGTTAAACTGGAATATTGCATGTCGGAAGACAATATCGCGGATAACTTTACCAAAGCTCAAGGTACTGTCAAACAGAAAGCATGTTGTGAAGGCTATGGATTAAGGATCTAAACTGTATATATTGTATTTAAACTGTATATTTTGGCCTGTCCAAAGGGGAGCATGTTAGGATATGGTTTGGGCCTAACAGTTGTCCAGGCAATATATGTATTCTGTTACTTTAAGTTTTAATGCTGCATCATGCTGTAATGCTGAGTCATGCTATAATTAATTGTAATTTAACAATGTATTTAAGCAAGGTACTGTAAGGTATTCAGTTGATGATAAGCTGCTATCATCACGTGCGTGTGTGGGTGGATCTGCTATCATCCGGGGTTTGTGAACCAACTACTGTTTGTTTGGTAAGAGTTTGTTTGGAGTTAACCGGTAAAGACTTGGACTGTTTAGAAGACTACGAGATTGTTTATTTCCCATTGTAAAGAAAACTTTTGATAACACCAGTTTGTATGTATCTCTATCTCAGTGCTCTCAGCAACGTTTCTCTGTGCGCTTTACTCTGCTAGTTGTTACACAACAACAATATCCTTAACACCATCCAAATTGCAAATCATGGCCTTCTATATTCAAAATTTGTTTTTCTTGTTCCAAACCAATCTCCCACTTGTATCAGCACTGCAGCCTCATAATATAGACGTAGGTTTGGGACTTTAAGCCACCTCTTTCACGAACATCTTGCATAATTTTAAGTTTAACTCTTGGTTTTTTCCCATTCCAGATAAATTTATTTAAACCTGCTTGCCATTCCATCAAAGACTTATCACTTTTAAGCACCGGAATCATTTGAAATAAAAACAGAAATCTAGGCAGAACGTTCATCTTAATAGCTGGTATTCTACCACGCAAAGATAGTTGCAGCTTCTTCCACGTTTCAAGGTCCTTTTGAATCTTGTGGCACAGTTCCTCATAATTATTTTGAAAAAGTTTTATATTGGATGCTGCAACTTGAACTCCTAGATATTTCACCTTTGTAGCTATTTCAAAGCCTGCCAACCTTTCCAGTTCATTCCTTTGTGGTTCCAACATATTTTTAACTATCATCTTAGTCTTTTTCTGGTTCAGGCTAAAACCTGAAACCAGACCATATTCCTCTATAATGTTTTTCATCTGTATGATTGATTCCAAAGGTCGTGTTAGGGTAACAACCAGATCATCTGCGAATGCCTTGGTTCTGTAATCTTTTTGCCTTACAACTATTCCATTCAGATTATCCGAGTCCCGTAGAGCATTCAACAGCACTTCTAAAGTCAGAATAAACAATAGTGGGGATAATGGACAACCTTGTCTAGTTCCTTTCTGTATGTTGAAGTTAGTAGTTAAACTGCCGTTGATAATAATTTGTGCCGTTTGTTCTTGATAAATTGCCGAAATCGCTTGTATAAACTGGTCCCCAAAATCCATTTTGTGCAAAGTCTTTTTTAGAAAATCCCAATTGACTCGATCAAAGGCCTTCTCCGCATCCAAAAACACCAGCACCGCAGAAGTCTGTTTATTTTTCTCAAGATATTCCAATAAGTCTATGAGTTGCCTGACATTGTCCTTCATGTATCTACCTTCTATAAAACCTGCTTGGTCTTCATGAATCACATCTTGAATAACTGGCATCAATCTGTTGGCTAATACTTTAGCATAAATTTTGTAATCCGTATTCAGGAGAGATATTGGTCTAAAATTTTCTGGTTTTACAGATTCTTCTTCTTTAGGTATCAATGAGATAAAAGCCGTCTTCCAAGAGGGGGGTATTTTACCCCCCTGCTGAATATTGCAAAACAAGTTCTTAAGATGCTCAACCAGTTCCGCTTGTAAAGTCTTATAATATACTGCTGTCAAACCATCTGTCCCAGGAGCTTTGGATAATTTCAGTTGTTTTATTGCAAATAAAATCTCTTCAGATGTTATAGGTCGATTCAATCTATCACTTTGTATACTTGAAATTTTTGTAACTCTCATCTTCTCAAGATAATCATCAATAAAATCCTTTTTAATATTATCAGCTTGGTACAGTTTAGAATAATAATCTAAAAAAGCTTGATGTATTGAATTCTGTTGGAACACTTGTTTCCCTTTGTACTCAATAGTATTTATAATACGAGAACTTTGTTGCTTTCTCAAAGTATAAGCCAACCATCTACCAGGTTTGTTAGCATTGCAAAAAATATTATGTTTGACATATTGCAAATTAGTTGCCGTCTGATCAGCCATCAGTATTTGAAATTGATCTTTCAAAAGTTTTATCGTTAACTGTAATTTCTCATCAGTCGGATTTTCAATAAGCAATTGCTCTTTCTCCTTTATTTCTGTCTCCAATTCTATTCTTGACTTCTGTCGTATTGATCTATATTTAGAATTCATGTGAATCAGTACACCCCTCATATAAGCCTTACTTGCATCCCATACAATATCAATAGGTGTACCCTTATTCAAATTAATATGAAAAAATTCCTTAACATGTTTTTTAAGTTGCATAATATTCTTTTCATGTCTAAATAAGTTCTCATTCATTCGCCAAGATCTTCTCTCCCTCTTGCCAAAATCCATCTCCAACCATACCAAGCTATGATCCGTTAAAGTTCTAGGAAATATTTTTGTTTTAACCACTTTAGACAGTAAATCAGAGGTAACCAGCATAAAGTCAATTCTCGAAAAAGATTTATGTCTATCAGAAAAAAAAGTAAAATCCAACTCCTTCGGATGATGAATTCTCCATACATCTTTCAATTCCAATTCTTCCTTCAATGCAAAAAATGTTTGTGGTAGTTTATTCCCCTTCTTGGCCAACGTCTTTTTATCAAGATTTGTATCAATCACACCATTCCAATCACCTATAATCAAAAAAGACTTATAATTCCACTGCAATATTTTGGTATTCAATAATTTATAAAAAATTTCCTGCTGCTGGTTTGGGGCGTAAATCCCGATAAGAAGCATCGAAACGTTCTGTATATTTATTTCAACTGCAATATATCTTCCTTCATCATCCGCTTCTATCAGTTTAGCTGGTATTCTTTTAGAAATGTACAAAACTAATCCATCCCTTTTCGCAGAATTAGAAGATATAAAAGTTTTGAAATTGTCAGAAATTTTTGGTCCTGGGTTCTGATATGAGTTTCCTGCAAACAAACAACATCATTTTTATATTGTTTCAAATAATGAAATATTTTCCTTCTTTTCTGTGGTGAATTTAAACCATTCACATTCCATGATAAAAATCTGAGTGTCATTTTGGGGATGACTGAAGCCCTTTGAGCACTTGCCGAAGACTCTGTTCAACTGCAGATATCTTTGGTCTCGCCCCTCCCACTGCTTCAGAGTATAATTTCTTTCCATTTGCACCATTATCCTCCTGTGGAGCCCTGGACCTCTGTTGATTTTGTTTCTCTAGTCTTTGCTTCTCAGCTGCACGAGTTATACGTTGATCTTTCGGTTCTTGCAACTAGAAGTCGAGGTCCGGCTCCACTTCTCTTGTAGCTCTGGACTGCTTTGATTTTCCCTCTGGAAATTCTGTAAAAAAATCCTCAGAGAGACCTCCTGCTGCTCCCAGAGTCTCCTCCCTTGCTGTTTCTCGAATTTCCTGTGGTTCTTTTTGCTGAATCAGTTCTTGAGTCCCCTCATCAAGATCCTTCTCTTTAGAAATTTCTTCAATAGATAAAAGTGTAGATGAGCGTGGGGGTGTTGAAATTTTTTAAAGAACATTATTGTAAAAATGCTCTGCTTTTTCCACAGAATTAAGGCGATATCTCACATCTTCATGTCTCAGGATAATGCCAACAGGAGCATCCCATCTAAATGGAATCTGACGCCTTTTTAGTTCATTTGCCAAAAAACGAAAATCTTTCCGATCTCTTAACATCTTAGGTGGCAGCTCTTTGTAGATACCAATTGGATTCCCCTCATGGTGAACAGTGGTGTGAAAAGAACTTTGCAAGATATCATTTCTCAATCTTCTATCAGTAAAATAAATCACAACATCTCTTGGCAAATTTCTTTGTCTCGCCACACGCGAATTAACTCTGTATAGCTTGTCAATTTTTTTATCAATCACATCTGGTTCAACTTTTAAAATCTTTGCCAATATGTCCACACAAGCTGCCCTCAGATTTTCTCTATTATTTTCCCTTAGGCCTCTCAGTCTTATGGCGAACTCCATATTCCGAAATTGTATCATTGTTATCTCATCCTCTAGCTTTTGGTTTTTAATCTCCACTTTAAAAATCTGACCATTTACTGCCTTCTTGTTAGCTTCCACTTCAAGATTTAGATCATCAACTTTTTTCTCTACTACCAGCAAAGCTTCAGTAAAAGCAGTAGCCACAGTAGAAACATCCTGGCTTAACTTGTCAGTTTTTTCCTCCAGCAAGTCCATCATTTCTTTTTGATTTTTTTCCATCCTTTCATCCATTTTACTCATTTTTCCAGAAAGCTCTCCCAGGGATTTATGTATATCAAGTATAAAAGTTTTCAAATCCTCAATCCCACTGCCTTGTGACTGTCTCTGAGCTGGCACTGATAGCATGGCTGACTTTTCTTTTGTTTGATGTGTGGGGGAATCCCCCCCTCCCCGCTTTCTTTGAAGCCATGCCTGAGCAGAATTTAAGTCTTTGAAAAAAGGAAAATCTTCCTCCTTTTCCTGTCTTCCCCAGATTTACAGAAAAGGAATCAAATCACCAGGACTTTCCAGTTAAAAATCTTGCTGATACATTCAATTACAATTACAGGCAGGCAACAAACTGTTACACTTTCACTTTTCCCTTTCACTTGCTCCGCTTTAGTCAGCCGCCATTTTCAGTCACTTTCACACAGAGACAGCTCAGTTTCAAAGTTAAAAAAGAATCCTTTAAATATAGTTAAAATTCTGAAGAAATAGTCCAGATCTCACCAAATCCTTTGCAGATTAGAAGAATGTGTATTGTAGCAAGTGGAGTTGCTCTCGTCGTCTCGCTCCGTTAAAACAGAGATCCCTCGCCGCTCGGAGTTCCAGCAGCCTGGATAGGGAGCCCACTCACAGAACGCTCACCAGGGCGAAAGAAAAGCCCTGGCTGCGATTCTGGGGGCTCAACCTCACGGCTGCCTTCTCTATCTCCCCTTCCGATCGAAGGGGAGATTTCCAAGCCGCTTATCGTTCGCAAAAGTGGCTCTACAGGCGGCGGGGGCGGCGGCCATGCAAACTAGCCGCCCAGCGACGACGAGGACGCCACCGGAAGTCCCCTGGTTGTCTTATTTCTAGGGCTGAGAGAGAATGACTGACTTGATGTCACTTAGCTGGCTTCACGCCTAAACTGGGACTAGAACTCAGTCTCCCAGTTTCTAGCTTGGTGCTTTTAACCACTACAGTCAATTGTTTCTCTCTTATATTACACACAGAAAAGTACAATCAGGAGGGAGCTCCTTCTGGATACTATTATCAGTTAGACATACTTGATATTCACAGATTTGCATTTCAGTATTTTCAAATTTATATATATACAGAGTCATGGTAGGTGGATATAATGGGAGTTCTATGTACTACTTCTGGAAAATAATAAGATGGGAAGATCTGATATAAACAATATGAGATAATTTTTACTCACTTCCTTTCCTAGACACCAGTCTTTAAAAATGATGTTTGCAGGCCATTTCTTCCTCTCTACTATTTCCTTCTCTTTGCAAAAGGATATTCTGGTCTTATTAGTATCAGACAATCAACAAATTATGAATTATTTCCAGTTGTTATTTTCAGTTTTAATACCAAATAACAAGGATTCAGACTTCAGTCCTATGATTCTTGAGAAGGTACCCAGAGGACACACAATTTTTCAGATCTTTTCCTCCATAGGTGAAGGAAGTCACATTCTCTTTGGGTTATAGTAGTTGGGTTATAGTATTTATCACCAATACTGAATGACAATTAAAGAGAGTCCTTTTGTGTATCACAGTCAGGGCTATGAAATGTAGGTATTCTGGATTCACACAACTCCCATTCTATATAACTTTAGAAAGGAAGTTAATACACATCTTTTTAGGCTCATCACTGACTATTAGTATTTTTGTTATTTTGTATGTTTTGTATTTTTTTAAAGATTAATCATTTTTTAAACTTTATTTAATAATAAATATATGGATACAGAGTGTTGTTAAAGAACCACAAACTATGATAATAGCCAATGGTTCCCTATCACAATAACATACTATACTGAAGAGGCTAATATAAGGTTATCTTTCCCCTCTCCCATAGTTTTACTGACACTGGAGCCACTGGCATTAAAAATACATCAAGAAAATAAAATTTGAGAAGATAAAATACCAAATTTTTATTGTATTCCGAACATAAATTGGAATTAAACATTGATGATATTGTACCTAGAGTTACCCGGCAAAAGGATTAAAATGGACTATATACAGCAACATGGTTTTGTCAGATTATCAGATCAATAAAGAGAAAATTCAAATTCTGACATGCAACTTAAAGAGGAAGAAAAGAAACATTTCCTTCTAATTATGTATTCTACTATTGCAAAAATGCTTAAATAGGAATTTAGTAATAATGAAGATCTGTTCACAATTCTGAAAATATGTAACAGTAGACATTTCAAGATGGAGAAAATTGTTCTGGTTAGAATTGTAGCCATTAAAATGAATATTTTACTGAAACTCACATTTCTGTTCCCAATGATTCCAGTAAATATTTTTTTAAAAGGTATCAAATGATTGACACAAATAACTCATGGATTACATATAGAGCAATAAAAGACTCAGAAATTCAAGGTTTTACATGAGTCAACGATTAGCCACACAGGTTGTTTTTGTTTAGCAAGCATAGTTGGATATGGCAATTTGGTCCTTAAAGTGAAGTAGTTGCTGAGAGAAAAATCCCACAACCAGGGGTGAAATGCTCCCGGTTCAGACCGGATCGCCCGCTCCAGTAGCCCGCCCCCCATGCCCAGCTGAGCCACACGATCATCAGAGGCTTTATTTTTAAAAGCATTTTTTCTACAACTTCTTTGGCTGAAAAAATGCTTTTAAAAGTAAAAAAAAAAGCCTCTGATGATTGCGCAGCTCAGCTGGGATCGTCAGAGGGTTTTAAAAGCATTTTACTACAAGCTCTTTTTTAAAAGTTTTAAAAAAAAAGTTGGCCATGACCACTCAGTCACATTACCCCCCCCCCCCCCCAAGCCACATCCACAGAACCGGTAGTAATAAATTTTACATTTCACCACTGCCCACAACTGCAATTGTGCTTATGAGTTTACTTCAGTTTTCCTTTGCGTTACACTGTCAGAAGTATATGACCCCAAACCGTTGGGTGAAGCCAAATGATGGAGATGTTTTCTAAAATATGACTCGTGTAAGGTGGGTTAAGGGGCAAATCCTATAACATTTTCCCCCACCATTTTGAATGCTAACCTTGGAATAATTACTGAAATAATTAGCAAGAAGATAATTTATGTTTGTATTTACATTCTTTGAAGAGCAAGAGATTACAAGAGAGTAAGCAAGCACAAAATGGGAAATACACATTAAAGAATGTGCCAGTCTGAGCTGTATTGCCAAGCATGCTACCAAGCTTAAGAGAAAAAAAAACATTCAGTATGAAGGCTTTTAGAATAGAACCTTCAGCTCTGTTTCAGGTGATAGCACAAGTTGGCAAAAGGTTATAATCAACTAATTAAGCCGAAAGACCTGAGCTTGTTAACATTTTTCAGGAAAGCCTTGTGCTTGGGGGAAAAAAGCAGCCAGGAAGAAAGAATTTGTTTAGGCAATCTCTCTGCTCTGTGAGAGGGGAGAAAGGGGATTAGGCATAGGATTGTATTAACTGATTTTAATGGGAAACATATGACTCAGAGATACTGCAAAGGTTATAAATGTGGGCATTGGTCACAAAACTTCATCAGGACTGTAACTGTGAACAATTGCTATCCAAGTCAGTTGCTAAATGAGGACTACCTGTAGTAATAGATATGCAATGGACATTTCATTGGCTGAATACATTTATACCAAATATACTTAAGGAAAACTGTTGGTTTTTATCATTAATGTATTTCCCCAGACCTGTTTGCTAACTAAGCCTTATATTCTTACAACATCTATTGAACTGGTTTTGCATGTGCTAACTGCTGTGAGGATATTTTACATCCCTTACTGAAAAGGTTGTCTGATTCCCTCCAGGGAATAATGGCTAAATTGATATCAACAAGCCATGAATAAATGTATGTTTACATGCTTGTGAATCTATAGAGCTTGCAAAGACTCCTCAGGTAATCAGTACTTGTACTTTCTGATAAAAAAACAAAACAAAAGTTTAGGTAACTGTCAGCCAGACAGTGCTTTCTTGCCAACCATTAACAGTACCTCATCCCGTCCCTCAGTCTATGCATAAACATGTTTATTCTCTTTTCTCACAAAAGGAATAATAAATGTATACATACATCCATTGCTTTCAAAATCCGTAATACTAACTAGTGTGCTTTTCATTTAGACTACTCAATCATGACAATATTTTCTCTAATGAATTATCAGAAACTAGAAAGAACAAGCCAAAAATATTTTCCAGTAAGCACAATGCAATAATTGTTGTTTCTGAAGTGGCAGTGTTAAAACCACTTTTTCCTCATCTACAGATACAGTGCTACCAACACAAGGATATGTCAGAATTGCTCACCGTTGCAAGTTCTTACTTGTATCATAGAATCAAGAGATTCTATAAAACTATTAAAATGTGTAACTATCAAATTTGCCTGTTTTTGGTAGTTTTGTAAATAACAGATGGTTCTTCAGTTGTTTGCTTTAGTCATAGCCCTATATATTATTATTAGATCATGCACATGATCAACTTTCTGTGTATGTGTGTATGTATGAAAATTGCTGCGTTATGGAGTATTGTTCAAACATGAATTTCTGAATTAAAAGTTACATATTAGAAGATATAATGAGGCATGTTCAAGGATAAATAATATTCTCCCAATGTTGCAGTTTTAATCTGCAGACAATAGCTGGCAACTAGAATTTGGCACATCTCTAAACATAAAAATTGTGGAATTAATATACGGCCTCCCAATTGCATAGGATAATTGGACTGGTGTGTTAGTATTCGATCAAGAACTGCCAATTCAGCATTTTCACATAGTTCTTGTTGCAAATTAGAAATAAATAAACTAAAAGCTATTGTTTTCCTTACAGGTAAAGGCAGCCTCACATTGCAAGAAGCTCAGATAAAAATTTTTTCATTAGACACTTGCAATCAATATGATTGGTATGCAGGATCAATACCAGATACTGCTTTCTGTGCTGGCTCTGAAACTGGAAGTGTTGATGCCTGTCAGGTACACTCACTTAATATCAGGTTAGGTTTACTAAATTAACGATTTATAGATGCACTACAGCAGATAGGAAATTTCAGAAAAGAAAATTAAAATTGATGCAATTTTAGAATTTTATATGTGGGATATTTGTGAATTGAGATGAAAGATCAATTACTACTGCTTTTGTTATTTTAGAATCCAGCCAAATAATGCTTTCATTCTAATATAATCAGTGAGACTTAAGTTGACTAATTTATCCTACTGATTTCAATACAAATAAATCAGAGGTAACATGAAAAGAACATAATGTCTCTTATTCAGTAGAATAATTCTTGCAAATTAAATCTGTAAGAAAAGCAAACTGTTCTCAGCCTACATCGGCTCTACCATGGGGACAGCACTTTTGTATTTACTCAAGGACAGGAGGAATGCACATTAATGTGGCCATGAGGAAGATCTAATTCTTTGTTCTCAGTCTGCCATAATGGAATGAGAACCCTGAATGTCACTGAAGATATGTGGCTGCTGTATGTTCACTAGGAAACTAAATAAGAGGAGGGATAGCCTTTATGCATGCATGCTTTTAAATACTATGAATCACTTACTCATTGTTATCTTTTTCATTTTTCAGGGAGATAGTGGTGGACCACTTGTATGCTATTTATCAGATTCTAAATACTACATTGTAGGAATCACCAGCTATGGTATTGGCTGTGGCCGACCAAAATTACCAGGAGTTTACACTAATTTGCCTAAGTACATGTTCTGGGTGAGGAGACAACTTAGCAAAACCAACACTGTGAGCATTCAGCAGGTTCTTTGTTTGCTTGTGGTGTGGAACATTTTCCAACTAATTATATGAAGTGGCTTTTTGATGTGATATAAATATATCAGATTGCTTTTTAAATACAGTGAATCATCTTGCAGTCTCAGTATTTCTAAAAAAAAATATTTAATAGTCGTTTGTAATTTTAATTTGCTCATGGATATATTAAAGCATGTATTTTGATTTGTAATAATCTATATGAATGCTCTTTATTGTTGTAGGATAGAAAGCCTCTTGTGTTTCTTTCTGCCCCATATTATATCAAACAAAATCAAAGTGGGGTTATTTTGAGTTTCTTTCTTATACTTCCCTCCAAAGGAGTAAGTTGCTGCGTTCTCCTCCTTTAACAGTTCACTGTTTTCTTCCCAAGGCCAGATCTATATTTCAGGAAAAATATCTGGGGGACAATAATGGCAAGCCACTTCTGTGCTGTTGTCAAAAGAGTTGGGCCAGCATCTATCTCCCTGTGGTGATAACTAGTAACTGCTCTTGGTGTAAGAGCTTATTTACATTGTCCTTCTCTAAGTAATGTAGGAAGTTAGTACCCACCCCTCTCCTAGAAAAATGAAATATTCTAGGAAATATTAAAAAGGAAGAATATTATACCTCCCTGGATGAGAAATGGAGAAACATGATTTTTTAGGCAGGAAGCAGACTCACTCTTAATAGCCCTCACCCTCCTCAATAGCCCACAGGAGATATCAGCACTTAGGAGATAAAGAAATAGCTCATAACCAAATGCCGTCACCCAAGATCCAACAAAGATAGGATTAGCCTTTTACCCATTTAGCAACAGAACTCACATGGCACCTGGGGAGATTGCATCACCCAGCAAGGCTCAGCCAAGCCTGGGACTCAAAAGTAAACCTACAAAATTACCCCTGCATGGCCCCATGGGAGTCTGACAACCAATCAGAATACAAGCTCAAATTCAAAGCCCAACAGAGGGTATAAATCTCTCTGTGGTCCTGTCCACAATTAAATAATCCTTTCAAGAAATCTCCATGTTTCCAGTGTCTTTCTCCCCACTTGAAGCTGAACCCAGATGGACATTTCTTCCAACAGTAATATGCACATTTATTCAGAATGTTTAAGGGGCGTATTCAGCTGCTCAGAAGAGAGAATGAGATTGTGATGTTGTGGTTAAGGTATCACACTGGCACCTGGAGACCCAGATTCCAGTTTACCTTGAGCTACAGAAGCTCAATGAGCCATCATTTCCCCTCAGCTCAAGTGCCCAACCAAAGGTTGCTGTGCAGGATTGTGGGAAGGAAAATGGGAAGAGGGAGGACTACTGTATGCCTCAAGTTCCTGAATGAAAGACCAAATATAAATCTAGGCTATAAATACATTTATTTGTTTTCTGTTCTTATATATGCATAAAGATATCTGTCAGGCTTCCTTTTCCTTCATAATATAGAAATTCTCTTACATGAAGCAGACCACACTAGTGTGACTCAGAGTTGTCTATGCTTAATAGCAGCTAATGGGCTTCAGCCCGGCCGAGATTAAAAGTCTATCATGGACTCCTGTAACTCGGTTTCCTTTCTCATCTGTTTCTTTGTCCATTCCGTTCAATGTCCTATTTCACCGATTTCATGCCTATTAAAAAGATACAGGAAGATAAAATAAGATAAGCGGCGTATAAATCGATTACTTCACGGGGATTAGAATCGCATCCTGACAATTGGTAAATAACCGCAGGGGAGCGGATTAAAACCTCTCTCCCTTTCTCTTCCCCTGGTCCACAACTCGGACATTTAACGTGTCGGCTAAGGCCGACTTCCAAGAAGCTGTTGAGCGGGGGGGGGGGGGGGGGGGGGGCGCGAACCACTTCCCTAGGCCTGGTTCAACCACCCCGCCGGCTCCTTCCAGTCTCCTCCGCTGCAGACGGCGAGCGGGAAAAGAAGCCGCCATTTTCTTCCTTGAGGATGATTAACCGGAGTTCCCTACTTGCGATCATTTCCCTTTTTCCCCTGGCGTTGTTCTGCTCTTCTCTTGCGAGGGATGGAAACGGTGAGGCGACCTTCTCCCGCCTTCGGTTGTGGGTTGGGCGGGCGCTTAGCCTAGGCAGGTCCGGCTCGTGGTATTACGGGGCGAGGCCAGCGAGCAAGCCTGGGTACGACGCCCGCAGGCCTTCGTACCCAGGAAGGCGTATAGGCACCAAGCGCTCGCGGTCCGCTCCCGGCTCTTACTTTGCGGCATTTCTAACTGGCAAACCCAAATAGCCGCCTGGTTCATTTGAAGTATTATCTGCAAAAAAAATACAGTTGTACAGGACTTTCAGTAGGGCCATTCAAAACGCCATAAGGCATCGGATGCAATGGTTTTTCTCCTTAGAAAGTACTGGTTCGAAATACAGAGAAACGGACATCCGTGAGAATTGGGGTTATCGCGATTTACCTCCAGTTTAACAGCATGGCAGATCTACCGCTTCCTTAGCTATCCAGATAGGACTCGGTCCTAAAAGTCTGTAGAGATTCTCATACATCCAGGTTATGGTTGTCCCAAAAGTGCTTTTACAGGCGGCAACTGGGCTTTCTTGTTTTTTCTTTGAAAACGTTTTGCTTCTCATGCAAAAAGCTTCTTCAGCTCTGACAGGATAGTGAGGAATGGAAGGACTTTTACCTATACAATTTGGGATGAACACCCTTTGAATGGTATGGGAGTAGGAATGGATTTCCAGAGAAAATTTGCAAACCAAAGGAACCAGGACCACTACTCAGGTGATCCTGAGGACACACATTGCTTCAGGGACCCTCTGAAAGGATGCAAATGACCAGCTGGTTGCAAGGAATATAAATCTTTCCATTCCCCACTATCCTGTCAGAGCTGAAGAAGCTTCTTGTTTCCATTCTTCACTATCCTGTTGCCTTCTGAAAAAGCACCTTTGGGACTCGAACCTAAGAATATCTTTAGTCTGAAATCTCTTTCTTGCTGTTCTGGAGAGAAACTTCCTAGTGTACTGGGCAGTTCAGTTTAGATTACAGTATTGTTCAAAACCCGAGCCGAAGCAACGATCTCTGTGGTGGAAACTGCTTCAGTCGGTTTCTATAATATTTGTATAAATTTTCTCTCATCCTTCAGTATAATATGTATGGAGTTTGGATATTGTAGCATCAGGAAAAATTCGTTGAGAACAAATAGGCAACAAATGATGCCAACAAATGTAGCAGTTTCTCTGTTAGGCTAAGTTGCCCATCCTGGACCCAAATTCCCTTTAAAATTCTACCGGTTTCTACTTTTGAAATTATAGAATGAATCATAAGTTATGCATTTGGAAACCCTTATTGATCTGTTGCTTAATTGTCTTATTTTGGTTCAGGAACTTTCATTTGATGTCAAGAATATTATTTTTATAAAACCATGTAAGTACCCTGAGATTAGTCTTTCTGAAATTTGATTACATTGAAGCAGCTTAGTTATCAGATGCTTATGTTTTGGTTCCATGACAGCTCTTTGTATTTGCAAATTCACAACCTAAGCATCGGCCTTTTGTTTCTTCACTGATAATTGTACACTTTTGTATGCTGTTAGACTTTTACAGGTAGTCCTCACCTTACCATAGTTTATTTAGTGACTGTTCAAAGTTACAACGGCACTGAAGAAATTGACTTATGACTGTTTTTCACACTATGACTGTTGCAGCATCGCTGTGGTCACATGATCAAAATTTGGACATTTGGCAACAAACTCATATTTATGATGGTTGTAGTTTCCCAGGGTCATGTGATCACTTTTTGAGACCTTCTTACAAGCAAAGCCAATGGGGAAGCCAGATTCACTTAATTAATGTGTTCCTAACTTAATAACTGCATTGATTCACTTAATAACTGTGGCAAGAAAGGATGTAAAATGGGGCAAAATTCACTTAACAAATGTTTTACTTAGCAACAGAAATTTGGGGCTCGATTGTGGTCATAAATCGAGGATTACCTGTAGTTTTCCTTCAGCACATCTTGAATATATACTTTTGCTTTTGATTGTTGTCCCCAGTTTGGGTCTGAGCCTGGTGCCAAGGCCAATGAAGGACGCCAGACACAAGGTGCAGGTTTTGATTGCTTTTTATTGGGGTACCCTAAGGAAAAGGGCTCCTGGCCTAAATCCCAAGAGAGCCAAGAACAAAGGATTAAGAAAGCTTTATACATTTTAACTAAAGAAGAAGGCGGGACAAGGCAGGATAAAAAGAGGTATCATCTAATAAACATTTTAGTAATAATTCTATAATTTGTTCTATTGGTCTCCAGCTGTCCTATTCCTAAGCCTTGGCTAATGAATGCTCCAGGAGTTATCTAATACACATTTTATTTGCTGCTAGCCATCTTTATTCCTAACTTTTAGCTGCGGTCTGCAAGTTGCCTAATTTTGTTATTTTTATCAGCTTTCTAACTACCCAGAATTGTTACAAGCTTTACACATGCATATTTCCTGTGGATAAGCATTCTTTGTTCTTGCCAGACAGACTCCACAATTACAGGCTTCTTGGTTTATTTTCAAATGTGTGCCATGAACTGGCTTTATTTTAGCAGACAGCCCATCAGTACATGTATCTAATGTTCTTCTTTTCTAATACAGTTGTTTGCATTCTAGCTCAGTGCAACCACCAATATCTTTATCAATGCACTTAAACTTTTAGTTACGTTAGTGTAATTGATTGATCGTCCATGGCTTTTGGAATGTAAGAGTTTTATACATTTAGCATAGCAGTTTTAATAGTTTTATTCCCTAAGAAATGAATGGCTATGGAATCAAATGTTGCAATTTTTAAGTTTCATAAGATCCATTGGGACTTCCCAAATCTCAGTGCATTGATAGCTTACGTTTGAACAAAGAAGTGATTTTTTTCCCATCTTTGGCTGTCTCTTTTCACTTTCATCCTTAATGCCTTCTCAAATCATCTAGTAGAGCCAGCAAACTCCAGAATAATGACAAAGTCAGAACAGAGATAGGAAATATTTCTTCTCATACAAAGGAACTATAGAATCTTTTCCAGTCCTGCCTCCAGAACAAAAGGGAGAATATCCAATGTAGAATGCTCTAAGCTCTATTCTAAGAAAATTAGACTTTCATATGTTCATAATAGTTGCAAATTTAACAAAGAGAAGGAACTTGAAAGAAGAGTTGGTTTTAGACAAATATAAAGATTAGATTAGATTAGATTTATTAAATTTCTATACCTTCCTTCTCCTGAAGGACTCAGGGCGGTGTACAGCCATCATAAAACAATGTAAAAGTATAATATTTAAAACAATTTAAAAATAGATTAAATATTTTGGCCATTACATTATTTATTTATTTATTTATTTTATTTATATACCACCCTTCTCCAACAGGACTCAGGGCGGTGAACAGCCACGGTACAACACAACATATAAAATTTAAAAACAGTTTAAAGACATTAAATAATTTTGGCCATCAATTTAAAACAACCCAGTTAAAACCAATTTGAAATTAAAACCACAAAAATGGGATCAAGCCAGCCTGGCTAGATGAAATAGATGTGTTTTCAGAGCCCGACGAAAAGTCCGGAGGTCTGGTATCGTATGTATCTCTGGGGATAGGTCGTTCCAGAGGGCAGTTGCCGCCACAGAGAAGGCTCTCCCCCTGGGGGTCGCCAGCCGACATTGTCTGGCCGACGGCACCCTGAGGAGGCCCTTTCTGTGCAAGCAAACTGGCCAGTGAGAGGCTATTGGCATCAGAAGGCGGTCTCGTAGATACCCCGGCCCTAAGCCATGGAGCGCTTTAAAGGTGGTCACCAACACCTTGAAGCGCACCCGGAAGACCACAGGAAGCCAGTGCAGCTCGCACAGGAGAGGTGTCACATGGGAGCGCCCCATCATTCCCATAATACCCCATTCTGAATTAACTGGAGCCTCAGGGTGCACCCCAAGGGGAGCCCCATGTAGAGAGCATTGCAGTAGTCCAGGTAGGAAGTGACGAGTGCCTGAGTGACCGTGCGTAGGGAGTCCTGATCTAGAAAGGGACGCAACTGGCATATCAGGCGAACCTGATAAAAAGCCCCCCTGGCCACGGCCATCATATGCTCTTCTAAAGACAGCCATGTATCCAGGAGGACGGCCAAGTTGCAAGCCCTTTCCATGGGGGCCAATGATTTGTCCCCAATAGCCAGCAATGGCACCAGCTGGCTATATCGGGACGCCGGAAACCACAGCCACTCAGTCTTGGAAGGGTTGAGTCGGAGCTTGTTTCTCCCCATCCAGGCCCGCATGGCCTCCAGGCACCAGGAAATCACTTCAAGGGCATTGTTGGGGTGGCCTGGGGTGGAGATGTACAGCTGAGTGTCATCAGCGTACTGATGAAACTCCACCCCAAAGCCACGGATGATCTCACCCAGCGGCTTTACATAAATGTTGAACAGAAGGGGCGAGTGGACCGACCCTTGCAGCACCCCACAAACAAGGTGCCTCAAGGTCGACCGCTGCCCCCTTGCCAACACAGATTGCGACTGGTCAGAGAGGTAGGAGAACCACTGCAAAACGGTCCCCCCACCCCCAACCCCTCCAACCGGTGCAACATGATACCATGGTCGATGGTATCAAAAGCCACTGAGAGATCTAACAGGACCAGGATAGAGGAGCAACCCCTATCCCGAGCCCTCCAGAGATCATCCACCAACGCGACCAATGTCGTTTCCGTGCTGTACCCAGGCCTGAAGCCGGATTGGAGCAGATCTAGATAGATTAAATTTTAATCTATTAAATTTCAATTTTAAAACACCCCATTCCAATTTCATTATGCCAGTCCAGCCTGTTGAAATAGCAGGGTCTTAAGGGCACAGCGAAAGGTACTCAGGTCAGGAATCATACATATCCAGGTGGGCGGTTCATTCCAGAGGGTGGGTGCCCCCACAGAGAAAGCTCTCCCCCTGGGGGTCGCCAGTCTACATTGTTTAATTGATGGCATCCTGAGGAGTCCCCCTCTGTGGGAGCATATTGGTCGTTGGGAGGCTATCGGTGGCAGAAGGCGGTCTCGTAAATAGCTGGGTCCTAAGCCATGGAGTGCTTTAAAGATGGTCACTAACACCTTGAACCACACCCGGAAGACCACTGGGAGCCAGTGCAGCTCTCGCAGGAGAGGTGTCACGTGGGTGTGTCGGGTCGCACCCATAATCACCCGTGCGGCCGATTCTGGACCAGTTGGAACCTCTGAGTGCTCTTCAAGGGGAGCCCCATGTAGAAAGCGTTACAGTAGTCCAGACAGGACGTGATGAGGGTGTGAATGACCGTGCGCAGGGTGTCCCGTTCCAGAAAGGGATGCAACTGGTGGATCAGGCGAACCTGGTAAAAGCCCCACCTGGCCACAGCCATCATACTGTCGCCTAAAGACAGCCATGCATCCAGGAGGACACCCAGTTTGCGAGCCCTCTCTGAGGGGGCCACAGTTTCACCCCCAATAGCAGCGATGGTACCAGCTGGCTATATCGGGATGCCGGGAGCCATAGCCACTCAGTCTTGGCCATGCATGACAAAATCAAAGCAATCCATATTAACACTAGTTATATTAGAGCAGCATTATAAAGTATCACAAAATTTTACTAGAACTTTACTAGAAAATATATTAGAGGAAGGAAGAAAGGAAGACTGAAAAAATCCTAAATTAATAAATTCTGCATGGTCAGTGTTTAGAAATAATATACAAGAAGACTATGTATGGATTCTCAAATTATATTCTAATTTGAAATTGCTTCCAGGATCTATTTTAATGCTAACTGCAGTGTGTTTTACGGACTACTTACAAATATTACATTTAATTACTATTTCTGCTTTGTTTTCTAGAATGTGGAACAAGGCCTGTTATGAATGAGACGGCATCAGGCAATCGGATTGTAGGAGGACGTGATGCTCCACTTGGAGCATGGCCATGGCAAGTTAGTCTTCAAGTTTACCACTTTGGTGTAGGATACCATCATATTTGTGGTGGAGTAGTAATTACTAACAACTCATTGCTGACAGCAGCACACTGCATTAGAAAATGGAAGTATGTATCTTTTAATTTTAAACATTTTCCAGTTAATTTTAGATTTTAAAAGTGAGGTAAAATTGTTTGATTTGAAAATATTTGTATATTTTAATGAATATTTTTCCTCCTGAACTGATTTATCAAGCAAGAAAAATACTGTTAGAAATGTACAGTTTTATTTGGGGCAAGATGAAATATTCTACCTCGTAAAGTATACTAAATTAACAACTTAACAGGATTGATTGTGCAAAAAACAGTGAAGAACTTGTATGTATAGGCAACCTTTGACTTTATAACTTAGAAAGGTAGCTTATTTTCTCACATTTATTTATTTAAGGTCATGGAAATATGTATTAAAAATAAATTCCATGCCAATTAAATCAGATTTTTAGGTGTGCCCTTTACCATAGGTCATTACCATTCACAAGATTTATATAAAGCAACACTCAAAACCAAAACCAAATTAAGCTTCACAAGTTAACAGAAAATATCTATTGTATAAAATTATTGTATAAAATGATTTATACAGTAATTTTATTAAAATTATAATTAAAATAAAAAAGTAGAAGATTAAAAAGAAAGAGTAGAAGGTGCAGAAAAAAATTGAAAGACATTAGAAAGCGAAGAAAAAATATTATTGTGAAAAAAAGAAGTGATTTTACCTTCCTCACAATTATAAACAATGTTTATAACTTAGCATCTTCTCTTAAAATGCAATAAATGATCTCTTCTTCCCATATTCCATCTTTTAATTTAACTAAATCCTTACAACCTTGTCATCTCAAGTCATTTCAGTTCTAATGTCAGCAAAAGTCCCATCAAGAGTTACCAGAAATAACATATCTATCATATGTTCATATGATAACATACATATCATAAAAACATATATTTTAAGCTTAGTCAAATAAATAAACTTTCTTTTACTTCTTCCTCGCTTTTACTTAGGGAGGAAGTCTTAATTTTTAGTTCCTCCAACTAATGTAGAACTTGATTTCTTTTAATTTCTTCTTTGTCCCTTCTCATAAAATTCTTCAAACCTTTGATAAGCCTCTTTTGTAAATCCCATATAGGAAATTATTCTGCTCTCTTTGTTCATTTTTTTTTATAAATATCTGTTTTATTTACAATAAAAAGGGATTGTAAATATCCCTTTTAATTATTAATATATAAACCAGCTTCTTTTGTATATCCAATGTAAAATCTTCTATGTCATTCTCATAGTCTGTTAATTCTATTTTCACATCCGTCTCAATCATGTCAGGTAATACTTGCTTGTCTTCTATATGATCTTATCTATCTATAGAGGCAGACACTTAAAATTAACTTCTGGGCCCATTGATCAAAAATATTTTTCAATATGTCCAATGTTGCTTCATGTAAATCAAAATTGAATATTTTTTTCCTTTAATTTAATTTTTAGTTCCCTTTAGTTTCCAATTTTTAAATCTTATTTTTTTCAAAAATAAAAATAAAAAATAGGCTTTTTTCCATGGAAAGAATTATTTAAAATTATTTAAAATTAATTCACAGATCTTATTTCAAATTTATCTGGCCCCTTAGTCCAATTGTATCTTTTTAAAAGCAAAGTTTTAATCAGCCTGTTGCTCATTGGAAAAAAATTAAGTTAATAAACTTGTAGTTAAAACTTCTTTTGTTAAGGATTGAAGAAAATTCTCCCAAGTGTTGGAAAACTTATAAATATTCCTAACAGCCGAAAAGCCATTAACAAGCAATTTCTGAAAGTGAATAGAAAAGAAAATAGGTAAACTTTATATCATTTCAAAGGTGCCAACCATGTTTGAACAAGATGGTTATTCACTGGTCTCTCGGAGCTCTAAACCCACTAGAGACTGCTATCTTGTGATCGTCCTGCAAGGAGCAGCTGACGGGGGCACTTATGGGTGATCTCCTTGTCCAGAGAAGAATTACTGCAGTCTACTTGCTGACTCTTTATTCCGCTGCAATTGTTAGCTCTTTTTTTTGCAGAGCTGTCTTCAATGTGGCATTTTTTTCCTGGAAGTCCCATAAAATGATCAAATCCTCATAGTTGCCATGACTTTCATTGGTCCTTCCTATCAAGGCTATTATAATAAAAGAAACCATGCACTGGAGGTTAGCAATCTAATAGCAAAAATGCCACTAAGTGCTCATTAGGCTCTAGATATTAAGGACTTAGCAGCTTTACTAAGGATAAACATCATAGGTGTCTATAATAGATAGTAAAGCAGATAATGAGGCAGTTTTTCATTTTGGAATTGGCAGCATCTATAAAACCTTGGAAAAGGAAATTTGGCAGCCAATATATGATATTAAAAGAGAAAATGGATATTGGAAAGAGAAAATGATTAAGTGTACCTCAAGCTGAGTCTGACCTTTTATAATTACAGGTAATTATAAATCCAGATAATATTCTTGGCAATAACATAGAACTAGTTTTGTCCTTTTTTTGAGATTTTTTTTGGGGGGGATGGCTTGTCAGTGTGGCCTACAGGCTTGAGATTTCCTAAATATACCCACTGAAATACCATCTAGGTCCTAAATTGCTTACATTTCAAGGTAAGTCAAAGCTACCTGGGTGCGTGTTATCTTTTTTTAAAAATTTGATTTATATGCCGCCTTTCTCTGAAGACTCAGGGCAGCTTACCATGCGTTAAGCAATAGCCTTCATACTTTTTTATATTTTATACAAAATCAGCTTATTGCCCCCACAAATTGGGTCCTCATTTTACCTACCTTAGAAAGGATGGAAGGCTGAGTCAACCTTGAGCCTGGTGAGTTTCGAATTTACAGTAATTGCAGACAGCTGGTGTTAATCACAATGCTTTAGTCTGCTGAGCCACCAGGCCCTAAGGAGAAATCAGCCAACCAAAAATATTCCACAAATTAGTAGCTAAGAGAAAGGAATATTTGTTTGAACCAGAGAATTGGAGGCTCACCAGCAAATGGTCCAACAGTAGCAATGGAAAATGCCCTTATCTCCCTCAAATCCTTTTTTTTTTTTGGCTGATTTCTTTCATTTTTAATTAGTTTTCAGAGAGAGAGAGAGAGAGAGAGAGAGAGAGAGAGAGAGAGAGAGAGAGAGAGAGAGAGAGAGAGTGGACTTGCTTAATGACAAGATTCACTAAATGACCACATAATTCTCTTAATGACTGCATGAAGCACAACCATCATAAAAGTGGTTGTAAAACTGAATCAGTTACATGCTGACCCACTTAATGATCACAATGACTTATGAACAGAATTCTGAGTTCAGTTGCTGTTAAGTGAGAACTACCTGGATTGTGAATTGAAAAATAAAATACAGTTTTATACTTTTCCAGTGATTTGGTACACAAAATCTGAGAGTTAATAGCAATAGCATTTCTATCTTGTACAATTTAATAAATGTTGGGGGAATTGGGCAAGAGAATGACCAAATGTGGTGGTATTTTTCCAAATTCATCAAAACCTTTCAACCAAAATTTAATTATCATTATTAGTAGAGACATTACTATCTACCAATCTGAGGATACCTCATATGCACTTTTTAGTGCAAATTTAAGAATATAGCACTATTATTATAGTCAGTTTTTGATAAATTATCAACAGATTTAAAGAAAATTTTGTACTGTCAAGTGTTTTGAGTAGACTTACTGAGGTCCAATTCCAAGACCTCTTCTGATCATTTTTAAACGCTTTTGGGAAAGTGTTTTAATATAATTATTTTATATTGGGGATACTTGGTCAACGCTGCAGAAATCCAGACAAGCCTTGATAGAAAATATAAAGGTATTCTAGAAAAACCTCTGATCAGATTTGCACAGACTGGATCTGATAGTTTAACCCTATCAATCATGATCTGATTGTACTTGTCTTATTTGAAACCAGATTGTATTTATGACTAAATCTTCTACAAGATATATATAGTAAAGGCAGGTTTTCTATCGATAATCAAATTTCTGGTTCTACATAGGAATACTGATTCTGATTTTGGTCTGGTAAGAAGCTTAATAGTTTTGCCCAGAACAGATGCCATGACAATTCTTAAATAGTACTGAAGTCATAATTCTATAATAAATATTATCTACAGTACCGTATATCATTTCTCCCTCTCTCCTAGGATTCCAGAGTTTTGGAGAGCTGTATTTGGCTTAAATCATCTTTATCATCATCACTCTTACACTAGAGTGAGACAAATCAAAGCAATTATAATCCATTCTCGTTTCAAGCAGGAAACGTATGACAATGATATTGCATTATTCAAATTACAAAATCCTATCACATTTAATGATTATATCCAGCCTATCTGCTTACCTCCAAGTGCTTTTTTTCTAACTAATGATACTCTATGTTATATATCAGGATGGGGAAGTGCACATGAGAAAGGTAAATGTTTTAATTTCCCTGTAAATTTAATTTTGAGTGGAGTTATAATTTTACTGAACTCATAAAATCTTTCTACGTTACTTCCATTTATCCCATTAAGTGGAAAAAAGCCTGTGGTGACCTTTATGATACACAGATAATTGGGGGGGGATGTATGTGTGTTTGCATTCAACAGTTTGTGCTTATATTGCTTTTGTTCCATCAATTACTGATCATTACATGCAGCTAACTCTTTAGTTTCTACAATTTCAATAAGCATTGCTCCTGTTTTCATGATAATAAGCAATAAACCGTGCTTTTTTTTGGAAAAATCAAAGTGTATATTTTTCTTGCTCTTAAGCAAAGTATTTTGACTGAGGAGTTGTACTTTGGTGGTACAGTGGTTAGAATGTAATACTGCAGACTACTTCCGCTGATCACCAGCTGCCAGCAGTTTGGCAGATTGAATCTCACCAGGCTCAAGGTTGACTCAGCCTTTCATCCTTCCAAGGTCGGTAAAAATGAGGACCCAGATTGTTGGGAGCAATATGCTGACTCTGTAAACCGCTTAGAGAGGGCTGCAAAACACTATGAAGAGGTATACATGTCTAAGTGCTATTGCTGCTATTGCTATTGGTATTTTCATGTCTCAAATAAGAACAGGAATCAAGAAATAATCACTATTGGAGAAGGAGAATCAGTTCAAAGTAAGGATAAAGAACAATGTGTTGGTATACAGTAACTGTATCCATATAGATAAAATTGTCTGCCATTGTTATAAGAGAAAAAGATTTTGACAAAATCTTGTAAACCTTGTCACAGAAAAAACTGCATATAGTTTAAGTTCACATAACAGAGGACAAAACAATCACCTTTACTATCTTGTGCTTTCAATTAAAATATTCTGCTCCCCATACATTCTGTTTCATAAACTTTTTCAACCTTGCGAGACATGTGCTGACATTCTACCAATCACTCTGGAAACTACTGATCTTGATAGTCTAACCTCTGCTTTGTAAATAGTGTGGACATTTCTCCATACTGACATAATAAGAGTAAAGTAGTATTTTGCTTCAAAAATTCACTCATGAAAAAAATCTGTAACTCCTTTGCATAGGATTAGTAAATAAATAGGTTTATTGTTGTGACTGCAGGTCATAATAATGTATATTAGCAGAGTACCATATATTTACTTCACATCAATCATGTAGTTCTCAGCAAAATAAAAACTCTTACTAATTTCTATAATGACACATTGTATAAAAATATATGCCTTCCCTCCCAAATACATATACGTCATTGGGGATAAATCTTTAAAACAAAATTCATTTTTGTCATTAAAAGCATGGCTGCTATTCAGAAAGTAAATAGCTGTCAGGAGGCAGCAGTTTTGCTTATTGAGTTATATTTCTTTTAAAAAAGTATAAGTATACTTGTAGCATTACTTTTTATTTTTTCATTAAAGGTGAAAAAAAAAATATATTACAAGAAGCACAGGTTGATATTATTCCACAAAGTCTCTGTAACAGATATGATTGGTATGGTGGAGCTGTAACAACGAATATGTTTTGTGCTGGCTCTGAAAATGGAGCTGTGGATAGTTGTCAGGTAAAATTGAAATAATTTCATTTTTAATTCTTTTGCCATAAAATCCTGATTGGTACTATTTGATTAGTCAAGCAAATTTACAAATCTAGGAAATAAAATTAGTTGACACTTTCTGTGGGAAAACAGGCATCAGAATTTAGTTCAAATAATATTTTTTACTTTGCTTAGAATATTTCAACCACTTTGTGTCCATACAAAACAATTTTGAAATAGAGGTTGAAAGTGGTTCATTTCAACATTGCATATGTAGTAATCATAAAACTTAGCAGAGGATGAATACTCTTATGTATTTCTAGATGTGTATCTTGACTTTTAAATTAAGCATATTTATACTGGAGCTGGAATGCCCAAAATATCAATGAAGGCATTTAGTAATGTTAATTTAAATTTAGTGATTTAGCAATCTTGCACCACTTACCCAAAAGGAAGCCCCATTGAATTAAATGGGCTGAGTGCTAAGTGCACTTTGTAACACTGTTCTCTAAATGAGTCACAAGATTACCTAATTCAAACTTTCCATATTTTCTTAGAAAAAATATTTTAACAATTCATGTCCAAATAGGCCATCAGAATCTTAAAATGTAAGTGTATTCTAAGCAACATTCAAATGAATTCCTTCATTTTTAGGGAGACAGTGGCGGACCATTGATGTGTAATAATATCCGAGATGTCACACAATATTATCTGGTAGGAATAACCAGCTTTGGCCGTGGTTGTGGCCGACCACAAAATCCAGGGATCTATGTACGTCTAACTAATTACAGGAATTGGTTGAACACTCTTTTACAAAACAGAACTACTACTATGAACATTCATAATGTTCTAATATTGTTGATAATAAGATGGATAACATTCCATATTTCTTTTTTATAAACATGTATAGAGCAAATTTTTTAACATTTGACAATATGAATATATTATGTTTAACATAATATATTCATATTGAAGAATATATCAATATGAATATATTATGTTTAACATACATTTTGTAATATTTCACCAATTTAGTCTAAATAAATTGAAAATATGTATTTAAACTTACTTTAAAAAGGAAACAAAAATTTTTAATCAGTTACATATAGCTGTCAGAGAGGACAGGGCAGAGGAGCCATTGTAGAGATAAGAAGAGGGGGAAAAAGCTATGAATTTCATTGTGACTATAAAATGGATTAAAATGTAAGAATATTTTACTATTTCAATAAGACTGGTCTCTCTAGTGAAAACACTTTTCCCTCCAGGATGGAACTAATAATTTGTAAAATTATCTTATTCCACATAAATGCAAAAGAAATGCATGTGACAAGTGCCTAATGTTGCCATGTATTCACTGTCATTATAAAAATAATAAAACATATTGCAATTGAATACATATTGTATGCTTGAAATTCCAGTGTATTATTTTACTTTCATTCTCAACTAAGTAACTATCATATAAAGATTTGATTGTACTAATTTAATAGTATTTTTTTTAAAAAAGCCACAAATTTTAAATATCAGAAAATTGAAAATTATTGATAGCTCTTCTCAATCAGTAAATTGTACAGCATGAATTTCTGCCTCTTAAACAGCAGTTCATTAGAACAACTTCATTAGAAAAACTTGTAAATTGAAGTAATAAGATTTTGCACATGACCTATACCGGTAATAAACTATAAGTGGGGATATAATGTTATAATAAAGTTCAAAAATACTGATTTGCAGAAGCATGTTAAGCCAAAAGACAACTCTTTCCTTAAAAAAAACCTTTGAGAACCATAAAGAGCACAGTGATATAACTGCATTTCCAAAATCAATTTTATGTACTGATGGCAAAAGACCTAAGAAATTGTCCATATATCCATTCCAACACCTACCTGTCTGTCTATTTAGGCATAACAGTTGGGCAGAAGCAAAACTTGGATCAAGTTTTCCTTTCAATTGGATATACTACTGTTGTAATTACAGTTCGTTTTCCTGTATGAAGGGGGTATAAGATGATGGCAATTAGGAAGAAAACTAGTGACAAAGGTAGTTACAATATAATGAAGGAAAAACAGTAAAATTGGTTAGATCTGGGTGGCAAAATTCGGGGTAACTAATTGACAACAGCAAAAGTTGGAAACTTCTAACATTATGCCACTGTTTAGTACTGTATTCCAAATTTTTGCAGCCCAGATTCATAGCTCTATCAGTGTGTGCAAAACAAGTGCTAATGAGAGTAAAGGCACAAAAGTATCCCATCCATGAAAGCTGTAAATGATGTATATTGCTTATTAAGTGGCACCAAAATGAGGAAAAAAATCTCCAATGTGATGTTTTTGACCAGCTTTATCCTTGGCAAAGTTCCTTCCGAGTTCACCAGGCAACAACATTGCACCATCCACAAGAGTGTAAGAAGTTATGAGGCAGATGATCAGTGGCCGTAAAGGATGCCCACCACCACTTGTTCCCACACTATGTGACATCTAACCACATTCTGGTGAAAGATGTGAAAAAGATATCCTCCCCCCCCCCCCCATCTTGTCTCCTCTGCCGGCCATGTTGCGTTGCGACCTTGTCGCGGCCTTTTCTTTTGTGGAGTCCTTGGGCTATTTATTAAAGCCCAGCCCAAAGCTGGGTTCTGCTTGAACCTTATCAATTGCCAACTTGGTTTTGCCCCTTCAGTTCGCTGAGAGTTGGATGTTTCTTACCACTGGAAGCCCCCAAGGTAAAATCCCAAATTTTCTAGGTAAAATCCCAAATACCTTAAGTGCCACGACAATGCCCAAGATGGTTAGCATTAGGTAGTGGGCAGCAAAGGTCTTCTCAGTCATACAGTTCTTCACTGGGGATAAGATTGCAAATGCAACCAGGCAAAGGGGCTGAGTATGGTTCTACAGAGTCCTCCCTGTGATTTCTCTGGAGAGAGAGGCAAATTTATCTCGAGACTCTGTATGGGTGGGAGCATCTTACTGCCTGGCAAGCAGCACCAACCACAACATGTGATGGCCCAAAGCAAACTCAGATGTTTCTTAGGACATCTGTTATCATGCATCATGAACTGTTGTAATGTCACTTAGCATTCAAAGAAATGGCATTCATAAACATGGCAGCTTGCTTTACAGATAGGGACATAGTGTCTGAAGAAGGATCTCTGCAAGTGAAGCATGCATGGCAGGAAAATTATCCTCAAAAACTTTCTCTGCAGCTACATACAAAATAGTTTGATTTTTTTTTTTAGAACAAAGGGAGAAGTTAGGTACAGGTCTGGAAGGAATAAGAACATGCCAAAGGGGTTCTATATTTTATTCTTTTGTTATTTTATCGTTTATTGAACTGTTTGTCTGTGGAAGCTGCAAAGAGCAGGTTCCTGCCTGAAATTGCAGCTGGAGCAGCTAATTGCTGCTTGTGGTGGACGAGTGGCTCTGGGGCTCCAGGTTACCAACCCCACCCCACTTTTCAGCAGCAGGTGGAGTTTTATCCCGGCTGGGATATTCCAGACGGCATTGAGCCGCTTATTTAGCCGCCGGCGAGCCCGCTGGTCACCTGGTACGCCAGAATAACCGTGGCTGCCATTTTAAGCTCCCTTTAGTGTAGGGCGGCTCCAGAGTCAATGCTCGGGGTCCGATGCAAACTCTGAGGTAATTTCTTCTCCCTAGCGCTAGAAGAGCAATTAGCTCTAGCGCATTGGAAGCCTTTGGACCGGGCCCCACAGCAGATTGAACTTCGGTTGATAAGGCTGGCTGCAAAGAAACGCAAGGAGCTCGTGAATTGCTTCGTGCCATTTGATCCCAGGTTTGATGGTCCTAGCGGCATGAGGGGATTATTTACATCTCCACCGCTTATTGTTGGCTGCAGAGAGAGACAGTGATTGGAGGGCTTAGCCCACGACAAATTTGAAGGCTGCAGCGGGTGGCAGGATTTGAAGGAGACTTATTCAAAGGCATTCCAGCAGAGCAGCCAGAGCGCTGGAAGATCTTAGCTCTCATATCATTTGGTATCCTTCTAAGAGGGAGCTGGCAGTTGGTTTAGGCGCCAACTCTACCATTACCTCAGACACAAGTGTCTTGCAATGACTCTTTATAATGGCTGACCCAGAATTCTCCTCAGACATCGAATAGCCTCAGACTCCCCCCAGAGCTAAGAAGACCTCTAAGTCTAGGTCTAAGAGCTCTTCTTCTTCCAACAGGAGAGAACCTGACCAAGGGGTTCCCAGATCTGCCACTGAGGACAGAGATGCCCAGAAAAGGCATAATACCCTGGAAAGGCAGTTTGAGAGGGCTAAGAAACAGGTCCAATCAACTTCTGCACCAGTTTCTTCTCAGTCAGGAGAAGGGGAGGTTGCATCTCAGCTTAGTGCTGCACGTGCTCATTCTGTTACAGATTTAGAGCATCGGGTGTCATGACACAGCTTCTGAACATGTCCTGGAGACCTTGAGGGGATCACAAGCAGTACAGCCAGGGTCCAGATTGGCACCAGAGGCCACTTTTATACCGACTGCAGTGGGGCTCTGCGCGGGGGAGGGGCAGGGACAAGCCCAGTCATTTGATTTTCAGACTTTGCTGACAAATGCACTAGGTCAGGCTTTGGCCTCAGGACTTAACCCGCAAGGTCTTATGCCACCCAACTTGACAAGTTGTCAACCTCAAGTTTCCATACAATCGAGGCATCAACCTTTACCTGTTGCACTGCAAGAATCGGTCACTAGCGAGGATTCATGGCAGGCGAAAGGGGACCCAGGGGATCAGGAATTTTTGGAGGATGAGGGAGCACTGCTAGATAAGCCAGCCTTTGCAACTCTCTTCCATCCATCTGTTTTCAAGACATTGTTACGCAAGGCAAAATTAGCAACTCAGATGCCTCAGAACGAATTCTTTGCTTTTCCCGCCCTGACCATGATTTTATTCCATACTCGGAATTATTTTCCGAGGTCATTAAGAGGCAGTGGGATCACCCTGGGGCCTTTTCTGCTCCCACGGGACATGACAAAAGGATTATTGTATAGACCCAGTACTAGACTGATCGTTAGCTATTCCCACAGTGGACCCACCTGTGGTGAGTTTGACTTCCTCTACTATTTTGTCTAATGATGCTGCAGAAATGTTAAGGACTAAGGATAGACGAGCGGAGGTTTCGTTTAGAATGACACACCAAGCAACTGCTTCGGCAGTGAAGGCAACAACTTCTGCCTCCTTTTTTAATCACGCTAATTTGATCTGGTTGAAACAATTGCATGACTGTCTTCCTCCAGACAATTTACGTCTCCAGCAGGATATCAATAAAATGGTGGCAGCTGCCGAGTATTCGGCAGATGCATCTCTAGATGCCGCAAAATTTGCGGCAAGGGCAATGGCTTCTAACGTAACATCTAGGAGGCTCCTCTGGTTATGCCCTTGGCGTGCAGATTTAAAATCAAAATGGAAATTGGCCTCAGCTCCCTATAAGGGAGCGGACCTGTTTGGAGCAGTATTGTAGAGGGTAAGGATAAACGGAAGGTGCTTACGGTGTCCTATAGGAGACCAGACCGCAGGTTCACACCATACCCTCAGAGACAGCCTTTTCGACAGGACTCAGGACCCAATGGGTCCTACTTTTCTAGGACTTACCCCCAAGGGTTTGACAGGAATTCAGATAGGCAGTTCTTTCGGGACAAAGGTAGATACACCCAGCCTCAAGAAGACCCTATAGGGGAGCAGGATCCAGACCTGTTAGGCGAGGCAAGTGACTTGCAATCCCCTCTTCCCATTGGTGGACGTCTCAGCCACTTCACCCATCAATGGGAAACAACTACGTCTGAAGACTGGATACTTCGGACGGTGAGGCTAGGCCTCACCTTAGAATTCAGGACCACACACACCAACCGCTTCCTTTCCTGTCCATTTGCCAGACAGTCGGAGAAACATCAGCAACTGTCCAAGGAAATACAACATTTGTTAGAAATACGAGCAATAGAACCAGTTCCAGCAGGACAGGAAGGGACTGGGGTGTATGCGATTCTGTTTCTGGTCACCAAGTTCTCGGGGGGCTGGAGGGGCATCTTGAACCTAAAGTTCATCAACAAATACATACTGTACAAGAGGTTCAAGATGCAATCTCTCAGGACAATATTGGCCTGTGTGAGACAGGGGGATGTAATGACATCACTAGATTTGCAGGAGGCATACCTGCATGTGCCCATACATCCGCAACACCACAGATTTCTGAGATTTGCCTTTGCCGGCAAGCATTATTAATATCGGTCCATGCTGTTCGGCTTGTCATTGGCCCCGCGTACTTTCATCAAATTACTGGCAGTGGTGGCGGCTACAATTTGTCTCATCCCGGTTCGACTGTTCTGTTACCTGGACGATATATTGCTCCTGTCTTCCTCTCATCAGCAGGCTCAACGAGATCTACAGACTGTAAGCCACATCATCACTCTTCACAGTTTCTCCATCAACCAGAAGAAGAGTCACCTGCAGCCCACGACATGCATTACTCACCTTGGGGCTTTGATCAACTCCATAAAAGGCCAGGTCTTTCTGTCTCCAGACAGGCAACAGGACAATAGGGCTCTGGTGAACCATGTTTTAGCCGAGAGGCAGGTAACATTGTACAGCTTATTGGAACTGCTCGGCAAATTTATTTCCTGTATTGCAATAGTGCCCTGGGCACACAGACACGCCTGCCAGCTACAGTGGTTCCTTCTACCAGTGCAGAAAGCCGGCCGCAGCTCATTGAATTCCAGGGTGAGGTTACCAGACAAGGTATGGGCTTCCCTCCGATGGTGGGCCTCGGGGGCCATCAAAAAGGGGTGCCTTTTCCAGGAGCCAGTCGATTGGTGGTAACATCAGACACGAGTCTAACCAACTGGGGTGCTCATCTGGGGGACCAGTTTGTCCAGGGACAGTGGTCATAGGTGGAGGCCAAGAACAGTATCAATTGGCTGGAGCTGAGGGCTGTCCATCTCGCCCTCCATCATTTCCAGGACATTCTATTACATCAACATGTTCTGGTCTTAACGGACGTGGCCACAAAGGCCCATATAAATCGCGAGGGGGGCACTCACTCCCTAATGAAGGAGACAGACAATTTGTTGAGCTGGGCAGAGAACCACTTACTATCTGTTCGAGCAGAGCATATTTCGGGGGCCTCAAACGTTCGGACCAACTGGCTGAGCCAGACACAGCTGGACCCATCAGAGTAGATGCTCCTGTTGTGGCTCCATTGCCTGAGCCTGTGTCATCAGCAGATGCAGACTTTGAGAGTGAGGGAGAGGAGTTGGCAAGGCCTCCCTCTCCAGGACCCTCCTCTCTGGCAATGCCTCCGCAGGACACCGAAGGGCAAGAGATAGGCCCAGAGCCAAGCATGTCTCCCCAGCCACAGGTGGACAGTGATGAGGGTAATGAGTCTTGGCTGGACCCTCGTCAGCGTCGCAGAGACAGGCGCGTGCAACAGAAGAAAAGGTGTGCCCGTGATTAGCTGACTCTCTGGACCACACCCCACAGGCTATAAAAGGGGATGAGTTAGCCATTCAGACTCTGTGACGGACAAAACTAACTCCTTTGAGTCACATTGCATCTCTGGAAAACAGCAATCTGGGCCTTGGAAATATTTGGACAATTCTGACTGTGGGTATTTTTGTATGTTGATAAAGTTCTTGGCAAGCAGCTACTGGGTGGCTGCCAAGCGTCTTATCGGAAGAATTGGTTGTCTGCCAGTTTATTTAACCCCCGGCTGTTTATCTCTGTGTGTGTGTGAGACGGGGACAGAACAGCTCCATCCGGACCTGTTCTGGGATCTGGTGAGGAGGTTCGGCTAGCCATCTGTTGACCTATTTGTCCGGTCAGACAACGCACAGCTCCTGAAATTCATTTCCCGATTTCTGAGTCTGGGAGCAATGGACTACAAGGGTCTGTGTTGTCCGTGGCCTCAGGGCCTGTTATACACTTTTCCTTCAATCCCACTCCTTCAGAGGGTAATTCGGAAATTAATAACCGAAAGGGTGGGGATCTTACTAATCGCTTCTCATTGGCCAAGACGTCCATGGTATGCTGACCTGGTGGGCCTATCCGTATCACCTCCCTGGCGAATTCCTCAGGATCGGATCTCTCTCAGCCAGGGAGCTGTATTACACCAGACCCCCAGTGGCTGCAATTAACCATGTGGCACTTGAGAGGATCCTCCTGAGGAAAGACAATTTGTCAGGGAAGGTGACTCACACCATCCAGGCCACCAGGCGGCCTCCCACCAAAAGAATATATGAAGCATCGTGGACGATCTTTTGTTTTTGGTGCTGGCACAACCATGTGGACCCTACATCAGCTTCTGTTTCTGAAATTTTAAATTTTCTGCAGGATGGTCTTGACAAGGGACTTGGCTCCAGCAACCCTGAGGCGACAGGTTGCAGCCTTGTCGACCGTATTGTCCCAGGACGTTTCCCACTCTTTGACTCAGGACCCAAGGATTTCGGGGTTTCTGTGGAAGGTCACCAATATCAGGCCTCCAGCAGTCCACAGGTTTCCCACATGGGATTTATCATTAGTCCTGCAGGCCCTTATGGCTTCTCCATTCGAACCTCTGGCATCAGTTAGTCTTAGGCTTCTATCACTTAAAGTGACCTTTCTCCTGGCAGTAACATCGGCCAGGAGAGTTTCTGAACTGGCTGCCTTGTTGGTCAGAAAGGATTTGTATATTTTCAGACCCAATACAGTTGTCCTTAGGCTAGACCCTTTGTTCATACCAAAAGTGAATTCCAGCTTCCATCATGCACAGGAGATAGTACTACCGGACTTTTGTCCCTCCCCCAAACATCAGTTAGAGGTCCAATAGCACACGCTGGATGTACGGAGAGCTCTCTTGTGCTGTATAGCTAGAATGGCCTCTTTTCGTAAAACAGAGGCTCTCTTAGTGTCTTTTAATCCTTCCTCAATGGGACAGAAGGTTTCTTTTAGAACGGTTGCACACTGGATTAAGGTGTGCATCTCACTGGTTTATAGTTCCAAAGGCAGATCAGTCCCAGGTAGGGTGTGGGCTCACTCTACGAAAAGTGCGGCTATCTCAGTGGCCTGGGGTACCCAGGTCTCGATCCTGGACATCTGCAGAGCTGCTTCATGGACCATGTTGACCCCGTTCATCAGACATTATAAACTAGACAGTTATGCATCAGCTGAAGCGTCCTTTGGGCGTAGAGTCTTGCAGCGCGTTCATTCGGATGCAGCTGTGGGGTCCAGTCAGCCTCCCCCCCAATAAAGTGTGTTGCTTGGGTATATCCCACATATGAATTAAGTAGCGCAACGGAAAATGGACGTTGGCTTATTTGAACACTCTTTTTCGTTGCGCTAAGTCTCAATTCATCCCACCCTTCCAGGTGCCTGGGCTTGGGGCCGGGGAGTGTTCTTCTGTTTCTTCCATCATAGGTCACGTTAGTGGATGACACCTTCGCAAAATAACTGAGGATCTGGGAGGCAGAGGAGGCGTGACCTATGCAGATTTAAAGAAATATTATGCTCAGTCCCTGACAAGTGAGGAATTGAGATGCAGCGCAACAAAAAAGGACGTTCAGGTAAGCCAATGTCCATTTTTTACCTACTCTGCCAGTTTTAAAGAAGCCATCAAGAAAAGCCATTGTTTTTTTCCCAAAGGCCCTGGGGTGGAAATTTTGTGAGTTGTTGGCTTTTTTAATTTATCTCTAATGGTTATTTTCAACCTTATTTAAAAAAAATTGGGTATGCAAGGTGCTTACTATTAATTGCAGTGGCATCTAAGCCAAATAAATAAATAAATCTTAGTGAGCTCCCCTTATCATAAAGCTTAAAAACAATTTAATACTATTAAAGCATTATAAAATAAATGTATATGGTACTAAGTAAAATTGTTATGATGGATATTAATATAGCCAGGAAAAAGAGCCCTTAACAAACTTAAACAAACTTAAAGCCCCAAGCCCAGGCACATAGTGAAGTCTTCACATTCTTGCAAAGACCAATGGGGTTGGACTTATTCTGATATCTAAAGGAAAAATATTCCAGAGGGAAGAGCCTATGTTTTCTGCCAGCTGACATTTCTTGGCTGCCAAGACCCATAGCATATACAATTTGCCTGGCTTAACTGGACAAGTAGAAGCAACTGGAGGAAGTTGGTTCCTAAGGTAACACACACCCAGTCAAGATGGGCTTTAAAGATGATAGCCAATACCTTGAATTGCACCCAGAAACACACTTGCAACTAATCCAGCTCACAAGGCAGTAGTATATGTGACAACTAACCAACACCTTTTAATACTCATGCAATTGCATGCTGTACTAGTTGAAGCTCTTCAAGGGCAGCCTCATGTAGATTGCACTGCAGTAGTCCAGTTGAGAGATTACAAGGACAGGAGTGAGCATAATTGGTAATCAACTTCTGATACCTATGGTGGAAATTAGTCCCATAACAGAATTGCTACAAGAAACTGAATATTTAAAATAATGCTAGTTAGCTTCAAATAATACTTCAAATTCAAATGATGCTGTTGAACACAGGATATGTTTTATGGGGTGTGCATTTTACCAGCATCACTTTTTTATTTCTAGAATGTGGAAAAAGACCTCTTGGAGCTGAGATAGTGACTGAGTCTTGGATTATAGGTGGACATGATGTTCTACCTGGGACTTTGCCATGGCAAATTAGCTTTCGGATCTATGAATTTCCCTCAGTATACAGTCATGTATGTGGTGGATCTTTAATTAATAACATCACAGTATTGACAGAAGCTCATTGCATTAGATCATGGACGGATGTATCTTCCAGGCTTTTCCTGATTTACCTTCTAAAATTAACTTTTGCTATAAAGTATACATCTTAATATCTCTTTCTGTGTTTATGTGTATATAGTGTTTGAATTAGAATTATAAATATGTAAAAGTTTGATCTTAATTGTTCTGCTTGAACTTCTTGGCAATATATGTATAACATTTTCATTAGAACAAAATACATTTTTATGAAAGAGAATATATAGTATAAAACAATCACATCTTAATTTCATTAATACATATTTTTTTGAAAAGTTGTTTTTGATTAATATCCAGAATAATAAGAAACACGTCTTGATACATGAAATCATTATCAGTAATCATAATCTTCTGTGATTATACTAGTCTGCAGTTATACAAATTATCACACATTAATTTTACCTAGTATTCTTTCAATCTTGATGACTCTTGAGGATATAGACCAGGGGTGTCAAACTGGCATCGTCATGTGATGTATCGGGACTTTTTTTCGCTAAATTGGGTATGGGTATGGCCAGTGTGTGATGCATCCGGTCCATGGGCTGGGAGTTTGACAGCCCTGATATAGACCATATTCTTATCAGCATGAGGAAAAAATGGAGAATAGGGTAAGAGGCTGAAGGGAGTGGGGTTTGGAAAAAGTAAATTCCTCTTTCGGGGTAAAATTGCACCTGATGCCTTGAAGTGATGCTTAAAGAGCCAATTCTTGATCTATTGTTAGGATACTTTCATCCCATCTCCATTTTTTTCAAAAAGAGAAAAAGGAAGACTTTGGAGTACAGGTATTCCTTGAGTTACAACCATAATGGAGCCTGCCCATCAGTTGTAACACAAAATGTTTGTAAAATGGGTCAGTTACAATAATGATATCAAAGTATACATGTCATCTTCTTCTATGTCTAGGTCAAACTTTAAACTGCCAGAATGAAGCCACCTTCCTGGTTTTGTCACTGACGCAAAAAAAGTCATTATTGGTACATATTTCTAGTAGTAGCTGACATACCAGTAGATAGATTAGGCTCTGTCTCTCTCCACATTCACACATACAGTATAAGTATACAGAGGTGAATGTCATGGAGGTTCTTAGCAATACTTGGAGACTGTAAAGGATTGGATAAAACAGACAAATTAAACAGAATCCCAAGAAAAAAGTGCTGTTTATGTAGCAACAAGATTGTTGTTGACTGATCTCCTTACTAGTCTTGGGAGGCATCCATACGGAAAATATGACAAGGAATGTCTTTGTCTTGTTATACCTAGTGCAGTTTTTAGGCAAAAAGATTTGACAACAATATCTCCATGGCCTTATTACTTCTATATTTAATTACTGCAATGCACTTAGAATTGCCCTTGAAATCTACCCAGAAACTGCAATTGATACGTAGTACAATAGTGGTGGAATTCAAATTTTTTTTACTACTGGTTCTGTGGGCATGGCAGGGGAAGGATACAACAAAATATCCATTCCCTTCCCATTCCTGGGGAAGGATATTGCAAAATGTCCATTCCCACCCCACTCAGGGGCAGCCAGAGGTGGTATTTGCTGGTTCTCCAAATGACTCAAAATTTCCGCTACAGGTTCTCCAGACCCTGTCAGAACCTACTGAATAGCACATCCCTGGTACAATAGCTCACATGGTTCAATAGCTTCCAAGGAGGCACAATTCAAAGGACTGAAATGTGTTTGAATATTAGTAGCTCCAGTTGGTAGTTAGGCTGTTGGTTTGAGTTCCAAGCTTGGCAATTTGATTGCAAACATTTCATCACCATTCGAGGAGATATCATCAGTGCAGTCAATTTTGGCACCTGAGGTTAATCTAATAAAACATCTTATTTAATGCCATTCCTGTAAAGTGGAAATACAGTACTTTGCGAAGGTTAATTATACAGCTTAGGTAAATGAAGTTAAAGTATATACATATAATACAACACAAAACACAGAACCCAAGAAATACCTCTCTAGAAATGTCTCCAGATTACATGAGCAAGTTGCTCACGACATTCCCACCATAAACCATAATGGATCTCACAGAGGCAGCCCCATTGAAGATCTAAGGCTGCGTCCCCCATTACTTTGGAAGGTAAGCAGACGGAGTCTACCAGTCAGCATGAGAGTAGCCAAAGGGGGCCGTTATGATGGTGAGGAAGGCCCGGAGTCCCCCGGTCCAACCAGCGGTTATTTCAGTCGGGTGGGTTCAGAGACCGCTTGGAAAGCAAGCCCCACGCCCCCCTTCTCCCTCTCGTTGGCCATACATGCCTCCCTTTGCCTCAGGGTAGTGCCTTAACCAGGGGCTCGTCGCTAGAACCACGGCTCTCGCGCCGCCTGTCACATGACCCTTAGCGGGCCCCGCCTGTGGGAGAACGCACGCGAAGTCGGCCGCCATTTTGCTCCCCGGACGGACGATGAGCCGCAACTTTTGCCCCGCCACCTTTTCCTTTTGGGCTTTGCTTGTGCTGTTCAGGGAAGTCGCGCCCAAAGCCCTGACCCCCATGAATCTTTCCGACGGTGAGCCCTGGCTTCGCCCCGTCCTCGAAGGCTGTCGAGCTTGGCCGTTGACTGCCAACGCGCTACTCAGGACTGGGTAGCCTAATAGATCGAGTGGGTGGGGAGGGGGACTGTCACCGGAGCGCGCAGGAATCCTTCGCCGAGGTCGCGCAAGGGCCAAGGCCGTTGTCGGAAACGTCTCCTCGGCGGGGGAGGTTGCGAGCGTTCCCGAAAAGGAGGCTTCCCCCGGGCTACTCTCCTGCCATTTTTGCGACAGTGGCAGCTCTCGAAAGGCCCATCGACGATTGCATAAATAGGGGCGAAAGTGGGGGTTACCTCAGGCCTTTGCTCTCAGTGACGACTACGCCAGTATGTCTGCGCAAAGTTGCGTTCTGACAATGCGGGGGTTTCCTTCCCTACGACCTTTCTCGACGGTACAGCAATTAGGTTGTGAGTGTGTGAACCTCTCCTCTTTTACTTTTGAAATGAGCGAAGGAAATGAGTCATCCAAACGTGCCCATACCCCTGAATTTCTGTGCGGGGATCTACTCGAAAATAAATAGTTATAATTTACCTGTTTCCAGCTCTTGGGGAAATGATTGTAATTACGCCATCGCAACTGGAATGGGAAACTCAGAAGTTAGGAAATACAGAAATTAAAGTTTCGGGACTATCGGTGGTAACAGAAGAAAGAACAGTGAAGCCAAGTCGTAATTTACATACCAAATTGTGCCTGAGGTGTTATCAGTTCTGTGATCTTAAAATAATGAATCTTTAAATCATTGGTCACAACTGAATGCAATTTGGGATTATTATTTAGATTTTATGCCTCATTTACCCATGTATTGGAACAGGGGTAAAGATTCTATACCTCTGAGGTCTTCAAACAAGCATGGCTGGTTGGAGAATTCTGGGAGTTGAAGTCCACAAGTCATAAAGCTGCCAAGTTTGAAGATCTCTGCTATACCTGATGGAACTAAGTTCGAATATTTATGTGCTATGTAGTTTGTTTTCAGCTACATTTCACCATTCATCCTGTTAATTCTGGTGTATTTTTTCATGTGCAACACATTCAACGATAAATTAACTACAGAGGCTGACTTTGTACAAGTAGGCTAAGATAAAATTGACTAGTAAATATATGGTCTAGTCATACAACCTAAATGGGAGTCATTCAGTTCCACAAAACTTTCACTCTTGTTTCATCTTATAAAATGTGGTTTTGCAAAAAAAAATGCTTTAAATATATTGTTGCTACATGAATGCTGTTTCTTACATGGCTTACCTATTTTTCTTTCATTTCTAGTCTGTGGAACAAGGCCTCTTATGAAAAACACAGCGGCAGGAACTCGCATTGTAGGTGGACATGATGCTATGCTAGGAGCATGGCCTTGGCAAGTTAGTCTTCAAGTTTATGCAATTGGTCTAGGATATATCCATATATGTGGTGGATCTTTAATTAATAAAATCACAGTGTTGACAGCAGCACACTGCATTAAAACATCAGAGTATGTATATTTCCATTCTAATACTTTTTCTTCAATTTAGGTGTGATAAATCTACTGACCAAAGAAGTATGGACCAAATATTATATAATTATGTATGAAAAATTGAGATTTAACATGCCTTTCCTAGCTTATACAGAATTGAGATTTGAACCAGGTGTAGCTTCATACTACTTGTCAAGGATCTAATAAAGGAGAATATTTGTCAAGGATTACACAGATAGAGTCTAGGGACGAATTTTGGAGCTTTCAACTGATTTGTTTAATTATTTGCCCTGAAGCTTTTTCATATCTAATCCTAGAGTAATAAAAGACTCATATTCAGAGCTACCAGGACCAGACCTAATTGTTTTAATGATCAATAGTTGTGTGCAAGAATAAGATAAGAGGAAAATGTTTTTTAAAATTGATTTGAACCATTTCCCCTAAATAGTACTTATCTCTGCTTGATTATATATTATTATATTCAATTTTTAAATTTTTCTGTTTCCTCCAACTAACTCCTTTGTTATTCCATGATTTAACTTACCAGTTTTAGATGGCTCATCTAATTTCTTCATTTAAAATGTCTGGTTTTCACTTCCTCTAGCAACTCTGCTGGACAGCAATGAAAGGAAGAAATCTGCTTGCTCAGGCCATGAGATCATCAAGCAATCATCTTTATTACACAGTAACCAAATATGACTTTGAGAAGCTGAATCATTAATATTCCTCCTTCACTATTGCAAGTTGGAGATAGTAAATATGTACTGAGATTAGTAGCCTTTGTTAGTCTGATTCTTTCTGAATTTGTCCATTCTCTTTAAATAATCTAAATTGGTGACCATCACCTTAGTTGTTAAGTGATCACTTCCTCTCAAGGAGGTATATGTATATGTTCCAATAGCTTGCATACCTTCTCCAAGACCTCTGTTCTTGCCTCCCCACCCTCTTGTATCTTCCCATCCTACAGCAGTCACATGCGTGCCAGCCTTCTTGCAAACTACCTGGAATTTGCAACTTCCTGCTGGATTCCCCACTGACTTCCTTAGAAATTAATAGAAAGTTGTGAGGTGGTGCTCACTTAAAGTCCCAGGATATTCACTTAACGATGGCATTGGGACTAGGAATTTCTGTCGAATGCAGTCACATGATGTTACAGTTTATGATTGCATCAGTTTACAATGGAAATTCCAGTTCCAATTGCCATCGTAACTTGAGGACTACTTGTATTATATTTCTACTGTGGTGTGGTTTACCATTCCTGCAAAACAAATTTACTAACAGTGAAATCTCAGCTATCCTACCAGTACATTTGTGATTATAGTTGTGAAAATATTTTTGTCTAGCTATCCTTTTGTGCCTCCCACTCCACAGACCACTCCAGTTTTCTTTTCCATTCACTCTTACTAGCCTTATCCTTCCAATCTGTTTAGACTACATATGAACGGAGTTAATTGCACCTGCCAACAAGTCTCTAGGGGAGTGCTACACTGAGCTCCAACTCCTCCCTTTGCTGCTAATCTTACGTCTTACGTTAAAGAATCTCATTGTATTATCTTCTCATAAGTAGTATCAGTTGTTTAAACATTACAGGTGGTTCTCTATTCTTCATGACATATTTATATTTATTAGATGATTTGTTCTTCGTTTATTTTTGAGAGCCTGGAAACAATGTCTCTTCCTTTATATCGTATTCCTCTTTTTAATAATGACAGAGCTAGTATGTTGAAATACAACACTTGATTTCCATTTCAGTTTATCTTTTTTAGTCCATGGGCTTTTTGCTAAATTTTCTTTTTCCACATGATTTTTTTTTACCAATATATTATCTCTTGGCTTTTGCAGTTGATTGAACTTAAGACAAGAATCTCTATTGACACATTGCATATGAAAGCTTTAAATCTGATCACTTATTATTTAAGTTTTAAATATGCAATTAAATTAGCCCTTTCTGCATTTCCCCTGATTCCTATTAATTCTCAGAAAATATCATCTGTTATAATTCTGTATATTAGCCAAATCCAGTTAGTGTTAGTAACATTTTCTGGACTTTTCCAATAACTAAACTCATTTTCCATGATGACAGCTTATAGTTTGTTAGCTATTTGGGGATCATCAAATCTTGAGAAGACAAATCTTTTAGTTGTTTATTTGTACAAGTATGGCAAATCCTTTCAAATCCAAATGTCTCATTTATCCAATTTCTTGTTTAAGTTTCTTAATTGTATTTCCTGTTAAATCATCCTCAAGGCTTCTTGAGCAGTACTCAGCCTTCAGACCACTGACAGGGATTATTCATTCTCTCTCATCTCTTTTTCACTGCTAGAGTGGGATGTCATTTGAGTCACCTTAGTAAGACTTAATTCTTCACCATTTCAGAGATTACCTTTCTTAAGGCATCTTTTTACTATTAATATGGGCAATTAGTCAAATATTAATAAAACATAAATGACAAAAATTATCAAAAAGCTGGGCTGTGAGAAAAGCAGTAGGCTCACCATGCTATCTTCTCCACTCACTTTCCCACCATTTTTTTCCAAATCTGATGGATGGATCCATGTTTACATACATATGTTATTTTTCAGCTAGCTGAAGGGTGCATGGATAACACTGTTTCAGCATTAAGAGTTTGAAGGATATTTGGGGTCACCTAAACCAAGCCCCTGCTGAGTGCAAAATCCACTAGAGCAGGGGTGTCAAACTCAATTTCATTGAGGGCAGCAGCAGGGTTGTGTTTGACCTGGGGGGGGGGGCGTGACCAGCTTGACATCATTCGTGTCGGGGGTGGCTGTGATGGCCCAAGCACTTTGCTAGCGAAATGGGCTCCAGAGCTCTTTTTTTCAGCTGCGATGGCCTCCTGCAACCCTCTGAAAAAGGAGCTCCATTTTTGCTGGCAGAGGCATCACAGGCCAGTCCTTTGCTGTTTCCAGGGCAGTCCCTCAGGCCAGATCTAAGCACCACGTGGGCCAGATCCGGGCCTTGAGTTTGATAACCCTGCACTAGAGCATCTTTGGTGGATAACCATCTGGCCTCTGTTTGAAGACCTCTAAAAAAGAAAAACTTACAGACCTACAGACAAACCATATATCCCAGCACACCAGAAGAAAAGCATAATGTATAACAAAATGCGGAAAGGAAATAAAGGAGACATCTCATTCTCCATCTCCACCTTCACAATCAAAACATTTTCCCTATCACCATTACTTCTGCTACAGCATTCTCCGTGCCAGTCTCAACTTGTCTTTCTTCTGGGATGATTCAAACAGTACATTTTGTGCAGCCAAATTGAGTTCAAAAACACTGATCTTAAAAGAATATTTTGTTCTTTACCTTGCAACGTTTCAGCCTATAATTAAATATTCAAAATACTGGAAAGGACACTATTTTGGGTACTAGCATTACTTGTAAATACTTGTGACACAGAAACTGATTAAACCTGGTTTATTTATTTAGCGTATGGCTGGTCACACAGTATTAAAACACTTCATTTTTACAGGTTAAAAACATTTAAAACAATCAAAAAAAAAAGTAAGAAAACCTAAGAGAAAAACAGAAATAGCCTTTTAGAGTTTATTGTCAAGTTTGGAGAGATCCAGTCAGTAGCTGCCGTCATGCAGAGGAAGCCCTAGAATGTCCTGGATACCTTCTGTTAGAGCATTCCCTCATTATATGTTGGGTAGTCTGTAGGGGGGGAGGGCACAATCATTGTGCTGAAGGTGTCTTTCCCCATTTATACAAGGAGTCGGCACACGCCATGAATCGTTCTAATTCTGTCACCCATATGTGTCGGGGTAGGTTAAATCCGGAGGTATACTATTAGGATTAATATGCTCAGAGATATCTTGGGGGTAATGGCTACTCCACGCTTCCATCCACTTTTGTGTGGTGTTCTGATGATCGGCCATCAATTTAAGCGCTGTCGAGTGGTGGGTTTCTTGACTTTAATCGGCATCTTAAGCGATCAGAAATGTATCCATGAATGGGTAGGGAGGAGTTTAACAGGATCTTCCTATACTCCCGAATGAGAGCTTCTTGTCGTAAGTGCGGGGGAAATAGGAACTGGTAACCAGTAACTAGGTGTAGATTTTATAAACCTGGTCTATGGCCATATTAATGATTTGATTAGTTTTGATACAGAAACTGAATAAAATTGAAACTTTAGTAAAACACAGAACATTTTAAGGTTTGTAAGAGTGATTCATTTACTTGGAGACTACCACCAGAGACGTATGTAGATTTTCCATAAGCATCTGAGCAGTAGTTACTATGGGAAGGAGGATACTTAATTGAGTGGAGTGATAGTATATATGTATGTGTAGAAAAATACTTTTTTTTATTGGTGTTTCTGTTATTGTTTGCAGTGATCCTTGTTTTAGCCATATAATCCAATTTAATCAGGATCTGTACTTACTGATTTATTGTTTACTCTGAATAGAATAAAAAAAACAATGTCCATGTCATGGAAGTTATAAAATAGCAATGTAATAATAAGAACAATAATCCCTATAAAAGTTTTGTTCTGTCCTAGGAACCCAGCCATTTGGAGGGCTGTAATTGGCTTGCATAACCTTAATGAAGACAACTCTCATACAATAAAGCGTCGGATTAAAGCTATTAATATACATCCTAATTATGCGGCAGACACATATGACAATGACATTGCCTTGATAATACTAGTCAGATCTATCAGATTCAATGACTATGTTCACCCGATCTGCTTACCTGCCACAAATCTTTTGAAACATCAACAGTTTTCCTGTTACATATCTGGATGGGGTAAAACAAAGGAAAAAGGTACTTTTCTATTATTTCTGTTACATTTGTATAAAGACAGTATACAAACATCAGATTAAAAGTTACTGTGCAACAAAAGCAATTAGTTAAAACTAACATACAATAAAAGTAAACATGTTCCACTGTATTCATAATATTTTTGATTCTCTTTTAAAGTGTTAAGAATATTAAATTTCTGACAAACATTTTTGCTCTTATTATACACTGTGCATGGCATTTCACATTTTTGTAAGAAAACTAGACTGGATTTATATTTCAGTCTAGTTTTCAGTATATATTGAGATTTTTATGAAAATCTCAGGAAGTTAGATTTTTACAAATATAGGGCACAAAAGGACTATTTTTATTTTGGCACTGGGCCTTCTATATCTAAGCGGTCTTGAATCTGGATTTATATGCAAGCAGCTAAACATGTAGAAACAACTTTTGCTGCCCATCCCCTTTTTTCATCCTCTCTTTCCCCAAATGTTGAACAAGGTAACCAGTACAGGGAAAGGGCAGAGAGGAACTCTTATTAACAGCAGATTGGATTTGGAGGACATTCCCTCTGCCTGAACTGAAAAGCCTTCAATTTCAGTTTTAACTCCTGTGATTTACAAATAAAATCATGCAACTTTCTTTGCAGCAGTAGAGCAGTAGTTTGCCATTGCCTGTTTTTTAGGCCAGCACAATAACTACTACTGGTAAGCCCTTGGTAAATTTGTTCAGCAACCGATTGAAGCTGAAGTTACAATGGCACTGAACAAGTGATAGTTTATTGATTGATTGATTCGATTTATATGCTGCCCTTCTCCGGAGTCTCAGGGCGGCTTACAATGCTTTAAGCAATAGCCTTCATACTTTTGTATATACCTGCTTAGTAGGGCTTTTGGCCCCCCTAAGCAGTGTTCTTTTTTATACAAAGTCAGCTTATTGTCCCCACAGTCCGGGTCCTCATTTTACCTACCTCGGAAGACTGACATAGAAGAGAGAGAGAGACTTGACATTTCACTGAGTTAAATCTCTCTGAGAGTTGGTTACCGGGGAGATTGATGGGGAGGCGACATTCCTGTGAGATTGAGGTGGCAGAGTAACGGAAGAATGAAGAATCATTTGGATGACAGCCAATGGGGAGCAGAGATTGGGAAAAGGAAAGGAGGGTCTTGGGAAGTGGAAGTTCAGTGATGACTTCGTGTTTGCCAGGGAACGATGCATTGCTCAATAGAGAAATTTCCTAAAAAGATTTCATCCCTGGAAATACACTTTATTTTGAGAATGAAAACGGAAACCCTGACACCTTGAGCCTGGTGAGATTCGAACTTGCAGTAATTGCAGGCAGCTGGCAGCTAAGTGCTATTTAACAGCGCTTTAGTCAACTGCTCCATCAGGCTCCTGATGGATAGTTACAATTTGGTTTAAAGGTTCCGGCTGTCCCAGCACTCCAATAGTCATGTGATTATAATCTGGATGCTTGGCAACTGGCTTGAATTTAAGAGGGTTGCAACTGTTCACCCTTCATTCTCTCTTCCACCCAACAGCAGCCAGTTACTTGCCTGGCAGCCTGCTTGCAAGCTGTCTGGGTCTAGCAACTTCCTGCTGGCTTCCCAACTAACTTGTTGTTGGAAGCCGGCAGGAAATTACAAAGAGTCAAAATTACATATTGACTTAATTCATGATCCTGGTTTAACAACTGCAAGAGGAACAAGAGATTGCGCTCTCTAAGCAATGTGGTCGTGCTGGATTGCTTAGTGATGGAAATTCTGGACCCAATTCCCTTTGTAATTTTAGAACTACAGTATCTGTATACCAAACTGAGTCTCAATAGGTTAACTAGTGCTGCCATCTACTCAAGTGCTCTGTGAATTACAGCTTACTTAATTCAGTGTCCTCTCTCATACAGGATTTTGGAATAGATAGTACGGTGAGAGCTTCAGCAAATGACAACATTGTCTGAGCTCAGAAGCTAAGCAAGATATCCAAATGAAAGATTTTCATGGACTAGTACTTGTGCTGTAGGCTAGAGTGGGAAATTAAAAGATGTCTTAAGAAGAAGGAAGTAGGAAACCACTTTTGTACTGTTGCCAAGAAAATTGTGTGGACATCAGGAGTCAAACTCAACTTGAAGACTTTACCTAGACACAGTGAGGTTAGTTGCATACAGTTACATTGAAACCAAATTGATACCCTAATTGTACTCTTACAATATGAAATGTTTCTTACATCTTAAATTTTCTGGGTGCTGAACTCTGAAAGATAGCCCTTCCCATTCAGCTCTATAGTGATTGGTAGCACCTCTTTTTACTGTTAGATGAAGTCACTTGGCAGTCCAGACTACATTTAGTTCTGCTCCTGACTTTACTAATTAGGTATGAGCAACCTGAACAGATGCCTTATCCACAAAGCATTTGCTTTTTTAATCTTACAAACTAAAAAGGACTGCCTATTTAGAACGTTGATGAATCTGGCTACTTCTACCTTCCAACATTTGAAACTAAAAAACAACCATCAAAAGTTTTCACTAGTGTTTAGCCTGCTAAAAATTAAATGTAAGATTCGCTACCCAAACAAAGTACCTTTAGCACCAAGAATAGCACATCCATTCTGCAACAAATAAACATGCTTGGTCATAATTACTTTACTTTTGTTAACTCTCTCAACCCAACTTCATTTTTCTTGGTATAATTTGTCTGGCTTTTTTAGAGTTTATTGGCCTATATACTAAAAGCTGTTTGGTCCTCAACTTTGAGAGGGCAAATAATACTGAAACTAATTTATGATAAAAGTGTAACCACCATCATCATCATCACACATATAAAACTGCCTTTGAAATTTCAGAAATGTTTTAGTAAAAAAAATACCAAAATAGAGGAAGTAGGAGTTTCACTAATTTAGCAGATTGCAGTATTTTTTAAACTTTATTTTTTTAAAATTTTAAACTTCAAGGGACAATTGGTTCGAAGGAATAAAGGTATACAATCAGTTTAATTTCAGAGATTTGGATACAGCTGTTACTTTACAGTTTTCAAGATCTTGGTTCCTTTTTTTTTTTTTTTGCATCTATCAAAAAAGAATTATCTTGAGAAATCCTTAAAATTAAAGTGATATTTTCTTCATCAGGCTTAGAATTTTACATGAAATAAATCCCACTATAATTTAAGCTTCATTGCATATAATGAATAGCTAATTAATATTTAATCCTTAATTATCTTACTGATCCAACCTTTAGACAACTGTGCCTACAACTTTAAGATTGAAGCAGATTCTAAAATTACTTGTCAAGCCCAATTAAAATATAGAAACTTTTTAGTATATAGCACTGTGTTGGGTACCGTATTTTCCCGTGTATAAGACGACTGGGCGTAAAGGATGACCCCCTACTTTTCCTGTTAAAATATAGGGTTTGGGCTATACTCGCCGTATAAGACGACCCCTCTTCCAATGCACACCAAATAAAACTTTAAAAACATCAGATTTGATTTCAATATGGTAATTTTAATTCAAATGCTTATGACATGCAGGTACGTAGCAGGAAAACTGTCACTTATAAACATACAGTCATGGCCGTAAATGTTGGCACCCCTGAAATTTTTCCAGAAAATGAAGTACTTTTCATATGTTACTGAAAAGTAACATATGTTTTGCTATACACATGTTTATTCCCTTTGTGTGTATTGAGAAAAAAAGGGAGGGAAAAAAAGCAAATTGGAAATAATGTCACACAAAACTCCAAAACTGGGATGGATAAAATCATTGGGATGGAAGGCTGAGTTAACCTTGAACCGGTAAGAATTGAACTGCCAAACTGCAGGCAGCAGAAGTAATCTGCAGTACTGCATTCTAACTACTGCATTACCATGGCTCTAGGTGCACAGATACAGAAGGCTGAAACTCTTGCACTCTTAAAAGAATAACTCCAGGTAATATTTCTCTCTCCCCCTGCCCTCCTCCCAATCCTTGTTGGAAGAAGAAAGTATTGACTCTTTATACCACTATACCAGAATCTGCTAATATGAGAACAGAAAACAGCAAATGCCATTAGCTTCCAAATACTGCTGCAAAATATCCTCCTTCCAAAGTGAGGTGAGGAAATTAATTCAGTCCTAAATTAGTTCTCCAATATCAAAAAAGGACATTTAACAGCTCTCTGGAGATGGTTGTAATGCTGGAAAATGGAGGGAAAAGAGAAGAGGATGACAAGCAGCAAAGTGGATAGACTCAATTATAATGGTGATTGGGGTGTTACGGGAAGATCTCAACTACCAGATTAGGTACAGATCATCATTGACAAAATCTATGAATGTGAACCCTAAGAGTTGACAATAACTTAATGGTATGAAATCAAAGGTCAGATCTAGCATCTCCCTTCCCTACACTGATGCTAATATGGAGACAGTAACGAAATAATAACCATTACATTAGGAACTTCTACTCAATGACAATTACTTCTGTGATTCAAAGTTCCATCTAATAAACCAGAGGTTGGTTCGTTTTGATCCTTCTGATTATGCCCAGCCTAATGCTATTTTCTCAGGGAGGAAGAGCAGCATGAGAACTGTTGGTATTCTGGTAGAAATGCCAATGAGATAAGCTACTGGCATTATCCCAGAGCTATAATTGCACTCCACAATGAACTAAAGGGCCACCATCAATGAGCTGTTGGACAGTATTACTTGGTCTGTTGTGTGGATGCTTGGGTGGTTTAGGGGTGGGGAACTGTGCTGGTTGGGAGTGTGTTTGGGGATTGTTATGTGTGTTGGACCTAGTCTTTGGGTGTTAAATGAATTTCGTATGGGTATACTGTGTATACATGTACAATGATAATAAAGTTATTATTATTATTACTGCCCATTATACCCATGTGAAAAAGGATGAATATGAGTAAAGCAAAAGTTACATTGCCAGTTGGAAGTCTAGCACTGGAAAGGAGCAGTGATGGGACTCATCAAATAGGGGCAAGCTAGCTAAACCAGATTAAGTCTGCAAGCTTCATATTTTCCCATTCCTGTTCTAAAGTGGATGTTGCATAACCATACAAATAATACTATTGTTAATTAGATAGCATAATTAATTGTGGGCAGGGGAATATTTTTTAAAAAATGAGTGTTAAATTAAGTATTGGTTCATAATGTATACAGGGAGAACAGAATTATAAAAGTATGATAGCAAGTATTAGTCACATATTGTGAGGAACTGGTACCTTTTCCAAAATATTCATTAAAATTATTTTCCCATGTATTATAATAAATTGGATTCCCAGAAGTTTACTAAGACTCTTTGTGATTTTCCTGTAAATACTTACAGATAACATGTCATAGGGAAGGATTTCAAATTTATTCAAATAAATTACATTACACCTGTAAAAGCAATTTAAAAATAATAGTTTTACTAATGGTCCTTATTGTTTTTATGTTCTTATTAGAGATTTTATTCCTCGCTTAATGCTGGACCCTGCTCTTGCTGCGCAGAGCTTCCCCCACCGTCCCAGGCATCCACGTGGACACTCCAACTTCCCCAGACAGCTGGGGCTCACCATCACTGGGGGTCTAGGGAATTCGGAGCGTCCACGTGGACGCCTGGGACGGTGGGGGAAGCTCCGCGCAGCAACCCGCAGACTTATACCCGGCGTATAAGACGACCCCCGACTTTTGAAAAGATTTTTCTTTGTTAAAAAGTTGTCTTATACGCCGGAAAATATGGTATGTTAACTGCCTTGATTTTTTTGTAAAAAAAAAAGGCAGGAGATAAGTAAATGAATAAACATACTTAATGTCATAATAACCACAAGAATAAAATAAATCTTTTTAAAATCTAGTCTAAAGCACTGATTTGACCCTGATTTTACTGATTCCTATTTCTTCCTTATTGAACTGAGCCATGCTGACAAATAAAACTGAGCACAAAAATGAATTCATAAAAATAAACCCTATACCATTACAAACTAATGACAAACAGACAACAAAGCCTTTAAAAAGCCTATTCATGAGAATAGAAATAAAATAATGAAAAGAACAAAAATCTTAACAGCACTTGCTGTTCTGTTCAATCTTGGGTTCTATGTTGGATGCTAAACAAAATTAGACAAAACTCCCCAAATACTAGAATGAATCTTGAAGATTACTTTGACCAGCAGTATACTTTCTAGAGCGTTATGCAGAAAGGCTTAGTTGTCTTAATGACTGATTTGTTTCACAATGTCATGATACGTTATATTTTTTTTCAGGTGAAAGCAACTTAATATTACAAGAAGCTCAAGTAGATATTATTCCACAGAAAATGTGTAATAAACTCAGCTGGTATGGTGGAACAATTACATTGAACATGGTCTGTGCTGGTTTTCCAGCTGGAGGTGTTGACAGTTGCCAGGTAAAAAGAAGATAATTTTAGTTTAGATTATGTTGGCAAAGCTTGCTGTGCAGGTGTTTGGACAATATATTTTAATTCATCTTTGTTACATATTACTACAATTTATCTATAGCCTGTTATTTACTTACTGCATATTTCCTTATTGTCTAGGCCAGGAGTCTGCAACCTTAAATACTTAAAGAGCTATTTGGACCTGTTTCCCACAGAAAAGAAAACAACTGGGAGCCACAAAACCTGAGTGGGTGTGGCCAACTCAATGTCACTCACTTCCACTAGTCACATGTCCCCCCCCCACAACCATGCCTATCTAGCCGGTAATTAGGGCAGAGAACCAGTTGTTAAAAAACACCAGGAACCACTAAATCTTTTTGACATATCTCTCTCTCCCTTCCCTCCCTTTCTCCCTTTCTCTATGTCTCTCTCTCTCTCCCCCCCTCTCTCTCTGTATCTATCTCTGCCCTGGCCGCTTCGCCATCCCCCGCCGTCGCCCTTACCTTCTCAGGCCAGGTGAGAGTTACTAGGAGGGGAGGGCGAGGGGCAGGGCCAGCCAATCAGTGGTGGATTGCCCCCGGTTTGCCGTTTCTATATAACTGGTAGTAAAACCAGTGGGATGTTGATCCCAACATCATGAGAACACTTCTGTGCATGCGCAGAAGAGCGTGCGCATGAGTGAAACAAGCATGCGTGTGGCCCCATTACGAAATGGTAGTAAAGGTAAGTAGAACCCACCGCTGCAGCCAATGGTGGGATCACCTGACGGAGCCACTGCAGAGGGCCCAAAGAGCCACATGCGGCTCCGGAGCCGCAGGTTGCTGACCCCTGGTCTAGGCTCTTGATTTGAAGCAAATTTTCTGAAATTTTTTCAAAGAGTTCAGATCAGTTTCAGAAGAGAAACAGATCTTGCCCTCATGCTTGCAATTTAAAAAAATATACAAATAAGGGAAGATGAGGCAGATGATTAATTCAAAATGGAAAGAATATACTAGTCTCCATACTATATATAGCTTAGGAAGACCAGACTTTTGTTTTTGGAGTTCTTCCTTGAATAATTGTGATACTTAACTTCCTGATTGCTTATTTGTACTCTATGACTATTGTTAAGTTTTGTACCTTATGATTCTTGATGAATGGATCTTGTCTTTTTATGTACACTGAGAGCATATGCACCAAAGACATATGATTTGTTGATGAATGGGATCAGAATAAGCTGCCCTTCTGTTTTCTAGTCCCAGGACAGAACCACTGAGTTCTTTATGCGATAAAGTGGCCGAGCAAGTTCCCAGTTTTCATTCTTTTCCTATATGAGATAAATTTCTAAGTTGGGACCCCTCCACCCATAATGGAGACTTATGACCAGAATTACCTGGATGCATTTCAGAGTAGCAATGAAAGAAAAATGTTATTATTTCAAGCACAAAAATTATTATTGGAAATATGCATTTCCAAGTGATATCTTAATTAATTGATCCATTAGAATAGCTCCACCTTATATCAGGTGTATCAGTAGATACAGCCAAATGTCTTGTCATTTTCAAGGAAAGTAGTATCCGTACTACTTAGACTTCATCTGTCTACCAACAGCACAGAATCTTAAGGTTTGTTTTAAATAGCATATTTTATTTCAAAAAGTCTCTTTTGGATTAGTTTGGAGACTCTAGATAGATTGATGTTTCTTAAACTTTTTGTTCTCAGGACACCTTCTCACCATTCATTCATTCATTCATTTTGATACCTTCAAATCACTTCTTAAGTCCTGACAACTACCTAGACCGGTGGTCACCAACCGGTGGCCGCGGACCACAGGTGGTCAGTGAGAAAATTTTAGTGTTCCGTGGCACACCCGAGTTGAGGAGCTGCTCCAGGATGAGCAGTGGGCAGTCCTATGACCAGAGCTCTGGAATATGAGACTGGCCAGGCAGCTCATAGTGGGGCTGTAAATCTCTGCTGTAGAGGGAGGTTCGTGCAATTTACAACTTTGCAGCGCAGCCCTCGCCGGCCGGAATGAAGTAATGGTGCAAGGGGGAGTGGCGGTGCAGATGGGCTGAAGCAACAGATGGTGGCAACCCCAGGGTGTTTCTTCCCCCTGCTGTAGGTTCCTGTTGGCTGAACCCACCAGTGGCTGTCCCCACCCCTCACCCTCTCTTCCCAGTCACTCCTTGCCTGGCAAAGGAATTTCTCTTAGTAGGGTCCCCATACTAGTTTAATCAATAGTCATTAACTTTTGTGTAGCCAATGTACAAAGTTAATCTCCTGCTTATATTTTCTCGCTCTCTTGTTATCCTTCTGATATCCATCTGGACTCATTTTCTCCTTCTTCTGAAACCTACCTGTTTATTTGAGTTGAGTACCAGCCTGATCCTGTTGCTGCCTAGATGCTAGTCATGATTTTTCCAGCCATATTGCCTACCCTGTAGTCCATCAGAGCAACAAGACCTGTCATGTGATATGGCTATTGGATTGTTGTCTGGAATGTTCAAAGACTTTAACATCTAAGGTTACTAAAGCCAAAGAGATTAGAATGAAGAGAAAGAAGGTTAAAAGAAGGTGGTAAAAATATCTTAGTGCTGATTGGCAGAGCTTGAGGATGTTTCTGGAGTTTGAGGCTCTTGTTCAAAAAGCAAGTTTAACCATGATTAGGGATATCTGCACAAATTCTTCTTGTATACCAGCTGTACTTTTTCCTAAATTGGAAGGTCCTTCTCAAAGTCACTTGTAAGAGAGTATGTGGTACCTGATTTGACAAGTTTGACAAGTAAAACTAAACAAAAGAAAATATCCACCGCCCTTAATTGCCTTTCTAGAACAATAAACTCTTGTCAGTTCACTCAGAAAATTTTGGACAAATAATATTAATAAACCCAGAAAATACTAGAAAGCAAGTATAGTTCTTGGAACCAAAACCAATTTAAGTTAATGTAGGATCTATGATGGCACAGTACTTAGAATGCAATATGGCAGACTAATTCTGCCCACTGCCAGGAGTTTGATACTGACAGCTCAAGGTTGACTCAGTCTTCTGTCCTTCTGAGGTTGATAAAATGAGGATCCAGGTTTTGGGGGCAATATGCTGATTCCCCCCCCCCCCCAAGGGTGCTGTAAAGAACTATGGAACAGTATATAACTCTTAAGTACTATTGCTATTGCTATAAATCCTATTATTATAATAGCAAGGAAGTCTGTGAATGCCCTTTTTGTTTTAACAATCTATACAGAAGGGTCTTGCTGCTCCAGTATGCAATAACCAGTCTGTGATTAAACTGAATTATCTGGTAGTCTGGTTTGAATAAATTGTGAAGGAAATTTGTGAGAAAAAAAAGTCAATTTCTGTAAAAAGATGTATAGATCATCAGAGACACTGTCTAGAATGTAATAAACATTTACTGTCTAGAATGTATAAATTTATGTTGGAAATGGGAACCACATGAAGTGACATTTTATCATCTTTAATGGACTTTTTTTAAAAAGCCAGACATTTTGGATACAAGTAAAAACACGAATTCAGAAGATTTTACAAGATTAAATACAATTCAAATAGTATTTTCTTTGGAAATTGATGGACAAAATGGTAGGAAATAAGTTACAGAATTTAATTTTATATATGATAACTAGCAATTAATGTGCACAAAAGTAAAGATTTGGCATTCATTTTGGAGGAATCGGATTTGCAGAAATGGCTGAATTAACTTCTTCAATTAGATAAAAGACATCCATATTTATTGCTGATTGGAAAAATGAACTTGCGACTTATGGACCTGATGACTAGAAAAAAAAAGATAAAAAGAGAGCTAAATAGAATAATTTGTATTTTTATTTATATTTGCTGTAAAAAATTGAAGTTACTTCTATTTCTTTCTCTTTTTGTACTTCTGGCTTTTTCTTTGTTGTTTCTTCTAAGTTTGTATTCATTTTATTTTTGTTTAAAATTCTTAATAGAAAGTTTTAGTACATTTTAGGATTTTACGAGCACATATAGGCAATATCCTATTTTTTCCTTATTCAGAGAGGTTCCAGGAATCCAGTCTACTCATTGGTTCCTCATTGGTTTGGCTTTTGCAGATCTACCTTCAGTTCACTAATTTATCCTGGGAGGTTCAGATATAGAGTCTGCATTGTATTAGCAATTAATAAAGCATTCATTTTCAAATATATGCTAATCTATTTCCTACATTGTGTTTACTGAATAAAAATACAGGAATAGTTTGTTGTTGCCTTGCTCTGGGGTAGATATTAAAAGTTTGTCTTTAAATGGGATAGCTACCCTCATACCTGTAAAATCCTATTTTAACTTTCACACCTACTGAAACTTGCTCTTTATTTCCTAGTCTCTTTTCTACCTTATTAGCATGGGTAGGTCTACCATTAACTTGTATTCCCAGCAGGATCAATGGAATACTATGCTACACTCATGTAAAAATGAGAATTCTCTGGGTGGGAATTCTGAGACATAAAACCACATAAATATTTTTCTGGAGATGCAGTATTCAACAAAGACATGTAAAGACAAAGCCTATTTTTTTTAAATAATTCAGGAATTGTATTACAATCATGGTTATTTTTCTTCCACTTACACTGTTTTTACAGTACAGAATTGAAGAATGAAAATAATCCTTCAGTCAGGAAAAATGTAAAAGACAATTAGCTCAGCCAACTGACTTGCAGAAAAAAATGAAGGCAGTGAGAAACCATTTTTATATTATGATAAGAAAATATTTGGATGTGTCCCTGTGAGTCATCAGGGGTGGATGAATTAAAAGTGAATTAATATAAGAAGACGGCTATCCAGAAAAATTAGTAAAGTCAAAATACTATTCCGAACTCCTGAAAAATCCTAAATTTTCTACTATATTGTTACAATTTCATTTTTTTCATCATTATCAATTATTGAAAAATGAACCTGACTTAAAATGAAATTGACTTAATACTTTAACATAACTTGCCTACCTGCCAGGATATAACTTGTTTTTTGAAGATCAATCAAACAAATCCAACTTTGCAGTATATGAAACAATAATTATGGTTTAACTTGGTTTATTCCTCAATAATTGCTGCTTTTACAGAATACTAGCAAGCTTTATAGGAAAATTAGAATTTATTTTGTTTCCGTTTTTATTTTGTGTATTTGGACAATTTACCTGTCTCCAAAATAGACAATTTGAAAATAAAGGGTAAAGTGATTTGTCCTCATTAGCTACGTATAAAATGCTTTCTTATGATAGGTAAAACTGGATAATAGATTATGTACTCTTAGATATATAGTTTGATTTTTGGTCAAGCCTATAAGCAAGTAGCTGATTTTCCAAGAAATTATATCTAATTGGTCTACTTTGTGTACTACCAAACTAGAATAATATTGTTCAGGTTTTCCAGCTTTATTTTTCCTAGAAAACAGTATCTACTTTTGACAATTGATAATCTGTTGCTTCCTATAAATAAATAAATATAAATATATATATATATAAATATATATATAAATATAAATATAAATATAAATATAAATATAAATATAAATAAATAAATAAATAAATATATATATATATATATATATATATATATATATATATATATATATATATATATATATAACACATTACGTGTTTTTCCTGTTCCAGGGAGACAGCGGTGGTCCTTTGACATGCTACCTTCCAACCACTACAAAGTTTTATTTGATAGGAATTACCAGCTTTGGTTATGGTTGTGGTCGCCCAAGATATCCAGGAGTTTATGCTAGGACAATTAATTATATAAGTTGGATAAACAAATATTTACAGAGTAAAATTGTAACCGTGGAACTTCATTGCTTCTTGATCTTTTTATTTGTGTGGTGGACAGTCTTCCATTTTCTGTAAAATGGCAGCTTCCTTCAATTGTATGCAGTAAATTTGTATTGCTCTTTAAATGTTTTTGATTCATGGGAACAGTATCATTATCAACATTTGCTTTTTAAAAATGTCCATACAATGTAATTCTGCCTTCCATCATATTTGCATTCAAATAATGATCTGTAAGTTTAATGATAATGATCTTTCCAAACACACTAAAATATGAAAATGAAGTCATTTCTTTAATAATAGCAATCATATACATGATTAGAGAATTTCAAACAAATCTACCCTATATATTTCTCACTTTGAAGGATAAATTATGTTTTTTAAAAGATATTAGATAATTAAGAATATTTTCAAATAAAGTATTTTAAAATTATTTGAATACTCCATTGTATTTTTTTATACTCTAGACTAGAATATTTTTTTGGAAAAATAATGAAGATGTAAAACTGATTTTTTTTAGACAGGAATCTTCCACAAATACATAATTTTAGCTTTGTATCTGAAATATGAAAAAGTGTGATCAATAACTGCTGTCTGTTTATTCTGCAAGGTAAATTTTCTATATTTCCTTCTAGCAGCTGTATAAATATGATTCAAATATATGCAATAAAATATAAATGTTCTATATACAAAGAGCCCCTCTTTGAGGCAATGGGTGGTTTAAAAATATGAAATATAAATAATAAATGTATAAATTGATAAAATGAGTGCAATCTAAAGCCTTAAACATAGTTCTTTTGAGCACAGCAATTTAATTTTTTGGCAAAATAAAAAACAAACTGATATGTGGAATCATGATCAATTTGCCAAATAATTGAAATGGTACTTGGAGGTCACATACCAGAGAAATTATGTGAAGGGACGAGAAGACTGCTCTCTTAAATGTATTTCATAAGTTGATGCAGGATTGTGATCTTAACCTAACGCTTGATACTTTCAGTCCCAAACATGGGCTTTTGCTCTAAATATTACATATAGGAGAAACAATGTATAGGAGGCTAAACAAATGGAAAAAAATGAGTAAAGGGGGGGGGGAGAGTGAAAAACTAATAATTCAAACAGATAGAATGAAAATATTTCAATCACGCTTTGCTATGTTTTAAGGCACATTTTGACTTTATCAATTTATTGCATGTTATGTACCTTCTAGCTGGTGGGATATGGGCAAATTTATCTTGGCTCGCAGAGTATGTTTTGGACCTCTACTAGCTTGCAAAAACAATGTGAGCATGCATGGGATAAAATTGGAGTGGCCGTGGGCTCAAGCATTCTTTCCTGTTAATATTAACTAGAAACTTATTGGAGGGAAAACAATAGAACACTCCTTTGTCTAACCCTTGTAGGTAATCCAAAAGAATATCATAATTGAAAGTAGCTATGGTTAAGAGTTGTCTGTTCATTTTGTTATATGATATTATGAATTAAATGAGAAACGAGTTGAATGCAGTAGAATGAGGCATTTCAGAAGTGTGTGGTGAACAATAGGAATGAATTGATCAACCCAGAAGTAAATGAAAGGCCTTGAAAAGCCAAATGACAGTGGTTTGACTTAATGTATTTCCTCCGTCTTTTTCCCAAATGCACTTCAACAACACAACACAACACAAATATGCCCGTTTTGTTTCAAGTGCCTTGAATATTGTGTTATTTTGTACATAAAAGGTAAAGGTGTCTGACTTTAGTAGGCAGTGCTCATCTCAGTTTCCCACCCAAGGAAGCCAGCAATATGTTGTGTTGATGGTCATTGACTAACATGACTATATGCCGAGATGCATGTTACCTTCCCACTGAAGTGGTCCTATTTATCTACTTGTATTTGCATGTTTTCAAACTGCATTGTCCAATCCATTTAATCTATCTATGTCTAGCACCAATAGCTCATTACAGTCAGCTTTATATATAAAAACCTTCTGGCTTTTATCAGAGCCTGGCTCAATGTGATCTAAAAACAACAAGAATCCCTGCAGGACCTGATGTCCAAGAACCCTCCATTAGAAGAGATTACCATCAATAGCCTGTCAGAGCAATTTCAAATAACAAATCTTAGTCTTCCATTTGTTACCTGGAACTGTAGGGTTCATTATCAACCTTTTAAAAGGTGATTTTAACATTGCCGTCTAGACCTCTTTTCTAACTTCAGAAAAACATGTTCTTTTTCTTCTTAGCCAAGGCTATTTCTTTTGGTATAGGTACAGGAAAACTTGTCTTTTCAGCAATGAACAATAGTATATTCTCAAAGTCCTTGAACACATTTTCAGAAAGTACACTTTGAAAAAGGAAGTCATAATGCAATCCATAAATTTGCCACTTGTGGAATGTAATCTAGAATCAATTTTATTGTTCAAATGTCACAAGTAATCAATGTCTTTCATTGTTTTATTTCTTGCTTTCTGAAATATGAAATACACTGAATGTATAATTTCTTCCTGTACCTTATACAAACATTTGACTCTCCTCAATAAATGCTTTTTGCTTTGTCTTAATTACTGTTTCCTAATTTTAGGTAGTAAAGAAGCACTGTGCAACAGTAAATGTTTCCCTCTCAAATTCCGGAATCAAATTCTTACCATCTTCACACCAAACTCGGAGTGCCAAAATTTCGTGGCAACACATGGTTTAACATTTTTGCCTGTCATACTATTCAAGCAACCAGTATCTGTTTTGCATCCAAAGGATCGCGATTTGCATGGGAGTCGTTCCCTTTAGCTCGTCTTTACTAGGAAATATACTTAGGGCAGGGGGGTGGGGGGAACCTTGAACGGAATGAGTCCCTCTTCATGGGACCCGAATATATTTTCTCTTGATAATATATCGGTAATATTTTCTTCTGCTCCTCTCTGATGGCCGTGACAAGTGTTAAGTCATTCATTGCTGTATTATGAAGTGGAAATGTTCCCGTCAGTCGGACAACATCGAAGGGCATCAAAGAGGCTTTAAGAGCTGTTTTTATATTTAGTTATTAAATGTTTTATTTATGTATTAAATTTATTTGCCGCCCATCTCGCCACAAGGTTTTTCTGTGTCCCCCATTATTTTGGAAGATAAGCAGGTGGTGTCTGCCAGTCAGGATGAGAATAGCCGAAGGGGGCCATATGGTGATGTGGTGGGCCCGGAGCCCCCCGATTCAGCCAGTGGTTATTTTAGTCGGGTGAGTTCAATGACCGCTTGAAAGCAAGTCCCCGCCTTCCTCCTCGGTGCTGTGCCTCGATTTGCGCCAGGAAAACGCCTTAGCGAGGGGATTCCCCTCGAGGATCACGAGGAGAACCGTCGTTCTCGCGCCGCCTGTCGCCTGACCCTTAGCGGGCCCCGCCTGAGGTAGAACGCACGCGAAGTCGGCCGCCATTTTGCTCCCTGGACGAACGATGAGCAGCAACTTTTGCCCCGCCGCCTTTTCCTTTTGGGCTTTGCTTGTGCTGTTCAGGGAAGCCGAGCCCAAACCCCTGTCTCCCATGAATCTTTCCGACGGTGAGCCAACGTGCTGCTCAGGACTGGGTAGCCCAATAGATCGAGGTTGAGTTTGGGGGGGGGGGGGGAACCGTCACTGGAGCGCGCGGGAATTCTTCGCCGAGGGCGCGCAAGGGCCAAGGCCGTTGTCGGAAACGTCTCCTCGGCAGGGGAGGTTGCGAGCGTTCCCGAAAAGGAGGCTTCCCCCGGGCTACCCCCCTGCCATTTTTGCGACATGCATAAATAGGGGCGAAAGTGGGGGTTGCCTCAGGCGTTCGCTCTCGGTGACTACTCCGCCAGGATGTCTGCGCAAAGTTGCGTTCCGACAATGCGCAGGTTTCCTTCCTTACGACCTTTTCTCGATTGTGCAGCAATTAGGTTGTGGGCGTGTGAACCTCTCCTCTTTTACTTTTGAAATGAGCGAAGGAAATAAGAGTTACCTGGGCGTGGATGCTGCCGGTCCACAATCGTCGATGCGTTTCATTGAGATCCAGTCCCAAATATAAGGGCCCAGCTGTTTTCCCAGTTACTTTCTTTATCTCTCGGCCCCTAAATCTGTTGTTGCTGCTCCTATAGGAAATTATGAGAAGCCTCTTTGGCCACATTCAATTCGTTAGTTTTCAGGCTTGAAGGACGCTGATTCATATAATTGGTTTGGGCCTATCTCTTATCATTACATTACAGCTGTTTTTGTAGGTTTGACTTTTGAAAGCAGCTTGGGTTTTCGGTAGCAATTCTAAATAAAAGGGCTGTTACAACTTTTGCCTGCTGTCTAATATATAAAGGCGGAATATAAATAAATACAAATACTCTTATGAGAACCTTGTAAGTATTTCAGATTGGATAAATCCCTGCAGTTTTCTTGGCAGGATTTTTCAGAAATGGTTTGCCATTGCCTTCTTATTAGGACTGAGAGAAAGTAACTGGCTAAGTCCACCCAATTGACATTGTGCTCAAGGTGGACTAGAACTCACAGTCTCCCACTTTCTAGCCTGATGCCTTAATTGCTGTACCAAAGTGGCTCCCATTCCATTGTTCCTAAATACTGTTTTGCAGCCAAAATAAAAATATGTAGATCAGTATAATGTTGAACTGGGAAGATTTGGAATCAAAATGTCACTGATTTACAATTTCACTGGATAACTTTGTGCAATTTTTTTTAGTCTAACAAAATTTTTGTAAAGAGATTACAAGGGAGTACAATTACTCTGTTCTGATCAGCATGTAGGAATAGTATCATGAGATTAAACTCAATTATTTTCGCAGTTTGTTTTACTGAGGCATCAATTGTGAACTTCCTGTGAGTTTAGAATTAGGCATTTAAACACCTCTAGATGTTTTGGATTACAGCTCCAAATCTCTCCACTGCTGATCCCACTGACTGCAGCAGATCAAAGTATTAGCCAAATTGACATGAATTTACTGCTGCTTCAATTCAAATGATTAAGTTGGACAACTCTTCTAATAATAAAAGCTAGTGGTATTTCAGAATCATTAATCTCCTATCAATATCTGGTCCAATAACAGCAAATATTTCCTACCAGGATAAGTTTTAAAAAGACTCTTTGATTATTTCTTTATGTATGTTTTAAATGTTGGTGTTGATTTTTGAGCTATTTTAGAATAACTGAAAATTAACAATATAACTACATTTTGATTTCCAGGATGTGGAGCAAGGCCTGCAATAATTAACATAACAGCAGAGACTCAATCTTTAGGTGGTCATGTTACTCAGCTTGGAGCATGGCCATGGCAAGTTAGTCTTCAGATTTATCATGTTCCATCGGGTCGATATCGGCATGTATGTGGCGGATCTTTAATTAATAACAACTCGGTACTGACAGTAGCAAGTTGCATTAAGAAATGGATGTATGTATCTTTAATTTCTAAATCTTTTTCTGTACAGTTTGAAGATTTTAAATAAATTATTGAATTTTGGAATTATATCTGCAAGGAGAGATTTGGAAAAAGTGTTTTAGTATATCTTCAGCCTTAACAACTGGTTCAACTTTTTTTATCAAACTAGATAAAGTCAAGTTAGATAAAAACTAGATGGTATAGGGGGGCTTCTGCAGGGGGTTGGACTAAAGACTTCCAAGGTCCCTTCCAACTCTGTTGTTCTGTTAGATTCAGCAGCTTTTAACACACAAAAAACATATTTTAGGAGAGGGGAACAGCTAAATAATTTCTTTATCTCTTTTCGTTGATAGTTAAAATGCTGTTCACCAGTTTTGACTTGGCAGAAAAGTAAGCTAGGATGAAATTTCTGTTGTTAAGTATAGCTGTTCATTGCTATCCTTGCAAAGGTATGATACCAGCGAATGGTGGTGTTTTTATGTAATATGAGTTAAAGTATGAGATTGGTGTATTCCTACAGCATTGTTTCTCTTCCTTCCCACCAAATATCAGAGGCTTGTGGGAGAGCATCTGCCAGTCCCCAGTCCTTAAATATGTCAGGGCTTGGGAGTCTGAGCTGGGGCTCTAGTTTTCTAGATCACCATCTTTCAAGATTCAAAGTTTTCCACACATTCCAGTTGTGGTTAGAATACAGTATTGCAGGCTAACTCTGCCACAGCCTCGAGTTTGATCCTGACCAGCTCAAGGTTGATTCAGCCTTCCATCTTTCTGTGGTTGGTAAAATGAGGATACAGATTGTTGGGGGCAATATAATGATGTAAACAGCTCAGAGAGTGCTGTATAGCACTATGGAGTGGTATAAGAATAGGCGGGATAAGCGGTCTAAGAGCTATTCTATTAATCAACAGGGATTAATAAAGTTGTGAAAAGGGGGATCTGAATTTTGGTGGAGCTGAGTTTATAAAGACAGGTGGGGTGACCCACTACAGAACGATAGCTCCCTCCCCTTCATGGCATGTTTTTTCCCACACTTGCTAGCTCTTAACTAGCCTGTTTAAACATGGATTTAGCTTTCTTCTGAAGGAGCCTTAAACTGGTGATTAAAAGTAGTCTGATAAATAAATTACAAGCAGGAAAATAGGTTGTGGAGTGGGCATAAGAGTCCCCACTTATGATACCTACGCTGTGTGTGCTGTCTCTTAATTGGACTGATCTCATTTTCAAAGCCAAGTTCCCAAAGTAAATGGCTTGTTTCCCATTTAAGGGAAGAACTGTTTTAAAACCAGAACTGAGGATGCTTTGAGTCAGCTTCAGATTTGAGTTGGAGATGAGATGAAGGCAAAATCATAAGGGCATGACAAAAAAAAAACCCCTCTCCTGTGTAAAGTTCATTCTGTGATTAAGTGCAAGTGAGGAAAGGCCATGAGTCAGTGGGAGTACAGGAGATTGCAAAGATTATTTCTGCTCCCTTAAGGTAGGGATAAATTTTGACTTCTTGTGGCTCCGCGAACGCCGATGGAAGCTCCTTTTGGAGCTCCAGCCCTGAGACTCCGTTAGCTGCTAGAACAGCAAAAATCAGCTGTCTAGCGGCTCGAACCTCTCCCCTGGAGGAAAGGGGGAGAGAAGAGCAGAAGGGTTTGGGTAGAGCTCCCCTAGACCCCCAGGCTTTTTTTTTTTTAGCCTGGGGATTGCAGGGTGAGAGCTCCCTGGAAGCCCTTCAGTGCTCCGGAGCCGGGATGAGTCTGCCTCAGGCAGAACTGGGTGTCGCGACCACACCAGCAATACAAGATTAAGGATTAAAAGGAATTTCGATTCTGGATGCTGGCAGAGGAAATCAGGAGAACAAAAAATACAAGTATTAGGCTTTAACTCCGTTTAAAAAGGAAAAAAAATGGCACCTGAAGAAAATGAAACTTACTAGTGAAAGTGCTTGTTAATGCCTGCAACATTGTTAAAGTTACTGGATTACACATTAAGAAAAAGATTTAAAGTGGAAGTGGATTGGAAAAGACTATGGTATTGATTTCAATTAATTTACACCTTTAAACTGTGTGGAAAATATTTGGATTTATTGACCTGATAGCTGAATAAATATAAAGTTAAAACTGAAATATGGCTGACATCAAGGAAGGAGGATATGAGTCAGCAAACTCACAAGTTGTGACTCTAAAGGTGTTACAAGAACTTTTAAATTTTTATACTTCTGTTATATTAGAAACAATTAAAAGGACTATTCAAGATTGTAAATGGGAGAATAATAATGATTTGCTGGCTGGAAAAGAGGAAGAAATCAACCAGGCTAATGTGATTTTGGAGGATGAAGAAGAGGCTGTCAGGATTAAGATGGAGGTTAACACACTGGATACAGAGGTTTTGATGGAGGTTTCCACGCAACCAACTGAAAAGCAGCAAGTAGATTCATTATTGCAGACTGAAAAATGTTTTGACAAGTTTTGGCTGTACAGACAGAATCAATACTTAAAGAATGAAGTGACTGATTACACAAGCAGGAGGAGTAGAGATGGGGATTCCAAATTAAAGGAAATAATTTTGAAAGGAGAACGAATTCTCAAGATACATCAACCTCAAATCCAATCTCAAAAATTTTCGAAAATAAAAGCGGGGAGGAGTAATGCTGAAGAAGAAAGTATTATTCTGGAAGAAATATAAAAAGAAAGGAAGAATAGGAGATTAATTTTTTGAAGGTTATATTTTGAAGAATGTTCTATTGATGTTTACTTAAAAATCTTTAACTAAAAGATAGTTTTTTAAGAGTTATTGAGGTATTAAAATGGTTAACCATTTTATGGTTATTTAATGGATAGCTTTTTGAAAGTTTTGAAATTCATGCAGTATCTCTAATATATTTTGAAGAATGTTTTATTGATGTTTAATTAAACATGTTTACTTAAAAATGGATAGTCTTTTGAAAGTTACTGATATTAAAATGGTTAACTTAAAATTTAATGGATAGCTTTTTGAAAGTTTTGAAATTTATACAGTATCTCTAAGGTTATATTCTGAAGAAGGTTTTATTGAAGCAAAAGGCTTAATTAAAGTTGGATAGTTTTTTAAAACTTATTGTAGTTTTAAAGTGGTTAACTTAAAATTTAATGGATAGCTTTTTAAAAGTTGAAATTTACATTTTGAAGAATGTCTTATTGAAGTATTAAGAGATTTTAAAATGTTTAATTTGAGATTATAGTATTTCTAAAAGGCATATGTGATAAAATGTTTAAGTTAGACATAACTTAACTCAATGGTTAATACTATTTTAAAGATATGTCTTAAAGAAAGCTTTACAATGTTTAATTTAGAATTTTTAGAAATTGACAAGTGGTTCATGAATGATTAAAGAGGATAAATGTTTAACTTAGAATTTTATTAGGGAGTAATGCTGAAAAAGAAGGTATGGAAAGGATTTTAGTAATAAATGTTAAATGTGATAAGAGAATTTATAAAAGGAAGGTTGAAGAATTTTAAAAGGGGAGTTAAAGAATGGTAGGGAGTTTTGAATCTTGTAGTAAGTTAGTATATTTTAGCCTATGTTTGCTAAATGTTATATCCTGTTTTTGCTTTGGGAAGTCCGGAGGGGGGGCGGTGTGGGAAGGGGGGGTTGAAGGGGGTGGGGGGATAAAATTGTTTCATGATTTTAACAAAATAAAAAGATAGGTAAATGTATTAATAGAGAAGTAAGAAATCTGGGGGTAATGTCATAATAAATGAAATTATATCAAGACATGATAAATAGTGGAGGAGTAAGAAGATATAAAAGATGTATTAGATGATACACTCAGTGATTGATTATGTATTGTTTGTATGTTTGATTATAAAAATAAAAAAACTTTTGTATAAAAAAAAGGTAGGGACAAATTTTATATCTGGAAATTTGGAATGCTTTGATCTTTGTTTCTGACTTCAGTAGAAGAATTTTCTGAACTACTGAAGTAGTCCAAGGTCTTAAATTCTTTAGGAAATTATTTTGCTTTCTTTCCTATGCCGTATTTTTCAAAAGCAACTTAAAAGGAAGTATAAAAAGAGGAAAATTTATCTTTGGAATTTTTGGCTTTCAGACCATGACAATTAAATCCACATCTTAATATATTTAATTATTACCGGGGTACAATGTTACCTTAAGCATTACTTTTTTCCCTAATCTATCTGGAGAAGCGAGATGTTTTCAAGCACCATTAACCAATTTTCTGCTTACTCTTTTAGGAATAATGCAGTCATTGACTTGTAAGCCGCACAGAATCATTTATTAAGATGGGCGGCTATAAAATCATACAAATAAATAAATAGAAATGAATAAACCAATTATATTAGCTGTGATTTGTATTTCCAAAATATCCTGCTTGTGTTCTACAGGTGGTCCTCACTTAAGGACCACTGGTGCAGCACCATTCCAACTTAGGATCGGAACAAGTGATAGTCAATGATTGGTCCCCATATTTATGATAGTCACAGTATCCTCATGATCATGTGATGATGGTCATCCAGGCACTCAGTGACTTGTTTAAAGTTATGAAAAGAACTTTAGAATTCAGTGTCATAAGTATTCATTTTTGGCTATCACAAAGCTGTGGCTGTTGAAAAGATAGGTAGCATGCATCTTGCCATCATGCATCACTCTAAAGATAATCTAAATTATTGTAACCCCACTCTTAAGACTCATATTAGAGATCACCCTTCACAAAAGCAAAAGAAGAAACCTTTAAAGGGCTCCAATTATTTCGTTATTTTTTCTGTAAAGAATATTATATACCTAAGCCCACACAAATATCAGCAATAGTAAACTTTATAGACAGAGGAAAAAAACAATATCCTATGAAGTATATTATATACAGTTCCACTTAGGCCAGGAGGTCCCTGTGTGAGTCCTTCCTTCTCACTTGAATAAAAGATGTACATTATTTTTTTTTTGTTAAATTGTTTTTTGTTACAAGACTGGAGGAGCCAAGAAGACATTTCCAAGGACAATATTACTTTTGCTGCTTTAAAATGTACCAAATAATTGACTATACTTAGATAAAACATCATGTGTCTGTGAAAAGTTTAAAATCCATCATCACATGACTCAGCTGCTTATTGATTTCAGAATTGATAAGTCACTGAAAAGAGGATTTTAAAGTTTCAGCTATTAAAATGGCATTGATGAAAGGGTCCATTTAAACTACTCTCTTTTAAATGCTCTCTTTTAAAACTCTTTTAAAAGCTTGTATATATTATTTTTAAAAACACTTTAAAATAATATATACAAGCTGAGAGATTTTTCAGATAAAGAAGTGTCTAATAGATATGGAAGTAGAAAAAAGCATCCTATCTTGAATTATACTTTCTAAGAGATCCATTTTTTGTCTGAATTATCCTTTTTTCTTTAAAAAAAGGGGGGGGGGGAGGAACTGGATATATTGTAACTATTCAGTGAAGGGCGAACTACCATCAAGTACAAAGTTACTAATGGACTTGATGATTGCATAATTATGCAGCTGTGCATAAAGGTGGCTATTTTCTAAGAATTTTCTGAAATATTTTGCTTTCAGAAAAATAATACGTGCTATACTGGCTTCTTTATTTTCTAGAATGGCAAATTTCTATTACTGAACCTTTTTGCTTCACTACCAGTAGCATGCAGTTGGCTTTCGGAGATAGCCACAGCCTGATTTGTGAAATCTACTTAGGTTTATGCTTTACAGCAAAACCTATTGTTACAGTAGTGAACATCAAGTTTAGAAATTAAAAAATCTGCTGCCAAACTCACTTAACCAGTGCTTAATTTTTTTAATACCAATTTGTTACTGTAATTTTTAATAACACTAAATTTCCATCCCCCCCCCCACATCATATCTACAGGAATATATGGTGTTGGAAATGCATTTAAATATAATAAGTCATTTAGAAGATCTTCCAAACAATGTAGTTTTCTGTCTTATTTCTGAATTGAAAGCTGTAAAACTCTAGAATAGATTTTGTTTCTCCTTTGTTGTCAGTGACCAATTCTGAAGTGTTGTGTTTTATATTCCCTTTAGTTTGAGTAGTTTAAAATAGAACATGTTTTGCTTTGGTTTTTGCTCTTCTCTAAAACAAAATACTAGCACACTGACTTTCCTGCTATACAGCACTCTTTCATCTACTGTTTTATAGTGATATTTTATTTGGCTAATGTCAATTCCTTTATTTGGGGATTTTTAAAACGTGCTGGTCCGGAATCTAGATGGAAATGAGTACAAAAATTGACATCTATGCAATATGTGTTTACTGTAAAATAAATCTTGGTGATTATCTAAGGTTTGCTGCCAGTTACACTATCAATATAATATTTTCCTTATATAAATTTACAGTGAACCTTCACTTTGAATATTGTATATAACTTTATTCACTATGCTTCAAAAAGCATACTATGGAATGGTAAAAATGAAAAAGTGTAGCTCCTTTGGAAGAAAGATAAGATTAAGTTAAAGTTCTTGTCTTAGAGAACAGGTTTCAAACCAATTGCGTCATGTGATGTATCGTGACGTATCACGTTTTTTGTCTGCAAAGCCAGGGTGGACGTGGCCTGTGCATGACACAGATGGGCAAGCGGCCAATTTGACAGGCCTGGCTTGGAACAATGTTAGGTAAAGGGAGATATGCAGCTAGAGCATAAAGATATGCTATGTATGAAATCATACATAGTATGAAAAATGGGCAACAAGTGGGTTCTTCCATTGAAATTAAATGCAGGAGGTTTTATTACCAAAATAAATTTTTCGTACAATTTATAAGTATAAGAATTCACTGCCATCAGATATGATAGTAATAATTAATTCAGATGATTTTAAAATGGGGATGAATAAATAAATTCATGGAGGAGAGAACTATCAGTAGTTAGTAATCTTGCTAGCAGTATAGTAACTACCTGTGAATTAATGTATCATACCTTAAATAGCTGGAAAAACAATGGAAGAGAATTATTGTATTGTCCTCAGTTATTTGCTTTTAAGTTTCTTAAATGCATCTGTTTGGGGACAGGTAATAGATTCCTTCCCCCTCCTGTATCCATGTGGTAATGCACGTATATACAGATTTATCTTTCAGAACAAAAAGATATTCTATGTTATTTGCATCTCATGTATTCCATTTTCCAAATAGAACACTTAAGAATTTCAAAGAATAATTGTCATAATAAAATAAAATCCTAATGGCAGAGAATAGTACCTATGTTCAGTGATGAAATCCAATTTTTTTTTTACTACTGGTTCTGTGGGTGTGGCTTGGTGGGTGTGGCAGGGGAAGGATACAGCAAAGTCTCCATTCCCTCCCCACTCCTGGGGGAAGGATATGGCAAAATCTCCATTCCCACCCCACTCTGGGGCCAACCAGAGGTGGCATTTGCCAGTTCTCCAAACTACTCAAAATTTCTGCTACCGGTTCGCCAGAATTTTCTGGAAAATTCTGGAGAATTTTCTGCTGGATTTTATCCTGCCTATGTTGCTACTTTTATTTAAGGTATCCCCTTGATAAAATTGCAAGTTTTCTTACTTGATAGAATTCTTGAATTGAATTAGAACTACAGTACTACAGATTTTAAGATTGCATAGGTATAAAATTATATAAAACAGCCACTGAGCCTCATTAATTCTACAAACGATTTTATTATCCTAGGAACCCAGAATATTGGAGAGTTGTGATTGGTTTACATCATCTTTATAAACCTCATTCTCACACCATAAGTCATCGGGTGAAAAGTATCATTGTCCATCCTGGTTTCAAGTGGGACAGCTATAAAAATGACATTGCAATGTTTAAACTTGTGAAGCTTGTTGAGTATAATAAATATATTCAGGCTATCTGCTTACCTCAGAATTCTCATCTAGTGACTGATAATCCATGTTACATAAGTGGATGGGGAACCAGAAAGAAAAAAGGTAATTATTTAATCTTTCTGCAGATAACATGTCATGAACTCAGAAAGCTTTCATATTTTAATTCAAGTAATTTAACTTACGGTACTATGGAGCAGGGGTCCCCAACCTTTCAGACCTCAGGGACCACTAAATTCATAACTTAAAATCCCATAGACGACTAATACAATCTGTCTAATGAGCAGCTGGGTGGGCATGTGTAGGTGGTCATGTGACTAGGTGGATGTGGCCAACTCAATGTCACTCACATCAAGGGGCGCCTCACCGGCCTCTACTCACCCCTCTCCTGCCAGCTACTCCTTGTCTCCCCGCCCAGACTCCTTAGGGTCCCAAGCAGTTGTTGGAGCTAAGCAGCCACTGCGAAAAAGAGTTGGCAAAACAGCTGGCTCAGTTCAAATTGGATCTGACCAAGAAGGAGACTCAGCAGAAGCACCTCACTCAGGACTACGAGCATAAGCTTTCCAAGCAGAGAAAAGACCTGCAGGGGTGCAGGGCCAGGTACTGGCGCCTGGAGGCTCAGTGGGCTGAGATGGTCAGCCAGTTCCAGGCCATGATGCAGTCCCACTGGAACAAGGCCCTCTGGCTCCTTGCGGCACTTCCCTCCAGCCTTCACCCAAAGCTCCGCACCAGGAGGCTGAAGCAGACCCCAAGTCGGAATTTCTGCCCCCCTCCAACCCGTGCAAAAAGACCCTGAAGGGGGAGACTCTCTGTAGCAATACAAATGTCCATTGCACATATCCGGCCCAGGACCCCTTGATTTAGTGCAATATAAAAAAATGCAAATAATTTTTCTGCAGACCACCAATATTTTCTTGTAGACCACCAGTTTGGTGACCGCTGCTATGGAGAATAGGGTTGGCAGTATTTAAGGGGTTGGGAACTATGCTTCCTTTCAGCCTACAAGAAAGCCTGTGATGCCATCGCTAGGAGGGATTGGGCTGATTCTTAGTCCTTCAGGGCAGTTCAGAGGTACATATGGGAGCAGGAGACCAGTAGAAAACAAATAACATTAAAATCCCTGAATCTCCATCAGTGGTGGGATTCAATTGTTTTAACAATTGGTTCTGTGGGCGTGGCTTAGTTGGAGGTGTTGCTTGGTCATGTGACTGGGTGGGCATGGCTTGGTGGTCATGTGCGTAGGGACTACTTAGAGGGCTGAAAAAAGTCATTTTTGACTGGTCCTCGCACTTTTGACTGATCCTCGCCCTTATGACCATCCTCACATTTATGCCTGTTGCGGCATTATTAACAACCGTGCCAGTCATTTCACCACTACTTCTCTTCACCACGGTGACAAGATAGGGCTCAAAACGTAAAATGTGAGGACAGTCATAAGTTCAAGGACTGGTCAAAAGTGCGAGGACCGGTCAAAAATAACCTTTTCAGCCTTCTGAGTTGTCCATATGCACATAGGGACTACCCAGAGGGCTGAAAAAAGTGATTTCTGACAGGTCTTCGCACTTTTGAACGGTCAGCATTCATGCCCATTGCAGCATTCTTAATTCAATTAATTAAATAAAAATGACCTGCTGGAGCAGTCGGAGGCAGTCTGAGGTGGGTGTTTGAGCTGGCTGCAGGGCAAGGTGATACAACCAGGGTAGGTAGGCCACTGCTGCCCAGGTGGGAGATGGGCGCAGGCCTACAGGGCTGGCTACAGGGTGAAGCGATTGGATGGGGTAGGTCAGGGGTCTGCAACCTTAAATACTCAACCTTAAACACAACCTTAAACCTGGATGGGCATTGCCAACTCCATATCAGTTACTCCCACCCAGGTCTTGTGTCTCCCAGTATTTTCTTTTAAACAGGTATCTCTGGGTGTCTCATCTCTCTCATCTTTCTTTCTCCCCTTCATCTCTCTTTCTCCCTCCCCCTTTCTCCCCTTCATCTCTTTCCCCCCTTCTGTCCTTCATTTCTTTTTTTCTCTCTCTTTCTCCCTCCCCCTTTCTCCCCTTCATTTCTTTCCCCCTTCTCTCCTTCATTTCTTTCTCCCCCTTTCTCTCCTTCATTTCTCTTTCTCCCCCCATTTCTGTCCTTCATTTCTTTTTTTCTCCATCTCTTTCTCCCTCCCCCTTTCTCCCCTTCATCTCTTCCCCCCCCCCCCTTTCTCTCCTTCTTTTCTCTTTCTCTCCATCTCTTTCTCCTTTCTTGTCTGGGCAGCGGCGGTAGCGAACCTACTGCACCATCTGGTCGCCCCTTGGCTTGGAGGCGGTACATTAAGCCTGCGCCCCACTACGTGTGCGCCCACCCAGTTGCGCCTGCAGCCGGCTCTTGTTGCTCTTACTGAGCTTTGCAATGGGGCAGACGGTGCCCGTCCTCCTCCTGGAGCCCATTATGATGCGGAGCTTCAGCTGCAGCCTGGCAACCAGTGTTCCATGGAGGAGAAAAGTTGCGCGTCTCTTCCAGCGACTGGATGGGCTAGAGAAGGGGTGAGCAATTGTGGCTCTTTTACAACCTGTGGACTTCAACTCCCAGAATTCCTGAGACTGCCTGTCTCAGGAATTCTGGGAGTTGAAATCCACAGGTTGTAAAAGAGCCACAATTGCCCACTCCTGGGCTAGGGTAGGCTGACGCCGCGCGGGTGGGAGGCGGAGCGGGCAAGCCAGCAATTTAACAAATGGTTTGGTGTGCTGCGAGGCCAATAAATTACAAAAAAACACCAAACCATTTGTTAAATTGCTGGCTCGCCTGCCCCTCGCCCACTATTTATTGGCAATAAATGGTGCGGAGGGGCGGGGCAAGGGGTGGGGTGAGCCAGCAAGTTAACAAACGGTTCACCTGAACCGCCTAGAACCGGCAGAAATCCCATCACTGATCTCCATCCTTGTCTGCCTGTGCATTATTAATATAATTTTCAGTCTTCGCCTACACATCAAACTAAATTAAATTTCATTATCTGCTGAATTATTTCATATTATAAATGTGAAGCAACTTTTCTTTTGGCCAATGATTCAAACAAATTGATATGAGTGCTTTCATATTAAGGCTATGAAATGTTATGGAGTATAAAATTATAGGCTAGGAAAGAAAACGCAGGAGAATGAATAATTTTCATATAATCTTCATTAAATCATATGTATTTAATCATGTTCATTTCCATTATATTAAATATTTAGTGACAAGTTCTGGAGATGCTCTTGTGCCTGCATCTTTTTTCAGGCATATTTGTTTTAAATAAATTGCCCCAGGAATCAAGAGCCTCACTATTTTGTTCTGGTTCCTGATATAATCAACATCAAGAAATTATCACATGTCCCATATAGTCAGCTGACTATACCTTACCTATACTTTACTGACTATACCTTACCTATACTTTACCTAGAAAACAACAATCTGTTGTTTTCTAGGTAAAGAGAAGATTAGTGGATTTCTGGGGGTGGGATAGTGAATTGAAACTACTGAGTACACTGGTACACTGAGAGCGGAGCTGATGACTGCAATGGAATGAAGAGCTGGTGAAGGGACCAGCTGTTCAGGTTTCCTCTCTGAACAAGAGAGCACTTTGGAATTTCCACATATGCTCCAGACAATTGCTTCTCACAAGTAGACCACCAGCCAACGATCTCCAGCAGGTTTAAAGCTTTGGGAAATGAGGGTTTGTCATCTTTGCCCAAGATAGAGGGAACCAGAAGGAACTAAAGGACAAGAACACTTAAATCTGAATAGAACAAAATACTTTAATATTGGATGTATTGAAGGATGAATCCAGAAGTTGATTTTAAGAGTGCCTGCCATTACAGATAGACCTCGACTTATGACCACAATTGAACCAAAAGCTCAAGCAAGGCAGTGAAATGAATTTTGCCCCATTTTACAATTTTTGCACAGGTGAATCACTGCAGTTGTTAAATGATTCATGCTGTTAAGTGAGTCTGACTTTCCCTATTGACTTTGCTTGTCGGAAACTGACTGGGAAGGTCAAAAATGATGTTCACATGACCCTGGAACAGTGCAACTGTTATAAATACATGCCAGTTGCCAAGCACCTAAATTTTGATCATGTGACCATGGGGATGTTGCAACAGTCGTAAGTTTGAAAATGGTTGTAAGTTTACTTTTTCAGTACCATTGTAGCTTTGAATGGTCACTAAATGAATTGTTGTAAATCAAGGACTACCTATATAGTTTGGAAAAATAGTATGGAAGAGGAGATGTTTTATTAGCTCTGACTGAGATTGATTTGAAAGTGGATTTAAAAATCATTGGCTATAGGACTGCTACGGAAGAAGATGCTATACTCTATATAGAAATTAACAAACCAAAAGATCTGGATAACTTTTATATATTGGATTTACAAAAGAAACTTATTAAATTTTGAAGAATTTTATGAGAAGGAATAAAGAAAAAATGAGGCAAAGTTCTAGGACTATTATTTCATGGGATTGTTATAAGTAAAGGGAAGGATTATAAAGTTAATTTATTTGATCAAGGTTAAAAATGAACTTTTGCTCGTCAGAACTCAATGATGAGACTCTAAAGATTTGTGGAAGATAACATGAGATATGAGGAGAAGAAAACTTGTTGAATTTTACAGGAAGGTGGTAAGTTACTAAAATAGTTTATACTTGCTTCAAGGGAAAGTAATTTCTATATTTTTCTATATTTCTTTTTTTTAGCTATATTTTTTTCTCATTTTCTATTTTTTTTTCTTTTTTCCCTTTCTCTTTCTATTTTTCTTTTTCTAGTTTGTATTAATTCTTATCTTTTTAATAATAGCATTCAGTAATATTATTAACAGTAAGAATAACCTGTAGTTGGTGAAATGTACTTTGATTTTGATTTAAATAGTACTTTAAATACTATAGGCCAGTGATGGCAAACCTTTTTGGCACCGAGTGCCCAAACTGGAATGCGTGCGTGTGCCAGAGTGCCAGAAACCCAAAGGGCAGTTGGCCGGTGCATGCGAAGATCATCTGTTTGATGCGTATCCACGCACCGAAACCAGAAGAGCAGCTGGTGGCAGCACATGTGCACATGCCATAGGTTCGCATTACGGTTATAGGTTATAATTGCTATCAGGTTCCAAGTAATGCACCCATTACAAATTGAATTCCAAGCCATTGCATTTCCTCAAAGAACAAATTTATTTAGATATATCATCTTGGCAAACTGAATTCATGTCAGAGTAACCAAGGATACAAACAATCCCACATCCCAATCAAATTCAGGCTTGACAGTTGCCTTTTGGTTTCAAATTAGAGTATTACTTAACGCAAGTCCAGAAGGAACATAGTTAAAGATGTAAATGTGATATTGAGATGGTACTCCTAAAATATAAAATTCAATATTTTGAAGGGTTTTGGCATTATCAAGCTTGTTTCATGGGAAAGAAACTAATTTTATGTAGATGGAATTAAACTAACACTCTTGCTTTAAGGAACAGAGTCAAGATTAAAAACATGAATTTTTATTATAAAGTTAATAAAACTATATTTAGAGAAAGAAAGAATAGAAAGTAAAAAATAAAGGGAAAGGGTAAAAAAGAGAAAAGGAAGACAAAATATGTAAAGAAATTTCATCACAGGTGTAAACAAATTTAGTGATTCTTCACCTCCACTAAGATTCCAGTTAACCAACATTATATTCCTTTCTTTTACTTCTAACAGTCTTAATCTTCATTCAAACATTGTTTTAAGATTTGATTTTTCTTCAATTCTTTTTTATCTCATCACAAAGAATTCTTTAGGTCTTTTACATACTTGTTTTTTAAATCCAGTAAGGAAAAAATATTTAGGTCACATTCTTGGTTCATCATTTGTATTTCCCTTTTGATTTTTAAAATACAATCAGTTTCTTTTGTATAACCAGTGAGAAATCCGTTTCCAAGTTATTCTTTTGGCCTGTCATTTGCAAATCCACTTTCAGTATTAGCTCTAACTTGTTAGATAAAATTTGTTTGCATTTCTTCAATTTCATTTTTTAAACATAGTCTAACCATAGAGGCACATGATTGACACTATTGATATTGTGGCTATTAAACTCTGGTTCTATTCTTCAAGAGTCTCTGTTAATATTTTGAATGTTACGTTTTGCATCATTTTAATTGACACAAAAGGTAGGCTTGTGGTCTTCCCCCCTCTGACTAGAATCTTTAGTTCCCTCTAGTGTCCAATTTTTAAAAACGTAAAATTATTTATTATGATTTGCAAAACTAGAAAATAACTATTTCCCATGGGTTCTTGGTTCTTTATAATTAATTCCAAAATCTTATTATGTTTCTGTATTCCCAATTTATCTGCCCCCTTATTAATTTATAACTTCTGAGATCAGTCTTATTTAGTTTTTACTGTTTATTACAAATTCTTTAAATTTTAAAACTTATACAATTAAAATCTTCTTTCATTCAGGATTGAAGCAAACTCACCTGCTGTCCAAAGGCCTCTTAATAGTTTAAAAGTAATTAAAAAGCAATTTTGGAAAGAGAATAGAAAAAGAGTAGTGTCCTTTAAAAGGTGCTGACCACAGTTGCAAGCAAGATGGCTATTCCTGTCCTCTTCCATTGGTCATACCTGCAAGATAAGAGGAGCAGTTATCTGGAATTTATGTGGGTGATCTCCTATCTTCTCCTTCACAGAGAAGACAGGAGCAGGTCTACCGTACTCACCAGTTCTTCATTGTTTGCCACAGTTGTCAATTCTGCTTCTGCAAAAATGTCTTCAGTCAACCATTCCTCTCCTGGAAGCCAAATTTTATTTTTATTTTTCTAAAAATGAGATTATCATATGTTTGTATAACATTTGAAATATATTGCTAAATTTAAAGATGAAATAATTTTATATTGAAATTACCTGGATCTTTTTAATAATTTTTTATTATTATTTTATGTTTCATTTATTTTAATGACTACAATGTACGTAGGTGGGGGTTCTATAGAAAAAATTGGATGGGTGAAAAAATGCCTTTTTTCGTCATCTAATGATTTGAAGGCTTAGGACATTATGCTAAGAAAATCTAAAGCTGCCAATATTCTGTATTTTTCACAAGGCTTGTGCTTATCTTACTACACAATTAGCAACAGGAAATCTGTAGCATTTAAGGATTTAACAACTTTATGATGGTACTAGTTCTTATGAACTGCAGTTCACTCTGATATTCCAATTTATGTCCTTAGCAAAGAGTTTGTGTCTACATATGTTGTTTGTGGAATAGTAAGCATGATTAAGAAAAACAAAGTAAAATAAATGTAAATAGTAATAATAACCTTCTGGTAAGTAGCCTTTGACCTTTTTGTAATGCACATTGCCTAGCATTCAGTGGGGTAAACTGAAGTCTTTGAACACTTACTCCATAATAGATTTGTTAGTTTTAAAGGTACAATTTTTTTACTGCTCTTTTGGAAAGAATGCTGAACATATTTTGTGTTTTCTTTACAGACAAAATTCAAACTGTATTACAAGAAGCTCGAGTAATTACTATTCCACTATATGTCTGTAATAAATATGAACGCTATAAAGAAAAATTAACAACTGATATGATTTGTGCTGCCTCACCAACAAATAGCTGTATGGTAAAATAAAAATATTTTTATAAGTTTTAATTGTATAATTTATAGTGTCATTTGGTATTTTGTAGTGCCTTAAATTGAATAATGAGTAGATAAATTAAAATAATTTATGAATTCATGTATTTTTTAAAGAACTTTATTTAATAAGGAACATCTCAAAGTAATTTGTTCTTTTAAATTAACTATAGGTAGCCCTCAACTATGACCACAATTGAGGCCAACATTTCTGGTGCTAAGTGAGACATTTGTTAAGTGAATTTTGCCCCATTTTACGACCTTTCTTGCTGCATTTGTTAAATGAAACACTGTTGTTTCACTTTGTTAAGTGAATCTGACTTCCCCCTTGACTTTGCTTCTCAGATACTGCAACTGTTGTAAATGAGTGAGACAGTTGGCAAGCATCTAAATGTTGATCATGTGGCCATGGGGATAATATATGGGGATAATATAGTGGTTGAAAGTGTGAAAAACAGTCATAAGCCACTTTTTTCAGTGCTGCTTTAACTGAATGGTCACTAAACAAACTGCTATAAGTGGAGGACTCAACTCTCAGCTTTGAATTGGCTTTGTATTGAACACAGATGGGATAAAATACTCTTATTTCTTAGTCTTATATAGGTTCAATTCACTGCTTTAAAACTTATTGGTAACCTTTTGTATTCATATAAATTAAGTTTGAAAATATTGAATGGCAGAGGAACTTCTGACATGAACATTTTGTATTTTCATGGATTTTTCTATCTACTTTTTAATGTTTCTTTGAAGTGTTCGTGTTTGTAGGATTTCTAATTTTTCTGTACATACTTTTATCTTAAGCATCTTTTCACAGCCCCTATATTGTTTTTAACATAATTTTCATAACAGTTTTGTAGTCTATGATAAATGTGTAATATGCCAACAAAATTGTATTGATATTTTGAAATTGACTAAATAATTGAATTTTTAAAAAATATATCTCAGTGATGGTGAACCTTTTCGGCACCGATCAGCTGGCCAGAGTGCATGCTCATGCAGGAAAACGGAAGACTAGCTCTTCTAGTTTTCAGCACTGCCGCATACAAAAAGGCCAGCTGATTGTCACGCACGCATGCACGCCAGAAACCCGGAAGAGGAACAGGTGACGTCACACGTGATATGGCTCCGCATGCCACTTCAGGCATGCATGCCAAAGGTTCGCCATCACAACTCTATCTGAACCAAGCGGAAGATTCCTATATAGTATTTCAGAACTTCAGAATAATATGAACATTTTACTTTTTCCATTCCAGGAAGATAGTGGTGGACCTTTGATGTGCTATTTCCCAAATGTATCCAAATACTATCTGATAGGCATCACCAGTTTTGCCAGTGGCTGTAATCAAGATGATTATCCAGGTCTCTATACACGTACAACTAGCTACAGAAAATGGATAGATTTTAATCTTCATGGCAAAACCTCAACCGCAATGAACATCCAAAGTATTGTAGTTCTTTTAACTATGGAATGGATAATCTTTCACCTTCTATAAATAGACACATTCTTAGGCGGACTATTTAACATTTCTGCTTGTTTATTTAAACTATGTCAACTAATTGAGTTTGTAATTTATGACTTTACAATGCCAGCAGCACTTAAAATATATTTCATTTGTAATTTTAATTATCAGGTCACATTATTAAATATTTTTGTATTCTTGTATTAAATGCCTGAAATTTTATTATGCTGTATGATATAAATTAACTGATGTTATATTTTCGAATATGCAGTAGAAACTAATCACTAAGTTGAAACTTAAAGTTACTTCAAAGTGGAAGTATGATGTATTAATTACTGGTGCAAGATTATACCAAATATATAATAGCTTGATCTGACTCAATTCCTCTAGTAGGATTAACTCTAAACAAGGTTCATGAAATTGGAGAAAGATTTTTTTCCTTAGTTTGCAACTCCAAATATTTCTATCTTGTTGCTTTAGAGCATTTGGAAGAATTGATCATAGCATATTATTGCACAGATAAATTCCTCCCTTTATATCAATGGACTTCTGCCACATCAGACAACACTCGTGGATAAAACAAGCTTATTTGGAGGAAACTTATACTGGATCCAATCCAAAATCACCTTTGAAGTACCAGCTTTTACATTTAGCTAATTTACACAAAAAATTATAAAGATCTAAAAATAAGTTTCTAGTATGAGTCCTACTGTGTTTTCCCGAAATAAGATTTTATTTTCTTTTGAACCCCGAAATAAGGGCTTGGCTTTATTATGGGGGCGGGGTTTGTGTCTTATTGTTTTGGGGGTGATGGAAATGGTGAGTGTGGAACTGGATGTTCCATCGCTGCTGTCGCCTCCCCTCCCTGTTCTTCGTGCCAGCCAAGCAGCTGGCCGCTGTTGCCCTGATGTATCCTGCCACTGCTGCTGCCTCATGAAGACAGACTCTGCAAGGCTTGTTGTGCCATTGCACGCACGAACGGCACACCTCTGCCAGCTTCACCATACTGGCACAACTGGCGTCCTGCCGGTACATCAAACCTCGCAGCAGTGCTGCCGTTCGTGTGTGCAACAGCACAAGCCTTGCAGAGTCCTGCTCCACAAGGCAATGGTGGCAGCATGATGAGTTTCCAAAAGACTCGTTTCTGGCAGGTGGGGCGGGGGAAAAGAGAGACACATGGAGTGAGATGTGGCTCCCCTTGCTGTCTCTTCTCCCCCCCTGGCTGTGCATGGCAGGACTCCTGCCCCTTGCTTAGCCATCCACTCCCTTTAGGGATGCAATTTGGGGATGGCAGTTGGGAAGGGCAAGAAGCGGGATGCGCGTCTTACCTTTCAAGCTCCATCATGTTCCTCACCATTGTGTCCAGGGAAACACATTATAAAAAATAATTATTGAACTTGGTAGGGGTTTTTTTTTTACGTGTTTCATGTATAGTACCACAATCAATTTATTCAAATTCAACGATTTACTGTATTCAGATTCAACCATATTTTCAAAATGAACAATTTACCATATTCAAATTCAACAATATTTTCAAAATGAACAATTTACCGTATTCAAATTCAACAATATTTTCAAATTCAACAATTTTTTAAAACTGAACAATTTATTCCAATATGGTAGTCATATCATCTTCCACATCATCAAAACTGTCCACATCCTGAATTCCATCCTCTGTTTCTTTTATCGGTAAGTCTATTTGGCTCAATACCATAGGTCCCAATCTTTCATGCTTGGCAATAGAGGTATCCTTAAAGGAGTACCTCCTGTCCATGTATCCTGCTCTTATTGCATTCGCAACACAGTCGTCAGTTATTTTTTCCCAGGCATTCTTCACCCAGTTGACAAGTTCTGGAAGGCCAGGCTTCACAAAATTACCGTTCTTGTTTCGTATCATTTGGTGTTCTATATATTGATTTATTTCCACATGGAGATGGTCTTTAAATGGCTTATTAATACCAATATCCAATGTCTGAAGGTAGCCAGTCATTCCTGCAGGAATCATTATTTGATCGATCCTGCGTTGAGCAAGAAATTTTTTCATGTCCTTGGCACGGTGAGTGCTGGCTGAATCCCACACCACCATGCCTCTTTGGCCACCTCGCAAAACAAGTGGAAGCATTAGTTCCACCCACTTCCTGATAGCTGCTTGGGTACACCAGGCCTTTTCAGTTTCAAGGACATAAATCCCTGAAACCCTTTTGATTTTGTCCTTCTTTCCTTTGCTTATTATTAGCGGTGTGACTTTGGTTCCATCCATCCGAATAGCCAATATGCACGTCACACATGCACTTTCATATCCCGTGGAGGGAATATAAATTGATGTGGCACCCCTCTGGTTAATAGTGGTTTGAGCCCCTTGGCCCATAAAGACTGCTGTTTCGTCCATAGCTATAATGTTCGATAACTGGTACTTGGCAAAGTCAATGCCATCAACGAACGACTTGAATGCAAGTGCCCGTTTGACAAGTTCACCATCTTCTAGCTCGAACAGCGAGGTGGATCTCCTCAGAGACAGTTCATGTCGCTGAAGGAAGCTATCCAGCCAGTGTTGAGAGGCTTTGAATTGTTCCTTGGAAATTTGTAATTCTGATGCCATTTCAAGGGCAAATGCTTGAATATCAGCCCTGTATACAGCTAAAGCCTTTGCTCTCCTGTCAGCAATCCATTCAGAGATAGTGTCTTCAAGTTCAGGAAATAATGGTTGCCGACCTGATCCACACTTGCGCTTCTTGCCATTTCCCTCCTGCACCTGTTGATTGAGGTTATTGTACTCTACTCTCCATTTTCGGACCATACGTAGATCCAACATCTTCTCTTTGCAGAAAGCTGCCAGATTCTTGCCGTGAGAATCCTCCACGATTCCTTTCTTGAATTCCACAGAGTAGCTCTTTCTTTTTGAACTCTTCTTGTCTGGGGGTCAAAATAAAAGTCATTTTAGATCATTAAATCCATTAATCCAAAACTCTGGGAGTGTGGTGGTTGGGATTTGGCATTGTGGTTTCCCTGTGTGGGGGTTTGCAATTGTTTTTTCCCCAGTCTGTGGGTTTAGGGTTTGCAATTGCGGTTTCCCTGTGTATGGGAAATGGATCTCTTTCCCTTCCTCCTTCTCATATCTCTTTCTCTTTTTCCTCTCTTCCTTTTTCTTTCTTTCCTTTCTCTCTCCCCACTCTCCTGCTCATATCTCTTTTTCCTCTCTCATCCTCTTCCTCTCTCTTCTGTTCTTTCTCTCTCCCCATTCTCATTTGAGACTCACAGACTCATATCTGGCAGGTGGGGTGGGAGAGAAACGTGAAGCGGCTCCCCTTGCAGTCTATTCTCCCCAGCCCCTCGCCGGGTGTGGCAGGTCTCCTGCCCAGGGGTGGAATCTAAAATCTTTTGCTACCATTTCTGTGGGCATGGCTTAATTAGTGGGTGGGGCTTGTTGGTCAGGTGACTGGGTGGGCGTGGCTTGTTGGTCAGGTGGGCGTGGCCAAGTCACCATCACTTTGTTGCCCTTTTTTAACATACAAAACACAAAACACAACTGGCTCACCCACAAGGTAAAAGCAGCTGTGCTAGACCCAAAATGGCCCCTGCAACAAGCAGGAACCTCACGCAGCCACAAAAAGCCCCCCCAAAAAAACAACTTTCACACTTTACACACACAAAATTCCACATACAGCATTGTGAGATTTTGTGTTTGTGTAGTTAGTGAAACACTACAGAAACACACTAAATCTCAGAAAGCTGCACAGATATTATTTTATTTTAATTTATTTTTATTTTATTTTTATATAAAAGCAGCTAAATTTAAAACTTCCTAAACTTTAAATGACTAAGTCTAAAAAAAGAACAACTAAAAAAAAGTAACTATTTTTTAAAGCTCCCAAAGGGGAAAAAAACTTATCCAATAGAACAGGGGTCTCCAACCTAGGCAACTTTTAAGACTTGTAGACTTGAACTCCCAGAATTCCTCAGCCAGCTTTGCTTTGCTGGCTGAGGAATTCTGGGAGTTGAAGTCCACAACTCCCTGCCTGCTTGATTACAGGCAGGGAGATTCAGTTGCTTGCTGATGCAATGGATTGCAGGGATTACAGCAACACGTTGCAATCAGCAGCTAAGGTAAGCAAGCTGACAGGGGGAGGGGAGGGTTTTTTGCTACCGATGAGCAGGCAACTCAGCTGAAAACTTTTCTTTTAAATGGGTCTGACGATCCAAGCTGTGTTGCCTGATTAGCAGGCAACTCAGCTGGGATCCTCAGAGCTTGGCTTGTCAGAGGCATTTAAAAGGAAAAAAAGGCTCTGATGATCGCGCAGTTCAGCTGGGCATGGGGGGGCGGGGGCAGGGATTTTTGCTACTGGTTCTCCGAACTGCCTGTTGTCAACGCTACCTACTCACCCGAGCCGGTCCAAACTGGGAGCATTTCACCTCTGCTCCTGCCCCTTACTTAGCCATCCACCCCCTTTAAGATTGCAAATTGGGCGTGGCAGGTGGGGCAGGTGAGAAGCGGGAGATAGGTCTTACCTTTCAAGCTCCGTCATGTTCCTCACCATTGTGTCCAGGGAAACACATAAAAAAAACCCGTGTGAGTTCAATAAAGTTTTTTTTACAATGTGTTTCCCTGGGCACAACGGCGAGGAACATGACAGAGCTTGAAAGATGCGCGTCCCACTTCTCGCCTGCCCCACCTGCCACCCCAAATTGCATCCCTAAAGGTGGCTAAGCAAGGGGCAGGAGCCCTGCCATCCCTGGCAAGGGGAGCCATGTCTCACTCCACGCATCATTTCTCCCCCGCCCCACCTGCCAGAAATGAGTCCTTGTGAGACTCGTTGCGCCGCTGCCCCGTGAAGCACAACTCTGCAAGGCTTGTGCCATTGCATGCACAAACAGCAGCCCTGCTGTGAGGTTTGACATAACAGCAGAACGCCAGCTGTGCCGGTATGATGAAGCTCGTGGTGCTGCAGTTCGTGTGTGCAATGGTACAACAAGCATTGCAGAGTCGTCCTCCACGAGGTGGTGGCGGCGGCAGGATTCAACCGGTGCAAAGAACAGGCAGGGGGACGGCATGCTCCCCCCTTTTCCCCTCCTCCGGCCTCACCTCACCTCATGTTTGCACAGCAAGCAACCAGCGGAAATGGGCGCGACTGGCTACACATGCGTGTAAGTAGTTGGGTTGTTTTGGGGAGGCAGCTTATTTTATCGCATGCACTGATTATACAGAGAAGTCTTAGTTTCAGGGAAACATGGTATAAAGATTACATGTCGAATTTATTAATACATATGAATGAAAATGGTAAGAAGAAAGAGTGTAGAATATGAGAATATGAATTACTGCATGAAAGGATATGTGTCATGGCATATATTGTTATAAATGAATGGAATATATATGAGTATATGTGAAGGCATGGCACTGAATAAGTGAATAGCATTGTTCAAATTAGTGACAAAAATATTTTGAGCGTTTAAAAACTTAAAACATCACATGAAAGGCCACCAGAGAACAATCCAATATTAATTTTTTTAAAAAGCTGTAGAACAGTCTGAAGAACAATAGAAAAATTAACATCTAATGGTCCCAGGCTGAGATATTCTTGTACTTTTAATTTTTGTCTAAATTGCAACATTTGTCATTGATCAATATGAGGATGAATGAAAAGTATGCCTCCATCTCCCTAACCTTAATTTATATATGGATATTTTAATTAAAAAATGGAAAATAATTATTGAAATAAACCATTTTATTTTTATTTCCTGTATACCTCTGCACATAATCACTATTTTCTACATACTTTGGTCAATGATGGACAAGCTTCCTAAAGCGTGCTTCTTCAACCAGATTTGAAATTCTTTCTTCCTCCATACTCAGTTGCCTATGAAAGTGGAAGTTGCATGGTGCCAAAACTGGTCTGCATAGTGGATGGGGCTAAAGAGTGAACTCAAATTTGCAATTGCCTCCTCGGTGATGAGAGATTTAGTGTTGTCATGCTGTAGCAATATTTCCTGTTGTGTGCTTCTAAATTCTACTTAACTAATTTCAAACTGTTGACAGTAATGCCAGTTTCAAGGAAATCCATGTGAATAATACCTCCCACAAAACCTATGAATTTTCCTCTCAAGGCCTAGGTTTATTTCTGCAATAATGACTTTGACAGGTCACATAAGGTGAACACATGACCCTGAGATACTGCAGCCATCATAAATATAATCCATGTATCTGAATTTTGATTACATGACCATGGGGATGCTGCAATGGTCATAAGTCATCTTTTTGCTTAATTCTTGTCTGTGTTCTTCAGAAACTTCAAATTCTGAATTTTCAATGTTTTCAAACATTTATTATATGCTTAGAGTACAATTCTAATCAGTACTGAAATCTATGATAGACAGTAGACATAATAGTACATTCAGAAATTCAGAGCCATGATGCCACATTGTTCTTCTGAATCTTGCAAATTCTTGAATTTAATACTTGGCCTTTTATTTATATATAATTCATTTGTTTGTCTGTCAGGCATTTAATACCTTACTCTCAATAAAAACTGAAATAATCTGAAATAAAAATATTCGATTTGGTAAAATATTCATTTAATCACTGCAATTCTTGCTAATGAAGACAAATTTAATTTCTTCTATCAAGAAATAAGTCTTTCCATTTCTATTTTTTAAAATGCTAAATGTTTGACAGCGATAATGTTAAAAAAGCCTGTTAGTCAACGCACAATTTGTTTTTCATCCTCTGTTAAATTCAATATCAGCATCTGAGTTTTTTCTTCATTACTCTGATACTCTGACACTGAACTATATAAAAGAGGCCCCCCCAACCTTTGGGCACCAGGGACTGATTCCATGGAGTTTTTCCATGGACCAGAAGGGTTGTGGTTTCGCATGTGGCCTGCATCCTGCAGATGGGGCTTCATTTGTTTGCATGGATCGGTTTTTGGCATGCCATGGGTGCTTGGGACCCTGCTGTATAACTCAAGGATGAATGGTTGTTAGTACAGTATTATAAAAAATATTAATAGCACTTAGACGTATATACCGTTTCATAGTCTTTACAGCACTCCAAGTGGTTTTTAGGCAGCATACTGTACCCAACAATTTGGGTCATCATTTTATTGACCTCAGAAGGATGGAAGGCAGGGTCAACCTTAAGCCCAACAGAATCAAAGTCCTGGCACTGAGCAGAATCAGATCACAATCCTGCATTCTAACTACTGTGCCACCAAGTCATAAATAATTTAAATGTATGTTCTTGTGCAACTAATTGGGTTATAATACTCTATTTTTCTTTACATATTTGAAATGCTAAAGGTTATAATGCTATAAAAAATAAAGGAAGAAATGACACCCTTGTTCTGTTCTCTTCAAAATAATTCATTGCTATGAAGCAAGATCACTATAATTTTAACTTTTTGTTCTTTATAAATAAATACTTTGAATCTAGGTAAAAAAATCAGGAACACAGCCCATTTTTTTGGAAAACTAGAAACAAGTCCATTCAAAACTGGTATAAAAGCGTTTTCACCCTCAAGGAAAAATATGGCCAATTTTGGTCTGATTTATCCCATCATTAATATTTAAATACATATATATTTCTTATGTATGTCTTCAGTACAAAGTCTGTCTGATCGTGAAGTATCATACCACTAGAAAGCCAAGATTGCCATGAAGAATCATGAGATCCACATTTAGAATCAGAATAGAGCTGGAAGGGATCTTGGAGGTCTTCTAGTCCAGCCCCCTGCTCGAGCAGGAGATCCTATACCATTTCAGACAAGTGACTGTCCAGTCTCTTCTTAAAAACCTCCGGTGATGGAGCACCCACAACGTCTGAAGGCAAGCTGTTCCACTGATTAATTGTCCTCAATGTTAGGAAGTTTCTCCTTAATTCAGGTTGCTTCTCTCGGTTAGTTTCCAGTTTCTTGTCCTGCCCTCTGCTACTCTGAAAAATAAATTGAGCTCCTCTTTGTGGCAGCCTCTCAAACACTGGAATACTGCTATCATGCCCCCCACCCCAGTCCTTCTTTTTTCTAAACTAGCAAAACCCAAATCCTGCAACTGTTCATGTTTTAGTCTCCAGGCCTTTAATCAATTTAGCTTGGCAATTTTTCCTAAGTCACAACATCTTTTTTGTAATGTAGTGACCAAAACTGGATGCAATATTCCAGGTGTATTCTTATAAAGTGGTACTTTATAAAGCAGTACTAATACTTCATGTGATTTTGATTCTGTGCCTCTGTTTTTTACAACCAAAGGTTGTATTAGCTTTTTTGGCGGCTGCTGCACACTGCTGATTGATGTTTAAGTGGTTTCCCATTAGGAATCTAAGGTCCTTCTCACTGTTACTGTTTTTGAACCAGGTGTCTCCTAATCTGTACTTGTACCTTTGGTTTTTCCTGCTTTTCTCCACATTAAATTTCATTTTGTTGAATAGGGCCCATTGTTCAAGTCTGTCAAGACCTTTTTGGATCCTGAGTTTGTCTTCTGGGGTGTTGGCTATTCCTGCCAGATTAATGTCATCTGCAAATTTGATGAGTTCTCCTTCTATTCCCTCATCTAAGTCATTTATGAAGATATTGAAGAGTATTGTGTTTAAGACGGAACCTTGTGGTACCCCACTGCTTACTTCCCTCTATGTAAATGTAGTACCATTAAGGACTACACATTGAGTATGGTTTGTCATCCAGTTACAAACCATCTGATGATGTTGTCTATCCCACATTTTTCTAGCTTACCAAGAAGTAGGTTTTGGTCTACTTTGTTAAATGCCTTGCTGAAGTCTAAATTTCTACAGCATTTCGCTGGTCTACTAACTTAGTCACTTTGTCAAAGAATGAAATAAGATTGGTTCAGCATGATCTGTTTTAAACAAATCTCTGCTAGCTACTAGTTATAACTTTGTTTCTAGATGTTCGCAAATCTGTTTTTTGATTTTTTTTCCAGTATCTTCCCATGTATTGATGTTAGGCTGATTGGTCTGTTGATCCAGTTTCCTGGATCTGTCCTCCCCCCCTTTTTTTTGAAGATGGTAACCACATCTTTTCCAATCCTCTGGTGGTTTAATAATGAGATGAATCTGTTTCAGAATGAGTCAAATTCTTTCCTTTAGAAATCAAGGGTATAAAATCTTTTTCATTTCTAAATTTCTACTGCAATGCTCTCTACATGGGGTTCCCCTTGGGGAGCACCCGGAGGCTCCAACTGGTCCAGAATGCGGCCACACGGGTGGTTATGGGAGCGACGTGGCGCTCCCATGTGGCTCCCCTCCTGCACAAGTTGCAGTGGCTCCCGGTAGTCTTCCGGGTGCACTTCAAGATTCTGGTTACCACCTTTAGAGCGCTCCATGGCATAGGACCAGGGTATTTACGAGACCGTCTTCTGACACCAGTAATCTCTCACCGACCAGAGAGGGGCTTCTCAGGGTGCCGTTGGTCAAACAGTGTCGACTGGTGGCCCCCAGGGGGAAAGCCTTCTCTGTGGGGGCACCTACCATCTGGAACGAGCTCCCACCGGAGATATAGAGGATCCTGGATCTGCGCACTTTCCGCCGTGCCCTTAAAACATTCTTATTCCAACAGGCGGGCCTGGCCTAATTTTCTCTTTTTAAATTGTTTTAAATCTGTCCTAAATTGGGTGTTTTAAATGATTGGGCCAAAATATTTATTGTATTCTAAATGTCTTTTAACATTTGTATTATATGCATTTCATCTTGGCTGTTCACCTCCCTGAGTCTTTTGGGAGTAGGGCGGTATATAAATTTAATAAAATAAAATTAATTAATTAGTTAATTAATCTGTCTTTTCCAGTTATTCATGGTTAGAATATCTGAATTTTTTTTCTAAGGAAAAGTAATAATAGAGTCCGAGATGGGTGCCTTAAATGCATTCTACGGATTGGAAGGAAGTACTTGGGTACAGTGTAGTCAGTGAACAAATAACATCCATGGCGAATCCTTTAATGTGATAGTTATCAAGTTTACGCTCTACCCACTGATGCAGAAGAGGAAGTTCATGAGCTTTATCATTGTGTTCAATCTGAAATCAACAGACTATACAAAGAAAGATGAGCTGAACATGCAAGTAAAATGAGTTATTTGTGGTTGGAGATGGAATGCCAAAAATAAAAATAGTGAGGAAAACATGTGAATAAATAACAAACAGGAGAACAACTTATTAGTTGCTATGAATCCAATGATTTGTATATACATATACATATATACAATGATTTGTATATATGATTGTATATACTTGAACTTCAGATAAAATACACAGAAAAAACTGATTGTGAGATCAAAGAGTTCAGCAAAGATATGGCTATGGGCTGGTTATTGAACAGATCATAAACTGTTCTTGTGCCAGTTCTATGTTCAACTAAAATAGAAGAAGGCTAGTGGTTTCCACAATAAGTTTTGATTGAGCATATACCTTCCATTTTCCAGCACAATACCAAGAATAATTTAAAATCCTAAATCTCTGTGAAAGGGAACCAGTGAAATGAAATTTTAAAAAAGTTAAGGATGACTGTGAAGAGAGACTTCCAAAGACGGCTAAACAAAAGTAAGCAAACAGGATGTCAGAACAATGGAAATTGCCAAGAAGAAAAGGCAAAGCCAAGAAAAATATATATCAAAATTTCAGAGAATTGTTATAACAGACAAGGGGCAGTATTACAACAACATTTATAAATACGTTGAAGATAGAAACAGTCACTGGGGGGAAAAGGAGTGTCTTAAAAAAGCCCCCAGAAGATTCCAATCTCAAATTGAAATACTAAAGGACACTAATGTGCAAAAAGTCCCAATTCAAGAAAATTCTGTACAGAAGCAATGAACAATATCCAAGATAGTTTAGACTATATCCCCTAAGAACTTCTAGTACTAGAAGATTAAGATGCCACTTGAACATGTGTGAAGCTTCATCATATCCATCTTTCCCAGCTTTCTGCCCTCTGAACAGTTGGCTTACAATTCCCATCACTCCCATGGGGCAGGTCTGATTAAAGACCAACTCAGGGAACGAAAAGCCAGTTTATCTCTGCTGCTTTGAAAGGAAATGTAAAGAGCAGATTTCTCCATGTTCTCTGTACACTGGCTACGTCTGGCAACTATGGAAAGCTTGCAGTTAATTATTTTTCTACTCCAGAAAATTGTGTGTGTGTGTGATGCATGCATGTAAATGTGTGTGTGCATGTATGTGTAGATCTATATCTATATAGATCTATCAATCTTTCATCTGTCAATCTTTCATCTATCTATAATCATCTATCATCATTACTATCATTATTTATCTATCCATCTATCATCTGTCAATCTATTATCCATCAATCATCTGTCAATCTATCTAATCACCATCTATCATCTATCAATCTGTCAATCTATCATCTATTCATCCATCCATCATCTGTCAATCAATCATCTATCTATCTATCTATCTATCTATCTATCTATCTATCTATCTATCTATCTATCTATCTATCTATCTAATCACCAATCTATCATCTATCAATCTATCATCTATTCATCCATCCATCCATCCATCATCTGTCAATCTATCATCATTAATCTATCATTAATCTACCTACCTGCTCGTTCGCTCCCCCTCTCCCCACTTCTCCCTCTCCCATCATCTAGAAATTGCGAACTATCTTACTTCCTCCGCTCCACCCGATAGTGGGACTGGCGATCGCGATTCCTCCTTCCACCCACCCACCCCACCATTCGATCCAACTGGCCTCCCGTTGCCGCGTCGCAAAGGCCATTCCAGGCGGAGCCCGCGGCCGCCTCCCCGCCGTTCGGCATCCTTTCCTGCCGGAAAGCAGGGCGAGCGAGGCGGCCGTCTTTTTCCTTTCTCGTCCGGACCGACGATGCAGAGGCGGTTTTTCGCGCCGCTCTCTTCCTTATTCCCGCTGCTTTTTCTGTTGAGCGAAGCCCCACCCAAAGCCCTGTCCTCTGTGATTCCTACAACCGGTAAGGCCGCCTCTCCACCCGAGAGCTCGACGCGCCTAACGGGCGGCAGCCGTCGAAGGCGCAAGGCCCAACCGCTCCCGCCCTCAAACCGCGGAGGGCACGTGGGCCGTGCCCCTGGACTTCCCCAGAGAACTACAACTCCCGACAACCTCTCCTTTACAAGGGCGCCTCGCGGTCGGCGTCCAAATCTCGCTCTAGGTGCAACTCTGCAAAGCGGGGATTGGAAATCCCGCCCCTCTTTTTTAAAAACATAAGAGTGGGAGGTTTCTTCTCCTTCGAAAATAGCTGATCATTGCAAGCCTCCATAACGGCTGTTCTGGGCAGGGTGGCAGTGGGTTCCCTGGAGATTTGCTCAGAAATTCCCACCAAGAAGAAATGGAGCAGAAAGAAGTAGAAAGCTCTGGCGGATATGAAGAGATGTTTGCAGGCATATGGATAGGAAAATGTGGGTGGGGAGACTAAATAAGAAAGAAAAGCATCTGAAATAAGGAACACGCGCGGAGTGGGGGAGGAGGTGGAGGTGTATTTCAAGCTGCCTGTATTTTGAACACATCAATCAGAATAGAGATGGAAGGGATCTTTTGAGGTCTTCTAGTCCAGCCCCCTGCTCAAACAGGAGAACCTATGCCATTTCAGATAAGTGACTGTCTAGTCTCTTCTTAAAAATCTCCAGTGATGGAGCACCCACAATTTCTGATGGCAGACTGTTCCACTGGTTAATTGTCCTCGCTGTTATGAAGTTGCTCCTTAATTCCAGGTTGCTTCTCTCCTTGATTAGTTTCCATCCATTGTCCTGCCCTCTGGTGCTTTGGGAAATAAGTTGACCCCTCTCTTCTTTGTGGCAGCCCCGCCTCAAATATTGGAATACTGCTACCATGTCACCCCACAACATCAGAATATCATCAACATCAGACTTGCCTCTGGTTTAAAATAAACGCTGGCTGCGCCCATATTGTGCAACCATCATCTACTTAATTGCTCTTTGCGCCGATTTCAAACTTGCCGCTGCTTGTCAAGGAATTTATGTCTGTGTGGAGGACTTCTTAAAACAGGCACTGTTTTTTGCCTCCTAGATTGCGGAACAAGGCCAGTTGTGGATGACATAGTAACAGGGACACGAATTGTTGGTGGACTTGATGCTCAGCTTGGCGGCTGGCCATGGCAAGTTAGTCTTGAGCTTTATCGTTTCGGTAAAGGATTTGTTCATGCATGTGGTGGATCATTAATTAATCACAACTCGGTGTTGACAGCTTCACACTGCATTAAAGAATGGACGTATGTATTCTCTTCCGTTTTAAAACTACTTTTATCAGTATAGAAGGGGAAAAAAGGCTTGGTTTACCTATACAGTATTGGCTGAATTTAGAAATACATTTTTGAATCGATCTTGACCTCCTGAACTTCTAATAAAATATTAGTGTTACTAAAGTATATGTTGCTGACATTAACTTTTATTATCCCAAACCAGTGCACAATGAGGTTAGGTGAGAAATAGCTCTGCAGAGCACTGCATTAAAATGCTTAGCTAAATGGACAGCTTTTGCTTATGTGATTTTTAGTTAATTCTGTCACACAATAGGTATGAACAAAAGTGATATCTGTGCATGATAGTAAGACTACAGCTGAGTAAAGTCAAAATGGGTAGGGAAAAATAAAGCAGCCTACAAAAATATTGCTGAAGGAAATATAGAGGAAGGAAGCTAAAGGTAGGTGAACTGCAAACTGAAGTTAATAAGTATATAGCTGGAAGGGACTTTGGAAGTCTTCTAGTGCAACCCCTTACTCAAGTTAAAGAGCAAAAAAGGGAGTAGATTGAAGGAATAAAAAAATCTGTTAAGAGTCAGTGTCCAGAACCAAAAGTAAGAGATCTCAGAAGCAAAGTACCTGAGAGGACTGGAATAAACTAGACCTAAGAAAAAAGAAAATTAGGCAGATCTAGGTAGCAGTTGAAAAGGAAAGTTGAGACTAGCATATTTTTATTTATTTTTATCCCACTTTTATTATTTTTATAAGCAACTCAAGGCAGTGAATATACCCAATACAGGTAGTTCTCGACTTACAACCATAATTGAGCCCAAAATTTCTGTTGTTAAGTGAGATATTTGTTAAGTGAGTTTCTCCCCCATTTTACGACCTTTCTTGGCTCAGTTGTTAAGTGATCACTGCAGTTGATAAGTTAGTAACACGGATGTTAAGTGAATCTGGCTTCCCCATTGATTTTGCTTGTCAGAAAGTCGCAAAATGACCTGGAGACACAGCAACGGTCATAAATATGAACCAATTGCCAAGCAATTGATCACAACATCATGGGGATGCTGTAAAGGCTGTAACTGAAAAACGGTTGCAAGTTGAATTTTTAAGTGCTGTTCTAACTTTGAATGGTCACTAAATGAATTATTGTAAGTAGAGGACTACCTGTACTCCTTCTTCTTCCTATTTTCCCTACAACAACCCTGTGAGGTGAGTTGGGCTGACAGTGCATGACTGACCCAAAATCACCAAGCTGGCTTTCATGCCTAAACTAGATTTATAACTGCTTACTCAGTTACATTTAGCTGACATTCTATTTTGGAGCTTCTGATGAATCTTAAATTAGATTCCATTTGTGTGAATTGTGAGTTTTATGTCAGATTTTCATTTACAAATAAATGTGTCTAAAAAACCTTATGTTTTTTGGGTTTTTTTTGCCAAAGTGGAGAAATAATCATTCATGGTTAACGGGTTAGAGTAGGGGTGTCAAACTGGATTTCTTTGAGGGCCAGATTAGCATTTTAGTTCTCGGGTGGAGGGCAGGGAGTGGGGAGGAGATGGGCAGACACCTACAGCACTCGGCTGGCAAAAATGAGGCACATTTTCAGCCTGAATAGCCTCCTGCAACAAAAAACGGACGGGGGGGGGGGCATGTGCAGTCCCCTGCGCCTCGTTTTCGCTCTCCATGGCCTCCAGCAGCACTCTACTGGCCAAAAACGGGCTGCCCCAAAGCCTCCTGAGGCCTCCTTGCTGCCTGTTTTTGGCCAGCAGAGTGCTGTAGAAGGCTCAAAATGGGCTGTGCAGGGGCCACATGTGGCCCGTTTTGACTGGCAGAGGCACCACGAGTTGGTCCTTTGATGTTTCCAGGCCAGCACCACGGGCCAGATTTAAACATCCTGCAGACCTTGAGTTTGACACCCCTGGGTTAGAGATTATGGCCTTTGTACTTGAGTAGTAAATTCTTTTCTAATATAATAGTAAACATGTTTACTCCCCTCAAAATTTTTATTTCCAGATATGATTTTTGCGAGGTCTGAAGAACAAGAATGTATGAAATGAGACTTTGGTTGGGGTTCCAGAAACTTTAGTTATACACTTGGGATTTTTAATACTAAATGTAGCAAACATCAGACTCCTTATGTAATTTTCCCCAGTTGCAAAAAGGAGCTCATAAAGCCAATTTGTTTAGCCTATGGCATGTCATACATGGACTAGCAATATAAATTAATATTTCAACTAGACGATTAGAACCTAATAAAGTATAAATCTTAAAAAGCATAAAGCCCAAAATAGTTGTTGATTCAGGATCATAGGTTTAAATTATTGATTTTTTGGGTGCTGGCTTTAGTACTTTAAGCTATGAGTCAATGGCTGATCTTTCATGTGGTTTTCCTATTTTAATTTAATCCTAGTTCCATTTAATAATGAATAGAGTTTAGACAATAACTGGCAATTGATGTTCTGATGTAGAAGGAATGCAGAACCTGGGGGCAGAATCAAGAGAGGAATCGGCCTAGAATCTCTACACAGCCACAAATGGTCTAAATACACCCCATCCCCCTTGAATTCCATGGACTCTTAATGCCACACAAGTGCTAACCAAGTTGAGTAGATTCTTGCATAGGCCTGAGTAGTAATAAATCAGTTTGATTGGAACTTCACATGTGGTGCTAACATTTTTGTGCCTGACATCTGCTGGATGATATTGATGTTGCTATATTTCTTCACTATTAGGCTATTAGGAGATTTCAGATGGGAGTGGGATTCTTAAAATGACATTTTAAAACCATTGCCAGAAGCTTGAGTTTGATTTGATCATGATCGTGTTTTGTTAATTAGCGTAATCTGAGATATTTTCCTTTAGCATTCCATAGTGGGTGTTTTCGTCTCATTCAAATTGGAAGCATGGCTAGATGATTTTGAAATTGTGCCTGTGAGATGATATTGTTCTGGACCTTCATTAGTCCAGAGACCATGCACCTCTGGGACCTCTGCCTTCTTCCCATATGGTTAAATAAAGCTAAACTTCCTTTCTTTTTTGTTCCATCATCTTTTCCATTTCTTTTTCTCTTCCTCATAGCTTGCTACTGCCATGATTAGTGCCAAGGATAATCTATCTAGATCAGGGGTGTGAAACTCAAGTCCTGTGAGCTGAATCCGGCCTGCAATGTGGTTGCATCTGGCCGGTGGGGCCATCCTGGAAAATGTAAGGGACCGGCCTGCATCACTTCGGCCCAGTCTACCCATCAGAAAGAGGAAACAGTGGGCCAGTGTGGCTTTGGCCCAGTCTACCCATCGGAAAGAGGAAACAGTTTGGCTTTGTCCCAGTTTATCCAATGCAAAGAGAAAACATGCCAGCAGTTTGGGGAGTGGCATCAAGCTGGCCACGCCCACCCAGTTGGCCACACCCACTCAGTTGAAATTGAGTTTGACACTCCTGATCTAGATAAAAAGGAATGAAAAATTACACATTGGTGCTTCTCACTTGGCACAACCTACAGGAGAAGCAAGTAGGAGAGGAGATGGTGCCCTGCTCTTCAGATACTACATCTTAGGCAGAGGTTTGAATTGTTACTATGAGGAGAAGTGTCAGGTCGCCAAATGGAGGAAGAACATCCAGGCCACCCACTTTTTTCAGCTTATGATTTATTTTAAATGTTTTACTTCAGAATCACTCAGCTAGGTAGGTGAGGGAGTTATTTCAAAAAAGGAGAAGGCAAATAGTCCCTAGATTAACCAAGCTTTTTCAAAAATTAGACATCTCGCAGCTATTCAGGCCTGAAAGAATCAGAAACAAATCCTTCCCCCATGGACCTTAGCAGCAGAGGTCCTCCCAGGAACCACCAACCTGACCTCATGTTTCTCTTCCCAACAAAGAGGATGGTGTCCATGTAGCATCTACTGTCAAGCGCTCCCTCTAAAAGCCAATTTTGAATCTGTTTCTTTTACTTATTCAGTTTTATTTTTATTTCCTTTTAGTTTATTCTTATGTCTGTTTTCACACCTGCATCATTATCCATTTATCAGTATTTTATTTTTATTCTTATTCCTCATTTTATTCTACTTCTCTCCTGCTGGGGAGTCTGGGCTGATATTTTGAATTTGTGATGGTTAGGCTGCATAAATTTTATTTTTAACCACCGGGCAGAATGTCTTTCGTCTCTGTATCAACTATCGATCTGCCATTGACAGAGGAGCATAATAAAAACAAAAAGGACATTGAAACTAATTCAAGGAAGACTGAAAAAGGCCAAAAATATATCTAAAAATCAGTGCAAGAAATGCTCTGAAAAAGGTGCTAAATATCTTAAATGATCTACTATAGAAGATTATGTACAGAGAGAGGGGAGAGGGAGAGGGAGAAAGCACAAGAAAATAGATGCAAACTTTTATAAATTGTATAAAATTCCCAAAATAGACAAATACATCAATAATTGCCAAATTTAGTAACAAATGTTGAAAATGTCATAAGGGATAAGAAGGGATGATTAACCATATATAGTGGCCATGTAAAATAAAATTCCCAAGTGCAGTATATGGAAATACTATTCACAGTACTATGAATTTTTTTAACTAGCCATAATTCCAAGACATTATAAAACAAAGAAATTTCCTAAGATTCATTTTCAAGGCTCCAAAGATAAATCTGGCACAACACTGGAAAAGAGAGACGAGATTAAGAACTGAAACTTGGAGAATATGCAATAATGGCAAAATTAACAGCATACAGAACAGTTTGGTAAGCAAAAATAGCTTTCAAATGCTGTATATTCCATATGATACAGCAGAGCAGATGTAAACATCTAAAGTGTTTTAAAAGTAAAAAATTTGACCAAAAAATCAAAATAATAAGTGCATGAAAATGTATAAATATTATATACCACTCAGAGTACAGTAAAGAGGAAATTAGAAACTAAATATTTACCTATAATGCTTTTAATTCTGTTCCTGTTTAATCCCTTTTTGATATTCTTAAATGCCAAAATAGTGGAGACTTTGACACTCAGTTCAGATATTTAAAAAGCTCTAAAATCTTTTTTTTTAAACTGTAAAAATTATTTAATGTGTTCTATTTTTTATGATTAATCTTCCATCAATGACTTACTAAGACTGTTTACTCTCAGTAACAACTTTGTCCACTTATTGATACTATATCTCTGCATTAATTATTTTTCCCTTTGCTTGTTTATTGTCTCTTTATCTAAAAAAGATTAACAAAAAATACTTTTGTAAAAAGTAAGAAAAAGTGTGCAAATTTCAGGGTCTAGGAAGCTACTATACAATTCTACAGCCAGCTCACATTGATTTCTACAGAGGGCTTCATTCTGTTCTAGGGTTGCTTCATTTTGGAGAGCTGTGGTTGGATTGCATCATATTTCTAGATACCACGTCCATACCAAAGCGAGCCGGGTCAGGGCTATCATTATGCATCCCAGTTTTAACAAGATTACCTATGAGAATGACATTGCCTTGTTCAAACTGATGGAGTCTATCAAATTCAATGAGTATATCCAGCCCATCTGTATACCTGATGTTCCTGTTGCTCTAAATAATGAGATGCCATGTTATATAACTGGATGGGGACAGACAACAGAAAAAGGTGAATTTTTATTTTCCCCTTTCCATTGGTCTATTAAAAATGAAAGTTGGATTAAAACCTGACTGTTCCTTTTTGGTGGTGGACGGAAATTATCCAGGAAAGAGGTACCACTCCCCTTTGATTTAAAGACAAATTAGACATTCTTAGGATGAGCGGTCCCTTTCAGTCAGAGTGCAGCTGAAACCATTAATTGGTGGATGATATATTTGGGGAGTTGCACAAAATGTGTTTTATTCCTAGCCAGGGATAAACGCACTGCCCAGATGTTTGGCTGATCTGTTCCACATGCCTCATATTCCCAATGAACTGAGACATAGATTAGAGAAAGCCAGAGGGTTTTTGTAGGTTAAATAGGATAAAACTAGTGCATTTTGCCACTCTCTCCTGCTCTGCATTGCCGTGGGCCCAGCTCGCCCATCATTTTCTTGTCCTTTGAAGTAGACTAAGTCCAGAAACAGGCCCGGCATGGATTCCAGGAATACTTTTTATTGTAGTTGCTCTGTAGAGCGACGGTGGGCAGTAACTGAGGCGAGACAGGTGTAAAGGAACAAGGGTTTATTGCTAACAGCTAACAAAACAGCTTCAGAACTAGAACAGCAACTCAGGCGTTCGACAGCTATTTATACACTAGGTGTCAAACCGCTCAGCCAATCAGGCTGCTGGAATTCTCCCGCCATTTCTGGGTGCATCTTAGCCAATGGGGACGATGTGTCGTATGTCTGAGGACTTAGCACCAGTAAAGCGGAACAGCAGAATATTGAAAGCCTGTCAAAGTTCCTTTTTGCCCAATCTTAAATTTAAAATGTAAAATGGGATTATTTGTAGTTTCCTCCTCACGCTTCTCTCTTTTTTAGGATTGATTTTTCCCTGCAGGTTCTCCTTAGTGGCTCATTCCTTCCTTCCCTATGTACAAAATCAGCTCTACTCTCGATTACACTTCAACACAGCAGGCCAAACATGTTTCTGCTGTTCCTCCAGATCTCAACCATGCATCACAGACCTTCCTGAATCATGCATCACTGTCAGCTTGTTGCTAAATGTATCCAAATGGCCTGCTTACCCTTCTCTCCATCTTCCTATGCCTTCCTCGTATACCTTCCTTTAGCCTCCATCACCGGTGACCTTACCTATTTCCACATTCTCTTGATTCTGAGGCATCTCTGCCTAGAACACACATGTCTGGATAAAACACATACAATTCCAGATCTTTGTCGAAACAATATATGTGATCTGTGTACATAACACCATGTTGGTACAGGCATGGACCATTCAAAATTCTTTGCATAGACCTGGGCTGCAACCAGATGCAGAGGTGAGCTTCAGCCGGTTCACACTGGTTTGGGTGAACTGGTTGTTAGCGTTTTGCCCAGTTTAGAGAATCAGATAATCCCACCTCTGGCTGACCCTGCCCGTCCCTCCCAGTTGTCCCCCTGGGGCCCATTTTGGCTTCCAGGGTGGTGCAAGAGGCCTTCCAGGCCCAAAACCCCTACTCTAGGGGTTGGGAATGGGGATTTTGCATGATCATTACTGTGAGGTGAGTTGGGAATGGGGATTTTGCATTTTGATTGATCATAAGTAGGAATCAGTAAAAAAGGAATGGAAAAATCCCTATATGTAGATCAGCGTTTTTCACCGTTTTCTTGGCAAGTTTAAGATGGGTGAACTTCATGCTGCCTGGGGAATTCTGGGAATTGAAGTCCATGCACCTTAAAGTTGTCCAAGTTGAGAAGCATAGGTCTACACTAGATTTTAGGATTTCCATTCCTGTTTTATTTAGTTTGGTGCAATTAAATAAATCATGTCAGAGTAAATGCCTAACTGTGCCCATACCTTAAAGCCCAGCCCCTTAAGGGTTAATACAGTATGTACAACCCCACCTGACCCCTGGCCACTCCTTACCTTCTGGCCACTCCTCCCTTATATATAAGCACCTTCCACGTGCTTGTCCAGTAGTTCCAGATGTTCACCTAGAAGAGAGGAGATCAGAGGTCAGTGACCTATGATGCCTAGGGCCTAGGAAGCTTCCAGGCCTGCAATAAACACTGATTAAAGAAACAGCTTGTCTCGTAAGTAATTGGGCTAAATCCATCGCTTAACAAAATGGTAGCAGAGGATGGTTCGCCCATAACTCACTGGTGATGCCCCAACCAAGCAACCTACCCAAGGAAACAGATAGAGTACAAACGAGGGCACTCACCAAGAAGATGGCTGAGCTTCAAGCATCCAAGGATCCTACAGCAGAGGAGAATCCAGCAGACATTGAGCTGTACTCCAGCGAAGGCTCCTACTCTGATGAGGAGAGGTCACCAGAGAAAGGTACCAACCTAGGAAGAAAAACAGCACAAAGAGTAAATAAATTCAAGCTATCCATCCTGAAGCTGATGGAAACAAATGACAACGAGAGAAGCCTCATCGCGAACCTGCAAAGCCTCTTCGAGCAGCAAGGCGCAGCAATCGAGGCCCCAGAGATGACAAACGAGGTGGCACGAGGAAGAGGTAGGCCAGCCCAGCCAGATGACCACGAGGTGGCCGAACCCTCTTTCGCGCCCTTTCACCAGTGGCCATCTTGGAATGACCACCAGCCAATGGGGAGCCAGGATTCAAACTCTCTGGCGCAAAAAGGCCCCGATCCAGAAAAAGGCCGGGAACAACCAGAGAGCAACCCAAAAAGAAAAACAAACGCAGAAGAGAGATTGCCTACCGATCTCGAACGCTGACCGCGGCTTTTGGCTCCGCTTTTGAACCTCCCGCAGCAGCCAGAAAACAAAAGAAAAAATCCTGCGCCCAAGAGACCATCAGAGCCAACCTCGATGAGCCGGCTGACCCTCAGCCACCCGAGGAAGCCACCCACACTGAACGCGAACGCCGAGACTGGTTTGCCTGCAAAAATTACAAACCACAGGATTCGAACCCAGGACCCGCCGCACCAACGACGCGAGGACGAGGGGCAAGGAGAAGGACCGACTACTCACCTCCTCCACGATCCCTGCCTGGCTTCTCCACCCGACTGAGGACCCAGGACCGCGGGCAGAGGACCGGACCCGCCGCCGCGCTGCCGGACACGAGGAATCCTCGACTTACGACCGCCGCGCCACCGATCGCCGACCGTCCTCCACCTACGACCGCTTCTCCTCCTCACCTTCTTCCCTTCTTTTCCGGAGATCCAGCCGTCCAGCAATGGTGTCCGCCGCCCAGAGGGAGCACCGGACTCTCCAGGGGTGAGTCCAGCCCTCCACTGGTAGGCCTAGGCCTAGGCCCAGGAGCAGCAGCAGCAGGAACCTTCCTCCATGGCTTCCAGCGCGAAATGGCCTTCGCGCATGCTCAGTCACAGCCTGCAGCAAGAGAAAGAAGAAACATAGAGATAGGTCAGTACAGACTCGCAACTGACGTTCCAAAGCCATATTGCGAGTTCAATCATGACCTGGACCATGGACAGCAATCCACTGTAAGTAATAACAGTGGACATGTGGGGACTGCTTGTACAAATATGCCAAAGCTACAGTTAGATGGGGGTAATATTATAGATTGGAGCCAGCATCTACAGATTGCCTTTATGAGGGAAAATGCCTTATTTTTAATTCAGAGACCACCTCAAAAACCTTGGTCTCTGGATATTGATAACCTACACCACAAGGCATTCTGCATTATGATAGCCACCATTCCCCCCACAATGTACCCTAGCATTAATGATAACCTCACGGTGTCTGAAATTTTACAACTGTTATATGATATGTTTTACAGCCAGTGCAGGGCTACCACCATAAAGATATCTAGAGAGTTCCATTCTGCCAGGCACGGACAAGGGGTACCCATGAGTGAGCATATACTCAAATTAAACGCAGCCAGGGCAGAACTCATGCAAAGGGGGGAAATTATCACCGAAGAGAGCATGATGAGCGTCATAATAAATTCACTAGACAGCAGCTGGGACCACTTTGTGCTACAACTAGATAGCCTTTACCTACCTCACCTCACGCTAGGCGCACTAACCAACAAACTCATAGCCGAAGACAACCTAAGAAGGGACAGACACGCTGTCAGAGGGGAACATAGACCAATCAGAAAAGTAGAGTTCCAAGACAGAGCAGGGAACGCCCCAGGGTGCTACTCCTGCGGGTCCAAGAACCACATAAAAAGGGATTGCCCCAGGAGCAGCAGGGATAGGGGACGCACTGAACACAGAGGGGGGCGATCACCCGAGCGCAGGTACTCAAGGGAGAGAGGGAGAGGGTGGTCCCCCAACCCTAGAAAGCAACACGGACGGAGGGACAGCTCTAGGGACGGTAGCCCGGGCCCCACATACAGATTTAGACATGGCCACTCCAACTCCATGCACGAGATGGACCAAAACACATGGCTCCTAGACTCAGGGGCCTCACATCACACTACACACAACTCAACACTCGTAGAACCACTCAGCAAGACCAATCTCGAACTCAAGGTAGCCAATCAAAACAGGGTTCAAGCACAGGGAAAGGGAGACACTCACATACCACACATAGGGAAAATAGAGGGGGTATTATACGTACCCGAAATACCCCTTAACGTACTAGCCGTCAACAGACTAACCCAAGACACAGACCTAGAGGTAACGTTCAAGAACGGGAAAGCTCATATAATCAAACAAAGGAAAGAAATAGGGAGCGTACACAACCAAGGGGGGCTATCATACTTTACACCAAACGCAAGGGAGGAAGGAAACATGTACGCAAACACCAACCCAGGGGAAGAAGGAGACACAAGCGTTGAGGGGGAACAGCAGGAAATAAAGCAAAGCAAGCAAGGTGTAAACAGCTCTGTATCATTGGGAAAACCCTTGCATGATAATTGCGCTCACCTCCTTCACAGGAGGCTGGGGCACATCAGTTTCCCTATTGTTAAGAAAATGTCTGATTGTACTGAAGGACTCAAAGTAAAGAAATGTGATAATTATTTGGAGTGTTCCATATGTATGCGGTCAAAGGTTAAGGTCAAGGCCATACCCCGAAAATCCAAACGAACCACAGAATACCCATTTCAATTGGTACACATGGACTTAGTAGGGCCTTTCAAACCATCTATCAAACATAGAAAGAGATTCTTCCTCACCATTGTCGATGATTTCACAAGGTATGGGTATGTCTATTCCCTCAAACGTAAAAATGAAACATTCCAGAGGTTTAAGGAGTTTCACAGAAAGATAGAACTACAACACAACATGAAAATAAGACAAATTATGACAGACAGAGGTTCAGAGTTTATGCCAGAGAATTCACCGGTTGGTTGAGGGGGCAGGGCATCACACACTACAAATCTTCGCCGTTCTCGCCATTCCAGAACCCGGTGGCGGAGAGAAGGAATGGGGTGCTACAGACAATGATGAGGTGCGCACTAGAGGATGCAGGGATGGGGCAACATTTTTGGTCAGAAGCACTGCACTACTCCAATTACACCCTAAATAGACTGTGGTCAAGCTCCATCAACATGACCCCATACAAAATGCTCTATAAAAGAAAACCCAACATGTCCCACTTGCACATATTTGGCGCACCAGCTGACGTACACATATCCAGGCAGCTGAGGAGAAAGGGGGAGAAAATATCAAAAAGACTGAGGTTTGTGGGCTACAAGCCGGGCACAAAGGGCTACAGATTCATTGATAACAACAACAGATTCGTAGTGTCTCGATCTGCCAACTTCCACGAACACTCGAACTGGTCAAGGGTCCACTCCAACGAGACACTCACCCACAGGAACTCACCCAAAAACAACCAAGAGGGGGAAAGAATAGAGACACCCAAAGCCAGCCTCGACAAAATAAACACAAAGGGGTGGAAAGAGGGGCACCCATCTCTAAAGCTAGACCGCCTCTCGAACAAAGAGGCAGACCACATGCAAGAGACCGAACCACCCCCCCAGCAGGCCAATCAAAGAGAGCAGAAACAAGCCACCCAAAAGATTAGAGGACTACGTCCTAACCATCCACGATAACCTCACCACACCCAACTCATATGAGGACATCCTTAAGCTCCCCAAGGAAGAAAAGGAAAGATGGGTATCCGCCATGGACAAAGAAATGGAGAGCCTGAAAGAACTAAAGGTATACACACCCGCTCAGGCCCCTGAGGACAAAAAAGCAATAGGTACCAAATGGGTGTTCAGGGTCAAGACTTTAGAAAACAACAAGAACCTATACAAGGCGAGACTGGTCGCCCAAGGCTTCGCTCAGAGGTACCCTGAAGACTACACGGACACGTACTCGCCCACCGTCAGGGCTGAAAGTGTCAAATGCGCACTGGTGGTAGCCACCATCCTGGGGCTTGATGTCTTCCAGTTCGATGTACAGACTGCCTACTTACACGCAGAACTGGATAAAGAGATCTATGTTAAGGCCCCACCAGGGTATGACCAAGGTGAGAGCAAAACCTGGCTGCTCAACAAAAGCCTGTATGGACTCAAGCAATCAGGCAAAAGGTGGTATGACTGCCTAGCGAAAGCCCTGAAATCCATGGGTTTTGAGGCCACCTCAGCAGACAAGTGCCTATTTACAAAGAGAGAAGGTAACCTGTTCGAAGGGGTGCTCGTCTACGTGGATGACATCCTATATGTTGGCAAGCACAAGAGCAGATGCGATAGATTTGCCACAGAACTGGGCAAACACTTCTCATTAAAGTCACTTGGCAGAATCGACAAATACTTAGGGGTGCACGTGACAAAGACCAGCAAGGGGTTCAGACTCTCCCAAAAGGACAAAATCGCTGAACTGCTGTCCAAGTGCAACATGACAGAGGCAAAGCCCAGCGAGACACCAATGCAGCCAGAATTCCTGAAAAGCATGTACGAGGAATCAGAACCCTTCACTGACAATAGATTGTACAGATCTACCATCGGGTCGCTGCTATACATCGCCAACTGGACCAGGCCCGACATCACCCTAGCCGTCAACCTCCTATCCAGACACGTGAGCAACCCCAAGGTATCCCATTGGAATGCCATCAAAAGACTGCTCAGGTACCGGAAATTCAGCATGGATGCACAACTCTGTTTGGAACCAGAAATAACAGTTAAGCTGAAACTATCATGCTACGCTGATGCAGACTGGGCAGGAGACATCAAGAGCAGGAAAAGCACCTCCGGCTACGTGATGCTACTCAACAACTCCCCCATTCACTGGTACACTGGAAAGCAAAGACTCGTTGCCACCTCGACCACCGAAGTCGAATTCGTCTGCCTATCCAAGGCCGCGAACAATTTAGTGTGGTTCGATGACCTACTCAACGCCATTTGGACTGAACCCTTGTACCCCATAATCATACACGAGGACAACAAGGCCGCAATAGAAATTTCAAAGGCTGATGCCATTGGGCAAAGGTCTAGACACATAGATATCAAATGCAAACATGTCAGACAGTTTTCAGAGATAGGGTTCATTGAGGCAGTGCACTGCGATACTGAGGAACAGACCACAGATATTCTTACAAAACCCTTACCCGCCAAACAACACGCCTACCTAATGTCAAAAATATGCGTTTGTGTATGACCTGTATATATGTATAAATGTATGATTATGTATACCTATGTAAACGAAGCAAGCCTGTACCCAGTTAGACATTTAGAGGGGGTTTTGTCAGAGTAAATGCCTAACTGTGCCCATACCTTAAAGCCCAGCCCCTTAAGGGTTAATACAGTATGTACACCCCCACCTGACCCCTGGAGACTCCTTACCTTCTGGCCACTCCTCCCTTGTATATAAACACCCTCCACGTGCTTGTCCAGTAGTTCCAGATGTTCACCTAGAAGAGAGGAGATCAGAGGTCAGTGACCTATGATGCCTAGGGCCTAGGAAGCTTCCAGGCCTGCAATAAACACTGATTAAAGAAACAGCTTGTCTCGTAAGTAATTGGGCTAAATCCATCGCTTAACAAATCAGTTGTGGTTTCATTAACAAATATTGATTAAAGCAATATGAACCATTATTGGGCTTTTTGTGAGAAACTGAAATTAAAAGTTTATCTGGGCTTTGATGATTAAATAAGGGATTATGGAAATAATGTAAACAAATGTTAATCTTAGAGTAAGAGTTTGATATATTTTTTTACTTATATCTGTTCCAAAGAAAGTTGGAAGTCATTCTTTTTCAGTTTTCCTTCTTATACTCTTTCTTTACACTTTCACTCTTTTTTCATTCCTGAGCCTTTTCTTTTTTCAAATCTGTTTTGTTATTTGCTTATCCCTTAGCTTTGTATTTTTTTGATGTATGAAGGATCAAATACTCAGCCATTATAATTCTACATTCCTTATTTACAGAAGTCATATCAAAATTTAGAATGAAATCCATCTCATATAATGCAAGCTTTGAGTTCCTCTAACCAAAAAGTGTTTATCGATAGAAGAGAATATTTGTAGCTTAAGGTTGAATTGTGGGTTCCTTGGTTCTCTCTGAGCTTGATCGTTGTCTTGCAGATGTTTCATTACCAAACTAGGTAACATCATCAGTACTAGAAAGGAATGGAGTTTTGATTGGTGCTGGGTCTCTACAGCCTCAGGCAGAGAAGGGCTATTCTGCACCCGTCCCTCAAATGTTCTTTAAAATACAGAGTTTCCCAGCATTCCTTTAGGAATCTCCAACATGCAAACTGTGGTTACTCATCCTAAAATGAATCCTCTTTACCTGAGCTTCAAAATTTGCTGTTTGCTGGGGAGGTGTGTAGGCAAAAGTCAGTCCGCATTTAGTGTACGTCTGACTTTGGGAATATTTCCTCATAACCAAACAAAAGTGTATTTTCTGTGCAGTTCACATCCCTTGTTCACTGGATCTGGATGTCACAAAGCAAAGCCCACATTTTGTAATTAATCCCCGTGCCCCGTTTTGATTGGCAGATTGCTACAGGAGGCTGAGTGCTATCCCACCCCCTGGCCACACCCAACCAGCCGGTCATTAGGGCAGATAACTGGTTGTTAAATTATTTGAATCCCACCACTGGCCAGATGCGTCATGCGCTGGCCATGCCCATGCCCGGTTTAGGGAAGGAGGGAAAAATCACAATACATCACATGACGATGACGTGATGACATGAGTTTGACACCTCTGGCGTAAACCTTTAAACAGAATATGTCTAACGGGACAGCATTTAACAAATGGGGAACAATGTTCCTCCCTATTGTAGGTTTTATGCTGGGGCTGCAGAGCATCTATAACTATTGATGAATAAATTGAGTGATGAAACATGATAGATGAACATAACTGACTTCTTCAGACATTTTTCCTTGGTCACTCATGTAAGAATTGCTAATGAGCTTTGTGCCCTATAATCATTCTACTGCTTGATCAGTCTGTCCTAATTTTTTCCATAAGGATAAAATATTGTTTCAATACTTCATTCCTGCCTAAAATGGTTTTGTTTTTTTCATATTAACTGATATATTTAGTCTCCTTTTAACCATTAATTCTATATTCAGAAAACTGTTTCTCCTGCCAGAATCAACTTTCTGTTATAAATATTGAAAGAAGGGAACATCTGTAGTCTCTTATTTTTCTACAGTTCATTTACATCTTTCATGAGACAGGAACACCTGAATTCGTATTTTAAAAAATGATGCAACTTTTAACCATGTTGTTTTTCTTTGATCATATCAGTAACACCTTTCTTGCTTCAGTAAGTTAACTGATTGCTCAGCTCACATGCATAATCATTGATGCTACAAGGACAGGTTGCTTAAAATTGGTCTCAGTATTCATTGTTTTTCATTTCATTGCACTATTATATCTCAATATTGCCTAAACCAGGAGTGTTCAAACTTGGCAACTTCAAGATGTTGGCCGAGGAATTCTGGGGGTTGACATGCACAAGTTCTTAAAATTGCCAAAGTTGGACACCCTTGGCCTAAACAGTTCAATGTTTGCCCATTGGAAAAAATGAGAAGGAACTCTGGCAAAAAGATAGCATTGTTATCTTTGTAACCTCTCTATTTACCTACTGGCTGTGTTAAGTGCCAAATAAAATTCATTTCATATCCAAATTCTGAAAGAACTTTTGATTTTTTTTCTTTGGGCAAGTGACTGGGTAACCAATTGGAAGCAAGGTGCATTCGTGTTGTTAGGTTTAAGATTCTTATGAAGCACCAAGAATAATTTGCATCATTTTTCCATTTTTGCCTGAAACAGACATAGTACTTACAGTTTTGTTCTGAATTTTCATCCCAGAGAGAGAGAGAGATGTATTACAAGAAGCACGGGTCGATATTATTCCAATATCAACTTGTAATAGACATAACTGGTATGCAGGGATGGTGAGAGACAACATGCTTTGTGCTGGCTCTGAAAAAGGAGGAATTGATGGTTGTCAGGTAAAAGAGAATTTCGTTATTTACTTATTTGTTTATAAAATGTATTGGCTGCCCATCTTACCACATGGTAACTCTGGGCTGTTTAAAATCATAACAGATAGCACTTCACAATAGCACTTAGACTTATATACCACTTCACAGCGCTTTGCAGCCCTCTCTAAGCAGTTTATAGAGTTTACAGCCTGTTGCCCCCAACAATCTGGGTCCTCATTTTACCGACCTCGGAAGGATGGGAGGCTGAGTCAACCTTAAGCCTGGTGAGATTCAAACCGCCAAATTGCAGGCAACCAGCAGTCAGCAGAAGTAGCCTGCAGTACTGCACTCTAACCACTGCTCCACCACAGATAAAAATGATATATACGAAAAACATAAATAAGTTAATACAAGCCAAATGTTACAGTCCAATTAAAGATGGGGAGGGTGTGGGAGCAGAATGCGGAGGGAGGGGAGGTAGGATTTTTTGTTAAACTGTGGCCCACCTCTTGAGTGATGGTCTCTCGTTGGAGCCTTAAGCTAACTGGCAGAGCCTGGTTTTAGACTCAGGGTAGGTCAGGCAGGTTGGAGCTGACATTACTCTGGGGGTGGGGGGAGATACATTCTAGAGAGCAGGGGCAATGTTACAGAAGGCCCTTCTCCTGCACCCCACCAGCTGTAATACTTGGGCTGATGGGTGATCAAACATGCCATAAAGTAAGTCCTGTAAAATGATCTTAATTTTCAGAATATTTAAACTTCCTGCCAGGTTTGAAGCTAAGAAGGTTCAAGGTTGCCTCTCTTAATAGCTGTTTACCTAATGCCTTCTTGGCAGCTACCATTGGAAGACTGGACTTTCAGAAAAGTACCAGGAGGCCTGCAGTGGAGTTGTCAGTTGTTGAGAGACTGACAGTACTTGTACATTTTGCAGTATAACCAAGGCAAGAATATCCCATTTCTAGGAGGGGGTATCTTACAGAAAAGCTTTTTTTTTTTTTTTGGTCAAATCATGGAAGGTATAGCTCACAACTTCTTTGCTGAGAACATAGTGAACTATGTGAAATACTTGGCTCAGCTTAACATACAGTGGGGCAAAAAAGTATTTAGTCAGCCACCAATTGTGCAAGTTCTCCCACTTAAAAAGATAAGAGAGGCCTGTAATTGATATCATAGGTAGATCTCAACTATGAGAGACAAAATGAGAAAACAAATCCAGACAATCACATTGTCTGATTTGGAAAGAATTTATGTGCAAATTATGGTGGAAAATAAGTATTTGGTCAATATCAAAAGTTCATTTCAATACTTTGTTATATATCCTTTGTTGGCAATGACAGAGGTCAAACGTTGTCTGTAAGTCTTCACAAAGTTGGCACACACTGTTGCTGGTATGTTGGCCCATTCCTCCATGCAGATCTCCTCTAGAGCAGTGATGTTTTGGGGCTGTCGCTGGGCAACGCGGACTTTCAACTCCTTCCAAAGGTTTTCTATGGGGTTGAGATCTGGAGACTGGCTAGGCCACTCCAGGACCTTGAAATGCTTCTTACGAAGCCACTCTTTCGTTGTCCGGGCGGTGTGTTTGAGATGATTGTAATGCTGAAAGACCCAGCCACATTTCATCTTTAATGCCCTTGCTGATGGAAGGAGGTTTGCACTCAAAATCTCACGATACATGGCCCCATTCATTCTTTCCTGTACACGGATCAGTCGTCCTGGTCCCTTTGCAGAGAAGCAAACCATGATGTTGCCACCCCCATGCTTCACAGTAGGTATGGTGTTCTTTGGATGCAACTCAGCATTCTGTCTCCTCCAAACACGACAAGTTGTGTTTCTACCAAACAGTTCTACTTTGGTTTCATATGACATTCTCCCAGTCCTCTTCTGGATCATCCAAATGCTCTCTAGCAAACTTCAGATGGGCCTGGACATGTACTGGCTTAAGCAGGGGAATACGTCTGGCACTGCAGGATCTGAGTCCCTGGCAGTATAGTGTGTTACTGATGGTAGCCTTTGTTACATTGGTCCCAGCTCTCTGCAGGTCATTCACTAGGTCCCCCCCGTGTGATTCTGGGATTTTTGCTCACTGTTCTTGTGATCATTTTGACCCCACGGGGTGAGATCTTGTGTGGAGCCCCAGATCAAGGGAGATTATCAATGGTCTTAATATGTCTTCCATTTTCTAATTATTGCTCCCACAGTTGATTTCTTCACACCAAGCTGCTTGTCTATTGCAGATTCAGTCTTCCCAGCCTGGTGCAGGTCTACAATTTTGTTTCTGGTGTCCTTCAACAGCTCTTTGGTCTTCACCATAGTGGAGTTTGGAATGTGACTGTTTGAGGTTGTGGACAGGTCTCTTTTATACTAATAACAAGTTCAAACAGGTGCCATTAATACAGATAATGAGTGGAGGATAGAAGAGCCTCTTAAAGAAGTAGTTACAGGTCTGTGAGAGCCAGAAATCTTGCTTGTTTGTAGGTGACCAAATACTTATTTTCCACCATAGGTTGCAAATAAATTCTTTCCAAATCAGACCATGTGATTGTCTGGATTTGTTTTCTCATTTTGTCTCTCATAGTTGAGGTCTATCTATGATGTCAATTACAGGCCTCTCTCATCTTTTTAAGTGGGAGAACTTGCACAATTGGTGGCTGACTAAATATTTTTTTGCCCCACTGTATGTATCTAGCTAATATTTATACATTAGTGGATTGTGCTATATCGGCCAATTATGATTTTAAAATCTGGTTAAGCAAAGTATGCTTCCTGGGTTAAGTAAATGTGTTGGATTAATAATATGTTTCCCTCTAATATCTGAGAATTCCCTCCACTGATATTTTTTTCTTGGTGTCTTATGTTCCAGGGAGACAGTGGTGGTCCTCTTGCGTGCTATATCCCAGATCTCACCAGGTACTATCTGGTAGGGATCAGCAGTTTTGGTTACGGTTGTGGCCGGCCAAGGTTACCAGGAGTCTATCTGCAAACAGGTTTTTACAGAAGGTGGATACAGTCTCAAGTTATTTTATTTGACAAAGCCATGACCATGAAGGCTCCTTATCTTGTCTTTTTGACTGCAGGATGGATAATTTTCTGCAATGTTTTATGAAGAAAAAAAAAAACTCCCATTGGGTTGGGATATCTTAGCTTTCCAACTTGTTTCCATGTATTGCAATATTTATTACTTTTAACTGCCAATAGATGTAATAAAAACATTGCCCATTCACTGCAATTTATTGTGTCTGAACTTTAGACCTGCTACTTCGTCACTGACAACTGTAGCTTGGAGAGAAATTACTTTTTAAGGTGTTTTTTTTCCTAGTACCGACTTAATATTATAACATTTGATCTTAAGAATTATTACCCTTGCTGCTTCCCTTATGGTAAACTAAACACATATTTTTAATCTGTCCAGAGATAGATTTTTTTAAAAAAAACTTCCTGTTTACCTTCCTCCTTGTCTGAGTACCTTAATCCCATGGCCAGATTGCTAGTAGAGTTCTCCAGGCTTGGGTTGCAGGGGGTGGGGGTGGGGGCATTGGTCCAGACTCAGAGGTGACCCATGGGCACTGTACAGGGGTGGATTCTACTTACCTTTACTACCGGTTCGCAATGGGAGCGTGTGCTTCTGCGCATCACAGAAGCTTCTGTGCATGCAGCAGATCACCAAATATGATGTCAGGGCAGATGGGCGGAGAATCCCGCCCCTTTTACTACCGGTTTGCAAGAACCAGAGAGAACTGTGAGCAACCCATCACTGGCACTGTAGCAATCACAGACCTGGTCCAATTTATTCGGGGCTCAACTCTCCGAGGAGTTCACATGTAAGATTAGGGTGGTTGTGAGATAATCTAAAGGGAGGGATACTAATACCAGTCACTTTCCATAGTTAGATCATTCCCCTTTTATCCTTGAGGTTCTGTATCACTGCCTTCCACTGCAGAAAGCTGAGGCCTTTTCAATGAGTTAACCCCAGGTCATTGATGACACAATGAGGTTTCAGAGGGAACTTGAGTATTTTCCTGAAGCTCTGGTACATGGTTCCACTGAGGTCCTGGTCAAGACTTGAAACAAGCTCAGTTATCTGGGAAGATTTGAGGTGCTTGATGCTGAGGAAATGGGCAGAGTCCTTGCTGCTGTGTGTTCGGAACCCATGTCTCCTGTTTGACCAAGCCCTCCTAGGTACTGTAGTGGAATATAGTTGGGCCCAAGCTGTAGTTAGTGATTCATTGCAGGAGGGGTGGTCTTGCCTGTCTTGAAAAAGGTAGGAGTAGGACCCTTCTCCAATGGACATCCTTGGACACCATAAAGTTTCATTCGCTCTCCAAATTTCTGTTTTTAGGAATAATTGTTGTGAGCATATTAGGCCCTCCCTGGATCCTTTTCCTTAGGATTAAGGCCAAGTTACATTATGACATGACATTGGTCTCCATATTCTTGAAAATAAAAATTTGTTGGAAACCAGTCTTTCTCCTGCTGGAAATATTTGTTTAAAAATATTATTGAGCCACCCAGCTCTGGGTAGTTTCCAATCAAAAATTAAAAAAATTAAAAGAGATAAAATCATTTTAAAATCTAAATACTCAAAAAGTTAAAACATAAAACATTAAAAACAACAAAAACCTGGCACTAATGAATGCTAAAATGCCATCATCTAAATTCCCAGCGCTTGTGGGAAAAGCCAGGTTTTTAAAGCTTACCCTATCTGACCTGCTAGAATAGGTGGACGTACTTAGGGAAAAGCAATCTAGATAGTCTGGCCCTGTGCCATTTAAAGCTGATGATGAGCACCTTGAATTGTAGTGGAAACAAACTGCCAGTGCAAGTGTTACATGGAGAAACCTAGGGGCCCCTCATTACTGTACTTGCTACTGCATTCTGGACCTGTTGAGCTTTCTGTATAAGCTGTGTTCAATGGCAGTCCCATGTAGAAAACATTGCGGTAATCCAGATGGGAGATGACCAAGGCATAATCAGACCATAATCCAGGAATGGGTCCACCTGGCATACCAAACCTGTGCAAAGGTCTCCCTAGGCACAGCTGCCATCTGCTCTAGTAGGAGCCATGAGCCAAGGAGGACCTCCGGGTTAAGCATTAAATGTGCACCAGCTCAATCCAGGAAAGTGCCACCCTGTCCAGAGTCGATGAAATATCTGATCCTGGAGTGCCAAAACCCCATAGCCATTCCATCTTGCAGGATTAAGTTGAAGCCAGTTCCTCAACATCCAGACTCATAACAGCCTCTGGGCACTTGACCAGCACCACCACCACACCAGTGTGTGGCTAGGTGTGGAGCTACACAATTGGGTATACTGATAATACCAAACCCTGTAATGACAGATGACCTGCCCTAGTGATTTCATGTGGATGTTAAAAAAGGATTGGTGAGAGACTTGAGCCCAAGGCACCTTCCCATTGCAGGGTATTAGCCCTTGACACTTCCTCTGCTAACACCATCGACTGGAACCAGTCATGAAGGAAAGCGAACCACTATAACACAGTGCCTCCCACTCCCAACCCCGAAGGTAGTCCACAAGGGTACCATGGTCAATGGTAATGAAAGCCGTTGAGAGGCCCAGAATAGTTGCTTCATCCTGAGCCCAACAAAGATTATTAAATGTGGCCAATGTTGTTTCTTTTTTTAAAAATATACTTTATTAAGTATTATACATATACATCATATTTCTACTAATATCGGATGTGCAGTGTTTATACAAATGTATGTAGAATACATCTGGTGTCACTTGAACTCTTTATTACTATTTTCTTAGCGCACCTTGAGCTCCTACTTTTACCCTATTGTTCAACCATTTGTACCACCTTTCCCACACAGTATAATACTTTGAATTCTCATCGTTATTTATCTCATGTGTTAATTTGCTCATTTCTGCGCATTCTAAAATTTTCTTAATTATTAATACTTCTGGTGGCAGGGTTTTCTCTTTCCAAAATTGTGCATAGGCCAGTCTGGTTGCTGTGGTTATATGTTTTATCAGGTGAATCTTTTCCTTTCCATACCCCTTCCTGATTATTCCCAGGAGAAATATTTCCAGAGACAAATCTATTTCTTCTTCAATTATTTCTTGTAAACTGCTCCAAATTCTGTTCCAGAATCTTTTCGCCTCGGGGCATGTCCACCACATATGATAGAAGGTGCCATGACCATAACAACATTTCCAACAATTTGACGCACATTGGGGAACATCTTGGCTAGTCTGGTAGGTGCTAAATGCCACCTATGGAGCATCTTATACTGATTTTCCTTATATGTCGCAGCTCTGGTCAGTTTATAATTTTTGTTCCAGGCCTCTTCCCATTCATTAAAATTTAGGCTATGTCCAATATTTTTTTCCCATATGCTCAATTGGTTTTTGACTATCTCTTCCGCTCTATCTTCATCTAGTAAAGAGTTGTATAATTTAGCTAGAATTTTTTTCCCCACCCCCATCAAAATTTTATCTAATCCATTTTATCTTACTTCTACACCGTATTCTTCCTTATCCTTCTGATATCTTGATTTAATTTGTAAATAAGTCCACCAATCTAAATTAATACTTTGGTCTCTCAGGATGTCAATTGATTTGAGATTCCCTGCTCCATCTAATATGTCTTTATATGTGCACATTTTTCCCATTCCCCATCTGTTTGGGTAAATCAAAGCCTCCGTAGTGGAGAGCCAATTGGGGATGTTGGCATAATATCGCTGTCTAATTCCCACCCATGTTTGTAGTAGGGACTCCCTTATCTTGTGCCTATGAAAATAGGTTTTCTTTTTATTTCCTGGATCCCACAAATATGCATGCCACCCTTTCTGAAGGTCGTGGCCTTCTAGGGTTAAAATTCTCGTTTTCCAATGTTGCCCACTCCCTTATCCAAACTAGCTTGGCTGCTTTGTAATATGTTTCCCAATCTGGGAGTCCAAAACCTCCCATATTTCATTTTCCCTGAAGTATCTTAAGTGAGATCCTTGACTTTTTTCCTTCCCATAGGAATTCCCTGACATTTTTATTTAAGAAAAAAATTTTTTGTCTAAGATCACTGGTATGTTTTGATATAGGAATAAAAATAAAAGGGCAACTCTACCAAGAGCTTTCTTCGATCTTGTGGCCAATGTTGTTTCAGTGCTGTGCCCTGGCAGGGATCCAGACTGAAAAAAAGTCCAGATAAACTGCTTTATCCAGTGCCCTCAGTAAAAGTCATCCATTCCTCATAAGGCTGTCTTGATATGTAAGAGCCGTAAGAGTAATAAGCTGACTTTGTATAAAATATACAAAAGTATGAAGGCTATTGCTTAATGCATTGTAAGCTGCCCTGAGTCTCAGAAGGGCAGCATATAAATCAATTTTTTTTTAAAAAAAGAGCCATGGTGGCGCAGTGGTTAGATTGCAGTATGCAGGCAACTTCTGCTGACTGCCAACTGCCAGCAGTTTGGCAGTTTGAGTCTCACTGGCTCAAGGTTGACTCAGCATTCCAGCCTTCCGAGGTCGGTAAAATGAGTACCAAAATTGTTGGCAATATGCTTATTTTTAAGGCCATTGAACAATGGAGGCTATTTAATTTCATATGGAAAAAAAAGCATTAGCTCTTCTGACAGCCTGAACAAATTGGAAAACATTGTTTTTGATTATTTTTATTCTTGAGTGTTCAACCAAATTGTTTAAAAATATTAAGAAAGTATCTTTCATCAAATTGCTAATCCACTGGACATTATTGAATTTTGCTGATACTTGCTATTTGTCTTGTTAAATAGTGCATGAAATTAGATTGACGAGGAATACTGTTGCAATGCAAATCATATTTTGCAAATCAGTTTTGCAATAGTTATCATTCATCAACAGGCTGTATAGAGGGTTTTTTAAAAGCCTCTTCTTGTACTGAAATAATATTAAATAATTATTTTAATAGTTTTTGAATACCAAAGTATTTTTTGCTATTATGTTGAGACCTACATACAGCAATACTAAGATTAGCAAAGGTAATATAGGTAGCAGATGTTATATCTTAGTGTTAAATGTCAGATTGAACATAATAAAATTTAACAAAAGCACAGAAGGGAGTCGAGCTATATACTATACTTTAGTCTTGGTGATTGCGATCCATAACGGAGACAAGCAACAGAAGTGTTCTGTTTTATGAACAGCAGCTGTTTGCCATTTTATGCATGTGAACAATATGGCAAACCAGATTTGCGTGTGCTGGTTGGGATGATGGGTTTTTGCAGTCTGACACTGTGTATGTGTGTGTGTGCACGTATGCATGCATACCATACTTGGAGATTATTTTTAAAGACATACGCACGAGGAATTTTTGATAAGCTTTATTTATTAAAAGTTTTTATAGATATATATCATAGGCATTTTTTTAAGAGTTCAACATTCAGGTGAGGATAAATAATTGGAAAAGTTCACGTGCACATATATATATATATATATATACCCTTCTCTCCATAGTGCATAACTATGGAGCTCTGGTGCAAAACTAATAGCTTCGGCTACATTTCACCCTGAACATCAGCCCTCTATGCTACTTCACCACATAGCACTGGCTGCTGAGATTTACTTAGCTCCGCTTATGCCTGCAGAAAATGGAGCCCTAAAGAGGACCTTCCAAAGATACCCATTCCCAGAATCCAATTTCTCTTTTCAGAATATTTTAACTACAGAGATGGGCAATATGATGTCCTCCAGATTCATGGATCACAACTTCTCACAATCCTTTTTGTCCGTCATATCAGGTTAGAATAATGTGAACTGCACTCCAGTGTACCTGGTAGGTATTAAATTGCCTATAGCCAACTTAGGTAATAAAAAGTGGTAAGTACCCCCCACCCCCGCTGCCCTTTCAGTCTTTAAAAGAGAACAGAACCAAGAGAAGCATATGGCTTATTTTCAGAGATAGCATCTTTTTTTTAAGGGCCTCCCATTTCCAGTTATTGTTGCTTTGCTGGGGGAGGTTACATCAGATGTACCAAGCCTATTGTATAGGTTACACTTTTTTTTGTTATGTTTACCCAAAAACTGCAGAAATCCATGCAGCTTCTTTTCTGTTTACCTCTTGGAAGCTAACAATTTTGGGAGAGAAAGGCACCATCATTTTTATTTTAAAGTTTATTAACAATTTCCTGCACAATTCCATGGCTGTGTAGAAATATTCTGCTGTTCTGTTCTCCAAGGCATGGGGCTGCTGGTATCAGAAGGAATGATTTCATGGCATTTTCTATGGAATGATGTATCATGATAATCTCAAAACTGCCCAGAATTTTAACATATGCAGCAGTATAATAGCATCTTCTTGGCCTAAAATACGGATTGAAATGGCATAATTTTAAAGGGTATCATTGGAATGATTAAGTATTGTGGCAACAACTGTTGGCTTAACATTCACTAGGTATTCAAAATAAGTCTTTAACATTTCTTGAAAATAAGAAAGCAAAGTAACATAATTATCCCTGACAGCATCTTCATATTGAAATGATCCATGCATTTTTCTATGAACAATAGGAACCTTTCCCTCTAGAATATTCAAGAATATTTTTGTTAATCCCTACCAGATGAAAGTACGCAGAAATAGGCTTTTGTTTCTCAAAATTTTCTACAAATATAAAGTTGACAATCTGAGAGAAAAATATCTGCTTTCTGAAATTGTACGTATCTAAAATACCCATATAAAAGGTAAATATTTTAACTATAAAAATATATCTGAGACCAATTCCAGCTGGATTACTTCTTTATAAAAATCAGAATTATTTTAACAAATTACTATTAGGTTTATAAACATGGTCTTGAAATTAAGTACTTCAATGTCTCTCTGTGTGCATTATCTTTGGTTTGTAATTTTGGTTTCTTTGTGGTATAAAATGGGCAGAGCTAAAGATCTTGGCATTTGCTCATCGTATGCCAGGAACAGCATCTTCAAATAGCATACATGATGCGCATTCACTTGAATTAATCTTTCAGACATGTTTCTTACCTGTGACTAAATGCATAGGCAAAAAGTCAAGGTATTCTCCAGTAGCATTTGTTCAGTTGTATAAAGCATCAAAAAAATTGGAATAACTCTGATTGGTATATATTTCATGTTTTCAGGTGCCTCCAACCACAAGGAATCTATTACTTTTATCAATACTGATAAAAGCACATTAAAAAAATTAAATTGTCTGCCTTTGAAATCATATGCATGGTCTCAAGAAATTATAGTAAATCTTAGAATTTCCAATCTGAAGGAAAAAATACGTATACAAAACTGAAAGGCCTTCTTATATGAGGACATTTCCAGGTATACAAAAAATACAGAGGTGGCCTTGCGCACTAATATGACAAAAGTAAATAGAAACCACACAACTGGGAACTCTGAATGCATGGATTTGAAGCTTACGGACTCTGCATAAACCAAAACATATAAATGCTCATTGCAGATGTGCAGTTCATTGCTTATCAATTTACCTGCACAGATCTAGTATGATGGGTTAAAGAATAAACGTGAATATACCCTGATTAAACATGTTAATAGACCTTTACAGTGATGGCAGTCTTAGCTTCTCTGCAATTTAACTGCAATCAAAAGTTAACAAGCATTTAAAATTAAACTACAGCTCATGAAATTCAATCGCTCGATTGACAGAAGGTACATGTCCATATAGCCTGATTTAATCAAGATTCCAGTTGTGCCAGAGGAATGCTTCTTCACACCATTTCATGCTTTCTTTTGGTACTCTGCCATGCAACAATTTCAAACAATATTTTAAGAGTCTTTAAGTTGTAGAATTTGAAGAGATTTTTGACCTTTCATTTTAATTTTTTAAAAATCAAATCCCCCTGATATTCGTGAAAAAGCTTCTACCTTCTTTTCCTACACGCTTTTATGGCAATAAAGATCTTTTAAAGTTTTCAGTTCCTCAATTAAAGTTTTGTTCTGGTTTTCAAGGACTGCAACTCGGTTTTCAAGGCATTTAACATATTCTTTTTTCTTTCTACGGCATTCTCGAGCAGCTTCTCTGAAATCCAAAAGCAAAAATATGTTAATTATGATACAAAACTCAAAATATTTTACAAACATCCCATTTTTGCTTAGAGAAGATGGTGGCTATTAACTTTTTTTTTCTTTAAATGATGATCAGGATATTTCCCTTGCCAGGTAAGTATAGTTTAGTCATTCTAGAGTGCTGTGTTGTGATAAGACATGGTCTGCATGTACTAACCTTTATGCTTCCCTAAATCCATCTTATGCTCCTATCCCTCCTTTTAGATTCCTTTTTGTTTTATGTATATAATTTTATTTTATATCTTTTAGCTTTTTATTATTTTTTAGCCTTTGATGAACTTTTTGTATTTTTAATTGACAATACCCTTCCCTCGTTATGCTGATATGGCTATAATAAAAATCTGATTTAATTCTTTTAACTAAATTTTGAAATAAATGCTGAGCATTTTTTCAATATTTTATACTAAATAAAATCAACTGTCAAAACTGTCTACAGTTAAATTAGTCCAAGAAAAAGCAAGGTACTGCAACTATGTATAAATATGCTCTAATACTAAGGAATAAAATAACTGTATGTCCACTGACTATAGCCTCAAACTAAATATCCACATAAGGATAGCCTGAAGCCTATTTAGGATTTTACTTCAGAAGTTCGACACATTAAAAAACACAGAGTAGAAGTTCAAGTGATCCATCACTATACGGTATATATGATGGAACATTTCAGAATAATTTTTAATTATGAAGCGCAAGTGAAAAAGCTAAGGCTCCTAGGGGGATGCTTTACATTTATTTTTCAAGAATCTTGTTTTCTTACTTATTTATTAAAAAAAACAATTCTTTTCTCCTTATTTCTTGAAATAAGGCATTTTTAAATGAAGGTATTTCCCACTCCAAAATAAAGTGAAATTGGGGGGAAAAAGCAGGCAATATAAACAAGCATTTAGTTAGTAGGGAATAATATTCCTTAGGCAAGATAAAAGGCTGAAACCTAATGATAATCTCTGTGCATAAAATCTCTTTTCAGAACATAAGTGGAAAGTAAATACCTATTTTTCATCAGCCTTATTTCTCGTTTCAGTTGGGGATCATCTGTTTTGGTTGACTGAGATGTCAAGGACACAGGCGTTGTCATCACAACTGTCTGTGGAAGGGAAGGGGTGGTTGGTGTCCTGCGTAATTGGTAGGCCTGCATATCTCCAGATGCAGCTGTTAAGGAATCAGAGTACACTATAAAGCAGCGATTCTTAAACACTGAAATACTGCTACTCCCACCCTCCAAATAAAACTAATGATTCCACTAGGTTTAGGGTTGGGCAAGAAATAAATATACCATTTATAGTGGTGGTTTTTGAGAATAAAGGCAAATGCTGACAAGGATGAACTTGTCAGAAAGAGAAAGTGGAAAATTGCAAAACTTATGGAATTATGGAATTAATCAAAAAGTATGATTATATAATTGGTTAGGACTAATCGTTTAATGGTTCAGGCATTAGAGAGACTGTTCCCCACTAGTTAAGACTGCCTAAATGATAGAAAATAATACACTTAACTTAATAGCAAATACCCATTTTCTACAATAACAGATTTTACTGCACCACCCATTCTAGGGGAAGAACTAAAAGCAGCTTTCTGTGGGAGGAGAAATTTTGAAAAAAGTAAGGTAGGAATAAAGAAAAGATCTTCTCCCCATTCTTTCTTGTAACTGCCTGGATAGACTAGGTGGCCTATCCCTGCTACAGGAAGCGGACCTTCATTATAAGTCTAATACACTAACTTCTATAGTGAGACATGCTAGAGACATTTCTGGGATTGAAGTTTTCAAGAGAAGGGTTCTGAGCTTTGCCAGAAACTCTTTTCAGTAGATCCTTTTCTTAGAGGAAATTTGTGAAGAGTCATATAGCAATAGCACTTAGATTTATATACTGCTTCACAGTGCTTTACAGCCCTCTCTAAGTGGTTTACAGAGTCAGCATATTTCTCCCCAACAATCTGGGTCCTCATTTTACCCACCTTGGAAGGATGGAAGGCTGAGTCAACCTTGGGCCTGGTGAGATTCGATTTACCATATTGCAGGCAGTCAGCAGAAGTAGCCTGCAGTACTGCACTCTAATCACTGCAGCACCACAGCTAATATAAATGAAGTTTGCAGTAATTAATAAATATGAACTCAGAAGGCCACGTGACAAACCTACAAAGATCTCCCAAGGAAGTATTTGAAGTTTGAATGAACTCTTTACATTCACCACTAAACATTCTTCTGAAGATTTTTCTCAGTCTGCTATAAACACTTTTGTACATGATTGGCATGGATTCCAACCTACAGAAGCCTCAGATGTTATTTTGGTGAACACTCTGTATAATACCAGTCCACTTTATAAGATAATAAAGAAAGGAGTTACAAGTACATAGAAATTATTGGGAGGGTGGGTGAGATTCTTCAAAAGCTTTCTCATCCCTTGCTTCTTTTTAACCTGGAAATAATGGTAACCAAATGCTTAGACTTTTGCATGCAAAGGTGATGTTCCACATTTGAACTTGAAGTCAGTTCACAGAGTAGTGCCCTGAACTGGGATTGTTGTTTCACTTATGAAAATCCAAGAAAACTCTTGATGAAAATGAGCAGGTAAGCTTCTGGCATGTTTATCACAGTTTAAAAGATTTTTAGATAATGATTTCTGTCATGCACCTCAGTAATTTCCATTCTGCAGATTCAATGGCTAACAGAATTGTTCAGTGGTCTGAGGTTCAAGATGACATGTCAAGCTCCAGTTTTTCCTCCCTTGAACAGAAATACGGAGAACAGATCCTCCATTCTTTTATGCCAATGTCAACTAGGTGATATATTACCACCTTCATTCTATGGGGAAAGGCCGCATGGGACATCTGTCAGTTTCAGAGGGAATGCCATCATAATGGACCTAGCTAGACCAGCTCCATCCCCAACACTTCTCATCCCCAACGTCCTCTGCTGACTGACATGGTCCATCACATAAAGGCTCCAAGTGGCCCCATTACAGTAATCTTATGTTCTTCCTTTGCTGTATCAGAAACGGGAAGCAGGAGATACATGTATTTACCCTTGATAAATATCTCTTTGCAGGAGGGCATAGAGAGGGAAGCCCTCTGCTTCTGAACTCATCTGGTGCCTCTATCTCACCTGCTAATCAGCACTGGTGGAAAGGCCGCCTGAATGGTTTGTATTCATCAGCAAACCATTGGTAGTTTACCAGGAATTTGAAGAGAAGGTCATCCACCAGAAGATACAACTACACAATACCAAGGCTATCTGATGTCTCCAACAACCAGCAGTTGGATGTTGGATGGATCGTCCCCATGATTTCCCTTCTGCTTCTGGCCTATTCACTGGGCTGAGCTGCCTTCCCTGATGCTCTCTTTGGCAGGAGAAAGCCTTGAAAGTCTCAGCACACAATTACTGTGCTTATCAACATGAAGCCCATTTCATTTAACCTCTGGGACCTTCTCTTCTATTATTGCTGCTGTTGCTTTTCTTCCCAGCTTATTTGAAGCCAAAAGAAAAAAAATATCTACCTTGTCTTCAGAAGGCAAGGTTAGGAATAAAGGGAGGCTTTTCCTTCATCAGAGTGAGGATTTAACCCTTTCCTGTCAACCCTACATCCAGGTGACCAAAAAAGACAAAGGAAAGAAAACAGCTAACCTGCATAGTCCTGGTCAGAAGGATGGCTGGCACAACAGGAACAAGGAAAGCCAAAATTGGGAAAAGAGCTAAATTCTCTTAGACAAGTAGCATCATAACAATTCTAAGCTCTTTTCACAAAGCAACTGGGAAATAGTATCTACCACAGGTTGCCCTTCTTTCATTGTAGGAATACATCTTAGTTGCCAAAGCTAAATATTATGATCAATTTCTGCTAATAAGTCATGGAAGGGATTTGGGAGTTGTACCAAAGCTTTAAGTGTACTGGAAATTGCCCAACCTTGCCATAAATGGACATTTAATGAACTGGTAGTAATATTTATTTATTTATGTCCTGCCCATCCTCCTCCTATTTCTTCCACAACAACCCTGTGAGGTAGGAGAGAGAGGGAGGGAGGGAGGAGGGAGGGAGGGAGAGAGAGAGAGGGAGGGAGGGAGGGAGGAGGGGAGGAGGGAGGGAGGGAGGGAAGGAGGGAGAGAGAGAGAGAGAGAGAGAGAGAGAGAGAGGGATATTGGTCCAAGGTCACCCAGCCAGCTTTCAGAGATTAATGGTTTGAATTATTTAAAGTGGATACTTACTTTGCACCACTACCTGATTACTTGGTACCAGTATCTGCTGGCCATCAGATGTCTGCACATACTGCAGTAGCGGAGTCCCAGTAGCATTTGTGAAGGTCTGTAAGCCCTGCACATTCTCCGCACCTGGATTGCTCAGCTGTAACTGTCCATTTGGGGCAATGGCAACTTCAAAACCAGACAGAACGGAAGAGGGAAGATGCTGAATAGTGCATAGCATAAGATAATCAATTATAAGCAAGAAAATTTCTTTTCTTTTGGGCAGTCCCACAGGAATATTCCATTAAATATTGTCTCTTGCCTAAAAATAGATAATAAAGTAATCTTTGACTGACAAGTACATTTAAAACATTTTCTCAAAGCTGGCTTGTTGGATTACATGCTTTGAATGAATAAATATTTAGTATGAAAAAAAAAATACGATTTTTAACTCATAATAAATAATGATTGAAATAAAAACATTTCCAAAATTATTGCCTTGTTTTTCTGATAATAAATAATTTTGGAAGGGATTGTAATCCCTAATTTCTAAATTAGAATCATGGGAGCTAGCACCCTACAAGTGTAGAAGTTTATTAATTAATACATACTATATTGACCAGTGCTGGTCTGATAAACAGGTGTAGTGACAGGCACTGAAGTGACAACAGCATTCAACTCATCTTTCCTATCCCTTGTGTCTTCAGAAGAAAGATCATTCAAGATTTTTCTATAAAAAAGCAACACAATGTATCAGATATATAATGCTGGAAGAAACAAAACCATGCTGAATAAATAGCTACATTATTATTATATTGATTATTACGATATGTACAATTTTAGGCACAGTTTCTTTTTTCACATTCAAGAGAAGCAGAGCTCAATATTTTGTGACCTTATAAGACTAAAAACTTTTCATTAAAATTATTGCTAGAGATGCATATTTTTGAATTCTTTTGCCTTGAATATGTTATAGAAAGGTACAATAAATGTAATAAAAAGATTGAAGGTGGATATTCTATAAAAGATAGCATTTGCTTGGGAAGCAGTATTAAAACCTAGATTCCATGAAAATATCCTAACAGATAGCTGGGAAAGTCTAAGCAGCTTCAGAAACAGACTGAAGTTCTTGCACAAGCTCACAGGCAAACTTGGTAGTTGTGAGATATTGCTGTATAGTGCTGTTGTTCCATACCCCTCATTTTTTCCAGAGAACTTAAAGAGCAATCATGAGGGAGGGCATTGCTTCTCTAAGTTTATCATCACAATAGTCCTGAGCCAGGTAAAGCTCAAAGAGAGAAGGGCCTGACAAAACTCACCCAGTGGACACAGAAGTTTGGTTTTCTTGACACACATCTAAAAATTTACTATCCTACACTGACTCCCTGAAATTCAGGTTTTAGACACAAAGCAAATGGGCAATCTGTAGCTGTTGGCTCCAGAAAATACAGGATCCTTAACCAGTAGCAACAGCAATAAGACTTATATACCGCTTCAACAGTGCTTTACAGCCTCTCTTAAGTAGTTTACAGAGGGAACAGTGGACTTACCTGAAGGTTCTTTCTCTTTGCGCTGCATGAGAGTCCATTGAATGAGTTATTCCTCGTCCGATAGGTCAGAGATTGAGTAAGAATTTGACTAAACTCACCTCCTCTTTCGGTTTAGCCCAGTTCTGTAACGAAGTCTGGATCTGAAGAAACGGAAGCCTTGAGCGAAATAGAAAAACGATGAAAAACCGGAAACCCCCATAAGGGAGGGTATGGACTCTCATGCAGTGCAAGGAGAAAGAACCTTCAAGTAAGTCCAATGTTCCTTCTCCCTTGTGCTGCTTAGAGAGTCCATTGAATGGGATATATCCAAGGTAAATATCCCTCCTGGGGGGGGGGGGTTAGAAACAGTGGAGGCAGGCAGACCCTCCAGAGGAAGGACTTCTGGGAGGATTCTGCGACCAAAGGCGGCCTCAGCCGATGCAAACTTGTCCAATTTGTAATGGCGAATGAAGGACGTGAGTAAGGTCCAGGTAGCTGCCCTGCAGATCTCAAGAAGAGGAGCTTGAGTGGCCCAAGCCGCGGTGGTAGCAGCGCTACGTGTCGAGTGGGCCGTGATGCGGCCCGGAAGTGGTCTGTTCTTCTGTTCTATTCTAGGTCAGGGTAATGCAGGCCTTGAGCCATCAAGCAATGGTGGGAGATGAAACTCTTGAGCCAAGCGACGTGGGCTGAAAGGAAACAAATAACGACTAAGATTTACAGAAGGAAGCTGTCCTGGCAATATATTTTTTGAGGCCTGGCGAACAACTAGGGAGTGCCAGCGTCTTTCGTTGGGATGAGTGGGATTGGGGCAAAAGTCAGGTAACACAACTTCCTGGGCCCTGTGAAACCAGGTATTGATTTTGGGGAGAATGCAAAATGACTTGATCTGAATGGAAGATGCACAAGTCCCTGCATATGGAGAGAGCCACTAGTTCAGACACCCGGTGGGCGGATGTAACCACGACCAGGAAGGCCACTTGAAAGTGAGAAACTTGAGGCTGGCAGAAGACAGCAGTTCTAAAGGTGAATCTGTTAAGACCTGAAGTACAAGGCCAAGGTCCCAAGAAGGGTACCTGTGGACAGGGGGAGGGCGAAGGTTGGAAGCTCCCCATAGAAAACAACATACCCAAGGGTGCTGTGACAACGAACTGTGGTCCTTGCAGGTGAGAACAGTTGCCAGGGCTGCAACTTGCCACCTTAGGGTGTTGGCTGATAGCCCAGCATTGAGGACCGCTTGAAGGAAATCCAGCACTTGTGGAATGGGTGCTCATGTAGGTCAATTCCTGAAGAGAAGCACCAACGACGAAAGGAAGACCAAGATGCGTCGTAAATGCGAGTGGTGGACCGTCTGCGGGAGGCGAGGAGGGTGGATATTACTTCGGCTGAGAAGTGGTCCTTTCTCAGGATCTCCTGCTCAAGAGCCATGCGGCTAACTGGAACCATTGGGGATCCAGATGGTAAACAGCCCCCTGTTGAAAAGAGATCTGATCCAACAGGATCCTCCATGGGTGGACGATCGATAGCTCCCTGAGGTCCGTCAACCAAGGACACCGGGGCCAATATGGGGCGATCAGAATGACCTCCGCCTTTTCCTCCAAGATTTTCCGTACTACCTTCGGAATGAAGGGTATCAGGGGGGAAAGCATACAGTAGGCCAGTCAGTCACTTGCAGCGAAGGGCATTGGTCCCTTTGGCCCCTGGGGTTCAGTACCTGGATAGGAAGTGAGGTAACTGGGTGTTGTCCAGACTGGCAAATAAATCCATCTGAGGCTGACTAAAGCGGGAGGCAATTTGATGGAAAAGAGTTGAGGGTAGCATTAGCCATATACTCCGTGGTGGCAATCATCTTGTTTACGTCCTGATGGAGACGAGCATCCTCAGGGGACGCTCTAGCCTGCATCTGACGAAGCGAGATGAGGGACATTCTAGCGAAGAATGAGGCTGCTGTGGCTGATTTGATAGCCCAAACAGCCACCTCGTGAGTTTTACGGGTGGAGATCTCAGCCCATCTATCCTCTGTATGAAGACCCTCAGCTGCATCGGATGGAAGAATGCTGGGAGAGGTGAGGCTGGCCATGAGAACATCAATCGTGGGGAGCTTGAGAAGATCCTCAAGCTCCTGCTCTATCGAGTACAGCTTCCTGTCTAGCCCACTTGGATTAGATATGGAACTAGGCTGTGTCTATTGACGCTGAATGGTATCCATGAAGAGCTTCGGGGAGGGAACAACCTCTTGTTCGCTCACAGCTTCTGTGAAAAGTAGCGTGTTGGAATCCCAGAAATCCGAAGCCTCAGTTGCGTGTGCTGAAGAGACCCCCATATTGGCGGTGACTTTGGCCTTATGTAATAAGGTCCTGAAGAGCTCATACCTGACGAGAGCTGTGGAACAGGGCTTCTCTGAGGATGGGTCCTCCTCGTCACCCGAAAGGTTGTAATCAAAGCCTCCTCTTCATCTATGAAGGACTGGTCACTGCGATGAGAGTGTGAGGGAGAATGGCGGCAGAAGAAGCATTGCTGTCCAGATGAGATGATGCCCTGGATGTCTGCTGCGCTGGAGGGGGAACAGATGACGGGACCGGAATTCCTCTTTGGGTAAGAGCCGTATCAATGCTTCTAGCCCCAGTCTGTGCAATGAGATCACACATTTCCTGAGGGATGGAAGTGGTATGTACCTCCTCTGGGCGGAGCCCTGCCGCTGTAGGAATGTAGGTAGCAGATGGTTGAGAGGCACGAGATTGTCTATCTATAGGTGGGGTGGAATCAGATCCTTGCGAGAAGACCTCTCTGACGATGGTCTGGTCCTCCTGAGCTGCAGTAGAGACATTTGGAGACCAGGAAGAGGTGTCCTGGTGAGGTTGAATGGAGGTGTCCTGCTCCGGGGTTGGAGGGGTTTGAACTGGCATAATTGAAGGTGGAGGGTGAATAATGGCTTCTGCCTTCTTCTTTGCCTTATCAAATTGTTTGTTTAGCATTAGATGCCACCTCTTAGCATCCTTTTCTGCAGCAGCAGAAGAAGTGGAGGGTGCAGAATGAGATGATGAAGCCCTGGAGGCATGCATGCTTTTGGATCTGCCCTTTTGTTTTGAGGGTGATCTGAAACTCCTTGTGGAATGACTGCGGGTGACCCTCCTTGAGGGGAAAAATGGCAGAAAAATATTATAGTGGACAGGAATGCAGGCAATGATCAAATTAACTCCTGATTTGGTCAGAAAGTGGTAATGCCAATTAGATAGGAATATAACTAAAGGAGCCTCTGCAGAATCACTGTGTAACAGGGTCAATAGGGGTAATATGTTGGCAACAGGCCAAAATAGAGAGCCCCGCTATGGCGCCTCCCACGATGAGAATCAAAATGGTGCTGGACTGACAACATGGTCTTCTGGAAGTTTCAAAGTAGCTGTCAACCGACTGGGAGCCGACAACACAGCTCCAAATTGTTAGAAAAGACCTTGTAGAGTGATGCAAAGTCAGAACAGAGCTCCTGAAGCGTCAGGGGTTTAAGATAGCCAGAAGTGCAGGATGGATGAAACCGCCCTATTGGCGCTTAAAACTTCCAGCCCCACTGGAAGTTGGGGCTGACAACACAGCCCCTTGATTAATGGAGGTGCGGGCTAAGCGAAGGAGAGCTGAGCTCCGGCAACATGGAGCTTTCTTCTATCCCCGCAGAGCGAAAACCGACAACATGGTTCCCTACACGCTCCTCCGATAACTTACAAGTAGAAGGTGAATAGGCAAATATAGTCAGAAGACAGCTAGCGAAAAACTGGGAACTCCGACTGCCGGTGGTAAACCACGGCTCAGTCTGGCAATCGCGCTCTCCAAACAGCCTTCTAAATAGTCTGCAGGTAACAGGACACTTCAAAAACCGGAAAAAGGCAAAAATTTATCCAATATTAGAGAGTCCAGTGAATGGAGCTAAGGAAACACAAGTCTCTAAAGGCCGGATTGAGTAAGGAACTGGGCTAAACCGGAAGAGGAGGAGTGTTTAGTCAAATTCTTACTCCAGTCACTGGCCTATCGGACGAGGAATAACCCATTCAATGGACTCTCTAAGCAGCGCAAGAAATAATCAGCATATTGCCCCCATTAATATGGGTCCTCATTTTACTGCCCTTGGAAGGATGGAAGGCTGTCAACCTTGAGCCAGTTAGGACTGAACTCCTGGCAGTCAGCAGAATTAGCCTGCAATACTGCATTCTAATCACTGTCCCATCATGCCACCAATTAGCCAGAACATCAGTTAGTAATCTTTGTGGCTCTGAGACATTAAAATATTTCCGTAAACCATGATTTAGATCTTTACAGAATGAAGCAAATATTTGGAAGGAAGGAATGTTTGGTTCTAAACATGGTTTTTTATATTTTCAACCAACCAAAGCTTGAACAGTCTGCAAGGACAGCACTGTACATAACATATTACTATAATCTAAGTGGGAGACGATTACATGGTAAATGACTAAGATGGTTCTGGGTTTTTTCCCCCCCAAGAAAGGCCACAACAATCACATAAGATAACACTGATGAAAATCATTCTCAGTCCCTGTAGTAATATGGCCAGCTAGAGAAAAAGTTCCAACAGTGAGAAGAGATCCAGAAAAAAATCCCACTCTCTTCTACATTATCTGCTTATTTGCTTTCAATCACAAACACATACTCAAAACAAGATTTAGAAAATGGAACATGAAGAATAGCAGCCTCGTTTTTTCCTTTTTGGAATATTTAAGTCAGAGTTTTGATATGAGTTTCTCAGAGGCTTCAATGTAAATGCTGAAGGACGGAAATAAAATCTAACTCTATAATGCACTATGTTTAAGCTTACTATTCAGGAAAAGTTCTAGAGAAATTTGCAATGTTCAAGACTCAGAATGGCACCTATTGCATTCTCCTACCGCAGAACAAAGATTATTGTGCAAAAGAATTCATCTCCTATCAGGGACTTTTTTATCAGGAAGTACTACAATCTAGACTTGTACAAAGACTGTCACCTTGAAATGTTCTAACCTCAAAATAATTGAAAGTTCTGAACATGAAACAAAACAATGTGTTTTGAAAGTTTTGCTGAAACCATGAAAGAAAAACACTGCATAGAGTTTTATTGACTATTCCAAACACTACAACTGGGCTATTCTTACATCCTGTGGCTGGGCTGCTTTTTTCAAATCCTTCTCAGCCTTCCTAGAAGCATGGAACAAAAAGTGTTGTTAATGCCACTAAGGCTGTATAAATTTAAGAACTACTATTACAATGGTGATTTAGTTAGTTTGATGGTTGTTTGGTTTGACATTCTTATGCTATTTTATAATACTAATATGCATGCAGTTAAGAAGGACTAGAAGTCTTTTAATAACTTTTTATTTCTTTTGTCGCCAGCAGTTACTCCTCTCTGGAGTAGAACCACAACACAGAATTTTTGTTACATTTAGGGCTGCAAAGTTGCAAAAAATAAAAATGCCTACAGAACATTGGCCAAGATTTTTAAAAATCAAATTGTTAAGAAAACTTAATAGGGAAACAACTATCAAAAATAAGTGACCTGGTGGATTCATTTAAATATAAAATAATAATCAGAAGTATTTTAAAAAACTTAAATTGTTTTAAATTTTTGCAAATATCTTCAATATCTGGCAAATAATTGATTTTGTGCAGCTGTGAAAGGAGCTGATTTTAAATACTGATTTAAAGAAACTTATTGGTTCTTTCTGTTGAGAGGCTTCTTAAAAAAAATTGACACTATCTAATCAGTCTTTTGCAGTTAGTGAAATTGATGTGCTCGTAATTTCCTAAGGGAATTTATCCATTCCAAAAATTATTTTAAAACTATGTCCCTAGCCATTTCTTGTTGCCATTTGGCTAGTATAGATGAGGCCAAAAGAATTGGTTTTCTTCCATGTTTTTCCCCAAATAATCCAGATTTGCCAGGAAATATTATTTTCCATAATAATTCTAGTACAGATCTGAGAAGAAATTATATTTTGGTATAAAACCGAGACCTGTAAGATGGACGGCGTGCTAAGAGACCTCTTGCTTTTTGGGAAGAGTCCATGCTATCCGAAGAATCTTGTGAATCCTCATTCTCTGATAATGACACCTGAAAGAAATCAACTGTCATTTTGTTGAATGTTACATGAGACAATATGATGTACCATTTCTTCTATGCCAGGTATAACCATTAAAATTTAAGAAATGACAGCAGCCTTTCAAAAATTTACAGAAAAAAAAATTCTATGATTAGGGTAAATAATATATTCAAAAAAGTGTTATTTGTTTTTTAAACTAGAAACTGCACTGTAAAATATTCATGGATTCCAATCACTTTATGTGTAGATCCAAAGAAAAAAGACTGGAGCTGTCTCATGTTGATCAAACAAACAAACAAAAAAGATTTAAAACAAATTACAGTTATATTGCAAGACAGTATTAGCATTAAAAGAAAGTACAATTATTTTCCCCAACAATTTTATTAAAATTATAATATACAAGTAAAATGTATACAACTATGTAATAAAGAAATTAAAAAGTGCATAAAAAGGAAAAAAGAAAAAGAAAGCTCCCCTTTCATCCACAGCAAGTATAATCAATATTAAGAACTTATCACTATCTCTTAAAGTAAAATCAAAGATCATTCATTCCATATATCATCCCAGTTTTTATAAACTTATCTCTAAAAATTCATCTTTCCCTATTAAATGACAAGCATCAGTAAGGATTATCAGAAATAACTTCATAAATATTACAAATTATATCTATTGCATCCAATCTGAATCCTTCCTTTACCTTTTAAACAAATCCCCATTTCCTCTCTTCAAATAATCAAAATTCAGTCCTACTCAAAAAACAATTAAAACATTGTCAGAAATAACCATTGTCAAGAAGCCATTAAGCATCCCCCCAAATAAAAAACCCATTATTTTAATCTTGGTCAAATAAATAAATTTTGTATTTTTTTCTTTCTGCAAATAATCTTTAAATTCTTCATTGAAAGTTCTAGCACCTGCCTTCATATACTCTCCTCTTATCTCAAAATTCTTGTTCTCATCTTTATCAAGTCCCCTTTGTACTTCCAATATAGCAACTCCTGTAAAACCTTCTTGTAAATTCAATATAAGGAAACAATCCAGATCATTCATCTGCTTTGTTATTAGTACTTTTTCAATTATTGAACCATTATCTTTTACTTATAAATCCATTTCTTCCATCTTCTTGTAAGCTGTAATTTTTAATTCAACTTGTTCAAATTAATTCAACTTGTTCAAGTTGATTCAATTTGTTCAAATTGAACATTCAGTTCAATTTTTAAATAATTTTATTAATTTTCTACAAAATGTTTTATATATATTATGGAGTTAAGGCAAAAAATTGGAAAGAGGAATTTGCAAGAGAATAAAAAAAGAAAAAAATAAGATAACTTTCAGTTTCCTCAATACAATTACAAATATAAAATACATTAACCTCTTGATATAAAATTCAATAATATATTATTAATATAATAATATAATCAACAATTATAATCATCAGATCCCAAAATTAATGTAGCATTTCTTTGAATTTCCAGAAAAAAGTTCAAAAGTGGTTTCACACAGAAACAAAGTTAGACAAAAACTTTTCTTTAATCAAGGTGGTTAATTTCGCCAGCCAGTTCCATTAACTTCACTATCCATTCTTCCACTGGGGCAATTTGTAAGTCTTTCCATCTCTGTGCAAGTCTTGCAGCATATATAAAAACAAAGTCCCATGTTTTTTTCTCCCAATGCTTATCCATCAAACCTAAAAGAAAAATCTCTGGTTTCAATTGTACATTTGTTTTAAGAATTTTGTGGATTAAAGCAGGGGTGAAATGTAAAATTTGTTACTATCGGTTCTGTGGGAGTGGCTTGGGGGGGTGTAATGTGACTAGGTGGGCATGGCCAACTTTTTTTTTTAAACTTTTCAAAGCATTTTTTCTAATGCTTTGAAAAGCCTCTCTGACGATCAGGCAACTCAGCTGGGATCGTCAGAGACTTTTCAAAGCATTTTTTTAACCACCTCTTCGGCCAAGAGGTTGCAGAAAAAAATGCTTTAAAAAGCCTGTGGCGATCCCAGCTGAGTTGTCTGATTGGCTGGTGGTTCGGAGAAATGGTAGCAAAAATCCCTGCCCACCCACCCCCATGGCCAGCTGAGCTGCACGATCATCAGAGGCCTTTTTTTTTTCACTTTTAAAAGCATTTTTTCGTCGGAAGAGGTTGTAGAAAAAATGCTTTTAAAAGTTTTTAAAAAAGGCCTCTGATGATCGTGCAGCTCAGCTGGCCATGGGGGGGGCAGGGATTTTTCCTACCGTTTCTCCGAACCATCCGCCGCCATCGCTACCAGATCAGGCGATCCAGTCCAAACTGGGAGCATTTCACCCCTGGATTAAAGTACATATTTATTCCAATAACTCTTAACCTTCTTACATGTTCAAAGGTGATAAAAGTTTGGAGTGATTATGTTTCCAACATATCTTTGACCCACCATTGTACATCTCTGATAATTTATTAGGTGTTGTTGATGAGTCACTAAGTTGTGTCCAACTCTTCATGATTCTATGGACCATAGCATGACAGGCCCTCCCCTATCCTCCTCCATATCCCAGAGTTTGTTCGAATTCATATTTATTGCATCAATGACTCTATCTAACCATCTCATTGTCTGCCATCTCTTTCTCTTCTCATTAGGTGGACAAAGCATTTGAACTTATATTGTTATAAATCAACCAATAAATAAATAAATGTTCACTTTTATAAATAATGCAATAAACTATCAATTGCTTATATAGACATCTGCTATTTAAGTTTTATTTCTGTACTACTGCAAAAAATATATATATACATGAAACTTGTCCATAAACTCACCAGAATTCAAGCTTGACTCAAGAGAAACTTTTTTTTAATGAAATGTATAAATACGAACTTTTAGTAAAAGCTGAAAATAAGCTACATACACTGTACCTGTACTGATTGTCCTTGTGGTGAGTGAATCACAGAGGAGGTCTGAGCTGTATGAATGACTCCCTGGACATGATCTCCAGACAGATGTACCACTGTTAGTGGAGTTGGACCTCTAAGAGACATCTAAGAGAAAGAAGTAGATTAGTATCCATATTCACAATCAATGGAATGGAAAGTATAGTTAATAAATAAACTATCTTATGTAAATAACATTTCAGTTGAGACACAACAGAGTTTAATGTTAGTTTATTATTTTTTATTTTATTTTGTTAAATTTATTTGCTACCTATCTCACCATGGGTTACTCTAGGACAGGGTTCCCCAACCCCCGGTCCATGGACCGGCACCGTGCCACAGCATGACAACAAATGAGCCGCACAAACAAGCCAAGTCCCATCCACAGGATACAGGCAGCACGCAACACCACCCCCCTTCTGGTCCATAGAAAAGCCTTTCTTCACAGAACTGGTCCCTGGTGCCCAAAAGGTTGGAGGCCGCTGCTCTAGGAGGCTTAATAATAAAAAGGAAGAAAAGGAATGCAAAGAGAAGTAAAATAATAGAACAATAAAATAAACATTGACAAAGGAACACAACAAGATAATACACCAATATAATAACCAAAAATATGAATGGTTAGGGAGCAGAGAGCAAAGAGGGAGAAGGGGAATTTGCCTTCAATTTAGCAACCACCTCCAGAGACTTAATGTTCATTAAGTCAGGCTGTGCAGATTGAAACATTGAAAAAAACCCAGTTAAACCAATTTAATTCTGAGAATGCACTAAGAACTATATGTACATCAGATATCTTCAATTGTCATCCTTGCCAGCTTTCAATATTTGCTAATCTCATTTACTAAATCTAATAGTTTACTTAAACTCCATGTTTCGAAAAGCAAATAAAAATGTATCTATAGTCTCATACAGAAGCTCTTCCTGAAAATCATTACATACAGGGAAACATAAAAATATCAACTTGTTCCCAAATTCCTGAGTTTTAGGAAGCAATCAAAGTTAACTGGACTTTTAGGGGGATATGTGCATACAACTTTCTGGTTTTTTATGGCTCCTTGGCATAGGAATATTTTATTATTACTGTGCTCAATACATGTATATTAATGTTTGTTTTTAATCTGGCTCAATATTTTTAGGTGTTGTAATCCCATGGTAGAGATAAAAATCGCTCATAGCCTTCCATAAATTATAAGCCTAGCATTATAAATCTGGTAAAATTATAAAAACAAGAAAAATATAACTCTTACTTAAGTTTCACAGATACTATTGTTGTGCTGCTGTTTACATTTTTTTAGGTAAGAATTTCTTAATTTAAAGAATTTGCAGCAGGCACTAAAACACTTATTTTAGAATGAGCAAATATAAATAGTGCACCTCTATTCTATTCAAACTATCTTGAATTCACATGAATAATCTCCATAAAAAGAAGTGGAGACAATATAATGTCAGTGCTTTGTGTTGCATTATTTGTGATGCATCATTATTTTCCTCCTGACATATTTGCTGAAGGCCTTAACAGATGGCAGAACCTAGCTAACTCTATCTGATTTCAGAAAATTAAATAGTACTGGCCTGGTAATACTTGAACAAGAAAATCTTATTAGAAAGTTGAAGAAGAAAATAAAGGTAAACCTGTACTGTTGCCAAAAAAAATTACATGGATGTGACCATGCTTAAACAGGAGGTTGGACTATAAGGCCTCTAACAGCCCTTCTGATCTTATGCAATTTTATTAATTATGCAAGAAGTTGATAGCTTCTTAGGAGCAAATATTTTTAAACTATCACAACAATTACAATTCACAATTTTTAGGCTTAGCATATTTATGATTCTGATATTTGAAGACATCTTTTCAGAAATATTTTAAATTAAAAACTTAGGTTTTTAAAAGCATTGGGTATACTCAACAATATTTCAAAGAAAACCAATTCTCCATTTCACTGGTAAACTAGTTCAGATGGACCAGAACTAGATAGACCTTCTAAAATTAATGGAGAATGAGCATTCAGATATTATGGGGTGTGCAAATATATTATAGAATATGGAGGGTCCTTGGTGCTCTCTGAGCTTGCTTGTTTTCTTGCAGATGTTTCATTATCCTAACTTGGTGACATAAGTACTACCATAGTAAGGAGTGCTGTTTGCTGTCAGTTTATATTCTGCTGACTTGTCTGCTAGTCTGTGTGGATGGGGTTGATCTTAAGAGATTCTTTGGTTGGGCTGTTTTCCAATGTTTCTTTGGAAGTTTCTTGATTGGGGTATTGTTTACTTGATTGTTGGTTTGAAGTTAACCTTGGTTATTGTGGTATATTTGTATATATTTTGAGTTTTCTTCTGGAAGCGAATGATTACCTAAAAATCTTTGAGATTGTATACATACTTATTGAAGCTATTTAGAAAGCAAACATCAGAAAGGAAAACACTGCAGCAGCCTATTTAAAACTCCTTCACGGGTCTGGTCATAGGTAGCTATTTTTACCTGTTGAGAAACATGAGAAAGTTGAGCTTCCTGTAGAGCGGTACCTTGTAAAGATGCTACTTGTGGAGATGTTGATGAATTGTTATTATTGCTTTTGGGCACCTCGTCCATAATCAATCTATAATATATCAAAGATACACAATATGCATAATTAGTTAAAACAAATTGATAACTCTTCAAAATATATCTATCATATTCAGCTATGCTGTGAAATAGGATATGGTGTCAAGAATGTTAATATAGATCAGGGGTGTCAAACTTAATTTCATTGAGGATCACATCACTTTTTTGACCTTGGGGAGCTGAGGTGGGCATGACCAACTTGACGTCACCCGTGTCAGGGATGCCTGTGGTGGCCCGAGCATTCTGCCAGTGAAAACGGACTCCCGAGCTCCATTTTTGGCTGTGACAGCCTCCTGCAATACTCCGCCAGCGAAAATAGAGCTTGGGAGAGCTGCACATCTCCCTCCCAAGCTCCATTTTTGCTGGCAACAAGCACCGCAGGCTGGTCCTTCACTGTTTCCAGGGTGGCCCTGTGGACCAGATCTAAGCACCCCATGGACTGGATCTGGTCCTTGGGCCTGAGTTTGAAACCCCTGATATAGATAATTCAGGGATATGAACCTGACTAAACTGCACATACTAAAACCAATGGAACTTATAGAAATACAAGTACTTTAAAGCTACAAACGTATACTTATTAAATGTGAATAAAATCCACTACATTCAGTAAGTCTGAATAAAAAGTATAGAATTAGGTACTTTCAACTTTCACTTCCATTGCTGCTATATCTTTCTAGACTTTCAAAATATATAATGCATTTTCACTGAACCAGATGGACCAGTTTTCAGAATCTGATGCAATGTTTCTTTTAAAATATTTTATAAATTGCTTAGACTATAAAGCAGGGGTGTCAAACTTGCATTGTCACATTGTCGCCACGTGATGTATCGTGACTTCCCCCCCCTTCGCTAAACCAGGAGTGGGCATGGCCAGCGCATGACGCATCCGGCCCAGCTTGATACTCCTGCTATAAATTGATCAGTAACTGTTTACTACAGTGTGTTACAATGATATATTCCTAATGATTCACATGTTTAGGACTGACTTCTTGTCATATATGTTCTAATAATTTATACTGGATGCATAAAAATTATTTCTATTATAAAAAAAAATCAAACTATGTACCAAAATATATTGAAAATCACCACCATTTGATATTACAGGTAGTCCTTGTTTAATGATACTAAATTAGGATGGGAAATTCAGGAGACCTGTAGTGGTTCAGTGGGTAGAATGCAGTACTGCAGGCTAACTCACTGCAAACTCCAGGAGTTCGATTCTGACCTGCTCAAGGTTGATTCAGCCTTCCATCCTTCCGAGGTGGGTAAAATGGGAACCCAGATTCTTGGGGGCAATATTCTGACTCTGTCAACCACTTGGAAAGGGTTGTAAAGCACTGTCAAGTGGTATATAGGTCTAAGTGCTATTGCTATTTTGTCATTTCCTCCAGGAAATGACAAAAAGGGAAAAAGAATAAGATAAAGAAGATAGCTTCTATCTTTGTATGCTTTAGAACTTTCTGCATCTGTATTGTTGTATCTGGAGCACAGTTAAATAGTACTGGCTAGTCAACTGTGCTACTGTATATAAAGTATTTAAATAAAAATACCCCCAAAGCATTTACCAACTTTGAGCATGTTACAAAATATTTCAAGTAGTTGCAAAAACTTGCCTGATAAACTGGAAAAAAAATATTTTCAATGTGACGCACTGATCTTTCTCTGCTGAATTCAACCAAGGAGCTTAGTCTTGCAAGTATGCCGAGTATAAAAAGTCAACCCTCCGAAGATTCCATTCCCATCCACCACCACAAAATTCTTCAATTGATATCAGGTAGTGGACATAAAGTGACGGCTAACAGTATACCACTCCCGTATTTTCAGAACAATACTTTTGATTCCAACAACAGAATCATTACATGGATATTATTTCCAAATTTTATACTAAATTTGCAAGGCTATGCAACAGTACAAAAAGAAAAAAAAAAACCTAGGAAAAAGGCTTTTAATATTCCTGTAAGTGATAATATAAAATAGATAAGCAGAAAAAGCTGAAAGAAGAAATAAATGGAATGCATGAAAAAAGAATGCATAAACATAAGGCGGATCCAGCTAAATATGTTATTTCTTGATTGGCACTGAACTACAATTAAAAAATGTTTCTGGAGAATATTGGGAATAAGGGATCATAACAAGCAAGTCTTTTAATGTACGATGGGCAGTATATAGTGTCTTTGTTATAGTAGGATTAGGTGGTATCTTCTACAGATGAATGCAGCTGAGGTAACCTAAAATCTTAACAAACACAATTCATGTGAGGTTTTATTAAAAAAAATAACTAGCTCCCAGTCTGTTTCCAATCTTTTTTAGTATGGAACAAATTTTAAGAGACTAATAGTTTGCCTATCAGCTGTAAAATTGTGTTGTTTTTTTTTTAAAAAAAAACCCACTCTCAGCTCCCCCACATGATTCAGCACAATTATTATACATCCATGCAAGATGTGTGATTGAAACAGACTATCAAGAGCTGATTTCCCTGTCTTCTTAATGTACCATCACACCCTCATAAGATGTGTTTATAGTAATTAATCAATGGTTTATGAACATGAACTTTCAATGAAGGTAGTCAAAAGTACAAAACCCTGCAATATTACTTATAGCTTTTTCTTCCAGTTTAGACTGAGAGACTCCACAGTAACCTGGAAGTTCAGCTCTTATATTCCATGTGCAAGTTAGAAGGTTGTGCCAATGGAGCATAACTTTAGGGAATGGACTAGAGTATCTTGAAAGAAGGTACAATAGGTACACTAAGCAGGATCGCATTGTATTACAATATTTTGCTGTCAGCACCACTTGTACTTTTCTAATTCTGTAGTTTTCCAGTCTGGTGATCCTAAACAAGCGGTTCAGTCAAGGTGGACTTGCTTTTCTGAAAATTAGCTGAACCATCATTTCCAATTTCAATGTGCAGCAACTAAAGAATACTGATGATATTAGAGTCCACTATCCAACAATGAGATACAACATGCCTGGCCAGTACTTAAGAACTTACAATGAATTTATTCCAGAGAACACATTAATGTAATGGAACTGTAATGGAAAGAGATACCTTCACAGGAAAAACATGTGATGGGGTTTCTAAGTGAAAACATTGTATGTACTCTCGGTGTAAAGAGCAAATTCAAATTTTAAATTCCTGCTACCACCAATATTTGTAAAACGAGGTTTTGAAAAACTAGTATAGTTTACAATTTGAAATGATATCACCCATCTCCAAGTCTTCTATATGATGAGATATAGTTTGACATGAAAAACTAGAATCATTATAGAATACTACAAATATTGCTGAATTTGTATTTTAGAAGGTTAAACTGTGACAACTGTATGATCTCATTAATTCCTTGCGTCACATTACTATAAATAAAAGGATGAACCATAGATTAGATCAGAACAGACTCCAGCCAACATATTACCTTCTATGCTCAGTAATGTAATTATCCTGTTATGCCTTAATTCTGTCTTTTCAATAAATATTTTCATTCAAGGAAAGACATGCTGGAGGAGCCAAGAAAAAAGAATAAGAAAAAAGTGTCACAACATTTCTATTAGGATTCAACTTTAGATTTAGCCATCTAAACCAAATAAAACGGTAGTTATAAAAATGTATTATGATTTTTATTTATATTCATACAGGCCCTTCTTGTAAATAATTTGAGAAGAGCCAAAGTTTTAACTGGAAATGCATAATACAAGAAACAAATTTATTTCCTTAATTAGTAAGAAAAGGAACCCCACCCTGTCCTGCATATTCTGTTTTTCCACCAAACTAAAAAAAACCAAAACACACACACACACAAAACCCCCCAAAAAACAACCTGACATTAAATTTAGAGAAACACGTCAAACAGATGTGTTACATATGTAAACAGTTCTACCAGTAGGTACTGATGAATTAAATGTACTATATAATTATTATTTGTAACATACATATTTTACTATGAAATATGTATTGTCACAACAATCCAGTTAACAATAAAAAGAAAATAACACAACCTAACCATAACAACAAGAACTATTGGCATCCATTTGTGTGTAAAGCTTAAACATAATGTAGCAAAATTTAGCTACTTTTAGAGAAATAAACTTATGTAGTTTATCAGCAAATAAAAATGATCAAAATGCCCCAGATATTTAGATTAAAAAGGGGGTAATCAGCTGGTGATGAATGTTCCCACACAACTGGCAGTATGCTGTAGAAGAACATGAACTATGGTTTCTATGGTGCCTGTATCACAAGGGCACTACCAACTTTTGTATAGGGTTTTTCCTATATTTCCCTTCCAGGATGCTGTGCAGAGGACATTAAATTGAGCTAAAGATAAAATTCTCCTGAATTTGGGAACTGTGATATGATATAAATAAGAGGCTGATTTAGGCCCTAAAACATGGTTATTTGCTTATATTAGGAAACAAAGCAGCAATTTCAGTTTGACCTACTATATTAAGATCTTTTGTCTTAGAATTAATTAATCTACTTGATCTAATTCCAAAGGTTAAGAAAGCAGCACTGAAGAAACCATAGAGGCTCAATTTCTTTTAGATCACTATTTCCCAGGAAGATTAGTAGTTGTTTGCTAATATTAATGGGTCAGTTCAGTGCGATTGTTGCATAATTTTAACCAATAAGGAAAGATATTTATTCAGAGTCTACTGATTCCTACTTTCTGTCAAAGTACTGCATTTGGAACACAGCAGGTAACCTGTAAGATATTATATACGTACACAAGTGATTTCAAAGCTCTTTTAAGGCCAAAGGAGGTTAATGACAGAATTACTGCATCATCAGCATATAATAATAAATGTATATGTCTTTAGGCTATAATTTAGAAGGATGTAAAAATGTTATTTAATGAAGAACTAAGGAACCTATATAACAATTAAATAAAAGTGGAGCCACTACACATCCCTAAATCTCTTCCTTATGGATATTTCCTTTATTACATATTCTTGATTACTGCACCTAACCTTCAATATCATATTTTCATGTACTTTAATGAGGAGCAAGAGTAGATATTTGTCAACTGTGGTATTTTTTAAATGTATGCTATAATGTATAGCTAGTCCTCAAGTTACGACCACAATTGAGCCCAAAATTTCTGTTGCTAATTAAAACATTTGTTAAATGAATTTGCCCCATTTTACAACCCTTCTTGCCAGAGTTGTTAAGCGAATCACTGCAGTTTGTTTATTTGTTTATTTATTTATTTATTTTATTTATATACTGCCCGAGTCCCTACTCCCGAGGGACTCAGGGCGGTGTACAGCCAAATTAAAACACAGAAATATAAAATTTAAAACAATTTTTAAAAAATATTAAATATTTTGGTCCACGTCAATTAAAATGCAATTCCCCATTAAATATTTAAAATTTTGAAATAACAATTCAAATTAAAACTTTTTTATAAAATTAGGCTATCCCGGCTTGATGAAATAAAAGCGTCTTAAAGGCCCGGCGGAAGGTGTGTAGGTCGGAAATCCTCTGTATCTCGGAGGGCAATTCATTCCAGTTGTTAAGTTAGGAACACAGCTGTTAAGTGAATCTGATGCCCCCCATTGACTTTGTGTAGGTCACAAAAGGTGATCACATGTCCCAGGACACTGCGAACCGTCATAAATATGAGCCAGTTGCCAAACGTCTGAATTTTGATCATATGACCATCAGGATGCTGCAACGTTCATAAGTGTAAAAAACGGTCATAAGTCATTTTTTTCAATGCTGTTGTAACTTAGAATGATCACTAAATGAACTGTTCAAAATTGAGGACTACCTGTACTTCTAGATACTGTGCTGGAAACTGACCTGAAATTGATAAATGCTGCATAAAAGGATTGTCCTGTGTTATGGGTATACTTTTCTACTAGATGTTGCCAGGCTGAGTCATGGTCTAATGTTGATTGTTCTGTTCCAAACACTGTGTGTTCATCCCTCAGAAAGTCTTCAAATTCAAACTACAGGTTAGCCCTTGACTTATGACCACAACTGAGCCCCAAACTTTCCAATACCAAGCAAGGCAGTTAAGTGAGTTTTGCCCATTTTATAACCTATTTGGCCACCGTTGTTAATCACTGCAGTTGTTAGGTGAATCATGCGATGATATGACTCTAGGACTCTGCAACTGTCATAAATGCATGTCAGCTGCTAAGTGCCCTGATTTTGACTACATGACCATAGAGATGCTGCAACAGTTGTAAGTGTGAAAACCGGTCATAAGTCACTTTTTTTCTGAGGTATTGCAACTTTCAACAGTCACTAAATGAATGGTTGTAAGTTCAGGACTATCTGTAATCAATTACTTTCTCCTGTAGATGTTTGGCATACATTTTGCTCATCTAATTTAGCAAGCTAATTGTGCAAAAGTTAGCTGGATTTCTTTTTCCTTTCTTATATATCGGTATTACAATAGCCAAGCCCCATCCTTTGATATCATGGCTCAACAATCTAATGCTATGAAAAGTGAAGCTAGCACTAGAACTCAACTATTCTAAATTATTTTTTATTACTTCATATGTAATGGAATCTGAGCCTAGGAATTAACAACCATTTTCCCTTATTTTCTCTGATTAATACAATACCATATATTTCCATATTTCTTTTGATACAAATCTATATTTGGTACTATCAATCTCTTAAAATAATTATAATTAATAATTAACAGTATTTGCATTTAGCAAGCACTGATTACTTCTTTATTGTTAAAGTCGTATTAACTGTAAAAGGGCTTAACGCAACATCCAACAATCAATTTTTGCCCTATGCAATCTTAATTTTTTCTGAGAGAATAATTCTGTACCAAGGGAACCATGAGTAAAAGACCTTAATGTAAGTTTCAGAGGGGATAATTGAAGAAGGACCTGGAGTGATGATTGTAGCATTTGATTCAGCATATAGAGAATAAGCTACAGAGGTTCGTACTTAAAAAAACTTTATAGGTGATATCTTAAAAGCACAAAGGTTAACCAGTGGTGAGCATAATGGATTTATTTTAGAATAAATGTACATTAAGTTAATTTAGAATATGTTTTAATTACTTGCTTTCCTTAATAATAATTAATTCTAAGATAATAATTTTTCAGAAACTCCTGATAATTTGTACTGCTATTTTTCAATAACAATAAATTACATACACATTACTATGACTCTTATTTTTATCTGTTTTTCTCTGCTATTATATATATTCTTATATTCCTTAAAATATACTTATTGCAAGATACAAAAATAGGAACAGAATGTTTGCTTAAATTACTTGCACTTTTAAATATTTCATAATTGTCTACTAAAATTTAAACAATAATATATATCCCCATTGACATAATTATCTCCACTTAATTAAATGGAGCTATAATGCAATAATAGAATCCTAGTTTATTACTCTGTTTTAATATGTTATTTCAGATGCTTTATTCCAGCAAGGACCTTCTAAATATCAATCATTCAAAGCAATAAATGTAAATTTAAACACTAGCTTTCCAGTAACATTGAAGAATAATTTAATTTGTTTTAAGACGATTATTAATATTATGAAGTCATGGAATTTTGCTTTTTACATTATAGCAGTGAGATTATTGTATGCACAAAGATGGAAAGATTTGGCATTTCCCACAATGGAGGAATAGTTGGTGAAGATGATGGAACTTGCTGAGATGATAAAATGACATATTCGATCAGAGAAAAGATAATATTTACATTTATTACTCACTGGAAACCTCTTTTAGCCTTTTTGCATGAAACAGAAAAAACAAACATGATTTATGGTTTTGATTAGACAAAATAATTATAGAAAGAAGAGTTATGTTGGAACCGTAGAATAAAAGGTAAATTTATAATTGTATTTATAATTGCTATAAAGATCAGAAGCTACTTCTCTGTACTTTTTTTCTTTTCTATTTTTCTTTTTCTTTTTTCTTTCTTGCACTTAGCTTTCTCTTTGATTTCTTCTTTTTGTTATGTTATATTAGTTAGTATTGGTGTTTTTTTTAAAAAGTATTTAATAAATTATTCAAAAAATACCTAATATTAAGTGCAAAATGATTTTCATTCCCAACATATAGATGATAGGCGAGAATAAGATTGATATAAGCATGGCTTGATCCAAACCATGCAGTGAATTTATACAAAGATGGGAATTTGAAGATTGCAGTTTCTGCTTTGCACCATACATTATCAAAGATCTATTTTTATAATTATTTTTTATGTTGGGGCATCTCTATTACACTTGTTTAGAGTTGCTTATTCTTTGATGTTCTGGAAGGAAAATAGTGTGAGAAGATAAACTATTAAAACTAAAACCTTTATACTTTAGAAGAAATTTATAGTGAATTGGAAAAATATATACCGTCTGGCCATTACTGTTAAAATGGAAAAAAAATAATCATTCTGTGCAGTTTCGTAACTCTTATTAACCAAAAACAGATTTCACTTTTTAGAGCACTTTTTGATACAAATACCTTCTCTTCCTCTTGCTTCCCAGATTTCAGATTCAGTCGATCTGAATGGACAGACTTAGCTGAGCTGCCCATTTCTAACTGTTTTTGGCAGGACTTTTGGTTAACTTTTACAGCTGCTGTTTTCCTCACTGCCTTTACTTAACTACACAGGGCTCCCAAGGATCTGGTAGAGCCCTGTCTTTCCCAGCGTGAAGGGCTCACGCCCGATATCGCTGAGGACCGGATCGGCGGTTTGGATAGGCAACTCCTAGCTTGTTCAGTAGAGGGACTATCTTTCCAGCATGAACGGCCTCAGTCGGAACCCATTGAAGGCCGCTCTCTATAGCGGCGAGTTCTGTTGGCTGGCAGACTCTGGAACCGCATCCCTGGGGTTCACCCCACACGCCTGTCAGCAGCGGCGGTTTGAGAGGACTCCCAGCCACCGCCATTTTGTAGCAGGACGGAGGTTTCGCTGCATGGCAGTAGAGAGGTTTACAGCTGCCTTTCGTCAGCGCCGACATTGGTAAGCCCATTCTGATCTTCCCGGGCCTCCAGGGATTGTGCTGCTTATCAGAGCTGTCCCTTGCCTTTGGTGACTTTTGTCGGGGCTTCCCTGGCAGCCACCATTTTGAACTGACTGCTCCTTGTGTCAGTGGCCATTTTGGATTGCCTCAAACATATCAGAGGCGTGGGGATCTCCAGGGATTGACTGTTGTCAGAGTTTCCCTTGATTTTGGTCAGGTTCTCCATGGAGGGTCATTGAAAAAGCCATAAAAGAGGCTGCTAGGAAAGAGTTCAGCCCTACTACCAAAGCCCAGACCTTTGCTTCAGAGTCTACAGTACTACAAGAGAACCCGGTTACCCCGGTTACTCAGGTCCATCCGGTAACCTGATCCCCAGATGGGGATCCAGCCTCCGCCTATTCAGCACAGGCAGAGGCCAGTGCATATTTGTTTGGGATTCTACAGGCCTTCCTGGCTTTGGTTCAGGCCTCCTCTGATGTACAGGTAGTTCTTCCTCCCCAGACGGCACTCCCGGTCCAGAAATTGCAACAGGACCAGGTTGCTTCTTAGCCTCCTTCTGAGACTTCCATCCATCAGGTTGAGGCCCCCCTAGGTGATTCTGCAATTCTTCCCACCTCAGCTCGTGATTTGGCTGCTCTAATCCAGGAAGCTGTCCAGAGAGGCATTGCCAATGAGATGCAGTGCAGAACCAGTTCTTGGGTCTTGGACCAGGCCAGTTCTCAAGGGGCCCTCCAACTTTTCATGGGTCTGTGAACTGTGATCAACTTCAGGACCAAGTTTATGCCAGGGCCTCCTCCAATCAGGAGTCTACAGCAGGAGACGACCTTGGAGAGTCCGGGCTGTCGGATGATGAGGTTCTCTCACCCGATCAGCCTTCCTTTGTGGGCCTGTTCAAATCTCAGGGATTCCGATCGCTTCTGCTCATTACCGGGCTGGGTCTCCCTCTGCCCAGAGCTTACACGTCAGGGGATGGGGCTACCCCTTCATTCCCCTTATTTGAAGAGCTTATTTTCGAGGTGGAAGAAATTCCTGGTCCCAAACTATTTAAGAACGTCGTCACATGCCAGTTGTCAGCCCTGGTCTCGGGTCCTAATCCCAACACGCTAGATATGCGACTGTATAACTTGGCTTCTGACCTTTCTTCCATTTTACAGGTTTCTACAGTGGACCCCCCCCCCCCCCAGTAGTGGCTCTCTCTACACCTTCTGTCCTCACGGGCCCACCTCAGGAAGGTCTTTGGCCCGAGGACAAGAAGCTGGAGCATTCCCTGACCAAGGCTCATCAGGCTGCGGCTTGGGCCATTAAGGCTTCCTTAGCCGCCTCTTTCTTTAATAGGGCAACCCTAATGTGGATCAAACAGTTGCAGGATCATTTGCCAGCTTCAGATACCAGGGCCCACCAGGATATGAACAAAATTGTGGCAGCCTTGGAGTATTCGGCAGATGCCACTCTGCATGCCTCCAGGTTTGCCGCCAAGGCCATTGGCTCTAACGTCACTTCCTGCCTCCTCCTTTGGCTTCGCCAATGGCAGGTGGACGCCAAGAATAAACAAGCACCTAGTTTCTTCCCCGTACTCGGGGGATAAGCTCTTCGGAGCTCTTCTTGAGCCCCTGTTTATCAAATCTAAGGACAAGTGGAAAATTCTCCCTAGTTTATCTCGAAGGGTGGACTACCGTCCGCCATCTTCCTTTTGTCCCTTTCGGGGATCAGCCTTCGGTTTTTCCTCCTCGAGGGCCCAGAGGAGTTCCTTTCCTTGACAGGATAGGTTCCAGGACAGGCAAGCTGGCGCAAGTCACAGAGGCCAAAACCGTAAACCCTTTCAAGGGAGGGGGAGCCCCTTCTGCAGATACCGTTGATGGCTCGTACGACCCTCCCATCGGGGGCCACCTGGCACTCTTTGCCAGCCAGTGGGAGGCATCATCTTCGGACGCCTGGGTCAGGGAGACGGTCGCTCATGGCCTCTCCCTTGAATTACACTCCACCCCACCAAACTGATTTCTTCTATGCCCATTCTCGTGGGATCAGTCACAGAGGCTGTTGGTGGAGCCAGCAATCAACCATCTTCTGCAGATTCAGGCCATCGAACAGGTTCCACCAGAGCAGCACGGGCAAGGCTTTTACTCTCGCCTATTTGTCATCAAGAAATCCTCGGGGGGATGGAGAGCAATCCTCGATCTGAAGTCCTTGAACCGTTGGATAGTGTACCGGCACTTCAAAATGCAGTCCCTTGAGACCATCCGGGTGGGGGATGTACTCACGTCAATCAACTTGACAGAGGCATACCTCCACATCCCCATTCATTTGGCCTACCGCAAATTCCTCTGTTTCTACCATGTGTCTCGTCACTACCAGTACAAGATTTTTCTCTTTTGTCTCTCCTCGGCTCCCCAAGTGTTTACCAAATTGATGGCGCCGCTGGCAACCCACCTCCAGACACTGCCGATAAGGGTTCAGTTTTATCCTTATAAAACTTATCCAGTCCTGTTCGGAGTATCTAGCGCAGCAGGATCTGGAAACCACCATTCAGATTCTGAGAAGCCACGGGTTTTCCATCAACATGGCCAAGAGCCATCTGGTTCCGACAACACGCATTCAGCATCTAGGGGCGGTGACAGATATGGTCCAGGGGCAAGGTCTATTTTTCCCAGGAGCACCTTACCAGCTTGCGGTCACTGGTCAGGATAGCGGCATCGGGGCAGGCCCTCCCAATCCGAATGCTTTCCCAGCTCCTTGGGAAGATGGTGTTGTGCATCGGCATTGTTCTGTGGGCACGTCTCCACTACAGGGCTCTCCAGTGGGTCCTTCTTCCATATCAACGAGCTCACAAGAGCTCCTTTGTCTGATTGTTTTTGCTTTCACCAAAGTCTGCCTTTCTCTTCGCCAGTGGTCCTCCCAGCTCTGCTCAAGGGTTGCAGTTTCAGGGAACTTCAATGCATGATCCTAACCACCGATGCCAGACTGTACGGGTGGGGAGGCCATCTAGGCTCAGACTTCGCCCAAGGCTGATGGTCTCCAGCCAATGTAGCCCACGGCATAAATTGGCTGGAACTTCGGGCCATCCATCTAGCCCTGCGAGCCTTCGGGGGAATGGTGCAGGATTGCCATGTTCTAGTCAGGATGGCAACATGGCCGCAAAAGCCCATGTGAACCGTCTGGGAGGCACTCACTCCTGATGTCTCATGGAGGAAGTGGAAGGCTTGAGCTTCTGGGCAGAGAAACACTTGAGATCCATCAGGGTCTCTCACATCTCTGGGACAGCGAACCGGCAGGCGGATCTTCTCAGCAGGATCCCAGTGGACCACAGGGAGTGGCACCGCCATCCGTCTGTCTTCCAGGACATCACCTCTCGGTTCAGCATCCTGGTGGTCGACCTCTTCACCTCCTACAACAACAGTCAGACACCCAGATTCTTCTCCTGCTTCCTGACACTGGGGGCGGAAGGCATGTGTTAGGATATGATCTGGGCCTAACAGTTGTCCAGGCAATATATGTGTTCTGTGACTTTAAGTTTTAATGCTGCATCATGCTGTAATGCTGAGTCATGCTATAATTACTTATAGTTTAACAATGTATTTAAGCACGGTACTGTAAAAGGTTCAGTAGATGATAAGCTGCCATTGCGTGCATGTGTGGGTGGATCTGCTACCATCCGGGGTTTGTGAACCAACTACTGTTTGTTTGGTAAGAGTTTGTTGGAGTTAACCGGTAAAGACTTGGACTGTTTAGAAGACTACGAGATTGTTTATTTCCCATTATAAAGAACATTTTTGATAACACCAGTTTGTATGTATCTCTATCTCAGTGCTCTCAAAAACGTTTTCTCTGTGCATTTCACTCTGCTAGTTGTTACACAACAACAATATCCTTAACATTGGTTATGGGCCCAGAGCCAGCCAACCAGAACTAACTAGGATTTTTTCAGAGTTAAACTGAGAGCTTGTTTGAGTTTGTGAGTAGTACAAACTGTGTTTGTTATAAACAATCTGAGTGAAGATGGCACTAGAACAAGCAGCAAATTTTTCCATGATAACCCGGCTGGATGGAATGAACTATGTATCCTGGTCTACAAAATGTGGTCTACTTTTGCGTAGAGAAGGACTGTGGGACATAGTTAATAATCCACCGGATGTAACAGCATGGGATCCTGCTGATGAAGAAGATGCCAAGAAAGTAGCCAAGTTTAACAGAGACAATGAACGAGCTCTTTGTATTATTGGACTGACACTGGGTGACCAGCAGCTTGTCCATATTCGTGGCGAAGAGTCTGCTGCTAGGTGTTGGACCAAGTTGAAGAGACTATATGTTCGTGACTCTGTGGGTGCTCATATATATCTCACACGAAGATTATTTAGACAACATCTTCTTAAAGGGGGAGATATGATGGCTCATTTGGAATCCATGACCAGAATTTTCCAGGAGCTGCATGAAAAGGAACTTGTTTTCTCTGAACTACAACAAGTTTACATAATTCTTTCTTCTTTGGACAATAGTTATGACAACTTTGTTTCTTCGTAGAGGTTTTGTCCAGAGATGAACTGACATTGGCTGGCATAACCGGTAGGTTGTTGGAAGAATCCAAAAGAAGACAAGAAAGGGATCAGTTGAGAGTGCAACAACCAAAAGAAGATAAAATGTACTCAACTGCTTATTTTGTAAAACGTTGTTATGCTTGTGGGGCTAAAGGGCATATAGCTAAATATTGTAAAAATAAGAAAATGCCTGTTAGGGACAATTATAGACCCAAGAAGGGTTGTAATTTAGCTATATCTAGTTCAACTACTGATGTTAACCAGGATTGTTGGGTTGTTGATAGTGGTGCTTCTTAATCTATTACTAGAAATAGAAAATGTTTTGTTAAAATGGAGAAGAGTAACCAACATGTTAAACTAGCAAATGGCTGGAAGGTTAAGGTAGCTGGAGAGGGTGTTGCTCGTTGGTCATTTAGTAATGAACCATTGCCTATGTTATATATTCCTGGTTTAAAATTCAATTTATTATCTGTTAAATCTTTGGTACAATTTGGGTTTACAGTAACATTTAAAAATGATAAGTGTTTTATAGAGAAAGATGGCAAGGTTGTTACTGCAAGTTTAGAAAATGATTTATTCATTTTAAGGGAGAACCCAGTATTGGTGGCTAACTCTAAGTCTGTTTACGAGAATGTTAAACCACATGATGAATGTATTCATCTGTTACATCAGAGACTTGGGCACTTAAATTTCAGGACGTTAAAGAAGACAGTGCTAAATTTCTAGAGCACGAAGGATGGGATAAACTAGAGCGTGCAGATTTCAGACATGATAATAATACTGTTAGGATAGAGCATCATATCCCTGATGAGATTCCTGAGGATAGAGATACTGTAGAATCCTCTATTAAGGTTGAGGAACAGGAAGTAGGTTTAGGGGAGGATGAAACTGAAACATCTGAAATAAATCCTGTATTGCCTAGAAGATCTACTAGGGAAAGGCATCCACCAGATCGATATAAGGCAACTGTAGTTTGCCAAGGTGCTGTCAAACATAAAGCATGTTGTGAAAGCTATGGATTAAGAATCTAAATTGTATATATTGTATTTAAACTGTATATATTGGCCTGTCCAAAGGGGAGCATGTTAGGATATGATCTGGGCCTAACAGTTGTCCAGGCAATATATGTGTTCTGTGACTTTAAGTTTTAATGCTGCATCATGCTGTAATGCTGAGTCATGCTATAATTACTTATAGTTTAACAATGTATTTAAGCACGGTACTGTAAAAGGTTCAGTAGATGATAAGCTGCCATTGCGTGCATGTGTGGGTGGATCTGCTACCATCCGGGGTTTGTGAACCAACTACTGTTTGTTTGGTAAGAGTTTGTTTGGAGTTAACCGGTAAAGACTTGGACTGTTTAGAAGACTACGAGATTGTTTATTTCCCATTATAAAGAACATTTTTGATAACACCAGTTTGTATGTATCTCTATCTCAGTGCTCTCAAAAACGTTTTCTCTGTGCACTTCACTCTGCTAGTTGTTACACAACAACAATATCCTTAACAGCATGGACGCTCTGCGGAGTCCTTGGCCCCTGGGTCTCCTTTATGCCTTCCCGCCTCTGGCAGTGATTCCCAAGGTCATCCGGAAAATGCTGGACGAGGCAGCAGAGCTCATCTTGGTCGCATCCCACTGGCCTCGCCAACAGTGGTTTGCAGATTTGGTCCTTGTCGATGGCCTTGTCCTTGTCGATGGCCCCTCCCTGGCAGCTTTCCCTGGACTGGCTCACCCTCAGCCAGGGCCCCTTGCTTCACCCAGATGTTGGCTGGCTCAAGTTGACCGCATGGCAGTTGAGCGGCAACTTTTACAGGGCCGAAATCTCTCTCCCGGGGTCATAGCAACACTACTGGCATCAAGGCGTGACTCCATCAACCGCATTTACAACTTTACCTGGTCTTCTGCGGCTGCTATAATAGATGGAATCTGGTCCCCATAGAGGCTTCTACAGAAGACGTCCTGGAGTTCCTGCAGGCTGATTTGACCTCAGGTTTGTCGCCCAACACTCTTCGACAACAGGTAGCTGCCCTCTCGTCTGTTCTCTCCTATGGGTCCACGGGTCCCCTTTCCAGGCTCCCTCTTATCAGGCAATTCCTCAAAGGGGCAACGAACTTTCAATCTCCAACTTCCAACCATTCATCGGTACCCAAACTGGGACCTCCCCAAGGTGCTATCCGCCCTCACTCGCAGCCCCTTTGAACCCCTGCGGGAGGTGGGCCTCTGTTTCCTTTCCTACAAGGTGGCCTTTTTGGTCGCCATCACTTCGGCCATCAGGTCTCAGAGTTGGTGGCCCTCTCCACGAGACCAGACCTCTGTGTCTTCCATAGTGACCGGGTAGTCCTGTGTTTGGACCCCATGTTTATCCCAAAGGTCAATTCCCTGTTTCACTGGGCCCAAGAGTTGGTCTTCCCCAACTTTTGCCCTAATCCTTTCCATCCCTTAGAAAGGTCCCGGCATACCTTAGACGTCCGTCATGCTCTGCGCATTTACCTTAAACGGATCACCTCCATTAGGCATTCGGAGAGTCTTTTTCTGTCCTTCCAGCTGGCATCCAAGGGTCTTAAGGTTACCCTATCTACCATTGGTTGCTGGATTCAGGTGTCCATTGCCACGGCTTATGGCGTACAGGCCTTGCCAGTTCCACGCCGAATCAATGCCCACTTGACCCATAGCCCTGCTACGTCTGCAACCTGGTCCACTCAGGCTTCCTTGGAGGACGTTTGCTGGGTGGCCACCTGGTCGTCTCCTTCCCCGTTTATCCGCCATTATAAGTTGGATGTCTATGCATTGGCCTTTGGCCGTCGCGTTCTACAGCAGTCCATGTGGAGGCGGTGGCTCCGGCCCGGGATACTCCCTCCCAATAGGGTTCTGCTTTGGCATGTCCCATTCCTGACTGCTGGCCCCAAGTTCCAGTAGAAAGGGCGTTGCCTTACGTGAATGCCTGTTCTGCTGAGCTGGGGGACCAGCAGTCAGCCCCAACCTCTTTCTATCTCCTGGTCGTCACCGCCCGAGGGAGGCTTTGCCACTAATTATGTCTTTTCAACTCAGTTTATCAGTCTGCAGCATCTCCTTTGTAAGGAAATATGGGAAGCAAGTTAGGATGAGCTTTTCAAATTGCAGACTCAGTCCAGGACAGATGACGGAGTTAACCCATTCCTGACTGCTGGCCCCCCAACTCAGCAGAACGGGCGTTCAGGTAAGGCAACGCCCTATCTAATTTTATTTGGCTATGCAAATGCTATTCTAGAAAGCTAACAAATGAATTAGAGTTCTTGAGTAATTGTACCAACTTAAAAACACTTCTTTAAAATAATTTATTTATTAATTTATTTATAAAATTTATTGGCCACCCATCTTACCACAAGGTGACTTACGTAACTTGCATCTATATATATCACAATAGATGTCACGTATAAATTATCACTGCATTTGAGTAATTCTTCTTAAGTACTAATTTGTTGCATAAGATTATTGATCGCTTGATGGATTGACTAATTGTATGCCACCAAGTTTGTTGTCATTTGGTGGCTACATATATAAGACTTTCTCCAGGATGGTATTTCTACAGCTTTATCTTTTAGTCTCCAGTAAAAGAATCATCACCATTATAGTGAAGACTACCCATTTTGCTGCAGGATGTCCTTTTCTTCTTTCCTCCCATCCATGCCAAAATTCTGCTTCTAATTATGTTGATAATCTTTTTAGTTTTCCAATTGGTTTCTGTTTCACAATGGAAAAAATGTCTTTTGCTTCATTTTCAGTTTAAAAAGTGGTTTAATCGTTGATCGTGTATGATTATTTTAACAGAATTACATGCTGCTTTCCTTGTGACTGAGTTTTTTATATGCCAATATAGTAATACAATTTTAAAAATACACAAAAACCCTAATCAAAATACCCTAGGCAGCAATGAACACCTAAACTCTTTAAGTATTCCTCTTGCAGGAGGGATCAACATTAAATACATCGGATTCCCCCCCCTCTCAAGTCTTAATTATTTTTCAGAAATAAAAGAACATTAGGCCTGATCTAGGAGAATGCTTTTCCAGTGAAGGGAGGCAGATACTGAGAAGGGCGTATGCTGCTAATATCACAGGTGACATTCTCTAGGGATAGAGATCCAGATAAACTCTTACTTTCTAGATTCTAACAAACAAGCCAAAACTACTGAGAGTAAGTACTGAATTTTCCGGCATATAAGATGACTTTTTAACACATGAAAATCTTTTCAAAAGTCGGGTGTCATCTTATATGCCGGATGTCGTTTTATAAGATGGTATACGGCGTGCTAAAACTTACTTCCAAGCCAGACTGGAGAAGCTGTCCTTCTCCAGCTTCAGGGACAGGCGCCCTCTAGCTGAGCCACTGTGTGCTGCATCCTGGCCAGCCGCTCCTGGAGCAGCCCCCGCTCCCTGCTCTCAGTAGTTTTCTGATGCCGGCAGTATCACATTGCGTACTACCGCTCGGATCGTCTTGGAGACAGGGAGGGCTGGGCAGGCAGGGAGAGCTGACCCACCCAATCCAAGCAGGCTTTGTATGCAGTGTGCACAGAAAATACATCTCTTGCCGTGATTGGCTGGTTATTGTATACTGGGTTGGATTGGCAATTCTGAGGGAAGGCAGGGGGAAGCAGGAGCATCTGCACTTCAGGCAATTCTAATGTTGGAACCGTGGATCTCTAATGAAGTTTGGTGTGCATCTTATCTGTGGTGAAAAAACAGAGTCTATCTGGTGAGCAGATACATGTGGCGGTGAATACAATACAGCACCAGTATCTACACATACAGTACAGCACCAGTAATTGTACCGGCATGTCATAAGCATTTGAATTAAAATTACCATATTGAAATCAAATCTGATGTTTTTTAATTTTTATTTGGTGTGCGTTGGAAGAGGGGTAGTCTTATACGGTGAGTATAGCCCAAACCCTATATTTTAACAGGAAGTCGGGGGTCGTCTTATACGCCCAGTCGCCTTATATGCCGGAAAATACGGTAGTCTAGAAGATATCATGGGTTCTAAGCTATGTAGGCAGTGGTGGGATTCAAATAATTTAACAACCGGTTCTCTGCCCTAATGATTTTTTCCAATAACCAGTTCACCAAACAGCTCAGAAAGTTAACAACCGGTTCTCCCGAAGTGGTGTGAACTGTCAAAGAAATTCTTCAATTGCACTCAGAAACAAAAAAGCTAATAGCATTATTTTGTGTAGCATCTATAACTCCTGGAGTCTGCATTTTGGACCAATTAAAGCTTCCAGGTGGTCTTCAGGGTTTACCTCATATAAAATACACTGCAATAGTGTAAATGAGACATGACCAAGGTTTAAGTGATACTGAGCAGAGCATCCCATCTATAAAAGGTCACAATGGAGATCGAAGATGGAGTTGTGGAAAAAAACTTCTCACCACCTGTTCTTCATTACTGTTATTTATTAATCAACTAAAAATTAAATAAAAAGCATTTTGGCAATTAATAAATATAAATTTGCTTTTTAGCATTCCTCTTTTCCATCTTAAAGCAACAATGAGCAACAACTGCATTTGGAGCCTATCCATGTGATTATACCTGTCCAGTACATCTTGTTCTTTCCTTCTAGTCTAGAGAGGCTGAGTCATATACACATTCAATTCTAAATTCATTATATTTGCAGTTTCTAAACATCCATCAAACCATCAGCAGTATTGTGAATCAACTTCACATGAAATACATTTACCTTGCTTGGTAAACTAAAATCTCGCTAAGTATCAGTTATAATTTTCTAATAGGCTAAACTCAGAAATTCTGGAGACAATAAAATAAAATAAAACTTTTCAATGTTAGAACTGAGATAAATAGCTAATAATATTGTCTGCCACAGTAAACTACAACTGCAGCTGTTAAAGTTCTAATAGGCCACTTTCAATTCAATTTTCAAATTAAAATCTTCTTTAGGAGCCTAATATTTCTTATTTCAATTGAACAATTTCTGCTGTTCTTCTTAACTTTGTATCCAGAATACTTTATCTAGTGTGCTCCTTCTTTAAAATTATTTCTTTATTTTGTCTTCTACACTTTTTGTAGATATAGAATTTAATTATTAAATCAAAATAAAAGTAAAATTGTAATTCTGTCACAATCTAATATTACTTCAAGGTTGAACAACCTCTCAGCTCACCATTTTTTAATGCTTTTTGAAGACTGTATTGTTCAGCAATCTGCTTAATGAGCATACAATTAATTTTAAATAGGGGCTATTTAATCTTCCAAAAAATGTAATAGACTATTGGGAAAAACACTCCTTTTATTTTAGAATAGTTTGACAGTGCCTTTTTAAATCACTAAACCAATATCATAGCATACATTTAATAGAAATAATGTAAGAACTTTCCTCTAGAAGTAATATATATGGGGGATTTTGTTAACAATTTGTTATTCATATTTTAGGCACGCTCATATATTTTATTTATTTTGAGTTTGGATCCCTATTTTCAATATAAAAAAAAGTGTGCCACACTTAAAAATAACTGAGACTAAAAAAAAAGACAGTAAAAACAGTGATTGGATTTTTAACAGGCCACGAGAGCCACACTTAAGAATTCATTAGATGGCTATTATAAAAATACAACAATTTGCAATGATTTATTTAAGCATTAAATAAAAATCTGAAAAAAATCAGGCTCCACCTGGCACCAAAAGAGTATCAGTTTGTATCAGGCAAGTCTCCTTAGGAAGAACTTCTGGGGGAAATGATTATGCAAGCCTTCTCTCCTCCCCTTGAAATATGTAGCAAACCTTTTTTTAAAAAAAACAGGGAAAATGTAACAAACAAATTAACAGAGCCAGATCAATTCCAGGGAAGACCAGAAGGTAGACTGCTGTACAAGAACAGAACATCATTGATTGTCCAACCTATACCTCGATTCATTCAAACTTATTATTAATAAAATACAACCCATACTGGACAATGACATTGCACTTTCTCAAGCACTGGGTGGCAGGACTGTACTTGCATGCAAACAACCATCCATCCTGAAGCTAATTTTCACAAGTAGTCAGAAACAGGGAAATAACACTGATGAGGTAACCAGACCCTGCACACTCTGCAGATGCCTACTTGCCCCCTCATTTATAGTAACAGCATCATCACAAGTCTCAGTAACTTCTCGCACAAGGTTACCTGTGACTTCACACACTCTTCCTCCACCTGCCCAGAAATGCTCTTCTGAATGCCACATAAGGCAATTTGCACAAAACAATAGTCATTGATTTCACATCAGACTCAAAAGTAATCTCAGCATTTCGACCTGTGATTTTAATAACAGATTCTGGAGTAACTCACTGAAACCAATGAAAGTCCACAGTACAACTTAAATGAGACTCCTGAGCTCACCCACATTTAGAAGGTTTCAGGCTATCTCAAAGGTCCCAATATAACTCATTATAATTATTGATAGGGCATATATAATCTGACCTATATGTCATCCCTCTTCTCCCCTAAGTCTAATTTAAATCATATATTAGTATATGCATCCAATGAAGTGAGTTGTAGTTCACAAAAATAAATGTCTTTTAGTAGAAAACGGCCATACAAGACTCCGGGTTTCGGGGCTACCAGACTTAATTCTTCTTAGAGGTTTTTAAGATATAAAATCATTATTGATTCTGGCACCTAACAGTCTGCTGGAAGTGGGGCATAAACCTCTACCTAACCCCCCGTTATTTGCACTGACACCAATCACCGTCGCGAAGTATCGAGGGATACTGACGACTTCTGTGACACTTGCTTGTTCTAAAAAGTACTCCCATCCCCTGGCGTCGGCACATGTTAAAAAGTCGGCTCTGCTTGAAGCCAACGGCCTGAGAAGGAAGGTAAGCGGGTGTAAACTGACTGGGCAGATGGAGCCCAGCGAGAGCTTACGGCAAGCCTTGCTCGGTTTTTTGTGGGCACCCTGATCTTTTGGACTGATAAGCCGCGGCAAGAAGGTATAGGTGTCATCGGGGGAGCCCCGGTGCTTGTGCAACATCTGGGAACGAAGGGCTGAGCGCTAGTCTGCACCGACGCGGCGCATCACAGGCTTCCCCTCCCGCCAAATTCCAACCGCCTCCAAAGCGGCCCCCCACTCCCCTCTCAGCGCCTCGCGCCTTTTTTATGCGCGCGTGCTCTGGAAGGGGGTCGCCCAACGCCTCCCCTCTCCGGACTTTGCTTAGCCGCTTCTCTTCCCGCCCCCCACCCCCACCCTCCTCGCTCTCCCTTCCTTCCTCTTCCCGCTCGCGCTCGCTGGTTTCAGTCGCGTCCGATCCGCTTCGCGCTCTAAATTGAGTCGCTTGGCCGTCGCGCCCGCTTTTACCTCAGAGGCTTTCCGGGCTTCGCCTCGACTTCGCGTTGCCCAGAGGGAATCGCCCTAACGCCTCAGGAAACCGGACCCACCGGTACTTGTCAGCATTACCAAACTAATCCCCGCCAGGGGGACGCTACCCTGCGGTTGCTCTTGGTGGGCGGGTTGTGACTATAGAGTGCGCCGGAGGCCAGCGCTAGAGTTGGCTACCGCCTGATAACAATAGAGTTTCTCTTTTTCCCTTGGTCTAGACTAACCACAGCCGGGAATCAGAGAGTTGCAAGCCTGGGAACGCTAGAGTGGCAAAGCAATGGGTATTTTTGAGGCCTTTGGGGTCTGTGGTTTCGTACCTTTCCGTACCTTCTTATCCCGAGCAAAGTCCCACCAAGTCTGCATACATAGGGTCGTATCCTGATTCTACTTAAGTGTACTCAGAAGTGACGTCAAATAAGCAACTTTAGGATGGCAATCTTGACCTGTATCTCACAAGAGCAGAGTGTTAGGTTAAAAAAAAACTATATTTACAGACGCAGCGGCCAAGCGAAAAAATAAAACGGTTCAAACACGAGTGCAGTTAAAACAGCTTGACCGATTCTACGTAACTCCAGACTTTACATTCCGGCTGCGAATTTTAAAGTAGAAAGCTGATAAGGCACATCTTCCTCTTCTGAGCAATGGGAGGAAGTGAAAGGAAGAAAAGTTTGGATCTGAAGATCTTTCTTCTTTTCGTCTTAAATTCAGAGATTTTATGTTTCCACAGGAAATTACTGAAGCGAGGAGGCTTTTGGGTTGGACATAGATTTGAAATGTTGAGAATTTGTGCACGCTTATAAAATGATTGCCTGTTTACCAATTAACCTCTGTGTTGGGTGTGGCTAGGAAAAAAAAAACTCAGTTTACAGGACATTAGAAATAGTTCCTCATTGTGATGAAATTATATCCATTGGGTCATGAAGAATTGGAATGGACTGAACAACTGAATAACAAAGTATAGAGATTGCTCACTGCCTTTTATTAACCAAAGTTATCTTGGCATTTCTTCTCACCAGTCACTATATATCTATGATATTTATATGGGTTGTAGCTGTAAATTTATTGTAAATATATTAGACGCTAGTACCATTGTTTTGCAGCATGCCTATGAACCATATAATTTTAAAGTACCTGTTTTGTCTTAATTAGAGATAAAAGAATCATAGCCTCAATCTATCTTTCCTTAAATGTAAATGGCGCAATTAAAAATTGCACCATTTACATTAAATGGTGCAATTAAAAATCAAGCGCTTGCATGTGCTGTATTCCCCTTGCCTAAACCTCCAAGTGGCCTCAAGACTCTTAAAAGAATGAAAATGACCAGCTGTCTGCAAGAATTATAAATCCTTCCATTCCCCACCATTCAGTCAGGAGCTGAAGCTTCTTGGATGGGAAGTGGAATGTCTTCAAAGAAAAACCAGAAGTCCAGTTGCCTGTTGAAAAAGCACTTTTGGGACAACCATGACTTGGATGACTGAGAATCTCCATAGACACTCCTTGCTTGATGATTCAAGATCATATTGTCTTACAATAGGGTAACTCGAAGCACATTGCCCCAAAGTACAGTTTCAGTAGTTCATTCTAGGGTAGTGTTCTTATTTATTTATTGCCAGCAGTGATAGAAATCTGAATGCACTTTCTAGTCATGAGTGCTTTAGATGGGATATGAGCTGCAAAAATCCAGTAGGTCACTAGGTGGTCACAAATTATTGAGTACTTTCCTGTGGTTGTCTTGAGTGTCAGCCTGAGTGACAGAAATTTCTGCTTTTCATCCTAGCTCTTAATACATGCCATAGGATTTGCTCTGTAGGAGTGTAGAAAAACTAATAGTGAGGACAAATGACAGTATATTTTTGTTCTTACTAAGTAAAAGACTCGGAATACAAACTTGGACATTTTTAGGACAGTTTTTTCTCCAGGGGCTACTTATGAATACGTTTGATGCAAAATATACTTCCTTTTCGAGTTTGCATTTATTAGTGTGTGTTTTTTTAAAAAATTGGGGGGGTTCTGCTGCTCTTTAATTTTTAAAAAATAATTATAGTAATTCCACGTCAGGGACTTTGCCGAAAATTAGTGTTTCAAATAAGTCCTATAATGATTGGAATTAGACTAGGATCGGTGAGATGCAAATAACAATCACAGAAACTCACTAGATTATTTGGCCACCATCTCACCATTCAATTTACTATATAGTATGCAGAATTAATTGGACAAGGGAATATTATATGTGCAGACTTCACCAACTGGACTTAAAAGTTGGTCATAGGCTTTGAAAAAACAGGCTTCGACAGGCTTTGAAAAAAACATGGGATAAAATGTTAATGATATAATAAAAACAGACAGGCATCATTATTTATTAACACGACAAGAAAGACACAATCAATGCATTAATGGAACACTGTCCAGCCAGATGTTAAAATCTTTTAAAAAGTATATCTAAAACCTAATTTCAAATAAATAAAAAAGACTTTTTACATAATTACACAGTTGTGATTTGAATCTGACAATGGTAAACGTATTGACATCAACAAAAGCAAGAAAAAAAAATTAAAGACAATGATCTATTGTTTTTACAATCATATCTCCATCACAGTTAAGCTTGGCCCATCATTGCGAAACTGCACAATAAAAAATTAAAAAGCAAACTTATTTAACTAAAAGCCTATATTTGAAAAAAATGTGAAATGTGGTTTTGTAGTTTTGATTCAGGGTAGTAAGTTCATTCTCAGGAATATGTGTTCTAATTGCTTCATATTAATATATTTTGGTAATGATGTGAATTCAGAGGGTTTTTTTGTTAATGAAACTGCATTCATGGGATATTCCTGCTGAAAGAATCTGGGAAGGCAATTCTATTACTACAACACCCCATAAACCTCTGAAAAGCAAAATGTGAAAGAAACAATTCCAGGGTATTCACAGAGCTCGCCCACTTTCACTGTTGGAATTTAATCTTGGGCTTCTGAAAACAGCAGTCCTTCCATTTGCAGAAGGAATACTTTGATCCAAGCCATTGTATTTAAATTAAGTATTACCTGAGCTAATAAGTAAATCCAAAAAGCCAAGGCTGAAAATGCTGGCTTTAACCTCTTTGGATATATGAAAAAATATTACCATACAATGATTTTGTGGAATGAGGGTGGGCCGGGAGGACAAGTTAACTCCAGAATCTACAGAGAACTAATCCTTATTGTGTTCCAAGTGGAATCTGTAATGTCTGATGGAGAACACAGAATAGCACACCCAAAGCCACACTGAGCAAATCAGTGTCAGAACTCCCATAAAGAGAGCACTGATTCTACAATCATTCCTTTGGAATCTCAGCCATGTGTATAAATTATTGGAAGGCAAATATGTGTGGCACTGAAGAGATCTAGGGGCTAAAGAATAACATTGAAATCCTTGGTGTATTAATTATAAATCTTTGGAGAAAGTATATTAAAATCTCACATTAACAGGGAAGAAATAAAAACAAATCAAGGAGAAAAATGATATATTTGAAGTTAAAGTTGAAAACAAAATTTGAAGTATTTCAGATTAGAAGATCTGTAATATTTTCAAATGTTTTCTTGACTGCACATAGTAAATTACCATATTAAATGTAATAATCTAAACGTAAGTGTAGAAAATACTGCTACAACCTTGGGTAGATAATTATGCTCTGTTTTCATTCTGTAGGACATAGAAAGTATATTTTTTATAAAAATTGAGACCTCTTAAGAGCCACATTGGAGTGAATAAATAAAGGCTGGAGTACATAGAACATTTATTTGCTGAAGGCTTTCTGTTCCCATGTGGAGTGCCAGCAACTGTTTTATCTGTGTTCTTTTTCCAAACTATTGCAAACTACAAGTTAAAACAACTTCAGCATGGAGTGCATTTTAATTTACATAGCAGCACCACACTGTGGAAATACTGATAATGCAAAATATTCAAATCGTCTCCATTAAGAACTAGTAGTTAATATTTCAACGATTTGAAGTAATGAACCTCCGTCCACCCTGTACTATTTTTGCCATAATTCTTCAAGATATATTGAACGACATGTATAAGAAGGTAATTGTGAATATTTTGTTAATATATTTAAAGGTTTTCTGCCTAAATATCTATACGTCAAGCCATTAAAAAAGCAAGCTTTTGAAAGTTTGTACAGAAAGGTTTTCAAGTATACATTTGGAATTTGTCTTAAGGAATAAGTTGCCAGAGCTACACTTAATATAGCTGCTGTAGCTGAGGATTTAATCCAGGTTTATATTTATATCTCTCTTAAAAATGTCTAAAAACACTAACTTTGTTACAAGGAGGGTAAACAGACATTATTAAAATATTCTAAGTATTTACACAATAGGCCACAAATGGCCCAAGGAAGTTTGTCACCATTTCTAGTCATCTGCTTTCTGTGTTATTTTAACGAACTTCTTAAGGAGAAACAAAGAGAAGATTCTAAAGTGTAATCAGAAAAAAAAATAATGGTCTAAATAGCAATATTGTTTTTCCTACCAGCTTATTGGAGATGGGGTTGCAGACCATTTTCAAACAATGGCTATTCCAGCACATTTTAAGGCATCTATTGTCATCAATTCTTTGAAGGCTGAAACTGATCAGCTATTTTGAATGGGATAATCACAACTTGCCAATCTTTTAAAAGAATTAGGCTGTTTCTGATTCAAAGACATCCTGCAAAAGCCCATGATTTGCAGTACAGTAATGAATCCCACCCAGAAAGAAGCACATCAAAGTAAGGGTAGGAATTTTCTTTTTAAATGAATTGTTACTGTGCACCATCCAACAAAATATGTCTAAGATCATGAATGGAGTGGTTCTGGTTAACAAGTGTTTGCTTATAAAAACCATTTTAGTAGGCTATATAAATCCTATTCAACATTCCAAAGTCACAGAATTGCTTCTTGCTTTTTAAAATGCTTGTAACGCTGATGAGTGTCAGCCCCTTTATAAACATGTGCATTGAAAACTTTCTACATGCTATGTCATACCTGACCAGCAACAAAATAAGAGAAACCTAATAGTCTAATTGCATTCCTCACTTCAATTGCCTAACCATAATTTAAGGACTTTGTTAAATTCTTAAATATTTGAATCAGTTTTCTAAATAAATGAATTATGCATACTAATATTTACATATACTTTAAATAGAGGCAAATTCTTTTTAAGTTCATGAGAAGCTATATGAATAAGTGATTCTTCTGTTGAATATTGAGTGTGGTCATGGCACAATTTTAAGTAAACGTGATCCCTATCAACACAGTACTACAGAATTAAGCTAACAGTTTTAAAGTACACTGTTTACAGACGGTATACATAGGACTTACATAACCAGGTTCTTACAGATTTGCATTTTAACTAAATAAATCATCCCTCATAGAATTCTAAATCAGTGTTAGAAAAAGTACAAATATATACAGTAATTGAAAATGTTAACACTACAATAAAGGCCCTAATAATTGGTGTTCACTTTTCACAGGGGCCTATTTTTCATTGCCTGTAAAGCTATCATCTTACAATACAAAGGTAGATCCCTGGTTGCCATCTTTTGTCTTCTGATCAGTCCAGCTTGCTTTCAGTCCAGTAAGATGGAGAGAAAAAGAGTCAAACAGCAGTCCAGCTTCACAATTGCCATTGCTAATTTTTCTGTCAGCTTTTTTTTGTTTCCGCAGTCATTTCCTGGTTCTTGCTCAGTTTGTAGGATAGTTTCAGACCCACACTTGCAAAATTACATGTTGTATGCTACATATATGGGATCCAGTTGATCAGCCAAAAAACTGTCACGGAGATGCATCCGCTGCTTCTCTCCTCTGGAATTGATGGGTATCACTCCAGGATCAACTACCACCACGACTCCTACAATCAGATAATGTTCTTCCAGGACCACATTGGTAACCAGAGGGACTAAATCAAGAGCTTCCTGTTCACAGCCACACAATTCCACAACCACTACAAGTAAATTGGTCCATGTGAATACAGCACTAAAAGAAAATAATAAATCCACAGGTTATTATACACACTTTATAGGAATGACTCTGCAGATTACTTTTTTATAAGACACTGCTAATATATTTAAATACCTCAATTTTAAACTCAAAGATCTCCCTGTCCAAGAGTATTATGCATTCTGAAATGACTACTTGGAATGGATCAAGTATAGTAATATACTCTATATAAATCACTTCATGCATTCTACTTTTAGTTTACAATAAATAGTTATTTAATTAATAAACTAAATTGCAAAATTTTGAGCTATAGTTATATAATCTATAAAATAGCACAGAATAGTTTGCTACTGTTCTTATATCAGTAATGAAATGAAAGTTGAAGCTATCACCCAAAGTTCTGAACAGATATGCTCAATTTGAAATTTTCTCAAAACAGATGTGATTGCTCAGCATCCAGATTGCTTTGAATTTACAACTATAGTCAGTAACTTCGTTTTTCTATTGCTACACCCTTGCTAAGCAATGTATTTTCTCAAAAGGAATATATTGCATAAAACTGTACCATTCTGCGATGCTCCTGTGCATCCGAGAAATTGAAGTTTCTATATCAATTGGATGATAACGCAATCCACGTAATTCCAGAGTTTCGTCCAGTGCTCCAACGACATACAATGCATCGTGGCGTTCTAAGGAGCACATTGTACATTAATATATAGATTTTATGCAGATTCTTCAAAAGAGAATATTGAATTGTCCTAATTGTTTAAAAAATATATGGGGGATTAATTCTCAATCTACAGGTAATCCTCTACATACAACCATTTGTTAAGTGACCTTTTGAAATCGCAACGGAACTGAAAAAAGTGACTTATAACTATTTTTCATACTTACAACCATTACAGTATCTCCATGGTCACACAACACTTGGCAACTGGTTCATATTTATGGCTGCAGTGTCCCTGGGTGATGTGATCACCTTTTGCAATCTTCCAACAAGCAAAGTCAGCGGGGAAGCCAGATTCACTTAACAACCGTGTTACTGGTCCTCCAAAAATGGAATGCTAAGTGGCGGGTTGATCTTAATTTCCTGCCGACAAACAGCTGATTTTGCCGTCAAAGCTGGTTCTTTGGTGGCATGCTCCCCAAATTTAAACAGAGCAACTAGGAATGACCCAAGATGACACTTGGTACAACCGTGTACCTACTTGGGAAGAATCTTGACAGTTGCAATTCTGGGTAGGAGCAGCTGGAGAGCTCGATCTCTAACTTTTCCTTTCAACTATTTATTTTAAGGTTTTATGACCTTGGTTTTAACTGCACGCTTTGAATTTTTTTTCATTTTGATTTTTATCTTTAACTGTTAATGAACTGGTTGAATTCTGACTTATTCTAGCTGCTTGCTGAATTTTAATGTGGTGGTGGGGTTTTTGCATCTTTTTATTACTTTATTTTGGAGTTGAGAATCACTTTTGTTTTCCCTATATGGAAGTCAAGGGTAATTTCCAGGGTAATGGAAGAGATCTGATTTGATTTACACTTACACAGGATTTTCAGTACAAGGATCTTGTATTTTATTAATTTTTTAAAGCTCTGGTGTTATTTTTTTTAACCTTCTGCTGGAAAGCAAAGAAATTTGATCCTGGACAGATCAGAAATGATGATTGGGTGATTTATGGTAGATCAGAAGCCAATGCGGCTTTTCTGCAAATAAAATACAATAATGGATTGTTAGCTTTGAATTTTAACTTTGCTGTTGACTTTACCAGTTAACAATGTGTTTTATATATTAGATAGATGCCAGGTCAAATTAGTTAGGTAAACAAATGTAGAAATTTATAAACTATGGGCCTGTTTTGCAAGGAGGAAAAGCTATTATTCTTGAAATATATTTATCAGTATTCAACTAGGAGGGACAATCTATGTGGATGATTGTCTTTTTCTTTTTATACACATTTTTTTCTATGTCCTTACTTTTACTTTGTTGTTGAATTTCTCCCCCCTTTTTTACCGTTTGCATTTTAATGTCGTCAATAAAATTAAAAACTTATTGGGAAAAAAACCCAACTTGTTATTAACTTAACAACTGCAATGATTCATTTAACAACTGGCAAGAAAGATCGTAAAATGGAACCAAACTAACTTAATAACTGTCTTACTTAGCAACAGAAATGTTGGGCTCAATTGTGGTTGTAAGTTGAGGACTACCTGTATAGCAATTCTCCTCTACTTTCCAACAGGCATAATAGCAACTATCATGCTAATAGAAAAATTCCCAGTAGCTATTCCTGAATCTAAAAAAGTACTCAAGGTACATGCACTAAAATATATATTGATGTTGATTTGTGGGAAACTGTTCTAACAGCTTTTCTTGTAATATTAACTTTACATTCATGTCACCAGTAAAAATGTCCACAGAAAGGAAGAGTAATTTGTCCTACCTCCAGTAGCAGCTGTGAGTTCAGTCCGTCGTACAAAGCCAAGGTATCCTGTTCGCGCCCAGAGAGTTTGAGCAGCATCACCAAAGCTCAGGCGGGTATTGAAATGATCTGCTTGGAGGGTTTCATTATCATAGATGGTATAATATCCACTAGCAGTGTGAGGACTATTCACCCAGATCTATAAAGGTGATAAAACACAAATCTTCTACTTCATATGTTTTTATTTTATCTCCTTTTAACCACAGAATATATACATTCAGATAAGCATAACTAAAATATAATGTTCGTCATATACATTATCTGTAGTTTAAATGCTCTAAGTAGGATGTGACAGGCCTTAGAAGCAGCCTTCATGAAAAAGGAATGCATTTTTTCTTAAGATTCAAAAGAGTTTGGTAACTGAAATAACCACACTGTAGAATCCTTGGTGCTATCTGAGCTTGGTAATTTGCTAGCAGATGTTTCTTTACCCAATTAGGTAATATCATCACTGTACTACATTCTCTTCAGTTGGACATTGCTTTGCATATTGGACACATATTGGGAGCATAAAGTTTGATTAGATTAAATACACTTTTGTAAAGTACCAATAGCAGCACGTACCTCTCCAAGGTGTGAGTCACCAACAGGTCCCTTGGTCTCAGGATTAACAATTATCACTTTGACTCCAGGCAATATCTGAGAGAAGGAAATTGGGGGGATGGGGGGTGGAGAAGATATTGACATCTGTATTATACTAAGTAAGCACTTTAAACAAGCTTCTCTCTTTAACTTCTTGAGGACGTGACTTATCTCTTATGTTGGTAAGTGTAATACAAACAATTGTGTATTTTTTAGTTTAGTAACATTTCCAACTTTGACATTTCTGCTGTTAGGATTCAATTTAGCTCAAGCAATTTTTCCAATTCCTCCATTTCTACACCGCTATTTAGGATCTAACCTGAGTTATATTCTTAATTATTTTAGCATTATTATCCATCTCCAACTCCATCTGTTGTTTCAACAAGGCCAGACACAAGGAAACAATACTTCAAACTCATTACTTAGCAAAGGGAAAAACTAGTATTTTAAATGGCCATTGACCAGAATGGAGGGTTTTTTTGGTCCTACATAGGAATTGTACACCCCAAATCACAAATGCTAACTGAATTCTATTGTTTCCTTACTTTGGATTGCATGCAAATGATTCACAAAGACTTACAAATTGATGTATTATTACCTTGCCTGACTCGGAGAGTAAGAGACTCTGGGGAGCACCTCTTTCAACTAGCCGCACCCTGGAGATAGATTTAAAAAATTAACACAATCACATACTTGTGATTTAAGAAACTTCATTACAAGATACTTAAATTACTTTTTAATATTCTGAACTTAACACTAACAACACTAAAGAGAAGGAATTTTTCTTCCATTTTGTTTAAATTCATGTCACCACAGAATCATCAATTACATTCCAATTTATTTTTTATCCCATCTTTATTATTATTCATAAATAACTCAAAATGGCAAATATACCTTCCTCTTCCTATTTTCCCCACAACAATAACCCTGTGAAATGGGTTGGATTGAGAGAAAGGGATTGGCCCAAAGTTCAAATCAACTACTATTTGAACAACTGCTTTTATCTTAGTATAAATTATTTTTGTTCCCTTATTTGCGCAACTCACCCACAACTACTTTACATTCAAATGCATTCAACTTTGAAGTTTTTAGTAATGTTCAGTCATGATTCAAGAAATTAAAAACCCAAGGATGATCATTCCAAATAGCATTGACAAAATCCCTTCAATCTCTCCATTTGCTTGGCTGATAGTTGGTTATTAGCAAGAAAATGGCAAATTTAGCTGAAGAATATTTACACTAGGTACATCTGGCAAGTTCTTTGGAGAAGTGACATAAGCAAATACCCATATTCTCTGGCAATGTCCTTTTTTAATACCCAGAAAAAGTGTCATTACCCAAACATGTTTTATGTTTTATATCAAGTGCATGTTTTATAAAATAGCTTTGTTAAATTTATGTTTTTCTTCATTAATTGGTATTTCATTGTAGGGTGTCCTTATAAATACAGCATTTTCTTTATGTCCCAGTATATGACTGTGCTGTCAGCTACCCAATCACCTGACAGTGACTTTGGGAAATTGACTTGAAATTGAACAGCAAAATGAGCGGTACATAAATTTACCATAACAACTATGCCTTTATCCGTCTTGTCAGTCTCACATAAGTATTAAGAATTAAGATATTAATTTTATCAATGGCTAGATAATAAAACATGGAAATGAAATATGAAACATGAAATGAATGTTATAATATTTGAAAATAATTTTTATGAAGTGATAAAGCCATAGTTAAATAAATGATAAATGAGGATACTTATTTGTTTGATAATATAAGAAATTAGATAATTAATAAATTTTGAATATGGGGATGAAGCACAAAAGACTTGTAACTAATCGACACACTGTTTGCAATTGTAATGGATGATGGATTTATGTTTTATGTTTTATTTAAAAATTTAAAAAAATTGAGATGAGAATCAATAATATTTCATCCCCATTACAGATAGTTTTTTATTCTTGTTGATTTCTTAGCTTCTGTTCTTTGAAATGTATTGCCCTTTGCTAATCTTAGGACATAAATGTGATCATAGGAGGAGAGATGGGAAGAGGTTTGGTTTGCTGGGTATTATTACATGTTGACAACAAGAAGAAGTAATGTGAGAAAGCTCTCACATATTGAAAGTGATAGCCTGCATTTCAAAGGAGAGGTTCTAATCTAGAGTGGCAAAACCAATGGAAAATACTTTCCATCATTAAAATTCATGTATGAAGCATATGTGAGCTGCAGCTAGCATTTCCTAACTCCCTTGTAAATGAACCTAATGCTTCCTATCCACTCGGTATCGTAAAAGCAAGAACCACTAAGTAAAATGTAGGTAAATATGAATTATCTTCTTTGAGCCAAATGGGGAAAATTGTGTGTGTGTGTGTGTGTGTGTATACATACATACGCACGCTTGTGAGCACACACACAGAGGGATTTTGTAATACTAAATGTAAAGGAAGAGACTGTTCAAAAAACCTAGAATTCCGGAGTAACATCCTGTTATTGTTCACTTCAACAAAGCCTTCTGATCAGGGCAATCACTGACAATATCCTGTCTAACACCAACTATTATGCTAAAGAATCCCCCACAGCCCCACTGCCATTTTCTCTCCCTACAGTGCTACCACTAAAAGTATGTAAATTGCTAGTTTTAAGTACTGAGTGCCTGTTTAACAATCTGAATTAGCTAGCCATAGGGTTGTTTTAGAACTTTCAGAATGTATATGCCTGTGTAATACAGTAAAAGTGTCAAGAATACCAACAGAATTGAACTGTAGGTGTCCTCCGTTCATAATACTTATTGGAGTAGGAGAAAAAATGTCCATAAAATAATCTAACTGGTTGCCCGATACTTCAAATCTTAGGAATTCTGCAAATTCAGAAGGAATGGCTATTCTCTTAGTGGGAAAATATAATTTTCTGGAATGTTAAAGATTGGGCCAATTTTATTATTCGTGCGAAAGAAAGTAAATCCGTAAGTGATAAGAATGTTAGAAATTGCACTTTCATTTTCCAAAAGGATTGCCACCACCATATGCCTAGCATAATATAAATGATAAATACTGATTTGTTCCAATACCATCATATTTGGGGAAATCAAGAAATTTGTATGTAAATCTGGGATAAGCCACCCACCGACTTCCAGAAGTTCTGAACTACTACTCATAATCTTTTGTCTGCTGGTTACTGCTGATAAGAAGTGAAATATCTTGCACGCTTCTAATCGAAATGATCTGTTCTTACAGAATTCAGTCAAAAACTAAATACAATAAAAATAATAGTACCTGTCATGTCGCAATGATTTCAGATCCACATAAACTGTGGTTGGATCAGGCCCTGAGGTTCCCTATAATAACAGAGATTATTTTTAAATGGGACATATTTTCTGCTAAGTGATAAATATTAAAGGCACTTTCAATGAGAGCAATACAAACTAGATACATAAGTGTCCAATGTTGTCAAATAAGGGAGATATTACATAAAAGAAAATATTTCTGCTGAAAATCCAAGAATACTTGCTTGTACGTTTTCTTGAGAGAAGCTCCACAACTTTTAGTTAATAGCACAGTCCTGCTTTACTTTTTCAGTTGAAAAATATTAGTGAAAAACTGATTTTTATGTTTTATTAATCTATTTATTTATGTTTAACCAGGAGAACCTATAAAACTAGTCTCCCAGAGAGTCCCCCTGTATAAGTAGCCATATGTTTATTTTCACAGTACAAAATAAACTTTAATAAACTGTGTTTATTAACAGTTAATATTTTTTTAAAAAAATAAGCACTATACAGTATGAATGAGTCCATGTAAATAAAAAAAGCCTGCAAATCAGCAATCACAATTCTTCAAGCTCAAAAAAACAAAACAAAACACCAACCCCTGCGCAAACAGATTTAGAATAGGTTGAGAATTCTGCTAATATGCATCTCTAAAAATAAAGCTACCAAATCTTCACTGTTACCTGTGAATAGGTTGAAAATTCTGCTAATATGCAGAGCCCCTGATCTCTAAAAATAAACCTACCAAATCTTCACTGTTACCTGTAAACAGATAGCTACATTGACTCTTGACCCAAAGGTGGTGCTGACTGCACGAGATGATAGACCAATGTCCTTGAAAAGCTTGGAGAAAGACTGAGTAAGTGCAACACGTGGGCGTTCTTCGGCCACCACAACACAAGTCCGGACTCCTGATAAGTTGATACCTCTTGCCTGTTAATACAGAAAAGTTTAAATTATTGATAAAAAATATGACAGTATATCAAACAGGCAGAGATAACGTTAATCAATGCTCCAGTTACTATCCCAAGTACTTGGAGTTCATTTGCATCTAGAAAATGATCACTCATAATCATCTAGAAAACATAATCAGGCTCTTTGTTTTTTTAACACCAGGCAAACCACTAAAAAATCACTAACCCTTGCCCATCTTTTTGATTTATCTAATTCTTTAGAAATATAGAACCAAGCAAAATGTAGCCATAAGACTCTTCCCACATCATTTAGAGCTATATGAAAAAGCTGTGTGAAGGTACAAAGCATTTGCAATTCTTTAGGATTAAAAGAAAAAAGAAAGTGAAGGATCGAAAGATATGAATTGTATTTTAAAAAATCAGATCAGGATGTACCATCAAGGGCTGTTGGATAATTAAAACAATATATTTGTTTGAATCAGTAGCAAGATACTGATCTAAAGCAGCAGGGGGAAAAATCTAACAATGGGAGTGACATGTCCCTCTCAACTCAACTCTAACAAAACTCCAACATCCAAATACTTAAGTGAACCCTCAATTTTGCAAACCCTTAAAACTAGAACATCAGCTGTCATCCAGTATAATTTTTAAGAACATAATATGCACTTTATTTCATTTTAGGAATTTACGTATATTTTCTATTTAACTATCTATTCTAACAATCTGTACTGGGTTAGATACAATTAATTCGCAAAATCCTGTGGAGGAAAATCAATATCTAAAACTGTACATACAGATCTAACTCACTTACAATGCTGAACTATGCTTAAGCTTGGTTACTATGAACACTGCTTCCAGTTCCTCCCATAAGCATTAATTGGTAGAGAACAATTACAGCATATTTGTTTACAGGTAACATTTTGTTCAAGTACAGGACATGTGCTAGTTCTGACCGGAACCCAGAGCAAAAAGTATAATTCCTTGTATTGTTAATTTGGGCGGAAGAAGTCTTGGATTTTATGGCATGTTTAACTATAAACAAACCAGTGGACAGGGGTTTTAACAGCCCCATTGCTGAGGGAAATGGAAGTGGAAGAATCAGCAGAGAATTTTGCACCAACCAAATTTAACAACATACTGTACTGGGCAACACTTCTATTGCCAGAGCCCTGGGATTCCTGTTTGCCTTTCTTCTCCCTTTATATGCAAAGAAGATGGATTTTTAACAGTTCTAATGACAATTTGGATCAATCTGCAATTTCCTTTTTCATGTCGGTATAGGAAATTGGGTCATGCAGCTTTTGTCTGTAAAGCAAGATATCAAAACTCTGGCTTTTTTTTTTTAACAAAGCACAATTTCTCATATTGGATGAAACAAAAAAATGCAGATTGTTCACAATCATGATCAGATATAAAATGTCGATCTCTTGGCTACGGAGCACAAAACAAGGGGGAGATGTACACATAAATCAATGTCCCTACATTTAACAATTAACTATAATTTGTCATCTCTGATAAAGTCAATTATTTCATCCTAAAACAAAAACAGAGTTGTCAAATTTAATTTTAACAAATATTTCCTTTTTTTCTTTTTCTTTTGCTATAAATGTAAATATATTGTATCTTCAGATACCATATTTACCCAGCACTAATTGAAAATTACTGGCATTCTATTATTTAGTTAATTTAGTATTAAAAATAGAGAAAAAATTATCTATATTAATTACAAATAGGCTATCACTATTACAAACATAAAATTATTTGACATTTTGATTTAGAATAGTGTTTAAAAATGCTACAGATTAAAGTATGGTATATATTGAATTATAAGGATTTCAGTCAGATTATTATTGTATTAATGACTTCATTGTATTCTTCATTCCATCTACACATATTTAGTAAAAGAAAAAATAGATAAGCAAAACAATTTTAACAAGAATTAAACTATAAAAAATTAAAAAAGAAAAAGAAAAAAACTACAGATAATTCTCAATTTACAACAGTTGATTTAGTGACCGTTCAAAGTTACAATGGCACTGAAAAAAAGTGACAGGACCATTTTTCATATTTATGACTGTTGCAGCATTGCCATAGCCAGGTGATCAAAATTTGGATGCTTGGCAACTGACTCATATTTATGATGGTTAAAGGCCTGGGGTCATGTGATCATCTTTTGACAAGCAAAGTCAATGGGGAAGCCAAAGTCACTCAACAATGTTGAGTGTTACTAATGAATGTTACTAATTTAACAACTGCAGTGATTCACTTAACAACTGTTAAGGCAGGTTGTTAAATGGGGCAAAAATTCACTTAACTCTCTCTCTTAACAACAGAAATTTTGGATTCAGTTGTGGTTCATAAGCCAAGGACTCCCTGTATTGAAGCTATATAACAAGTTCAATAAATAAAAATATTTATGTTTTCAATAGCAAGCTGATTGTCTTACATAATTATAAAAGCCAAACCACTCTACTATCAAGTATGGTACTTGTTTATGAAATACACTTATATGACTATAGAAGAACTGAAAGCTTCTTTTAATCTAAACTGGGACCTCAGAGAAAACTGACAGGAAGACTCTTTCAACACAATGTAAGATGTATGCAGAATGTGCCTTATTGAACTGAGCTATACATTTTTTAAAACTGTGTTTTAAGGTAATGAGGCAAACATTATTATTATTATTATTGTTGTTGTTGTTGTTGTTGTTGTTGTTGTTGTTGTTGTTATTATTCAGTCACATTCACAATCTTGGTGGAAACTTTATTCAAGTCCTAACCATCTAAGAATTATTAAAGTAGTGTCTAGGAATATAAGCAGTTTCCAAGATTTTTTTAAAAAAGAAATTTGGGGTATACAGGTTTGATAAATACCTGGATATTTCCAGATATTGAGGAAGTTGCCAAGAATCTAAACTGTGATCATGTGCTGTGGGGGGACTGCGACGGCCTCAACTTCAAGAACTAGCATAAATCTCCTTCAATGTAATTGGTTATTAAACAAGGATCACCTGTACTTACAAGTTCAGTATGACCCTAATATTCTGTTCTAATAATCTGAATACTAAAATAGATCTTCTAAAATATGTTTAAAAGGATAGGGGGTGGAGGGGGAGGATTCTTACCTTTAATACTTCCACCTGATTCCCGAGCCCCTTAGTACACATATCCATGACAGAATAGGAACAGAAAGTATCCCGTATTTTATACTGGCTTACAGTGGAGAGCCACAGGAAAAGATTAGATTCTAACTCCATAGGAGGAATTAAAATGGATTGATGACCAGAATACACACTGCAAGAGAAGATCACGAATCAATTATAGATGGATTTTATTAACCTGACAGCCTAAAATATTATCCTCCGCCTCAGACTGCTAATTCTTCTTCTGTGCAAACATTCTTCCAATCCACCCCATTCCAAGATAGAACAGTAATTCAGTCTCATTCATTGCTGTAATTATGACTGCCTAAATCATGGACTGACTGATGTTAAAGGCAGTTGTGTAACAAACATGGGCTATTCAAAAGGTAGATCATTACGTGCTCTCCAAGAAGCTTGTGATCAAGCTGATCTTAGTATTGCTTCTGAGCTAGTTATTTGCCCTGCTACAAGAGACAAGCCATTCCTGATTTGCTAATAGTTTTCCCAACTGTATGTCCCATGCTTACAAAAAGAGTGATTTCAATAATTAGTTTCAATAATTGTTGTAAATTTGTTGTTTACAACAATTAATTCATAGTGAATTAAACATTCTGTCATTAAATCCACAGTCAATTGATATTAGGCAAATCTACCAAAGTCTTGGGATTTTCCATCCCAGGAATAATGTTATTTGCCAATATGAAAAAAAGACCAACTTGTGATTTCTAATATTCACCGTTTTAAAACATCACTTCAAAAACAAGCATAAATGCTTACATATTTCAAAAACGTATATACTAAATTGCACCCACATTTGGGAGAGATGGAAGTTTTCTTATATGGTTGTACACCTATTTGTTTAAATCTGCAGAATGAAGTAGAACATCTGACAGATACTGACATGGACTGGATTTAGACTTACCATTCATGTAACAATGATTCCCTGAGGACATGGAAAAAATGTCAATACCAGCCTATTTTCCTTAGGGTGGTCTATGACCATAATAAAGATTTGATTGAATGTGAATACATGGGACATAGGATAATCATATAAAAAAAAGTGCAGAATCTCTTTGATGTTTTAATAATCATCAGGAAAATACTGGACATGTAGATAATAAATGTATATTTCTTGAGAGTTCTGCCATGTGAATTAGATTTCATTTGATATCCAATCCTCTAGCTCCTACGATCAGGCATTTCACTGGATTAAAACAGATGTTCTAATTTATATCAAGCAAAGATTTATCTTCTGCAAACCTACCGGTTCTAATTATATCCTGCCTCTTACCTACAAAGACACCAAAGTGCAAAGCCGAGCCCACAATAGGGATCGAGACAGATGGCAATTTGCCGTGTGGAGTACAGCTCACACTGGAGCTTTATGGCTCTACAGAGGGCACTGACTGATGCATGGGACATCTGTGGGAAGAAGAAGAAAAAAGAGGTGGGAGGACCAAATCCCCGTTGCACAATAGAAGGACATGATAACGTGTACATGAATATGATAAAAGTACCACTAATAGGTAAGTATATGAGTAGCCATATATTATGTGGTGTCAATATTGAAAATAGTAGGGGGTTTTTATTGTATCAGCAAAAGTCAGAATCAATTCTTTTAAATTATTCACCATGTTTTGTCGTATTTATCTATATAACTTTTTGTTTTAAAAAAGGGGAAAATATTTCCATATTCTGCCAGGAGCCATGCGGTCAAACGAAACCCAGAGCATGAATTAAACAAGAAATTAAAGTTGGATTTTCACACTGCACCTTAGTATGAGCATGAAAGTATTAACTGCTATTGTTATCCACCAGTTTATATTCCCAATAGTTTGTTTATGCTAATGGGACCCTCCAGGGTTTTTCCATCCTTATTCCTGGATGAGGTTACACTATGGCCATGAGAACAGGCCAGAGAATGAGCCAATATATTCAAAAAGAAGGCTTGGTACATGGCAACACTTCTATTCCCACTGTTAACCAGGAGCTGGTAACAGTGAAGCCTAAGCAGAGAAGGGAACTTGCCCTTGTCCTTGTACATCTGCCACACCTTCTTTGGTAGTCCAAGCTGTTTCTTATTCCACCCAGCTTATTAGAAGATCATGAGCATTGTTCACCAAGAAATGATGTTCTATCTTATGCCACCCCACTGTCTTTCATATCTTGTAGTCAAAGCTATGGGAATCACTTAAAGTGCCTTTTAAATTCAAAGCTATAGCAAGATTACTTTGCTCTCCCTTATACATTAGTTTCTAATATCTGACTTTAGCCATTCAGCGGTTTTTATGCCCAGATAAAAATATAATGCTCTCTTTATCTATAAACAAACAACTAGAAATATTTTAGAACTCTAGCTATAATACAGGCATCCAACACATCAAGCACTCCTATACCTTTACTCCTGTAAGCATCCCTGTTGTGGAAACACTAAAATCCAAGTATGCCAACATTTCTGGAGTTGGTGGTTTGTAGACCTGAGGTAGCCGCTTTCTGGGCAAATCATCTGGAACATATAAAGAAAAAAGTGACCACTGTTGAATTTAGCCTGGGGAGGAACATTGGAATGACATGCAGAAATGCAACAGAGCTAAGCAATACAATTCTAAATAAAACAGAGCTGGCTCATGGCTCGCATGTGCATTATAACTGCTTGGAAATCCTGTGTATGAGTTTGATGGCCTAGCAGGGTCTGTGTCACCTGTATCGATGATGGTTGGCCAGGTTTTTACATCAACAGCAGTCGCCGCTTCTCTGGACCTCAGTAGTCTCATCAGAATTTGATTTGTGAGAATACAGGCAGCTTTGCTCACCTAAAATACATTTGATAAGTACGATTGATTATCTGATTATCGTTCTTGACAGCATTGTCATTAATCATTTATACAGTGCATTTTTAGCATGTAAAATAGTTCACAGATTCTTGCCTTATTCATACAGAAAGCTTGTACTATAGCTTTACATTATCCCCAACTCAGCAGGTGTAGGAGTCACACTGAGACTTGCCTAGTTACACTAAGTCAATCCACAAGGAAAGTGAAATATCTGGAACTTTATAGCAGCGGCCTCCAACCTTTCTGGCTTTGCGGACCAGCAGAGAGGGAAGGGGAGTGGAATGGTTCTGTGGGAGTGGTGTGTACTCAGTAAAGATCCTGAACTCAGTGAAAATCCAATTTTGATTTTTAACTCAGTATCGTTTGTATCTTTTGTGACTTTGGGTTACAGGAAAGACAAATCATTAGGCAGAAAGTATTACCATTCTCTACTAAAATGTTCTCCTTAAAGTGTGGCTTTAAAGGCTAAATAAACCTTCCAAGAGTATCAAGAAAGCAAAAGATTTCTAACTTGAACATAAGAAACTTAACTGCTCTGATATTGAATGATTCATGAATTACAGGGCAGCAATATTAATATATCTATAGTAGCTCAGTGATAATAAGCATAAAATGGTCCTCAAGTTACAACCAACTATCCAAACTTGCAGGGGTGCTGAATGAAGGGGATTTATAAACAGAGCTTGGAGGTGTGGCCATCACAATATCCCCTGATTTCTAAAGTTCCCTGCTGGCTTTCCACAAGTAAAATCAGCGAGAAAGCAGGCAGGAAGCCAAGTTGTGATCATGTGAGGTTCTTGCTTAATGAACTGCATGGACCTCACGTATAAACACAACCGGGACTGCTGGAACTGCCATCGTTAAGTGAAATGGTCATATGATCTTACACTTTAAAATCATGTTGCTTAGCAGTGAGAATTCCAGTCCTAATGGCTATCATAACTTGAAAACTACCTGTATCACAACAGAAAACAAATTTCCCACAGAATAATTTCTATTTCTGCTGATACACAATAAGCCACCATTCTAAAACAAAGGGCAAAAACTACTGATGTAGATGAAAATGCTTACGCTCAGTTCTTATACTCACATCTACTATCATCCGCACAGTGGGCAAAGTGGCAGTGAGGTTCTGAGCATGTGGAGGCCGGACAGTCACTGGGATACAGCCAGCGTACAGGCAGCCATAAAATGCTGCTATGAGTTCAATGCCTAGAAGACAAGAAACAATGTCACATCATCCTTCTCCATTTATTTTTGCTTTGGCTGAAAGCTTTTTACGAGTCACAGCACTAAGACAGTTTTCAAACAGGACAGTAAGCCAAGGAGGGGGACTGAAGGAACTTGACTTGAGATCCCCTTAGCCCAGTGATGGTGAATCCATGACACGTGTGTCAAAGGTGACATGGCATGATGCTTTGGGTGACACGTCAGCATTCACCAACACTTGTCAATAACTATTCTTGAAATCATGTCTCTGTCTTGCATGATTTTTGGAGGATGCACGAGAATGGGGTATCTCTTACACAATCTCTGAAAGTCACGCAGCCTCCCGAGCCTCAGAAAATCACGCAAAAATGAGTCAGGTTTTCATATGGTTTTCAGAGGCTACAGAAGCCACGGAAGGGCGTTCTCCAAATCTGCTTCAAGAACAAAGGCTTTGTGCAATTCAGAATTGCCCCAATTTGTCTGCATTTTTTTTTAAAAAAAACAAATATGTAAACAATTATTTTTTGTTTGGGGAGAGTGACACGCCAGCAGAGTCGTTAGGCATTTTTCAGATTTTTAACACACTGAACCCAAAAGATGGTTCTGTGCGAGCAGCGGGTAAGTGTACGTGCAGCTCCATTTGTGTGAGCTCCATTTGTGTGAGCGGTGGACATGCACCCACGCCACTTGCACAAATGGAGCATGTGCACACTCGTTCGCCTGCTGCTTGCATGAGTGGGGATGCATGTGCATGCACTCACCTGCCATTTCCATGTCCCAGTTCCAAATGGCTCAAGGCACGGTAGTAGGCCGCAACACAAAGGACCCGGGATCTAAACAACTTTCCCGCTCTAATTTATTTTACAGTTCTTGAATTTAAACTTGACATATCAAATGCTTCTCTTCTAATAACTGCAACACATTTTCCTGTAGTTCAGTGACTCGTGAAAGTTTACAGTTTAGACATGGCAGGGAATCCCAAGTAAACTCCCCCCCCACCCCGCCGGTCCCACATTCTCAGTTTTCCTTACCAGGAGGATAGAGCAGCACCACATTATCACCAGCATTGAGGTGTCCCTTTTCATACAGAATTGATGCAATTCGCTCCGCTCGCTTGTGCAGCTGTAGGCAAGTTGCTGTACAGACAGGGGCCCCCTTGCAGAGAATAAAAACAAACAAACTCTGAAAGTCTGCCGAGCTTGGAGAAATTGCTTCAGAAACAAAGATAAGCTGCTCTCTTGAGTAAACAGAGGCAAATATGATTTTCAAGGAACATTAGGGCCTTTGGCTTTGCAGGATATGCTGTCATTCTCGTGTTAAGAGGGTACTGCATAACATCAGTTAAATGAAAGTAATCCCATGAGTTTTAAGGGGAAATGTTAGACTTGCAACATGGATATGAACACCTGTTCCAATATCTGCATGAAGAAAGTTACTGTCTCTTAGCCTTATGCCATTTTTAAATGGAAGCAAGACTAACTCACACCAAGCTAGATGGCTGTGAATGAAAATGACGGCAAAATTGTGTAGGTCTAAAAGTGATTTTAAAAACAGGACCATAATAAAAAGTTGAGTTCACCCAATAAATCAGATTTTAAAAGTTACAGCAATCACACTTACTTAACTTTATTATAATTTCTCTTGTCTAAGTTACACTAACTCGTGTCTTAAATAATAAAAGCCTTCTTGTCATAAAGTGAGAATAATGGCAAAAAGGAGAACAAAGATCGGTGTGTTTTTTTATTTTATTTTCCAAGGTCCTCATTTTATGTAAGATTATCTGAACATTTAGCCATTGGAGAGCTTCTGTTAATATTTAGAATTTGTATAAAATATATTCTTATATTGCATGAATTGTGCAGGCAATTATTTTCCCCGTGACACTGTCAAAGTGAAAGCTGGATGTTGAAAAATCTGGATAGAATGAGTGTTGATGCTTTTGAACTTTGGTGTTGGAAAACACTCCTGAGAATACCATGGATAACCAAGAAAACAAACAAAGGCTTTATAGTAAATACGAATCCAGAGTTCTCACACAAAGTACAAACTACTAGGCCTAAATTATCATACTTTGGGCACATTATGTAAAGATCTAGCTCTCTAGAGAAGTCTATAATGCTGGAAAAGGTGGAAGGAAAGAGAAGAAGATAAACAGCAAGATTGATGGACTCAATATATATGCAATTAGTGCATCATTGGAAAACCTGAGGGACTAGGTTGGGAACAGACTATCCTGAAGAAAATGTAGCTACATGGTTACTAAGAGTTGATACTGACTTGATGGCACATCATCATCATCATCATCACCCTTCCATGTGAGGGTAGAATCTATGTTAGTTCTGTTCCTGGTATGGTTCACTAAAGCTATTTTTATATCCTTACATCAGCAAACATTTCTTAGCTTATATTGTATTGCATCATTTCATTGAAATATATTCCTCTATATCTTCTAGTACAGTGTTGGCAAACCACGGGAGAGTGCACGCGCAGGGAGAGCGCTGGAAACTGGAAGAGCAGCTCTGCAGTGCGCATGCGGGAGAACGCCAAAAACTGGAAGAGCAGTTCCCTGCTTCCAGTTTCTGGCATGCATGCATGCGCGAAGATCAGCTGGCCAGCACGCATCTGTGCACCAGAACCCAGAAGAGCAACAGGCAACGGCTGGCATGCATGGAGACATGCCACTTCCGGCATGCGTGCCATAGATTCACCATCACTGTTCCAGTATTTTAACAACTTTCCATTATTTTCTTACCCAGGAAGGAAATATACTGTACTTCCACAGGAAGGCTGTGCAGAGAATGGTGAGGATGGTAGAAAAAGTTCTTGGAAGTTCACTTCCTTCGGTCCAGGACATAGTATGTAAATTATGCTTGATCAGGGTCCGCAGTATTATCTTGGACACTGCAAATTCTCTCCATGATTGGTTTTCTTTGTTATCTTCTAGAAGGAAGCTTTGTGGTATCCAAAGCAGAACAACTAGATTCTGTAATAGCTTTGTACCATATAGAATCAACCTTGTTAACCCTCAAAGCTCTTTTTTCTGCTACGTTTTCAAAATGGACTGTGATGTGTGTGTGTGTGTGTGTGTAATATGTGTGTGCATGTATAAGTATGTATATAGATACATAGATATATAGATATATTCTTCTGAAAGTGGGCATCAGAATTTCATTTTTTAATGTGTGCCAGTGTGTTCACAGAAAAAAAGCGACAATAAAGGTTATCTTATCTTATCTTATTTAGTTTGTTATATGAGTCAGGAGGAAGCACTTATTAATATTTATATAGCTGCCCAACACAATGTGATTCTAACCAGCATACAAGAAAAACATCCACAACAAACACAATGTAATAAGTAAAATAACCAATGCATACCGTTTCCCCGAAAATAAGACATCCGCTGATAATAAGCCCAATCGGGCTTTTGAGCACATGCGCTAAAATAAGCCTCTCCCCCGAAAATAAGGAACTCAGGTAAGATGGCAAGAGGAGCCCCATCTTGCTCCACATGCCCCAAAATAATAAGACCTCCCCGAAAAGAAGGCCAAATGCTTATTTCAGGGTTCAAAAAAATATAAGGCAGAGTCTTATTTTGGAGAAAACACGGTAATTAAAACAGTAAAATGACAACCAATGTAAAAATATACTACAACTAAAATCCAAAAGGGACTCCAAATTAAGTAATCAAGAATAATTAGCACGACACAGCACAACTATTCTCTAAATGTGGAAAACAAAAACAAGCACAAAAAACATACTCAATTTATTGGTTGAATTGAACTTTAGGTAGTTTAGGAGTAAGAAAAAGAAAGGAAATTCCGTATCTCTAAACAGACATATTCCCTCAAAGAGAAACCAAACCAAGCTCCACAAACAACCAACTCATGCCCAGAAGAATAGCAATGCTTTTAAAGGCTAAAGGGTGAGAAGACACAAGAGTCCAAAACACACAAATGTTGGGAAAATGCAAAACTTTTATCTCTACCTTGGCATTGAGCAGGAGGAAAAGCATGTGCTCGGGAGTTGCCTGTGCCCTCCATTGAAGCACCTCAGACAGAAATTGATGCTGCAAAAAGGAAAAAAAATAATCAGTAAGTTGTAGAGCACGGGTGTCAAACTCGCGGGGTCACGTTGTCATCATGTGGCACATCGTGACCTTTTTTCCTTTCGCGGAGCTGGAGTGTGTGTGGTCTGCATGTGACACACCCAGCTTGCGGGCCACCAGTTTGATACCTAGAGGCAGTTTTAGGTTTGATGGGGTAGTATTAGCTCACTGTTGATTAAAAATAATTCCACAGTGGACCGAGATGTTATCGAAAGCATAAGATTAAATTGGGGAGTTGGTGTGGTTTGAATGATGATCTCTATGAAATGCAAGTGGAGAAGTACAGCAATGTGAAAAACCCACTCAGCCACATGAGCAAAAATTCTAGAGACAAGCTAGTGGAAGCACCTGACACCAATATTTAATAATTATCTGACACGTATCAGTGGAACCACCAACTTAACCCATTTCAGGATGCCTGAGACACTGTGCCTTTGCCTCTTACTCCTTAACAGTCCAGTATAACAACAAATAGCAATGGAAGGGAGTTTAACAGCAAGACTTGGCTGCACTTGTCCAGGGCCACAAGCCAATCCAATGATACAGATCTCTTTCACACCCATTGAGTGATGTGTGTACATGTGTGATATAATATTGCCTTACATTCATTAAGCCATTTTGACTATTTGCCTAAGCAAAGAAGCAGATGTCCTTTTGTGAGTAAGAGAATGACATCAACGATTCTTAGAATTTAAGGAGCAGGAGAAAAGCACACACAGAAACATGATAAGGTTTGCAACAATGGCCAGGAATATTACAGCATTTTTATTTCAGAAGTAAACTACTATTGGCTTTATTTTAAAGAATTGGGGAAGTGACAGTTCAGACTCAGGTTAGAGCAATCTGTTGCTATGCCATTTGCTCTTTGTGGTAAATGAAAAGAAACAATCAGATCGTAAGCTAAGAGTTTTGTATTGGTTCTGGTCTTACCCAACGTTAGCTTCTGCTCCTTCCCACAACTTTTGGTCCACAGCTATCTGATTTTGAGAAAATGCATTTCCCAACATAAAAAGTAACCGCTATCCTTCCTCAATTCGCGAAAGGGCCAAGAGGAAGTCTGGAGAATGTGGCAGAGATACTCACCTTTCTCACCAGGTCATTCTCTTCTATCTGTCCCAGATCCCTCCCAGAGGCCTGTGCAATACGCTTCCCTGCAACCAGGTTCCCCACCATCACAGAGGCAGGACCAACACCTGCTGGCACATACCAAGATATAAACACTTAGGAAAAGAAGGCAATTAACAGTATTAAACCCTGTTTTCCCCAAAATAAGACATTGCCTGATAATAAGCCCAATCAGACTTTTGAACGTATGGCAATAAGGCCAAGCGCTTATTTCAGGGTTCAATAAAATATAAGACAGGGTCTTATTTTCGAGGAAACATGGTACATCAATAAAAATTACAATGTAAGTGTCATGAAACTTTTTTCTTGCTTCAATCATGTATTTACTTTTAATTCCAAATGAGCTTTGCATCAGAAAAAAATGCTTGAAAATAATAGAGTCATGTCTGATGCACAACTTCAGAGCCTGTCCACTGACCTGCTGCCATGAAGATATGCCCCCAGCTACTTATCCAGGATATAAAAATAGGGGCCCACTCCTTTTCCATTATGACAAGAAACATTTTCACCAATACCAAGAACTTTTAATCCACTTAAGAGAAGTTTTGTCTAATTACCTGGTTGTTTCTGCCTGGGTTTAGGCAGATTTGTTACACACGTGTGTGGGCACATGAGAATGTTACACGGATGCAATGACCCTTCCAGGAAGTGCTGTTTGGTTTGAGATATATGAATCCCTCCCAGAGGAGTTTTTGGCAAAGTATTTGCTGGAACAAGAGCGAGGCAATATACTCCAACTTGGTGAATGCTGTCAATTGCCTAAGAACCAAGAAAACAAAGGTTGATATTCTAGAACTGTGAAGAGATATTTGTATTTTTTACCTAGATAACTCCAGAAAGGAGTAGACAAATTCTCCAAGTACTGAAAAATAAGTTGTTAAAAAACAAGCTTTTACAAGTTGTCAACTTATGACAAGTTACTTACTGACTGCCTGAAGTTACGATGGAGTCCCCCAAAAAGTACTTACAACCCAGATTCAAACTTCTCATGGCCATCCCCCCCCCCCACCGGTCATATGATAACTGCATTTTGAGCAGTCAGCAATCAGTTCACGTTAATGGCAGTTTTCAGCGTTCCATGCTCATATGACCGTGATTTGCAAATGTTTTTTTGTAAACTGGCCTTTACTTCTAGTTTATGGCCATAACCACCAATTGTGCAGGAAATGACCAGGCTGAGCTCGAGGGAGGAGTCAATTGCTTCATAAGTTACGAACAAGTCCCTGCATGCCTGCAAAAGATCTAAGTCCAGGTCAATGGTTGCTACTGCCCATCTATTGAGAGAGAGAAAACACAAGTCTGACCTGCAGTACACGACTCATCCACTGAAAACTATCTTCTTCAGAAGCATCAGGCCGTTGTTCAGCTACCACCACAATCCTTTCATCATAAAACACAGTCACAGAGAACACAGCAATCCTTAAAAAAGAAACAGAGGAAAGGTTGTACGGGCTCAGTTGCCTTACAGAGTTGTGTCCCCAGTTTTACCTCAAATGGTGTCTGGGAGATATGCAAACAATCAAAACTGCATGAGATTACCAAATGTTAAAGCATGTTAGAGTAAGAACATGAATTCTCATGAAATGCGATGGCATTATGAAGTTTCAGTATTTTTTTTTTTAATGATTGAGAGCAGGGTGATGTCCTCACTACACCCTTTACAGTAAAAATCCTTGGCACAATATTTTTTGGGTGTGTGTTTTTTTTGGTTTCAATCAAACAGATGGCAGCCTGCAATAGTAATTGCCACATATTTTGGACTGATATTTTTAATGAAATAAAAATCAAGAAATCTGTTATCTGTACTAAAATTATTAAAGCTGCCAATTCGAAGGGGAAAAAATGGGGAGGTTATAGGTAGCAGCCATGCCTATAGCAATACTGGGGCTGAATCAGTGGTGGATTGCTCCCACTTCTGTCCGGTTCTTTAGAACCAATAGTAAAAGTGGTGGGAGGCTCCGCCCACCCACCCAGACATCATAATTGATGATCCGTGCATGCGCAGAAGCGTACGTACACGCTCCCATTGCAAACCGGTAGTAAAGGTAAGTAGAACCCACCCCTGGGCTGAATCCTGGCCTATGTTTATTCTATATAAAAAGGGCAAGTGTTTTTCTGTGGGTCCTTGGTGCTTTCTGAGCTTCCTTGGTTTCTTGCAGACATTTCATTATCCAAACTAGGTAACATCATCAGTGCTAGTAAGGAATGCTGTTTGCTATCAGTTTACATTCTGGTGCCTTGTGTGTCTGTGTGGGTGGGGGCGGTTTTAAGAGATTCTTTGGTTGGGCTGTTTACTGATGGCTCTTTGGCAGTTTCTTGATTGGGGTATTGCTTACTTGATTGTTAGTCTGAAGTTAACCTTGGAGTTAATCTATGCTTATCTGAGTGCTGATTACTGGTGGAGAGATACTAGAGACTTTTTGTTCTCTTTGGGACTGGTCTTTTTCTGCTGCATTTGTTTGAGGGTGGTGGTAAAAATAAAATGATTTCTGTCAAATGTTTGGGAGAAAGAGAATGTTTTACAAAGAAGATACAGTTCTTCACTTATTAATCCTCCTGCAAGTCTAGATGGAGATTTAAAAATGGTCCCACCATCCCGTCTTTTTCTGGGTTGCCTGACCTGTGGACCATTCTTGGTGAAAGCTGGAGTGGCAAATGGCAGATTCTTCTTTGCTTCTTGTTTTTCAGGATGGGAGACATTGAGCCCGGAAGACATTAAGAAGGGCTACCTCAGGAAAACCCAGCCTACTCTCAGAAGAAGATAAGAATCTGCCATTTAGATGACCAAGAGACTGCTTTGGATTCATAGGAGAACGTTACTAATTGAACAGGCTGATTCCAACAATCGCCTATCAAAAAAATAATGTTATCATAGTATTATTTAGAGAGATGTAGACTAACCTTCCTCTGTAAACCGTCTTTAGGGATTCAACTGCCAATCCAGTGGCCACAATGTCATCAGCATTATGTCTGCGTCCACTAACAATGAGCATCCCATCTATTTTTCCAACCACAAATACCAGACTGCCCTATAAAGAAAAAAGAAAAAATGCCTATCACAAATGTCAAATGCTTCCCTTGCCTTTTATAAAATGTCTTTTATTTTAGCCACCATCCAACTTTGCTGGAATGTAAATTCCCCCCTTGCACCCCCTGTTTCCACACCCTAGAAATATCTACATTTAAAAGAATTTTAAAAAGCATTTACTATTTATGACAGATATAAGAAAATATATCCAGGCAAAGGAACATAAGACTGTTTATAAAGGCTTATGGGTGAGTGGTAATGAGTTGCCCTACAAAAAACAGAAATGCAGCACTGGACTAATTTCTAAATCATGTACCAGGCTATTCCAATTTAAAAGCACAGAATGTGTATTAAGACAAAATGTGATATGCTTCTGTATTCTGCATACAATGGAAAGGGAGGTCGGATTATACTTTTCTTTGTTGTGGTTGCTACTTCACACTCAATGAAGGAATAAGTATGCACCAAAACTCCTAGTTATAACTGATATATCTGAGAGCGGGGGGGGGGGGCATCTTAGAGGTGTCACCAAAAGCATTCAAAGCATACGATGTATCAGCCACTCTGCTCATTTAACAATATGTATATAGTCAATAGTTAAACTCGGATTCACATTCCAGTTTATGCATGCCAGCTTCATAGGCTCTACTTGTGAAATGTCACTGACCATTGATGTGCAAAGCAGTGAATAACTGCATATATTGATGACAAAGGCTGTGAAATGTATGTCTGGGCTCTAAAGAAGTGGAGGATAAGAGAGAACTCAGCGTCAACCTAAAGGTTGACACACAATAATAATCATCGTAATACAGGCAATTGAAACGTACAGGCCCAACAAACCCCAGCAAGCCAGATCGCACAAAAGGCACATCTCCCACAGGAGAACCAGCTGAATTCACTGGGAAGACCTGGAAGAAGAAAAAGATTGTTGGTGATCGAACGGCCAAAGCATTTTTGCCTGGAAAAAGACAAAACAGCTGAAAAATCTGTTCTTTTTACTGCAGCACCTTTATCAATTTAATCACAGCACTGACATTTTCCAGAATTGATTATCCTTGAAAATAATTTGAAATGTGATTGAAAAACCCTGAAAACAAGCAAGTTAACAAAAAGATTTCATAGTTAGGCGCAATAAAACTGGAGACCAGGAAAGGATTCCAGACAAGGTGAGCTTCTTCCTTGCAGAAGTCTTTCCTTGGGTATCTACAATCATCCTGAACAGAACCCTAAATTGCAAGACCTTCATTTTCAGAAGAAATTAACAAGGGACGGCTTGCCAGCAGGAATGTCTTAGCAAGGAAAACAGAGGACTAAGCAACTGTTGTTCATAGATTAGGGAGCTCCTGTATTTATTCCCATTGTACTTCTTTGTTTCTTAACAACCAGAATGAGAAATTTCCAGCTGTTAAGAAATGCTTAATATTTTGATGGTGCCCAACTGTGCAATTAATTAGTTTCACAGGATAGACATCCAATGTAAAAATGTAAGACTTACAATACATCACAAAGATTCTTATGTAAAAATATATTATGCTCAATAAACTTCCTTCCAGCATATTAACACACCAGCAGTATAGCCATTCTAAATTGGCTTCAAAGTGATTAACAACACTTAAAACTCACAATTCAGGTGGATAATTAATTTTCTCATTTTAAGTAATATTTCTGGTTCGGTATTAATAGTATGCTGTCATATCATAAAAATATTTTTAACTTTAACTATAAACAAATCAGTGGACTCACTGGTATTGCTTAATATGAAACCTGAAAGCCCTTTGCCTCTCCAGTTATTGCTTAAATACTGAAAATTAAAATGATATAATTTAGCTGTTCAGAGCACAGATAACACACTTGAAATTTCAACTAAAAGAGAGCTTCAGAAAATAGCAATAGCACTTAGACTTATATACCGCTTCACAGTGCTTTATAGCCATATCTAAGCGGTTCCCAGAGTCAGCCTATTTCCCCCAACAATCTGGGTCCTCATTTTGCGGACCTCAGAAGGATGGAAGGCTGAATCAACCCTGAGGCTAGTGAGATTTGAACTGTCAAATTGCAGGCAGTCGGCAGTCAGCAGAAGTAGCCTGCAGTACTGCATTCTAACCACTGCGCCACCGCGGCTCTTAAACATTCACTTTCAACAACATTCACTATCAACACTGCAAATTAGCAATACAACAGACCTGTTCCAAACGGCTAACTGAACGAAACCAGATATAGTCCAAGTCAAAACAGAAAATGCAATTTGATTACTGTACCTCAAACGTGTTCTTGGTTACTCCACTCAGCCCGTAATACATCATCCCTCCTGTTCTGGCGCTAACACAGATTTCCCCAATCTCATCTGTCTTGCAAAGCTGAGGGGAGCCATCTGGCTTCACGATACACATCATTCCTAGAACAAATCACATGCTACTATGAAAGTCCTCACCTGACACAAGGACAGGAATTTATCTGAAAATACAGAAGATATTTAAGAAGACAGGAAATGAAATACAATGGGAGCTGAATGCGTTCCAAGGATTCAGTGCACAATATGGTTGCCTATTATATAGAAAGCAAACCACATATTTAAATCAGTGTTAGTGCCCACAGATGTATTTGCTGTTTAAAACATTTGAGTCAAACAAAGCACTTGGACATTTTTTCTCCTGCCTGAAAAAGCCTGCTTCCGGAATTCTGTTCATGCAAAAGCTATTTCACTTACTCTGCATATTTTCAGACTTCTGCACACAGGATAGGAGGAAGGGGCGGAGATGGAGAATTAGTTGCAAGCATGCGGGAAGACCCAATAGGGCCCTAAAAGCAAGGTAATGTGAACCCTAAGCAGAAGAAAGATTAGGCAAACACAATGTCCCATTTTCTTACTCAGTGAATTAAATAAGCCTCAAAAGACTTGAATATCCAAGTAGATGAAGAGATCTGTTGTCAGCACGCAGAAGCTCAAGAGTGCAACAGCAAAGGATTATACCCAGCAGCTGGGGCTCCAGCAGTAGCAAAGTAAGCTATGTGGTTCGCATTATGGATGCTTTACTCCTATTATTTAGTTAATCTAAGCACACATTTCCTTTACTCTTCAACCAAAAAGGCTCTTAAAATGGCACACACAGTATTAATAGAAAGAAGGGAGCGCTCAAATCTACAATCTAAAGATTATATTCCACAAGACAGCCTATGCACGCAGATTCACAAGCACAAAAAGAAAGGGAAGGGAAAACGAAAGAAGGCAAGCTTAAATGCCGATTTTTAAAATTCAGTTGCAATTCTTAAAAGGAAACTCTGAAGTCAAACAGTTCGGGGGCAGGAGGATCCAAATGGAGCTTGTATCTTAGCAGGACCTTGAAGAAAGCAATCAGAGAGCCTGTGTAACTTATCTTTCCACTCCAAGGACACTTACCACCTGGCATAACATGACCAACATCCTGTATGGTGAGAGCAGAATTCTTATCTTCTGTATTTACACGAATGACGCCATAGCTCAGACCATTCATTGATAAGATAGCTCTTCCAGGCAAAGGTGCCCCAGGTACACCAGGTCTGAAAAGAAAGGCAGATGCCATTATGACCGCAAAGTTGTGCGAAGATGAATCAGAATCTATGAGTAAATCACTGGGTGTTTCGCCATACACTGGGCTAAATTTCCAACTCCCATTAATTTACAAAAGCTGCAAAAAAAAGGAACTAATTCTGCACCTGGCTCCATATTTTAAGGCACAATTTTGTAATTGAATCCACTTGCCTGGAGCTTTCCTACAGGAAAAAAGTTGAAGTTATCTCACTTATTCTTATCCCTACGCCATAAGGTAATGGACAGGAGGACACTGCTGGATTCCATCATTTTGAAATTATTTTCAAATAGCCAGGCTTTTCTAGTCATCTGAGTGTTTACAATTCCCATCAGAAACAAGTATTTGGAAAGGAACTGACACAGTAAATTCCACAGAATAATGGCTAAGGAGCCTCCTGTGCTTAAATTCATTTAGGAAACACACTTCTATTGAATGTTTGCTTTCAGGTAACGATAGCAAAAATTATAATCACTTGCTAGACTGTGAGAAAATTAATTATATGAGCAAAATGTAAGCTGACAAATATCCATTACAATCTTTAAATTAAATTACAGTATGCAACTGATTTTCATAGGATATGGATAACTGGAATCCCTCCCCCCCCAAAAAAATCCTTGATATATTCTGCATGAATACCAGTGTAAAATAAAAAATAGCAAAACAGAAAACATTATAGATGTTTTTATAGTTCTGCAATTTCATACTTTCATTACAAAAACATTTTTCATTCATTGTACTTTGTTCTCCATCAGAATTTTTGTCTCTCCACTCAATGTTCAGTATGGATGTATCGATCATAAAGCTGTTATAATGATTTGTCATACAAAGAGAAGATCAGTTATTTAATAGTGAAGTAGCTGTTCAAGAAATGAATCTAATTTTAGCTTCTGAAATGCCAGATAAAAAATGATACAGTACATGAAATGTAAATTAATAGTGTCTCTTTAGCAGATAATGGAAATGTCCTGGAAAAGCGAGATCCAATTTTACCTCCGGATAGCCACTGTCATTGCTTCAGGAGATGTAGCACAAGGACATATTGCCTCTGGTTTAAGCCCGTAGTTCTGGAATAGACTCAGGAAAGCATCACACGAGGACACAGACCCTGGAAAGCAATTACATTCTTATTTGAAATAGTGAATTAGGGCTTGATAACAGAAACACAAAGGCTTCTTTAAAAGCCATGATGACTGCTATTTATAAGACCTCTAAATGTAATTTGTTTTCTAAAAGATTTAATGCACTGCACATATGTGTAATTGCTATAATAGAGTACCTCTTTCTAAAATTAAACTGCTTCATTTAATTACAATGCTGTAATGTAGACCTGAACTTTGAGCATCTTACATCATCATTTGCAGAGGGATTGTCTGTAGATCAACCATGCACAAAGCTTAATAAACTCTTGCAGAAATAAAACTGCAAATGCTGGATTATGCAACGCAAAATCAAAATCACCTTCCACCTGTTTATTTTTTCCCTAGCATCCAAAAAGAAATTTACCAGAACTAATTTTAACCCCTAATGTAGAATGCAATTCTGAATAATGGCTTGCACAGCTAGAAGCTTTTACAGATTCTTTCTGAATCGTAAAATACAATTTCAAATAAGAGATTGCATCCTGTCCAGAAAAGAGCGACACACACATTTCCCTGCTGCAGTCTCCCTGCCTCCACTTGATCCAGAAATCATAACTGCATTCAAATCTCATTTCTTCCTACCACCATCTGGGCAGACAATTCATTAAGCCCACTGAGCAGCAGGAATCCCATGAAAATCTGTTGTTCATTTTTTTCAAAGACCTTTGGATCATTTCTCATATGCAATACAAACACAGTTAGGCTGGCCCTCCTGCTTCCTTCCCTTAGGTGGCCCATTAAAGCTACTTGGTTTTTAAAATTCCTTTTAGAGGAATATTTCCACCTTTCCCCTTTAATGATGCAATTTTTGTATGAATTCCACACAACTTTGATTTTTTTCACTGAGGATTGGAAGTAGAACGCAAGCTATTCACAATCTGAGGCTAAGAAGTGCTTTTATCGCTCCATCATTTATTTTACCACTTTGCTGATACCATTCAGCATGACACCATTTAACTCTTCTTAAGACAAGGAAAGGTAAAACTTGCTTCAGGGACTGCCATTTCACTCTCCTTTGTCTAGCAAAAGTGAGCTTTGTATACAAAGCAATCTCATCTATTTATTACTCGTATATAAATATATTAAAATAAAATATAATGCTCTGGATGTTGGCTTTAGTGATACCATCTGCCCTGAACACTTAGGAAAGGTAGGTTAGAAATCCTTCACAAAATAAAAAGTCAGAATCAAAGGAAGGTCCTCATCGAATGCTGAGATACTGAATCTAATCTGGTAGCCCTTCAGTCTTCGATGAACTGTGCAAATTCAAACCCTTGCATTGTTCATCAAAGACCAAAGGGCTACCAGTTTAGATTCAGCATCTCAGTGTTCAATGCAAGTGTACATTATTTAAATGTTTGCCATACGTTCATAAAATGTATGACAAACAGCCTGTATAACAGGACTGTGGAAAAAAGCAAACAGCTGTTTAACACACATTTGCCTTTCTATTTTTGTAGTTTGAAAGGAATGGAGAATGAAAAATGAATACACATTTTCAAGGAGGATGCAGTCTCTTCTTTGGTGAATGCCCAACCCTTTCACTCATCCTCTCACTCATACAGACATCAGAGAAATTCAGGGAGAAAATCTGTTTAACAAGCAGGCAATACTATCAAGGCCTACTCACAAGGATTAGCACCATCAGTTACAATCAGCATCCGTAGGGAACTTAAACTGACATCTCTTTGGTCCCGGTGAGCCATCATGGCCCAGTGCAAATCTCGACATTTCACCAAAGCTACTTTAGCTGCAAATCCAGGACAGAAGAGAAAGTAGAAATCAATACACAGAAACACAGGCATATTTATGAGAACCAACCACAAGGATGTTCTCCAAATCTGAAAAACAAATGAAAAGGTTTAATATATGGATCCTTTTTTAGAACCAAGGCAGACTTGGGAAGAGGAAATTTGTTTACCAAAAAGATTTAGGACTATTTGGTGAAAAAAGTAAGCAACCTGGGAAAACCAAAGCAGTGATGGAGATGGATCATGGGTCCTGGTAATGTGCTTTTAACTTCAACATCTATTGTCAGCCCCGCCCCATCCCCTCCCTCCGAACATCTGTCTATAAGAGAACTGGGACAGGATTAGATGTCTCTTGAGAGTTCTTAAACATCACCTGCCCCATTCATTCTTGCAGGTGCTAAAAATACTAGAGATAATCAATCATGCAATTCAATATCCACACTACCTTTGTGAGTGTGAACCCTCTGTGCCCAAGAAAGAGGGCAGGTTTTCATCACTGCATAGGGCACGCTGACAGTGTGCAGCTTGTTCATTACACTCTGAAAAAAACAAAAAGTGATACTATTGTTACCAAAATAACAACAAAAGATACAGATCAAAAAGTACTTTACCCAGGAAGACAAACAACAACAACGCACAAGTCCTAAAAACTTTTATGCACACCTGAAGCTATGTTTCCTGATCATCAGAAGCTTCTGTTCAGATTTGGGTCATTATTTCAAAAGCTGGATCCCCAAACAGTTTTGCTCTGCACACTGCATTCGTTTGTTGAAATGTCAAGTGTTGCCCCAGTAAAGCATGCTGTAGTGTGACATTTCCTACTTCAACCGAGGTCTAGATTGGCACCAATCAAATACAGAAAACAATTCCCCTATTTCAACAGATTGACTCGGTATAGACACAAATTCCACAGGGCCCAGTTATGTGTGAAAACCCACATTCTCTACCTGCACCAGGGCCTTGAGAGAAGCTTTTCAAGCTTTTAGTGAGAATCAGAGTGATTGCTTTCTAATACATTAAATGAACTGTTATAAGCCGAGAACTACCTATATAGTTCCCAAACTCCTAAAATGGGCTTTGGCTAGCCTAATCTCCATCAGCCTTCTTTTACATAGAAAACTTTATTATTTAGACAATGCCCAGATTGTCTTTTAGGGATGCAACTATTTCATGTTTCATTATAGATCATTCTATTACATGGCCATAAGTGTGATAATCTTCCCTGAGCATTGTTTCACAGAAAAATCTCAATGCAAACACAACAAAAGAATGAAAGAAATATACCTCAAGGAATAGAAACATCTTATTCTAACTTAGAATACAGAGGGAGGGAGATTAACTTACAAGTGGGCAAATCCAGTGCCCATTGCCACTCTCAGCCCCCCAAAACAGTTTGATATGACCTTCTGAGGCTTCTCTGGCCATACCACCACCATTTGGTGGGGGAACTACTATCTGTCAGCAATCAAAATAATCTGTGACATTTTGAGCAGGGGAATACATGAATACCATAATGGGATCCCACAAAAATTAAAACCTGTAAAAACAGATATCTCAGCCCTTTTCCACATATATGATGTAGCTCCGTGTTGGTTCCTCTGGAGCTACCACCATCTCAAAAAGAAAAATTAAACAGTGTTATGGTCACCAAAAGGTTGTCCATCTCTTATTCTAAGTAAAAACATTAATTACAAGATCCCTTTTTCAATTGTTCATCAGACCATGATCATGCCATTTTTAAAGGTTCCGTCATTTTTAACACTAAGCTTAGTTTTAGTGGTACTTATGAAAATACCCTCAAAAGACTGACTCACCGTTAGCATGCTGTGCCACAATCCTGCATCCTTTTTAAAATCCAGGACATTCACTAGCGTTTCACCTAAAACAAATGTAATAATATTTACTTTTGAAATTCAAAATACACAACTCTGCTGCAAAAATTTGGTTCTTTTTATCAGAAGAAAAATGAAAAAGCCTATAGTTGTCTTTGGTTTCAACTTCTATAAGAAACTTGGGTTACAGTCTGGTATTAGCCTCTCTTCGGCATTCATCGGAGGGGGCAAAGATTGAGTAAATGATGCAAACACCACCCTTTTTATACTTGCATCACAAAAGTCCACACAGGTACTTAAGAGAGAGTACGTGCATTGTGACATCGCAATGAATGTTTTGTTATTTTGACGTCATCATGAATCGGCACAGAAACCAATGCAAATATATAGCTTCAGTAAATATTTCAGTGGAAAATTAGCAAATTTGACTTAGTCCTTAGGCTACAAAATGGGAGATCGTGAGTTCTAGTCCCACCTGAGCCCTGAAAACCAATTGGGTGACTTTGGGCCAGCCTCTCTCCCTCTCTCAGCTCAACCCAACTCACAGGGTGGTTATGGGGGAAAAGAGGAGGAAGAGAGTGTTTTGGATATGTTCACTGGTTTCAGTTAGTTGTATAAATAATAAAGGCAGGATACATAAAAAGAAAATAAATATCCTCAGTGAAAATTGCAATCAGGAACCAGGAAAGCTTGTATATGCTCATCTGGCAGATATGTATTTATTTGTTTGTTTGTTTGATTGATTTATATGCTGCCCATCTCATTATTACGTGATTCTGGGGGTTATGGAAGAAAGGGAAAAAATTCACATATTGGCCTGCATTGGTAATAGCAATAAATACCTCTGGGATTCCAACCAAAAAAAGGTTAAAACAGTATTTCATTTATAAATAACAAATTTTATTTTAATTTCTTTGAATTTTGCATATGTTTTCTTAAAATTCAGCACACTTGAAATGAAAGAGGCAGGAAGGCAATATGTCTAGAGAAAATAAAATATCCTTATCAAAATATAAATGGCTATTACTAGCAGCCCCAAACTGTTTCCCAGAATAATTTATACCGATATGTGATTATGCAGACAAGAACTATGCACACACACACACACACACACACACACACACACACACACAGAGGTAGATAGGTAGATAGATACAGACAGACAGATATAGATATAGATATAAAAATAGCTGGAACTTGTATTTTTAGAATAGTTCGTAATATATAGCTATAGATAAATAGATAAATAGATAAATAGATAGATAGATAGATAGATAGATAGATAGATAGATAGATAGATAGAGATAGATAGATAGAGATAGAGATAGACAGATAGATAGATAGATAGATAGATAGATAGATAGATGATAGATAGATAGATAGATAGATAGATAGATAGATAGATAGATAGATAGATAGATATAGATATAGAGTATGTAGTATGAGAAGTATCATAGGGCTCACCTTCCGAGTAGTTGCATGCTTGAGACAGAGCCTGACAATGAGATAAGAGAGCAATTCGGGACACAGTTACACCCATCACGCTCCCCTCCTTGCTGGTCTTATACTGGAAAAAAAAATATTAACATCGTCAATTAAACTTCCTCTATCCGGAATCACTATAGTTATAGTTACATCATGATTCATAAAGATACATTCATTTGGTCTTTCTCTCTTTTCATGATCATGCTTGTGTGCTTGTGTAGTGCAGTCCACCTACAAAAGTACTCAGTGTTGATCACAATGCAAAAAATGTAAGCCTGGATTTTCTTCCCTTACATCATCTTCGTTCTAAATAAATGTAGGAAATTTGTGACGTAGGTTTCTGCAATTCTTAGCACAGAAAAGATCTACCAGATAAAAAAAAATAGGGAGAGGGAATCTGCTATAAGAGTAGAATGTTTACTTACACTGTAAGGTTAGCTACTAGTTCAGCAAACGATACATTCTCCATAAAGCCCAAATCAGATAAAGCACACCAAAATGCTGCTATACTGGAAAGGTATGCAATTCTTGATTTTAAACATGCTAAATATTGAGGTGGTGTTCAATAATTCTTCCTCCTTGGTTCCAGATGAAGTGTGTTTTCTATGTTTAAATATTTGTGCCATATTTGTTAATCCCCTATGAGACATGGACTGAGATTATGAACAAAATCTAAATTAATCTTAAAGCACACCTTTTCAAGAAAAAGAGGACATACCTGCTGCATAAAATATTTGCAATGACCTAAAGGTATTAAGAATCGTAACATATTTTATTTTGTCAAATCCCATTTGCGCCTATATACCTCAATATAAGCTGGCTCGGTCCCTGCATTTGAAATGTTGGGCTGCCAATCCTTTGGTGTTTTGGAGAGGTACTTGGAATCTGTAACTACCCACTTGAGCCTTGGCCAACCTAGAATCAAAAAAGAAACTCAAACTTTAGGTCACAAGCTGTTAGGGTTGCATTTATAGTACAAATCATGGGGACTTGGCTCATTCAGAAGCAGCTTGCTACCCGCAAATTCATTTCCCCCCTTTTCTTAATGTCTGATGTCTAATCCTCAGGAAAAGTTAATTTAAAAGGAAACAGGCAATAACCATACATAGACTGAGTCCTATGTATACAATACATAGACAGAGTACAGATTACTGTGAACCACAAAAGGAATGTTGAAATTAGGGTTGTCTCAGAAGACCGGCAGATTTCTCAGAAACTCTCTTTGCACAGAAATAATTGTGATAATGAAAGTCTTTTTTAAAAAAATATTTTTCCATAATTGTATCGGATGAAGTTGCTATGCACCAGCTCTTTACAAATGTGAAACTGAGAAAAAAAACCAGACCATATTATTTTCATAGCATGAAGTGATACTCAATGTGTAAGCTATTTAGGGCTTCACTATTTTGTGTTCAAAGCCACAGAACAACAAGACAATGTACCGTATTTTCCGGCGTATAAGACGACTGGGCGTATAAGACGACTCTCCTCAGAGCCGTTTAAGGCTCGTCAGAGCCTTATGGGCTGGTCTGCCTGGTTACAGGAGAATGAGACCCGGCGTATAAGACGACCCCCGACTTTTGAGAAGATTTTTGTGTGTTAGAAAGTAGTCTTATAGGCAGGAAAATACAGTATTTCCAGTTTGCTCCCATTATGAAAGATATTATGGTTGGTGGGCTCAACAGCAGAAGTAAAGATAGTTCTGATTTTTGAGGCCTAACAATCTAATGATTCCTCCGCTAGAGGAATGACAGATGCTATATATTTTTGTGATAGTTAGATTCATAACCTGCTTATGCCAAGTACACTTACAATTAACCATATTTAGGTCAATTACTTTATTTATTCTACAACTGGTGGAGAAGTAGATGTAGGCAACCATTTTCATTACTTTTTAAAAAATATATTAAAAAACATTTTAAATATAACAAACCCTTGAATTGCACAATTTCTCCATTTTGTGTTTTGGGGAGTCCCTTCAGGCAAACTTCGGTGGTGAGGGCCAAAGCAATGCCACAACTACCCAACAGAAAGCCAATCTGCTGACCACCAGCATCCTGAAGAAAAGGAAGGGAACAACTATGATTTGCAGACTAGTAACCAGTGTCACTTTTAACCACACAAAACTTATATTTTAGTAAAGTACTACTAAATGGATAGTAACACTGGGACATTGTGACAGAGAAAATGCACCTATCCAGATTGTGGTTTGAGAATAATATCAATTGTAGAAAAGCATAAAATTCCCCAAAATTTGACTCTTTAGTAAACACAGCTTGTAATCTGAATTGCAATCTCTTTAATAAGAAAAAGAGTTTCAATAAAAGTTGATTTTCAGACTATTGTTCAAATTAAATAAATTTGTTCTTTTGTCATAACAATTAACATAGCTATTGAATAGCCTACTTTTTTCACGGTTCAATCTTAATTTTATTAAAACTGAAATGTGTAAAAATGTCAAACTTTAAACAAGCACAATAATGTTTAAACCATAATAACAATGACCGAAGGATCTACCCTTCCCTTATGTGACTACTGTACTGTAAAATTCAATGGAATAAACAATAGACACCAGTGTCCGCACTATTTTATTTTAACAAAGTGCTTAATTCTGAGATTCTTCTCCTATTTCACACTTTATATGCATGCACAATAAGTATACAGGGAAAGATACCATGATTTTGTGAGTTTGTCTATATAATAGCTGTGAAATGGAGGACCACTTGAACGTCTCTTTGCAAGCCTAGGAACCTAGCAAAGGAACAATTGGTGGAAACCTCAAGAATGTAAACGCATCTAAGAGCAACAACTTGTTTGTTTCTTATTTGCACTCATGGCTTATGACTCTTCTATGATCAATCACTATTACCTTTCGAGTTAGAGGCACCTCAATTGGCACTGGGAGGACTTCCGCCAGCAAACAGCCATAGAATGCCACCATAAACATAACAGGATCATTGTTGGGATAAACAAGGGCTACCTGTGATTCACAAAAATACTTCATTAGAGAAAGAAGGGAAAACAGCATTCATGTTTTGACCATTACTTTTAACAAGTAAAAGTGGATATTTTAATTGAACAAAATACACGAGTAGCTTTCACAAGGTTATTCACACAAAATAAACAGTTCTAGCAATTATAATAGATGGGTTATACAGATAGTGCTTGGCTAACAACCACTTGTACATAAAGTAACTTACGAAAGTTTTTCATACTTATGACCACTGCAGCAATCCTCATGGTCACATAATTAAAATTCAGACAGTGTGCAACGGTCTGAATTTGACTACTGCAGTGTCCCAGGGTCATGTGATCCTTTGTCACCGTCTGACAAGCAAAGTCAATGGGAAAATGGTGGGGGTTGGTTTTACTATATTATAGTATATTAATTTATTTGATTCTTTTTTATTAGTTTTATTGATTTAAATGAAGTTTTATATTCTGTAAGCTGCCTTGAGTCACCATATGCGAATAGGTAGCAATACAAATTCAATAAATAAATAAATAAATAAATAAATAAATAAATAAAAAAAATCAGATTCACTCAACAACCATATTACTAATTTAAAGCTGAAGTGATTTTCTTAACAATGGTGACAAGAATGGTTGTAAAATGGGATAAAACTCACTTAACAACTGTCTTGCTTGGCAATGGAAATTTTGAGCTCTTTAAGTCACAAACTATCTGTACCTAAAACTGGTTCCCAAAGTTCTGGCCAACCCAGCACCTCCCCCTCCAGGCAGCGGTGGGACTGCCAGATTACTGTCACTAAGCAATGCAGTCACATGACATCATGTTTTACAACCGCATCACTTAGCAATGAAAATTGTATTCCTGATTACTGTTAAGTGACAACTACCTGTACACCTGATTGATCACTCTTGCTTATCATAAGAAGTGAGAGTTAGAAGGTAAAGCATCTTACCCTGTCTCCAGGTTTCAATACAGGCTCGTTTTTGGTGCCCAGCTTGTTCAATAGTGTATATGCTAATTTAAGGCTTCTGCTCCACAGTTTGCCTGGAATAAAGAGAAAAAGCAAACAACACATTCGTGGCATTAGCAGCAGTATTATATACATACATAATATTTATTATTTATCGAAGAAGTACATTCATATTTCAACCATGATATCTGACTCGGTTTGCAGTATGAAGGGGGAAAAGGTCACAAAAATTTAAATTCAGCAGCTAAACCCTGATAAATGCCTGAGAAAAATGATGTCTTAGGCACCATAAAAAGGAGCACCCACAGAATGGTTCAAGGTTAGACCACTGAAAAGGCTATGTGACCTTAACTTCCATTCACTTTGGCCCAAGTGCTTCGGATGAACAATCTTAATGAAGTAAATCGAGTTGTCCTGTGAATAAAATTGGGGTTGACAGCCGAGAGAGGCAAGAATTTTCTTAGCATTGTGTTCTTCCTTGTAATGCCAGCCAGAGAGTAACAGCTGCTGACCATCCCGAATGAGGCTTTACTTGCTATGGAGCAGAAAGTAGCCAACAGAGATGTTGTACACCCAATGATACACAAACATACATTTTTTTGCTATATTTCAAATAAAATCTAAACCTATCACAATTTAAATCTACAAAACAGAATAGTAACAGTGTTCTCATTACTTTGGATTATCGTTTTTTCTTTTAAGGTATCCAATCTGTATTGATCTGCTGACTACTTGGTGAAACTTAATATACAATTTGTGCTATGGTTATCATAGATGCAACTACTGGTATCTACTATAACTATATATAATCTATATATGCTGTATACATTAGACGAAAGCCTAACGTCCATGCAGGGCAGAATGAATGCAGATTAGCAAAACACTACTTCATCAATTAACTGCTTAATGCATCAAGCAAAGCAGATAAACTCAAAAAGATAGCAATAGCATTTAGGCATAAATACCTCTTCATAGTGCTTTACAGCCCTCTCTAAGCGGTTTAAAGAGTCAGCCTATTGCCCCCAACAATCTAAGTCCTCATTTTACCCACCACAGAAGGATGGAAGGCTGAGTCAATCTTGAGCCTGGTGAGACTCGAATTGCCAAATTGCAGTCAGCCAGCAGTCAGCAGAAGTAGCCTGCAGTACTGCATTTTAACTACTTTGCCACCGTGGCTCAATATAGAGATATGTACAGTAAAACATGAAGACCATCGAGCTAATGAAACTCACCGTATGTCAATGTGTAGACGGGTTTCCCAGAGACATCCAGGGCTGTCAAACAAGGACACTTGGCCTGTGTTGTTCCCCAGCGTTGCAGAGCTGCTTCTAAAGCAGGAGGCCAATTGCAAACTACACCCAAGGGTTCTCCCTTCACAGGTGTCATCTGACGTCCCTCAGGCCTGGGCTGATTAGGATCTGGCTGTGGAACTAGAAAGAAAACATCATCCAATCAAATGTTAAAACCATTCACAAAATTGAACAATGTTCTAAAAATGCTAATAAACTCTACATTCCTCCCTATTAGTGATGCAAAAGATTCCCTACTCTTCCCCTCCAATGGTTCTAATAATTAGGGTTTTGAAATCTATTGTTAAAGGCCAAAGCAATTTGAATATATTTGTTGCTAAGGAAAAACGTCTCACAATAGGAGATAGGAAATGCGTGTGCTTTCAAACCTAGAAAACCATATTGTTAATCCAACTGCATTTGGTAGAAACCTACTATTACGCTTGCTGCTGCTACTGTATAATTATACTGTATAGCATGAACCACATACTAGATGTAATATAGAATACCAAGGTTAAAATTCATATCCAGAAAATTTTAATTCTCAATCAAACAGGATAGAAATAGGGCTTGAGTTAAAAAATAATACAACAAAGATAGAAGAGGACAAGAAAAATTGGGACAAGCTGTCTGGTATTTAGAGAAGCAAAGAAGATTATAATTTTTAGAAATAAAGAGAAACTATTCCTTATATAGAGCAACAGGGCAGAAAATTCTGAAGTGGGAGTAGATGATGGAATAAGGAACAAAGAAATAACTATGCCAAGAGGAGACAAAATGTAAGTTATTAAATTTCCCCAACCCCCCCCCCAACATATCAGATAATTTTAATTCAACAAATTTGACTTTCAAAGAATATTTATTCTACATGAATATTTTTATAGGACAATATTACATCTGTCCATGAAAGCATGCCTTCTAAACACCCTTTTAAATAAACTTGGCATTGGAATCAACAGCTTCATATTCCATGTGCCCCTAGTCATTTAGTGGGTTTTCTGTTGATCTGAGATGGTTATCTCATAATTTTTTCTCAATACTTGGCCAAGGAAAAGACCTTTAATTAATTAATGGACTTTAAGTCTTAAAGTAAACATGCAAAAGTGAGAAAAAAGAGATTGAGATGCACTGGTATACGATAATAGCCACACCATATAGTCCATGGAAAGATACCCAATCCATATACCTTCCACAATTTCTTCAAAATCATCCACAAAGAACTCCTTCAGAGGTGGCCGTTTAGGTCGCTTCAGAGTATTGAGTAGCTGCTGGATTTTTGTGGAGACTCTGCTATTTACAGGGACACCTACAGCATAAGAAATGAGTTCAGTTCACCAGAAATACATCAGATACGAGCAAACGTAGACCTATAATAGCTGGGCTACAAAAATCTGGCTGACCACTTGACAAAAGAATTCCAGTGTTGTTGCCATCCAGATTTTTGCAAGGTTAGAAATGACAGCCATTGTAAAATATGGGTAATTGTAATTTTAGAGAAATTACATAATCTTTTGATATATAAAGATATATTTGGGATGAAGTCCAAATGTAGAGTAAACTGAATATTTCAGAAGATGTTTTCCTAATACCTGATTATTTTTCTGCTTTTCAAATCTACCATTAATATTGGCATCACACAGGATATATAGGTTTATTATGTCTTACGGTGGATGTTATCATAAGATACCTTCTATTTCTGCTAGGGCCACAAATCGTGGCATTTATCAATACTTTTCAGGCCTCAATTCCTAGCTGATCAGAAAAGTTTGGCTGAATGGATACAGCTGTATTCAAGGCTATTTTGCTAATACTGCCTTAAGACATGGCCACCAGAGGGTGCAAGGACAACTGAAGACTTATCAAAAGCTAGACAATTATCTTCAAAGGCTTTACATACTTCAAAAATCATTGCACAGCACAATTCTGCTATTCATTAAAGAACCCTCATTTCTTTTCAGGATTCTACACGAATGTGAGGGGGAAAAGTGTCTCTGCTTTAACAGTCACCTTTAATAAGTAGGTTCCTTAAAGCAGCAGGATCTTTTTTTCAGGTTTCAGTGGCAGGCATGAAAAATATTAAGCTGCTTCAGTGAATAGCAGGCAGATATACTTATGGTCTGAAGCACTTCTTCTGAATCATTTCCAAAGCATGAATAGCCTATCACATAAATACAGGCAATTCTTGTTTAATGCTCATTTGTTCAGCAACTGTTCAAACGTACAGCAGTACTGAACGATTGGCATGTACACTCAGGTCTCAAAATGTATACAATTTTTGTAAATTGTTATAAACCAGGGGTGTCAAACTCGATTTCATTTCCATTGAGGACCATATCAAGGTTGTGTTTGATCTTGGGGGGCTGGGTGGGCATGGCCAGGATGGGCGTGGCTAGCTCTACATCACTCATGTTGGGGGCACCTGTGGTGGCCAGGGTGGGGGCATCCTCCTGCAGCCCTCTGCCAGTGAAAAGGAGCTTGGGAGGGCCGCACACGGCCCTCCCAAGCTTCGTTTTCACTGGCAGAGGCTCCACAGGCTGGTCCTTCATTATTTATAGGGTCAGATCCAAGCACTCCATGGGTCAGATCTGGCCTGTAGGCCTTGAGTTTGACACCCCTGTTATAAATGGAATGTTTCACAATCTTTACGAAGCATTGTGAGAAGGATGTACATGGCATCAGAAAGAAAGCATGGCACGGCCAGCAGCTGCTTTGCATAGGGTCAGGTCAGGCATGCCTTGTCAGTGGTGGGAGGAAGATAATGAAGGTCAGCTGAGTACAAGACCCAGTGGAGTGTAGGTTGGTGGGGCAGCTGGGATTTTGCATTGTGGCCTCTTGGTAGCCAGCTGCAGCAGGAGGTTTGAGGTGGCACTTCTAAGTAGTGGTGGTGGTGGTTCTAAAGTAGAGGCCCAGGAGCAGTGGCAGCTGTTGAAAGCCATAGGCCTCTCTGTTTCAGCCCCAGTGTAACACTGCCATCTCTGCTGAGGAGTATCACTGTGCAGGGCAGTCAGATGGGCAGAGATGGTGCATGCAAATATAGCTGGTAAAGGGAAGCTCAAGAGGAAGCAGACTCTTACTGAGGCTTGGGTCTGGGAGGGACCAAGCTAGGAATGGCTAAAATCAGGTTGGGTCTTTATCTAATGACCAGCAAGATTCAATTAATGATGGCAATAGGGACTGCTAGGATTTCCATCTCTAAGCAATGTGGTCACATAACACACTGCTTAGTGACAGAAATTCTGGGTCCCAATTACCATTATTAACCAAGGATTACTTGTAGCAAAAGTCCTACAGCTACAATAATTTAGGGTGCCCCCCCCATCTTTAAGTAGGCAAACTCCATCAGAACAGGCGTTTTACATATAAAGTAGGACACTTAACAATTATACTTTTTTTAAAAAAACATGGAAAGCAGTTGCGCTGAAAAATGGGACAAAATCACTTCTCTAGAGATGGAACTAGCTCAATAAATGAGCAATATCAAAAACCATTTTTAAAAATACCACACATGGCTGTAGGAGTAAAACATATAAAGCAGTTGTTTTGCCTTTGTACTTTTGACCTCAAAAGGAGCAATCCAAATGTTTTAATAAATATGTTTAATTCACACATGTGAAATCAGCTATATTTTTTTGGCTGCAAAATTCGTTTCTAAAACAAACACAGTTTTCTAAAAACAGAAACAGAGCAAGGGTGAAAGAGCCATGCTATGACAAGCAGAGATCTCACAAAACAAAACAAGAAATCCTGTGGGAATTTAGGTGCAGAATTAAGAACTGGAAAAAAATTCTGCCTTTGGTTTCAGTGGTAGCAGCTGATATTGCACAAGTAACATACTTGTTTTACACAAATGTTAATACAAACTGCGACTGCAGAGAAAACACAATATGGGACTATCCAATATTAAAAAGACAGGCTCTGAAGTTCAGAATCCATCCAAGAAATTGTTCAAAAAATTGAATTTATTGCTGACATTTGTACTCTACTACACAGGACTAATTTTTTAACAGAAAGAAAACAAAACTTTTCCAATTTTATTTAAAAAAACAACTTCATTACTTATATGCCAGACTTTACTTTCTTAATCTTTTACTCCTATAGCCATTATTTGGTAATTAACAATGGAAAGAGATCCATAATACAGCTCGTTTCATTCTTCTTCTTCTTTAGAAAACACAATAAAAGTGACAGTAACTTGTGATTATTCCAACCATACATTCCTAGTCTTATCAAAGAAGTGTATTTTGTCCAATTCCCAGAAATATTGACTTATAAGCAGCAACAGGAATTCCACACAGTGGGACAACATGACAAATCAGACAGCAGGTTTTGGCTCTTCCCAGGGGTACAAAATCAAAGCAGCACCAATAGGGTAGCAGGAAAGAGTAGGAAAGGAAAATCTCTGGGCATAAATTATGTTTTTGACAACTGCAAGAACTGTCTGGGTAACCAGACAGGAGTTTAAAGAGCAAATATATTCTGCTCACACATATACTGAAAGGCCGGCCCCAGTTGAGGCAGTGAAGATATTTACAATTTCTGGGAAAGGTGAGCAGAGCAATGTCCCAAATTTGGGTTACTAAATCACAAACTGAAAAAGGACCTGATCACCAGTTCTTTGAAAAGCACAAAAAAGTCGTACTGTGACAGAATAGGTTCTCTTCCCCTCTTACTATAAACCATTACCCCAAACCAGTGATTCTCAACCTTGGCAACTTTTAAGATGTGTGGATTTCAACACCTAGAATTCCCTAGCCAGACTTCTTAAAGTTACTAAGGTTGAAAAACACTGCCCTAAACACACAACATTTTTGGGGATATCCAGACCAAAACTCAGATAAAACTGAACTGCAGGTTGATTGTCCTAGAATTCAGCCTTGTGCAACACAGGATCTATATGAATCAACTATCTGAAAATCTGTCATTTTGAAATTTCCTCTGGGGAAGTTATTCCGTATCTGTTTATATACTTCACCATCTCAAAGGAAAACCTGCTGTTGGTGAAGTTGCGTTGACTTCAAGCAGCTGGTGAACGATCAGGGCCAGATCCTGCTGTGAAGTGTCAACCTCGAAAATATCCTCAAGGAACAATTGCACTTGATAGTTTTTAGTTAGCAAGTTTTCTATGCTTTATTTTAAATAGCAACTTTCTTTTTTCTAGTTCCTCTGTTGGATTTTTAATAATGTACTAAACTGGCAAGTGGAGTTGCTTTAATCTTTTTACCTAGCTGATGGAAGGTCCTTTTCCCATGTGCCAAGCTACAGAGTGTGCGTGCATATGGTTATTTGATTCTTAAGAAATGACAACTCTGAAAACTATCCTTCTCTAAACTGTCAGGCCTGGATTTCCATGCTTTGAGACTTAGGCTTATTAATTATGAGAAGTGGCCATGTGTCTCTCACTGAAATATTTGACAAAGGCTCTGGCAGCTTGTTCTTCTTACACAGGGTCGGAGGTATAGATAACTCAGCTTGTCATATAACCAAAGAAGTATGAAACAAAATGTAAAGAAGTGTAGCAAGAAAAGCCAATACAATTCAAGCCTTTGCCAATGCATTTGCCTGATATTCATCTGAAGAATTTTGTTTTGCCTGTAAAAAGAATTATTATCTTTCATTCTATAAAAGATGTATTAAAGTCTCCAGAAATGATATAAAATATAACCTCTTGGTGTACTTCCTACCTGGGGATTTAATAGGATTCTGAATAGAAAGCAAAATACTACTAATGAATATTTCCTACTGTGTCGGAAATTTAAATAAAATATGTGGCTTGGTTGATTTTGGCTATTCCGAAACCATCTCCTTCTTTTCTTTGTTGTTGCTCAAATTTGAATGATGTAATCTTTGCACCTCTTCAAGAACCAAGGAGAGCCTATTTTGCTTGTCACAAAATTACATACTTCTGGTTTTTTCCCCCCTTCCCCTTACCAAGGAAAAAACAATTGAGACTTATCTCAACATTTTCCTGCCTATCCTAGCAATATAAATGTTGGTGGTTATACAGGGCTAACTGTTCTGTTCACAAGTTTAATTGGGACTATTTTGAAAACTGCAAGCCTTTTCTCTGTAGACGTGGCATCTTCCATCGTAAGACACATCAAACCATCCTTGTGATGCTACTCCAGGTAGATTTAGATTTAGATTTAAATTTAGATTTATTAGATTTTTATACCACCCTTCTCCCGAAGGACTCAGGGCGGTGCACAGCCAAGATAAACAATGAACCATACAAAGTTTAAAACCAATTTAAAACAATTAAATAAATTTGGCCCTGTCAATTAAAAGCCCATAATTTAAAAATACCCCATCCAGATTTTTATTCAACTAGGCCAGCCTGTTGAAATAGCAGGGTCTTTACGGCCCGGCGAAAGGTACGGAAGTTGGGAATCATACGTATCCCAGGGGATAGTTCATTCCAGAGGGCAGGCGCCCTCACAGAGAAGGCCCTCTCCCCCTGCCAACCTACACTGTTTAGCTGACGGCACCCTGAGGAGCCCCTCTCTGTGGTAGCATGTTGGTCGGTGGGAGGCTATTGGTGGCAGAAGGCGATCCCGTAAGTATCCGGGCCCTAAGACATGGAGCGCTTTAAAGGTGGTGAACAACACATTGAACCGCACCCGGAAGACCACCGGAAGCCAGTGCAGCTCATGCAAGTGTCACATGGGTGCATCGAGTCACACCCATAATCACCTGCGTGGCTGCATTCCGGACCAGTTGGAGCCTCCGGGTGCTCTTCAAGGGGAGCCCCATGTAGGAGTAGGAGTATGAGTAGGTAGTTAACCTACTCATAGACTATGGCGGCTGTCAAGTCTGGGAGGTTTGGAAAGTTAAGCTAAATAACAGAAGCTTTTTCTTTCTTAAGTACACACAGTTATTTTTGCAGAGAAGCAACCGAGGAGAGAACTAAGGATTCCATGTTACCAGGAACCTCCCTTGCTGCCCCCATTTGAGTCCCAAACTCCCATATGTTATCCTTTCAGAATTCTGTGACATTAAATGGCCTGATTCCTGCTTAAATTTTATTTTTGGGGTGGACAATACAGCATTGTGGTTCTGCAGATATACCATCAGCTGTGTCCATAAGGCTGGACCGGTTGGATGCTTTGTGCATGCCCTTCACTATTCCCGATGGAGGAAGGTCAATAGCAGATGGGCGTGCAGAAGAGGCGGGTGTGGAGGTAGTTGCAGTAACATCCGGGGGAACTGAAAAATTCTCTGAAAAGAGGATCAAGGGAGAAAAGTCAGATTCAGATTATTTCTTGTTACAAGATGACCCAAGAAGAAATTGGTTACCTTCACAATTCTTCCCTTCTCTGATGCAAGGGTATATGTTTTTGGTTCAATTATCTTGACAAAAACCACAAAGGAGAGAGAACATGATGCATACTAAGTTTCATTTTTACTTTCCATTTAGTTATTCATGTCAGTTCACATTTCTTCTTTGGTAACCAACAGATCGCATTGTCTCTTTTCAAAGGTTAAAGGAACTATCTGAATTTGATTTAAGGTGTCCACTGCAACGTTCAAAAGGCAGGAAAAAAGTACACTACACCAGCTTATCAAATGTATTCTCTTGCTTAGGTAAGAATTGTACCTAAGGGCAAGAGGAGAATTTTTGTCCATGTAACTACTATTATGAACTGTAGGATTCTTTCAGATTCTTCAGTATATAACTCAGCAAATGTGTGATGGGAAAAGGTCATTTAACTTCTACAATTCATCTAGATACCTGCATGTAATAGAAAAAACTTAAACTGAATCCTTTTACAAGCATACAGATTTTCACTAAGTTTCTAAATTGCAACAAGAACAATGATATTGACATTACTGACTAAAATAATTGTAGACTGGATTACTACAAAGCCACTCTACACTTTTATATCATTTTCTTTCCTTCTACTGAATTGCAATGTAATTGTTTCTAATACACTGCTGAGAGCCAGCTGGGTGACCTTGAGCCAGTCACTTTCTCTCAGCCCTTGGAAGGAGCCAATGGCAAAAAGACTTCTGAAAAACCTTGACAAGAAAACTGCAGGGACTTTTCCAGACAATCTCTAAGACCTGGACGTAATTGAACATAAGAAAAGGAATATACACTACTAATAATTGATAATTATACAGATTACATTTCTCTATATAGTATTATAATAGATTATATAAGCATTAGAAGCCAAATATTCCATTTCTATAAGAAGCATATTCTGATTACAGCACTGGTATATACAAAGAATACAAGTTCATTTATATCCACACATGTATCATAAGCCACACAAATTAAAAGCTCGTACATAATTCACTTTGTTAATGAATGTTATGCTCACCAATGTTATTAGTCACTTAGCGTATAACTACTGAGATGGACAGAATGTGTATTATATGTACTTTGCTGAGTTGCTTTCTGCATTTTAATGTTTTGGACTTCTAAATGTAGATGCATATTTTCACTTGGATAAGGAACTAAAGGACAGCAAAGAGTTCCTCTCCAATATGTAGACTGAGACATAAATATAAAATAGAAACATCATCCTGCTTTCAAACAGGATCAGATTTTCACTGTTGCACTTTTTAAATTAATGCCAGTCTTTTCATACCACCTTTCAAAAGTGTTCGGATCACTAATAGCCTCTACTTCAGTTTTGTCCAAGAGTCAGTTCTCATTTGTGTGCAATGGTTAGAAGAAAGAAGCTCAGTGTTTAATCAGATAATGTCAGTCTGTGGGGAAATAATTTCATATTTGCTGCTGCTGTTACTAACACCCACTGAATTCAGTTTTGGTCAGTCCGTGCTGAATTTGGCACACAGACACCAAAGCAGTATGAAAACAAGCTTTCAGAAAGGCTTCAGAAGTTCAGAACTAGAAACCTGATACTTCCAAGAACAAGTATCTATGCATATATATGGATAGATAATTACATTATCCTTCAGACCTAGAAACGTGTCAAACCAAAAATGGGATTTTTATTGCTTGAATTTTTTTTCAAAATAGTGAGCAATCAGTTTCGCTTCTTCTAATCACTGGCCTCTGTGAGTTGTGTTTATCAATTAAATTAGGTTCTGTTCTTTTGAGGCTAGCCATGACTGTCTTTTGTAAATGTGAAAATGCCCTAACATTTTAGAATGTTCTTAAATTTATAGCTGATGACTAGTACCTGTCTCTGTATTGTGCAGTTCTTAGTTCTCTCTGAGCTTGTTTGTTTGCTTGCAAACATTTCACTACTCAACTAGATAACATCATCAGTGCGAGTGGGTGTGCGGTTTTCTGTCATTTACATGCAGCATATATAATATTACAGTACCTAGTTCGGTAATGAAATGATTGCAAACAAACAACTAAGCTCAGAGAATACCAAGAACTCAGCACTGTAACTCTTGAGCTACAAATATTGGTATTTTTTTAAAATACTGAAATGCAATGTTACTACTGGAAGCCTCGCTTTTCATTAGCTGTTCTTAATATTCCTAACATGTTTCTTACAAAAGAAAAAGGTGCATTTTATAACATCAATTTGAGACATCAGTTATTCGACAACTGAATAGCCATGAGTTCCAATTTGAAGGAACATTTTAATGAGAATCTCATTATTTGAAGAAAGCGTGGTTTATGGTGATGGACTTTTAAATAGGTAACCCACCAACCCACCCCCAAAAAAGTTTTCCATTTTAGAAAATGAGTCACATCCCAGTAAGTAAGTAAGTAAGTAAGAAAGAAAGAAAGGAAGGAAGGAAGGAAGACAGCAGCAACATATAGGTTGAAAGAAATAAAAAGCAGCAATTAAGAGACACCAAGTATTTACACAATGCTTGTCTGAAATCAATTAAGCCAAAGCAGACAGCACACAAAGAAACAGGCACCCCCTGAGATGCAACAATATTGTTTGAGACACGTTAATACAGAAACACGTATGATGGAGCCAAACAAACCCTAAAAAATTTCACATAGCAGCACCAGCGGCAGGGAGCACCTCAGAGCGTCAAAAAACTGAGCCTGGGGTATCCAAATCTATACATGCCCCAACAAATATGTACTACTGAGCTGGGGAAAATTTATTTGTTTGTTAAATTTATTCGCTGCCTCTCTCACCGTGGGAAGGAGGAAGCTCAGGGCCTATGGTTCAGGGTCCCCAAAAGCTTTTTTGCTTTTATAAAAAAAATTTTACTCAAGACAGGTGGGCCATTTCCTACTTTCCTTCTTGGAAAGAGCTGAGATCAACAACAACAAAAACCCTGTTTGTATACTAGGACTCAGTCACTAAAGAGGTATAAAATTTCTTCCTGATGATGAGAGTGATAAAGTTGGCTTTTTTTCTCCCCAAGATCTCACTACTGTGATCTCACAATGTCACTCATTGTGACATTTCTTCGATAGATTTTTTTTGAAAAGGGCAGTGCCTCTGACTGATTAAGGGGCATCTACAATAACACAGGACATGTGGATTATTATACTCTCTTCTGCTGGCTTGGAAGTGAAATGACCAGCTATAAAGAGCAGCTCCAAGCATCAGAAACACCAGTGGCATAAAAAAAATAAATAGCCAGGCTGCTGTGCAAATGCTTCATGACGATTATGACAAAAGGCTTCTCCCTTTCTCTTTCCCTCTCTTCCAATGGAGTCCTTTCTCCAAAATCATGCTTAACATTGCCAGACTTCTAGAAAAAGTTTGGAAATAATTTGACCTTTGACATTGGGGAGATTTCTAAAGCTTTACAGAAAAATAAATATTCAAACTGTTTAAGTTATATTGTCCATATCCCACCCACCCCAGCTCCTACCTATTCGAGTATTGGCAAATACATCAGCTAGTGACCCACTGGTCCCTTTGCCTTCTCCATGGGATAGTGTAGAAGATGCTGATGAAGATGTGGATGACCCCTGAATAGATCGGTTGATCCATGACTCAGCATTCTGTAAGCTCTGATGCAATGCAGCAGATAGGGCAGCCTGGCGCCTGAGCGAACCTTCATCTTCGGAGGCAGAAGACGTGTCTGTGTGGGATCAGAAAAGGGAAGCACACTGCACTTAACATGCTCTTTTTGCAACCGAGGAAACACTGGCAAAGGCTCCGTACCACCCAATGCAGAGTGCACTAAGCATGGGTCAAGATGGAAGGAAGCTGTTAGCAAGCCCACCAACTTGGGCCAGCTTGTTCCTTACCACAAAGGAAAAGCAAGTAAAATTGCTGAAAACCCACCAGAAAAATATCCATACACCCAACTCTCACAGGTAAAATAGCCCTGCAGACATCACCCTGCAAATTGCATGCTATGGAACCTGGCTGCAGTTTTCCCCAACCATTAACAATTCTGAAATGGAAAACATCGGAATCAACCCATATCTGAACATTTGTTTGGGAATAGACATTCTGGGAAATTTTGTATGGTCTATAATTATTGATTTGCAGATGAACACAGAGGACGTAAAACTTCTTTTACATACTGACGATGTATACGTTGAAGAATTCCTCCCATCCATCCCATTTTTTTTAATACAAAACAGCAACAACACCAGTATTGTACTATAAAATGCTGGCTATATTATGGAATGATAAATATTGTTACAAAGAAGTGCTGTATCTATGCAGTATTATTAATACTTAGGAGTATTCAATCTGTTAATCTATGTACCTGTGCAATCTTTCACACAAAAGTATGCATATATTTTTGCATGTAAATATGTCACAGTTGGCCCTTCAATACATCAATAATCTCATTGTCTCATACAAACTCAGAACTTTAAAGTGGTAGTCATTTGAGCCAAAGAAAAGAAAGCCAGACATCTTTTTGCAGTCCCCTGTTGATTAAAAAAATCATTTTTTTTCTAATGGATATTATTATTTTGATCCTGATGCATTTTTTACAAAGATGAGAAGCCACAGCTATTTTCATCTCAGCCCTCTCACCATGATATTGAAAGCAATTGCTAAAAATGTTTATGATTTTTCTCTTTTGTTTACTTGCTACTTTCCCCTATTCCAGACCTATATTTTTTCTTTTTTTTCTCCGTCAATCATTATAAACATTTAAAAACTAGAGAAGCAAGAGTAATGTAATCAGGAGCCTAAAGAGGAAGGTAATTATCTGTGCACATCTAAATTTAAAACAATCTTCCTATCACCTTCACCTAGAACAGAGATGAGGTAATGGTGACTATCCTGCTTGCCCTATAAAGATGGAATGCATGACTATTGCCTTATAATAAGTCCCCTCACTGATCCATTCACACATCTCTTCCGAATGGCACAAACTCAGGTTTTTCAGGTACTTGAACCTAAATATCAGTAACTAAAGAGCAAATTTTGCACATGAAAAATCAAGTTTTCTGCTACTAAACTACAGCTCTTTCCACTGGGGAAAAAACAAATGGAAATGGGCAGCTTTTCTTAAAAATATAAACCTGTGAATAAATACGAACACACTCAGAAAAAAATTGAGAAATGTTGAATTGTCAGTTGAGATCTTCATATTCAGCTAAATTCACGCAGTAATTTCTCACAAGCAAATTGCTTTGATAAAATAATCCAGAAAGGACCCACATAAAGTGACTGCTGAATCTCAAACCAAGAATATATCAAATCGTATGTGAAAAGTATTAAAGCAAGCAACATATTATCAGTGTCATGTGACTACTGAAACAAGTCTTGGGTGGGAGGGTGGGGGAGAAAAGAAAGAAAAGAAAAAGAAAGAAAACTCAACAACAAAATCCAGCTATTAGTAAAAAGTCTCCCTTAACAGGAATCTGATGTCTTTTAATATTGCCAGCAATAGTACTTAGACTTATATACCACTTCACAGTGCTTTACAGACCTCACTAAGCGGTTTAGAGAGTCAGCATATTGCTCCTAACAATCTGGGTCATTTTACCGACCTCGGAAAGATGGAAGGCTGAGTTAACCTTGAGCCAGTGGGAATCAAATGGCTGAACTGCTGGAAGCCAGCAGTCAGCAGAAGTAGCAGTACTGCATTCTAACTACTTCACCATCACGGCTCTTGCCCAGCAATCTGAACAAATCTCATTTGACAAAAAAAAAGAAAAAAGGGAAAAAAAGCCAGAAAGAGGATGACACTATTAAGATATTAATACTATTAAGATAATAAATGTTTCAGGAAGCCAAGACATTGGGCACATGCACTGACATCAGAAATAAGACTAATTTCTCAGATAATGTAATGATATGAGGGAATGACCTTGGGAGACCAGGCGAACAGGTACTGCCTAGGGAATGGTCAGATAAGCATAATCCACAGCTGCATAGTGGGTGGAGCAAGAGGCTCAGGAGGAATTCTACCCAAGTTATCACTTACCAAGGCAAGGGCAAGGAGAATTGGACTTTCATACTTGCAAGTTTGTGCACTGGGTATGTTTGGGACAGTGAGACCTATCCAGCACTAAAGATAGCAAAATTGATTTGGAAGGCCTTAAGACCTAAACTCAATCTTGCCAACAATCAGTTAAAGCCTGTTGTTCCCCTTTAGACCCTTACAGCCTTCAGGCACTGGCACAAGACATCCACAGCATCACTCAGTTCACCAGGGGCAGAAATGAAATAATTAGGTATTATCAGTATGCTCACTCATCCTTAATGGAGAACAATCTTACCCAGAGGCTTCATGTAAATGTTAAATAGGAATGGAGAGAGTGTTTGGGAGCCCACATACTGTTTACATGATCTTTCACTCCCAATCAACATCAACCAATATCAGTGCTGTAGGAAGAAAGAGAACCGACCCAATACTGTGCCACCCACTCCCAGCCTGTGGCACCGATCCAAAAGGATACCATGGTCGAAAGCCACCAAGAAATCAAGAAAAGCCAGGATGGATGCATTATCCCAAACTCGCTCCTGATGCAGATCAACCAAAAGCATGACCAATGTTGTTTCTGTCCCATGTTCAAACCTTAATCTGGGCTGAAAGGGGCCCAGATAATCTGCTTCATTCAGGGCCTGCTGAACCTGCTGCACAATCAACTTCTCCACAACCTTTCCTTTAAAAAAGGTAGGTTGGACACTGGGTAGATGTTGTCCAGTATAGTGAGATCTATCAATGGTTCCTTGATGAGGGAACAAATCAAAACCTCCTTACAAGGTAAAGGAACAACTCTATCTCTCAAGGATAAATTCACCACTGTTAGAACCCACCTTACTACACATGTCACTCCCTGGGCAACCTTGTACAACCAGGAGAGGAACTGGTCTAATGAATAAGTGGCTGAGCTCACAGTCATAAGGATCCTAACCATTTCCTCAGGCCCAACAGATTCAAACCATTCTTTATAACAACTGGACAAGTTCTTTCCTCCAAGCACCTCTATGGGATCTGTACCAAAGCCGGCATCTAACTGGGAAAAATTCAAATGATTTTTGTCTGACACTTGCTCTGAAAATTCTCCAGCAACAATTTTATAAGTAAATTGCCTGGTTCCTGATCTGCACTAAAAGGGCTTGGGCCACCCAGAACAAGGATATTGGGAGGCAATCTCTGAACACAATAAGGCTAGATAAGTACTGTCATTTCATCACCTTTACCACCATAAGATAGGACTTAATAGCAGCTTTCACCTATGTTCAGTTGAATTCATTCTTCAATGACCTCTGACCACTGGGAGATTATTCTTCTCTCAGTGAGGGATGGCACCAGAGAATTTCATGACTACCAGAACGTGATCTGACCATGACAAAGGTGTCATAGAGAACTCCCCCAATTCCAGATCCTTATTGGATTTCCTCTCAAACCAATAGGAATGATTATCAATCACTTGATTTTCCTCTTTCATTAATGAGATTGAGAGACAAAATAAAAAAAAACTTTATTGCTCCTTCTAGGAGTGTTCAAATAGCAAAGCTTATAGCTTCTCACTCATCTGATATACTCTCTCTTAAAGACTGAACAACCAAGACAAAGAATGTCAATGAAGCCTTAGGGATAGATCATCAAATAACTTTTAAAAAAAATACATATCTTCCTGGCTTCTATTAAAAACATACATTCAAACCTGATTGAGTGGGAATGGGTCTAAGCAAAATCTAATTTGAGGCTTGTACTACGGCTAGAAGTAAAAATGAGCTCCACTTATAGCAAGTAACTACATCTGATCAACAAACATTATAAGCTTCTCCTGGGTGGCAACAGAATTCCAAGCCATCATTGCAGAGAAACTGATTAATTAGTGCAAGAAGAATAGTGAATTTCTCCTCTCCATCAATAGAATTTAAAATAGCATGCTAGAAAGAAAAATGATTTAATCTGATCCTGAGGAATACATTGTTTTTCCTAGTATATTCAAAACTATTCTCTGGATAGGAAAATGAGCTGGCTGCTGCCTTCATTTGGTAAGCAGTGGGATCTAAAATTAATATAGGTCCAAGTACCAAATAAGTTCAGAACATTCCATTCCTCTTCCAGCCCATGCCAATCCCATTCTGGAGATGGCCTGGGATTTTAAAGAACCTCACCCCACAACCAGAAGTGGATTCTTATTTTCGGAGTATGGTATAGAAATGGGGCTGGACTGGACCACATGTACAACATGGAAGCCCATGTCCATTTGCAGGATTGATTTGACTTGAAGAACAGCTACATAAGTGTGGTCTGGAGAAGCAACAGAAGACTCTAGCGTTCTCTGAAATGTTCTTTTCTCAGAATAGCAGGTTCCACATATTTTGAATTTAGACATTAAAGAAAATGATAAATTATTGTTGCAGAGCAAAACAAAATACTACATTTTAAATGTCAAGACTAGCAAACACTTTTGGAAAGTTAATTGCATGTGCATATTTTGCAGGATTATATAACTGAGCTACTAAAAAAAGAGGCCATATAAATAATTAAACATTAAAACAATCAATGCTGTGGAATAAAATTAGAGCTGGCAAAGACAATGTATGGCTGAATGTAAAAGTACAATTATCCTCCCATGGTTATTTTTTGTTTTGCTATGCTAGGCAAGATTAAATTAGTAAATTTAATTTTGTTAAATCTAATAAAAGCATCATTTTAAAAGTTAAAAAAGATCAGCAGCCAACTTTAAACTTATATGTTGCTTTCTTCCTCTTTGGTGTCCCTGGATAAGAAAGTTTTTGATTTTAAGTCAATTATAGCTTCTCTCACCAACTTCAAATTTAATAGGAAATGAAAAGGAAATGGAGGAAAAAGAAATCCTCGAAAATTATGATATAAACAGATATCCTCTCACACTTCAATTGTGATCATATTGTTTGAAATTATTTGTCCCTTTATCAAAAACTCTTGATAGACAATAGTTTAACAATCCATTGTATTATTGTGTACATCTCTATCCAGTTTTGTATTATAATTCTTTGAGTCAAACTCCACCCTACTACTTGAAAAAATCCATATTATTGATATATTTCATATACTAGGCATATGGCAAAGAAGAACATATTAATCTTTAATACAGAGTTTCATATTCAATAGAATGGAAACTGGAACCAACCTTTATTAAATATTCTCTGTGGTGTACAACATATACAGAACTATTTTCTTTTTGAATAAACTTCACTGAAAGTTAATTTCATATTATTTAAAACTACCCTGCAGTGGTTTATCTGGACAGGACATTCAAAACTATTATTTCAGAAGGAAAAATTATGTACGATTGTTATGCAAAAATATATTTTCCCACTATGTAAGAATGAAAATTAATATTTGTGATCCAACATTTTCCATATGTATTTGCAGCTGATCCTTTCATAGGCAGGAATCCTCATATTTGCCATGATTTTAATAGGATCAAACAATAATTCTCAATAGGAGCTGAATTCCCAAGTTCTTCATTTTAGCAGATGACCAAGTGCCCAATGATAACCCTGAAAGTAGAGAAATCAAAAACTACCTATTCCAACAAGTAAATCTAATTTGTGGCATGAAAATCTCACAGAATGCTATTGACTGTAAAGGTATTAAAAATAACATGATGGAATAAACCTAAGAAAGTCTCGCAAAATGTGAATCATCCTTGCAGTTTAATTCATCTTTATCACACTTACCTTTCCCCAAATACTTAAAATTGAATTGTAGATCTGCCTCCTGCCACTTGTTTTTATTTGCATCAGGACAGGAAATAAGCTTAGATTTGATCTGGTGAAAACATATTGAGGGAAGCTGGATTCTAAGAGATTAAAATGGTTTTAAAATTGGAGAAAGAAACATAAATAAACTGCACTACGCCTATGACACTATTGATGGCTGAAGATGTAAGTTCTAGCAAAGGAAACCTAGGGACACAGTGAACAAATAAGACTAAGATTAAATATAAAGAAGAGCAACTAATGACAACCAGCGTTAGAACTGACAATGAATAAACTGAAGTGGTAGATAGCTTCTGTCTTTTATGACTATCAGTAGTAAAGAAACTAGCAGTTAAGAAACATGTCACAGAGTACCACATGGTAAGAGTAGCAGTGAACACCTTGGGGGGAAAAAAATTCAGGCGGCATAATGTATCTATACCAACAAAGTTAAAAATTGCATAGATAATTTAGAAACTCAGTGTTAGAAAAGACTTCTGTGAATGCCATGAATAGCCAAGAAACAAATGGATCACAGTACATAATTGTCACTCACACAAATGACCAGGCTCCAGTTAAGATACTCTGGACACATGTGAATGCTAGTTCTCTTGAGAAGTCTATAATATTGGAAAGGTGGAAGGGAAGAGGGAAGACCAACAGCAAGGTGGAGGGGCTAAATCACTGTGGTGATATACATACACCATTGGAAGACCTGATGGGTCAGAAAAACCTGAAGGTACACAGTTGGAAAACCTGAAGAACAAATCATCCTGAAAAAAGAGTCAACACCAATTTGATGGCATATAATCAACAAGTTCAACTGAGAAAGTTATCTGAGAATTTTTACACTGTACCAAAATAAATAAAAGAGTTAAAGCACAATGCAACTCATCCCCAAAATGATAACAATAAGATTAATTATATATAAGCAATATTTAATTATTTCTCTTTTAGTGATATTACTATTCAGATAACTTTGGGGTAGACTTTTAGATCATGGTCTCTGTGAAACCACATGGAGCCTTAGTTTTGAATCTCCAAAAAATGTACATCGTTTCTTTAAAATTCATAAGTTCTCTTCCCTTGAGTGAGAAGGAGGTGAGATATGGAAAAAAGCCTGAAGTTTACTGATATTTCTTGATTGGCGAATCAAAGTTTTTGTTATATGTGAACTGACCCACAGTCAACTATTGTGGTTACTCCTGGCACAGGCTACAATACATTTTTTCACTCCACTTGTACAAGATATGAAATCTTGAATCCACTGCTAAATCTAGCTATACCAGGCTGGCTTTTGGAAATAGCTAATGTCCTATTTATTTAGTACATGCATAGCATTCTACTTTAATATAAAGCACAATGCAAGATGGGCTAGATGGAGAGATATATTGGGGGGGGGGGAATGAAATGTACTTTGACCTTGAATCTTTGTTATATATGTAGTTGTTTGTTCATATGTTGCTTGACATGTCTTACTAATATGTAAGGCACACAATGGACTCCTACAAATGGAGAGGATGAAGTAATATAACCTCATGACATTAGGGAATGAATTCAGGCTTACAAAGAGAAATAAGAAAGCTGTAATTCAAGCCTTCTGAAATAATCTGAATATTTGTACAATTAGATCACACATGAATAATTTGGGAACCTCCAAACTGATCTACATGCTGCAAATCTGCCTGCCCCCCTCCCCCCCACATACAACAAATGCAATAGTCTACGTTTGATTCAAACAAGAGAAATTTTTAAGATTTCTAATGGTCTCAGGGTGACTTGTACATAATAAAAAATACGTACAGGTTTATATATCAGCAAAATTACTAAGGTGTTTAACGAAGGAAATTATTTCTTCAAAATCATACAAGAAAATTGACACAATCTGCATTCACAAGAAAGAGAAGCATAACGTAAGTAAAAAAAAATACTAGCGGTATACAAAAATTGGAAATATGTATCATTTCCAATCTGAAACACTTGTATTATGTTCAAAGTACTGTACTTTCGAAATGGGAAGCAGCCTCCATCAAATGCAAACAGTTCTTTTGCCTTGAAACAGGGCATCTTGAATTTAGGATGGTACAATGTGAAACATTTTGTACACCCTTAGTAAAAATCAAGAGTACTGAGAAGCAATAAACAAAGCAAGTCTGTATACAGCTAGGGCAGTTCTCAAATACATCTGAATTGCTATAAGAACACTATATTTATTATTTATTTATTTATTACATGTATTTATATGCCGTCCTTCTCCCGAAGGACTCAGGGTGGCGAACACAAGTTAAGAAACATGTACAATAAAATCGTATTTTAAATCAAATAACTAATTAATGATAAATAATAAACCCAGAATCAGAGTCAGCCTATTTGCTTGAACAGCCAAGTCTTCAGCTCCCGACGAAAGGAGCGGAGATCAAGAGCCGTCCGGAGCTCGGTAGGTAATTCATTCCAGAGGGTGGGAGCACCCACAGAGAATGCCCTACCCCTGGGCACCGCTAGATGACATTGGCTTGCCGTCGGGACCCTGAGGAGAGCGGCCCTATGTGAGCGAACAGGACGGTGGGAAGCAGGCAGGAGAAGGTCCTGTAAATATCCTGGACCTAAATCATGTAGGGCCTTATAGGTGAGAACTAGTACCTTGAAGCGGACCCGGAGAACCACTGGTAACCAGTGCAGCTGACGCAGGAGGGGTGTTATATGGGAGTAACGAGGGGCTCCTGTAACAACCCGTGCGGCTGCATTCTGGATCAGCTGGAATCTCCGGGTGTATTTCAGGGGCAGGCCCATGTGGAGGGAATGGCAGTAATCCAAGCGGGAAGTAACCAGGGCATGAGTGACTGTGCGAAGGTCATCTCGGTCCAGGAAAGGGCGCAACTGGCGCACCAGGCGAAGCTGTGAGAAGGCCCCCCTGGTCACAGCCGTTAGATGGTCTTCTAGGGACAACCGAGCATCCAGGAGGACACCCAAGTTGCGAGCCCTATCAACGGGGGCAAGTTTTTCTCCATCCATCAAAAGTGATGGGGTTTCTGAAATCCGAGATGCCGGCATCCACAGCCACTCAGTCTTGGAGGGATTGAGTTTGAGTCTGTTTCTACCCATCCAGGCCCGTACCGCCTCCAGGCAACGGGACGTCATGGAAAGGGCATCTCTGGGGTGGTCTGGGGTGGAGATGTATAATTGGGTATCATCAGCATATTGATGATATCTCACCCCAAAGCCACGAATGATCTCACCCAGTGGCTTCATATAGATGTTAAAGAGCAGGGGGGAGAGAACCGACCCCTGAGGCACCCCACAATTTAGGGGCCTCGGGGTGGATCTCTGCCCTCCTGTCCATACAAACTGTAAGCGACCCGAGAGGTAGGAGGAGAACCACTGTAAGACAGTGCCTCCCACTCCCAACCCTTCAAGTCGCTGCAGTAGGATACCATGGTCGATGGTATCAAAAGCCGCTGAGAGGTCAAGTAGGACCAGGATGGAGGAACAACCACCATCCCGAGCCCGCCAGAGATCATTCACCAGAGCGACCAATACCGTTTCCGTGCTGTGTCCGCGTTGGAAGCCCAATTGGTACGGGTCAAGGTATTCCGTTTCCTCCAGGAACTGTGGGAGCTGTTGCGCCACTACAGTCTCAACAACTTTTGCGATGAAGCGAAGGTTGGAGACGGGACGATAGTTATTAAGTGAATCTGGATCCAGGGAAGGCTTCTTGAGGAGAGGTCGAACCACCGCCTCCTTAAGAGAGGTGGGGAAGTTCCCCTCTTTCAACGAAGCGTTGACAATTGCCTGGATCCAGTCTCTAGTCACCTCCCTTGCAGCCGAAACCAACCAGGAGGGACAAGGGTCCAATAAGCAAGTAGAGGAACTAAGTTTGCCCATAATCCTGTCCACTTCCTTGACAGAAACAGGGTCAAACTCAATCCAGATATTGTTCTCAAGACCCACCCTAGTCTCCCGATTGGATTCTGTCCAGTCAGAGTCCAATCCGATCCGGATCTGAGCGATTTTATCATGCAGAAACTGTACAAAATCCTCAGCTCTGCCCTGTAAAGGGTCTTCCCTCACTCCCTGATTGAGGAGGGAGCGGGTCACACGAAACAGGGCCGCTGGGCGGTTTTCTGCAGATGCAATGAGAGCGGCGAAGTAATCTCGTTTCGTCACTTCCATTGCCACTAGATAAGACCTAATATGGGTTCTTAACTGTGTTCGGTCAGATTCAGATCGGGAGGACCTCCAACGTTCCTCTAGACGTCTTTTCCGACGTTTCATTTCCCGGAGCTCCATGGAAAACAAGGAGAGACCCGGGATCTGCGGCGGGTTAGAGGCCGCAAAGGTGCAATTCTGTCTCAGGCGTCAGTAGCCGACCGTTCCCAGGATGCCACTAGAGCCTCAGCTGAATTGCAGGATTGAGAGGTGGGGAATGTCCCAAGCTCCTTTAAGAACCTTTCTGGGTCCATCAGGCGCCTGGGGCAGAACCATTTTATGGGTTCCATCTCCATGCGGCAAGGGCTGGCAGATTGAAAGTCTAGTCTAAGGAGGGAATGGTCAGTCCATGACAGGGGAGTGATGGAAAGTTCCCCCCTACCATGACCATTTATCCACTGCCCAGAGAGAAAAACCAGGTCGAGTGTGTGTCCTCCCCTATGAGTTGGGCCCTGAATAACCTGAGTCAGGTCCATGGCTGTCATGGAGGCCATGAACTCCCGGACTGTCTCAGATGACTTGCCGATCGAAGGCAGATTAAAATCTCCCACAACCACAAGGCTGGGGAGTTCAAGTGCCACTTCAGTCAAGACATTGAGCAGTGCAGGCAGGGCTGTGGCAACATAGCTGGGAGATAGGTATGTGACCAACAAGCCCGACTGAACTCCAGGGTCCCACTTTAATAGAAGAGACTCACACCCGCCTATCTGAGGGACAGTGACCTCCTTAGGACTCAGACCCTCCCTGACAACCACTGCCACCCCCCGCCCCTTCCCTGGCATCGCGGCTGGTGCAGAACACAAAAGCCTGGGGGGCATAAGTCAGAGAGAGGGATTCCCCCCTCTTGCCCCAACCAGGTCTCCGTGATACAGGCCAGGTCCGCACCCTCCTCATCAATAAGGTCTCGTATGAGGAGGGCCTTATTCATCACGGACCTGGCATTCAAATACACCAGACGGAGACCAGGTTCCCTCGCTCTCATATCTATAAAACAGGGTTTCAAACTTTTATTTATTTTGAGCATCATGGCAAACAAACGAACTAATTCACTGCAAAACAGAGCTTCTGTTTCACTCTGGCCACTAACCTGGAAGATTTTGTTTTCCTATTAACATGACACTAATATTTGGTTTTATATTCTGAAATGAAGCCAGCCTGACTATTTCTTATACATATTCGTTAGTTATTCTTAATTTCAATATAGATTTGTTGACTTTCATAGGTGAGAAAAACTGTTCACATAAGCATGTACATCTAAACATTGCTAGTATCAGTGGTGGGATTCAAGTAATTTAACAACCGGTTCTCTGCCCTAATGATTTCTTCCAACAACCAGTTTGCCAAACTGCTCAGAAAGTTAACAACCAGTTCTCCCGAAGTGGTGCGAACTGGCTGAATCCCACCACTGGCTGGTATGCTTGTGGAAGCGATATTTTGAGAAATCATTCTTGGGAAGAAAAAAAAAGTAGACAACTAAAATCCCAACATTATTATACTTCTGCTTTAAAATCTGAATGAAGCTCCTCTGTAACAGTCACTTCACAGTAAATAATGATACCGTAGTATTACATTTGAATTAAAAAGGAACATACATAGTCAGTGACACTTATTTGCAGTTTAATGTAGATATCAGCACTGCCAAAAGTGTGTCACTATTATTTAATCCCAAAATAGACAACTATGGCTAATTCCTTGGGAGCAAACACTATTGAGCTTAATGGGTTTCCTTCTAAATCAACATTCATAAGATGACAGTTTGTCTTTGACACCCCCTAATCCTATCTCCCACTAAATGGACTATAAACCAAAATTTCATCTTGAATTATTTTCCTCAACTTCCTGTCTTTCAAATGCTTCAGCTTGTAAAATTCTTAACAACAAAAATAATGCTAGTTAGAAAGCCTGGGAACTGAGGTCTAAAGCATCTAGAGAGTATGACTTAAGCACCTTTAAGCCTGCATGAGGTACTCCAGCTTTTCCTGTGTTCAGCTACAACACCTGTTAAATCTCCATGGAGTAGGAAACCAAACCAAACCAACTTTGGGAAGGAGCTTGAATTCCTTCCTATTTCTATAACCTGAGGTTTGCCAGGCCTCTACTTTCCTGGCCTTTTGAAAAGCAACAAAGACCTGGCTTTTCCTCCCCAAGTGCTGGGATAGGATAAGGTAACTTCATGACGGAAGCTTGTCATGGCAATCAGGTTTTTGTTTTTAGAGTCAAGGTGGTGCAGTACTGCAGGCTCCTTCAGCTGACAGCTAGCTGCAGTTCGGCAGTTCAAATCTCATCAGACTCAAGGTTAACTCAGCCTTCCATCCTTCCAAGGTGGGTAAAATGAGGACCCAGATTGTTGGGGGCAATAGGCTGACTCTGTAAACCGCTTAGAGAGGGCTGTAAAAGCACTGTGAAGCGGTATATAAGTCTAAGTGCTATTGCTATTGCTGTTTTAACATTTATGGTTCTAATAGTTTTGATACTGTTTTTATGCTGTTTTATTGTTGCTATCATTTTAATTCTTGATTGGAAGCCACCCAAAGTTTGAAATAGATTGGGTGGCTATATAAATGTTTTAAATAATGAATTCAGCTTTTGCTTTTAAACTTGTTCTGTTTGAATTGTGCACTAAGCACCCTTACACACTCAGATGGATACACCCAAGCAAATCCATGGAAACTCCCCTAGCAAGGTTTAGTCCCCAAATACATTTATAAAGTGTCTTTTTGAGCATGATTCACTGCTCAGTTTTTACAATCAGCTGCAACTGAGAAACATGCTTTCTAAGAAGCCAAGAATCATGAGTCCTGGAAGTAAGTAGGCCATTGAGCTAGGGAGTATTACAGTGCCTACTCTGCAAGTCCCAGCTTGCAACAGATCTGCACTTTCCAAATAGAAAAAGGCCTGGGTTTGTTTGGTTCTTTTTTTTTTTTTTGACAATGTTCAAATACAGTTGTCAGAGCTGTTATAGTAATATGAAAACCAGAAATTCCACAGACGATATACCACTCCTTTGTCTCTTCAGAGGTTTTGCATTTTAAAATATATTCAGTTTTGATAACCATATAACTTGCCTGCCTACCATCTCTATTGCTGCACTTCCTTGTGACCAGAAGTAAACTGATAGGCCCCAATCTGGAGATATGATGGTACTCCAAAGCAGGGCTAGAAATACAGTCAACTCTCACCCTGGTCTGAAGCTATACTTTCTTCTCAACCTAAGGGAAGATTCATAATGCTGTAGTCTTGCTTTGTACACAACCTCTTTTCTCTCATATTGTCCTTATTTGTTGCCAAAACCTGCAGAAAAGACATGGTTCACATTTCGGTTCTCATAACACAAGGCCACGAACAACTCTGGAGAATACCTGCAGCATTGCAGTTTGTTGAACATCCATCTTCTGCAGGAAAATCAACACCATTTTCCAACCTCAGTGTATATGTATCTAAAAATGAAATATAATCAGGTCTTTCAGGCCAGTGTAATAGAGGCAAGAGTTCTCATGAGATCTCCCTCCTCACTGATACTAACTGGAACTGGCCTCAGAGGAAGAAAAAGAACCAGTGGGAAATGCTACTGGTTCAGGCGAACTGGTAGTGATAAAAACTACCGGTTTGGGTGAACCAGTAGTAAAAAAAAAAGCTACTGGTTCTTCAGAACTGGTATTTCCGATGATCAGCTGTACCGCGTGATTTAAAATAGCTAGAAAGCAGGAAATCCTGCTTTCTACTGAATCTAAATCACGCGGCACAGCTGTTCCCCCCCTCGCTGTTCTACTTACCTTCCCAAGCTTCCTTTTTCTGTGTGAAGCGTGCGTTTGGCGCGTACTGCGCATGGACGGCCAGCAAACCGGTGGCAAACCGGTTCAGATTTCACCACTGAAAAGAATTACTGTAAAACAGTGACCCTGATCCTAACCCCAGAGCCAGTCCAAAAAGATATCATGGTTGATGGTATCTAAAGCAACAGAGAAATCCAGGGTGGATGTATCATCCCTCCAAAGGTCATCAATGAGTGCAACCAATGCCCTAACAATAATACAGTTCAGCCCGAACCCAAACTGAAAGGGTCTATCTAAACTGCTTCACCCAGGGCCTCGAAGCTAAGGGCTCACCACCCTTTCTACAGCCTTCCTTGAAATGAGTGAAGGGGAATGCTAATTGCGACTATGAAAAACCTCGGTTAATGGTGCAGTTAAGGTATGTTCTCAAATATACCAACAGTAATCTATAGTGATTTCCACTGGGGGGGAAAAGGCATATACATGCTTGCACATTAGGGATAATGGCATGCTAAAAAGTGATTAACCTAACTGCAAACTTGTTTAGGGACTAGCATCTGGAAAATAGTAAGTAGTGATGGTCTAACCCCCAAAGGAAGAAGATAGTATGGTAGTATTCCTCCCATCCTTCTAAAGACTGGTGATAGACATGGGGGAGGGGGGGAGGCAGATTTGAAGGGGACAAGGTCCTTTCCAATCCATTGCCATTTGAGAATCAGATACTTTTATCCTGCTTAACTGTATGACAAACTAAAAAGACAGGACATTTTCTCCCTGTATGCTATTTATTCATTAAATTTCTACAGCACTCTTAGGGAACATGAGAAATCAATTGGATATGGAAATCAAGCCCACTTGGCCTTTGCTTTTATTTGAATGAGAAAAAAAAACACAAACCTAGGAATAAAGAAAAGGCACAAGTAGAAACACATTTAACACAGTTCCTCTCTTCATTCATGTTTCCAATTGACAAGAGGAAGGTGCCGTCAGTCTTACAGCAACGGGATTTGAAGCTATTTCATTGGCTGTGTTGTTTGGAAATCTCAACAAATAGGGAATGCCACATTCTCTATGAACAATAATCTCCATTCATCTATTTCACATAACCACACAATCACTAGCAATGACTGTTTTAAAAAAAGATAATATCAGGTATATTATCAGAAGAGGTGTGTATGGAATCTCAATTCTGCAACACAGAATCCCTCCACATTAATGAAATCTATTCTGATGAGAGTAACAGTAGATATGTCTTCGGTGCACATTGTTAGGAACATTCTGCATCAATAAAATAAACGACATATATACATTCTATTTCACTTGAGAGACTTATTAAAGCAAACTAAGTATATCTGGGGAGACAGCAATCTTCAAAAGGTGAAAAATATTTTAAAAGCAAAAAAGAAGTTGGAGTTCATAAAGTTTCCTTTAAAGGGAAAGAAGGTACATATTTCATATGTAAAAAAAATATTTTTCTAAATATGACTCATTCATCAAACAAAAAGTTAGTTCAAATGCAAGTTCTCAGAAAGGAAATCAATTGGTTCCCAGTTGATTTCTAACCTGGAGGCGTGCAGGCATCAGCTGGAGACTGTACAAACGTAGAACGCCTTTTTGTGGGCATAGGCAAGGCCATCTTCTGCTCCTTATGTTTTGCCAATGCAGCTTGCACTGCCTCTGTATGGATGTCTGAAAAATAGATGCAAATCCATAAGAAGGTAAGAAGAACAGAGCAGAGCCTTTAATCATAGGTCTAAAACAGAGGTATCCTTTTATAGCCATTTAGCAAACTGATCATGAAGCCATATAGTAAGGTTAAGCATATACCGTATTTTCCGGCGTATAAGACGACTGGGCGTATAAGACGACCCTCCTCAGAGCCATTTAAGGCTCGTCAGAGCCTTATGGGCTGGTCTGCCTGGTTACAGGAGAATGAGACCCGGCGTATAAGACGACCCCTGACTTTTGAGAAGATTTTTGTGTGTTAGAAAATAGTCTTATATGCAGGAAAATACAGTAATTGCTAACAACAGAAGCTGAACAAAGTTGTATCATTTAATTTATTTTAGGCACATCCTACACAAATTGACATAGTGTCTCTGAAAGCTTCGCTGATTTCACAGAATATGAACTTCTGTTGATCAATGGGATAGAATATTTTAAAACAAGAAACATTTATACTTGCATGCTTTTCTGAAGAAAATTTCATATGACTAAAATGAATTATTAAACATATTTAATGGGTAAGACTGTGGTTACAGCCAGAGTGCAGAGATTTTTTTTCCCCTTTAGAAATACTCTTCTTTTCTACAGCTCTTATGTCTCTAACCAACTGATCCAGAGAATTGGAAATCTTTTCGGAACAATACTATGCTGCTTCAGTGGTGAATATAATTTCCTTTCTCATTCTTGAAGCAGGAATTTCTGATGTAGTATTACTGTATGTAAATTAAAGTTAAACATACATGATCTGATTTCTAATTCAACGTTTCACACAAATGTGACATATTATCCACTAATATTAGTATTTAGAAGATTTCCGTTTTATGAAATGAATCATACTGAAATGTTTGAATTTGCAGAAATGCAAATGTATAGATGCACAAAACATCAATAGAAGTTGAAAACACAATAGTTAAAGAATACATGAAGAACAACCCTTCACATCTCTTAAAGTTATATAAAGAACAGCTTTTTAGTTGGATAAATCTACAACTATTTTAACACAAATGACTGCCTGGTTTCAAAGGGCTAGTACAATTTTTAAATTCAACAGTAATCTGTTGAACAATATGCTCCAGTAGAACGACTTCATCAAGATGACAGGGACCAAGGTCATAAAGTCTGCAGGAGGTTATGCAAAAATAACAGAGTTCATGCTGAATGTGCCATTTACTCAATATGACTCATTTGGACAAGCACAATAACAGAGTGCTAAGATGAAACCAACACAACATGATTCATTCATTCATTCTGGAGCACAATAAGAAGGAACATATGGACGCAAAAGTTCACCTTATCCAGTAGGATTTAAAAAAATACTTGTGCGTTAAAGGTCTGAATACATTTGCAACTAAAAGTGACTTTTGATATAATTCATATCAACTGGCAGATGATTCTGCCAGTTGATTCAAATTCACAGATTCAAATTCACAGCTACAGATAAACATTTCAGTAATGGATTGGCTATTGGAATACATTATGTGAAGTACTTAAAGTAAGAATATCACTTGTAAAGTAAGAACTTTTGACGACAATTGCAGATTACTCATATGTCAATAATGCTAAGAAATTCCCTCAATTTTAGGAAATGTCAGGTTCTAAACATGGACAGAATTTATTCGAATCCACTATGGCAAAATCTGGATATTGCTCAACAATATCAAACATTTTGTACTCTGCTGAAATACTTAGATTGGCTTGAATTTAAACATTTGGTTTTCAACTATTTTGTATAAGAACTATTCTTATTGAATGTGCCACATCCAGATTCCCAATCTGGAAATTGCACATCTGCAGCACGAACAGAATTGTTACAGATGTCTATGGAGATTCTCAATCATCCAAGTCATGGTTGTCTCAAAAGTGATTTTCCAAAAGGGTGGGGGAAAAAACACCATTTTTGGGACAGAGCTGATGCAGAAAGGTTCTTCTGCCACAACTACTAGGATAAAAGCACTGCAGACTATGAATAGTCAAAGTATAAGTGAGCACCATCTTAGCAATAGCAATAACATTTAGGCTTATATATTGCCCCATACTGCTTTACAGTACTCTCTGGGCAGTTTAGAAAAGAAGCAATATTTGCATATGGCCCCCAACAATTAGGTCCTCTTTTTACTGACCAGAAGGATGGAAGGCTAAGTCAACCTTGAGCCATTCAGAATCGAACTTCTGGCAGTGAGCAGTGAGTTAGCCTGCAATTCTGCCACCATTGTTCCACCAGGCCTTCATCTTGCAGAAAATAGGCCTATTTTTGAGACTCCTTCAATTCTTACCAAAGTTCAAATATAGGTAAAGCAAGAAGCTAATTTCAAGAAGATCAGAACTCCTCAGATGTAATGACCACAAAAACTCAGGATAGAAGGAAATTGTTTCTTTTATTCATATATTTTCTTCAAATCAAATGGACATGAAGGGGGAGGAGAGATCTTCTCCCACGTCAAGATGCAAGTTCTGTCTGTACAAAGTGAACCATTCCACACCAGGTAACTGTACTCCAATTCCCTTACTACTTCACAGCAGCTGGAAACAGTATATGGAAGATGTCAGAGTCACTCTTACATGAGAATCTTATGTAATCTCCAAACATAATATTCATAACCAGTGAAAAGAAATGTCTCAACAGTGTGAACTGAATCCCACCATGTTAATTTTTCCCATATGAAGTGGATGTTAATCTTTACTGTGAGAAGCCATATGCTTGCTAGCTAGCTAACTACTGTGTAAAGAAGATATTTACATTGTGTAATAGGAGTATGGATTCTTGTTCAAATGAAACAAAGGTAGATATATAAAAGGGCATAAACTTTTTTTTCAAGTATAATATGAAACTATGGAGAAATCAGTTTGTCAATCTGGCACTGTAACAAAACTGAGATCTCTATTATAAGTAAAATGTAGCAACTTATTTAATAAGGATTTGGCATGCTGCTCATATGTAGAAATATTCATGTGCATGTGGCCGGGGACACAAATGTTAATATGCATGTGACAGTATCAGTACACAAATGCTACAATTTATGCACATGCGTCATATATTGGGATGTAACTATGCAGGGCAATTGTTGAGAGGCTTCTACACAAATCTGTCATTTTGATATTACTCTAATTGCTGCAGATATTCTTGGGTATTTTTAAAATTGACACTAAGGAAATTAGTACTTAGTAAATTATTACTAAATTTATTTACTAAATAAAACATCTCATAACCTTGAAAGTGTTTTGATCATGTATTGTATAGCATTACACAGAGCCACAAAGGTGACCTTGGAGAAACTGTTAAAAAACAAAAACATGCTTTAAGCCCAGGAAACAGAGAAAGTGTTAGAAATAAACGGAGATTACTTTCACCCTAATTCATTGGGGTACAAACAGGAGAGGGGAAAACTGAGGCTTTCAATATTTTTTAACCATAGCCTACATCAACATTACTCCAGTCAAATTAGAAGAGTCTGTTTGTGACCTCAGAAGACGGACAGATGCTTTTAGCTCTTCTTCTAATCCCCCCCGCTGACACAGATATTAATTTGGATAATTTTAAACATTATTATACATGAACAAAGTAAATTCACTATCATTCATAATTTGCCAACATCTAATGATCCCAGCTGGCCTTCTCTTTTTTTCCCTCCTGTGGCACCCTCAGCATGTCATAACTATTTTTTCTGTTTTTTATTGAGTCAAAGCTACAAAGGTTCATTTGGTTCAAAGTTCATCAGGTAATTTTGTGGCTTCCTTACCAGACCGGTAGCGTTCGTCTCTGGCTCCCCCAGAGCGTCCTCGGTGATATTTAGATGAAGATGGTGCAGGAACCGCAGATGGAGTTGGTGTCTGATTGCGGGATTCTTTTTGTAAACTTGTTTCAATCCCTGTGGGAATATTTAAAAATAAAAACATTTTTTCGGGAAACTGAAGTGGACATATTTGGGACATTATGGGACATTAACAAACTCTACAGGTTTCAGTGTGTAACCGTGGAGTCTTATTAAACTTAAATATTGACATATACCAATGTATGACATTCTTTTATTGAAATAGTTAAGGTCTCTGAAACAATGCTTTGAGAGATCTCCCTTGGAAGTGTATATATCACGGGTGTCAAACTCAAGGCACGTGGGCTGGGTCCAGCCAGCAGGGTGCTTAGATCTGGCCCACAGGGCTGCCCTGGAAATCGCAAAGCACCAGCCCATGGTGCCTCTGCCAGCGAAAACGGAGTTTGGGAGGGTCACAGGTCACCCTCTCAAGCTCTGTTTTCACCGGCAGAGGGCTGGAGGAGGCCGCCGCAGGCAAGAACAGAGCTCAGGAATTCGTTTTTACTGGCAGAGCACTTGGGACACCACAGGCGGCCCTGACGTGAGTGACATTGAGCTGGCCATGCTCACCCTGGCCCCTGAAGTCACACACAACCCTGATGTGGCCCTCAATGAAATCGAGTTTGACACCCTTGGTATATATAGCCACAATTCTCAGTAGACAGAAATTAAATACTCAGTAAAGAAAGCAGAAAAGGTGACTAAGACAAGGCACTTCAAATAACTTCATGAGGCAGCAGTCGGAGAATATTTTCACAATACTGATGGTTCTATGTATAATCACAGATATATATTCCATGTATGGATATATATACAATGAGAATTTCTACACTTCTCAGTATTCTCACCTTTGCTCTTTTGGTGTTTGTACTACATTTAATGATATAGTCTTTCATCAGAGGAAAATAATCAATTTGAGCCAGATATAAATTTGATCAGAATACCTTAAAATGTAATTCCTAGTACTTTTTAAGCTAAGCCCAGCAAGCTTCACAAGAATAATAGCATACTAGCACCAAAAGGCACATGACATAATGTTTTTAAACGCAATACAATGGCTTTGTTTCAGTGCAGGAAGAGAAACAAGGTCATTCATAACTGGAGACCTTCTTGAGTAAACAATTGCAACCTGCTATTTTTTATTTTACTTTACTTTATTTGCAAAGCAGGCTGCATATTGAAGATGCTGGAGGAGGAGGAGGAGGAAGAGGAGGAGGAAGAGGAGGGATATATTATTTCACATAAGACTGCATTTCTTGGAAATTTGCTGTATCACCATTATAAAGGCTGACAAGGTAGTTAAAAAAACAACAACTAGATCTTTTCCAAGGACTGGGGTGATCTTTCAAATCTTATTTTTTTATTAGAACCCCAAGATCAAAGCGCCACAGCAATTTGCAAAAAATCATAGATGGAGTTAATGATCCGGACTCTTTGAACAAATACCAAGCCTCAGAATTGGTTCTTAGTATTAGAAGTGAACTATGCTTATTTTGTTTGATAAACTCAAGTTTCCTGCATTTTGGAAGCTTAATTTAGGTATACAGTATCAAGGGAATAACTGCTGCTGTTGTTAATTAATGGAGTAAGAAATCTTGCTAATTTATCATAAATTACAGAAGGGTAATTCTGCTACCCTTCTGCTGTAATTCTAAATTACACAAGGGTAATTTTTATTTTTCCACTCCCACTTTCACAGTCTTAATACAAGTAATCCTCTAGTTATGATAGTTCATTCATTCAGTCATCATCATCATCATCTTCATTTAACAATCCCACAATTCTTGGCGGGGTAGTCAGGGCAACAGAATGGAACTAGCAGAGTGTTTTAATGGCCGGATGCCCTTACTGTTGCCAATGTGGAGTTTTGTTCAGTAGATATATTCTCAGTGTGCCCAGAGAGAGAAATATCTGCCTCTATCTAGGATCGAACCCACAGCCTCTTGATTGTGAGGCAAGAGCTCCACCTGTAGGCCACCGCACCACTCTTATGATGGTTCGTTCAGTGACCTTTCAAAATTATGACAGTGCTGAGCAAAGTGATTCACAACCTGTGTTCTAAGTTACAGCCATTGTAGGTTTCTCCTTGCAGTCACATGAACACAGTTTTGGCTCTTGCCAGCCTGTCCACACTTACAACTGTCCAGGAGGTGGGGCTGTAACTCCTCTTACCTATCTTTCCCTCCCATGCTCTTAAACACTGGGAAAGTTTCAACAATGCATCATGAAGCAGCCAAACTCCCTGTTGTGGCTCCGTTGCCTGAGCCTGGGCTATCGACAAATACAGACTCTGAGAGTAAGGGAGAGGAGTTGGCAAGACCTCCCTCTCCAGGACCCTCTTCTCTGGCAATGCCTCCGAAGGCCAAGAGATAGGCCCAGAGCCAAGCACGTCCCCGCAGCCACAGGTGGACAGCGACAAAGGAGATAAGTGCTGGCTGGATCCTCGACAGCGGTGCAGGGAGAAGCGTGTGCAGCAGAGGAAGAGGCGTGCCAGAGATTAGCTGAGTCACTAGACCACATCCCACAGGGTATAAATGTGGGTGTGGTGGCCGGCTCAGTTTGTGACGAGCAAAAAACTAGAAACAATCTATACTCTGTGTTAATGGAATTCTGCCTGCCTTATCAGAATGCTTCCAGTCTAATCTTTGTTTTGTGTGAGTAAAGTCTGAATTGGCAGCCAGCCACTGGGTTGCTGTCAGCTTTATCTTCAAAGACTTTGTCGTGTGGCTTATTAACTCCGGCCCATCTGTGGGTGTGGGTGTGTGAGACGGGGACAGAACACTCCCCAAAGACCAAACACTGATTAGCTTCTATACTGGGGCACAAAGGAGCTGCCCCACAGAAAGCTCCAAATGCTCAGGAGACTCCAAGGGTGTGAAGTAGCCTCCCCTCCTCCCCAAATGAAGCCTGGGAGGCTTCAGCCTAGCTGCCCTCACTGCCTTGCCTATCATTGTACTAATTGATCTTTAGTGTTTTCTTCCTTCCATGAGGCCATCCGGCTTTTGCTCTTTATCAGCAAAGAATTTTTAAAAAATATTGTGGTGTAGTGTCTTAAAATGCCTTCTTTCCTATGCTCCTGGGGCAGGGCTGGAACACTGGAGGTGGCTTTGTGGAGATTTAAAAAAAAAAGACCTGCCTTTGTGTTCCCAAGGCTCTGCAAAGAGTGTGCAGCTCTTCCAAGGCTGCGCAGAGCACCTTCGAATCCAAAAGCAAATGAAGAAGATAAATCATGCTGGGAAATTTAGAATTCAAACAGACAAGCACCCTGTTACCTAACACCCCAGACATAACAACTATCAATAAGAAAGACAAAAAAGTCCGGATAGCGGACATGACACTACCTGGAGACAGAGGAATAGAAGAGAAAGCATTGGAGAGTGAAAAAACCCCATCAATTCTATAAAACTGTAACTAGAAGTAGAACGTGGCAATGCAAGCGAAGTTAGTTCCAATAGTAATAGGCACCACACTGTGCCTGAATTGGCCTGAGCAGTCATCTTAGAACGTACAATGTTTAGTTTTAACATGACTGATGGTGTCAAGGTTTTCATCAATGTCTCAAAGGTGCTTTTTCAAGAGGCAACTGGGCTTTCTGGTTTTTCTCTGAAAATGTTTTGCTTTTCAACCAAGAAGCTTCTTCAGCTTTGACTGGACGGTGAAGAATCAGAGTTGAAGAAGCTTCTTGGATGAGAAGCGAAATGACTTCGAAGAAAAACTAGAAAGTCCAGTTGCCTCTTGAAAAAGCAGCTTCCAGACAATCATGACCTGGATGACTGAGAATCTCCATAGAAGTTTTCATCAATGATGGACAAACAACATGTAACTGTACTACACATGGTTTCTACCCTATATCCAAGTTTTACCAATATAGGTGGCCCTTAATTTACAACCACAATTCAAACCGGAATTTCCACTGCTAGCGAGGTGGTCATTAAGGGAGTTACACCCAAAATTATACAACCTTTTTGCTTAAGTGAATTGCTGTCACTGTTAAATGAATCACACAGACATTAAAGGAATCCCATTGACCTTGCTTGTTGGAAGCTGACTGGAAAAGTCACAAATGGTGCCCCTGAGATACTACAACCATTGTAAATACATGCAGGTTGCCAAGTGCCCAAATTTTGATCACATGACTGCAGGAATGCTGCAATGCTCCTACGTATGAAGGCAAGTTGTAAATCAAGGGATTACATCTTTGTCTATGTCCCCATATAATTACCTAAGGCCTATCAGTCAATGAACTTAACACTGTTAATTATAGTTTTTTTCCCCACTGTCATTATAGTTGCTAATTAGCAGTTATATTGCTAACAGTTAAACATTGCTTGAAAAGAAAAGACATTTTAAAGAGGGATCAAACTGCTTTATGTAGGTAAATAATATGGTTCTAAAATTGGCTGGAAATCCCCAAAGAATAAAACATTTTATTTGTAGCATACCAATTATATTGCTTGTGATGGGAAGCTAGAATGAGGAAATTATAGGGGGACTAGGAGAGCAGACGTGTTCATTTCAGTTTGAATTGCTCATTTTTATACTGCTTAGTTTTACATTCATTCCAAAAGGAGTACATTTTTAAATACAAAATATTTAAAAGATATTAAATCTTTGCTTGCAGGCCAAATGGCATTTTCAAGATTTGCTAGAAAACAACAACAACAAAAGAATCACAATATGACAGGAAAAAGAAATTAAACCACACATAGACACTTTTTCACAATAATTACCATGACCCATAAAACATGGGAGTCAGCAAAATGGGACCCACAAAGGTAAGCCTACAGCAAAACCCAATGATCTTTAAAATAGTTTCTCCCCCCCACCACAAATAATCTTATTAAAATGTTCAAAACTGTAAAGAAATCAAATCTGATGTTCTCATGTGGAATGAGATTTTGATCTTTTTAATTTAAACCTTTGAATACAACCATAATTATTCTAGTGCTAACAATTCTATACAAAAATGTCCAATTCCAGATTTTCACTGGGATTCTGACTTGATTAGATAGCCTTATCCCACCACTTGTACTTGACTCTTGAATGTCTTTTTTCACATTTGCTGGAACTACCTTGCCCTTCCAGAAGGAGGACAATGGGTAAGAGTTGTGAAGAAATGGAAATAAACTGTGTATACTAAGGAAATATATGTAATTATGTTTTGACAACAATTGCACTTTTTTTTTGCTTCTTTAAAACAATTGTTTGCTTAAAGAAAAAAAAATAAAAGGACACTGGTTAGACTTATCCTGATTCATCTAATCTTAAAAGATGTCTGTCTTACTTAAACTTGTCAAAGGAATTTAACAAAAACAATTTTGGTGTGTTTCTGAAACTATCCTTTGTAAATCTGCATCACTTTTACTCCAAAAAAGTTCTTGTCCATAACAATAATGTTTCCTGCTTATTCTTTCAGTTTGTCAATGTGTAAATACATTGATTCTTCTTAAATTGCCAGATTTGCTTTCTACAGGAAAAATGTTCTTAAAAGCCTTCTTTAGTCTGATGAAATGAAGGCTAAAACAATGTAAACATTATTGACACACATAAAATGTTTTATCGAAAAAGGGCTAGTTTCCCTAAAAAGAAATTCGCTTCTTTAAAAAAAACATCACTGGATCCCCTGTCTGGACAGTTTCATCCAGTTTGACATCTTCTGTTTTTATAGAAGGTTGTAGAAAAGCTTTAGTGGTCTTCGATGAAACAAATTATCTGGACCCCTTTCAGTCAGGATTCAGGTCTGGCTATGGGACAAAAATGGCATTGGTCACCCTTGTCAAGGACCTTTGGTGAGAGTGGAATGGGGGTAGTGCAGCCATCTTTGCTCTCCTTATTTTCTCAGGAAGTACTGATACTATTGACCATAATATCCTTTTGGGTCTGCTGTGGGGGCTGGGCAGCACAGTTTTGTGCTCATTCGGCTCCTTTCTTTGTGGCTGGTGCCACTTGGTGTTGATAGGGAGCGAGAGATCCAGCCCTCGGCCGCTATTTTGTCGCATGCTGCAGTGCTTGGTACTCTCTGCACTCCATTTCAACATTTATACGAAACCACTTAGTGAGATCATCTGTCGCTATGGGTTGAGGTAAGTACAGTATGCTGATCAGTGGTGGGTTTCAATTTTTTTTACTACCGGTTCTCTGGGCATGGCTTGGTAGGCGTGGCAGAAGAAAGATACTGTAAAATCTCCATTCCCTCCCTGCTCCAGGGGAAGGATACTGTAAAATCTCCATTTCCTCCCAATGTTTACTACCGGTTCTCCGAACTACTCAAAATTTCCGCTACCAGTTCTCCAGAACTGGCCAAAACCTGTTGAAACCCACCTCTGATGCTGATGATACCCAACTCTATATACTCAACTCTATATTTCCATTGGTGATCCAAGTGATGCTTCCTTCTAGTGCCTGGAGGCTGTGGGGGCCTCCATGGGCGACAATGGGATTTGACTGAATAAAAAAAGAAAAACTGAAAGCATGAATGGTTTTGTGTACATGGGGCTCCGAGACTTTGTCATTTTTGACTCTGGATGGAGTGGCATTGTCCCAGACAGATCCAGTCTGTACCTTGGGGGTTCTCATGGATTTGTGACTCCTGCTCAAAGAGCAGGCGGCAGTCATGGCTCGGTAGTATCTTTGCACAACTTCCAGTTGGAGCCTTTTCTGGATCAGTCTTCCCTGTGCTCAGTTGTTCAAGTCCTAGTCATCTCATGGCTGGACTATTGTAATGTACTCTACATGAGGCTACCCTTGGAGAGCATTTGGAAGCTACAACTGGTGCACAGTACGGTAGTGCAGACAGTTCTTGGGACCCTAAGAATGGACCATGTAACACCACTGCTCCATGAGCTGCATTGGTTGCCGGTTTGCTTCTGGGTACAATTCAAGGTGTTGGTGATCACCTTTAAAGCACTTCATGGCATGGGTCCAAGCTACCATGCCATACCATCTCATCTCACTGGGTTTGGCCCATCCTACTCATGCTGGCAGAGAAAGCAAGCCGTGGCTCCCATCAGCCTGATTATTCCCGCTTGCAGAGACCAGGAGGAGGGCCTTCTCTGCTATTGCATGTGCCTTCTGGAACATCTTGCCCCCAATGTGCCTCCTATCATTTCATAAGGGCCTAAAGATCTGGTTCTCGCAGTCGGCTTGGGGCTCCAATAGAGGAAAAGCACAGTGGAGTTGGTTGATTGAGTAACAGATCTCACTTCCACCCATTCTGTCCCCCACCCTCCCCATGTGTAATTAGATTTTAGATTTTAATGGTTGGTTTTATCTTATTTATGTATAGATACAGGTATATGTATACACACAGGTATAGATAGATTTTTATGACTGTAAGCCGCCCATAGTTACTCTGTGGCAGCCAATAAAAAGGATAACTAAATAATTAAATAAATAAAATAAATGTTGGTCATTTTCTATTATACAAATAAGTATGAAGCATTCTCCACTATTTTTTCAGAATCTTCCAGAATGACAAAGAAAATCAAAACATAATTGGCATTGTTTTATCTATATGCACAATTTTATTTTCAATCAGTTTTTAGTTAAAATATGGAGACAGTCCAGGCAATTAAAGTATTTCCAATTAAACCAAATTAAACATCAAAGAAGTTAAGAAAAGCTTAAGACATGAAGATTCTTACATCTACAGTATCTACTTTTATAATCACTATTAAATCCACTCCCATATTATTTCTGAAGAAACCAATGAAACAGATTCTATTAAGTATATTCTAAAGAAAATATGAGCATAGATTATCTTGACAGCAAATTGCTTTCCTTTTGCATAGGAACATATTTATCTTTAGCACATTCTGGATTATTATTATCATTGACTGATTAAGTATGCCTGTGATCTTGTATTGCCACCCAATTACTATGGGCTGTTTATATGTTTTAATTCTTAAGAGTTCATTACAGTTAATTCTTGTAGAAGCATCAATAGTCAAACAGTACAAAAACCTATTCCTGACTTTAAAGACTTTTATTTGATTAAAAAAAGGTACACCATTATCTAATTTAGATATTATATTATTATTGTTGATGTTACATATAGATGTTATTTTTATGGTGTCCATTGCAGGATGTAAGCTGTAAGTACTATAAAGCTGCCTTTGCAATTGACTGATGTGTCAGTGCTGATGCTGTTCAAGTGGTGGTCCAGATGCCACCTGGCACCTATTACTACTGATATTATCTTTGCTTTCTTTTGTCATATCTACTCTACTTCTATTTGTAGGTCTTTGTAGTTTGTGATTTTTCTCCAGTTCTTTCTCTTCTATTCTCTTCTACTCCACCCTCTGACTCCAAGTATTGCAATGTCCACTATCCAGACATCATCATCATCTACACAGCACTATGAAATCATAACTGCCAGTTCTTTAGCTGGTGCTGGCCTTCATATGATTTGAGTACTTCCCAAGAATCTAGGATGTCGTAATCTATTGGCGTGATATATGGACAATATGTAATTGACAGATGGAATTTCTGGCAATGCGCAGATTTCCTAAGTGCTGTCCAAGATTTCTGAGTATGGCATGGAGGGTGTTGATAACCACTGGAACCACCACAATTCATTTATGCCATAATTTTTCAGTTTTGATACTTTGTAATCTTCTCCAGTTCTTTGTCTTCTATTTTACTATCTCCTGGTATTGCTACAACAATTATCCACACTTTTTCTATTCAACCACAGTTAAATCTGTTGGGTTATGAGCCAAAACTTTATTAGTTTATATTCAGAAATTCCACAATATTTTAAACTGCTCGTTTTAACTATTTTTTTCAAATCCATGTTCCCACCATTTTTTCATTAATGACATAGGCTATTTTTTACAGATATTTCATTGAATCATTTTGGTGATTAGATTATGTTGTTGTTTATAATCAATCTGTGCAACATTCTTGCACAAGCTGTCTGATCTACTGTTTTTTCTACCACTTTGCACCATCTGCATTTTGAATCATTTGATGATTTTTTTCAATTCTGGCCTTCATATCTTTAGCTTTAATAGCTTGTTCATGGTCAGCCAAAATCAAGCCTTCAATTTCTTTTTCTAGCCTTCCAATTGTAAGCCATGCCAGGTTTTGACTTTATTCACTTTCTCAATATTTTGTAGAAATTGACCATATAATGCTTTTCCTTGCCAGGATAAACATTCTGTTCTTGTTTTTATTACATTATCATTATTACTGCCTCCTCTGATTATCCCTGTCCAATATGGCTGAATGTCATAGCTTTCATTTTCCTCAAAACACACATGCCATACAATCTCATGAGGTTAGTGCCTTACTGAGAGATCATTATATTATTATGGTTTGTTTCAATATATATTATTATGTACTGTTATTATTATTACTATTGTTATGCATAATACATTATGCATAACAATAGTAATAATAATAATACATAATATATATTGTTATTATTATTACTATTGTTATGCATAATACATTAAAATTTTATCATCAATGTATATTTATCCTGCCTCGAGTTACAAAATAGCTCCTAGCTTCAGAATATTGCATCATCTAAACTCTTACTTAGAAAATCAGAAATCTGCTTCCACTGGAAAAGGAAAACAGTGAAAGAATCAGCATCATGAATATATCCCAGTTCAATATGAGCTATTTCATACTTTCAGGTTTATATTAAAAAGCATGTATGAGAGAACCCAATGACTTCTTACTGCAAAGAACAGAGCAGCTGTATATCCAGTATCACCTTAACATGACCACTCTGGATGAGTTTTCTTCAGAAGAGGTGGAAACAACTTGGAAATCTGGTCTATGAGAGAGCATCTAGCTCTGAGATACTTGTGAAGACCATCCTCCCCTGCTTTTGATTTTCCAAAACTGGACTGTGATTCCACAACAGCCTTCAAACAACCACTATATTAAGAATTAAAAGTTAAGAAACAAACAAATCATGTGCTGTATTAAGCAGAAACAATAGCTAACATGCCAGTAATATTTCCGTAGCTTACTTTTGTAATAGTGAGGTCAATATCATGGCAGAAATACAATATTGAAACTATTCAGGAATTAAGTATGATCACCTCAAAGGCATCTTGTATACATATTCTCTGAGAAATTGCAGGTATGTCTTGACAGCCATCAACGATATCAAACTAAATCAGTAGAAGCAGCTTCTGTTATCAAGTAAAAACTATTTAGAAATATGCATGGTTACAGCCAAGGAACTTGAATTGTTTTCTTTTTCTAAATGAACATTAAAAAATATTAGTCAATCTATCTATACATATTAACATACAAACAGGAAAAAAAACCCCATGTTTTGTATCATTAAGTTGGTTCGTAACTTGGGCGTCACCCTGGACGCACGGCTGTCTTTAGAAAAGCATATGATGGCCGTGGCCGGGGGGGGGGGCTTTTTATCAGGTTCGCCTGATACGCCAGTTGCGTCCCTATCTGGATCGGGACTCCTTACGCACAGTCACTCAGGCACTCGTCACTTCCCGCCTGGACTACTGTAATGCTCTCTACATGGGGCTCCCCTTGAGGAGTATCTGGAGGCTCCAACTGGTGCAGAATGCAGTCACGTGGGGGATTATGGGAGCAAGGGGGCGCTCCCATGTGACACCTCTCCTGCGCGAGCTGCACTGGCTTCCGGTGGTCTTCCGGGTGTGCTTCAAGGTTTTGGTTACCACCTTTAAAGTGTTCCATAGCATAGGGCCTGGGTATTTGCGGGACCGCTTTCTGCCGCCGATAGCATCCCACCGGCCAGTACGCTCCCACAGAGAGGGACTCCTCAGGGTGCCGTCAGCCAGGCAATGTCGGCTGGCGATGCCCAGGAGGAGAGCCTTCTCTGTGGCAGCACCAGCCCTCTGGAACGATCTGCCCCCAGAGATCCACATGATATCTGATCTCCGGGCTTTTCGCCGTGACCTAAAAACTTTTTTATTTTGTCAAGATGAGCTGGCGTAAACCCCCCCCCCTTTAGCTTTTTAATTGTCTATGGGTTTCTAAATTTTAAATTGTCTATGGGTTTTTAAATTCTCTGGGCCAAAAATTGTTTAATTCTTTTACGAAGTTTAAATTTTGTATTGTAATGTTTTTTATTCTTGGCTGTGCACCGCCCTGAGTCCACCAGGAGAAGGGCAGTATATAAATTTAATAAACTAAACTAATAAACTTAAAAACTAGTTAAAATGTAATAATCAAGCTCCCAATCTTTTAAAAAGCATCCGGAAACAGTTGTTTCACTTTGCTTTCATTGCCTAGTCAAAAGATTGCATGCACATCACTGTTGCACCTTAATTTTAAATATAATTTGTTTAAACAAATCAAGAAAATCTATAGAACTTGGATCTCTTTAATTATCCAGAAGGCCGAGTCTTTGTCTAATCTACAAGTCAGAAGCATAATATAAATAGAAAACCAGCAAGAGAGAAACTCGGTTTCTTTATTTTCATGTCTGAAACAACATTAAGCATCCACTTGAAGCTCACATAAATAAATACAACAGAGACTCTTCCCTCTAAATGAAACTAATTTCCAAACACATTTAAGACCCATTTCATATCATCCATTGGCATTGTCTTCCCTCTAAATGCTTTATATGTTGTAAGAATGCCAACATATTCATCTTCCTAAGCATTAAGCAACAACTAAAACATTTTGACCATTATTAATTATCCATAGATTTAACAATACTCTTGAGCATTTTAATAGCTACAAGTTTTTATTTAGAAAAATGAAGACAATTAAATCCATTGGGATTTTATAACTGGCACTAAGCCTACTTGCTTTCCAGATACACTGGAATCAGAAGAGCAACTATTTCCAAATCATCTAACCTATTGAGGTGATGGCTAGAGATAGTGGGAGTTATCTCAGCCTCAACTCTTCTGAAAAGCATCAACTTGGTACCCAACTGAATCTAGGATCTAGGTACTTCTTAAATGCTTTCTAGACTCAAGACTGATGGCTCCCTTCTTAGCCTGCTACAATCAAAATACCTAGAATCAGAGAGACTTACAGGATTTCTAGGAAAACAAAACTTTAAAAAAGATTACTTTGAAAGCACTGGCCCTGATCTAGCTGGCAACATTAATAACCACATGTCTTGTTTTCATGCCAATGAGGGAAGGGGAGATATATTTTTACTGAGCAGACAGACTGCTTTTAAAATTATAGAGATTTGAACTGTAGTTTTAGAGAGAGCTAATGGTGAATGGAAAATGTTAGTTTTTTCAGGAGTAACCATATTGTGCATTATTACTTCATAAAGAAAAGATGAGTTCTTTTGTTCTTTTGGAGGAATGGGCATCTAGGGCTTTTTATTAAAGTAGATAAATAAATGTATAGGTGTAGCGGATAGGATGACTACTGCTGTCATGAATTACCTCACAGGCAGTAGCCATTTGGTATTTGCATTCCTGAGTCTTAGGTTATGTGCAGTGATAGGATTCAGCTGGTTCGGCAAACTCATAGTTAAATTGCTGGCTGGCCCCTCCCCTCCCCTTCCAGGAGTCCCCACAGGCCCCATTTTGGCTCCCAGGTAAATGCAGGGAGGCCTACCAGGCCCAAATTGGGGCACAGGAGAGTGGCACACCCCCACCCCCCCGCAGCCCATTTTTTCTCCCAGGGTGATGCAGGAGGCTGAGGGCTGCCTGTCAAACACACCCTGGCCACGCCCACCCAGCCGGTCATTAGGTCAGAGAACCGGTTGTTAAATTATTTGAATCCCACCACTGGTTATGTGTGTGATGTTATATAACTCAGTAATACATTCTTGAAAAATTATCTCTGAACCCTGAGATTTTAGGTACAAGTATTCCTTTCCTGGCCAAAATAATAGGGTGGTAATCAGTCAGAAGAGGAAAAGTGAGAAATCATATTTTAGTTTGGCTTTACATCAGCACCAAATAGTCTCAGCTATCTTAGGACAGCCCTTACAGTCCACATATATCTCAAAACAACTTTGGCACCATTGAAAAAGCAGTCCTAGGCTAGGAAGTAAAGGCAAAATACTGCAAAAGCATTGGAAGATGTTTCAAAAGCAGCAGCTCCTACAGAATGCAGCTACCTGATTATTACATAAGGCAAATAGGCGGTCTTTATCATGCCTCTGTTAACTTGCACTCCTCCTCCAATTATATACTAGTATAATTTTTGCTGCCCTGATGATCAAGCCTCTAATCTGCCTTAATAGAGCAAATGGCCATAATTGGCAGCACTCCAAATTATATAGGGAATAAAGAAAACGGCACTGCTGCCCTCTCAAGAGACACCCATAGGAAACAGCTGAAGCAGCAGAAAACCTATAATGTATTCATTTGGTGCATAACTAGCAATACAATACATTTCTAGTATAAGTCAATGAATAGCCCCTTCCCCTCCCTTTTTTTAAACTAACATGTAGAATTACTTTTTTTTTTAGATCACTGAATATGTGTTTAATAACAAGTGTAATGGTATACCAGAATATTCTTATATGTATATATAATGAGCCCAGGTAACGTCTAGACAGCATTATGTGAGTAGAAACATCCTTAAAAATCACATTTTTGATTTTTTTCCCCCCTAAAGCCCAGTCCAAATTGGTCATGGAAGGAAATGCCCAGGGATCTAAGGGGAAAGGGAAAGTCTGAGCAGCTTTAACTGGCCAAAAGATGCTCAGAAGATATAAACCCTGGCTTAATCATCGATAAGAACATGAATGATACTTCATAGATTGATCGCACACCAAGACAAAACGGCTAAGAAACAAGTTTCAAACTGAAACAGCTAAAGAAAAAATTATAGACTATATGCATAGTGAATAGGGGATAAGTCAATTAGACCAGCGTGCCCACAACCTTTTGGGCACCAGGGACCATAGAGAGGTTTTTCCGTGGACTGGAGGGGCATGGTTTCTTGTGCTACCTGCATCCCGCGGATGGGGCTTCACTGGTTTGCGTGGTCCAGTGTCGGTCCATGGGCCAGGAGTTGGGACCCCTGAACTAGATCTTGTCCTAAGGACACTGTCTCTAAGAACAATTTACAATCTTTGTACCATGGTTAGGGGAACATGAAGAAGAACTCTAAATAGGATAACATACTACAAAGTAGTTTTCTGGTTGCCCGTGAACTCTCAAGATCATTTCAAAATGTTGGTTGCCCTAATATCCAATATTAATCAATCAGTAAGTTAAAATAGCTTGGTAGACGGTCTTGATGTCCCAAGTTATAGGCATGGATCACAGGTAGCTTTGATTATGGACTTCTTCTACCAGCTGAATAATCAGTTGAATACCCAATCCACAGACTGTATTTCTGCTGTTCTAATGTGCTTTTCTGTTTCTTTGTTTGTATATTATTATTTTATTATTAATTTAGATTTCTATACCGCCCTTCTCCTACCGGACTCAGGGCGGTGAACAGCCAATTAAAAACCAGTACATTGGAGTGTATCTTTTTATCTTGCATTGTGCCCTTTCTTTGACATTTTAATGATGACAAATGGAATGTGTATTTCATAAGTTAAATAAATTAATAAAGCAGGGAATTATTTATTATTCCAGTATTAAAACAATACAGATTTTTATTGGAAAAATAATCTCTAGAAGAGACATTTAAGCTCCACAACAGCAAAAATTGCATTTATGGAGGAATAAATCAACCTGCAAAAAGAAGGGAAATGATAAAAATGAGTTAGGAAAACAAGCAGGCAGACTCTATTGGCAATACCCAATAAAAGTCTCTTGGAGAAAACATAAACAAATACACCTGGGTAAGAAACAAGTTACATTAAATTATTCCTTGGATTAAACAGCCTGCTATGTGACTACTGAGTACCAACATACATGTCTGCTGATGATTAAAACAACTAAGGCAAGTGTCATACTCTATGTAGGGTAGCCAATAATGAATTAGATAATTCAGAAAGTTGAAAGTCTGTAATATGATTTTTATGCTGACTGAAATAAAAGCAGCCAACACCTAATTTAAAATTTGGCTGGGTTAACAGGTTGGCGATTTGTTTGCCATCATCTCTCTCCACCCTGAACCCTAGGATCATAATTTTGTCTAGGCTTGCCATAGATGAGTCAATACACTTTTAAAATAAATTTTCCATGAGACTTATCACACCCAATCTAGAGCAAGGCATGTGGGTATCTTGCCCCTAGTGCAGTCAATAGCCAGCACATGACTGTTCTATTTAAAAAGTTGTAGGGTTTATTACTATGCACACCACAATTTCCCTCTACACAGATATCTGTCAATTACAGTGAAGGCATACACCACAATAGCAGAACTATTTCATAAAGAGCTAGGCAGCATGCAAAACTCTGTTTTTATAGACATTTTCTTTCTATACACCTGATTGGCATATGGCAGGCTTATTTGACTGCAGTAAACTAAATAGCAAGCAAATAACCTCCAAACATTAGTATATTAATTATCAAACAGCAAAGAATTACAATAAAATTCCATTTAAAATGAGAAACTGGAAGAATGTCTGCTGCTTGCTATAAGCCTCTGGCTGGGTCCTCTATCTACTCTTCTAGTATGAACCATAAACCCAGGAGGACTCTTCCATCAGGACCTGCATGCTATCTGGAGACATTATTGGAGACAAACAGAAAAATACAATGGACAAATATTAATTCTGCCTTGTTAAGATTCAATTGAAGCCTGTTGTCTCCTATCCAGATCCTCACAGTTTCTAGCCATCATGACAGGACTTCAATAGCATCATCAGCCTTCCCTGGAGTAATGATACTAAGCTAGGTATCATCAGGATATTGATAATGCCAGACCCCAAACAGCCAGATGACTTCTGCCAATGGTTTCATATCATGTTAAGGGAAGTGGTCTATGATAGCGATCTCCAACCTTTCTGGCTTTGTGGACTGCCGGGGAGAGGGAAAGAGGAGATGATTCCAGTATGAGCGATGGGTGAGCGTGTCCGCAGATCCATTTGCACAAGCGGTGGGCACGTGTGTCTGCTGCTTGCATAAATGGAGCTGTGTGCACATGCTCGCCCACCCGCTGCACACGTAAGTTGAATTGCGCAAATGTGCATGCTCACCAATTTCTAATGCCTAGTTCTGTATGGGCTGAGGCCCAGGAGTTGGGGATCCCTGGTCTATGAGACACCCCACTCCTGGATCAACTTTCTCCTCCTCCTCCCCTATGCCTGGAACCAACCAACTTTTTTTAAAATTTGATTTATATGCCGCCCTTCTCCAGAGACTCAGGGCGGCTTACAATGCGTTAAGCAATAGCCTTCATACTTTTGTATATTTTATACAAAGTCAGCTTATTGCCCCCACAAACTGGGTCCTCAATTTACCTACCTTAGAAAGGATGGAAGGCTGAGTTAACCTTGAGCCTGGTGAGATTCGAACTTACAGTAATTGCAGATAGCTGGAGTTAATCACAATGCTTTTTTAGTCTGCTGAGCTATCCAGGCTCTTCCAATGAGGAAGGATCAGAGGCATTGTATCCCCAACCCCCAGAAGCATTCTGGAAGGATACCAATGTTGATGGTACTGAAAAGAGAGTTCTTAAGGGACCAAGGTGGGACCACTTCCCCCATCAGGATCCCAAAAAAGGCAACTTACCAATGTAACCAATGCCAACACTCCCTTTTCCAGGGCTAGAGAACAGACTAGAATTTCTGTTTTAATGTAGGCCTACAATAAAATAGATTTGTCATCTAATCGTGCTTCCTGTCTGGTTTATCTGTGAGGGCTGACATCAACCTTGCAATCTGAAGATACAAACATCCTGTCACCACTTTTAACTGTCTGATCAATTGGGGAGGAGTAGGGTGGGGGGGTTCCTTTCCAAGTTTTTTTCTCTGACCATTAACTGACTGCAAGATCTTCCCTCTCTTTGTTCCATAGACAGCATCTCATTCTCTCTTTCATCTACAATTCCCTTCCATTCCATGAGAGATTCCTAAGGCAAGGGGTGCACCAAAACTTTCTGTCAATTAATAGCCATGACGCTATTTCCCCTCCAACTGCACAAAAAAGTCAAGAGGAGCAAGGATCCAGCCCATAAGAAGCTGAGAACATCCTAGAGATATTTGATCAACCTCTTCAGAGGTCAGAGGTAAAATGTATCAGTAATCTCTTGGGTAAAAAGATGATACAGCCATTACCCAAGTCCCCATACTTGAGCAAACCCTTTCTACCAAAGAAAAAAATTAAATTAAATTTTAAAAATGCAATAATTGGTCACAGAACTAGGTGGCATGTCTTTATACTGATTCTTCTCAAAAGGGAATTAGCCATCTAAATATGGCTATGGGACAACAACTTGCTAATAAAAAATAAGGAAGAATAAATAAAGTCAGTTCATGTCTCTTATTAACACAGAAAATGAGGCCATATACCTTAGGTTGATCAGATTCAGTTTTTCTTCACTGGCACATTCTATGCAAAATTTCTCTTGCTTCATTTCCCAGAAGCTTACAGTAAATAAGGATCCACCCAGTGTTGATCAACTGGGATAGAGGTTGATATGGAATGACTTCATCAAGAACCCAAGTCACTTCATACTGGCAACAGTGAATCAGACCCTCACCAGATTCACCCACCAGATAATCAGCATATTCCAGAAACCATCCAGATCCATGTGGTACCTGGAGTGGATCATTAAAATGGGTCCAGCTCTACAGAGGTCACAGTTAACTATCAATTGAATCTGGACCGAGAAATGATTGAGTCATGACAGAAGTGTGATGGTAATTCTCTTCGTGTTTAGATCTGATATTCTGAAGCAAAATTTTAATATGCCAGTCTGTGTATGCTGAGGCTAAGGTCCCCAGGGTTAAGCCTCAATTGCCTGGGCCCAACTGGAAGCAGGACCTGTCACATGGAGGTCCCCAATACCAACAGACAGGTCTCCAGACTAGAAACCCACATCACTATCCTGATGGGCACTAGACACTTAGTGCACCAACATCATCCCTAGGTCATGTCTATAGTCAGTTAAACACATAAACACCCACACTAAGTCACTGCAGGAACAATGATGACCAGAGATAAGATGTCCAGATAGTTCAGCACACAGACATAAACTCTAGTCCTGGTCTTGAGATTGATATAATTTAATTTAATTCAATTCAATTTATATGCCGATTTTCTCCGAAGACTCAGGGCGGCTTACAATGCATTTTTTAAAAAAACATTATAAAAACATTTAAAAATTAAAACCCATTCACACCATTCATGGCCGGATCTCACATGATTACAACAGCGAGATCAAGGGCCCCAGGCCTGCTGGAAAAGCCAGGTCTTCACCGCTTTTCAGAAGGCCAATAGGGTGGGGGTGGTCCGGACCTCAGGAGGTAACTGGTTCCAGAGAGCTGGGGCAGCCACAGAGAAGGCCCTCCCCCACGGGCCCACCAGCTGGCATTGTTTAGCTGACAGGACCTGGAGGAGACCAACTCTGAGGGATCTTACCAGTCGCTGGGAGCTATGTGGTAGAAGGAGATCTCGAAGATAACCTGGCCCTGAGCCATGTAGGGCTTTAAAGGTAATAACCAACACCTTGAATTGTTCCCAGAGACCAATAGGGAGCCAGTGCAGCTCGCGGAGAATTGGTGTAATGTGGGTGTATCTAGGCGCACCCACGATAGCTGGCACGGCTTCATTCTGGACAAACTGTAGTTTCTGAACACTTTTCAAGGGTAGCCCCATGTAGACTGTGTTGCAATAATCTAACTGTGAGGTGACAAGGGCATGAGTGACTGTGAGGAGAGCATCTCGATCCAAGTAGGGTCGCAATTGGTGCACCAGGCGAACCTGTGCAAAGGTCCCCCTAGCCACAGCTGTCTGATGTTGCTCTAATCTTAGCTGTGAGTCTAGGAGGACACCCAAATTGCGAGCACATTCTGAGGGGGACAATTTCCCCCCCCCCTCCAGAACCAAGGATGGATAATCAACATAGTCTTTAGAAGGCAATACCCACAGCCACTCGGTCTTGTCTGGGTCAAGTCTGAGCCTATTGACTCCCATCCAGACCCTCACAGCCTCCAGGCACCGGCACATCACATCCACTGCATCACTGAATTGACGCAGGGTAGAGATATACAGCTGGCTAACATCAGCGTATTGCTGATATCTCACCACGTATCGTCCGTTTCCTCCAATGACCGCAGGAGCTGAAGTGCCACCACTTTCTCTACAACCTTTCCCACAAAGGGTAGGTTGGAGACTGGATGAAAGTTCTTTAATTCTGCTGGATCCAGGGAAGCCTTCTTGAGGAGGGGCCTTATGACTGCTTCCGTCAATGGTTTCAGGAAGGACCCCTCCCTCAAGGATGTGTTAACTAAAGCCTGGAGCCAGCCTCGTGTCACCTCCCTGCTGGCCGAGACCAGCCAGGAGGGGCACGGGTCCAACAAACAAGTGGAGGAACTCATCGTCCCTGCAGCCTTGTCCACTTCCTCAGGAGTCACAGGCTCAAACTCATCCCACACAATAGGACTAAGACCTGCCCCCGTAATCTCAGTCGGAATTGCCCAATCAGAGTCCAGGGAGTTTTCCTGGATCCATCGCCATGGAGAGGTCACAAAGGCACAATCCGGTCCAGTGCCCCGGATGCCGCCCTATTCCAGGCAGCCACCAGGGTTTCGGCCGGGCTGTGGACAAGGGAGTCAAGTATCTGCCCAAGCTCCTTCTGGAACCCTTCAGGGTCCATTAGATGTCTGGAGCGGAACCACTTAATTGGCTCCGCCTCTCTGCGATGGAGGAGTGGCGCCCTGAAGTCCAACCTCAGCAGGAAATGATCTGACCACAACAAGGGAGAAGTATCTATACCCCTTAATTCCAGATCATATCTCCACTGTCCCAAGAGGAACACCAAGTCAAGCGTGTGTTCCCGCCCCCATGAGTCGGACTCTGAACTACTTGGGTCAGGTCCATGGTTGTCATGGAAGCCATGAATTCTTGAGCTGCATCTGAGGGTTTGCCAAGTGATGGCAAGTTCAAGTCCCCCAGTACCATAAGCCTGGGGAACTCCACCACCAGCCCAGCTACTGCCTCTAGCAGCACAGGCAAGGCTGTTGTAATGCAACTGGGAGGCAAGTACGTCAACAGCAAGCCCAACTGAACCCTTGAGTCCAGCCTCAAGAGGAGAGACTCACACCCAACAATTTCCAGGGCAGGGATCCTGCGAGGACAAAGACTCTTATGGACAATAACTGCCACTCCTCCACCCCTTCCCTGGAGTCACAGCTGATGCAATACCTGAAACCCATCTGGGCACATTTCTGAGAGGGGAACACCCCCCCCTCCTGGCCCATACATGTCAGGTCAGCCCACTCCTCCAGGATTAAATCCCAAATGAGGGGAGCCTTGGTGACAATAGACCTGGAATTAAACAGCAGCAGCCTGAGGCCAGGGCCCTGACATCCCGAGTCACCAGGTATACGAGGCGAGCCCGGTGAACCAAAACCAGAGGGGCCGGAACAAGTAATTGCTTTAAGACAGCAAATCCTACCCCTTGGCTCCCGCCATATCTACCTCTCCCAGTCAAAACCACAATACTCCAGCTCTCTAATACCCCAGAGATCCCCTCCCCCACCTCAACGGCCCCCCTCCTCTCTGGCAGGCAAGGCATCCCACTCACACTGAGCCGGGGGTCGTATCTGAGCCCCCATCTGCTTCTGTTTGCACACTCAGCAGGGGGCGCTCCATTTCTTGTCCCCGGCTCCCTCATTCCCCCCCAGATTTAGCCACTCCAAACCCACTCCTTCCATCCAATCCATCCCGATACACTCACACATACACTCACACACACCTTCCCCAAGATAAGTTTAATATTTCGAGCAGGTGTCAAGCAAATTAAAACAAATCTAAAAATGCTGAAAAATATATCGAGCAGAAAGGTGTCAGGTAAATTAAAATTAAATTAAAACAACTCTAAAACTGCTCTGGAGACTCCACAGATGGCTTGTAAGGAGCCACGTATCAAGGTATCCCAGGAATTTGTCTTTCAAATACTCCTCCTGGTTGTTCATGTAAGAGAGGAAACCACAGGTCTTGTTAACAAATGCCAGGTCCACCACAACATCATGTAAACATATCTATCAGCAACACTTTTAAATTTAGGAGCATCAATAATATATTACATATTAATTCTTACAAATTTAATTTTGTTTAAATTCCAGGATGTCATAAAATTGTAGTCCTTGGTACCATCCTTAAAAGGGCACAAAATAAACAAAGCAAGGAAACACGCAGAGCATGGCTTTTGGAATGATTTCCAACCGTTCTACCAGTAGTACCCAAAAAAAGGTGTTGGTAATTTCTTTTGCATAATTAAATAACATAACATCACTGTGTCTGTGTTTGTACTTTCTCCCCAGGGTGAAGTCATATGTTGCCTCTGTGTATGCAAATATGTATCAGTGACGTTCTAATTAGAGCAGGTACCTATATATTGCAGTTATCTCCCCCTTCATGTTGTTTTTCTACTAGTGCTTATGTATTCCCTGGAAAATACAGGGCATACTCTTCACTCTAGACTACCAAGCAGAAGGAAGAGGACTTGGACAAAATTCCAAATTATTACCTAGGGGTGGGGAGGGAATGAAGATTTTGCAGTATCTTTCCCCTGGATCGGGATGGAAATGGAGATTTTGCAGTATCCTTCCCTAGAGTAGGGTGGGAATGGAGATTTTGATGTATCCTTCCCCTGCCATGCCCACCAAGCCACACCCACCAAGCCACGCCCACAGAACCGGTAGTAAAAAAAAAAAAAAGAATTTCACCACTGGTCCTGGGTTTTGACACATTCTATGTCAGTCCATTTGAGGTACATTGATTCAAAAACTGTTACCTGTTTTATCTAACTGAAGGTTATAAACAATCAAACAGATGTGAGAGTTTTAATGGTAAATAGATCGTTTCTTTCTATGGATAGGTAGGGTCTCGGGTTCCTTTACATGTTTTCTTTGCATTCTTTGGGATGGAAATAATAAAAATAACTGCCAATTAAAGTTATATTACTTTTGAGTCAATCCACTCAAGAAAAAGGTAAATTAGCAATGATAGAGAATATCCCAGAAGATTAGATATAGTTACAAGGAACACTCAAAGGGGTAATAGGAAATATATATATATATATATTGCATGGAGAACATTGTGTGTTTTATGTGATATTATTTTATCATGGCTAGTTGGTTTCTGAATCACGGTTGCACGTTTTGCCTGAAACATTTTTTTCATATGTGAGCCCCAGGTTTGAAATAATTTTTAATTTTGGAATGGAGATTATATCACAGTCTTGTACTTAAACACATATGAAAGTTTTTTATTTTTTTAACTTCAATGTCACATAAACATCACAGCAACCATTTTATAATTAGTCCACTCTTCCTCATGTGGTAACCATTTTATAAGTCCACCAGGCCAATCACATTAGGAAATTTTGAAACTGCTACTAATTACAAATTACTGAGTAATAATTATGAAATTCACTCATGTTCAGATCTAGCCTACTTTGACTTGCATTATTACCATATATAGAGCTAATTGGAGCTTCAATCTCCAAAAGGTGCCAGGTATTTACCTTAATATACTGACAGTAAGCAATATATTCGATATATTGCTGTTGTTTTTTCCAACAGTTCATTCAAAGATCTAAAAACAACTGAATGCCGCTTCCCTTTTCTCTGCACCATAAAGCAAAGGCATTTATTTTTCCTGGCAGCCAATACATCTGAACAGGATAGTGACTCATAAACTGTCTCTTTGTTCAAATACTGTTTGCATCTTAAACAACATAAAAGGGCTAAGCAAGGTTTTGAGATTTGAGGTAGTGTGAGAGATGGCCTTGTATTTACAGTAAAGTACATGATACTTCACTCCACTGTTCTCTGATAAAGCAAATGGAAGTCAATTAAACCTCTTTAGAATAATCTGGTTTGATCTGCAGTTTCTACCAGCAGGAAACTTTAAATATGCTTGGTCAAGATAGTGGGAAGATTTTTTTAAGCAAAGAATTCATTGGTCTACTGGAAATTTAATGGTCATTAGATTTTGAAGAGGTCTGTAAAGATTCTCAATCATCCAGATCATGGTTGACTCAAAGGTGCTTTTTCAGGAGGCAACTAGACTTTCTCCCCACCATCCAGTCAGAGCTGAAGAAGCATCTTTGATGAGAAGCGAAACGTCTTCAATGGAAAAAAAAATTCAGTTGCCTCCTGAAAAAGCAAATTTGGGACAGACTTTGAGGAAATCTGAAGCATCATAAATAAAATGGTTGATGAACTGAAGGCAGATACAAAACAAACAATGTGTGTTCACAAAAAACATATTCAGAAAGGCATGTCTAAAGTAAGAAAAATTATGCATAAAAATTCAATAAGACTTCCATAATTACTACTTGTTCATCAATAGCAAAGCAAGGTTCCTTTATAACAGAGGTAGACAACCTATGCCATGTGCACATTGCTGAACTGCAGCTCTTAGCAACCCTTATCATTAGCTAAGCAAACTATAACAGCTGGGAGATGTAGTTTAAGAACATCTGGAGTGCAAGAAGCTACTATCGTGTTTCTCCAAAAAGAAGGCTGGGTCTTATTTTCTTTTGACCTCCGAAAAAACAGCTAGGCTTTCTTTTTGGAGGGTTCTAATTATTGACTCACCTCGCAGCGGTGGCACCGACAGCCCCACCCAGCAGGAGCCCGCTGCTGCCCCCCCTTTTTTTGCATAACATTTTTTATTTTTATTTCTCATAAACATATTTAAGTGTACAGTCTCCTATCCATCATTAATTATTGATCATTTATCTTATCCTTTAACTTTCATTTTTATTTGTTCGGGGCTGTTCTTTTACCATTTCCTCTTCTTTGCTTTACCACAACCTTTCCTCTTCTTCCTTCCTCTTTCTTCTTCTGTCTCTTTCTACTTTCTTCATTCCTTCCCTTCTACTTCTGCTGTTCCCCCAGTCCTCTCTTCTTCCTCCCTTTCTATCCCTCTCTCTTACTCTTCTTTCTCCTCCCTTTTCTTCCTCTCCTTCTCCCTCTCTTCTATCCCTCTCTCCTTTCCTCTCTTCTCCTCTCCTTCCTTCTCTCTCTATTCCTCTCTCCTTTCCCACTCCTAGAATTAAATCTAGAAAATTTAATTCTAGATTAAATTTTCAATTTAATCTAGAATGGTATTCGAGCAGCCCCAAATTTCTATTTACATATATTTTGATTTCAAATTATTTTTTAATAATTACTTTATCATTTATGTACATTTCTATAGTAATTCTTTTTCTCTTTCCCCCTTTCCCCTTTTCCATTTACCTAGGCGTCATCTGGGTGTCTATTCTTTTAATTGCCTTTTCTCTTTTCCCTAGCCATTCCTCTATCTTTATTTATATTTCTTTTCTAACCAATCATAAAAACATCCCCGTGTCTTGAATACATTGATTCCTCTTTATCTTTTATTCTCAATGTTAATCTATTCATTTCTGCACATTCTAAAATTTCCTTGATTATCTCTCCTTCCAATGGGATTTTGTCTGCTTTCCAGTTTTTTGCAAATACTATTCTAGCCGCTGTTATTATGTGAATTATCAAATAACCTTCTTCTCTATATTTCTCCGGTATTATTTCCAATAAGAGTATCTCTGGTCTTAACTCTATTCGTTACTGTACCATTTCTTCTAACCATATCTGTATTTTAACCCAATAGTTCTTCGCTTCTTTACATGTCCTGCTGGCCCACTTCCTCTGTGGCCACTTGCCGCCACTCACACGGATCGCCCTGGCCTCCATTTTGCGTTCAGATGCCTGCTGGAAGGCACCTGCAGCTGATAACAGAGCTCTGGATCGATGTGTGCGAGTGGTGGCAAGTGGCTGCAGAAGGAGAGGCAAGTGTCGGGGTGTGCAAGGATTGGTAAGTAGGGCAGCTCCACCACCACCATCCATCCCCACCCTAGCTTATTTTTTACCTGTGTGCCTCACCCCACCCCCTGAACCTCGGGGTGGGCGGAGTCTTAATTAGGGCTAATTTTGTGGGTGGGGCTTAATTTGATCGCATGAGCTCAAAAACGTGATAGGCTTTTTTTCAAGGTGGGTCGTCTTTTTGGAGAAACATGATATCATTTTACTATACTTTAAGTTAAGAACATTGGTATTGATTTTCTAGAAGCAGGTACAATACAACGATGTCTGAAGTCTGTGTCTGCAGGCATTTGAATTCTATGGTCTCTATTTCGCAAAAAAAGAGCAATGATTCAAAGATAACCATATAGCATCCTCAAAATTTGTACACCACTGATTTAGACATTTGGGATCTCTAAAAGTCTACTTATTCCAAACTTACCCATAACAAATATCACACAGCATAAAAACGTGGACTGTGTAAATAGTACCCTTTGTTTTCACCATGTATGATACTTGGGGCCCAAAACTTACACAAGCATATATTATATACATAAGAGAAATGAATCTACTAAGATGCATGAAGTGTATATTTAAAAGGCATTCGTTTGATATTTAGAATCATCAAAAGCAAATTTTTGTTGTCTTCTTGTGCGTGGGATCGTTTTATTTTGGAATTATTGCTGAGTCATGCACTGGATTCCTTTGAGTTTGCTGTAATTTCAGAAAATAAAACATGCACACATAATTCAGTGACATTAATTTACAGGTTGATTCACCCGCTGTTGAAAAAGGAGAAAAATAAATAGATCTTAATTTGGACTCCCAAAGTGTGAAAGTAGCGAGTAGGAAAAAAAAGACAAATGAATAGTTTCATTATATCAAAGGCCAACTTTTCTAAATTATATTTATTGTTTAAAAGCCCAGTTATTCCAGGAGCAAATATTAAAACTACTTCCACCAGTAAAGTATTTTTTAAACAGAATAAGATGCTATTCTAAGAATTATATTTTTCGGTTTTTTACAAAACACTAAGGCCGTATTTCTACGTTCTACCACTAGGGGGCAGAGTTGCAAACCAAGGTATAAATTTGCACCAGCAAATCCAATTAAAAAAAATCTGAACAGCATTTTGCCAAGTTGCAATCAAAAAGTAGCTTCCTAGAAGCAACCACAATAGCCATGGTTCCTGCTCACACTTGAAGACATCATTATCTTCTATAAAAGGCTGTTTAACACAGGTTTATCAGTATTAGGGTTATCATTAATGAAGTTGTACTTTTTTTAAAAAAAATTAGGGCACCATAAGAGAAGGCAGAAATTAAGCAGAACTATGAGTAGTCTAGTGGCTAAGATTTTAATTATATTATCTTTTCCCCTTTAATATATTTTATTAATTATATAATTATACTAGTGTTGCCTCACCATCTTGTGACTAACACCTACTATACACAAAGGCAACATTCTGCAAAAAACATCAGACAAGTTATCAATCTGATGCTTGTCGTACTGAACCTTAGCGCTGCCTCTGTTTTATTAAAGCCAAGTCACTGAAACACTTGATTTGCCAACATAATTACAGAAATTATAGTAAAAAATGAAATCTTGAAAGGAATACCCCAAAATCCAAAGAGTTCATATGTATTTGCTATATTGATTGTTCTCAATCACCAACACATCCAACTAACAACAGTTCTAGTAAAGAGATTTGCACGCTTTTAAATACAGCATTTGAAGGATGACAATGTCCTTTGTCTAGAAAAGCCATAAAGCTTAATGAATGCCCCTTGTTTGTTTTGTTTGCTGCAAGTCTGCCTAACCATGTGGGTTTTTTAAAACTCCCTTTGCATTTAACCCTTTTTCCTATTTTACAATGATTCAGTTTTATCTTAACATCAAATCACTTTTTAAGTAGAAACCTACAATTAATATTTCATTAATAAAAATACAAGGATCTGCTTGTACCAAAGGAAACTCTTATATAAATAAAGCTCTTAGTTCCATATTTTATTCCTTATTTATTTACTATTTCACTGTATTTTTACTACTTCAATATATAATAAAAAGCATTCTGAAATTCATGATTCTAAGAAGCTAACAAGAATTAAAAACAATACTTTGTTTTTGGTATCCTAAATTATTAGATTGGAAGATAAGCAGAATGGTCTAGTTGATAAATAAGCAAAATTTAGACAGGGCGGATCTACAATGGATCAATGTGCCATTTTACAATTCCTAAGAGAGAAATACATACATGAGCAATACTGCCTCTTTTAGATTATAGATATAGATTATCTTCAATGAATTAAGACATCAATTCTATTCCAAGGGACTGAATCCAGTAGAAACTGTCCCTCATTTCTACTGACCAGGGATTACTCTTTCTAATTAGGCTGCTATACTTTTGAAAGATCTGAACAACCAGGTTAAGGACAGAGTACCCTGAAGAAAATCTATAGTTGTGATTGCTGAGAGTCAACACTGACTTGATGGCACATAATCAATAAATTATAACAAAATCAAGATAAACTCACCCAAATTAAATGCTATAGAACTGTCCACCCTATTGGAGACATTCCAATTCACTGACTTGTGTTATTGTGGTCTTTTTACCCACTTTCTGCTGCTTCTAAGCCTAGAGAAAGCTGCAGCTGAAACCCTTCAAGTGTCATTGACATCACACCCCAGACAGGTTTGAATGCTAAAGCCAACTTTTTGAGAGGAGGGAGGTGGTGTTCTGAACTGGAAACTTTTTAATAGCCACAGGGTACATTATCCAACCTTGTTTGCCCAGAATGCTGTGGAGCCATTTCTGGGGCTTGTCTGAATGCCTTGCCCTCAGCAGCACCTGATGGAGATACAGCAGGATCATAATCGGAGAGAGAGGTCATCCCACTGGTCAGAAAGAACCAGAGACTTTATTCTGTGCCTTTTTCCACTGCCTTTTCTACACCAATTAACAGCAGCCATTCCTTTAGCCCCCTCCTAAAAAAAACCCCAAACTTGAATAAGTTCGTTTCCTATTTGCTCCTCCATTTCTCTCTGCCGCAATTTCCTGAAGATGTCACAGCAGTGGCTTTCCCTTTTATCTTATTGCATTTCTGTTTTATATATTTTGTGCTGCTTTACTACATTTCATTGAATGTTCTCTTTTTTTGTGTGTTTTACTTTTTTTTTTAGCTTTCACATGACTTGTATTTTCTTGTTTTTGTTCATTGCTTCTGAGGTTTTTTTTTCCTTGTGCTGGTCGCTAACCATTATTTTAAAAAGAATTTTGATTTCTGGCATAGAACATTAAGATTTTTTAATATTAATAAAACATTAAACTATTAATAATCTCATTTTCACAAATAAGAAAGAAGGCAAAGAAGCTGTGGTGAGCATAAATCTGAATCTAGGACATCTGCTATTAACCAAGGAAATGGTAAACATCAGTAGCATTAATTAACAGCAGAGGAAAGGAAATATTATAAGGAAACTGGAAACACTTCCCCAAAAGTATTGGGTTTTGAAAAAATATTTTAAAGAAAGGAAGTGGAATATAAAAGGGAAGGTAGTCTACAATATAAACTAAACTACATTCTCCCATGTGAAATAAGGAGAGTTATTACAAGCAAACAGGGAAAAAGAAAAACATCTGAAACTACAATTAGTCTTCAACTTACATCCATTCATTGAATGATGGTTCAAAGTTATGATGGCCCAGGGTGGATAAAAATAGATGTTTTTTAAAAATCAGATTTGTTTTATTTAAATCAGATTTTTTAATTTAAATCAGATTTTTTTTTATTTTTATCAAATTTATTTTAATAAAAAGTTTTGGGGTAAAAATCTATCTTAAGATAGTTTTCTATTTAAGATACGTAAATAATTTAGTTTATTCAGCATGAAATGGAGCTTAGTTATGTAGCATGAAGCTGTATATTCTGCAACACTGGGACTATCGGTGAGTCAACAGCGGGTCAAAGGAGTAGCAGAGATGATAATTGCGCTTTAAAAATTATCATTTAAATCAAGTTGTTTTAAATCAAGCCTTTTTACTAATGATTTAAATCATGATTTAAATCATGATTTAAATCAGTCATGTGATTTAAATCACAGTTATGTGATTTAAATCACAGTCATGTGATCACAACTCAGCCGCCTGACCGCCAGCTTGCGTTTACAACTGGTTGCACCACTCTGCATTCAAATGAACATCATTTGCAATCTTTACAGCTGGTTTCCAGCAAAACATCAATTGGGGAAGTTGGATTTGCTTAGCAACCATGTGATTTTGTTCGACGATTTGCTTAAAAGACTGCGGTAAAAATGGTTGTAAAATTGGGTCCGGTCACATGATTTATGACCATTTCATTTTACAATGGAAATTTTGGCCCCAACTGTAGTCATAAGTCAAGGACTGCCTGTAGTATATGTATTAAAAATGAAAGCAAGTAAAAGTAGAAATTAAAATAGATCCTAAGAATTGGAGAAAATAACACAATGGCAATGTACTTGAGCATGCTTAACCTGCACTGGTTTCAGTGAAAAAGGATACTCAGATTATTATTTACCAGAGAGATGGGAGCAGAGACCTACGTAATAATCAAAGGAAGTTGGTTGTTTTTATGAGAATAAAAGAAAACAAATTATCTTGCAAACTGCAGAGAAAGGTTTGAAAAGAAGTTGTACATGATATGAAGAATCTCATCAATATTTCTTTTATCTTTTAAAGATTTTCCTTACAATATTAAAAATGAAAGAAATATATTTGCATGTTAAAAATAAACATGTGAATATATAGTCATTGACAATTTCTAAGGATATTCTACTAGTAATAGAGATGGAATTGACCTAATAACTGAACTTTTTTTCTAAAATTGCAAATGAGCAATAGAATAGAAAATCTGAAGTGATGGAATAAATCTGCACAAGAAGGAAGAGTCTGCATATAAATGTAACAGAGAGAAAAGCAATCAGAATAGAAAAACAAAACAGAAGAAAAATTAAAGAACAGAAAATGAGCAGAACAATTTCATACAATCCCAAGAATTTTTCTGGATTATTTACAAGAAATGTATTGTTTCTTCACAAAAACTAATTATGCAGCACCATATAAAAGATATGTCATTTGTAATATAATTCTTCTGCTTATGGGTAAAACAAGTAAACACTTTTTTCAGTGTCATAGTAACTTTAAATAGTCACTGAATGAACTATTGTAAATTGAGAACCTACAAGTTGAATTTACTCAACACAAGTTGAGTAAACCTGTGTTTACTATAAGAGACAGCCTGTATGTTAAGATATGCTTCCTTCAGCATTTTCAAAACAGATGCAACTGTCATAGTAATGTTTCCTTCTGGCCATCAAAACTGAACTTCTATGTACTGTGTGACTTATCACAGTTGTTCACACTTAAGATCATTACAGCATCCCCATGGTCATGCGATCAAAATTTAGATTCTTGGCAATTGATTTCTGCTGACCTGTGACTATTAAAAAATTGATTGATTGGTAACTGATTTTTATTTATGAAGGTTGCAGTGTCTCAGGATCATGTGACTACCATTTGTAATCTTCTGACAAGCAAAGTCAATGAGGAAGCCAAATTCACTTAACCACCATGTTACTAACTTAACAACTGCAGTGATTTGCTTAATAACCGTGGCAAGAAAGATGGTAAAATGAGGTAAAATTCACTGTCTCACTACATGTATTGGTGTCATACATTCTTCTTCTGGATAGTCAGTTTGCTATAGTCCTAGGTTTTGGCTAGGTTTCTCCTACTTTAATTGAACGATCACATTTTAAGCAAATATAGTTATGATTACATTACAAGCTGAACACAATTAAATGAAATAGGCTGATATTTTATGGGCTGTCCCTGTTTTATTTAAATAAGGCAGACATCTAAATTCCACTGATGCTTTTCTTTAAGTGGATTCATATGCTCCACCTTCAGCGTCATCATTTCCCAACATGTACCATTTCAGATTTATTGGACATTAGTCTTCCAGCCACATTACACACTTAGTACATTATCCATAGCTTGCAAAATGATAAAGAAAACTAAATTGCAGAAATAGACCTGAAGAATTGTAAATTAAAACTACTAAACTAGGGCAAGAAACAACTGATGAAAAACATACTCAGATTTTTTTATGGAAAAAAATCTTGGCATGAAGTTAAAAACATAAATTGGACGTTGTCTTACCTGAACGTCCCTTTTCAGGGCGCTGCGTACACTATCCATGAATGGGTTAACCTTCCAGCCTTTGGCAAACAACTGAGAGAATTAAAACCAAGGGACCTCCCCTTTCCCTACTCTAACCACACCCCCTCATCCCATGATGCCCCAGTCTGAACAAAGGTGTAGGAAACCAGGCGGGTGGTAAGTGAACAAACCATAACTTTATTAGCAACCAACAGGTAACAGAAGAAAACAACACGGGGAGAGCCCCCCCTCTCTCCCAGCAGTCAGCCCGTTCAACAAGGGAGGGTATGGATAGTGTACGCAGCGCCCTGAAAAGGGACGTTCAGGTAAGACAATGTCCATTTTCCAGAGCGCTGCTCGCACTATCCATGAATGGGATATACCCAAGCTAAGGACAACGGGTGGGAGGCTGGCTGCTCTCGGTATCCTCCACAGTTAGGACCCTTTGGAGGACTCTGCGGCCGAATGCCGCCTCGGCTGACTCGTAGGTGTCTATCTTATAATGTCTGATGAAAGGTGACAGGGACGACCAGGTGGCTGCTCTGCAAATGTCCAGAACTGACGCCTGCGTGGCCCAGGCTGCAGACGTGGCCGCGCTTCTGGTGGAATGAGATAGGATTCTGCTCGGCTTTGGTTTGGAGTTAGTGTCGTAAGAGAGGGCAATGCAGGCCCTGATCCATCTACTAACTGTTGAAGCCGAAATCTTTTGACCCAGGGATGAGGGGTTGAACGAAACGAGGAGTGCTTCTGTGCGGCGGAACGAGGCCGTCCTGCAGATGTACAGGCGTAGGGCGCGCCGGATGTCGAGGGTGTGCCAACGCCGTTCTCTGTCGTCACGCGGGGACGGGCAGAAGTCTGGTAAAATGAGCTCCTGGGCCCTGTGGAACCAGGAGTTCACCTTTGGGAGGAAGGATGGATCGAGACGCAGGATGACCGAGGAGTCTCGGAATATGCATAAGTCCTTGCGGATGGAGAGTGCCGCTATTTCCGAAACCCTCCTAGCCGATCTGATAGCCAGGAGGAAAGTAACTTTGAAGGACAGGAACTTGAGACCGACCGCCCCCAGAGGTTCAAAGGGGGGTTCGGTCAATGCCCTCAGCACTAGAGGTAAGTCCCAGGACGGGTAGCGATGTACGGTTGGGGGACGAAGGTTCGTAGCCCCATGCAGAAAGTCCTTGAGCAGTGGGTGGTGAGAGAGTGACCGGAACGGGGGGCACTTGATAACTGTAGACAGGGCTGCTGTTTGTCGCTTCAGGGTGGCCAGCGCCAGTCCTTTCTCCAGCCCTGCCTGTAGGAACAGCAGCATGTCCCGGATCGAGGCTGTCGTGGGGTCTGTAAGATGTTGGGAGGCCCAGAGGCAGAAGGCCCGCCAGGATGCCTCATATATACGGGCTGTCAAAGGTCGCCTGGCGGCTTGGATTGTGCTAACCACGTTCTCTGGCAAGTGGTCCTTCCTTAAAACTACCCTTTCAAGTGCCAGACGGCTAATTGCAGCCACTCTGGCTCTGGATGTAGGACTTCTCCCTGGCGCAGGACTACCTTGTGGGGTGGGATCACCCACGGCTGGACTACTGAGAGAGCCACAAGGTCGGCGTACCGAGGCCTTCGGGGCCAGTTGGGAGCCACTAGGAGGAGGTTGGCTTTTTCTAGAAGCAACTTCCTGACCAGGTGTGGAAGAAGTGGGATTGGAGGGAACGCATACAGCAGGCCCTCCGGCCATTTGCACCGAAGAGCGTCGTGTGCCTCCGCCCGGGGTGTTGGGTACCTGATTATGAACCGGGTGAGCTGCGCATTGGCTAGGGACGCGAAGAGATCCACTTCTGGCATCCCAAACCTGACTGCAATTTCCTGGAACAGGTTGGGATGGATCTGCCACTCTGCTTGATCTATTGTCTCCCGGCTGAGCCAGTCTGCTCTGACGTTGGTTGATCCAGAAATGGATCCAGGATCTGTTGTGTTAGGCCCCGAATGCTCTGGATCCTTTCCGGTGACAGGGACACCTGGCCTCTGGCAGAGTCTATTACCGCCCCTAGATGGAGTATCTGAGTGGTGGGTTGGAGGTGGCTCTTTTCGAGGTTGATGGTGAATCCATGGTCCTGAAAGGCCTTCAAGACTCTCTCTCTGTCCCTGACCGCTTGTCCCTGTGACGACGAGAGTATCAGGATATCGTCGAGGTAGCAGAGGAGCCTCACCGGGATGGACCGCAGACTGTCTGCCACTACCGCTACCAATTTGGTGAAGGTGCGGGGGGCTGATGACAACCCGAACGGCATGGCCCGGTACTGAAAGTGGCGGCCCGCATACTCGAACCTCAGAAATTGGCGATGGTTCGGGTGGACAAGAACGTGGAGGTATGCTTCTCGGAGGTCTACAGACTGGAGGAGATCCCCCCGTCGGACCCCCCCCCAAGATGGAGCGGAGGGAGTGCATTTTGAACCTGCGGTAACAGACGGACAGGTTCAGATGCTTCAAGTTCAGGATGGCTCTCCAGCCTCCGGAGTTCTTGGGGACCAGGAAGAGGCTTGAGTAGAAGCCCAAGCCACGCTGGGTCGGAGGGACCGGCTCGATTGCGTTGACCTCCAGCAGGTGGTGTATCTCCTGCCACATCAAGGTCTGTAATTCCTTGTTGTGAGGTACAGGGCAACGCAGCCATTGCTGGGGCGGGGGCCCCGAGAAGTTGATATACAGTCCAGAGGAAATTGTGAACCGTACCCAAGAATCTGAGGTGGACCGGGCCCATTGAAGGTGGAAGAGGCTCAACTTTCCCCCTATGGGGCCCGCGATCCTGGAGTCACTTTCCTTTCTTATTTGGTTTGAATCCAGAGCCTCGGAAGGGGCGTCTGGAGTGCTGATTTCGTCCTCGGTCCCGGAATTGCTGTCTGTCATGGAATCTTTCCCCCCCCCCCCCGTGGTATTGGGGCCGGTGGGAGGATGGCCCTCTGGGCCCGGGGCTTGGACGAAAGGGCGGCTGGAGGGGGTATGGTGCGTATCTGCGTTCCCTGCGCCGGTAGGCAGTTGGTAACACCTTCCTTTTATCCTTGTCCTCTACCAGCACCGGGTCAAGGGCAGCTCCAAACAGGTCTGGTGCCTTGTAGGGTGCTGCTGCCAGTCTCCACTTCGCCTTCAGGTCTGCCTTCCAGGGGCGCAGCCAGAAGAGCCTGCGAGTCGTTACTGTGGATGCCAGTGCTCTAGAGGCGAACTTGGCCGAGTTTAGCGAGGCATCTGCAGTATACTCAGTAGCTGCCATGATTTTATGGATATCCTGGCGCAGCCTGGTGTCCTCAGGGGGGAGCCTTTCCTGCATTTGACGGAGCCAGATGAGGGCTGCTTTGCTAAAAAATGATGTGGCGGTTGCTGTTCTGATCGCCCAGCCCGTTGCCTGGTGTGTTTTACGGAATGCCCCTTCCATTCTCTTGTCTTCCGCTCTGAGGCCGTCCAGGGCGTCTGTGGAGAGGGGCGACGGTGCTGACAGCGCTGCCACCGGTTGATCTATGGTTGGGAGCGCCAGCAAGTCCTCCAGCTCCGGGGCCGAGCAGAACAATTTTTTGTCCAGACTGCTAGGCGCTGTAGTAGCAGCCAGTTGTCCCCAGGGGTTTTGGATGACCTCTGTGAACAATTGCGGGCAAGGGATGTAGTCCTTCTCCGGTTTAGATGCCTTGAAGAGCACATCATGGGGCCCCACCATTGAAGCTTGCGGTGGGGGGCCCACATCCCCCGGCACACCCAGGTTGGTGGTGAGACGGGCCTTGTGCAGCAGTGACTTGAAAAGCGCTGGGCGGAAGAGCCCTGTGAAGGCGGGGGTGTCTGGAGGGAGCCCTTCGTCCTCCGAGAATTCCATGTCCTCCAGTCCTTCCTCCTCTTGGTCTGAATCCTCCGAAGAGGATGTCTGCGCCTGGTGAGGGCGATGGTGTGACAGAGGGTTCTGCTGATGCCCCTGTGTTTGTGTCGCGTAGGTTTGTTGCTGTGTAGCCTGTTGCCAGCTTGTGGCCAGGAAGGACGACAGGGCTGAGGAGAACATTGCCTGAAAGTCCATGGGCATGGGTGGCTGGCTCCCAACGTGAGCTGCGGTGGACGGAGTGGCAGGCTCATGTGATTGGTTATGGGGCTGGAGGGGTGTGAGGACCCCCAAGCCCTGCGGTGTCTCCCCGGGTGGTACCTCCCGTCTCAAGGAGGTCGGGCCGGCTGTGGTCTGGGGCGGTGTTGATGGGGTTCTGGCCAGGTCTGCCAGGTTGGAGATGCCCGGTTCTGACTCCACTTGAGTCGCAGATGGCGGCCTGATTGGTGATGCCATCCCGGCTGGCGAGGCGATTGCTGCCTTTTGTGCCCTGGCGCACTGGCGCTCCAGTGCGTTATGGCGCCTTTGGGCGTCCCTGTCCAGGGCCTTGGGCGCCTTGTCTGCTCTGGAGGAGCGGTTGCCCGATGACTTGCTCTTCTTTCTCGACTTGGTAGTCTTGCGCACCGGGCTTAAGTCGAGTTCCAGGTCCGAGGATAACAGGGATTCTGCCATGCCTGATTGGAGATTGCCCCTTGGCCTGTTTTATGGAGGCAGAAGAGCAGTCCCCCCCCCTTTTTCCTTTTCACTGCCTAGCCGAAGGTGCGTAATGAGCAGCTGACACCCACTTGCTCAGGAACCGTTCCAAGGTGGGGCGGTTCTGAAGGGCTGCCTGGTTCAGCTACCACGTGGTGTGGTCAGGCTGGTGAGGCTGGTAGCAGCGGACTTACGCTGGCGGCCCGAGGGTCCTACCAGGTGCCGCGCTTGGCTCGCTGGCCGCGATGTAGGCCCCGAAGGGAGCCTCAGACTTACACTGGTGGCCCGGAGGTCCAGCCAGATGCTGGGCTGTGCTGTTGCCCCATGATCCTTGCAGGCTGGGGGGGCGGGGGGGCTGGCTCCCGCGGGCGCTGGTGACTGAGGCCGCTCCCTTATGTGGCGTGGCAAGGATCAGGCGGCTGCCCCCCCCGGTAGCACTCGACGCTCGCTCTAATTTCTGTAGTGCAGGGCTGAGGCGCGCTAATTGAGGGGCCTCGGGTAGCGCGGGCGGCTGTGCGCCTTCCAAAATGGCCACCACCTCCCCTCGCCACGTGTGGGAGGCCGCGCGGTGATGTAGCGCTTCGGTGGGGGCTGCCGCTGTCTCTGGGGCGGCGCTCCCCCGCGCTCCTAGTCTGCCGCCGTTTCCAATGGCTGCCGCCTCCCTTTGCCACGAGCGGGAGGCTGTGTGGCAATGCTGCGCTTCGCTGGGAGCCGCCGCGCTGTTTCCCTGCCAGGCGGCGCTCCCCTGACCTCATTAAGCAGCTGCAGCAACAAAAAGCGGCGTTGGAAGGAGGTAGCGGCGAAGCACTGAGGCCCCGCGCGCTCGCTACCGCGTGGGTGGTCGGGCGGCACCGCCGGCCAGCTGGTGAGCGGTCCGCTACGTGGCCCCAATAGGAAGCAAGAAAAAAAGCGTAAACAGCCCGAAAATAACTAATCAAAAATAAAACAAAGCCTAGAAGCCCTGAAAACAGGGAAGGAAAGGGGAAATAAAGCAGAAAGGTCCCAAGGAAGCTAAAGAAATAAAAGAAAAACAAGGAAGAGGTTTATTACCTGGAGAGCAGGAGCTCCTAAAAACACCTCAGCGTTTGCCAAACAACTGAGAGAAGACTGGGGCATCATGGGATGAGGGGGTGTGGTTAGAGTAGGGAAAGGGGAGGTCCCTTGGTTTTAATTCTCTCAGTTGTTTGCCAAAGGCTGGAAGGTTAACCCATTCATGGATAGTGGGAGCAGCGCTCTGGAAAATTGTCTGATATGGTTCAGTCGTTTTAACCAACATACTGTCCAGTCAGCAGAGTTTATGCAAGGAAATTGTTGGATCTACAAATAGTTTATATGGGGAAAATAGTTACCCTGAGTTTTGATGGGCAAAACAACATATTCATATTTGCCTGTACATCTGCAGAAGAAAGAAGTGCATTCCATATGGAATGATACAATAAGAAGTACATTTGCTGCTACTTTTAAGTATATAACAGTATACTGAATATATTACAGTACAGCAGTAAAAGTTACAACAAACTATCAAATTAAATGTTAATATACAGATTTATCATAGATTATGCTACAGACATCCAAGATATGAAGGAATTTAGAAGAAATGGAAAAGGCAAAATAAATTTAAAATATTGTTGGGTACTGAATTTAGTTCATCTGTGTTTTTCTTTTTATTCAGAATCTGGAAAACAAAGACAGGATTTGTCTTTTCAGTTCTGAAACTCTTCCTTCTTGCTCCATCACTTTAATTTTTCTATTCATTTGCCTCCTTTGCAATTTTAGAAAAAGGTTCGGTTATTAGATCAATTTAAATTTATTCTTCTGATTTCTAAATTGCCTATTTTTATATATAAAATAATTTTAAAATGCACACACTTGATTTTTTCTTTTACAATTATTTGTTGAAGAAAGCTAAAGTGTGATTAAATAGTTTTAACATAATCTAAAAATTTCATATTTTTATAGTAGAAATATTTTCCAAACATAAAAAATTAGCTGACTTGAAACTGGAAGTCTGCCCATCCATCCATTTATCTGTATGCAAGTCTAGTACAGTTCTATTAATCTATTGTTTTATTAAGATTTGAAAAAAGTCCCATTTATTGCTTTATATATTATTGCATCATTTCAATAATTAACATGCATTTATTAGAAATGGTTATACAATCTACCGTCTAGTAAGTATATTATAATTTAAATTGATCAGTTGTAAATTAAATCCATGTTGCTAAAATTTTCAAATCAAAAACATATAACATCACATTACAATAGATACATTTTTGTATAGCTTTTGCATAGGTTAATAACAGAAAATTCTGTATTTTTAACATACAGATTAATAAAAAACAACTATTATTTACAGAACATGCTATATTAATTTAACTCTCATGAAAGCCAATTTAACTTTGAGGGCTCCAGCCCCAAAGATTTAGCATTATGACTTGAAGGATTGGGTATTATTTTTTTACTGGCCCACTTTTGAAGACAGAATGCAGAAATAATCAAGAATTACCATCATCACACATTTTCTGGGCATTATCTGAAAACTGTAAAGCCCTCCTTTCTAATAAAGTGAACACAAGCATCATCCATATTTTAAAAAAAATACCGGATGTTTTGTTATTTTAAGCTATGGATGTTGGGAGCAACACCACAGATTTGAAAGCTAAACTAAGAATGTAATTCTTCATCTACAATCTATTCTAATTGAAATAAACAAATTTACCATCAGGTATTCTAGCAAAAGGCCCAACTGAGCTAGAAAGGTACAGTACAGTTTAGAAAAGTGAATAATCCTCCTGTTTGGAAGTCCCAAAGTATCAAGTATGGATCTTCTAGCAAAGATGTTACTTATTTCACAAAGAAAAAAAAATAATTTTACTTATGTGAATTAAGACACTAAAATATTCCTGTATGAATATGGTCATTTTCCCCATGTGGTTTTTTAAAAAGCCTGGCTGCATCAAAATAAATTTATTCTCAGTAGCTTCGGGCATTAACGGGAGTAGGTCAGACACACCCAATTCCCAGGGAAAGCAACATGCAATGCTTATCTCTATGCATACATCCCTAAAATTTCTAGTTTCATTGCATCTGCCCCAGTTATTTTAATGAACAAGCTTCAATATAACCTCAGATTTTTGTTTCTTTTACAAGTTTCAGAAGCAAACTGACTCAGTATCAAGAAGCATAAACCTTAAGTTTCCTTTTTAAGGAGCTTTGTTGTTATTTAGAGTCGGTGAAAAGGACTACTTTTGAGCTAAAGTCCAACTGAATGCAATTTCCCAGATTGTTAATGTCACACAAGACAGCAGTTTAAGAAATTGGATTGTTATTTGGTTTTTTTAACTTGTTAAAACCTGAAATATATATATGCTAAGATATTTTGAAAATACATCCTTGTGTCATAAAATAACATGAAAACTGCAAAGCTCTTTCTTCTGTTGATGAACGTAATGATGATACATGCCAGCTCAAATATATGCCAACAAAGCAAAATTAATTCTTCTAAGGTACTGACACTCAGTCCCTTCAATTCTTCCTCTCCTTCATTTAAATCTCTCCAACAGCTAATTGTATATCCAATTCCCTCCCACATCAAATGGCCTCAGTACATTCTTGTGACTTTAAAAAAAAGTATCAATGCTGCAATTATTTTTATTAAGTATCTTTTGCTATTTTTTCTGGTTTTTGATAGCCATAACAGTTATTGTTATGACTAATGAACCAATAATCTTTCATTACATCTAGAATATGGTGAATATACAGAATATTTCTGTGTTTCCCACTGGCTCTACTTCTTTCATATTTTAAGGTATATGTTTGTTTTAAAAACTACATCATGCATACATTTCTATACAAGTTATTCTAAGAGGGTATTTTAGCATACATTGCATTCATTATTTTATCATCTTAGCCCACATTAATAAATTAGGCTGAAAGACACCGAGAAGAGCTATCGGTCTCTATCAGTCCAGCTATCCGCCCACCCACTCATATCACAGGATGTTAGCTCCATACTATTGTATTTGTTTTGTTGTGGAAGGAAATGGTCCCTGCAGTCTTGAAGGAAGGAGTGATGCATCCCCTCTTCAAGAGGCCTTTGTTGGACCCAATGTGCTGGACAATTTTTGTCCTGTTTCCAGCCTTTGCTTTTTAGGAAAGGTGACCGATGAGATGGTTAGGCTGTGAGTACAGTGGGCCCTGGAGGAAACTGATTATCTGGAGCCCTTTCAGTCAGGTTTCAGGCCTAGACATAGCCGTGAGTCAGCAATAACTGCATTTGTTGATGACCTTTGGAAGAACTACAACATGTATAGTACAGTGGGTTTTTTTCTGGGGATTAGGAATGGGCAGTAAAGTGTTGTGGTGATTGTCCTTTTTCTGTGGTTGAGTCAGTTACTGTTGACAGGAGACAACAGATTAAGTCTGAAACCCCTAAAGAATAGGGTACCTCAATGATTTACCTCATGCTCTTGTGTTTAATACTATTTGTGGCCAGTTTAGGATCAGGCATTATCAATAGGAAGATAATACCCAGCTGCACATCTGAACTGCAGACTACCCAGACAATGCACTCAAAATCTTGTTTGAGTGTTTGGAGGCTATCAGGCAGTGGTGGATTTATATCAGTTTGCCCCGGTTCGGGTGAACCGGTAAAGGTGGTGGGAGGCTCTGCCCACCCGCCCAGACATCTCTGCACATGTGCAGAAGCAGCACGTGCATGCTGAAATTGAAACCCACTACTGCTATGAGGCCCTAGATGGGGAAACACAGATTCAAGCTCAAATTTGACAGGACTAAGTGGTTGTTTTAAACCCCCCCCCCCCGAACCAGGGACACTTCATCTTTCATTCTGAATATAATAGCATTTTCCCCTTTAGGACTGCACAATTTGAGGGTCTTCTTGGACACACAGATTTGAGGAGCAGGTGGCAACTGTGGCTAACAAAGTATTTACACAGCTTCATTCTTGTGAACCAATTTCATGTCTATCTGGACAGGGGTGAAATCTAAAATTTTTCCCTACCGGTTCTGTGGGTGTGGCTTGGTGGGGGGGTGTCCTGTGACTGAATGGGCATGGCCAAGTCAATGTCACTCACAGCCATGCCCACTCAGTCACAAGACCCCCTCCCACCAAGCCATGCCCACAGAACCCGGTAAGAAAACTTTTTAAATTTCTATTCTGCCACCCACTTGCTACCCGCTCTCTTTACCCTTTGTGTTGGGGGCCAGGGCCCAGGGATGCGCCATTCCCTGGGGCCCTGGAGCTGCCGCCTGCTCGCTGCCTGCCTCAGCCAGGTCAGGGAATGCACCATTCCCCAACACCAGCCTTGCCCCAGAGTCGCTGTCTGCTCTCTCATTGCCAAGCGGCGTATCCTTACCTTTCTCCCGTGGCTGGCTGTCAGGGAAGCAAGCACCCGAAAATTACTCTCCTTCTTGAATGTGCCGCCACCATCGCCACCCTGGTCTATGCACTAGCTGCGCAAGCGCACACCCAACCTGCCGCTGATGAGTGAATGAAATAAACGGTGCGCGCTTGCGCAGCCAGTGCATGGACCAGAGCGGCGATGGTGGTGGCACATTCAAGAAGGAGAGTGAGTGACTCCGGTAACTTTTGGGTGTTTGCCTTCCCGCCTTCCCGCGGGAGAAAGGTGAGGAGTAGGATACACCACGTGGCGAAGGGTGAGCAGACAGCGGCTCTGGGGCAAGGCTGGTGCTAGGGAATGGTATATTCCCCGACCTGGTTGAGGCAGGCGGTGAGCAAGCAGCGGCTCCAGGGCTTTGGTGAATGGCAGGACCCTGAGTCCTGGGCCCCGACCCAAGGCAAAGGGCGAACGGTCGGCGAGCGGGCGAAGCAAGGCCGGAGTCTCTTTCTGGGCATGTCACTTCTGCCTGTTGGGCCACTTCCAGGAAGTAATGACTTCTGGGTGGGTGGGCGGCATCTCCAGCTGCCATTGCTACTGGTTCTCCAAACTACCGGCCATCATCGCTACTGGATTGACCAAGCCGGTCCGATCCAGTAGCATTTCACCCCTGTATCTGGATAAGAAAGTTCTTCAGACACTGACTTGTGGTTTGATCCCCTCATGCATTGATTTTTGCAGTGCTTTCTATATGAGGCTGTCCTTGAATGAAGCTTCAGCTAGTCCAGAATGCAGCTGCATAATTAATTATTGGCATGTCATATCATATCCATGTAGCAGTCTTGCTTTGTGAGCTGCAGTGGTTACCACTAGACTTAAGAGATGCAATTAATGTTACGGTTTTTATTGCCTATAATATAGAGAGTGTGATTAAGATTGCCTCTTTTCTAAAGTATCTTCCTAGTCAGTATGACTGGGCAGAGTGGGGATGTTCCAAGTCATTCATTAAACACTACTATCTTATGGGACCCAAGAAGTGTAACTTTTCTTTGCAGACTATGCCCTATGGAACACTAACTCCCTAGGTTTGTCTGGCTTCCATCCTGACTGTATTTTAAAAAGCCCTGAAAATCTATGTCTTCCCCTAGTTGTTGGATTGGAGTGAGTGATGGGTTGCCTGTATTTTACTCTTTAAGAATGTTTTTTCTAGATGTTTTTGGTTTTTAAATCTGTATTTTCTTACTCTTCTTTTTTTTTTATGCTATCCAGGATTATCATAGAGTTGGGCAGGCATGTAAATTTAATAAAATAAAATATCTAAATAATCAAGTATGCAATGATATCATAACACACTACCTTTTGATATCCTTATGACTTATAATGGCCCAACTAATAATGTTCTTAAGAGCATCTCAAGCATCACAAAAAGCCTACCTTGAGTCTGTGGGAAATACGGAGCCAACAATTTCGCCCTTTTCTTCTCATAGCCCTTCTGGGTAATATCTCCTAAAAAATATAAGGTAGCAAAATGTAAGATGTAACGTATCATAAATGCAAGATAGGCTATTTAAAGTGATTTAAAGTTATGGTCAACTGAGCCAGCTTTATGATCTACCACCAAACAATATTATTCAAGCCATTAGATCAAAATGCTATGATTACAAACCCTTCTAAAAACCATTATTGGTATTCCACACCACTAAAACTATCATAAACTTTACCTATTTTTTATCTGTTTTAACGTGATCTATTTTTAACATTGCTCATGAATATTAATGTATTCAAAGCAAGCTGGATGGCAGTAACAAGCCTTGGGAGTCGTTATATAATATACACGAAAGACAAAGTAATACAGAAAATAGGTTACATGATGATTAATTTATTAAATAAAGCTCTATGACACTGATCGGTTTGATATGCAGAAAGAACCATATGGCTGTTCTTTTTTCATTCTAAATTTATATTTTATCTGAATATGTCAGTTCTTTAAGAAAGGCCAAATCCTTCACAAGGCTACATTATTACTTCAGGCTGTGCAAACAGCACGACAGAGATTCTCTTATCTCCCTCACCCCTTCTTATACCAAAAGATTTGAGACAGAGAAATTTTGAGCTTCTTCCTCGACTCTCTCCCCCCTTTCAGAACCAAGCTGATGTTTCATTAATGGCGGTTGGATACTTTCTTCAAGGTCATCTTTGCATTCCTTTACAGAATGGCAGGGAAAAAAATGTTGAAATATGAAAGGATTAAGATACAACACAAAAAACATTAAGTTCAGAAACAATTGAAGTGCCTTTGTAGATTTGTCATCACCATTTTGTAACTGTACCACCAAAAGATTATTTGTGAACCATCCACTATAGAGATTTGAGCATGGCTGTCATTCTAACGGAAACTGAATCTAAATACCGAAATTTATGGCAAAGATATTGCTTCTATAGTCTTTTTGGTGTAATAATATTATATTGCTACTGCTAAATAAAAACCCAAGTTCCAAAAAGAAGTAGAGTATAAATCAGTAATAAATTAGGATTCTAGTCTAAGACATAAATTCATAAATGAACTTTGCCTTTGACTTGTGGTTTGTTGCAAAAACAATAAACTTTGGGATGGGTCTGCCTGATACTATGCTGAAGCACCACCACCACAGCATGTCTTCCTGCTGTCATGTAAACCTACATAAATGTTATTTTATAGTACAGTGTAAGTATATATTTTATACTACATTTCACAGGTACTGTTTTATTTATTGAAGTATTTAAAATATATATACTCAGATCTTTGGAAACATTACAATCCATAAAATAGAAGAAAATAATGACGCACGATTAAAATATTTTAAAAGATTAAAACAATTTCCATAATAAGCAGCGAAGCATTAATTTTCCTCAAGGGACAATAGAGAAAAAAACAAAATGTAGTTGTTGACACATGAAATAGTAAAAAGAGGACCTCACCTGGAACTGAACAGTAAACACAGCCTGGTCTCCAGGATAAGGGCATTCTGATGTTAAACACCTCCATCGGGAGGGCCTTGTTCCTATGTAACCATATAATACACTTTCAAGCTTAGGGGAGAATACATTACTGATAGAAATGTTGTTGTATTGGAGACTTAAGCAGTTTAAGGCCTTAAATAGCAAAACTAGTGAACTCCAGCACAGGAATTATCTTCTAAAGACCCTTCTAATCATTATCTCCTGTAATTCTTAAAACTTAATTTACTTGGTAGCTGCAGTCATTGCAATTCCTCTAGACTTAGTGTTACATATTCTAGATAGCAACCTCAAGGCAGCATTTAGTGGTGCTTTGAAGTCATCTTCAAGGACAGGGCTTGAGGCCACATCAGTATCCTTGGGGAGGCTAACAAGCATAACCTAAATCAAGGAAGCAGGACTCAGAAAAGTTATCTTTAATCTTCTTCCAGATCTATTGAACTACAATGTTCAGCATACACAGTCTGATTATTATGATTTTACACTCTGAGGTCAAGCCATTATAGTATAGTATGTTGAAGGCTGCATCAAAAAAAACACAAGTGAACCATGTCTAATTATATTGCTTTTGTTTCTATTTTAAATTTTACTTTCTCTTCTAGAATTTAAATAATTACAAAACACTGCTATGTTGTTTCATCTGGTTATCCATTCATTCATCTTCACAACTCTATTTTTTTTTAATTATGAAAAGGATAACTGTATTCCACTGTGTTGTCAGAAAAATGCCTCCACTAGAAGGTACAGAGATAGGGAAGCTTATGAGCTATACCATCATCCTATTAAGTCATAATTCTTAAACTCTTTCCAAATCCATTTCAGAACAATATTATTTTATAAGTGCTTTGGGTAATTTCCATATTGCTTAGCTCAAAGCAGTTACCAACAGAATATTTTCCATAATCAACATCATTTTCTATGGTGTTTCAGCTTTTGTTTCTTTATTTATGCTTTATTTATGCTGGCAGCGCAGGTTCAAGACCTGACTGCCACGTAACAGGATGAGGTCCCATCCTTGCCTCGGCTCCTGCCAACCTAGTAGTTCAAAAGCATGCAAATGCAAGTAGATAAATAGGTACCACTTTGGTGGGAAGGTAACAATGCTCTGTGACATTATGTTGGCCACATAATGCAGAAATGGCTCAAAGGCCTTGAAATGGAGATAAACTCCATCCCCTATAGTCAGCAACAACTAGCAGAAAAGGAATTTGCAGGGACTTCTTTACACACACACACACACACACACACACACACACACACACCCTACAAAGAGTCTACAATATCCCACAGTACTTTGTCAATCAGCTCTCAAATCCAAATGGGAATATCAGAACAATAATTCCATTTCATATAAACGCAAGACTCATCAATCCTCACAAAATAAGATATACAAGTACTCACATGAACTATTTGTCACCAGTATTTCTGAGGACACTATTATACATTACTGTTTCTTCATTTACAAGACAATCGCTAACCCACAAAGAATAAAAGGTTGTGAAGTCCTAGCAGTACATGGGAAGGATTTAGTAAAGGAAATAATAAACTCAGTCAGATAGATGCCTTTTGTCCCTTTTAAAAATCATAGTCACATTTGAGTGTGCATGATTACATATAAAACACTAAATGTATCTCTGGGGGAAAATGATGTATACACAAAATGGAAGACAATAGATTGCTCTGGCCATTTAAAGCGAGCCTATTGGTTTAATTGTTTGGAAATGTCAACTGAGTTTTGTTGCTGAATTTGCAAAAAAAAAAAAAGTAATATTCCAATTGCATTAAAATACCACTTCTGTTATGAAGTCATCATCAATCATACAAATGTATTTACAAAATAGAATTTATTTTTTTAAAAATCCTCAAGAATAGCCCTCTTCATTCCTAATGTCTTTAACAGAAAGGATTTTTTTCAGAGTATTTTAAAAAGGGTTTGTGCAACAGAAATCAACTGGTATTAGAATCTGAGTTCTCATCTTTCAACACATGTGTTATTGTCATTTAGGTCAGAGATAAACTGAAGATGCCATAACTGAAGCCTTTCACTACTTTGGAAACGAGCTATGAATACCTAAATCCAAATTTTTTTCCCTATTATTATTTCTCCAAGGATTTTTCAGAATCTGACCCAATATTCCTAGATAATGTCAGAAGATGTAGAATCAAGACCACTTTAAAACAAAGCTGGTGTACAGCTTTCCCCAATCTTATCAAAAGTATACAATATTAAGTATAATTATTATGATTATACTTCAAATTAACATGCATATGCAGCTGATCTGCATTTCTATATCTCTTATTCACTTTAATGTAAGAAATAAAGAAAAGTGCAAATCAATAAAAGCAGAAACCAGAAAAAAGACAAAAATAAAAAAGTCTTATGAAACGCATAAAGCAGCTTGGTTTTTAAACATTATCTCTTGACCTCACGAAGTAAAGTTGGCCAATCTTGTTGTTACACCAATAAGGCAATTTGTCAGGAGAGCTCAAAGCTTATAATCAATCCATAATGACACTGCGTTTAAAATAAGAAACAAATAATAAAATAAGCTTTGTCCATATCCAATATATTCAAAATTCTTCATATACTGATAAATTTCAGATTTTCAGTGTATAATTCAATGGAGCCACTGACCAACTCCCCACCAGATGTTCCTGCAACTGGTTCCATCTTCTTCCAAGCTGCCATTTGAAGAGGTATCGAGGAAGCATCCGAGGGAGTCATCACATGTATAAACTTAATACAGTTGTTCTCTTTGATTATTTCTTTTTATCTAGGGGTACGTAAATTTTATTTCAAGAGTCACCTGCCTCTCTGGAATTGTTTTCAACAGTTATTGAAAATTGGCTGGAATTTTACATCCATATAAATAAATGTTCATTCTAGGTGATGATAAATCAATATGGATACATCCAACCAATTTTTTTTTTTTACTAAGGTTGAAACTTTACAATAAATCCTCTAGATTACTTTTTTCCTCCTGTTTGGCTATTGTTTAAAACCATCTCTTTAATTGTGTTTCCTTCTCTTGATGCAACTTCAATTTTTTTTTCTTTTGATGCTATTTATAATTTTCAAGTTGCACTGCAGATTTTTTCATAGCTTGACTTCCCACTGTAAGATATAAATGAATTTTCTAGTTGTTCTTAAGTATCTGAACGTTTGAAGATGTGAATAGAATGTTAACAACACAATGAATAATAGGCCAATGATTTTTTTTTTTTTGCCGGCAGGCCTGTATATTTCTAGCTTTAATGTAATGTAAAACAAAGACTCTAATTTAAAATGTTTGTTTGATTTCTAATTCAGATTTTAATAGGTCATGCTTTGTACAGAGGCTTTTTTCAATACCAATAAGGATTTATTCCCTTATTTATTCATTCATCGCATTTATATTCTATCCAGGAGCATACAATAGTGACATTCTCTCCTGCAATTTTTCTGTTCAATAGCAATCCTGTAATGTAGATTGGATTAAGAGATATTCTAGTGATCCTTGATGGCTAATGAAAAATTCAAACTTAGGCCTGTATTGCATTAATTCAACACCTTATCATTATACCATGCTAGTTTTCATTTCCCAACCCTCTATGGATTTTCATTCTATTTGAATTTCTGTTTTTAACTTTAGTCCTAACAGGCATTTAATTTTTATTTAAGGCTATATAAAATGAATTACATATATCACTAAGAATTGTCAAAGCAGCCAGAAGAAATACGAGCTTGTTTGTCTTAATCATGTTAAATGTTGAAATCCAGTTAGAGAAGAGCCTGTTGGGAGAGAGGGATTCATCTATTTGAATCTTATTGTTCACTCAAGGCAATTTCTGAGAGACCAGAAGCAACTCTGAAAATAACAGCTGCTGTGAAACACTTTGGCATTAGTTGGGCCCCGGCTGGTAAGTTTATTTTCTTCAAGGAAGATGTAAGTGAAAGCAGTAGGAGGCAATTCTTTATCTGGGTTTTTGTCTGGCTGTTTGCTCATGGAGATGGAATTCAGTGTAATGATACTAATTCTGCTGAGTGTGTAATACATTTTGCCTTATATTGTTAACCTCCTTTACACTTTTAAGATTAAAAAAAAAGAACAAAAACAGGAATATTGAAGTTGATAATGCAAATATTATCATACTTATTGTTGGAGCTTGAAGCATTGCTGGGGAGTGACATAAGGGAATAGGAAACTTGCTCATTACTGGTGTAAATTAAATTTTGTTTTCAGTCTTTGAGAGAGGGGCTTGGCGAGCCGCAGATCATAATCTCCATACAGCTCCTGACAGGCTTCTCTGTAGCCAAGCAATGGCTTCCATGTATCTTCCTGTTGTCTCCACCAGTCTCCTAGTCAGCTGGTTGATGTACTTCTGGTAAGCCCAAAAGTGGGTAGCAGAATTGTTCCCTTCTCCTGCAAAATGATTCATGAACACTCCTTAACAATCCATTCATTGGATTGGCCAGAGGTCCACAAACGTGAAGGAGTTAAAGGATAATATTCCAGAGCAATTCACCAAACCAACTTCTGGTGAACTGCTGTGAAACATCTTCCCTCTCTGTTAAAGGACTGCTGCATGAGAAGAGGGAAACCTCATCCCTCTCTTCATGGTGATCTTGTTGAATGTGACCACTTTTCACTATAATGGGAACCCAGAACAAGTAAGTAGGGGACAACAGACAGGGGGACAAAGTATTTTCTCTTTCTCTTTCCAGTTATCAAATGCCATTTTTCCCCAAGGCAGGAAAGAAGAGGTGAGTAAAAGAGTCCCTGGGTTTGAGAACAAGACGCCTCATAGTAAAAATGGCAGAAAGGGTGACAAGTTTGCAAACGCATGGGCATTTGACTTATAAGCATATAATGAAAGATTGAATGGGTTCAAGAATAAAAGATCAAGAAATACATGTCTGGGTTGAGATAAGGAGGCGAGAGGTTTAAACAACAAAATGTATGAATCACTGTGTAGATGTGGTTTGCCAGGTTACAAGCAAATGGAGAAACAATATAAATTTTTATAAACCAGATTTGATTATGTTTCTTTTTTTCCTCTTATCTCATGCTTTTAATTTCTATAACCTACTATTTTTACTCCTTTTCTCTACCCTGCATTATGTTGTATATTCTGCCAGAAAATAGGGTAGTTGGTATCTATGTATATTTGTATGGATTTGCATTAGGGACAGGCAGTTCTTCAAAGCCAGTGTGGGCATGCATACTTTGCTGGTTGATGCCTCCTTAAAGAAGCGGTCTCTTTTCCTGGGTTTATATGATTATTACAGAATTCAAAGAAAATACATGTTTGAGATCAAGAGGCATTAAAAACCTGCCCACACCCACAAAGTACCTTTTTGCACCCTGTCAACACTTTCTTACCTCAAACACCTATTTTTTTGGATTTGTGCGGCTACAATGTGAGCAGAGGAAATTATGTACCTTCTTTTAAAAGGTGTTGACAGGTAGAGGAGAAGTGCCCTTACTGTGAAGCACCTTTTCTGCATATCCGTCGTATGTATGTATGTATGTATGTATGTATGTATGTATGTATGTAATTCTTAAACAAAACAGAGTGGATGTTTTACTATTAATTTCCTCCACTTTCAGAGCAAATTTACTCAGTAAGTAAAAATAAAAAGGTTTTCTCTAAATATTTTTTTCTTCTCAAACATCTTGCTATGAAAAATACAGCTACATTGGATTGAGCATATTTCACTGCAAGGCAGTGTCAGTTAATAGTCATCTACCAGGTACCCAAAATAGTTCATATTGTAATCTCTCAATCTGGAACAGCTTTTTTTATAAACCTCTATTGGTTGAATGTGTTATGGTCTACCAAGCCAAGACTGATTCTTGGTGATTACAGGACAAGTCTCTGCACTTTTCTTGGCAATGTTTTTAGATACAGTTTTCCCTTTCTTTCTTTCTAGGGCTGAGAAAGAGGGACTGGCCAAAGGTCATCCAGTTGACTTTCATGCCTAAAGCAGGACTAGAACTCAGACTTCTAGCTTCTAATCCAACATCTTTAACCACTATATCAAACTGGATCTCTTGAAAAAAGCAACTCATACCTCTTTCTTTAGTTCCACAGCAAATCTGTTTAGTAGGATTGGTCTAAGTTTATTTCTCTCTTGCATTCAGGAAATTATCCTTGCACTTTCCAAATTCAAAGTTCTAATATAAATTAAAGTATTTACTTTTGTTGCTCAGAATAAAAGTGTTCAGGTACAGACATTTAAAAAGCACAAGACTATTGTTGATTACTACCAGAGAAGCTAGAAGTAGCAAATAAATTTGCAAGCTACTAAAATGTATGTGGAACTATACAATTTGAGGAAAGGCCATTTTACCTGGCCCTAAAGAATTAAAAATATGAACCTTAAGATTCCTATGAAAATTTCAAAGAAATTCTGATAGTCAAAGCACCATTATTTCTGAAATACAGGCTTCAACAAATATGGTCCAGTGCACAGCACATTAGTCCTGGATTTGGGATCTCTACTATCATGGCCTCATGTGACTTTAAACAATTCATTATCTCACAGACTCAGTTTCTCATTTGTTATACAGGAACACCAAACAGCCCTAGAAGAGACCGTGTGAATGAAAAGATATTGGCAAGCATTTTGTTCGTTTAAAAGTGATAAAACTGGGTAGTCACCAGCCAGTAAGTCAGTGCTGTGTTAACTGGGGAGGGGGGGGCACATTATCCTACAATGGACACCTCTTAAATACTATACCTTTCAATTTTTCCTCAGGGTAATTGCTGCCTAGCAACCAATGAACTACAAGTTATTAAACGTTATGTTAGAGCCAAACCCCTGCAGTCAAAGAAACCTACATGTCCAGGCCCAACATGTGCCTATAGGTGAACACCAAATTCTCTGCAACTTAAAAGAGTTGCTTTTCCACAACTGGAGCCAAAAATCCCTTTTAAAGAGTGCTCTTCAATCCTTTTAAGGTGGTAACCACAATTAATCATGCTGCACTTTCACAATGAGAGCTTTTCAACTCTCTCCTCTCCCTTATCCTTATGGAATTAGAACAAGGAATCATTTACAATGTAACAAATGAATAGCTGGGACAATAAACAAATCACCCCCTCTCTTTCCCAAGGATCGCATAAAGCAGTTTCCAGAACAAAAGGGTCCAAATTATACTGTGAGCTGGACAAGATAGCAATAGCAATTAGACTTATATACCACTTCACAGTGCTTTACAACCCTCTCTAAGTGGTTTACAGAGTCAGCCTATTGCCCCCAACAATCCGGGTCCTCATTTTATCCACCTCGGAAGGATGGAAGGCTGAGTCAACCTTGAACCTAGTGAGATTCAAACTGCTGAATTGCAGGCAGCCAGCAGGCAGTAGAAGTAGCCTGCAGTACTGTATTCTAACTACTGCACCACCGCAGCTCTTATATTTGTAACAGCTGCATTTCAAAAATTTAGAAATTCACATTTGAGGGATCTTGTGTCGTTGCTTTAACTGTGACAAACTGCTGGTAACCATAAAGAGTGGTATCATCTTCATTTTAGCCATTGTCTATCCACTGCAGGATGAAAGCTTTTTCTGCATCTTTCCAACCAATACAGTCCCAAGCTTTCTTTTGCCAATTGGGACCGCAATACTTGCTGATGTCATCAATCCATCCTGTTTTAGGTCTCTTTTGCTGTAGAGCCAGACTAAAGTAAGCAAAACTAATAAACTTCAGGAAACCACAATCTCAGAAAACAAAAGATCTAGAGCAGATCGAAAGTTGTTTTAAAGCTGTTGTTTGCTAACTGTTAGGGCTTCTTTTGAAAAAAAAATACAAAAGATAGGTAAAAAAGATTGGCAACTACACAAAGCTATGCAATATGTACAATTATAAAGTTGAAGAACAGGTTCCAAATACATCTTCCATTTATGCAATAAAAGCAAGTTTACACAATTAAATCCAACATGGAATTTTGTTTTCTTGGGGTGATAATGCAATTTTTCTTTCAGGCAGAAGTTGCTGTTTTTTTCAATATTTTGGACCAGAATATTATGCAAAGCAACAAAAGTATTAATATGATCACATAAGAAATATGAAGAAGATTATTTTAGAAGCTTCTTGTACACTTTACAAGAACATTATGCTATGGGTATGTAACTTTTCTGGTTGTAACCAAATACTATTGCAACAGCCTAAGCTTTGGGGGAGGGGAAAGTTATGCCTCTTTTTAAAAACTTTTTTTTGTCAGAGTTTATAAATCCTTTACTTTTTGAGCACTTTGGATTGATTATTTCTTAAGACTTTTTCTGAAAATTAAAATTGCTCACCCTGTAAGATCTCATAATTCTACAATGCGAGGAGCACTGATAATAATTTAAAGCTGTCTTGATGCGAGCTGGATAGCAAATAAGTCTAATAAATAAAATAATTTAAGATAATTTAAGATGAGAATTATTGAATCTTTGGAGAGGGGCGGCATATACACTGAATTAATTAAATTAAATTAAATTATTAAAAACATAAGCAGAATAACCCCATTTACGATGATATTGTCCACTCAGTACCATCGGAAACACCTGAATTAAGCCTAGTATACCACTCCTAAGCATATTTAAGTGTTAAATCAGTAGTGGATATTTGCATGAAGGACAAAAAAATGTAAGATACTAAGGTGGCTAGAGTAACTAAGGAAATAAAAGAAAATCATAACTTATTCAACTTGAGCCGTATGGATACACCCATGTGGTTTTCTTAGCAGTAGCATCAAAATGGCTTTGCTTTTTATTTTACTTTATGATCTAACGTACACCACTAGTATTTCCTTCATGTGTCTCACCCGAGCACTAAATAGATTCAAACCTACTTAGCTTTTATGATATCAGGTAGGGTCAGGTATATATTCAGGTTTATATATATCTTCTCATCGTTCCCATCCCCCATCTCCTCCCATTTATGACTGTATGACTGTAACTTTGTTGCTGGTATCCTTACAATTTATATTGATATTGTTTCCTGATTGCTTATTTGTAACCTATGTCTATCATTAAGTGTTGTATCTTATGATTCTTGATGAACATATCTTTTATTTTATGTACACTGAGATCATATGCACCAAGACAAATTCCTTGTGTGTCAAATCACACTTAGCCAATAAAAATTCTATTCTATTCTATTCTATATTATTAAGTGATCTGACACACAAATAAAAGTAAGTGTAAAATCAGCCTATAGTGACAAAGCATGTTTCATAAATCCCAGGCAATATAGTTTGCTGGAACTTCTAACAAATAAAAAGTTGAAAATTCTTCCAGTAGAGGATAAGAAAAATCTCAGCATACTAGAAAATAAACTGTCAAAATAAACTAACTGCTTCCCCAGAATCAAGATAAAATCAACAGGAAAATAAATTATAGCATTTCTCATTAAAAAGTGAAAAAGTACATATACTGTGATACACTTACCAAATCACATTTCTAAATAAATGTAGGAATGGCTGGTTAACATAGAGATGCCCATGGAAAAAGAAATTGATTTTCAAAATCTATTTTAAGTGTTGCAGAAATAACAAGAATTTCATCTTTATCTAATCTAGTGAGAGCAGGAAAGTTTTTCCCAGGTTTCTCTGCACTGAGTATTGCATTTAAAATGTTATTAAACAAGTATATTTTAAAAATCAAAGTCACTGCTATGTGCCCTTAGGCTCACCTTATGAAAGCATTTATTTAAGTACCTATATAATAAGAGAACCCTGTTAATGAGAGGGTAAGAGATAAATAAATACATTTTGATACATACAAGTCTAAACATCTGAAATCACAGAATTAAAAATGTTACTTAAAGACAGCAAAATCAGTTAAGAAAAAATTAATGTATGTAACATAAATTATCTAATGGAACACAGTTTACGCTAATTTACTCAGTTAGTAAATTATACAAGTTTCAATTAAAACTATGAATAACTGTCATAACATCTTAATCTGGCCAAAACATTTCAGCCAACTATCTGTCCTTTCTTCACCTCATAGTGCACTAGCATTATGTAATAGTAATCTCAAAGATTATTGACAGCTGCATCAGTTAAATGATTGATACTAAAGACAATGTTCCAATTTTATATGGGTATGCATTTCATCAATTTTGGTTTCAGGTGAGCCACTAGGAAATATACTTAAGGAAAAAAATGAGGAAATGTCAGGAAAATACTTATTATAATTGTGACCCCACTTCTACTTATTTCCATAGCTTATTTATCTAATTTAACATTTACAAATTATTATTCATAATTATGTGCCATCAAGTCAGTGTAATTATGTAAATAATTTTTCTCCATAACAATCTGCCCCTAAAGTTGTTCTTTAAATTTTCCAATGGTGCATCCATCAACACCATAACAGAGTTCACCTATCTTGCTGCTGATCATTCTTTTTTTCTCTTCCCTTCCATCTTTCCAATCAACAAAGCCTTCTCAGAGAGTTAGGTCTTTGTGTAATGTGCCCACAGTGGGACACTATATGGCAACGTGGACTGGCTTCAGGTTGGCAAAGGAGCATTTGATTATTATTTTTTTGCAGGGGGGGGAGGGAATGGGGATAGTCTTCCTTTGACTTTGGCTTCTCTTCTCTTCTTGGCAATTCCCACTGTTTCCTTTCTTCTGTTTCTTCATCCTTGGCAGTCTCTTTTCCAATTCACCCTTAACAACTTTTTTTAAGTCTGTTCCTTAGTTCCTTGGTTCCCCATCACTGATGTCCAGGATGTCAAAATGATTTATGATATTCTCCTTGAAAATAGTGGGTATACGCGCAAGGTCATCTTGTGGAAACTGCTTGGCTTTCTTCTCCTTCTTTAGCTTAATATAGAAATTGCACATGATCACTTTGTGATCTGTCCCATGTCAGCATCTAGTCATGTCTTTGATGCGAGAACTTCACTCTTCTACTTCCTTTTAGCAATAATAGTCAATTTGATTTCTATGTATTCTGTTTGGTGATATCAATGTATATGGGCAACATTTTGATTATTTGGAATTATTCTTAGCTATGAAGAAACTGGAGTAGTGGAAACGTTCCTGCTTCAATTTGGTTTCCTAAGCCAAACAATACTTTGGCATTCTGGCCTCTAATCAAAAATAGCACATTTTGCTTCTATGAACGATTGATTCCTTTGTTTTTCATGCCCTGAATAATAAACAGTGTGATATTCTAGCTGAAAGTATCCAATCCCGGTCTATCTCAATTTGCTAATTCCGAAGATGTCCATTTGTACTTATTTCATCTTTCATCGTATTCATTGTTCTGAGCTTCCCCGTGTCCATGCTTGTTACATTCCATGTTCCCACTGTAATTCTGTGTTTGCAGCTTTTTTTTTTCTGCATGGCAAGATCAGCAAGTATCTGTCCAACAGTCATTAATCTAGCCACGTCATAAACACCATGAGTACACTGAAAATGGGCTTTGCCTCACCTGAAAGCCCTTTCTGATTGAGGTGGGTCCGGTGGTCAACTGACGGGGGGTGCTCTTCCGATGACATGGATCGGGTCTGATAGCTGAGAAGCTCCTCCTCTTCCTCTTGCTTCCCGCTGTCAGACTCGATCCGATTTGGATCAGTCACGGATTGAGCTGCTCCCTTGAATTTTTCCAAAAATCTTTGCTTCTTCTAATTGGCTCTCTCTAAATTTCTTCAAATTCCTGCCTGATTGCTCCCTTAGGGTTGAGCTTTACCAACGAGAAGGGCTTCGGCCTTCTCGTTGGTAAATAAGAATAAGACAAATAAGAATAAGAATAAGACAAATAAGATTGTCTTTAAAACTTATTTCCCTTCCCAATTTTTTTTAACTTTGAGATTTATTGATGACATTTTCTTCATCTGAAAACAATTCCACATCAGATTCCATCAAGATTATAAAAATTTCCATCCAACAATCAACTTAAGCTTGGTGTTCTCTACAAAACAAGCCTATTTGTTCAATGTCATGGTAAAATGGCACAATGCATACATAAATACCACACTCTTCATAATCACCATGCATATCTACATACTTCTAGAACATATTACCAAATCTATTGTCTATATTACAATTTCTTTAGTTTTGACCCACTTGATAGAGATAAATTTATTTATTCAATTTCTGTACCTGCCCATCTCAAGCAAGTGACTCTGGACTGCAAACAATCATAATGCTTAGCTGATAATTCAGCCTCCTAATGTTTAGTTTAATTCTATCTACCCAGCAAGATCAATACACAGATCAACAGGGAGGATCTATTAAAACACAGACCACAAACAAGAAAACAACAGAGCAACACGAATTGTCACCTACACCTCACAGCTCCAGTCACGTAAATGCATTATTAATAAGCTACAATTCCTATTAGGCAATGATTCCGCTTTTTACAAGCACCTCAGGGTATGCCTGTACTTGCATACAGACAACCACTGACTAGAAGTAAGTTCTTACAAGCAAAAAGAAACAGTACAACAATATAAGATGGGAGCATGGCCTGCAACAAACTCAGATATCCATAGGTTGTTCTTGACTTACAACTGATCACTTAACAACCTTTCAAAAGTTATGGCAGATTCAAATAAAGTTACAAGGTAGTCCTTGTAACTTCATTTAGTGAAATTACAATTGCCCTAAAAAGTGAAGTTATCATTGTTTTTCACACTTACAACCATTGAAGCATTCTCATGGTCATGTGATCAAAATGTAGATGCTTGGCAACTGATTGAAATTTCATGACGGTTTCAAAGTCCCAGGATCATGTGACCTTCTAACAAGCAGAATCAATGGGGAAGCCAGATTTGCTTAACAACTGTGTTACTAACTTAACAGCTGCACTGATTCACTTAACAACTGTGGCGAGAAAAGTCATAAAATGGGTTAAAATTCACTTAACAACTGTCTCACTTAGCAACAGAAATGTTGGGCCCAATTGTGGTCATAAGTCAAGGACTACATGTACATACAACCCATTGACATTTCCAGGCAAAAACACCCACTGGATAAGCTGGATTCAGACTTATGGCCAAGTGATTTGCTTAAAAACCTTGTGATCTGCTTCACAACCATCATAAAAATGGTCATAAAATTAAGTCCGGTTACTATAACTTCCAATCACAATTTACAACCAGTATTCTGAACTATTGCAATTGTGGTCATAAGTTGAGGACTACCTGTAGAATGTTTCCACATCTATACCAACAAAACCATTATGTGCCCCAACAGCTTCACACAGAACATTAGCGGCATCTTCATATACTCTTCACAAAATGTGATAGATATTATCATCTGCCAGCAATGCCACAGTGGATTCTACGTAGAACAAACAGGTCAAGACTTCACAAAAAAGAATTAATGGACACAAATTTGACATCAGGACTGAAAGCAAAGACAAAGCTGTATTTTAACTACCCAGGACTCTCTATCACAGATTTCGAAGTAGTGATTTTAGAACAAAGAAACTTAGGCAGCAGAGTTAAATGAAAGACTGCTAACTTACATCAAAAGATTTCTGGCTATCTCAGAAGGTCTGAACAAACACAAAGGGTTTTTAACAAAACAGTTCTATTAATTGATAACCTGTAATCTGCCACTCAAGGAACCCTATCTGCATAACTTGCCTATCTTCACTCCCTCATTTAAGTCCTACATCAGTCAAGTCACGCCATGCATCCCTAATAGATGAAATAGGTTTTGACAGCTGATGCCTTAAAAATGATTACTTTCAAAAGATGCTGCCAAACTTTTTCTGAATCATATATCCACAATTACACCATGGTGATACATCACTAATTCTCTCATTCTTTTCTCATATCACATAAAATAATGCATTTTAATTGGTTCCTCTTCTATGTGTAGGGATGAATAAATAAACTATATAACTGAACCAAAGGAGCTTTTTTTTTTTTCAAGAGGCAACTGGGCTTTCTTGTTTTTCTTTGAAGACGTTTCGCTTCTCATCCAAGAAGTTTCTTCAGCTCTGACTGGATGGTGGGGAATGGAAGGATTTATATTTCTTGCAGACAGCTGGTCATTTGCATTCTTTTTAGAGAGTCGTTAAGGCCACTTGGAAGTTTATCTGTGTCCTCAGGGTCACCTGAGTACTGGGAATGGGTGTGGAGCCTTTATGGAACTGCTGAAAGGACTGTTCTGAACAGCCCTCTCTCAACGGGGGGGAGGTATATGACATCATCTATCTCCAGTCTACAACACAAGAACGGGAACTCCCCCCTGTCATGACATTGCATGGTGCTTGGGTCTTGAACTGCCAACCTTCTGGTCAACAAACCCAGCATCTTAACTGCTAGACTACCTGTGCTCTAATTTTCTTCCTAGAGCAAAGAACCAGGGAATATTTCTAAATGATATGGAACAGGGCTGGAGTAACTGTGGGCACAGAACTTATGAGGACTTTTTATGTTCACCGTGAATGTCAGAAATCTCAAAATTAAGAAAAGAAATATTTATTTATTTATTTATTTAATTTTATTAATTTTATTATTTTATTATTTAAATTTTTATACCGCCCTTCGCCCGAGGGACTCAGGGCGCTGTACAGCCACAGTAAAACAACATATATCACAAAATTTATAAACAGTTTAAAACATATTAAATAATTTGGCCCCGAATTAAAAACTCCTATACCTATAATCTTACTCTTTATTTGTATTATACGCAATGTATAATGATAATTATACACTGCATACAATATAAATATTCTTGGAAGCTAAGATTATGAAAATGCCCAGATCCAAGACTTCATTCTGGCCTTATGCTAGAGATACCAAGAAAATTTACCTACGTAGAAGGAGAATTGGGCAACACAATTTTTCTCACTAGCTCTTTCCTCTAGACAGATGTTTCTAATAAATCCCCCCAAAATATTACAAATACATCCCGTCACACAATTTCACTATAATTGTTTCACTAGTTTCCTCTGCATTAACTCTGCTAAAATATTAAATTTTAATACATCATGTTAACATTTCTCATATTTTTTTAAAAAAAATCTTTAATTTTCTGAATACACAAAAAAGTCATTATGGTTAAATTGTAGATAAATGCACACAAACAAATACAAATACAAAGTTTGTAGTTGGTGAGAAAATGGGAATCCCATCTAATTGTTTTGTATGAATATTCCATAATATACTCTTATACTAATTACACGTATACAGTTTCCGAGATTAAGCCCCTAACATCTGCTCTAGATTCTCACAAAGTTTATTAATCAGATTTATTGAAAGGAGAAAAAAGATTAGATTACAAAACCTTGGAAACTTAATATGTGTAATTTAGTACTCCATTTACCAATAAGTTTGTTGGGGCTGGAATGGACGTTGTCTTACCTGAACGTCCCTTTTCTGGGCGCTGCGTACACTATCCAGGAATGGGTTAACCTTCAGCCCTTGGCAGCGAACTGAGTGCTTATTTTAAAAAGGTTCCCCTTCCGGCTCCCTAGCCACACCCCCGTTCCCATGATCCCCAGTCGAACGAAGATGCGGCAAACAGAGTATTTATGCAGAATAACACAACTTTATTGATTACAACTCGTAACTGATGCAGAGAACAAGATCAACAAGATCAACGGCAGGAAGCTAATAACAGGGTGGGTCTGGATAGTGTACGCAGCGCCCAGAAAAGGGACGTTCAGGTAAGACAACATCCATTTTCCTGTGCGCTGCTCCCACTATCCAGGAATGGGATATACCCAAGCTTAATCCCCACGGGTGGGATGCTGACTGCCCCCGGAGGACCCCTCAACTACCACCTTCTGCAGAACCCTACGTCCAAAAGAGGCTTCTGCTGAACTGTACTCGTCAATTTTGTAGTGGCGAATGAAGGGGGTGAGCGAAGACCAAGTTGCCGCCCTGCAAATGTCAACTATGGACGCCTGAGTGGCCCAGGCAGCTGATGTGGCGGTGCTGCGGGTGGAATGAGGAAATATCTTTGCGGGAATTGGACTGGCATCCAGTTCGTAAGCTAGGGAAATACAGGCCTTAATCCACCTGCTGACAGTGGAGGCCGATATTTTCTGTCCCATGGAAGATGGGTTAAAGGACACCAGGAGCGCTTCTGTCCGCCGGAAGGACGCCGTCCGCCGAATGTAAGTGCGCAGGGCCCGCCGAACGTCGAGGGTGTGCCAGCGTTCCTCCTGAGGGTTGCGCGGTGAAGGGCAGAAATCTGGGAGGACGAGCTCCTGGTGAAACCAGGAGTTTACCTTCGGGATGAAGGCCGGGTCCAAGCAAAGGATTATGGTAGAATCTCGAAATATGCAGAGATCCTTGCGTACTGACAAAGCCGCCAACTCGGATACTCTCCTGGCGGAGGTGATGGCCAGGAGAAAAGTCACTTTAAAGGATAGGAGTTTTAAGTGGCGCTGATCCCAGTGGCTCAAATGGCGGGCCCCTCAGAGCCCGGAGGACCAGAGGTAAATCCCAAGATGGATAGCGATGCACCGTGGGTGGGTGCACGTTAGTGGCCCCCTGCAGGAAGCTCTTTATATGTGGGTGGTGGGATAGGGTCTGGTATGGAGGGCAGGAGAGTACTGTAGATAAGGCTGCCGTCTGTCGTCTTAGAGTGGCGGGGGCCAGGCCTTTGGCTAGGCCTGCGTGCAAGAACAGCAGGATGTCCCGGATCGTGGCCGATGTGGGATCCGTGTGCTGTCGGGAACACCCGCGGCAGAACGCCTGCCAGGTCGCTTCATAGATGCGGGTCGTTGAGGGGCGCCTGGCTGCTTGGATAATGTCCACGACACAGTCTGGTAGATTATCCTTTTTCAGGATGACCCTTTCAAGTGCCAGACGGCTAATTGCAGCCACTGGGGGTCTGGATGAGTGACCGCCCCTTGGCAGAGGATCAGACGATGCGGGGGAATCACCCATGGCTGGGCCACTGACAGGGCCACGAGGTCGGCGTACCACGGCCTCCGGGGCTAGTTGGGGGACACCAGAAGGAGGTCGGCCTTTTCCGCCAATAGCTTCCTGATGAGGCGTGGCAGCAGGGGAGTTGGTGGGAAGGCATACAACAGGCCCTTGGGCCACCTGCAGCGAAGGGCGTCGTGGTCCTCTGCCCGTGGTGATGGGTATCGAGACACGAAGCGAGGTAACTGGGCATTGGCCGGGGTCGCGAAGAGGTCCACCTCTGGGGTTCCGAAGCGTGAAGTGAGCTCCCGGAACAGGCGTGGGTGAAATTGCCATTCTGACTGGTCTACTGTCTCGCGACTGAGCCAGTCCGCTCTGACGTTGGTTACCCTGGAGATGTGATCTGCTCTGATCGATATCAGGTGTCTCTCCGCCCAGCTGAATAGTGTCTCGGCCTCTAACATCAGGGGCGAGATCTTGTGCCCCCCTCCCTGTTGACGTGGGCCTTGGCCGAGATGTTGTCTGTCCGTATCAGGACATGCTTCCCCTGCACAGCGGACTGGAATTGTTGCAGGGCCAGGCGGATCGCACGGAGCTCCAGCAGGTTGATGCTGCTGTGTTGTTCCTTGCGGGACCACTGACTTTGTGCCACTAGGTGGCCGAGATGAGCTCCCCAGCCCTTCAGGCTTGCGTCGGTGGTGAGGATTACTCTGTCTGGCTCCAGGAAGGTGGAGCCCTTGCGAAGGGATGTCCGCGTCCACCACCTGAGGGACTGACGGACGTGAGGGGTGAGGCGTACCTTGTGGTTGGAGTTGGTCGACCCCGACCTCTGGAACGGGAGGAGGAACCATTGTAGGGGCCTCGAATGTCTGCGTGCCCACGGTACGATACCGAAGCAGGAGACCATCTTCCCCAGGAGGCTCGAGAGGTGAATTAGGGGAATCCTCATTTTCCCCTGGATCTGTTGAGACTGGGTATGGATGCTTTGTGCTCTGTCCGGAGAGAGGAAAACATACCCGCTGATGGAGTCTATGATGGCCCCCAGATGTTGTAGTCTGGTGGTTGGATGGAGCTGACTCTTTTCGAAGTTTATGGTGAAGCCGTGGTCCTGAAAGGCTTTCACCACCCGGTTCATGTCTGAGATGGCCTGGTCCTGTGAAGAGGACAGGACCAGAATATTGTCTAGGTAGCAGAGAACTCTGATCGGGACAGCTCGGAGTCTGGCTGCTACTACAGCTACTAGTTTAGTGAAGGTCCGTGGGGCCGATGAGAGACCGAACGGCATCGCTTTGTACTGGTAGTGGTGGCCCGCATATTCGAATCTGAGGAATTTGCGGTGGTATGGGCGAATGGGTACGTGGAGATAGGCTTCCCGGAGGTCTACTGATTGCAGGAAGTCGCCCTGTCTCACTCCCGCCAAAATGGATTTGAGGGAGTGCATCTTGAACCTGTGGTATTTGACTGAGAGGTTCAAGCGCTTGAGGTTCAGGATGGCTCTCCAGCCCCCGGAGTTCTTGGGCACCAGGAAGAGGGCTGAGTAGAATCCTAACCTCTGCTGAGTTGGTGGTACAGGTTCTATCGCATTGACCTCCAAGAGGTGCGAGATCTCCTGTGACATGAGGAACTGTAATTCGTTGGAGCTTGGGATGGGGCAACGGACAAAGCGCTGGGGCGGCCGCCCTATAAACTCGATGGATAAGCCCGAGGAAATCGTGCGGTTCACCCAGGTATCCGAAGTTGACAGGGCCCACTGGTGGTGAAAGAGAAGAAGTCTTCCGCCTATGGAGGCCCCGGGGGGCGAGTCACTTGCCCCTCCTGGCGTTCCTAAATCCGGTTCCATGTGAGCCCCTCTTAGAATGCTGGTTTCTTCTTCTGTCTCTAAACTGGTGCCTCTCCTGGAATCTGTCTCCTCCCTGGTAGGACGAGCGTTGAAATGAGGACCCCTGGATCCTGCGCCGGCCCGAAAGGGCTGCTGGGGGTAAGGCGAATACCTTCGCTCCTGGCGCCGGTGGAGGGATGGGAGGATCTTCCTTTTGTCCTTTCCCTCTACCAACAGAGGGTCCAGCGCCTGGCCAAAGAGGTCGGGAGCCTTGTATGGAGCAGCCACCAGCTTCCATTTGGCTTTAAGGTCAGCCTTCCAGGGGCGGATCCAGAATAACCTCCTGGCGGTGGTGTTGGCTGCCAAGGCCCTTGAGGCAAACTTGGCGGAATTCAGGGACCCATCTGCTATATATTCTGTGGCTGCTATAATTTTATTGATGTCGTGTTGCAGCCTAGCATCCTCAGCCGGGAGCCTTTCCTGCAGTTGTCACAGCCAGATGAGGGACGCCCTACTAAAAAAGGACGTAGCCGTTGCTGTTTTAACTGCCCAGGCGGCTGCCTGGTGGGTCTTTCGGAAGGTTCCCTCCATCCTCTTCTCCTCTGCCTTGAGAGCATCCAACGGATCGGTGGAAATCATTGAGGAAGAGAGGAGCGCTTGCACTGGTTGGTCCACAGAAGGGAGGGCTAACATGTCCTCCAGTTCCTGCTCAGTGCAATAGAGCTTTTTATCTAGGCTGCTAGGTGTCGCTTGGGAGGCAGGCTGGCTCCATGGATTCTGGATCACGTCCACAAAGAGCTGAGGACAGGGGATACAGTCCTTTTGGGGCTTGGATGACTTGAAGAGGGCATCGTGCGGTCCCGATGAGGAGGAGGACGGGGCTGCAGCTTCCCCTGGTAGACCCAGGTTAGTTGTTAGCCTAGCCTTATGTAGAAGGGACTTGAATAAGGCTGGCCGGAAAAGTCCTGTGAAGGCAGGAGTGTCCGGCGATAATCCCTCGTCCTCTGATAGCTCCATATCCTCCTGACCCTCGTCTCCTTGGTCGGAGTCCTCTGATGAAGACGCCTGATCTCGATGTAGCAGCTGATGAGGTTGAGGATGGTGGTGCGAGGCTTGGGTCTGGAAGGCCTGTGGGGGGACCTGGGCGGATTGTTGCAAGCTGGCCGCTAGGAAAGAAGAGAACGCCGAAGAAAGCATGGCGTGAAAGTCCATGTGTGATGGGGTGCTTGGCCCCCCCCCCTTGGTTGGGGTGAGGCGATATGCTCGGCTGCCCTAGGATGCGAGGAGTGAGTGACGGCTGCAGGAAAAGCTGTCATGGTTCTCGGGTTGGCCTCAGCATGGGGTGAATGGTGAGCCGGTCTGCCCCCCTCCGGTGTCCTCGGGGTACAGGTAATATCGGCTGGACTCGATATACCCCTTTCCAGGTCCCTTAAAGGTGATGGTGACAGCTCGAGGCGCGCAGCTTCCCTAGTTGCAGCCGCTGATGCTGCCTTCTGGGCCTTCTCGCACTGGCGCTCCAGTGCTTTGTGCCTCCTGAGTTCATCTTTGTCCTGAGCAGACAGGGGCCTGTCTGCAGGGGCTTTGCGATCTGAGCTGTGGCGCGTGTTGGATGATTTTCTCCCCTCCTTAGCCCCCTTGCGAGGGGGGCTTAATTCGGGCTCCAAATCTGAAGACCACGGAGAGTGCGGCATGGTGAGCTTCTGTGGGCCGCTGCAAGAAGATGGAGCCGTGAGGAGGGGGCGGGGGGGCACCCTCTAGCGCAGGGAGCTGTGCGGCCTGGCGGTGGTCCGCAATAGCCCTGTTACTCCTGGAGGAAAGGAGGGATGCTTCTTGCTGACCCCCCCTCTTTTTTTTGGGCTGCGCCTTTGTTGTAGCTGACTCCCTGGTGGCCTAGGGAGGCACTGTTTCAAAGCAACCAAAATGGCGGCCCGAGGGTCCGACCACAATGGTGCTGGCACGTGGCATGTGCCTGAGCAACGGACTCACAATGGCGGCCCGGAGGTCCATCCAAATGCCGCGCTTGCCCCCCCTGCTCGATCCGTCGGTTTCTGTAGTGTAGTGGGGTGGGGGGGGCTATGGGGCTGCCGACGCTAGCCCCTGGAGCTCCACGTGGCTTTCCGCAGTAGGATCGACGAAGCGGCTGCTTTGAAGAAGGCGTGGGCGGCCGGAATCTTCAAATCCGCCGCCCAGCTGAAGCCCACGAGGAGTTGGCGCTAGGCGCGCTGCTGCTTGCTGGATTCAAGCAGCGCGCCGGAAAAGAGGCATGGGCGGTCCGAAGAGCTGAGCCTGCTGCCCAGCTGTAACCTCGTTCAAATGTTGCTGAAATGTGGCGCGCTGCTGCTGCAGGCTCCGTGCAGCACGCTGGGAGGATGTGTGGGTGGCCAAAAGCTTCGAGCCCGCCGCCCAGCTGTAGCCGCTTCAAACGTTGTATAAATGGGGCGCGCTGCTGCTGCAGGCTCCGAGCAGCGCGCCAGGAAGGAGCGTGGGTGGCCGAGGTGCTGAGCCCGCCGCCCAGCTGTAGAGCGCTAGCAGAGCGCGCAGTAGTAAAAGAAAGACAAAACAGAGAAAACACAACCGTGAGGGAAAAATACTAATCAAAAAGACAAAAATAAAAAAGCCTAGGAGCCAGGAAGGGTAAGAAGCAAAAGAAAAGCTAGGAATTAAATGGGGGGGGGGGAACCCCACAGCCAAATACTACCTGCACGAGGAGCACTCGAAAACACTTCAGCCTTTGCCAGGAACTGAGTGAAGACTGGGGATCATGGGAACGGGGGTGTGGCTAGGGAGCCGGAAGGGGAAACTTTTTTAAATAAGCACTCAGTTCGCTGCCAAGGGCTGAAGGTTAACCCATTCCTGGATAGTGGGAGCAGCGCACAGGAAAATTTTTAGTTCTTCTTACTTGACTGTTTTTTAAAATATATTTTTATTACACATTGTAAGAAAGGTAAAGAAAGAAAACAAAAGACAAGAAAAGGGGGGGAGAAGAGGCAAAAAAAGGCAAAGAAAATACAAAGTGTATAATTTACATATCATAAACATAACTAAATTTGCAATACATATTTGGTTTACGTACTGAATATCTGATATCATTTCAAAAACTGAAGGTCATTGTTGAAATTCAATTATATAGGATTAGCAGTAATCAACATAGTATAAGGTATTTAAAAAAAAACTAATTTCTGACCAAATAGTGAAAGATTTATTCTTAGCTAAGGATACTTGAAAGTTAGAATATTAAACCTTTATGTTAAAAGAAGCCTAAATTTCAGTTGTGATTCAAAACTATAAATGGAACTATGCTTTAAAAAGGATTTCAAATTAATTTGAATTGTTTCAAATTTATTTTGCTACTTTCTTTTCTGATATAGGAAGAAGGTTCAGATGCTCTGGCCCTGTAGTAGTTTGCAAACCACCATGCATGAGTCCAAGATCTAAGAAATTCACTAAAGAGGGAAACATACTCCCATCTAGGTCCCTCCACAGGTTATCTACACAAATGAATAGATTCCTCTCTTGTCTTCAAGTTGAGGCTTATGCAGAATCTGAAAACTGGCTGGGATCAGAGAAACCCCCTCCTTCCTCACCCAACCACAATTACCTTGTGGGGAAACAAAGTCTCATTACAAAACAGGCCAGGTGCTAAGTAACAATAGCTACAATTGTGAATTGTGCAGACAGGCTTTCCACCACATTTGAACCCCTTTCCAGTAATGGCCTGCCTACTGCCATCTATCATAGATCCCTCTGCTCATAATTTCAATTTTCCCACCACCACCTAATCCCAATGGGCCCAAGTAGTAATTTGTGGACCAAACAAACTAGTCCTTTTAAGCCCTGCTAAAAGTCTTTCCCTTCCAGTTCTGGGTGATTGCAAGTTTCACATTGACAATGACAATACAGGTAGTCCTCAAGTTACAACAGTTCATTTAACAACTGTTCAAAGTTACAATGGCACTGAAAAAAGTGATTTATGACCATTTTTCACACTTACGACCATCACAATATCCCCATGCTCACATGATCAAAATTTGGATGCTTGGTAATTGACTTATATTTATGATGGTTGAAGTGTCCCAGGGTCATGTGATCTCCTTTTGTGACCTTGACACACAAAGTCAATAGAGAAGCCAGTTTCACTTAACAACTGTTGTGTTTCACTTAACAACTGTGGCAGAAAGGTCGTAAAATGGGGCAAATTTCACTTACCAAATGGTTTGCTTCACAACAGAAATTTTGGACTCACTTGTGGTTGTAAATCGAGGACTACCTGTATATTTTTGCTTCTATCTAGTATTACTATTATTCTTTTCATCTTCCCTATTCCCTATCTCCTTATCTTCTTATGACTATAACTTTGTTGCTTGTATCTTACAATTTATATTATTTTATTTAGTATCCTAGTATGATTTATGTTGATTGCTTATTTAGTATCCTATGACTATCCCTAAGTGTTGTATCTTATGATTTATGGTGAATGTATTTTTACGATAAGTATGATCATGGTTTATCATTTATTGCTTGTATGTACACTGAGAGCTTATGCACCAGAGACAAATTCCTTGTGTGTCCAATCACACTTGGCCAATAAAGAATTCTATTCCAGAAACTACTGGTACCTGCTTTCAACAACTAGTTAATAGCAGAATCACAGACTCAACAAGGGCAGATTAAATATTTTATTACCCAGAGGGAAAATATAGATCTGCAAAAAAATATGTCTAAGGCAAAAGCTCAAGAATCAAGCCTTATATGTAACACCAGGATTTCAATCCTAGGCCTTTTCTCCCACCCTTCTGAGTCAACAGACATTTGGTGGTTCTTCTCTTTGCAGACTCAACAGTGAAAGCTCCATATTTACATAACCATATGGCATATGGCAAAAGCACTGCTGATTCCTGTCTCATTAGCTTCAGCCCTCACTGTTGCTTGCTTTGTTGTAGTCAGGCTCATGATCTAATCTGCAAAGAATAATATCTATCCAGTTTTTCTAGAATTAAGATTTCTACTTATTTTAAACTGCAGATTGAAAGACTAATGTGGGATGGAATAAATATCATAGTGAAATTAAACGGAAACATCTCAATAGTGTAAATGGCTCTGATTTGTCCCCTTGCTTGACCAAGAGAGAACAGTTACAATCTGTTCTAACCTGTCTTGAAATTAAAACTACCAACACACACATTTTAAAAAGCACAGCCTGGTATGCAAGACACACAACTAGCATTCAATTATGTTTACATCAGCAACTATTGCTTGAGAAATTCCATTGCTAAGGAAACCATACTGGCACATAATCAACATGGCTAAAATGCCAAATCCATTATTCTTTCCACTATAATGTTCATTTTCAAAAGGATCAAGGCAGAAAAGGCTTTTTCTTTTCTTTTCTTTTCTTTTTTTAACCTACCCCAAAACTTTTTCTTCATCAGCTTTTCAAAAGTTTCAAAAATCTTCTATTTACATGGAATAGCTCAGGATGTGGCAAACACTGCATTTCTTGAAAAAAATGTTTATAATAACATCTTAGATCAAGATCATGCAAAAGTTATGATTTCCAAAATACTCTGAATATGAAAAAAACTACAAACACTGTCTCAATTTAATATGAAATCCAGTGGTCTCTAGTGGCAAGAAGGACCCATGCTGAGGAAATTAATTTTGAAAAGATTTGTGTAGTAACTTTATTGCTGTAAGTAAATACCAGGCTGACAACCCTCTGCCAGAATGTACTGCAGCCAGAAAGAAATATAAAGGCATGAAATTCACTCCAGGTATTTGCTTCAGTCTTATAAACAAGAACCCTTCTTTGTTCTATCTCCCTCTGTGTAGAGGCAAGAAATGACATTATGGGCTTATTTTCACTAGTCCATTATCCTCTAGTTCTTAGTCCTTTCAGCTACTTTTTTTCCTTTTTTGTGTGTGACCAATACTTCCACTTAAAAAGACTAAGAGTTGACCTAGAACATTTTTCCTTGAGAGTATATGAAATCAAAATAAATTATTTCTTTGTGTATATAGGCCAACTGCAAGGGAATTCTGCTCATGGATACAAGCTCTATTGTGAATTTGCACTATTGCAATAGCAATCAGCTAAATGTGTGGAAAAACACATTTTTGAACTATACTGATTGATTCTTCATTGTCATAACTAGAATTTTAAAGTTACTTTAATAAAGTAACTCATTATTTTCTCTTCTGAGGATACGGCCCTAACAATATTATTCACCCATGCTATCGTGTCACATAATTAACAGGAATATAGGGAAAGACAATATCAGAGTTCACTCCCCAAACCAGCCCAGTAATATCATTTACCTTATACCTTACCTTACCTTATGCAAAGGAACCTGATGAAATTTTATGTTATCAGTATTATTTTACTGTGGCTTTAAAACATTTTGAAATCACCTGTAAACTGCCTAGGAAGTTCTTGTATTTTTAGATGAAGAATACAGGTAGTCCTTGACTTACAATCACTATGATTGTAAGTCAAAATTACAATTCTGACATATGATTGTGCTGAAAAAAATGGATTTACAATTTATGCTACTGTGATTGGGGAGTACTTCTGCAGTACTCCCCAATCACATAATCAAAATTATGGCACTTAGCAGCCCACCTCCGTTTACAACTACAGAGATGCTTCATTCCCCCCACCATACACACTCCCCTGGCTAACTCTCCCCCTATTTTTCTCCTTTTGGCTGGCCTGTACTTTGCCTTGCAAGCACCAAGCAGCCCCAAAACCACCCAGTTCTACGACTGCTTGCCATGCATCAGGAAGCATTCACTTGCCCAGGTATCTTCTCTCCGCAGAAGGATGAACTGGGATTGCCATTGTAAATCAGTGCTGTCAGTTGACATCTTGGTTTATGACTGCCACAATGCATGTCAGAAATGTCAATCCCAATTGCAGTTGTAACTCGAGGCCTATCTATAGCAATCAATATAATGAATAATCAACACATATAGCCATCAACTATAGTTGTTGCATGTACCAATTGACTAGAACAATGTGCAAAATCATGCCATTTGGAAAGAACTATTGTTTCTTCCCATACTTTTTGTAACCAATCTGTTATGTCTGCTTACAGAACACATATTACCCAGAGCTTTGATAAAGCAAGATATACAAGAAATAATAATAATAATAAAAAAAACAAAGTAATGCTTTTTCTGCTGCAATGATAATTTTTAACTGCTGCCTGAAACAGGCTTTAATAGATTGTTCTAAATATATTGCTGCTTCACAAACAGAATCAACATGCCCTTTTAATATGCTAAAGATAGGGCCATCTGGATTCACCACAAACTGCAGGCTGAACATGGCAGTATTCTTCATCACAACAGCTGTCCTCTGCCCCATTACATCTCGGAAAAAGTGCATTTGGGAATGTATTTTCATTCTAGTTCATTAACATATCTATGCTGTCAAAAAGCTGTAAACAGCAACAGAAGGCATATTCTTTGTACAATCATAGTTAGTCCCCCTGATTTATACAACCGTTGGTTAAGGCGCATCATGTCCTGTTTTGATAATTTGTCCCTTGTAAATCGCCATTGTCAAAGAAGCTGACAAAGGCAAGCAAAATTTTGCTTTTATTTAACAATAGAATTTTCCTCAGTTGTAAATTCTATGCAATAAATGATTTAGGACGAAGAGATATCAACAGAAATTTCAGATTTGTTTAAGGAAAAAAGTCACAAATATACTGTTTTTGCAAAAAAATATTTACAAGATCCTCCCAATATTTTTTTTTAAAAAAACCCTAGAATATGCCTTTACATATCATGCATGTACTCCATTATATGGTAGCAGTTGAGATAATCCTTAGGTTACAACAGCATTTGAAACTAGAATTGCCCTAGGTAGGCAATGCAGTCATAAAGCATGACATCATGAGACAGTATTGCTTAACAGTGGCAATCACAACTATGATTGTGATCTCAGTTGCCCTCATAAACCTAGGATGCACAAGTCATTTAACAAGAAGGGGCAGACGACTCAGCTAAGGAGTGAAGGGAGGTGTATGCAAGTGCTGTGGGAGGGCCAGCAGAGACCTCAGGTGGGTTAGTGGAAGCCATGGGCAGGACGGTGGAGTCTGCAGACTGCAATATAAAAATAGAAAACTGACTACAGAAAAGGCATAGTGGCCCATCAGTCTGCCTTTGAGTTTGTTTTTTGTTTTGTTTTTATTTATTATTTTTTAATTCTTACTTTTATATTTCATTATTTTTTATTTTTAAATGTTTGTTGGATGACAAACATGTTTATCCCAAGGATGTGTAAACTCCATTTGAACTCCAAGCATGCTCTGTGGAATACAAGTGGGCAGCGGGTGCTACAAGACCCTTGGGAGAAAAAGCGGCAGGAGTGACTTACAACTTGCAACACACCTGCTGTCTTCCCTATTGACCTGATTTTACCAGCAGAGAATTTGCAAATGGTGATCATGTGACATGGCTTATTGTGACATCACAATCCAGGCACCCTTGCACCCGGATCATGATTGTGTGGCCGCAGGGATGCTGCAACAGCCAGAGCTTCAAGGACCAGTTGTAAGCTCATTTGACTCTGAACAGTCACTAACCAAATGGACATAAGCCAAAGACTACCTGTAGAAGCTTAGCTTCATAAAGGAGCCCTTTGCTTCCAATTCTTAAACTTCTGAAGAAGTGTTCAGTGTGAAACTACTTTAAAAGATGCAATAGGCAAATATCTATGAAGTGACTTAAAATTACTGCAGAATTTCAAGACAATATTTGATGCCTTTTCTCCCCCTTTCCCTCAACAAGCAATCCCGTTATTAGCTCTGAAGTACATGTAATAACATACATTCTTATTAATAATTATTTATTTCTTATTTGACTCCTTTATTAACTGTGGCAAGCAATTAATATCCAATTATTCCATGGTAAAGTGATACATAATAATGCAGAAGTGTCTTATCCGCAAACACTTTTTAAATAGGGTTTGCAAATATTGGATGAAGAATTGGATCCAGATCTGATCCAGATGCAAAAGTATTGCCAACTGACTTACTGGATCTAATCAAATAAATATATTATTGAACTAATGCTCCTTTTCTCTCCCTCAAACCTAACTTAATAAACTCAAATAGTTCTGGGATAATTTCAGTAGTCTCACTCAATTGCAATACTCAATTACATAAGCCTGACAAACTTGTATTATTGCTTTGGAAAGTTAATGAATCGTGCACTATCAAAGATAAATGAGCATACTTTTGACTCACAATAATGTCATGTACTGTATATTTATACTCTAAACATTTATATGTTGAAATCAAACCTTTAACGGAGCCTTCTAAAACTAAAAAAGAACTGAAAACGTAGCTAGAAGTTTGACACACATCCAAGCAGGTATTCCAATTCTGTCTGTTATGTTATATAAATCAAATTATATGCAATTTTCTGTTGAAACCATATTACCTTGGGCCACTAACTTGTATCTCCCTTGCTATTTCTATGCCCAATTTTTTTCTTTTCTGTCATATCTGTTCATCGAAGCTTTTGAACCTAGACAGAGATCACTGGTTGACTCTAAGGCCACAGCGCCCATTCCTGTATTAGACCCAGTTCTGCTTCTTAAATATACATTTTTCTCTCATGTAATTGATACATTTTCATCACAGTATAATGCTTCATCAAATATGGACGATCTGACCCACAGATGCCCTAACTTAACCCATACTATGGATAGTGGGAGCAGCGCACAGGAAAAGGTGTTTATTTTCAACTAAGTTGTTTAAAACAATAATTGTCTGATCATGTAGTGACACCACATCCACTTCTGATGTTTTAGGTAGATATTACAGAAAAATATGTGAAAGGTAGGACAAGGGTTTCTGAATATGTGCAAAATACCTGCCTATTGCTAAGGACTGGGTGCTTCTTGGATCATAGGCTTATTGGATCCATTGACTAAACAAAAAAAGGGAGCACTTCTTGCACATATTCAGTTACTCAGTTTTGCACATATTCAGTTTAATACGCACATTTCAAAGAAAGTGGTTAGCCACATATCAGTGAAAACAGATTGACGATCCTGGAATCCAAGTACGGAGGACAACTGCAAAAAAATTTATAACCCTAACAATTTTCTAACAAAAGGTTAGGTTTGTTTAATCAAACCTAAAATGACTTACCCTAATGTAGGAAGGAAGAAATAAACTAATTAAACAAGATAGGTATTTCTGTTCAGAAAAAAAAAGGTGATAACAAGCATTATAGCTAGGATCTGAAGCTTCACTAAAATCTTCCAAATACAAATGTGAGACTTCCTCTTTCCTGAATCTCCCTACCATTCAAAGAGTTGCATCAGTGGAGGCATAAAGAACTGATACTCACACCCCTTAGTGTAAATAAATGGGTTTCTCTGGGTACCAATACAGCCTTTCATCTCTATTGTCACCGAAAGTACTCGAGACAACATTCATACGAATTATGCATTTTATTTAGGCAATCATGCTGAAAGATAGTGACTACTCCGTTGCCATCCAATGAGTTTAAGGGCCTTGAACAACAGTATGCCTATTATAGCATACCAAGTCTAAATGAACAATGGAACCTTCTTTCAGCTGAACTATGCATAAGTTTGAAGTACAAGCGGCTCCTAGGCAAAATTATTTTTTTCCAGATTTTTTTTTTTTTAACAGAACAGATGCTATTCTGAATGACGAGAAGCCACCATTTCACAGAGGCCTACTGGAAAGCAACAGCATCATTTTTCCTAGCAAATTAACAATAAATAATTATATTGTCAAGTTTAGGGAATATCAAATCCAAGGGATAACTACAAAAGAGAATGTACATGTTGGCATTTGGAGATTAAAAAAAAAAAAAAGAGGCCCATGTCTTTTTCTGTCTTTACAGCAGCTTATATTTTGACCAAAACCCAGATTATGATATTTGAAATTTCAAGTTCAAGATACCTTTTGTGGCAGCATGATGAGGGGTGGGGAAACTGGAAATATTTGGAAACAGAAATAAAATGAAAAAATATTTCTGGGAGGTTTTGTTGTTCCCGAGGCCCCCCTTATTTCTTCCACTCATGAGAAAGTTTTCTTTTTAAATGACATAAAATGGTTTTTAAGCGGAATTTTCAATATTATTTCCCCAAAAAAAAATTTGTAGGAAGACTTTTATGCAAAACTACTTTCAGGATTACTCAGAAGTTAACATATAAAGTGTAGATGCCAAATGCTTCTTTTTCACCAGGAGAGGCTGACGTTTATTTTCACAACCAAAAGAAGGGCTTGATTCTTTGATCAGAAAGTTTCTCCTTTTCTCCTCCTGTCCTCTTATTGTCCATTATAGGAACTGTAAATGTCTGAAAGAACTGTAAATAGAATAGATATTGGCAGAAGTACCCATGTATTTATATACAGATTTATTTTATAGATGTATTCATATAGATGTATTTTCACTGTGTTCTTTTTCATTGTTGATTTGATTGTTCTATTATTTTACTTCTGTTTACACTCTTTTCATTTCTTCCCTTTTATTATTGTAAACTGCCTAAAGTAGCCCCAGAGTGAGACAGGCAGCAAGTAAGTTTAACAAATAAAGAAAACAGATGAAGAGACAGGGTAATTTTCCAAAAATTTCCTATTTAACTCAAAAAAAAAAAACAAATAAAAAAACTTATAAAAAGTCTAGAAAGTTTACAACAGTAGTGAGATTCACAGTCAAAAACCATCATGTTTCATCATAATCTTTCTTGGAGAACTGCTTTGAGAATACATTAGTCAATTATACAGTGTTGATCTCTTAGAAGGATAGATAAAAAAGAAATGTATGTTCCATTATCTCTGAACCATTTAATCTCCATAGTATCTTCAAACACACTATTTCCTTGAAGGAAACTAGAGATAGAACCCCTAGATGAAAAGGTCAAAAGATAAGGCTGAAGTTCTGAGCACTAATCCATGGAAGATCAATTATACTCTCTGTGTAACTAACTGGATGCCTAGGCAAGAAGGACATTCAGTACCTTTTTTTTCAGGAGTGGGTGGGGGAGCAGCAAATGGATAAGTCTCCTTCCAAAATAGAAAATTAGGTGTAATGGCTTCCTACAGTGTATAAAGTAATAAAAGTGTTTTGGTAAACACTTTTGAATTAAGTCTCCTACTTGATATTTATCTGCACTGAGATATCCACATAGAATTAATATGCACGTTCGAAACTGAAACACAAAGGCAAAAATTATATTTATTTCTATGGTCAAAAATACATTGCATTATGTTCAAATGTGATGTCCATTTTCAGTTATTATTATACAATTGGGTACTGCCTTGCTGTCTTTTGTGGAGATACACTCACACTCTTAATTAACTAATTAATTTATCCACATAAGATAGCAAGGCAGTACCCGATTATATATATACACCGATTTCCCCCACAGCATCAACTCTGTAAGGAGGGTTAAGCTGAGAAAGGTGATTAGTGCAAAGTCACCCAATCAGCTACCATAACTAGGGGAGGATCATAACTCAGTATCCCAGTTTACAGTTCAGCACCTTGACCTCTACACCAAACTAGCTCTATGATCAACAGTACTCAAATGTTGAAATCTACCATTTTGAGGGAAATTGCAGTAGGGTTTTATCTTTAATTTTTATTGTAGAACTAACTTTCTCTGTGATTAGAGAAGCAAGTATGCATTTTAAAATTCCACTAAACATTTAATTAAATGTTTTCCTTGTCTTGAATAAATCATTTCAGTACTTTGATACATATCTACCAAAGATCAAAACAAGTCTGACTGATAAGAGATTAGGCTCAACCACTCATTAAAGTAACCTCAGTTTAATTGCAATAGAGTTAATTGTGTTTAATTAGAAAGACCAAGAAGGCCCTCAATGGAATCTACAACATCCAAATTGGCTCCTCAGTTTTAAGTATAACAGGTTCCATCACGAGCTTTTGGAGTCCATAGCTAATATTGCTAGCAAAAAAAGAAAGAGAGCCAGCCAGTCAGCCAGCCAGCCAGCCAGAGAATCTATGGAACCCATATAATCTAAAATAGATCCCAATTAGAATGACAGCTGAATAAACAGGATACAGAGTTGAATTAACCCTTTGTTAAAACTAGGGTTTTAAGACAGTAAAATAGATGTTCAAGATGTTTAGAAGTTCAATTAGCATCTAACAATGCACCAAAATTTAACCAAAAATTAGAATAAACATACTCAGTAATTACAAGGATTTTCTAGAAACAAGGCTTTCATTGTTTTAAACACAATATAACTTCTTAATCTTATTAAAATTAAATATTATACATACAAATGTATGGGCAGCCATGTAAATGTGATGCATTAAACAAACAAGTAAAGAATTATTTTTCCAACAATCCTTACTTTATTTTCTTGATTTATATCCTGCCTTTTGGAAACTTTTTTCTGATGGAATAAGTAATTCTTAGTATAATTAAAATGTTTTTTAAAATCTAAGCTTCTACTTGAAAATTATTTTTATCTGAAAATCCATAAATGTTTAGCAAAGACTAATCAGTAATGAATATGATTTTATTTCATAATTTTATTTCACAAAGTAATAATTTATTTCACAATTATTTCATAATTGAAATAGTCCTCAATTTACAACAGTCCATTTAGTGACCAGTTACAACAGCATTGAAAAAAGTGACCTATAACTTTTTCACACTTACAACCATTGCAGCATCCCCATGGTCACCTGATCAAAATTCAAATGCTTGACAAACAATTCACATTTATGACAATTGCAGTGTCCCAGGGTCATGTGATCACCTTTTTGCAAGCATGCATCTGACAAGCAAAGTCAATGGGGAAGCCAGATTCACTTAACAACCATGTTACTAATTTAACAACTGCAATGATTCACTTAACAATTGTGGCAAGAATAAGGTCATAAAATGGGGCAAAATTCACTTCACAAATGTCTCTCTTAGCAACATAAATTTTGGGCTCAATTCTAGAGGTAAATTTATTGGTCTACCTGTATTTAAAAAAATAGGGCACTGATTTACTCCACAGTTTATTTCCACCAAGGTCTAGGAATGGAAAACCTTCTGTGGGGGGAAAAAAACAATAGTAGAAAAACTTCCATTACAGAAAATGTTCCATTTTTATATCAATGCTATACATACATGACACCGTCTCATTTCTTTTGCGAACTATGAATGAAGGCTGGAAGACTTCGTATCAAAATCTGTTTAAAATCTGAGATAATACTTTGGTTTGTTTTAAAAGTATCATTATCCCTACCAAAACAGTTTAGAATCTTTACTGAAACTACAGAAGGAAAACAGATAACGTAAATACAAGGGAGAAACGAATGTAAACGATGCAGCAAAAATGAAAGGCCGTTGGACAAGATACAAAAAGTGTCCAGAAAGAATAAGTCTTCATATAAGAAGTTACGGTAACTAAAAGCTGGGATAAAAGTCTATCTCAAGAATTACCGGTAATCGTTAGAAAACCAGCTAACATGCTTAATAACCCAATGCCTCAAAACTTTACCAATAACAGTTCCCTTCCTTTCCTGTTGCAGGAATTTGGTAACCCAGGTGAAGCAGCAAAGCTGCCAAGCATGTAAAGTTAAAGTGCTGAGCTGCCAACTATGGGGGAGGGCAAAGGAGAAGCAGTGCCATATTTTTTTTAGATTAGTGCCACAACCTGTTAGTAGCTCTTCAACGCAGTCAAGGTTTTTCTAAACAAAATGTTCAAATGTTCAAAAAAGGGCAGATGAAATTTTCATTCAAGTTGTATTTGCAGGTAGGATTCTTCTTTTCATAGCCAAAAATAAATACTAGAAGGAGCATTGCAAAATATTGTTATACAGAATTTCAACAAGTTATTGGTGCAAAGATCAATTAAGCACTATCATGGACACTATAAATGTTAAATTGGTGAACTGATGTATAAAGAAATTCTTTATTGAGCACTATGTTAGCAATACCTAAACCAGCATTCCTCAGGACAAATTACTCCTGAATCATCTCAACACTCAGGTAAATATGTAGCCAATTTGAGTGAAGCAACTGAAGGTGCAAATTTTTTTTAAACAAGAGAATAGGCCCTTGCAAATGACAATGTGAAAATAACATGAAAACTGAATTACAAGTATTAAAGGCAACGTAGTCTCATTTAATAGTGTATGGTTGTTTTGTTCAGGAACTGAATCTCTTAGCAAAAGACAAAATACATTTGACTACAATGAAAGCTCTATTTGAAGACTGCAAAGCAATTCTAAAATTATTCAAAAATCATAAAAGATAAATGAACTTCTGAAACTAAATGAAGGTCTACTAAAACGTTTGAGATTTTGCTACATACAAAAAAATTGCTAATATGTACATGGTACTGTTTCCCATATCATTTTTTTTTATACCCAGAAACAGCTTGAGAGTAAAGAGTTTTAGGTTCAATTTCAAAGAGCACTGTATTTGTTACTACCAATTTCAGAAGCAATTAAGGAATTTGAAGAAGATATCACAGTTCTTTCAAATATTCCAGAAATCCAGAGTTCAGGAAATCAAATGAAAACCTAAGCTTTTGCCTTCTTCATCTCTATCCCAGGGGTAGGTTCTAATTTTTTTTACTACCCGTTCTGTGGGCGTGGCTTATTTTGTGGGTGTGGCTTGATGGTCATGTGATAATTATTTAGGATTTAGCAGAGGTACTGGTCTACCAGGCTTTTAACTGCTTGCAGAACTGTACTGATCTACCCATTTATTTTTTGCAGGCACTGGTCTACTCATGTATTTTTGCAGGCACTGATCTACTCAGGTATTTTTGCAGGCACCGGTCTACTCATTTGTTTTCTTTTAACACTGATCAGCTGTAGGGAGGCCCTTTGAAGCCCCGCGACAAGAGTTTAAACAGTTTTTTTCCCTCTAGCCATCAGCTGGGACTCAGGAGGCAGCAATAGATTGGGGGTGGGGGCAAATAAAAGGTAAGAATAATGCAGGGGGGGTGCAGGGGGTGGGGAGGCAGAACCGGTTTGGTGATGTCATATCATCACCGCTACCGGCTCAGGAGAACCGGGCCAAACCAGGAGGAACCCACCACTGTTTTATCCATAAAAGAAACAGCAATAATAAGTTATTAAGAGAGCAATATTTTACTCTCATCAAGTTGTTCTGGCAAGCTAATCCATTGGATCTGTAATATTATGGACATTTATCTTACTCTTGATACAATTATGAAAGCAGTTATAAACTTCATTTGTGAAATATCTGTGATGACAGACATACTGAATATCAAGCAAAAGAAAAACTTTGCAGCAAATATAGGATTTGGTAGGAATCAAAAAAATATAATCTCCCTACATGGTAGAAAGGACATTGTAAACTCAGACAACTGTCCACGGTCATTGTTAGAATCTAAGAATTCCACCAAAAGCCATTTCCTGTGAATGGAGCCAGAAAGGTTTCAGTTTTATCAAGATGAAAAAGATTGCAACTTAACGAGAACTGTCTTATCATTCTTTAACAGTAAAAATGTAACATGTATTATCTTGACTCTTTTCAACTTATCTGGAAAACATTTTTGTTTCCTGCAACAAGGAATGCTTTTGAACCTCCAAGAGCTATTTTTAACTATAATACCAATGGATGGAAACTGACCAAAGAGTTTCCAACTGACCTAGAAATAAGGAGAAATTTTCTGACAGTGAGAACAATCAACCAATGGAAAAGCTTCCTTCGGAAGTTGAGGGACTTTCATTACTGAAGGCTTTCATGGATTGGACTGCCATCTCTCAGAAATGGTGTAGGGCCGTGATAGCGAACCTATGGCACGCGTGCCACAGGTGGTACACGAGCCATTGTCCAGCTCAGCCCCACTACACATGCACGCATGCTTCCCACCGGCAAGCTGATTTTTGGGTCTGTCCTGCAAGTGAGAGATGCATGCGCATGGGCGGGGGACCTACCTTTCTCCTTACTTTCTGCTGCCTGTGCCTTCTCAGATCTCCGGAGATTCCCTTCCTAGCGCTGTTTTGGGAGGCAAGGCTTTTTTTCCCCCTCCCAATCATTTTGGCAGACTTCCCCTCCCCCTCCTGGCCCTTTTGGGAGGCCAGGCTTTTTTTCCCTCTCCCAGCCATTTTGGGAGGCGAGGGTTCCCCCTTCCCAGCGCTGTTTTGGGATGTAATGCCAAAAGGGGGGGGGGGTCGCATGTGCATGCGTGGGGGGGAGGGAGCAGGGTCATGCGCATGCATAGGGGTCGTGTGCATATGTCCGGGGGAATCATGTGTGCATGCACAGGGTTGCATGCACTTGTGCAGGGGGCAGGGCATGTGGGAGGGGCATTGCATTATGGGTGTGGGCACATGCATGCACACAATAGTCCGTGCACACATGCTTTTGGCAACCGAGGAAAGAAAGGTTAGCCATCACTGGTGTAGGGTCTCCTGTTTGGGCAGTTGGACCTACAAGGTCCCTTCCAACTCTGTTAATCTAATCTAAACCATTTCAACATGTAGGCAAGTCCATGTAGCCTTTGACTTACAACAGTTCATTTAGGGACAACAGCACTGAAAAAAAGTGACTTATGACTGTTTTTCACACTTAGGACTGTTGCAGCATCCCTGTGGTCATGTGATCAAAATTCAGACACTTGGCAACTGATTCATTCATATCTATGACAGTTGCAGTGTCTCAGGGTCACACGATCCCCTTTTGTGATCTTCTGACCAGCAAAATCAATGGGGAAGCCAGATTCACTTAACAACCATGTTACTAACTTAACAACTGCAGTGATTCACTTAACCATTGCGGCGAGAAATGGGACAAAATTCACTCAGCAACTGCCTCATTTAGCAACAGAAATTTTGGCCTCAATTGGGATCATAAGTTGAGGACTACCTGTATTTAAAGTCTTTAAATACAGGTAGTCTTTAAAGTTAAAGTCAATTTCTGACTTTAACATGTAAATAATCCAGACCCCAAAGATATGGGATATATGTAAAATAAAAGATGCATTAGATGATCTTTTTGTCAGGAGAATCCCATAAATAATACACATTCACAACTTTTCATTTTACAAGATCACTTTCACAAAATGATGAATTCTTTTTCTCAGACATGCTCTCAGACAGTCCCTGATATGCATCTACTGACACTGTCCCACCCATAAAACATATGGGAACCAAGCAACAGGACAAGAAAAGTCAAGAATATAGTGCTCAAAGATAAGGGAAGAGTGTCTAGGAAGTAAGCAATTACTTCTAATTCAATATCCATGGTTACACAAGTTAGCTCCAATCAACACTGTTGTGGTCCCTCGACTGTTCTGAAACAGGGTTTTCTATTTGAAGATCCAATCTTCTAGATGTCCTAATCAGATATGCTGTCAATTCTAAACATTATCTCAAGGCATTTTCCCTTGAAACATACCATTTCTTGACTTTCCATCTTCTAGTTTGAATACCCTAGGGCTGATTCCACCTGAAATTAGTATTGTTCCTGAGGGCTGGCTGACTGTGCTGATGTATCATCACCTACTGAGGCCATGCATTCCACAACTGTGGGGCTCAGACCTGACTTTATTTCAACGCTGGGCCTTGGGTCTGCTTTTTCTAGGAGTTTAACAGCATTTCTCAGACTCTTCATCCAGCTTCTCTTCTTTCTCCTGTCTCAGCAATGATCTGTCTCCCTAGCTTAATACCAGACTATTCTGCTAAAGATTTATATAGACTTATAAGAAAACTATCGCTATAAACTTTGCTTTCATCTATACATTTTTCACTGATGACTGTTTTTTATGGCAGTTTGAAATACTGATGAAAAATATAGGAACTTTAAGGAACTCTTTCAAATATGGAATTGACAGCAGTATTTAAAAAGAAAACATCCTGCCAAGAAAGAATCAAACCTGGAAAGCCTATAATTTAGCTGAAATTCTGGGAAAAGTTAACCCTAATGACTGGGGTTAGATTTGGCACAACGCCATTACGTTTATTCAATTTTACTGGCATCCAACTTACATTAAATCTAGGTCAGAGACAAATCATGCAGTCCTTTGAAGAAGTAAAGAAAAGTTAATTCTAACTAGAGAACACGCTAGAGAGCAGTAATTTGGTTTTATATTATTAAGAGAAGTTTATATGATTATTGTTTTGATTATATGCTGCTTAGGACGTTGAGTGTATGTTGTCAGCTGCTTAGAACTTGAATGACTGAAGTAGCATTATATATAAATAAATGCCATGAGATGAATTCATGTCTGCATCTATATCAGTTTATTATAACCTTCCCCAACCTTCTGACTTTCAAATGCTTTTAAACAGGAATTGCCACAATTTTCCACATTTGATATAGCAGCTGGGAATTACTAGAATTGTAAGCTAATACTTCCCTCATATATCAGACTGAGGGAGCTGCTCCACATATCTTTAGCCAACAGCTATACAATGACTATCAAAGTTTTCATACTTGGGTGTTGCTTTTAATAACATATTAATTATGCAATTTTTAAATGTGTTCATCTTCTGTCCTTTTTCCATGTTTATTGCTCCTTTTTTGGGGGGGGGGGAGTTATGTCTTTCAATTTGTCTCATGGTTCCACCTTTTCTCAGACCTTTGCTGATCATCTGTGTTCTTCCCTACTTCTAGAACTGTCTTTCAGCAAGGAGCTGGATTTATACAAAAAATGTGAGATTAAATTAAGCATCTTATATGTACTCTAGATTCCATAGTGAAACATGGTATCTCAGAATAGTCTCAGAACCTCTTTTAATCTTGTTCCAGCATCACAATTCTTTCAAAATCAAATGCCAGCCAGTTCTACTGGTAATCACAAATTAGTGCACACAAGCACAGACACGTAATTTCCAACTTGGCAAATATCTTTCTATATTTCAATATGTGCAAGATAACATATCAAGAGGTCTGGGCATATACATTTTTGAAAGCATGCCAAAAAACAAACCAAAGCCATAATCCAAAATAGAATACTTCCTCAAATGATAAGAACAATGCAAATATAATACATTTTTCTAAATCATTATTCCTATTAATAATTCTGCATCAAATTTCTTGACAAGTCCTAGCTGATCCATCAAAAACCAGTTTTTATAAATATCCAAATATCACCTTGCAAATTCTCTGTAATTAAAGGAAACAATTGCTTGCTTAAAGTTATAAACTGCAATCACCTTCAACTTTTCTTTTTAAATGTTTGCTACCCAAATACTCATATGATAATATGTTCTAAGTAAGAATCATAGGCACTTTTTACCTCACCTAGAATTTAATTTTGTTGAAATATTGATCAACAAACCATGCAAGAAGTTAAAAGGACTCAATTTAACTATTTGCTGAATGAAGTTTCAAATATGCACTAGATAATCATTGGCTTACAATGCCATTCGCTTAGTGACCATTCAGTTACAACGGCACTGAAAAAAGTGATTTATGACTGTTTTTCATACCTACGACCGTTGTAGCATCCCCATGGTCGCGTAATTAACTTTTGGATGCTTGAAAACTGGCACATATTTATGATTGAAGCAGCTTCTTATGTGATCAGCTTTTGCAACTTTCTCACAAGCAAAGTCAATGGGGAAGCCAGATTTATCTAACAACCATGTTACTAAGTTAACAATTGCAGTGATTCACTTAACAACTGTTGCAAGAAAGTTCATAAAATGAGGCAAAACTGTCTTGCTTAGCAACAGAAATTTTGGGCTCAATTTTAGTTGTAAGTCGAGGACTACCTTTATTTATGATTCCACTGATGAGCATGATATTTAAATGGATCTCTCTAATTCGACAAATGTGCCAGAGAACTGAGCTTCAACAGAACTATTTGCATTTAATTAGTGGGTGTACAGGGGTAGTTTTTGACTTATGACTACAATTGGGCCAAGCTTGATTTTTTTGTCACAGTTGTTAAGTGAATTACTATAGCTGTTAAGTGAATCATGAAGCTGTTAAGGAAATCTAGCTTTCCCCAATTATATGCTTGTCGGGAGTCTGAGAAGGTCACAAATTGTGATCATGTGACTCCAGAATGTTGCAATCATTATAAGTACATGCCAGTCCCTAAATGCCTGAATTTTGATATGATCATGGCTTCCCCATTGGCTTTGTCAGAAAATTGCAAAATATGATCGCATAACCCCAGGACACTGTGATGGTCGTAAGTGCAACTTTGCTCAGCACAATTGTAACTTCAAACAGCCAATAAAACAGTCATAAATCAAGAACTATTTACACATAATTTTTAGGTGTAGCTGATTTCAATCAATTAAATTACATTAAGAATAATGCTTGTGACTTCCACGAATACCACTGCAGCCATAGGTTGGGTCTCTGACCAATCTTCTCCAATGTGTAGCTGCCACATGTGTGAACAAGAGTACACATCATCTAGCATCAGCCATTATTATTTTTACCCATTGGAACCCATTTGGGAGGCCTACAGAGGGCTTCAGAAAAGAGGAGAAAATACTAAATTGTATTGTAAAGGTAATCAACTTAATGGGCAAGACTTAATTCCATCCCAGGGAACCAAATCTCTACTATAGTTTAAACCTCTTTATACAGCATGTTTTTGTTTTTCCCATATGTACCCAATGAAGCTATATATTTCATACATTTTTTTTTTAAAAAAGGTTTTTTTTTATTTTTTAAAACACAAACATAAAACACATCTTTTCAAAAGGAAGCATTGATCCGGTCACAAATTAGTACAAATCACTAACAATTCTTAACTTCCAATTAACACAACTTAATATTTTACAGTTATTTCCCTAAATTCTATCAATTATGCCATTATCCCAAAAACCTACTTAAATCTTAGATCCTAACCAAATGTCATTCCATTTTTCTCTTCCTTTTTGCTTAGATGGATATATTTTATCAATATAAATCATTACAATTATTGTAAACATTTAAAAAATATTTTAACTATTACTCCCATTTTAATCATCTTCATTACTTTACAACATAATCATTTTTATTTTTTAGCTGTTAATTCCAACAATCATTTTATTTTACTGTTAAACTCATCATTATCATCTTTATTTCTGTTGTTAAATCCAATTTATGCATTTCATTTTTACTGTTATTCTCAACATATTCCTCCCTATTTTTGTTGTCCTACCCAGCATAATAATTTTTATTTTTGGCTGTTAATCCCAGCATAGTCATTTTATTTTTACTATTAAACCTAACATCTTTATCTTTATCTTTGTTGTTAAACCCAACATAATCATTCCATTTTTGCTGTTACTCCCAGAAAAATCCTCTTTGTTTTGTTGTCCTACCCAACATAATCACTTTTGTTTTTTTGGCTGTTAAACACAGCGTATTCTTTTTTGTTTTTTGGCTGTTGATTACAGCATAATCATAGTTATCTTTACTATTAATCCCAGCATCCTTTGTTATTTACATCCATCTATACATTGCTTATTTCAGTTAATCATATTTATCATTATCCTTTTTTATAACCATTTAACATTGAGACATGGTTCTTGCTTAAAACATAACTTTGTATATATTTAAAAATCTCTTTTAACATGCTTAATTTATCTTATATTCTAATTTCCATCAATATTTCAATTTTATATATCTAGGTCATATTCTTCTCTTATTCTTATACATACATAATTATCTTATAAGAACCTCTTTTATTAGTACCACCACCTATACATTTTTCATTTTTAATCACATTGTTTTAATTCTTCTTTTTTCTTTTTCCAGCTGTGTCTACCTCATTTCTTCACTTTTTTGCCTGCTAGTATATATTTCCTTCCATTTTCAAAGTCTTCAAATTTTGTCCTCCATATGTCATATTAAATCTTTTTCTTATTTTTAATCCGGATAAAATGCATCAAATTCCCTTCTCTTGAGCCTGTGCTAAATTCTTCTTTTGTTCCTACGCCAATTTTTTACAATTGTTTTTATTCCAATTATAGGAGTTCTATTGTAGTTTCCTTTTCTTTTCATTAAAGTCAAGCTGCCTGCAGACAAGGAAAAAAAACCTTCTACACAAAATCCCATGACTGTTATCTGTAAAGTTCGAAATTTTTCATAACAAAAGCAAGTTACAATGTTCCTTTTTAGACCAGAAGGTGTCCCTCTACAATCCACATTTTCCATTAGTTATGCAAGTATCCATTTTGTTACAATTATATAACAATCCAGTTGGTTACTTTTCCTCCCTTGATTTTAAAAGTATCAAATCTTCTACTTTTTTTTTTAAAAAATCCAATTCCAGTTTTAAAATAGCCAGTCTTTTCACCATGTCTCGATATTTAATTCCATTAATTCTCTTCTAGAATTAGTTGTCGGGTCTTTGTCTCTTTAAAATTACATTTTAAACTTTTCATAATCCCTTTATTGTTCAGCTGTTGTTTTAAGGCTAGGGGTCTTATAGTTAATAATATTGCTCTAAGCATTGTTGCAAGCCTGGGTTGATTGTCACTCACCCGGCTTCAGAATGCTCCATTTCAATCCAGTCTCCTCCTGCACATCTCTTGCCCGGTTGTCCCAGCTTCGTGGCAGCCGCCATGGCTGTCTCCCCCCGCCACCAGCTCACAGAGGATTCCCTCTGACCTCTGAGGAACTTGCCTGTTCCTCTTGGTCATCCAAGGTACCCCTCCTTTTCCCCCATCCCTGCAGGTTGGTTCCAGTCCGAAGACCCATCGGCTGTGGTTTAGCAGCCGAAGTTTTCACGGCACTCAGCAAAACCCGTATTTCCCCGACTGTCTCACCGCGACACCCATATTTCATACATTTTAATGCTTGTGAGTCTTATCAAATAAAGTGAACATAGATACTGTATTTTTCAGAGTATAAAAAGCACCTTTCCCCCCCCTAAAAGGGGGTGAAAATTTAGATGCATCTTATACACCGAATGTAGCCCTGCCCACCTACTGGCCCCCACCCTTTGGCCTCTGCCTCGCAGCAGTTATCTCCTTGCAAGCAAACAGCAAGAAAAAAAGCTCCTTTCAGCTTCAGCATAGCCTAATTAGCAAAAGTTGATTGGATCAGTCTCCTGACTCTCAGCTGATTTGCTCTCAGCTGTTTTGTGCAGGGCTCTGCTGCTTGCTACAAAGAGGTAAATTGCTACAAAGACGTAAAGAGCAGATTTTTTTTTTCCTTGTGCTAATCAAGCTATGCTGAAAATGAAAATGAAAGTAAAGCAGTCTGTTTGCTGTAAGGAGGCAAAATTGCTCAGAGGAAGAGGCAGAGGGAGATTTCTTTTTCTTCTTTTCCTCACCAAAAAAAGGTAGGTGCGTCTTATACTCTGGTGTGTCTTATACTCCGAAAAATACAGTATTTAAGAAGAGATAAGGAGCTTTGCTTTTCCATGTTTCATACAGAATAACTTTCTATGCAATACTATCACTAATTATGAGCTGTGCTCTATGATTTGGTATGGATGGATGGATGATTTAGTATCACGGTTTGGTTATTCCTCTTCAGCTTGGATCATTAATTATAATTTAATTTGGAGGGTTGTTGTTTCTAACCTTCTTACCATAAAGGATATTACCAGTTCTCAGGTGGATTACACTTGAACACCATGAATAATGAATTACTTTTACAGGGTAACAAAACTACTTTTATTACAGGGTAACAGAACTTTGCAAACCTGAATGGGTCCCTCCCCTCCCTGCTTTTATCCTAAAGAGAACCAGAGGGGATCCAATCTGTGAGATTTTTTTCCAACTTCATTCCAGCTTTGAACTGAGATTTATCTGATTGTTGTTTTAGCTGTGTCTCTTCCTCTTTGTCCTCAAGTTTATTCTCTCTGTTCATTAAGATATATAAATCAGGCCCCTGCTGGATTGGAGTGATACATAGGCCCTATTAAAGCCTTTACAATAGCTCTGGATACAACTCCTCAAAACATTATATTCAACTATAATAATAAACTATTATTAAGAAAGTCAGGGTCATTTTGCATCATTTTCTATATTACCTGATAAAAGTAGAAGCAATAATCTGTTTCATACAACATTTAATTAGAATGTATGCAATTAATTGCGGAAACCTCCTTTAGCAAGAAGGTTTTGCCTGAAAAGACACTATGCACAATGTACGAAATTTCAAGGACAATGGTATTTTAAAACAATATATGCAGGGATTTTCAAACATGAATACATTAATAAAATTATGAAAATGCATAAAATGTATTTTATCCACTGATGCTTTAGAATTCAACTGAACTTCAATCCTATTTTGAAAGTTTACAGCTCTCTTAACTATCAGCAAATCTGCTAAACAATTGTATTGGATCTATGATGTATATCCTATTCTATGAACTCAGTATTAATGATTAATTAATGTAAGTTTAAAAAAAAAAGCCAACGTAGCATTGTAGGTACTAAACTAGGCATGGGTCATCTCAGGTTCTAGTCTTCTTTCTCGTGTGGAAATCTGCCAGATGATTTTGCCCCAGCTTCTCTCAGCCCTAGACTGAGAAAATAATATATCTACCCAATATCCCAAATTAGATCAGACAATAGATTACAGTTCAGTTTCCTTTTATCTAATGCATCATTTTCATTAACATTCATAGCAGTCCAATCTTTATCTCAAGAAAGTTCACCTGTCGCTTTTCAAAATGTAATTTTTCAAATATACAGTGCCAGTGAAAAACATACAGCTACATATTCTCTGTACTATATATATATATATATATATATATATATATATATATATATATATATATATATATATAATGCATATATACACACACATACATACATACACACACACACACACACACACCAACTTTGTTCCTAATTAGATTAAATCTCATCTAAACAAACAATATCTTTTGGGAATTAAACAACTCACCTTTCCATAAAACATTTAATTACAAAAACACTTGAGATCATTAATAATGGGGACTCCACATATAAATATTATTTGTGCAGCTCATATTACATGGTTGAATAATCCATGTATTTGGATAACATGGTTTACCCCTGCCCCCAGTCAGAAAACCACATAGATTTATGACTTGGATTTGGGGAAGAAAATATAAAACGAACCAAGGCTTCTCTCTTAAGCTTGTTTCAGCTGGAATAAATTCCTACTTCTATTCATGAACAAAATCTCTATAAGTTAGATGGGCAGCCAGAAAAAAAGGTTGTAATAAAACAAGAGATCCAATCACCTATTATGAAGTCATGCCATAAATAGGGAAGGAGACCCTAGAAATCATCAGGTGAACCAGGTGGCTGTACTACTCCCTTCATAAAAATATATTACTACATAAATAAAACAAAATACAATTTGGGATAGCAAACAGCACGTTCTTCCTCAATTGCGGTAATATCCATTGCTTCAAATGTTTGAACAGAATGCACCTATCAGCTCCCCAAGCCATAAAGCTATATCCAGCATTGTTTACAAAATAAATCATGATTAAAAATGTGAATTAGTATTATGTGCATTTTTTAAAATTCATCTAAATATAAGAAGCCATAGTTACATAGATTATACAAGAAAAAATATAGACTTAGATCATTGCTCTCTGAGAAACCAAAGAATTATACCAAAGAAAGACACAAGTCCAGAAATGACACTCAATAACTGTTTAATGAGTGGAATTCAGAGGTGGGTTGCTCCCTGTTTGCACTGGATCGCAAGAACTGGTAGTAAAAAAATTTAATCGTTCGGAGAACCGGTAATAAGATTGGCTGGCCACGCCCCCGAACCGGTTCCCGGCCCGGTCACTGTTCGCTTACCCCACCCACTCCCAATCTATTGCTGCCTCCTGAGGCCCAGCTGATGGCTAGAGGGAACACACCTGTTTAAACTCTTGCCAAGAGGCTTCAAAGGGCCGCCCTACAGCTGATCAGTGTTAAAAGAAAACAAATGAGTAGACCGGTGCCTGCAAAAATAGAAAAAAACAGTCCCTTTCAGCTTCAGGTTAATTACCACAAGTTGATTAGATTGGGTGTTGGTCTTACCTGATACGTCCGTTCTCGATGAGGCGCCCACAGCAGTCAGGATTGGGAGTGGCAGGTCTGGTATCCAATTAGACCGAGCCTACTGAACTTTTCTGGCACCTCCCCTTCCTGCTTGTCCAGTTTGGAGGCGAGTTCGTTCAGTAGACCGAGGTGTCTGTAGATATATAAGAAAGAAAATGAAAGTCCACCCACCCCCATGAACCCTAGAACGGCCAAGGGCGGGGCTGACTGCTGTGGGCGCCTCATCGGGAACGGGCGTATCAGGTAAGACCAACGCCCATTCTCTGACATAGCGCCCACAGCAGTCAGGATTGGGACATACCAAAGCTTGGTGTCTCTTAGGGCGGGATAGGCCGGACTCTTTGGAGAACTCTCCTGCCGAATGCTGCATCCGCCGATGCATAGGAATCGAGACGATAATGCCAGACGAAGGGGGTCACAGACGCCCACGTGGCTGCCCGGCAGACTTCCTCCACCAATGCCTGAGTGGCCCAAGCTGCGGAAGTAGATGCGCTCCTGGTGGAGTGAGCGGTGATGTTGCGGGGAGCCGGCAGAGATTGTGACTCGTAAGCGGATGCGATGGTGGCCCTAAGCCAACGGCCTATTGCGACTGAAGAGACTCGAGCACCCATCGAAGATGGTTGAAAGGATAGAAACAAGGCTTCTGATCGGCGAAAGGAAGAGGTACGAGCCAGGTAAATACGGAGAGCCCGTCGGACGTCCAGCTTGTGCCAACCGCCTCTTGATGACATCTGGGAGAAGGGCAGAAATCCGGGAGGACGATCTCTTGTGCGCGATGGAAAGTGGCATTGACCTTGGGGATGAAGGCCGGGTCAAGTCTAAGGACTACCCTGTCTGTATGGAAGATGCATAGATCAGCACGAACAGACAAGGCTGCCAGCTCGGAAATTCTACGTGCGGAGGTAATGGCGATCAGGAAGGAAACTTTGAAGGAGAGATATTTCAGGCTGACAGTGCGGAGAAGCTCGAAGGGAGGAGCGGTTAAGGCTTGTAGAACTTTGTTGAGGTCCCATGTAGGGAACCGGTGGATCACGGGAGGCCGGAGATTGGTAGCGCCTCGTAAAAAGGAATGAACAAGCGGATCGTTGGCTAATGTAGAAGGAGAACCACATGAAAGTATGGAGGATAAAGCCGCCACCTGCCGGCGGAGGGTGTTAGGAGCCAAGCCTGAGCGGAAACCGTTCCGGAGGAATTCTATAAGCTGTGCAATGGAGGCCTCCGTAGCAACAATTCTTTTCTTAGAGCACCACTTGACGAAGGAGCGCCAGGTGGAGTCATATATGCGCAAAGTAGAAGGGCGCCTGGCTGCCTGGATAATGGTGATGGCGTCCGGAGAGACTAAGGCTCTAGCGAGGAGGCGCCACTCAACCTCCAAGCGGTCAACTGATATGATTGAGGGTCCAGGTGTAGGAGAGGACCTTGAAGGAGAACTATTTTGCTGTTGGGAATCCTCCAGGGAGGGGCCACCGATAGGGACAACAGATCGGGAAACCATGGATGTTGAGGCCAGTGGGGGGCCAGAAGGATGATCTCCGACTTCTCTAGCAGAATCTTGCGGATTACCCTGGATAGAACTGGAAGGGGGGGGAAGGTATAGAGAAGCTGACCCACCGGCCAAGGGCTGTGAAGGGCGTCCACAGCCTCTGCTCCCGGACAGGGAAAGCGAGAAAAGAACCGGGGCAGTTGGTGATTGGAGGTCGAGGCAAACAGGTCGACAGTTGGGGTCCCGAATCAGGATATCAGCTCCTCGAAGAGAAGGGGGTGCAGACTCCACTCGGAGGGATCGATCTGGAAACGGCTGAGGGAGTCCGCTTGAGTGTTGTCCACCCCCGATATGTGTTCGGCCTTGATCGAGGATAGATGAGCCTCGGCCCAAAGGAATAACCTGGCTGCCTCCTTCTGTAGGGAGCGGGATCGAGTCCCTCCCTGCCTGTTGATGTGAGCCTTGGCCGAGACATTGTCCATAAGTATCAAGACATCCTTGCCAAGGACATGAGACTCGAAGGCCAGGAGGGCCAGGAAGATGGCACGTAGCTCCAGGACGTTGATGTTGAGCCGCTGTTCTGGAGGGGACCAAAGGCCCTGAGCCATGTGGACATCCAGGTGGGCTCCCCAGCCTGAGAGGCTGGCGTCTGTTGTGATCACGGCCCTGGTCGCTTGCCCGAAGAAAGAGCCCCGGGATACTGCCGACGACATCCACCAGGTCAGCGAGTCTGTTACCGAAGGGGGCAAGGTGATCCTGGAGGCTGAGGTGGCACGCTTGGTCCGTTGGAACGGGAGTAAGAGCCACTGGAGCTCCCTGCTGTGTAGGCGAGACCAGGGGACAATATCGTAAGCTGATACTATCTTGCCCAGCAGGCTGGAGAGGCCCAGGAGAGAGGAGGATCCGCATCTCAGGATGCGGGTAGCCGATTCAGAAAGGCTAGCTTGGCGGTTAAGGGAAAGGGAGACCTGAAGGGTTGACGAATCAATGAGAGCGCCTAGATGTTGAATGCGAGTAGAAGGGGACAGCTGGCTCTTACGCCAGTTGATAGAAAAACCGTGACGTTGTAATATGGCAATGGTGGAGGAGACATCCTGAATAGCCTTGGAATGGGATTGGGACAGTATAAGAATATCGTCTAAATAAAAAAGGGCCCTAATAGGGACAGAGGCAATATGTGCCATGAGGGCGGCCATGACTTTAGTAAACGCCCTAGGAGCAGAGGAAAGGCCAAAGGGCAAGGGCGCGTACTGGAAATGGCGGCCATTGTATGAAAAACGCAAAAATTTACGGTGGGAGGGAAGGATGGGGATGTGGAGGTAAGCTTCAGTAAGATCTATTGAAGACATAAGGTCTCCATTGCGAATGCAGAGCAGGATGGTATTTAAGGACTGCATCTTGAAGCGATGATAAACAATGTATTTATTGAGGGACTTTAGGTCAAGGATAGCCCTCCAACCTCCAGAAGACTTTGGTACCAAAAATAAACGGGAGTAAAACCCTAGACCCCTGTGGCTAGCGGGGACCGGCTGGATAGCCTTGATGGTTAGTAAATGTTGGATGGCCTCATCGAGCTGAGCCCGTTTAACCGGGTCAGCCAATAGAGGGCAAGGCAAATAATGGTTGGGAGGGGGTGAAGAAAATTCCAGGGACAGGCCAAATCTAACGGTGTTTCTGACCCAAAGATTAGAGGTAGTTGAGTCCCATTGATCTGCGAACCGGGATAGGCGGCCGCCAATTACGGGATCTGGGCTGTAATTAACGAGGTCTCCGAAAGGGTCTGGATCTCCCACCCCGAAAGGACCGTTTGGTATTGAACCGGGGGCCCTGCCTAACCTGACTGTCGTGTTGGCGTTGTCTCGGAGGGAAGCTCCTTTGTTGACGCTGGAACGAGAAGGCAGACTCCGATGGTCGAAAGGATGAGGAACGAAAGGACCCTTGGTGGCGAAGATCTGAATGCCGAGAAAGAGCAGGGAGAATCTTGCGGTGGTCCCTGGTTTCTATGAGGAGGGGATCTAGTTGCTCTCCGAAGAGTTTGTCCCCGGAATAAGGTGAAGAAGCGAGGCGCCATTTGTTCCTGGCGTCCGCTTGCCAGTTTCGTAGCCAGAGGAGACGTCTGGAAGTGACTGAGGATCCAATGGCTTTGGCGGAAAACGGGGCAGCGTTAAGAGTGGCGTCTGCGGAGAACTCCACAGCTGCTAGGATTTTATAGATGTCCTGATGAGTTCGGTGGTCCGTTGCAGGAATGCGCTCTTGCAGCTGCTTGAGCCATAGAATAGTGGCCCTATTGAAAAACGAGGCCGCTGAAGATGCCTGGACAGCCCAGGCAGAGGCCTGGTGGTTTTTAATGAGGGTTCTCTCCGCCCTCTTATCCTCTGGCTTTAAGCATTCCTCGGAGGGACCAGTGAGGGGAGAGGAGGAAGAGAGGGCCACGACTGGAGGATCCACTGAAGGGACCTGTAACAGAGAAGAGTAGTCCTGGGAAACATTATAAAACTTCCTGTCCAGATTATTTGGAACAGGTCCAGAGCTGGGATTGGACCACTGTCTTTTCATGACATCAGAGAAGAGCTTAGGCGCCGGAACAATGTCGGAATGCGTAGTGGGCTCTTGAAAAAGGACTGAGGATGAGGTTGCAGACCCAGCAGAAGCCTCAGGAGAAGCGGCAGAAGTCCCTAGACCGGTGACTAATTGGGCCTTATGAAGAAGGGACCGAAACATGTGAGGTTTGAACAATCCCACAAAGGCAGGTTGGTCCGGTTCCAGCCCTTCATCTTCGGAGAGGTCCTGGTCAGGAAGAATTTCTCCCTCCGATAGAGACGCTTGGCTGTCTTGAGTCCCGATCGTAGGGGTCTTCCGTGATTTCCTCTGTACGAGCGTGGGAGCGAGGGCGAGATTGATCCCCTTGCTTAGGGGAAGAAGACACGTGATGTTGTTGAAGGCCCTGAGCAATGCCCTGCCGGATGGCTTCAGAAATCAAATCAGCTAAGGAAAGTCTCATATCTGGAGGCAGGAGGGGATTCTGGAGGAGGGATTGCGGGTCAGCAGAAGCTGGAGCAGAAGAACCTGGATTAACCGAGGGGTTAGTAGGAGACTGCAGTGGTTGAGTAGCTGATCCCGGACATGCTGGAAAGACTGAGGCAGCAACCTGAGAAGGAACAGAATCTCCTGCCAGAGACCTATCAGGAGACAGAGAGGTGGTAGTGCGATGGGGAGAAGACTCCCGAGCAGCCACAGAAGAGGCAGTAGCGCAACGGGGAGAGCTCCTTTGAGCTGCTGTCGTTGATCTTGGTTGGGGCAGGTTCTTGGCCTGAGTCTTGTCAAAGGCCCTTTCCATGGCCTTATGTCTGAGGCCTTCATCCCTGGACATGGTCGATTTGGCCTTTGGCAGATGAAGGATTGCTCTTGCTTCTTTGGGAGGAGGGGCCCTCTCCAGGGTCTTCCACCCTTGGTCTTTTGCTCGATCTGGTACGGCCTGGTTTCTGAGGAGGAAGATCTGCCATGTTCAGGGCTGGCTCTCTATTCAGAGAAAGGTGCCAGGAGAAAAGAGGAATGCCAAACCTCTAAGGACAAAAGCCCCCTTTTTATCTCTCTCTCTCTCTCTCTCTCTCTCTCTCTCTCTCTCTCGCTAGGTGAATGTCCTTAAGCGAGGTTGCTATGAGGCTTGGCACTGGAGGCCTCAGGGGCAAAACGGCTCTTTTTTTTTTTTAAAGAGAGAGGGGGGGGTCTTAGGAGGAAGAAGGGGAATGCGGACACACTCCTCGCACTTCCCCTTCACTAGAAAAGCCCCCGGAGAGAGATGGAAAATGGCGCGAATAATAGGGCCCAGAAAATGGCGCCTGCGCCAAAAAACAAAATGGCGGCCGCGTTGAACGAGGGGCCAGAAAACGGTGCAACGGCCCCCAGGCAGGTGCAGGGGAAGGTGGACACCCTCCTTGCACTTCCCCTGCTAAGGCTGGGCCCCCAAAAACAGTCGGAGAGCACCCGGAGCGCCGGAGAATAAAGCGGCAAGTGGGGGGGAAACAAAATGGCACCCGCGCCTCACAGCTGATGAGTGGGCCTTTGAAGTAGCCGCGGCAGCCCGAACTGGGGAAAGGAATCCCTGGGAGCGCGGACACACTCCTCGCAGCTCCCAGCGAAGAAAGGAGCCCAGGGGAAGAGAGAGAGAGGAAGGAAGCGGCAGAGCTAAAGGCTATTAGCTCGTGCGCCCCAACGGGAGCCGCCTGAAGGCAGCTCCTGCCGTAGATGGCCTTCGGCGGCTACAGGCTCCTGCCTTTCACACCGGATCTTACTTGTTGGATGAAGTTGCAGTAGAAAGTCAGGAAAAAGCCAAAAAGGCGAGAGGGATCTACAGACACGTCTGGTCTCGAATTAGACCGAGCTGAAAAACTGGACTAGCAGGAAGGGGAGGTGCCAGAAAAGTTCAGTAGGCTCGGTCTAATTGGATACCAGACCTGCCACTCCCAATCCTGACTGCTGTGGGCGCTATGTCGGAGAACGGCGTCCTGACTCTCAGCTGTTTTGCTCTCAGCTGTTTTGCTCAGGGCTCTGTAGCTGCAAAGAGAGCTGGAGCAGGGTTTTTTCCCCCTAGCTATGCTTAAAAGTGAAACTGAAAGTAAAGCAGGGTCTTTGCTGCAACGTGACAAAATGAGGCAGAGAGAGATTGCTTTTTCTTTTTCCTCACCAAAAAAGGTAGGTGCAAAACTGCAAACAATGGGAAATTTAGGGCAAAAGAGGAGAGTTCAAGATTTTAAAACACAAAAGAAAAAAAGCTCTATTTAACTAGGGAATTGTAATAATTGAGATACTATTAATTGTATATTGTGTTAAGAAATGGTTAAGTTGTGGTTTGGAGGAATATATGGGGGAAATTATTTGGTTTATTATTATTGGTAAATATAATTAATTGATTTGTAAGAAATTGGATTGCATGGAAATAATTGGAATATTCATGTTCATATTGATTAATTCACAAAAAAGATAGTTATATAACTAATTGATTTATATTAAAATGTTGAATTTGTATTAAACAACTGTAATATTACATAATTAACCAATGTGAGGATGGATATAAAAATAAGAGAGTAAAGAACTGGTGCAGAAAAACGAAGGAAGGGCCCCAGAAGCATGCAAAAGAGGAGATACCACACAGTGAAAGTCCTCCTACTTTTCCTCTCACCTGGATTACGTTAAGGGCTCTGCTCAAGGGGGAATGAGAAGCTGTCCCTTTAAAAGGTGCTGGCTGCCTCAGAAAGAAATTTTATATCATCCTTGGTATCTGGAGAAGAAATACATTAGTAGCTGCTTGGCTTTCTGAGGTAGCACCACAAAGAACAGAAAGAATTGTAGAGAGGGTGGGAAGGGAAAAAACAAGAAGACAAGAAGCCACCATCTAGGGAAGGTTAGAGGCTGAGGTGAAATAGATGGCAAGTAGGAGAAATCACAAAAATGTTAAAACTTGATTTTATTACAATAGGCTGTAAGAATTTTTGAAACACTGAGAATATTTCTTTCCCCTATATCAAAGAACATCAGAAACTTGTCCCCCCCCCCCCCATGTCTTTTTTCTTATCCAGGCCAAATTCATGTTTTAGTAATAACCACCATATAATTTCTTCAAGGTCATCTCTGTGGTCCTCTAAGTAAAGCTACAATCCAGGCACAGGAGGAAGTGCCTCTATTTTTACTGATGGATTGATTGGTTGGTCGATTTGATTCAATTTCTATAGCTGCCTATCTCAGCAAATGACTCTGGGCGGCTCACAATTAATGCAATTGAGCAAGACTACCCTGACAATGTAGAAGAGCAGCAACAAAATGAAGCTGGCTGCGTGTGGTGACGTGGCCAAAACTGGCAGCAGAGTCAGAAGACTGGTGGCTGACTGCCTGTGAAGCTCAAGAAAAAGTGGAGTTGGGCAATCAGAAGGGAGTCAGTGCAGATGGGCACTGAATGGAGAGGGCAATAAGAGCAACCCAGCAAGGAAGTGTTCTATTATGAAGGCACTGAATGGACAGGGGCAAGCAGTTGGGCAGTAGGCAAACTGAACTCTTTACACTTGTAACTAGTGGCACAGGGCAGGGTTATCTGAGCTGCAGTCCCAATACCAGGATGAACAAACTCTGTCAAGTTGGTTGCAAAGAGCAACCTGATGTGATCACGTGACTTCTGGGAGGGAGCAGCCACTGGAACTTCAAAATTGGGTCATATCTTTTTGGGCAAGGGGGGGGTGTCCATTGTACCTTGGTCACTAAGTGATCAAATCATAAGTGAAAAACTACCTGCATGGTGACTAATAAATTCAAACAATTACATTCTGGCAACAAAATCCATTCAGTTCACGTATCTTGTGACACAGTCTAAATTAACTACTAAGTCCCCAAGAAAGACCTACAGGTCACAACAGAAGATATCAAGATTATAGATAGTCCTCAATTTATAGAAGTTTGTCTAGTGACTGTTCAAAGTTAGAACAGCACTGAAACAAGTGACTTATGACCATTTTTCACACTTATAATTGTTGCAGCATCCCCAGGGTCATGTGATTTACATTTGCATGCTTGACAACTGGTTCATATTTATGACAGTTGCAGTGTCCCGAGATCACGTGGTCCCCTTTTGCAACCTTCTGACAAGCAAAAGTCAATGGGGAAGCCAGATTTACTTAACAACCGTTTTACTAAATTAACAACTGGGAATAGTGTTACTGTTGTCTCATATAGCACCTCTAATTTTAATCCAACGTAACTCTATTGTGTTATGCAACTCAACCTGACTCTGCATATTTACTTACATGAGACTTTTAAGTTTACTTTTCTATTATCTTCTCTACCATCCTCCATATATTTGCTTCTTTTCAATTCTTTGCAGCTCCAGTAGCCATGCATGCTGTAGAAAAATCTAGAGTGAGGAATTAGATTTCTACATTACACCCAGCATGACCAATTTATAGTGCTGACATAAGCATATTATGAACAAAAATGTCAAGAAAGTTGGCAGGAACTTTCACTTTTCATTTGATATTGCAATCGTTCGTGCAAACAAAGAATGGAAGCCTCACAACACTTCTGTGGTGTTCCATGACCTCCAGCTATTTTTAAATTAGAGGATGAAAAGGAGAGTGTATAATTACTGTGCAAAATAAAGTAGTCAAGGTATTTGGTCTAATAAAGATAAAGCTATCTGGTCTTGCCCCTTGAGCTGAAAACTGCACTTTAAAAGGAACAGCTTATATTCAAAAGAACACCAAGGCAGAAAAAATATTTTCCCACTAATGCTGTTTTTTCTTTGGCTGAAAAAGACCAGATACATTAATAGATATGTTAATATTTTTTTCACATTTATTTTACTAACTCTAAATTACCGAGAAGAAAATGAGATGGTTACCTATGTGTAGCTGTACATGGACATATGTAATGCATAGGTTTGGTACCTTCACTTATAGAAATGTATGCAGGAGTTCCACCCCCACACATATCTTGCTGCTAAACACATTTCCTGTGAATCCCCTTCAGTTCCTGTGACTGACACACAAAACATTAAGCTGGAGATACAAAAACATAGGAACATTATACATGTGTTTTAGATGCATTTGTTTCTTACTGGTGAGATACTATTAAAGTGATGAAAGTTTGGAACTTATCTATTTGTTTAAAGTCAGGTACATCAACCCTGGATGATTGCAAATAATTCTGTATATCAGACTCTAAATGCTGGCTCAACAAAATCTGTCAGTTCTCAGTCTTTGAACTGGATCTATGCCAATGAAGAGGCAAAAACTGCATAATGTGATTCTGTGTGGTCCAAATTTAACTAATTATTTATAACTTGACTTGCAATCTGTTTGCAGTTAATGTTTAAAATATAAATATATTTAAAGTAATTGAACTTGTAAATTGCTATTATATTGATACTACAGAAAAATACTGGGTTACTTTTATGATGAGGAAGGTATAGTCTTTTAAGGACGTTTTCTTACTATGTGACACTTGTGTAATTAATTGTATTGTTTAAACATTCGGATAAAAATATTGCCTTCCAAAAAAATAAAAAAATTGAAGGAACATTTAAGTTACCTGACCCCAAATTCATTATGAGGGCAGGTTGTATGAATTTATAGACTATGACCAGACCAGACTATGACCAACTACATGTAGTCTCTGATTCACACACACAAGGGAACAACAAGCATCTTCCATGGTCTATTTATTGTAAGATCACAAAAGATATAATTCAGTCTATAATACTGGAAGAAGATGGAAAGTGTAACTTTGATATATCCTAAAAAAAGGCTATCAATGATGCTACTGCTAGCTAAAGAAACATGGATATTTCAACACCTCAACGCAGAGATTTGAAGTTGCGACCATCCATTTGGAAAAACTGGGGGGTTAGGGAGACACACCCTTTAGATGGACACTGGGTGGCCATAAATAACACTAGTTCTTGTGAAATGTTATCATATAGTCCCGGGACAAGACAAACACCCAAAGAAAGAGCATGACAAATCCCGCCCCCCAAAAATGAAGAACTTTTTCCAGTGATGATAAAGAGTAGAGAAAAAAAATAGGCAGCCTTGATGTCTTGATGCAACTGGAAGATCACGATTGGCTTTGGAAGAAAGGGAATACAAGGTAGATTGCTTTGCTCCTTTATTAAAAAAAAAAAAATTCCTTCACTTCGACAAGACACTGCAGCTACCAGAGAGCCTACTATCCATGAGAGGAGGTGAATCACAGTAGAACAATGGTTCAAAGAGTTTCGATACTTATTATTCAGAGAACAAAGAGAGATTCCTGCTGGTAATGGCAGAGATTTATGGAAAGCGCTAGTCTTTTCATAGAATGCTTCATGTAGCAGGTTGTTTATTTTATTTAATTTGAATGCCATTCAACTCCAATCAACTCTGGGCTGCTAAGTCAATACTGTAACAGTAAAGTATATTAAAATACAGAAAATTAACCAAAAGACATTTTTTAAAAAACCTACAAAATGATCCTAAAATGGCAATCCAACAAGAAAACTAACAAAAGGTCACAAACAGGAAAGTCCAACACAAGTTACCCCAAGGCCTGGATAAACAGCCAGGTCTATATGCAACTAGGAAGCAATCATCTAAATAAGGGAACAAAATAAATTTAAGGCTGAGTAACATGATGACAGATGTAATGTATTTTGGGGATGGGTAGGAAGTCTCCTGACCATGGGAAGTCCCATTGGTAAAAGATAACACTGGTAAATAGATTCCAACTATTATAACATTTAGTCTATTGGTTAAGGCATCAGGTTACAAAGTATGAGATCATGAATTCAAGTCCTGCCAGCTGGGTTACGTTGGGTCAGTCACTCTTTCTCAGCACAACCCACCTCACAGGATTGTTGCCGTGGGGAAAAAAGGAGGAAGAAGGTATGTTGGATATGTTTGCCACTTTGAGTTATTCGTAAAAAAAATAAAGATGGTATATCGGGAAAGAAAAAGGAAAAGACAATGGTAGAGTACTACAATTATGCAAAAGTATGCATTCTGCAACTTGAAAGATGTGAGCTACACACCCCTCTGCAGGAGAGGATACATGGAAGTAATCAATCTAAATCCTGAAGTGAGAGGGCTTCAAAAATAGTTATTGTATTATCACAAAATTGGAAAGGTCTATTTACACCACAGTAATCTACAGTATCTCTCAATGCAGGCATCTATCATTATAGACAAGTGAATGTTCTGCATTGGCTTCAACATATTCAATGATGAGGAGCTTACCCTTTATCACTGGACTGTTGTGGGGAAAATAGAAGGAGGAAGGAATAATATATATATATCACTGCTTTGATATTTATAAAGTAATAAAAATGGAATAAAGATCTAATTAAATTTGCCTGAACAAAGTAGCTTCCATACTCACAGAATTTTTAATCTGCATTAATATTACATTGAGAGATGAGAACTTGCCAGTTATTTTTTAATACAAATATTAAACCAAGCCATATTATTTGATTTTTCCCCCCTTCTGAAATGCTATACTGTCTTCTCTCATAGTAAATCTCTGATATCTTTTCCCCCACCGCAGACATCATAGTAGCAAGTATGGGCTATATGCAAGAATTTACAGTGAAAATCAGAGAGAAAAAGGAACATTCAAGCATTCTGGAATAATTAGAAATATTCAAGACTAGCTGAATACCCATGCTCCACTACAAAACTCTGTGATCAGGCTTGATAAATCAACACTTACAGTTTGAAAATTACTGAGTAGTTACGATCGGCCTCTCCTCTTCCCTTCTCTCCCTCAGCCTTGCCCCAGAAACGTCTCTATCCTAACTCCTTCTCTCCCTCAGGCTTGCCCCAAAGAAGCCTCCCCTATCCTATCCCCTGGTTGCTGCTGTGAAAGTAAAACTGAAACTCCTCTCCCCTGCTTGTGTTTTGCATTTGGAACAGATTTCTTTTGAGGTGGGGATGGGGAGTAGAACTCCTTAGCATCAGAGGGCTGTTTGGAAAGTGAAACAGTATTTGCTGTGTGAGCAAGGAGGAGACGGGAAGGAGCCTGGCTGTGGCTTAGCTCAAGTGTTCTGTATTAAAGCTGCTTCCTGCTGTGAAAGTAAAACTGAAAGTGAAGCTCCTCTCCTCTGCTTGTATTTTGCATTTGGAACAGATTTTTTTCAGGTGGGGAGGGGGAGAACTCCTTAGCATCAGAGCGTGTTAATTATAATATATGAAATAGTAATGCTCTGATGGTCATTTTGAAAAATCCTTTCTTAGTGAGCACCCAGAAGCCAAGAGGAACATATGTGGCAAATTTCAAGTTGTAGGCTTTACGGTTCTGGAGATTTCATGATTATGGCATGAGTGATTTTCACTTTTATATATTTAGATTGGATAGTATTAAGTAAATCTCTAAGAATTCAAGCTGTTTTGCTTTTTAAAGTACAAGGATTGAATACACAAGGTTCTTATCTGGTCCCTGGCACTCCCAGTACAATCAATGAAGAAACACATGATACTGAAGAGTAGATAATGCTGGATTGATGAGGAGATATTTTGATACGGTATAGGATGCTTGTCTTATATTATTTTCGTAGAAGAAACTAGTAATATACAAAAACTTCCCATACTTTCCCAAGACTTGGACTAGTATGCTTACTAGATCTTTGAGTCAACAATACTATTTGCATAATAATTCCTTTTTAAAAAAATCCTCTCTTCTCCCAATATTCTGAACTGAAACTCTCATAATTTTCAGTCTGCACAGCTGACAGCCATTTTGACAATATTGGATTGAGAAGACAGATGTATGACACATGAAAATAGCACTAAAAAAGTGTTGCTGTTTTTTTACCCCGAGTCATCAAATCACTATCTTCACGCAGACAGATCAGAAGACTGGAAAATATATTCAGAATAACAAAACAATGCAAGTAACAATATTTATTTAGCAGTGTTTTCAGTTTATATTTTCTCCTTGCATGAGAGAGAAATTGTGTTTAATTAACATTACTATTTATAAATAATAAAATATAGATGAACTTAATTGGAAAAAGTTAAAAACAAAACCTGAATGTAAAGAAATCCAATACACAGTCTGAGAGCCACACAAATCCCCTTTTCCTGTGCATCTACAATCTTTAGATTTAGGGATTCCTTTGTAGCTCTTGATATCTAAGAAGATTCATAATGAGATGGCAGTATATTCCAAGGTAGGGCTGAGCCCCTAATTCTATAAAATCCTGATAAACCTTCCCTAGAAAGCCTACAGGAAACTGGTTCAATTGGGATAAAGCAACAGACCACTCATAGAAAGCTTTAAACTAGCAAACAAAAAATACCTTTTGTCCCCTCCATCTATCTTAGCACTTAACATCTGACCCTCCAAGAGACAGTAAAGAAGAGCTTTTATTCATAGAATCATTCAATTCCCACAGCTCCAGCTGTTGAAAGCAGCAGACATTATTCCTGCATTAAAATACATCTTTTTTTCAAGGCAGTGAACCATCCAGCTGTTTCAACATTAAGACTATAGAATGCCTACAAGATGCAATATACAGTTTCTTGTGTTGTTTCTATCCCCTGGGGATACAAGCTGGAGAAAGCAGGTTGCCTGAATGCAGTGGAAGTTAACAGGCAAAAAAAAAAAAAAAATCATTGTAGCCAATGAGGCAGGAAATTCCTTTGTGTTTCCATTATGTCAGGTTTCTTTTATGAGCCCCTTTTAAAGGTTCATAACCTGATCTCTCTATGGCCTCAAATAAAAATAAATGATCTATCACAGAAATATTTTTAAATGTTTATTTCTGCCTTACATGTTAATATTTCACCCAACCAATGCTTTGATGCAAACAAAATCCTTTTATTGTTTTAAAAGTGAAGACAGCTGTCAAAAAGCCTTTTGTAAAATATGTGTGTATCTGAGTGGGTTACTCCAAATACACTTCTTGAAACTTGGCATCCTATTCTGAACTCATTAAAAATTCAATAGCCTAAATGAGTTTCTTTAGATCAATTGTTGGAGCAAATAAGCACGCTATATGTTTGTAATACATATTCAATACTGTGAATGCTATTCATCTTCACAGCTTTTATATTATATGGCCTACAAACACAATTATTCCTGGCCATTGGCTGGAAGTGACAAGAACGCTAAGCCAAAAACATCTGGATAAAGTCACTTTGGGAGTAATAGCTTATGTATAACGTTGGAGGGAGGAATAAAAGAGGACACTGCTTCCCCCACCATGATCTCCGGTTTTAAAAAAGCCCTGTTATACCAGAGGTGCTTTTTTCAAAAGGCAACTGGGTTTCTTTGCTTTTCCTTGAATGTTTCACTTCTCATCCAAGCAGTTTCTTCAAAACTGAAGAAGCTTCTTGGATGAGAAGTGAAACTTCTTTGGGTCAAATCATGATCCAGATGACTGAGAATCTCCATAGACAGCTCCATTATAAATCAATAGAATAGAATAGAATAGAATAGAATAGAATAGAATAGAATAGAATAGAATAGAATAGAATAGAATAGAACAGAACAGAACAGAACAGAACAGAACAGAACAGAACAGAACAGAACAGAACAGAATAGAATTTTTTACTGGCCAAGTGTGTTTGGACACCCAAGGAATTTGTCTTGTGTATATGCTCTCAGTGTACATAAAAGAAAAGATACATTTGTCAAGAATCATAAGGTACAAAACTTAATGATAGTCATAGGGTACAAATAAGCAATCAGGAAACAATATCAATATAAATCGTAAGGATACAAGCAACAAAGTTACAGTCATACAGTCATAAATGGAAAGAGACGGGTGGTGGGAACCATGAGGAGATTAATAGTAGTGCAGACTTAGTAAATATACCAATGAATGAAAAATGTTCACCAATTAATGAAAAGACACAGATTCAAACTCTCTGATAGGCCAAGGTAGGAAAATCCTACAGCTTTACAGCTTAAGTCCCCGACTCTGCTTGACCGTGAACAAAGGGAAGCCAAGATTCCAAAGGACAAAAATAACTGGATTCTCATAATGAGGAAAATATCCCACTACCAATTAAAGGAATTAAACAACTAATATATCATTTTAAGTATGAAGCTGAAATTCACCTCCAATTTTGACCAAGAAGACTGCTCTGAATATCAAATGTTTGGAAAATATACTGCAGCTTTTTAAAAAACCCAGCGCTATAAATACATTTACCCAGATGCTCCTTAAGACTTACACCTGTGTTCTCAGCAGAGCTACCAGAAAGGTTGACAAGCACTTTGTTTAAAGAAATAATCTTCAATAGGAAGATAATGCCTTCCTTCCAGGTACTTTTGAAAGTCCCAAACATAAAAATTCTGGTTATGGTTCTGCAATCTTTTTTTTTTTTTAATGTTGAAGCTGTTTTAAAAAAAGAAATGAAACAAAATATGCTAGCCCACACAGTCATCCAAGGTCAGCCTGATGATCAGTGCACCATCATGAAAAGGTAACTGCAATATTAACAGATGACTCACAATAAAAGGACAGGCACTGACCCCATACAGAGAGTTCTTTTGCTTGAAAGTAGATAAGGGCAAGGATTCGTAAACAAGGCATACTCTTTCCAGAGCAAACAGTGCAGAGGAGTGGACAAAGAAGCCATCGAGTTTAAAACCCACAGATGTAGCAGGAAGAAGTGACAGCAAGAACCTCTTCTACAGCAATAACTACTATCCCTTTCTAGAAAAAAAAAACAGCCTTGGAGCAGGAGCAACTTTATTTCAGTCCTACAAAGAACTGCATTTTCCCTCGGTAAAAATAAAATTGGTATGTTTGAATATTAATTATAACTTCTCTTTCGATGCAAGTATTTATCCATTAAGTATAACTTTTTCACTTTTCCCAAATTGTTCCAGATAATCAAAAAGTTCATAATTGAGTTTAGCAAGAGTATTCTGCTAAACATGAAACTGGAACACCAACAAAATACTACCAGCTATTTTTTTATATCATAACGCTTCAACGTTCCACTGAATTGTTTTGTTCTTTGTTTTGTTTCACCCAATTTTGTAAAACCAATGTTAATATCCACAGGTTTAAAATCTTCACTTCATCAGTCATGCTAGTGCCAAACAATCTACATGCAATACATTAGGAGTCCCCAGTGTTTGGGAGGTCGATATCCCATTTGAGTAAACGTCACAGACATTCTCCCAAAACTCATCCAAAACTGGTGAGGTTGCCTCTATCATTTCTCTAGCTCAGAAAAATAATCTCTACCAGTTCTCCCTTCCCTTCCCTTCCCTTCCCTTCCCTTCCCTTCCCTTCCCTTCCCTTCCCTTCCCTTCCTTCCTCCATCAGTCCTGTCCCCTTCCCTTCCCATTTTCCCACAAGGTGTGCATATTCCTCAAACAAAGCACTAGGTTTCAGACTCACCAATGTATTATCTTGTCTGTGGTTTATGTGAGGCCCAAAGGCATTGCCAAAATGCCTCAGGTTGTGCCTGAGGCAAGAGCTTTCCATTTTTTTAAATTAAAAACCAGATGAGGCATAAAGGTGTCAAGGAAGTTTCAGTAGGAACTTTGGTGCCATGGAGAGGGATCCATGATTTACATAAAATATGCAGATTCAAAGCCAGACATTCTTTGCTTTCAGAAAATAAAGTGATTTACAGCCAAAGGTTAAGAGTACTGGAAAACCTAAATCATTTTCCATTTTTACTCATACAAAAGACTGCACTGCCCAAAGTTATTTACTGTGAGATCCTATACACATTTACTTAGAAATAAGTCTACCAAGTTCCAAACTGCAGCCCCATTATCGCTTGGCAACGTTTTTATAATGGCTTCATTCAAAGGTTTAGTCTCTAAAAGTTTTGTGTGTCTGCTTTAAAAACAAGAGTAACAATGAGATGATACCAGGGATGGAAATATAAGGTTATGTCCAGGAGGCAATCTTACTTCAATAAAGATGTAAATGAATGAAGAGGACAAGGTATTATGAGTCATAGTAGCATCACTCTCAAATTGTCAAGTTTCTACAGGCCAGGTTTTATCGCTACTCAGGCTCAGGTTTATATAGGTCAACACAAAAGGGGAAATAGTGCAAAAGAGTTCAGCTGCAGAAATAAATCAAAAGTCTGCCATCTTGCTAGCCTCATATATTCAGGCATAACAATTTGAGACCCCAAGAACAATCTTCAAGCGTAGCAACAAGAAGTATGCAAATGAGGAATAAATACCCTACTTTTAATCTCTTACATTTTCCTTTTGCAAGCACAATTCAAATTCATTATTGCAGAAACGTTTTCAACTTGAATAATCACTTCTGAACAGCATAACCAAGACTATAAAACATTAGAAAAAGAAGGGGGGGAAAACTGAAGAGATAGTAAGGAGACATGAATCATGAAAACAAATGTTCCGGCTTGAGAAATACTTAAAGTGCTGGAAGCTATTTTGTAATGAAATAACCAAATAACGAAATGGTGAACTTCTAAGGGACCTTTGATAGAGAATGTGATCCCATTATAGACATTACTGATATTTTGGTATAAACTGAACAAGTTGCTGCTTTATTTATTAATCCAAAAAATATCTATCTACATATAGAGCAAGACAGCATTGTGTGTCCATTTATTACTTTTATGATTTATATGCTGTCTTTTATAATAGGATATCTATAGAAAGTTAGGACAAATGGAAAGTTTCAATTCAATTCCAAAAGTTAGGGTTACACGAGAATCCGGTTCAATTTGATTGCTACTATGATGCCTACTTGCTTCAGAGTACAGTAGTTATGTCTTGATACTGGGAACAAAACAGCAATATCTGTTGGCAGATTGAGAAGCAGATGGTGGGAAAACACTGACTTGTAAAGTTACACTAGAAAATGGAGAAAGCTCCTCCCATTAGATTGCATATTATGACAAGGTAGTTTCAAGCCTTTGGGGTGTCTTGTTAGTATTTGTCGTTCACTTTTACTGTGTGCTTGTAGTTTATGTTGGCAATCAAGAGAAAACAAAACCCAAAGAAAGGGCAGATAAGTCTATGTGACTCAGTTGTATTGCTTTTTAGAGCATCATTATTAAGCAACCGACTCACAAGAAGTTAGGACTCACCACTGACTCAGAATGACCTTCAAAAAGCCATATAGACGCTGACTCAGTTTTCAGAGGGGTAGACATATTAGTCTTTTGCAGAGGAGAAATCATGCCAATAGCCTTCCAAAATATGTTTCAACAATTACTAAACATTACCTAAAAGAACTGTGGGTGAACATTCTCTATGGAAACTCAGTCAGTCATAGGATATTACATGTCCCTAGATAACATTTTCCACCTCCATATTTCCTAGTGTGACAAGTAGCAGGCTGAGAGGGCAGGAAATCTCTAATGAAAAAGCCAGTCCCATTGTTGGCCAGGGCAACATTGTTCAGAGAGGTTGCTCATAACACATTTGCATCTCAAACAGAAGACACGAGGGGCTTTCATGTCCTCGGGCTCTTACATACCCTAGTGCCCTCCCTTCAACAGCAGAAGGTAAATAGCGCAGTAGGAGATTCTACAATTATTTCAAGAGGCATTTCCTTTAGCAGAAAACTTTTAGGAGAAAGCAAAAGAGGAAGTATTGAAATGACAAGAACAGAAGATATCTGCAAATCTTCTCCATGATTCTCTGCCTTGCTCTCCTCTCCCATTAATATTTGCTTTTTCTATAAGAAGGGATATAACGGTAATTTCCTTAAGAAATAGTATACATGTTGATCCCACACCAATTTGTTACATCAAAAGTATATTTTTTTCAGATCTGTGATCCAACTGTTGTGAGCACCCCTCCCACAACAAATACTGATGTTCCTGTTACGCTGGTTCAGCTCACTAGGAACCCAGTTACGGCTTTAAATCCATCAGTTAAAGGACATGTTACAGGGATTAAAGACTTGGAGAATGTTTATTCCAGTTCATAAAGTATCAATTAGTCTTCTGCACACTGAGGCATTTGAAGTGAAATTTCAACTGGAAGTTCTTGTGTCACAGTTCACTTTTAATTGTAACACTTCTTTCATGCCACTTCTAAAGGATAGTGAAGTGGAACTAAATTCCACATTCAACTGCGACAATCATTCCATCAAAGACATTTTCTATGCATTTTTACCATTCTGGCATAATAAAGCATCTCCATATTTAGAAAAATGACTAGTATTGCCAGATAGAACTACTATACAATTCTGGTAAAAGATAAGTCTCTGAATCTCTAATACTTCTTGTCTACATTTTTTTAAAAAACTGGTAATTTATCCTTTAGATAAATAATCTGCCAACACATAAATTCTATCATTATTCCTTATTTCCCCAGAGACAATTTCTTGTCCCAAGACAAGAAATTAACAGTCCAGATTTTTCAGACATATGGAAGAAGGCATTAAGTCATTCACTGAATCACATTCAGCATTAGCACTTAGACAGGCGAGTTCATGTTTAGTTGAAAAATAAACAGGAACCTTCATTCCTACAACTGCATGATGAAGCTAGCATGAAGAAATCATGCCCTGGAGCATTATGCTTAGATAGGGGCTGCCAGCTAGTAAGAGCATACATGAGAGTAGCAATGAGTGGCTCTGATCATCTGAAGACCAGGTTTCAAGATCTAGAGAGCTATGAAGCTCACTAGATAATCCTGGGCAAATCACTCACTGTTTTTCAATCTAACATACTCCAGAGAATTATCGTAAGTAAAAAAGTCAATGGAATCATGAAAATTGTGAGTAAAAATCCCTATTTACTGCTAGGCAAGCAAAAATCAACAACTTTGGATCTGTTTCTTCAGTCAGCATTCTAACAAGATGAACAAGGCTCTGGATTCACCACTTTCTCACATCCGTCAAAGATTGTCTTCATCCACAGTGTATTTTTTTTTATAAGCCCGAATTACTAGATGATTCTACAAACAAATTTGATGAAAATAGGTGAAATTTCAAAGCATCAGAAGTCAGAACTGTATGAAGAAAAGTGTCTTACCTTGAAACATTTAGGATTCTCAACTCTGTATGAGCAAAACTTCACTACAAACCTTTAAAAGGAGAAGTTGTGTTTCAACTACCAATCAGAGTGGCGGTGAGAGAATAAGTAAATGCTGCTCATAAACCAGCTGCTCTTCAAAGATAGCCACTCCCAACATTAGTAAGAGTTTGTTGCAGTGATTAATTTACATGGAAGGGTGCAGTATGAAGGGAGTTTGTAACTTAAATTCAGAAACAATCGTTTTTCTGCCTCCAATCACATTATTTTACTTATTATTGACATGAGGGCTCAACATCACATTGATTATTCTCCTTACCTCAAACACTAGACAATATAGATAATACTCATTTATACTATTCTAGCATATTCCATAAATTTATTATATGCATAAGAAATACCATAGCATCTTTTCTTGGGGTTTATAATGCCCAACCTCTTTCCTAGCTATCTAAATAAATACATAACATAAGCCAGAGTGCATCACACGGTTGTGAAATGAAGAAAAAGTAAGGTCGAGAGGTATAGAAAACACATTACTGTGGTCTACGCAGTAGAGATTGTATCTCAAGAAAGAAGCCATTTTCTCCTTTCTAACCAATGGAAGGGAAAGGTGATATAAGAGTTCAGCATACTGTTAATCAATATAGTAGATCTATGTGATCTTCCCAGGCATGTGACTTGGAACAAAGCTATTACTGAGAGAGTGGAAAAAGTCCAAAAGTGAATTTAGTACTACAATTACTGTCACTTGACAATTATAATTTCTCTAAGTAACAGGGAAGCTCAGAAAGCATAACTGAAAATTAATTACCAAGCAAAAATAAATCTGCACCATCCAGTGGTGGGATTCAATTTTTTTTCCTACCGGTTCTGTGGATTTGGCTTGGTGGGAGGGTGGGGGGGTCATGTGACTGAGTGGGCATGTCCAACTTGACATCACTCACGCCCACGACCACTCAGTCACCTAACCCCTTGCCAAGCCATGCCCATAGAACCTGGTAGGAAAAAAATTTGAATTTACAGTTATTCTTTCTACCTATTTTCTGCCCAGGCCTGGCCTAATCTGTCAAAGGCCTCCTCCTGCATGCCGCCCATTCTCCCTTTGCCAGTTGCATGTGTCGCCCTGTTTCCCATCTTTCAGAGGCCCTGGCCCTAGCTCTGCTTCCTCCCCCACGACTACCTCTTTTTCGGGCTTACCATCCTTCCATAGCAGCTGGTAGCAGAGGGGAAGGCAAACCAGGGCTGATTTATCGCTGCTGGGCTCCCTGCCAGTCCGCATCTCACACCCCTTGTCGCAAGATGCCTGCAGCCGCCGTGACTTTTTTTCAGTGCGGCTGGAGTCCTGGGGCAAGGCTGAAGTCAGGGAATAGCGTGTTCCCAAACCTGGCTGAGGGAGCCAGCAAGCAGGAGGCTTCGGGGCCTCAGGGAATGACATATCCCTGGGCCCCGGCCCCCAACCCAAAGCAAAGGGCAAGCAGGCAGCAAGCTTATCTTTGGTGAGCTAAGCAGAGCGAGCAACACATGGAGGCAACTGGAGAGGCGATTTGCTGGGCTGCATGGCGAAGGTAAGATATATAGGGCAGGGATGGCAGGGCGAGCAAATGCTGAGCGGGGACATCCAGAGGTTGCTACCAGTTCGGCGACCCAGGCCAAATTTCCATTAACGATTCGCTCGAACCAGTGAGAACCGACTGAATACCTCCTCTGATGACATGCTATGCAACCCAAAATATTTCTGCATGCATTTAAAAGCAATATTCCAAAATTTGTATTTTTTCCTTGACAAGGACCATTCATATTTTTAATTCTACTAATAATTTTTTCTTCACAAAAATTCACCTAATCAATAACCCATTCCCAAATTGCATTTCACTATCTTACTTTTTGCTCTAAATATCAGTACCTGCAGGAGAGTCTGTCAGTTCTAAAAGAAAATGGCCAATTCAAGTACTATTAAGCACTATTAATCAGGCATAAGGATGTCTTATTTTAATGGGACTGCAGTTTACCCCTTTTTTCCTGCAATAGCTTAATTAAAATTACATATAAAGCTATAAATATAAATAAAAATATATAAACATAAAATTATATATATTGTACCTTCAACATTCCAGGGTTTTAATTGGCAGGCCAGCAATGAAAGAAGAAACAACTGCCTAAAAATCATTCTAGAAATTTGTATCTCTAGGTTCGCATCTCTAGGTTGTTCCAGAAGAGCCATGATAATTTGATTTTTAAAAGGCAATATTGTGAATGAGAACATTTTATCACAATATGTATTTTTCTTAAGTTCCTTATTTTGTTTCCTTCTATAAATTCTCCCCTCACAGATACTATCCCATGAATTTATAATTTCACTTGTCAGAAGTAACAACATTGCTAGGGACAATAGCCAACATTTTAAAACAGGGGTGTCAAACTTGCATCGTCACAGTGTCACGTGATGTATCACAACTTTTTCTCCTTTGCTAAACTGGGTGTGGGCAGTTGACCCACGGGCCGTGAGTTTGACACCCCTATCTTAGAACAGGGGTCCCCAACCTTTTGGACCTCAGGGACCAAGTTCATAATTTTAAATCCCGCGGATCACTAATACAAATCCAGAGCACCACTTGCTGAAGTGCCTGGACTCCCAGTGACAGGATGGGGTCCTTCAAGCACTCTCCCTCCTCTCTCTTTCTCTCTCTCTCCCACTCATTCTCTATCATTCTCTCTCTCTCATTCTCTTTCTCTCTCTCATCTCATGGGCCAGCCAGTGTCTTGGGGCTGAGAGGATGTCAAGCATCTCCCTGACAGACTGAGGTGCACGGAACACCAACAAGGGCCGGAAGAAATGCCTGTGAGATCCAGCAAGAGACGAAGCTTCGCTCCTGCTCTGGAATATGGAGCGAATTGCCATCCCCTGCCCTTCCCTTCTCAGGCCAGGCGAGGAGTGACTAAGAGGGGAGGGCAAGGGGCGGGGACAGCCATTGGTTGGTTCAGCTGAGAGGAAGCTACAGCAGGGGGAAGAAACAGCCTGGGGTTGCTGCCACCCATTTCTTTGGCCGGCCTGCACTGCCACACCCCCCTCTTGCACCATTACCTCATTCTGGCCGGCAAGGACTCCACTGCAAAGTTGCAAGTTGCATGAACCTCCCTCTATAGTGGAGATTTACAGCCCCACCATGAGTTGCCTGGCCAGTCCCATAATCGAGCTCTAGGCACAGGACTGGACATTGCTCATCCCGGAGCAGCTCTTCCACCTGGGTGTGCCGTGGCCCACCAAAATTTTCTCACAGACCACCAGTTGGTGACCACTGTTTTGAAGGGTCTTCTAAAACCAATACCAAGTCACCTGCAAAGACTCTTAATTTATAAATCCCTTTTTTAATCTTTACACTCATTAACCTCTGATTGAGTCATATCTCTATTCAGTATTTCAAGAACTAAAATACTGTAAACAAGAAAATGGACAATAGGCGACTTTGTCTTGTTCCTTTTTTGTATTTTACATGAATTGCTTAAATCTCCATTATTCATATCTTTTGTGGAGTATAAATTAATTTTATCTTTCAAAACATAGAAAAGTTCAATTCAAATGGTCAACAGCTTCCTCTGCATCTAAAAAAATGAATGATTTTTTTCAATATGCTCTTCTAATATTCTAGAATATGCAGCAAAGTTCTGACATTGTTTTTGTCTTTTTTGATTAAAAGCCCACATTGATCTTTATGAATAAATTTTTGCAAAAGTATTTTCCGTCTACCATAAAGATCATTGTGAACAACTTATAGCTGTTATTCAATAGTATCAATTTATAGTTTCTTGTTAAACTCAAATTTTGTCCTTCTGAGTATTAATGGTATATTGGCTTCTTTCCAATTCTCTTACATCTTCCCTCCTGTAGGATAGAGTTCGTTGTGTTTTGTAAAGGTTTTAAGGGTACATCCTCAAAACATTTATAATAACCTCATAATTTATCGGGTTCAGGAACCTTTTCTAGGTTTTTTTTTTTAAACGCTTCAGAAACTGGGCATTAGCCTTACCTTGAATGCCAGTTTTCATTGGACCTGTGACATCGTCCAGACATGGGTTGCTTCAGTCAGATCTGCTGTTGGCTGAGTCATAGTTTTTTGACCAGGCTCCTTGCTCCTCCCTTTCAGGCTCAGATTCAGCAAAGAAGGGCCAAAAAAAGATCTCCAAAAGGAACCAACTCCATTAGAGATAGGAACCAAAACGTCAACTGGAAAAAATAAACTCCTTGGACATTAGAAAAGTCAGGTACAGGCCCTGAGACAGAGGGAGGGGCTGGACAATGCCACAGCTCCAATGAAAACTGGCATTCAAAGTAAGCCTAATGCCCATTTTCCATTGATGGCTGTGGCATCGTCCAGACGTGGGACATACCAAAGTTTTGGCAGTCCTAAGGGTGGGATGCTGAAGGGCCTGGAGAGACCCTGGCTTGATGCACCAGTTGTAATACCATCCTGCCAAATGATGCTTCAGATGAACCCAAGACATCTATTTTATAATGGTGAATAAATGATGAGGGAGTAGACCAGATGGTGGCCCTGCAGACCTCCTCAAGAGAGGCTTGAGTTGCCCAGCCACTGAGATATCTTCACTCCACATGGAATGACCAGTAATGCGGCTGGGAACTGGAAGCACCTGGGCTTGATATGCCGAGGCGATGCAAGCTCTGATCAATTGTCACAGCAAACAGCAACCAATTGTCACAGTGGAGACCTTAAACCCTAAGGAATTTGGTAAAAAGGAAAGAAATAAGGTCTCAGATTTTCTGAAAGGGGCAGTTCTTTTAATGTAGATTTTGAGAGCTGCCGCACATCCAAAGTGTGCCACCTCCGCTCCAAGTCATGAGAAGGCCTTGGACAAAAATTAGGAAGAACAACTTCCTGAGCCCTGTGAAAAAGGAAATTTACTTTAGGGATAAAGGAGGGGTCCAGGCGTAAGACAACAGTGTCTGGTCTGAAAACCAGAGATCTTGTCTAACAGAAAGGGCTGCCAGCTTAAATATGTGTCGAGCTAATGTTATGGCCACTAGGAAGGCTACTTTGAGAGTGAGGAAATGGAGGTGGACAGTTCGGAGAGGCTCAAAGGGAATCCCAGCCTTAAGTACTTTGGGCAAATCCCAAGTGGGGTATCTGTGAATTGAAGAGGGCCATAAGAGACTGGCTCCTCTTAGAAATTTTTTAATAACTGGGTGATGAATAAGTGGCGCCCCAGTGGCACCCGACAAGGCCGTAGATATGACAGCCATGTGTCTCCTAAGGGTGCTATGGGCCAGACCGCGGTCTAAGCCATCCTGCAGGAATTCAAGTATCTGGGGAGCGTTGACCCCCTCGGGCCCCAGTGTCGAGACCTTGAGAAGAATCGAGGAAGTTGATTGTTCAGATTCGTTGAGAATATGTCTATGGTCGGAGTCCCAAACCTGTTGCATATCTCTTGGAATATGTCTGGATGGATCTGCCACTCGGCGTTGTCTGCCTGAATCCTGCTGAGAAAATCTGCTTGGCTGTTCTCCATCCCTGCTATGTGGTCCGCCCGAATAGATAGGAGATGTTGCTCGGCCCATTTGCCAGGTCGAAGGGATTCCTCCATGAGTCGCCACGAGCGAGTCCCCCCTTGACGATTGACATGTGCATTTGTGGCAATGTTGTCTGTCAATATCAAGACATGCCTGTTTTGAAAATGCCTGAGGGCTAGGCGAATGGCTTTCAGTTCTAGCCAACTGATGGGGTTGGTTAGATTGTTTTCTGACCAACGGCCTTGCGCTACCTTTGAGTCGAGATGGGCTCCCCAGCCAGACAGGCTGGCATCTGTAGTGAGAACGAGTCTGTCGTGATCCACGAAGAGACATCCCTTGTCTAGAGAAGGCAATGTCCACCAATGTAGCGATAGCCTGACAGAGAGGGGAACTCTGACCGTGGTCATGGTGTGAGTCTTCCCTTTGTTGGAAGGGAAGCAAGAACCACTGTATCTGTCGAGCATGAAGGCGCGCCCAGGGAACGATCTGAACACATGAGACCATCTTGCCCAGGAGTCTGGACAAAGTGGCCAAGGGAACTGACAGATTCTTGTGAATTTGGGTCACCAATTCCCATATGTCAGACCTCCATTCTAAGGACAGATAGGCTGCTCCCTGCCTGGAATCGATGATGCCCCCAAGATGGACAATTCTGGTGACTGGAACCAGTTGCCTTTTCTTGTAGTTGACCAGGAAACGTGGTCGTTCAAGGTTCAAATTGTGAGGTCCAGATCTTTTAAGGCTTGGTCGTAAGAATGAGCCTGAATTAGAATGTCGTCCAAGTATACCTGGAGTTTGACTAGTTTCAGCCATAGGTGGGCTGCCACGACCGCCAGGACCTTTGTGAAACATCTTGGGGCCGAGGCCAGTCCAAAGGGCAGAGCCCTGTATTGCAGATGTTTCCCTGCATAGCTGAAGCGCAGGTATTTGTGATGTGCTGGCAGAATGGGAATGTGAAGATAAGCCTCCATGAGATCTATGGAAACTAGAAAATCATTGGGACGAATCCCTTGAAGGATAGAGGTTAGTGAACACATTTTGAATTTGTGGTAGACTATGTATGAATTGAGGGACTTTAAATCTAGAATCACTCTTCATCCTCCTGATCGCTTCGGAACCACAAACAGGATGAAGCAATAGCCCTGTTTTCACTGACTTTGAGGAACGTCCTCTATAGGGTGAATTTGAAGGAGGTGTTGAATAGCTTGTTCCATCAGCTGTAGTCTGGTCTTGTTGTGTGCAGGAGGGCACTGAAGGAAGTGATTCAGAGGTTGGGAGAGAAATTCTACAGAAAGGCCGAATTTTACTATCGAGAGGACCCAAAGATCTGGTGTTGAGCTTTGCCACATGTCCACAAATAGGGCCAGGTGGCCTCCAACTGGAAGAGTGGGCGGTGAGTCATTTACGACCACGGGATTGGTGAGAGCCAGATCTGTAAAAGGACCGCTTACACTACGGGAAAGGTCTGGTCCTGTCCCGAAAAGACTGACGGTCTGATGGTCGGTTTGACCCCTGAAGGAAAACTTGAGGGAAGGGACTTCCCTGTGAATAGGTACAAAAGGATCCTCCTGTAGAATGGGGAGGACCTTCTGTCAGCACGTCTGGTTGTTGAAGGCAGATTTTTTCACTTGTCACGTGTTTCAACAGGAAGCGGCTCAAGTGACTCACTAAACAGTTTCTCTGCTGAATATGGAGCTGCAACCAAATGCCATTTTGCCTTAAGATCTGCTGGCCATTGGCGAAGTCAAAGCAGCCTATGGGCTGACACTGTAGAAGCTAGAGCTCTAGATGCATATTTGGCCGAATTTAAAGTAGCATCAGCTGAAAATTGAGTGACAGCAATAATCTTATTGATATCCTGATGGAGACGAGCCTCACTAGGGGGTATCCTGGCCTGCAATTGCTGGAGCCACAAAATAGTGGTTCTATTGAAAAAGGAGGCCAGGAAGGCCACTTGAATAGCTCATGCTGCACCTTGATGATTCTTTTTTTAAAAAAATATCAAATTTCTTATCCTTCAGTCGTAGACCTTCAGATGTATCCCCTGCCACATATGAAGAGGAAAAGGAAAGGACTCCTACGGGACTGTCCACAGAGGGAACCTGCAATAGTTGAACAAACTTAGGTGCTACAGCATAATATTTTTTATCTGTACCATATGTAGATGATAGGGTTGCAGGACTGGACCATTGCTGTTTAACAATATCTATGAACAGTTGTGGTGTTGGAATAAAACAACTGTTCAGGAGGAGGTTCAAAGAAAAGGCCCTGTGGTTCTCCCTGTTGAGGTTCCTGAGCTTTCTTGAGGTAATCATCCTCTTTTAATGCAGCGGTGATTCGTGCCTTATGCAATAAGGAATCTATTTGGGGAAATAAACCTGTAAAGACAGGTGTATCTGGAATCACCCCTTCATCATCTGATAAATCAGAATGACGTTCTTCATCAAAAACAAAGGCCTCACTTGTTCTTGAAGCTGCAGGAGAATGAGAGCCAGTAAGACTGGCTGAAGGAGAACCTCTGATGGGGCAGAGCATTCTGAAATTATTGAGCCAGAATGATGACCCTGTAAGGCAGTGGCCATGCAAGAGACAATGTCTTGATCAATAAGGATTTGCAATCCTTCTGGTAAATTTTTAAATGGATCCTCTGGAGAGTAGAGGAGAGTCCCTTGCAGAAGCTGTTGTTGCAAAAATCCTCCCAGATTCAGGAGTTGTAGGAGTTGAGGAGTAATCAATTGGCACACAAAGGGATTTTAAATTGTGCCTTGTTCTTCATGAAGAAGAACTCCTCCCTCCCCTTCTGATGACCAAGCCTGGTTAACTGCAGGAATAGGGAAGGAAGGAGTGGTGGAAAGATCAGGAACTTCTTTTTCAGGCACATTTGCAACAGCTTTGAATATCTGCTTCTCTAAGGATTTGTGCCTTCTTTCCAAACCCTTCTCCACTTCAGAAATGTGCTTGCTTTTGCAAATGGCTTTCTTTCCTGTGGCCTTGCTGGCTCCCTCCCCTTGGGAAGAGCAATCCAGCATCTTGAATTTATACTCACTGCGACCAAGATGTCAGTGGAGAAGTAGTTTCACTTTTATCATGTGGAGGAATAAACTGTGGCGTCTTGTTGGAGAAGACCAATGTCAGCCAGCACACACGTAAGCAGGAAGAATTCTGCTGAAAAGTGACTGTCCAGGTGTCCCTAGAAACAGTCACTATCTAGCGCCCACTGCCACAATTCCAAGAAACGATGGCTGGAATATGCCACAGGGAGAGAGCAAGGAGTGTCTTTGCAACTCTCCACTTTAAGAAAGCTCCATTGGTGGTATAGGAGGATTGAGGCAAAAATGGCTTCCAAACCTCTCCTCTGAGCTCACTGCTGGCAAAGTGGCAAATAATTGACTTTAAAAATGCCACGGTGCTTCAAAGGCCGCCCTGCAGCTGATCGTCGGTCTTCGGGAGCTGAGGGCGCCAGCGGTTCAAGTCCCATATTTTCACTGATTAAAATTGGTGGTACAGCGTTCTGAGCCCCTGCGCCTTCATTGGTGATATAGGGCTTCAAAAAACTTCACCAGAGAAAGAGAAAAATTCACGTGAAGGGAGCTTCCAAAATGGTGGCTGCCAGGAACGAAGAAGGAGCCTGGTAGACCAGGCCACTCCAAAGGACTGGGTAGACCAGAAGACTGCAATAGTTAAATAGCCTGGTAGACCAGTACCCCTGGAAAAAGAAATATAGAAAAAATAAAAATAAAAATAAAGGTCAAAAAACTTAGAAATTGTAAAACGAATCGAACAGACCTGGGCTGAGAGCCAGATCTGCAGAAGATGTTTCTCTCAGGCCGACTGAGTCAAAACTGAGCCGGAAAGGGAGGAGCAAGGGGCGTGGTCAAAAAACTATGACTCAGACAACAGCAGATCCAACTGAAGCAACCCATGTCTGGACGATGCCACAGCCATCAATTAAAAATTTCCTAATTGTCGATTCATAATTTGTCTCTGTCCCTCCGTAATCCTCAATCAATTTTGTTTCTTTAGCTATTCATCTGTTTCTCTTCATTCTAAATTATAAGAACCATCACTGAGAAGGCCCATCATTTGGGCATAAATCTTGGAAGGAGAGGCATTTTCATGTCCACACCAGATTCTGTTCTGATAAAGCATTGGCCGATATATCCCAATACTGCAACAAATGGGAATTAAAAGGTTATATCATAAACTAACTAAACCAACAAATGTATTTACTTTAGGACTGGCATTTTTCTATGTTCACAGACACTCCTATTAGGTAATCAGTAATCTAGCTGCTGTATTTTATATTAGCTGTAGCTTTTGGGATATCTCCAAAGGCAGGCCCACATACAGGGGTGAAATCCAGCAGGTTCTGACAGGTTCTGGAGAACCAGTAGCGGAAATTTTGAGCAGTTCAGAGAACCGGTAGCGGAAATTTTGAGTAGTTTGGAGAACTGGCAAATACCACCTCTGGCTGGCCCCAGAGTGGGATGGGAATGGAGATTTTGCAGTATCCTTCCCCTGCCACGGCTACCAAACCATGTCCACCAAGCCACCCCACAGAACCGGTAGTAAAAAAAATTGGATTTCACCACTGCCCAAATACATCACATTACAATAGTCCAATGAATAGAGTAGACCTGGGCATTTTATGGTCCCCGGGACCCATCCAGTCTTCAGCTGTCCCTGTCCGGCCCACATGGATTGCTTTTATTTTGAAGGCTTTTTTTTTCAATTTATGTATGTGCATGCTGCATGCCTACACACATACACAGCCTACTGGTTTGGTCTTCCAAAATACTCCCAGTTTCTTAATTGGCCCCTTAGGAGAATTAATTGCCTAGCCCTGATATAGAGAACTTTTATTTAAAGTCTTACCAATAACTGCAAGTAACCGGTTCCTTCTTTTGCCTTCAATCTGCTATGAAATGCCCCCATCAATTATTGTTTGCTTACTTCTATTCGCGTTCATTTTACCACTTACTTTTTTTGTTGTGGCAATCTTTTTTTAAAAATACAATTTCTTTGAATATTGGAGTGAGTTTATGAAATCTGCATAATTTACTCTGGGCACAGAACTTAGACACAACAGCAGACGCATAATGCTTACTGTTATAATTGCACAGCCAAGCTGACGACCAATATGCAAACCAAATGGAAAAAAATAATGATCGAGACAACACTAGGTGTTTAAAATCCAAAGTATTGAAGGCCTGCAGAAGCACTCATTCTTATCCACCACTATTTCAGAATTCCAGGCCTGCAAATTTAAACAAAAATATCTGGGAAAAGAACTTGCTAGATCATGTCTCACTACTTGTCACAAACTGGCCTCACCTATGACAGGGAAAACTACATTATATTCTGGATGCTATGTAACTGCATTACAATTACAGAGATACAATCATCAGGGAGCTGATCTTGGTGAGTGCCAGCAGAGATTTGCACAGGGGATGAGGCTTGTACTTCTCTCCATCTTACTCATCAAAATTGCCACACCAGGGAACAGAATTTTCTAAATATTATGATATAAAGCAAACTGCTCCACAGAACACAACAAAGGGACTAAGCCAATTCCTTAGCAGCAAGAAGACATTCCTCCTGATTTTATTTATCACATTTCTATCCTACTGCAGTAAAAAAAAAAAAAAAGCTCTCAGGAACTTACATAAAATATAAAAACTAATGAAAGTTTCTTTGGTGCCATCTTCAGAATAAAAGTAATAAAAATAAATAACACCGACCAAATATTAGAATAAAAGCACTAAAAATAGAAGTTAAAGTTGGTGTGATAAAATCAGAGGAAGGAGCTCCAAAACGACGGCAAATGCTGTGGCTTTTGACACCATAAACAAGCTAGGGAGCTAGCCTGTTTTCTCCACAAGGTATCTCTACCAGCTGTTTAAATGCAGTTGTGAGAATCTTGGCAGAACTGTTTGAACACTACTGATGACCCAATCTGTCATGACACGATTGCAGAAAAATTGGGTTGCGTTTGGACTTGCATCAAATTCTTTCCACCAAAGATCAAAAACATCCACCAAAGATTATATATTTTCTGGCATCCTACTTGAATGTTCCTGAGAATCTCAACCCTTGTAGCTTTACTTATATTTATATATTTGAAAGCATATTTATGTGTGCTAATATAACAGAAGTCAAAAAGTATCTAACTCATGTAGCCACCCAAGATAAATAAGAGGAAATACTACTGAGCCCCAATAAAACTTCCTTCAAATTAATGCTGACTAAAATACTCTGTAAAATTTCCTAGTGTTTCAAAGCAGGACTTCAGTTCCTCTTAAAGCAACTATGTTGAAGTAAGAGTGAGGAGACTGAAGTTCTCATTTTCAGTCACCAAAGCTCACTGGGTGACATTGTGACAGTTATGTTCCCTTTACTCAACCTGTTTTTCAGAGTTGTTATGCAGAAAAATATAGAGAGAGAAAACTATATATGCCCTCCTGATTTCCTAAATTAAACATAGGCTAGAAATAGAATGTACTAGACAACTCTTGACCTGTGGGGTCATCATTTCAGATACATGGAAACAGAATAATCACAGGTGGACAAAAAATAATGGGATCAGGAATAACTTCAAAATTTCTGACAGCTTCCCATTTTCTTGTCTGAAGATAGCAGTGAGCATCAGAAATCTTCCTTCCTTCCTTCCTTCCCTTCCTCCCTCCCCTCCCCTCCCCTCCCCTTCTTTTTCTCTCTCTCCTTCCCTCCCACCTTCCTTCCCTTCCCATCCCAGTAGGCAGGTAAATGGCTGCTGCCAGGTAGGCAAGGGAGCAAGGGAATATGTTAGTGACCAGAACACAGAGGAACTGGTGGTGAGTGCACCATTTCTCCATTTATTTTCTCCCTGCAAGCTTTCCACAAGTATGCCACCTCCATGCGACTGCACGCAGCTGTGGCCATGTGATTCTCATGTCCAATATTTCCTGACAGCTTACCACAAGTTGATGGGGAACAGAAGCAACTGAAATGATTGCTGATGTTCCTTGCCACCTTCCCACTAGCCAAGTCTGAACAGCAGCAGTGCAGCAACACTGAAGCATCAAAAGGATTCACTCCCTTGGGATTAGGCTAAAAAGCAGAGGTCCTGCCTTAACCACAAAAGGTAGCTTGGTGACCTTGAGCCAGTCACTCTCTTTCTCAGTCCAACCACAGAGTGGTTGTTTTGGGGTAAATAGGAGGAAGATGTGTTGGATATATTTGTCGCCTTGAGTTATTTGTGAAAATAATAAAGGTGGGATATAGCTAAATAAATAAAACAAACAAACAAATAAATAAAATTATTGAGTGCCGACATTTTGCAGGTTAGCTCATTTTAGGTATTTTTGTCCTATGATTCAGCGTTTTGGCCAACTGAGGGTTACAAAGTATCAAACAGACATGAGAGTAGTAGTATATAGATAGATGAATAAATAAATCCTTGATAATTTAAAAAGAAAATTTTGCAAAAACATACATTTCTAATAACTGAAATCAAGAATAAACTCAGATTATGGTATGGAATATAATAAGGGCAGTTTTAATACACATAGAATTGTTCTGTATCTTATTTAACTCAATCCAAAGATCAGTAGATTTTAAAATAAGAAATCCATTTGAATAGAAAGATATCTCACATAATGGCAATTGATCATCCAATTACTGAAAACAAAGAGTCACAAAACTTTTGTCACACACAAATATGTAGCTTTGGATCATTTTCCTCTAAAAACCAATGAACAAGCATAATATTTTTTAACTCATTTGTTTAATTGGGTTCTATTTATCCAGTTTTAGGACTTCTGTGGAAAACAGATCAAGCTTTAGGTCATTTATTATGCAGAAATATTGAACATCCAAAGAGTTCACAGACTTTTAAATACTATTGTAAATGTGTATAGTTGCCCTGAGTTGCATTCTAGGATCCATGGCCACACAAATATTTAAAAAAATAAACATCCTTATTGAATATTCTGATTTTTCTTACATATTCATTAAAGATAACAAAAAAACACCCTCTTAATGCTAATGTGCGTGTCTATGTTTTGGAAAATAGCTGTTGTGTAATGCAGCCATTCCTCTCTTCAGTCAGAACACATCTTAGCAAATAACATGCCCAGACACATTCAAAAAGTTGGTTCCGCCTTTGACTCACCTTTAGTTAAACAGATAGGAACAGGAATCTACTGGAGGAAAATGTAATTATGTTACTCAGAGTATTCATTGGTCAATTGAATTTGCCTATCAAATAGTTATACCCTAGCTTCAACAGAAATACATTCATTGTGTCTTGAAATTTTCTTTGGACCATGAGCAGCTGGTAAGCAATGAAGGCCTAAGATCTGATCATGCTGTTGAGTCCTAAATGCTCTCCCTCTGCAAGTTATTTAATTATCCTTAACTGTTAAGTATAAGGTGGTTTATGTTAGTGGTGAAGGCATCAAGCTAGATACCAGGAAATTGTGAGATCTAGTACCGCTTTAAGCATGAAACCATCTGGATGACCTTGCCCCAATCACTCTTTTTTCTGCCCCAAGAAGGAGGCAAGACAAACCACTTGTATAAAACTTTACCAAGAAAACTTCAGGAACTTGACGCAATTGCCAGGAGTCAAAATTAACTCAAAGGCATCAATCAATCTATAGTATGGTTTATTTTAAATACACCATAATATTATTTAACTTTTTTCTGGTAAACCTATTTTTTAATCTATTGTTACTTATGAGCTCAGTGCTGTGAATCAAAGTTGAATTTACTAGCCAACGTGCAACTTAGTATTGCATAATTTCACAGAGATTAAGGAGGCCTATTCCACTGGTATCCACATAATTTTAAATTCTTGATTATCCAGACAAAGCCTATTATTATTTATACAGGTGACAGAAGTTATCTCTGGAGTTTACAACAGATACTCTCTTTCTCCTCATTGTCACAATTAAACTCAATAGCATTTGAGCTCAAGTAAGCTCTGTCCTAAAAAAGCTGACAGAGATGAGAGGATGAATAAAGCTCAAGTATGAGAACAAGAATTTTTACTCTTGCCTTGCCAGTTTTTTTATCTTTAGATACTATTCTTTCCCAACTCTTTTCTCATATAGTGAATTATCTCACAAGAAACATTCATTCAAATTACAATGTCTCACCAGATAAAGAATGCTGGGGAGAAATAACTTAATCTATACTGATTAGAAGAAGTACACTGGATCCAATGAAAGGCCTAATCCAGCATTTCATTCATTCCCAAAGCTGAAACATCTGGAAAGTCACAACAGATTATTATAAAATAACTTAATTTCAGACCCATATTACATCTTATGTTAAACATGTCTATGAAGTGGCTCTTACGAAGAACAGCTACTAATATAATTACTTTCCCTAGATTTGTCCACTTTTTCATTAAAATGGCCAAGTAAACTGCTGTAACTGTATCTTTAGAAATCAAGAACCAGAATGTAACCATGCTCTAAGTATTTCCCCTTTTAGATACAACACACCCTAATTGTCACAATGAATGTAACTGTTAGAAAACAGATTAGTAGAATCTTCTTTCTCTAAAGAATATTCCAGACAAAACTTTTGTCAGTTTCATTCTGCACTATAGCTTTTGTAAAATTGTACCTAACAACGCACTTCATACTGCAGTTTTAGTTTCTCAAATTTTCAAAAACAGACACAATAACTAAAATAATTATAATTTACAATACCTAAAATAATAATTATTAAACATCTGTTTATTTCTGCAACAACTCAAACTGATGCAGCATCTCTATGGCATGGATTATTTCTCACTGCTTCTCATTGGTTTATTGGATTAGAGGGTGTTTCCCCTCAACTACCCCCAATAAGAAGTAATGGTGGACTAATGCTAAGGAACTTCAATCAAAACCAGCAGCACATTATTTACAAGCAAAAGGCAAAACAGAAATTAAAGGCAGCAATTTTTTATGTTCCAAACCTCTACAAAATCAATAGCTTTAATAAAATGCCAAAGAATAATAAATGCCCTCTTCACATGAGATATTAAATTGGCTAATTGCCCATTAATGTTTTCAATGATTTAAAAATACACATACTTATCGCACTGTAAAAACACACATAATGTTACAGGGAAAAAAATCACCTCTGTAATTAGCGAAAGCAAATTATGCATGAATAATATAAGCAAACGATAGGAATAAATTATTATAGAAAGCTCCTGAAAGATTTTGCAAAGCTTAAAAGAGAAGAAGCACAGAAGGAATGAAGTTCTCAAGTCAAGGAAACAGTGGGATACAGAGGCATCTACGGGAAGGCAAATAACAAAAGCATATTAAGCCATAATCCCTGCCCCTTTTGTACATACTTTCTTCTGTTGCACCCACATTCAAAGGGGGTTTAGATAGCATCACAAAACTACTTTATTTTGACAAAAACACCGGGTCCTGTAGTATGCTTCTTAGTATGTTATGTTATACTAGTTAGTATGTTATGCTAACATAAAAATTGTCAAGGATATAGCCACAAATTATTAAAGACATAATTCAAATATAAATAGCCTTGGCTCCTTGGTTAACATGCAGGGTCTGGCACATGGTCAAACTTGAATTAGGGCTGGACAACTAGACATTTTGTTCAATTGTCAGAAACAGAAACTGGGGATCTTGACAAATCATTGTACCATATTATTATTTATTGGTTCGATTTATATGCCGCCCTTCTCCAGAGAGTCAGGGCGGCTTACAATGCATTAAGCAATAGCCTTCATACTTTTGTATATACCTGCTTAGTAGGGCTTTTGGCCCCTCCTAAGTGGTATTCTTTTTTATACAAAGTCAACTTATTGCCCCCACAATCCGGGTCCTCATTTTACCTACCTCGGAAGGATGGAAGGCTGAGTCAACCTTGAGCCTGGTGAGATTCGAACTTGCAGTAATTGCAGGCAGCTGGCAGCTAAGTGCTATTTAACAGTGCTTTAGTCCACTGCTCCACCAAGCTCCCTGTCATATGATGACTTCCTGAGAGACCCATAACATTTGACTTCTACAGCAATATCACATATAGATTACCTTCACATGGTGCCCATATAGTATTCTTTTGTAGACACCTATACTGATTTATCCACCAACAGAAGCAAAATGGAAATAACATGGTTGCTATTACAAGGCCCTTACTGACAACATGCATAATAAACAATACCTAGTGAAAATAAACAAATTCTTAAAGCAAGATGATAAAAAAAATACAGATCCAAAACAGACGTCAGAATACAATCCTTTATTTCTATAATTCTATATCACAAAATGCATGCCAGTATGACTAGAGGAAACCAAACTCCATGTATCTACTGGTAGCTGGAAATCACTACCAGCACTTCCAATTTCTGAACTACTTTAATTTACAGCAGTAGATTAGGAAGAAGCAAGGATGGGTAGGTGGCTTAGAATTTGTGCACTGGTTTACCAAATTAAGATGTAACAATCTACCACCACACACAAACGTAGCTGACCAGGATGCCAAATAAAAACTGTATCACATTCAAGGCTTTTGATTGGGACCCTTTCTTGTAGCATGATGCAGAAGTGGTTGATGTATTCCCCTTCAAGCCTGTATAGTTTTATAGAGCTTCTGCTTATACTGATTCCGGTGAAAAGTATCACATCCTTGGCATAAAATCATCCCCAAAAGGCATCAGTAAGAACAGTAAACAACTAATCAATGTTGACAAAGGTCCCTCTTAATAGAAATGCTTACCTCAGATCTGATGTTTTTAGCTTTCTGGGAAATTTAGTTGGCTCAAAGGTGCTGAAATTATTCTGTAAAAAATCTTTACTCTCTTTAAGAATGAGAATTCCCCAGGGAGGAAACGTTATTGGTTTACATGAGTTTCCATTTTCTGTATATATAATTTTCAATCAACAATGATCAGAATGCAACAAAGAAGTATCTATATGCAGGTCAAGTAGCATGCTATCGATAGATAGACAAACATCTCTATGTAAACATGTTTCCATACTGAATTAGCATCCTTACTGGGCTATGCTGAAAAACCACTGCAGTGCTTTGAATTGCAGCTTCAGGGATACCGTATCAAGATCAGATGCTATGCAAACAATGCAGAATAAGCATACCACAGAATAAAAGATTAAATTGTGTAAGGTAAGTTATAACATTATAAAAACTGGGTTGTTTTAATCAGCCAAATGTGCCGGTATATTCGCAATGTAGGATTTATTGAAAATGATATAAAAAGGAATATTTTTTCATGATTCTCCAAATGTGATTTCAAATAATTGCTTGTGTGAGATTTCCATAAATGAAACTGGGTCAATCAAATCTGACACTGGAAATTTATATTTATATATTGCAGAGCTACATATCAAAACAAGAAGACATCATCTAAGAAGAAAACATCAACAAAACAAGACCAACAATATAACAAAAAAGAGCCCTGAAAGCTGATGATTGGGAAAATATATAAAAATGGTAAAATAAATTTAAAAACAATAGGATGAGCAGAAATATGAAGGGCAAGAACAATCTTAGTACATAGATTGTTTACTCAAGAAAATTGTATACATTTGCTATTAAATAAGCAACATTCCTTCTCTAAAGCTGTACACACAGATTTTCATGAAGATTATGTTCCTACATAACAATGTAACATTATTGCTTCCTGCCCAAGTATTAAGCAGAAGAAAACCATGGGCCAGACTTGAACAGTTTCTTCAGCAGCAGCAGCAAAAGCAACAGCAGCAATAATGTATAGATTGCTATTCTCCTTAAAGACCACTGTACAGAAATACAGCAGCATCCTTTAACGATTTGTACAGAATTACCTGTTTTCTCTGTATCCTTACTTGCATATTGAGTATCAACAGGCCTTTAGTTTTAACGATTTCTCTATAGCCCGGTATTAATAAAATGTAATGTATTATATAAGCAAGACATGTGATCTTTGCTCAATTATTAATCTTGTACAATACACATTTTATAAAATCATATAATATAGGACACTTAAAACAGTCATCTCTTTAAGTTTCTTCATTCAAGATCCGAAAATTAATTCCACCTGGCCAACAACTATATGTTTGATTTGGGTATTTGAATGAGAGTCAGTTTGGAGTAGTGGTTAAGACATCAAGCTAGAAGTTGGGAGACCATGAGTTCTAGTCCTGCCTTACATACAAAGCCAGCTGGATGACTTTGGGCTAGTCCCTTTCTCTCAGCCCTAGGAAGGAGGCAACGACAAACCATTTTTGAAAAACCTTGTCAAGAAAACTGCAGGGACTTGTCCAGGCAGTCTCTGAGAATCAGGCATGATTGAACAGAAGAAAAAAAAATGAACGGCAGATCTAATGTTAACACAAACTAGATGACACAAAAGAACAAAAAGAGCTATTATAAAAGAATTATGAGAGATATGAGAGGCGGTACCCTCTCCACCAACCCCCCCCCCCCAAAATCCATTAGTTCAATCCCTTGAACTAATTAAGTAACTTAGACAGGCTTAGAACCCAGCCTGTCATGACAAATATATTATCAGGGTAAAATAATTCACAAAATGTCCCCTTCTGAAATAATTAACTTTGAATTCTCCTCAGAAAATTACAGCTTTGCAGAAACGAGTTTTGAAAAATGATTCATACATGTGTCCCAAAAGGAAATTCAGGCACAGTAACAATGAATTCTGTATGTTTTATTAATTCTTGTTTAACTTCAACAGCTTCTTTTGTTTCACAAAATTCACTTATGACTGCCATTTTTTTGAGGACAGAAGACAACAGTTCAACAGCCTGTGAGCAGAAAACAACCTGGAGAGTTAAGAAAACAACTAAAAGGGGAAAAAAGAAAAAGAGGAAATGTGCCATTTATGTCTCAAATACAATTTCAGGTTTTGTTTTTAGCATAAACAGGAACTTCGTAAAGTACTTACATATGCATTGAAACAGGCTGCAGACCACATAGAAAGCTCAAAAAAGACTTGTTCAAATTTTTAATGCTTTTCAATCCAGAAGAAAATAGAATTCGGAGTCATTTCTCACAAAAATAAACTCCTGTTTAGCAGCCTCACCAGCAGACTGTAGTTTGGGAGTCACTTGCTTGTATATGCATTTAAGCATGTATACATTTGAACCATTATATGGTAGGAGTGGGCAACTAATTTTCCCAAAGAGCCATATGAAAAACTGGGACTGTTGTGGAGGGCCACTGCTGTCCTGTCCCCTGCACCATGCCACTCCCTCCAACACCATTTCCCCTGGCGCTGATGCCCTATTCCCTGCTGGCAATACCAACACTATGGCTGGACAAGGACAGTCAAAGGTGTAAAAGTGACCCACATTCCATAAAATGCCCAGGTCTGGGATATCATATCAAGAAAAATGGTGCATTATATCTCTCTTATATTTCAGAATGTGTATGAAAGGCTTTCTGGTTTAAACTTTGTATATTTGAACAATGCAATTCATCACTTCAAAAACAGTTCTTGGACTATCTTTAAAATGGTAAAACTAGTTACACTATTCACATTTTTCTACCAAATTCTGATTATCAAGTCCACCCATTATGATGTTCACTGACAGGCAATATTGCTGATGTAGTAAGGGAATTCCCTATATATTCTAACACAAATTGTGATATCACTGCACCAAGTGGTAAGATACATATAACATTTTCTGAATTAATATATGCAGGGGGAATAAAACAGAAACTGCAGCAATTATCCAGGCAGACAAAAGGCCTATCATGCTAGAAGCTCTTAACTGCATAAAGCATATTTATAATTCTCATTCAACAGCAGAGCTTCCCACAAACCAATTTTTTTTTAACGGTCCATCTGACTACACAAATGGAAGAAATTAAACCTGGATCCAGGCAGGATTAAAATGAATCCTCATATTTTTTACATGGAACCTACTGAGTACCACTTACAAATCAGATTCCATCCTTTTGCACAAAATGATATTTGCACCTATTATGCAAAAAGGTAGGGTCTTATGATTTTTATATTGAATCCATGTGAACCTGCAGATTATATCCATCACTGATGTGTTCGGATGTATACAAATGGAATGAATGGTAGGAATGGAAAAAATGTGACCTGGTTCTCTCAGTGACTGTTACATCCTCAACCATCATATTCTGCCTAAACATTTCTCTAAATTATGATGTAGAAGTGATGGGTCAATTGTTTTCTTTAAAGGATGGATTCAGAAAAAAGCTTAATTAGTCAAGTAGTATTTCCAAGAAGACTTTGCCTGGCAACTAACAAATAGAAAGAGAAAAAAAAAACCCTAAATCTTGAGGGGCATCTAACCAAATGACGGGGAAAAACACAGTTTATTGTTACTGTACTTCTAAAACTAAACCTCAAAACTGGACTGAAGCCATTTCTTTATAGAGAGATACTTAAGCACGCAAAATTAGAAGTGTGATGATTATAATGATTCTGTCTGTGCAGGAAAAAAAATAATCTAATTAGTTGGTGATTTCAGGTGTGTTCCATATAAAATGGTGATGCTCTATGACGATCACTGCATTGGATCTATTTTTACAACACGCAGTGACAGAAGTGGACAGATACATGATTGCAATGGCACATTTGTCTGCACAGAATGAGACTAGTGTTCTGCTAATTGTTTCAGAAGGATTCAAAGCAAAACCTGGGGTATTCACAAGAATCTCTGATTCAGATCTATGTTTTTGGCCTTCTTATATATGCCAGCAATGTTATTGTAGTGAAAATTATACTGAACAGGTAACTATAACCTCTATATTAATAGAAGTTTTCAAGCAAAAATCAGGAGCATATGCACCTTGAATCCACCTTATTGTGCCACAGTAGCATCAAAAAACATCAGATCCATGACAGTCAGTGGAGATAGAAGTAAACTGTGATTTAACTATGGCCTCCAATGCATCTTACATAAAAATTCATAAGGATGTGTATGAATCTAAATTCTCACCAAACTGCTCCCCAAAAACCCATTTCCAGCAAGAGCCAAAGTATTTGTTTAGTAACATCCTACCCATGACTGTAAGATTCTGTGAGTTATGTTACAATGCAGGTCGAAAGTCACAATTGAGTCACAGGCTGAGGGAAATGTAAAAAAAAAAAAAAGAAAGAAAGGAAAGAAAGGAAATCTCATCTATGCAGCCACAGAAAGAAAAAAAAAGAGAGAGGAAATTGCGTCTTTGTGGAAGAGAAGCAAAAAATAAACTGAAATATTTGTGTGGGTGTGTGCAGAAGTGTGTGTGTATGCACAGGCGGCTTTATTTATTTTAGTCAACCTTAACATTAAAAAAAAAAAACCAAAATGACCTAATCTGTTTTATCCAGCTTCCATGCAAGACGCTCAATAGGAAGATCCATGCTAACCCTAAAGGAAAATGTAAACGCCACCACAGGGAACAGACTAGAGAGCGCACATTTGGGAGGGTGGGGGTGGGGGTGAACAAGAGACAGGGGCCTTTTCTTCTTATTTCCCCCATTTATCCGTCTTCCCACCCCCCACCCCCAGCATAGAAAATCAATCAATTCAACCGGGAAGCCCAGGGGAGAAATACGTTCCCTGTTCTCCACCGTCGGAGAAATGGAAAGCTGCCAATAATCTGGTTTCCGCCCTAGAGAAGAGAGAAAAGGGAGGGGGCTCACCTTCCGAAAGCTCCAGCTCCAGTTCCGCAAGCTGCTCACGGACCTCTCGGGGCAAACCGACCGGAGGAGAAACGGCGCCGTTACCGCCCGGCGGCTCAGCCATGATGGGAAACGAAAAGTGCCCGACTTCGGCGACTTCTCCTCCTTTCCCTTCTCAGCGCCGGCAGGTCCGGGTCTTGCCGTGCCCAACAGAGGCGGTAACGAGACCCACCGCCGTGGCCATAATCCGAGCCTCTCCTTCAACCTCGCCGCCGCCGCCGCCGCCGCCACCCTCCTCCTCCTCCTCCTCCTCTCAGCCGCGTTGAAGGAGCCCGGCTAAGTCACATGAGAAAGGCGGGGCAGGCCCAGCCCAAGCGCCAGCCTTCCTCCCCCGCCCCACGAGAAGACGGGGGAAGCGCCGCCCCGGGCAGGGCAGGGCAGGCCCAGTGCTGGGAAAAGCCGGGCCTGTGCCGCGGGCGTCCTCTACCGGCCTCCTCCCACAAAACAGCCTGCCTTTTCGGACTGCTGCCGGCCGTAGGAGGCCAGGCGAGGCGGCTGCGTGTGGAGCGGTTCCCGGTTCCCTCCAGGGCACAATTGCGTTTCACTCGAGCCTTCCAAACGCTGCGCAATTGCCTTCGACGACCCCGCCACGCTTCTCCCCGAAGGCTGTCGCGTTTTACCCGCAATTTCTGGATTAGCGGAACACTGTCGACTGGAAAAATTATCAGTTTACTTAGGCTAAGGGCCGCAATGCTTCATGCAAATGCAGCCAAAGAAAAGGCGGAATGTATAAAACTCTAGCAAGCGATGGTTTATTTTAACAGTTACCTTCAGTCTGGTATACTATTTAGTATAGGTAGTCCTCAACGTTAAGACTACAATTTCTGTTAAATGGGACATTTGTTAAGTGAGTTTTCCCCCCATTTTATGACCTTTCTTGCCACGGTTGTGAAGTGAATCACTGCACTTGATAAATTAGTAACCTGGTTGTTAAATGAATCTGGCTTCCCCGCATTGACTTTGCTTATCAGAAGGGTGATTGAATGACCTTGGGACACAGCAACAGTCATAAATATGAATTGTTTGCCAAGCATCTGAATTTCAATCACATGATCATGGGGATGCTGCAAAGGGCATAACTCTGAAAAACAGTTATAAGTCACTTTTTATAGTGCCATTATATTTTTGGTCATTAAACGAACTGTTGTAAGTTGAAGACAACCTTTCTAGGTATAGTGGCCGAGTCAAAATTGCAGAAACCCTTTTAGGAGTTTGCATGAAATTGTGAACAAATGACAGGTGTTTGCCTCCAACAGTTCAGAAGGATTGTTTAGTACTTTTTTTGCCATTTAAGGGTGAACGTGCTTGTTTTGTGGTCATTATTAATCTATAATTAATTAATAAAGATAAATTAAAGATAATTAATCTTTAAGTGCACACTGAGAAATTGGTTTAGCACTTAATGTGCTCTCGGTTCCCAAGAACTTCTTTAAAATCAACACACCTGTAAGGAACCACAACTATGGCATCCCCAATAAATGCTATTTCCCACCTAGTTTCAGTTTAACAAAGGAGAGTCCACCCCTCCAGAAGTTGTCTCTTGCATTGCTAAATGGCTCGTAATACAAGGACGTTGTCTTGATATGCAACTGTATTTTGTCCCTTCTACATAACATCTCTTCAGCTAGAACAGGGGTATCAAACTCGCAGCCCGCAGGCCAGATGCATCATGTACTGGTCATGCCCACCCCCGGTTTAGCGAAGAGAGAAAAAGTTGTGATACATCATATGATGACGAGTTTGACACCCCTGAGCTAGAACCCTGGAATTTCCCATCATCCTTTTTTCCAAGCTAAAAATACCCTGTGCTTCCAGACTGATGAATGAAGGAAGTGAAGATTTCATCCTTTTTATCTTGTATTCCCAATACCACCAAACTTTCTTTTTTTTTCTTTCAGGCCTTTATTCGTTTTGGTTGCTTTCTTCTGGAAGGTACCAATTTGCTAATGTCTATCCAAAAATATAGTGTTCAAAAATGGATGAAATATTTTTGGAACCGATTTAAGAGAGTTGGAAAGGATCTTGTAGGTCATCTAGTGCACACACACACACAAGCAGGAGACCCTATACTATTTCTGATAAATGGCAGTTCAATCTCTTCTTAAAAATCTCCATTGATGAAGCTCCCACAGCTTCTGCTGTTCCATTGGTTGATTGTTCTCACTGGCAGAAAATTTATCTATTTCTAGGTAGAATCCTTCCTTGATCAGTTTCCATCCATTATTCCTTGTCTGGCCTTTAGGTGATTTGGAAAATAGCTTGACCCCTTCCTCTCTATGGCAGCCCCTCAAATATTGGAACACTGTTATGTTTCCCCTGGTCTTTCTCTTCACTAGACTAGCCATGCTCAGTTCCTGTAACCGTTCATGTTTTAGTCTCCAGTCCCCTAATCATCCTGGTTGCTCTTTCTCTGCAGAATCTCACCATCTTTTTTGTAGTGTGGTGACCAAAACTGGATGCAGTATTGGTGTGGTCTTACTAAGGCTTTGTAGAGTGGTAGTAGTACCTCACTTGATCTTGATTGTATCCCTCTGGTTAATGCAACTTAGTATCAGTCTGACAAATGCATAGTGGAACAATTATTTTTCTTAATTGTGATACATTTTGGTTGATACACTTGGGGGGTTAGCTGCATCATATTTTGAAGTTGTTGGTTCAAGACACTCAGATCCTTTTCACAAGCCTTGCTTCCTAATAGGATTAGTCCCACTACCCAAATTTATATTCATGCCCTTGTTTCTTTGTCTGGTCCTGCAAACGTGGTATCCAGGAACACCTTAACAGTCCCTTTACTTAAAATCAGTTGTCAGTCTTTTTGTCTATCAATTGCTCTGCTTAAAATGATAATATTCTTATCCAAGGACTCTTTGGCAGGAAAAAACTGAAAAATGTAGGAGTATTTCGTACCGCTTTAAAGAGTTTTACAGCACTCTCTGAACAGTTTACAAATGTCGGCATATTGCCCTCAATAATCTGGGTCCTCATTTTACTGACCTCGGCAGAATGGAAGGCTGAGACAACCTTGAGCTAATCAGGATTGAACCCCAGACTATGAACAGAATTAGCCTGCAATAGTGCATTCTAACCACCGTGTCACCATGGTTCATAAACATTAAACAGAGATACAGGGCTAAAGATGTCCAAGTAAAAGGGCAGCTTCATCCAAAGTATACAGTATTTTTATGTGAAATGGAAAGAAAGTTGTAAAAGGACTCAAGAGCCTCCTCTCAAACTGTCCCTAGGGGCTCCTCATACAGTAGGGCCACTACGTTTTAAAGAACTATACATTGTTAAAAAAAATTATATGAACAATCAGCAGCAAAAATCGCTGGGATATAATCCAATATGGCTGCTCTCAATTAATTCAGGGAAGTCCTTGCTCTTTTCCCTTTGCTGATGGATCACAGGAATACATCAACAGAGCTAATTGAAGAGTTTTTTGTCTTAATCATGATCATCTTCATCAGCATCTTTATTATGGTCACTGACCAGTCCAAAATAATGTTAAGAAAGTAAGCATCGTAATAAAAAAATATAAGGGCATAAGTCAAATAAAGCTCTGGGCCTGATTAACAAATCACTAAAGCACTTCTGAAAGATTATTTAATGAATTCTGGAAGCATCATCAGTTTGGTCTTCAAAAATATTATAGTAGAAACTAAATTTATCTAAGGGAAATGTAAAAAAGGGCAGATCTGCGTAGTGTTTTAGTCACTACAAAGATAGTCAGATTCTCAGCCTCCTCTGCTTATTTTATTTATTTAATTACTGGCTTAGTCATCAACTCTGAGCAGCTGCCTTCCACATGCATTACTAAAACAATAATCAATAAACTATAGATAATAAAACAGTCCTATGCCTTTTGTAAAATATTCAGGGCCAGAGCGACTGAATTTGCATAAAGCATTAATTTGTGGCTAATTGAAACTATTTATTGAATTAATCCAATTTCCTGATTTCATACAACACAGATCCACAAACCAGCTAACTTTATTCTAGATTATGCAAACTCAGCCATTATGCAAATCAGGCTGTTTTGTTCAACAAGCCTCAGCTTTACAATATCCAAACCAAAGTATGTTTGTTCTCTGCTGAATAGCTTATTCATTACCAAGGACAATAAAGCGTATTAAGGCTATAGAGGTTGGATAGGAAGAATTTGAAGAAAATCTGTCTTTAATCCTTTATTGCTCTTTTGTGCCTTGTCCCAATTTATCTATAAACTGGAGTATTTCTCACAAACAACTCTCCCCTTTACTTCAGATACATGCAATGTCTCAGCTTGTTTGCCCACATGCCTATTGTTCTAGGAAAGATTAAAGAAGTTAAGGATTCTATCTAAATGCATTCTTAACTCTTAAACCAGGTTCTCGGCCTTTTTGGTCTTATTCTCAGCAACACCCACCCAATTTTATCTGAATTTAGAAGCTGAAGGTCAGGCCTCATTAGTCCTTGGATAAGAAACCACCTGGGAATTCCAGGCCTGAACAGAAAAAAAGACAACCTGGAAAAAAGCAATAGCAAGCTGAATTGTTGCAAAGAAATTATAGTGATCTACTTTTTTCTGCTCTTGGTCAATCACCCTTGATTTTGTTTTAAGTAGTAAATCTGAAAATAGGAGTTATGAGAATTGTATCTCTTCTGAAGAAAAATAAAAACAAAGAAATGCCAGTCACACACAGATCAGTATGAAAATGGATCATTATCATCTAAATGGAATTTAAGATTTTCTTCTTGCAACAGAGTAGCAGAATGGGGCATTTTTGAGCCCATCATCTACCTCTGGGGTCAGCATCACAAAGGAATAAATGTGCCTTGGGTCATCTCTTGCCAACACCCTTCCCTTTTTTAAATTATTTCTTTCCAGAGAAGGTAGGATCCAGTTTCTACTTCTGGCCCCAAGTGAAATCTAGGAACAAATATATTGGAGGAAAAAAAAGAAAAAAATGATTTTTACTACCAGTTAGGATGGCAGGCTAATTCAAACAAAACTAAACTAAGCATTTAAAGCTCACATATTTTTATAGAAAAAAAATTATCTAATGGGTTCCATAACAATTCCTGGAGAGACCACAGTCTACAGACTGACTTTTCAAAAGATTAACCTGCTTTCTCTTATTTAACTTACATATGGAAATGAAAGAAATGATCTCATTTTCATTGATAAATTTCATGGATTTCTTTCATTAATCAATGTATTTCCTCATGTCTGTTCTGATCCTGTTAGATTTGAACAAATTTCCTCTTACTATTTCTTCATTTACAGCAAATAATATTCAGACAAAGTTGTTGCTTTTTTAAGGTGGCTTTTATTATTTCCTTCTAACTGTTATTTCAATTTCCCATAGCACCTTGGCAATGTCAAAAACAAATACAAATACATGTATAATCTTAACAATTAAGCATGAACCTACTTTACACAATTTATTGGATTAGACAGCTTTGACAACAGGAATAAACCAAACTGATAAGAAATAGATAAGCCAAATAATTGAGATATATATGAAGCCATCACTCTGCTAAGTCAGACTAGATGTGTCACAGAAGTCAAACTTTTTTGGGGAAAGATATAGCTGAGTAGTTTGGTTTATTAAAACAGAAGCCATTTGCACACCAACACTTATATTTGAAATTTCTTTGAGGGAAATTTTATTCATAACTGATTTTTTTAAAAAGTCATTAAATAAAAGTGTTGAAGTTGTTAACAGGTTAGTTCAGAGGCTGATTAGTTCCTATGCTAAATTTTAAATCTACATTAATACACTCATTCCCATCTCTTCAAGAGTCGAGGGCTGAAGATGCAAATAACCTTCATCCAAAGAACAAAAAAAAAAGGAGGGGGGAGAGAAGGGAAATCAGAGGTACCATCCTAAAGGAAGCCAATGCTATATAATAGATTCTTTCTCACATACACACAAGAGCATGATAGACCATTACAGACTGATGGTGATCTTATGTTTCAGAAGAAAATATCAAAAGTTAAAAGAAAAACCTATTGCATATTTCTTGTAATCAACAGTTTACAAAAGTTTAAGCAATCCCACCCCGAAGTGCATTTCTGTTGCATTTTTATCAGTATACAATGTAGCATTTTATAAATTTAAAATAATCTGTACACATGTAGCAGGAATTTTTACCCAAGTGAATGTTCACCTGATGACAATAAAAATAGTGGATATATTCAGACATTTAGCTGATACTGATGAAGTAATAAGGCCATAGCTATTTAAATTATAGTAAAGCATTGCTTAAGTCACTTAATTGCTACTGATCTGCCCATATCTTCAGGTCAATAAGAAGAGTTTGATTTTAATCTGTTAAAACAGCATCACAACTTTCCAAGCTACTTGGGGGGGGGGGGAGAGAAAACAAATAGAAATACAAATTTCACCCACAGAGAATCTTCTTTTTCCCTTTTAGAGAAATACAATACTATGGCTCAGAATTATTGAATAAAATTAAAGATACAGAATGTGTAAAAAACCCAAAATTTCCTGCTAATGAAGATCTCCTTTCACAAGTCCAGGAAACAAAGGTAATTGTGATCTTTATCATCTTGCATATTATTATATTTCATCAAAAGTTTAAGGGTAAAAGGCATGTACGTCCAATGATGACCTATTAAAAGGGAAATACAACTGTTCTCTTAGTTGCTAGTTTTGGCACTGATGCTCTATGAAATGCAAACATCAGCTTCATCTCTGCTGTTCCAATATTTACAATGAAAATGCTCTTTTTATTACATTTACCAATATAAATCATACTGGCAATGTCATTTACATTCAACCATTGCCGAGACAGAGGATAATGATTTACAAGTTGGTCAATATATCAACTTTCAGTTTTAACAATGTCAATTTGCTCATTTACATTTAATGCACAGCTATGCAGAAAACAAACACTGCCAATATTGCACATCCTTACAGCAAGATAGTAAAATTGCCCAGACATTGAATCTAAAAAATTATTGTGTCTCATTTCTAAAGTAATATGGGAAGATTGATGAAAATCCAATTCACTCTCTGAGAATAATGATTAGCCCAAATAACTTCGTTACTCAAAAGTAATTGCAATTAACAGCATATAGCATAGGGTGGTTGTTTTTTTACTTCGTCATTCCTTCTATCTAAATTTACAGATTTAGGTATTTATGGTAACAAAATAGACAGGGATATTCGAGGATAGTGGAGAAGATGTTAACTGAAGAAACGCTTATCAAACACTTCAATTTTAGTAAATCTCTCCAAGATATTAATCTGACATTGGAAAAGCTGCTTTTACACACTTTACACATACATTGCACAAGAGCCACTTGTGTGGGGAAAGCACACATGCGCAGACATAAGCTTCAGGATGTACAACACATCCTTTCCCACAATCAATTTTTTCCCTCACAAAAAAAATATCTGTGAGCTATGTTTGCTTCAATATCCAGTAAAGAAAAGAGTTACATTTAGTTGATCTGTCTTTGAATACTAGATTCCATTCAAGCATGGACATATAAACAGAGTTAGATTTCACATCCTTGCATTGCCAAGTAACTTTTAAAGTAGCATCTTCCCACAGAATTGCATTCTTCTTGAAGAGGAAGCATTTTTGAATAACTCCCAGCAACTGTTAATTCAAATCCATCTTTAGTTTGCAATGACACAGTGCTTTTATCTATCCTAAAAACAACTACGGTACAGTATAGCAGTTCAACCTTTTTTCCATTCCAAGTGCAATAATCAGAATTATGGGTCTTTTAAAATGAAGTATTTATACATTTTTCAGAATTCCTAACATTTAAAGTACTTCACCTTTTGTGTCATTTTCAGCAAAAATAGCATTATGAGTAAACCAAAGTGGGTTTGTACTTAAGAGACGTGATCAATTATTTGTTTTAATGTAAAGTCTGCCAAGGCCAGCAGTTACTTCAAAATGAGAAATGATTAATAACATGCATAGAAAAAGAATATCAACTACCTTAAGTACATTTACACTTCTCAATCAAATAAAAAAAGTGATTGCCAAGCTGAATAAGTTAGAGAAATGACAAATCTGACTATATATATATATATATATATATACACACACACACACATAATATTTGTATATGTATATATGTATATGTGTGTATGTTTGTGTGTATGTATATATAAAAAATAGATATGAGTGTTCTCAAAGCCATTGATAAGAGAATGCCTACAGAATAAGAAACTGCCAAAAGTTTTCTGGCTAAGAAAAATCAGAAGATTACCATTTTCACAGTTAATTATTTATCTGCCACTGACATTTTAAAGTTATCACTAACACACAAACTAAAAATGCATGGTGGTATCTCATAACTGAGTTTTCCAGTGTTTACAACTAATGTCTTTAAATTTGTGTATTTGCTACCACCTAAAGAATCCAATATACTTTCCCCTAACACTTTAATACAGAACTTTGAAGTCTAGCATGTTGATTTTGCAAGATTAATGTTTTGTAATTGTCCTACTTTTCTTAAATTCTATAATCATCAGCTTGTAAACCACAGTGTTGCACATTGTTATTCTAATTAACATAAATCTATCCTAATATTCTTGCCAATATTCTCCAAAGTAAGTTAATTTTCAGTTATCAGCTCTATCAAAAAGGGAAACTTAAAAATCTTTGTTTTGTCTCCCCATTAAATAAAACCTGATTTCTAGTATAGTTTGAAACTCCTTCAAGTAGAAAAGTTGTTTTCAGTATATCAAAGTATGGTCCTAGGGTGGCCATTCTATTTGTTAAACTGAAGTCAGGCCCCCAGAATTATCTTACCTCCTTCTAGAGAACTGAAAATATTAGAGTTGAAAATCTCAATTCAATGCACCAAGGTAATGTTAACTATGAAGTTTCGCATTCCCTATTTTCAGTTCTGCATTAGTATCAGAATAACTACATTCCAGCTAGATGTGTTTAATTCTGTAATAAAGGATCAGAGAAAATATTAAAGCAATGGAAAAATAAAACAATGCTAACCCTAATTAGAGAAAATGCTGGAACAAATTAAAACCTTACCCACTATTTCTTGTATACTAATCTTGCTGTTTGCATACTCCAGAGTAAAATCATAGTTTTAAAAGCTGACCAAAATTAGTAAAGTCAAAGACTATATTTCCAAAACACAAAATCCTACAGTAGTACAATCAATTATCATCAGTGACTAAATCATGACGTAACAGGTAATATGGCTACACTCATTCATACTGACCAAGCATGTCAGTGTTGGGGCTGAATTGTAATGCAAGGCCATTAATGGCATACATGTCATCTTACAAGCCATACCTTAAATAGATTTTTAGAAGTAATTTATAACTTTTACAGTTTTTTCCCAAAAAAAATATTTGCCCCCTCTTCAAGTAAGAAACATGCTAATATGTGTATTTGTTCCTCATCTTTAATAAGCTAGTTCTTAATGCAAAAATCTAATTCAAACAGGAAATTAAAAACAGAAAGTTACAAAAATTATAATCTTTATCGTATTTATATTGATTCTATTTCTCCAGCATTTTGTATCACTTCGAGATGAATATTGGGATCCCTTTAAGCTCTCTCACATTGCAAACCCTGTGCTCTTCAATTTACTGTCCACTTTTCCTATATTTATTCTCTGAGCTGACCAGTTTCTCCTCTACTGCTCTTTAGTTCACAGTTCTGATTAAATAAAAAGTTTGATCAATTTTCCTTTGGTGATCGCGGTGGCATATACTGTTCCTTGCCAACTCGCCGAGGCGCTCCCTGAGGAGAAGACCTACGTCCACATTGGCGCCTCTGTTCCCTGATTTTTCCTGCAGCTCCTTTGGGAGGCCCATTGCCTCTGAAAACAGCCAAGTCATTCATCCGTCCTTCAGACTTTTCATGTGCCTTCTCTCCAGCCTTCTCATGGGTGCCATTTTCTTCTGTTTTGGCAGGGGAGGTTACATTAGAACGCAGCTCCCTAAGTGGCTGAGCAGGAACAGTCGGTACTTCTTTTGGAGGTTTCTGACAGACCTCAGCATAACTGAGCTTCCGAGGTTCCTTACCAAAAGAAAAACACTTTAGTATGCCTCTAATATAACAAAATCAAGGGGCATATGCTACTGACAATTTAAAATTAAAGCTGTGTTTAGCAATTGTAGATACAGTTAGTCCTTAATTTACAACTAGTTGCTTAGCAACTGCTTTAAGTTATGGCGGATCCTGGAAAAGCTACTTACAACCTAGTTCCAAAGTTATAATTCCAGCAGCCACCCTGTGGTCATGTGAACAACATTCAGACAGATTCTGACCAACTGTAGGGACTGTAGCCTATCTCCCTCCTCCTCCTCCTGCCTTCCCTGTATTCTCACCCCACTGTCTCCCATACCCTCCTCCCTAGCCCCATCACCCGGTCATTTATCTTTCAGTATAGATCTTCTGGAAGAAGCTGCTGCACACGGAGCCTTGCTACATAGTCCAGTTGGGAAAGGGGAGCAGGCTGCTCTGCCCATCGGCATACCTGCAGGGCTTCATGGCACTATCCAGGAAGTAGGTATCATTTTCAGAGTAACTATGTTGCAGCTATTCTAAAAATGGGGCTAGCTTTCAGGATGAAGCCACACAGCCTAGAGATGCTGAGGGAGTGGAGTAGCTTACTCTTCTTTTCCAATGTAAGCTTGGGAGCTCTTTAGATGGCAAATAAACAATCGGTGACAGGAGTTGGAGAGGAGGGTGTGTGGGATCCAGTAAGGTGGGAAGCAGCCCCGAACGCTGTGGAGACCCAGTGGAGTAGGAAAGTAGGCCCAGGGCCTGAAACCACCTCAAGGGACGAATAGAGTAGCCCAGGGTGCCTCGGGGTGGGGTGGGACCTTGAAAGCTTAGGGCAGACGATCCTAGGATGGGCTTTCACGGGCTTAGCTCAACTCTAAGACACCTTTGCCCCCGCCCTTTTCCACTTAATGATTATGTTCAGGAGAGCAGGAATGGTGATTGTTAAGCAAGGCAATCATCTGGCACCTTGCTTAACAACCATCAGGACTTGCTACTATAATGGACAGACTCCATTACGGTCATAAGTCAAGGACTACCTAATTTGTTCTTCTACCATTTTCATCCAAGTGAATCTGACATTTTTATTTCAGGCTATTTTTAAAGGTTACATTCTGTACCTCTATTTTATCTGGAAGGTGGTTTATTAAAACTATCCAAAATGATTGAAATCAGTACTTACCTGTATCACTACAGCAGGCATTGGGTTTGCATTGGTTGTGGATGAAATGGTATTTGTCCTGGGTGATTTTACAGTACTGGGGGGGCATACAGATGAAGGTGGGGAAGTCTGACTTGCAGCCTCCTTGTGCACATGAACCTCTTCTAATTTTTTCTCTTGCTGAGTGGCACTAGAAAAAGCATTCAGAATTGTGTGACATCTTTCAGATTCAAAGACTTTTTAAAAAACAAAATAACAAAATGAATTGAAGAACACAGACATTTTCAAACAGATTAATTTTCTGCTTTGGAAATAAAGGCAACTATGACTTTTGTTTCATGCTTTCAATGTTGGTTGATTAAGACAGCGACCTGAATTAAAATATTCAAAAGGAATCAAACTTGCATAGTATTTTCTGTCTGGGGGTTATGTTAGGAGAAAACTTGCCAATTTTACTGGTGTTAGAACTGAAACACACAAAAATGTATTTGTGCTTCTCTTGCCATATAAAATATTTATTGGTAATACTTGTAATTGGAAGACCAATCTCCATACCTTAATCCAGGAAGATCAATCCCATAGGGAGAACTGGCATTCGTGACAGGCTGAACAACACTTTGGCCCTGCTCTTCCTGAGTGGATGTTAGACAACTAACTGTCAAATCTTTGTTTTCCTAAGTAGAGCAAAAGGGAAGAAAGAATGTTTGCAAAAGTATAGGTTAAAAAGCATGCTATTACAGAAAAGAAAAATTAGGTATCATATAGGCCACAAGCCACCTCATAGCATTGAGATCAAGGACAACTTATTATGGCCCGAGTAGCAAGGATCAAAGTGGGTAGTGCAGGAAATAAATAAATCATATTTGGAAATAAATCACAAATATGAGCAAGGCTCAATCCAAAAACATTTAAAAAAAGAACAAGGGGCTCCATCAACCCTATCTTAAGGCCTAGTGCAGCTTCATCTAAGATTGAAGATAGAAAGCAATGGGGGGGGGGGGGGGAATGAGGAAGGCTTTCTCTGCTGTTCCTCCCACCCTCTGGAATATCTTGACTCCCAATGTGAGGTTGGCCCCGACCAGCCTATCATTTCCTAAGGGCCTAAAGACATGGCTGTACCATTTGGCTTGGGGCTCCAGTGGGGGATCAGCACAAAGGAGGTGATTGATGCTTCACAGCCAGCCTCTCAGAAACCAAGTCACTGAGAAAGCCAGCAGCTAGACAGTCACACTCATGTCTTGTTGCATTCAACAACTGCAAGTAATTTACTTAACAAACGCAGCGGAACAGACAAGTTATGTACAGTTATGAGATTTTCAATTACAACATCACTTAGCAACAAAGTTACAGGTCCCAATTGAGATTTGTTCATTTGTTATTGGGCAGTAGTGTGTGGCTGAAGAACTGTAAGCCATGTTTTTCAACCATTTTTGCTTAATGCTGGATGTGAAAAGAACAACTTAGAATAAAATTTCATTTTCTTACACTATACTGGTGTAAGCCCAGAATGTACTAAGGCTTTATTTTCTTGAATTTTAAAATATATACTTAGATATAAATTAAGCAAAAAGCAACTTTTGCAAAAGCTATCTGGTTTGCTCTTGTTCTATAAGGTAATATAAACAATATTTATTGTTTGGGTTCAAGCAAATGTAGTAGGGATGGATTTAAGCATGTTTAACATTGTTAAATAATATAACAATAAAAAATTGTCATGTAAGATTAAAATTGAGAAAGAGAGAATGTGAAAAAAAAAACACAATTAAGTACCTTTTCTTTGCTTATTCCTTTAACTATATCTGACATCCTATTCTCCAGAACAGGATCTCCTTGTGTTTTTATCATGCTGCCCGGCAATGGAGGGAAATTTGAGGCTAGCAAGTCAAACTTTGGTGTCAAAGTCTTGGTTTCAACTGAAGCCTGAGGTCGCTAAAAAAGAGAAGTAGCATGTTAATATATATTATTCTCATTAATCTTATTTGCAAAAACCAGAGAATGCCATCAGACATTTGTACCCAATCCCAATTATTAGGGAGCAATTTAGCATTGGCAATTCTGGAATGGCTGAAGATTCAAAAACTGACTGACTCTAGGACATTATTTGCTATAGCTCTAGATGAGCTTGTGTTTCCCAGAAGCAGCTGTTATGCCAACAGGCTATGCACTGCTCTTAATGAAGCAAGTCACAGCTATGGTCAGAAGGGCCTCTACCCAGTTTTGGTGATGGACAGATGTCAATTTTAGAATAGCCAACGCTGACTAGTCACTCATGGCTTAAGAGTGGATTACTTAATGCACTCTACATGGGACTGTTTTTAAAGACCACCTAGAACTACAATTAATACACAATGAAACCACTCTCATATTAACCAGGACAACCCCATATTGATCTATAATACTAATATTCCAACTGCACCAATTCAAGGTGCCTATGATCACTTCTGAAGTCTTACGTAGCTGGAGACCTGGCTTTCTTTGAGACCTCTTTCTGATGGCATCTCTAGTTAGATTGGAGGGTCTGTGTCTGTTATGACAGACACAGCATCCCTGCAGTCACATGATCAACATTTAGGTGCTTGGCAACAGAGGTGGATTTCAGCAGATCCCGACCAGTTCTGGAGAACCAGTAGCAGAAATTTTGAGTAGTTCAGAGAACCAGTAGTAAAAATTCTGACTGGCCCAGCCCCCATCTATTTTACAATATCCTTCCCCTGCCACGCCCACCAAGCCATACCTATAGAACCGGTAGTAAAATATTTTGAAACCCACCACTGCTTGGCAACCAGTATTTATGATGGCTGCAGCATCCCAGAGTCACATGATCACCATTTGTGACCTACCCAGAAGACTCTGACAAGCAAAATCAATGGGGAAGCTAGATTGGGAAAAAGATTGGTTAAATCGAGTGCAACTCACTTAATGACTGCATCATTAATGACTTCCAATGGTGGAAGTTCCAGTTTCAACTGTGGTTGCAAGTCAAGGACTACATGTATACCTGATTGTTACTTCAAGATTATAACTTTAAGGATCCTCTTGTATATTATCTGAACTGAATTATAGTAAATTGAGTTCCAATAAAACTTTCCCCGTGTCTTCCCATTTTACATCTTCTCTAGTTTATCATCAATATAATAGGTTATACTCCATTGTGCTGGAAAGCACTATGAAGCAATACATGTCTAAATTCTATAACTATTATTAATCTCACCATTCCAATGACAAATATTCTCGTTTCTTGGCAAATTTTTTTAAAAAATATTTTTCATTAAACAGTTAATTTTTTTTTTGTTTTCTTCATTACAACATTTCCACATCGCTACTTCTATTACATATTCATTTCCCCCCCTTCAATTTACCTTTAACTGTACATAGGGTTCCATTATTTTTATACATATTGATATATTAATATATTAAATTACAATCATACATTTTGTGTCATTTCCATATATACAAGTTTGTTACTAATTTCTAACTCCTATATCTTCCTCATTTAGTCTTTTCTTAACCTTTACATCTATCCTCTAACCATTTAGACCATTTATTCCATGGATGGATTTCTTTGCTTATGTGATCATGTTTCTGCAGCCAAAAAGTAAGATATGTGATACTTCTGAAAGTTAGTTTGATTTCCTGAATTCTTACTGTAGTCCAATTTATAAGCAAAATCTTTTACATTGTAAAACATTTTTTAAAAATTCACATACAATTCTTATGATGTCAGCATCATTCTCAACAGCTGGTGACTGATATGACTGCAGTAAAAGTAAATACTTACTGATAGTCTGTCATCTTCCCGTCTCCTCCGACCTCTGAAAATGTTTCTTCTGCAAATTAGTAAAGAAAAGTGTTTGTGAATATTTTATGTTTATTCATGTGATATGAATTAATGACCTAATAATATGAAGGCCTTACCTGCCTCTTCCCATGCCAAAATCACCATTTTGTTCTACATGAGTAATTTGAGACTCCTTCTGTGTGTAGCTTGGCTCTTGATGTCCAGATAGTGTACTTGTTTGCCGCTCTGGCTGAAAATTCCGTAAAGTAGTTCTATGCAAGTGTCCATCACCTACTGAGACAGCACTGTGCGTGGAGGGTCCTTCTGATGAGTGTTCTGAGCTATTTGCCAACCGGAAATGAGACTTCAAGCTGGATTGACATATAAAACAAGTGAATAAATTCCTCCCACAACACAAATAAATTTCCCAGAAGAGCTCAGAGGAAGTTGGTGTCTTAAGATACAAGGGAATGTGCCAGTATTTTTTTTTCTTATTGTAACTACATAGATGTGTTTGTCAAAAACTGGCAAGCACATTTCTTCAAATCAATTCCTAAACAGTACTCTCCAACCACAACTCTTTATAAATGTATTACTAACTAAGTGTTTAATAGGGAGGGAGGGAGGGAGGGAGGGAGGGAGGGAGGGAAGGAAGGAAGGAAAACCAGTATCATATAATAGAAATGAATAATAGAACAACATTCAGTAAATTTAATAATTTCCAAAAATGTTTTCCATAAAAAAAAACTATTTCTTGCATCTCAGGTAATACACTTTAAGTTACAAATATTCAATCATGTAAAACAAGACGGTATAGGAATGGCAAGTGTATTGCTATGGATATTAAAGAGACTACACTGAGCATATACTTAAGAGCAGAAAGACATGACTACAAGTATGTAATATTGCACTTTCCAATTACATAAATACTTCCCATTTTGACTTACAATCTTGTCCATTTCTTTCTTAAATTCAAATAAATATTCTCACATTTATTTCATTTTCTTTTTCTTTTCCTTTTCTAGTTAAGATTTGAATTTATGGAATAATAATCAAATACTTCCTTTTTTCATTTGGGTTTGGACAGCCACCTAAAGTTTAGACAACCAAGGATCTCTCTATCTTCCTTTCCTATTATCCCTATTCATTGGCATAATAATATGAAACTTAGTTGATAGATAAATACAGGTAGTCCTTGATTTACAACCATTCATTTAGTAACTGTTTGAAGTACAAAATACTTGTAAATTTTTCACACGTACGACCATTGTAGCATTCCCATGGTCACATGATAAAAATTTGGAACGCTTGGCAACTGATTCATATTTATGACGTTTGCAATGTCCCAGAATCACGTGATCACCTTTTGCAAACTTCTCACAAGCAAAGTCAATGGGAAAAATAGATTCATTTAACAATCATGTTACTAACTTAACAACCACAGTGATTCACTTAACAACTATGGCAAGAAAGTTCATATAATGAGGCAAAACTTACTTAACAAATATCTCATTTAGCAACAAAAATTTGGGGCTCAAATGTGGTCGCAAGTCAAGGACTATCTGTACACAGGATAAAACAAAATAAATATATTTCTTCCTCTTTAAGAAGTCCCAAAGCAAAGTTCCAATCCTTTATCAAGGATTCTTAAGTAGATTTGAAATAGTACATCATTGCACTAAAAAAAAGCCCTCTGCCAAGTTGTCACGGGCAGACTTTTTAAAAAAGTGCTTTGACCTTACATCACAGGAATATTTGTCTCCCAAAAGTTTAACATACTTATTTGGCACATTCCAAGATTTCCCCACTGCCCCAATCTACCAAACTCTTGGTCCAAAACAAGATTCTATGATTAGATTTCAATGATATACATGGATAGGGAACTGCTAAGCTTATGCGTTGCAATCTCAAACTGTAAAATGTGAGTATAAGTTTCTAATTGCTTTAGCGAAGTTCTTTTACAACTCAAGACAGTTTGTAAAAGAACTGGTGTTATTTTTTTTCTTCCACCATTCATTCATTTATTTATTCTGCTTCATTTAAGGCTGCCTCAATGACACCAGAATTTTGGTAAACTGTTAGGATTACGAAATAATGCAACAAATAATTACCATAGCTGTGAAAAATGACTTCTTAGGGAAAATAAGAAAACAAATTCTATAACCAATGAGCAAATGAAGAATTTTCAATTAAAAAAAAATATTTCAAAAATATTTTCTTAAAATGACCTGTTGTCAGAAGATACTTAAAAATAAAAGAATGATTTGGGTATCATAATTAACACAATGGATCGCCAACATGATCACCAACATCCAATGACAGATATGACACAAGAACACAATGAAATTAACTAAAAAGAAATGAAGTTAGTTTTAGATTAAAACAAATGTAGATCAAAAAATTGCTGTAAGTTAAAGATGATTCTTCTCATCAAATAAAATATGTAGACTAAAAAAGCCGAATACAAAGGGCCTTTGTTTGCAGTTGTCAATCTCAAAATCCAACTAAATTTCCTGTAGATTTTAGCAAAACTTTTTCTTTTGGATATGGAGAAAATAAAATACTATATTTTTCAGAGTATAAGACATACTTCCCACTCCCCCAAAAGAAGGTGAAAATTTGGGTGCGTCTTAAACACCAAATGTAGCGAAAAACGCTTGGCACAGAGGCAGCAATGGTCTGTGGCAATCCCTGCAGCCTGGAACAGCTGATTGGGGGTATTCCAGGAGGCTGATCAACCCACCAATCAGCTGCTTGTGCTAAATCAGGCTGCAATAATGTGCTAAAGCTAACCTGGCTGTTCGCTATTTGCTGCAAGGACTGTCAGTTTGCAGCAGTAATCACATCCAGAAAGCACGCACAAGTAACTGATTCAGCAGGATTCAATACCTTCTCTTTATAAATAATACAACACATGAAGTAAATATACAATACCAAAAGCAGGTTTCCAACGTGGTAGTAAATACAAGCAAAACACAAGCAGAGGAGAGGAGTTTTAGTTTTGGAGATAAGCACAGCATGCAGCTTCAGAACAGTTGAGCTAAGCCACACCCAGGGTCCCTGCTGTCTCCTTCCTTGTTGCTCACACGGAAAATACTGTTTCAGTTTCCAAACAGCCCTCAACTCTCTCACATACTGACAAGACGCTAGCCAGATGAATACCAATGGATGCTGGTAGGCAAAGGCAGAATTTTTTTTTTCTTATTTTCCTCCACAAAAAGTAAGGTGAGTCTTATACTCCGAAAAATACGGTATAAAACTGAAGAAAATACAATACAGATATGAAACTGACGCAGGAATTGACAGGAATTCACCTATGAGCACAGATAAAACAACCACACTCTTTTATTGAACCAGTTTGGTGATTGTCCAATATAAACACAGAAGTTTTACTTTCCAAAAATATTGGTGCCAACTTTCTTACCGATTTCTATGGAATGGGCGACCTATACTCAATGCTGCAGTATTTGTCTTGTATGAACCTGGTGAACTGAAGCCATTCAGAAATCCACCATTCGGAAACGGAGCCTGAAGTAAGCATGACATATATCATGAGGTTCATTGCAAACAAATAACTGAATACAAATTCTCAGAACTGCAGTTTCAACAGCTGCACAGCTAAAACCAAGGAAGTACAGGTAATCCTTCTTGCTTAATGAATGGTCATGGTTATGATAGAATCTTCCAAAATCTACTTATGATCCCATTCTGGAGTTCTGACAGCATATTCCAGGGATGTCAAACTTGATTTCATTGAGGGCTGCATCAGGGTTTTGTTTGACCTTGGAGGGCCAGGGGTGGGTGGGGCTGGGGGTGGCCGAGATGAGCATAGCCCACCAAGCTCCATTTTCGCTTGCAGAGGCACTGCGGGCCAGTCCTTTGGTGTTTCCAGGCTGGCCCCATGGGCCAGATCTAAGCACCCCATGGGCTGCATCTGGGCCGCAGGACCTGAGTTTGACACCCCTGGCGTATTCCCACCATGGTCACATGATCTTTATTTCAGGCACTTGGAAACTGGCATACGTTTATAGCCAATTACAGCATTCCACAGTCACGTGACTGCAATGCTTTTGCTGGTTTCTAACAAAAATTGCCTATAGGAAAGAATGGATTCATTTTATGACTACAGCATTACCATAAAGACTGCTGCAAAAGCAACCATACAATTGAGTTGGTCACATGAAGGCCTTGACTTATAACTGTCATGACTTACAACATAAATTCCAGGCTCCATTATAGTTAAAGTCAAGGACTACCTGTATATATAACATCTATATAATTTCCACAATAATTGTTACAATATAAACTTGGATGCCTCTGCATTGATGGGAGGTGTTCTCCAATTTATTACTTTTGGAAAATAATTTCTAAAATAATATGGATATAGCAATGCAACGAAAAGATAAATGCAAACCAGATTATCATTTAAAATAAAACACCTGCTCATGAAACACAAGCTTTTGTTTTTGAATCAACAACTCTGTGGAGTTCAAATATTTAAACAGTTCAAAAATATAAATTAGGACAATTCAAACTGCATTTCATTATATTTACTATTAAAACAGATCTGACTATTTTCTATTAGAGTTCTATCAATACAGGTAGTCTCGATTTACAACCACAATTAATCCCAAAATTTATGTTGTTAAGTGAGACATTTGTTAAGTGAATTTTGCCTCATTTTACAACCTTTCTTGTCACAGTTGTTAAGTAAATCACTGCTGTTGATAAGTTAGTAACCTCGTTGTTAAGTGAATCGGGCTTCCCATTGATTTTGCTTGCCAGAAGTGATCACATCACCTTGTGATCATAAATATGAACCACTTTTGATCACACGATTATGGGGATGCTGCAAAGATCGTAACTTGGTCATAAGTCACATTTTTCAGCGCTGTTGTAACTTTGAACAGTCACTAAATGAACTGTTGTAAATTGAGGACTACCTGTAATGAAAATAGTTTATATATTTGATAATGATTTATTTCTGCCACTATATTTTAGTTTCAGAGTAGCATCCTGAATTTGTGAAGAACCCTTTTGTTTGCCAAACAGTTGCATTGCCAATCTATATGGTTCTGGAAACCCCACTTAGCTATAAGCATAAATATTTTCTATTTGGAATTTAAACGACTGTATAATTCCCTGGAGTTATCAGTGTTCCATTTCCCAAGCCACAAAAAGTGGAATATGCAATTCCAACATCAATTAAATGCTGCATGAAACGACGTTCATTACAGGACGGGGGGGACTTGGTATTATTTAAGACATAGATATATATATTTTAAAGTAAAGCAAACACTGCAAACCACAAGTACTTACCAGGGGTGTTTCAAAATAAGGTGCAGGGTTTGGAGACCATGTCTGAGGCACAATACTATAGATGGAGTACTGCTGAGGACTGTATATAGGCTGCATGAACAGTGGTGAGGCAAACTGTGCTTGTGTTTGAACTGGTTGAACATAAACATTGGAATCCACTACCCGGTAACCATTCTTTGCAAAAAATGTGTTGATGGCTTTTATCCTGGCCTGTTAAGAAAGTTTAAACTGGGCTATATTTATCATACCAAATATAAAGACCGTTACAGGACACAAATGTTACCATTTGTATTTCATCTGTTTCCTAACAGGTTGTCTGTAGCTTTACCTTTTAACCTTTTGTTAAAATTTTGGGATCTGCAATTAAAAATGGCAATTCAAATTAGTTCTTGACTATTTCTGCAACCAACTTAGATTCTTTGCTGAGCCACTTTGCAGAATGTCTTGGGAGTAACTGCAGCTCAGTTTAATAGATACGCTTTTCAATCATTGTCTGGAATGATTCCTCTTTTTTTAGTCTCTCATGTTCAATTTTTATCAAGATTTTACCATGACAAGATTACTCTTGCAATTAAAACTGCCACAAAATTATATGATAAATAATCCTTTGTAGTCTTATTCATAGTTAACCGTAACAATTAACTTTGAATTAAACCAGAACTAAAGTTGGTGCTTCAAAATATTACATCTATGACACTCTGTAGAAAAACAATCATAAAGGTTATGATAATCATACTAATGAAAATCTAATAGTGATTAAGAAGTTATAAGTATAACTTACTGTTTAAGTATTAAACTACAACTTGAGATATACAACAATAATAAAGCTTACCATTATTGGCTTGCCCTGAAACGTTTTAACTTCTTCCCGTAAATATTTAAAAGCCTGTACAGATATAAAAATATCCAATGACAGATCAGTATAACAACATTTTCAAAAACATTAAAGAACTTCCAGGATCAATTTCAAGCTGAAATATAAGTAACTCTATTACTTCTGCAACATTTCAACTTTGTTGTATTTATTAAAGCATTAAGAAAATTATACCACCTTCCTTTCCCATATTTTCTGAAACAAATATTTTCTCAAAAATCATGTGTACTTTTTTCTTTAAAACAACCAGTAATTTTCTCTATTTAAAGTTATGAATCACATCCCAGAAATAAAAACCTGTGCAAAACAATATACCTAAGATAAATGATAAAACATCACCTAGCTTACCCTTTAACTAAAATTCAATGTCATCAGTGTATTCAAAACTAATGCATCTGAAAAAGTTCTGGAATTTTCTCTAGCTGAGCAATGAGAGATTAGAGTGTTTATGTGATGGCAGAGGGCAGGGCAAAGGAAAGCACGATTCTACCAAAAGAAGAACCAGCACTGTCTGAGATAGAGCACACAGTGTCTCACCAAACTGAATGGGAGATACCACATTACATTTTACATATAAGTTGTATACATATGGTCTGACATTCAGGCACAGTGACATTCTGAGTGAGGTCTCTCTCAACACCAACCTGCTGGGAAGTTCTCCTGATTTTACATTTCAGATGAACACAAGTTGTTTTTGCTGCAAAATGAGGGATAACGAAAGTGGAAGAGGTACCAAATGGATCAGTGGAACTGAAGAAACCATAGCTGTGATCCTGGGACAGGAAGAATTTCATTTGGACTTTTGGAAAACAGCAATGTGTGCAGTTTTCTGCACACAGAAAACTACACAACAGCAATCTTCTGCCATTTACTGACTCTTTACAATCACCTAGCTGCTTACAATCATCAATGTCCTTATCTTTTGGAATACTGAAAGTGGAGGAAAGAAATTTTTTGCTGGGATAGATGGTATCAGGGAGTCTTAGATAGGATTAAGCAGCAATTAATGGGCTGCAGTCAGCATAGGTACTTTTTGCTAAACTTGGATTATAGGGCCCAAATGGAGTGCAGACAATTTAAGATTTCAAATGATTTGTCATTTTACATGATTTTGGTGAAATTGGAAGTAGGTCTGAATGAGTGGAGGTTGGAACCCTGTAAACTAGGGATAGGGTCAAAATAATTGATCTGTACATCTGTAGTAAGCAATTCTGACAAGGAGCATGATTTCTGCAAAGTAAAACTAGATATCTGGGGGCTGGGAAAGATAACCAAGAATCAGTTTAAAACTACAGATCCTAACACAGGTTGTTTTGCTTGCTTTTAGAGAATGGGAAAAAAATCTCAAACCAAAATGTTAAACAAAAGATCCTCACAAGGTCATCAGAATAACAAAAAACAGAATCTTGGTAAACTTGGTTTTAGATGTATAGTTTAGGGGGAAAGGGGCTACTGCTTTTCTACTAAACTAAAGAAAATTCCAGAATGAAATTACATACAAGCCTTTAGTGAAGTTCAAAGAAAGCACAAAATATATCAAGTCACATCAAACAGGATTCTAATACAGCAAAGACATTTCCTAGAAATGGGAGTCTTGTTTGGTTTGGTTTAACAAAAGACTTGATTTGACCATGTTCTAAATAATTTCATTTTCAAAGCTGCAAATACCGGCACATCTGTAGAGCTGCAGAAATCTTATGAACCTAGTTTAAAGAGCAGCAGTCTATAGAAATGCCGAAAGAGTCTAAAATTCAATGTGCCTGTTTAACAAAAGAAGAACAAAAGGATTTCTTGCCACACTGAAGAGATCGAACACCAAAATATTTCCAATCACTTTCAGATTAACTGAATGAGAACGTGCTTGAAGGGGAAGATAGCAAGAACATGTTTGCATATGTGCTACTGGTTAAGAGTAGGTTGTTTATTCATAGTCTTAAGAAATAAGTTTCCTATAAGCTTTATTAAGATCCTGATGCTTTTGCTCTGCCTATGTTTCTGAATTTATAAATACAATCTATTTTTATTAAATTGATTTATTTAAAAGCAAGAATTTCAAACTGCTTTGACATATCTGAGACACTAGCAAAAGACAGAATTCATTAGGGCAATGAAATTCAGAACACATGATATTCTTACCTGCTGCGCGTCAGTATCTGACTGGAATGTAACGTACCAGTTGTTATTGTGAGCAAATTCACAACTTATAACTTTGGGACAGCTTTCATTCTTAAACAGTGCTTTTACCTCCTGGGTGAAATATATAAAGATTATTTCAGTGAATGATGTTATGTTAAAAATTATGTTTTTTAAAAAATCTTATCCATGCTGGATAGGATTTTAATTTCTGCAATAGTTTGAAAATTACTATTTTCATTTTAGTTTCCAAAAAATGGTTAATATTAAGTATATAAAATCATTCTGTGACTTTCCAAATCAAAGTGCCTAGGAAATTAACATTTTTTTAAAAAAAATAATACTCATTAACAGCTAAGAAAAAGTCATAATTCTTTACAACTAGCAATGCTGACATACCATTTTTTAAAAGGCAAATTACATGAAGATACTTGCTATAAGAATGTGGTAAACAATACAGGTATTTTAAAAGTACAATTGTTGCAAAATATTTTTATTCTCTCAAATCTAGCTCAAAACCAAGATGTAGCTTAAATACATTACCATCTCTCAATTGCAAACTTGTATCAAATATAAACACTACTTTAACCTCCTGGTTATTGTCCTGCAAATGAACTTATTTTCACATTTTAAAAGACACTTACCTCAACTGGTGTGGTTTCAGGGATCTCACGAAGGATAATAATGCAACGCTTATGATTTGGTCTAACTTTCTCTCCTTGCTCATCCACTTGGACTATAGGAGAAGCTAAATTAAACAGAACAGAACTCTGTTTATTGAAAATACACCGAGAAAGCAAATTTCAAATTTGTCTAAAACAATATGGTCACTGTTTAGTACTCTATGTATATATGCTCATTCTTCTGTTAGAGTATCATCATTTGGCACAAAAGATTTTATGTATGCCACTAAAATACTATTCTGTATTTATGGGTATACACTGTACTGGGGCAAGTTTCAGGTATATTTTAGAAAATACGTATTTGGTCAACTACAAATAGTCCTCAATTTATTACCAGGATAGGGACCAGAATCTCAGTCACTCAGCAAAGCAGTTAAGCAAAAAGCCCATGTGACTGCTTTACTCAATAACTGCAACCCCCGCATTCCCAGCTGCAGTCATTAAGCAATCTTCTGGGTCATTAAGCAGACACAGCAAAAGAATTGCTTGCTGAGATTAGCTCCCCTCTGCACATGGAAGAAAACTTCTCTGGTGGATTACAAAACACAGTGTGGACCTTCAGGATCTAACAACAACCAAGAGGAAATAACTTGGGCTGTGCTGTGCAGAGCCGACTAAGTTACAGAGAGGAATTTGCAGTTTGGCTCCCAGAGTTTGGCTGCCCTGAGTCCTAGAGCTCTTTTTATTACCCAAGGTTGTTCATCACCTTGGCTCCACCAGGGCGGGCTGGCTGGCTGGGGCAGCTTAGGGAGGAAAGAAGCTAACATCCAGAACAACCGTAAGCATGGATGACCCTTAATCTGTGGACAAGCTGAGTTGTGGTTTACTTGGAGAATGAGCCAGCAACTTCAGGATCTGAAATATCACTAAGCAAGCTGAAAGTAGATGCAGAGGAACCCACTAAATTAATTAGCATTTTTGCAGTGGTGAGTCCTTTTTGGGAAAATTCTCAGCAAAATTGACTTTAATTGACTTTAATCTCCACTTTCCATGTCGCTGATAAAACAGACATCCTGGGCTAGAGACCTTCTTTGGAGAGAACCAGGATTTATTCCACATGCAATGCTCTTAAACAGAATCAAATCATGGCTCCCTCGACTGTACTGGTGGAGAGGAAAGCAAGACTTTAACCATGAGGAACATCTGAAGAATGGAGGTTTCCATGAAATCCACAGATGGTGGAGTGGCCGTCGGCTTTTGGAAAGGATTGGACGGGGCCAAGGTTCAACGGCTGGAGGGCACCCGCTGTTCGCTGGGATACCTAAATATGTGGCTCCTCGCAAGCCATCGGTGGAGTCTCCAGAGCAGTTTTAGATTTGTTTTAACTTACTTGACATATTAATATTATTGGGGGGGGGGGTGTTTGCATGTGTGTATGTGTAAAGGTATAGGATGGATTGGATGGAAGAAGTGCATTTGGAGTGGTTGAATTTAGGGAGAATGAGGGAGCTGGGGGCAAGAAATGGAGCCCCCTCTGCTGAGTGTGCAAACAGAAGCAGATGGGGGCTCAGATATGACCCCCCGGCTCAGTATGAGTGGGGTGCCTTGCCTGCCGGGGAGGAGGAGGGCCGTTGGGGTGGGAGAGGAGATCTCTGGGGTGTTGGAGAGCTGGAATATTACGGTTATGACTGGGAGAGGTAGAGATGGAGGGAGCCAAGGGGTAGACCGCTCTTGGGGAACTAGGACTCGCTGTCTCAAAGCGATTACTTGTTCCGGCCCCTCTGGTTCTGGTTCACCGGGCTCACCTCATATACCTGGTGACTTGGAATGTCAGGGCCCTGGCTGCTGTTTAATGCCAAATCTGTTGCTAACAAGGCCCCCCTCGTTCGGGACTTAATCCTGGAGGAGGGGTCTAATCTGGCATGCATAACTGAGACCTGGCTGGGCCAGGAGGGGGTTGTTCCCCTCTCAGAGATGTGCCCAGACAGGTTTCAGGTATTTCATCAGCCGCGACTCCAGGGAAGGGGTGGAGGAGTAGCAGTTATTGTCCGTAAGAGTCTTTGTCCTTGCAGGATCCCTGCCCGGGAGATTGTTGGGTGTGAGTCTCTCCTCTTGAGGTTGGACTCAGTAGTTCAGTTGGGCTTGTTGTTGACGTACCTGCCTCCCAGCTGCATTATGACAGCCCTGCTTGTGCTGCTAGAGGCAGTATTCAGGTTGGTGGTGGAATTCCCCAGGCTTATGGTACTGGGGAATTCAACTTGCCATCACTTGGCGAATCCTCAAATGCAGCTCATGAGTTCATGGCTTCCATGACAACCATGGACCTGACCCAAGTAGTCCAGGGTCCAACTCATGGGGGGGGGGGGAGGACACTTGACCTGGTGTTCCTCTCGGGATAGTGGAGATATGATCTGGAATTAAGGGGTATAGATGCTTCTCGATTGTTGTGGTCAGATCATTTCCTGCTGAGGTTAGACTTCAGGGCGCTACTCCCCCATTGCAGGAAGGTGGACCTGATTAAGCGGTTCAGCCCCAGACACCTAATGGACCCTGAAGGGTTCCAGAAGCAGCTTGAGGAGATACCCGACTCCCTTTTCCACAGTTCAGCTGAGTCCCTGGTGGCTGCCTAGAATAGGACGGCATCTGGGGCACTGGATCGGATTGCCTTTGCGACCTCTCCATGGCAGTGGATCCAGGAAAGCTCCCTGGTGTACCGAGGAGCTCTGGGAGGTGAAGCGCCAAAAGAGACGTCTAGGGTGATGCTGGAGGACCAGTAACTCCGAATCTGACTGAACACTCTTAAGAGCCTTTATTAGGACTTATTCAGTGGCGATACGGGCAGCAAAATGTTCACATTTTTCCACACTTATTGCATCCGCTGATTTGTGCCCGGCCACCCTGTTTAGAGTGACACCTCCCTCCTTGATGTAGGGGGAGGAGTGGAGGAGCCCTTGCAGGGTAGAGCTGAGGAGTTTGTGCAGTTTCTGTCGGATAAAGTCGCTCAGATTCGGATGGACCTGGACTCTGATTGGGCAATCCCGACCGAGATGACAGGGGCAGGTCTTAGTCCTATTGTGTGGGATGAATTTAAGCCTGTGACTCCTGAGGAAGTGGACAAGGCTGTAGGAGCGATGAGTTCCTCCACTTGTTTGTTGGACCCGTGCCCCTCCTGGCTGGTTTCGGCTAGCAGGGAGGTGACACGAGGCTGGCTCCAGGCTTTAGTTAATGCGTCCTTGAGGGAGGGGTCCTTCCCTCAAACACTAAAGGAAGCGGTTGTAAGGCCCCTTTCAAGAAGCCTTCCCTGGATACAGCAGATTTAAAGAACTTTCGTCCAGTCTCCAACCTACCCTTTGTGGGAAAGGTTGTAGAGAAAATGGTGGCACTTCAGCTCCTACAGTCATTGGAGGAAACAGATTATCTAGACCCTTTTCAGTCTGGCTTCAAGCCTGGCTACAGCACGGAAACTGCTTTGGTCACGCTGATAGATGATCTCTGGCGAGCCCGAGATGGGAGTCATTCCTCTATCTTGGTGCTACTTGACCTCTCTGCAGCTTTCAATACCATTGACCATGGTATGCTGCTAGGATGACTAAGGGAGTTGGGAGTGGGAGGCACTGTGTTACGGTGGTTCTCCTGCTATTTCTCTAGCCGGTCAGAGTCGGTGTTGACAGGAGGACAGAGGTCAACCCCAGACCCCCCGTTTGTGGGGTGCCTCAGGGCTCCTATTTAACATCTACATGAAACCGCTGGGTGAGATCATCCGACGATACGGGGTGGGGTATCAGCAATATGCTGATGATACCCAGCTGTATATCTCCACCCCCATGTTAGTTCAGTGAAGCGTTGGATGTGATGTGTTGGTGCCTGGAGGCTGTGAGGGTCTGGATGGGAGTCAACAGGCTCAGACTTAACCCAGACAAGACCGAGTGGCTGTGGGTGTTGCCTCCTAAAGACTATGTTGACTGTCCATCCTTGGTTCGGGGGGGGGGGGGATTATCCCCCTCAGAACGGGCTTGCAATTTGGGTGTCCTCCTAGACTCACAGCTAAGATTAGAGCAACATTTGGCAGATGTAGCCAGGGGGACCTTTGCCCAGGTTTGCCTGGTGCACCAATTGCAACCCTACTTGGATCGCGAGTCTCTCCTCAGTCACTTATGCCCTTGTCACGTCACGGTTAGACTACTGCAACGCGCTCTACATGGGGCTACCTTTGAAGAGTGTCCGGAGACTATAGTTGGTCCAGAATGCAGCTACGCGAACTGTTGTGGGTGCATCTAGATACACCCACATTACACCAATTCTCCGCGAGCTGCACTGGCTCCCTATTGGTCTCCAGGCACAATTCAAGGTGTTGGTTATTACCTTTAAAGCCTTACATGGCTCAGGGCCAGGCTATCTTCGAGACTGCCTTCTACTGCACACCTCCCAGCGACTGGTAAGATCCCACAAAGTTGGTCTCCTCCGGGTCCTGTCAGCTAAACAATGCTGGCTGGCGGGCCCAAGGGGGAGGGCCTTCTCTGTGGCTGCCCCAGCTCTCTGGAACCAGTTACCTCCTGAGATCCAGACTACCCCAACCCTACTGGCCTTCTGGAAAGTGGGGAAGACCTGGCTTTTCTGGTAGGCCTGGGGCCGTTGATCTCGCTGCTGCAATCTTGCGAGATCCGGCCATGAATGGTGTGCATGGGCTTTTAATGTTTTAAAATGTTTTTACAATGTTTTAAAACGATTTTTCTATGTTCGTATTATTTTGCTGTAAGCCGCCCAGAGTCCCTCGGGAGTTGGGCAGCATAGAAATGTGACAAATTAAATTAAATTAAATTAAGCTCCGTTTGTATGAAATTCAGCTCTCTTCTGTGTGGGGAAGGGAACTTTTCTGGTGGATTGTGGGAATGGACCTTTGGGACCTGAGCTTCATTTCTCCACCCTGCTGAAGGAGTTTTGTTTCTCTTGGCAGGCTGCTCCTTCAGCCAGTCCCCAGAGATGAGAGGGAATCCTCTTGGCAGGCAGCAACAGCTTGCAACCTTCTCTGCTGGCTTCCCCATTGACTTTCTACAGAAACTGGCAGAAAAAAATGCAAATGGCTATCACATGATCATGAGGCACATAGCAAACAGTCATAAGAGCCGCAGTGGCACAGTGGTTAGTACTGCAGGTTACTTCTGCTGACTGCTGGCTGCCTGCAACTTGGCAGTTCAAATCTCACCAGGCTCAAGGTTGACTCAGCCAAGGTCGGTAAAACGAGGACCCAGATTGTTGCAGCTAATATGCTGACTCTGCTTAGAGAGGGCTCTGTAAAGCACTGTGAAGTGGTATATAAGTCTAAGTGCTATTGCTATAAGTACAAACAAGTTCCAATTACTCAGATGCAACCACTATGGTATATAAGTCTAAGTGCTATTGCTATAAGTACAAACAAGTTCCAATTACTCAGATGCAACCACTATGGTGGGAGGGATGTTTTAAGGCAACTGGAAGTTTTATATGACTGGTTATAAATCCAGGGAAACCTTGCTTATCTCTTGCCTCATTCAGCAACCATTCAAAGTTAGGATAGTGCTGAACAAGTAGCTTTACGACGAATGTCTGCATTTGTGCCTTCAGAGTATGCCTCAGTCACATGATTACCATTGTAGTATGTGATCCTGTGTCTGAACTGCTGGTTTTATATTCTGTCCCTTCCAGAAAGTTAATAGTGTTATGTGATGTCATCATGCCACATGACCACAGAAATGTCTTCAGACAGTGCTGGCTCAAGAGCCTTGAACAACTAGCAGAGTAAAACCCACAGAGATTCCTTTTCTTTTTATTAACCTCCAGAGAGATAGGAGAAGAAAGGGTTACAAGAGGGTTAGCAGACACACAATGGGGAAAACATTTTGAAAGGAATGCACTGGTGCCAATTCCGAATACATACACAAACAGTCCAGTGTGTCTGCTAACCCTCCTGTAATCCCTTTCTCTCCAATCTCTTTATTCTGCAAGGGGAATGGAGAGAACAAATGGGTCAGGTACCAAAGAGATTGCTTTTTTTCCCCTAAACTCGGTAGGGCAGATTACTTAAATGGGGAGGGCAAGCAACATCTAGTTAGTCTCTCTTGTACCTGACTTATTTTTGTCATTCCTTTTTGTCAAAGAAAGTAACTAAAAACATCAATTCCCTTCTTGCTAATTATCCAAGCACTAGAGTGATCATTTCAAAGGATGAGTGAGAGAAGAAAAGGAAAACACACAGGCATGTGATTTCCCACTTAGCAACATCATCAATTAAAGACAGAACTACTGGTCCCATCTGTAGTTGCTAAAGAAGGAATACCTCTATATCCATTTCTATGTAAAAACAAGGTCAGGACAAGAGATTCATATAGAATAACAATTCTATAGAATTCACAGAGAAATAACATTTTAATATACCTCTTAGTACTTCCACAATAAGATCCATATTGGTTGTCAGTTTCTTAATTCCTTCCATATTGGCAATAGTCCATATTGGAATAAATTGATCACTGTCCATCTGAGACATCAAGTAAAGATCCTTGGATAGATTCTCACTAGAAATAAATTAATAAATATTTTATGGAACTTTTTAAAAAACCAATACCGGTACTATTTTCTTTTCAAAAGAAATTAAGCTACCAACCCCAGAAATAGTTTAAGCAGTTAACAATACAACCCAGCTACTTTTAAAGGATGCACTATTTTTAAACAAAATCTTGATCATATTCCCAAATTAAAGAATTACCATAGCAATATAATCTTATATTATTACTGAAAAATAGTTTCAGATTTAGGATGAAAAGGTATTTTATTTATTTTATTGTACTTATATGCCGCCCTTGTCCTGGGGGACTTGGTGCGGCTTACAAAAAATTAAGACAATGAGAACAATAAAAATAACTCCACAGACAATCAATTTAAAATCCATCCCGTTAAAAACCACCCATCAGATCAGCGAATTTGTTGGAAAAACCATGTCTTCAGCTCTCGGCGGAAACAGCAGACGTCGGGGGCCGTCCGGAGCTCTGTGGATAACCCATTCCAGAGGGTCAGTGCGCCCATAGAGAACGCCCTCATCCTGGGTGCCGCCAGCTGAAATTGTCTGATCGATGGCACCTGGAGGAGGGCAGTCCTATGTGAGCACACAGGGCAGTGGGAGGCAGACAGAAAGTGGTCCTGTAAATATCCCAGGCCCATGCCATGTAGGGCTTTATAGGTAAGTACCAGCACCTTGAAGCAAATCCGAAGGGCCACCGGTAACCAGTGCAGCTCACGCAGGAGAGGTGTTGCACGGGAGTAACAGGAAGCTCCCGTAACAACCCGTGCGGCTGCATTCTAGATCAGTTGGAGCCTCCGGATACACCCCAAGGGCAGCTCCATGTAGAGGGCATTACAGTAGTCCAAACGAAAGATGACAAGAGCTTGGGTGACTGTGCAGAGGGCGTCCCTTTCTAGGAAAGGACGTAACTGGTGCACCAGGCGAACCTGTGCAAAAGCCCCACTGGTCACGGCCGTCAGATGGTCCACTAAGGACAGCCGCAAATCCAGGACGACGCCTAAATTACACACCCTTTCAGAGAGAGTAAGCGACTCCCCTCCCATCAAAAGTGATGGGGCCACTAGATCATGAGACGCCGGCAACCACAGCCACTCCGTCTTGGAAGGGTTAAGTCTGAGCCTGTTCCTACCCATCCAGACCCGCACCGCCTCCAGGCACTTAGACATCATGGAAAGGACATCTATGAGTTAGCATAAACATTTTAAGTATTTCTTTGCACCCCACTCACATCATCCAGATTATTTCAAGATGGTTTTGGCAAGCATTTATTAATGCATTACACTAAATTATGAATATCATTCCTGACTAGCTTGCAGCAAGCCTTGTTTCAGCAAAATAAAAAACATGGATGGAAAGGGAGTTCATTATTTCTCTAAATCAACTATATCAAAGTGCACATTATCTGGATGGGGGGAAAAAGACTCAGACTCAACCCCTCCAAGACTGAGTGGCTATGGCTCCCGGCGTTCTAGTATAGCCAGCTGGTACCATCGCTGGCTATTGGGGGTGAAACTTTGGCCCCCTCAGAGAGGGCTCGCAATTTGGGTGTCCTCCTGGATGCACGGCTGTCTTTAGACGACCATATGACGGCTGTGGCCAGGGGGGCTTTTTATCAGGTTCGCCTGATCTACCAGTTGCGTCCCTTTCTGGACCGGGATGCCCTGCGCATGGCCACTCATGCCCTCGTCACGTCACGTCACGTCTGGACTACTGTAATGCTCTCTACATGGTGGTCCCCTTGAAGAGCACTCGGAGGTTCCAACTGGTCCAAAATACAGCCATGTGGGTGATTATGGGTGCGACTCACACCCACGTGACACCTCTCCTGTGCAAGCTGCACTGGCTCCCAGTGGTCTTCCAGGTGCGGTTCAAGGTGTTAGTGACCATCTCTAAAGCGCTCCATGGCTTAGGACCCGGCTATCTACGGGACTGCTTTCTGCCACCAATAGCCTCCCACTGACCAATACGCTCCCACAGAGAGGGATTCCTCAGGGTGTCATCAGTTAAACAATGTAGACTGGGAACCCCCAGGGGGAGAGCTTTCTCTGTGGGGGCACCCGCCCTCTGGAATGATCTGCCCACTGGGATACATATGATTCCCAACCTGCGTAACTTTCGCCGTGCCCTTAAGACCCTGGTATTTCAACAGGCTGGACTGGCATAATGAAATTGGAATGGGGTGTTTTAAAATTGGGGGCTTTAATGTAACGGCCGAAATATTTAATCTATTCTTAAATTGTTTTAAATTTTGTATTTTTAAATTGTTTTATGATGGCAGTACACCGCCCTGAGTCCTTTGGGAGAAGGGCGGTATAGAAATCTAATAAACCTAAACCTAGCAACACAAATTATACATTTCAGATCATTAATGTTGTGAAATTATGCAAGTAATTTGGATTATTTGTGTAATAATATAATTACACCAATTATGTAAACTGCAATGGTCTGTTCCATATGAACCCCACTGCATCACAGTCCAGCAAACTGAGGTTTTACTTTTGGCAACTGTATTTAAAATTAAAGTATTCAAATTATTTATCCCCAAGAAAGCAGGGAGAGTTATTAGAAAAATAAACTATTTCTCTATTTTTTTTCAGGGTATTTTAATTAAGGTATGTTTAGCTCAATCTGACTTCGCAACTATAGCAAGGTCTTATTATTAGCACTGGTAGCCTCTAGATAGCACTGGTAGAAATATCTCTCATTAGATTTTCAAATTAATTTCTTATAAAATATCCACAAAACATGCCAAGTGGCTCTATTTAGCTGAAACTAACCTCATGAATACACTAATATAATCAAAAGGCACAATACCGTGAGAAACAGAACTCTAATTGTTTCTTCAAGCATTCTTTTAAATCTTCGGTAGAAATGACAGGGTTGCCTTCACCTGAGAAAAAAAATCCAAGAATATATTGTTTAAAATCTGGAACTTATAGTTTTTATCCTTACTGACAGAAAGCAGTTATAGCACACTTCTCCCTAGCTCCTAACACCCTTCTGAGAATATGGTGTTGAAGATTAAGGAATTCTTAGAAAGCAGAGGCTTTGAAAATAGGTTTCTTACTTCCTTTCTCCTTTCAGCAGTGTTGAATCAAAGGGTATCAATAGCCAAAAAAGTATTTTTCTTCATGGAGGACTGGTGGAATTGCAATAGGGCAAATTTATTAAGAACACCAAACTTAACAAATGATACCAAATCCCCAATACCTGGGCAGCAATCAGTTATTTGTAACTGCATCTAGTAATTACTGTTCCTTCTTTTTAAACTTTATTAATTATACAACATTGGCTTGTAGTATTTATGGTGTTCTAGGTATATTTTGAACAAAGAATTATTCTATTAATATCAATTACATTTAAACATTCTTTATAGGATTGCTGCTGTCATTTAGGGTCTACAAAGTAATCAAATTAGAGCTAATGTGATAGTGAACACAATTCAAAAATATACAGGGCTTTTTACCAGAAATCTATAACCCACAAATACTTGCAATAGTCTATTTGCCTTTAGATACTAATTCAAAGGTTAGTATCTAAATGTTAGAATCTTAAAATGTTTTGAAGAAGAAAAAAACAGTTATCACCTGGAAGAAAATCTTACATGCAATTTACACACCAACAATAAAATTAAACAGGCTTCCCATTTTTGTTGTTACATAAGCACAAATAATGCAAAATAAGACTATGGCATAAAATTGAATTGAGCCACCAATATATCAAAGAAGAAATAAAAATATATACATATTTTTTAATAGTAAACAGTTAATAATAAACAGAAAGCATGAAAAAAAGAACAAGCCATTTGTCCTGAAATTATTTTCAATCTAGTGTCCTTTAAAAAACATTTACAAGAAGATAAATAAAACAGGACCTTGTCTTGCCTGGGAAACTAAATTATAATTTTCAACTTTTCAGTAAACCCCTTAAACATGGTGTGTGGGGTGGGGAATGGAATTCTAACACTTAAAAACATTTTGTTGTGGTTTCAAAGCTGCAATATTCTTCCTTTGTATCTTCAAAAGCAAACAACTGAAAGAACTGTACCTCAGAATTTATACAGAATACCTCCACTAGAATTGCGAAGTTGGAGGCGGCCATTTAGGTCACTGCGTCCCTGTTCAGTGAAGGAATCCAAATTAAAGCCTGGCTTTAAGTCTCAACTGCAATACAGCCCCTGAAGTGGATCATTCCACTCCCTTGGGTATTTCATTCCATTTATCAATTGTTTTCACTATTAATACACTTTTAACATTGAATTGAAATCTATCTTCTTGTAATAGATCCTCACATTCTGGAATAATACCAGGAGAATCACAATCGCAAATCTGTGTAACATATTTTCAGGAATCTGGGCAGTGTTATATGTCTAGTTTTTGCTTCTCAAAGCTTAACTAACTCGGGTCCTTCCCTCTCCTCATAGCAATTAGAATCAATTAGAATCTAGTCCCTAGTCGTCCCTGTTGCTTCTCCTTTCCTAAGTGATCCAGTTTCTCCAGAACTCCTTTAAAGTACAGAACTCGGCAACTGCTGTCTATTTTGGGATATAATAAAAATAACAAAATAATAAAAATAACAAAACACAAAATTAAATGTATTATTTGGAAACTATACTTTTTGCATTGATACCTGCCTCACGGCAGTGGCTCCAGCAGCCCTGTCCAACAGAACCCCGTGTGGCTGCTGAGCCGCTTCTGTTTAATTACAGCCACAATGAAGCAGGCCAACCGATGCGCCAGTGTCGCAGCCACAAGGTGAGTCTGGGGGTGGAGCTGCCCCACACTGGCTTACCTCAGGGCCCCCGAAACCAGGCAGCCATGCCCTGACACCTGCTTGGCTCACCGCAGCAGCACCAGCATACTGCTAGACTTCCTGCTTCATTGTGGCCGTGAGCAAGCAGAAATGGGGCAGTAGGGATGTGGGCTCCTGCTGCACATGGCTGCTGATACTGCCACTGTGAGGCACGGCAGGTGTCAGGCCTGGATGAACTGACTGTAGGAGTCCTGAAGTAAACTGGTGCAGGGCATGTGGGACAGCTCCACACATACACACCTGTGGCCATAGCACTGCAAGCACCAGACAGAATGACCGGCCAGCTGCGCAGGCTCTTAAGTAGGGCTTATTTTGGGGATACAATTTTTATTAGGCACATGTAAAAAACATGATAGGGCTTATTTTCGGGATAGGTTTTATTTTTGGGGAAACAAAAATACTATTGCCACTATCCAAGTTCTGAGATATCAATAATCTCATACACTATACATAACTGATACTGAGGGTATACACAGTGTTATGTACTTTCAGAACCTATGTAATATACTGCATAATTTGCCAATGCATTCAGAATAACATTTCATTACTATTTCTAGTTTTAATCAATGTAGGTTTTCACAATGTAGACTATTTACCCGAAACATCATAGAGTGGATATCCAAGTTCCTCATGTGCTAAGACCAGACCATTAGCAGCTGATTCTTCAGCACATGAACTGTTTCTTGACAATTCACAAGATGAATACATTGCTTCATATTGTTTAGTACAATCCTCTGCAGCCTCAGTATTGCCTGAAAGAGTACAAGAGCAATCAATGGGAAATAAAGTCTAGTAGTATCCCATCCTTATATAAAAAGCTAATGTTTGAGAACCTCTTGTGAGAGCGCAGTAATCCTGTCTCTTTAAGCACTCTCGGTAGACAGCACTGCAACCTTGGATATAAAAGCTGTGCTGAGATGCAGCTGGTGGTGTTATGTGGGAGCAAAGCCGTTAGATAAGAGATAATTGTCTCAAGGAGTAGGAGGAGTAGGACTTATAAGGAGTAGTTGGAGTAGCAGTAGTAGGAATAGTTGCAAATTCGATATAATTAAAAGAACCTGTGAGACCTCTAAGTACAAGATGCATCCACCAATTTTGGCTCCCCCCCCCCAATATTTTTATATAAATGACAGCTTAAAGGACTGTCAAGGATACTAGACAATAAGAACTACACAACCTTCTCTCTCTCTCTCCTTTTTACAACCCTGTAATCCTTTCTACATGTTCTTCATTCTTCAGATTACAGCTGTGAAACAACTCCAAAAGTTTGTTTCAAAAGACAAAAAAAGCAAACGGTGATTCAGTGATTTATATTTAGATCTTTTCTACAGATATTTGGAAACCACCAAGACAAAACACATAAGCCAAAATCCCCAAGGCACCAGTGAAAACACCAAAATTTTAAGTGAGCTCTGTAATCCCTTGGACATAGATTGTATCTCACCTTTATTACTTTATTAGTAATTCAAGGCAGCAAACACACCTAATATTCTTTCCTTTCTCCTGTTTTAACCACAACAACCCTGTGAAGTGGGTTGGCTAGGGAGAATGACTGGCCCAAAATCACATCCACTTGGTTTTTCATGCATAAGACAGGACGAAAATTCAGTCTCCTGTTTCCTAGTCCAGCACCTTAACTACTACAGCAAAGTTGGCTCTAGGCCAAGTATGAGCTACTTTATTAATTTTTTCACTGTGACAAAAAATATCAAACACAAAGGAAGTAACCATACTACTTAGTTTAATGGACCAATTAGAGGGAAGAAATATTTGCTATTCATGAATGTCTGCAAAATAAGGAAGGACATTATAGTGGTGATTTACATCATTTGAGTGATGGCACTGGACAAATGGTAGCATCTATCGATTTACATCATTATGATGGTGTCATTATACAACTCTCATAATCCACTATGTACATTTAAATTTTATCAACTACATATAAAGTTTGTTGCAGAGATCCAAAAAAATTATTCAGTTATTGATTAATTAGCTAATTAATTAATAAGTTAAAATTAAAACTAATTAATTAATTTTAAATTTAATTATGTTAACTTGCTTTGAGTCTGCTCACCGCAACGCTGGCTCTTTTTAAAGAAATAATTTAAAATATAATGGAAAAAAGAGATGCATGGCTCAATTATACAAATAACCACTCAGTCACCTTATAGAAAATGGGCAGCATTTATAAATAAATAAATATAAATAAATAAAAACAGTAAAAATGTACATGGAATCTTACCATTGTTCAGGAAATATAAAGTACAATTATATATATATTATATACATGTTATTCTTTTATAGTTTTTGAAGTTTTTAACAATTTATAATGATTTGTTTTATATTTATTGCTTTATTGGATTGTTGTACGCCGCCCAGAAACACTTTCAATGAGATGGGTGGCCATATAAATTTGATTAATAAATATTTCTATATTATCTCCTTAGCCTCTCATCACTCAGCAACAATTAGCCAAACTAATTCACATAAATACAACAAGACACTTAAGAGTCAGTAATCTCTTACTTAGCAGCTACTACATTTCAAATAACAAAATGAAGTTTATTCATAGTGCAAATACCTGATGATGAAATCAATGGCCTGATTCCATAATAAATTATTTACTAAGTTTCTCATTATTCTAAGGAAGTAGGAAGGATTGTACATGGCCCTCAGATCTCATAATCTTTTTGTTCATAGGGTCAAGTGTTCACTAAGGTGCAGAAATGAGAAAAAGATCAAGACAAAAGTGAGACAAGAAAAGAAATAGGAGAAGAAAGAGAAAGAATAAGTCAAGAGATCATTTCTGTACATTTAGCAACATGATCCCCTCTTAGCGCGATACTTGGTCATCACTGGGCCACTAACAGTCTTAAAAAAATTACTCTTTTCAAATATCTTAACTAACTTTTCCGAAGTTAATGCCTCATGTTAGATGCCATTGGCATTCAGTAGCTATCACAGGCTGTTCAAGAACAAGATTTGCTTCTCACTACTAAATTCTGATATCAGTGTTACATCTAGAATTCAAAACTAAGAAAGGAATTAAGAAGCATTTAGATATATCAACCTGACATCTTACCTTCTGTACAATTACCCTGCACAGCTGCTGCCTCTTGCCATGATTGCTCAGTGCCGTTAGTTACTGCTGCAGCTTCTGGGTTTCCCTGCATGCTTTCTTGCCATACCTTTGCATTAGGATTTAAGCTGGCACCTTTCGAGGTTACCTGCTGAGAAAACAGAAGATATGCATTAGAAAATAATAAAAATTTCAGAAAACTACTTTGGATTGTTTTTATTGCTCTTTGCTGTTCAATCATTCTACTCAGGCAATCTACAGTTTAATAAATACACTTGTGATTTATCATTGCATGCAATTGAGTAAATTTAGGTTCCATGTTATTCCTCAATCTCAAAGCACTCAGTTTAGAGTATGAAATACTGTAAAGTTCTTCTGGTCATTCAACCATCTGCACATGTCAGGTTTTACTGTTGTCATGCAGTAAAGCCTGGTTCTTCAAAGATTTTAGGGTGTCGTTCCCCCCTCCCCCGCAATCTTGCTTACAGCCTTTTCACTCTCTTTTGTGAAAGCCCAAACCTTATACACTGAAATAATACTTTCCTGAACAAAATCACATCTCAAAATACAACACAAGAAAAGCCTCTTTATTAAGGCAGCATAACGATACTAAACAAGCACTGACCATCTTGCCACAGAGAAGCACAAGCCAGAGAATAAGGAAGTTGAATTTCCAGAGTCTAGCCTTCTGGAGTCTCTCTAGCATCAAGGAGTAGTTTTAGTACCATCCCCTGTCCATAGAACAGAAAAAAATAGGACATAAGGAAACAGTTTGGATGGCCATTAATATACTTTTGCTCCTATACAAGTTCAAAAATTGTAACAGCTGTTAGTTTTGCAACTAATAAACTACCTACACAATTTGTCCTAAAATCTCTCCATTATGATATTTGAAGGAGTTATTTTGAAAAAGTAACCCATGCTTAGATTGTATTTAAAATTGAGTTTCATCTATATTTTCCCTTAACATTTGCCCCAAAAACATTCTTAAAAAATGAAATTAATGTGTAAAACTTTAAAACAAGACTTTTCTCCACATTAATTCCACAAGAATCAACTAATTAATTAACCTAGGACAGCAAAAAAACAAACAAACCAGAACTTAATTAGTGCATCCTTGTTTCATAACATTAGTTTCCTGAAGCACCTGTGTTTCTGATCAAACAGAAGTTTCTACAAACTGTGTTACTACTATAAAACCCGATTTAATTGGCTAATGTACAAAGAAGTGCATTCCAAAGGCAGAAATTCACATATAAATGACTGGCATGGAAAACAATGCTATTTAGTCATTATATTTTAAGTACAAAGTATAACAAGTGCTCCACATAAGAATTCCAATACTCCTAAAAAGAGTAGGAGTAAAATAAATATTTGCTGAGTATTCCTCAGGAATAGAACTAAGTATAGCTTTTTTTGCAGGATTCATTTAGTTCTGGATTCTGCAATATGACTGACATTGCCCATGTATCATTCAGTATTAGAAAAAGTATATTTTACTGTAATTATAGAAATTGGATGCACATATAATAAAAGTAAAACACCAGCCTCAAGTATATTAAAGTTTTGGCTATATACAGGCCAATGGGCATTCTTAAAAATAAAATAGAATTTTAATTATGGGCATGCCATGATTTTGAACAATTCAGTGAATCCCTACCAACGGCATTGCTAATTATCATTCTGAAATACTTTTATTTTTAAAAGAGCTATCCTAATCCACAATCTTACAAGTGAGTAAATAATAATGCTATAAGGGTGACTACTGTATATATTTCTAATGACTGGTAGTTTTTTATATTTGGCAGGACTTTCTTATACTACTACTTTTTGAGGGTTTGAAATAATTTATAAGAATAAACATCTGTTTAACTGTAAATTAAATTGTTTACTAACAATAATAACCTTTAATGAATAAACTCAAACCATAATTAAAATCATGGTTTCATTGTATCAATTTCCTGCTTCCTTTAGCAATCCCAAATTTTCATATATAAGATTCAGCTGAAATCTAAAGCAACACTATAGCTTACTTTTACAATGTGCTGACAACTCATTAGTGAGCAGCCTTGAAAACAAAAAATAGTGTGGTATGTCCAAGTATTCAATAGTTTGGATTAAGAACCTGTTACACAAGGCTATCTTTCAGTGAAAATATTTCATAATATAGCTCCTATTTTTATGCGGTCTATATCAGCCTATAATACTTTCCCCTTTTTAAATATTTAAATTATTTCAAAAATTTAAAAGTGTGAATGCAGAATTCATATAGCTTATACAGTAATAGAACATGAAGAAATGTATCCCCACTCAACAAATCAAGCAGATGTGGAGACCATGTCTATCAAGAAGACTACCAAAGCCACAACTCTCTCAAAAGCAATACACAACAGAATGATCTGTTATAATAATCCTAAAATTCCATCCTTGAATCACCTATGTCACCAATAAGTACTGCATGTTTTTAAAAATGGACATCTAATTCAGCTCTAGCTCTAGACATGCTTATTAGACAAGTAACCCCTTTGGACATAACTGATTCTGAATAAATACAGATAGTCCTTAATCTGTGTTCACAATTGGGACTGGAACATTAATTTTAATATACTGAAATTCATCATACCCTCCAGATGATTTCTTAACAAAAAAAAAACAACAATACTTTTCTACCTATAATTCCTCTGTTGTTGCTATAAATAGTATTTTAAAAGCACAACTATCTTCATAACAAAAACACTATTGGTTGATAAATTATTAGACAACCATGTGTGAATCAGGTCAATGGCTTGTTCACACTGTTGTTTCTTCATTAAGTCACAAACGTTTGGAAATGGAACAATCGTATTCTTATATCAATTATAAAAAATTGCCTAAGTTGCTGTGGGGAATAGATTTACAGCCACAATTGAGCCCAAAATTTCTGTTTGCAAAACAAGACAGGTGCTAAGCAAGTTTTGCCCCATTTTACAACCTTTCTTGCCATAGTTGTTAAGTGAATCACTGCAGTTATTAAGTTAATAATACAGCTATAAAGTGAATCTGATTTCCCCATTGACGTTGCTTGTCAGAGGGTTACAAAAGGTGATCACATGATCCTGGGACATATGCAACTGTCATACATACATACCAGTTGCCAAGCGTCTGAATTTTGATCATGACCATAGGGATGCTGCAATGATAGTGTAAAAAATTGTCGTAGGTCGTTTTTTTCAGTGCCACTGTAACTTTGAACGGACACTAAATGAAAGGCGGTAAGTCAAGAACTATCTGTATAGGTAAAGTTTTAGAACTAGAATGAACTCATCCTATGTGTGTTCTTGAGGCCCACAAAAGAAGAATAACAGAATCAATCATCCAATCATACTTTTAAACAAAGCATGATGATCACACACATATTTTTGCTTTAATTCTAGGCAGATTTAAGTAATGCTTTATCTGACATCCACATCTCATAAGAGACTTGACACATCATTTAGGTGATCATTATCAGCCCAAATAATCAAGAAATGCAAGTTGTTTAATATTGGTGCACCAAACTTTAATTTTGACCAGAAAATCCATCATTCGCCTTCATACTTTCAGTTCTGGTGGTAATAAATCACAACCTGGAAATATTCATCAGCATTTCCCAATATGGCTCAGGCAATGCCAGCCCTTAATTATCATAAAATCAAAAGCTACATCTTAGATAAATTCTATACGCTGTAAGACAAAAGCATCAACAAACTTTGGTACTGGACTTAAGCTAGTTAACGCTCAAATATTTTCTGAGAGGATTTATGGGCAATAGTTAATGTTTGGAGACATTCTAAATTGTATTTAGTGATCTATCTCGATTGCTATAACAATGATCACATCTGTTTCATGGATAAATTGCAACAAAGGAAGGAAAGATATATGTCAAATATTAGTGGGTTTAAAAATTAGTTAATGTCTGCTTAGGAGAATCAACTTTATTCACTATCAGGTTAGTTATGATACATAATATTCAACTGCGGAAAACTAATTTGAACTTTCCTAGAAAAGGCAGAGTTAAACAAAATATTTTATTTAGAAAATTCAAAGGCATTCTCAGGTTGTATGGACAAAACTCAAATCCAGCTTTGTCGACACTAAAAGATTTAAATATCTAACTTTAACAACACAGAGTATTTTATTTAAAAACTCAGTTAAACAAACTAGTTGCATCACCGACAATAAAGGGTTGACTTTTAACTCAGCAATTCAGTTAATATTTAAAGTGCAAGATTTAATATTGCCTTCGAAGGACTATAGGCAAGAGTGCATGTATGTTTTCTTCCATTATAATTGCCAAGTATGACAAAATTTACTTATAATACCTGCTCTTCAAACCTATCAGTGTATTTTAAGCAATTTGCACAAAGAATTCAATCACTCAGCAACAAGAAATGTTCTTGACTTAACAGCTCTAGTAAACTGTTTTACATTTTCTTTCCAGATTATTTTTCTATAGACAGCAAATAAACAGCAAAAGAGCTGTTTTGAATCTTTTATGATCCAGCATCCTTGTTCTCCAAAATGTCTAGCATAATGTTGATGAGACAGCCACAAAAACAACATGAGAAACAGCATTTTCTATTGTTCTTTTTCAGTATTAAAATTCAAGATGAGCTAAATCATCTATATTAATGCTGATGCAGCATACAGATTTTTTAAATAACTTTAATTTTAATTCAACACCATGAGCACATTTCTTGTACCATTCCAAAATCTACAGGGTTTTTTTTAATTTTTTAAATAACTTTAATTTTAATTCAACACCATGAGCACATTTCTTGTACCATTCCAAAATCTACAGGGGGGGGATCATAAAACTCTTCCAAGTTTGAGTTAAAAGAAATATTAACAGGGTACCACCACCCTATCACAATCTCTATAAAACTTCTTGAACGAATTTTTTTCTGGGGAATATAGTTACAAGACCAGGAAAATGCTCAATTACTAGGCAACTATGTATGTATTGACTTAAGCTTTAAGATGAAGCTGTAAGATAACTGTATAGTCCACAAAAGGCCACAAACTGTATCTTCCTTCCTTCAACTACAGAGCTGCTAGTCACAGCAGAGAAAAGACAACCATGGAATTCAGGATTCAAAGCTAAGGTGGCCACATTCAAAGTAAAACTAATCCAGAATTGCTATGAATTATCTCTGCATTACTCCTCCAATAGCAAAAGCCACTAAAGCCAGCCAGAAAATAATGCCAATTTTTTTTGTTCAGGATTTATAATTTTGTTCCTTCTAATCCAAAGCACTGGTTCAATCTAACTGGAAGTATTTATCTCCTCTAATCCACAGTTTGTGTAATATTCCTATTGCACAGGTCCATTATCTACAACATATAAACCAGAATTCTCAACAATTCTGGCATACTGCTGTGGCCAATGTTCTAATTCAATCTGTACTATAGCAAAATGTTATGTGAAAGAGCCAATATAATTTTATTCAACTCTGTCAAACAGAACTGAATAATGACAACTCATAAATACCATCATTTAGATTTCAATACTCTGATTCCAAGCTTGCACTCTTAAAAGCTCTCCAGAAAAAAGCCTTACTTGTAAAAAAAGCATATTTATAATTGTAGTCAAGTTTCTCAGAATTGTTACAGATCTTTAAAAATGAAAAAAAAAATTTTACATATTACAAAAAGCTACTGCACCTCAGGCTAATAGTAAAAATATAGCATTACAAGTTTTCTAACAGCTGTAGTCAAAAGATCAGGATAAGTGTCTGCTTATATCTGTATGCCTTTTCTTGCCTTGGGAATATTTATCTTCACCTTCTTTTAAAAAAGGATTAAGTTGCAAACTTTGAAAATAATCTTAATAGTAATAAATGATGAGTCATGGCACATCGGGATATAGTTCTCTGTAAGGACTATAACAGCAGGATCAGTTATTCCTCCAGTTATCCCCATATTAAATGATTACACATATTTCACTAGAATAATATAAAAGTATTTTATTGCTAATAATTATTACTCCATCTGATTTATTGTAGATACCTTTGTAAATTAGACTCTCACTTTATATTTTTTTTATACATAAAAGTCCTATTTCTTTGATATTTATTGATTTAAGATGAAATCCTATATTCACTTACCTAGACTACTGCCCAAATGAATTCAATGGGCCTTGCTTCAGAGCAAGCATATTTAGGTGCAGTTGACATTTTGCATACCTTGAATATAATAAGGTGACAAACGTAATGTCATTTCATGTTAAGTCGGCATGCGTCTATTTCTCACAGCCAAGGTAATCTACCCATCGAGAATACATTTCAGTTATAGGTTTGATGTTAGGGGGGGGAATTGCAATATAATTATATATATAACTATATATAAAACTATATATAAAACTATATATAACTGTATATAACTATAACTATCAATTAGTTTGCAGAACAAGCTATCAAAGCATAAATCTTTTCCTATGTGTTATTTCCCAGAATCAGTCTCATGCACATTTATGAATAAAACTTCATACCTTTTAAGCCTGTTCTATAAAATAGACAACTCCAAACAAGTATTTTATTTTAAAAATGATTTTTAACTAAGTAATTATCTTAAACTGCTTTCTCTATTGGAACTTCACTGTAGTATAAAAACTTTTCCATATGTTGCAATGTATATGGAATTAAAAAGGTGAAACTGTGTTGCTCAGTTAAAACGAGTATTATGAAGCTCCTCCTTCAGCAATTTCTGAAGGATAGAAATAGTTTAAAAATCCAGCCTTAAAAGCCAGGTTAGCACCAAAAACCGACACCACTTTCCTCTTAAAAGCTCTGTTTATATGGGCACAGTTAAACCAGTGCCACGTTGCTAAGTTACAGCTTTACTAGTCTGACATTTCTACAATAAGAACAATACAATCTGGAATCTACTCAAAGCATTAGCCAGGCAAGGGAAAAAGAAAGCCAGCAGTCAGCTGACTATATATTGTACTCCTGCCATGTGCCTGCAGTTTTTTTTTAAGAGAGAGAGAGAAGTTGGAAGTGGATGACCTCCCACGTATTATTTTTTTAAATTTATTTTAACAAGAGGCAAGATGGGAAATAGGGAGGCAGAAAACTGCTTCCAAAACGTTTCTTCCTCCTCGGCGCTGGCCTCAGATATGCGTGTAACCTTCACACGTGCCCGGCCATGTTCCAAGCAGCAGCCATCAGGGAAAACTTTTACGAAAGGTCATTGCGACGTATTTCATGGCCTTCTCCTCTCGCCCAGACTCTTTTCCACCCCCGCACCCACCCCGAGGAATAGACAGCAGCAGCCAACACAACTCGTCCACGAACGCACAAAGGCTCCTCGGTACGGTCCCCTGAATTGCGCTCCCCCTTAGGCCTGCTTCACCTTTACGCGGCAAGCCACGCTTCCACATCCTGTCCCCTTCGCCCACACGAGCGAGGTTCCCGGCCCCAGTTCACAGGCCTTCCTGGGCCGCTCACGAAGCTTGACCTTGGGAGGCCCACCCACTGGCCCAGCGTGTCCGATTGGCGCTTGGAACCCGAAACACGCTTCGCTCCATTACCCGCCGGCGGCCGCGTGATTCTCCTCCTCCTGCTGCTGCTCCCATGGCGCACCATGGCGGGCAAGTGCGCCGGGAGCGCCGTCCCTTCCAACCTCCCTTCCTTCCCGCCTGGAGATTCCCCCCCCCCACCCAACACACACAAAAAAAAACCGCTCCCCACCGGCGCCCACGCGTGCGAGGGGGCTATTTGCTGTGTCAGCCCCCATCCCCCCCCCTCAGCCGGGCGGCGAGCGGGCTAGCGCGCGCCGCCTGGCGAGTCACGTGGCTCAACCCCCCACTCACCTCCATGAAGAGCAGCATCTTTTTCCTCCAGCCTTCCCCCCGGCCAGTCTTTGACCCTCCCGACCCCGACCGAAGCCCCTGAGGCGAGCCGCCGAGGTCGTCTTCCTCCACCACTGCCGGCAACGAAAGCCTGACTCCGCGCAAAAAGACGCGAGCTCCGCCTCCTCCGGCCTCCTTCTCCTTCCTGCCGCCGCTATCACTCCATTCACCACCAGGGCCGAGCCCCAGCAGCCGCCGCCGCCACCGCCACACGCAACCCTTTCCCCCCCTCCCCTTCCGGGGCAATTTCCACAAATACTTCCGGGCTACGTGCTGCTCACTGACAAGCCTTAGGGAAATGACCCTCTGGTGACAAGCGAGCGTGGTAGCGGCAGAATGTACCATTAGCTGAAATGGGGAGGGAGTGCCATTCTCCACCTGTTCTTCGCAGGAACCATTCTTTTTGTCCGTAGGGAGCGTCGTATTGCAGGAATGTGAAAAACACCTGCAAGATACGCGAGCCGCCTTATTGTACCCAGCCAATCCTGAAAATCTATCTTGTACTGTCTCCGCGTTATTTTATTTTGGCTAAACTAAACTCACGCCTGAGTACTTTAATCCAGCTAAATTTTCGCAAGCGTAGGTGGTTTTTGTTTTGTTTTTTTAAGCTCAGAGCTTGTAGGACGACTTTGTAAAATGCTTCTTTTTACGGTACTTTCCTTCGGTCATTCCAGTATGCTAGAATTAAAGTTTTGTAGCATCTTGAAAACTAAGAAAGCTATTATTTTAACTGCTATGTGTAACCTGTTTTTCTGGGAGCGGGGGCGGAGGGGGAGTGCTGTTTATCTTGATCACGTAATTATTTGATGAAGGCGCCCTTTTCCGTAAATTTCATTGCACTGAAGTTATAGAACTTAGTGTCTGGAATTAAAGAAAACAAAACTGAAATCTATTCCATATTTCTACTAGTCTATTACATAGTAGGTATAGAGAGGCAGAGGGACATAAGTAGAAAAAAATCTATTTGATACAAGCAAGTATCAAACTTTTGATTAATCTTTGTCACCCAACATTTCCATGATCTTTTCATAGTACTTTTCCTGACCACTATGCTTTGTTTTGATATGATATACTATAGTACAAGAGCCATGCTAATGAACAAGGAATTCAGGATTTCCCCAATATTTTCTGAGATTTTTATTATTCACCTTTATGTTTGCTGGCAGAAAATGTTGTAAACAACTTTCCTGCATTGTATCTTCCGCACAAATAATTTTTGGATTTGATATAATAGTTATTCTGATCATGGTGTTCTCGTATGTGCAATGCTCCATGGATTTTTTAAAAATAAAATCGGCAAAAGATAAAAATACAAAAAAGGGAGCTGGGAAAAGGGGAGGTTAAAAAAGCAAAATCAGGAGGAAAGGGAAAAAAAACCTAATAGCTTCCACTTTTCTTTGGTACAAATACAGACATAAAATACATTAACCTCTTACTCTAAAATCAACAATACACAATATTTTTATAATTGTAATTGTGAAAACCCCAAATTAAAATTTAATTTACTTAAGTTTCCAGCAAGAAGTTCAACAGTGGTTGAACAGATAGGACAGATAGATAGATGTTCATTCTATTTTTTGTGAAGCTGAAATTCTGTGCTGCAGGAGATTTGTAAACTTTCCCACTTATTCAAATTTGTATAAATAAATCATGAACAATAAATAGGGCCTGGTGGCTCAGCAAACTAAGCACTGTGATTAAAAAACCAGCTGCCTGCAATTACTGTAAGTTCAAATCTCACCAGGCTCAAGGTTGACTCAGCCTTCCATCCTTTCTAAAGTAGGTAAATTGACGACCCAGGTTGTGGGGGCAATAAGCTAACTTTGAATAAAATATACAGAAGTATGAAGGCTATTGCTTAACGCATTGTAAGCTGCCCTGAGTCTCCAGAGAAGGGGGCATATAAATCAATTTTTTTAAAAAAAATACTATTTTATTTCTCAACTGTGCAGCACCAGGGTTTGATTCAATTATAATAGATTAAATAAGAGAAGATTGGACAATTTTATTAATTTCTGTTATTTGGGGGAGGAGATTAATGTAGACAACAACATGTTTGGCTCATGAGATGTTGAGAAAGAAGATAATAGAATAGAATTCTTTATTGGCCAAGTGTGATTGGACACACAAGGATATGTAGTACTGTGAGCATACTGACACACTTAAAAATGAAATTCTGTTACCTGCTTACAAAAGACACACATATACACATGCTATATACATACATATATATATATTTACGCCCATACATATAAACTATCTATTTTTCCAAGTCATGGAATAAAATATCCCAAATTGTCCAAGTTGTGAGTAAAAAAAAATCCTCCAAGTAGTTCTTTGATTCTCTGTCTCGCAGTAAACATGCAATAACAAATTAATCAATTATCAACATTACCATTCTATCTATGACAGATGCATCAAATCGGCTGCCTGCTATGCAAAAGTTATAACATTAAATATTTTGTAACATTTGATAATGATTTAGACTGTCAATTCAAGTTTGGAGAAATAATGCCAGGATTGAAAAGGGATTCTGTTCAGTGCCTATATATATATATAAAAGTGAAAACCACTCGCACATTAATCATGAAATCTCCAGAATCATAAAGCCTACAAACTTGAAATTTACCATGTATGTTCCTCTTGGCTTCTAGGTGCTCACTAAGAAAGAATTTTTCAAAATGACCATCCGAGCATTAGTATTTCCTATATTATTATAACACACTCTGATGCTAATTAGTTAGACATTCTACTCCCCCTCTCAACTTGAAAATAACAAGAGAGAATGGGATAGCATAGGACAGGCTTCTGAGGAGCAAGCCTCATGAAGAAAAGGGGCTAGAAAGCTGAGGGAGAAAAGGGGAGGGGAGAGGATCTACCGGGCCAGCCTGTTGGAGAGAAGGGGATAGAGAGGAGAGGCTTCTGTGTGGCAAGCCTGAGGGAAGGAGAGAGGAGAGCCTGATTGTTACTAATTAATTTTCAAACTCTTAAGTGTCGATTTATCAAGCCCAATTGCATAGTTTCGTAGCAGAGCACGGATATTCAGCTAGTATATTTCAATATTTTCAAAATGTCTAGCTAAACTGAGGATAAACTTGAAATGCTCAACTACTACTATATATTAATGAAGCACTGCATTGCTGCTTTCCTTCCAAAGGTCTGATATATGGTGGGACATGTTGGCAATGAAACTTCCTATTCAATATGTAGAATTATGAGTTTCTTTTCCCTGAAGCTTCTTTATATGCAAATGTTTGTTGCTTGCTTAGTGACATCATGGATTAGAAGCCATGGAATGGCAACGGAGACATCAATTCTATAAACAGAATCTGCTCCTCTCCTCTCTGGGTGATTTTCCATTTAACTGTAAAAAAACATATATTTTTTGAAATGTAAATCTCTTTGTTTTCACCCATCCACTTACCTACCAACACAAATTATGTGATAAAGAGTACAGGAGGCTTATCTGGCTCATTCTGTGCAGTAATCATGCATTTCCAAAGATTTGTTGCATGGGAAAATCTACCATCCTTGACTTCAAAATCTGATGGCTTTGAATCTTCATCATCATCGAAATCAGGAAGTGTGAGTGGACATGCATCAGAAGGTCTTACTGTGCCCAAAATTACAACCACCAAAAAAGAAACCATGCCAGTTGAAATTCCTATTCCTGTAAGGCGTGTTTTGGATAAAATTGACGTGGAACAACTGGAACGAGCCAAGAAGGTAGGCACCGAAAATGTAGCACCTTGCCCCGGAAAAGGACAATTAAATTTGCATAACTCTTCACAATAGCATCTAGGTTTGCCTCATAGATTCATGACTATCAATTGCATATTCTCAGAGCACAAATCAGTAAGAGTTTTACCATTAGGCAAAATATAATCTGATTTTGGTCATTAATGAAGGGAAAGAAATGGTAAACTCTTAAAACTTTATTGTTGCAGTACTATAATCTGCTTTTAAACCACTATCATCACCTTTATACTTTTGGGAAGAGAAGTCGCAAATGTATCTACATCTACATCTCCCAGATACAGAGAAAACATCTTATAGGGATTTACTATCTCGGGGGAACATCTGATTTGACTTGAATACTAGAAAATGCAGTTTGAGGAGAGTAGCATTTGTTGTTCCCCCTCAAATATCCCAGTGTTTTGGTTCAGCCTTGTTGAGCATCTCCAACCATCTCTGAAAGGTAGAAAGAAGGAAAATACTAATTTATTCCACAAATAAATGCTGAAACACCCACATTAAGCTCTTTCATCATGAAAAATACTATTTATTATTGAATCCCTGAATGAAAAAAGAAAGCACAATGCCTTCCTCTTGCTAGTAAGCAGAGTCTACGTCCTGTTTTGGGGTATTCTTTTTACAATGCGAGGGGAGGAGAGAAAAGATGCTTCAAGGAAATCTAGAAGAGTTTCTACTTATGTTCTTTTTTCCAAGGTAATCATTTCTGAATCTGGAGGTTTTACATTGTTTGATTAATACTTGCAGAAATGGATAGGCCTATCTTTTATGAATTTGCTCGTTTTAAAATCTAAGAGACTTTCACTATTATTTAACATTTCTTTAAAAATTCACATACATTTCTATCCCCTTTCTTCATAGGACACAAAGCAGGTAGCATACCAACTAAAGTATTACAGTAAGATCACATTCACACATCTAGAAATTTCCCAGAATTTTAACAGGAGACTGAAAGAGCTCCAAAACTAAGAAGTGGTTTAGGCAGCTGAGTTGGGAATTCCTGTAACAATGCAATACACTACTTTTCTCTGCAAATATGTTCTGCTCTTACAGGAGATTTCTAAAAAACTCTTTCGCATTCTGGAGAATGTGAATCGAGCTTATGAGCGCTATAAAAAAGATGATGGCATCGATCCAAAATTAGAAAAGGAATATAACGCCATATTAACATGGGAGGAGAAAAGCCGTCGATCTCACTTCCTAGATGACATTGATGATGTGCTAAATGTAAACATGGACAAATTACTGGAATTGCGCCTAGTACTGGACTCGTTAAAAGAATGCAGTAAGTTCTGTAACACCAACAGTGGGAAGGGATACTCTGACAAAATTCTATCTCATAGAAAAGTTGTTTTTTTTCAAAAGAAAGAGTTTTGAGAATCTGATCCAGTAGATGCTGGATCTGATACTGTAGAAGATGAGAATCTACTACTGTTTAATTAGGTATACTTATATAATGCATATGAAGCAGGGTTGGGTTCTACTTACCTTTACTACCAGTTCCCTTTGTTCGCGTGCGTGCCTTGCTTCTGCGCATGCTCAGATCGCCAATGATGACATCAGGGGCAGTGGGCGGGGCTTCCCCCCGGTTTTACTTGTTAAAGAAACTTGCAAACTGGTCCAAACTGGGGGCAACCCACCACTGATGTGAAGCCTACGTTTAGCTAACATTTAATAGGAATCTAAATTCTAACACAATGGTCTTAATTTTCTATACCTTACATCCCACCAATTGTCCTATCAAAGTAATTGGATCTTCCAACAATTGAAAGAAAAAGTCATTTTTTTTCCTTGGAAGGATATGCATGCATTTACACACATTCTGCTATTAATTTATCAGTTATACCATTTTTTCGTTATTTCATTAAACTTTCATTGGTTTTTAGTTTATCAGGTAGGCTCATCGAATCTATTTACCTCTGTATCCTCATTCTGTGAAAAAGACTTGTGACCTCCTGCCAGCTTCCCCATTTACTTTGCTTGTGGGAAGCCAGCAGGGAAGGTGATAAATGGTGATCACATGACTCCAGAACCGCCCCTGTGAGTTGTTTACCAAATGCCCAAATTGCAGTCCTATGGCCACAGGGATGCTGCAGTGGCTGCAACTTTAAGGACTGATCCTAAGTCTCCTTGTTCAGCACTGTTGGAACTTTAAACAGTTGCTGAATGAGTATTGTAACCCAAGAAATGCCTATAATTAGGATAAACTGATTTTTAAAAAACAATTTACCGTATTTTCCGGCGTATAAGACGACTGGGCGTATAAGACGACCCTCCTCAGAGCCATTTAAGGCTTGTCAGAGCCTTATGGGCTGGTCTGCCTGGTTACAGGAGAATGAGACCCGGCGTATAAGACGACCCCCGACTTTTGAGAAGATTTTTGTGTGTTAGAAAGTAGTCTTATACGCAGTAAAATACAGTACTTTCTTATAATAAGCTAAATGCAATAAATTTTTGATTGCTATCTCTCCGACTTGGAACGCTATAGCTACTAATTATTTGGCAAGATTCTGGGATCTGCTTAAGTTTTAAATCAAGGACATTTTCCTGTTGGTCTTTCCTTGGCAAAGGAAGGGATGGGGTGGGCAGCGCATAGCCTTCAGCAATTATTTTGTGTCACAGTCACAATACTAACCCTAACCCTCAAATAGAACAAGGTCAATTATAAAAAGTCTTGGGGCATCCAACCAATATTCCAGCATGCAAAACTAACTTGTGAACCATTTTTCTGCTTTATGTGTAACAGGTAAAAAAAAGTCTTGGTTTCATATAAAATAATCTGATATGCATTAAAAACAGTAAATTGCTGTATTGCTTAATTTAATATTCATAAGTTAACTATTTCCCTACCTACCATGTGATGCTTCTTCCATGAGATAATGTCTAATCTAAGCCCATCGTTATATAGATAGTCCTCACTTAATGTCCATTTGTTCATTTTAGTTTATATACTACCAGCCATACAATTGCACCGCAAAATAGAACAATTAAAATATAATAATAAAAGAATACATTCAGAGCCCCTCTTTGAGGGTGATGGTGGTACAGAAATGTGAAAAATAAATGTAAATGTAAATGTAAAAAGATAGCGAAAAACAAACATAATTGAAAAATTCATCTAACTTTCATACAGGAGAGGCTTGGTTTTAAAGAGATGGTTTCAATTGGATATAATTGGCGTAATCTCTGTTAAATTTCCCAAGGAAAGTATTCCAGAATATAGGCTCTTATCAGTGGGAATGCCTGCTAGCAACTAACCGCAAGCTTACTGACTTAAACTTCAGGATAATTTTTCATCCTTCACCCCTCCCTCTACTCTAATGTGGTAGAGAAGTTAAAGATAGTGGACTAGTATTCAGATTTGGTATCCTCACTTATGGAAACTTTCTGGGTGATTCTGAATCAGTAACTCTCTCTTAGATAAGGCTTCCTCCCCTTCCTCCTAGAAAGGCTCTGGAGCCTGGGGAAAGAAAAAAAATGGGCCTTCCCCACCTTCCCACCCCGCAAGGCCCTCTAGAGGCAGGAAACAGACTGTTTCCCTACTTCCAGCAGGCCCAGAAGGCCCGAAAATCAGTTGGCTGGTGCGCACATGTGTGCCGGAGCTGAGCTTGCGTGCCCATCGATACGGCTACGCGTGCTACCTGTGGCACGTGTGCCATAGGTTCACCATCACAGCTCTATAGAATATTTTCCTAAGGAAGAATTTCAATGTTATTTAAGAAGGATCTTTCTTCCATCCCGTTTGAGTTTAAAATTTCTCTCTAGGTGGAATGCTGAAAAAAGTTGAATCACAAGAAAAACTAATTCCCAGGGAAGAAATAATCGAGAAAATGGAGTGGGATCTCTTGAAATTTATTGAAAAAATTGAAGAAAACGTTCGACGTTTGATCAAGCTATTCCAGCCACTCTTTGCAGAGAAAATGAAGGCACGACGGAAATCAGGTACCTAAAAAAAAGTAGTGGGTTCACTAGAAGCCATACTTTTGGCTTAATTACAAAATATATCTGAGATCAATCATCTGGCAAAGATCAGCCACAAAAGACCCAATGTCAGAAGCAGAATCAATCTCTAAACCACTGTCAGCATTTGCAAATTGCTAGGGAAGATGTACATTTCATTCACCTTTGTGTGACTGATGTCTTTTTAATCACTATACAAATCCTACTCACCTGGTTCCAGTTTTTATCGTTTGTGCAGTTTTACCAGCTGTGTCCCAAGTCTATTGTTTAGCAGTGTTTGTAAGCTGATTTTGAAGAGCTTTTTTCCCCATTACTACTGCTACTACTACTACTACTACTACTACTACTACTACTACTACTATCATCATCATCATCATCATCATCATCAAATTTCTTTGCCACCCATCTCACAGTTTGAGACGACTCTGAGTTTCTTTTGTTTTCTAAATACAGTCAGGTTCAGAAATATTGGGACATCGACACAATTCTAATATCTTTGGCTCTATACACTACCACAATGGAGTTGGAATGAAACAAACACAATGTGCTTTAACTGCAGACTGTCATCTTTAATTTGAGGGGATGTACATCCAACTCAGGTGAATGGTGTAGGACTTACAGCAGTTTGCATGTGTGCCTCCCACTTGTTAAGGGACCAAAGGTAATGGGACAGAATAATAATCATAAATCAAACTTTCCCTTCTTAATATTTGGTTGCAAATTCTTTGCAGTCAATCACAGCCTGAAGTCTGGAACGCATAGATATCACCAGACGCTGGGTTTCATCCCTGGTGATGCTCTGCCAGGCCTCTACTGCAACTGTCTTCAGTTCCTTCTTGTTCTTGGGGCATTTTCCCTTCAGTTTTATCTTCAGCAAGTGAAATGCATGCTCAATGGGATTCAGGTCAGGTGATTGACTTGGCCATTGCATAACATTCCACTTCTGTCCCTTCAAAAACTCTTTGGTTGCTTTTGCAGTATGCTTTGGGTCATTGTCCATCTGCATTGTGAAGCGCCGTCCAATGAGTCCTGCAGCATTTGGCTGAATGTGAGCAGATAATATTGCCCAAAACACTTCAGAATTCATCCTGCTGCTTTTGTCAGCAGTCATATCATCAATAAATACAATAGAACAAGTTCCATTGGCAGCCATACATGCCCACGCCATGACACTACCACCACCATGCTTCACTGATGAGGTGGTATACTTAGGATCATGAGCAGCTCCATTCCTTCTCCATACTCTTCTCTTCCCATCACTCTAGTACAAGTTGATCTTGGTCTCATCTGTCCATAGGATCTTGTTCCGGAACTGTGAAGGCTTTGTTAGATGTTGTTTGGCAAACTCTAATCTGGCCTTCCTGTTTTTGAGGCTCACCAATGGTTTACATCTTGTGGTGAACCCTCTGTATTCACTCTGGTGAAGTCTTCTCTTGATTGTTGACTTTGACACACATACACCTACCCCCTGGAGAGTGTTCTTGATCTGGCCAACTGTTGTGAAAGGTGTTTTCTTCACCAGGGAAAGAATTCTTTGGTCATCCACCACAGTTGTTTTCTGTAGTCTTCCGGATCTTTTGGTGTTGCTGAGCTCACCGGTGTGTTTCTTCTTTTTGAGAATGTTCCAAACAGTTGTTTTGGCCATGCCTAATGTTCTTGCTATCCCTCTGATGGGTTTGTTTTGTTTCTTCAGCCTAATGATGGCTTGCTTCACTGATAGTGACAGCTCTTTGGATCTCATCTTGAGAGTTGACAGCAACAGATTCCAAATGCAAATAGCACGCTTGAAATGAACTCTGCACATTGTTCACTTTTATCTGCACATTGAAATTGCACATTGCACATTTTATCTGCACATTGAAATTGGGGTAATGAGGGAATATCATACACCTGGCCATGGAATAGCTGAGAAGACAATTGTCCCATTACCTTTGGTCCCTTAACAAGTGGGAGGCACATATGCAAACTGCTGTAAGTCCTACATTGTTCACCTGAGTTGGATGTACATCCCCTCAAATTAAAGATGACAGTCTGCAGTTAAAGTACATTGTGTTTATTTCATTTCAACTCCATTGTGGTGGTGTATAGAGCCAAAGATGTTAGAATTGTGTCGATGTCCCAATATTTCTGGACCTGACTGTATATCTAATAGGGATTCCCTGACCATATTCTTGTACAATTTATGTTACAGACATAAGTAGAATTAGTTGTAATATTCTTCTTGACATATGAGATGGTTTATTAATATAATCTTATAGTAATAACATTTAAAAATTTCTGGTCTTGATCTTCTATCTCTCAATTTAATTTTACATTATTACCAATGCTACTACTATTCCTCTTATTGCTTTTGTTATTACTCTTACCTTTCTACCTCAGGTCAAAAATATACCCTTCTGTTTAAAGCATGGCGAGATAAAGTAGCAGATACACCCCAGGAAGGTGAGCCTTTGACACCCGAACAGATGTTGGATGATGAATCTCTTGCTTTTACTCGTTGTCATGATGTTAACAACATGATACATGAACTAGGGGAATCTTCATTTTTCAACAAAGCAGAAATAGTTGCCCTCAAGTATACTGCAACCATGGTAGGAAACCTTATAAAGGCTTTTAGCCTTCTAGTTAAACAATGCCGCAACCTAAAACTCAAGTGTGACAGTCTAACTATTGTGGAAGGCAGGAAGCAAGATCCTCAGGTTCTAGTCCTACAAAGAGAACTGAGAATGGCCCTGGAGAGAAAGACGGCATTGGAGAAGCAAGTCCAAAGTGCTGAAGAAAGGTGTATGGCACTCCTGGTGACAAATGAAATGATTCAAAAAGAATTGCAGGATGCAAATGAGAAAGCATCATTAGCAGATAACATCACCCTTTCCAGGGTTACTCCAGGTAGATTTCAGACAACAACACCTGTTGTTGAAAAAGATGTAAAGAGCAAACAAGCTGAGAAACCAAAACTGACAGAACCTAAAAAGAAGCTAACTAGAAAAGGTGAAGGAGAAATCTCGGATGAAAAATTGGAATTTCAAGGAGAGGGTTCACAAACATCTCTACTAACTATTTATGGGAGAGAACCAACTCCAACTGGAAGCATCCAGGATATAAAAATTAAACAGAAGAAAGCAGTTTCTGACAAGGGGAAAACAAAGCAACCACCAAAGACTACAGATGAAAAAGGTCCACCAATGGATAGAACAGTCATTGAAAGATCACCGGAGGTACTAGACCAAATGCTCACTAGTCACAAAACATTGGACACAGAATCTGATAGAGTGGTTCCTAAATCCAGTTATGAAAAGCCTATGGAGAGAAGTCCATCTACAATGGAACCTTCATCATTAACTGAACCAACTGCAGAAGACATTTCAGGTCAAAGCCTCCAAAAAGATAAAAAAGGAGCTAGGCGCAGGTTATCAATGAAAGGTACTGCAGATAAAGTTGTAGTGACCATGAAAACAAAAAAGATGGTCAAATTCCCACTTACCAAGGATATACCTACCCAGGACATGCCTAGCCAGGACACAACTTCCCTATACACAACTGTCCAGGAAATACCTGAAGGTGAATTAACTCAAAGGCCAATGATGACTTCAGAAACCAAGAAGGAACCAGAGACCCTAGATAAAACCCTGACACAAACAGCTGCAGCAGAGCAAACTGAGGAAGCCCCGAAACAGCTAGCAGACAAATCAAAAGATATCCGAGAAAAGAAAGAAACAAAGCGGTGGAGTAAATTATTACAACTCCCAAAGCAGGTAGAGAAGTCAGAAGGAGTGAGACCTGGTCTAGATGTAAAGTTGCAAGAGATTGCCAGGGACATACCTACCTCAGCCAGCCCTACCCAGGAAATACCTACCCTAGACACCTCTACCCAGGACACCCGTACCCAGGAAATACCTACCCTGGACACCCCTACCCAGGACACTCCTACCCAGGTTACATTGACCCTGGACACTCCTACCCAGGACACTCCTACCGAGGTTATACTAACCCTGGACACCCCTACACAGGACACCCCTACACAGGAGATAACTAGAGGTGAATTGACTCAAAGGCCAGCAACGACTTCAGAAACCAAGAAGGAGCCAGTGTCTCAAGATAAAGATCTGACACAAACAGCTGCAGCAAAACAAACTGAGGAGGCCCCGAAACAATTAGCAGACAAATCAAAAGATATCCGAGAAAAGAAAGAAGCAAAGCGGTGGAGTAAATTATTACAACTCCCAAAGCAGGCAGAGAAGTCGGAAGGAGTGAGACATAGTTTAGATGCGAAGTTGCAAGAGACTGCCAGGGACATACCTACCCCAAGCATTCCTTCCCCAAGCATTCCTACCCCAGACACCCCTACCCAGGACATTTCTGGAGGTGAACTGACTCAAAAGCCAACAACAACTTCAGAAACCAAAGGGGAGCCAGAATCCCAAGATAAAGACCTGATACAAACAGCTATAGCAGAACAAATTGAGGAAGCCCCAAAACAATTAGCAGAGAAATCAAAAGATATCCGAGAAAAGAAAGAAACAAAGCGATGGGGTAAAGCATTACAACTCCCAAAAAAGGCAGAGAAGTTGGAAGGAGTGAGACATAGTGTAGATGCAAAGTTGCAAGAGACTGCCAGGGACATACCTACCCCAAGCATTCCTTCCCCAAGCATTCCTACTCCAGACACCCCTACCCTGGACATTCCTGGAGGTGAACTGACTCAAAAGCCAACAACAACTTCAGAAACCAAGGAGGAGCCAGAATCCCAAGATAAAGACCTGATACAAACAACTATAGCAGAACAAATTGAGGAAGCCCCGAAACAATTAGCAGAGAAATCAAAAGATATCCGGGAAAAGAAAGAAACAAAGCGATGGGGTAAAGCATTACAACTCCCAAAAAAGGCAGAGAAGTTGGAAGGAGTAAGACATAGTGTAGATGCAAAGTTGCAAGAGACTGCCAGGGACATACCTACCCCAAGCATTCCTTCCCCAAGCATTCCTACTCCAGACACCCCTACCCTGGACATTCCTGGAGGTGAACTAACTCAAAAGCCAACAACAACTTCAGAAACCAAGGAGGAGCCAGAATCCCAAGATAAAGACCTGATACAAACAACTATAGCAGAACAAATTGAGGAAGCCCCGAAACAATTAGCAGAGAAATCAAAAGATATCCGGGAAAAGAAAGAAACGAAACGATGGACTAAAGCATTACAACTCCCAAAGCAGGCAGAGAAAACTGAAGGAGTGATTCATGGTTTAAATATAAAGTTGCAAGAGATTGCCAGGGAGAAGGATGGTATGATAGATATAGAGACTATCAAACATATTTTTGAAGAATTAGAACCATCATATAAAGACACTGCAGCAGGACCAGTGGCTGGAGGCCGCCATGCAGACAAGCCTGCCAAAATATCCAGTGTAAAAAAGTCCGCATTGCCTCCCGATACAGCAGAGCAAGCATATACTACAAAAGAAAAAAGGAGAACTTCAAGAGTTGAAGAAACTGCTCTCCGTGAATTTCAAGAAGCCACTCTTGCTTGTTTAGAGGACAAGCTAGAAAAGTTAAAGAAAGGTCCTCCAGGCAGTAGAAAAGTATCAACTCAATTTCAACCCACAGATCAACAAACTCAACAATTCTTTAAGGCAATACAGGACAAAATGGAAGAATGCTTCTTGATAAAGCAGAAGTCCCTTATTCATCTGGAGGAAGATAAACAGATTTTGCAAAGCATGGAAAAGTTGGAAGATAAAAGTGGAGAAGAAATAACCGAAATTCCTTCATCTACTCATGTCACTCCTACTCAGGACATACCTATCCAAGACATATCTCCACAGGACATACCTACTCAGATCCTGCCTTCACAGGACATACCCACTCAGGTCCCGTCTCCACCTCCTCAGGACATACCCACTCAGGTCCCGCCTCCACCTCCACAGGACATACCCACTCAGATCCTGCCTCCACAGGACATACCCACTCAGGTCCTGCCTCCACCTCCTCAGGACATACCCACTCAGATCCCGCCTCCACCTCCACAGGACATACCCACTCAGGTCCTACCTCTATCTCCTCAGGACATACCCACTCAGCTTCCACCTCCACCTCAACAGGACAAACCCCCCTTGGTCCCACTTCCCCAGAAAATACCCACCCTGGCCACACCTCCCAAGGACATATCCACTCTGGTCCCATCACCATCTCCCCAGGATATACCCCCCCTGGTCACACCTCTCCAAGACATACCTCACCTGGTTCCATCCCCACTTCCTCAGGATATACTCCCCCTGGTCCCATCTCCCCAGGAGATGCCCACTTTGTTCCCACCTCCCCAGGATATACCCACCCTCATCCTGACCTCACCTCTCCAGGATATAACCACTCTGGTTCCACCTCCACCTCCACAGGACATACCCCTCCTGGTCCCACCACCCACTATATTATCACCACCTCAGGAGATACCCCCCCTGTTCCCACCTCCCCTGGAGATACCCCCCCTGGTCCTGCCTCCCCTGGAGACACCCCCCCTGGTCCTGCCTCCCCTGGAGATACCTACCCAGATCCTGCCTCCCCTGGGGATACCACCCCTGGTCCTTCCTCCCCTGGAGAAACCCACCGTGGTCCCATCTCCCCTGGTGATACCCACCGTGGTCCCACCTTCCCTGGAAATACCCAGCCTGGTCCCACCTTCCCTGGAGAAATCTATCCTGGCCCTCCCTCCCCAGGACATACCACCCCTGGTCCCACGTCCCCTGGAGATACCCCCCCTGGTTCTGCCTCCCCAGATCATACCCCCCCTGGTCCCACCTCCACCTCCTCAGGACATACTTCCTCTGGTCCCACCTCCCCAGGACATATCCCCCCTGGTCCTACCTCCACCTCCGCAGGAGATATCCCCCCTGGTCCCACCTCCACCTCCCCAGGAGATACCTAGGCTGGTCCCACCTGCCCAGATCATACCCCCCATGGTCTTGCGTCCACCTGCACAGAAGATACCCAGCTTGGTCCCACCTCCTCTGGAGGGATCTACCCTGGCCCGGGCTCCTCAGGAGATACCCACCCTGATCCCATCTCCCCAGGTCATACCCACCCTAGTCCCACTTCCCCAGGAGATACCCAGCTTGGTCCCACCTCCTCTGGAGAGATCTAGCCTGACCCTGCCTCCACCTCCGCAGGAGATACCCACCCCGATCCCGTCTCCCCAGGTCATACCCATCCTAGTCCCACCTCCCCAGGAGATACCCAGCTTGGTCCCACCTCCTCTGGAGAGATCTAGCCTGACCCTGCCTCCACCTCTGCAGGAGATACCCACCCCAATCCCGTCTCCCCAGGTCATACCCACCCTAGTCCCACCTCCCCAGGAGATACCCAGCTTGGTCCCGCCTCCTCTGGAGAGATCTAGCCTGACCCTGCCTCCACCTCTGCAGGAGATACCCACCCTGATTCCATCTCCCCAGGTCATACCCACCCTAGTCCCACCTCCCCAGGAGATACCCAGCTTGGTCCCACCTCCTCTGGAGAGATCTACCCTGACCCTGCCTCCACCTCTGCAGGAGATACCCACCCTGATTCCGACTCCCCAGGTCATACCCACCCTAGTCCCACCTCCCCAGGAGATACCCAGCTTGGTCCCACCTCCTCTGGAGAGATCTACCCTGACCCTGCCTCCACCTCTGCAGGAGATACCCACCCTGATTCCATCTCCCCAGGTCATACCCACCCTAGTCCCACCTCCCCAGGAGATACCCAGCTTGGTCCCACCTCCTCTGGAGAGATCTACCCTGACCCTGCCTCCACCTCTGCAGGAGATACCCACCCTGATTCCGTCTCCCCAGGTCATACCCACCCTAGCCCCACCTCCCCCAGGCATACCCATCCTGGTCCCTCCTCCTGAGGACATACCTATCTTGGTCCTGCCTCCCCAGAAGGTACCCATTCTGGTCCCACCTCCCCAGGACAAAGAATTGTTCTTTCCACCGGATGTCCGCCTACCTAAATGGCAAGAGAAGAAAGAAGACCTGGCCAAGGCTTTACCTCTCACAAAAGAGGAGCAATCTCTGGAACGTGTGCCTGGTGAAGGTGATGAGCAGGTCAAGGAACTGAAGCGGGAAGATGAAGAACCAGACCAGAACAAAATAATTATACCAATTTCTGAGGAGCAACCAAAGACTGTCGACAAAGGAAAAGAGCAACTCCCAAAAGTGAGCCATTTGGAACCGAAGAGCTTGCAGGAGTTAAATATTAAGAGGGAGCTTTGGTACCAGCAAGTTCAAAAGGAGCTACTGACAGAGAAGGAACGAATGCAAGAAGAGCAGTTACGGATACGGGCGGAATGTCAGCAAATAGAAAAGGCCAAAGAGAATCTAGTACAATGGCAGGGGTTGTTTCAGAAACAGCAGGAGGAGTGGAAGCAGAAGCAGGAACAACACAAGGAGCAGGAGCATCTCTGGCAGATGCAGCTTGAGCATTGGCGGCGCCTGCAGCAGCAGAACGATCATTATCAGCAGTACTGGGCTGAGCAACGAGAGAAGCAGAAGGAGCAGCAGTGCAGGCTGCAGGAGGAGGTCAGGCAGCTGCAACAACAGTACAAACAGCATGTGATACTCCAAGGGGAGCAGGCCAAAGAACAGTGGTTCTGGAACCAGTTGAAGGAAGAGCACAGAAAGCAGCAGGAGATCTGGCAAGAGGAGGATAAGGAGTATGAGATTAAGAGAAGGCAGTGGCAGCAACAACAGGCAAAGCATGAGGGACAGATGGAAACCCTGAGGCAAGCCCATCTGCAGCAAGAAGAGCAGTATAAACAGTGGCAAAAAGAGCAGCAGAAGAAGCAACAAGAGCTCGAACACACTTGGGAGAAGCGCTGGCAGCAGCAACTGCAAAGCTGGCAACAGGAGATGCAAAAACAGCAAGATCAAGAGACCAGAGATCAGGAGCAGAAGAGCAAGGGGCTGGAGAAGCATAAGCCCCTGAGTCCCAAATTGAAAGTAGTGGAAAGCTCTGTTTTGGATATATTTGTTAAGCCATGTAAAATGCCACCCGTTACTAAGGAGAAAATAGTTTCTACCACTCCTCGGACCACTCCCTCTTCTAGTATTGCATTAAAGGAAGATTTCTCTGAATTAGAAACTACATGGTTCCCTAAAATGTTCACCAAAATAGAAGAGCTTCCTACATACGGCATCACAGAGAAGCGCTACTGGATAAATGTGGAAGCACAGAGGAAAAACCTGAAGCTGTTGCGGGAAGCTTCTCAGAGGGCTGTTATTTCACCAGAGCTATACAATGATACTAAAGAAACTATCAAGCAAGCATTGCACAGCAACGTGGAGAGGCTAGCTTTACTCTTTCGCAAATACAAGTCTTTGTACAATCTCCACGAAGTCAGGTAAGATCAAACATCAAATATGAAGCTAAATACTGGTATTTGCAACTAAGAGACACATGTTATTAGATTAAAGCATGATAGATAGTTTTTAAACCCACCAATTTATAAATGAAGAGTTAAAAGCAAACCTATGTTTTTAATCACCATAGGTATAAAAGATTGATAAAGTATTTTCCAAGAGAAGCAAAATTGCAATGTAGGAATGATTATTACTCCATGCATAACATGCACTGCTGCAACGTATTTGTCAATTTTGTATTATAATTGTGTTGTACCTTAAGAGTCATATTCCATGGTAGAAACACAGTACAGCAGTCTTAAGAAATAATAGATCCATATTCATAAATTTGGCAACTTGACTTGTCAAAAAAAGGATCCCATGCTTTAGAATATGGTCAAGGGAAGGTCCCTTATATCAAATCATTTTATTAATCTACCTAGTTTAATATGATCTGCACTGTTTTCCAAAATTACAAGATGGAACGTTTCTTGGTTTTACTGTAAAGACCATGGATTAAAACTACAGTAGGACCTTCTGGATGTAGGATAGAGGCTGTACCATCAAACTGCAACCTGTTGCTTCATCTTAGAAATATGGCAAACGTTCTATATACAATTCTAATTGTATGGACTATCCTTTGCAATTGGGTTTGAGAAGACTGAGGCAGGTTCTAGCAGCTCTCCTATAATCTATGGCCAGAGATGGCACATATGCAACATATAGTACTGCTCAGTTTAAAGATCACCAAGCATTGCCCAATTGATTTCTAGAATATACGAAGAAACATCACGAATATACGAAGAAGCAGAGGTGGTATTCAGGTTCTGACCAGTTCTGGAGAACCGGTAGCGGAAATTTTGAGTAATTCGGAGAACTGGTAAATACCAACTCTGACTAGCCCCACCCCCATCTATTCTCTGTCTCCCGAGTGCCAGCTGATTGGGAGAAAATGGGGATTTTGCAGTAACTTTCCCCTGGAGTGGGGAGGGAATGGAGATTTTACAGTATTCTTCCCCTGCCATGCCCATCAAGCAATGCCATGCCTACCAAGCCACGCCTACAGAACCAGTAGTAAAATTTTTTGAATCCCACCACTGATCAGAAGTGTAATACTCCAAATTAGTTCATGCAAATAACTCACTGGTAATGAGCAATCTAATCTACCATAAAGATTCTTATCTAGTCAAGTAACTTCTGCAAAGTCAAACCAAAGAACCAAGCTAATGTGTGAACTGTCAGAAAATCATTACTGTTGAATGCTGACCCTCTAATAACCTCACCAACCATCAGTCTAGTTATTAGTGCCTGACTCTAGTATCAGAACTAAGTCAAATAAACCAGTTATCCCAGATTGTGAATCAATTTGCCCGGTAGGTAGGACAAAATCCACTACCATAGATAGGCCCCTTTCTATGGGGATTAGGTTGACCCTAATGGAAAGATCAGTTGTTCTTGCAACTTTATTTCCTCATCCCATTTAATGCATACCAGTGGTGGGTTGCCCTGGTTCGCACCAGTTCTATAGAACCGGTAGTAAAACTGATGGGAGGCTCCGCCCACTGACCCTGACATCATGAAAATGCTTCTTCTAAAAAGTAGCCATATAGCTTTTTAATTACATAATCATCAGATCCGATTAAGATCTTGCTTAAATTACGGGTTACCCACCAAGCTCCGGACAGTCCTCGATCTTCGCACTTTCATCAAATTCCCGGACCGATTATGGGGTTTTAATCTGGGGGTTTTAAATTGGATAGGATTTTAATATTGTATTGCATTGTTGTTGTTTTTATTGTGTGAGCCGCCCTGAGTCCTATGGGAGAAGGGCGGCATATAAATTTTAATAATAAAATAATAAATAAATAAATAAATTAGTCAAACCATTATAAAAACCTTCTTGTTTGAGATCTTCTCGATATCTAGAAAGTATTTGTATATATGAAAACCAATCCATTTTATACCCCTGATCTTCTATTTCTTGCTTTAATTTAAGTTCACCCTTTTCATCTAATAATTCCTTATATCTTATAATTTGTTTCCCTTTAAAAGTCACTGGATAAGAGAAAGCTTCAATTGTAGATATCCAGACCAGAATCTTCAGATAATGATATTTTTTTAATCTTTAACCAATTCAGCCATAAGGCTTCACGTATTTTGTGTCTAAAATACCCCTGTATTTTAGTTCCTTTATACCACAAAAAGGCATGCCATCCCAACAACAAATCATGTCCCTCCAAGTTTAATAATCTGGTATTTTTTAATAGTATCCATTCTTTAATCACATTAAACTAGCTATAAAGTTCAAAATTAGGTAAACCAAAACCGCCCCTCATTTTAGCATCTTATAACAGCTTAATTTTTATTCTTGCCTTTTTCCCTTGCCAAATATATTTCAGTATCATTTTATTCAATTCAGTAAAAAATTCCTTATCCAATTTTATCGGAATTGTCTGAAATAAATACAAGATTCTAGGCAAAACGTTCATCTTAATAGTTACAATTCTACCAATCAAAGATAATTGCAAATTTCCCAATTTTTCCAAATCTTGTCCTATCTGTCACTTAACCTTATTATAATTATTTTCCTTTAGAGAACTTCACCTCATTGTCAGTTGTATCCCCAAATATTTTACCTTGTTCGTGACCTGGATCTTTGAAATCTCCATCAGTTCTTCCTTTTTGCTTTTTCCACATATTTTTAGTCATTATCTTTGTTTTATCTTTATTAATTTTCAAACCAGCTACTTTCTCAAACTCTCCAATGTTTTCTAACAATTTATTTATTGACATTAATGGTTCTTCAATAATAAAGACCAGGTCATCTGCAAAGGCTTGTAATTTATATTCTTCTTTCCAAATTTTCATACCTTTTATTTCTTTTTCTTCTCTAATATTTCTATTTAAGACTTCCAGTGTCAATATAAACAATAATGGGGACAGTGGACATTGTCTAATGCCTTTTTCTATTTCAATAAAGTCAGTCAATTCTCCATTTATCATTACCTTGGCCTTTTGTTTAGAGTATATAGCTTCAATTGCCTGGTAGAATTTCTTACCAAAGCCCATCCCTTCCATTTGTAACATCATAAATCTCCAATTCACATTATCAAAGGCTTTTTGTGCATCTAAAAATATGAAAAGCCATCTGCTTTTCATGCAGATGAGCCACCTGCTTTTCATGCGCTTCATAATATTCTAGGGTATCCAAGATTATTCTTATATTGTCTCTAATTTGTCTTTTTAGCAAAAAACCATTTTGATCAGAATGAATAAAGTTATTCAAATATCTCTTAAAGCTTTCTGCCAATATTGTAGCAAAGATTTTATAGTCTGTGTTTAGCAGGGATAAGGGCCTATAATTTTTGATTAGTTGTGAGTCTTTGCGGATCAATGTGATATAAGCCTCAGTCCATGTTTGGGGTATTTCCTTTTTTATCATTACTTCATTCATAACCTCCTGTAATGGAATCGATAAAGATTCTTGTAATGTCCTATAATATTCAACTGGCAGTCCATCTGGTCCTGGAGCCTTTCCATTCTTCTGTTTCTTAATTGCCTCAGTTCCATCATCGTTATATTTCCATCCAGCATCTCCTCATCATCCTTGGGAATCTGTGGTAATTTTGCTTTTTGTAAATACTTTGCCACTTTATCCTCCTCTATTGTATCTTTCTTATACAATTGTATATAATATTCTTGTATTATTTCCCCCATCACTTTATTTCCAAATCTACTTTGTCCCTGATGGTCAGTTAATTGTATTATTTTCCTTGATTCTCTTTCTTTTTTCAGTTTATATGCTAGCCATCTGCCTGGTGTGTTTGCATTTTCAAAGTAATTCTGTTTGGCAGTTCTTATTTTTTGAGCTAATTCTTCCTTCTCCAGTAGATCCATTTTATGCTCTATAATATCCATTTTAATTTTTACAACTTTCTTATATGGATCTTTCTGGAGTTCCTTTTCAAATCTTTTTAAATCATCATAAATCATCATTTATCATCTTAAAAATCATCTTTTTAAATCATGTCTTTTCTTCATATTTCTTTTCATTCTATAGTCTATAATTAGTCCTCTGGCAAAGGCCTTCATTGTATCCCAACGATTTTGTATTGATGTTTCTTTCTTATTTTCCTTAAAGAAAAAATCCAGCTCTCGCTGCATTTTCTGTATAAAATCTTTCTCTTTTAGTATTGTGTTATTTAATGTCTATCTAGATCTACCTTTTCACCCTTTCCAAATAGCAATCACCAGGTTGTGATCTGCCCATAAGTTGTGTCTATTTTCACTTGTTCAATATTCAAGGTCATTTCCATTGTTGTCCAGATCATATCTAGTCTGGACCAGGATGAATGTCTATCAGAGTAGAAAGTATATTGTCTGTTTTTCCCATTTCTCTCCCTCCAGATGTCTTTCAAATTTATTTCCTCTGTCATTTTAAAAAAGATTCTCGGCAGTACCTTTCTACTATGTCTTGTTATTTTATGTGTTTTATAGTCCAGTTCCTCATCCACAATTCCATTAAAGTCTCCCATCATGCAAACATTCTCATACTCCATTTCAATTATTTTATTTTGTAGTTTTCTATAAAAGTCACTTTGACTGTTATTAGGAGCGTAAATTGCTACTAAAAGTATTTTTATATTGTTATCAATTATTTCCATCATCAAAATTCTATCTTCTGGGTCAATGTATTCTGCTCTGCCATTATACATTTCTAACATATAGAGCAACTCCTCTTTTTTTACTTTGTGACAATGATAAAAAGTTTTGCCAAGTTTTGGTTGAATCAATAATTGTTCATGTTGTTTTTTAATATGCACTTCCTGCAAAAAAATTACATCAAATTTTAATTTTTCTAATATGTGAAATACTATTCTTCTTTTATTGGCCAAATTAAGTCCATTTACATTTATTGAAATTAATTTCCTTTCTTCCATGTTCATACTTTATAAATAGGTTTTGTTGCTCTAGTCGATCTGGCTTCACATTGTTCCTTATGTTCCACAACTCTGCCAACCACTCCTGTTGTTTCCAGCATTATCAATTCTTCTTCAGTGAATTTTATTGGAACTACTGTTGTTTGAGTTTCAACTTCCATATCTACTTCTTTCTCTTTAAGGACTTCCTCATAGAAAGCTCTTGCTTTCTCAATTGTATTCAATCTATATCTTTGGAATTGCCATGTTAGGCCTACTCCTTCTGGGAACAGCCATCTATAGTTAATCTCCTTTTGCAGCAAAACTTTGGTCAGAAATTGATATCCTCTTCTTAACTCTCTGACTTTTCTTGGAATTTGTCTCAAAACTGTCACTTCTTTCCCTTTATATTTCAAGATCTTATCACGGACAGCTTGAAGAATTTGTGCCTTGATTTATTTCTTAGTAAATCTTATATGTACTTCTCTTAGGAGTTTATTACACATTGCATATCCAGTGTAAACTCAATAAATTACATCAACTCCTTCTATCATCTTCTCTTTAGTAACTTCTAAGACATCAGCTAGCATTGTATTCATAATCTCGGCTAAGTTCTCCCCTTTTTCTTCTTCCACATTTTGAAATCTTAAGTAAAATTCTACTTTGTCCATCTCCCATCCAATTAGACAAGATGTTCCTTGTTCTACCTCTCCCAATCTATTCTCAATTTCCTTCATTTTTTCTTCTTTTTGGTCATCTTTTTCCTCTAACTTAACCAGTCTTTCTTCATATTTGGACATTGTTTGTTGTATATTGACCACCTTTTGGTCTGTTTTAAGCAGTTGTTGTTCCATCCTTTGTTTCTGTTGTTCGATTCTTTGAAGTGTTTGTAGAATTGTTTGTGTTGATGATTCTTTCTCTTGTTGCAACATTGCCTGGATGGAGTGTTGGCCTCCAGATGGTGAAGAGGAAGGTGTAGTCGCTGGGGCTCTCACTGTTGCTACTTTTCTACTCATTTTGTAATCCAATCAGGTAAAAAAACAATAAAGAGAAAAAAAAAAGAAAAAAGAAAAGAAAAAATATTCAAAAGAGAAAAAAAAAGAAAAAAGAAAAAAATAAATTCAAATTCTTCAGTTTCTTCCAAACCTTAATCCTTTAAATGTGGGAAGGGAAGAAAGAAAGAGAAAGAAAAAAGAAAAAAAGAGACAAAAAGTAACAATACAAAAACAAAAATAAAAAACAACAAATCTTCAGGCTCTTGCTTGCCTTAATCCAATACTGTTATGTCAAAATTTTAAAAGCAAAAAGAAATATATATAAATATATATAAAATGAAAATATAATAATTAAAAAAATAAAAATAAAAAGAAGAAGCCAAAAAAGGAAAAAGAAAAAAAGGAAGGTATAATCCTTTTAATATTCAGAAAGCATACAGAGAGTGATATTTTGGTCTAGCCACAATATTAAAAGGAAAAGCTAAAGATGTCAAGTAGCAGTTCCAAAAAGAGTTAAGGTCTTCTTATAGTATTTCAAGACTTCTGCTTCAGCTTCAAATAGTGCCAATACAAACACCTGTATAAATAATACAGATAAGCCTCTTTCTCAGATATTCACCAGTCTTATCAGCCTTCCAGGACAGCCTCTTTGTTTTGTCTACAATGTAACTCTAAACTGCTACTTGAATAAACATGCAGACAGAGTTTCTTTTCCAGCAGGTGGCAATGTTGTACACTCTCCTGTCTTTCTTCTAAAATTAATAAAAAATTTCCAAGAAAAAATAAAAAGAAAAGTTTTTTTTAAAAGAAAAGGAAAAAAAAGGGAAAGCTTCAATTCAAATACACCAACCAATATCCACCAATTATTTTAAAAAGACAAAGTGTAAACAACCTACTGATCTTTCTCTCTCTCAAGTCAGTTCCGGTCTCAATCAGCAGTGAAAGTAAAACAATTAAGTCCTTCTCACTAAGTAGCCAAATAGAGTAGAGAAGAGAAAAAAAAATCTTTTTCACTTTAAATTCACCACTTATCTCGTCTTGTTCTCAATCTCCAAATCCATTATCCCCTCAGGGTGTTCTCTGTATTGCTTGAAAATTAAAACTCTCACCAATCCGATCCTCTGTTGGTTCCTTCTCTCTCCTTGAAACTGCCCCAGCCTCGGCAGTTTAGATGGCTGCTACCCTGCCACTGGAAAAGGAGCTTTCTTGGATCAGTCAGGGGCTTTATGATGCCCCTGAGTCAGTCAGGATGTGCTCCTCACTACCGCAGTCAAATCTGTCCTATGGCAGGGCTATTGGTGGGGATTTCTGGAGCTCAGAAATCCCTGTCCGTTTCGCTGCGGCGTCAGCTTCCAGTCTCCGCCTTTATCACTTCTAACTAAGTATACCTTCCTACTTTGCCTGTCAAATATGAAAACAATTGGATGTTTTTGGAAATGGGGAAAGCTGGCACTCTGTAACTGTACAATCAATCATAGTCACATAGTTCTGCTACCCAATTCCAAAAATAAAATCAGGTTGTTTAAAGTAATTTATTCACAAGCATGTAGGTTTTATCTGGCCTTTCCCTTCCTCCTCCACCAGTGAAAAGAAGGAACATAGGTTCCTATGTGTAATCTATGGTTACTAACACTTTAATTCCATAATCAAAGTAGATTACTATTTTCTTCCAATTCTTTAGAATAGTTGCCAAAGACACAAGTGTTTTGTCAAATTTGACCTCAGAGGGATTTAGAATCACATTCACATGAAAGAAGGGTATGAATATTCAGCTGTCTTCAATCTTTGCTATGGGAAGTTTGAGTAATGCTAGTCAAATTTGCAGCCATACCATTGTTTTTTTTAAAGAGTTATGAATATTATTTTTCACATTCTCTGTATAAATTCATAGAGTACTTATATGCTCCTGTCCTTCAGGATCATTTTTTTAAAAAAAAAATCTTCAGTATTTTTATTACTACAACTTCTGTACTAAGCTAGAAAAATGTATTTTTACAGCATCAGGGCTATTTTATTTTCTCAAAAGGAATTAAGATGGCTCCATTTAAGGTAATGTCCATTCTATCATGAAAGTCCAGCATATACTATCAGGAATATAAAGGAGTTCTGAGTCACTGTAATTTCTTTAAATTATAAATATTTTTATTTCTTTTTTCTTTTTTGCATTAATCAAACAGTTGATCTCCCTTATCAAGAAGGAGAAATTTTTCTAAGTTGGCTCTGCAGCTAAATAAGCCTTCCTTCAATACAAACAAGTATTCATTTCTTAACCATCAGTCAGATCTATCTGTCACTGCCAGTCATTCAAGCTGTTGCCTTTGATTTTACTTTGGGAGTAGTGTTGCCTCAAGTTTATGAACTGTCTTCTCCCTGTGCACTCTGCTGATAACTCCTGCCACCCAAAAATGATATTTTTTAGAAGTTTAAGAAATAGCTTTAAGTTATCAAGAATGCCTTTCACCTTTGGCACTACCTCTTCAAGGGTGCTAGATATCTCATTGAGATTTGAATGAATGATGAGACTTACAAAATCGTGATTTTGAATTACATATCCAAACACTCATGTCTCTACTTGAATAAAAAGGTAAATGCCAAAAGGTGTAAGGAATGAAAGATCAATAGGTGTTCGATAAAATGATGAAAAAAAAATGAACAAAAATCAAAGTAGAAGGCTTGGCTTGATTATAAAAAGCAGGTCCCCAAACTTGGCAGCTTTAAGACTTGGGGACTTTAGCTCCCAGAATTCTCCAGCCAGGGAGTTGAAGTCCCCAAGTCTTAAAGCTGCCAAGTTTGAAGATCTCTGATATAAAGGATCTGAGTTTCTTCCACATAGTAAGATACACAAACTTATTTTTATTAAAAAAAATACAGTTAATAAAAAGTAGACTACTACTTTGATGGTAAATTGTGAAATTAAAGGAGAGAAAAAGGATTTTTTTAAGGGAATTCAGTTGCTCCATTGTTTTTTACCATCTCCATGATACCCTTTACATATTTTGAATAAAACAAAACTTGGATATGAACTGTTAAAAAAAAGGTAGAAAATATTCCATCTTTTATATAGGGATGATTTAAAACTACTTGGGGGGGAAAACAAACCTGAAATTGAATCCTTAGTATTGTAAGGATATATAATGATGATAACAAAATGAAATTTGGAATTGACATGTGACATGCTCAGTATAAAAAAAGGAAGAACTGATCAAAATGACGATATACTATTAAAATGTGAATCTTATCCTTATAGAGGAAAACTAGAAATATCTAGATCAGATAACCTAGATCAAATAACAGCTTGCACGATAAAGTTAAAAAGAAATCCAGTTTAGAATATTTGAAACAAGTGTAAAAAATATATCTAAATTTAAAGTTAAATTGTGGAAATACAATCAAAGCCACAAATACATGGTTAATACAGTAAACTGAACACAGGTTGAACTGGACAATTTAGATCAGAAAACCTGAAAGCTGATGACAATGCTTGATGTACTAAATCCACAAATTGATGTTGATTGACTACATTAGCATTAAAAATCAGAGGTTGTGATTTACTGCTGGTATAAGAGTGGAAAAACAAAGATAACCAGGATCACACGATTATATTAAGGCAAGCAAAGAGAAAATTATTGTTGTAGTTTGCAAAGAAAACATCCAGAATGTAGCTCCTGCCACCCAAAATATAAATATAAATGTAGCAGAAGCAAAAAGGACTATAAACATGAATTGTTTAATAAATCATTTAAAACATTGGGGAAGTAAATCATTACCAATACATTAAAAACTTCAAATAAAGTGGACAAGACAAAAAATTGGCAATAGTTATAAACTGACATCATCAGAAGGATTAATTTTATCATTAAAGAACAAACATTACAAATGTTATGAAATCAAGAAAATACAGACTTTCTAAAGAAAAAGGTAGAACAATGCATCACATATTTAGTAGGTACAAAAAAATTGCTCAGTTTTCATATATAGACAACATAACAACAAAATATCCATTGACATCTGCTGCAAAAATTATGGATTCTGAGTTTCCTAGATGTGGGTATAACAAACTTGAAAACAATCATTGAAAATTATGTTAAAATTTTAATGTAAAGATTTTTAACATACAGATAATAATAGCAATAACAATAGCACTTAGACTTATATACCGCTTTAGAGTACTTTTACAGCCCTCTTTAAGCGGTTTACAGACCCAGCATATTGCCCCCAACAATCTGGGTCCTTATTTTACCCACCTCGGAAGGATGGAAGGCTGAGTCAACTTTGAGCCTGGTAAGATTCGAACTGCCAAATTGCAGGCAGCTGACAGGCAGCCAGCAGGCAGCAGAAATTGCCTGCAGTACTGCACTCTAACCACTGCATCACCATGGCTCTGGACTATCTGGAACATAAATGCAACAGTTAAAATAACAATGAAAAGAATATTTTTTGTATATGTACCAATACCTAAGGAACTAAGGAAAATAATAGAAAAAAATAGAAAATATAGGGATGTAAAGATTGAAATGAGTAGCTGATGGAAAAGATCTCACAAAATCATCCCTACAATTATTATAGTGTTATTCAGTGAAATAACAAATGGCTTAAATAAATGTTTACAAGAACTAAAAAGTGTGGCTATATCAACTGTGGATTTATAGAAGCCATATTGCTGGGCACATGTTATAATTTCACAGTACAATATTACTTGGTTAGTTCCTAGGATCTTGACTGGAACTCAGTTTTTCAAAGAATGCCAGTCAAAGATGTAATTCTTTTTATTTATTTTTCATACCTTGATAATCCTTGATTGATAAAAACAGAATTACAATAAGCTTAGAGAAGCAACTGAGCTAGAGAAGTGGCTTTACTGCAGAGAAAAGCAAAAACAGACAAGGAATGAAATAGAAGAAAGATCTATCAATAATTCAGAAGCTAACTAAGATACTTTAGGAAGAGTTCCAAACACCAGAAGGTACAAGTGCAGAGGTGGTATTCTGCAGGTTCTGACCAGTTCTGGGGAACCGGTAGTGGAAATTTTGAGTAGTTCAGAAACCAGTAAATACCACCTCTGACTTGCCCCGCCCCCATCTATTCTCTGTCTCCCGAGTCCCAGCTGATTGGAAGGAAATGTGAATTTTGCAGTAACCTTCCCCTGGAGTGGGGTGTGAATGGAGATTTTACAGTATCCTTCCCCTGCCAAGCCCACCAAGCGACGCCCACCAAGCCACGCCCACCAAGCCATGCCCACAGAACCGGTAGTAAAAAAATTTGAATCCCTCCACTGTACAAATGAATAGGGTGACATTCGGTTGCCACATTGATAATAATTCTAGGAGATCCTTTGGTACTATCTGAACCAAAATTATTCTTTTTAAGTGTGATTTCCATAGAGTTCATTTTAGCAGAGTTTATTGAGATGAGTGGGATGGGGATATAAGAATTCCAGCTAGTAAAGAAACTCTCAATTTAGAACCAATCTATCTCAGGGTAGATTAGGGTGAAGTCTTACAGTTTTAGAGAAGTCTGCAACTAGGTGTTTAGTCATTTGAACCAGTGGTGAAATCTAAAATTTTTACTACCGGTTCTCTGGGCATGGCTGGGTGTGGGGTAATGTGACTGGGTGGGCGTGGCCATTTTTTTTTTTTTACTTTTAAAACCATTTTTTCTACAACCTCTTAAGCGAAGAGTTGGTAAAAAAAATGCTTTCAAAAGGCTCTGATGATCCTGATTAATTGCCTGATTGGCAGAATTTTTTTAAAAAAGCCTCTGCCAATCAGGCAATTCAACTTGGATTGTCAGAGGCATTTAAAAGAAAAAAACCCTTTTCTGAGCTGAGCCGCTCGATCATCAGAGGCTTTTTTTTTTTACTTTTAAAAGCATTTTTTGGTCAAAGAGATTGTAGAAAAAATGCTTTTAAAAGTTAAAAAAAGCCTCTGATGATTGTGCGGCTCAGCTGGGCATGGGGGGGGGAACGGGGATTTTTGCTAGCGGTTCTCCGAACCACCCGCCTCCATCACTACCGGATTGGGCAATCCAGTCCGAACTGGGAGCACTTCACCCCTGATTTGAACCTTTATCAGTGTAAGACCAACTCTTAGACCTTTTTGAAAGCAATCATCAAGGACTTTTGCTTTATCGTCACAAAAGCAACAAGTTTCCTGCTCTTTATATTGAAAAAGCATGTCACCTTAAATTGCCTGTTTATAGATTTCTGATTTGAAAGTAGAATACTCACTGGTATTGCACCTTTAATCTTCTTAGCTACTAAAATAAGTATTGCTAATCTGAGTTTTGAGACTTTGCTCTTCAGATTAACTGTTCACAGTCTGGGTTACTACAAGAGAAGACTGAAAAGAGTAAGATCTAATTAATCGTGGAAAATGGGGCATGGCTTCCAGCAAGCAGTTGTAAGACCACACAAGAATTGCTTTTAGTACTGTATTGGGTCAGCTCCAAATACAGAATTTTCCTGAAACCAAATAAACTGAATTTGTTCTACAAAAAATGCCAGATTCCTCAGGAATAACAGTAATTTCCCAATATTCTGCAAAATTTTCTTTACAGTTTTGCATATCTGTGTGTTTCAGGCAATTGGGTCTTGAACCGCTATTGTAGATTTTATAGACAGAATCCTAGCTGGAATCTTGAGCCACAAATTCTCTATAGGAGAGTCTGACTCATTGAATTTGCCCTGCTGGGCCCCAACTCCTGGTCCCCATCAGTTTCTCTAAGTCTAAGGCTGAACTTAGCTTCTGAAAAGGAACTCTCTGTCAGGGTTCCAAGTAACACCCCCAAAGAAAGAAGACTCCGAGGCTAGAAGTTCCTCAAAGTTCCATTTTATTGTTGTTGTTAGTTGCGAAGTCATGTCTGACCCATCATGACCCCATGGACAACGTTCCTCCAAGCCTTCCTGTCCTCTACCATTCTCTCTAAGCTCACACCTACTGTTTCACACCTACTCCATCCAGCCACCTCGTTCTCTGTCATTCATTTTATTAGAGAGATCATATTGGCACATGTGGGAAAACCCGAATCTGAAAGCTTCCAGGGTTTCCCCACACAAAGAAAAGTCCAAGTCCCTGCCCAGGACTGATACATCCATCACATATGGTCCAATCAATGCACCATCCCAATTGGAGATGCCTTCCAGTCGCACCATACCAGGTGCAGAGCAAGTTGTCTTCAACTCTCAGAAAAAAATATGCTATTATGACTATATATCTCCCCTGCTCCATACAATCCCCTGTTCCCAGTTTCCCACACCACTAAATGTGGCAGGCCTGAAGATCCAATGCAAAATATGACTTTCAGGCCTGACACTCTCAGTATTGGTCATGACAAGCATAAAAAATTATAAGTTGATGTTTAAACCAGAAAGAGATGTCTTGCTGAATCAGAAGGTAAATTGCTAATTGCTCTTAGTGCCATTCTAGAGGTTATGTCAGTCAATCACTTAGTCAATCAAATAACAACCAACTTTTGTTTTAACTACAGGATGGTTTAGTCTGCAATCCATCTCTATCTTCCTCTGTAGATTAAGCAGATAAAAGACTCAGGTACTTACACTATTTGAGAAAATACTAATATCTGTGCAGTCATATATGAAACTGCTTCAACTTCAAGATGTAATCAAAGAGAGAAGGACACTGCTTACCTGCTCCCATCCCCAGGACAGCACATGAAAATCTTGTAGCCTTGCATAATGGTGTATACACAGAAAAGCAAAACTGACTCTGTACAGTAGTGAAATACGATATAATTTTCTTTATATAGTAGACAGGGACTAAATCACATTCCCAAATAAGACAGAACAAAATGAAATAAAATAATCAAAAGGTAAGAAGAATAAGATAAGATAAAACAATTAAAAAATAAAATACTTTAATAATTAAATGTAAAAACACATATACAGATTGTATAGTGATATAGTTAATTTTTTAGTTGGTTAACCCTATCCAGGACAGCAGATGGCTCAGCAGTTAAGACACTGGGCTTGTTGGCTGGAAAGCCGAAATCCCAGGTTCGAGATCCGAGCACTGTGTAACAGGGTGAGCCCCCATCTTTACCCCAGCTCCTGCCAAACTAGCAGTTCAAAAGCATGCAAATGAGTAGATAAATAGGTATCCCTTTCGTGGGACAGTAACAGTGGTCTGTGACATCATGCTGGTCACACGACTGCAAAAATGTCTTCAGGCTCAATGGCCTTGAAACAGAGATGAGCACCTCCCCCTAAAGCTGACTACGACTGGCGGAGTAAAACCCACAGGAACTCCTTTACCTTTATAAATCTTATCCATGACATAGGGAAAATATACAAAAGGATAGCTCTTAATAGCATTTAATATATAATCACTTATATTTTTTTTTGTGAATTCTGCTATTTCCAACTCATTCAAAAGGAAAATGTCTTTGTTTATCTCACACCTGGGAAGCATTCTGGTGTCCGAGAACAATCCCCCTGCATAGCTTACTCACGGATGACTATGAGCAAAAACTAACTAAAAAGCTGGTAACGCTGCAGTTCTAAAACTGAACAAATATGACACCTATATGGAACATTACCTGATTAAACATAAAGTAAACCAGATCCACAGAAGATGGAAATTATTTTAGGAATAAATCTCCCTGTAGGCTATAGCTGAAGACATAGTGACATACTGATGTGAATACTGACGCTGCACTGCAACAGGTGGAACATTGTTTCAAGATCATGATAGATTATTGAAGCCAGTGGCTTATTATTCCAGTACAACTCATAGACCCACATATGCCCAAAAAATTTGTCCAAATTTAGATGGAGTGTTTCACAGCAGTGTGGGCATTCATATATTTTGAAAACATATTTTTAAACAGGAATCCTTCCAACCTAAATATAAGTCATAAATTATTCATTTCCAGATAAATCGCAAATATTTGGACTGGGTTCCTATGAGTTGCCAGAATTCTTCTCCAGATGATGAGTTAAAACCTATATATACAAAATGTTGTCCAGGTAAAACACTTATAGTTGATTTAGATGCCATTGAAATTAATGAAGCAGTATTGCATATCTCAAAACATGAACAGTAAATAGTTGGCTATTACATGCAACTCATTCTTTGTTTGTCTGTTTGTTTTTTCTCGTGACTTCCCGCCTGGACTACTGTAACACTCTCTACATGGGGCTCCCCTTGGGGTGCACCCGGAGGCTCCCACTGGTCCAGAATGCGGCCGCGCGGGAAATTATGGGAGCGACGTGGCGCTCTCACGTGACACCTCTCCTGCGCGAGCTGCACTGGCTCCCGGTGATCTTCCGGGTGCGCTTCAAGGTGTTGGTGACCACCTTTAAAGCGCTCCATGGCTTAGGACCTGGGTACTTGCGGGACCGCCTTCTGCCGCCAATAGCCTCCCACCGGCCAGTACGCTCGCACAGAGAGGGCCTCCTCTGGGTGCCGTCGGCCAGACAGTGTCGGCTGGCGACCCCCAGGGGGAGAGACTTCTCTGTGGCAGCGCCCGCCCTCTGGAATGACCTACCCCAGGAGATACGCAGGATTCCAGATCTCCGGACCTTTCGTCGGGCCCTTAAAACCCATTTATTCCATCTAGCTGGGCTAGCTTGATCCCATCCTCCGTTTTTAAATTTGACATTGATTTTAAATTGGGTTGTTTTAATTCTTGGCCGAATAATATTTATTAATTTTTAATTGTTTTTAACTTTTGTATACCATGTTTTATTCTGGCTGTTCACCGCCCTGAGTCCGCAAGGAGAAGGGCGGTTTATAAATTGAAATAATAAATAAATAAATAAATAAATAAATAAATAAATAAATAAATAAATAAATAAATAAATAATAAAAGGAAGCCTTATAATAATATAGGAATTAATTAATCCTTGTTTCACCTACAGCCATTTAGACATCATAAAATGTGGAGGTCATGCAAGTCTTTTTGATGGCAATGATTTCCTAGCATTTGCAAATAAGCTAGGAGTTTTGCTAGAATAAATATTCTCAATGAAAAGAAATTTCATCAATGCCAGAGAAACAATAGAAAGTCTGATATTTGCAAACTTGAAGGTCATAAAAGACTTAGCAGTTTTACACTATTTCCCAATATTTGGTATTACAGGCCTCAGTTTTATACACTGCCATTAGTTGCTTTAAAGAATAATAACCAGATGGAGATATCCTAAGCAATTTATAAACAGAATGGAAAACTACTCATATTACAAGCAGTCTATAATTTTTACAAATTATTAAACAAGCAGAAAGTGTGGTTCAAACTACGAAGAATAGAAAGGTCCATTTTATAAATCTCCCAGATTTTGGGAAAATATTACAAGTTTTTGGTTTTAATATTATTCTTGAAGAAAATATTATTTCTTAATATTATTCTTGAAGAAAACATAGAAAACATCAAAAAAAGAACACAAATAAGAAGTTTTGTGAACACCATTTTCAAAGAAGATATTACTCATTAAATATCAATGAATGTACAATAGGAGAGGTTTGTATGTATGCCATAAATAAGGGAGAAGAATGTTTCCTGTGTATACCATAAACACGCGTTGCATTTACTAAATCCCAGTTGTAACTATATGAAGGTATTGCTGGTTTTTTGTTTTAAAAGGCGCGGTCTCTAGTTTCAACTTTTTGTTTACTATTCATCAGAGAGCAAAGTCTAAATGTTGAAATAATGTAGGGTGTAACTATTTGCAGGTTTCTCTTTCTGTGAAGTACTGCATGTATTTATAATTTGTATTTGTATAGTGGAGGGCCCTATTCATAATTTGCAAAAACCTTGATAGGCTTCACTTGTTGATAGGCTTCAACTGTTTTCAGTTATGTTATGTTCCCCTAGCATTAGACACTAAAACGAAGTGTTCTGGAAACAGGACAAAGTAGGTCCAAACCCTTTCTATCCTGGCATCAAGCACCTCAGTTACATCAGATGGATTTGTTATTATGCCTCTTAATTACTTTAAATGAGGGAACAAAAAATATCTATGCCCTGACAAAACACTGTATTCAAAAATATTTATGAATAAAACAATAATTTTTTAAAAAATATATCTATAGTTTGAAAAATTATATGTTTCTTACTTTGGAGAAAGGGAGACTTTGAAAGTCATGGAGATTATTCAATACTTTACTCCTCACCAATTCTGTTATCAAATAGTTCTGCAATACTTTAATTCTTTTGAGATTGCAATGCAGAGAATACATTCTATTAATCAAAATGAATATACTGAATAAATATTAATATTAATAATAATAACAACAACACCACCACTATACTGCTTCACAGCCCTCTCTAAGTGGTTTAGAGAGTCATCATATTGCCCCCAACAATCAGGGTCCTCATTTTACCCACCTCAGAAGGCTGGAAGGCTGAGTCAACCTTGAGCCTGGTGAGATTCAAACTGCCAAATTGCAGGCAGCTGGCAGGCAGCAGAAGTAGCCTGCAATTTGATTTTGATTTTATTTTATTTTATTGAATTTATATACCACCCTACTCCCGAAGGACTCAGGGCGGTGTACAGCCATACAATACTGCACTCTAATCACTGCACGCTAACCACTGCACTTTAGAGTGCAATACTGCACTCTAACCACTGCGCCACCTCGGCTCATATGATTGGTTTGGTAACTAAGTTATGAATGATGCATTGCTGGTTGCTAAGTAAATATTGGCCAGTTTCATTCTGCCAGCCCATGTATATGTATTAGTCTGAAAACTCTTTCTTTCCTTGTAGTATCCTAAATTGTTGGTATTTCTGAATTCTGTTTGATGCACATATTATATATATATAAGTTTAAAATATTGAAAGCAGGAAGACATCTAAAGCAGGTAATATAAGTGTTAATACAAAATTTCACAAAAGCAGTAACTGCTTACTGCTTAATTTCAGGCAACTCCAGATAAAAAATCCTAGATATTCTTGCTTTTCTCAGTTAATTGCTCCTACATTAGCAGCAAAACTTCTGAAAAGCTACAGATATTTCTAACTATCATAATTTCTGTAGATGCTAAATGAAAATAGGGCCTCGTTAGTAAAATTCTACATGAGGCAAAAACTTGGGGATTGTTTTAAATTTACATATGACTATGCATAAACTAACACCTGTTTTTTCTTAGAGAAAGCTATTCTTTCTGTACTTTTTTTCCTCCCCTGAAAATTAGTTTTTTCATGATCTTCATGACTGATTTTTAAGCCTTCCTTTCCACCCATCACAACAAATACTTTCCTCTACCATTTGTTTTCAAATGCAAATATGTTAATGAAAAAGTAGAATTGGGCATTGCTGACTGTTTAATTAATTGTCCCAAAAGTGCTTTTTCAAGAGACGACTGGACTTTCTGAAGCTTTTTGGATGGGAAGTGAAACATCTTCAAAGAGAGAAGATTCTTAGATTAATTTTTGTTTTTCTTTTTAAAAACTTTTTTTACTACATGTGTGATACTTAATTTTTAAATTACAGTGTTTGAAATTTTTAAGAACAAAAAACTATTTCTCAATGGGGAAAAAAAACAATATCATACTCTGACCCCAAGCATACTTATTTAGAAATCTGCCCCATGTATCTCAGTGGATTTTTACTTTGCATGTTAACTTCCTGCCATTCTGACTTCTATTTCTTTTATGATTTAAGTACTATAATATAGTACTATAATATAAATATAATATAAATGGACTACCCACTTTTTCTTCCTATTTCCAGAAAAGAATAAAAAAGAAAGAAAAACTCACAGCAGTTGTTATAAAGCAATGTGTTAGAGATTTTATATATTATTTTAGCAGACTAGGCCACTGGCATCTGTAGGATTCTTCTTCAATACATGTAGGAAAGGGGCAGGACTGGTGACAAGCAGTGGTGGGTTGCTCCCAGTTCACACCGGTTCGCAAGAACTGGTAGTAAAAATTTTTAGTAGTTCAGAGAACCAGAAATAACATTGGCTGGCCACGCCCCTGAACCAGTCCCCAGCCCGTTTGCCGCTCGTTTGCCACCCATCTCATCAGAGGCTTTTTTTTTTTACTTTTAAAAACATTTTTTCTACAACCACTTCGGCCGAAGAGGTTGTAGAAAAAACAATGCCTTTAAGGAAAAAAAATGCCTTTAAAAGCCTCTGGCGATCCCAGCTCAGTTGCCTGATAGTCAGAGCTTCTAAAAGCATTTTTTTCTGCAACCTCTTAAGGTTGTAGAAAAAATGCTTTTAAAAGTAAAAAAAAAAAAGGTTGGCCATGCGCACCCAGTCACATTACTCCTCCACCAAGCCACGCCCACAAAATAAGCCACACCCACAGACCCGGTAGTAAAAAAATTTAGAACCCACCGCTGGTGACAAGATACCACTGCTTTGATCAGCGTGACACACTCACGGCCCCTACACACAAAGACTCCAGTACCACTGGGTAGGACTTCACTTTCTTAAACTGTAAACAATTATAAAGTTAGATATTGATTCTTGGAAGAAACATATTATTGTTATTGTTCTAACACTGAAATAATAAACAGCAATATTGAACAGCTGAAATAGATATAGTTGAAATTCTGAGAAAGAATAATTATTTATTGTATTAAATTTGGTTCAAGTTATTAAAGCATTAGGTCTAAACTACTTGCAATGAAGAAATATGTACCTACTTTATTCTCACTACTCCTAATTCACAGACATAGCTTAATTCTTCAGTTAGACATTGCCAGAGAAGCAAATGATGGTGCCAGAATGCAGAATTTGTACAAGATGGTGGACAAAGTGGATGCTTATCAGAAAGAGCTTCTGGACAACTGGAAAGTTAAGCAGAATATTGTAGAGAAGCAGCGCCAGCACTGCCTTACAAAAATGGTTGATTTGTTTGCCCAGGTAAGCCTACAAGTATGAATTGACAGCGTAAAGCCTCAGAAGTATTACCTAGGCTAATAATCCACTGCTTTTCCACAACTCTGGAGAGCTCATAAGCACTCATCAAATTCCCCATCCTCTGATATTTTGAGACAGTTGTCATATCTGCACTTAGTACTTACACTGTTCCTGCCCTGTGTTCATCCTGGCTTGGCTCAAAGGAGTTTATGAAAATCCTCTCAGGACTGAGATACTTTGGCAGCAGCTTGCAAGGTCAGTCTGGACTGAAAATTGCCACATCCTTCCATTGGACGATTCCCCTGCAGCTGTGCCCTTCCACCTTTCTCTTCCAGGAAAGTTATGGCCAAACATTTTCCTTCCAATTTATGGTTCTACTATCATATCTATATTTTTATAATTGCCTATATGTATGAATGCAGAGACACGTTTTATGCACACAGAAAAGTAATGTATACAAAGTGCAGATACAAGCAATGGCTTTTAAAAATCCTTTACTGCTGTCTATTTCTTTCTAATATCTTTTTATTATTTTATTATTACAAATACCATAATATGTTTGGAGGTTGCCAATTTGTTTGGAGTTTGCCAAATTGGAGTACTTTGATGTCATGATTCACAATCATTCTACATTGGGGAAAGTTTGGAGAATAAAGAAACTTGTTTATAGTAGCTTAAACTCACATGATGTTCATTTAGCTTATTAAGCCCCAATGTGTTATTGTGTATTGCATGTAACCCTAGTTAATTGTTGCTGATTAAAATGATGGTTAAAGAATAGATAATGATTTAGCATGATGTATGAATCCAGTGAGTAAGTTTTGCAATATAAATGAAGATACGAATCAGATTTATTTATTTGTTTATTAATTCAATTTCTATGCTGCCCCTCTCCGAAGACTCAAGGCGGCAGATGTTCATGATGGGGATGTTAATCCCCATGCTAGAATTAATTTGTAGACAAGTATTTTTACAGAGAAAAGTATACTTTCTTGATTTGTGTTTGATTTAGCCAGTTAGGAGTCCAAACCAACAGTTCAGATCTAACTTTTCAAAATGATGGTATGGATGAATCGAAATAATAGACAATTAATAATCCACAGTGAGGTGCAATAAATTATTCTTTCTTTCTGTCCTTGTTATAGCTCCATTCGAGTGCCCAACTCCACCTCAGCAAGCCATGCCTATTGACAGTTAAAGCAGAAGATATCACAAAGAAGGAGACCTTCCACATGCCTCACATTAGACCTGACTTCTTGAAGACTAAGGTTTACAAAAGCCCCCTGATTAGGGTGAAGAAATCCCAAGATTTCACAGTAACAGCTATGGTCAGGTATGGCTGGAAAAAAAAACCACAGGGAGAGAAGGCTACAATGGGGCAAATTGTTTAATTATATTCCTCACATCAGATAACCTAAATTCCCTGTAGGAAATTATTTTTAAAGTTATATTCAAGCAAAATATCAAATGCAAACATCAAGATGTTTCATGGCAATAACATCAATACCATTTTCATCAAACCCCATAAATCATTAAAATATAGTTGAATCGGTAACAAAACTATGATTTGATGTCCCAATCGTGCTTTGAAGCATGAATATACCACCTGCTTGCAACACTTTAAAGCATCTGTGTCTTTTCTGAGGATTGCCTGCAAATCTGGAAAATTATAATTTCTGTAATGTAGATGGATGCTACATTTGTGCTCTTGCAAGCTCTAAAATATCTTTGTATCTGAAGCATTGCACAGCTGTATTATTTTCTGAAGCTCTTTATAAAAGGGAAGTGTTAACTTTTTCATAGTCTTTGAAAAATTAATAGTGAATTTTTCTGATGAGACTAAGTTGAAGAGGGTGCTCCAAAATTATTCCCAGAACTTTTAAGAATATAATCTACCTTTTTTTAGTCACTGTATTGTTTGAAATAATTAATGCCCGAAATACATCTTACAGATAAATGCCTATAGTGTAGTACTAATAGTCTAATTGCTGGAAGTGGACAGTTGATACGCTAAGACATAATCTGGTTGGTTTGATTTTGGCTAATAGTGTTGTGTGAATCCAGCCATTGTGTTTTGAGAAACATAGTTCATGGCTCATGGTTTATTATATTGTGTACATCCACTTAATTTTATCTTATTCATCACACCATATCTAAACAAACCATGCCAATTTCCCTGTTAATTGTTTTTTTTTCTCTGCAGAGCTATTATCTTATGTTAAATATATAAAAATTTATACATCATTTTATTAAACTGTATTAAATAGATTACTCCAATATTTTTCCATTTGCATTATAATTGTATTTTCTCTACAGAAGAAAACCAAGCAGCGAGCAAATAGAATCACTGTGGAAGACTGATATCACAGAACTGAGCTTTCCCCTTGGACCCAAAGCACCTGTGTCTTTTCTGTGGTCTGAGACCTCTGGCTTTCCAGATATTCCTAGATTTTTGGAATTAGACATTTCCTCTGTGAGGGGGAAACCCCTTCGATATATGGAGACTCGGTAAGTGGCCTTGCATTAAGGACAACTGATATAAGTGATGAAGATTTAATGCAATATTTTGTGATTTTTCTCACACTGATTAAAGAACATAAATCCACAGCAGCCTCAGCAATTTATCTGATGTGATGCTTCTGCCATTCTCATTCTGAGAACTTTTTTTACTTCCATAGATACTTTGGGCTGTCACCTTTTCTAGCAGCTAGTTCTTGAATAATGATGCTTTCCCCTCCTGCCTCTATTTTGTAACAGCTATTTTATATAGTTGTTTTAAAGATGAGAAGATGACCCCTCTCCTTACCTAACTCTCTTCATAGATATATCCTGGGTATCTCTATGACATATGGGTAGGCAACCATTGACTCTACATGTTTTGTGTATGCCCACCACCAAATGTAAGCAACAAAATGAGTGAAATGTTTTCCCACGATTCTGAAACAGCCAGCACATACAAATTAATGAATGACAGCAAACAAGTATACCATAAAATTGAGTAGGGTGGGGGTGGGGTGGGGTGGGGTGGGGAGGAAGATAGCATTTTCAGATGTATGATGGAAATTTTTCCCATTGCCATACCCGTTGCATCCTGTCAAATGTTGGCCCATGATCATCCAAAAATGGTTTACCTCTGTCAATGATTATGACCCTGGCTGAGAAGGGCAACCTAACCCTTAGTTGTTCTGTTGGCTCTTTATCCAGATCTAAGGCCCCAAAGCAAGATCATTTTGACTGCTTGCAACTCTCCACAAGTTCTTACTTTAGTCAGATACTGCCACCTTTCTGTCAAGGATCCCAGTTGCTTTGAGATGAAGAAATGAAGCAGCTCTTCCTGCTCCATTCATGGAATTTTGTGGAGTCTGCATGTCAGTAGCTCATCATCGCCTCCTACCTGGCATTGCAGCTTTCAACAATTCTTAAAGCACACCATCTCATGACAGGACCTCCATCTCTCTCTCTTACCTCACAAGGCTGCTTTTGTGGAAATAAACAGGAGGGATATTCTGAATGCTGCTGTGAGCTCTCAAATGAAAGATCAGATTTATATCTAAGATGAATAAATGCATACATTTCATCCCCAAAACATTACAGAGAGAGCTGATGTTGATGTAATGTTTCATCTCTTCTAATGTAAATCTTATCATACAATCTACAGTGCCCCAATGATGAGGCTAATGACACAGTCAGATCATGGCTGTGTCCAGCTCTAACTGGCCATTTAAGTTTGCTATAGATACATACCCCCTCCTTAAGTCATTGGGGGCTGCCATTAATGGCCATTTTGACCTGGGCTATGAGCTAAACAGGGCAATTAGTTTGCATAGCCTTTTCTGTATTATATTGATACCTAAATATTGATCTTCTGAAAGATTGGTGCTTTCCGAACAAACATTGGATTTCTAAGAGATTGGCATACTTGAGCCAAAAAACAAATAAATAGAATCCTTGCTGACAGGTTGATGGAGGGTAGGAATGCACTGTTAGCTTTAGACCACACTAGAAAGCAAGGTTATGAATACTAATATTACTTTTATTATATGATTACAATAAAAGAATGTTTCCAGTCTGAATATATGTCCCCACTCTCTCTTTTTCTTTGTGAGAACTAGGGAAAGTCAAATCTAAGAGATTTTTTTTCAAATTACATTTCTGTTTTAAACTCAATTTTTTTAAAATATCACTGTTGTCTTGGCTGTGTCTCTTCCTCCTGTTCCTCAAGGTTACTTTTACAGTAACTGGAGATAAACCAACTGCAAACAAGAGCAAGAGAAGCCTGAAATAGCCCTGAACCTTCCCCCAGATTTCTGCCTGTTGGGCCCACCTGTGAGAGTTGTGAATTACCTAACTGTCCTATTATCAATCAACTTGAAGATTGAAATTAATCTTTTTTACTCCTATTATTTATAGGAATACTGCTCTCCTGTCCTCTTGCCAGACCCTACTTCTTGGATTGAACTTCAAGAAAGATTAGATATTTAGATTATACAGAATAGACCTGTCAGCAACCTTTCTGTTTGCTAGTTATCATAGTATTAAGGGAGTTTCATCCTGATTGATAATTCTGTCTCCATGTGAACTTCATCCTTGATTGACATCTCTCTCTCTCTCTCTCTCTCTCTCTCTCTCTCTCTCTCTCTCTCTCTCTCTCTCTCTCTCTCTCTCTTCCTGTAATTCTATGGTAACCCCACCCCCCCAAAAAAATTCTGGTTGGTTGGTTGATGGGGCATAGGAGGAGAGGTGGATGAAGCACAAGGGAACTATTGATCTGCATGCCAGCTTCTTAAAAATGAAAGACGTGAGGTCAGAAAAGTCTCACTTGTTCTTCCATCTCTTGAAGGAAGGAACGAAGGAAGATTCCCCTTGTCTCTTAAACACAGAGATTCATTTAACTAACAAATTAGATGAGAAGATTGTAAAGCCTCTACCCCCTCATCTATTTCTTGCAATTTGCCCAGGTGGTCAAAACAGCTCATATGTGTAAATACATGAGGCATAGACAGTATCTATTAGTAGTTGGGAATACTGGATAGGCATGACCCTAATACAGAACAAAATGAAATTAGCTGCAGTTCTGTGCATAGTAGCCTGTAGATGTCACTATTGAATAGGAGAAACTTACATCAGTTTTTGAAAAGTTCATCATAGTTTTCTTATTTCAACTGAATAACAGAACAACAGAGTTGAAAAGGACCTAACAGGTCTTCTAAGCCAACTCCCTGCTCAAGCTGGAGACCCTACCATTGCAGACAAATGGCCGTCCAATTTCTTCTTAAAAGCCTCCAGTGATGGAGCACCATTTAGTTACATTGTATAGAAGCATCTGGAGTGTGCATGAAAAGTCCAATGATGAAAGCAATGCTGTGCCATCATGATGCAAGCTTGTATCTGCATTGTCGCATCAGACATACAATATAATGGGGGCAGAAACGGTATCATGATGGTGCAACACTGTTTTCATTTCTTGACAGAAGCATCAGATCCTGCAGGTACCTTTGCTTCCTAGACTATCATATCTGAAAGTTCATCCATGGACATAACTTCCTCTGGGATTCTTAGTGAAGCAAAGTACTATGTTTGTATACATGCACACAAACAGTTGGGGACAGCTCTTAGAGCAATTTTTTGAGTCTTCCAAAGAACATAACTCTCTTAATGCTTTGAGCAGGGTTGTCTTGCTCACACTTAGCAATAGTCTCTTTTTAACACATTATATAATTGAAACATAGGTTGCAATTATATAATGGGACAAGGAGAAAGCAGAAAAAGAATTAACAACTCACAGCATGCAGTCGCAGATTTAAATTGCTATTTTGAAACTTTGAAAAATATAGTTGTGTTCTAAAATTAATTTTAAAAATGGTTAAACATTCTTTGTTCAGCTATAATCTATTTTATATCTTTATACCTGTGCATAGTAAACAGCTTCAAAATGACAAAATTCTGAAAGCAAAATCATATAATTACTGCTTTAAAAATACGCAACATATATTTATGAAATTATTTTGTGTTATATATAAACTCATGTTCTCTCTTCTTTTGCAGGATTCAGAATATTCCCAGATGGAAAATATCTGGATATAATTTTAAACATTTGTAAATTAGACAATAATCACAAGTTGTTTCAATATGTTAAAACAATATGTTATATAAGAGGTTGAATAACAATATACGGTATTTATTGTATATTGTATATTGATCTGATCCATTTATATTTTCTGATATTTTTTATTAATTTATTTAACTGATATTTTTATTAGTTTGTTTAGCTGATACTTTACTCTTCAACAGAGAGTCCAAGATACTTTAAAAATAGTTTATATAAATCAGCTTCAGATTATAAAACAACCAATAAATAAAAACCATTATAAAACATGTGTTTCGCCGTAATTCATGAATTTTAAGGATCCAGAAGCCCAGATGGAAAGTTTGTCACACAGAGCTCTTGGCAACTGGTTTTACAAGAAAAGGTACTGGTTTTTGCTGAGCTAAGGAATCTGTCTTTTGGCCCGCCCCCCACCCCCACCCCACCCCCCTTTAGCAGAAATAGTCAGCTTCCTGATAGTTTAGGATTATAACCACATAAATCTCATCCAGTAGGGTGAATAATCAAAGATTGTAATCAAACCTCTAAGGATAAAAGTCATGACATAGTAATGTTCATATGCTCAGTTTTCTGAAGCTGCAACAAATGTCTCATTATCAGACTTCTTTTAATCAGTTTCTTTTGCTTCCAGATAGAGAACTCAAGGAAGGACAAATGAAGTAGTCACGTTTGTATCTTTTGAGCCTTCTCAGGATTATTGATTACTGTTTCTTGTATCTGGCTACAGGCACTGATAAAAGGAGCATTTTTCTAACTGATGGTGAAATCCTTCTGAAAAATCAGTTAATGGCAATCCTATGCACAATCGCCTGGAAATAAGTCTTATTGAATCAGTGGGATTTAAACCTTAATAAACGTATTTTAAAATAAAAACAGTATAGGGTTGAATCGTACAGTGACTACAATTAGCTGATCAAAACCACTCTTATCTGGTTTTCCCAGTGTCTACTGTCAATATGACTTCATCTACGTGTTAGAGCTCATTGCCTCCAGCAAGTCATACTTCAACTCTCCTCATTTCGCAAGAGCCTTGTTTCCCCACCTACAGGAAACTCCACCTCAGAGGCAGCATATCAGGAATTTGCTTCCTAAAGAGGCCAAAAGTTAAAGATCCTGTCTGCCAAGTCAGGCTGACAAATAGTATGACTAAGCCCTATTGTGCTGGAAGCCTTCAGCAGAGTCTGGTGGGGAGGAGAAAGCCCAGGCCCAAGGCACACTCGGGCCTGAGCTACTTTCAGTACAAAACGGAAATACCCAGCTGACACAGGGCAATAGTTCATAATTCCCCCAGTATTTGTCGTCCTTGAGTTAAGGCTTGTTTGTGGCTTTTATTTTCTGCTGCTGTAGGCAAATGAAAAGTTGCTGTACTGACAGCTTTCTATGTCAAATGATGAACAGCCTACCAGCCTATTATTATTTTTATTCTACTCTTCCTCATAGTTGTTTTCACATCTATCAGCTTTGTTTACCTGGTTGGCACCAATCCTACTATTTTAATTTAACCCTGCTATTTCAAAAGAGTGCTGTTGCACCAGCAGCTTCTTTTCCCGCCTTAGGTAAAGTAATACAGCTTCAGTTAATAAGACTGTAGAGAATTAAACATGCTAGATTCAACCACCATTTGCATTTCCCTGTCATTTGGGGTGAGCAAGCACATTTGAAATGGAATATGTGTTGCAGATGAAAAAAATATCCATATACATAAAGTAATAAGCTTAGTTAATCATAAATAGTACTCATTTCCCAGAACACAAGTCTGAGGTCAAAAGGAAGATAATTGCTAGCCAGTCAAGGTTGGCACAGTCTGGAAACCAGGAGTTTTGAACTACATTTAAATGTGGTAAGAGTTTTGCAACAGAATCTTGAAAGTCTGTAACATATCTCCGGGTCAACCTACCCATCTCCATTTCTATCAAAACCAGTTGGAGTAGTTTTGAGTTCCTTTTTCACACTTTCTACTTTCCATGACTCAGAATAGGTGTAATGGTTTTAGCACTCTCATCTCCCTTTTCTGAGTCATACCAAACATTCCATCACAAACCTAAGTCTAAAGAAGATAACAGATTCTGAGTTTTAAACACCTAAGTTTTTCTTTGAACCCACAGTTTTCTGCTGCAATGCTCGTTTTAAAGAAGAGAAATAAATGGGGCTCAGTGTCAAATAACTTGTTCAAGCAACTGAATGAAAGGCAAAGATGGGGTTAGGGATACAAATGCCAAATCACATGGGTTTTTTCCCTACGGTTCTCAACAAAATATCCATTACACAAAAATAAATCAGCATTTTATATTGCTCACAGTCCTAGGTTTAACAAAAGGCTAGCTCAGGGTCAGTTTTGATACTGAATTCTACTATAGTTATGACCCCACAGCTGCCAGGTGCTAATGCCAATTCTGAGTTGAAGAAGAAGGTCTGTCTGAGAAATTGGCAACCAGTGTATTGTTTGGCATGCACTATTCAGAACCAAAGTCTACCAATTTCTTCCAGTGGTTAATTTTCTATACTTTTTATTTATTCCCCAGTAACTAAAATCAGTAAAGCAGTCAGATCTTTGAAAAGCACCGATGTTGCAAGAAAATTATCATACTTTTTGTGTTGTGTAATATGTCACCATAGCTACTAAATAAAAACACTCCTTAAATTCATTACTGTATACTTTTGAATGCCAAAGAATAGTAGGAACGTCAGCATTAGGATGGGGTTTTATACTTTTAAATGTTTTAGATGCTAGCAAAATACTTGGCGAAAGAAATGTTGTTATTACTTTTTAAAGGAGGGCAAGCTAAACACATGACCATAAGCCAAAGTAATAACTTGGACATATACAACATACATGTCATCTCCTCCTTTGGTTACTTACTCACTACAATGCATTGCTAGCACATGAAAGATTACATCACTGGCAGTGGTCAATACAACCATATTTTTTAAATATATATCTACATATATTTATGTGGATGAGGCTGTCACTTTCCTTCCTATTTCTGGTTTTGTTTTTCCTATAGAAGTGAAAAGAAAACTGGCAGTGTTTTCTTTCATCAGAGCTGGTGCTATATAGATAGGCTTGGGAGAATGTGTAAAACCATACCTGGTTTTAACTCTACCAAATGCCATAGAAATATACTTTTGGGCCCTATTTTCATGGTACCTCTCTGGACTGCAAAAATCTAAACCACCATTAATAGGCAGAATATTTTATTCAGATTTTTGCATTCTAGATATGAAAGCCCTATTCTAGGATTTAATGTCAATCATGAGCATCAAGTGTGACAATTAACCTATAGGTATGAGTTTGCATGATACAGTCCTGGGGAGTAAGGCAGAGATTTAGTTGAAATTTCAGCTTGTTTAGGGCTAAATTAACTGTTAGAGTTTAGCTTAGCCTCCACCCTACCTCATCCTCCAGTTAGTCAAGTGTACAAAAGGAACCAGTACATTCTTGTCTATAATATGGGATAACTTAAAGAATATACTGAGATAGGATTGTGCTTCAGGTCTAAGAAATTATTATGCCTTATGCTGTCCTAACCTTGTGTAATTTTTTTTCTAATCGATTATGTGCTATCAAGTTGTATCAATTCTTAGCACCCACAAAGTAGATCTTCTCACCTTTCAAATTTTCCAATCTATTCATCACTTCTATAATTGAACTGACCACTTCTTCTCTTTTTCTGCTCCCTTCCATCTTTTCAAGCATTATAAACTTGTCAAGAAACCTAATTTTCATATTACATGTCCAAAATATGAAAATTTGGATCTGGATATCTGTGTTCTTGAGCTGATTTGTTCTATGGACAATCTATATTCTTTGCTATTATTATGATTCTTGAGCGTCTTCTACAAGACCTAAGTTCAAAACCATCAACAGTCTTTCAATACTACTGTTTCTTCAAAGTCTAACTTTCACTTTTATAAAGCATCACAAGGAAAACTATTGCTGGAATAACAGTGATCTTGGTAGGACTATGTATAGCATCTGAATACCAATTCAAGGCTGGAAGCTCCTTCTGAGATCTTTTAAAAATATTTCCTAGTTTTTTCATGTCTGTTTCTAATTTCAGTGTCTTTACAGATGTTGTTGTGTACTTTTTGTCTCTCACAATAGCTCTATGAAATTCCTTAAGTTCCTTTCTGAGATCTTTGTCTTTCTTTGTTTTGGTTTCTCTTCTGTTCTTGTCAGCTTCCATTATTTACTGACATCCAATTTGATTTTTTAAAATTTTTTATTATTTTTTAAAAATTTGATTTATATCCCGCCCTTCTCCGGAGACCCAGGGCGGCTTACAGTGTGTTAAGCAATAGCCTTCATACTTCTGTATATTTATACAAAATCAGTTTATTGCCCCCACAAACTGGGTCCTCAATTTACCCACCTTAGAAAGGATGGAAGGCTGAATCGACCTTGAGCCTGGCTAGGATTGAACTCGCAGAAATTGCAGGCAGCTGGATCTTAATTGCTGCCTTTAGTAGGAGGCATTAGCCCCCTACGCTACTCAGGCTCAGATTTCTTCTCTTTCATGATCTTTTTTCACATTCATCCTTAACAACTTCTTAGTTTTCACTCCATTTTGGCTTCCAGTAAATGAAATTCAAGACTTCGCAATGATTCCTGATATGCTCCTTGAATGTGATGGATACTCATGATCATAATACAGAAACTTTTTAGTTTTGTCTTGACTTGGAATGTGCACATCAGTGGTGGATTCCTCCTGGTTCGGCCCGGTTCCACCGAGCCAGTAGCAGTGACAATATGACGTCACTGAACCGGTTCTGACCCCCACCCCTCCACCCCCCACACATTATTTTTACCTTTTATTTGGCCCCACCCCCAATCTATTGCTGCTTCCTGAGTCCCAGCTGATGGGCTATAAGGAAAAAACTGTTTAAACTCTTGCCATGGGGTTTCAAAGGGCCGCCCTACAGCTGATCAATGGTAAAAGGCAGTTTGGTGGTAGACTGGTGCCTCCAAAAACAAATGAGTAGACCGGTGCCTGCAAAAATAAATGGGTAGACCAATGCCTGCAAAAATACATGAGTAGACCAGTGCCTGCAAAAATAAATGGGTAGACCAGTGCCTGCAAAAATAAATGGGTAGACAGTACAGCTCTGCAAGCAGTTAAAAGTCTGGTAGACCAGTACCTCTGCAAAATCCTAAATAATTGTCACATGACCATCAAGCCACGCCCACAAAATAAGCCATGCCCACAGAACCGGTAGTAAAAAAAAATTTAGAACCCACCCCTGGTGCACATGAACAGTTTGTGATCTCACAAATGAAGGCAAATGCATGTGTCCCGGGATAATAATGTGATATCAAATTTGGATTGGTCACTGGGTTTGTGATCTCTTCTGCAGTCATCCCTGGTTACTTCTTTGGTGTTACAATGGGCTCTTCTACCTCATTTGACCAATAATAAAATCAGTGTAATTTCTGCATATTCCATCTGATTATGTCTATGTATGTAGACATCATTTTGATTGTTTGGAAAATGTGTTAGCAATAAAATAAATATTTAATTGATAGAAATTGGTAAATTGTTATCCTGCTTCATTTTTGTTTCCTAGTCCTTATAGTCAACGTATCATTTTCCTTCTGCCTTACTGTTTCCAGTTTTGGCATTTCAGTCTCCAACACAACCATAAGTTGGAATAAAGACTTAGATAACTTGCTCATTGCATTAAATAGGTAGTTCTTGACTTAGAACCACAATTGGGATCAGAATTTGGCTTTCCCCATTGATTTTGCTTGTTGGAAGCCAGCTGGAAAGAAAGTAAATGGCAATCACAAGACCCTGGTATATTGCAACCATTGTGCCGATTGCCAAGCACCCAAATTTTGATTGCATGACGGTGGGGATGCTGCGAGGTTGTAACTATGAGACATAGGACTGTGAGTGCAACACCATTCTTTTTTTGATTTTTGGATCCTGAGTTGTAAACAGTATGAAAGAGTCCAAAACCAGTCCATTTCAGTTCACTCATTCCTAAAATGTCAATATGTAGAAATATGTCATTTCATCTTTCAGTGAGTTGAGCTTTCCCACAATTCATATTTCTTACGTTCCATGTTCCATTGTAATTCTGTTTTTGCAGCTCTGGATTTTCTTTTCCTGCATGGCTGTATCAGCAACTAGACATACCAAAGATTTAATCTGACTACTTCATTGTGTAAAACTATTAAAATTGGGTTGAATTCAGTTAACTATGGATAGCAATGTTGTGCAAATTCAACCATTGTTGAGCATCTTAATGCCATAACAATCTCTGTCTTGTAGTTATCCTATCATGCTGGCTGTGAACACTTTTATTGACTTCATGACCGGTTTATTCACAGAGATTTTCCTCTACAATACACATATTGCAAAAGTCTTCATCTTCTAGCACAGGGGTGTCAACCTCAAGTCCTGCAGGCTGGATCAGGCCCATGATGTGGCCAGATCTAGCCCACAGGACCATCCTGGAAAATGTAAGGGGCCGGCCTATATCACTTTGGCCCAGTCTACCTGCATCGCTTTGGCTTGGTCTACCCGCATCATTTCATCCCGGTCTACTCAATGCAAAGAGGAAACATCAGCAGTTTGGGGAGTGGCGTTAAGCTGGCCATGCCCACCCAGTTGGCTATGCCCCCCCCACCCCCCCAAGATCAACCACAGCCCTGATGTGGCCCTCAATGAAATTGAGTTTGACACCCCTGTTCTAGCATAATATTCAAAAGAATTGCACACAAAGTGTTAGATCATGGGAGACAATGAAGAGGCAGGAGGACAAACAGTAACTTCAGCTCTTTATTTAAGTAAGTGGCTTCTGCAAAGGCTTAGCCGGCAGCACTCCCTTTTAAAGGGAGCAGTCCCACCGATTCAGCCATTGACAACGCTTTACATTTCCCTCTGTTTGAATCTACCAATCAGTGGTGGGCCCTGTTTGAATCTACCAATCAGTAGTGGGCATGCAAATGTCCAGCTAAACCCGGACCTGAGTGAAGACTACATCCCTGGCTTCACTTGCTATTTACATATGTAACACAAAGCCATTCTCAGTTGATGTTTTTTCTATTTTATCCTTACTCACAGGAAGAGTGCAAACGATAGTTATGTGTTCGTGGAAATAGAGATAGCTCCACAATGAAATGCAGTTTGTTGTGACCAGTTGCAAGAGCACAACAATGCAACTGTGTTTGTATCCTGTGCATTGCTTGCCAGCATACACCTAGAGATGAAATCGCATCAGGAACTTACAGGTATTAGTCAGAGCCACACATATTTCATTTTTGGTTGGGGAAAACATCAGTATGAACAAAAACATGGATGTTGTTGGAAAGACTGTATTGGAGCTCTAGACCTGAGCCTTTAGGAAAATAATCAGGACAAGCCTCCCCAAAAATTGACATCTGGCAAATGTAAGCACCAGCCAAATAGTGAATCATGGTCAGTCTCTTGGGCTGTGAACCTTGAGCAACTGAGACTCAAACTCTGTTGAACCCACTATTTTTGCCAACTGGAAGAAAAGCGTGGCTACAGTTGATGGCAAAAAAATAATAATTAAGAAATAGAATCAGTTTTAAAACAAAAGATCTCACATAAATGGTAAAAGAAATATATCCTATTGGTTATCAGACTCCCAGGGGGCGGGGATCTTAGCTAACTTTGTAGGCTGTCTGTATCCCAGGCTTGGTTAAATCTTGCTGGGTGATGATGTAATGAAGAGGCATGTGTTCTAAAAGGGTTTTGGGCAATTCCTACTATGGCTTAATGGCTTTGTCCTGGTTTGGATCTTGAGTCAGGGCTAATCCTAGCATCCTGGACCTGAAGGCCTTTTGTCTTGTAGATTGGTTGGCACCAATCTGATGGGGAGGGGGGTGGCAGGGAGCTGAGGCTCTGAGTTTATGTCTTTAGAAACATGTTTCGCCTTTAGGGAAAATATAATATTCTGCCTTTTTAATATTTCCTAGAATATTTCATACTTCTAGGAGAAGGGTGGGTGCTAACTTCCTACATAGGTAAGACTGAATTTAAACTAAAAGAATTGTTTTTGGAAATAACTGGGTGCTTTTAAAAACTCAGTTTATGTTATCAAATCACACTGAATTATAGAACTAGCATGATAACAAGAAACAAAATCTATTACAGAGATGGGGCTATCCAAGTGAAGGGCGGCTTATTTGTCAGTAGTTCCTACTGAATTCTGTAGGATTTGTGACCCAGTCAAGGCACAATTCAGCATGTCTTTCATGCTGCTGGAGGCACTATATAATTCAGTATATAAAAGGGAATGTGTGTAGAATGTCCCTGAGCATTTTAATCATGTTTTCCTCTCTGCTGGGAAAATAAGTTTTTCACAACATTAAGCATTTTATAAACAACTATTAGAAGGTGACATTTTTAGAAAATAAACACTGCAATCTTTCTCCAGTAAATATTAAAAAACAAACAGGAATAACTTCAGCCACAAATGTGTCCTAAGACACTGTCATATACTTTCGCCCACATATATTGAAACAATGGCCTTTATGCAATCATGTAGAGAAAAAAACAGAAGTGCCATGCCTGAGGCCATTTGTGGCTGGCTTAGCTGTACCCATCTCCTCCTCTGAGATTTTTCTCCTCAGAAGATTGTGCCTCTAGGAACATGGTGTACAGAATGATTTTGCAACAGGAATGAAATAAATCAGGATTTATATTATTGGAGCAGAAGGATTCTGTATAAGTAAATATTTGAAGTGACCAAATTCTACTAGAATAAAAACATTCATAATGATCAAACACAGGCAATAGTTAGGTATCATACTATCGTTTTAAATTAATTTAGTCTCATCCAGTCCAGGAGTTCAGAAACGGCATGACAATGGCTGCAGTGTATGTGATGCTCTGGTTGTACAATAATAGGGCTCTGAACGCAGGTTGGATTAGGACTTCCACATTCCCAGAAAACATGTTTAGCACCTGTTCCCATGAATTATGACTCAACAAATTTGAATGGCAGCATACTCTATTGTGTGTAAACCTGATCTATATCTAATTTATTTTAATGCTGAAGTCATTGATGAAATTATTGTAGTTTGCAGATGCAGCTGGCTAACAGCAATAGAATAAAACTTACATTAAGAAAATTTAATAAGCATGTTTAATGGGAGGTGATCAATATTGAAACGAGCAAAATGAATAAATCCCCATTACTACAGCACAATGATTAAGAATAGAGGAAACACCTGACAATGTTAAATGTTTATACTGGAACATCACAGTTTATGCTTAATTACAACATTGCCTTTGGCAGTAGTATGGAATGCTTGCAATTACATTGACCTAGAATCTTTATTTCATTACAGTACTTTTTAAATAGAAAAAAGTTGATAATGAAGAAACATGATAGAACATACAGTAATGCTAGCTTGACCCTTATATGATCAGCCCTACTATTTACGTAGTATTTTGATGTCATGGTGTTCCTTAGGCACAAGTTAATATAATTAAAGCATTGGGGACAATGCCATCTTTTAGCTAATTTAGTTATTTTCCAGGTCAGCATAAATATTAAGCAGCATATACTATGACTGTTACGAATATTGGCTTTTGGGAGGAAAGTATATTTCATTTTCTCCAAAAATGTAATGTCTGGGACACTAAATCAAAAGCTTAAGTTCCCATGTAAGAATTGATTAAAACAGGACTCTATCTTAAACTGTTTTTCCATTAAGTAGACTGCTAGAAGAAAAGAAGAGAAATTGGATTTATGTGATGTTGCAGAATATAGGATTGAAGGGCTAGTTAAAAGGATTGAGTAGATGCAAAATGTCCTCTACATTATCTGTTTACTCTCTCTTAAACTACAGAATTTCTCCTACTTAGAGCCTTCCACATTAAGATATAATTTCTATGTTCCTTATTTTGCACAACTGCCAGTTATCTGGAGCCCAGTAGATTGGGAAAGATTAAGGATAAACATAAACCGGTTTATAGCCAAAAATCACAAATGACAGCTGTTCTTGATCACTACAATATTTTTAACAATACTATAACTTGCTTTTCCTTTTCTATAATTTCAGTATGATGGTTCTAAAAATGCAACCAGAGTTTTAGTATCTACTTACAACTATAGTATGTTCACATTACATATTTTGTCAGCAGACTTTGTTTTCCAGGTGCTTGAAATAGTGGCCTCACATTCAGATAACATGAGTCCATTGTAGAAAGTTAGCATCCACCCCTCTCCTAGAAAAATGAAATATTCTAGGAAATATTAAAAAAGCAGAACATTTCCCCTAAAAGAGAAAAAGAAATGTTAAGATAGAAACTTAGCCTCAGCTCCCTGCCCCTAGCAGATATTTTGGTTATTTAAAAGACAAAAGACTGGGACAGCTTATCTACAACATAAAAGACCTTCACCTTCAGGACATAATAGGATTAGCCCTCTACCCATCTCATCACATGGCACCTGGGAAGATTACATCACCCAGCAAGATTCAACCAAGCATGGGAGCCTCAGATAGCTCAACGGGCTAGATAGCCTATTATTAACATCCAGCTGTCTGCAATTAACTACCTGTGCAGGTAGTTACGGGGGCTTCTCGTTACTCCCGTGTTACACCTCTCCTGCGCGGGCTGCACTGGCTACCGGTTGTTCTCCTGGTTCGTTTCAAGGTGCTGGTTTTAACCTAGCAATGTCGGCTGGCGGCCCCCAAGGGGAGGGCTTTCTCTGTCGGAGCCCCAACCCTCTGGAATAGTCTTCCCACCGACCTCAGGACAGTCCCCGACCTCCTCTCCTTCCGCCGGGGATTAAAGACATGGCTGTTTAAAGAACATTACGATCGTGGGGTTACATAGCCTTTTCAGAATGATTTTAATGGATTTTAATGTGTTTTAATTGTGTTTATTGTGATTTGTATTTATGATTGTTTTTGTAAGCCGCCCTGAGTCCTTGGGGAGAATGGCGGCATATAAATCACATAAATAAAATAAATAAATAAATAAATTATGCAAGTTCGAGGCTCAAGGTTGACTCAGCCTTCCATCCTTTCTAAGGTAGGTAAATTGAGGACCCAGTTTGTGGGGGCAATAAGCTGACTTTGTATAAAATATACAAAAGTATGAAGGCTATTGCTTAACGCATTGTAAGCCGCCCTGAGTCTCCGGAGAAGGGCGGCATATAAATCTAATTAAAAAAAAAGAAAAAGAAAACCAAACAGGATACATTTCTTGCCACAGGAACAGGAAGCAAATTCAAAAAGGGTAAAAATTTATCTCTTTTATCTTTTATTTTAAAAATTTATCTCATATGCTCTTTTTGCCTAGGACCTCTAACTATGTGGTACTGTCTACCATTAAATCATCTTTCCAAGCAGTTTCCATGTTTCCAGTGTCTTTCTTCCCACTTGGAAATGAACTCAGATGGACATTTCTTCCGACACCATACTATGCATACATAATCACAGCATAGATTATAAGGTATTTTTTTGGTTTAATGTATGGTGTGGAAAACAGCCAGTGTATATTAATTATACAATTAAATACCTATTTATAGTATTTATGAGGCACCTAAATCCTTACAGTATTCTAGAAAGAAAATATAAATTATAATATTCAGTATTATATGCATACTGATTTCCCATAACTGATAGGGACAAATTACTTATCAAATTGGCTTCAACCCTTTTGACCTTCCTCAAGACCTTGGAAACTTGGCTTTAGGCCAGAGGCTGGGGCACAGGTGTTTATCAGAGCCTATCTTCTGACTATGTTAACAATTGTTTTCTGATTCAAACAGCTGTGTTTTTTTAGTTTTTGTACTATATATGATTTTAGTTTTTTATCTTTATACATGACATGATTCTTGTAAGTTGCCCAGAGTAATGTATATGAAATATATGACAATATTGATGATATATAAAGGTAATGATGGAGATACAAATTAATTAAATATTCTCCTTTCTATACATAAAAATGAGATCATGGTAATAAAAATGTAATAGCATACACACAAATCTCAATCTACTATCCCTATCATTATTTTTGCCTTTTCTTCCTTCCTATATATGGTGCAGAACTATGGAATTCATTGCCATAACGTACATAGATGGTTTCCCCAAACCTTCTTTTCCCACATTATTCCCTAAAATGCCATCAGCCAGGCAGTGCCGACTGGCGACTCCTAGGGAATGGGCTTTCTCTGTGGACACACCCACTTATGGAATCAACTCCCTCTGGAGCTCCGGGTGGCCCCTGACCTGCGCTCCTTCCGCCGTGACCTTAAGACATGGTTATTTCACCAGGCCGGATGGGACTGAAGGGGTTTTTAAGAGGAATTTTAATAATTTTAACATTTAAATTTTGATTCTTGCTTGTAAAAACTTATTCCTGTGAGCCGCCCTGAGTCCTTGTAGGAGAGAGGGCGGTATACAAGATAAATAAATAAATAAATAAGTAAGTAAGTAAATGTAGGTATTCTTCTCTCACTACTTCCCCTCACACAAATGTTTACTGATATAATCAGAAAAGGTGAAAATTCAATTTTTTTGGTGGAAGTTCACATATAAAATTGTCATATTTAAATATTTCAGAATTGTACTAATGAGAAAATGTCCAGTTAATTATACAGCATGATAGTACCCTTCAAATTAAGTTAGGGCTTAATTTAGAAATTATAATTAAATTCACCAAAGAATGGAAAAATGAGATAGCAATATTCCTGCTTATTATTTTATTCCTAAATTTGCAATCGTAGGACAAGGATTCCTTCCATGGAAGGTTTGATATATCTTAACAGTATTCGAACAATGAATTTTAGGCACAATATTGTAATCATACTCTCTTTATTTGCTTAGATTTGTTTTTATTTCCTTTATAATTTTTATAAATAACTCAAGATTGGGAACATACCTGATATTCCTCCTCCTGTTTTCCCCACAACCCCTGTGAGGAGAGTTGAGCTGAGAATGTGTGACTGACCCAAAGGTATTCAACCAGCTTTCATGACTAAGGTGCAGTGGTGAAATCCAATTTTTTTTACTACTGGATCTGTGGGTGGGCTTGGTGGGTGTGGCAGGAGAAGGATACTGCAAAATTCCCATTCCCTCCCCACTCCTGGGGTAAGGATATTGCAAAATCTCAATTTCCACCTGACTCTTGGGCCAGCCGGAGGTGGTATTTGCCAGTTCTCCAAACTACTCAAAATTTCCACTACCGGTTCTCCAGAATCTGTCAAAACCTGCTGGATTTCACCCCTGCTAAGGTGGGACTAGAACTCATACTTTCACCATTACATCAAATTAGCTCCTTGATTGCTTCTTGTTCTACCCTCAGGTGCTTTGAAGAATAGTTTGACTCCCTCTTCTTTGTGGCAACCCCTGAGATATTGGAACACTGCTATCATGTCTTCATCAAACTAGACATACCCAGTTCCTGCAACCATTCTTCATATGTTTTAGCCTCCAGTACCCTAATCATCTTTGTCGCTCTTCTCTGCACTTTTTTTAGAGTCTCAACATCTTTTTTACATTGTGGCAACTAAAACTGAATGCAGACATATTTTCTTGCATTATGGTGTAATAGGTTCAGTCATTTTATGTATCTTCTACACCTGCTGCATTTCAATCTGACTGAATTCAGGGACAGGATGAAAATGGTAAAAACAGGATAGAGGTGGGAAAGCCAAGTGAAGATACGGATATTTTGTCTCCAGGTTCTATGCTAAGTACAAAGATAATGGAAGGAAATTCTGAGTTGCAACTTTGAAGTGCTATTTATGACTAAACTGAGTAGGTAGCACAAATAAAATCCCTCAAGATTTGTTTACAAAGTCTTTTAAGATGTCAGGAAATGGGCAGGACTAGTTTCAATTTCCTTATGCCTAATTCAAAAGGAAAGGAGTTGTACTCACTTATTTTATCACTTTAGCTCTAAGCCAAAGGGAATCACTATTCATTAGTTTTCATTCATTTCTTGATTTTTTTTCCCTCTCACTTATGAGGATTCTCTGTAGAAGGCATATCTCAAATTATTCATATCTCAAGTAAAGAAGAGTTTAATCAAGAGCATGTTTCAGGAATGAATATCTCACTTGCTTCAGCCTGAGCCAAAAACGGAAACTAATTGCATATTGCCTACATGGCAAGCCTTCTGTTTTGTGATTCTACTTGACCCTTTGCCATTTCTCTCCCTCCCTCAGAACCTGAACACATCTGGAAGGGGCAAGGGAAGAAATTATTCTCCCAAACAGATAGTCTTTTCCTGCCATCCCAATTGCTAAACTTTTTTTCCCCAAGGAAACACTTGTTTTTTATTTCCCTGAATATTTGTTTCCTACTGGAGAAAAAAATGTACAATATGAAGATACCAAAAGTTAAGATCCCTTTCAAACCATGGTCATCTAGTAATGTTAATGTTAGTAGCTCAATTAAGCTATTAACATAGCCTAAGAAAAACATAGTTATGATTGCAGTCATTACTGTCTACAATCCAAACCTATGAAAATTCAGTGCATGCAGGTAGTCCTTGACTTAAGACCACTCATGTAGTGACCATTCAAAGCTATAACAGACTTCTCTAAAGGTACTTACAATCTGGATTCAAAATTCAAATGGCTGTTTCCTCCTGCCTGTAATCACATGACCACACAGTGGGAACTCAGCAACCTGCCCACATTTGTAGCCATTTGCAATGTCTCACATTCACATGAGTGGATTTTATGAAGGAATTGCTGCAAACCAGCATTTATTTTTGGTTTTTCTGCAAAAATGGCCCAACTTTATGACTGTAGTGTTCATTTAATGACCATTGCAAAAAAAAAGTCATAAAATCAGGTTGGTCATATGGGTGATCCACTTTATGACCATCACAACTTACAGTCAAGATGAGCAGGCTCCATAATGGTCATAAGTCGAGGATCTGCTATACAATTCAAATACATTTCCAGCCCAATAATCATACAGTGCATGTTCACATAACATACTAACCCACAAGTACCTAAGCTGGAGTTTATTGAATTGACCTGAATTTGCCTGAATTTGTGCAAATCACCAGACTTTATAGCTACCCATATTCCCTAAGTTTCATAATACAATATAAAATAACCAATCACATTTTGATAGTGAGTGTTGTGCATATCCAATTGTTCGAGGTAGTCTTTAAAGAGAAAAAGAATAAAGGATGAAAAGGAATAGGAACAAAGAGGATAATTGTAGGAAGCCTCTAGATGAGATGGGCTGCACACAAATCAAATCAGATCAATCAATCAATCTTAGATTTTGCCCTGCCAGGCAACCAGTGGTGGGTTGCTACCAGTTCGCCCCGGATCAGGTGAACTGGTAGAGGAGGCTGTGGGAGGCTCCGCCCACCTGCCCGGACACTTCTGCACATGTGCAGAAGTGTCGGGCATGAGCACCCACGAGCAAACTGGTAGTGACGGGTTTTGAAACCCACCCCTTCAGGCAACATTTCTAAACAAAAATAGTTTGGCTCTTTATATCACTACTGTAGAAACAAAAGTAAAGACATAAATTCAAACGTCATATAAAATCAGATTCCTCAGAAAATTAGACACCTTCAACTCAGACTCAGCTGCTCATGAAGGCTGAATGGACAAAGCCATGTCATCTTGCTGTCTTTATTAATCATTTGTAGTTCTTCCAGAACACTCCTGAAATCGCTTTAATCTATGCTGCCTGGAATCACTGTGTGTGATTTGGGCAGCTATATAAATTTAATAATAAATGAAAGAATGCTTCTAACTGTTCTGATCTTGTCAGGACATAATGTTCTTTTTGTTTTATTTGCCAATACCTTCCTTCTTAGAATTTACCTTTTACTTATTTCCCTATAAAACTTTTTTATCTGTTTTGAGTCCAGAATACAAAACTCTACTATTTTCACTTTCTTACTATCAACTCTAAGTTTACTAAGTATGTAAGTAGCTTATCTAATTGAAACTGAATTTTTCAGTTTCCATAATGAGCTCCTCCTTACTTTTTGCTAATATAGTGGTATCTCTATATTTCAAGAGAACCAGTTTGGCCTAGTGGTTAAGCCACCAGGGCTAGAAAATTGGAGACTGAGTTGTAGTCATGCCTTAGGAATGAAAGCTGGCTGGATGACTTTGGCCAGTCACTCTCTCTCAGCCTCTCACTTCACTGGGCTGTTGTGAGGAAAACAGGAGAAAGGAAGGCTACGTTTGTTGCCTTGAGTTATTTATAAAAACAGTACAGGTAGCCCTCTAATTATAACCACAACTGAGCTCAAAATTTTTGTTGCTCAGTGAGACAGTTGTTAAGTGAATGTTACCCAATTTTATGACCTTTTTTGCCACTGTTAAGTGAATCACTGCAGTTGTTAAGTTAGTAACACGGTTGTTAAATGAATCTGGCTTTCCCATTGACTTTGCTTGTTAGAAGGTCACAAAAGGTGATCACATGACCCTGGGACTCTGCAATGGTCATAAATATGTGTGCCATAATTTCGCCATCACTGCTCTAGAATATCCAAATGGGAATCACATAAATTACTATTGAATGGGAATGAGGCATTGTAAAGCAATTGTGAATCTAAATATATTAAATGCTTTGGAACATAGTATCCTAGCTGGACACAAAGGTGAGGAACCTGTTGCTTTCCAATGTCCAAATATTGATGAATTACAACTCCTTGTATGGTATACATGCTTAATGAGGTTGAAGAACTATTGATTTAATATTTGTTTTCTTTTTTTCTTTGTTTTTTGTTTCCACTTCCACCCTATTTTATTGAAAAGAGGACTTTTATACTTTTTCTATTGCTATTAATTTTATTCTTTTTTATTTTACATTAATTTTTCTTCTCTTTTTTTTTTTTTTGATAACATGTAAAAGATTGGGGTTCTGGAAGAAATTGAAGAACTATTTTTTAAAAAAATTTTCTCCCCCTTTTATCTGGCTTTTTAAAAATCTTTTGATTTTTGAAATATTTAATAAAATAAGTAGAAAAGTAGCAACAGTGGGCGCGGCAGTGGCAGCTACTACACCGTCCTCGTCACCATCTGGAAGTCAACGTACCATTCAAGCAATGCTGCAACAGGAGAAAGAGAAAGAATCATTGACCCAAACGATTATACAAACACTTCAAAGGATGGAACAACAACAACAAAGGATGGAACAACAACTATTGAAGACAGATGAAAAAGTCCAGAGGATGGAACAACAACTGCTTAAAACAGATAGAAAGCTAGTCAACGTTCAACAAACAATGTCAAAATATGAAGCATCTGAATTTTGATTGTGTGACTATGGGGATGCTGCAACAGTCGTAAGTATGTAAAATGGTCAGATTAATAGATCACTTTTTTCAGTGCCTTTGTAACTTTGAATGGTCACTAAACGAACTGTTGTAAATTGAAGACTACTTGTATTGCAAGAACATTTTAGAGAGAGAGCTGAGAAAATAGATGCAATCAAGCAGAATACAGTAGAACCACTGTTCATGAATGCTTCTGACCACAACCAAATCGGGTTCCGACCAAAAAATTCACAAATTTTTTTTTAAGCCGATTTCCCCTTCTGGGCCATTTTTTTTGGAAGCACTGAATTTCCAAAATTAGGTTTGGGCCTAATAATATATTTGACAGTAAAGGTAAGGGTTCCCCTCGCACATATGTGCTAGTCGTTCCCGACTCCAATGGGCTGTGCTTATCTCCATTTCAAAGCCGAAGAGTCAGCATTGTCTGAAGACGTCTCCACTAGGGATTCAAACTGCTGATCAACAAGCTCGGCGTTTTAGCCACCGCATCCTATATTTGACAGTAGCCTGTAACTATTCAAAATAATGTTACAGGTTTGCTTTTACATTAATGCTTTTATTATTCTAGATCACATTACCCTCAAGTGCTGCTGTGCTGCCTCATCGTGGTCAGATGTTCCTAGTAGGGATTTGCTGAGATTGATTTATGGAGTCAATTTATTGTAATGGTTAAGGTCAGGGGTGAAATCCAGCAGGTTCTGACAGGTTCTGGAGAACCAGTAATGGAAATTTTGAATAGTTTGGAGAACTGGCAAATACCACCTCTGGCTGGCCCCAGAGTGGGGTGGGAATGGAGATTTTGCAGTATCCTTCCCCTGCCACGCCCACTAAGCCACGCCCATAGAACCAATAGTAAAAAAAATTGAATTCCACCACTAGTTAAGGTGCTGACCTAGAAACCATAATACTGTGAGTTTGCATGAAAGTCGGCTAGGGGATTTTGGGCCAGTCACTCTCTCTCAGCCCAACTCACCTCACAGGAGTTGTTGTGGGAAAGATAGAAGAAGGAAGGAATACAACATAGGTTTGCCATCTTGAGTTACTTATAAAGTAATAAAGGGGAGATAAAATGCAATAAATAAAAAAAATTGTATGCCAAGAGTATATATTCCCAATAGGGTTATTGGGTGTGACGATCAACCCAGTTGTCTAGTTAAAGCAAGCAGGCATCTATATAAGGCAGCAGTGACACGGAAAAATGCTGGAGGCAGGTGTTCATTTTAGTGACAATGGCAAAGGTATTGTTTTATACTGTGTGAGAGAAGACAATGATAAGCAATTCCTATATTTCACCAAGAAAACACCCTAGATAAACAATATAAAGCATTTCAAGTTACAGTGTCAGAAGATGTCCCCTCAAGTCAAATGGCAATCAACATACTACCGAGGAAGGCCAAAAATATTTTGAAGTACTTATGGTGTTTATGACCCAGACTGATTACTGTAAAGTCTTTGATGTATGAAATCAAATGCCTTTATTACAATCTGTAAAAAGAAAAACAATTTAATACAACAATTGGGACAGAAAAATAGGACTATAAAATGATACATCTAATTAAAAGTTGGCACAATTGTATGACTTGGTAAAGATACTTGGCAACCTGGTATGTAGTGTGGACATCCCTTAAAGAACAATAAACATAAAATTTATCAATGTGACCCTCATATTTGGAAAAGATTGGGGAGATCAGAACATGTCTTGGGACATCATAAAAAAGGACATCTTCTGCCACAGCTTCGGATTCCCAGAGAATGTGACACACACCAAGCTTAGCAAACACTTTTTAATTCCAAACAAACACCTTTCAAGAATGCAGGCTTCCCGTGCAAAGGTTCCTTATCAAAGTTATTAAGAACAAAGTCTGACAAAGGTTGGCAACCAGCCCAGAAAACCAGATATGAGATGTCACTCACTCTCCAAGATGCTCTGTAGTAATGAGACGTTGTTTCTAGCAAGAAAGCACTAGCGATTTAAATAGGCTAAGGGAGTGGCCAATTATCCTCAAGCCCTACTCTCAAGTAGACCTCCTCCTCTTCAATAGCCACTACTGCCTTTTGGCAGCCCTGCGTGCCTGAGCATTGAGGAGAGGCTCCTCCACTTTGCTCTCTCCACTGGAAGGAGCCTCTGGAGGTTCTGAAGGCCCTGGCTGAGTCTCTGCCTCTGGCATCATATCAGGCCTTCTCGCTGTCCGATGTGAGCGCCGGCTGTGCAGGCTGCTGACGCAACACCACACCAGCCTCCTAGTCATCGGGATCAGCCACAATCCGTGCAGGCTGTCAGGCCACAACAAACTGAGGACATGACTAAGAGTTTCTGCCTCTTTGGATCCACAAGAGCAAAGTCTCTGCAAATAAGCAGTTCCATGAAATCTTCTTGCCAGTAAAGCTAAATGGGAGGACATCAGATTGGGTTCTGGAAAAGGCCCATCTATATTGGCTTAAGGTTAGATTGTATGGACATCCCACAGAAGAGGGCTTAAGGCTATCCAACATTTGGCAATAGAATTCAGGCACTTCAGAATTCAGTCATGACACTGAAGATACCGTATTGATGATCAATGTCCCCGATTCTCTCTTTTACTACTGATTTGACCTCCTCCCACATTAATTGGCCTAAATACAGGTAGTCCACTTATGACCACAATTGAGCCCAAAATTGTGGACTACCTGTATTCAGGAGAGAGGCCAAGACACAAAGTTCATCCATATAGATATAGCGTCAGTGAGATTGGTAGCTGTCTAACAACAGCAGAGGCAACAGGTGCAAGCATAATCCTAAATCCTGAGATTAGATTCCTAGTCCATGCCTGAGCCTTATTACTTCACACCTTAGCTTAAGCCTCAAGGCTGCATTGAGGGGGGTATATGCATTTTGAGGTACCAAACAAAGCCCTAAGGAAATTTGATTGAATGGCTTCATAAACCCTTAGGTTTGTATATAGGCGATATACTGTAATAGTTGGGCAACTGTTTTAGCCGTAAACAATTTGATTGCTGCTGGAATGTAATTTGCCCCCTGCTGCCCATGCAGTTTAATTATTGCTTGTGTGTTCTTTTTGGCAGTAGATGTAGCACAATTTATCCAGGCTATTAATTTCCTAGATGCTTGAAATACTATGCCCAAGTATTTAAAACATTCGACTTTCTGTAATTCATGGGAATCAATTGTCCACTTGGGCTTTTGTCTTTAATTAGAAAAAACTAAAAATTTAGATTGATCATAATTGATTAATTGTGAATTAATTATTAATCATTATAGGATGCCAAGGTTCCAGCCCAAAACTCATTTAGAGAAATAGCAATACCGTGTTTCCCCGAAAAGAAGACCCTGTCTTATATTTTTTTGAACCTTGAAATAAGCACTTGACCTTATTGCCATGAGCTCAAAAACCAGATTGGGGTTATTATCAGGGGATGTCTTATTTTGGGGGAAACAGGGTAGCACTTAGATTTATACATCACTACATAGTGCTTTTACAACTTTCTCTAAGTGGTTTATAGAGTCAGCGTATTGCTCCCAACAATCTGGGTCCTCATTTTACCGACCTCGGAAGCATGGAAGGTTGACTGAACCTTGAGCTGGTGAAATTTGAACTACTGAACTGCTGGCAATTGGCAGTCAGCAGAATTAGCCTGTGCTCAATGAAATGAGGGACAGGCAAGTACAATACAGTATATCAATGTAACACAATCCCTTTATAATCTTCCAGATGCTCATTCCATAGATGATAAACGCATACAATTGAATTCTAAAGATCAGACTAGTCAAACCACAGCCCCACTCCCACTGGCTTCCTCCTGTATGGATCCTGATTCTATTAATCCAGTGCTGCTTCATCTACAACTTGTTATTCCTCTGTGCAATTTGCAACTGAATTCTTTCCATAGGAGTGGCCAGCTCTCTGATTCTGATCCCCAATCTGGCTTTATTTGATCTGCCTATGAAATGTCTCTTATGGAATTACCCTAGACTCAGGATTAGCCACCTTAACTGGCAGCAGGAAATCTGTTCTTTGTCTTCTCCCTCAATCACCAATTTGTCCAACCCAATTGTTGCCCTTTCTAAACAATTATCCAGAAACAGCACCACAAGAGAACCAGCAAATTGACAACTACATTTGCTAACCATTACTCCATTCTTATTCCTGATTCGTAAACAATATGATAAAACTGGAATAAGATGTAACCAGAGGGGAACTTTCCCACTATATTCGGACTATCAAGGGGGTGAAATAAAACTATATTCTAGCACCATTGATTTTTAACATATATATATATGTTAAAAATCCCATCCTCTGATGGGATAAAACCCATCAGAGTTTATATCCAGGCACCTCAATGACTTTTTTTCAAGAATAACATCAGAGATCACTTTGAAGTCCTAAAACTCATTGATAGGGAACAAGAGGAAGTATAGAATGAAATGAAAGCAGTTGCTAAGGTTGAGTGTGAAAAGAGACTATCAGTGACCATGAATCAGAAGAAAGAAAGCAAACTAGAGGTCAAAGTAAATTGTGAAAATTGCAAAGAAAAGAGAGACCAAAGCAAAAAAAAAAAAAAAAAAAAGACAAACATTTCAACATCTCAATTAACAAACAATTTTAAAGAGCTATCAGAAGAGACAAAAAACAGCATTGTAATGATATTGCTAAAAGTATGAAAGATTGAAACAGGAAATGTTCTTCCAAAAGATTGCTGAAGTTCAATGAAATCTTGCATTGGTATATTTGGTATAAGATAGTAACTGATTCAAAGAAAATAAAGACGAAATGGAAGTAGTACCCTGAAATTCTTTACAGAAGGAATGTCAAATTCTAAAATAGAAAATATTCTATGTTCACAAGAACCTTCAGAAATGCCTCAGAAAATGTACAAAACTCAGAAGAACCTCAAGTGTTAGAATATGAAGTTAGATCAGCACTCTGGTTATTAATAAATTAAAAGATTAGAGGAACGGATGGAATATTTACAGAAAAATAGAAACAACAGAAGAAAAATCAGTAAATGTTCTGGCCAATCTATACCAGCAAATCTGGAAAAAAACATAGTGGCCAAAAGATTGGAAGATGATTGCCTACATTCAAATATCAAAGAAAGGACATTTGATAGACTATATAAACTGTCATACAATACTCTTAATTTTACATACCACATTATCCCTGGAAGATTAAAACCCTACATAGAAAGAGAGATGCCACATGTTCTAGGTGTCTTAGAAAGAGTTGGGAAACAATATATACTATTCTTGATGCATACTGGATAATTGGCCAGGGGGGCTTTTTAACAGGTTCGCCTGATACGTCAGTTGCATCCCTTTCTGGATCGGGACTCCCTACACACGATCACTCATGCTCTCGTCACTTCCCGCCTGCACTAATGCAATGCTCTCTACATGGGGCTCCCCTTGGGGTGCACCCAGAGGCTCCAACTGGTCCAGAATGTGGCTGCGCAGGGGATTATGGGAGCGAGGGGGCGCTCCCATGTGATACCTCTCCTGCGTGAGCTGAAGTGGCTCCCGGTGGTCTTCCGGGTGCGCTTCAAGGTGTTGGTGACCACCTTTAAAGTGCTCCATGGCTCAGGGCCTGGGTATTTGCAAGACCGCCTTCTGCTGCCAATAGCTTCCCACCGGCCAGTATGTTCGCACAGAGAGGGCCTCCTCAGGGTGCTGTCGGCCAGACAATGTCGGCTGGTGACCCCCAGGGGGAGAGCCTTCTCTGTGGCGGCACCCGCCCTCTGGAATGACCTACCCCCGGAGATACGCAGGATACCAGATCTCTGGACATTTTGTTGGGCCCTTAAAACCCACCTATTTCACCTAGCCGGACTGGCTTGATCCCATACTCTGTTTTTAATTGGAATTGATTTTAAATTGGATTGTTTTAATTTGTCGGCCGAAATCATTTAATATTTTTAAAATTGTTTTAATTTTTGTACTTCATGTTTTACCTTGGCTGTTCGCCGCCCTGAGTCCAGTTGGAGAAGGACGGTTTATAAATCAAACAAACAAATAAATAAATAAATTGAGTAAGCCAAAAAATGTCAAAAAGTCAGCATGTGCTTCACTGATTGTAGGAGGATCTTTGATTGTCATATTCAAAACTGCACTTGGAAAAATAAGAATCCTAGAACATTTCATTGGCCTCATGCAAAACCCGTACATAGTTCAGGAAATCATAGTGCAGACAAAACAGCAAAACAGACTGGCTCCGAATTGGCAAAGGAATGAGACAAGGCTTTCTAGTCTCCCTTATTATATATAAACAAAGCATTATATATATATAAACAACAAAACAAGGAGTTAGATGGGAAGAAGATGAGTGTGATCTTAAAACTGAAGGAACAAACATCAATAACCTATGCTATGTGATGACACTACTCTGAAAATAACAACAAGCACAGAACCAGCTTTAGAGCTGACAGTGAAAATACTGGTGGGTAGCTTTTTGCCTTTAGGATTCACTATCAACAGTAAAAATTTAAAAAAAACTTGGCAGTCAAGAATAGACCACAGACTAACATCTGGAATAATGGCAGTGAAAGCCTTGGAAAAGATACAGTATTCAGTTGTCTATACAAAAATCAGACATATAGGGAATAGCTTTCCTATAACACTGTATGAAAACAAAAATTGAACGTTGAAGAAGCAGAACAGAAACACTGTAGAATTTTTTAAAAAATTGCTCTTGGGGAAGATTTCTGAAAAACCCTTGACAGCTGATTAAAATTAAAAAATGGATCAGAACAAATCAATCCTCACTCAAGGCAGAAATAACCAAGCTCAGACTGGCAGTATTGGAAACATGATGTGAAGACCTTTCTTAAAATATCTATATTGCCAGGAAGGGTGTGAGGAAGACCAGCGAAGTGGAAGGACTTGATTATAGCAGTAATGGTTGCTATAAATACTGCACTACTTTAATTGTTTATGGACAAAAAGTAATCCTTTACACTGTGCTCTGGTGAATTCTAAAAGGAAAATTAATTTTTAGACTTCCCAATATTGAAAAGCAAGAATCACATATAGCAAAATTCAGTATTCAGAGTCTCCCTTTTAATATGCATTCTTTTTTATTGTCCTGTAAAAAATATATTTGTTTGCAACTTATGGACAATAGGTTACATGGAAAACTGTGCTTATGAAAATGTAAAGGTTGAATCGTTTACGTTTTTGGTGCAGATTTGAGATCATCTTGAAGAGTATCTACTAGGGGTGCTTGTTATCACATGCTCGTTTATGGTTAACTTGTCCATGGTTTATTCAATCACTCATCTACTGAGCCATAAACGGTTCGGTGTAGACTAAGGTGTGGTTGGCTAGTTTAATTCCGTGTGCATCGCATGAGGGAAAAAGAAAGAAATTGTAGCCCATATTGAAAAAGCCATTGCTCATTTGAGCAAAAACCTCTCCCACTATTCATTTCTCAGGATAAATTAGCGTTCGCTAAATTATGCTGCTCCTCATTAAAAAATGGGAATACTGTATCTTTTAGTTGCTTTCTTTTATGAAATGACACACGCGCGCAGAGAGAGGGAAGGAGGGAGAGCAGCAGGTCGAGCATGCGCTAAAGAATTAGAAGCATTCTGGCTTAGAAAATGACGGGGCAGGGCCAAAAGGCTGGCATAGGCGGCTCAGATTCCGGGGCGGGGGGGGGAGGGGAGGCGTGGTTATCTCGCTTCTTTACTTGGCGCCGGAGGTACCTATTGCCGCAGCAGAAGCAACAGGTGCGCGCAGCTAAGAGGTTTGGGGAGCGGCCGCCGCCGTTGAGAAGTCGAGGTAGATGGAAAAACATTATGTTTGGCTTATCTTGCTGGCATTTGTGACGCACATTCTATTTCGCTGAGATGCTGCAATCTTGCTTTTACAAAAATGTAATTCGTATCATTCTAGGATCAAGGTACCTATATAGTGTAATGTGTATAATACAGTATATCCGTCCCAAGGAATGGGTAGCTGTTCTCCCGTAATTGCTTCCCGTCTCTGAAATGGTTATATTAATTAATAGTGAAGTGGCAACCAGTCTCCTTCCTTTTATCTCTCCCGTCCTTTGGATGGGAGAAGAAAGAGCTGAGCAACTATTAAAGAAAACCTTGAGTGTTTTGATTCGGGGGGTGGGGAGGGCTTTGTAGGAGACTGTTAAAAAATGTAGTTTGTTGAAGGGACCTCGTTGTTTCCAGTGAATTGGTTATTGCTGCTCAAATGCTTTGAATAAACAAATAGGTAAGTAATAAGAGTTCAGCCGATTAAAGGGCAAGGGGCCAGGAAGCTCAGTTTGTAGACACTTATATCTTACCCTGTGCGTGTGTTGTATTTCTGGCCTACAACACTACTTTTCTGGTTTTTATGTTAGAAGGAATTAGACAATTTTTCCTGTTAACTCTAAAATTTCCTAGGCATTTTTATACTGAGAATCTTTAGGTAGAGGCAGTAATAATGGGCTTGCCAATCTTCCATATTGTCATTTATCGCGTACACCTTGATTTTGCCTTTTGCTTAGCAGTGTGAGAATACTAAATGTAATTCATTTTCTCAATGTTAAACTGTTTGGTGCTCAATATGCTGCAAATGTCTATATAGTGTTTTGGGTCTAAGATCTTGAATCTGTTTGGACAAGCAGTTAATTTTATGAAAGATAACCTATCTGGATCTCTTTCAGCATTTTCCCCCAGAGCTTACTAGACTCTCAAGTAATCCTGACATTAGGTCAACTTTCCCCAATTTATTGTTTTCTAGGTCTGTTGGCATTCTTGGTCTATGTTACCAAGCATACTGGCTGTGATCTATGGGAGGAGTTGCCCCAACACAATTGCAAGGACATTGTACAAGGATATCCTACTGAGAAAGATTGCCCTAGAAATTTCTAAAGTATCTATTATGTAGGCTTAATAGGGTGCAAGATTATTGGCCTATAGCTTCAAGCGCTGCTCTTAGTGAAGTGATAATTGTTTCTCCCTTTAGCTGATAGTAATCAAGAGTTCTACTTTCCATATTCCATCAATATAGTACTTCATAATACTTGCAAGGGAAACGAGTTAGCAAACATCTTTCTTCAGGCCAATATTGTTTGTTTTTATTTATTGGATGTGTTAAGGCAGCCAACTATATTAAAACTGTAAAATGCAATCTAATGAAAATTGCCATGATTTTCATGATGTTTGAAAAATGGTAGAATTGGTTGAAGGTGTAAATCCTGCTTATTCCAGGATTGACAAATTTATAACCAAAGTGAGATAAGAAAAGGGTATATAAAAAGAACTGTGTGGAGGCCAGTCTATGGCTTGTTAAAGCTCAAGGTGTACCTTTAAAATCTAAAAATTTCTTCTGACCAAGTTATGTCCTTGACTCACCTTTCTCCCTGAGCACTGGAATACTCTCTAGGCTACATAGTGCAAATGAAGGAGTGGTTGCTAATACCTGGAATGGATTTTTTGTTGTTGTTCATAGAAGCAAAATCTGCAGAATAATAATTGTTAATTGATAGTGACTCAAAATACAGAGGGCTACCTCTGACCTTGAAATCTTCAATTATAATTAATATTTATATTAATACTATTATTACAAACGCATACTATAACTATTGGCTGTGGGAAAAGTTACAGTATTCAGTAAGAGTGTTCTAGTTTGCATTCACACATCACATTAAGCCATAATATGCTTTGCTCTGATTACATGATGGGTAAACCCAACAATTAAGAATTATGTTTGAATCCAGCTACTATGGATTTTTCAACAAACTCTGGGTAATCCCTCTCCACCCACCCTTTGGTCAATTGTCTGAGTTTTATGTTCCAAATCTGAGACTTCTTATTCCAAATTTTCAAATTGTCTATTACATGAGCTGTTTTCTTTGTTAGTTAGAAACGGATGTTTCCTTCACTCTATCTGGATAGCACAATGCTAATTTATGGTTTACATTAACCATTGTTTGTAAACATACTACAGTAGTGAGGGGCACATATTGTGCTAGTTACAAAGCATAGTCTATAAAGTACCAAAGGTAGCATTGTACTATATACTAAGCAAGATCCAAAGTGTTTTCTTTGGATCTTGCCTAGTATTATAGTACAAAGCTACCTTTTGTACTTTACAGACTATGCTTTGTAACTAGCACAATATGTGACCCAAACTACTGTAGTATGTTTGTGGCTAAGTTTGGCATGTATGTTACTTTCTTCATATATTACCTTAAACCAAATTGTACTACAACATGCCCTAAGTTCTAAACCATGACTGGTTTTATAAGCCATGGTGCCTGAATTCAAAATGCTGAGCTACACGCAAACTATCATTGTTTAACAAAATATGTCAACTTGAGCTCCATATCATTATCATTTTAAAATTCTTGTGAAAACAACCTGTCCAGAAAACAAGTTTGTGGACCAAGCACCAAAATTATCTCTAGTTAGGAAAGGATTTAAGCCTATTAGTGGCGGAAGCAGGTAATTGTACTATTGCAGATGTCTCTAATTTATGCCATAAATATTGCTGCTGAAAACAAGAAACCCTTTTATTAAGGGTGCTAAATGACCTCCTTGTATCCAAACATGAATCTGCAGATTCATTAGTGATTCGTTATCAGCTATTTTGCCAAATTTTAATAGTAAATATCTCTCTTTTGATTTAGTTCAATTAAATGTTCTATTATCTGGAATAGGATATTTTGGAAAAATTTGTGTATTATTGTGTACTGCACAGCCGCTAAAAACAGTCTCTGGAAGGAGGGAGACATAAAAAGTGCTGCATCTCTTCTATCTTAGTTTCCTAAATCTTGGACTTTCTGGGAGAATTGGGAATATATAAGTAGCATTTCCAAGGCACATGTGGAATGCTGGGAAAAAGAACCCTAATAAATCTAGAGGGCATTAGATTCAAAAACACTGGTTTAAATTATGCAGCACCCTCAGTTTAGGTGTACCACTGGAGTGCTCTGGTGGTATAGTTTTTAAAAGTCTAGGTTTTAAAAAAACATACCAAGTATATGCTAGTTGAAAATTGTTTTTGTGTAAGGGCAGTTCTGATGTTGGTTTTCACCACCTTGTTTTTCCTTCTGGAATGATTGCCTGGGGTAATCATAGATGAATTAAAGCAGATAGTTAGTAAGCCATAGTTACAGTATTAGGACATTTGCTGTGTCACTCTTAATTGACCATTACTGTATACCAGGTAGATATTTTTGAGTGAATCTTCTTTTTCTTTTCTTTAAGTATTAAAAATACTTAAAGGTTTTTGAACTGATCTTTAAACTGTGATACTTTTACTCTTTTTACTAAAAAAAGACATTTTACTCTCTTTAACAAGTGATTTTTGATAGAGATTTATGGTCATCATTCCATAATGTTATGTTTGAGCTGGATATCCTAATGAATGAATAGCCTTTAAAATTATTGGAAGACTTGGTACATTTTCAGTTTAACTAACTCACAAAAGCCTGGACATGTATAGAGATTTTCTAAGGAAGTCTTTTCATGGTAAGAAAAGGAAAGCATTCAGGATAAGACCTTTACCAGGCACCTTGAGGAGTGAATTTCTGAGGGAAATATGTATATTATGGGAATATAGGTTTGTAAGCTGCCAGTTAACTTCTTATTGTTAGCTTTGTACAGCATTTTCTGTCATTTATATGCATTTCAATAAAACATTCCTGAAAACAGTTCCTTAAGAGATAAGAAAAGTGGATGTTGAGAAAAAAGTGGCTCAGAAAGAAATAGCAATTAATTAAAAATGATTCTGAAGCCATTATTATAGTAATGCATGATCTGTTTTATTTCAAAACTGATTGATTTTGGCTTAATGTTATATGCCAACCATACTATTATGGTTGTGGTTCATAAAGCATAAGTCTGTGATTTATGAACCACAACCATAAAAGTAGCATTGTATATGGACTCATCCATGATTTATTCAGTATTTAATGATTAAATGAACTATGATCTACTGTAATTGCCATATCCAGGCTCAATATTTGATTAATATGCCAATTACAGTAGGTCATAGTACAGTTAATGATGAGTAATGATTAATTACAAGATGAGCAATGTAACTTTTAACTATCTCTTGTTAAAAAGTTTTAATTGTTTTTATTTATGTGGTCTTGATAAAGAGTAGAACTAAAGTTATTGAATTCTTGTCTGCTACATTTTATCATTGTGACTCTTCACTTCAAAGTTGTTTTATTTAATTGCTGGATAAAAATTCATTGCTCATATTGTTTCTTGTTTCAGTCTCCCTTAATTTGTCTTCATTCTAGAGCACAAGATTAAATTTGTACAATGAAAACAAAAGATAAACATACGGGATTTTTTTGGTTTTCATTCTGATTGTACAGATTTAGTATTCTGTAAATGCACTACTATAATTTCATATTAATATCCATGTGTCTATTACAGTGCCAAACTGATTTTTTAAAGCTATTCTTCTAAACTACTACTGAATTTGCAGATTTGCAATTGTACCTAATTACCAGGAAAATAAAGAGAATTCTGAAGCTGATATGTCAGATATAACTCTCACAAAGCTAAAACTGGTATAGCAAAAGCAATGGAATTTGATTCATAATGGCATATATTGAACATTTAAAAAGATCCATTAGGACTTGGCTTAATGCAGGTAGTCCTTGACTTACAATCACAATTGGGACCAGAATTTTTGTTGCTAAGCAAGATGATTGTTAAGTGAGTTGTGCCCAATTTTATGACCTTTTTCCCCCTGGTTAATGAATCCTGCAGTTGTTAAACCAATTTGGAAGTGACTGGGAAGATTGCAAATGGCAATCACATGATCCTGGACTGTTGCAAGCATCGTAAATGCATACCAGTTGCCCAAATTTTGATCACATGGCCATGGGGATGCTCTGACAGTCATAAAATGAGGACCAGTCGTAAGTCATTTTTTCCAGTGCCATTGTAGCTTTGAATGGTTGCTAAACAAATGTTCATAAATCAAGGACTACTTGTACTAGTTGGAAGGATTAGATGCATATTCTGGCTAAGCAGATTGTGATTGATAAGGTAGGTTGGCAGGACTATAGATTTGTGTGTAAATGGCACCTCTGTCCTGGATTATCTTCTCCACTCATTTTGGAGTAACCTTGGAATATTCTGTATAAGTTCCTTCCTTATCCAGGAATTAATAACTTTGAAGAAGAGTAACGTGACAGTTTCTTTCAGAAGCTAACAGGGCTTATGGACATAACCATAACAAGGTTTCTAAGGCTTGTACCCTCTCTTTGCTTTCAGATACCAATCCTGCTACAACATACAATACTGCCAGGTTCTGCCAGTAGTACTTAAAGTATGTCAGAAGATGATAAGCCAGTTTTAATGAGCATCTAGTTTATTTTAGAGTGATTTGTATTGTGATAGATTTAGTTTGTCGTGCTCTTTTACTCCTATCCCTGTTCTTAGTCCTTCTTATTAGATTTTAAAAAGATTTTTCTTTCTATATTTTTGGCTTTTGACGTATGATTTTTTTATTCTAATGTATCTTGTATGATTTTTAATTCTTTGCATCTTGCCCACCTTATGCTAATGTTTGACCATAACAAAAGTTTGATTTGATTGATCTGAAGGTTTCTAAGGAAGAATAATTGCACTTTAGAATTCTCTGTCTGCACATTTACTTAGCAAATCCTATAAAAGTTGTAGTCTTGCATTTAAAGAGAAAGGTCAATCAGTAAATATTTTTTTAAACTTTGAAACTACAGCTAGCAGAATCTGAGAGAAACCTTTTGATGCACTCCTTATATCATAGCTTTCCTAACCTGGCTGCATTTTGGCCATGGTACACTTTAATTTTTATCTGATAGTTGTACCCTCCCCAGAGTCACTTTTAGTGAAGTGGGTAGACATACAAATTGAATGAATACATTAATGAAATTTATACATTCAAAACTATTAAATATGGAATGTTTATCCTCTTACTTACTGAGGTTTTAGCAATAAGCTAATGCCTGGCTGGATTGAATTTTATAGAAAGTGGTTGTAGAACTTGATCCTGTGATCTGATCCAGCATAGCTGCCTTTTGTTTAATGATATGCTTTACAATGGATGTGCCTGTTGTTACATCTGTGTACTCTTGGTGTCACTGACCTCATGATTCCATAACTATTTTGGAATTATAGGTATATAAATTACTAAATTTCATATCAATGGTTGGATTCTTGCCAGTCTATAACACGACAGATCTGATGTAATATCTATTAACACATTAAAAATAACTAATGGTGGAATAACTAATGATTCTTGTCATGTAGATTAAAATCATTGTTCTTTAGACAAAAGTACAAGCATGCATGAAAAGGGTGTTTGTACAGTGCACTTTTGGGGCTGGACAGACACATTGTACTAGGTTCTTTAGGCTTAGATGTTGAAGAGGAAATCTTGTTAAAATAAATAGCAAAGAGCTTTTGCCAGGCATATGATTTTACAGAGAAAATTCGAGTTGGCTCGGAGGGAGGGTGGATTGGTTAGGTTAACTTGCCAAATTTCCTGCAGAGCTGTTTTATTATCTTGTTTTCTTAACCATTTAAATAAGAGTGAATTTTGCCATAGAAGCTGGTTTAAATAGCCTAGATTCAGTGAAGTGGCAAAATTTGGTGACTATTCTAACAGCATTTCAGTAAAACGTGCTATTCACTTTTGTGTTTAGTTCTGAGGACGCTGGCAATCCGTTTCTCAAACCTTCCCTTGCTTGATCTCAAGAAAGTAAACCAAATTTTGAATCGCTGCCTTGTCATGTTTTTCATCAGGATTTATCAAAATTACATCGGGATCATAAAACCTACCCATTCTGAAGTTTCAGTTTCAGTGGGGAAAGGCGCAACCAACCTAGTTAGATAATGTTTGCTTTACGGATGAGTGTTCCCATGTAAACATTAACTACACAAAACACTTAATGTCCTGAACCAATCCTGGGAGTGCCTTGATAAAGAGTTTGAGATGGAGAGCCATTTGGCCTTTGCACATACTATTCTGTAGGAACAATTGTGACTTGGAAGCCTCATCAGCCCTATCTTTATGAAAAGGTAGGAAGGTCTACTCCTGCACAGGAGAGCATACATACTACCCTTATGGCTGCTCCACCTGTAACAATCATGTGCTCTTTGATGGACTGTGATGGCCCTTAAGACATTACATCTTCATTTTCGGTAACAGCAGTACAGCTCAGATGCTTCCGATGTCGATGAGTTTCCAAACTAATAATCTGTGGCTTAATTATCTGGTAACTTGATGTTATGCCAACAGCTGTGGTTGGCATCTTCAGAGGTGAAAATGAGCTGCCAAGAAGCGTGCTAGAGAGCAGATCAATTTCAGTTCTGAAGAAGCCAGCCACAGCTGCTGGCAAAACATTGGACTATCAGTTTGATGTTGGCCAAGAAAGCCTACATCTATAAATTAGCTGCTGCTGTGGTTCAAATCAAATTGGTGTGAACCCAGTTTGGCGCATCAGCATTAGATTTTTGGGGTGAGCAGTTTCTCATTGGCAGAAACACTCAGCTCTTCGACTTTCTATCCTCTCTCTACCTGATAAACTGTTTTTAATGTTACATTTCTACCCACTGGTCTTCTAAAATTAAAGAGAGGAACAGCTTGCTATTCTCCTTGACAATTACCAGCGTTCTTCCTTTCAAACCACATTGTAAAAAAAATCAAAGAAAGATGGAAAGAGTTGAAGAGGGCTCCCACCAGCTCCTAAGTTTTTTCTGATCTGATCTGTGTCAGTCAGTTGAAGGGAATGTGTCATCATTTGGTAGTGAAGACAATCCCATGGTGCTCAGAAAATTATTTTTAAGCTTAGTGGAATGGAAATGGCTCTGAGGAACAGCCTTTCAACATCATCATGAAAATTTGATATTGGATACCCTGGGTGGTATGTGCAGAATGTGGTATAAAAAAATATAACCTAAAGCTGAAAGACAGTAATTGAAATATGTCTCTCAGAAATCCATATTTAAAGACGGTCAGTTGTCATTTTGGCATCTACATTGTTCTTAGCTGTTAAAGTTTTGCATTTGCAGTGCTACTCTGTAGCAAAAGATACTTAAAATCAGAAAGATGCATAAGTCAGTAGGACTGTGCAAGATTCAAAAATTATTTGGAAGAAATGCTTCCAAGTTGTAAAGCAACCTGGGTCCCCGTCCCTCCCCTCCCCTCCCCCCCTTCCTTGTGACCTTGCAGAAAAGTACTGCATCATTAACCCATACAATTGACCGAACTAATTCCCTAAAGCAAGGGGAGCTTTCTTTCAAATTCCTATGGAAGCCCCCCAAAAAAGGGCAGGCTGGCTTAATTAATAGCTATGCTTACATAAGGACTGAAGAATTTTTTCTGAATCATTCTGAAGCACGCTCAGCCCTATAAATTAGCATTGCAAGGAAGACATTTGTACTTTTAATCTTGAGTTAATGTGTGACTGTGGCACTTCACCTTTATAAAGTGTATATTAAATAACACTCTTAATAGCAGGTAAGGCAAGAGGGACCAAGAGAGTGCTGGTGAACAAACACTTCCTGGGATCGGCTCAGCTTCCTTTTAGAAAAAAATGTTCGACAAATTTTTTGAACTGCAACAGTTTATTTACACAAGTGGTTGCTAGAGGTCTTGGTGTTCAGTTATATGTATGCAGTTTGGTACTGGGTTTCTAGAGCCGTGGATTGGACATTAAAAGAACAGAATCCATAAATCTGATTGCTCCTAAAGCCAAATAGTGGAGAAAAAGATAGAACAGCAAAAGCTTTCTCCCAGATTTCCTTCTCAAATCACTTCTGGATGAATAGGCAAAATTATGCAGATGCCCCATCTGCTAAATGGGGTTGGTAAGTGAAGATGTCTGGTAAAGGTGAACTCAATCCATATAATTCTTCAATAATAAGTCATGATTTAACCATTGCAGGCTCTTATCCTTTCCTTTGAAAACAACATGTGCAGCTATTCGGATCTAAAGCAAAAATTGCTTTGGAAAGGTTGTGGGTATGCTTACTCTAGAAATGGTCATTGCCTTAAAGAAGCCACCCCTTTTGTTGGCTTACCTGGTAGCCTCAGGGTTCCTGGAGAATGTGTATCTGAATTGAGGTCAGAGTATGTGACAATTTGTTGCATGCTGTCTGGGCATCCTTAACTCAAAACCATATTGCTGTAGGAATGCAGAGCTACCACCCAAATGTAAGAAAAGTATGGAAGCATTCAGAGTGCACCTATACCCATTATTCACTCAGAAAGTCCTTTCCTGTCTCGGATCTGAATTACTGTGTCTCATACCTTTCCAAGTTCTCCTGTCTCACTTCAAAGATGAGAGAGATTTTAGATCTTGAGAAGAAATAGTTATCCCACCAACAGAGACTCTACCTGATATGTTTTGCAAATGTCCCCCTCAGCCATTAACTACAAATCTGTTCCTGAGACATGGCAGACATTCCAAAATTCCACCTTCTCTGCAATTTTAGGATGCCAACTTTATTTCTTTTCTTATGACTCCTTACGGAGTGGGATCTGAATTCCAGTTCTTCTGCTTTTCTGTTTCATTGGAGAGACTATAAATGTTTGCCATGCATCCTGCCTGGCAGCTCACATTTCATGCTTGCTTGCAGTGAGCTCTTGAAAGCAACCTGCAATCTGCCATTCGGGAAGACAAAATAAAGGAAAAGTGGATTAGGTTTCCAGTACATCAGGAATGGCTTGCAAATTGAATGGGTTATGTTGTGACACAACTTACTTTGAAATAGAATTTGAATCTTCCAGAGTTAGAGATCACCTTACACAGTTAGATGTATATACACAGTTGCAGATATTGCCCCAGTTTGGAGGATAGCATTTCCTTTGCATTCTTTATGCCTGCCCATAATCAAATGACATGCAGAACAATTTTAATATATTATTAAGGGTAGTGTACAAATGAAAATAACTAATAATGGTGCAAGAATATAGATCAGTAGATTAAGAAACAGCGAAGGAAGTAACTCCACCAAAATTTAAAGATTGACGACACTAAAACATGCTTTACACTTTAAAAAACTTAATTTTGTTTAGAGGAGTGCGGATGCTAAGAACTGTTACATAATGCAGTACAAAGAGTTTAAATTACAAACAGAAACTTCCTGTTCTAAATTTTGTATAGAAAACCAATCTGCATGTTGCACATTTCAGACTTCTTATATGAATAGTCAACCCTTTTCATGTTAGCCACTTGAAGGGGTGAAAGTTCTTACATTCTGCAGCCTAGTTTTTGGCTTATCTCCATTCAGTGGACTCTTGATAGAAGCAACAGCTTTGGTTTCTTGAAGAGAGTTTGAATAGTTCATTTTGTTTTCAATATGCTTCACTGGGTCTCCTATATTTGCAAATGCACATTCTCTATAATTGGCACATTTTTCTGTTCCTGTTATGTCGGAGAATGGACAGTCTATTCCTTCTGCCAGTCTCCACCCAGGGGGATAGGACGTCTTCCAGGGTTTGTACAGTTGGGTCATTTTCCTCAATAAGCAAAGTCGAAGAACCAGTTTCTGAACTTCCTGTGTGCTCTTGTTGGACTTCAGCATCTGTGTCCGAAATTGGAGTTACTTCCTGGGACTCATTTGCTAGAGCAATGCTGGTTGATTACAAGTTCCTACACAGGAATGCTTAAAGCAAGAAGTCCCACCCTATAATTTTTTTTCTTGGAATCCCTGAGGAAGGTAAGGACAGGAAAAAACAGCCTTCTCATCAATTGCCTGAAGACAAGGCCTGCATTATTTATTTTATTACATCACATTTTTATTCCTTCAAGCTGATTTACAGTTTTCTCATCCTTTTTTTAATCCTTGTGGCAGCTTTATAGCTACCTTAGCAGAACATTTTAAAGCATAAATATGGTTGAAAAACTACAAGACTAAATTAAAACCATGTTATATCTTTCCTGTGTGAATCAAACCATCATACTAAGTCACATTCTGGTTTGCTTGTGCTTAGTTTGTTTGCTGAGCAAAACTTTCATTTTGTGTCAATTGTGGGTTAAGGGCAGGGGTGGGTTCTACTTACCTTTACTACTGGTTCACAACGGGGCTGTGTGCATGTGCAGAAGCATTTTGATGACGTTGGGGTCAGTGGGTGGAGCCTCCTGCCGATTTTACTATCAGTTCTATAGAACTGGTGCGAACCGGAGGCAATCCACCACTGGTTAAGGGTGATGGTAACCTATTAAGCTATGGTTCGCCTAACCAAGAATAAATATTGTTGATTGGCTTCATGCCACACATTTAGGTGACACATTGTTTAATGAGCTGGTTTCAGGAAACACGTTAAGCCATAAAAAATACATACAATTTGGTGGCATGTATAAATACAGCCAACAAATCATGGTGTATTCAATTTATTATTAAATACTTTGCATTTAGCTTGGTTTTCAACATATATGTACATATTTTATGGCTAAATAGAGCATTGAGCATTGGATAGGTATTTCTAAGTTTGTTTGGTGGATAGTGATTGGCTCAGAATTCCCAATAAGTTCCACAATGAAGAAAGACTTTGAAACTGGGGCTCTGAACCTCAGCTGTCAACCCCACTAGCGATTGCCTTGTTTCCTAAAGTGCCCTTTGATCAAATCAAAGCCTTAATGGCTTTTTAAAGAACATTTGTTTCTGTTTAACTCATTATACATCAAATACAGGTTGTGATGGTTTGGAATACTTTTAGCATCACTTGGAGGTTAAGCCCTACATCTTTTCTCCATATGTTGATAAAGTGATAAGTTACCATTCATGGGAAACAAGACTCTCTGAAAGGTAAAGTATTACTTCATGTAGTGTGTGTCATGCTTTCTAGCTTACTAACATGGATAACGCTATGTGACAATGTATTCATTGCACATGGGAAAAACTGCTCACACTCTCTGCTTGGACTTTTCATTTTTCACCTAAATTCCAGGATTCAGTGTCATCACATAACATTTAGCCAATGTGGTACAATGAGTGCTTTGGACATGGGATGACTGCTGCTCAAATATAGTATCTGCTTAATTATGACATGGACTTAAAGGAGTGTATAAGTTTTGCTGCCTTTTTTTTTGCATTGACATCATCTTATAAGGTTGTTGTGAAGTTAGCATATCCTATTTTTCGGCTTCAGGGGATGATAGGAGTTGTAGAAAGAAAGACAAAAGAAAGAGTGAGAGCAGTCAACAATATCTTCCCTGCTAAAATCTGCCTCTTTAGAACTGCTTTTTCAAATTTCCCTAACAATTTCATGCAGTTATAATAATTTGCTAGTAACAGATTACTCTGGAAAAGCATCTGTTAGTAGTGCAGAATGGCTGAACTGAATTCATTCTGTTGTTCTGGTTTTAAGTGTTGCATTATATTTTTTTCCTTGAACTTTTTTCTTTGAAAACTAAAATGCTAGCTATAATGAACTTTCTATGTAAATCTTACAAAGAAGATTTAGCAGTGGGTTTTCTTACGTTTCTTAACTCTAGTCCTTTTTGTGTCTTTAGGCTGATTTTTAAAGGTATGAAGAAAAGTGTATTTTAATACATTTGCTTACTTATATGGAAGACAGTCCCATATCAGAAAAGAGGTTTTATTGCAAAATTATACCCAAGAATGTTATGCTGAGGCTGGAAAAAAATCAGGATACTAGTAGCACTTTTTCAAACTAACCAGCATTATTAAAAAGTTTTGTAAGCTGAAGTTCATCCTTTGAGATACATAGAGTGGCTAGACTGAAATAGAATTTTAATTGGAATGGGGTGAGGAGAATGCGAGTGAAATGCATTACAGGTTATGCAGATGTAGGAAATATGTGACATAGTTTATCACTTAATAAAAAAAAACCCATTGTGTTTATTGAGACATTTTGAAGATGGAAAATACCTTCAAACCTGCTATTTGTTCCTTAAAAAAAACCCCAGATCTGACACAAACAGTGATCAGCTGTACAAGTTCTTCACTTATGAACTTTCTCATCCATGCATAACTCTACAATTATATCTGGAAAGGCTAATCTTGTGTTCCAGAAGAACAAAGGCAAGATGCCAACTATGGTAGTCTGAGACAGCTCCAAAGTACGCCTACATTATTAAAGCTGCCTTAAATTTGACAAATCTCATCTTAGGTGCCTTCTCATACCTCCTAGTACTTTCCAGTGGAGTGCCGTTGCCTTTATATGGAAACTATCTGTTGTTTTGAAAGCCTTCTTTTGTTGTGAGACTGGTATATTCTGTACTTCACTGTGTTTTCTTTACAACTGGCATTGTCTATATGATGTGTAAGCTGACAATTTCCTGAACAAATCTTTCTGCCTCTATTGTTTTGAGTTGGCTTCACATACTCCAGTCATCCAAATAATGGCATAAAGCCACACATCATCATTCTACCATGGCATTATAGTCTTGTTGGCATTATATATTAGTGACAATATATTATTAACATACTGATATGTAGGTGGTTAAAATATTTATACCTAATGAATTAATGTATTTTACTATAAAAACATTTACACACTGATCTAGGATTCAGAAAGTTTAGTAGCATATTTGAGACTAACGATTTTATTTACAGCAGATGTTTTCATGAGATGCATCTTATTTCATTGGATGCATGGAGTAGCTTGAATGAGCTAGATTAACTTTTCCCAAATGGATAACTTCCATGACAACACTGGTTGGAAATTATGGATGTTGCAATCTATTCTATCTAGACTAGAGGATCAGAAACAAATATTTCTGAGAGAATGTTTTCTTAAAAATTAAACTGAAAGTGAAGTATTCTAAACTTCTTGGGGTCTAGCATGAAGTTCAAGAAGTGGGGAAGTGGGGAGTTGCTGTCACTCAAAGACAATGGGATGGAGAGTATTTCTATGTAAAAATCAGTCTGTCATTTTCATTCTCCGATAGGCATTACTGCATTTCAGAATAATGGAGCCATCTCCATTTAACCGAAGGCAATGGGCTTCACATTCGCTGAGGATAACTGCCAAAGAATTGTCTCTCGTCAATACAAACACATCATCAGCTCTCCTACAGAGGTTTTCCAAGTAAGTTCTGTTGGGATTTTCAGGTTGTGACTTATCAAAAAATTATTTTTAAGATACATATTGCTATATCCCTTACTCTATAGAATACCATGTTTTAAGACTTGATGTATCCAGTTTTTTCCCAACTCGAAGCAATTAGTGAGCTGAGACGCAGTAAAACTTTGTGCCCAATATCAGTTTTTTAGAAGATATTTAGTAAACATAGAGAATACGTACGTTCATACAGAGAATTTTGGACATTTTTTACAATTAATACTCCAAAACCATGCTGTAATTAGGCATGTCCATGTGAGATGCAAATTGATAAATATCAAAGCTTCCTAATGAGAATTTTCAGCCTTGGAGTGGAGGTGCAGAAGGGGATTGAGAAAATGTAATGTGTGCCTGTGTTTGAACAGAAGAACAAAATCCTTTCCACATCAGCTCACAATAAGCAATTACTCCTTCCCTGAATACTCGTCAACCAATTCAATTTTTTCTTTCCTTTTTTTTTTCTGGCCAAGTGGCACATTCTTAAAAAAAATACTTAATTGGAGTTAGCCATACTTTTTATTTCCTAAGAATGCTTAGAAAGTAAAAATGGACATCCCCCCAAGACATTTTCTATAAGGACAATACTATAATCTGACACTTTACTTTGTAGCATTTATTGTTTCTGTTGTTATTCTTTGTGTAAATTCCCCTAAAGTTTGGTGGCCACATCAACAACGGAAATGTTTGACATGTTGGGTCTCCTGGCACTGCATTGCATATTCCCTGTCTTAGCTAATGGAACCATCATTAGCTTGATACAGGGATGAATATTTAAAGTGGAAAGTATTTTGCTATGTATTTTTCAGGAATTTGCTTTCTTCCTTTTAAAATTTTATTATTAGATATGCACAGGGGTGAAATGCTCCCGGTTTGGACCAGATCGCCCAATCAGGTAGCGATGGCGGCAGGTGGTTCAGAGAACCAGTAGCAAAAATCCCTGCCCCCCATTCCCAGCTGAGCCGCGCAATCATCAGAGGCTTTTTTTAAAAAAAATTATAAAAGCATTTTTTTCTACAACCTCTTCGGCCGAAAAAATGCTTTTAAAAGTTAAAAAAAACCTCTGACGATTGCACGGCTCAGCTGAAGTCCCCAAGCCACACCCACAGAACCAGTAGTAACAAATTTTACATTTCACCACTGGATATGCAGTTAAAAGGTGACGAGTAGATACTAGGTTTCAAGAAAATAGAGCAAGCTTGAACTGATAAGGAACAAATGGGAATAATAGGCCTAGATTTAAGGATCTTTTCTTGGAATTATGCAGATTCTCTGACCTGCTGGCCTCTATTTTTGAGGGCCTGGGAGGGTCGAATATGGTGGCAGCAACTAGTATGTACTTTGGAGATTTTGACTACTCAATAAACAGGTTCCATCAAACTATACTTTGCTGCACTTTGTATATGTTTGATTGCAGTATGTAACTAGGGGTTTAGCCAGATGTATCTTGTTGCTTTCTAGATGGTCTATGCTCCAATTTCTGTGCTGGCACAATATCTTTAATTTTGGTTTGTTGGTTTACACATGACACTAAACTTGAGTTAATATAAGGTTTTTGAACCACATTTCTATGTATTAGAAGACAATTATGTTGCTTTCCAGAAAGAAAAACGCAGGAAGTTGAGAAAACAGTATTTTTGTTCTTAGGAAAGTAAACGTCATTGTAACCAAGGAAAGAAAGAGCCACAATTGGCAGCATATTCTGCCTTAAGTGTTTTCAGGAAATGCCTTCCCTGAATTCCTGAGAGAAAGAAAGAGAGCACAAGTGAGCATAGTTCAGTTTAAAATTTCCAAAGGAGACAGGACAGAATTGAAAAGGCCTGGCTGTTGTAATCCAATCTTTCAGCAATTTTACCTGCCACTAGCATGGCAGCACCTCCTCCACAGGCTGAAATTAGAACTGATTATCTGTGGACTTGTTCAGGATGGACCAGCGAAGGCTCACACTCTGAATATTTTCAACACCCAACAGCTTCAGTGGGGAGGCCCACTGTTCATATACAGAGGTTGCTATAACTGATGGACTGATTTCTTAATTCTTGATGAAAAGAAGGATAGTTCCAGAAGTACCAATGTCCACCCAGATACCTCTTCAAGGAATCCCAAGCTTTTTTTTTCCCCAATAGATTTTAAAAATGAATTTAGTTTTTTTTTAAAATGAAAATTAGTAACTGAGCTGACAGCTTCCAGCATCACTTTTATTTTCAAGGGTACTCCTAGGCCCCATCAGCTTGATGGATGGCTGCAAGAGAGTCTTCTTTAAATTAAAACAAAACAAAAAGTGCTCCATGCTGGAGATTTTCCAGAATAGGCTAGACAAGCATTTGACCAGGAAGGTATAAGGTGTCTAGCCTTGAACAGGGCGGTTGGACTAGATGATCTCTAAGCTCCCTTTCAGCCCTATGATTGCATAATCATAGTGCATAAAATCTACACGTAATTACTGGTTACCAGTTCTTAGTCACATATTTCCCCTGCACTTATGATGACAAGAAGCTCTCATTCGGGAGTATAGTAAGATCCTGTTGAATTCCTCTCTACCCATACATGGATACATTCCTGATCTCTTAAAATGCCGATTAAAGTCAAGAAACCCACCACTCTTGACAGTGCTTAAGTTGATGGCCGATCATCAGAGCACCACACAAAAGTGGATGGAAGCGTGGAGTGGCTACTCCCCCCAAGATATCTCTGAACATATCAATCCTAGTGGTATACCTCCAGGATTTGACTTACCCTGACACATACGGGTGACATATAACAGAATTAGAACAACTCATGGGTGTGTGCCGACTCCTTGTATAAATGGGGAAAGACACCTTCACCACAATGTGATTGCGGGGCCCCTTGACAGACTATCCAGCATATAGTGAGGGAATGCTCTAACAGAAGGTATCCAGGAGATTCTAGGGACTTCCTCTGTATAACAGCAGCAGCTACTGACTGGATCTCCAAACTCAACATCAAACTCTGAAATGTTATTTCTGTTTTCCTTTTAGGTTTTCTTACTGCTTTTTAAAAATTGTTTTTATTGTTTTAACCTGTAAAAGCGAAGTTTTAATACTGTGTGTGACCAGCCATACGCTAAATAAATAAATAAAGCCCTATGATTTTACAGTATGATTCTATGAAATGGACAAAAGTAGAGAAAGCATCTAAACCAGGGGTGAAATCCAACAGGTTCTGGAGAACTGGTAGTGGAAATTTTGAGTAGTTCAGAGAACTGGCAAATACCACCTCTGCCTGGTCCCAGAGTGGAGTGGGAATGGAGTTTTTGCAATATCCTTCCCCCAGGAGTGGGGAGGGAATGGGGATTTTGCAGTATCCTTCCCCTGGAGTGCGGTAGAAATGGAGATTTTGCCATGCCCACCAAGCCACACCATTCCCACTAAGCCATGCCCACAGAACCGGTAGTAAAAAAATTTGGATTTCACACTGATCTAAATTCAGGTGCTTTGTGGTGAGTGTTATTTGACAACCACTATTTCAGAAAGGCACACAGAACTATTTTAAAAATTCCAAATAGACTAAACAGACTAAAAAGCAAGGAGTCCCTTATTCCCCATTGTAGTTGCTGTACACTTGTATTTTTCAATGATTGTATGCTGATCTTTGCTAATGGTATTGCAATACCTCCAATTAGTATTTAATTTGACTTCTTTTAGGCCATACAGTGGAATCACAAATAATTTTGGATTCTCAGAAATGTGTAATTTGACAAGAGGATGGCTGGTTCATACCATTAAGCCACATTTTTGCCAAATTAACCCCCATTAAGTCATGTTAATAACAAACCCAGAATGCTAGTTTAACAAGTAACTTCTACACATAAGTTTTTTACCTTTGAATTTGCTTATTGAAAGAGTTGACTGCAGATAAGTACAAAGCGGTGGGTTGCCCCCGGTTTGCACCGGTTCTATAGAACAGGTAGTAAAACTGGTAGGAGGCTCAGCCCACCGACCCCAGCGTCTTCAAAATGCTTCTGCCCATGTGCAGAAGAGCGTGCATACGAGCAAAGCAAGTGCGTGTGGCCCTGCTGCAAACCAATAGTAAAGGTAAGTAGAACACACCAGTACAAAGGCTGAGAGAAGGTTAATCACAGATATTTTCAGAGTATTAGAAAGAAACTTTAAGAAAATGCAATATAGTGAGAACTAGCTGAAGCATATTTTGTTCAGGCTGTAATGTTTTGAGGATGGGAACAGATCATACTGGCATTCCTCTCACCATTTGCTTCCCATGGTTAACTTGCTGCCCTCACCCACATTTTGCTCTGTTCTACAATATTATAAAATTATCATTCCACCAGGAAACTACTGAATCAGTTAAACATATCTGATAACTTTACTTGCCTGCTAAATGTTTTCCTGTTCAATGTTATTGTTACTTTAGCAGAATGTTACTGCATTTTTCTAATTGGTTTTAATTATTAAAAGCTATTTTTAAAAGTGCGCCCGCAGGGGTGGCAGTATAAATCCTTTAAATAATTTCTGCATTTGCTTCGGTTAGGCTACAGACTAACCCAGCCCAAGGTGATATGTTGTCTGAAGTTAGAACTACCTTTTAAAAATGTAAATTTGAGGACTATAGTGCCAGAACTGGCTAAATTATTCTGGCATCGTAGGCAGAAAATCCTACAAGCCTCTTTCTCTGGAATAAATAATAAATGTAGTTTTCAGTAAGGGAGACAGCCTTGCCTTTATTTATTCCTAAAGAGGGAAACAATGAGGAGCTGCTTTTTCTCCTGGCTGTTTCAATTATTGGCTGTGAAGGCTCTATATGAGGGCTCCAAACTCTGTATAGGTGCAGCCAGAATTAGAACTAGGGACTTGGTTCCTAAGCAAAGTGGTCACTGAGTGAAACCATTGAAGTACTTAATGATCAAAGTTCAGGTTCTTTTGCATTACAGACTGCCCAAGGTCATAAACGCAAATATTAGTTGTAAAGTTATTTTTCCCCCATCATCATTGTAACTGCACATGATCAGTAAACAAGCCAGTTGCTAAATGGGTGCTATCTGCACCTTGTGAGACAGTGTGAGAGCTTTCAGGGCAGGGAGGGATCATCTGATCCTCATCTGATCACTCTTAAGAGCAGCCAGGTCAGAGAGAGAACAGATTATACTTGTATTGCTTTTTCCCATTTTCCTACCCTTCCCTTCCCATTGTAAGTACTGTTAGCAGCACCTGGACTGACCCTTAAAACCCAATTAGTGTCAGACTTAGTTAATCCTTCTATACCAGCATTGTAAGCTAAACTAGGAAGTAAAACTAAAAATTCCATAAGAAGGCAGGGCAAAATACTTTATTTTTCATACACACATGAGTGTGTCTGTGAAGTCATCAGGAATTAAATATAATCTGAAGGAGAGTTTACTTTTTAATTATGTAGGAGGAGAGCCATGTTGTCTGTTGTAGCAAAAGGCATAAGCTTTTGTGAATTGCAGCTTGGTTCAGCAGATGCAAAATGTGACTGGACTGATGTAGGATTTAAATTCTTTTCAACAATAAACTTGAAGACAGATTGGTAGTTGTTGTTGTTATACAGTAGCCTGATCTGGGAGTTCTTCTCACTAAAAACATTTTAAATCCAGATTCTACAGCCAAAGATTGCATCAGCTCACAGAGACATTGCTAAGATTCTGATTTGAACCTTAGCAACCACAAGTGGGTTTATACAACATGCTGAGGCATAAACTATGGTTTACAAAGCAGAGAGGCCAAGAGTGTATAGTTACTATCCTAGATCCAAATATTCATTTGAAAATAAATAAATAAAAGCAGCTCACTCATGTTTGTTGTGTCAGTTCATTTGGTAGAAATTTCAGCAATATATGAGAACAAACCAAATATCAGCCAGGTAACCAATGAAGCAAGTGTTGCTCTTTATTCATCAACACAATACAGGTTTGCACCTGGATTTGAATGGCCCAAGACAAAAATAATGCTTGTCTGTCATGATTGAAGCAGTATGTAAAATTGACAAATAGGTCATAGAAAACATTGCTCAGCAACTGTAGTAGAGAGGCATGTCTCTAGACCAGGGGTGTCAAACTCGTGTCGTCATGGCAGCGTCACATGATGTATTGGGACTTCCCCCCCCCTTCGCTAAATGAGGCAAGGGCATGGCCAGCAGGTGATGCATCTGGCCCATGGGCCAGGAGTTTGACAACCCTGCTATAGACTAAAAGCATGCCAAGACAGGTCATAGCTAGTGTCATCAGTGAGGCACCATAGAATATTTCTCCAACTAGGTATTTCTCAGGGATGTTTCGATTATAGAACCCTGGAAATAGGGTCTATTTATGCAACTTTGTGTTCCTCGGAGGAACAGTGGGACTTAATTGAAATTGAATAATAGTTCAACTGAAGCAGACTGAAGGCTATATAGCTCAAAGTTTTGTTTCTCACAATGACCACATACTTCAATTTTGTGCTTGTTCTTGGAGTACTACTTTGAACTGATAGCAATAGCGCTTAGACTTATATACCGCTTCACAGTGCTTTACAGCCCTCTCCAAGCAGTTTACAGGGTCAGCATATTGCCCCCAGCAATCTGGGTCATCAGTTTACCAACTTCGGAAGAATGGAAGGCTGAGTCAACCTTGAGCCGGTCAGGATTGAACGCCTGGCAGTCGGCAGAATTAGCCTGCAATACTGCATTCTCCGACAGAGCGCCCACAGCAGTCAGGATTGGGTAGTGGCAGGTCTGGTATCGAATTAGACCGAGCCTACTGAACTTTTCTGGCACCTCCCCTTCCTGCTAGTCCAGTTTTTCGGCTCGGTCTAATCGAGACCAGACGTGCCTGTAGATTTCTCTCGCCTTTTTGGATTTTTCCTGACCTCTACTCAACTTCATCACAACAAGTAAGAATCCGGCGTGAAGGGCAGGAGCCTGCATCCGCCGAAGGCCGCTTGCGGCAGGGGCTGCCTCCGGGCGGCTCCCTTTGGGGCGCACGAGCTAATACCTTTTAGCTCTGCCGCCTTCCCTTCCTCTCTCTCTCTTCCCTGGGTTGTTGCTTAGCTGGGAGCTGCGAGGAGTGTGTCCGCGCTCCCAGCGATCTAATTCTTCATTTCGGGGCTGTCGCGGCTTCTTCAAAGGCCCGCTCATCAGCTGAAAGGCGCGGGCGCCATTTTGTTTTCCCCCCCCACTTGCCGCTTTATTCGCCGGTGCTCCAGCTGCCTTTCGGCTCTTTTGGGGGCCCAGCCCAAGCAGGGGAAGCGCGAGGAGTGTGTCCGCCTTCCCCTGCTCTTCCCTGAGGGGCCCTAATTCGTTTTCTGGTGCCTTTTTTATCGCGGCCGCCATTTTGTTTTTGGCGCGGGCGCCATTTTCTGGGCCTATTTTCGCGCCCTTTTTTCTGTCTCTCTCCCAGAGGTCAATAACGAAGGGGAAGTGCGAGGAGTGTGTCCGCATTCCCCTTCTTCCTCCTGAGGGGTCCCCCCCCCACCTCTCTCTTAAAAAAAAAAAGGTTTTTGCCCCTGAGGCCTCCAGTGCCAAGCCGCATAGTAGCCTCGCTTAAGGCCTATCGCCTAGCGAGAGAGAGAGAGAGAGAGAGAGAGAGAGAGAGAGAGAGAGAGAGAGCTTTGTCCATAGAGGTTTGGCATTCCTCTCCTTTCCTGGCACCTGCCTCTGAATAGAGAGCCAGCCCTGAACATGGCAGATATTCCTCCTCAGAAGCCAGGCCGTTCCAGATCGAGAAAAAGGCCTAGGGTGGAAGACCCTGGAGAGGGCCCCTCTTCCCAAAGGGGCAAGAGCAAATCTTCTTCTGCCAGAGGCACTTCTTCATCCAATTCAGCCATGTCCAGGGATGAAGATTGCAGACATAAGGCCATGGAAAAGGCCTTTGACAGGGCACAGGCCAAGAACCTGCATCAACCAAGTTCAACAGCAGCAGCTCAAAGGGGATCTCCCCATCGCACTTCCGCTTCAACTGTGGCTGCTCGGGAGGCTTCTCCCCATCGCACTTCTGCTTCTCTGTCTCCTGATAGGTCTCTGGCAGGAGATTCTGCTCCTTCTCAGGTTGCTGCCTCAGTCTTTCCAGCGTGTCCGGACCCAGCTTCTCAACCACTACAGTTAGCTCCGGACCCCTCAGCTAATCCAGCTTCCTCTGCTCCAGCCTCTGCTGACCCACAATCTCTCCTCCAGAATCCCCTCCTATCTCCAGATATGAGGCTTTCCTTAGCTGATTTGATTTCTGAAGCCATCAAGCAGGGCATTGCTCAGGGTCTCCAACAGCATCAAGTATCTTCTTCCCCCAAACAAGGGTCTCAACCTCGCCCTCGAACTCACGCTCGTACTGAGGAAATCACAGAAGACCCTTACGATCGGGATTCAGACAGTCAAGCTTCCCTCTCGGAGGGAGAAATTCTCCCTGACCAGGACCTCTCTGAGGACGAAGGGCTGGAACCGGACCAACCTGCCTTTGTGGGTCTGTTTAAACCACACATGTTTAGGTCCCTTCTTCACAAAGCCCAGTTAGTCACCGGTCTAAGGGGTCCAACTACACCTCCTGAGGCTTCCTCAGGAACAGCAACCACATCCTCAGTTCTCTTTCAAGAACCCACTGCGCATTCCGACATTGTTCCGACGTCAAAACTATTCTCTGATGTCATGAAACGACAGTGGTCCAATCCCAGCTCTGGTCCTGTTCCAAATAATATGGACAGAAAATGTTATAATGTCTCCCAGGACTATTCTTCACTGCTACAGGTCCCTTCGGTGGACCCTCCAGTCGTGGCCCTCACTTCCTCCTCCCCCCTCACCGGCCCCTCTGAGGAATGCTTAAAGCCAGAGGATAAGAAGGCGGAGAGGACCCTCATCAAAAACCACCAGGCCTCTGCGTGGGCTGTCCAGGCCTCTTCGGCGGCTTCGTTTTTCAATAGGGCCACTATCTTATGGCTCAAGCAGCTGCAAGAGCGCATTCCAGCAACGGACCAACGAACTCATCAGGACATCAATAAAATCCTAGCAGCCGTTGAGTATTCTGCTGATGCCACACTTAACGCTGCCCGTTTTTCCGCCAAAGCCATTGGGTCCTCGGTCACCTCCAGACGTCTCCTCTGGCTGCGAAACTGGCAGGCGGATGCCAGGAATAAGTGGCGCCTCGCTTCTTCACCTTATTCCGGGGACAAACTCTTTGGAGAACAACTTGACCCCCTCTTGATAGAAACCAGGGACCACCGCAAGATTCTGCCTGCCCTTTCTCGACGCTCGGATCTTCGCCACCAAGGGTCCTTTCGTTCCTCATCCTTTCGGCCATCGGAGTCCCCCTTCTCGTTCCAGCGTCAACAAAGGAGCTTCCCTCCAAGACAACACCAGCACGGCAGTCAGGTTAGGCAGGGTCCCCGATTCAGTTCCAAATGGCCCTTTCGGGGTGGGAGATCCAGGCCCTTTCGGAGACCTCGTTAATTGCAGCCCTGATCCCTTGATTGGCGGCCGCCTATCCCAGTTCGCTGATCAATGGGACTCATCCACCTCTGACCTTTGGGTCAGAAACACCATTAGATTTGGCCTGTCCCTGGAATTTTCTTCTCCCCCTCCCAACCATTATTTGCCTTGCCCTCTATCGGCTGACCCGGTTAAACGGGCTCAGCTAGATGAGGCTATCCAGCATTTGTTGGCCATCAGGGCTATCCAACCGGTCCCCGCTTGCAGCAGGGGTCTCGGGTTTTATTCCCGTTTATTTTTGGTACCAAAGTCTTCAGGAGGTTGGAGGGCTATCCTTGACCTTAAGTCCCTCAATAAATACATTGTTTATCATCGCTTCAAAATGCAGTCTTTAAATACCATCCTGCTCTGCATTCGCAACGGAGGCCTTATGTCTTCGATAGATCTTACTGAAGCTTACCTCCACATCCCCATCCTCCCCTCCCACTGCAAATTTTTGCGTTTTTCATACAATGGCCGCCATTTCCAATACGCGGCCTTACCATTTGGTCTTTCCTCTGCCCCTAGGGCATTTACTAAAGTCATGGCCGCTCTTATGGCACATATTGCTTCTGTCCCTATTCGGGCCCTTTTTTATTTAGACGATATTCTTATACTTTCACAATCCCATTCCAAAGCTATTCAGGATGTCTCCTCCACCATTGCCATTTTACAACGTCACGGTTTCTCTATCAACTGGCGTAAGAGCCAGCTGTCCCCTTCTACTTGCATTCAACATCTAGGCGCTCTCATTGATTCGTCAACCCTCCAGGTCTCCCTTTCCCTTGACCGCCAAGCTTGCCTTTCTGAATCGGCTGCCCGCATCCAGAGATGCGGATCCTCCTCTCTCCTGAGCCTCTCCAGCCTTCTAGGCAAGATGGTATCAGCTTACGATATTGTCCCCTGGTCTCGCCTACACAGCAGGGAGCTCCAGTGGCTTTTACTCCCGTTCCAACGGACCAAACGTGCCACCTCAGCCTCCAGGATCGCCTTACCCCCTTCGGTGACAGACTCGCTGACCTGGTGGACGTCGTCGGCAGTATCCCGGGGCTCTTTCTTCGGCCAGGCGACCAGGACTGTGATCACGACAGACGCCAGCCTCCCGGGCTGGGGAGCTCACCTGGATGTTCACATGGCTCAGGGTCTATGGTCCCCTCCAGAACAGCGGCTCAACATCAACGTCCTGGAGCTCTGTGCCATCTTCCTGGCCCTCCTGGCCTTTGAGCCTCATGTCCTTGGCAAGGATGTCTTGATTCTTACGGACAATGTCTCGGCCAAGGCTCACATCAACAGGCAGGGCGGAACTCGTTCCCGATCTCTTCAGAAGGAGGCAGCCAGGTTATTCCTCTGGGCCGAGGCTCATCTATCCTCGATCAAGGCCGAACACATATCGGGGGTGGACAACACTCAAGCGGACTCCCTCAGCCGTTTCCAAATCGATCCCTCCGAGTGGAGTCTGCACCCTCTTCTCTTCGAGGAGCTGGTTTCCAGATTCGGGACCCCAACTGTTGACCTGTTCGCCACGGCCTCCAATCACCAACTGCCCCAGTTCTTCTCTCGCTTCCCCTGCCCGGGGGCAGAGGCTGTGGATGCCCTCCGCAGCCCTTGGCCGATGAGTCAACTTCTCTATGCCTTCCCCCGCCTTCCAGTCCTATCCAGGGTGATCCGCAAGATTCTGCTAGAGAAGGCAGAAGTCATCCTTCTGGCCCCCCACTGGCCACGGCATCCTTGGTTCCCCGATCTGTTATCCCTATCGGTGGCCCCTCCCTGGAGGATTCCCAACAGCCAAATAGTTCTCCTTCAAGGCCCTCTTCTCCACCCGGACCCTCAATCGTATCAACTGACCGCTTAGAGGTTGAGCGGCGCCTCCTCGCTGGAGCATTAGTTTCTCAGGACGCCATCACCATTATACAGGCAGCCAGGCGTCCCTCGACGTTGCGCATTTATGGCTCCACCTGGCGCTCTTTCGTCAAGTGGTGCTCAAAGAAAGGAATCGTCGCTACGGAGGCCTCCATTGCTCAACTTCTGGACTTCCTCAGGGACGGTTTCCGTTCAGGCCTGTCTCCTAACACCCTCCGCCGACAGGTGGCGGCGTTATCTTCCATTCTCTCCTGTGGTTCCCCTTCTACATTAGCCCACGATCCGCTTGTTCATGCCTTTTTACGAGGCGCTACCAATCTCCGGCCTCCCATGATTCATCGGTTCCCCACATGGGACCTCAACAAAGTTCTACAAGCCTTAACTGCTCCTCCCTTCGAGCCTCTCCGCACTGTCAGTCTGAAATATCTCTCCTGCAAAGTTTCCTTCCTGATTGCCATTACATCCGCACGTAGAATTTCCGAGCTGGCAGCCTTATCTGTTCGTGCTGATCTTTGCATCTTCCATACAGACAGGGTAGTCCTCAGACTCGACCCGGCCTTCATACCCAAGGTCAATGCCACTTTCCATCGCGCACAAGAGATCATCCTCCCGGATTTCTGCCCTTCTCCCAGATGTCATCAAGAAGCAGTTTGGCATAAGCTGGACGTCCGACGGGCCCTCCGTATTTACCTGTCTCGTACCTCTTCATTTCGTCGATCAGAAGCTCTGTTTCTATCCTTTCAACCATCTTCTATGGGCGCTCGAGTCTCTTCAGTCACAATAGGCCGTTGGCTTAGGGCCACCATCGCATCCGCTTACGAATCTCAATCTCTGCCAGCTCCCCGTAACATCACCGCTCACTCCACCAGGAGCGCATCCACTTCAGCGGCTTGGTCCACGCAAGCATCGGTGGAGGAAGTCTGCCGGGCAGCCACGTGGGCGTCTGTGACTCCCTTCGTCCGGCATTATCGTCTTGACTCATATGCGTCAGCAGATGCAGCTTTCGGCAGGAGAGTTCTCCAACGAGTCCGGCCTATCCCGCCCTAAGAGACACCAAGCTTTGGTATGTCCCAATCCTGACTGCTGTGGGCGCTCTGTCGGAGAATGGGCGTTGGTCTTACCTGATACGCCCGTTCTCGATGATGCGCCCACAGCAGTCAGCCCCACCCTTGGCTGTACTAGGGTTCATGGGGGTGGGTGGACTTTCATCCTCTTTATTATATATCTACAGGCACCTCAGTCTACTGAACAAACTCACCTCCAAACTGGACTAGCAGGAAGGGGAGGTGCCAGAAAAGTTCAGTAGGCTCGGTCTAATTCGATACCAGACCTGCCACTACCCAATCCTGACTGCTGTGGGCGCATCATCGAGAACGGGCGTATCAGGTAAGACCAACGCCCATTCTAATCAGTGTTCCTCTTCCAGAGATGCTGTTTCAGCCTTTCTGTTAGTTTTCTCTTGAGCAGTGTTTCTCAGGCTTTAAGATTTGTGGACGTCAGGCTGGCTAGGGAATTCTGGGAATTGAAGTCCACACATCTTAAAATTGCCAAGCTTGAGAAGCACTGCTCTAGCTGCATTGGGTCTACAGGGCCTGCAATTTCCAAAATTCTGCAGCACTTGAAGAGCATGTTGCAGACATCTGAAGAGCATTAGGTGGTGAAAACTGATGCATGTGTTTATGTGTTAAATATTTCACTGCTGGACTCTTGAAACTGAGTGTTTGTACAAAGTACTGAATAAATTTTTGGGAAGCAAATTCCCTCTGATCGTGGAGGCGTGCTGGGTTGAGAAAATTCATGATCAGTTACGATTGTAGAAGATCCCTTAAATTAATCTGAGCCAGTTGCCATTATCCCATCTTGATGAAGAGAGATTTCAGAACCCTATGTTGCTGATATACATGAAAAAGTCTGGTAGAAGTGTAGGATAAAATTGTTCTGAGGGGGGTAGCACTCTTGAGGCAATTCAAACATTTTCCTTACATTACCTCAAGCATAAGATTGGGACAATATATGTACATATTAAAGAACCCCCATTTATATTCCATATTTCACTGGAGTATCAAGTGACTATATTCTGTGGGCATCCTTTTAATTTGTTTTGCCAGGAAAGGAACTTGAATTTTATTGCATTCTACTGATTTTTCCATATATACATATACATATACATATACATATACATATACATATACATATACATATACATATACATATACATATACATATACATGTACATCATATACATATACATATACCCAAAAATTTTTTGGAACCACAACTGAGTGAAATCCCAATTCACTACATTGGGATTTCACTCAGTTGTGGTTCCAAAAAAATCTTGGTTATGTAGGAAAAACCTGGCTTAAAAAGAAGAACACACATTAACCTACAAAAATAAGAATATATTCTTGCTTTTCTTAGGTTTTATGTGTGTTTTTCTTTAAGCCAGGTTTTTCCTACGTAACCAAAAGTTTTCTGCAAGCTTAGTTGAGTGAAATCACATTCACTACTTTTTGGGCTTTTTTTCTTCTTTTCTTTCTTTTCCTTCTGGCAGCCAGCAGATTTTGTGCTGCCCAATGGGAGACTTATATAGCTATTTCTGGCTCATTAGCCATCATCAGTAAGCCACACCCACATCTCATGTATCCTCCCTGTAAAGGTACAATATCTATTTTCTTACTTTTCGTAGGTTTTATGTGTGTAAAACACACATATATATATTCGGAAGCAGAAATATGTATAATTAGTAATAGAATCTGTGTCTGGAGGCTGCTAAAGAGGTGGCATAATTGCAAAGGGTAGGACAAAGGCTATCAGATCAGCGTTAGTCATGGGTGTGGTGATCAGCCTTTTCAAGAGCAGTGACTCGCCTCAGGTTTACTATTATCTTACCTGCTGGTTTTAACTTGTTCTGCAATTGCTGCTTGGTATGTAAACGTGGAAAAAAGTCATCTTGAAATAATCCTCTGGCTTGAAGGCTTTTAATAGTTCCTCCTCAGAGGCCTCTGAGAGGACCAGAAACTTCAAAAATTAAATAGCTTTAAATAATTATAGATAGCTAATGCTATGGTGTAAATCAATTGCATAATGGATATCGTTGTTAATCTTTTACCGCAAAATGTTATGCAATTTTTATTTAACTTTAAAAGATAAACTTTTCTTGTGGGACAAACTTGTTGGATTTTGTCCTACTTTATCAGAGTGAGCCAGGAAGTATTAGGGCAGCTGGATTACAATTCTTTTTTTTCTTGTGGGTGTATTTGCATATGAGCCGATCTGGCTGCATGAAATTAGCACTTTTGCATTTTGCAAAATGATCCATAGCTGGTAAAAAGTTCACATTATGATACATCTGTCATATGTGGCCCTTTAAAATATTTACTTTGTTTAATTTTGCATGGGATTTTCCTGGGTTTTTTTTAAATATAAGATTGTATTTTTTGTTCCCCTTTTCTACTAAACTGTGGTATCAATTACTTATAGTTTATTATTAAAAAAATAATTAGTTGTTTCTTGAAATTTTGTATACATATCATTGAAACGTTTAGTGGTTGGAATAAAAATGTTTTTTTCCCCACCTTTTGCCTTTCTTTGCTGTAAAGGTACCAGAAGGCAGCTGAAGAAGCAGCTGCAGAGAAAAAAAGAAGTGTAAGTATTTTAAAATGATTATGAACTCAGTAGTAGCATGACAACTTAATGACATCTCAGTTTTTGATCCCTTCTAGCAGTTACTCTTGAATTTCCTCAAAAGGTTTTCTCCGTCTCCTCTTCCAGTGCTGACTTTGAGAAATGTTCTTAGCCTTAGGCCTTAGTTTAGACCTTAGTTTAGCCAGACATGCTGGCTCAGGAATTCTGGGAGTTGAAGTCCACAGGTCATAAAAGGGCCATTGTTCCCCACCCCGGTTTAGACTTTGCTATGACGCAGTTTCTTCTTTTCACACGAGGGTTGACTAATGAGAAAATCAAGTAAGTTTCCTGACATCCAAAACGTCTGAGATGCTAATTTATTTGTCCTAAATTCAAAGCGCACTAGGTTGCTGGGTTCAACTTTTATGCAGTTGTAATGCTAACTTTCAAATTTAGATGCAGGCTGTCTGCATAATTCTGCCGCTTGTGTTAATTTTTTAACCGATTCCTTATATTTATGTAAAATAAGGTTGATCTTGGTTCTTGATTATATTTTATTCAGCAAAGTAGCAGTCTGAAGAAAAAAAAAGTAAAGTTAACATGCCATTGCTTTCCAAAATAACATCTTTACTATTCCAAGTAATACTTTCCAGCTGTTCAGAGATTTTTTTTGTTTTCAGATACTGTTTCTGACTCAAAGCTTCAGTTTTGAAATGGGAACATCATAATCACACCTAAACTTCCCCCCTCTCTCACATCTTGGAAAACTCCAGGCCTAGAATTACAAATGAATATGATCAGAATATTGTAATCCTTCATTACTACGGTAGCCCTTGAATTACAACCGTTTGTTTAACAACAGACCAGAATTACGATGGCCCCAGAAAGGATGCTTTACAGCCCATAAAGCACTTCCTGCCATCCCAAAACATTGAATAGTTATGTGATCGTTATCTGGGTTCTTGGCAATCTGTCTGCACTTATGATTGGCTGCCAAGCACTTCACAATTATGCGATTGCCATATGCAACCTTCTCCAGAAAGTCAGTGGAGAAAGCTAGCAAGGAAGAGGGCAAACAGCTTCTGCTTCACCAAGAAAACCCCTTCTTGTCTCTGAGAGCTGGCTGAAAGAGCTTCCTGCTAAGGGGAGCTGAATTCGTTTGGCGGGGTCAGAAACAGAGCTGAAGTTAGATTCTTGTCTGTGCACAGAGAGGAGGTGAAATACTTTGGCAGGCAACTTTCAACCATCCCCAGAGACAAGACGGAATTAAAATCCAGAGAGCTAAGTGGCAGCCTGGTAAAGTAAGGAGTGTGGAGTGCCCCAGTCAGGTAGAGAAGGCCCTGGGAAGCCAAGTGCAGGCCACACACGTGCCTTTTTGCTCAGTGGCTGAAAATCCTACTTGGATTTTGGCAGGGAGGTTCTTCAGATCCTAAACAGAGCCTACTAGGATCTCTCCTACTTTCCTGAGCTACCCGGCACACCTTACCTGGAACTCTACTTAACAACGCCCGAGATTGCTTAACAACCACAATGGAGAAGGCCAGGATTGCATCATTAAGAGAAACCACCTCCTGGACATCTTGATTAATTACTGAGATTAATCTCAGTAACTAAGATTTTGGTCCCAATTGTGGTCGAAAGTCAAGAATTACCAGTGTATGAATTGACTACAATCTCTCTATATTTTTGTTTAATGCAAAGCAAACCATAATTTTAAGCCTTTATACACATATCCTTCTAGTGAAGCCCACAAGAATAATATAAAGGCACAGTAGCTGAATTCACCAAGCCATATACGGATATTGTACCAAGCCATGGATCGTATACACGTTTGTAACTGAATAAGCTACAATTGACTGGGTTTGCCCAATGTATTGAGCCTAGGCTCATGCTGCTGTATACCACATCCCTTTGTAGACATTGCACTGCATGTCGGAAAGGAAAGACATCCAGAAATGCATGTGGTGTTGGAGAATGAGAACAATATCACCTTCCTTTGCCTCCTGCTCCAACTTGAAGAAAGTTGGGAGAATGACTTCACACCTACATGTGGATGAAAAGTACAAACTTGACATCCCGGAATAAAACTTGGGCTATCTTCGGCCACTGGAAGGCTGTTCTAAAGCTTTCTTTCTTGCAAATGCTTTTGCTATGTCAAATGTCCTATTCCAAAATTTTGAGTTAATGATTAGAGATGTGAATAGCTTGTACAACAGGACAATTCAGAAGCAGCTTCAAATATTCTTAAGACCAGATCATTCTGCTTAGAAATGTTCCTAATTTGCCTATGACAATATAATTAAGTAGATCCAGGTTGTTGTTGTTGTTTTGCCATGTCATTACAGTGTCTCAACACATTCCTGGAAGCAACATAATTAAAGTTATCCTTAGTGATTCTTGTATTTCACTTGTGTTTTTCCTCTTAAGTAGCCAGTAACCCATGGCAGCTTTACCATAGGTGCGCTCTAATGCTGTTCCCTAACCATTCTGGTGATGACTTCTTAGAGGGTGGAATTAGCCTGGCACCTATTGGTCACTTTAGGCTGCTGCAGGCATGGCTCTTCCCAAGGCCAGGTTGCCTGCTTGTAGATCTGGTTTAAAAGAAGGATCAGCCCAGCTAACACCCAACTAGCACCAGGAGGTCTGTGCAGTATTGGGGAAGCCAGAGAAGCCTGTTCCTCATCTCCACTTACTTAAACTCCTATTTGAAGGGTCCTAACTTACAGCTAGCGTGTAGTGGGAGGCAGTGTGGTACATAGGGAGAAGTAACTTTCTCTCTGGCGTCAACACATAGCTCCTTGCCTCCTCTCCAACTCTCATACTACATTAAGGAGAGAAATTGGGTGTGGGGAAGGAGAAAGGTATTTTCCCTGTTGTTGTGCTGTTTGATGGGAAGGAAGGAATACAAGAAGCAAAGCAGGGGTGGGTTCTACTTACCTTTACTACCGGTTCGCAATGGAGCTGTGCACGCTTTCTTCTGTGCAAGCGCAGAAGCATTTTCATGATGTCAGGGTCAGTGGGTGGGGCCACCCGCCGGTTTTACTACCGGTTCTATAGAACCGGTGCGAGCCGTGGGCAACCCACCACTGAAGCAAAGGAATGAATTATGCATTCCTTTTCCTTAACTTGCCCTGTGTACCATAAATGACCATTGAATGGCAGCAGAGATAAGAGAAAAAACAGCACTAGCAAATATTCAACCAAGAACTTATGGATAATACTTTAACCAGCCATTGGAAAAATGGCCTTGGTAACAAATAATCTTCCTAATACAGATGCATGCCTGGTTCTGTTTCTGGGAATAAAACATGTCAGGAGAATTTTAGCTTCATTTTCTAATTTATATTATATTTTGGTTCCAAAGTTTGTTTCTGTGAGCAGAAACATCACTGCCAATGGTACTCAGTATACCATTCTGACTCGTTATAGTTTAACACAGCGCTCCCAACCTTTTGGGCACCAGGGACCAGTTCCATGGAGAGAGGTTTTAACGTGGACTGGAGGAGGCATGGTTTTGCTTTCTGTCTGCATCCCGTGGATGGGGCTTTGCTTGTTTGAGCATCAGCGGACCAGTGCGGGTCCACAAATCGGGGGTTAGGGACCTCTGGTTTAACATAAGGAATTGTCAACCAGTCAGTATTCACTTGCTATTAACTGTCTTGTCCTGTTTTGGGGTCGTCTATAAATACATTTTTCACAAATATAAGTAAATCATTAGGATTTCCCTGTGTTCCCTGTAGTAAACATTTGGCATTCCAAATTTCTGCTGCTGCAGAGTATATTGCCAGGAGCTGGGAATCAGGATGAGTCAAGAATTTTGGGCAGTGAGAACTTAGATCACTCTTTCAAGGACAAGGCAGAATACATTGCCATTTTTGGACCAGGATTCACTGCCTTCGAATTATATTTCCCTGTCCACAGATATGAGCCCATAGGCATACATCAAAACAGCTTCCACCCGAAACCCCTGATTATGAAGTCAGGCAATTAGTGTGGGCTGATCTTCTTTGAGAACAAGGACTGCATCTTCACAGGGAAGGCATCTTAGCTGGACTCAACATTTTAGGAACAGGAAGAAGCCATCACAATTCTGGGCCGATCATCTCATCAGAGTCTTCAGATGCAGAATTTTGAATTAATGGTAGAAGGGAAAGGAGAGGGAGGAGCATCAGGGCATAGGACAACACTGCTGTGTGAAAGCCATGAGTTCTCTCCCTCAGTCAGTTCTCTTGGTTTGAGAGATAACTGGAAAAGTTATTATTTATTATTTTTCTGGGGAAAATAATCTAAGGCAGAGATGGCTACAGGTAATCCTCAATTTACAACCACATTTGAGCCCAACATTTCTATTGCTTAAGCAAGCCTGTTAAGTTAATTTTGTCCCATTTTATGACCTTTCTCGCCATAGTCGTTAAATGAATCATTGCAGTGAATCTGGCTTCCCCATTGAAGGCCACAAAAGGTGATCACATGACCTCAGGACACTGCAACAGTCATAAATATGAGTCAGTTGTTGAGTGTCTGCATTTTGATCATGTGACTATGGAGATGCTACAACAGTCGTAAGTGGGAAACACAGTTATACGACACTTTTTTCTTTTTTAAATTTTTTTATTATAGTTCAAAAAAGTCAAAAACAAATATATAATAATTTTTCTATCACAGTGTAACATCGCCAAAATATCCATATATATATATATATATATATATATACCAATAATCAGAGAGTAAAAATAGAAAATATTTACAGATTCTTGTATACAAATTTACCTTTCTAATACTTATTAATTAATACCATAAATATATCATCATCTATAATTATAATCCAACATTATCCTTTGTCTCTCTCCCATCGTTTCTGGATCCAGTCATACCACATATTCCAACTACCATAAAAGTCTGAGTCTCTTTTACCCTTCATGAGTTTTGTAAGTCTGTCGGACTTTGCACCTTCCATGATTTTGTAAATTATAAAATTTATAAATTATATTGTGTCGTATATAAATTATACGACAATTTTTTCAATGCCATTGTAACTTCAAACGGTCAGGGACTACCCTGATGTATAAGGGATGGAACATATAGAAGCTACCATCATATCATTCAAAATCTATAGACAGATAGATATTCCATCTTCGTGGTGGTAAAAAAAAAAGATGGAAGCACAATGGAAAATCTGATAAGGTGACAAATGGAAGTTGACAATGTTTGCAACACCGGTAAAATTTATATAAATAAAAAAGGGATATTAGACAATAACAGATCCTTTGGTTATTAACTTCAGTCCTTGGAGTTTCTCTGTATTGTACCAGTGAAGTTAGAATTGCCTCTGTAACATCCCTACTCCTGTGTTCACTGAAGTGATTTCATTTAAATAGCTCTGAATTTAAACAGATTGCTGATTTTGGGCTCTGTTATCTAATCTAGGGTACTGAATGTGGATACAGCTTTTGCTAATGTTTGACCTTATCCATGCTTCTGATCCTGTTCTGTCTGTTCAGCATAACCTTCCAACCTTACTAAGATTATTTGTGTACTGCCTGGAACTGATTATCCTCTGTGTGAGATGAAGTTTTGTTCTGGTGAGCTTGAGAACTCTCTGTCCTGCTTTTGATTGTTATCAAACTTGGCTTTTTTTCTCCCTCTCTTTAGTATTCCTTGTCTAATATGTGACTCACTGTATTAAAGAGCTGACTCTTGGACCTGTGTCTGTTAGATAGCAGTTCTGTCTGGCTGGTGATTCTTTTGACGTACAGCATTGAATAGTAAACTCTGAGTCAGGTCAGCAGAGGCCACAAAAGTGAGCTTTGCATAGGGGCTTTAAAACAAAGATGAATTCAAAGAGTGTCCAAGATGAATCACAGTATGCTGTACTGTTTATTCCAGATTTCCAGATGCAACTGAATACTTTTTTGGGACCTGATTTTTTTCTATAAAACCACTAATATTTACACTGCTTTATGTGGTTCTGTACCTCTTCACCCCACTCAATTTTTTTAAATTTCTGACTCTCTGATCTTGCACTCTTACTTCTCTCTGTACATTTAAACCTGCTTGACATGGAGCAGAAAACTGATTATTTCTGAAAGTTACCGTATGTTTCCTTCTCACTGATTTGCAAGGTGGAACTCTCAATGTAGCCACAAGAAATAACAGAGAGAACTAATCCCAGTATAGCCGCTTAACTTGTTTAATAACCTAAAAGTTTGTAGCCCCTTTCCATTTTTTTAGTTGGATCTTATACCTGGTAGAACACCAGTATAGCAAACCTGGAAGGTACAGGTTGCCAACTATTGTGAATGGCTCACTTAGAAAAAGTTGGGCAGAGGAGTTGCCCATTCAATAAATAAAATGCTTGTGTTAAAACAGGAATGGCATAATGTTTTCCAGGTCTACCTTAAATCTTTTAGAACCTTTCGATTTTAAATCATTTAATCGGTGGTCCAAATCACAATCCTTGTGAGACTGTGATCCACCTTTAATAAATAGGTAAAAAGAAATAAAATTAATGGCTGGCACGGTTAGGAAGAAAATTACCGAAATACGATCAGCAAATGCTCATAAAGAACAGAGAGTGAGTGACAGGTTCCTTGAAAGATAAGCCTCAATTTTTTTTAAAAAAAAAAAACCAGCTTGCTGTTAGGTCCTCTTTGTCATCCTGTGGAGCAGATGGGAGGCAAGGGGTTCTTTTGACAGTAGCCATCTCATATGGCTTCCCACCTATTCTGGAAGCAGGCTGGGAGAAGGTGGGCTTTTTTTCTCTCCTTCCTTTGTGCCGAATGTTGAGGCAAATAGGCTTGGTTCTAGCTCTCTCATTCAGTGGAGTCCCTTGCTTCCATATAAGGCCATCCTGCTTTCTCACTTCCTGCTTCAGCTCCTTTTTCTTTTCCCCTCCCTTCTCCCCTTCCTTGCCCTGGATCCAGCCTTGCTCCATGTGGCACAGTTCTAACGATTCACAGCTGTCTGAAAGTGCCGTCTGCTCAGCATTTTAACTTCCTTTCTTTCCTGGAGAAAGAACTTCTGGACAGCTTTTATAACCGGTCTCACTTTCTTGTTCATTTTTTTTTTTAGAGCATTGACCCACTTCCCCCTCATTTTAAAAGGGGGAACCTCAGCATCTTGAAGAAGAAGTGGGAAAATTCAAGCTTGGGGACGGAGGTCCGGAAGGAAGCCGTGGAAAGCTGCCGTGCTGAGGTTAGGCAGAAGGCTGTCAGCCCTGGTGGTGGAACTGAAAGCGGCTCTGCTTCCCTAGCAGAAATTAACAAAACCTCAGGGATTAGTCCAAGATTGAGACTTCAGTCCTCTTCCAGATTGTTTGGCCGGTTCAGATATCCCAGTGTTGGCAGCGAAGACGATAAAGCACAGTCATCTCAGAGTGGGGAAATGGAAAATTGTCTTAGAGAATCCACACAAGACATAGGAAAGCTGGAGACCAGTGAAATCTCAGAGTCGTCAGGGAAAATAGAGAAGTTTAATGTTCCTCTAAGCAAACTAAAGATGATGTTTGAGAGGGGGGATGCAGTTCAAACAAAGGTAAGGAACGATTTGCTTGAGTTCTCCCTGGCTCTTGAAAAGAAAAGAAAAATGGCAAAAGGGTGATTAAAATCGGCCTGCCGTGCAAGTGGGTATCTTTTATTTGTCCCATTGTCAAAAATCCCCCCCCTCCCACCCTTGTGGATAACACAATAATTCTTGCTCACAATAATTCTTGCTCAAAGGAGAAGAGTTTGTGTGGCAGAATGCAGATTTTTTAGAATGCCAATAGCTGCTGCAAAAAGAAACCTAATTAACTGAGGTTAGCCTAATTGGGGTGTTGGCCCTATTGAAGCCTCCAAATAAATTGAGATGTGTGCATGCATGCAATTGTGAAAAGAACCTTGGGAATGTGTGTGCGTGCGCATATGGTGATTGCAGTACAACTGTTCTTTGATTTATTAATTTTTTGAGTTGTGTTGTGTTCAAACTAATGTTTGAAGCTGCACTCTTCTCTGTCTGCATCCTGGCAAATGTTTCTGTTTGCTGCTAAATCTTCTCACAGGAAGAAAGTGTGTGATGATAGTCTGAGAATGCCTGTCTTCGCCAGTTTTGACTTGCAAATTCATGGGCCTTGCATTTTCCTACAAGTACTCATGAAATCTGATCCAGCATGTGGACTACAGACTGTATCCCTGGGGAAAATTGCAAATTGAGTAACAAGAAAATGAGTTGCATATGGTAGTAGCTTGAAGCACTTTTTGGTTGACTTTTCCTAGTTTCTTCATAGTTTCCCGTCAGTTTAGCCCCTGGTATGTGTTCCAAGTTTATGCTAGAATATAAACAAGATATAGTTGTGATTTAGAATTCTTCAGGGCTTTGAAAAGGTGAATTACTTTGGAGTCAAACTAAATTTTGTAAATTAGATCTTCAAATCTAGGTTGCCACAGGAGCAGTTTATTTTATCTTAACTAGATACAGCCTGCTATGCTGATTGAGTGGTTCAATTAGATTTGAACATAACATGGATGAAATAGCTGGGTGTGTACAGCTATCCCAAGACATGTGGACACCTGATCTATAGACATAGATTACTCATCTTAAACATGTTTCAAAACTTAATATAGATGCTGCCTGTATTGGTTCTAGGCCAAATTTAAAGTCAGTTAAACATGCTAGGAATATGCAACTTTTCCAGTTTTACAAAATCTTTCAGTTATAAAAGAAAACTGGCCCATAGAGAAAACATTTCATACTCTTTATAAGTAGAAAGATATTCATAGCTGTGGAGAAATGATCTTGCAGGAAGGATGTTTCAGCCTGAAGACATGGTCTTTAGGTGCATATTTATCATTGCTTACATTTTTTTCAAAAAAGTCATAAAATTGTGCATTGTAAAAGTTATATCCTAATAGAAATGATTGCTGTGTAGCTTTGCATCACTGACAAATTAGTAGTACGGAAAATATGTTACAGCAGCATATTTTGGATTCCACAGATGCACAAAAGTTGTGATGGTAAACTAGATGCTTCAGGTATTTTCCCCTTCCTCTTTCTAATAGTTAAACTTCAATCAGTTTTGTGTAAAATCCTGTAAAATATATGTGAAATGGACAGAATTACTTTACTACAAGGCTCTGGAAACTTCAGATCAGAACTGGAATATATAATGCAGTTCTCATTAATTCATATGCCTGATGTGTCCTCAGTATACCAACCTGATACGTTCAGAATCCACTAGAATACATATATAGTTGCATATGAGTGTTATGTTTTGGATTATCCAATATCTGGGAGCAGATGACAGCATTACAGAAATACTGATCTCTCTATCTCTGGCAATGAACTTAAGCCAATGAACAGAACAGAACAGAATTCTTTATTGGCCAAGTGTGATTGGACACACAAAGAATTTGTTTTAGGTGTATATGCTCTCAGTGTACATAAGGAGAATAAAATACATTCATCGAGAATAAAAAGATACATCACTTAGTGATAGCCAAGGTTACTAATATCAAATCGTACTAGGAAACAAATAAAAATAATATAAATTGAAAGATACAAGCAACATAGTTATAGTAATAAGTGGGAAGAGATTCAATAACGTAGCAGTAAGAAAAGGACAGGAAACACCTTGTATATATTTGCTTAGTCCAGGATTAATACAGAATAAGAATTGCAGATATTTTAGGCTGTGATAATCCTTACCTGATCTTACAACTAGGAAATGCTTGCTATTGAGTTATAATTATTCTCTTTAAAATAAGCTGAAACGATAGGCTTACAATGAACTTCCAGGACCAAGAATTGGTTAGGCATCTTAGCAGAAGTCACTAGGGAAAAATTGGGGCCAAGGAAGGAGAAGTCGGTAGACAGTTGATTGTTCAAAAGAAAGATAAGCATAATGTGTTGATTGGATTGTTTAATAGCTATAACATTAATGCACAGCAGTAAGACGTAAACATTTTTATCTTGTTGAAAACTGCAAACAAAATCTGGTTTAAATGTTTTGCAGACGAGAACAGGAATTCCCTCCCCCCCAATATTCTTCTATGTAAGGATTTTTTAAAAACCATTTTGTTCATAAATGCAGGAGGGGGTATATAAATTGTCGAAACCAAATAGTTTGGATGTAGAGATGAAGAGAGATTTGATATAAAATGAGGGCTTTCTCTCCCGTATGTCCCTGTTCCTTAAGACTTACGTTCTTTTTAAAGTTCAGGAGCTCCTCTGAAATTGCAGAATAGAGAATGGCAGACAATAGTAGGAATGGAAAGAACTTGATTGGCTGTCTTGTGCAAACTAACTGAAATGCCTTTGTGCTCACACTAGATATCTCTGGATTCAAGTGATTTGTATTACATTGATTGATTATTAAATACAGTGAAGAAAAGGCCAGTAGAATTTTGTGCTGTGTGCTTTATGATAACATCATTTCCTTTCCCTAAGACTTATTTGAAGACACAAACAATATGGCTGTGCATGCAGCTTTTAAAAATGATTCAAAAGAAGTGCTTTGGATCTTGCCCAAGGCCAAGGCCCTTTGTACTATTTCTTAAAGCAGGCTTCTGGTTGCATTAATTTTAATGAGTATATTCCTTAAAGCAATGGCATTTCTCTCCCTTTTGGTCTTGTACAAGTTATGTGGTGGTCTTTGTGCAATGCTTTCAAGTAATTTTTGAAGCATGCATTGCACACAGCCCTAATAAACAATGTGGTCTTTCTTCAAAAGTTTGTCATTGGATAGGCATTGCAGTGAGAGCCAGTGATTTGCAGCCAATGGTTGATACCATCTGGAGAGATCCAGCCCTACTTGTGGAAAATGCACTACATAATGTTGGAGCAATCATTACCTTTCAAGCTGAATCTAGTTCCAGACAGATGGTTATTATGCAAACAACCTTTAGCTCCTAGAGTAAAGGCATCTCTCTCTCTCTGTTTCTCCGCCCCCCCCTCTCTCTCTCACACACACCTTGCTTTAGATCATACTGTATTCATTACACTTTGAATCATTCTATATTCATACAGTATTCACTTGGATTTCAGTAAGGCATTTGATAAAGTAGACCATAACCTACTACTTGACAAAATGGGAAAATGTGGGTTAGACAGCATCACCAGCAAATGGATTCGTAACTGGCTGACCAACCGCACTCAATGTGTAGTCCTCAATGGAACTGCATCTACATGGAGGGAAGTATGCAGTGGGGTACCCCAGGGCTCTGTTTTATGCCCAGTACACTTCACATCAATGATTTGGATGTGGGGATAGAGGGGGAACTCATAAAATTTGAAGACAACACTAAGCTTTCAGGAGTAGCCAACACTCTGGAAGATAGGTTTAAAGATACAGAAGGATCTTGACAGACTTGAACATTGGGCACTATCTAACGAAATAAAATTCAATGGTGAAAAAAGCAAGGTTCTACATTTAGGCAAGAAAAACAAAATGCACAGGTACAGTAGGGTTTCCTGCCTAAACTGGTGGTTGGATTAGAAGACCTACAAGGTCCCTTCCAACTCTGTTATCCTGTGCCATAGAATAATGATCATTAGGAAGATTTTTATGCAAGGACATTTTTTATGTCATCAGCACTACTTACTACAGCGATGGACATTCTTTGTGGTTGAGTGTATGTGAGAATTTTGAGATCAAATTGTACTCTTATTAAAAAAAAGACCTCCATGAAAAGCCTGCTAATTTGCAAAATTACTATAAAAATAGCCAGTAACAAAATAGCAATAGCACTTAGACTTATACACTGCTTCTCAGTGCTTTATAGTCCTTTCTAAGCAGTTTACGGAGTCAGCCTATTGCTCCTAACAATCTGGGTCCTCATTTTACCGACCTCAGAAGGATGGAAGGCTGAGTCAACCTTGAGCCGGTGAGGATCAAACACCGGGCAGTGAGCAGAATTAGCTGCAATACTGCATTCTAACCATTGCACCACCACTGCTATTAAATAACAGTATCTCAGAAGGCAAATGTTCTTTGCAGGATGCTTTCTGTCTACCCATTTAGACCTTTGTGCAGACCAAAGGCATTCCTATAAATTTTATGTTGAAATCTGTTAGACATGCTAGCTTTCTTTCATTAAAGAAGTATTATAAAAAGTCTTGTGGAACATTGGCCTTGATGCAGTGGTGGGTTGCTCCCGGTACTGTCTGGTTCTTTAGAACTGGTATTAAAAGTGGCGGGAAGCTCCGCCCACCCGCCTGGACGTCATAATTGACATTCTGCATATGCGCAGAAACGTGAACGAGCGAAGCAAGCATGCGTGCGTGGCTCCTGTTGCGAACCGGTAGTAAAGGTAAGTAGAACCCATCCCTGCCTTGATGGACTTACTTAAGTCTTCACAGGACCCAAGCTGCTAACCCTGGTATTTAGATAATGTCTTCTGAGTCTTTGTATATTCACACATCTTACCCATTGATTCCCCCACCCACTTTGCTTCTTATGCATTTTGGTAATCCTAATATACCCTGATTGTAGTTCAAGCTCAAAGATCTGAATAAAATTTACCTTTCTGGTTCGCTCAACCAATTACTATATTCCTACATTTAAACTACATTTTGCTATATTAGTACCAACTTTGCAGTAATAAAATGTTTATATGCTGTTACATATCTTATACTAAGGATTGTTCTTAAATCATAGAATCTGAGACAGTTAGTAAATAAGCCTAAGGGCCTAAAAGCATAACCGGAGGGTGTTCACTTTAGAATGTATTATCATCATTATGCTCAATGCAGGAACTCCAAGTGAGATGTATTAATTATGAGATTAGTGATCATGTCCTGTGTTAAGCACAATGCAGCAGCAATAATCAGATTAGAAAGCCAACAAATTGGAAGGATATTAAGTTGGGAAAGGGTGTGCTGAAAAGGGCCTAGAATAACGAATATATGTGGTCCATTTCAATAACAATATGGCACATAGTGGATTCTTGAGATTGGGATGCCTCATCGCTTTGAAAATTGTCAGAATCCCATTTTAATTCGTTTCAACAGCCTGGTTTTTGAGAACGATGACAGAAGAGATGCTGACAAAGCTTCCTGCTCCAGTATTTCTTTCCAGGCATTGACTTTTTGAGGACTTTGGCAATTAATCAGATAATTATCTAGAGTATAGAATACTGTATTGTTCAGAGTATAAGACACACTGGAATATAAGAAGCTCTTACCTTTTTTGGTTTTTTTTATAAAAAGTTTTTTAAATTTTTTAGACAAACACACATACAAACATACAATGTATTTTCTTTGAACAGAGTATTTGGCCAGTTCACAAATTTAAACAGTGTTTAGTCATTTCAATTAAATTTACAATCTATATTTCCCTTTTGCCATATTTATTCCTCATCTATTTTTTTAAAAAAAAACAATATTTATTTATTTATTTTATTTATTTATTTATTAAATTTCTATACCGCCCTTCTCCTTCCGGACTCAGGGCGGTGAACAGCCAATTTAAAACCAATGCAATACAATAAGTTAAAACGTACTAAAATCAATATAAATTTAGGCTGAAAATACAAACCGAATAAAAACTCTAAAACTCTAAAAATTTAAAATAATTTAAAATATTTAAAAATAGGAGGGATCAGGCAAGTCCGGCAAGTTGGAAGAGATGAGTCTTCAAAGCCCGACGAAAGGTCCGGAGGTCAGTGATAGTTCTCAGATCTGGAGGGAGATCGTTCCAGAGGGTGGGGGCTACCACAGAGAATGCTCTCCCCCTGGGGGTCGCCAGCCGGCACTGTCTGGCTGACGGCACCCTGAGGAGGCCCTCTCTGTGGGAGCGAACCGGCCGGTGGGAGGCAATAGGTGGCAGAAGGCGGTCCCGTAAGTACCCTGGTCCTAAGCCATGGAGCGCTTTAAAGGTGATTACCAACACCTTGAAACGCACCCGGAAGTCAACCGGCAACCAATGCAGCTCACGCAGGAGAGGTGTCACATGGGAGCGCCCTGTCGCTCCCATAATCCCCCGCGTGGCCGCATTCTGTACCAGCTGAAGCTTCCGGATGCATCCCAAGGGGAGCCCCATGTAGAGAGCATTACAGTAGTCCAAGCGAGACGTGACGAGCGCCTGAGTGACTGTGCGTAGGGAGTCCCGATCTAGAAAGGGCCGCAACTGGCGTATCAGGCGGACCTGATAAAAAGCTCCCCTGGCCACAGCTGTCGTATGCTCCTCTAAGGACAGCCGTGGATCCAGGAGGACGCCCAAGTTGCGCATCCTTTCCGTGGGGGCCAATGATTCGCCCCCAATAACCAACGATGGAGTCAGTTGGCTATATCGGGACGCCGGCAGCCACAGCCACTCAGTCTTGGAGGGGTTGAGTCGAAGCCTGTTTCTCCCCATCCAGACCCGCACAGCTTCCAGGCACTGGGACATCACTTCCACGGCATCGTTGGGGTGGTCTGGGGTGGAAATGTACAGCTGAGTATCATCAGCGTACTGATGGAATTCCACCCCAAAACCACGGATGATCTCACCCAGCGGCTTTACATAAATGTTGAACAGAAGGGGCGAGAGGACCGACCCTTGTGGCACCCCACACACTAGGCGCCTCGGGGTCGACTGCTGCCCCCCTGTCAACACCGATTGCGACCGGTCGGAGAGGTAGGAGGAGAACCACCGCAGAACGGTGCCCCCCACCCCCAATCCCTCCAACCGGCGCAACATGATTCCATGGTCGATAGTATCAAAAGCCGCTGAGAGGTCTAACAGCACCAGGATAGAGGAGTACCCCCTACCCCGGGCCCTCCAGAGATCATCCACCAACGCGACCAATGTCGTTTCGGTGCTGTAACCAGACCTGAAGCCGGACTGGAGCGGGTCTAAATAGACAGCTTCATCCAGGTACCGGGGGAGCTGCCGCGCCACCACACTCTCAACAACCTTCGCTAGAAAGGGAAGGTTGGAGACAGGACGATAATTTACCAAAACAGCCGGGTCCAGGGAGGGCTTCTTGAGGAGGGGCCTCACCACTGCCTCCTTCAAGGCAAGCGGAAGGACACCCTCACTCAGAGAAGCATTTATAATCTCCTGGAGCCAGCCTCGTGTAACCTCCCGGGAGGCCAGCACCAACCAGGAGGGACACGGGTCCAATAAACATGTGGTAGCGTTCAGTCTACCCAGGATCCTGTCCACGTCCTCGGGAGCCACAGGATCGAACTCAGCCCAGATAACACTCTCAAGACTGGGCTCAGTCACCTCGCCCGAACTAACCCAGTCAGTGGCCAGCTCATTCCGAATCTGAGTTATTTTATCATCCAGATATTGAACAAAATCCTCAGCACGTCCCTGCAAGGGATCCTCCCGCGCTCCCAGATGAAGGAGGGAGCGGGTCACCCTAAACAGGGCGGCTGGGCGATTATCTGATGACGCAATAAGAGCGGTGAAATAGTTAGATTTCGCCGCTTTTATTGCCACTAAGTAAGTCTTAATATGAGCTCTTACTAGTGTCAAGTCAGATTCGGAGCGACTAGCCCTCCAACCACTCTCTAGGCGTCTTTTCCGGCGCTTCATCTCCCTCAGCTCCTCGGTGAACCAAGGAGATAAGTGAGTTCGGCGCCGGGTCAGAGGCCGCAAAGGCGCGACCCGGTCCAAGGCCCCACCGGCCGCCCTATCCCAGGCAGCCACCAGGTCCTCAGTCGAGTCGCGTGTCAGTGTCTCAGGAAATGGCCCAAGCTCCGTCTGGAACCTATCAGGATCCATCAGGCGCCTGGGGCGGAACCACCTAGTTGGTTCCGCCTCCCTGCGATGAAGTGTAACAGTCAGAAAGTCGAGACGAAGGAGCGAGTGGTCAGTCCATGACAAGGGTTCAACACCTATATCCCCAATATCATGACCACTCAACCACTGACCAGAGACAAAAACTAAGTCCAGGGTGTGTCCACCAATGTGAGTCGGGCCCTGAATTACCTGGGTCAGGTCCATGGCCGTCATGGAAGCCATGAACTCCCGAGCCATCTCAGATGTTTCACCGATAGATGGCAGGTTGAAATCCCCCATGACTATAAGCTTGGGGGTACCAACCGCCACCTCGGCTATAACATTGAGAAGCTCGGGCAGGGTCGTTGCCACGTGGCAGGGAGCCAGGTACGTGACTAACAGACCCATCTGCCCACCAGGGCCCCATCTCACAAAGGCGGACTCACACCCGGCTATCTGAGGTACAGTGGCCTCCCTCGGACCCAGGCCTTCCTTAATAATGACCGCTACTCCCCCACCCCTGCCCTGGGCTCTCGGCTGGTGGAATGCAAGGAAACCCGGTGGACACATCTCCACGAGGCGAACCCCCCCCTCGTGGCCCAACCAGGTCTCGGTAATGCCGGCCAGGTCCGCACCCCCCTCTTCAAGAAGATCACATATGAGGGGGGCCTTGTTTACCACGGACCTCGCATTGCACAACAACAGCCTTTATTACCCTTTATCCTCATCTCTAATTTTAATCAAATTCAATTTTTCCCTTCTATTCCATATTACACCCCTTCCCATTATCAGCTATTTTTATATCCATCCTCATATTGGTTAATTATGTAATATTACAATTGTTTAATACAAATTCAACATTTTATAAGTTGGTGAAGACTTTTGGGTAGTGATCTCTAAAGAGGAAGGCTTTACAAAGACTTCATAAACTGGAACTAATTCCAGTTTATGTGTTAGACATTGGGATTTTTTAAAAAAAAAATCATTCAGAATAATTATATACTTAAACAGCCTTCCTCCGCTAGATGCCCCCCAGATATATTGGCAATGTCACACTACTTGTAGAGTATACAAACTGGTTTTAGCACACTGAAGAGTGGAATGCAAATAGCTATTGATTCAGCTTCCAATCCCGTTTAGCGGATCTGCAGCATGCTGCTACGTCTGAGCATGTGTAAATAAGATATGTCTAAAGTGGGGTTTTTAAATGAAAATATTATAATAATATTAGAAAAATATTTTGAAGACAATGCAAGCTCAATCTCATGCCTCATTGTGTGTTTTCTGCAAAACAGACCAGGTCATTTAATGCAAAGATATTTTAGGAAGTTGTTTTGCTTGATTATGCTACATTCTTACCCCTTTATACTTTCGTCCATCTGTCAAATCCTCCTTTAAAAACTATTAAGTTCTAAAATCTCTAAGATATTTTATAATAAAATATCTTATTTTAATAAAAATTAGCATATCTACCTCTAGTCCTATCGGATACCCCGTGACCTTTTTAATGCAAACTGTATTTGCAAAATAGGGGCACCGAAGTTCCAATGAAAGAATCCGGTACATGTGATTGATTGAAAGAAAGACATAAAATCTTGTGAAGTTCTTTTTAAAAATTCTGGATTGATACTTGAGCTGAGAATTAATTGTTAAAGTACTTTTTGGAAGTTTGAACAGTTTGTATCTCATAGTCAATTGGCATTGGCTTATGTATGTAATCATTCTAACAATGACTGCATTGATAATCTTTTTTTTTTTTTTTTAGTCTTGTGAATTAAATTGGATCATGCAACCTGGGAGGTCTTCTCTAGAGCAGAGGACAATTATGATAGTTTAGCTATTACGCAAAACAGAGGATGTGCAAGTTTTGTAGTACGGCTATCCTTTTGGCAATGATACCTTTTACAACCAAGGCATAAATTTTGCCACACCTTCCCATATAACTTTGCTAAGGACGGGCAGTTCTTAAAACTGTACAATATAGGTTTGTTTCGCCTTTCCACAGAATTTAATTAAGGGTTAAGTGGGTTCTGTGTAGACTTTGTTGGATTGTTCCAGGTAATCGGAGCCCTTATTTATTGTACCCATAGGCACTCTTTCCTTTAGCTGCTTTAAACATCTAGGCTGACTCCTACCTAAGCGTAATCAAGTAGAAAACTGCTTTACTTTAAAAATACGATGCCAGGTCCTTTCAGTTGTGAGCAACATTGGGCCTGTATTTTAGAATTCTAGATGTGACAGGACTTTGCTGTGACTACAGTATTGAATGAAAAATTATTAAATAATAAGTAGCAGCTTTAGAAAAGCTGTGGTGAAAGTGGAAGAGTTGATGTCCATCTTAATATTTCCTCAATACATTTATAGAAATAAATTGCCCGTTCAATATTTTTTTTTGTTTTCCTGTTGCAGATTTCTAGACTTGCTTCTTCTTAAGCTATGTGTGACAAGAAAAACAAAATCCATAAACATCTTCACTTTAGTCCACAGGCAATTCTTTGAGTCAAATTAGTTTGAAGTCAGCACATCTGTCTCCTGTACCCTTTCTGCTATTTGTGACACTAATGGGGTCAGGACATTATTATTTTTTCCTGCTGTCGACTTTCATGCACGCACATATACCCAAATGTCAACATGCACACATTCATTTTTTCCTCTGATGAAATGCTTTTTCTTGTTGGTCCTAAACTTTCTGCAAAGGCTATTCAGTTCCTAGGAAGTACTTTTGTGAGGTAACCATATGTAGGGTGTGTCACTTGCTTTCTTTCACATGCTTTCTGATTCTCTGCAGTGCTGTGATTTCTGGAACTTGTGCGCTGTCTTACAATTCTATTGTCTAATCCTTCCCTTCTTGAGTATAGAAAAATGCAGGCCCAGATGAATTCCTCTCTGCTGACAGCATCTTAATAAAGAGAGGAGAAATGGCTCCTGAGATATTAGATCAACCCCTGAGCTTTCATTTTTAATGAAACTGAATCTATTTGATGTACGGGTGCACTTTTTAAAAAATGGACTTTATTGCTAAAATTTGGATTTTGATTAAGTGTAGCAGTATGAAGTTTAACAAGAACCATCTCTCTCAATTTGGAAAGAAATTATTTCTATTCCTCCTCCCTTCCCCTCCCCATGTTTCCTATTACTGTAAAAGATTATTTGAAAACCAAAACTGCTTCTGAAATAAAACACCTCTCACTGATGAAACAAAGCTCAAAGGCTTTGATGAATAGTCTGTTGATTGTTTTTGGCCCATGGATTCATTCTTTTTTTTTTTTTTTGTTAGATTTGAGGTGATTCCGCTGCTATTTATTGTCATGTAGCTATCTTCACTAAGATCATTGGGTGCTGTGTGTAAAGGAGATGATGTTGGGAAGTATGTGTATGTATGTCTGTGTGTATTTGAGCCTCCTTTTTTTACTATATCTAAATAATGTCATTTTTGGGAAATATAGAATGTCAGATGAAATTGCTGTATTTTCTGCTAACGGATCAAGATAGGAATTTAAAAATATACTGTGTATGCTAACCTGGGGTTCCATTGGCAGCTTATATCCAGAAGCTTTGAATTTGGATAGATGAATTTGTGGGACTGTTTGTTTCTTAACAACCAACATTACGTTTAAGTAAAGAATTTTGAGCCAGGATATATTCGATTTTGACAGAGTGCCACCCTCAGGCCAGACCTCCTGATATATCTTAGTTTGTTAGGGTCTAACACCTTTCAGGCACCTGTAATTTCACATAAAATTAATACAGGTAGTCCTCGACTTATAACGGTTCATTTAGTGACCATTCAGAGTTACAACGGCACTGAAAAAAGTGACTTATGACCATTTTTTATAGTTAAGCCCTTTGCAGCAACCCCATGATCATGTGATCAAAATTCAGATGTTTGGGCAACTGGTTCATACTTATGACTGTTGCTGTGTCCCAAGGTCATGTGATCACATTTTGAGATCTTCTCACAAGCAAAGTCAATGGGTGGGTCGGGGGGAGAGCCAGATTCACTTAACAATCAGGCTACTAACTTATCAACTGCAGTGATTCACTTAACAACTGTGGCAAGGAAGGTTGTAAAATGGGGCAAAACTCACTTAACTGTCTCACTTAACACCATAAATTTTGGGCCCAATTGTGGTCATAAGTCGAGGACTACTTGTACAGTCAATGTAACTAAATTAATGCTTACCAGCTTGAATAAATTCTTAGCATTCATCATACATTGAGAGTTCATTGAGAGAGAAAGAACATCTTGGCTTGTTGTATGAATGTTGTTGGACTGATCTTCCTTGCTGCTGCTTACCTATTTCTTTTTCTTCATTTGACCACTAATCAAATAATAAACAGAAAATCTTTCCTTTTTAAAGCAGGTTGTTTACGACCATGGCAGAGCTGCTGAGGGTAGGATGATCTCAGAGAGCCACTTCTTTTCAGAGAGCCTCGACTTACCTCATGGAGAAAGGAGCCACAATTCTTCATGTGAGCAATATTCAATATAGTTGGGATGACTCCTATAAGTATAATGGCATGCACAGTATTTATTTTTTAATAAAGAATATTAAAGAACTCAAAACTCAAAATATTAAACAACTTAAAATGCAAATATATCTAATTTATATGAAGTGACTAAAAGAAAAATATAGGATAAATGCTTATATTTTGCTAATATATTGAAACTGTGTGCCTGATCATTATAATATGCAAGTTTGGATAGTCCTTAACTTACGATCATTTGTTTGACAATGGTTTGAAGTTATAATGGCACTGAAAAAAGTAACTTATGGTCCAGCCTCAAAATTATGATTTTTGCCCCGCATTTATTTATTTATTTATTTATTTACAAATATTTATATGCCGCCCTTCTCCCAAAGGACTCCGGGCGGCGAACATAAGTTAAAAACATACAATAATAAAGGAAAATCCTATTTAAAAACCAATTAAAACAGGGACAGATAAATAATAAAACTCATGGTCACGTGATCAGAATTTGGCTCAAATTTATGAGAGTTTCAGCATGTGGTCACGTGATCACATTTTTTTTTAAAAAAAATTAGATTTATATGCCGCCCTTCTCCAGAGACTCAGGGCGGCTTACAATGCGTTAAGCAATAGCCTTCATACTTTTCTATATTTTATACAAAGTCAATTTATTGCCCCCACAAACTGGGTCCTCAATTAACCTACCTTAGAAAGGATGGAAGGCTGAGTCAACCTTGAGCCTGGTGAGATTCGAACTTGCAATAATTGCAGACAGCTGAATGTTAATAACAGGCTTTTAGTCTATTGAGCTATCCAGGCTCTTTTGTAACCTTCCCAGACAGTTTCCAACATGCAAAGTCAATGGGGAAAACTGGATTTGCTTAACAGCTGTGTGATTGGTTTAACAACCGTGTGTTTAGTTTAACCACATGATTTGCTTAAAGAACACAGTAGAAATGGTCATAAAACCAGGTCCGTTATGAAATGACTTGCTTAATGACTGAAATTCCAGACCAAGTGTTATAAGTTAAAGACTATCTCTGTAGATATTTTTAAATTTTATGTATTTATTTATTTTTTAAGTGGCCACATATTGTATGTAAAGAAAGTTGCAATTGATCAATCAGGGATTGTACATGAGACAAAGAGATCAAAGTATTGTATATACAAAATAAGTACGAAGTGCTTCAGCAATCTGGAATTAAGGAGAAACTTCCTAAGAAAAAAACTGGATAGTCACCTTTCTGAAATGGTACAGGGTCTCCTTCTTGATCAGGGAATTGGACTAGAAGACCCCCAAGATCTCTTCCAGCTCTATTCTGATTGAAACCCCTGCCAAAACAGGAAACATTATGCAATTTCAGACAAAAGGTTGTCCAAGACCAGTGTTTCTCAACCTCAGCAACTTTAAAATATTTGGCTTCAGCTCCCAGAATTTCCCAAGCAGCATATGTAGACTTCAGTGCCCAGAATTACCCAGTCAACATGCTGTCTAAGGAATTTTGGGAATTGAAGTCCACACATAAATTGGAGGAACACTGCCCTATGTCAGAGAAATTAATCCAATGTAATAGGGAATTGAAGCTGAAAGTGAATGGAAACATCCCTAAATCATCTAATACAGAGGAGTAGAAAATTTTGGTATAGTTCCCAGACACTTCCAAATATTGTTACCCAAATAGAATTCTTAAAGGAAGGAGAAAGTGTATTAGATTTATGCCTGGAGATTTAACTGATACCTAACTTGAAATTTAAGTAATACTTGTTTTCTTCTGATCACTGTTTTTACCTGAAATTGCCATAGCAAAAGGGATGGAAGAAATTTGAGTACAGAAAATTTGTGTGAACTGTTAAAGAGTTTGAAATGATGACATAGCCCAATGTGAGTTCAACTGTGTTTTGATACAATTTGATTTGAGATGGAACTTGTAATAGTGGTGCATCAAAGATTTCTTTTTCAGTTTGATACATAGAATCAAGAAAAAAAATCATTCTAGAGCTGATAATTGTTTTGTCCTTTTCGATTGGATTTCTTTAAAAAGTATGTAACCTTCAGTATTGATCCTTCTTAGATTCATAGCTACTCTACTATTAGAACCAGATTTCTGGGGATGACCTATGTTTATTTGAACAGATATTCTAGAAACTAAACGAATGCATCCGTTTAATAAAGTGGAAATGTCTTTGGGGATTGCAGTCACTACCAACTGCTATATCCTTGTGTGCAAAAGAGATAACATGATCATATGTTTTTCTTTGGTGTAGAGACAGATCTCCACAGATATGGCAATATAATTGTTGGTAGATATAAGTTACACCCATATTAACTGTGATGACATAGTAATTACATAAGATTTGGCCCTGCAGCAGCAGCAGCAGCCCTTCCCTGATTTTCTTAGCAAATAGAACAACTGGGACAGTTTGTAAGTTGAATATGATTTTATTATTTGAAATTGGGTGACATAAATTTGTGCTTGTAGGAACCTCAATCCTGTGCCTCCACACAACCTCTTCAACTCCAATTCTGGATGTTATATAAGTTCAGAAATAACCTCATACATTTTTCAAATGGGAATGGGGAAGTGCTTTTTTGGGGAAGCCAAAAGCATAAGCATATAAATCATAGGGTTTCCCCAACCTGTATTTTGGGGTGGGTTTTTTTTTTGGTCACCTTGGTTTCAAAAGGGTAGCTCTTGAACTACTCACATCCAGGTCTAATGCTAGTGCCTATAATTTAGCTTTAAATTAGCAAAGAAACGAATGCAATCTTTAAAGCAAAGTTCATTCTTTAAGGTAAACTTTTTTTGCTTTGGTTTTGGAGTTGGAATTAATTCATCCTCTTTGGCCACCTGGGTTACTAAGTGGTTGTTGTGTTAAGCAGATTGAAGTTTTCATCTCTTACAATGGGTTTCAGTATCAGCAGCTGTGCTTATTCTAGAAGATCAGTGTTTTTCAAACTTTCAAGCATGCTGTCTGGGGAATACTGGGATTTGAAGTCCACACGTCTTAAACATGGTTCTAGATAATTTGCTTTATTCCTCTGCAGTTTCAAGCTCGGAGAAAGCAGAGAACAGGAGAAATCTAGAAATACCTCGCTTTTCAGAAACATCCATCAAGGATAGACTTGCTAAGTACCAAGCGGCTGTGTCCAAGCAGAGTGGCTCTCACAGTTATGTGGTAAGTTTTAGAGATGGGTGGCTGTCACTGCTCTACAGTAGAGGATTCCGTCTATAATGTTACCGAAGACTTTTTTCATAATTCTTGAGTCATGATTTTTCTCTTTTTAAAGTCTTGTTTCTAATTAAAACTAGTGGAGCCTTTTTCAGGTTCTTTTTGTGTGTGTGGAATTTTCTCTGACTTTTTTGCCTCTGTAACAGCACAGGGGATAAGCTTTGCTTACCTGTGAGAATCGGAAAGATTTTTTAAAAATTATCTTTGTCATGTATGACTCCCTCATTTATGCCAAAGCACTTAATTTTGTAATGAAAGAATGATCAGAGATTCCATATTTCCATAGAGGAAGAAATGGAAATTTTGTCTTATTTTGTTCAGCATGGAAAGAATTTAGTTTCTAATGTCTGGCTTAGAATTCTTTGCATTTCAATAAAATAAAATTGAGATGTAGGAGCCCATCCCCTGTGTTTTGTGTATTTCTTGATGTTAAATTGTGATGTAGGTTGAGGTCTAGTAGGTAATATTTTCTTGCAGCGTTGGAGAAATTCCGCTGTGGAGTCCTTGATCCTCTCTGAACTTAGTTTGCGGACATTTCATTACCAGACTAGCAGGGGTGAAATCTAAATTTTTTTGCTACCGGTTCTGTGGGTGTGGCTTGGTGTGGCATGGCTTGGTGGTCATGTGACGATGGGCATGGCTTGGTGGTCATGTGATGATGGGCGTGGCCAGTTTAACGTCATTCACATCACTGCTGTGCATGGGGCGCTTGGAGAGAGAGCAAGCAAGACAGCTTTCCAACATCTGTTTGTGGGGGGGGGAGGGAGGGAGCAATCTGAAGCCGAGGCACTCAAACGTCTGGCAGCGGCGGGGCAACTTCTGAGCAGCCAGCTCCACCTGACCTACTCCCTGAGTCTCGCCATTCTCCTGCCCCCCCCCCAGCTCAAGCAGCGGCTTCCCTGCTCAGCCCCAACAAGCTATGCATCCATGGTGCCTGCACCAGCATCCCGAGAGTAGCAGAGAAGATCATTGTTTGCAAGCAGACAAGCAGAGGTAGCAAGCATACGCCGTGCTGTGGGAAAAATGAGAAGTTCTGTTGTCCCACAGAGCCTGCCGCTGCTTGAGCTGGGGCGGGGGCAGGAGAATGGCGAGACTCAGGGAGTAGGTCAGGTGGAGTTGGCTGCTTAGAAGCTGTCCCACCACTGCCAGAAGTTTGGGTGCCTCGGCTTCAGATCACTCCCTCCCTCCCTCACAACCACACACACACACACAAACAGAGGTTGGCGAGCTCTCTTGCTCACTTGGTCTCCAAGTGCCCGATGCACAGCCCATTTGAGGAAAGGGCAAGGCAGCTGGGCGTGTTTGGCTGCAGAAGGAGGCGCAGGGCAATGGGGTTGTTTTGTTCACCGAGGTGGCACTTCGGGAGGGCAGGCGGACGTCTGCAGCTGACAACTATAATGAATATGTCCACCTGCCCTCCCGAAGCACCACCGCAGTGAACAAAACAACCCCATTGCTATGAATGCATAGCTTGTCAGGGCTGAGCAGGGAAGCCACTGCTTGGGAGGGGGGATGGGCAGTAAGCTGCTAGCTCCTTCCTTGCAGCCCTGCCATGCTTGCCTGCCTTCCACATGGACTTCTGCTTGTCTGCCTTCGCAAGCTGGCTACCAGGTACACCAGGAAGGCAGCATGGAAGGCAGGCCAGCATGGCAGGACTGCGGGCAGTGGATTGATTCAGGGGTGTGGCCAGCCAGCCATTGCTCCCAGTTCAGCGAACTAGCCTCAATTTCCGCTACCTACTCACCCAAGCTGGTCTGAACCGGGAGCATTTCACCCCTGCTGACTAGGTAACATCAGTTTGAACATGGATGCTCACCTAAGACTAGACACTAGCAGACTATCAATAACTTCAAGGACCAATGAAACAAACAATAACTCCAGATCACACCAAAATGCTGAAAGATGTTGCATTGAAGGAGATGCAACTTGAAGGAGATATTATTTTTTGTCTTGTTTTTTGCAGCAAGTGGGGGAAAGGTTGGCTTAGAAGTAATAATTGATGAGTTAACAGCAATTTATCAAATGAACAATTTCAAGAAAGCCAAGTTTTACAACCTAGGTCTCCTAGAACAGCTACTTTTTCATAAAAATGTACATAGCAATGCGTCATCTAAGCAAAAAGAACTTTGAGAATGAGAGATTTGATTTATGTCTCAAAGGTGTTTTTTCAAAAGGCAACTGGGCTACTGCATACTTGAAATAAGGAATCACAAGCAACAACTAGTTAAGATGAGTTTGTTATATTTTAAGGAGACCATAACATTTAAAGTAATTAAATATACTGTATCCTATCCTGCTTACTGAACATTTATTTTGTATATTTGGAAGAGGTTAGTGAATTAATGTGAACCTAGGATAGATCAATATCTACTTGTATAATTTCTGGAGTTTGCACAATAAATTAGCAAGTATTTAGGCTAATCCTAACCCACCTGGTTTGCCAAAGAAAATTTCTTCTCAAATTTGGCCACTGAAATTAAAAAAGCTTGAAGAAAACTGGATTCTTACATACAAATGCAGTTCTGAAATTGAAAACATTTTTGATCTTAAAAACTGGCTATATGTGTTTAGATGCTCTCCTCCCTGATTGCAGTATTGTTTTATACCCAATTCCAGTTCATGTTCTTTGAAGTTCTAGGAAAAAGTAGTAGTTCCCCAAGGATGAGTCTGCTAACTCATTTGTCAGCAGTTCTTATAAAAAGGAAGGAAAGGAATGGGAATGCAGGGCTAATTTGTGATAAAGCTTGAACAGCTGATTGAGGTTAGACTTCAATGGTCTATTCTATGAAACCCAATAATAACAGTTGTTACATGTTATTTTAGAGAGCTGATAGCTCCTTAAAGCTTAAGATAATAAGGAATGGCATTTTACTTGGAAATTTGATAAAGAGAAACAATTTCACTGTGCAAAACCAAGATATTTTCTATATCTGCATAGGAATACTCTAACTGCAAATAAATTTTGTTGGGGGGTGGGGTGGGATTTTCTTCTGTTTACAAAGATCTACATTAATTTATCCAAGTGAGATCCTCTCAAGGCATGTTAGACTACAACTCCCAAGACAGCAGGCTTGGCCACTGGGAATTGTGGTCTAAAATATCTCAAGAGTACCATATAGAAGGCAGTATATACAGTATAAATTTCAGAGTTCCATAAATAAGAGAGTAGAGCAGAGGCCATCAGCCCAAACAACCCTATCGTGTATCATCAGAGTTTATCTTATGTTCTTAAGCTTAGCAAACAGAGAATTTGGGAATGAACAAAGTGCATTTTCTCCCTAAGCCTTTGCAAAAGCCTAAAATGATTTTTAAAGGAAAATGTTTCTCTTCCCCAAATTCTTTGCAGTTGACAAGGCAAGCAGGAAATAGCTTGGAAGATATCTCTCCTCCTGCTATTTTGCATATTTAATAGTTGTGTGTATGCATGTATTGCAGAAGGAGAAGTAGACATCTGCCTGCAAATAAAGCTTCGGTTTAAAAAAAAAAAAGATAGCTTTTCTTTTTTCAGTGCAAAAGACATCACTCATGCCTACTCCATAGGGAAAATCATAAACCATAATCATTGCAATTCCCCCCCCCCCCAAAAAAATACAGCTAGCTTTCTAACAAAAGAAAAAAAATATTTTAGTATTGGGAGGGGTACCAGTTTGATATCCCTTGTTCTTGTTAATATAAGAAAAAAAAAACATTTTCTCTCAACCCTGTGAAGTTTTTATAATGATGTTTGACATTTTTGAACTTTTAAAATTCCATACAGTGAAGTATTTCCCACAGTAACAGCTTGGCACTATTACTTTCCCTGTAGCGATTCTTTGGCATTTAAGAAAGAATTTAATTTTAGTGAACTATGATTCTCCCAGTAATAATTTTTCCAATCGTTCTCACAGCTGCAATTCTCCTCGCTCATCTTCCTTTTAGCAGGAGCAACTGGGCACATTTATCCAACAGCATGACTTCTGTCTTACTTGTACAATTAATGGTACTGATTACATAATGTAAATTAATTTAAGTTACCACCAGTGTGAGATTGAAATGAATGTTATGCCCATTTTGCTGGGCAAAAAAATCCATCAGGGCTGTAATGGAATTATTTAAACTAGACAGAAACCAAATTTGTAGGAGAAGGTCTATTGCCACTAAGTTGAGACTAGTAACTGCCAAAGGAGGGCTTTTTCCAGGGTTATGCCTTACTGGTGAAATATTCTGTACAAGAAATGTTCTGTATTCCTTAAGTGAAGACTACAGTTGGGACCAGAATTTCTGTTGCCAAGCAAGGTGGTTAAATGAGCTGTGCCTGATTTTATGATCTTGTTAAGCAAATCACCACAGTTATTAAATGAATAATGCAGTTATTAGTCAAATCCGGTTTCCCCCATTGACATGGGGATGTTGCAACCATTGTTAAGTGGAAAGAATAATCATGATTGTCACTTTTTAAAGTGCTGTTGAACGTTCACTAAACAAATGGTTGTAAGTGAGGACCACATATCAATGCTTCTGTTGAGAGATTCACTGGGAAATTCTTACTGGTTTTTCTAGAAACAGGTTTCTTTAGCTTTCAGACAAGTTTCTTTAGCATTATATATGTGGACCGGGTCCTACTGTAAGATTTTAAGGGAGGTGGTATGCCTTTGGTTTATTATTGATTGATTTTGCAGGTTTTAGTTGACTATAAAATGAATTTATTATTTTAGTTCTAGCCTTAAGAATGACTTTAGGAATAAAATTGAATAGTAACAATATAGTAATTAAATATAGGATATATATACTGTGTTGTTTTAACCATTTAGTCATGTCTGATGCTATAAAGTCACCAAGAGACTTGAGTGGTTAAAACAACAACATACTGTTTGGTAAAGATAATGGGTCTGTTACTTTAATATTAGATTTCTTTCATCTTTTTTTGCCATATTCTTCTACGTAGAAATCTAGTTGTAGGCATATTAAAAAATATACTCAACCGATATTCAATTAATCTAAAGACTAATATTTATTCAAAATCAAGTGTTTTGGTTTTTTTTAGAATGAGATTCAAACTAATGAAAATGAAGACAAAGACTACAATTATGAGCAGAAGGAGAATTTGCCGCCATGTTCTGACAATTTGTTTCCCCAGCACCTTGAAGAAAAGGTAAGAGGACTGTCATAGTGCTAAAAATTAAAACAAACCAGATACGAAATTCCTGTGAATGTTTAATATGTATTGATGAAAATTGCTGAATAAATGTTCTGGCTATAAGATTGTGGAAACATTTCAATCTAAAATGTGTACTGTGTATGATTATCAAAATGTATATATTTTATTTTGCCTTATTAGCATATACCAGTGTTTCTCAATCCCAGAAAACTTTACAATGTCTGGACTTCAGTCCCCCAAATTCCCCAGCCAACATGCTGGCTAAGGAATTCTGGGATTTGAAGTCCATCTTAAAATCACTGAGGTTGAGAAACACTGTTTTAGACTGAATAGAGTGGGCCTTTAATATGTATTATAGTATCCAGGATACATCTTAGTAGCTTTTTGTTTCCAAGCATAGATTAATGGAGTCATTGAACATGAAGTAATGTGTAGAGTAGCATGAAATGCCCATTAAAAAAATTCCTGTGCAGAACCCATACCTTTATTTCCTGAAAACTATCAGCACATTTTTATTCCTTAGATAGAGCTTTTTCTCTACATTCTCAGGCAAACTGATCTTAAACCTATCCTAGTAACCTCTTGGTTTTTTTGGGAGTTGCTTCCCCAACAGAAGGTCAGCTCATTTTAAAGCAAGCACCATGGATTAAAGAAGTAATTTCCCTTATTTGTTCTTTTCCTACAGCTGAATGGATGCTTTCAGTAAAAGGCCTCTTCCTGCTGATTTGAAAGAGTGAATAACTTATCATTTTATAGGCTTTTTTTGTGGCTTTCCCTTTTGCCCCGGTTAAGCATTTGCTTGATACGCATGAAAATTTCATGCAGGAAATGTGGAAATGAGGGGTGGGAAAAGTTTTTAAAGCTTTCCTAGGTATAGGAAGAATGTGTGCAAGAATATTTAATAAGCCTACCAGCATGTTAATTGCATGCCAAAAGCACTGCTTCATATCACATGAGGGCTTAAAACGTGAGTGTCTTTCACTGAGAGTGCTGTTGAATGTGCTGGGAAATGCCTGGGATCATCTGTTTCTCCAAATCACAACAAGCAAAATCCCCACAAGCACAGAATGTTAGCCCAGCTTACTTGGCTTCTTGTTAATTTGCACAGTTTAATTGCTCACAGTGGGGCTTTCACTGTAAATTAGAAGGAAGCTGCAGTTAAGCTTATTATGGTGTGTTAATTCCTTAATTGAGCAGTCTTAAGGTGCATTTGATTTAACAGGGTGAATATTGGGGGTGCAGAGACACCCTGTTACTCAGAATGTGGCACAACTTGATTTATGATTGCCCTGTACTCAAGCATGCATGTGTACATGTGTATACAAACATATGAGTACATTGCCCTGTACTCAAGCATGCATGTGTGCATGTGTGTACATATTGGTTGGTCCTCTGAAATTCCAGATAGAACTCTCCTGTAGATAAACTGCTGAGTTCTACTTTTATTAAGCAAAGATAAGCTGGTGTTTCTTCCTGATATGGTACAGTGTTCTCAAATGTGGAATGAATAAGGATTGACATGCAAATTAAAAACTGTAATGCAAATAGCAAGATGTTAAAAGATAATCAATCATGGTTGAGGAAAACAATGTGGGAGATTGCAGGTAGTCCTGGACTTAGTATTCTAATGGAACCTGCCCATTGCGGTCGTAAATCATGATGGTTGTAAAGCATGTCACCCACATGACCAACCCAATTATACAACCTTTTCTTGTGGCCATCATTATGCATTATGAGGCATTTTTGTGAAAACCCAGAAGTGTTTCAACAAAATATCACAGTCACATGACCACGGGACATTGCAAACATCTGTAAATGCAGGCTAGTTGATGGGCACCCAAAATAAGTTATGTGATGGGGGGGCGGGTTGGAACTTTGGAACAGAGTCTTTATGTACCTTTGGAGAGAGAGGGGTCTATTATAAATTCAAACAGTTGCTAAGTGACCAGTTATATATACACACACACACAAACACACACACACACTCTATAGAAACAAAGTGGAGAAACAAAGGTGTATAGAAAAATAGTATCATCCCAGATGCTTCTGTCGATTTCTGAAGACTGCATGTTCAAAGGCTAAATGACATGGTGACGCAGTGGTTAGAAAGCAGTATTGCAGGCGAATTCAGCTCACTGCCAGTAGTTCAGTCCTGACTGGCTCAAGGTTGACTCAGCCTTCCCTCCTTCCAAGGTCAGTAAAATGATGACTCAGATTGTTGGGGGCAATAGGCTGACTCTGTAAACCACTTAGAGAGTGCTATAAAGCAGAGGTCTCTAATCCTTGGGCCGTAGCCCAAAACTGGGCCACTGCATGTTCAGAACTTGGCCACGAGTGGCAGGCCAACACACATGGAGTTCCACTTGTGTGAGCAGCAGGCAAGTGCACTTGCTGCTTGAGCAAATGGAGCTGTGCACACCTGCCTCTCACACATTACCATCCCCTCTCCCCTGCTGGGCTTCCCAAGACCAAAAAGTTGGGGAGTAATCTCTTTTGTCTGGCCTTTGAAGCTAAACAGACTTGAACCTGGCTGGTGTTTGAAAAAGGAGATGATCTATTAATATTAAGGTTGAAAAAAAAAATTCCGAAGGTTCCAGTGGCAAATCATTTCCATACTAAAATAATTAAACATGGATGCATCTGTAAAAATGAAGTTGAATTTTACTCAAAGAAAATAGTCTTATAGTATCTCTGTTGAATCTACTTCATTTTGAAATGTTCATTAGTTAAGTAGAATCTGACGTAATCAAACAATTTGCCAGCACTGGAGCTGCAAAATCATGATAGTGGAAGCTATACACTTAAGCGTATAAATTTGATAGACGGATCTTGGAGCTGGAGGATTGGACTTGTTAGCCAAATGCAAATAATTACAAATAGAATCTAAAACTATGAAGCATTTGTTCCCAGTGTGATCCAAGCTCTCAGGGATATTATTTTTCTCTAGTACTAGTACCAAAGTTTGGGGGGGGGGGGGATAGTGAAAATTTTGAGACTTACCAAATGTAAAAGTCTTTGGCTTTGTCATCCAAATCTTACACGATTTCAGGTTGTGATTTGGTGATTTTATGCATAAAAATTTAAATGTTACCTTAAAATACAAATTAAAACATTACTTAAAGTTTGGATTCTGTGGACACTATCTAGGAGTGTTCTGTTTTTCACATTGCCAGTTGCTAGCTTGTAGTCCTCAGAAACCTCCAGACATGGTATAATGGTTTATGTAATCCACAATAGTAGGGACTGCTGGTTTGCAATTTAAATCTGCAATTTAAGATTTGATGTGGCAATAATGCTGTGTTTTTGCATTTAATCACAATCTGCTATGTGCTTTTCCCAACAACTTTGCCTGCTTTGCTGCTTTTATGCTTACCACATGAGTAAATTTTACTTCTCTGGGTAACTTCATAAGGAAAGATGGTTCATATACATATCTCTCCTACAGGTTTCAGTAAGAGATGGTTTGAATTCCAGTCTCTGTGAAGATGGCACTGGTGAGTTCTTAATCTCTCTTTTTATCCCCAAACCTACAAAATAAGGAATTAATAAATGTCTCCTGTCTGCTAGGCTTTTTAAAATAGTTTTATTAAAGTTTACAAGTACAAAGATACAAAGACAAATGCAAACTAAGAAAAATATAAAAAGATGAAATGTGGAAAAAAGGAAAGGAAAACAGAAACGAGAAAAGATGTATAAGAGATGACTCCCTCCCTCTAGGCAAATATAAGCAATTTGGCTAAATTGATGTCTTCTCTAATACTTAAATAAATAAAAATTCTTCTTCCCATATCTTATCCCTTATCAATAATCACATTACATAAATTACACATCCTGATCAGTAAGTCTGTTAACAATCACTAGAAATATTAACATATTCATTCCTAATCTTAATAAAAAAAATAATTTTGCAATCCAAACTTTGTCATTTTCTGTAAAGGATAAAGCAGAAGAAATTTCTTCCCATTTAAAAATAGATCTTTAAAGCTTCATCATACAATCCCATTAACAGCTACCCAAAAATCCCATTAACAGCTACCAGAAAACCATAACATATTTTATTAACCGTTATCAAACAGATACACTTTATATATCTTATTTTCGCTTTTAAAAAGCTTGATCTTTAGTTCCCGTCAATTAGTGTCCCACAAGTTGATTTCTTATCAATTTTTCTTCCTCTGGGAACACCTTAAGCAGTTCCTTTTTGTCTCTTCTCTGAGAAAATTTTCCTGGTTCCACATATGTTGCTTTTGTAAATCTGAAGTAAGAAGGCTTTTGAAGACACTCTTCTGATTATACCTGTATGTCTCTTTAACAATCAGAACATCAACTGGTTTCATTGGTAAATTCATCTTGACATCTTTTTGCTCTTATCTCTTATCTCTGGCATTTTTAAATAGACTCTTATCTCTGGCATTTTTAAATAGATCTTATCACGGGTGATCTTTATTTTCTTCTTTGTCCCCTGAAGAATTCTGATGAGCTGATCCCTTCATCAGCTCCTATTTTGACCATATTCATAGGTTCCACAAAAAGCACCAATGGTCAGTTTGCAATGCTACCTCGAAGGTCCTCCTGTCTGTTAGCTTTTACCAATTATTTAGTTCAGAAAAATACCTGTTTTGCCTTCTGAAACCTAATTCTGGAAAAATTGCCAGTCTTCTGTATAATCAGAACTAAAACTGCCTAAATCATCCCACAGCTGATTGTTCTGTAGTCTGAACCCTTTAAGAATTTTGCACGTGCTTAAAACAGATTAAACCGTGTTCTCCTTGCTTGCATAACGGTTGATCATTTCTTACTTAAGAAAATAGAACTAAGTGCATTTTGCCATAGAGATAGTCCTTAACTTTCATTTAATATTTGTTCAAAGTTATAGTGGTACTGAAAAAAGTAACTTATGACAGGTCTTCACACTTAATAACTCACACAAGATCAAATTGGCAATCAGTACTTATTAATGAAAGTTGCAGCATCCCAGGGTCATATGGTCATTTTTTAAAAACCTTCCCAGGGGGCTTCTGACAAGTAAAGCCAACAGAGGAAGCCAGATTTGTTTAATAACTGGTGGCAAAAAAAATTATGAAATTGGTCATAACGCACTTAATGCCTGCATTACTTAGCAATGGACGTTCGATCCCAATTGTGGTTGTAATTTGAGGACTTGCCTATAAAAACAGGGCTAAGAGACTACTATAAGTGTGAAAACAAATAAAAATATTGGTACAACTCTATGCTAATGAAATCTCTATTGCAAAATAATAGATTTGGAATATAAATCTGCTTGGCATCATTGTTTATCAGATAGTGTGATCTCATGTAGGTGCCAAGCTATTCCTTCAAGTTAGTGTGTATTAGAAATAGTTGTCTCCTGAAGGGAATGTGAATGGACGTGCAGATAAGAAGTTAGAAATAGCTTGTTTTGTGGAATTATCAAGGCAAAAATCAAGGCTTATCATAAGAGACCCTGGGCTAACTTCCCTTAGTCTCACTCAGTAGTGGGTTCCACTTACCTTCACTACCAGTTCAGAACTGGCAGCATGCATGGGGCGCTTCTGTGCATGCACAGAATGAAAGGCAAAACTCACTTAACAAATGTCTCACTTAGCAACATAAATTTTGGCTTCAATTGTGGCTGTAAGTTGAGGACTATATATGTACCAGTGCCATGCTTTTATTGACTAAAATGTATACAATTAATAAAGAAAAGGGAGGAAGGAAGGAGGAGTGGGGGAAAGGAAGAGGAAGTAGAGAAGGAATAGGAGAGGAGAAAAGTAAAAGAGGATAGAAGAAGGGAGGGAAAAGAAAGAGAGGAGAATTCTCCAAGGGAGATGAAGTGGTAGAAAGGCAACCTCGAGCATGCTTAAATCTATTAGGATGAAGAATGAATTAATATGAAAGTTAAAAGAGAATATATATGATTAACAATGGATAAGATAACGAATTGAAATAATGTTAAGAAATTAGGATTTGAGGACAGATGGTGATGCTGTTTATATAATAAGTATAGAAATATTAAAATAAGATAAAAAAGAGAAAAAGAACGTTTTGCCAGAAACTGTAACTATGTAAAGTGTATTTGGATATCTCAAGTTGTACAAGATATGATATGATCAATACTCTGTTCATAAAATATGCGGGTGTGTGTGAAAGAAAAAATCAATAAAACTTGATTTTACAAAAAAATTAATGAAGGAAATCTTGGCTAGTCAATGGCTTTAGCTGTTAGAATTTATGTGACTGACGAAATGCAGAAAAGCTTCTAAGTATTACTTCCATTGAAACGTTGAACTACAAAATAATAGAATATGTTAACAGTTTCAATATAAATAATTGATCCCAAAGGTAAAAAGTAAAGAGTTCAGACAGATGATATGTAGACTGCAAAGCATAAAAGAATCTCTTAATTATTTCCAATATATTGTTTCTAGCCAATAATCCTTGAAAGACAATCATTCTGCAATGTTGCTAATGGATCTTTAATCCTTTATTAAATATCTCTTCTCTATCTGGATAATATCTTTGTTGATTTTTAAGTTTGAATCATATCTCTATGTTTTTTGTTTTTTTGTTTTGTTGCTTTTCAATTTCCTCTCCTCAGAAAAATACTTGGCAGTTTATATTATGTGGTAGGAAAATATTGTTGGGTCAAAGCAATAACTCACCAGTCAGTTAAAACGTATGCTCTGAATTATTTAATTAGCTTCATTAATGAACAAAACATTTATGCACCTTGGAGCTTGTGAAACACAATGTTTTTGTGCACTGCATTTAATAAGTTAACTTTTTAATACTATGATTTGTCTGTGGACCCTTCAACATAGGCTCTTAGCACCACTGAAAAACCAGACCATCAACTAGGTTCAGCTGTCACATTGACTAATTTCTAACTCAGCTGCAGTATATCTAGTATCACATAGAAACATTATTTATTTTTGCTTTGCAAAAGTTATGGGTAGTCATTTTTCCTCTTGCCAGAAATTCTTGCCTCACTGGATCCTAGTGTCATATAACATTCTGTTCATAAGTCCTTGAAATGGAATGTCGCCTAACAGCTTCAAAAGTCTCCTTTCGCAGCAAGCATTCAGGGTTTTCTTTTTTTCTTTTTCATTTGGGGTGGGGGGCCATATGGTCAGACAGGTGCTCTTCGCTCTTCAACTGCAGCAGTGTTGATTGCTTGGCAGATTTGGTGGAAATGGGGAGTGGAAACGGGACTGTGTGGCAGAGCCTTGTATTCATGAGTTTTGAGGAAAAGAACTTAATATGACTCCTTTTGTTTTAGCTGGGTGTAACTTCCAGAAAGAGATTGAATTTGCAAGACCTGTCTATGCCAAACAGCAAAGTCCTAATTCTAGAGCGTCTTCTCAGTCTGACAGCTCTCCTCCCAAAGCAGTGAAGGTACAATGGATATTTTTTTCATTCATGGGCAATGTAGGAAAAAAAATCAAAAATGTAAATTATCGGTGATTCCAAATTTTATTGTTATCTTTTTCCACATTTTAGGTCATGAAAGTATATTACATTATAGTTCTGTGAATTTGCAAAATATATTTACTTATTCCTTTGTTAGATTTATGTCTTGCCTTTTTCCATTAACCCTGTTTTTCCTCTAACAATTCTGGGAGACAGAGTGAGTTGAGAAAAAGTGACCAAGTGGGTGTCTCTTAACACTACTCCAGCACCTTAACTGTTATTTTACATTGACTCTCAGGACATCTCAACAAAGGCTATTTTGAAAAATTGTATCTTTGGTACAATGGTTTTTGTATAACATGATTTAATTTTTTATTCAACATACAGAATGCATTCAAAAATAAGCAACACAAATACGTTGATATACAAATAAACAATGACATGGCTACATGTACATGCATGTACACACAAATGAAAAAAGAAAACATACATAGGCCTAAAAAGGTCTAGTTATTTAGAAACTCATTTTAGGACTGGCTTATCAGTATAATGCTGCTTTGGAGTCCCTAAGCTTGTTATGTTTCTGTATTTAACATATCTGCATGAATATATGTTTTCTAAAAATACAATGTCTTCAAACTTTCTTTAGCCAAGAGGAAGTCCAGTTGCTGACATATCATAAGGTCTTCTGTGACTATTGGTGACATTTGTGAAATAATGAAGACAATGTCAACCTATATTTCCCTCTACCTTTTAATTACAATAGACTAAATTCTATTTTCAACTGCGTCTGTTAAAGGGATAGAAAGAAGGTATATGGTATGGTTTTTGAGTAATAGAAATGTTTATGAAAACTAGAACATTTGACACTTGATTTTTCCAGTGCGCTGCTCCCACTATCCATGAATGGGTTAACCTTTCAGCTTTGGCAAACAACTGAGAGAATTTAAATCAAGGGACCTTCCCCCTTTCCTTGCTCTGGCCACACCCCCTAGTCCCATGATGCCCCAGTCTTCTCTCAGTTGTTTGGCAAACCTGAGGTGTTTTCGGGAGCTCCTATTCAGGTAATTCTTTTTACTCCCTTTTGTTTTCTTGGGACCTTTCTTTAATTTTAGTTAAATTCCCTTTCCTTCCCTGCTTCTCAGGGCTTCTAGGCTTTTAATTTCATTTTGATTAGCTTCCTCTCGGGGTTTCTGTTTTGTGAGCTTCAAGCTCCTTACTGGGGACACGTGGCGGGCGCTCACCAGCTGGCCGGCGGTGCAGCTCCGAACCGCCCACGCCACAGGGAACGAGCGGCGCTTTCGCTCTCTCCCGTTCCCCCCCCCCCACCCTCAACTTGCAGTTTGAGTGCTGCAGCTGTCTGCCGGGGCTCCAGGCAGACGAAGAAGCCAGGAGAGCGCCGCTCTAAGCAGAAACACAGCGGCGACTCTCGGAGCGACTCGGAAGCCTTAGCGACCCGCCACGTGGCTCAGCGCTCTCCAGCTGGCCAGCGGTGTCGCTCCAAGCCGCCTGCACTACAGAAAAGCGCCGGAGCAGCTGCGTTTGCCTGCTCCCACGCGAAGGCTCACCCCCCCCCTCGTACAGTAGCGGCGCCGCGCAGCCTCTCCCACGTGGCACAGGGCGGCGGCGGCCATCTTGGAGCCCGACAGACCCCCCCCTCCTCATTTGCAACAGCGGGGGGGCTTCGGAAGGGCGAGCCGCCACTACACTACAGAAACAAAGCGCCCAGAGAAACGGGGGGGCATCAGACCATCCTCCACGCTACCAGGCCCCCCCGCCCCCCCCACACCTACGTTTAGCGGGGGGGGTGCTTCTTTAGCCCAGCAGCTGGCTGGACCTTCGGGCCACCAGTATAAGCCTGAGGCCTCCATCCGGGCACAGCCCCAGGCCAGCAATTAAGCGCGGCACCTGGTAGGACCCTCGGGCCGCCAGCGTAAGCCCGCAGCTAGCGGCCACCACTGCCTTACCACCCCAAGTGGTAACTGACCGGGGCAAACTCCCAGAACGGTTCCCTCCACTGGAACAGTTCCTGGAATCTAGAACATCAACGACTGGCGTGCATCCTAGAATTGCAGCGAAAAAGAGGGGGGGGGACACCTCGCTTATCGTAGCAAGTCACACCTGAGACTCCAGGCATAAGGGACAATTCAGTCAGCCATGGCGAATTCCCCATTATCTTCAGACCTGGAGCTAGACCTAAGTCCAGTGCGCAAACCATCCAAGTCGAAAAAGAAGAGCGGCACAACGAGCACCCGCCCATCTGGAGCAGCCAACATGCCCAAAGCCCTGGACAGACACGCCCAAAGAAGCTTTAATGCACTGGAACTCCAGTGCGCCAAGGCGCAACAGGCAGCCCCCACTTCGCCAGCCAGGGAGGCATCGCCATGCGGGGCGGCATCAGTGGCTCTAAGTGAGGCAGAAGCGGGCACCTCGAATCTGGCAGACCTAACCAGGACACCAGTAACCCCATCCCAGCCGTTACCCGACTTGTCACACCTGAGGCAAGAGGTCTCACCCCGGATGATGGCACACGGCTCTGGAGCTCGTGCTACCCCACAACCGCATAGCCGGGCATATCAGCCAGCAATGCTTTCTGGCTCAGCCATGCACTCCCATCCGGGGTTTCAGCCACACATGCCTATGGACTTCCAGGCTATGTTCTCTTCAGCCCTGTCCTCCTTTCTAGCTTCCAGCTGGCAACAGGCTACACAGCAGCAGCCTACTGCACCGCAAAACCAGGGGCAACAACAGATCCCCCGGTCACGGCAGCACCTCCCCCAGACACAATCTTCCTCCTCTGAGGATTCAGACCAAGCGGAGGAGGGGCCAGACGACATGGAGTTTTCGGAGGACGAAGGGCTTCCTCCTGACACCCCTGCCTTCACAGGGCTTTTTCGGCCAGCATTGTTCAAGTCGTTACTGCACAAGGCCCGACTCACCACCAACTTGGGGTTACCGGGTGATGTGGCCCCCCCACCACAGCCATCAACGGCGGGGCCACATGATGCACTATTCAAAGCATCAAAACCCGAGAAGGATTGTATTCCCTGCCCACAGTTATTTACAGAGGTCATCCAAAACCCCTGGGGTCAGCCAGCGGCGGCGACAGCCCCTAGCAGTTTAGATAAAAAGCTGTTCTGCTCAGCTCCAGAGTTGGAGGATCTTCTGGCGCTCCCTGCCATTGATCAACCGGTAGCAGCTCTGTCCGCTCCATCGCCCCTTTCCACGGATGCTCTGGATGGGCTCAGAGCGGAAGACAAGCGAATGGAGGGCGCCTTTCGTAAAACTCACCAGGCGACCGGCTGGGCGATCAGAACAGCGACCGCCACGTCATTTTTCAGCAGAGCGGCCCTCATCTGGCTCCGCCAGATGCAAGAAAGACTTCCCCCCGAGGACACCAGGCTACACCAGGATATCCACAAGATTATTGCTGCTACTGAGTACACAGCAGATGCCTCCCTTAATTCGGCCAAATTTGCTTCCAGAGCTCTAGCGTCGACGGTCACGACCCGTAGACTTTTCTGGCTGCGCCCCTGGAAGGCAGACCTAAAAGCAAAATGGAGACTTGCAGCAGCGCCCTACAAGGCTCCTGATCTCTTTGGAGCGGCTCTCGATCCAGTCCTCATAGAGGACAAAGACAAGAGGAAAGTCTTACCCACCGCCTACCGACGTAGGGAACGTAGATACACGCCATACCCTCCCCAGCCGCCCTTTCGCTCAGGTTCCGGGCCCAGGGGGCCCCCGCCCCAACACGCACAATACCACGGAGGAGATAGAATCCAACACAGACAACAATTCCGGGACCGAGGACGGAACCAGTACACCAAGCGCCCCTTCCGAGGCGCCGGTTTCAAATCTAACAAGAGAGGAAAATGACTCCCAGACCGGGGAACCCATAGGGGGAAGGTTGCGCCTCTTCCACCTACAATGGGCCCGGTCCACCTCGGACTCTTGGGCACGGCGCACTATTTCCTCTGGACTGTATATCGACTTCTTGGGGCCCCTGCCCAGTCGATATGTCCGTTGCCCTGTACCTCACAACCAAGAACAGCAAGCCTTGATGTGGCAAGAGATCCAGCACCTCCTAGAGGTCAAGGCAATCGAACCGGTCCCTCTGACCCAGCAGGGCTTGGGGTTTTACTCAAGCCTCTTCCTGGTCCCCAAAAACTCGGGGGGCTGGAGAGCCATCCTAAACTTAAAGCAGCTGAACCTGTCAGTGAGTTACCGCAGGTTCAAAATGCATTCCCTCCGTTCCATCCTGGCGGGAATCCGACGGGGGGATCTACTCCAGTCGGTAGATCTACGAGAAGCATATCTCCACGTGCCAGTCCATCCGAACCACCGTCAGTTCCTCAGATTCGAGTTTGCGGGCCGCCACTTCCAGTACCGGGCCATGCCATTCGGGCTGTCATCAGCACCCCGCACCTTTACCAAATTAGTTGCGGTGGTGGCAGCCTGTCTCCGGGCCATCCCAGTGAGGATCCTTTGCTACCTAGACGACATCTTGATACTCTCGTCGTCTCAGGACCAGGCGGCCAGGGACAGGGAGAGGGTCCTGAGGGCCTTTCAAGCCCATGGATTCACAATCAACTTCGAAAAGAGCCATCTCCAACCCACCAATCAAATTCTCCATCTGGGGGCGGTAATAGACTCCGCCAGAGGCCGGGTGTCCCTGTCCCCGGAGAGGATTCAGAGCATCCGGAGCCTAACGCTTCAAGTCCTGGCCTCAACACGGGTTCCACTGATGCTGTTGGCATGCCTGCTCGGGAAAATGGTCTCCTGCTACGGTATCGTTCCGTGGGCACGCAGACATTCGCGAGCCCTACAATGGTTTCTCCTCCCCTTTCAACGATCGGGGAAGGCCAACTCCCCAAAGAAGGTTCGTCTCCCATCTCGAACCCGCAACTCTCTCAGATGGTGGACGTCTCACTCCCTCCTTCAAGGTTCGGAGTTTCTCGAACACAACAGGATAGTGCTCACGACGGATGCGAGCCTGCGCGGGTGGGGTGCACATCTCCACAACCTGGTGGCACAGGGACAGTGGTCCAGCCAGGAAAAAGAACTCAGCATCAACCTGCTCGAGCTGCGGGCAATAAGACTGGCTCTGAGACACTTCCAGCAACACACCCAAGGAAACCATGTGCTGGTGCTGACCGACAACATCTCAGCGAAAGCACACATCAACAGAGAGGGGGGCACGAGATCCAAGGCCCTGATGAAGGAATCCGAGGACCTCTTCGACTGGGCGGAGAAGTACCTGCTGTCCATAAGGGCAGATCACATCTCCGGAGCAACCAACGTCAGAGCGGATTGGCTCAGCCGGGAGACAATAGATCAGGCGGAGTGGCAGATCCATCCCGATCTCTTCCAGGAGATCACAAGCAGGTTCGGGTCACCGACAGTGGACCTCTTCGCATCTCCAGCCAACGCACAGCTTCCCAGGTTCATAACCAGATACCCAAGCCCTCGAGCAGAGACACACGACGCTCTTCGGTGCGAATGGCCGGGGGGCCTACTTTACGCGTTCCCACCGATTCCACTCCTCCCACAGGTGGTCAGGAAATTGCTGTTAGAAAGAGCAAACCTTCTTCTAGTGGCCCCAAATTGGCCCCGAAGACCTTGGTATGCCGATCTCGTGGCCCTCTCAGTCGAGCAGCCGTGGGTGATTCCACCCCACAAGGTAGTCCTGCGCCAGGGAGAGGTGCTGCATCCAGAACCTCAGTGGCTGCAATTAGCCGTATGGCACTTGAAAGGGTAGTGCTACAGAAAGACAACTTACCAAACAACGTCGTCAGCACTATCCAGGCAGCCAGGCGGCCTTCGACAGCCCGCATTTACGAGGCAACCTGGAGGGCCTTCTGCTGCTGGGCCGCACAGAACCATACAGATCCCACAACAGCTTCAATCCGGGAAGTCTTGGTGTTCCTACAGGCAGGGCTGGAGAAAGGCCTGGCGCCGGCCACCTTGAAGCGTCAGACAGCAGCACTATCCACAGTTATCAAGTGCCCACCATTCCGCTCACTTTCTCACCATCCGTTACTAAAGGACTTCCTGCATGGGGCTTCGAACCTGCGCCCCCCAACTGTCCATCGTTACCCGTCGTGGGACTTACCGTTGGTGCTGAGAGCCCTCACCACCACCCCCTTTGAACCGCTGGGGTCGGTGGGACTCAAGTTTCTATCCTTCAAAGTCGCCTTTCTACTGGCCATCACATCGGCTAGGAGGGTCTCAGAATTAGCGGCCCTTTCCATCCGCAAGGACCTTTGCATATTCCGGGACTCCACCGTGGTCCTGCGGCTAGACCCTTCCTTTCTCCCAAAGGTGAACTCCTGGTTCCACCGGGCCCAGGAGCTCGTTTTACCAGATTTCTGCCCGACTCCGCGAGACGACAGAGAGAGGCGGTGGCACACCCTCGATGTTCGACGCGCCCTACGTCTGTACATCCGTAGAACGGCCCCGTTTCGCCGTACAGAGGCGCTTCTGGTGTCGTTCAACCCGTCCTCGCTGGGACAGAAGATTTCGTCCTCAACAGTGAGTAGGTGGATCAAGGCCTGCATCGCCCTCGCCTACGACGCGAACGCTAAACCGAAACCGGGACGAATCCTACCACATTCCACCAGAAGCGCGGCCACGTCGGCAGCCTGGGCCACACAAGCATCCATCCTGGACATTTGCAGAGCGGCCACCTGGTCATCCCTGTCGCCTTTCATTAGACATTATAAAATAGACGTCTACGAGTCGGCCGAGGCGGCATTTGGCCGCAGAGTTCTCCAGAAAGTTGTACCTGATGCAGAGGCGGGGAGCAGTCAGCCTCCCGCCCATGGTCTGTAGCTTGGGTATATCCCATTCATGGATAGTGGGAGCAGCGCACTGGAAAATGGACGTTGACTTACCTGAACGTCCCTTTTCAGGGCGCTGCGGACACTATCCATACCCTCCCTATTTGAGCCGGCTGACTGCTGGAAAGAAGGGGGCCCCACCCCCACAGTTCACTTTTATCTGTTATTAAAGGTTGTTAATAAAGTTCTCTGGTTATCTACACCTGCCTGGTTCTTTCTACGCCTTCGTTCAGACTGGGGCATCATGGGACTAGGGGGTGTGGCCAGAGCAAGGAAAGGGGGAAGGTCCCTTGATTTAAATTCTCTCAGTTGTTTGCCAAAGCTGAAAGGTTAACCCATTCATGGATAGTGTCCGCAGCGCCCTGAAAAGGGACGTTCAGGTAAGTCAACGTCCATTCTGTTTACCACTAATTTAGGGGAAGGGGGGGGTGTCAGCTTTTTGACTGAAATAGGAAACTCTACAGTATTGCTGATGATTTCATTAATATGTCCATGTAGTTTTTTCTGAACAGTTCTGTGTGAAATATGTTATACTGTCGTATATATGCTGTTACCGTTTGTTTTGAAATTTTTTGCCTGTTCATAAAGGAATTTCTTAGTGTCTGAGCCTACTTTAATAGCTTTATAATAAAATATTTTTCACTGGAGGAACTACTTAGTATACTTTCCAACAAGTCCATATACGTTTATAAATAGTCATTTGTCTTTTTCAGCTTCTGTTTCCTGCTCCTGGTTTCTAATCTCTATTCCTGTCTTCTGCTTCCTTTTTAACGTGAGCTCATCTCTCAGCTTTCCTGCGTCCTCTCCTCTTTTTATTAACTGGACTTCATGGTTCTACTGTAGTTGCTCTCCATAACATGCTTGAAAAGAATATACTGCTGCACACCCCCAAAAGTTTCTCCCATGTAAGTTGGAAAGGGGAATACACATTGCTGCAACTGATGTCATTTATTGCCAAGTGTGCCTGTTCCCAGAGCAAGCTGGAAAACATGGAGTTTTAATATTCAAATTTATTTCCTGGATGCTTTAGAAGGATCTGTAGTCCGCACTATTAGGGGAATTCCATGACACTGTAGCTTCCCTGATCATTATAATAAAAAGTGTGCAACATTTCATTGTGTGCAACATTTTCTTTCTTTCCCGAAAAGTTTTTCTATAGAACACAAAACCAGCCTTACGCTTTTTTTGCCACCCATTTCCAAAAGCTGTGGGTAGCTAATCCATGTATAAAGCAACATCGGGCGTTTAAACTTACTGAAATCTTGATATGCTTTAGGTACAATATTATTAATTATCAACGTTGCTTGAATGGTCTATCTAGCAGCACATCTCTTTCCGCCCAGCTGTGTCCTATCTCTTTGTTTAATTTGTGCCGCCCAGTCTGTTTTCACTTTTATTTAGATGACACATTCTTATAGCAATTATAAGGTACAGGAAGAGTTTTCATATATTAGAATACATTCATCATTTCTGCCTGTTGAAGCACTAATTCCAGAAATTATGAAATTATTTCAGTTAGATGGTTTATTATAAGAATCAGTTGTTTGACAATTGATTTTGAAGGCAGCAGAGCATGTGATAAAAAGTTCACCTAATTGCTCAGGTAAATTCACTGAAGTTACAATCAGTCATAAAAAGGAAGCAGAGCTTTGATCACACTACAGGTAGCCATCAACTTACAACTGTTCGTTTAACGACAGTTCGAAGTTACGGTGCTGCTGAAAAAGTCACTTACAACCCATTTTTGCACTTATGACTGTTACCCTTTTTGGTGGTCACAATAAAAATTCTAGCACTTGGCAACCGACATTTACAACAGTTGCAGTATCCTGGGGTCATGTGGTCATCATTTGCAAGCTTCCCAACCAGCTTCTGACAAACAGAGTAAATGGGAGAAGCTGGTTTGCTTAACAATTGCATGATTCATGTAACAATCACAGTGATTTATTTAACAATTGTGATTAAAAAAATGCCATAAAATTGCATGACTTACTTAACAACTGTCGTGCTTAGTAATGAAAGTTTTGATCCCAATTGTGGTTGTAAGTCGGAGACTACAACTGTGTACAACTGAGACTGTGTTATGGCTGCCATCATGACTTTTTGACCGTAGCCTGTAGATACCCTTGAGCTTCCCTAACTCCTTGCGCTTCTTCAACTTTGTGTATGCTTTCTCGTGCATTTTCTGCTTGGGTGAAGGCAGAGCCCCCAGGCTTGAGCACTGGAAAAGAGAGAAGAGGAACAATCCTACATGTGTCAACCATAAGCCAGCTCTGAGTGGTGCTGACTGACTAGTTCTAGCATGCTTTAGCAGAGCTGTTCTGGACATTAATTTGCCACTTAAAAAAACAAAAGAAAAAAAATGTGAGTGGCATTTTAAACAGAGAGTAGCCATTTTCTTTTTTTTCTTTTGAAAAGTTTTTCAGTTTTATTTGTTATACACATAATATAAAATGTAAATTTTCTTATACATAATTAATCATATATATACATGTTTTCCTTAAAGAAAGCATTAAAATAAGGCATTTTAATTACATTCGGAGTTGCTCTTCTACCCTTTCTTCCCTCATTTCTCAACAAACCTCCTTCTTCCCCTTCCCTCCCTCCTCTCCCTTCCTACTTTCTCCTTCCTCCTCTCCTACCTCATCCTACTTCCCTTTCCTTTCCTTTCCTCCCCTCCACTCCTCTCTTCGTTTCTCCCTTCTCACCTTCTCTCCTACTCCTGTCACCTACCCTTCCTTCCTCTCCTTTTCCCTTTCTTCCATTCTGCTCCTTCCCTCTCGGAGAGTAGCCTTGATAATGCTCAGGATGAACAGTTTTTCATAGTGAAATTAATCACTGCTAACCATTTTAAGTATTTGGTTAGAGCCTTTAAATCTGTCTTCATTGTTTTAGACCAGGGGTGTCAAACTGACAGACCACGGGCCAGATGTGTCACACGCAGGCCACATCCACCCCAGCTCCGCGAAGGGAAAAAACATGAAAAGTTACGTGACGGCAATGTGACACCACAAGTTTGACACCCGTGTTTTAGACTCTTGAGTGCCTTTGCTGCTTTTGCTCTTGGTCTCCCTCTTCAATTACCTCTCTTTTGAATCTGTTGTCCCTCTAGAGATGCTGAAGAAGATGATACAATTGTAATATTAAATTGACAGAAATCTAGAATTTTGTCCATTCCATCTGGTTGTTTGATAAATTCTGGAGCCCGTTAGAAATATCAACAAAAGTCTGCTAAATTATTTTGGGATTTTGCAAATGTTTTCAAGAATGCTAACCCTTCTAATGTGATGAGATCTAGGACTAGGTACACATAGGAGAGAATGTTCTTTTTAAATTACATAATTTAATCTGTATTAACTTTAGAGGAAGATTCTGTAAAGGCTAACTTCAGGACTTTTGAATGAAAAATATCAAAAGATTGTTCATATTTACACCATTCATCCACTTTTCTTTCAACAGAAATTTCAGGCGCCAGCAAAGGAAATATGTATTGCTTGCAATAAGACTGTATATCCAATGGAGCGTCTCTTTGCCAACCAGCAAGTCTATCACATTAGCTGTTTCCGCTGTTCTTACTGCAATAGCAAACTCACGTAAGCCTCAAACGAAATATACATTTAATGTTCTAATGTGCTTTAAGGTAGAGAAATGATTTTAGTATAGTAGAGCTACACCAAAATGTGAACTGAGTATAGTCTTTGGATGGTCAGAAAAAGTTCAAGAGCTATAACAATTTGGGGGCAGTTATACATGCTCACAATGAAGTAGTCAAAGATAATAAAGTTTACTGTGGAGTTTCTAACTGAGGTAGCAAAAAGAAAATTAAAATCCATATGATCTAAATTTTAAAAAAAGTAACAGCGTTAGAGATAGAGAAGGCTACTAATCTGGATTTTTTTTTCAAAAAAAACATATAACTATCATGGCTAATGGGGACTGCTAGGATTACCATTGCTAAGCAACATAGTCTCATGACATTGCAACCGTATTCCTTAACAATGGAAATTCTGGTCTCAATTACCACCATTAAGCATTACCTGTAGTTCAGATCCATTTGTTAAGATATTTAAAATGTAATAGCTGGAGCAGGGAAGGATTGGACAATGAGTAAGAACACACACAGCTAATTTGTTAAAGAGAGCTGACCACTGCATGAGGGAATCAAAGTTGTAATTGGTTGCTGTGAGAGTAAAGGGGGAGATTCCTTGTTTCCCGCCTTTTTCCTCTATATCAGGGGTGTCAAACTCAATTTAATTGAGGGCCACATTGGGGTTGTATTTGACCTTGGGGGGCCATAGTGGGCATTGCCAGGGTGGGCATGGTCAGCTTGACGTCACTTGTGTTGGGAGCACCAACGGTGGCCAGCGTCCTCTGCCAGCAAAAATGGACTCCTGAGTTCAGTTTTCAGCTGCAATGGCCTCCTGCAACCCTCTGCCAGCAAAAACTGAGCTCAGGAAGGTCGCACACAGCTCTGTTTTTGCTGGCAGAGGCACCACGGACCAGTCCTTTGCTGTTTCCAGGGCAGTCCTGCGGGCCAGATCTGGCCCCCAGGCCTTGAGTTTGACACCCCTGCTCTATATGATGTGTGTGCTGTCTGTGTTTTATCTCATGATGTTCCTGCTGTGTTGATTTACCTAATGATGCTCCCGCTTGCCTATCTTATTTACTGTAAATATATTTATTTATATAAAACTGTTTCATGTCAGGGTCTCTGACTCCATTTGGACACTGGCTACACAATCCCATGACAATTTTATAGTCAAAATCCACATGTCCTGTTAAGCTTTATGAATAATAAAAAGTGGTTTGTCCTGAAATGAATTGTTGTACAGTGTTCATTATGATAGTTTCCATCTGCAGATTGGGTTCAGCAGTTTTCTCCTTATGTATGGCCCTTTGTAAGACAACAGCAGGTGTTGCTTTTAATAGCCATGATTTCTTTTAAATTATGACTATTTTTTGTAGCTGAGAAAGTTTTCCCTTTTAAAGTTGCTGTATAAGGAAAGTGATTCTAAACAGAACAACTAGTGTAATTAGATTGGTATAATATTTAACAGTAGATGCATGCAACTGCCCAATGTTATATGTTATCTTAGATTATCTTATGTAGTCAGTGATAAAAGAGCTGGCTTTTTTTTTAAAGGCATGGTAAGCTGCTTCAATTGTGTGAATTACTAATGGGCATTTTTATTGTGTCTTCCTTATACAGACTTGGAACATATGCCTCTCTTCAAGGACATGTTTACTGCAAGCCTCACTTTAACCAGCTCTTTAAATCCAAAGGTAATTATGATGAAGGTTTTGGACATAAGCCTCACAAAGAACTATGGGCAAGCAAAACTGAGACTGATGACTGCATTGGAAATGCCGTGGAAGCCCCTCAAAGTCCAGGAGTAGAAGATGCCCCAATTGCAAAAGTTGGGGTTTTAGCTGCCAGCATGGAAGCAAAAGCTGCTGGAATGCCTGAGAAGGAGGAAAAGACTACAGAAACAAAAAAGTTGAAGATTTCCTGGCCGCCGCCTCCTGAACAAGGCAGTCAAGGAAGTGTCTTGGAAGAAGGCATTAAAGTGTTCAAACCAAAGTGGCCCCCAGAGGATGAGGTTCAGAAACCAGATCCCCAGGAAGAAGTAGACCAAGATCTTAAGAAGCTACGCAGAACATCATCATTAAAAGAAAGATGTCGACCATTTACGGTAGCTGCCTCATTTAGAACAGTATCTGTGAGGAACTATCGAATGGAAAACTCATCTCCTCCCAAGCATGAAACAAGTACAGCCCGGCAAAGTGAAGAGCTTGTGAAGGGAATGGCAGTCAAGAACAAACCGAAGGAAGAAAACAGTACAATTGAATATGTCGGTACCCCAAATACTGCCGAGAAGAATAGAGAACTAGATCAGGAAAAGGAAGAAACACAAAATGGAGCATTCCTATTTAAGAATGGGCAGAATAATGATGAGCCTGAGGAGGAGGAAGAAGAAGATGCAAGACAACCAGCATTTCTTGAGAAAGAACCAATGATTTGTATCTCTCCAGAATATTCATCCTTCATTCTCTCAAGTGAAAAAGAATTTTCCACTAGTCCAAATTATAGATCCAAAGATGCAGGGCTTTTTGAAGGAGAAGACCAAGATGGTTTAAGTGTGGAAGAACAGATCAAGAGGAACAGATACTATGATGAAGATAATGATGAAGAATAGATTTTATTCTCTTTTTTTCCCCTTTAAATAGAGGACTTATTGAAAAGTGCAGGGCCTTAAATTGGAGTTTAATGTTTTGTTATTTCCTAAAGCAGGCATCTTTACGAAAGTGACTTTGTGTTGCAAATTAGTGTGAAAAATCACATAACTCTTCAGATCTGTTTTATAGGAATATATTTTGGAACATGCAAGAATGTTACCGATTTTATGATAAAGTTTAAATGCTTAAAATTGTGGAGATAGCTGCTGTCTCAGTTGAGCAAAAATGTGTTTCACATTCCATTCTGTAACATAGTCACTTAAAAGGCTTTGTATTCTCTTCTGCTTACCACAGTTTCAGCCATTTCACAGTTGAGCGAAAGAAATAGGGCTTTGATATACTTAATTATGACATATATCACTACTAACAATACTACTGCAGAGCTTCCAGATCAGTTTCCAAGGGATGGGGACTACTTTAAAAGAGACTGCACTTTAATGTATATATAAAAACAGAGTAATACTTTTTTAAAATGGTGGTAACACTGTTTTCAAGAGAGGTATTGTTCAGTACCTACAGTGTGATATGCAGTCTGCAATTCAATAGAAGAGGAAGGCTGACTTTGCTTGATCAGGATTAGAAGAGAATCTGTCCACTTTGCCTTTTATTTTATTTCATTTCATTTCATCCATACAACTCTAGTTGTAAATTGGCACCCAGGTACCTATGAATCAATTGGTTTTCTCCAAGCTGGGCTTAGGAGCATCTTTGTTCCCAAGAATCAGCTAAAGGATGGCAAAGTTTCTGTCTTTCAGATATTATATTTACCTTCTATAGTACTTGTCCCAAATAACATTTTCCTCTTGAAAACTTAATTCTCTCTTTTGACAAGCAAAGTTCTCTATGAACCAAACTGCCAGATTTGACTCAGTTAGAAAAAAAAGTTGCAAGAAAAAGAATCTATCAGTGGTAAACTTTTTTTTTTTTTTTTGAGACTGATAGCTTTATGTGTTTAGAGCTTTTCAGCTTGGCTGCATGTGTTATACAAAACATAGTGTTTTGAATTGGTTAAATGCTTTGTTGCAATAATTTTAATAGGGTTATGCAGTGCTTTGGATTCAATTCCAAAATGGAACTTGAAAGTCTGTGGAGCATAAAACATAGTACCTTCGGGCAGCCTTTTAAAGTATCCTTGTCTTTTTCCAGATCAGATGGCAACTGCAGAGGGCTTATGAGCAATCCTGGGAAAAAGATGTGGCTACTTTAAAAAGTTGCAGACCAATGCTTAGTTTACACATTTCCGTGTTCTGAAGCACCTTTTGGGAACTGGCTCTGATGCATTGTATAAGCCCTTATTTTTAATCTGTATTATTTGTTTACTTAAATTCTAGCTATAATTTTACAATTGTGAAATATCTTGCTTTTCTTACCATTATTATATAGCTCGAAACATTTTTACTTAAATAAATGCTCTGTCATTTTTTTTGTGGAAAACTTTTAATCCAGACTCTTTTTTATAGAATCCTATTTTTCACCAGGAGGTGGCACTATTTGGCTTGTTGTATGGTAACTATTTTCTTAAACCTTTAAAGGTCTTGAACTAGCCCCTATGGTAATATTAGTAGATACCTAGTTTAATTCTTTTTTTTTTAATAGTGTAAAGGGTTTAGCTTCCATCATGCATGACAAATAGAAAACAATGAAACTTCAGTTTAAGCATACTTGAAAGCCCACTTGGTTAAAAGTGTGCAAGTTTAGCTGATTACAGTGCATTTTATGAACTCCTTGAAGGTTTTCGATGATACACATAATTAGAAGATAAATGTAAGTAGAGGCTTGGGAACTACAATACCGGTAAATAGCTCAGCTCTGACATTTAATATGCCATTAATACCATCATAGACACACTTGCTTATCCTTATCTAGTCCTTGGCTTAAGCTAACAAGCTTGATTTGGCTTCTTTTTTTAATCATTCCAACTGTGTACAGTACAGTAGATACAGAGACCTTATTGGGTCAGAAGTCAGATTCTAACCTCATATACAGGATTTCTTCCTAGTCCTGCCAAATTACTTTGGGAATGCAACATAAATTCTTAAACCTTTGTCACACCACTCTAAAAATATCCTGATAAAGCTATTTAGCATTTGTTGGTCTCTTTCAGTATGCTTCAGATACTTGATTTCCAGAATCCTTCAGACAAGCAGTAACACATTTATTAGCATAATGGAGGGCACCATCTCGACACAAGACTTTAGGCATCTCTGCATAAGAGTTTTGCACCAGGCAACGATTGGTTGTAAACCTCTACAGTTTTCTGAAAGTATATGGCTTCTGGCTCTGCACAGTTCATTTGAAACCAGAATAAAATCTGGCTTTCATTTTCTAACATGGCAGAAGCTTAGTGCTGGTCCATTTTTCAAATTGACAAGAGTGCTAATGGAGTCCCAAATTCTGGGCTGGAGCCATTATTTTATTTGTAGACGTTAAGTGTCTTGGAGTATTGTCAGTAACTTTTGCTTTCCTATCGTAAGAACACACAGCCATAATCAGAACAACTTGGGGAATCTGCCAATGAGTAAATAGAGGACAAAAACTTTGCAGTAAGAAACCTGTCATGTATGTTGCTCAGAGACAGAAATGTATCAGCAAGAACTAACAATGCTAGCAAAATAGATAAAAATGAGAATGATTGCAATTGGGCTTCCTCCAGTTTTGCAAGGCTTTTCCAAGGACCACAGGTAGTCCTCAACTTACAACCATTTATTTAATGACTCAAGATACAATGGTACTGAAAAAAGTGATTTATGACTGTTTTTCATATTACCATTGCAGCATTCCTATGATCACATGATCAGAATTCAGTTGCTTGGCTACTGACATGTATTTGATGGTTACTTCATGTGATTACCTTTTGTGATCTGAGAAGCAAAGTCAATGGGGAAACTTGATTCACTTAATAACCATATTATTCACAGAGATTCACTTAACAACTGTGGCGAGAAAGATTATAAAATGGGGCAAAACTCAACAACTGTCTTGCTTAGTAACAAAAATTTTGGGCTCAATTTGACCATAAGTCGAGAAGTAACTGTATTACAGTTTAAAGCAATGTTGGTTTCAAGTCAACATTCTTACATTTTCCCTAAAGGTGCTTTTCTTCAATAATCCAAGGTATCTTTTTTAAAAAAACAAACAGCTACCATGCAATAGTAGTGATTCCCAATTTTTAATAGCTGATGTTTCCAAGTATCAGTACAGAGAAGAGACCCTGGAGGTAGTTGCAGGAGACAATATGAGAAACGATGTCCCTTGTATGGGAAAAAAACATTGGTCAAAAGCTTTTTTTTAAAAAAAAGCTATAGTATCTGCTAGGCCACATGCTGGATGCGTGTTGTGCTGGCCCCGCCCCTGCCCGGTTTAGCGAAGGGGGGAAAGTTTCAACACATCATATGACGTTGCCATGATGACGTGAGTTTGACACCCCTCCACTAGAGGCTGGGATTATGGGAGGGAAAAAGATTACCTGGCTCAGAGCAGCCATTTTAAGATGGTAAAGTTGTATATCTGGTATCTTCTTATTCATTCCTTTCCTCTGGATTATAGTACTTCCCATGGTTCTAAGTGTGGTTTATTAATGTCAGATATTTGTCAGAATTAAAAAGTGGGTGTTTATCTCCTCATTATGTCTCTTCGTCCCCTGACTTAATATTTGCTCTCCACTGCTGGAGGCCCAGATAATTTCAGCCTCACACCAGCCCCTTGAATCTGCTATCCGCTGTGCTATTCTGCTCCCTTTAGGCTCTTTGATCACCCTGGGCCTGCTGATATCCAGCAGCAGAAGCAGCTGGCACTCCTGAGGAAATATTTGATTTGTTGAAAGCAGTTCAGGGTCTGCACCACTTTCAACAGTGTTAAAAATAATTTTTATAAAGGGAGCTAAAATGTCTATCAATATAATAATAATCAGAAAATTGAACAGAATGGGAAAAGGTTACATGGGAGAGAAGCTAGCAAAAGAAAGATGAATTTTCAAATAAATCTTGATGAAACTGGACTGTGGAGAAAAATATTTCCCCAAAACATTCCTATGGGAGAACGTTGCCAATACCTCCATTCTAAGCTCCCTCCTTCCCCCCTCCCAACCAAATGGCCCAGAGTGGCTCTTATGCAATCCACCCCGTACTTTCTGGAGCACACACACAAATGCCACATGAAGTACAGCAGAAGTACATAAGCACAGATGTAACTGTTACTGTTGTGGCCTGCCAGCTGCCAGCTCTGCCAACAGACTTGGTTGGGGAGGAACTTGGGCCAGTTCTGGAGTCTGGGGAAGGCTCTGATGGATGCTCTGTGTCAGACGTAGAGATAGAGCCATGGCCGTCCGACATTTCCCAGCCACTGGAGAGGCAGTTGCCTTTGGAGGCTGACAAGAGTGAGGAGGAAGAACAGCTGGGGCCTGTTCCAGATGCACATATGTGCAGAGCTGTTAGGAGAGGAGAACAATGGAGGACAAGGAGTCGACTCGGGAAGCAAAGCAAAAGTGGACGCTGAATGGCCCCTCCCTGGCTGGGGAATAAATAGAAGGAAAGGGGAGTGGTTGTCGTAGGAGACAACAGTTCATATTTCTGAAGATTTTGCTCATTGTGTTTCATGCCACAGAGACTGCTTGCCAGAACTTAATTTGCAGCCTTTTGGCTGGGAATTTATGGCCTTGCAATTATAGCAAGGAACTGATAAGGTTTGTTACTGCAGTTAATTCTTTGAAGGACTATTGCCTGGACTTTTTTGTGAGTGAATGCAATTAATTCATAAGCAGTAAATAAAGAGGGATTTTTCATGACAAGGAGTCAGTTTCTTGCTTTGCTAAGTCTGGGTCAGAACAGTCACTTTGGTGTACAGAAGAAAATGTTCCTCCTATGCTACTACTAGTGGGTTGGAAAGAAATCTAGAAGCAGCTCAGCATGCTTTCCCTACCCTCTTTACCTTTTCTGTTGATATAATTCCTTACAGCAGTGTTTTTCAATTTTGGCAAGTTTAAGATATGGGCTTTAATTCCCAGAATTCCCTAGCCAGCATTGTTGTTGAAGTCCACACATCTTAAACTTGCCAAAGTTGAGAAACACTGCTTTACACATCTGTGACATTTCATCATATAATTCTTTTTATCCTGTTCCTCTTACCTTGTCAACTTTCCATTCATTCTGTTTACCAGTTTTATTTTTTAGTACTTTTCATGCAGTATTTATATTTTTCCTTCCTTCAGTTCTGTTTCTGCATCTATCTTTTATATCTATTTCCTAGGGTCAACTATTTACAGTACTATAAATGGCCAGTGCTATTACTGTATCTCTCATTAGCTATGTATCCTTCACTATTTTTTTCAAGGCTTTTATGATAAAAGGAGTTGTGTTTTTTGGTTCAAATTTTTTTTGCCTTGTGCATGTATTAAGCGTAAATCTATTGAAACAGATTTTCTTCTAAACAAATAGTTATCATTTATTTTTAGATTCCTCAATAGCTCAGTTATTACCCATCCATCCATGGTACATAAAGAATAAATTTTAACCAAGGCAGATTGCTTACAAGGCAAACACATCTAGCTTTTCCTTTGTTATTCACCAATAAAATCTTTTTTTCATTTAATACCGTGAATTAAAGAATTTTAGAAGTGGAGATTGTCCTGGAGAAAGTCTGTCTATGTAGACCTTCATACGTTTGTATTAAATGTGCCCATTAATACATTTGTAACATTACTTCTGTTGACTTAAAATAGGTGGTGTCAAAACTTTAGCAATCTAACCAGTCTTAGCAAGCAAGTCTCCATGGGGATGGGAGTGGGAGCAAGGACTTTAACCTAGGAAAGAAATGAGAATGCATTTCATTACTTGAACTTTTAATTCCACTTTACATTTCAAGAATTTCCCACCTGCTGTAGTCTACCCATCCTTGGTTGAATCAAGTATGTGCCATCTTATTTTTTTATACAGAACCAATAATTATATAGCCCAAACCAGATCTATATCTATTCTCCTCTACTAAGCAATCATAGGCATTCTGTCCTGATTCTGTTGCCAAATCCTATAGTTCCTCCTGTCTGGTTTTAGAGACAGCCCTTTTGTGTTCTTTTGACCTTTCTATCCATGAAATAAATGTTCTCACTTTGTTCAATCTACTCTGGAATCTCTTCTTTTATTGTTTCTTCCATGAAGTCTCTTTGCTCATGGCAAATAAATCGCAGTAATTGTTCCCTTGTTCCGCCAGAGCTGCAGAGAATAACTCTGGATCTGGCAATACTTCTGAGCAAATGGCAGCTATATTCATCTAATTTTGTTGACATCATTTTTGTTCCCAATAAAATACATTAATGTAGGAGTGAAATCCAACTTTTTTTACTACCAGTTCTGTGGGTGTGGCTTGGTGAGTGTGGTGCGGCTTGGTGGGCGTGGCTTGGTGGGCATGGCAGGGGAAGGACACTGCAAAATCTCCATTCCCACCCCACTCCAGGGTATACTGCAAAATCCCCATTCTCTCCCCACTCTGGGGCCAGCCAGAGGTGGTATTTGCCAGTTTTCCGAACTGCTCAGAATTTCCACTACCAGTTCTCCAGAACCTGTCAGAACCTGCTGGATTTCACCCCTGCATTAATGGTATATGTGAAGTATCTAAAATTATTGGGGCATCCCCTATATACATTTTGAAAGTATAAAGCTCTAAAACTACTTTTTCTTTTATTTCTGCAGTACTCTAAAATTATGAACTACAAGATTATCTTTCCTTTAGGATTTATTCTGTAGCAAAATTGCAGAAATACCCACAGTCCTTGTAGCCTTTGGAATCCAAAATAGTTTAGTAGAATAAGACTGGTGCTCAGAGGGAAGCTTCCCCCCCCCCCCCCCCGCCCCTAGATCAAAATAGCTGTGTACTCCATTCCTGTTCTCCCCCTCCCCCCATTCTCGGGGGTCAAGATAGTGTGACAAAACATAAGATGTTGTGACTATTGAAATTAATTGTCCTCTAGAATTGAGCATAATTTGTTTTGGTTCTTGGTGTTACCATCTCAGACAGTATTTTCTTTGTGCAGTATTTACAATCTGCCTTTTATTTCTGAATATTTAATTGTTTGCATTGCTGAACCAGTTTTTTTCCCATATTGACTTTAAAGTTAATACCTGTAATTTTTTGTAACACCTCTAGGGTGCAGTGTTTGACTTTCCATAAATCATCAACTCATGCCTGAGAAATGCAGATGTATGAGTATGTTAGATTTGGCTGACTGAGTATTTTGTTTCTAAATTATTCAACTTCCTGTAACTGGTGTATTAAATTATATTTCTTTCTTTCTCAACTTCAATTTTTCACCTCTTTGCCCTCTTCATATTTCTTACATGGTTTTCTATGTTTTCATTCTTAATAATTTCAGTACTTGTATGTTGCGTATGTACTAAGTGGTAAAATAATGGATATAATAAATGTACAGCAGCCTGGCCAAGACAAAGCAGCTAAAGATAGCAGAAGAAACTAACAGACCGGAGTGTGACTTAAATTATATTAGCTTTTAACATTTAAAAAGGGAAAGCTATTTTTATTTTTAGATGTCAAATCAAAACTTGTGATTCTGCATACACACAATTTCCTGCATAAGCACAATTTCATTTCAACTTGGTAAGGACTGCTGGAACACACTATCTTTGTTTTTCTGTTACCAGTACACTGAGAAATTCTTTAAATTTACTAGTCTCAAACAAAATCCTGCAAAACCTTATAAAGGCATTTAAAAATTGGATTACTGCAAAGTCAGCAGACCACAAACTGAAGTCTAACAAAACTTAATGCAGCTTGAGTAAGATGAGGTCTAAGATGAAAACCATATTTTTCAGCTTAGCATTTCCTCACTAGTGATCTTAACATATTTCATTCATTGGACTAATATCTTGTCCAATGCTTACCAGATTCCTTTTTATCCTGGATAACAAAATATATTAACTGATAACATGGAATGTTTTTGAGAGATGATTGTGAACAACTTGTGTTACAAGGTCTTCCCCAGGAATCCCTCAAGGACTGAATAAGGTTTGTGTGGCCACATGAGCAGACTTCCCCCAAAAGGGTGGATGCAAGGAAGTTTATTCACCATTGATTTGTGTCAACGTAAAGAAAAACAAAAATTACTACAGTAGTTAAGTATGTTGATAATTTGTTTAAATCAAGGACTGGGGATGAGATCTGGTCTGTACTGTGTTCAAGGGGGAAATCTTGAAATTGCCAGTCTTTTTTCCTAACATTGATATGAACTGCAAATGAAGACAGGGTCATGCTACTGAAAGACAAAAAACACATTTGGAGAGTTCTTGTGCATGCCTGGCATCATGTTGGTGTGAGGCTGCATTTGTAAGAATTGTAATTGGATGCTGAATCCAGGCCTGCATAATCTCTCCAGAGGTAGATCACTGAGATTACCTATGATTGTGACAATCTGGACAGCTGCTCCTTGTGGGTAAGACCACAGCACCTCCTGTTTTGCAGTTGTCTTCTGAACTGAGAGGTTAGAAGTTGGAATTCTATTGTTCACACTGATAAAGCAGCCTTTTATTGACATTTAAGCTTGACTGAATCATCTCTTGATCAATTTTTGGATTATTATTATTTTATTGTACTGGAGAAATTAAGACCCTTCAGACTGGCAAGGTTTTGTTGCATTCATCAGGTGAGTCTTAGAGGAAGATGGTGCAAATTTGAATTTAAAAGTTTTGGAAATATATTTTTGGTTATACAGCATAAGGGTGCCTAGAATACAGATTTTGGAAAGAATCTGGAAGAGTCCAGATAGATTTGAAATTATAGCTTTGAATTAATTAGAAGAATTTTTTCCCCCCACTGGAAAATGGTGATTGCTTGCAGTGTTTTTATAAGGAAGATTGACACTACCGGCAGATTGACACCAGAGGGAGCTAGAAGATAAAGAATTAAATGGAAATCTGTAATAGGTTTTTGAACATTGGACTGCCAACGTGGTTAACTAGATGCATTTCTTGATAAGATGGACAGCACATGTAATGAAATCACAGAACACCAAGTTGTAATGGATATTTAAATTATTTTGAATATTAAACTTAATGAGAAGGATAGGGACATCACAAATGGCACTAATGTATATCTTATTCCCTAAAGGAAATTATAACAGGAAATCAACTACACAAAGGAATTTGGGTAAGGTTTTGACAGATTTCAAGTATTAGTGGCAAACAAAAAGACAAACTATTCAATTGGATATACCAAAGGCATCTGCAAAACTTCTGAAACATTTCTGGCTTAAAAGACAGGCATTATAAACAAAAGACAGAAGAAACTTACTTCCAACTTACAAATATTTGTCCTAAAATTTGAATTAAACCACACATTGTAAGAAAAAGGAAAACGAGACGACTCACACAACAGTCTTACTAAAGTAAGAGGAGTAGTGTAGAACTTTTAATAAAAGCAGATGTGAGTATCCCATCTGCACATTTCTGTTCGATAGGGAAAGACAAACTAAGTATTTAAAAAAAGGTGTGTGCTTATTCATAGAGAAATAACTCATCAGGCTTTTTGCTCTACAATCTATGGGCAGTGTGGATTCCGATAGAAGAGAATATTTGTAGCCGAGAGTTGAACTGTGGGGTCCTTGGTGCTCTTGGATGTTGGTCCTAAAGGACCGCAGCGTGGACCGGATGACACACTGAAGCAGCCACGCGGTTGGCTCAAGTCGTGCCCACAGACATTTCTCCGCATCGGAGAGGATAAAACGGTGTGTTGTCATGCGATTCCGTCTCGGTCCTTCTCCTTTCCAAAGGTTTTCATTAATGAAGAAGAGAGGGAACTGCTTATCAAATTGGGCGGAACAGCTAAAGCCGTAAAAGGCAGAAACTAAGTCATCCAACTCCCACGAACAGTTTCCCCGCTGTCTTCCTGTGAGATGATGTTTTTTTTTTCCACCCGAGTTGTAACTTCGGAATTCAGACGAGGTCGGCCAAACCCACCGCCCACCGCGGGCTACACGCCAACACAGACACACACACCCCGCCGCCTCAGATGGTCAAAGGAGCCTCATCCCTTCGCTCCACAGCCCCGCCACTCCCCCCCTCCCCCCCTCCCCCCCTCCGCCTCAAAATTCCTCCCGCCCGCCGACTTAGCGTCAAAGAGGCGCATGCGCCCTGCTGTTCCTAACGGTACCGAAGGGGTGAGGAAAGGGGCGTCGGCTTTGACCTCTTCTCTCGGGGAAGCTAGATGGGCGGGGACTGCCCAGGCCCCACCCCCTCGCTCGAGAGCGCCTTTTTCCCTCGCGGCGGCCGCGGCAGTCGAGACATTCTGGTGGTGGCGGCGGCCGCTGCTGGAAAAAGCAGGAGCCCGGGCGGGCGCCGACTGTGGGGTGGGTGGGTGGGAAAATGGCGGTCGTGGCAGCCTGGCTGTGGAACGAGCGCTTCTGGCTTCCGGTCAACGTGACTTGGGCCGATTTGGAGCGAGAGAGCACCGAGGGATACCGCGCCGGTCACCTTGTAGCGGCGCTCCCGCTAGCCGCCGGCCTTTTGGTCTTAAGGCACTTCTTCGAGAGGTAACGATAGGGGTGGCCGGCGGCTACTCAAGAGGACGCCAGGCCGGGTGTGGGATGAGGAGCTGGGGCGGCCGTGGCCGACCGACCCCGCCCCACGCGGGGCTGATGGTTGGGTCGGGGGGGGACACGCTTCTGCCCGACAGACCGCCCCTCACGATTCCGGTTAAGTGGGTGGGGGGGGGGGCGGTAGCCGTGTCTGACTCTTGACTTCCTTCTCTTGACTTGTCAGAGAGGTTCGGGGCGAGGCTGGTTTTTTTTCCCCCTTTCCTTCCTTCCCGGGGCCGCGGAGCGGTCGTCCCTCCTCCTGGCTTGTTCAGTGGATTCGCTCGAGTCGGCCACGGTTGCAGCCTGTGAGGCTCGAGGTTAATTGGGTCTGCGGTGGCCTGGCGAGTCCTCCGAATGGCAAGCTTTCCCTAATAATTTCGATGAACACGCGATCGTCGGAAACGTGCTACCGGATTCCCTTCTGATGGTGTCGGTCGAGTGGCTCAGCCCGCTCTGCAAATACGAACCCTGGCTTCGTTTATTTAGTTTCGATACCCCGAAAGGAAAGCAAGGGGGGAAGGTTCACATCTAGCTGGCGTTTTTTCTTTTTTGATCTTACACTGCACCGATCCTGGAGGGTGAAGTTGGGCTGAGAGAAAGAGGGCTTGGAGATGACCTTAGACCTTCATTGGGGGTGGGGGGGGGGTGGGAATTTGAACTCGAGTGCCCCCCCCCCCAGTCAGTCGAACTTTGCAACTGAATCTGTCTCTAGACTTCTTGCTGTTTGTCTCAACATTCATTATTGATGAAGGTGAAATCAGTTTTTTTTTAAAAAAAAGTTTTAGATACTTTGCGGACCAGAAGATGTGGGCTTTTGTTTTCTTTCTTCATTGAGTTTTTCAGTGTTTTAAGATTAGATATGTGCTGTGAAAAATCAGGGTGGAAAGGAAAGGATTAAACAGGATAGATACAGAAAACAGGAATGTAAAGATGGTGGGGAGAAGAGAGCGAGCCCGCTAATTTATGAAATGATTTATTAAAGCCCAAGTTTAATTAAAACACTGCAGGCCATAGATACATTTTTGTGAGGACATTGATGCACTGTTTTTGATTAAGTGTTCTTGTAATTAATTCCTCAAGGGAAGGCAGTGCATGTTGGTCTCAAGATATGGTACATATCTGGGCCAAGACTGTCATGGGCCTTGATGACCCACTTTGTGGCTGCTAGGAAGCAATGCAGAGCTCACAATTGGACTAATTCTCTTTTCTTCTTCTATGTCTGAATGTTTGGTTTATGAGATCTGAGACACATGTTATGTTCTTTCCTGTGTTACATTTTCTGATGTAGGAATTAATTAATTTTAGGAATTAATTTTTGTTGAAAATGCCCTGTTCCCAAAATACGCGTGGAATAAAATGTGTTCATAACTATTTGAAATAGTGATTTACATGAGAACATTTATTATTCAAATAGTGATCTGGTATATTGGTTTATAAACAGTGGCTATAAATTGGACTGTTAACTGTAGTTTAAACTGGATTGGCAATCCCTTCATTTTCTGGTCTGGGACTGAACATGCGTTTTTCTCATGTAAAGTATTTATGTTTTATGTTATTTTTACTTTTAGAAATAGAGTAATAAATATACAGGCAGTCCTTGACTTACAATTTGTTTAGTGACCCTTCAAAGTTACAATGGCACTGAAAGAAATAACATGACCTTTTTTCACTCTACTGTTGCAGCATCCCCATGGTCATGTGATCAAAATTCAGACACTTGGCATCTGACTTGTTTTTATGACAATTGCAGTATCCCATATCCTTCTGACAAGGAAAATCAATGGGGAAGCCAGATTCACTTAAGAACCATGTTACTAACATGGCTGTTACTACTGCAGTTACTACTGCAGTAATTCATTTAACAACTGCAGCAAGAAAGGTCATAAAATGGGGCAAAACTCATTTTACAAATGTTTCGCTTAGCAACAGAAATGTTGGGCTCAATTGTGGTCATAAGTCAAGGATTACCTGTATTAACACTTTAATAATACAGCTGTTTCAGCTTTTACAGCAAATTATAGGTAGAAAATTTTACGTCTTATTTTATTCATTTCAAACATTTAATATGAATATATAGAAAATTGGCATGCCAAGAGAAAGCTTAGAATTCTATTTTGTAGTTTTCTGTTTCCAGTAATTTTTTTCCCACTCACAAGAAAGATTTATGGCATGAATGGCAACTCCCAGCAATCCTAGCCACATCCTGGCAAATAATGACTCCTGGGAGTCGTAGTTTAGCAACAGCCAAAGGGTTATAGAGATTCCTCTCTGATGCACACACTGTGAGGAGTACTGAAAATTTTGATGCCAGTTTTCTTTTGAAAAGTACATTTATTACTAAAATTTTATAGTTATTTGTATCCAACTGAATTTTTCAAATATGAACTTTTATTTATCCTGAAACTGATTTCAATACATTTTAGGAAAGGCTTTTATCAGGTAACAATGTAAAACGGAGATACTATACTTAAATCAACTAATACTTAACTTTGCTGAGCTGTATTGTTTCCTTCCATTATTTTCAGTCATCAAACTGAAATCTTGGGAAAGCAACTTCAGCATTTTGGTTGGAATAGAAGGGTGTGGAAATATGTAGTGAATGGTGTTGGTGTACAGTAGATTTAGCATTTTCTTTCATTGTTTTTAGCTTATGATTTGAATTTTTTCTCACTAATTCTTATTATACCTTTTCTGCATTTACATAGTGTTGCTTATATTGAAAGGGGATAGTATGATAGGTAGTGCATATAGTGGCGCTGGCAATTTGTTTCACAGTTTTTAGAAAGACAGTTACATTTTCTGTGCTGGGAAAATGTTTTGCTGTTATGAAACTTCATTTTTTGAGGTTTTACCAATCTGCTGGTAAATTAACTCAGAGTGACAAAAGATATCCCCCCCCCCCTTTTAGGACAGTGGAGATTTGTTATTTTATTATGACACATACTCAGTATTTTTGATGTAAGAAAAAAAATTCACCACAATATTTTCTAAAGCTTCAGGAAGATCCCTTAATGTACAAACATAATTATAAATGTAGGGGAATGCTACAAAAGTTAAAAAATTTTAATTCATGTCTCATGACCTCCTCTTGCTTCCTGACAACTCTGTGAGGTGGATTGGGGGGGGAAGGGGGAGAGACCGAGACAAAAAGAGAGAGACAGAGAGCATCAAACTGCTTCTTGATTTTATTTAGAGTTAATTGGAAGTTCTCTACTGAGATAGAATATTATGTCTTTATTAAAATCTGTTTGGTGGAAAGTTAAGATTAGTTTTCTATTTCCATTTTGTTTAAACAGAAGAAAAAATAGTAACTATATTACATGCTATCAAATTCCTCATTAAATTAGAACTTGCACACTAAGGAAGAATACAAAATGTTAATTGTTCTTAACTTATTATGGAGAACAGGGAAGTAATGTGTTGCCCAACTGGGAGCAAAACCCTACATCTCCATGTTGACCTTAACTTCCTTAGGAAACTAGGAAACCTCCATTTCTGCGTGGTTAATACAGATGATTCACTATTGGTGCCATGAATTTTATTGCTATTATAGTATGGGTTTTTTAAAAAAAAGTTCAGTTAGGATATTCAATTATTGATAAGCCTTCAGTTCAGCCTATAATGTTAAAAGTTTAATTTTGATTGTAAAAAAATAAATTTTTGTAACAGAGTTGTTAAAGTCTGGAATATCTCACCCGATTCAGTTGTCTCAGCTACTGCCTTTTAATTCTCTTAAATTCTCTTGTGTGTTAATTTAAAGAGATTCCTAAGAGAATGTGCGTAAGTACACTAAAGTTGTCCTATTGTCCCTGTCACATTGTATATTTTTCATTTTGCTCATTTGAATTTGTAATTTTTGTTGACGAATAATAAAGATCAAAACAAAACACACAAACACACACATGCTAATTTAATGCACCAATTACAGGTAGTCCTTGATTTACAATGGTTTGCTTAATGATCATTCAAAGTTACAATAGCGTTGAAAAACTGATTTATGACTGTTTTTTACACTTATGACTCTTGTGGCATCCCTTGGTCACGTGATCAAAATTCAGATGCTTGACAGTTACAATGTCCCAGGATCATGTGATCATCTTTTGCAACCTTCGAGCAAGCAGTCAATATTTGGGAAAGCCAGATTCACTTAACAACCGTGTTACTAACTTAACAGCTGCAATGATTCATTTAATAACTGGCAAGAAGGATTGTAAAATGGGGAAAACTCACTTAGCAAATGTCTTACTTAGCAACAGAAATTTGGGGCTCTACTATGGTTGTAAATCGAGGATTACCTGAAATAGATTTTTAAAAGTCCCAAACTGCAAGGCATGCCAAAATTTATACCAGGTGCAAAAAAGAAAAGAAAGCAAATGCCATGAAAACCTCTTCAAGGAAAAAAATTCTGAAGACAGAACATTATTAAAAAGGCCCTGATTCCTCTCTCTGAATGGTCTCTGTTTTTCTGTCTTTTATCCTCTCCTCCCACACATTCACACAAAGGGAAAGATGCCCTTGAGAAAATCCCTGCCTTGGAAATTACACTGAATATTCATTTAGACTTTTTGATAACATACTGTCTCAGAATAAGATGCATTTGAAGCAGATCCTCAGTGGAATCTCATTTGTAGAACATGTTCTTGGGCCTTTAACCAGAATTTTAAACTTTATTGATTTGTAGGTATACACAAAGAATAAATGAATAAATCTCAGAAACGTACTGCAAACTGCTCGGAACCCCATAATAGATGTTTTAAATATCATGACATATTCAGCATAATTCCCAGTTGCCAGATAATTGTCAAAGAGAGAGAACCTTATGAACAAACCTGCTGCAGTGGTCTCTGTGACATTTCTGCTGCATGTGTTATTGTAGTTAGCAGTAACTGATGTTGTTAAACTCGGCTTGTGAAAGTGACTCTTAGCAAGACTCTGTCTTGCTGCTAAGGATTCTGAAAAAGAACAGTTACTATTTTCTCTTGACTGATTGCAGAAGTCTTTATAAGACTAGGTACTATACATACACTGTGTACAAATGTTAATTTATAGGCGGTGAGTGATATAACTTATTTGTTTCCATTCTCAAAGGAGAGCTAAAGGTGGTAATTTGTCTGCACTTCCTACTAGAAGCTTTAGATCTAGGTTGTATAACTTTTAATACTATACAGTGATTATCACTACTGACCACTAGGAGACATTATACAATAGGTTTTGTTCTTTTTTGTGACTTGTGAGGCATAAGAAGCCCTCATTTAAAAAGAAAAAATCGGATTGTACATACAGTGCATATAAAACCTAATCAGGGCTGCTTAGGCCTCTTCACAAGATCCAACATGAATGAAACTACCCATCTAGTCTCTCCCAGTGGTCAATAGTTATACTGCTGTAAAATAATACATATCCATTTTATTTCCCAGATACTTCTATGAACATTTCTCTCTTTTGGGTCTGGAAGAAATATGCACTATTTTATATTTTAAAAAGTCTTTAAAACATATGTAACTTTGCTGAAGAAATTTGCTTAACATTAAAAATAATGTATGGTCATATCACTAAATATAGTTTGTCTCCATACTGAAGTGAATATAAGCAATAGCTGAAGTTACAGATTTTTGATAAAGCATTTCTCTCATTGACAATATATTGTTACATTAAGGCATATATGCTTTTAATAAGAGATCGTAGTAGGAGATTCCATTTATTAGCAGTACATACATTGGCTACATTTGGTTGTGGAAAATAAATACATACATGTACAGATGAGCCATGGCAACTAGTCTTCTTTTCTTGTTGGTTCAGAAAGTTTTGCTGCTTATTTAATTAGCTTCTTCAGTTTTAGATAAACAGCAAAACCTTTCACACCAACAAGAAAAGATGTGTACTTTCCATGACTCAATTTCCAGACAACTCTACCTGGATTACTGAGAAATTTCATTAACACACATACAGATACTTCTTCAGCAGTGACAGCTTGAAACAGCTTTTGTAGTGGCCATGGGAGCCTTATAAAATAATGCTTCAGTCCATTCTTTTATAGATCAATACAGAGAAAATCAAACGATAAGTCTGGACCTGCTGATAGATCTTTGTATGATTAGTGGTCAGTGGGTAAAGATTTCTGATTCCCTGTAGTAAACAACAACAACACAAAGTGGTTTTATAGATAGGATGAAAACTAAGGAGTGTATTTGCAGACAATTATGATACTAAAAATGAGTATTTTCTTATATATTTTTTTCGCTCTGATTAAAAAGATTACTAAACCAGATACCTGTCCAATTATAGTTGGATGCTGGTCTGTATTGCATGAAGATTGTCTCAGTAACTATTTCTTTGAGTTCTTGTAAGGTTATGATTGTGTTGTGAACAGTAATATCAAACCATCTTGTTTCCTGTCAGCCTTTTTCTTGAATATTTTACTTTTTTTCAACCATGCTTAAGATTCTTATGACTTTTGCTTTCACATTATATATCCAAAACATATAAGCTTTGCTGTTGTATTTCTCTTTCATCACAATGGAAAGGAATACTTTTTTTAATTTAACCTTTGTGATAGTGCCCATTTTTTGTCAAATATTCCAACTGGGAATAACCTTGGCTTTGATGATGTATAGCTGTGTTGACCATGTAATGATTCTTGTACTTTAATATTTTTGCTAACTCTGTCTTTCATTAAAGTCTATCTTTCTCCCAAGAAACAAGCTTCTCTTTATTTCATGGCTAGAGTCACGATTCCTGTAAATTTTTGAGTTTATGAAGACAAAGTTCATTGTTACTTCTTCACTTATATGCATTGGATTGGCCTGCCTGTTAACAGTCTTTTTTTTTTTAATATTGAGTAATAGACCAGGTTTTATACTTCCTTCTTCCTTAAGTCTTGCTTGCCACCAGCCATCACTGTGCTATCATTAACATATCTGAGGTTATTGAAATTTGTTCTAGGAATTTTAACCGAAATTCTAACCAAGGGATTACAAATATAATCTCAAATATGTCCCTTCCATCATGCTCTTCCTTTTTCAGTTAAGAAATATTATATAAATCAAGACATTGTAGTAATAAATAGTATACCAAAAAATTAAGGCATAACAAAAGAAAATGAACTAAACGGGAATATAAGGAACAAACTTTGCTATATCTCTCCATAACTTTTTATCCTTGCAAACAATCTTTGCTCTCATTACACTGATACACTGCTTCATACAGGGACTTCCAAGGAAGAAATGGTAAACTGAAGAGAGACCAATGAAGACAGAACCAAAGAAGCCACAGGAGAATGAAGAGCTGGCAAATAGATCAACTTTTTGTAATTTCTTTCTGGACAAGGAGACTACTTGAGGTCACCCACAAGTACTCCATATAGTGAGCAAATTGCAAGACAACAGTCTCTGGTGGATTTAGAATAGTGAGAGATGAGCGAAAGCATATTTCATTCAAATTGCAGTTGGCACCATTCAGAAGGTCAATGGGTTCACACAGTTCCTTTTCTAATCACTTTTGGAAATTACTGGTTAACTTCTTTTCAGGTATTAGAAATCTGTTTATTGACAAGTTTGAATCACCGAGTGAGTTTTTAAATCCATATTTAAGGACTTAAATTCTTTTGGAATAAACAGCAAAAGTGTAATTAGAAGTTTGATTTTGGAATGTTACAAGTAGACTACTTGTTGAGACATTTGAAATAAGATTTTGGAATTAATTATAAGAAACTTTCCCATGTCAAAGAATTCTCCTTTGAATTCTTTTTTTAAAATCATGGTAGGATGAGATTTTGAAGGTTGGACAGGAGAGGGAACCAGAAGGAACTAAGGTCACAAGTGAAGGAGAACAACACTTGAATTTGACTTAAAAATACAGAATGGAGCAATATTCTGTGTGATTCAATATCATAATCTTGAACTTAATGATATTTTGGGGCTATGAACCCGGAGGTTAATCTTAATAGTGATTGCCTCTATAGATAGACTATGTTTAGAAGTGGAACAACTTTTACTGGGCAAGACTGAGACTAATCTGAAAGTGGATTTAAAAATGACAGGTAACAAGAATGATACAGAAAAGGATGCTACATTGGATAGACAAATGAAACCAGTTGATATCTTAATAATTAAAATAACAAACCAAAAGAGTGACTTGGATAACTTTCCTATATTGGTATTACAAAAGAAACTTATTAAAGGTTTGAAAATTTTATGAGAAGGAACAAAACATGAAAAAAAAAGTTCTAGAACACTATTTGAAAGCTTTAAAGATCAAAAATTTAAAAAGTAAAAAAGAATATAAATTTGGCTTATTTGATCAAAGTTAAAAATAGACGTTTCATTATTTTTCTTTCTATTTTTTCTTTTTTCTTTTCTATTTTCTATTTTTTATTTTGTAATTTTATCTTTTCAATTGCAATTTTTAGTAATATTGCTATTAAAAAGATGTTTTGCTTCATAGATTGGCTTTTATTCTTTAAGCTTTCACTGCTCTTTTTTTGAGGATTTCATTAGCTGCAACCAGCCACAATTTTCTTGGCCCTCCCTTGTCCTTTCCCGTGTATATTTGTTTGGAATTCAGTCCATTGTCTCCGTTTAATCAACATATTTCTTCATAGTGGTCACTTTTTATATAATCCATTTTCATTCATTGCCCATTCATACTCTTGTTTTAACTCATGCACTGCTTAAATACACTATTATCCACTGCATTCAGTTTATTGAGGAAGATGGAGAATTAATAAATCAGTCATAGGCATGGCTTGTGAAGGGGATAACAACATCAAGAATCCTCCAAAAAGAAAGGAGAAAACCAAGCAATGGGGCAAAGAAGCAGAAGAATGTAACATATGGTATTTTTCGGTATATAAGACGCACCTTTTTACCCCCCAAAAGGGAGTGAAAATCTGGGTGCATCTTAAACGTCGAATGTAGCCCCGCCCACCTGCCAGCCCTCACCCTTTGGCCATTTTCAGGCAGCGGCAGGGAACTGAAGGGAACAGGCGCTTGCCTGTTGTGGGCTGGCAAAGGCCTTCAGGTTGAGCCCCAATTCAGACCGACCCCTGGCCCCAACCCCTCCAGTGCTGAGCCGGGCTTTGCTTCGGCACAGGCCAGGCTCCCTGGGTACCTTTGGCCAACGCAGAGCTCACCTTCGGCCTTGGAGCTGTGGCCTCAGCAGCTCGAGTGAGCCGAGGAGCCAGCCGGGTTGAGGATCCGGGGGAGGATGGCTCCTGAGCCTTGCCAGGACACTCCTTTCCCAGCAGCGGCGCCCTGTCCCGCCTCGCCTTGAAGGAGCACTGCCTGCCCGCCACAGCCAGTGTGGAGCACCCAGCATATGGAAGGCGGCCCGGACCGAAAGCCCCAGGTAGGGCAGGGCAGAGGGTGGCCTCCAGTCCGGGCATGCGTCGCCCAGCGCTGCCACTTCCGAAGAGCCCCGCAGCTCGGTTCGGCGCTGCCCGCACGGCCCAGAGGGGCCCGCACGGTGGGGCACTCACCTTCCTGGCAGGCGGCAGGAGGGCCGGCCAGCTGATGGGGAGAACTGCCCCAGGTCAGGCCAGATCCACTCAGCGCCTCTGTCGCTGTGAAGGACCCACCGGGCGGGGGTCCCAGCTTCCTGCGGGTGGCCATGCAGGCACAGAGCCGGACAGGGGGGAATTGATTGACGCAAGAGCCGCGCGTCCCCTCTCCTGATGACCAGAGATGCCCTCCCCTCTGTGCCTGGGATGGGGGAGCAGCAGAGCCCAGGAACTTCTCTGTAAAGCGCCTGCTAAACTTACTGGAAAAGGCTGGGGGGGGGGACTCTGCCCTGCCTCCCCGAGACTTTCGGGCTTGGTGGCTGGACCGGTCTGGCCTGTGAGATGTTCTCTCTATTCCCCCCCCCCCAGACCGTCCCGAAGAGGGTTGTTCCTCAGGCTGTGCTCTGTTTCTCCCACCAGAGCATGCGAGGGATCTCTTTGGGGGAAAGTGAGTAATCCCTGCACCTCTCGCTTGTAGCAGGAGGAGGAGGAGAGTGGCGCCACCTTAAATGCTGGTAGGCAGAGGTAGAATACTTTTTTCCTTGTTTTCCTCCCCCAAAATTAATGTGTGTCTTATACTCCAGTGTGTCTTATACACCGAAAAATACAGTAAATATCCAATCCTCTTAGGAGGGTTATTATACTCTGTAGTTACTGAATAAATTCCAGGGCCTCACCACTGATGCTTTTAGACTCCTGAATGAAGAACAACATTTAGTGATTAAGGAAATCTTCTCTGAAGATTCTGCAAAGGCTCTTGACAAATATTTCTCTAGATCCATATGGAAACAAATGACAGCCTTGAAGACACTTTAAGGCACTGATATATTGGGCAGGAAGATAAAGGAAACAGAAGCACAAGGCGTATCTTATTTATTCCACTCTGGCAAATAATAGGATTCAGGAAGAAGAATTGGAAATAAACAACTGACTGTGGAGATGATGCCCATATAAATAGTTTGGGTTCTTTGACAAAATACATTTCTGAAATGCAGAATTTCAAGCAAGAAAACTAGAAAGAATATATTTTGGAAGGTGCTGTAAATCTTATTTTGGAGGTAGGGCGGGGACTTTAAAACAACCATGTGGAGAAATGGGAAATGCTGGAAAACATTAGTGTCAAGAATTGGGACTTGGAAGAATAGGCAACATATGGAGGCATTGAAAAAAGAGCTTGTAAGCAAAAGAAGGAATAGTCCAGTTATATGATCGAAAGATTTCCTTGCTCTTATACAAATTGACAGGGTAAACTAATAAGATCTATATGTCTTAGTGCAGAGAGACAAACATGTTTTAGTAGGTATTATTGAAAGCAGGTGGGATGAATTTCATGAGTGAACTATAAGAACTTAGAATATATTTTATTCAAGAAGAATAGGACAAAAAGAGAGGAATAGGCATATATGAAAGAACAGCACATCTATTAACTGCAATCAAAACGATTCTACTAGCTTGAAATCTGTATGTTCAAAAACTAAAACATCCATAATTAGATTAAAGCCAATCAAAAACATAATAAGGGCAGCAGTAAGAATTACATCAGTTCCCACCTTAAAGCAGCAGAAATTAAAAGCAGAAAGCAAGATGACATTGGGTATATCTTAGAGAAAGGCTCTCTGGAATGTGTTTGGAAACTGCAGGCGCTAAATATTACAGCTAGACTTGGGCCCTCTGCAGACTATTATAGAGTCTCCTTTATATTCCAGGCACAATTTTGTAGTTTAAATGCCCTACATAGTTTTGGATAGAACTGCTTCACTTGGATCTTCCCACGATCAATGGCATTATTATAGAGCACATTTCTTGGAAAGACTGTTTATAGGATTTCTCCCCTCTTTTGCCCATGAAGTAAATTGTCTTTAAAACTCTTGTTTTAGACAGGAATTTTAAAATGGTTGTTACATTGCATATCGTTAGTCTTCAAGTAGACAGTGTGATGAATTAAAGGATTAGGTGTAAGTGGTGGTTCATAACATTTCAACCAAATAATTTAGACTTTAGAAAAGTTGGGTTTCATGTTTTAAAATCCTTAGAAATAAAACATTCTGACATGTTAACATTTTAAATTTCATGTGGGTGAGCTCTTAACTATTGTTGCGATGTCCAGCATGTAAATGAGAATGTTTAAAAGTTCACATTACCTTTTCACGATATTGATAGTATTTTGTGTATGATTGTTTCTCTGGAATTGGGTCCCCAGGTTTCTTGCCAAACCCTGTGCTGCGCATGTTGACATTCAAGACAGTGGACCTCACAAAGCTCAACCCAATGCAATTTTAGAAAAAGTGTTTACATCCATTACTAAAGTAAGTGAGAAGTCAAATTGTTCTGCATTATTATTTTGCATACTAGTTCCTTGGGGCAATGCTGTGGTATAAAATGGTTTGGTATTCTTTTCTTATTGCTGAGTTGTTTTGGTATGGAAGAAGTATGTAAGCTTTTAATTATTTAAAATTAAGTTGGGCTAAATAATACTTTTATCTTTTAATTCACTCCTTTAATTCATTCTTTTGTTTTTGTTACTGTCTATTTCCTACCCTCTCTCAACCTCAGACTCATATTGTATCTGTATGTTGTAAGAGACCAATAAATATTTAATAACTAATTATTCTTAAACCAAAGATTTCTAGCTGCATTAGATTGAGGGGGAACAACAGGAAGTTTTTTGTGTAGGCTTCTTTCTGCTTATGTGGAACCTGCAAATACAGTCAGTGCTTCTTTTGCACATCTATAGTCTTTATACTGTTGATGCTATATATCATAGCTGGTGCTGCCCTATATCGATTTTGCTTAGTAGAGAAATATGATTTTTACCTGGTGCAACGTAAGACTTGAAACCCACCTCCACAGACACCCAAAAAACAAAAACCCCATATCTCTGCCTGAGCTTTACATCCAGATTTTGCAGGTAGTGTAATCACAATGATTTCCTTGGAGAAGTGTCTGTAATTGTGGAGAAAAGACTTCAGCAGTACTGAATATATAGGTAATCCTCGACTTACAATCATTAGTTTGATGCCTGCTCAAAGTTACAACAGCACTGAAAAAAGTGACTTATGACCATTTTTCATACTTACAACCATTGCAGCATTCCCATGATCATGTGATTAAAATTTGGATGCTTGGCAACTGGCTCATATTTATGAAGGTTGCCATGTCCCGGGTCATGTAATCACCTTTTGTGACCTTCTGACACACAAAGTCAATGAGAAAGCCATATATTCACTTTACAATTGTGTTACTAACGTAACTATTGCAGTGATTCACTTATTGTGGCAAGAAAGGTTATTAAATAGAGCAAAATTCACTTAACTGTCTCGCTTAGCAACAGAAATGTTGGGCTCAATTGTAATAAGTTGAGGATTGCCTGTACTTGAACATAGTTGTACACAGTTGTACAAGGACTTTGTTTCTCAGTCTGAGTATTTCCTCTGTTTGCCTTTCTGAGCAAAACATACAGTTCCAGCAGGTTGTAGACTGAAGGACAATTGGGCAGAAATGGGAAGAACCTATTTTAGAAATTTGGTAAGAAGCCAAAAAAAAAAAAAAGAGCTCTTTTTATATCTGTTTGATCATCTCCTAGTGTCCAGATGCAAGACGATTAGAAGGTTTGTCAAAACAACTAGATTGGGATGTCCGAAAAATCCAGCGCTGGTTTCGTCACCGGAGGAACCAGGATAAACCAAGCATCCTTACAAAGTTCTGTGAGAGCATGTAGGTTTGTGTAGAATTCAAATCTTAAGACTTTCAATTCTTTATTTTAAAAGTAAATATCAAATAGAATTTCAGACTTTAGAATTAGTAATGCATAATATAAAAATAGTATCTTTATAACATTTATACTAGTAGGGATACCTAATGTGATAACAGAAAGAACTGTTGAAGACACAATCTATATCTGGATCTCTTTCACATTATCCAAACTGTGTACATCTTAGTTAATGCTATCTCTTCTGAGTTATTCAGTAGAATTTACAGCTATAAAAGCATCTATCTATTTCTTTGCAGGATTTGTGTCTTTTATCAAGTTGCCTTTTACTGTCTGGGGTTATTTTCCTAAGCATTCACTTGACTTTTTTATAGACTCTTGTCTCTGTTCTTTTCTGTCCTACTTAAATTTATTTTCTCACTTTTTTAATGCATGGCTTGTATCACTATAGTATCTGAGCATTTTGCCTTCCTGCCTGCTACTTCTATGGTTTCTGCCTCTCTTCCTCAATGACTACTTCCCCAAGATATATACTATAGGTGAGTGGGACTCTTATTTGACCTCCAAATCTGTTTGATAAATAATAAGAATTTTCAAAAATTGAAGACATTTTGAATCTGAAATTTTGATTGGGCAAACATTTTCTCTTAGCATGAAGATAGATTTACTTTCTTATAATGTGTTTTTGGCTCTTATTAGATCAATATTTGTATGCCATATATTCTTGTTTTTTAATTCTAGGTGGAGGCTTACATTTTATTTAAGTATTTTTATATATGGACTCAGATTTCTTTGGTCGGTGAGTATGTTTGACATCTTTAAATTATGCTAAATGAAATGATAATAATTTAATAGCAGGAGTTGATGCTTGGTGTTTTTCCCTAGTGTTTTTATTTGGATGCTCAGTTTTTATTTAATTGTCTTAATAGAACTGGAAAAGTAGCTTTCAGTTATGCTTTGTCATAGAAATGCATTTATATTTTTTATTATAGAACCAGAAGGACTTGTTTGAGATTTGCAATATATTATTCCTTACAGATGTACAGCACTCAAACATATAAATTTCCCAGTGTCTTATATGAATGTATCTGCATGTAATCCGTTTATTAAAGCATTAGACTTACATATTGCTTTTTGGTGGATTAAAGAAAATGCTGAGATTAGATATAATTTATCGTAATTTATCATATCCCTTGGACTGCAAAGCGATCAAACCGGGAGATCAACCCTGACTGTTCTTTAGAAGGCCAGATCCTGAAGATGAAATTCAAATACTTTGGCCACCTAAGAAGGAAGGACTCACTGAAGAAGAGCCTAATGCTGGGAAAGATTGAGGGCAAAAGAAGAAAGAGATGACAGAGAATGAGGTTGTTGGATGGTGGCAGTAGGCGTGATCTTAAATGGACTCCAGCGGATGGTAGAGGACAGGAACGCCTGGAGGAACGTTGTCCATGGGCTTGCGATGGGTCGGACACGACTTCGCAACTAACAACGAATCATATAAATATATTGATGGGGTTTGATTATTTTAATGAATTTTAATATACGTTTAATTGTATTTTAATATATTTTTATCTGGTTTTGATTTTAATTGTTGTGAGCCACCCTCAATCCTATGGAGATAGGGCAGCATACAAATCAAATCAAATAAATAAATAAATATTAAAATTTGGTGAAACTGTCATTGCTCTCCAATTATGGGAGATGTCATACCTTTAAAATCTAATGTTTGTTGATAGGGCTGTATGGATAATTTAAAGGAAATAAGTAACTTGATATGTAAGTATAAGAAAACACTTTTAATCTCAGTTAAACTAAGAAATCAAAATATCTTTCTGAAGCAACCATTTAGATGTTAAAATCCTGCTGATAAGTGCGCTCCGTATTACTCCATTTTTCTTTTTATTGTAGTCACCCTGGTTTTGGGATACACGACAATGCTGGTATAATTATCCTTATCAGGTATCCATTTTCTTTAATAATATTTGTAGTAATGCTAATGTAGTAATGCTAATTTAATGTTTTTATATTGTTTTTATGATGTTGTAAACTGCTGTACTCACTTGATCATGAGATGGGTGGCATATAAATTAAATTAATACATAAATGCTGTTATAGGATAATTTAGTTTAGGTGCTGTGGAGTTTGTGCTGACTATAAATGTCATTTCCAACTTTTTTTTTTCCTAATAAAATTCTGAGCCAGCACTGTGTAATTGCAGCATTGATAGAGATACTGAACTTCATGATTGAAAAGATTTAACAAACCACCTATATTCCTTTGTAAGTCCTGTGGTTGCTGCTACTCTATTAAGTAGGATGTCATGAAGTAGTTACAATATACCATGATGCTTGGGCACATTAATTTGGACATATTTGATTTCAAAATACATATGGCTATTATATTAATCATTACAGTAAATCCTTGGCTTAATATATCTTTTTAATTACTTCATTTTTTTATTAATGAACTGTAACAACACCAAAAATAAAGGTAGAATCAGTGATTCACTATAGAATCAGTGATTCTATAGTGAAAAAGTGACATACATTATGGTGGTTAAACTGAGCATAAATGAAAAAGTAACTCCATATATGGTAGTCATCAGCTAAGAACCATTTGTTCAGTGACCGACAATATGATCCTGCTGAATAAGGAGACTAACAGCCATTGCTGCATCTTTACGATGATGTGATCAAAATTGGGGAGCTTGGCAACAGGGTGGCAATTGTGATGGATGACAGTGTTTTACGGACACACGTATGCCATTTGCAATCTTTACTGCTGATTTTTGATAAGTAGAGTCAAGAGAAATCGCAAATAATCGTAAATTAACTTTGACATTGCAAAGTTTAATAGCTTTCTGTGATTTGCTTAATAACTGCAACTGCTGCAACTGCTGCTGTAACTTGGCACTTTATGATTACATTTCTTTGTAATGGAGTTGCCAAGGACCATCTATAATGAAAGGAGGGGAAGGAGATCCATGTCATCTCAGCAGAAGATTAATTCAACCCTGAAATATATCTTTAAATCTAGACCATGTTGAAATTAATTGCTCCGTCTTCTAATTTTAGAAAAAATTAAAAAGTGGCAACAAATGCAGATTATTATTATTTTGAGGGGAGGGTTGTATTGTCACTGTAAGAAATTTGAGACCTCTTCAGCCACAGCTTCCTTTTGGTTTTGTGTTATGTTGTTATGTTATGTTATGTTATGTTATGTTATGTTATGTTATGTTATGTTATGTTATGTTATGTTATGTTATGTTATGTTATGTTATGTTATGTTATGTTATGTTATGTTATGTTATGTTATACACCTTTTGCACAATTATTTGGCAAGTGAGTATTTTGACCGTATGCATATTTTCTACTTCCAAGCTGTATAAACTTAAATGCTTAGTGCAGTGATGGCTAACCTTTTTGCCATCGTGTGCCAGGAGGGGGAGGGCAAAAATGGCCTTCCCCATCTTTCCGGAGGCCAGAAACTACCCAGTTACCAACTTCCGGACTCGAAGAGAGGCTCTGGAGGCTGGGGACAGCAAAAAACAGGCCTTCCGGTCCCATCAGAAGTTGGCAAATGGGCTATTTCTGGCCTCCGGGGTGGGTGGGTGGGAGGCCGTTTTAGTGGATTTAAGTAGATCAGGAGATGTGTATTTGTGTAATGAGGGAGGGTGCGTCCTAAGGAGATCAACATCCTATATCAAGGTGTGCATAATCATTAGGCAGCTTTTTTTCCTCAGGCGAAATGGGCTAAAGAAGAGATTTAACTGACTCTGAAAAATCAAAAATTGTAAAATGTCTTTCAGAGGGATGCAGCACTCTTGAAATTGCTAAGATATTTGGGCTTGATCACAGAACTATCAAACATTTTGTTGCAAATAGTCATCAGGGTCGCAAGAAATGTATTGAGAAAAAAAGACGCACCTTAACTGCCAAAGATTTGAGAAGAATCAAACATGAAGCAACCAAGAACCCATTATCCTCCTGTGCTGTCATATTTCAGAACTGCAACCTACCTGAAGTGCCCAGAAGTACAAGGTGTTCAGTGCTCAGAGACATGGCCAAGGTAAGGAAGGCTGGAATCCAACTACCACTGAACAAGACACATAAGTTGAAACGGCAAGACTGGGCAAAGAAATATCTGAAGACAGATTTTTCAAAGGTTTTATGGACTGATTTGATGAGACTGACTCTTGATGGACCAAATGGATCGGGCACAGAGCTCTACACAGAGCCAGCAAGGTGGAAGTGGGGTACTGGTATGGGCTGGTATTATGAAAGATGGATCTTTTTGGGATGGAGATGGACTCAAAATCAACTCCCAAACCTACTGCCAGTTTTTAGAAGACACTTGCTTCAAGCAGTGGTACAGGAAAAAGGCTTCATCTTTCAAGAAGACCGTGATTTTTATACAGGACAATGCTCCATTGTATGCATCAAAGTATCCACTGCGTGACTAGCCAGTAAAGGCCTTAAAGATGAAAGAATAATGACATGCCCCCCTTCCTTATCTGACCTGAACCCTATTGAGAATTTGTGAGCCCTTCTTAAACAGGAGGTGAAGGAAAACAGTACACCTCTCTGAACAGTGTCTGGAAGGCTGTGGTTGCTGCTGCACAAAAAGTTGATCATCAACAGATCAAGAAACTGACAGACTCCATGAATGGAAGGCTTATGACTGTTATTGAAAAGACGGGTGGCTATATTGGTCACTGATTATTATTTTTTTTGAACTGTCAGAAATGTTTATTTGTAAATTTTGAGTTGTTTGTTTATTATTCTCACTTTAACAGATGAAAATAAATGAGTGATAGAGGAAAATTTTCATTTTCATTTAGTTGCATAATAATTCTGCACACTAATAGTTGCCCAATAATTGTGCACACATAGATATTCTTCTAAGAAAGCCAAAGCATCACTTTTACTTTCTTAAATATTCAGGTTTGAGGTTTATTAACATTTTGGATTGACCGAGAGCACTGTAGTTGTTCAATAATAAAATTATGGTAATCCTCCAAAATACAGCTTGCCTAATAATTGCGCACATAGTGTGTTAACATGCTGCTGGAAAAATGCAGTAGTTAAAGATGTAAATGTGATGCTGAATTATCATATTTTTTGGACTATAAGATGCACCGAAGTATAAGACACACCAAGATTTCAAAGAGGTAAACAAGAGAAAAAAGTTTTTGCCCTCCCCGGCCCCCAGGAGAACTCTGCAGGTCTTCCAACCCCTCTTCACATCCCATTTTTCACAAAAACAGGGCCTGCAGAGGGTTTGTGAGGCCTACAGAGTGCTCCTGGGGGCTGGGGAGGGCAAAAACGCAGCACATGAGGGGTTTGGGAGGCCCAAAACAGGCCCATTTTTGCAAAAAATGGCTTAACTACTGGACCAATCTATATTGGATGAGCCATGTAAATAAGATAATTTTTCTGTTTTTCAGCCCATAACATCTGACATTTATTACTATTATGTCATCGAACTGGCTTATTACTCGTCTCTTATGTATTCACAGTTTACTGATATTAAGCGAAAGGTAAGAAACAAGTTTTTTTCTAAGCACCTATAGGAATCCTTTTTAGTTAGTTGGGTTGAAAAATAATAATAGAAATGACCATAATAATAGAAATACAACTGTTTGTCCTTGATTACATGCTATAGCAGATTACACCACAATTCAGATGGTTAAAATATCTCAATTTGGCAAAAGCAATAATTCTAACAGTTATATCTGGAGTATTTAGCTGTAGCATTAAATAAATTGCTTAACTGTTTTTCAGAAAAATGTTTGCTACCATAGATATTTTAATTTTTTTTAAAAAAAATATTCAGTAAGTTTAAATCAGTGAGGTGGATTTAAGAAGAATGTTGTAGGATTGGTGTTTCTCATTCTTTAGCATTACTAAAATTGTAAGGGTTGTGAGCAGCCTTCCTTCTTCAGAAGGAATTTCTAATGTTGGACGCTTATTTCAGGACAAATTTATGGAAGGCTATCCAACATTCATACAAACTCCACAAACAAGATTGGTGGGCTCTTAAAGGAAGAACAATAGAACTGCTCTTCCACCGGAGGTTTTCTCCCATAAAATGAAATGCTACCCTCTTCAAACTAACTGCCTTGATAAAGAGAAAATAATTATATTCTGGGATTAGGATTGTTTTCTGACTCCTTGCAGCAAACTATTTTTGTTTTCAGTGAAATGCATAGATAATTTGGGTAGTATTGATAGTCTTGAATCTTAAGTTTCATTTAGATTTTATGCGTTGTATACGCTTTTGTGTGAGCATATACATCAATTGATTAGTGATGAAGTTATCTTAACTGCATTTGTCAATCTGCAGGGATCATAATATAATAAGCAATAAGAAGCCATCCATCCCAGTGGGTCTCTGCAGGTCTTGGGCCTGCTTCCTACTCTATGAGGTCCCACACCTTCATCCCCTCCCCACACAGATCAGTCACTTATCTTTTCTGTAGAACCTGCCCCAGGCACCTTAAACAATATGTTTTCATTGTGTCTATTTCAGATGGATGGAGCAAAATCCTATGAGGTCGATTTTATAATTAAAATTAAACTGTTATTGTTGTTGAATTTTTTAAAATTTTTTAAAAACATAAACATAAAATACATCTTTTCGAAACGAAGCATTGATCCGGTCATAAATTGGTACAATTACTAACAAATCTCAATTTTCAACTAACACAATTTAGTAATTTTACTCAAATTATCAATTTGAGTAAATTATTATTTATTCAATTATTTCCCTAACTTCTGTCTATTTGACAATGCCGTTTTCCCAAAAACCCGTTACTTAAATCTTTAAATCCTAACCAAATATCATTTCATTTTTCTTTTTTCTTTTTGCTTAGATGAATGTATTTTAAAAATATAGATCATTATAATTATTATAAGAATTTAAACAATATTTTAACTATTACTCCCAATATACTCATCTTCATTGCTGTTTATCCCAACATAATCATCCTAATTTTAATTAAATCCCAACATAATCATTTTATTTTTACCGCTAATCCCAGCAAAATCATCTGTATTTTAACTGTTGAACCCAGCATAATCATTCCATTTTTATTGTTAATCGCAGCATAATCCTCCTTGTTTTTGCTGTCATACCCAGCATAATCATCTTAATTTTACTGTTAAATCCAGCATAATCATTTTTATTTTGCTGTTAATCCCAGCATAATCATCTTAATTTTACTGTTAATCCCAACATATTCATTTTGGCCAAAGAGGTTGTAGAAAAAAATGCTCTTAAAAGTTAAAAAAAAAAGTTGGCCATGCCCACCCAGTTACATTAACACCTCCACCCCACCCCACCCCAAGCCATGCCCACAGAACCGGTAGTAACAAATTTTACATTTCACCACTGGTCAAGACCTCACTGAGAAGGAAACAGTATAGTTTCTTAAAAGCATAATGGAGTAAATGAAGATTTGAAAACCAGCTCTCGGTAATTAGTCTTAACTTGAAAGTATATTTTTGTGCCATCCAGCAATTAGCATGCCATAAACCTTTTCCAAACTTGGGTTATTCTGAATGCTTCTTTTTGTCAGAGTACATTAATTCCTTGATCATTATAGCTATTTCTATCCTGTTTCCTTTAAATTCAGGATTTCTTCATGATGTTTGTCCATCATGTTGCTGCTGGTGGACTCATTATCTTCTCTTACATAAACCACATGGTGCGAATAGGTACTTTGGTCCTATGTCTCCATGATTCAGCAGATATATTATTAGAAGTGAGTACTCTAGGTTTTATTATTTAATACTATAATTCAGTCTACAGTATTGATTTCCTTATCATTAATTTTTATGGGATTTTTTCCCCTCACACACACAAAAAAAGAGTTTAAAACAATGTGTTATACTATGTATACATAGCATGGTGATTTGTAAGTAGTCCATTTAAGACAGCTTTTTCTTTAAACCAGCATCCTTTAGAAATCATTTGTGAATGGCCTAGTGGTTAAGGCATCAGGCTAGAAAACTGGAGATCATGAGTTCAAGTGCTACTTTAGCCATGAAGGCCAGCTGGGTGATTGTTCTGTCCCCCCACACACACACGCATGCGCACACACACATGCACACACACAAACAGACAGCCAGGAGTTAATGAATCACACAGTCAGGAATTCTTTTAAGATAACAGGCTTGGCAGTAAAAACATAAACTGCCTGCCAAGAGATTTTACTCACTAAGGGAGGTTTTTTCTTCTCAATCCGCTATATCAAATTAAGTCCACAAAGCAAAGAATTGTCCAAATCCAGTCCAAAGGAATCCAAAAAGAGCGTCTAACAGGGTTCTAGAAACACGACTTCCAAGCTTTTCAATTTGTCCGTCACAAGGCCTGAATAGCCGATACACCCTCTTTTATCCCTTGTGGGGTGTGATCCAGTGACTCAGCTCAATCTCTGGCCTGCCCACGCCTCTTTCTCTGCTGTGCACGCTTATCCTTCCGACGCTGTCGGGGATCCAGCCAAAACTCATCCCCGTTGCTCTCTATCTGTGGCTGCTCCAAAGTGCCTTGCTCCTGGCATATCTCTTGGCCTTCGGAGGACACCTGAGGCATTGCCAGAGAGGAGGGTCCTGGAGAGGGAGGCCTTGCCAAATCCTCTCCTTCACCTTCTGAGTCCTCGCCCTCTGATAAGACTGGCTCGGAGGTCGGAGTCACAATAGTGACCTTGGGCCAGTCACTCTCTCTCAGTCCAACCCATCTCACAGGGTGGTTGTTATGGGGAAAATAGGAGGAAGATATGTTGGATATGTTCATCGCTTTGGATTGTTTGTAAAAAGAATAAAGGTGGGATACAAATAGATAATCATCTAAACATACTTGGATGACCCTTCACCGAAGGGTCTATTAATGGCAAACACTTCGATACATAAGGAGCATTTGTTTGGAATATATACTGTCACTACAGGTAGTCCTCATTTAGCCACTGCTTCATTTAACAGCTGTTTGCAGTGATGAAAAGGCAATTTGATAACCAGTCCTCGCATTTATAGCCTTTGCAGGTCTGTAAAGCCAAAGAAAGCTGAATTAAATGATAAGCACAGTCTTGCTTTCACTTAATGACCAAGTTGCCAGTCCCAATTATGTTTCCTAAACAAGGTTTGCCTGTACTAGTAACTAATGCTGACTGATATTACTGGATAATACCAGACCTGAAACTTCTCAATTTGAGAGGGTGTTATTTGAGGGATATTGATCTTTGTCATAGTTGTTTTCTATTCTGAACTTGTATTTTGAAAATAAAGAATATTGGGCTATTTTATGTATTTTTTTCTGAAGAAAATCAGATTCACAGTTACTTTTTCTCTTTTTATAAAAAAAGATACCCAGTTAGTAGAATCTGTTTTTCTAGATGATAATTTTGTTAGATGAGCAGCTAGACTTGTTTTAATATTTTCTGTTTTTCCAAGCTTGCAAAATTGTTCAACTATGCGAAGTATCAGCGACTCTGTGATGCCACCTTTGTATTATTTGGTGTGGTGTTTCTTATTACCCGCTTGGGGATTTTTCCTATTTGGTAAGTATGATGAGGGACACCCTGCTGTAAATTATATACATTGGAAAGTTCCAGGAAGTAGTTCGGTGGAGACTTAATAGTGCAGTGTTCTCAGAGGTAGAAATAGTATACAGGTAATTTAATTATATCATTTTTATTTGTGAAATGTAACAAACAGAAAAATATGTCAATAATGGTTCAATTAAAATTATACTTAATGATTCTGAAAATAAACTAAATTTTAAGGGAAAATATATAAAAATCCAAAAAATATTCATAAAATTAGTCCAATAATACTAAATCAAAGCTGTATAGAAAGTTGTCTTCTCAGTTTTCAAATATAAAAACATTTTAGACATTAATCAAGAATACATCTCTTAACTTCAGACTTTAACATCAGTGTAAAATTCTTTCCATCTAAATATGATAATTTATTGAACCCTGGATTCAGTGATAAATCCAAACGCTGAATTTTGTTATTTTGGAGCATAATTCAGCATCACATATATAACTACTATATCGCCCCCCTCCCCGGGGGTTTATTGTACATACATGCAGGCAAACATACATTTATTTAGGACCAGAAGAGAGTCATGGAAGAACATGGCCAAATCATGTGGATCAAAAGTTGTCAAATATCTTATAGAGCCAAAACAGAAACTCACTTTAAAAAAAAAAATTTGAGGTGTCCAATAAACACAAAGTTTTCTGAGAAATTGATTTTAAGTCTTAGTAACAAGAAGTCCTATTTTACATTTTTTAAAACTGAAACCCATTGATTTTGGAACTAAATATTCCAATTCCTTATTCCACATATCATAAACGTTACTAATATTATCTTTTCATCATTTACAGAAAATTATAATAGCTTTATACTACTACCCAGGGTCATGTGGGATCAGTGAAGGTTACTAATTCCTGAATTAATTGAATACGGTTGTTGACTTCTTCCTGATTTTTTACTGTATTGTTTTCAAGAATCCCACTTGGCCTTGATTAATTCTTACAGGAATCTCTTATAATTTATGAGCCAAAGGTAAAATGACACATTTTTCCTTATGAGGCCTTGCTATGAATCATCTCAGGCAGCAGAATCTCTCCAGAAGGCCTGATGAGACTTTTCCTCTTTTATCAGTTGTCCAGTCTCATTGGTTTTGTAGTTTCATGCTTATCCTAAAGTTCAGTGATGCTTATGTTGCTGGGATATCATTCTGAGTAAAAAGAGTCAGGAAAATGGCCAGTAAGTTTTGGAACTTGGTAGTAGCTCCAGTACATTTTCTGGTAAAAAAGAAAATTAGTGCCTTCTGTGAATTTAACAAATAACTAAATCCTTGATGATTATGAGCTCATCAATAGATATAGAATCCATGGGCCCTTAGTTGACCCCATGAGACAGATGTTTCAGTTACTGATCTGATGGATTTTATATTGATTATAGCTAAAATGATAGTCACTTATCAGATTTTAGAAGATGAATGTGTACTTTTGTCCTTGTTCTTAGTAATAGTTTTACAGATAATTCTCAACTTATGACGATTCATTCAGCGACCATTCAAAATTATGAAGGTGCTAATGAAAGGACCTATGACATCTGCCCAAAGATCATATGAACAAGATTCTGATCCTTGGCAATCTGCCCACTTTTACAACTGACTATAGGCATGATCTAGCAATTCCCCATCTACACCCCCCCCCCCAAAACCTATACCACTGGGTGGCTATAGGCCTTGGGCTTGTTTCCTATCCTGCTGGGTCCCATGCTCTCCTCCCCATCCACCCCCATCATGGCTCAGTCCACTTACTTTTTCCATAGATCTTTGGGAAGCAGTTAATCTGCCTCTGGATACAGTACAGAGGCTGCATGCCACTGTCTTAGAAACAGGCACTATTTAGGGAATGAATTGTGGCCACACTTGAAATGGTGCCCTCCATATTATATAAGAACAGCAATGTATGAACTGGGGCAGTGCTGAATTCTGGGCCTGGACCTGTACTAGGCCTCCCAGGAACTCTCCCAAGGCACCCCATGCTCCATTGAATAATATTTGCTACTCAAGAATAATGCTGATCTGAGGAGTAATTAAATTTACATGTGGATAGATCCAAATTGATTTAGTTATTGTTGGTGTTACTTTTTTTTTAAATATACAAACAAACATAAATACATTAAGACAACATACAAAACAAACAGACATCAATTCAGTCCCATGACTGACTCTTACAGTTACTACATCTGTAGATTATTTTTCCAATTCTCTCATCTTTCTCCATTCGTATCTATCTATGTGTTTACATATTTGTATATAGGACATTTTAGTTCCTTCTTTGTTTAATTCTATACATTCCTATTGAATAGTCAAAAGTTGTTTTTATATTCCTATTTTTCCCTCCAGCCAGCTGTACCAGCTTTGCCACACTAAATAATAATCAGTATCGTCTTTCTCTTGTAGTTCTTTTGTGAGCTTGTCCATTTCTGCGCATTCAGTAATTTTGGCGATTAGTTTGTCTCTGTTGGTAACTGCTCAGATTTCCAATTTCGGGCAAAGAGTATATGCGCTGCTGTGAGGATATGGATAATCAGATATTTTATTTCTTTGGTGTATTGTGCTGTGATTATTCCCAATAGGAAAATTTCCGGCTTCATTTCCAATTTTTGTTTTGTAATTTCTTCAATCATTATCTTAATTTCTTGCCAGTATTGTTTTGCCTTTCGGCATGACCACCAGAGATGATAGTATGTCCCTTTCTGTGATTTACATTTCCCACACATTGGAGACGTATTTGGGAACATCTTGGCCAGGCGTACTGGTGGGAGGTGCCATAGTTACTTTTTAGTTTTGATCCTCAAGGTGGTGAACATACCTGCCTCCTATTTAGATCAGGATAGATGAGAACTCCTCAGGCAAGAAAGTTGCAATGAATCCTTGAAGAGCTGCTTTGTGCCCAAGATAGTTACATTTTAGTTTGAAGAGAAGTATGCCTTCAATATTCAGTTCTGATGATAAGCTTCTCACTGAGTTTAAAAAGGAGTGCCCTGAGATTCTGTTGCTTTGTTAATTTTCTTGGAACTCTAGTATTTGCAAATAAGGACTACTTGTTTTTTTTTACTATGTGTGCCAATCTTAATGATTAGGCTGTATTATTTGCTATATCACTTAGCAAGCCATTAGCGGATGGTAGGAAAGTCAATTTTTAACAATTTTAGCCTTATTTTAATCCCCTGGTTTCCTAATGGAGTCCATTTCTCTTAGTTTACACTGGGAAGTAGCTCTGCTATTCCTTTCCTATGTATTTTGCAATACCATATTGTACTTCTTAGATTGCAAAGAATGAGCTAATGTTTCCCTCTCCTGGCAAAGAGGTCTGTCCTCAAAAAAAATCAACGTAGCTAATGAAGACTGGCAGGAGAGGAGCTGCCAAGTCTCATGAGCTCCCTCTACAAAAGTAAGCTTTTCATTAGCTTTCTTTTCAACTTTCTCTGTGGCTCTCTTTGAAGCTATCTGGGCAGCGAAAAGCCTATTATAGGTTGATCATGCATTTTTATTTATTTATTTATTTGAAAGATTTGTATAGTCACCTATCTTAAACAACTTTTCTTGTTTGATTTCTAGGATACTGAATACTACTATGTTTGAAAGCTGGGAAATAATTGGCCCCTACCCATCCTGGTGGTTATTCAATAGCCTTCTCTTAACAGTACAAGTATTACATATTATCTGGTCCTACTTCATCATTCGCATTGCCTACAAAGCTATGGCACGAGGAAAGGTATGCATGACTAATTTCATTACTTCACAATATCTTTTGAGTCGATCACTCTGAAGAAAGAGGGTTGCCACTTTCCATCCTAAATTATACTGTAATGCATACATTAGTTACATACTATACTGTAATACTCAGCAAAGATTATTTCAGACAAACTTGACTCTAGTAAATACTTAGGCTAATTAATGTTGTTTTCTTGGCAACACAATGGAAATGGTCTACCACAGCTTTCTTCCTTTTTTTCTTTCAACTTCCCATATTAGCCTCTAGCCTTTAGCATTGAGATTTCTTGATAGTCTTTCATCCAAGTGTAAACAAGGTTCAACCCTGCTTAGGGCTTGTATGTTTATTTGTTTTTTGAGATCATCAAGGTCAGCTAGATTTTGTCATCTAGACTACTTTGCAGATCAGATCAGTTTTTCATGCCATTAAGTCATGTATGTAGGACTCAAGTTTATTAAAAATACCTGGTTTTTCACAGGTCTTTATTGTACTGGGAAAGGAAATGGGGGCAGGAAAGGTAGAAATAAGTGGTTGTCAAGGGTATGACAGTGGGGAAGAATTCCTCATGGATTAATTTATTATGAAATATAAATAACATATACAATTTATAGGTACTTGCTTATTAAACTATTTCACTCTGGAAGTATTGAGAAATTCATTTTTTAAAAATAATCTGGAATTGAATCAGCTGCCCTCCAAACATTGTGTAAAAGAATAACTGGTGATATTTTTATTCCTATTCTGGGCCAAGCCCACCAGATACAGGCTATGGCCAGCTTCATGTGAAGGGGGATGAGACTCCTTCAGCTATCCCTGAACTTCTTGCTACATTCTCTTGGTTCCACTTTTTGAAATGCAATCCTAGTGGTCACTCCTTGAACAGGGAAAGATGCACTTCTGCTTGTGTGCTTAGAGGTCTGTGTAAAGTTGAATTAATGTAAGGCAAGCTTATGTAATTGGAGTACCTGATAGAACAAGTTGCACTGATAGAAAGAGAGTTACAAACCTATGCTGGGTTATGTGAGTAATTGAAGCTATGTCTTTTACTTGGAAACAATGCTTATCTATTTCCCCTTCCCTTTTGGATTCTTACATATTTTCAAACCAAGCTTTTAAAATAATAATTATGAAAAACAAGCTCCCAAGGTATCAAATATTGTGAAATCATACATGGGACGACATCATGTAGAGCTGTGGTGGCGAAATGGTTAGAATGCAGTATTGCACGCTAATTTACTGCTCACTCCAGGAGTTTGATCCTGACCAGCTCAAAGTTGACTCAAACTTCCATCCTTCCGAGGTTGGTAAAATGGGGACCCAGATTGTTGGAGGCGATATGCTGACTCTGTAAACAGCATAGAGAGGGCTGTAAAGCACTGTGAAGCGGTATACAAGTCTAAGTGCTATTGCTATCATGCCAAATGACTGCCATGATCTAATTTTTAAAAAATGGTGATTACATGGCAAAAATGTCCTAAATTCAGATTTTATACTGTCAGGGGAGAGGAGGCGACTCTCACTGAAAAGTCACAATGCATGTTTATCTTTTGTGAAGTTTTTGCTCTAATATAAAAAGAATTATTCCAGATTAATTATTCTCTTTCATGCTTCTAATTATTAAAAAATGAAGAGATTTAGAGTTAATCTGAAAATATGTACTTGCTGATGAGACATGGTTAGGACCATAACTGCTAGTGTACAAGTAAAAGAAAATATTTTTCAAAAGCTTTCACGAGAAGAGAGAAATATTATCTCAGTAATAATCACAGTGCAGTTTATTGAAGCATTATATAAGAACCACTTATGCAAAAATTACATTTCACAGTTCAAGATAATCTCTCAGGAATATGTGCCTTGAGAATATCTAAATCACACTTTGTTTACATCTGAATACAAGAGGGAAATAAAGTTTCAGATAAACAAACCAAAATATTTTGCTACTGAACCCTTCTTCCTTTGTATAGTGACTATTTCAGGTCTGTGTCTGCAGTGTTGCTGTTAAAAATGAGATTCTTGAAATCTGTAAAATTGCTTGCTTTGGGCTCCTTGAGACAATGTAGTTTTACTTCTTTTCTCCTGAGATCAATAAGTGAGAACAGGGACAATGGGGTTTTGTACATCAAGTCTCCTGAGGTGGTTTAGCTATACATGCCGTAAAAAAAGCTTTAAGCATCTGATGTAATGTAGGAGAGGGATTTTTTGTAATGTAGGAAAGGGATTATACAATTTACAATCATTGAATTCATCATTAAATACAGGAATCTAAATGATTTATGATTAGAGTATTGAACTGGAGTCTCAGAAACCAATATTTTTTACATACATATAATTCTATTCCAGTATTATTCATTTATTTTTCAAAAGAACATTTTTTTAATGTATGGATGATCTTTCCTGTACTGTTTATTCAAATTATCCTCATTTTCTGTTTGTATCTTCCTATTTTGTTTTCTCTAATTTTATTTCATTGTTACTAATTTAAAAGCGTATGTATGTATTTCTGCTGAATGGCTACAAATAATTTCCAAGTTGGGGGGCTGGGGGTCTCTTCTCTTTGGTTTTTTCTCCTGACCAGGTTCCTAGTCAGGAATGGACTCTTCCCTGTAATCTCCATCCTCTCTCATTCCTTTTCTCTGTACCAGACTGAAGTTGTATCTCTTCTTTTTTATGTAAGTGTCATCTCCGTTACAATTGTAAGGGAAAGAGGGAGGGCTGTCCTTTCCCCCCTTCATGGGCTTTAAATTCTATCATCCCAAATTTAAATCTCAGATCTGCCTAATGTCAAGTGGAAACTGCTTCACACATCTCTTTTAAATTGTTATATTCTGAAAGCTGTTTGCAGGAAAATCAAAGCTTAGACTAGGAAGTTATAATCTTCAGTATTATTCATCTCTGTAACCACTATTCATTTTAAAGTTATTTTTTATTTAATAATTTTTTTCTTTTTAAAGTAAATTAGGAAGGCCAGACACAATAAAATGTTAAAATATTTTATTTTAGATCACATAAGCTTTATGATGAAAAATTACAATGTGCAAAATATAAAATCCTGGTCATCTCATTGCTTCTCAAAATAATACTTTTGCTCATCTTGGGAAAGTTAAGATGATATTTTACCAAATAGGTGTTGTATAGGGTCCACAATTCCAAGTCTCCTGATGATATAAGGAAGTGAGGGAACCTGTCATGTTGCCCTAAGCACGTAGGACCAAGGGAACATGGTATTTAAAAGTTAAAATTGGGCCAGCTATAATTGGAATTGGCACGGAAATCCAGAATATAAGTGCTTTTTAAAGCATTTCCCAATAGTTTTCTTACAGCTGCTTCAGGAAAACAATACTCATAAATTAAGAATAGATCATAACCTTTTTCTGTTTTCTCTTGTGCAAGAAATGTCAGGCAAGAGTAGGATATTTACAGCTGTAAAAAGTAGTTCTCTCCAATTGGCCTTAGCAATCATTAACTTGCCACTAGTATGGCCTTATTCTGATTTTTATGTGCCTTGCTTAGGCTGTTCAAAGTGCATACACCTGGCTGAGAGTAATCAGGGGTGAGGCTAGTCTGAACACATCCTACCCTTCTTAGCCTTGCTAAATCAGAGGTATACATGCCCTTGGCAAGTGTTCAAATGATAATATAAAATCATTGTTGGCTCTTTAGGATCTTAGCAGTTCAGCCTTGCTTATTAATCTCAATTAATGTTTTTCCTTTTCTTTCAGTAGTAATATATTGCCACTTTGTAGCAAGCCAAACTGCTAAACCTTTGAGGTAATTCTGATTCTTTCCCTCTTTCAGTCAAAATAAGATGTTGATAGGCATTCCAGTATCAGTTAGTCAACTGGGCCATTTCTGCTAATGTCAAAACCTTCCTCATCCATTCATGCACTAGTAATTACAAAATTCAAAGTTATGGCAATAATTACTTTTGCTGTTACTGTAGTTTCTAATAAAACATTTTCAGTCAACTTCTTGTTTACTGAAGTGATGTAACTGTAACAGTGCAATAGAATCACTTCTGAATTACTGTACTGGGAAACATTACTATATTTAGATCAGTTTGAGTGATTTGGAATGTAAAGCCCGTTTCCTCCAATGTTTGATACAACTGACATAATTTTGTTATCAGGTTATATTTTCTTACATTGTATGGTACCATTCTCAATGGGGACCGTCAAAATTCATTTATAGAAGATGATATTCAGGAAAATAAATAGCATGCATAATGTTCCTGTGTATGTATTCTATTCAGGATGCTTCCATTTCAGTTTAGATGTCTCCTTTGATCTCTTTATTGTGATTGTCTTTAATATGTCAAAATATTGCTGCATTATAGTTTATCTTAACTATCTCAGTTATTCACATTTTTGCAATTTCTTTGAGATAAAGTAATTATTAAAGTGACAGTGAGAATTAGAAGGAGAGACAACTTCATCACCAAGATCAGACAGGAGCTGATCTTGCTAAATATATCCTATCATGAAATTATTTTCAGATTTATGAATTTGACAGCTGTGAATTTATTGCAGAATATTTCTGTTCAACTTTAAATTAAATTTGGTGGATATGTTCAGTTCTTTTTCCTTTCCCTATTTAATGCATTCAGTTGATTCTGAACTGATCATATATACCTGATAAAAAATTGTACTCCAAGGATAATATAAATATAATAAGTATAGAAATACCATCAGATACTTTTCTGTAGTTCTAGGCTGTCTTTAACAAATTCTTCAACTATTAATTATTCTACAACTACTTGCTTCTTTTGTATTGCAAGTTGAGATGTGTTCTCTGTTTCAGGCCAGTCCTTTCTCATTTGTTTTGTATCTGATTATTTTGTAGCAACATTGTCTGCGGTCCCCATGACTATTTCATTGATTTTTGCTTAATATAAAAATGGGAAAAGATAAAAGTGTAAGGAGATGGGCTATTTTTTCCAATACTTTGTTTGAATACCTTACGGTGAATGAGAGGAGTTCAATTCAGAATAATGGTTGGGAATTACCTATCTTCTCTTATGATACTGCTTTTTTTCCAAGATAAATTATGGAGGATCCTCTCTGTCATCTGAGATATTTTGTCAGGCAGGTTATGGAACACCATATCTTAGGCAGATCAATCAGACTTCTTTAATCTTACTATCATCAGCTATTTGAAAGATACTTTAAATATTCTTTAAAACATTAAATCTATTTAGATTTTAAGGCTATTTTTTATTAGTAGTACATTTATTAGTAGTATATTAAGATTTTGATTGTTATCTATTTTGTCCTTGAAAGAGAAAAGGCCAAAAAAAAAGTTATTAAAATGTATTCCTGTACAGAATATAATATATAATTAATGCTATCTGCTGTTCACTATAACTGAATGATCTAAAACTAGAATGGATGTTGTCTTACCTGAACGTCCCTTTTCTGGGCGCTGCGTACACTATCCATGCATGGGCTAATCCTTCAGCCTTTGGCAAACAACTGAGAGTGACTTTAAAAGAAACTTCTCTTTCCCGGCCCCTAACCACGCCCCCCAATCCCATGATTCCCCAGTCTGAACAAAGGTGAACAAACGACTACCGTTGTCGAGTAAAAATAACATAACTTTATTAACAACCAACTTTAATAGAACATGGGCTAAAACGCCCCAGCAGGCAGCCGTAATTAGGGGAAGGAATGGATAGTGTACGCAGTGCCCAGAAGAGGGACGTTCAGGTAAGACAATGTCCATTTTCCTGTGCGCTGCTCCCACTATCCATGCATGGGATATACCCAAGCTTAAACTCTACAGGTGGGAGGCTGACTGCCTCTGGTGTCCTCAGCCAGGACTCGTTGAACTCGTTGAACTCTGCGACTAAAGGATGCCTCAGCTGAATCATAGGCATCTATCCTGTAGTGGCGAATGAACGGTGACAATGATGACCAGGTGGCCGCTCTGCAAATGTCTGCTACTGACGCCTGTGTGGCCCAGGCTGCCGTGGTGCCCGCGCTGTGAATAGAGTGGGATAAAATCCCGCCCGGCCTCTGTCTTGAGTTCAGGTCATAGGCCAGGGCGATGCAGGCTTTAATCCATCTGCTGACCGTTGAGGCTGAGATCTTCTGGCCCATGGAAGCCGGGCTGAATGACACCAGGAGAACTTCCGTGCAGTGAAAGGAAGTAGTCCTGTGAATGTACTGGCGTAGAGCGCGACGCACGTCGAGGGTGTGCCATCGTTTCTCCCTGTCCCCTCACGGTGAAGGGCAGAAGTCCGGAAGGATGAGTTCCTGCACCCCGTGAAACCAGGAGTTCACCTTTGGTATGAATGCCGGGTCAAGGCATTGTATCACCATGGAGTCTCTGAAGATGCACAGGTCCTTGTGTACGAAAAGTGCCACTAATTCAGAGACTCTCCTAGACGAAGTGATTGCTAGGAGAAAGGTAACCTTAAAGGACAAATATTTGAGTGCGACTGAGTCCAATGGCTCGAATGGGGGACCGGTCAAGGCCCGCAAGACAAGAGGCAAGTCCCATGAGGGGTATCGGTGTACCGTGGAAAGGTGCAGATTCGTGGCCTCATGAAGGAACCCCTTGATAAGCGGGTGGTGCGCCAGTGACTGGTATGGTGCACAAGAAATGACTGTAGACAAGGCCGCTGCCTGGCATCTCAGGGTAGCTGATGCTAGTCCCTTATCTAGCCCTTCCTGTAAGAACACCAGGATGTCTCTTATTGTGGCTGTCGTGGGGTCGACATGATGGTTTGACGCCCAGAGACAGAATGCCCTCCACGAAGCCTTGTAAATGCGAGAGGTCGATGGTTTTCTAGCTGCCTGGATGGTACTGATGACGGTGCCCGGCAAGTTGTCTTTCATTAGGATGACCCTCTCAAGTGTCAGATGGCTAATTGGAGCCACTGAGGCTCTGGGTGAGAAACTGCTCCCTGTCGCAGAACAACCTAGTGGGATCACCCACAGCTGGTCCACCGAGAGTGTCACTAGATCGGTGTACCACAGCCTTCTGGGCCAGTTTGGAGACACCAGGAGTAAGTTGGCTTTTTCTAGCAGTAGCTTCCTGATGAGCTGCGGGAGTAGTGGGATCGGTGGGAAGGCATACAATAGGCCGGCCGGCCATTTGCAGTGAAGGGTGTCATGATTCTCCGCCTGAGGGGTTGGGTAGCGAGACACAAAGCGGGATAACTGCGTGTTGTCGGGAGTTGCAAAAAGGTCCACTTCTGGAGACCCGAAGCGGAGGGTGAGTTCCTGGAATAGGCTGGGGTGGAGTTGCCATTCCGCCTGGTCTATCATTTCTCAACTGAGCCAGTCCGCTCTGACATTGGTCTCCCCCGAAATGTGGTCTGCCTTGATTGACAGGAGGTGCTTTTCCACCCACTCAAAACAGGGCTTCTGACTCTAACATAAGGCGAGATTTTGTGCCCCCCCCCTCTGTTTACATGCGCCTTGGCCAAGATGTTGTCCGTCAGGATCAACACATGTTGACCTTGGACTGTGGCTTGAAAATCGCGTAGAGCCAGCCTGATCGCCCTTAGCTCCAGCAGGTTGATGCTGTTGAGCTGTTCGCGATGGGACCACTGGCCTTATGCCACTAGATTGTGAAGGTGCGCTCCCCACCTACGCAGGCTCGCATCAATGGTAAGGACCAGCCTGTCTGGTTCTAGAAAGTCGGAGCCCTTGAGGAGAGATGGACTTGTCCACCACGTGAGAGAGAGTCGGACTTGGGTGTTGAGGCTCACTTCACGCTTCGAATTGGCTTTCCCTGCTCGCTGGAAGGGGAGGAGAAACCATTGGAGCGCCCTCGAGTGTCTGCGTGCCCACGGTACGATACCGAAGCAAGAGACCATCTTCCTGAGGAGTCTTGACAGTTAGAGTAATGGTACCCTCCTCTTTGCCATTATCTGCTGGACCAGGACTTGAATGCTCTGAACCCTGTCCAGGGACAGAAAAATCTGCCCCTTGACAGAGTCTATTACTGCCCCCAAGTGGAGAATTTGGGTGGAGGGTTGGAAATGGCTCTCCTCGAAGTTGATCAAGAAGCCGTGGGTTTGGAATGCTTCCAAGACCAGTTCCATGTCCCTGACTGCCTGGTTCTGCGATGTTGAGAGGACCAGAATGTCGTACAAATAGCAGAGGACCCTCATCAGAATGGCCCGAAGTCTGGCTGCCACCACCGCTACCAATTTGGTGAAGGTGCGGGGAGCCGAAGATAGGCCGAAGGGCATTGCTCGGTATTGAAAGTGTTGCCCCGCATATTCGAACCTCAGGTACCGACGGTGATCTGGATGGATCGGCATATGTAGGTAGGCTTCTCGTAGGTCCACTGACTGAAGGAGGTCCCCTTGTCTCACTCCCGCCAGGATTGACCTGAGAGAGTGTATCTTGAACCTGCGGTATTGCACTGACTGGTTCAGTTGCTTCAGATTCAGGATTCCCCTCCAACCTCCAGAGTTCTTGGGGACAAGGAAGAGACTTGAGTAAAACCCCACCTGTGTTGGTTAGGAGCACTGGTTCTATGGCCTTGACTTCCAAGAGATGAGCAATCTCCTGTGACATTAGCCCTTGGCGCTCTAAGGACTGTGGGATTGCAGCACTGGATGAAGCGACATGGAGGTGGCCCCGAGAATTCAATATATAGCGCTGATGAAGTCGTGCGCCTTACCCATGAGTCCGACATTGATCGGGCCCGTTGTTGGCAGAATAGGAGAAGCCTTCCTCCTATAGGGCCCCTGGATCTGGAGTCACTTTCCCCTTCTGATGGCCTTAGAACCAACTCCGCGGAACGGACGCCTGGACTGCTGGTTCCGGCCTCTGTCTCGGAACTGTTGTCTATCCTGAAATCTCTCACCTCCTTGGTATTAGGAACGGTGAAAGGAGGGCCCCCTGGACCCTGCGTTGTGACGAAAGGGCTGCTGATATGGGCAGGGTGTATATCTGCACTCGTGTCGACGGAGAGACGACGGGAGGACTTTCCCTTTGTCTTTGTCTTTGTCTTTGTCTTTGACCAGGACGGGTTCTAGTGCTGCCCCAAATAAGTTTGGAGCTTTGTACGGAGCTGCGGCCATCTTCCACTTGGCTTTGAGCTCGGCCTTCCAAGGCCGTAGGCAGAAAAGTCTCTTGGCTGTGACAGTGGAGGCTAAGGATCTCGATGCAAACTTTGCCGAGTTTAGGGACATGTCTGCAGCATACTCGGTGGCAGCGATTATTTTATTTGCATCCTGATGGAGTCTGGTGTCCTCAGGGGGGAGTCTTTCTTGCATTTGCTTCAGCCAAATGAGGGCCGCTTTGTTAAAGAAAGACGTTGCTGTAGCTGCGCGAATCGCCCAGGCCACCACCTGGTGAGCCTTACAAAAAGCCCACTCCGTTTTCTTGTCCTCTGCTTTAAGGCCGTCCAAAACATCAGTAGAGATCACTGACCCCAACGATAGGGACGCTACTGGCTGGTCCACTGTTGGAAGGGTCGGCAGTTCCTCCAGTTCAGGGGCTGAACAATACAGCTTCTTATCGAGAGAACTGGGTGTTGATAGTGAGGCTGGTTGTGCCAAGGGGTTCTGTATTACGTCTGCAAAAAGTTGTGGGCAGGGAATACAGTCCTTTTCTGTTTTGGAGGATTTGAAGAGGACATCGTGGGGCCCCGCTGCAGGTGCCAAATCTGCCTTGACTTCGCCCGGGACTTCCAGGTTATTTGTGAGGCGGGTCTTGTGGAGAAGCGACTTGAAAAGCATTGGATGGAAAAGCCCTTTGAAAGCTGGTGTGTCTGGCATGAGGCCCTCATCCTCTGAGAACTCGACATCCTCCGGCCCCTCCTCTGCTTGATCTGATTCATCCGATGAAGATGTGTGGCCTTGGGGAGGATGTTTCTGGGACTGGCACTGCTGAAGCGACCCCTGGGCTAGCAAGGGGTTTGAAGGCTGTTGGGACATATGCTGCCAACTGGCAGCTAAGAAGGATGATAAAGCTGACAAAAACATGGCCTGAAAATCAGGTTGGTTGGCTGGCACTGGACCCCCTTGTGGCCTGAGGCCCGCTGCCTTCGGGGTGAAGGTCACTTCCGGTTGTTGGTATTGTTGCGGGGTGGGGTGGGGGGCTTCTGGTAAAGGTTGGCCTGACTTGGGTGTGGCTGGAGTCACTGGTGTCATGGTCAACTCAGCCAAGCTTGAGATGGCAGATGCTGGCTCCCTAGATGGTGTGGGAGCCACTTCACCCATGCCGAGGCCCACACCAGTGGTTGTGGTGTTCTTTTGTGCCTGGCCCACTGGCGTTCTAACGCGTTATCCCTTCTTAAGGCGTCCCTGTCCTGGGCAGGGAGTGCCTTGTCTGAACTGGCTTTGTGGTTGGAGCTCCCAGACTGCTTTGTAGAGCTCTTTTTCGTTTGCTTCACCACCTTGCGTGGTGGACTTGACTCCAACTCCAGGTCTGAGGAGAGGGGTGAGTCAGACATGGCTTGCTAGCGGGTAGGGTCTTGCTTCCTACGTAGCGTGAGGCCTTTTGTCTGGTTTCACTCCCTAGGTGCCTCTCTCTTTCAGGCCGCCCTGTGGCGACTGGTCCTGCTGGCTCCTGATTGCCCAGAGACAAGGGCGCAATTGGTTCCCTGGTGGTCAGGGGAAACCGGTTTGCAACTAATCAACCAAAATGGCGGCCAGGAGGTCTGTCAAAATGGCGGCTGCACGTGGCTGGGGTGTTAATGAGGCGGCTGGAGCAACGGGCTTGCACTGGCGGCCCGAGGGTCTTACCAGAGACCGCACTATAAAAGGAGCGAGAGAAGGCGTTTCTGTAGCATAAGGAGGAATGGCAAGCTCAGCTCCGATTTAAATGATTTGCGCCAAGGCTAGCAGATCTAAGCGTGGGCGGCCGGTGGCTCTGTACCTGCCGGCCAGCTGATGAGCACTCCACGTGCTTGAGGCACAAAGTGCTGGTCTTCCTAAGGCTGCTGCGGGCTCTGCACGTTTAAAAGTCGCACCGAGGGCTAATTAGCCTGAGTGTGGGTGGCGCGGAGGTTCCCAACCAGCCGCCCAGCTGATGAGCTCTTCACAGGGGTTTCCCCACCAACGCTGGTCTTCCTGAGGCTGCAGCAACCCCTGCACGTTTAAAAGTCGCGCTGAAATAATTAGCCTGAGCGTGGGTGACCCGAGGCTCCGAGCCAGCCGCCCAGCTGATTAGCGCTCTGCGGGGCTTCTGGCGCAAGTGCTGAATTTCTGAGGACACAGCAAGCCCCTGCAAGATTAAAAGGTCGCTACAAGGCTAAGCAGCCTAAGCGTGGGGGGGGGGTCGGAGGCTCCGAGCCCGCCTCCCAGCTGCTGAGCGCTCTCGTGACTCTTCCAGCAAAAAAGGGGATCACGCGCGAGGAAACAATCAAAAATAACCAAAAATCCTAGCCGGCTTGGAAAGGGAAAGAGAAATAAAGAAAACTAAGAGGAAAGGGAAGTAAAGGGAGAGAAATACCTGTGCTGATTCCGGAGTTCCCAAAAACTCTTCAGTGTTTGCCAACAACTGAGAGAAGACTGGGGAATCATGGGATTGGGGGGCATGGTTAGGGGCTGGGAAAGGGAAGTTTCTTTTAAAGTCACTCTCAGTTGCTTGCCAAAGGCTGAAGGATTAACCCATGCATGGAAAGTGGGAGCAGCGCACAGGAAAATGTATGATTCTGCCATCCTCAAAAAAAAATTCATTGTTTTTTGAGCAAACCTTGCTCTCAAAGAAAGCTTATTTCTGAGGCCGTCCAGTTTCCTGGTGCTGTTGGGTTTTTTCTTAAGTTCTTCAGTTCCATAATTAAATGTCTAAACCATACCATTTAAAGAACAAGCATCTACTGTATATGTGCTTTGTTTTAACTATTTTTTAAAGTCCTTATTTGTGATATACTTCTGCTTCTTTTTATCAGGTATCAAAAGATGAGCGCAGTGATGTGGAGAGCAGCTCTGAAGATGATGATGTGACTTCAAACAACAAAAAAGGAATTATTAACACTTCAAACAATGATCGCAATCGGATCAATGGCCATGTAACTACTGACCAATGGGCAGAAGAGTAAAAACAGGGACAGCTGCCCCACAATCCAAAGATTTGTTTCAAATATCTAGAAATGCCCAGTTAGAAGAAATTTTTAATCAATTGCCTCACCACTCCCAAATCCTCCAGCAAATCTGAAACGGGACAGCACAGGCAGTTTTGCACAGGATGAAGAAGCTGTTTACTAGTGCAAAACCTTTTTCGACTTTTAACGTTTAAAGAAAATAAGCCATTTTGTATTTAATGTTTGCTGAAATACGTAAGAGAGGAGAGTGAGTAGGCTTCAGATTTTTTTTTTTTTTTTTTTTTGGTTAAGCTTGTTCACCAACAGTTCTGTCTGCTTTATGGCATTCCAGGATTCATGGACAATGATCTATCAATCCATATTTGTTTTAGGACCTATTGGGCTACACCTAAACAACTTAGGGGTTGTGGTACAGAGTGAAGGGTTTTCTTATTAGTGCATGGCATATAATGGCAAAGAATTTTTTTCCTTGTGTCATCTTACTGAGTGATAAGAAAGATGAAGCTGGCATTTATTTTTTTCCTTGAGTGGTGCAGCATCTCCAAAGTCTTCATTGGGATTTCCTACACAATCCTGCTTTTCGTACCAATTCTGGATTTGAGTTCATTTAAAAATTACAAAATGAGAGTAGTAGTTTTCAGTGATAGGATTATAGATAGGGATGACCAGTGTTTGTTGCTGATTGTCCCATAAAGATAAGTTGTGAACATATCTATGTTTTCAGAAGAAAAGTGATATCCTGGACAAAGCTCAATCTTATGTGATACACCTGGGGTGCAATGGCTGTCTCACAGGGACTGGATGGGTTTCCTGCCCTCACTTGCCTTTTATTCAATGGTACTTCAAAGGAGATGGAAGATGGGGAAGTGTTGATAGGACTTGGGCTTTGGAAATCCCCTGAATTATCATTTTATATTATTGTTTACTCTGTGATTAAAAAATCCTTGATGAATAGGATCTATGGATTTTGTTTTATTGAGAAACAGACATTGTTTTAAAATTGGGACAGGAAGTTGGTAAGAATGAAAACCTTACTCTGGTCTAATGAGTTGATTCTATTTGAGAGGGGTTTTTTAAGGCCAGAAAGAAATAACATATTGTAACTTATCTGTAAATAAATCTTTTAATAGTTGCTTCACAGTTTCTATTGTAGGATTGAAACTGTGAGCGAAGAATCAAATGACTGTACAATCATACAGATATTTCCACTTTTTCAACACAAGCTGAAATTCCCATTCTTTGCGGCAGAAAATCCCAGAAGTTTCTGAAAAAGCACACCACTTCCATTTATTACACATGCTGTGAAGTGTTGAATGTTCACTGCTTAGTATCATCAGCATTTATCCCTTGCTCCTTTAGTCGCTTATTTCTCCAATATGCCTGATATACACCATTACTCAAGAGGAAGCCACCATATAGAGTAAGAAGCAGCATGGAGCTCGAAAATGTCTTGTAGCCAAGGTCAGCCAGCTGCTTTGCAGAAATCATTTTACTGTAAAAAAAGCAAAGAGCTTAAATCATAATTAGGACACCTTGGGGGGACAAACACAAGCCTTTTAAATATATACATTGTATAGAACTTTGTTAAAGATTAGTGGTACATGGATGTTTTGGACTTTAGCTGAATAGAGCAAACCAAGTAATGTGGCTAAAAAATAGAATCACTTCCTTGATCAGAAAAGGCAGTTCTCTTATTACTCTCATGGTTTTTAATAAGTGGACCTTCTTCATACTAGTTGATAAAAAATTATACTTAAAATTTTATCTCTTCTAGTCGCATAGGTACATAAAAGTTCATAAAATTACTTCACAGAAGTAGTAGTGGAAGCTTGGAACCTTGGAACCAACTTCCAGCAGAGGTGGGCCAATCATCAATAACTGAGTTTAAACATGCTTGATAAACACATGACCATTATCTGACAAATTAAAAAACAATTCAAAGGTCACTCAATGGAACACTCAGTCTTTTGGTCATCAGTTTTCTATTATTTCTAAATTCTGAAAAAACATTTAAAATTTATTCTTTCTTAGATCGAATGCAGCATCTCATTCACAACATGACTGGTTCAAGACAGTTTTTATAGACAAGTCATACAACGTGCTAAAAGCAAGAGATATGAACCTGCAGCAATTTAAATTTTGTGCATGAATACATTGAAATGACATGGGCTGTACAATGGTAAAACAGCAATTGGAACCTGTAGGCTTGTCTAGATGAAGGAATTCCAGGGGTGGTTTTTTTGTGTGAAGAGCCAATGAAATCTCCCCTTTGAGACATTTTGCTGTTTAAATGATAGACTGATAGCCCTGTATTGGTAATTCCTGTTTATATACGAAATACCTTCTTCAGTTCTTGAACTAAGACAGGGGCCAGCGACCTGCGGCTCTGGAGCCGCATGTGGCTCTTTCACCCCTCTGCTGCGGCTCCCTGTCACTCAAAATATGCGTCACAACAGCCAATGTGCGACACCCACTGGCACATGATTTATTGAGCTTTTCAACACTTGGTAGGCCAACCATGGATAAATCCAAGAAAAGTTTCAGAAGAAAACAGAATGTTTAATTCAACTACATATGCTAGTTTTGTGGCCGCTCGAGAAATAGGCAAGGGAAGGTTTTTGTGGCTCCCAGTGTTTTCTTTTCTGTGGGAAACGGATCCAACCATGTGACCTGGATGATGGAGAATCTCAATAGACAAGCCTCCCACTGGATTAGAGTGATGCTAGGACAAAACACTCCTCATGCAAAGACAATTAAGAAAAGATAGCTAATGTTTTTGCCTTTAAGGCCACATGTGATATTGGCTGCTGGGTCAGGAGGCCTAATAGATAAACACACAGTACTTAAAAGATCACTCTCAGCAGGTTGGTAGGTAGGGAACAAAAGTTAAAGCCATCCCACTGTGATTTAACAATGTTGAAGCAACTGTTAATTTTCTGGAAGGTCCAGCAACCAACCAGAGTCCTCTCAAGATAGAAGCCATAAACTCAGATTTCTTTTATTCTGATAGGATGCTATGGTTCTTGGGTTCTGTAGTAAGATGAGTTCTTATGAATAAATCCAGGAGCCATTAATATATAAACAAGATACAGGTTTCTCTCCTTTATAACTCCACTTGCTGGACCTTTAAAAATAGTCTCCAAACTATTGATAGTAAATTGGCAATGTAGAATTGCCTGTAGAATTTTGCACTGCAGGCAGCCCACTTAATGCCCAAGCCTGCAATAAATGATAACAGTAATAAAAAAATGTTTTGATAATGTTTTGGAAAATATTTGATGACAGAAAAGACCTAGTGGTCCATTAAAAAACCTTTTGAGTTTTTTGTTTTTTTTTTAATTTATTTTTTTATGTTTTTAATTTTTGAGGGATAGTGGATATATGTTTATCTCAAGCATAAACTCAGTTACTGATGATTGACCCGTTACCTCCGCGGAAAGTTGGTTCCAAGTTTCCACTACTCTTTCTGTGAAGTACAGGTAGTCCCTGACATAACAACAGTTCATTCAGTGACCATTAAAAGTTACAACAGCACTGAAAAAGTGACTTATGACCATTGCAGCATCCCCATGGTCATGTGTTTAAAATTTGGATGCTTGACAACTGGCTTCTATTTATGACAGTTACAGTGCCCCAGGGTCATGTAACAACTGCAGTGATTTACTTAACAAATGTGGCAAGAAAGGTCATAAAATGGGACAAAACTCACTTAAGAAATTTATCAGTTAGCAACATAAATTCTGGGCTCAATTATGGTCAGTAAGTCGAGGATTACCTGTAATACTTTCTAACATTATTTTTAAACTTCCCTTCTTGTCATCCTCTTTCAACTTGGTTAAGGAAATACATTAGAATTCAGTGACCATCATCTTCAGACCTCCTTACCATATATTCTCTTCTTCCTATCTGAGGATTATAAAACCTTAAAGGCACCTTGAAGGCTAGAACCAAAAGAACAAACCAGAAGTTTTTCTTCTGCAACAAAAGAGTGTTCTTCCTCCAAAACCAAAATTATTAAGTGTGTGTGTATGTACACATGTACATATAAAATCTATCTATCTACCATGTTTCCCTGAAAATAATACCTTCATATTTTTTTTGAACCCCGAAATAAGTGCTTGGCCTTATTTTCAGGGAGGTCTTATTATTTGGGAGCGCAATTTGAGGGTGGCAGGTGGGGAGGGGTGCGGCCGGGGAGAAGCGAGATGCGCATCTTACCTGACTTCCAGCTCTGTCACGTTTCTCCCCAGAAAGTGCGCAGCAGTTCAAGAGATGAAATATCTCTGTGTGTGTGGGAGAGACAGAGAGAAAGAGAGAAAGGGAAACGGTGGAGAGTAACCAGGTAAGAGGACCAAGCCCCTGCCCAGAAGCAATGTGCAGCCTTTGTGCGCACATTGCGAAGAACAAAGGAAGGTGGTGGGGGGTGGAGGACGAAGCAAGGCAGGGGCTGCAGAGCTGCCCTAAGGCCCCACACCGGCTTACCTGAAGGCCCTTTAGCCAGGCCACCCCTGCCAAACCCTCACTCCCCACCCCTCCAGGGCAGCCACATGCCTTCACTAACCTGCCACCACTGGATCTCTCTCTCTTATACACACACACCGTTCTTTCTTTGGGATGGCAGCACAGACGCCCCTGCCAGGATTTGCAAGGCTGAAGGCTTCAGATGGAGCATTTTGGGGATGTGTGTCTGTGCTGTGATCCCAAGTAAAGAACTGCAGGAAAAGGGGGAGAAGGCCAGCAGCTGGGGAGGTGCTCTGGAGATCTAGGCCAACCGGGTGACTGTGGGCCAGTCACACTTTCTCAATCCTAGATCATCGATCTCCAGTCTACCACACAGTCCTTTCAACAGTCCCAAGAAGGCTCCACACCCAAAAGCACCTTTGGGACCCTTACGAAGGAGACAAGAGCAAATCGCTTCCAAGATCTTGACCCCCCCCCCCCCAAATAATAATCTTGAGGGACTTTCGGTCACCAAGACTGACTCAAAGGCGCAGCCCCCCCCCCCCCCAAAAAGCCTAACGGAGCTTTCTGATCGTTACACAGACGGATCAGAAGCGACTTTGCCTCCCTCTCCCACCCCCAGACTTCTACACGATCACGAGGACGAGCCCGGGCAGGGGATCTCCCCACGTCTCGTGACGCCCAGGCTGCGATCGCGAGCATCTACAACCTTCTCGCCGGGGGGCTCTGAGCGATATTTGTACAACGCTTTTACTAACAGCCTTGGTTATACCCCCGCCAGTCATAAACATACCCGCAAATCTTTCCTCCCGCTGCTTGGCTTTGCTTTGCTTGCGAGCAACGCAGACTTCTTCCACTTCCGAGTTCAACGCGGCTGCGGAGTAAATTTCGCTCGGCTAACTCGGCAAAAGGGCTTTTCCGATCAGGAGGACCGCCGTGTTTGCATAGACGTAGGAAAAAGTGGAGATCCCCGATCTCCCTTGTTCGGCAACGGAACACGTCCGAGAAACTCCGTTCGCTGGCTCTCCTTTACCTCCAGCCTTCCTCCGGAACAGGAGTATGAACGATTCCTCTAAAATTTAGAGTCTAAACGGACCTGGGTTGGGTTTCATGCTCTCGTGCAAACTCAAAGATAAGCAACCAAGAGGGGATTTCTGAGGTGGCCGGCTTAGGTTTTACTTGAGGAGGAAATGCTTTTCAATGTTTTTTTTTTTAAATAGCCTGTTATGCAATGCTTTTCTCGAATTAGACGCTGAAGCCTCTACAATGTGAAAGGCCGCAAACGAAAGCAGCTTTTTGACTTCCTCGGCCCAACCTCGTGTTCCACTCCCAGAACGTGAAAATCAGTCTTCCACCAAATAATAGAATAGAATAGAATAGAATAGAATAGAATAGAATAGAATAGAATAGAATAGAATAGAATAGAATAGAATAGAATTCTTTATTGGCCAAGTGTGATTGGACACACAAGGAATTTGTCTTTGGTGCATATGCTCTCAGTGTACATAAAAGAAAAGATACGGTCATCAAGAATCATAAGGTACAACACTTAATTGTACATAAATTGTACAAGACACTCGTTTGTCTAAGTGCTTTACAACATTAATTACGTGCCATCGGAGTACTTTTTCCTGACGACAGCATAGATTTTCTCTACGATTACAGTTTTAAGGTAGCAGTTTATTTAAACCCAGATTAATAAATTTTAGCCAGGAGGCAAGATACGATGCTACTTGATGCAGTATTTATACTTCGTATTTATTAGATTCGCTTGCCTCCCATCTCGTTTCGAAGCCACTCTGGACGGCTTCCAGCATGAAAAGTGTTTTTCTAGTCAGCTTTTTCAAGGATCCAGATCCATAATCCAAAGCATCTAAAGGCGACACTATATTGTATTCCGTGGTTGAGTCTCTGTGTTATAACTCTATGTGTGCCGGTATCTTTTCACGAGGCTTGTCATTAGACTGTACCGATGCTGCGGTGCATACTGGGGCTTGTAGTTTTTAATGAGTCCCAGCCCTCAGGATCTCCCGATTCTGAGAGGGGTGGTGGGGAATGTGTTAAAGTAGGGATACTGTGCCTGAGGCGCAAAATACAGACCGATCACGAGCTGATAATAGATTTGTTCCTATGAGCAATATTTGTCCCTTATTTGTATCTCGAGGTCCGCTATCCCCCCCAATATAAATAGCCCTAGTTAAGCGCCGCAATGCCACTGGAGTGAGCTAGAGTTTTTCACCCGATTAGAAACGGAGGGAACACAAGGAAGTTACCTTTTTAGGACTACAAGTTGGGAAGTCCAAAACGAAAAAGGAAGACCTGCTGAAAATGTTAAGTTCGAGGCGAGCCCTGAGACTGAATTTTAATACTCAGATATTTCATATTTCTTTAACGTTTACTTGAAACTAGCATAAACATAGTCCGGCTGCTATCCTCCAGTGAGCAAAACGACATCCTGTAAGACATGCCTTAAGAGTCCTTTTGTTTATGATGGAATATGGTCAAAATACATGGAAAATGCACTACCTTAAAATGTGTCAAATATTATTAATATTGTAACATATGTAGGAAGTTAGCACCTAGAAGAATGAAATATTTTTAGGAAATATTAAATAGGCAGAATATTATGTTTCCCTGGATGAAAAAAGGAGAAACATGTTTTAAAGACAAAGCAGCTCCCATCTTCCTGGCTCCCCACCCCCTTTTGTCAATGGGCCAGAGGCAGAAACCCAATCCTTTATCAAAGGACCATCATCTGCAACACAATAGGACCCATCTAGAAACAGAAAGTAACACAATAGGACCCTTCTAACAGCAGAAACTTACCACATGGCACCTGGGAAGATTATATCAGCCAGCAAAGCTAGCTAAGACTCCCCCTGAGAGTCTGACAATCGATCAAGATGCTCTTTCTGGGCCCCAGGAAGTTCAAAGCCAGAGGGCATAAAACCTGGGGACTTGCAGCATATCGGCCCTTTTCTGTTCAGGAACTCAAACCATGTGATCCTGTCCACCATTAAACCATCTTTCCAAGCAGTCTCCATGTTTCCAGTTTCTTTTTCCCCACTTGGAGCTGAACCCAGAAGGTTATTTCTTCCTACTATTACTTTTAATGGGATTGGAAAAAATGTGATGCTACTTACATCAGTACAACCTTCACGGTGATAAAGCACTAGGAATAATATAAAAGAAGAAAAGTTACAAGAGCTCTTAAAGTGAAAGCTTTGAGCCCTGAGTCCGCAAGGAGAAGGGCGGTATATAAATCTAATAAAATGAAAAAAAAAAAAAGAAAGAAAGCTGAATATTCCAAGAACATGTTTTTTGTTACAACAGTCTAATACTGTCACATCTCTAGAAATTAATAATATACTGAGGAAGTCCTGATAAGGGCAAAATTAGACATGATAACATGCCACTGTCTTAAATTGGACAACGAAGAAATAAGTCGGGAATAAAATCAGTTCTTCAGAATTACTTGCTGATGAAGGGTGCAATGGGTACCATTGTCTGCTGGTGAACAAATCAATCATTATTGGAGAAAGTCAGGCTTAAACATATAACTGTACTATAATTTTCCTGTTTTAGACACATGATGCAAAAAGAAAGATTAGAGAAAGATATTGTGCTTAGAAAATGCAAAAAGGAAAGACCAACAAAGTGATAGATGTCATTCTAGAAATAATTATCCATAGGGCAGGGGTGTCAAACTCACATCATCACGGTGGCATCACATGACGTATTGGGACTTTCCCCCCCTCGCTAAATTGGGCATAGGTGTGGCCAGCACATGACGCATCTGGCCCATGGGCCAGGAATTTGACAGCCCTGCTATAGGGCTACTATGTTTTGACAGCAATTAACAGTAATAGAGTATGTTGCATCTAGAAGCCTCATTTCCCATTATGTAGTAGCCAGCCTCATTGTATCCACAAGGGCTTAATTGTGCTTTTGCATTCACTAAAAAGGAAGAGTTGAAATAGTTTAATAAAATGTACTTGGTGCTATTTCCTATTCCAAAAATGTATTAGTCAAATTCATTTTATTTGCAAAGTCAATACAGATAGTCCTTGCTTGCCAACCACTCATTCAGTGATTATTCAAAGTTATGACAGCTCTGAAAAAAGAGATTTATGACCAATCCTTCAAATTGCAGTTGTCTATGTAGTCACAGGATACGGATATTTGGCAACCAGTGTGCATCTATGATATCCACAGTGTCCCACAGTCACATGATCATCATTTGTACATAATTTTCATTTCTTTTACGATATCCTATTTCTGGCACTCTTTTTCTTTATTGAATCTTTGAATCTTCCCTTTCTGCATGCTCCCTCACCTGGCAGCAGCCGCCTATCTGCCCTCTAGCCTGCTTGCAAGCCACCTGGGACTTGCAGTTTCCCACTGGCTTCCCCATTGATTTTGCTTGTGGAAGTTGTGAGGCTGGGCTTGCTCAAGCACCACAAAGGGGAGTGCCAGGACTGCAATGTTATCATGTGACCTCACCCTTTACAGTCACATTGCTTAGCGATGCAATTTCTAGCCCCAGTGATCATTGTTAAGCAAGGACTATCTATAGCTACCCTAAAAGCTTGATTTTTTTGCCATTCCAGAGCCATTAAATATTTATCTAGCAGCTGAGAAGCATAGCCTTTCAGCTCAGTGATATATGAAAAGGACATGGTAATTTGGAAAAAAGATTGGAAACATTACTTTGCTGCAACAACCCATTTCTGGACTGCCCCATCTCTTTCTAGATACCATGGATCTATACTTGGAAGAAGTCTTGAAATTACATGCATACTGAGAGATACTTACTACATCTCAAAAACCTGAGGCCTACATTCATAATTCGGAGCATGTAGTTCTGCTCATGTGCCTTGTATTAATTATCTCACTTCCGTCACCGAGGAACTGTCATGAAAATGTAAGGATATTTTTAATTATGTGTTGACAGAACAAGATCTATTTATGCTTGTTTATGCACGCTTCTCTGGATCTGTTCTAGCAAGATGCTTGCTTTTTAAAAAAAAACAGTTTTACATATTCTTCACCTTGGAAACAGTGAAAGAGGGTAATTTTGTCTTCTCAATACTGTCTTTCATTAAACAGATCCACACCTTCTAAAAATATCTAGCCTTGTGATGCAGTTTTTTGCTTGATTAAATTATCATTTGCAGATTCTGAGAACTGTCTGCTTCTCTGAGAAAGAAGGGATCTAACTCTGGTGCCTTTATCGTCCCAAGTTCAACAAATCCTGGATTGTCTAGCTTACACTATCTATTCCTCCCCCCCCCGTCCCCCCCTCCCCCCCGCAAGACTGAGAACAGCCCTTAACAGACTGCTGTGCTGGCAGAACATAACTCCAAATGGCAAAGGGAACTTTTTATAGCAACAGCAAAGGGCAGGAGAATTGCCATCTAGACCTAGGAGTATTTCAGAGCACAGCTTTCTCTGTTTGGGCAGTTCATCATTTCTCTTAAGTAAGTGTTATTTCTCAGCTGTGGTCAGCATTAAGATAATTTCTCCCCAACTACTGGTACAATTGAAAACAGTTAGAATTGTCAGATGAAAAAGCAAATTTATAGCTTTCATAAGCAGTAAGTCCCAAAAGAATTTGGGAATTTATCATTGAGTGGTTCAGAAACATATACATATATTTTAAATCCCTGCTCCATATGGATAATTTTAGTAGAAAGATTCCTTTCCAATTGACAGCCCTAAATACTTGCATGATATCCCTGGTGCCTTGTTCAAGACAATTATAACAAACATCAATCGGATAAGTCATTTGTGATGAGCATGGCTGGAAATATTACAGACATTAATAGCCAGTGACATATTTCTAATTGTCTAAAGCCTGAGATACCTAACTAAATGATTTTGCCATTTGGAAAAAAAAAATCACACATTGTATTCTATAATGTTCAGGAAGGTCAGATTCTGGATATATTCTGTAGCTAAAGTATACTAATCTGGTTGATGTCTACACTGAAGCCAGTGTAGAAATGGTATTTTCACCTGAGATATGTTTAAGGTTACTTCCTTTGAATAATAACCAAGTTGTTCAAGTTTCATATAAACAGGACATTTGGTTGATCACATTTCATAAGCTAATTGGCTGCAAGACCCAAGAACAGTTGGCATGCAGATAAATTTGATTTTTTTTTAAATGTCTATTTTTAAATTTCTGAAATTTTGATAAAAAATTCTTGGGGCGAGGACTGTTTTTATGGTTCTGTGAAAATCCCATGTACGTTTTCTGAGCTGCATAATGAATATGTTGCCAAGACCTGTTTTTAAATGCCATTTGGAAAAATGATTCACCAGGGCTGTGTGTTTGTTCTTGATGTGGAGAGTCACTTAGTGGTTCCCTAAAAAAATTTGCTATGCAGAAGTGTGCCTTGTCCTTTTGCTAAACCAGAAGAACAGGCTGAAAACAGGCTGAAATTCAGAATGCCCTAAGATAGTCCTCTGTAGACCATCTTGCTGAAAAAACATGGCTGAAATAATTTTTCATTTGGCAGGAGATCCTCCTCAAACTAATTACTTGGCTGTAACTATCTGTTGTCTTTTTCTTTGGGGTGGGGGGGGGAGAAGGGAATAATTTTTGAGGTAACACTGAGGATAACTTGGAAGAAGTCCTTCTAGCATGGTTATGGCTCTTTGGCAGTGTTATAAGAATGTAGGGCCTGTCAAATTTTTGAACTTTCAATTTCCAAACATGAGGGGTGCTCAAAAGTTGTGACATGCCTTGGGGAGATATTTTGTTTATTTTAATATAATTTAGATGTCCTTGGTAGGTAACTACATAAATATCCTAACCTTTAAACATTTTGTTTGTTTCATTTGATAATCCAAATTAAGTTTTCATTAGCATGATGTTATATTATTTCATACCCTCACGTACAAGGTTTTCCCTGATTTTCCCTGGGGTGTCTGTGTGTAATTTATTTTTACAAAACATATAATAATTGTGCTTTCAATTACAGTCATTCTAGAGCAGTTCCTAGAATCGTATGACTTGTATGAATTCACGAAGTTCCATGGATCGTATGGATCCACTCTGGCAGAAATTGTGAGGCCACAACTATTCTCCTCCCTCCCCTTTAATTTAATTATTTTAACTGACTGATTAAAAAGGTCAAAGAGTGTCTTGAGTGTCTAATAAAAGGCATGACTTCTGCCCCATCAGCAGATTAAATAGCAGATTGCTATTGGGAGACGGGCAGGACTGAAAAGGTCACTTCAGAAAGGGGAAAGACATCTAGTAAAAATGGTGGGAAAGCCTTCTGCCATTAGGAAATCCTATTCTCCGGTGCCAAGTGTGGAGGCTAAAAGCTTCTGCCCTGAGAACCTTTCTGGCGCAAAGATAATGGAACAGGAAGTACGGTATCCAGGGACTTCAGGTTCTCTTTTGTTCTGATCTTGCAATCATGAGAATCTCCATTTTATAGCAAGTGCAGAAAGAAGAAAAGGATCTGGAAATCTCTGAAGGGACAGCATTACCATTTTGATTAACTACAGTAATTCGGAAGATCCCTGATACTAGGTGCTACCAAATGCAGTAAGTATAGCAGGTACAGTAAATTCTTAAGACTTAACTGTATTTAATAGGACATTCTCAAATGTGATCTCAGCCTTCAAGAATACATGTTAAGGGTATTTACACATGACTGAAGAGGGCATCGATTTACTTGCCAGAATCTTGTATCTGTATTACAAATGCCTCTCCTTCACTTTCTTAACTTCTCATGTAAAAGACACTTTAAGCTCCTGTATAAAGATGAACTACAATTCTAATGTTGAAATATTCCTTCTATGTTGATTCTTCCTCTTTCACTTTCAAAATCCATACTGTTGAGAGTTTAGTATCATCCCCTCAGTCTTGACCTGTGTATAGTCCAGAAGCCAGGAATCAAACATTTCTCATTTCAAGATTTATTCTTCCAAATAACAAGATTCTCATTCATGATGAGCTTTCCCATACCGATGGACATCAAGAATGTTGAGATTTTGCGCCTTGTCTTGAAAAAAAGGACCCTGGAATTAGCTTTTAGTGTTAAATATTGCTGGTACAGTACTTCTGATCTGAGGCACAAAATAAGAATTTATTCCATGGTTTTAACAGGCTTTTTAGCCAAGTAAAACTATCAAGAATCCAGTCTGAACCCAGTTAAACTCAGGTCAGAGAAATGGAGCAGAGATGAGGCAGGGCAAGGAAACGTTTCTTTAAGAGAGAAGGTAAGGGCCAAAGCTGTTGTCGATATTACGAGAGGAAGGAGAGGGTTTATTCTAACAAGAACTGAGAGCTAATGAGACAGGCAGGATTGTCAGCCTAGACAATTTGGCAGATACCAAAGTCAGGCCTGGAAAAGGATAGGAATCTCCTCCTTTGATCCAGAGTTCTATGGCTGGTGAGCATTGGATGCCACGCAAGCATGGTTTGCTTTAGACTGCCATGGTTGTTGTTGGTTCCTTTCCCTTGTTAGGATGGCAGTCATGAAGCTGGTGGGGAGAGAGATCTTTCTGCTTCTTGCTGGAGAGAAGTTAAAGGCAATCACAAGTGTTCAGGGTGGTCCTGAAGACATGTAATGAACTCAGAAACAGGTTTGTTTTTGTAGCAGATCTCATAGACAGCGGTGAAGAGTGGGAATCTGCAAGGGAAAAGACACAGGTAACAAACGGAAGAAAAATGATTAAAAAGAGACCAAAAGAGAACCTTTCTTAAATGTTCCATCCCAGAAGTAACAACTTTTGTTTATTAATCAATATAGTCTGGGTATCTATAATCTAATGCTAATGTCCTAAATGATTGACTAATTGACTAAAGAGCTGGTAGTTGCTAGTCACATATTGTTTAACTGGCTAACCATTCTACAAACTGGCCAGCCATTCTTACCAAGCATCATACAAATTTATGTATGTATGTATGTATGTATGTATGTATGTATGTATGTATGTATGTATGTATTCATTCATTCATTCATTCATTCATTCATTCATTCATTTATTAGTTCACTTACAATGCACTTATAGCAATAGCCTTCATTCTTTTGTATATACCTGTTTATTAGGGCTTTTGGCCCCCCATAAGCTGTGCTTCTACAAAGTCAGTTTATTGCTCCCACAATCTGGGTCCTCAATTTACCTACCTCGGAAGGATGGAAGGCTGAGTCAACCTTGAGCCTGGTGAGATTTGAACTCACACTAATTGCAGGCAGCTGGCAGCTAAGTGCTACATAACAGCACTTAGTCCATTGCACCATCAAGGCTCTTACAGGGTGTCAGCATAGCCTAGTTACTGATGCCAAGCGAAATGGGAAGGAAGGCTGCTGAACTCACTTGTCTGTCAGATTCCTGTGCTTCAGAATGTGATGCAGCTCTGCTGATGTCTGAGGACCCTGCAGTTTCTGTCCATGGAGCATCTCATTTTCTAGTTGCTCGATAGACTGTGAAATACAAGATAAAGCCCCACTTGTGAGTGATGGACTGGATATTCCAAGTAGCTTTTATTGAGCCTTCCTTGGTGACTCCCTAAGTGAAAAATTTACAGTTGCTTACTTTGCTTTGGACAAACCTAAACTCCACATATCTTTGTTTCTCCTTAAGGGGCATCCCACAGCCTATGATTTAGTAATAAAAAAAACTATGCTTGCATATACTGTATGATCTGGATCAGGGGTCTCCAAATTTGGCAACTTTAAGTCTTGTGGACTTCAACACCCAGAATTCCTGGGAGTTGAAGTCTACAGGTCTTAAGAGTTATGAAATATGAAGACCCCTGAACGCTAGAACACTAGAGTACAGGTTTTGGCATCCTTGGTAACCATGATTTCCAGGATTGGTTGTGAAAAGTTGTAGCAGTAGTAAAACATAAGACAAACATTAATGGATAACTTTTCTTAGAGTGGTCAACCTAAAAGTTGGGGTTACACAGAACTGTAAGTATAATTTAGTGCATGTGTACCACTGCCCCAGTCCCTGCACAGGAAACTCATGAAAATTGCATCATCCTAAAACAGTCCTAACATAGTTTAAATATGCAAGCATGGTAAAAAAAGAAATTCCCACCTAGATGCATAATCTAGCCCCACTGACCTCATCATCATCTCCTCAGTGCAGGTTTCTTTCTCCTCAAAAATTAATAGACATGATCTCCAGCCACCCAGAGATTGCACATTGTTGCTTTATAGCAGATCAATGTTTCTATTTTGGAGTTTAAAAAATACTGTTCATGAAATTAGCCAATGGTCCCCAAGGACGGAGTTTAGAATTACTTCTCATTTGGGACCAGGTCAAAGAGGATGAACTCAAGTTGTACCCCTTATAGTTTCAAGAGTTATGATACAGGATTCCTTTCTCACAATATTGTAGAAGATCCTCTATGCCTGTGATGGTGAACCTATGGCACATGTGCCTGAAGTGGCACATGGAGCCATGTCGCCTGGCATGTGTGGCATCGCTCGTTCCTCTTCTGGGTTTCTGACATGCATGCGTACACAGTGATCAGCTGGCCTTTGTGCGTGTGGCAATATCAGAAACCAGAAGAACTGGTCTTCTGTTTTCCAGTATGAGCATGCATGCTGGCCAGCTGATTGACACGTACGAATGTGCAGCAGTAACCAGAGAACTTGCTGGCTGGCGCACATGTGCATGCCGGAAACCGGAAGTACCTAATCCAGCACGCGCATGCCCCCTGGGCAGCTCTTCTTTCTGGTTGTGGCTATGACGAGCAAGTGTGCACGGTCACCATCACTGCTCTATGCTATCCGAAAGATGCTTTCCAACTTCTGCAGCACTGCGAAGAAGCTTACGTTATGCCACCACATATTGATTCACTAACAGCCTTGCTGCCTGAAACCAAGGTATTTACTCTTTCTGTGCTTTTCAGCCACTTCTGATGTCAGGCTTGTTTCAGCCAAATTTTACTGACCTTGCAATCCAGTTCCAGGCCTTGATCTTTGCAATTCAAATTTGACATAAATACTAGTTTTTGTGAAATCCTCAATGTTGCAATCAGAACACTGCAACAATTAATTATATATTCCCAAGGCCCTTGGCAAAATGTATCAATATCTTTGCAGAGCAAGTACTGCAATATGAATCTCTTTCTGAATTATGCTCAGGAAATACTTGCAAACTGCAAGGGAGAAAAATCTCCACTTCAGCCATGATTACTCTTTGACAGCCATTGAGTTTTATACATATACCTACCTACCTACCTACCTACCTAACTGGAATCTGTTGAGCTGTTCTCAGTTGCTGTAATACATCTTTCCTGTTCTTCGTGCCCTTAAATCCAAAGCCCTTCAGTTCTAGATGTCCTTTTTAAGTTCCTTTTGTTTCCCATTGTGTGGCTCCACCTCCTAATAATTCCAGCTGTTCCTCTCATGTAGTATTTTTAAGTGAGCTGAACTATTATGCCATGATCTCACCATGCCTTTCCCTACAGTTAAGCAAAGTCCTCAAGAGTCTCAACTATTTTTCAAACATTGCTGTTCAATCAAGGTATCCAATGCTGGTTCTAGACTACTATATAAGTTCATCCTTCAAAGACCCCATTTAGAACTAGCCACGGGCCAGTTCTCTGAGATGTTGCTGCACTTGGTGAAATGATTCAACTAGGTTAATGCATCTGTCCCCACAAGCTATGCCACACTAGTGGTACAGTCATTCCAAAGAGAAGAAAAAAGGTTGTAGAAGGAATTGATTTATCCCCTCACATACTAGCAGAAATTAGGATGTGTGGCAGGGGTGAAATCCAGGTTCTGGAGAACGGGTAGCAGAAATTTTGAATAAAATTTATTCAAAATACCAGCAAATACCACCTCTGGCTGGCCACAGAGCGGGGTGGGAATGGAGATTTTGCAGTATCTTCCCCTGCCATGCCCACCAAGCCACACCACATCCACCAAGCCATGCCCACAGAACAGGTAGTAAAAAAATTTGGATTTCACCACTGATGTGAGGACCCCTGGAAAGGTGGCAATGAACATAACGAGTTGTGCGATGGAATTGTGTCAAATGTCCAAATAAATCTTGGTGCATTTACCAGTATTCCCTTCCTGATACAATTGCTGCCTCAGACATTTTGGGGTGGGCTCAACCAATAGTGATTTATTCCAGAAACTATGACTTATGTAGTCATATCTTACTGCTGAATCATAAAAAGACCTTGATGGCGTGGCTTGCTTACCTTGCCAGTCTTGGCAAACGCCTCAGCTACTTTACGGTTACGGCCTCCATAACATGTGGTAATTAGATCAGCAACCCCACAACTCTCTAGGAAGGTGGAAGAAGTGACAGGTCCCTTGCAGAAGAGCTTGGCAAAGGCAATCATCTCCATCAGGCCCAGACGAATGACAGCGGCTTTGGTGTTGTCTCCAAAGCCCAACCCATCACAGAACCCAGCTCCAACAGCCACCACATTCTGGGAGAAAGAAGGGACGCAAAGCGTTGATAACCAGGAAAAGTTTGGTACTTAGCTAGCTTTGTAGATCAATTCAATACAGCAGCCTTTGGTGGCCAAAATAAAGTTACAAATGAGTCCACTGAGATGGCATTGTGTTTGAAAACCTCACATTCTAGTTAATCTTGTATCTGCACCAGCTTCCCTCTGCCCCCTACTATCTCCAGGCCTGGTAGAGAAAATAGTGGCCTTAACCAAACTCCTCCTGAACGATAGCTTGAGATTTGCTTCTGGCCATTCCTCTGTCTTCAGAAGATGGAAATTAATTCCTATACCTTGAGAGCACCACAGATCTCTACTGTGTCCGCTTCCTGCACCACTGTGATTCGGAAGTTGGGGGTCTGCATCAGTTCCTTCAGAATCTGTCCATGCTGTAGGTTCTTGCAGCCTAAAAGAATCAGGAGGTTTATTTATTTATTTGTAAAATTTCTCTTACCACAGGGTTACCTTTGGTGGCTTACAATCTTAGAAAGATAAAATCTATATATAGAAAAGCTAAAAAATCAAGATATAATACTGTGAGGATCCAAATACTGCACCCCAATTAAAAGAAGGGGAGGGTAGGAGCAGGATGAGGGGAGGTGGGATCTATAACAATATAGATGTATGTGTATCAACCACCTCCACCATGATACTCTCCCACCAGCTGATAACATAGATGCTCTTTATCTCTATGTGCCTGTTGATGGCTGATTTGTCTGAGTGCCAGGTTTCCAGGAACACTCTAGCATTTTTGGATTTGGCTTGATCTAGGATGCTTACTGTTTCCCAGTTGAAACTATGGTTAAGTCTATCCATGTGTTATGAAATTAAGGAGTTTTCATCATGTGTTCTAACTGCTAGTTGGTGTTCATGGATGTGCTCTGCTGGTCTTCTGCCTGTTTGCCCTACATAGGGGCTGTTATAGTTCTTAACTGTATTTGTAGATGACTCCTATCTTTTCTTTTGGGGCTGCTGGTCTTTTGGTTTACTTAGGATGTTTTGGAGGGCTTTATCCCTTTCACACCATCCTTGCATTGGTTGTGATGTAAGGAAATAGATAATCTATAAAACATCTTCCAATAAAATGTATGGAGACCCGTGCAACTTTATCAAAAAGTGCCTGACCGCTCAGCCCAATATAGCACAACCAACACAAGTGATGAAAAGATTATCAATGCCATACATATCCCAAAGGTGCTTTTTCAAGAGGCAACTGAACTGAAGCATCTTCAGATTCTTCAGAGCTGAAGAAGCTTCTTAGATGAGAAGCAAAACATCTTCAAAGAAAAAACAGAAAGCCCAGTTGCCTCTTGAAAAAGCACCTTTGGGACAACCATGACCTGGACTGGGACCGGCTCGCACTGGATTGGGCGAACTGGTAGCGGCAGCGGTGGGAAGCTCCACCCACCCACATGCATGCACAGAAGTGCTGCGCGTGCGCACAAGCAAACTGGTAGTGATGGGATTTGGAACCCGCCCCTGACTGGGATGAATGAGAATCTCCATAGACATTTAAGGAGAAAATCCAAACAAGTATCAACATTTGCTTTATAATGGGGAATGTTTCAGCAGAAGGGCATTTGGGTTAACAACGAATCTTTGTTAATCCTGAAGGTGCTACAAATCTTCGTTGGGGGAGGGGGAGCTGCAACCAGCCTAAATATGACTCTGAAAATTGTATTGCATTGCATTGCACTGTGGTGTCTTGGGATTTGCTGTGGCAATCATGCAATAGGATCTCGCTGTGTGATCAAACTGGTTGTGGAAAATGCGTATGCAGTGGTGTAAGGTCTCATGGCTGGGTCTAATATTACTACTGCCTTCCCCTGATATCAGATATGTAGTAAGAGAGAAGGTGGCCAGGGCTGTCCGGCTCCCAACCTGTTGCTGTCATTTGATTTCTAGCTGCTATGCGACGTATCTTTAGGCCTGCATGCCAGAGAAAATGAGGAGGAACATGAGTGACAGAAGTGCATCTCTGCACAGCCCGCAACTATGTCTTAGCAAGAATGGGGGAATCTCTCTAGACTGCAGGTCTAATTTAATGTAGACTGGGCCTGTAACGGGTCTTGAGAGAAGACTTTTTCCCTATCTACTAACTAGTCTGAGAATGTCTCTCTTTATTTGAATTATGCCTGGTTCCTTTCAGTTTAAGAAAAGCAAAGCACTAGACCATGGGGGAACATTCTGTGTGTTCCTTGTTTTTCAATCTGTTGGCTCAGCTGGTGCAAATCTTCCCTACTAGGAGAAGACAAGTGCTTAATGAAATTGCAAGGTGGCTTCCCGTCCTGCCACTTACTGCTCACTCCAGGAGTTCAATTCTCACTGGCTCAAGGTTGACTCAGCCTTCCCTCCATCCGAGGTTGGTAAAATGAGGACCCAGATTGTTGGCGGCAACAGGCTGACTCTGTAAACCGCTTACTGTGAAGCGGTATATAAGTCTAAGTGCTATTGCTATTGCTACTCACAGGAGGAGTGATGGAACTAGTGCCATCTCAATGGGAGAGTTAAAAGTACATCTTTAATGTATGAGATGGTATGTGGCCAACTTCCTTTCCCAGAAGCAGCCAGTAATAAGTCTGGATGGAACTGCTCTTTGTTACAACAGTGTCTCAATACTAAAATCTGCAATGAAGGGTGGAGGAACATCCCATGAGTGTAGCATAACATTTAAAGCCCATGTCTGGAGAACTGATCTTCAGCTTCTCTCCAGTTTCCATATGAATCATAAACTCAAGTTCATTACCAATGGTGGTTTCACAAAACTTCTCCTCTGCCACCTCATTGGCTATGTTGGCTCCCATCAGCACACTCATTTCAATGTTTAGCTGCTCACGGATGATGTCTGAGATCAGCTTCAGCCCATCAGGACCTTCGTCCACACCCTGCAAGCCAAACATACCAGTCATGTCAAATCAATTAACTCGACTAAGGACTCCGCAATAGCTCTGCTTGACTGAGCTCAGTGCCACTCCAGCAGTAAGATTCAGCCAGGGCTTAAGTACATTCCTAGGCACTCTGTTAATGTAGGATTGTAAAGGCAGTTCATTTCTTATCATATCATTCACTAGCATTATTAGGATGCCACTAAATATCACAAGTAGACCCTCACTCTGCTTGAAATTGATTACCCTTTTCACATTTTGTGGCCACTTGAGCTCACTGTTCACAACTTTCACATTCTTTGACTATGTTGACGCAACTGCCTATCAAGAATAGCACCCTATTTACTGATTAAATGGTTTATAGCAGCATACACTATAATAAACCCATTGGAAAAGAGTAGAGGAGTCAGAACTGAGCCATCCAGAGCCATCCATTAACTGATGTTGATAAGTGACTGCTGAGAACCAAAAATGACTTTTCCGATTTAATTGTAAAGGGATGGTTCCTTCTAATTTGCAATGTTTAAGTTACCTTTATTCGTTTCCAAAATAAACTAAACATTGTACCAACTTGGTATGCTGAAAGTATTTTCATCTACCTTGGCATTTCGGAGCTTATGGTAGCCTAGCTGAATAGTTTCTGAAATAGCGCCATAATTTATATTACTGTATACAAATGCAATCTAATTAATCTAACTGGCAGGAAACACACACCAGCGTAACAGAATAGAAATATTTTAAATCAATAAAATTAAATCATTAAAACAAATTAGCCCCTCCCGTTTAACCATGCAACTATTAGCAATGTAATTGTGGGAGAGGAAGGAGACTGCAGAAATGGTTCTGGATCTAGCTATTCTTCCTTTCCTTTTGAAGGAATTAAAATAATAGACATTTTACTGAGAAGACTGTGTCTTTGCCGGATGCTCAGAGAGGTGATGGAACTTCATGTTTCCTTTGTGAACTGGAGATCAGTGCTCAGGTAGAACCATGTGGCTAAGTCAAGTCAAACTCTCTAATAAAAGAGCATCCTTACTAAACTATATGTAACTGCAGATATTGCCCTCATTCTATTCATTCACATGGTAGTGAAATGCAATAGTGGGTTTCACTTACCTTTGCTACCAGTTCGCTCGTGCATGCACAGAGTGTATTTGATGATGTTTGGGCAGGTGGGCGGAGCCTCCTGCTGCCGCTACCAGTTTGCCCAAACCAGGGCGAACTAGTAGCAGCCTACCACTGGTGAAATGCCCTCCCAGCAAAGCCTGGCCAAATCTTCCAATTACTCCTTTCAAAGGTCATACCAGCTAATCCCCCCCAACCCTGACCCCAGCCACACTCACACCTTGATGAGCGAGATGCCTATTGTTTCTTTCTTGATATGTCCCTTCATCTGTTCGCAGAGCTTCCCGATGAATTGGTGGGGCACCACAAAAATGAGGATGTCTGCATCAGCGGAAGCTTTTAATACATCAGGCACAGCCACCTGCAGCAATTTAGGAGCCAGGAAAAAGAAGTCAGCTTGTTGGGCCAGGAGAGAACTCTGCTTTCATTCAGATGTACAGAGAGGGAACTAAAAATGGGTTCATCTGGTGGACACTTGCATACACTCAAAATATTCATGAAACCCTCTTATTGCTTTTGAATGCTGGCCTTTGGAAATAATGCAAACCATATATTTATACAACTTGCCTGCAGTCATTATGTGCCTACTTGTCATAGTAATGAATAGCAGGGAACTCAATGAAATTGAAAGCCTCAAGACAGAAAGCAGCTCCACTGGATTATGCTTGAATATTTCATCAGCTGCTGCTCACACGTTGGAAGACCATAAATGCTAGACACTTGTTTCTTAGCCTGTTCCTCCTTGAAAGCCACAGCATTCTGGTCATGTCATCCCAAAGATTTGAGTCCCAAAAGGAATTGGGCCCATAGAAGAACACCAGCAGTGTTGGAGGCACTGGCAACATCTGAAACTCCTTTCAGCAGCTTAGTGGCCAGACCACTTTATCCAGATTGCTAGGAATGAACGGCATGCTGGAATTCTAGAACAAATCGGACATGACGTCCATTCCAGCCAGTTCTATCCCCCAAGCTGGGACAGGATACTGATAGGCTGGAGAGCTTTCAGAGGCATGTTACTGGGATGCTGAAAGAGTCCTAGGGTGCAAATCCAACTTCAGAAATAGGAAGAGCGGAAGAGCCTTTCCTGTGTTTGCCCTTCCTAATTTGATGTCCTCCATGTCACTGGTAACATTTATTACCATCAACAGATCCAACCTATTAGCTTAGTATTGGCTATGTTGGCTGTCCATCGTTTTTGGCAGGAATGTTTTTAGTCTTCCTTGGAGATGCTGAGGACTGAATGCAATATTTATGTTCTGTCCCAATTCATCAATACCAAAACTAGAACACGGGACTGGAACACTAAGAAAAGCAGGTAGACAATGGCCTTTTGTTGCAAAAGCTTAGATGGCTGGAATGCCTTCCTCTAGCAAGTGGGCTTCCTTGACACTCTGCTAAGCTCCAGGAAACCAAATTAATTGCTAAGCAGTGACAGGTTTATTTATTACTTTTGTTACCAAGGCAACATCTTCCTGGATCTTCCTTTTCCTGGAAGAAGCAAGAGTGTGCTTTGCTTTTGCCAGGGCGTGTTAAAAGGATTTTGGGATGGGGACAGGGTAGGTGATCCCCATCCCCATCTTTTTATTTTCATGTTACTTGCAAATTTCTATTATTTTTTTTAACAAAATTGCGGCTCGCCTCAATAAAGCAAAATATTAAAATGCAAAACCCAGCTCGTATTAAAAAAAAAATCAAGCAGGACAGCTGTAAGTTTAAAAGAAGTGAATGAAAGCAACAGCACGAAAGCCCATCTAAGAGAGTCCTTTTTTCTGCAGACTCTTGCAAGAACAAAAGTGGGGACTCCACATGCATTGCTTTTTGAGAAAGTTACAACCATGGTGGGGCTAGCCATCTAAGGCTGTGCTCCTGGCAAAGCCAAGGCCCCACTGCAGAAGGTGAGCCTTGGGTAGGAGTTCACCAGAAGCCTTTTAACAGCAGAGAAGAAGTGAAGAAGGATGCCCTGAGACAGAACGGGTCTAATTTTTGAGACTCCCTAGACTGGCAAACTTTCCTAGGGCTGAGAAAAAGTGAGTGGCTCAAAGTCACCCAGCTGCCTTTGTGCCTAAGGTTGAACTAGTACTCAAGCTCTCCCAGTTTCTAGAGTGATGTCTTAACCAGTGCACCAAACTGGCTAGTGGTTAAGATACCAGATTAGACATCAGGGGAGAGGAAGGGGGGCTGTGAGTTCTAGTCCTGCTGGGTGACACAAAGCAAGCTGCGTAAGCTTGGGCCAGTCTCTTTCTCTCCTAGGAGGGAAGCCAAGAAAAACACTTCTGAAAAACCTTGCCAAGAAAACTGCAACGACAATAGCAGGCAGTTGCCAGCAGTTAAGACTGACTCAAAGGCTATCACACCCCAAAAACAAAATAAAAAAACAAAACCTATCCCCAAGTTTCAGTTAGTATACTAATGGAAACTATAATCCAGCACTCTAAGAAGGGACAGAAGACTGAAGTAGATGAAGTAGATAGAATAAATACTTTGACACTCCTAAATTGCTTAACTTCATTTTTCCCTACTTAAGCAATTTTCTATTACTGGTTAGTGGAAGCTTCCTAAAGCTTAAAGGCTGTAGCATGTTCCAATATTAAAGCATGCAAAACCAATAAAATAAAAAAGTAAAATTCAGATAAAAGTTTTTAAAACCCAGCTGTTTAAAACAAGGATCAGCAGCAACATCAAACTTTGCATTGTGGGTGCAGAAGCTTGATTTTAAAGGAATTTAAAATAAACTAGAAATAAAAACTGTCAAAATCTCACAAACATTGAGTCATCTGAAATTTATTGCAATCAATATCTCTCTTTTACCCTTCCTATTGTATTTATCATTATATATTTTGCATAATAATGACTAAAGATTTTAAAAAGTCACTAAGAGTTGAAATGCTTTGGCAAAAATTCCCTTATTCATCTTTAAGTTGGAGAAGAAATCCATGACCCTGACCAAATTCCAGCCAAATCCAAGAACTTTAAAATCTCTCCAGATTTCAATTAACTAAGAGAGATTGAAGCATCCGCTTTGGTTCTTTTAAAGGTTTTAAAGGTTACGCAGCTTTAAGCAGGATTTTGTCCATTTTAAAGATGATGGAAATATCTCAGATTCTTCCTTTAGCCATTATTGGATAGACAACATTGAAAAAGAGAGTTTTTCTACGTACAGTGCAACTCCTGATTAGGACTTGAGCTGATGATTGTACTTCTCAGCAATAGCTACAAGACATGTTTTGCCATTACGAAAATGTCTGTAATTAATGACAGGTAATTAAACAAGAGCTGGTAGTAATTTGGAGACATGGTTAAATCACTGAGAGGGAAGGAAAAGAGTGTACACTCATAGATGTCCATTTTATAATCTGAAGTCTACTATGTAGAGTGAAACCATTGCTAATTAATAGAGCATGTCTTTTATATCTCAAAGCTCTATATTCAGTCCCAGCATCTCCTCAGAGAGTTGGTTGAAGATTTTACTTTCTCCACCTGAAATCCTAAAGGTATTGCTTGATGGTTTCAGTGGACCCCATCGGCTGGCTGAAATGCTGCAGTAAAAGCCCGTTTCCTAAGGTTCTGGACAATACAATAATATAAACACAATAAGAGTGAAATATCATTTTTTAAACTGCAATGCAAGTTTTTAAGGATGGATCTAGTGGACAATTCAACATTTCACTTCCAAGCCTTTTGATCATATGTGGGACCAGGCTTCCCTGTTCTAAGATGCTCCAACTGATGTCAATTATGCATGACAGGAAGTTCATTATTTAATGTCTGCTTGCACATTCAGCCTCATTAATTAATTGTGATTTAATTATTAAAAACTTGTTGCTTTTTATTTTTATGTTTTATATGCTTTATTTTTCATTGTTGTAACCCATTCTGACCAGTGTTGGGAGGGGGTATACATTTATTATTTTAATTTTAATTTAAGTTAAAATTTTATTTTTATTTTTTTAAAGAAGTTTTATAGTACAGGCCTTGGGCACCCAACCCCCAGGATATGTTTTGTTTTGTGATAACCCCTGCCCTCGGGGTTGTACACAGCATCTCCCAAGCAACAGAAACACAATTTCCCACCAATTTTTAGTAGAGAAGCAAAATAAACACTTTGTACTGAGGTTTCAGATATTGTTAAGGACATAGGGAAGCCAGATAATATAGGGAAATAGGGTGCATGCAGTGGTTCAAAGCAGAAAAATATGGCCCCCAAATTCCATCCTCCTCTCCTTCCATCATGAAGCTACTGTCATGCCTTCTGTGAGATAAAAAAGTAAATATAAATAAAACTTCCCAGTGATTAATTTGAAAAGCAGAAAATCTATGTTTTGCTCTAACTTAGGGCATAGTTCCCCAAAAGCTCCTGCTGCCCCTCCAACTTGCCAAACCCACCACATTGGGCGGAAGTTTATGGCCGGGCAAATACTTGACGTTCTCATGCTGTGTGTTGATGATCTCGGTGAGCTTCTGGCCAGCAATCTCTTCTTCAAACACCCACATCTTCACGGTGGTGTCAAACATATCCAGTCTGGCTGCATTGCTGCCCACAATCTTGGCAATTGCTGAACCCCTGCAGCAGGGAGAGAGACAGAGATGCAACCCTCCTCCTTCCTTGGCCTAGGTTTTCCCCACATTTTTCCATCAGGAGACCAGAATTTATAAATATAAATATACAATTTATATTGATGTTGTTTTTTTATTGCTTATTTGTACCTATGACTATCATTAAGTGTTGTACCTTATGATTCTTGATGAACGTATCTTTTCTTTTATGTACACTGAGAGCATATGCACCAAGACAAATTCCTTGTGTGTCCAATCACATTTGGCCAATAAAAAATTATGTTCTGTTCTGTTCTGTTCTGTTCTGTTCTGTTCTGTTCTTCTATTCTATTCTATTCTATTCTATTCTATTCTATTCTATTCTATTCTATTCTATTCTATTCTATTCTATTCTATTCTATTCTATTCTATTCTATTCTTATTCCTATTCCTATTCCTATTCCTATTCCTATTCCTATTCCTATTCCTATTCCTATTCCTATTCCTATTCCTATTCCTATTCCTATTCCATTCTGAATTCTAGCAAGGGTCTCAGCTTGGAGAGGACCCTAACATAAAGACCGAACCCCCTGAGATTATTTTCAAAGTTCAACTTTTTTTTTGCAACTGGAGGTACCGTTCCATTTAGAAGTCCTTCCAGCTATCCATTTTGGTTGTGGCTGCTGGGAATTGCAAGTTCTGCAAAGCCTGGGAGGCCCCATAATATGGCTCAGAACCAGCTGGGAAATCATGAAGTGGCCAGCTTGAGTGGCTCTTGCATGGAAAGTCAGATCCAGATTGAAATAACACAACTTTAAAAAAGCAAATATTTCATGAATTGGTGACAATTTGCTTTAGCCATGAACGATGACCCTTAGTCAATAGGTCAGATATCCGATAGGGTGGATTTTAATGTTATAATTATGTGCATTTGCTTTTTGGATGCCATAAAAGTCTCTGTGCTTTTTGCTGCAATACACTAGCAGAGCCCTTACACAGGGACAAAACTCCAAGGGCTTAAAACTAAATTAAAAACAGACGCACTAATCCCATTGGATCATCCATATCAAGGAACTGTATAGGGGACTCTGGAAACATATAGTTTTACTACCATTGAGAGAAAGAGTTTTCAAGCAGGAGAAGGCACACATTTTTTTTATCTACACCCAAACAGCAGCTGTCTTCACATACATATCCTTTGTGTAGATGGGAAAGAAGAATGAGACGAGAGCTGCTGATTGTCTGGTGCTTGAGAGACAGGTTGGATTTTTAGTGCTCACCTTCCTCTGTCTCTGCTTACTAAAGAGTGCAGGACCTGAAATTTGGCAGAACTGAAGGGCAACCAAAGACAGACCATTCAGGGAAGAGGCTGATCCAGCTGGACTGCCAGGACTGAACAACTGGCAGAGAGAACACAGCTTGAAAGCAAAGTCAAAGCCATTCAGATGGGACCCTTAGTTCACCCAGATATAGCTAGGTATCTTATGACTTTGAAGGATTCTCGAGAATTTTCTCTTTTATAAACTGAATGGAAAGATTTATTGGTTGGCAACACTACCTGTTCAATAATACACTGTCCTCTAATGAACAATGCTAGTGAAGCCAATGGCTCTGCTGACCCAGGATGAGGGCAGTCACAACCCAGAAGACCCTTATGTATCTGGAAGGTACTGGAAGGGTTGGGGGAAAAAACAATTTTGCTGGATAGAACTACAAGTCTAGAACTTGAATGCATTAAAAGGGCAAACGGGAGCCGCGCTGCCTCGAAGCTGTACCTAGAACTTCTTTTTCAGAGAAATTTAAAAGAAATGTTGTCCCCTGATATAATTCAAGCCATCCGCATCTCGCAACAAAATGCCTAAAAGCCAAGGCATACGCCTTAGCAGAGAAAAGAAAACCCAAAACTCCGGTTATGTGCTTATGTTCCCGCAACCACGGGAATAAGAGAGCAGCCCTTGCTCCGTGTTCCCCGTAGTTCGAACTGCTTAAGACACCTGCAGCCTGCCTCTCTCAAGACGGCTATTGGGGGGCTACCCGCTCCCCTTCCCGCAGGCGAGATCCAGCCGGAGAGAGAGAGAGAGAGAGAGAGTCCCAGGGGCGCCACCTCTCTGAAACCCGACGGGTCAGCAAAGCGAGCCTGCGCTCCTTTCGTGGCACACTCAAGACAAACATCACCAGCGTCCGCTCCCCCGGTTTGCATGAATGCTAATCCGCGAAAACCCAGAAGAAATGCGGCCATCCTCAAGGCGCCACAGAACTCTTCGCCGTTCTCGCGATCGAAGTTTACGACGGCCCCCAGTCAAAATCCCAACCCTTCCCCCGCCTTCCTTTTCTCAACCGGCTGCTCTCTCTCTTCTCCCCGCCCCTTCCCTCGTTCGCCGCCAGGCCCGGCAGCCCCAACGCACCAGTTGCCGGAGCCCACGATGCAAACTTTCTTTCCGCCCATGGCCGTGAGCGTTGAATCTCCAGCCGCGGCAGCCGCGCTCCTGCCTCGGCAGGCATTATAACCCCTCGGCTGGCCGGCCACGCCCTCCGCCCGCCAGCTCTTCCCCCAAACGGCGCTCAGGCGGGGATAGGCGATCGGGGCCGCCGAGAGGTGCGCGCTGAGGCTCTGCTGGAGGCCGCCCGCTTTCGCCAAGCATCGCCGTTAAAGTCCCTTCCCTATTTCCCCCGCACCCCCCCCCCACCCCCAAGTTCAGGCAAAACGGCCGGGAGACAGGCAGGTCAACTCATCGGCGAAGGAGTTTTCCCGCACCTTCCAAGTCAGTCTCACAGGTGGGACCCCACAGCGGAGCCGTCCGGGGGCTTCGGAACGGGGAGCCCCTCACTTTTTCAGGTTCATTCCGCGGTCTGTGTGCTCCCCCCCTCGCCCCACCCGTCCCCGGCTAGCGCTCGTCTCCAGGTGGGGGCAAAAAGGCAAGTATTTAGATAGAGTTTCGGGGAATCTCACGCAGAGAAGGAAAAATAAAAGCTGCTCTAAATAGCCAGGGACGAGACTGCATTCTAGCGGTGTGAACGTATTTAAGGAGAAACGGACGTCATCGTATTGGCTACTGTATTAGTAAATGCTAATTACTGTAAAAGTAAGTTTTGTTACTCCTAGACACGTGTGTGTGTGTGTGTGTGTGTGTGTGCGCGCGCGTGCGTGCGCAGTCTCCACAGGTTTTTGCAATGTCCCGCCCTCCCGGCTAATGAAACGGTCCTGCGGCTGTACATCCCAAACCCTAGTTTCTTCCCGTGAAAATAACTTGAAGGGTCGCTCCTTGCTGGGGGCAGGATGGGGTGGGAACTTAATCAGAGCCACTCCGGGCTGCTGTATAAAATCTGCCAAAAAACCCCACAAAAACAAAAACAAACCATTGCCAGAACAAACAAGGAGAAATGTGCGGGGGAAAAGGATATTGTCCCTTAAATGCTGCCCCCCCACCCACCCAAATCCGGTGTTCCAAATCCAATGACAAGATTTAGGATTGAGTGACGTTTTTGAGCATGGTTAGAGTTCATTGTCGCTCCTGTTGAATCATGTTAACAGGACAGGATAACAAGACAGGACTGAGGGATCTCCGACTTGCTTTTAAGCAAATGTTTATATTTGTGTCTTCTTTCTCTGTCAAAGTGGCCCACTGTATTCCATTGCAAGAGGCTTCATGAATTGCTTTTCAGATCCGCCAATTCTGCCATCCTTCAATTAAATATTAGGGCTATGGAGCAATCGAAAAAGAGCCCTTCTAACATTGTGTTCATATTTCATCAAACCTCAGGACACTGAGGGCAAGGTTCAGAATACCACACGGTTAACAAGTTCAGAAGTGAACCCTCTTTCATTCTTCATTTGCGTGTTGTTGAAATCCTATGTCAGTAATGGCTAACCTTTTTGCCATTGTGTGCCAAAAGAGGGGGGAGTGTGGGGTGGTTGCGCACATTCTTGCCCACACACTCATAATTGTATGCGCCCTGCCCCCGCGCATGACCCCCCCATGGTCCCCCCGCTTTTAGCATGTGATGGCACGGTGGGCCCAGTAGGCCCATTTTTCGCCCTCCCCAGGCTCCAGAGGCTTTCTAGGAGCCTGGGGAGAGTGAAAACAGACTTCCCCACCACCCCCGGAGGCCCTTCAGAGGCCATAATCAGCCATTTGCCGACTTCTGGTGGGTCTTGAAGGCCCGAAAAATTAGTTGGCCAGCACGCGCATGCGTGCTGGAGCTGAACTAGGGTAACGCTTGCGTGCCCACCAATATGGCTCCGTGTGCCATCTGTGGCACGCGTGCCATAGGTTCGCCATCACGGTCCTATGTCTTAGTTTCCTATGTAAAGAAAGAGAGGCTCTACTCAGATAACCATGCTGGGGGAAAAAAAGATACTGAAACAATTCAGTTCAGTGGCACAGATCAAGATTATTTTCCACATGAGGAAGATAACTCCTTACCAGGGCCATAACCATAAATTCCTGTCTGAAATGACATTTGAAAGTAGCATAGAGGCCCATGGGTTTGGCAGCTTGCCAGCTACAAAATTGCACTCTGGACTCTGCCTTTCTGGCCATGCTAGTTTAATGGATTAAAAAAAAAATTGTTCTCATGCTGTGCAGCCAGTAAATCTGCTCTATGCAGAGCACAAAAGTCCATCAAGCTGCAATCTTACGTACACCTACTAAGAACTCAGTGGGGCATGCTCCTAAATAAGCCAACAAAGGACAGCATTGCCAATTGGAGATCTGCTTTGCAAAATTAAAAGAAATACCAGGCAGGGTTTGGAAGAGGAAGAGGTGGCCACACGGATGATCTGGTGCCAAGAAACCATCTTTAAGAGAGACAGGAGAGATTATCCTAGTCAGTTAATGATAATATAAAGTTGGAAATATTACGGAAAGACTCCGTAGGGCAGTGTTTCTAAACTTTTCCCTTACATTACCCAATCAGAAAGTCCCTTTTACTCAGTGTAACTAAAAAATCCTTTAAATCAGTTTAAATGTCCCTGTTGTGATTGGGTAATGGGCTTGTGTGTCACTATTCAGAGAAAACAATTCGCTCAGGTCTGAGAAGCAGAACCTTAGGGGGAAAAACACATAAACATTCCTTTGAAATAAAAAAAGCAATAGTTGCAAATGTAACACCCAAGATTTGTAGTGTAGATTGGGGGCCAAAATTAGCAAATACTAATTTGGATGGGATTGGCCCTTACTATTAACAGGAAGGAGCCAAGCTGTGGCTCTACAGTTACTTCACTGAAGATGTGCAGCTCTCAGGAGACAATATCATTCTGAAGGATCCACCAATGGTGTGCTGACATGGCCACAGTGCTTTGGCTGCCTAGGTAGTTTCCAGGATCACCTTCTAGGGTCATCATTCTAAGCCCACCTTCTGGATAATGCTGATAGGGCTGCAAGTTAATTGTTCTCCTGGCAGGTCAGTGGGAAACAGCACTACCACTACTAGGGAGTATATGTTGTGTGTGTGTGTCCGAGTGTCATGTTCTCTCATCAGGGCAACAACCTCCCTTAGATACAACCAGATCTTCATAAAATGTGCCTTTGAATCAGTTTTAATTCCTGGTGCCTACCTGGAAACATTCCTGCAATTTTCTTGACTAGTTTGGAAGTGTTTCTCCCTTGCCTCTTTCCCAGGACTAAGAAAGAGGGATTGGCCCAAGGTCACTCAGCAGAGCTTGGGCCTAAGGAGGATTAGAACTCACTGTGTCCTGCTTTCCAGCCTGGTGTCTTAGCCACTAATCAAAGTGATGTAAATGGTTCATGTTAAAATGACCAGGAGAAAATAAAGTGAGTGAATGCAATAGATTCGTTACAGCTATTAGATTCAAGTTACAAAAATCAAGGCTATACAACCACGGTAGCTTTGAGAAAGGGGAAACTCCAATTCTTTACTGCTATCTAGATTTTTGCAGGGTAGTCTAGAATTAATGGTGTCAACAATTTCATTCAAACTTCACACTAAGCCAGTTTGTTGATCAGTCTCACAAGTGAGCAAAGTTATTTGGCTGGTTCCCGGTTTTCACAACTCTTGTTCTGCATCTCTCTGGTTTGACTGGCACCAAAACCCAAACATAAATTACAAAGCATTACAGACCATGCATTCCTGATTGCCACATGATTTCAAACTATGTTCAGTTTGAAAACCATCCATTGTCATCCACCGACCTGTTGTACACCATGCAACACATTGGAATTTTTATTTACATAATTAACATATTAACTTCTGTTTTTGTTGCTCCAAGGCTATTTCATGATGCAATTTGCTTATTCCTTCTCCTTTCCCATTCCTTGTTTCTGTGGCACACCCAGGCTTAACTATATATAGGCAAATTAGATTACTGCAAAGCCCTGGGATCATAGAACTTGCACCTTGAGATAAATATGATTTGTGATAGTAATTGTTTATTTGATGGGCATTTTAAACAGATTGTTTAAAAAGGTAACTTTCCTAGTTGTCTGAAATGGGAAATTCCATGCCATTCTATCACCTCTCTTCCCTGGTTCTGGTGGATATACAGATCAACATTTTGAGTACAGGTAGTCCTCAACGTATGATAATTGAGCCCAGAATTTCTGTGGCTAAGTGAAACATTTGTGTGTTTTGCCCTACTTTCTTGCCACAGTTAAATGAATCACTACAGTTGGTGAATTGGTAACATGGTTGTTAAGTGAAACTGGTTTCCTCATTGACTTTACTTGTCAGGTCGCAAAAGGTGATCACATGACTGAGGGATGTTGCAACTGTCATTAGTTGCCAAGCTTCTGAATTTTGATCATGTGACCATGGGGAATGCTACAATGGTTGCTAAGTGTGAAAAATGGTCATGTCACTTTTTTCAGTGCCACTGTTAACTTCGAACTGTCACTAAATGAACTGTTAAGTCGAGGACTACCTATATCTAAAAGGATCCCATTTTACTATAAAAATGACGGACAGAAATGGGTGAGGGCTGTAATTAATACTCACTCTTATCTGCTCCTGGCTCCAACCCAGATTCTCTTACAGCTCAAATTTGCCAATTTTTTTTTTTTTTAAAAATTCTTCCTGCTCAGTTTCTTTGTGATCCTGTCTCATTTTCAGTGGTCTTCAGTTTTAGCTCCTACAGGCAAGTTTTATATAGCTGGGTTTATTGTAACTCATTCTGAATGACTATAAAAAGAATTAACACACTTTTTCCTCTGCACCTTATCTGCCTCTCCTGAAATTTAGCTCATAAACTCCCTAAATAAGAATCTATTTCTTTTTTACTCTTGTGAAAAGATTGGTACAGTATATCATGATTAAAGCAATTTCTGACTGTTGATGTAAGGAAAAGCTTTTCAGTTTGGCTCTTCAATCCCCTTCCTTGAAAAAATCCAGGAACCCCTTTTCACCGTTATCAAATTTTAGTAGCACTGTTATATTAAAAAAATGAATTTCCTGCAGGAAAACAAGCATTATATAAGTCCTAATATAGCACAAACTATTTTCAAAATAAAAGACCCCACTCTTCCAAACCCCAGGAAAAGAAATTCCAACCCTACTGCATGTAAAGTAACTCTGGCTGCTTTACTTTCTCCTCAATATTAACTGTGATCCACGGTATCAAAAGGTTGCTCATCATTATATTGGTTATCTCTCACTATTGCACACACTCTCCAAATATTTTGATGCTTAAGCAGGCACACAGAGGCAGAGTTTTCTCACGCTATCCAAAATTTTTTCCCTTCAGGCCAATGAAAGTGTTTTCCTCTATGTAGCCCTTTTTGGCCATCAGTATAAAGTTTGAAGGATTAAAAAAAAAAAGGTTATTTTCTTACGATATATAATTTCCTCCTGAAAGTATTAAAAAAAGACAGCGCTGTATTACAAAAGGACTTAGAGCGCAAATACTTTCATTCAGAGGCAGCTTTTATTAAAATGGGGTGACATCTAAAAGGATACAGTACAAAAAAAATTGGTCCAAGGGGGAAAAGGGGGAAGAAGAGAAAACCACAGAATGCAAAGCATAAGGAGCAATTTAAGAAGTATGCAAAGACAGCTGATCTCAGAGTTTACTTCACATATACTTGCCCTGAGAGCCACCTAAGGAACCAGGGTTCTTATTCTCCAGGATCACAAAGCCAGGAGGGGCAGAAGGGCAGGGTGCCTTTTGTAGGGCAAATACAAGATTGAAGAATCAGAATCTCTCACTCCGAAGGTGAACATATGAGCGCACACACACGGATTAGGGTTCCTGAATTCAGAGCAGTCCCTAGCCTCATTTTCAACATGGAAGAGGATGGGGGGCTTGTCAGTAACTTGATTCTTGCAGATAGTGTCAGAATAGAAGCAGCTGGGACCTGTCCAGCTGCATTACAGTTTCCAAAACCAGCCAGCAAAAAGATGCAACAGCATCCACACCCAGTCCTACCTACAGGTGCCCAAGACTAAGAAAACACAGACTAGAACGGAAATGTCCTTTTTGCACACCAACATCTGCTCCACTGTGCCTTGGTTACACCTGCTTGCATAACTCCGCTCCCCACCTTTTAATTTGCCCCAGAAACCTGCTCTGTGCAGTCAGGTGAGGAAGTCAAAAGGAGAATAACTCTAGTCTGAAGGAAACTAGTCTCCTTCCAAGCACTGTAGATACAAAGAATTAGTGCTGGGAGTGAGGGGAGAGGGAGAATAGAAGAAGAAATAAGGAGTTGGATTAGAAAGGCTTTCTTCCCCAGAAGGCAGTGACTTGGGTTATTCACTGTGACCAAGAAGGTGGCCTATGACTATCTGGCACCTCTGCCAGTAATTTCCTCCCCTTAAAAAAACAAAACAAAACAGAATCAGACACCCACGCTGAAACAAAGATTGTGACCCTGGATTGCAGCTCCCTGAAGGCCACGTGTAGGAAGAGTCTAATCTTTCACAAAAGATGGACCTGTATTGGACTTCCTACCTGCCTGTCCCCAGGAGAAGCCAGAAAATGTAAGAAACCTGCCTTGAATTTGGGCCCTGCTGTGCACAGAAACTGCCCAGCTGACTGTTCTGGGGGAGAGAGAGGAAGAGTTCCTAGGCTGCCACGCTAGGCCCTGAATGGAAGCTGAATGGAAGTCTGGAAGAACTTCAGGCAGAGCTGGACCTGGGGAGTGTGGGGCTCAAAAAGAAAGGAGAGCCAGGCTGAAATGCAAGACCTTGGCCTGGGTACCAACATCATCATCCCCAATGATGAGTCCATTGGATCAGTGGAAAGAAAAGATGTTGGTTGGAAATTAGTGGAAGGTTCTGTGCTGGAATCGGAATTGTATAGGCCTGAGCAGTGAATCCCTGCAGTGTTTCTAGCCGTTAGAGATGCTGCCTGTCGGGAGGCCTGCCCGTTTAGGTATTGCGGATTCCCAGAGCTTGTTCAAGTTCTTGCCTTCTCTGCTGAACCTGTGAAAGAAGCAAGACAGACATATATTTATGCACAGGTTAAAAAGAAGAAGAACAGAACTGCCTCTGGTATTTTCAAGCATCGGGAACAAGCATTAGGCTGCGAGCCAGAAGCTCAAGTCAAGCCTTCCCGAACTTGCAACCCAGCACTTTCAGAATTTATGACAATCACCCCTGCTGTTCACAACCCACTCAGCCAAGGATTGGTGCTGCAGGACCAGACGTTTGGAAGCCTGCTTTAGTCTGAGGCAAAGGTTAGGAGCAGGAAGAGGTGCTTTTCGACTGTTTGACTCCCATTTGATATTCAGTTTGCAGAAACCGAAAAGGGAAATCTGCCCACAGGTCAGTAGGACTGAAGGATCTCGACCGAGCTGCTGGGTCCCATTCCAGAGATCCCATTTGCAAGAGATCCCTCTGGATGGATCCATTTTACCTTAGAGTAGAAATATCTGCATACAGCCTCTTGGGCCCAGGGCTGGAAGTAAAATTCAGCTCGGCGCTCTTCTTCTGGGTTCCCAACGACATCCGTCATAGCCTGAAGATGAACAAAGTCTCCAATTACTCATCTTGCTCTCCCTGAAATACCTGTCCTGGCTCTCAGTTCTATCCCTCTGGCAGATGGTGTGCTGTTTTGTTCGTTAAAAAAAAAAAACTGAAGACACAGCAAGAGTTCTCTCTCTCTCTCTCTCTCTCTCTCTCTCTCTCTCTCTCACACACACACACACACACACACACACACACGTCTATTTTCTCCTCAAAGGCATCTTACCTTTAGGTCTCGACACTGGGACTGCAGCCAGTCATTGATGAAACCCTGGGGATCCCTGGCAAAGCTCAGCATAAATTCACGCTGGGTCTTTAACTGGTTAATGGTTTCTATGGTCTCATGGATCTGAGATGAAAAAATACCACACAAATACATTTGAAAAAGAATAGGGTTATACTCTACTGAAGTGGGTACCGGGTGCAGGCACAGGGACTGGTTTAGTTAGTTAGTTCTGGAAAATGCACATGGAGTAAGACTACAATACATCCCAGGCCCTTCCCGCTTCATTTATTTAGTCTCCATCTACTCATGAGCCGTGGTGGCGCAGTGGTTAGAATGCAGGATTGCAGGCTAACTCACTGCTCACTGCCAGGAGTTTGAATCTCACTGGCTCAAGGTTGACTCAGCCTTCCATCCTTCTGAGGTTGGAAAAATGAGGACCAGACTATTGGGGGCAACAGGCTGTAAACTCTGTAAACCGCTTAGAGAGGGCTATAAAAGCACTATGAAGCAGTATATAAGTCTAAGTGCTATTGCTACTTCAGAGATACAAACTTCTATGGTTAGACTGCAACTCCTGACATGGAGTCAACCAGTTTCTTTAGTCCCAATCTTCTTTCCTTCCTTGTATTAATGCAACCACTAGACCATACTGTTCTTTAGCTTTATATTTTCAAGAGCAAAATAACTTTAATACCATCTTGTGGCAATTTTTTCTTGATCAGTAAAAGAATACACATTATCAAAAATATATAGTTTGAGTTTCATAACTGAAGAATGAATACTTTAAAACTATTACCCGGAAGTGGAATGACATGAGAGCTATGATTTTATGCGTCTCTAACAAGGCAATTGTCCTATATTAACAGTGAGACTTGTTCACAGTTTATGGAACAGAATTTCAAACCCAGGGGATATTCAGGTTACGAAAAAAGGGCTTTATGACTAGAATATTACAGAGCCAACCCAAATATGTCACATTCTCCCTTCCTTATAAGCTCTTTCTGTTCTGGATAAAGGTGTGGATGTTTCAACTGTTGCCTGGAGTCAGAATCTTACAGCTAGGAATCTGCTTCATTTCATCTTTCAATGCCTGTCACTGGGCAATCTTCCCAGAGGCAATGAAAAGCTCACTGCCAGCCGGTAATCAGAGAAAAGCCAGGTTAATCTGTAGTTCCGCTACAAAACTGTGAAAAAAACAAGTCATCTTCCTGGCAGCTTTTTAATATTGTAACAGCTATACATCCAACAGCTTTTAATATTAACATTTACAATATACATACCTAAAACTTAATGACCTAACTTTCACAGGCTACGCTGAGAATATAACAAAAAATTCTATGTTCCTATTGCTGTCCACAAAAAAGATGCCAATTTCTGCTGTATACTTCCCTTGGAGGCAAAGTCCACTGAAGGCAACAGATGTGCTCTGAAGAGACCTATATACGGTCAAACTTCATATTATAGGAAGGGAAAGAAAAACTACAACCAAACCAAATCCACAAAGGCCTTGATTTTTTTGGTAAATTACTGAACACTTTAGCCAAACCTTGGTACTATCTGCTACTTTAATAAATTGCAATGATTTAAGGAACTGAAGTAACATCTAACTAAACAGTGAAGACTGGGTAAGGGAGAGGAAGTGTTAATTCTCAGATGTCCCTCACAGAGAAAGATTAGCAAAAAATCATTTCCAGGAAGTCGCACCTTGTTATCCAGTGCAGCTATCTCCTGCTGGCTGGCTGTAGAAAGCAGGAAAGAATTCATTTGGGTTTTCAAAGTATCATCTACTTCTACATCAATGTCATAGCAAGCAGTTTTCTTCTGATCGTTTGGATCAACACTGGGAAGCAAGACAAGAGAGAAAATGCTAGATTTAGAGCTTGGTTCAATAAAGCATCCTCCTCCCCCCAACTCCAACACAGAGCATGTAGGGCAATTGGGGTTTAATTTTTCTTAATGTAGAGGTTTCAACTTTTGATAGCTCTTCGCTGCTTTCAAAATCTCTCTCTATCCATGGCCAAATGTCTGGCCAGATAATTACTTTCACCCCTTCCCTTTCTTAAAAGTGATCCAGAATGTTTCCATCTCTGGCAACATTTGAATAGTTTGTTATATAACTGTTTTGGGAACACTAAAATATTTAAAAGTGAATCACACTTTAAAATTCTAGCCTGTGATATAACTCACAACAGGAAATAATACTGAAAATAGGAAGCATGCACTGGAACAGTTGTTTGCACATTGCAAGAGTCAGCAGGGCTGGTTCAGCCTTAAGTCATCACGTCAAGTGCCTCCCCCCACCTCCCGTATTACCTGATGACATGGTTAATGATAATTGGCTCTGGAGGCATAAGCAATGCATGAAGCCGCTGTGGGATCTCTGAGAACTTCATTCGCTGAGACTCGAATATCTGTATGTTCAAAGAGGAATTTGCTGAGAAAGAGCCAAGCTTCAGCATGACAGCAAGGACTGGGGTCCGTACCCTTCCTTTTACCTGCTGGAGGTATTTATCACAGATGACATACTCCCGCTCATGGGGGTCCTGCAGCTTGTGAGTCTTGATGTATTGCCACAGAGCTTGGATGATCACTGGGCGGGTCTGGGTGTGAATTCCCAAGAGGCGAGCCAAACGTGGGTCTAGTTTGAACTGTGGAGGCTGCAAAGAGATTGTAAAAACTAATTTTAGGGTTTTAATATCCCACCTTCCTTATGCTGATCTATGGCTTTAATAAAGATTTTGATTTGAGGTACAATCTGAACCCAGTGTCATGGAGAAAAATTCCTCCCCTTCGGCCCTCGGGAGGAAGGCCCCCTACCTGGTAGTCCAACATCAGGAGAACAGTGCAGCGCACATTCACATCGCCAGGCCTTTTCACCTGGAACCCATCGGTCTCTTGGGTTGTAGCAGTCCTATGCCACTAGGAGGGAAAGAGTACAAAAAGAAGGGAAAGTAGGAAAAAGGAAAAAGCATTCCATGAGGAAACGAAACAGTGTGAGAACCAATACTGCATATAGGGGATGGATTTCAATCCATGAAATAAAACTTTGGAACAGGTAAACACGGAACCCTATGATGAAAATCACTCAGGAAAGAGGGAAGCTGACATCCCAATATATTGCCTTGAGTCTCTTTCTAAGGGAGAATAAGATAAAGAGGAAAATTGGAAGATTTGCATGAACATAAATGGCTTTTTAAAATATGTGATCTTCTTTGCTCTGTACGAGAAATGTGCAACATGAGGCCAAATCCAGCATGTAGGTCCCTAAATTTTGTCCCTCCCTGAGAAACACCCCCCCCCCAAAAGATGCTACCAAACTATAAATTTAAATGTTGCTAGAAAAGTATTAAATATATAACTGGAAAAACATCTCATTCACAATTTAATTTTAAACATAAATATTAAAAAATAGTCTTTGTCCCCTCTCCCCCATTTTTCTTGTCAGAATATCTGGGGGCAAGAAATGCTGCACAACTCTGCTATAATGTATGAAACCTCTCACCTCCACCAAATGATTATCTGGGCCATAGAGGTCTTTGTCCAGCTCAATCACCAGAGATTTAAAAAAGGATGAGAACTTTCTCTTCTGCTTGGTAGCATCATACTTGGAGAGGGCAGACTGCAGGATGAAAAAACGGAAAGAAAAATTATTTTACAGATAACAATACCAATAGCCAACAGACATATTGTAGTTACCAACAGCACTAAAATCTCAGAAAGTAAAACTGTGAACTATCATAGTGATTTTTCTCCAGAGGAATATATAACATTATCTCTAACACTGATCATCATTTTGCATATATTTCTAATATCTTATATGCCCAATTTTCCCTGCCATAGACCCTTTCTACAATAATGAAGGGCCAAATAAGATTGCTTACATCTTTCCTTATTTCAAAAAATTAGATGTCCTTCACTTTATCAGTTACACTCCAACTACCTGCAAACTTCAGAATAATGTGGGAGTTTTCTCAAGTGAAGAAGGATCAGGCCATCCAAAGCTTCATCATCAATAGTGTTTAAGAGTAGTCCCTGGGAAAGCTCTTACATCTAATCTCTCTACCATAATGAAACTCCAATCAGCAGAAGAATGCAATATTTAAGTATACAAAGCAAAGAGTACATGCAGAGAGGTCTAATTTGTGGAATTGCTCATTTCCGAAAATTTGCCCAAAAATGTTTCTTTGGCCATGCTCTTACACTTGCCTAACTAAAGCTTGTACAGTTCTCTTTCCATCTTATCTAGTTCCAAGACCATCAGGAATAAATAATTCAGCTCTGCCAGATTTCTAAACTCTCTACAGGAATACGTGGTGATGTTCACTCACATCTTCCAATAGTCGTCCTTCCACTCGGAGTTCCCATGAGGCTACGGTGCCTTCTCCATCTTCTGCATCTGACTTGGCTGGATTAAAGGTGTTGGAGATAAAAATGCGTAGTTTTCTTTTTTGCTAAAAAGGAACAGGATCCCATAGATGTGAAAATGAGAATCAACATTTGGATTGCTAGTATCATTCCCTCACCCTCCCAAACAGCAGTATTTGTATCCTCACAAATCTCTGCATGTGAGCAAGATACATATCTTTCTAAGGTGTAATTCTAAAACATGAAGATGTTCAGGAAGAAGCAACAGAGAAACAATGCCTAGGACATAACAGAAATCACTAAGCTTGGGTCAAGAAATTAAAGACACTACACTGCACATAAAAAAAAGGCTTTTGCAGGCCATCTGTCGGGGACTGCATGCTAATAACAGATGGGCTGAAAACCACAGAGGGATGTGTGTGCGCGCGTGTGATTCCTTCTTTTTGTTTTCTTTGCTTCCTAACTGCCCACAAGACAGATTGAAGGACAGTTCACTCTTGTCAAAAGTCTGAAGTAATTGCTTCCAAAGGTCTTTTAAGGTAAAACTAGGGATTGCAAGTGATCTTAAGGCTGCTAATTGCAGAGATATAAGAGAGAAGTTGTACTGGAGTTAAGAGAAAAAGATATTAGATAATAAAAGGCTAAGAGAGGAAGTAATTCAGAAAACGGATAGAAAAGAAGCTATGAATGCATCAGAAAATAGCAGTTTGGTAAAATTAAACTATCAGAGATCTATGTACCTCGTGTTTGTAGCAGCCACAACCTATTCAGTAGAAGCAGCTGAGTGAGAGGAAGCCTAAAAATTGCTACACATTTTTCTGCCCGTTTTGTGAAGCCTAACTGCTTACTGCTATCTGCAAAAGTATGAAGCAAAAAACTTGCTATTTTTACAGATATAGATTATGCTGGAGAATAATGAAGAACCTTGAGATGCCTATTGTTGGGCCTCCGTAGCAGCAAGCTGCATACTGGCAGAAGAATAAAATTCTTTGGGCCATAAGACAAACTACTTCAGTGGGGCACTGTAGAAGCTGATCCCCTCCTCCAGGCTGAAGCTATGGAGGATGGATGGGAGAAAAGAAGGAAGTATATCCCAGATGTTTCTTTCTGCTATCACAGCCCAGACCCTGTGAGGCATGGCTTCCCTCTCAGCACTGTCAACATGAAGTATCCCTTCCCCAATGGTAATGGAGGTGGCAGTGGTGCTGAGACCACGGCTGCCTCAGGAGATGGGATAGTAGTTACAGTATCTTCTCACTCCCACTTTCCTCCTGCAACACTCACTATGACTATTGGTTTCATGTGATTATATACATTTTTAAAAAAAGACTGAAGACCTGGGATATGTAGGGCCCCATTGCTGCCACCACTCTGCCTTCACTATTCATATGTCTCTAGTTCAAATACCACGCAAATCAGGTGATTTGTTGATCTTGGTATGGTGAACCCACATTTGTGATCTGTAAGATTGTATTTTAGGTGTATTGTGTAAATTAGGGGTATGCAAAACATTCTGTCATGCAACATTCCAGTTCCCAACTGGACTATTAAAATGGGATGGTTTGGAATATTCTGAAAGTATGTTGAATATTTAGAATCCTTTTTAGATTCAGAGCATTTCATAATGAACCCAAGTATTGTGGTTCATTCAATTAATAAGTTAAAACCTAACCAATGATGTTAGGATGATGTGTGAATGTAACCAGTAGATTTATTTAGTTTTTAAGAAAAGCTACAGATAAGTGAGTTTCAAACGTATGCACGCTTCCTCCTTACCTTAATTGGCCTTTTCAAAGCCTCCTGAATATCCAACCGTTTCCGCATAATAGTCTGGTCCAGCTTCCTCTCAAATGCCAACAAATCCATGTATGCCTGAGACTCGGGTACTAATTCCCGGATCTAGAATTCAATGCAGCCAGAGTCAATCAGCACAGCCATTATACTACCGGTAACTGCCAGACCAAACATCCAAAATTTCACTCACCCGCTGAGGTAGAATTTTGTCTGCCATCTTTTTTTTCTTGGCACTGCACAAAGACAGAAAGATTGGATGATAAATACCAATTCTTAATACATGTTTAAGAACATCCTTGTTGATTTTGCATCAAAGAAAAATTTTGCTGAAACTAAGATTGTTTTAGGCACATAGGAAAACAGATGTATTTGGGATTGTATTTTTTTTTTTTGCCATACTGGAAAAAGCTTTCTTGAAGAAGTCAATATTAGGAACCTTAAGCATACCAACACAGATGGCTCACTGATTTCAGTGGGACATGTTCTTTAAGAAATGTGTGTAGAACTACAGAATTTGGATCGTATGTTAATACAGGAAATCATTCTACATCTATATGGTGCAGAGGCTTAACATGTCTTCAACACATCCAATCTGTGAGTGACAGAAAACACTAACAGATGACTGTGTTATTTTGGATCTCAAATTAAGTAACACAATGCAGTCCATCTGTACAAACCACATAAGACACAGAGAGGGCTCTAGGCAAACACCTAACCAAATGCTAGCTCTGAAGAATTATAGTATGAGATAGTAGGTTGTTCAGGATGAATAGGGGAAACAATTCTATCAATATATTGATATTTAGATTGCATTAAACTGTTTCCAGTTTCTTCAGCTTGATGAAAGGAATGTGAACCAACATTGCTGGAAGATTGCTTAAAAATGTCTGTCAGTATGGATGCAGCTGAAACCTCTTTTTATACACTGCATTTCTAATTTAAGTTGTCTTTAATGAGAATTCTCTAATTTTATTTGCAGAATTCAATACAGTTAAGGATATCTCAAAGGCGATACAGTGATACTTTGGTACTCATTGCTAATTGGGTCTGGGACACGCAGTGAGTACCAAAAACAACAAGTACTAAACAAATTATTTCCATAAGGACTAATGTATTGAGTCATAAGGCAGCTGACATCAACAAGTTCTAGCTTGTGAATTGGGTACCAAACAAGCAATGAGTACTAGGACAAAATTTTTGCATCAAAATGCATTGAGTAAACAAATTCTGTGGATTTTAAAGCAGTTGAGAACCAAGATACTATTGTAAAACCTTCTGGTTTAAAACAGATCGCTTACACTCCTGAATGCTAGGATGCCTGTAAGAGAAAAAGAGCAATCACTTACTTGTGATTTCGGTTTTGCACTGACTGTTGCTGAACCTGCTGAATCTGCTGAGGAGCTGGCCTTTTGCGAGACTGGTCCATTCCTGACTGAGCCATCCCAGGTCGGACAGAAGGGCTCCCACCATAGCCTGGAGGTCCCATTGCAGGTCCTTGAGGATTCATGCGGCTGCCAGGCAACATTCCCGGGCGCTAAGAAAAGAAACAAATTGACTGTTGCCATGCCTAAGAACTCAACTGCTGCTTCTTGTTCTCAGCTGCAATAGAATCAAGTAGCATCCCTGCTTTCAGTGTACCAGTTCAGCAACCGAAATTGTCTACACCTTTGAAAAGAATCCTCAAATTATTTTCTTTTTAAAAACATCTCATAGAAGGTTCAGTATTCCCATTCCCCATTAAATAATGTTTGACAGAAAAATATCTATATATCTATTTAAAAAAAAACCCATTTCTGATTTGGGAAGAACATAGCCATGTAACTCCTGCCTCCATGAGTATATAATTCAGAAAAAAAAAGTGCAATTATTCAATTTACCATCACCTTCTGATTTTCCAACCCCCCCCCTCCCCTTTAGAATTTGGATCTTGGATGAGACAGGCAGTTTTACTCCCCTTTCTCAATATATTATATTTCCGATGTTTGAATGGGAAGCTATGCAAGAACAAAACCAAGGAGCATTTCCTGTACTCAGAAATTCTTTGCATCCTAGATGTTCATCCACCATTAACCCCAGAGCCATACAATGGTCTTCCCCGCCCCCATCCCTCTAGGTCCATTCTCACATTCCTTTCTTTTCTCCCGCCCAACCACAAAGCCAGGCGGTCCCTCCCGACGCCCGCAGCCCCCTGAGCTCTCTCCTCGCACTCTGCCCTTGCAGCCTCACCCCCATAGTCCCTCAAGTTGTCAATATATCTATATATCTATATATTTATGCCGCGGATCCCCCTTTCAGCAGCCGCCCCTCGTCCTCCATCTTTCAGGAATGGCTCTCATCCTCCTCTTCCCCTCCGAGCCCCGCCCACTGCAGCTGAGCCGCCTCCTCCCCTCCCCCCCTCGACCACCACCAGCCCCCTCAGTGGCAGAGCAGCATCTCGCGCTCACGCCTGGCCTTAGAGCTCCGCCCCACACCAAGGACCGCCCCCTTTTTTTTTCAGCCGGGCCGGACCGGTACCGGGTATGCAGCGCCGGGCAGAGGGGAGCGGTACATTCCTTGTCCGGGAGCCGGGCCCATCCGCACGGGAGGCCCCGGCGTCCCTGGTCCTAGCGGTCCCGCCCCGGGGCCGGCTCCACTGCCGCCACCGCTCGGAGCTACAGCCTGGAAACCCGCCCGCGCCGCCATCTTCCCTCCCTCGGCCGTACAAAAGCAGGCGGAGGGCGGATGTGGGGTTTGGATGATTTAGTAAGGCTTTATCATAGACACGCCAGTCTGCGGGAGATAGAGCGTCGCCGGATTCGGCTTCGCGGGGAAGGAGGGAATCGCAAGGAGAGAGGCGCGCTGGGTCTCGTGCCTCGCTGGTGTTAGAAAAGGCTAAGAGGCAAATCTCTCTCTCTCTCTCTCTCTCTCTCTCTCTCTCTGTGTGTGTGTGTGTAAAAGTTGCTTCCTTTTTCCAAATGAAGGTGGCCGCGTTCCGTTCAGAGGATCTCAGTTTCGCTGCTTGAAGTGCATAGCTAAAACGACAGACTTTTTGGAACCGGTTAAACTCGGTTAAATTAAATCCAGAGAAGAAACGTCCTCCTGCCATTGAGACAGGTGAATAAGCCAGTCTCCGCGTATTGGAACCATTAATGCCCAGCGCCGTCCTGTACATGGATTTTTCTCACTTTGTGCTAAAACTCTTAAAGTAATCTTATGCTATTAATAGGAATCGGGTTTTGGAAAGGCTAAATACTGCAGTAAAAAAAAAAAATCATGTATTACAACACGGATTTAGTAAGTGAAGCTAAAATCTAAACTATATTTTGGGGATTGCAGAAGCAAAGGTGTTTTGAAACCAATGAATGCCCTCAGATTTCAGTGGGGTTCCTTTTCTTTTAAAAAATATGTTTGTTGGGACAGATGTAAACACTCCACTAAAAATAGGGTACCGATGGTCCTTGATTTACCACAACTGAGTCTGACATTTTTGTTGCTAAGTGAGACATTTGTTAAGTGAATTTTGCATCGTGTTATGACCTTTCTTGTCACAGTTGTTAAATGAATCACTGCAGTTGTTAAATTAGTAACACGGTTGTTAGAAAGTCTCAAAAAGTGATCACATGACCCCAGGGCACTGCAATGGTCATAAATGTGAGTCAGTTGTCAAGCATCTGAATTTTAATCACACGATCATGCAGATGCTGCAAGGGTCATCAGTATGAAAAATAAAGTACTTTTTTAGCGCTGTCACTTAAATGAACTGTTGTAAATTGAGGACTAGCTAAATAACATGCTTCATGAAATTTACCTTTGTGCTTCAAGATGTCGGCACAGCTGCCAGACTCTTTTAATCTGAATTCTAAAATATAGACTTCGTGACCAGAAACTGGCCTAAATTTAACACGTCTCTATATAATCTCCAACTTTTTGGTTCTTTGCCTGATGGAGAGCTTTGGAAAACTTGAAAGCTTGTGTGCTTTGAGGGACAGTTCTCAATAAAAGTACTATCCAACTATGAATTTGGATAGCAGTTGATACGGGTATTTGTTTTCATATTTGACATGCCATGATGCATTCACACACACATACCAGAAGACTTTCATCCTCTCTTGTAGTCTGCCCTGCCAAAATACTTAGTGACAGGTCACATACACAAGGCAGACACTGGGTTGCATCTATATTTTTATTGAAGTGTGTACAAATGGCACTTTGCTTTGTGATTTACCTTCAGTGAATCTAAAATGCATGAACAGACAATATATATATGGTAGGTAGCAAACTCAGGATCCTTGCATCCTGTGTCTGTTGCCTGTCCTGTTCACAAAAATTACATGTGATTGGGTCTTGCTGTAACATAGTTCTTTTGTGACTCTTCAACTTTATTTTCATCTCCTTCTTACCATATGCCTGCCACATTGCGTTCTAGCTTTGAACATTTCTTTTGTTAAATATCTGCTTTTTCTTGTCATCTGCCATAGGCAGTTTAGGAAGACCAACATTATTTAGGTGCATATACTTGCATCTTTTCTATCCAGATGAATTGAAGCAATTTTCTCTTAAACACTTAGTGCCTTCTTGATTGAGGATGATGGGAATGGTACTCCATCATATTTGGAAGGCACACGGTTAGGGAACGTTGAACTGTAGAACAGATTGTTGAGTTCTGGAGCAGCATAATTTGCGGTTAAGTCAAAAAAGTTGTTGTTGTTCTTGTTTATCTAATGATTTAACCATTTCCTCTGAGGATATTTGCGCCAGTCACCTTTGCTTCCACTCTTTTGCTGCAACTAAATAAAGTATGCATAACTGATACACTGATAGATTTTTCTTCTGCTTATTTCTGCTTCTGTTTCCCTTTCCTTCCTCTCTCTTCTCATACTTTGTAAAATGTGAATGGGATAATAATGGGATAAACTTAGGCAGCCGGCTCTCCTGTCAGGTTGGAAATGCATGTAAATCAAGGTCAACATAGTGTGCAGCTAAAGATGCGAATTTTCTGGCACATTTCTCTCTGCAAATAAGTATGAATCGAATTAGCATATTTTTCACAGTTTCTGTAGTCTGCATAAGCACTTGCGCTTATCATCTTCATAGTACAGTTGACTGCAGTATTTGTGTTTGGCAATTTTCTTATCTTCAGTAACTTTTCATAAAGATGCCACACATGCATCAGGAATTTTTAACTTAGGCATTTATGATTGGAATTGAAAGGGGAACTAGAATCTGATAAAAGTTGCCTTCCTGCAGATAATCAAGGATGACCATGGAGAAGCCAAGATTAAAACAATGCACATACTTAATATACTTGAAAAGCCATCTTTGTTTTCAAGTCCTCTCTGGGCAGGTAGAGGCTATAGATAAAAATACTCATTTTTCTACAATTAGTTGCTTCCTCTTCTCGCTCTCCTAGTTGTTGAAGCCAGTAAGAAAACCCTTGAAATGGCTGTTTTGTCAGTTTTTTGGAACAAAATGAAAGGCAAATATGCAACTTTGAAACTGCTGAAGTTCCCTGCAGCATTTGTTTTCCAGCCTACATCTAGGAAGGCATTTGGCTCTCTGAGAGGGACACTGTATGTGCATACATCTTTGCTGTATGAATTTGCCATTGCTTTTAGAAGAAATTTTGAGGACCTGATGGCAGGTGCGGTGCTGGGGTGAAATCAGGTTGCCAGCATGAAAAATAGGCTCATTATGTATCTGTCCTACAGCACAACTTCCTCTGGAATGTGCATGTGTGAGCCTATCAATTTAAAACTTTCATGGACTTTAAAGACCATTATTTCATGTTACTTTCTCCCAAATGTTTTATGGTGATGCTGCTTCAGATTCTATATGGAATACATATGCTAATTTGCAATGGCATAATGTAGGAATTGTTATTTTATGATTATGTATATTGTGCCTTAACGTAAGTGCCCCTGAAATAAAGATTACAATGACTGACTAAACATGTTAAAAAGAATGCACTGATAGTGACCATTTGCCTCGTACTTTCCATTCTGTAAATTTCTTGAGTAGTATAGTAGTGGTCATGTGGACCACTATCATGTAAAAGTACCACAAATTATTTATTTGTGTCTCTTTTTTAAAAAATCTTTGGTTGAAACATGACTAATATATTTTCCAAAATCTATAAAGATAAGAAATATCCTGGTCATGCAAAAATAACTTTAATTCACTCTGCTTTAGCACATCCTAAAGCTGATCCAGGATTAGAGAAAGTTTGAATGCAGAGTAGGAGCATATGGGATTATCAGATTTTGCTCTTGGGTTGGGTTTTTTTTTTTTTTTTTTTTTTTAGTAAACTAATGTTTATATACTTCTTGCAAGGTCCAGTATTGATTTAAACTCTGGATAGCATAATTTTGCCTGGAAATTGCCATTTTTAGAACATGTGAAATAAGAGTTTACGCATATCTATTCAGATGAAAGTTCCACTGTTCATTTGAGGGGTTAGGGTTTAAGCCAAACAAGAGTTCATAGGATTGCAGGTTTAGTTTTCTTTTTTTATCTCATTCCATATTTATATTGCAAAAGTAATTACAGCACTATATAGTGCAGACTTGTAAAGAAATGTTGAAAATGCCTTTCAGTCTCATAGAATGGAAGGAACAGTGACTTCTCTTAATGCCTATTATATGTTAACTAGAGTAATAGCTTCTCTTAATATCACATCTGTGCCCTTATCTGTGCAGAAGAAATAGAACATATATGGCACTCCAGATGTTATTGGGGTTTAGTTTCCATCAACCTCAGCTAGTGTGGCCAATGCTAGGCAAACTACAACATCTAGAGATCAGATATTTTCACTGTCCTCAGACTGTTTTATTAGCAAAATATTTTCTCCATTCAACTGTGTACCATAGGACAGCACTGGTAGGTTATTTTATTTTGCTCAAAAATGCAGCAAGTGAGAAGTAGAAATCAGTGCTTTGAAAATGATGGCCTGGAGTGTAACAGCATAAACATATAATATAAAAGTCATAAGCAAGGCAGAAAACCACCCACCAGCAAATTTGTAACTGAATAGATTTGGGAATATGAAAAAGGAAGAATCCTAGACTTGCAATTTTTTAGTGGAGGATCAGAAAAAGCAAAATTTTTAAGCAATTAGGAAGCAGCTTAATAACTGACTAAGAGAAAAATATTTGAATTAATAGCTTATACATGAAAAGGGCAAAATATTGGCTTAGAATCACTAGGTATTGAGGACATGCCCTATCAAAATTTTAGTGTTAGCACATATGACCACTTCATTGTCCATTTGTAACTCTAGTCTAGAGCCTAATAGTTTACATAATCAGCCTCCCAAGGATGGTAAAAATAGTTGGCTTGTTTGGGGCATCAAACCAAATCTGAGTCATGATCCTGAAACCTGTTTGTGAAGAAGAGCAAAAGGAACGCCAGTAATAACAGGAGATACCATGAGCTAAATGTAGCTTTTCATCAAATAGTTCAGATTGGTAGCAGACTCAAGATTATCTGGTTTTAGCTGTCGTAGGCAAGCTATTAAAATTGGAGGCATTTCAAGAACCTTATGAGGTGCTATTTATTATATCCATTTCACTATTATAGGTGTTGGGAAAAACAAATCCTAAGATTCCCAGCCTGCATAGTTGGCATTAGGTTAAGGAAGGCCCCCCACTGTTCTGATCCTGTTTACATTATCCTATGTGTGTTCTATAGTTCTAATCAACCATCTTATTTCCATGCTATTAACTCAAGCGGGATAATTAATACTGAGTGGCAAATTGCAGTGAAGATTCAGAGGACAAAGTAAAGTCATTAATGATATATAAATGGTGATTGCCACTACTGGGCAGTCTAAATGTGATTTTTATGCAGATGTGTGCTATGCCAGCAACATACAAATATTCCACTTACAGTACTGTAGTGACATTTAGTCATAAAAAAATACAGCTGTCTCCTAAAAGGATGACATTAGCATTGACTTCCAAAACAACAGTGTACATAACAAATTCTATGTTGAATCAGATTTATTCAGGACAGCATTTTGTTTTCCACAATGACCAGATGACACCATGAAGTGTTCCAAGATGTGGGTGAAATGATCTCTTTCCATTCATGTTCCCATATATTGGTATTAATCAGTATTGGTATTACTAATATGTAGCCCTATGGTTGTATGCACAGGACATACATAAAGTTATCATAATTTACTTAATGTGGTTTTCTGAATAACATGATCTCCTGAATGATAAATTAATGACTTGGCTTGGATTTGCCTAACACATTTAAACTTAAAATGTGATGGTTTGTGTTTCAAAGGTTTTGCTGATGACTTAATACAACTGTTCTTTAAAAATGACAGATGTTTTCCTAAATATATCTGTGGTTCTTTTTTTAAAAAATATTTTGCCATCTTCTCTAAGATGATGAATCTTATAAAAAGGAAACCAGCTCAATGCATCTATAGTGCAGTTTTGCAGTTTATGTGTTTGTAATTCTGTGAGCAAGGACTCCGAAGTTAAAATAGTAATGGGTGACCAAGCATTCCAAATAACTCTTTTGTTCTGACCGACAACATATATTGATGGAGGTGGCATTGTTCAGATGTAGCTAAAGTAATTCCACATATTATACGCTGAAATCTATTCACGCATCCACACACATACAAATACACATAGTGAGAGACAATGTTCCTACATTACACTAAGCAATATTGTGCTTTACATTTTGTGAGAGCAGCCATTATGGTTTCTGGCTTATAAAATATGATTAATATCTGTGTTGCATGAATTCTGATGTATTCAGTAAACATGGTTAAAATAGTTTGAGCATGGTACATAAACTAATCAAAGTGTTTTTTTTTTTTGAAAAACTTACCTAGTACCATTTGAATGAAGGCTATTCTGCTTTGTTGGTGGAGAGTTTCCGCATTACATATTTTGACCAAACTTGTTGCCTTTAAAAAACTGCTATTATTTTGGTTTTGCTTGTTGATGCTTGTTGATCTCACCACCCTAAATTAGTAGGGTGCTGTCACAGCAGAGTTATCTGCTGGGATGCAGAAGTCACAATGTCAGCCACAACTCTGTACAATCAGAGAGAGCCCTACTTCTTTTAGTTACGTTGTATGTGGTACACAAAAAAGGGATAGGGATTTGATTGCACAGTTGCTGAGGCCATCTTGACTTTTTCATCTCTCTTCTAGATGTTCCTACGTTGGAAGATATCAAAACACGAAGAAAAAGAGAGAGAGAGAGAAAGAGAAAGAAAGAAAAAGAAAGAAAGATTGCAGAAAAGTGAAAGAGGAAAAGGCTGAGTCTCCAGGGGTTGGTTTTGTCCTTTATATCATTGTTAGAGGAGCAAGTTTTGATATACAATGCGTTTTTCTTCTTGTTGTGCTTCCTATGAAAATGTGTACATAGTACATATACCAGAGAGAATTCAACATTTTATACATTTGAAGGCATTCAGAGATTGGTAGTTTGGAAAAAAGTTATAATGGCACAATATCAAGGCTTTTGATGCTACTGAATGAATATATACATAGACATGACATATATGTGCAGGTATGTGTTTGAGTGTGTATATGTATTTATATATACATATACACACGTGTCTGTGTCTGTGTGTGTATATATATATATATACTGTATATAATCATATTTTATATATAAGAAATATAACATGAGCATGAAATAGTAAAAATGGATAGACAAATGGAGACAGAAGGTCAAAATGTAAGCCCTATCTTCAAAAGTTTTCAAGCAGTAAAATACAATGATGCCAATAAAAACCGCAGAATAAACACAATGCTTTTGGGCAAAGAACACTTTAAAAAGTTTTGTGGGGAAAAAATTGGCCGTGGCAGAGTATAATATCTTTGGGAAATCTGTTACACAACAGCCCACCCAATGAACAAATACATTCAATTCTGGAATGATCAGGATCCAAGTAAAATAAAGCTTAAAAAAAGAGCATTTGTATTGCAAAAGCTCTTAAAGATAAGGAAAACTTTGGCCCTGGGTGCTGCACATGAAGCAGGTCTAAGTTAATAATATTAAGAAAAGGAGGCTGGATGTGCCAAAGACTAGGGCAGGCACTAGATGCCATGTGTGTGACCCAGGCTGAAAGGGGAATGAGTTCCTCTAAAAGTGTGGGGGGGGACGACCCAGTGTCCATGGGTTTCTTCCCATCTGGCAGCTTTGAGTCTTAGAGGCAGTTTAAATACAGTTTGTTTGTATGGCAGAGAGGGTGGGAAGTCCAAGCGCCATCAAGGTTCTTTGATGTTGTGATGCACACCTGGAGATACACAGAAGTTTATTTCTTCCTCGGTTCTTGGAATTAATTTCCTTAATGTAATCAAAAGGTCATTTGTTTCCCATTTCTCTTTATACTTGTAAGCTCATGAAGCACAGAGAAAGTGTAGACCTTATCTCCTGCTACTTAGCAAGGCTGAACATGCATCAGTACATCAGTACAGATGATCCCAGATAATCCAGGCTTACTTTTCTGATTTTTTTTTAAAAAAAGAGATTTCTCCCCAAACTTAGCCTGTCCGAATTCCAGTGGGTGTTTATCACAGTTCGGACAGCTCTGTTGATTTGGGCTCCTTGGAGAGTGGCTGAATTAACAGTGGAGAAAGAAGTATATTAACCACATCGCTACCAGAAGCAAATTTTAAAGGTTATGGTGAGGAAGACACTGCTGTTTCTGATTCTCATTCTTATCAAACTGTAGCCTATTATAAAATTCCGAAAGGCTTTTCACCAGGATGGCTTGGAATACAGTAAGTGGAACACTTACAAGACAAGGTCATGTCAGTTCATTTTTGGAGAAGCAAATGTTAGACAACCCTTCACTGATGGTAATGTCAGTCTCTTGAGTAGGCTGTGGCCTACCATCACAGGACCACACATCCAGGCTCTTCTTAACATGGATTGAAATGGTGGCTATTCGGGAATTGGGGTGGGGTGGGGTGGGGTGGGGTGGGGTGGGGTAGGGTGGGGAGGGAAATCAAACCTCCATTCTGCTCTGCCTTTCTCAGCTGGAGAAGTATCAGGCACTATGGGCAGGTTGTATAGGAGACTTAAAACAAGACAAAAGCAATTGCTACAAAAAAAGGAAACTCATGCCACCCTCCCTGATCCATGGCTTTACTGGAATGCCCACCATCATTCCCAGCCTGCAAATGCGTCTTCCCAATGCAAACCATTCGTCTTGGCTTGAGGGTATCAGGATATCAGGACTAAATGGCTGAAACACTAACTAGTTGACTGTGGCTGGGTTGCAATAGTGACTGTTATAAAATAGGACTTTGAAGTTTCTTTAGGAGAAAACAGGGAGTCTGACTTGAAAATATATTCCAGAGAAACATCTTCCCATAACTGTTCTTTTATTTTGCCGGTATGCTGATGATGCATAATAAAGAAATGCCTTGCATCATTTGTATGCATTTTGTCTGGAGACCCTCTGTGTATGTCTCAGAGTGGCGTCTTAATCCTTACCTACGAAATCTTGGCTGACGGTGATAAGGGACTATTTCTGCCCTTAAAAACTAAAGGGCAATGTCGTTTCCACAGTGTACTAAAGCAAGCTACCCTTATCATTGCCCTAAAAGTCTCTTCTGTTTTTTCTTGCTAAAGCGAGCGCTAAGCTTCTGCCAGCCAAAGTAATGTTGGCACGTTATTTCTGCCCTAGATGTTGCCCTGTTACCATGGGAAATAAAGAAGGAAGCTCAAATCAAGAGACAGGTGCATTGCTTTCTTCTCCTATTAGCAGCTACAGACCCTGAACCATGACTTCTTTGGAAACAATCTCTTTTGTACATTACGGAGAATTCCTGTGAAATGGCAGACTTGTCTCTGAACCTCACTACTTAAGAATTGTCACATCTTTCCTAATAACATGCACAGAAGGGGCCCAGGTAGCTCATCATGCGAACGTTGTAACCTTTGGAACAGCTTTGCTACCTGCCTTTCTCATGGGAGGACTGGGATGATGGATGGAATAGGCAAGGGCTCAAAGAAGAGCAGAGTCCAGGCCAGGTCAAATGAGAAGCTGCCAGTTGGATGAGATGAGCAGATGACGGCACATCCTATGGAAGTGGCTCTCTCAGTTCAGTTGCAGTCTTGCTCCAGGGAAGGCTATGACTGTTGGCCTCCCCACAGTGCACAGTCAGAAGGGAGAAGGGAAGAGAACTGAAGCAGCACTTCCTTTTGATAGATAAGTAGCCTCTACAAACAGAATGCCACAGAAACAGTCTGGGTCTATCTGTTCCTGTAGGTTCTTCTTGGCATTCGGATTAAAAGAAAGAGAGAGAGAGACAGAGGGCTTTGCACACAATGACCACTGCCACACAAGGCTTGCTGTGGTTAGGGAGCATGACAGATACAGAAGGAGAGACACACAGTTAAGACTTCAGTGTTTGTGGACCGGAGAAGGCTGTGCCCTCACCTCCATTGGATACTGCGGGGGGTTTCTTCCAGCAGCGCTTCTGTTACGTTTAAAGTTCAAGGGCGTCATTGGAACGAGCAGAAACTGGAGTGGATCTGGCAGCTGAGCCTCACCTCTGTCCAGCTGGCTCCATGTGCGTATCGCTGCATTGGCCTGGGGCGGATGGATGAGGAGAGGCTGGATTCTGCTGCCTCCCCAGTAGTCTGAGATAGAGGCCCTGCAAAAGGTTGGCAGGTCCACGGGCTGGGCTGGGCCAAAGCTGCTCAGCATGGCCCCTTCCCTTTGGTAGTGTTAGTTGTACATCCAGTTGTCAGTTAACAGGTAAAATCCTCAAAAGTTCCTCGGGCTGGGTGGTGAGGTAGGATGTTGGCTGCGTATGTCATGCCTGCTGGATGGCCTCGGATATTCTCACATGGATTCTGGAAAGGTGGAGAGGAAAAGCAAAAAGGAACATAAACAGAATGGACATGAGAGTAGCATGGTAAACAAGAAACATTGATAAATGGGACCCTAGGTCCAGGATTTGTGGGTTCAAGAGACTCAGTGCCAAGGAGGAGGAGATGGTTTAGGAATTGGAAAAAAACAGCTAAACTTCTGGAACATAATCAGACTTGGAATAAAGGGCATCTCCCAAGGTATTCCTCATCATCTGTCAAAGAAGACTTTGAGAGACCGGTCTTGTTTCATTAAAGTAGCCCAAAGAAGATAAGATACTTTGCTGCAGATAGCTTCCTGTCTCTACCAGTGCTCCTACATGAACTAGGAATCATGTCACTGCCCCCTAATTGGACCTTTTTTGCACCACTTGGCCCAATTCATTGGATACTGGTGCTGGTCATGATGACAAGATGGCAGGATGAAAGGGTTTTTATACCATAGTTAGAAAGCTGATATTGCAAGAAGACTTCAATTCTTGCAGTGCACGTTATAGGAGAAGTTGTGGTAGTCCATTCTTAGAGGAGGCTAATGTACATTTCCATGAACGATATGAGTAGCCTGCCTCAAATTTTATAGATAACGGTAATAAAGGCTTTGGATACTTGTATAGCAGTGTCACCAGGAACTGTGGTGGTGCAGTGGTTAGAATGCTGTATTGCAGGTCAACTCTGCCCACTGCCAGGAGTTCATGTCTGACTGGCTCAAGGTTGATTCAGCCCCCCCTCCTTCCGAGGTCAGTAAAATCAGGACCCAGACTGTTGGGCACAATAGGCTGACTCTGTACACCTCTTAGAGAGGGCTGTAAAGCACTGTGAAGCAGCATATAAGTCTGATACTGCTAGTACTATCTTGTAGGACCCAGGGAATTTGCATTCTTGGTAGCTGCATTCCTCCTGAGGTCCACATGGCTCCAACTCTCATGAGTCTGTAAAGCTGTAACAATCTGGCTCTTCTGTCATGCCCTGGGAAAGCAACACAGCTAGAATACAATCTCCTAAACTGTTGTATTTTTGGCATGCTATACTAGCCCCTAAAGACAGATTTGTCCTACCAAAAATAAATATGTGCTAAATGAAGTAAAGAAAATGGTTGTTGCTAGGTTTCAAAGTGATTGAGTAAAAAGTTAAGGGGCTGAATAGATAATGATGGGGAGAAATCCTTAGCCATGATAAGCCATCACAAAGCAGCATGGACAGGTGTAGAGTAGCTGAATTGATTATTGAGCTTTTAAATGGCTTCTGGTCATTTACCGAATTTATTTGTAAGATTATTTACCTTGAAATTTAGGGGCCTAGCAAAGTTAACCTAATATTTAATTAATATTGTAGACATAAATAAATAGATTTGGATTCCTTATTGTATGGTATTATGAGAAGTGTAATTCTACCAGAGGGCAATAGTGATGGTCAGGATTCCTAATACAGAAATCTCAACTGCTTCACTAAACTGTAGATTCTTTATTGATTGAGAGAGTTTGGCACAATTAAAATGATATGAATTCCGCGATCCTCAAGAGCGTAGCCAGGCCATCCACTTGGCAAATGACATGGGAATGTACCACATTATGAGGTGTAGACACTTACATGGCGCTTCACATCATCCAGGCTCAGGGCAACACCCTTGTCACTGTTGTTCCCTTTGTGTTTCTTCTCACACTTGTCACGGCGACAGAGGTGGAACTTAATAACCTAGAGATTGAACAAGAGGAAATGCTTGTCATTGGGAACTATTGGGATTACTGATGCAGTATGTCAGTGAATAAAATTCCATATGTTTGAGCTGTAACACTAATTACCACATTGAAAATTAGCTTTAGGTGACCCCCTACATAGAAATCAAATTCTGAAAATGGTGTATTTCAGTGAAGTGTGATGAATTACTTTCCTATTGATTCAGTTTATTGCTAAAACTTAAAAACTTTTTTTTTAACTGAAGAGAACTAAAAGTTTGTTTCAGAACTGAATTACAGCATATGTTTACTCCTTATAAGCCATACGTTGTGTTCCTTTCCCTCATGTTAACACTGATCAAAACTCACCTCATAGGCATAGTCAAAAAGCTCAAGCACAGTCAGTAAACTGGCCCCAATAAACAGTCCCATCTGTCCCCCAATGTCACCTGCATGGGAGAGACAGGAAGATGCACGTCAGGTCTTTAGATGTATCCGAATCCCAATCTTGGCATGTTTCTTAAGAGGAATAACTTCCATCTCTGGATAATCCCCAGTTATGACAACCCACATTGAAGGGAAAGGGGGAACATGGGAGATTTTGCATTACATTGAAGTCGGCCCCAAAGATCACCCCTGCCCTGGAAGTCTGGCATTTGCAGGATCTGCTCCAACTGGCAGTCAGAAAAAAAAGTGATCTCACCCAGCAGTCCAGCTACTTCATATGCTTTCTTCTGCTCAATAGTTTCATAGTTCAAAGCCTCAAAGAAAATGTCCAGAACGAGGATGTTCTCCCTGTATAAAATGAAGGGAAGTAAAAGGGATCCAAACTTTAAAATCTGCCCACCAAAGAATCCTGTAAGTAGACCCGATGCTGATGTTTGGAGTTTTGGCTAATGACCAACACTGCAAAACAAGCACCCATAGCTGTAGAAGTGAGAACAGATACATACACTCATATGTCTACACCTAAAGAGACAAATGATGGTTGCAGCTGTTTGTGGAATCATCATAGGATATGTAGAACATTTCCTCAGAACAGAATTAGCTTCAGAAGAGATGGGAGACCTGTGTGTCTTTCTGTGTTTCTGTCAGTTTGTCCATCCATTGATCCATCAATTGATCTATCATCTCTCTCTCTCTCAGCTATCTATCATCTGTCAATCTACTTGTCTATCTGTCTATCTAATCTTTTATCTATTAAATTTATTTGCCGCACATCTCACTGTAGGCTACTCTGGGCAGATTACAACATTAAAAACAATAAAACCATGAGAAATATTACTAATAACAAAATACAATTAGAAGTAAGGATGGTGATTCTGGGCAGCGTACAACATTAAAACAATAAAACCATGAGAAATAAATATTAATAACAATAAGAATGCAATTACTAATTAAAGATGGGGAGGAAGGGGGCAAAGTGTACAGGAGTGGGGATCTTACATTGGTCCATCAACCATCTCCAGTGTGATGCTTCTCCTCTGGGGCCCCAAGCCATCTGGCAGAACCGGGTTTTCAGTCTTTTGGGAGGGTGAGAGCATATCTAACCTTGGGGACAAGATGTTCCAAAGGGCAGGAGCCACAGCAGAGAAGGCTCTTCTGGACCCTTCCAGCCAGAATTCCTTAACCAATGGGGTTTGCAGCATGCCCCCTCTGCCAGCATGGGTGGTTTGGGTCTCATCCTATTGGGATGAGACAGTTCCTCAGATAACCTGAAACAGTGCCATGCAGGCTTCAAAGGTGATCACCGACATCTTGAATTGCACCTGGAAGCAGACTGGCAATCAATGCAGCACACAGAATAGTGGCATAATATGGCTCACTCTTAAGAGCTCTGGAGGTAGCCCACGCCACCACACTCTACAACTAGTGTAGTTGTAGCTTCTGAATGCTCTTCAAGGGTAGCTCCATGTAGAATGCATTGCAGTAGTCCAAGTGTGAGATGATCGGAGTTTGAATGATTGAGCGCAGGGACTCCTGATCCAGGAAGGGGTGCAACTGGACACAATGTGAGTACTCAAATGCCTGGGTTCACCAACTGGGAAAGGAAGAAATGTTCTCCTGGAGTGCTTCCACTTGCTAAGAGAATTGTTTTTAATAGGAAGGAAGAGCCAAATGGTGCCTTCTTCAATGCATGGCTGTGCTTCTATTCTTTCTTCATCTGCTTCTTTCCAAAACTGTCTCTCGGTTCTAAATCTCTGGGTTATCTCTGACAATACCTACAGCTTTGCTCTGATGGTGGACACTGCTGTCTTGTTAGTTTCTGTTTTGGCCAGTTAGTGAGGGACAGGAAGGGGAAGTGCAGAAAAAGGGTACTGTATTTTTCAGAGTATATAATGCACCAGAGTATAAGACGCAGCTTAGTTTTTGGGGAGGAAAATAGAAAAATACCAGGTATTCATCTGGCTAGCGTCCTTAGTCTGGTCAGCTTCAGCACATTAGTTTGTTGGTTTTTTATCCCCTGTTTGGGGGATAAAGAGCAGCTTCTAAGGCACAGCTGAGAGGAAGCAGCAATGAGAAAAGCAGGCAAAGGACAGGGGGAGATTGCTTCACTCCGCTAGTGCCTCGTTAGGGCTGAAAAAAAGCTTTGAAAAAGCTACATTTGGAGTATAAGACGCACCCAAATTTTCAGCCTCTTTTAGGGGGGAAAAAGGTGCGTCTTGTACTCTGAAAAATATGATAATAGATGGGTTGGATGCAAGGGCAAAACTCAGCCAGGAAAAGAAACTCACCCAATGTACTGTTCGCTCTTGTTGTATTTCTTGGCCAAGTACTTGGCTGAGGCCTTGCTGGGGATCTTCACCATGGACAGCTCTTTACCGTAGCGTGTGACGTTGCAAGGCATCTCACATACACAATAATCATTGTCTCGCTCCACCAAGAAGTCTGGAGACCCGAAAGGAAAAGTCACAAAGATTTTGAATAATAAAATACCAAATACAGTTCGTAACATCTCATTTTAAGAGACTTGAGAGGTGATGTCTATTGGTCCTTACCAAGGGCTGGATCTGCACATTCTTTGTACTGTTCGGGAGTGCAGTATGGAGCATCACCTGTAAAAGAACATAAAGTGATGTTATGCTTTAATGCGAGCAGCAATTAACTGTTAAGCATGCAGATGGTGATTGCATGACCGCAGGACTCTGCCACAATTGCAAAGTGCAGAAATCTCGATCACATGACTGCCAGAGGAATTGTGACAGTCCTAAGTACAAGGGCTGGTCGTAAAGTCACTTTTTCAGCACCATCGTAACTTTCAACCATCACCAAACAGTGCGATTATTAAGCGAGGTCTACCTATAGTGATATTATTCCTGTTTCCGATATTCTAGATATAGGGGGGAAAAAAACCCAAGAAGAAGAAAATCTAATCTTAGTGCTTTCCATCCTCATGCTTTAAAAAGGGAAAACATTTTCCTTCTTAAGGATTGTATTCTAATACTAGATGCCCTACCTAAAATAATCCAGGGAAAGCTTTAGAGCAGGCATGTCAGACTCAAGGCCCAGGAGCCGAATGCAGCCCGTGGGGTGCTTAGATCTGGCCTGCGGGGTTGTCATGGAAAAAACAAAGGGCCGACCCGTGGTGCCTCTGCCAGTGAAAACAGAGCTCAGGAGGGCCATGCTGGCATAGCACCTGGGCCACCACAGGTGCCCCTGACATGAGTGTTGTTGAGCTGGCCATGCCCACCCCAGCCCCCTGAAGCAGTGGTGAAATCCAAATTTTTTTACTACTTGTTCTGTGGGTGTGGCTTGGTGGGTGTGGCAGGGGAAGGATACTGCAAAATCCCCAATCCCATCCCACTCTGAGGCCAGTCAGAGGTGGTATTTGCCGGTTCTCCGGACTGCTCAAAATTTCTGCTACCGGTTCTCCAGAACCTGTCAGAACCTGCTGGATTTCACCCCTGCCCTGAAGTCAAACATAACCCTGATGCGGCCCTCAATGAAATCAAGTTTGACGCCCCTGCTTTAGATCTTAATTGCTCTGGTCCTCAATTTTTCCATAGAGAGCAAATGTTGTGTTAATACATTGTGCAAACAAAGTATCCAATTAAAAATGGTACCCTTAATGAAGATATTGCCATTGGCTTTATTTTCTTTGCATCTTAAGGCAACCTCATTAGTCAGAACCGACACTGAATCTGAACACAGTGTTGCATTATGCAAACAAAATTGAATTCAAACCCCTGCATTAATCCATGTCTTGTTTATCATCTATCCTAAATAATGATACTATATCAATTTCTAATCAGGTTTGATCTGTAATCTGAAAAATACTCATCCCCCATTTTCTCATCATTTGTCTGTGCTATTCTGCCTACTCTTCCCTAGGAGATGGAGCTGACTAAAAGAATTAACTCACTTCCTTGTTAGGATTATGCTAATTACATATCTGGAAGAGGTATTCTGATTAATAAGAAAGACTCTTTACAGACCAAGGTGAAGTGGTTGAAAGAGCCCTGGCATCTGTTATAGCATGCCTTAGAACTAGAAAACGGGAGTGGCTCAATTAGGGGAAGTCATAATTAGACATGAACCATAATAAGAAGCACTTTTAAAGAATATTTTCAGCAACTGTAAAACACCTTACTTCCATTGCTTTGGGGCAATTTTGGTAATTACTTTGAAAATAAATGAAAATATTCATGCATTGACAAAGTACCACCCTCATTCTGAGGGTAGTTTATTGCGCCACCATGATACTTCTAAGGAGCTAGAGCTATTTACGTATATAGCACAGACCACATAGACTAGATATGATCATATAAATTAGCATATTCTTCTGGAAGAGCAGTGGTGGAAATTGTGGTGGATTACCTGGAAACCAGTCATTTGGAAAAAGCTAACCCGTGTAATGAGAGGATTTATTTCAGCTTTTTTTAGGAATGCTCATATGACTTTGGCATTTTTTCCCCACTTACAGATGGTTTAATTTGAGCTTAATTATGTCATCATGCACCAAATTGGACTGTTTATTAGATGTTGTGAAATCAGGTATATGATGCTGATTTGCCAGCTTTTCTCATATGAAGAAGGTAATGCAGTAAAATGGCTTAGAAGCAGCCGCAGAAGATTGTTACATTTTTTTTGTATATTGCCCTTGGTTCCTATAAGAGGAAAGATGGTGTGTGTGTGTGTGTGTGTGTGTGTGTGTGTGTATGTGTGTGTATGTATGTATGTATATATATATATCATCTAAAGAATGAAAATCTACAACAGTTTATTCCACAGCTGAATATATTATGCAGATTAACATACTTCTGCTGACTGCCAATTGTGACCGGCTCACGGTTGATTCAGCCTTCCATCCTTCCGAGGTCAGTAAAGTGAGGACTTAGATTGTTGGGGGCAATATGCTGACACTGTAAACTGCTTAGAGAGGGCTGTAAAAACAGTTTTTTCATGTATTGAAAAAAACATAAGTCTGAGTGCTATTGCTATATAGCACATTCTTATATTGGTTCATCTAGTGCAATATTGTTTTTGATTGCAACAGTAATCCTACTGCTTCTACCTGAAACTTTTTAAACTGGAGGCCCAGTTGATGATTGGGTGGTGCTATGGCTAGAAGTTAAGATGCTGGGCTTATCAGTTGGAAAACATAAGCTCAGGTTTGAGACCTGAGAATCATGCAATGGGATGAGCACCTGTCAGCCTCTATGATGCTTGCTTGCTGTCGGCTGCCATAGTAACGAGAGGGGGGAGGTATGGGTATTTGGGGGTGGGAAGTGTACTGGTGGAGATGTCTCATAGAAGGGAGGAATATTCTCACTGTCTTCGGCACAGCTGAAGGGAGTGCTGATAGCCAGTCAAGGTCAACCGTTCTGGCATACCAGATAGATGGCACCATCTGTAATTGCACCTCACATGACACCTTGGAGAGTTGGGGATTGGACATTCAGCTAGGGTCCTTGGAGGGAGGGATTTTGGAATACATTCAATATGTAATTCACCTAGTTCCTGCCCACCTAGTAGATTGAAAGCATACAAATGTGAGTAAATAAATAGGTACTACTTCGGTGGGGAGGAACCAGTGCTCGGTGACATCATGCTGGCCACAAAATGCAGAAACATTTTTGGACTATCAGTGGCCTTGAAATGGAGATGAACACCACCCCCTATAGTCGGCAACGGTTAGCAGAGTAAAATCCACAGGGACTCCTTTTTTTTTCCAGGTGAGGAACTGGGATCTTCTACTACACTATAAATCTTTTGCTTTTATGACTTTGTTTGATTCTCGTTTCCTGCTTGCTTATTAAACTGAAACAGTTGACCTGGTTGGAATTCTGGAATGTGGTGTTTGCTGGGTGTTTGAGAGTTGGCACTAGCTCTCTCCACTTCAGTGTGCAAGAGGAGCTGTCCAGCGCTATCAGCAGTCAGCTGACTGGTGAAGAATTGGACTGAAGCTGAGCAGATGATTATTAGCCTATGCAGAGTTTCAGCACAGCATCTGGTTGAGATGTACTGGTATCTCCTAATGCGACTACACTTAACTGTCAATATTCATTTCCCATCCCCCATCCCTACCTCATGCTTCAAACCGAATCTTAACTTCAAGGGGCTGAACCTTTTTCATTACTGTTTTGAATACAGAGTAGTGATTCTGGAGAATACAAAACTGGGGGAGAAATCTAACTGAGGAACATTAGATTTTTGATTCTGCAGATCCTTTGCATTTATTACAGTCATGCAATTGTCCTCTGTATTTCTGATTCATTCTGAAGATCACTCTAGAGGAGATATCTAATCCAGTTTCATCTTTGGGTTCTGCAGACATTAACATAGGCAACCTGTTGTTACACAAGTAAATGTGGCATGCTAGGCCACCATTTAGCAATAGCAATAGCACTTAGACTTCACAGTGCTCAACATGCTGCCTTTAAGAGGTTTACAGAGCCAGCATATTTCTCCCAACAATCTGGGTCCTCATTTTACTGACCTTGGAAGGATGGTCAGTAAAAGTTGACCTTGACTCAACTTTGAGCCTGGTGAGATTTGATCTGCCAAACTACTGGCAGCCGGTGATCAGCAGAAGTAGCCTGCAGTACTGCACTCTAACCATTGCGCCACCGTGGCTCTTAGATTTAAATATCAAAATAGTGAGCATATTCCAGAGAATACGCCCATAAATCAGCTGCTCATCTTGCAAAGGACTCAGTATAATGATTTTTTTTTTTAAAAAATTGCAATGGTTATGCTCTGGTCCTTAGCTTCCCTCCAGAACTGTCCTTCCTTCTTACCAGGCATATGCACCATACGACAGTTGCAGTTCTCCACCAAGTAGCGGGTTTCACAATCTATGCGGCAAGCAGTGATGCTATAGGTGTCATAGAATTCAGACTCCACTGTCACTGACTTGCAGTCACCCCAAGGTGGAGGAAGGTAGATAAGCTGTGAAACAGAGGATAGAATGAGAAGGTCAATATCTCCTTAATCTTTCCTAAGACAAAAAGAAGAGCTCCATTTGGCCTGTAATGATGATGTCACATATACAGACTCAATAGAGTTTAAAAATGAAACAATGCAGCAATAAACACGTACAATAATACTACCAATAGCAATCCCAGTTAGACAAGAATACAACTCTGAAGTCAAAGCTTGCTACTCAGTAGCACTAGCCATTTGACTTCAGCCTGGATTCCTGGTTCAGATTTCAGGAATGTTTCAATCTAAGCCATTTGTTTCAAAGGAGAATGGAAGAAAAAGCATTGTGGGACAATTGAGGTTTTTTTTTTCTTCCTTGCAACAATTTACATTCACCCATTATCCTGCTTTTCTTTCAGAAACCCAAGGCAGTGTACATAATATCACTTTCAATTTTTAGCCATGATAAAATAGGAGTAAAACATGTTTTATTCAATAAACGTAACTTGCGAGGTAGGTTTTGCTGAGAAACACTGAGTGGCTGAAAATAATTCAATCAGCTTCCATGGCCGAGGGTGGATATGAACCCGAGTGTTCCTGGTCCTAGCTTAGTGCCTTAATCACAAAACCATTCCTGCTCTTTAGTACGGATACAAGAAAATGTTTTAAATGAAGCAAATGTGTCTTCAACTTACCCGCTGCTCTTGGCAGGACACAAACGTTTGGAAGCCAGGGGCCACTCCAAATCCCAGCTGGTCAATGAAGGGTGGCTCATCCTGGCTGTGGATCTGCACTTTAATCCCAGCTTCAAAGGATGTCTCATCTATGGCACAGAGAGATAGAAAGCATGGCAAGGGCAAGTGAGGTGGCCCTCCAATCCCCAGGGACATCAAGAGGGACATCCATGCATCAAGGAGAAGCACCATGTTGAAGCTACAGGGGCATGGAGAGCAGGTTCTCCTGATCTCAACACACACTTGCCATAGTTTCCCCTGTATTAGGGATTAACAACCTTTCTGGGTCTTTTGGGAGCTTCTTTTGGGTGTTGTCACAAAATGAGTGCCAGGATAGGTGAAATCAATTACAGATATTTATTTACCAGGAAATGGAGGAATTTGCAGCTTGAATTTTTCTCTAGACTTAATCCTTTGTTGTTGTTTTTCTGAGCAGCTGGGCATGCTTTCAAGTAAAACATTTGGCTATAATCCCCCCCTCCTGTTTTCATTGTCTAAGGAAGCCCAGAGGCCTTCTAATAAATAAAGATGATTTAGAAATTGAGGTTTCCCTTTGCAAGCATGCCAGCTTTCCATAAATTTCTTTAAACTAAAGGATGTGTTAAAATATTAAAATCGAGCAGAAAGGGGAGGCTGGTAAATACCAAAAGAGATGTTTTTGGCAGCACGTTGCTCCCCCTTTCATTCCTTGATCTATTATGCAGCAGTTTTAGAACTGATTGACCGTCCAGAATGAAAATATTCAAAGACTCACAGAAACCAGTCTTCCTCCCCATTAACGCAAAGGTCGAGATTCAATCCAGGCACACATCCAGGGATATTAATAGCATTTTTGTTAAAACTAGGCAGAGTCCATATGGCCCTCTTTCTCTCCCCTTCTCCCTAGAAATGTAAAGCCAGCTAGGAATGCAAACATGCCTCTTGATGACCTTTTGATTAGGGACTCTGGATGACCTTTGATTGGGGACTCTGGCTTCACCCCCTCCTGCAGTTTGAGAACACATTTCTCCCTTAACAGAACAAAATGCTATTTCTGGATAAGAGGCAGCTACCTGGTTGGCATTGCTAAGCTGGTTGCTATGGTGAGTAGGACAGGAGTGGGGAGGCCAAGTAAGGAAACGGATGTGGAAAAGCAAGATGAGGGTCTCAGGAGGTTGTGCAAGTCTAGGAAATGATTGACTGGAGGGAGACTTGGAGGAGGGGAGGGGGTTTTGGCAAATTGAGGCTGCCTAAGGATGGGCAGTGCAAAACTATACATGAGGGATTCTGCCAGGAGGAGAAATGAGGAACTAATGCAGGGATAGGAAAGGAGAAAGCACTTTTACCTGTCTCTCCCCAGACCGGAAGGTATTCATCTTGTTGAATGTCCAGCATGATCTCCAAGCCATTGCCGGTGCCCCCTTTCATGGTGATGAGGGGTGGCTTGTCAGACTGGCCAGAATTGAAGGTGTAGCACTTTCCGTAGCGGGTGAAAACCTGTGGAGGAGAAAAAGTAGGATTAGGATAGGAGCCTGACACTTCCTTTGGAGGCCAGTGGGCTCTCCTAGCCTTGCTAACCAAGAGCAAGCCAGAAGAGAAGAGCATAACCTACAACATTGTCACATTGTGTCTTTCAACAAGTGTAATAAGTGTACTCTTTGGGCCTGGTGGACACATCTGGAACATATTGCAGCACTCTTGCAAAATGGCTGCTGGGGGAGACGCTTGGTCAGTTCCAAAATGGTTACCCACAAGCATTGATTTGCTTGAACAGGTTGGGAACTATGGCCATTGTATGACTTGTGGACTTCAACTTCCAGAATTCCTGAGCCAGCATGCTCGCAGTGACCATATGTTCTTTACTATAAAGGATAGTCTTTGCTTTCCTGAAAGCTGTGCTTTAGATTTATTTATTTTTTTAAAAAAAATCATTTTTGTCCTTTAATTTGGCTATTTAACTTTTACCACACAAATGGTACCACTTAATGCACAGTCTTTCACATTCAGGTAAAAAAAATATGAAAATTGAATTGTCTGTTTAAAACAAACTGATATATTCTGTTTGGTTTTAGATATTTTTATTATTATGGATTTCTTGGTTTTACGCTTGAATGTTCCTTTTTAAGGCAAAGTTAGAAACATAATCAATTTAATATTTTTTTTTATCCTTACGAAACCTCTTTCAGATTTGTCTCATTTTCAAATTTGCCTTTATTTCCCACCCACCATAAAACATGGTCTCTGTAGGCATACCTGGAAATAAAACTAATGTTGGGGTGAGGCCCAACTCTTTCCTCTGCAGTATCTTGTTGCCAGCTCCCCTTTAAAAATATTATTCTTTTTAAAATGCCAATTCAGCTGAAGCAAGGAGCAAAGGAAGAGATGTTTGAGGGCACACTGGCAACCTGGATACCATTTTAGGAACTGACCTTCCTCCCTTTCCCAGTTCCTCCTACTTTGGAGCCAGTCAGTTCCACTATGAACAAATGACCAGTGGGAAACAGTTGAGAACCAAAGACATAGGTTAGTGAAAAATTATATCCATTTGCTCATTAGGCATAAAGAATATGCTGGATTAGAGGTTAAAAAGTGCCATGCATAGAAGGAGCTGGCAGGATTCATTTTTCTTTACGAGACAGGAAGCTAACGATCTCTGATGAATTCTCTTAAGACCAGTGGTGGTCTTACTTCCTTCAGTATGAACAATAACAATAAGAACAGCAAAGCACAGTGAAAGGGAACAAATACCGGCTCTGCTGAACGTATTCACTGGTTGCATCTTCCATTAAAGGACAGACTCTGCCCTGCTGACATTTACACTCATCTGCTGCTGGGTAACTCATTTTTTACAGGTGGCCAAATAAAAGTGCCTGCCAAGCAATTCATATAACAAATAGCCTAAGGAATAACATTTGGCAACTGCTACTCGAGGAAAGCTTAAAATATTTGTAGGCACATCCGGGTACTCTTGTTTCTGCCTTGATGGCATGTTTGAGCCGAATTCTTGAAAGAATAAAATTCAGACGCAGACTGGGACAGGCCATTCTGCATAAAGCCACAAAGGAAATATGCAAGGTGTCTTTTCTTCCCTCTCTCCATACCGCCATACATGCAGAGTCTGTCTGTATGTGTGTATCATAATTTGCCTTTTCCTTCTGCCGAGTTCTACAGAGTACTTATATTAAGTATGTCTCCATAGAAAGCCTGCTCTGTTTAATGCTTAAGGCAGGCAGGCAGGCAGGCTGGAAGCCAGGGGACTGGGAGTTCTAGTTCTGCCTTAGGCACAAAGCCAGCTGGGTGACCTTGCGCCAATCACTTTCTCTCAGCCCTAGGAAGGAGGCAATAGCAAACCGCTCTGAAATCTTTGCCAAGAAAACTTCAGGGACTTGTCAAGCAGACTTTAAGAATCAGACACGATCGAACAGATGGAAAAAAAAGTCTGACTGAAAAAAACAACGGAAGAGGGAATGTGTCTAAGTGTCCTTCCAATTTGGGGACTTTGTTCTCACATTTGGTATGTGCAGTCCTCAAACTGGTGAGATCTTGGTAACTACATGCGATAGATAAATAATTCAACTAACTCAGTCCTCTTTTTTTTTTTTTTAAAAAACCACATATTTTAGGTTTCTGCTCTGCAGAATTCGCCAGTTCTTTAAATCTACTGAAGTTTTAGGAAATACCGTGTTTCCCTGAAAATAAGACCCTGTCTTAAATTTTTTTGAACCCTGAAATAAGCGCTTGGCCTTATTGCCATGCGCTCAAAAGCCCGATTGGGCTTATTATCAAGGGATGTCTTATTTTGGGGGAAACAGGGTAGTGAGCTGTACTAACTATGTATGCAATTGCACTTGATTTTAGAATCCCACAATTTCCTTGTCTCTGGTATTAACTATTAAAGTTCACATCCTTGTTCTTGACTCAAGGATAGAAAGCAAGTATTGATCGTTACTAAGATTCCTGCAAATACAAAAAGATTCAGGTAATTTATAGAAGAGAATATTTGTAGCCCAGGGTTGAACTATGGGGTCCTTGCTGCTCTCTGAGCTTGGTTGTTTTCTTGAGGACGTTTCACTACCAAACTAACTAACAGCATCAGTGCTAGTTTGGCAATGAAACATCTGCAAGAAAACAAGCAAAATGTAGGAAGCACCAAGGACCCCCACAATTTATACTCCTTCTTATTAATGAATATTTAGATAGCCACAATTTTGGTAGTAGGATCTTTCTCTACACAAATGCTAACCTCTGGGTTTTAGGCAAACAGAATCTAATATCCTCCCATGATCCTCTCAAAGACCCCATTCCCTGCACTGATCACCCAGTATGCATTGGTGCTTCTTGATTTGTTAATCCCAAATTAGCACATATCATGTAAAGCAATAATTAATAAAAGACCATGCTGTATTTTCAGTTATTTAGAAAAACGTGTACTCGTTCATTGGAAGTCTAAATTATGGCATAGTTATGAATGATGCATGAATTATAGCAAATATTTAAATTAATCATTTAATTTTTAATAATGATTGAATTAACCGCTAGCTAGCGACTGCTACATTTTTGGAAAGCATTCTGCTATAATTGTGTTTGTTTGTTTTAGGTTAACCAGTAAGGGGGGAAAAAAAGATTTTCCTTCTTAAGAAGGCTCAGTTAAAATTTCTGTAAAGGTGAATGCAATGAAAAAGAAGATATCCCAGCCAGACAGGATCTCAAGGAGAAGTTTGCCTTGGCTCTTACGTCTCATATGTCATGTTATGTATTTAGGATTGCAGCATCAATGAAAAAGTACTGTATTTTCCTGCGTATAAGACTACTTTCTAACACACAAAAATCTTCTCAAAAGTCGAGGGTCGTCTTATACGCCAGGTCTCATTCTCCTGTAACCAGGCGGACCAGCCCGAAAGGCTCTGACGAGCCTTAAATGGCTCTGAGGAGGGTCGTCTTGTACCCCCAGTCGTCTTATACGCCGGAAAATAGGTAGCTTACGGTCTTTCAAAAGGATTAGTTGTTTTTCCTTCAGCTATTATATTTGCTGAAAAATGGAAAGCGGGGAAAAGGTGTTACAGTTCTGTGTACCTTTTGGGGAGGGGTCATAATTTTAACTCAAGAAATAACTTTGGCTTGTCCTTAGCCTACTGCTATAAAAGATTGTGACTTGGGGGTAGGTAGATAGTATGATCTCAGATTCAGAAACTCCTTGGGCAGGAAGGATCTGTATGTAATAAAAAAGAGCAAACTGAGAAATGTTGGGGTGGGTGGGTGACTGTTAGACCCATCAGCTATGACGGGTGTCAAACTCGAGGCCCACGGGCTGGATCCGGCCTGCAGGGTGCTTTAATCTGACCTGTGGGCCTGCCCTGGAAACAGCAAAGGACTGACCTACAGTTTTTACTGGCAGAGGGCCATCGCGGCTGAAAACGGAGCCTTGATGAGTGATGTCAAGCTGCCCATATCCCCCCCCCTGCCACCCCACCACCCCAAGGTCAAACACAACCCTGACATGGCCCTCAATGAAATAGAGTTTGACATCCTTGAGCTATGAGATCTGAGCTGAGCTGTGGTTTGGGGAAAGCTTTTTTCCCTCACCTTTCTTTTGTTTGAGCTTCTGTCACTTTGTTCGCTTAGGTTGCTGAGCCACCTGCTCAGCTCACTCCTGTAGTTAGCATTATGCTTGCCTTTCTCTTTATTTGAGGCTTTGTTTTCATTCTCTTTATTCACTGAAGCTGTTGATTCACCCAATTTAGTCTCCTGATGGAGTCCAAGATTTGTTTTATTCATTTAGGGAGAGTCTTTTTCAGTTTTTCTCTCTGGGAGAGCCAATGGCCTCCTGCTATAAAGGTTTGAGAATAGGGCCAGAATCAACAGCTTGGACTGACCAGAGGAGGCGAACTCCACAGGAAATCATTATCTGTTTCCTGAGGAGAAGAAACAAGATGGTGTAGAAGAGGAAGATTGAGAAAGGAATTAAGAAACATGGCAGTGGCATCTGGAGACTAAGCTTGAAGACTTAATGGTATGAAAATGTTCTAGGGAACTGTGAAGGGCATAGCATATTTGTTTGCCTGCCTGACATTCGCCTGAACTACAACTAGGACAAGTTAAAATAACTCTGTTGGAAAGAAGAGACAAGAAGATTCAGGGCAGCCTATATAGATGATAAAGAGGATGAAAGATTTTTAGATGGCAGGCAAAACAGAAGAACATCAAAGCTAATGTCATTTTCTACGCTGAAAGAAAAGAACAGGAATGAAAGAGTAGAATATATTTAGACCACAGTTCAACTTCAAAAACACAATCTACATAAATACACTGAAATGCATTTTTAAACCAGACAGCAAAAATACTCAGATACAATATTTAATAGTTCAAATGACTCATGTTTTCGATTGGCAAATTATTGACGGGGAATGATATGCATTTCTATAGTCTGTGGCCAACTGTACCACAATCACAAGATTCAGGCCTGCTAAAAGTACTTGGGTATGTGAATCGGTGACAAGTCTCATCAGGTTTTCCTTCCCTTGTGGTCATCTGGTTTTGCTTTAGAACAAGCCACAACCGTCTATGATCCTAGTGCTTGGGGAGCTATGGTCTGTTTTAATCATAGCTACATTCAGGCTTACTAATCTACTATGTAATTATAATCTTTCTCTTCACTGTCAATCAGTCTCCCCCACAGAACTCCAGAGATTGGAGAGTGAACATCTGCAGCAGGAAACTGCCATATTTGGTTAGGTTTCATGGACAATTTGAACAATAACATTCCTGGTTTTACAATGTGTATGAAGTCTACATCATGAAGCCTACTATAGCTTCACCGGTCAATCTTATCTCTATGCTACAATTCCTTTCTCTTTGTTGCTCCATTAAATTGCCATCCACTTCCTCAGTCAAAGGTTCACTGTTCAACTCTATGAATTTTTATTCATTTTGCCCATTGCATTTTGCTTCTAAATTTCAGAATTAGAAAGGAATTGGAATTCCTGGTTGGAACTAGAGAAAGTAACAACACTGAAATGTATAGAAGGATAGCCAAGCCAGGTAGCCAGTATATTTGTAGCTAAAGTGGTAAAGGCCAAAATGCTGTCCAAAATATTAATATATAAGTTCCAAATGCCTAGTACTGGCCCAAAATTGACCAGCCACTGGCTGCATGTTTTCATGACTTTTGTTCACATCTCAAAGAAATACACATTGAATTCCAAAGGTACACATTTTTATACACATTCCAATTTCACTGAGAGCAGAATGAAACAGCAGACACAAAAAGGACTAAAACACATACACCTCTGACCCTTTCCACTGGATCCATCAAAATGAGAGAAACAACGTGGCTCAAAGAAGAAGCAAAGTTATTATTTTATGTACTCCTTTAAATTTCAGAAACCACTTCTCTTTCTTGCTCTATTGTCAAGGGAGCAGGCTAAATTCTTTTCCTTTTTCATCTAGTTAACCCAATTGTTAGCCAAATGCAATACAAGTGCAATCCTCTTTTTAAAGTCCCACTCAGAACACCATCCTGAGAGTAAAAGGCTTATTTTCTGTCATTCTGAAACCACATAACTGGAAATCAACAGAACATAGTTTTAAAAAAAGAAAATTCTCAAACTTTTTGCCTTTGAGATGAGCCTGGTTCCTAGTGTCTACGTGAATACAATTAAGAATTTTGTTTTGACAGTAATACAGTATGGAAGTGGTTGGCCGCTTGCCTTTTTAAAAGGTCTGGTTGTGATTTCCCAGGCTTGTTATTCACTGAGAGCTTGCATTCTAAACTATTGACCAAACCTGCTTAATTTATTAGTCTAGATAAGCAATAGCAATAGCACTTAGACTTATATATTGTTTCACAGTGTTTTACAGCCCTCTCTAAGCAGTTTACAGAGTCAGCCTATTGCTCCCAACAACCTGGGTCCTCATTTTACCCACCTTGGAAGACTGGAAGGCTGAGTCAACCCTGAGCCTGGTGAGAATTGAACTGCCAAATTGCAGGCAGCTGTCAGTCAGCAGAAGTAGCCTGCATTACTGCATTCTAACCACTGTACCACCTTGGCTCATAAGGTCAATGAGAGACTGTCATCTGCCCAGACTTTATTTAAAACCAGTGAAAAAGTTAACTAGCTGTCCCTATCCATTACATGCATGACCCCACAACCTTGCATTGTGCCAGACTACTGCAATCCTTGCCTCCTCCCCCAAAATTAAAAATGGCCCCTGATTGATTGCCTTATGCCAATACTTCAACAGTCTGCTGAAATAGTAACTTTGCAACTGCAGGACCCAGCAGCTGTCTGTTGTCCTCACGAAGAGTCCCCTTTCCCCATCCTGACTTACAGTGGTGAAGTTGTGGGGGCCACAGCGCTCACCCTGAAAGTGGCAGGAGAGCAGCATTTCCTCGAGCTGGTGGCCCAGCCGGTCCAGCAAACGCTGTGTGGATTGCTCCTGTGGTGGCAAGGGGGGCAGATAATGGGAGAAGTCCAGCAGATTCCCCAACCAGAGCCACTGGGGGTCCCACAGGAGGGTCTGCACAGCAGGTGCTGGCTGCAAGTTTTTGTTGAGGAGACCAAGCCAGTAGCCACTGAGGTGGAGATCCGCTCGACTCATACGACGTAGCAGCACCAGGTTGTTGTTGCAGAGAGTGACAGCAGGGAAGGTCAGGTTGGGGGAGTAGAGGATATGCAGCTTGGTGTGAACAGGCCAAGAAAGCAGATAATGGACGCGGTTGGATGACCATGTCAACAGCAAGGCCATGGAAGCCAGGATAGCCATCAGCCAAAAGGCACGGTGTGGGCAGGACAGGTGCACTGAGAAGACCTGGTGAAGTCCGTGGAACTTGATTTGCTTCAGGGAAAAGCGAGGTGGGTCTACAACACAGCCACTCCTGCTGCTTTCCATATTAGCAATCGGAGAGATGGAGAAGCCAGCCTGGGTTGAAGGATGTATCTCTTTAACAAGCTGTATTCTCCTCATCATCTGAGCTCAGATTCTGCTGCTTTCTTATCTCTCTATCTCAGTGGCTTTGGCTGGTACTGCAAAGAGGTGGGGGATGCTGTGAGAGCTGGCTGAAGGATCAGTAGCCTCTCCTAGTTACAAAGAGACTGTGTGTCGAGGAGACCGTCTAGCTCACGCACCCAAAGAGCCATCTAGAGCATGCCAGAGCCAAGACAGGCAGAAGGAAAGCAGGCAATAAAAGGAGAACGTGGGGGGTGCGAGCATGGGGGGGGGGGGAGAAAAGGGGAGTGGAAGAAAGAGAGAAAGGGGAGAAATGGGGGTGTACAGAGATGATTCAGAGGCATCAGCTTAGTTAAGGGAAGGAAGACTTAGCTGAATAATAGAGGAAAGCACAGAAATGAAAGCGGTGTTGGCTGAAAGAAAGAGGAGGGAGAAAGACAGAAAAATAGCACACAGAGAAAAACGGCATGTAGTTATTTAGAAAGAAATGGTGCCTGACAGGCAGCAAAGCAAACTCAAGTGAAGTTCAGGTCTTATGCAGTCAGTTCGGTTGATTGAAAGCATATGTTAAACCACCAACAACTGTCCATTATCCAGCATCTATGAGCTATATATTGTCCCTCTTGTGGTTGCTTTGCACTAATCACCTTCTCTATAGGGGCTCTTTGGATGAGATTTCCTGAAAAGGGATGCAAATATTTTATTTGGATTTGCTTTTTTTCTGTGCAAACACAGAAATTGCCCTATGCCTCTTTTGTCTTAAAATGTGTAGATGAAGGAGGAGGAGGTGGTGAGTGGTTGTTTACAGTCCCTAACATGGGAATAACAAATAACGTAAAATTGCACAATGTAAGACTGGTTTTAAACAACTAGTCCCTGGACAAATGGAGTTAGGCGTTCTTACCTCCAGGAATTAAAATTTGCAGTATGTTTTGAGCATGATGTAAGTAAGGACATATACCAAAGATACCAGCAGGGTGTTGGAAACAGTCTGAATAAGGGCAAATACACATGTCCCAGGATCCTGCAAGAGTCTGAATAACCTATTCATTGAAATTCAAAGCAAGACCAGGGTACAAATTCTTACCAAGTCTCCCACCTTAAAGAGCAAAGAGAAACAACAAAACATGAAGGAAACAAAGGACTATATACAGAAAATTAGTAATGACAGAAAGGCACCGATTCAGGAAACAAAATGTAGCTTGTGTTTTATTCTTTGTATATGGGGCTGAAGAAGAATGGCCCTATGCAGAATCTTCAAGCTTCTTAACAAGTTCATCAGACACTGGGTGTTCAGGATGGTGACCACAAGGATCATCATTCCAGGCATCCAGAAAACCTCCATAGATCTGATGGATGCTCTTATCAGATGAGCACATCCTAGGCTTCTCAAATTCAAGATTAGACAGGAGTAATAGCAGTTTGAAACTTTCCTTTGGTGTAATCAAAAGATTGCAAGATTCTAATAGTCCATCTGAACACTTAGAGCAGGGGTGAAATGCTCCCGATTCGGACTGGTCCAGAGAACTGGTAGTGATGGCAGTGTGAGGCTCTGCTCCCCTGCCCCATCGTTGTTACTTCCTGTTACTAAAAAACAGGAAGTAACCTGTTTTTTACCCTCTGCGCGTGCGCAGAAGGGTTTTCGTAGAGGGTCCACGCGTGCACTTCCGAACTGGTTGGAAGGTAAATAGATTTCACCCCTGACTTAGAGTGTCTGTATTTCTGCTTATCTGGATGATCTGCTTATAAAGTGTTTTTAGGGGGAAGGACAATGGACAGCATAAACTTGGATGTTCCAATCCTGAGAAATCACAGGTTAAAATGAACTCAGAAAAAACACAACCTCCCTCCCTCCAGGCAATGCTGCATCTTTATCTACAGAGAAGAGGCAAGCTGTTCCTATCTCTAGAACAGCCACCCAAGCTGCAGAGCAAAATAAGAGAGTTTTTAGCTTTCCCAGGAGGCAGACTCATGTGATAATACTGTAGGGGAAGGATGGTAGTGGTCTTGGATACACTTTCATTCCAGACCAATTGATTCAGGGGTGAGTTCTACTTACCTTTACTACCGGTTTGCAACGGGAGCATGTGCAGATCGTCAATTATGACGTCCGGGCGAGTGGGCAGAGCCTCCCACCGCTTTTACTACCAGTTCTAAAGAACCGGACAGAACCGGGAGCAACACACCACTGAATTGATTCCTGCTCCCATTCCAGGGCCAAACAGCCTATAGATTCCTAGCTGTGCCGGCAGCTGCCATGCAGGCTGGCCAGATTGTTAAGTGGCTGAAGCTAGCCCGTCCTTACATGAAGAATGCCCTTCAACAACTGAGCAGGGCAGTTAACCACAAACTCCATCTGAAAGGCTGAAGAAGTCATCTTCAGTCCTGCTCAGACCAAGAAGAGTGGTCCCAATTCAAGTCATTGTGCCAATCAGCTGCCAGGAACCTGCAAGTGGTGTACTTTTTTTAAAAAAAATTGATTTATATGCCGCCCTTCTCTGGAGACTCAGGGCAGTTTACAATGTGTTAAGCAATAGCCTTCATACTTTTGAATATTTATACAAAGTCAGCTTATTGTCCCCACAAACTGGTTCCTCAATTTACCTACCTTAGAAAGGATGGAAGGCTGAGTCAATCTTGAGCCTGGTGAGATTTGAATTTACAGTAATTGCAGACAGCTGGAGTTAATGACAATGCATTAGTCTGCTGAGCTATCCAGGCTCTACTTGATGTTAATGGATATTAAACACCTGGTGAAGGGGACAGATGTTCTGATAAGAATGGCCAACATCACAATAAAAGCTTAGGTCAACGCATAATGTAAGACAAAATCAAGGGGACTCCAGAAGGAGGCAGAATGCCTGATGAAGGGGGCAAGACATTTGACCTCCATATCGGCAGATTGTGTAAAAGGGGTCTCTGAACACAATAATGGACTGGTTAAGCTGCCAGTGTTTCCTGCAGGGGGAATAGATGCTGTATCCAGAAACATTTCAAAGGATATCATACAAATCAGGGGTGTCAAACTGGCGGCCCGCAGGCCAGATGCATCATGCACAGGCCACACCAACCCTGGCTCCGCAACGGCAAAAAAAAAAAAAAAAAAATCACAATACAACATGTGACATCATGTGACACAATCAAGTTTGACATCCATGATATAAGTGGAACACTGATAGCTTTCCTCAGCTAACTTTGGGCTTAGACAACTTAGAACTACGCCACCTTCGGTCTGACCTAAGCGTAGTACATAAAATTATCTGCTACAATGTCCTTCCTATCAATGACTACTTCAACTTCAACCACAACAATACAGGGCACACAATAGATGCAAACTTAAGTGAATCGCTCCAAACTTGATTGCAGAAAATATGACTTTGGCAACAGAGTGGTCAGTGCCTGGAATGCACTACCTGACTCTGTGGTTTCTTCCCCAAGCCCCCAAACTTTAAACGTTAACTATCTACTGTTGACCTCACCCCATTCCTAAGAGGTCGGTAAGGAGTGTGCATAAGAGCACCACCATGCCTACCATCCCTCTCCTAATGTCCCTTTTTATTCGTATCCATTTCATGTATTCATAATCCTGTTTATACTTTTATCTGTTATCTTATATATGCTTGACAATTAAATGAATAAAAAAACCTGTTTGTGATAGCAGGTAACAAGGAGATGATCCTTACAGTAAATTCAAGCACTGAGGAGGAGCCGGTGTTGGCTGGTTGGCACCTAGTTTTACATATTATCTTGTTTTTCAGAGGCAATTGGAGAGTTCCCTATGTTTCATATACCTTATATTTCTTCGGCAGAATAATTTATTTTGCATGAAAACATATACCTCCTGCAGAATAATTTACTTTACATGAATAATAAAACTAGGTGTGTCGAGAAGCATCTACAGCATTTATGCTGGCAAACCAGGCCCAGAGTGGTGAGTGGGCATGTTTTACAGACCTGCATCAGCTATTGTTAACCTTGGAAGGAGATGCTGATGTCAGGGACAGCTTGCAATGTGACAGCTGGTAGCAAGACAATCTGTACTGTGGGGAGGGCTGCATTCACAGAAGCATATACAGTGCTGAATGAATCACAGGCTCAGGTTCAGGGTGGCCATATGCCATTTTTAGAGGACAATCCCCTATTTGAAGCGGTGTGCCTGCAAGGGTCTACTTTGACAAAAAGAACACACAGAGAGAAACATACAAAGCAGGAAGGGCCCCTGGAAGACGCTTTATAGATAGCTTTTATGCGGGCAGCAGACTGAGCAAGACCACAGAATCCAAATTTCTCCAGCTTCCCATGGAGTAGGGGTGTGTGGAGGAAGAGAAAGGACACAGTTCTAAAGCTTGTGCAGTTTGTGTCTTTCCTATCACAACCAATATTTGCAGTACAATTCTATGCATGTCCAATTTTTAGGAATAAATTCCTATTAAACATTGTGGCATTTACTTCTAGGTAAACAGAAGAGAACTATTTTTACATTTGGAGTCCAAGGTTTATTTTTGCACTTGTTGCATTACAATACTTGGATTTTCCTGTTTTACAATTTTGCCACCAATTCTCTTTTTCTATGTACATCGAATATACACAAATGTACAAATTTTTCCACACGCTCAAACACATTAATTAAGTCCCAGCAGGAGCGTTCACACATCATATTAAGCCCAGCTAGGTTTAATCTTGGTTAGTTTTTCTATGGATTAATATTTTATAAAGAATCCAGTCAGTTCGATTACTTTATAGCTCAGTATATTGTATAAACCCAGAAAATGAATCAGTTCAATAATTAAGCATGTTGGACTCCGAAAGAAAATAATCCTTAAGGTCTTTGAGGAAACCGAGCCATTTACAAAAGCTTATAGTATAATAAATCAGTTAAAGACTTTTAAGACACCTCAGGACTCTATTACTGTTTTTGTCACAGAGTAATACCATTTAGCCTTCACTTTGAGAATTGCTACCATAAATCTAGGGAATGCCTGGGGATGAAAGGCATGCAGTCTGAGCCCAGGATGGGGACTGTGAATGGAAAAAATGCAGCCAATACTTTAAAAAAAATTATAAAAGCAGTCATTTGTTTTTCCTGAAAGTAATGCTTTTATTTGCAGGAAGCAGTGAATTTTCACATTACTCTTCTTATACACTGTTATTTCTTGGGCTCTAATATATGTCTTTCTAATTACACTTTCAATCCTACTGTACTCTAGAGAATTTCTCAGTAAACATACGTAAAATTTACTATTAATCATTACAGATATTACCTGTTTAACAACAGTGCAATACAAAATATGATCTAAAAATGTCATAGCCTTAAAGTTATTACAGAAAGTATCTGGAAGACATCAGATTTCCTACTTAAATGCTCACAGAATAATTCCCCCCACCTCTTCCTGCATTATTTAAGGCCACAAAATCCTAACTGCAACATTTTACAAGCAGGCAATTTTTTCTTGATTGGCAACAATTGGGCTATCCTAGTGGCAGGAACAATCTTACTTTTTTTTTCTTTTTCTTTCCTGAACTATTCTTGATTGAGCCAGGACCACTGCGGGCATACAAAGTACCCTTGTGCAAAATCCCACTTAGTATCCCATTTTAAAACCTTTGTTGTAAGACAATTTATTAAATAGAATTACATAACAAAAGTTACGCAGGGTCCCAATCAGGGGTGAAATCCAGCAGGTTCTGACAGATTCTGGTAGTGGAAATTTTGAGTAGTTTGGAGAACCAGCAAATGCCACCTCTGCCTGGCCCCAGAGTGGGGTAGGAATGGAGATTTTGTGGTATCCTTCTCCTGGAGTGGGGTGGGAATGGAGATTTTGCAGTATCCTTCCCCTGCCATGCCCACCAAGCCACACCATGCCCACCAAGCCACGCCCACAGAACCAGTAGTAAAAAAAATTGGATTTCACCACTGGTCCCAATGAGTCACAGGCATAGGTCTCGGTCACCAAGAGTGCGTGTGCAAAGTCAACATTCAGGTATAGTATGTACTGTATTTCTTCTCCCTCTTTTTTTACTTGCAATTGGTGCTCCCTCCCTCATGTGACAGCCGTAGGCGACTGAGTTTGTATAACCGGTTGTGGCAGCCCTGATTGAGCCACTATTCAACACTACACTAAGCACCAGCTGAATCCAATCCAGGATTCTTGATACAGTATACGGTAAGTAAAAACGATTCTAGCAACAACTCAAGCCAGAGGCTATGCAGAAAAATATGTCTGATCTGACCCAAACTTCCTAAATTCTAATATTTCAGGTTGGCAGTCCACAATACTAGTTTGATCTGAAGCCAGGAGCACATGATGATCCCTTACTTCCTGCCACAACAAGCCTTGTCTGCTGATTTTGCAAAGGAGACTGCTGTTAAGGTCCTCAGGGAGTCTTCCAGCCCTTTCCATTGGCAGATCCTATGCGATTAGAGAGACAGCGAAGCAAACTTCCATTTGCTGAGTCTGGACACAGTCGTTTATCCTCTGATAATGGATAGCAACTTGTCAAGGACACAGCGCAACAGTGCTGAGCTCAATAAAATGAAACCTTAAAGGTCAACATAACCTTGAGTCCAGCTTGACTTCCGATGAAGGCATATAGGCACTTTTCTTGGTCATGTTATAGGTTTAGCAGTGCATTTTTTTCAACTTCCTAGTGTAGTCTGGATGCATTAATATATGGTGGGAAATATTAATGGGAAGAGTGCCAAAATTATGGGGAGAGAGGAAAGTAGGACTTTAATGAAATGTATGAGCTCTGTCTTCTGATTATCTGGAGATAAATTAAATCAGATCATGTTTGTTTTATACACACAGACACACACAATATTTGCATTAGATTGCCTATAGATTTCACTATTTTTAAGCATTTATCTGTTTTTGATAATGCTAATTTTGATCATTTTTCTGTTTTCCTTCTGTCTTGTTACGTTATTATTTAAAAAGCAGTAAACATTATTTTAAATAAACAATGTTAAGTCCGAAAATACAGTGTTTGCCTTGTGATGGTACAGTGACTTTTTCATCATTTTGGCATTGTCAGGAATAGGTGCCTTTGGCTTCCTCTACTGTACTCTCATCCTGAGTAAATCAAGCACCAGCAGACTTCACGTTTTGGATGAAGAAGGCCCAGAGCCCAGATCTTGGCATATTCACTTAGAAATGGAAGGGAATGGAGCATGGAAGAGACGCTTCTCCGCCTGAGTATCTGGGATGCTACTGCCAATCAGGATGGCAAAACTGCAAGGACAGATGAAGACGTCCACAGGCTCAGGATTCAAGAGCTTTTGATACAGTACCAGTAGTCCTTGACTTACGACCACAACTGAGCCCAAAATTTCTATTGCTAAGTGAGACAGTTGTTAAGTGAGTTTTGCCCCATTTTACGACCTTTCTTGTTAACCGAATCACTGCAGTTGTTAAGTCAGTAACACGGCTGTTAAGTGGCTCTAGCTTCCCCATTGGCTTTGTTTGTCAGAAGGTCGCAAAAGGTGATCACATGACCCTGGGACATTGCAACTGTCATAAATATGAACCAGTTGCCAAGCGGCCGAATTTTGATCATGTAATCACAGGGATTCTGCAATGGCTGTAAGGGTGAAAAACAGTCCTAAGGCACTTTTTTCAGTGCCATTGTAACTTTGTACAGTCACTAAATGAACTGTTATAAGTCAAGGACTACCTGTATACTCATACTTCAATCAATGGGTCTTTTTTTTCTTCTGTTGACATCAAGGGCCTGTTCCCAAATGAGTAGCAATGAGCTTTTTAGGCACAGATGGAGCTTTAGTTTTAGTTTATTAGTTTATTATTAAATTTGTATACTGCCCTTCTCCTAGTGGACTCAGGACAGTGCACAGCCAGGAATAAAAAACACTTCAATACAAAATTTAAAATTTTTAAAAGAATTAAACAATTTTTGGCCCAGAAAATTTAAAAACCCATAAACAATTTAAAATTTAAAACCCATAGACAATTAAAAAGCTAAAGGGGGGGGGGGTTTACGCCAGCCCAGCTTGACAAAATAAAAAAGTTTTTAGGGCATGGCAAAAAGCCTGGAGATCAGATATCATGTGGATCTCTGGGGGCAAATTGTTCCAGAGGGCTGGTGCTGCCACAGAAAAGGCTCTCCCCCTGGGCTCCACCAGCCTACATTGCCTGGCTGACGGCACCCTGAGGAGTCCCTCTCTGTGGGAGCGTACTGGCCGGTGGGAGGCTATCGGCGGCAGATGGCAGTCCCGCAAGTACCTAGGCCCTATGCCATGGAGTGCTTTAAAGGTGGTAACCAACACCTTGAAGCGCACCCGGAAGACCACCGGAAGCCAATGCAGCTCACGCAGGAGAGGTGTCACATGGGAGCGCCCCCTTGCTCCCATAATCCCCCGCGCGGCCGCATTCTGCACCAGTTGGAGCCTCCGGGTGCTCCTCAAGGGGAGCCCCATGTAGAGAGCATTACTGTAGTCCAGGCGAGAAATAACGAGTGCCTGAGTGACTGTGCGTAAGGTGAAGGAAGGCATGGCAATTCTTTAGTAGATAGTCCCAAAACCAGGAAAGAAATATGTATTTCCTGTGGTGTGACTAGAATCAAGTTTGTTGTGAGAGAAGAGAGTGATGAATGCTGCCAAGCCCACCCTCCTTCCAGTTTCCCCCAGGGCTGTCTCCCCATTAGCCACTCTTCACATCTCTTCCAAGAGGCCCATTGTAGTGAATATGCCCAGGCCTCTCTGAGCAATCCTTCTCTGGCATTCCTCTCTGTAACATCTTGCCCCTCTCTATGGTAGCAAAGTTCAATTTGGTCAAACTAAGTTTTTCAACCATAATGCCCCTCAGTTTAAACAAGGTACCGGAAACAAAGTCGTAGTTTCTAAATGATGGTAATTCAACAGAAATCAAATTTTCAGTCTCAAAAAAAGTAAGGATAAGTCAAACTCAAGTCTCATATGGTTTGCACTCTTTATATGTAGACATTCAAGGAAATCTTAGTGGTCAAAGAATTAACTCAAAACTCAAAGAATTAAATTTGATAAGCATATCTAAGGATGTTATAAATAGCACTCTCTAAGACTAAGCGGTTTACTTATGTTGGGGCCTATTGCCACCAACAATCTGGGTCCTCAGTTTACTGAACAAGGAAGGATGGAAGGCTGAGACAACCTTGAACCTGGTGAGATTCGAACTCTGTGAGGGTTATCCCCATTTGAATTGTTGTTTGAAAGACCACCAACTATCATTCAGGGTCTTGAACTGCGTACTCTAACTCTCTAGGGGGCGGGGGGCAGGACTTGTCTGTCTGCTTTTGCTTTCTTCACAGGATCATCATCAGACAGTTTTGGAGGAATAGCACCCTGTTGCAGTCCATCCTTTCTGAAGAGAATTTGCATCTTATTGATTGGGATCCAGCAGTTTAAGAGCACTTCTCTCTAACCTAGATGGAAGGGCCCATTCCAGGTTTATCTAACTATCCATACAACTGTCAAGGTAGCAGAACAGCCTGGACTTATCATACCCATACCATATGCCTACAATAATTGACTGCAACCTACTTGTAACCCAGGTTACACCTATATGATTTAAGATGTGACCCAGATCACACCAGGGGAACATCAACAACTTGCTTGGGTTTAACCAATTCACTTACTTGCATTGGACATAGTTATTTATCTGAAATCTCATTTTGTACTTTTATAATTGTTAGCCTGTCATTATAACTTATGCAACCTGTCCCCTCCTAGCTTGCTGCTTTCTATTTTTGACTTTTGTTTTATGCCCTGTGCCTCTAAAACCCATTGATTTACAATGCCATGCTTCCCTTTCCACTTGAGGGCGTTTCTCTGCTTGGCACTCCTTTGGGTTTAATAACACTATCTTTTTTCGCTTGTATAATTCATTTACTACCACTATAAAGGAAAAGCTAATAAATATTTGGACCATTACTGAATTCCTTGACCAAAGGAAATACACACTGTATTTCTAGAACGTTCCTGATTGCACATTGATTTATTTGGTCCCTGCTGACCCAAAACCCAGAACCATCCCACAATCTGAGTAGTTTTGGATATGTGGACCAGTGGTGGGTTGCCCCTGGTTCGGACTGGTTCTACAGAGCCAGTAGTAAAACTGAAGGGAGGCTCTGCCCACTGACTCCGATGTCATCAGAACGCTTCTGTGCATGTGCAGAAGAGTGCATACGCATGTGAGCGAAGCAAGGGCACACGAGCAGCCCCGTTGCGAACCAGTAGTAAAGGTAAGTAGAACCCACCCCTGATGTGGACATACAGTGTGTATAATATTTTACCTTCTACGTGGTATGGAATTTGCACTCAGAATTTCCGCTGTCAATATTTGGCCTCTTCTCATCTTTCAGGTTGGTATCATAACTGCCCTCTCTACCTTTCCCATATCATCCTTAATCTTTTAGTGGAATGGACATCTCCTATACACTCTCTTCTTTGATGGTTTATACCCTCACTAGGGACTGCTGTTTTGGAATTTGCCCTCCTTAGTATTTTAGCATCTTTTGAGAGTTATGCCAATGCGATACAATTGGCAAGCTACAAGTAGAAGTTATCTCAACTTCCCAAATAACCGTCCAAAATTGCATTACCTGGATTTCTTATTCACTAGTCAAGGAGGTATTTGTGCTCTTATTAACTCCAGCCATTGTACTGATGTAGACCAATAAAGCAAAGTCTTCCTTCATGTTCAGGTTATTTATACAACAATCTGCCAACTTTCATGCCATCATATAAACGGATGCTTCCTTATCTTCCTTTTCTAATCTCTCTCACTTCTTGACTACCTGATTTCGGGTGTTTGAAATCTCTTTGTGCCTGTCATTTTTATTACCTATTTTATGTTAACATTTCATAATCGTTTTTACTGTTTGAACTGCTTATTTACTGTGTGCCCTCTTGCCCACAAAATTTTGTTTTCCTATTGAGCTACGTCATTATTCACTACTGCAGAACTACTAGTCTTTAGCGCTAAACTGGATCGCAGGTACGAAGGGGAATTACTCCACCAGGAACTAATGAGCCCTTAGATATTCTGTCTCTGTCAGGTTCAAAATGGGAGGTGTTGGAATATTTTTCTTACATGTTTATGATATGTTTAAATTAAGTAATTCCTTTGTATAAAAGCTGCTTCTTCATTAGAAACAATACAGACAGTACCATGGAGCATATCAGTGTAAAGGAATATATATATCTTACACTAAAACAAATCTGTTTTAGCTCTAGATAAAGAGACATTTATTTAGCTATAAATAAAAGTGCATCTGTTCTATCTGTAAATTAAGGAAATTTTTGTAATAATGCCATGCCATTGATACAATGTGGCTAAATTTCTAAACTTCAAAATCATATAGAAAGGGAAAGAAAAAGGAGGGCTATGCAGCTGTGTTTTTTTTACTGGACTTCCAGCTTGGCCAGGACTGTGAGAAAAGATGTTGTGACAGAATTTATGGCGTGCAAGTCAAACCATTATGGTTGCTTAGTATGTTTTGCGGTTTAGCTCAGGTAACAACTTCAGAAATTACCAATCCATTTCCAGGCCCAATTCAAAATGTTCCCTGTAGTCTACGGTATGTAGAAAGTCTACATAACCTAGATTAGGACAGCTTGTTATAAATTCAATATAATTAAATTCTACTGGTTTTATGTCTGGATTCATTTACTGTGATAAACCAGGTATGTTTTACTATGAGTTACGAACCATTGCTAAACTTAATGACTGGGTTCATGTATAATGCAGTGTCTGGGATTCCCAGCGTGGTACCAGTGGAAATGTTCCTGGTCACCCACCAGAGCCCCCTCTCCATTTTATTTTTTAAAAATGTTAAAATATTATTTTAATTGTAAACAACATTTAAAAGGAAGGAACATACTACAAAATTAAAATTTGCTGCCAGAGTATCCTAAATCTTTACTAAACCCCTGTAATATTTTTAGAAAATAAACACGGACAGTGATTGCGGTGGAAGTGATTTGCTTTACTCATAAATATGCTCAGAATAAGGCAAAGGTAATCTGAAGTTCGGCGATGTATCTTCAGAGGGAGAATGCAGCAGGTGACAGGAAGCTGTACTAGCTTGACTTGTACTAAACTCCCACTGTGGAAAGATAGTCCGGCTTACATTTTCTTTGAGTAATTCTGACCAGCTTTTAAAATGACAGTGTCCAGAAAAAGTGTGGGGTGTTTGTGTTGTACCTTTGTGTCAGTCCTGATGCTGGGAACTGTTTGGATAGATCCTTGTAGTTTTCTTGTCCAATTTTGAAATGGCTTGTCCCTTGCCTTTTCCTAGAGCTGATAGAGAGAGGGACTGGCACACAAGACCAGGGGTGGGTTCTGTTTACCTTTACTACTGGTTCACAGCGGGGCCATGCACAAGCGCAGAAATGTTTTAATGACATCGGGGTCGGTGGGCAGAACCTCCCGCCGGTTTTACTACCGGTTCTATAGAACCGGTGCGAACCGGGGGCAACCCACCTCTGCACAAGACTATTGAAAAAATAGAGTCTAATAAAGGTTTACCCATAAAGTTCATACACCAATATACATGTAATTGGGTACATTTCAAGAGGATTACATTGATGTAAATAAAAATAGAAAATACCACACACCAGGGGAAGCAAGATGAGTAATGGGACTGATTAGATTATGGTCCAAGTGCTTTCTGCTGATCAATAGCTTTAAGTATTCTCCCTGCACTCTCTTCTTGTAACTCTTTCCCTCTGGATGCTTTAAAGAGCACCAACAAACAGAACACTATCCGGTGATAGCTCTGCAGAGAGGTCATTGTGCGGCATTATGGCTCTGTAATCTTACAGGATGATTAGGAAATATGTGTTTTGGAGCATGCTCCTGCCTTTTGTTTACAGGCATCTGCATGAGCCTGAGGGGTAAAAAAAAAAAAGGGGGGGGGCTTGATTTAAAAGGCACATTAACAACAGGCTGCTTTCATGAGCTGATCAATACATTTGTTCAGATGCATGTGGCAGCCTGGAACCAAAAGATGCAGTAATAAACAGGCAAGAGCGCTTGTACAAATCTGCAAGCACTCCTTGAGTTGAAGATGTAGAACATTATTTAGAACAGGTCAAAGGACGAGAGCACTGCTCAATCAAGATTTCTACTTACTGTTTGCCGGTAAACATGCACTCTTCCTTAGCTTAAAAAAAAACAAAAAACTTGTGCTGAGTTTCTTAGGTGTTGCTGCCACCTACTGATCTTTATATACTGAGTTTATATTATTTATTTTGCCATTTCTGGATGAAGTAAAGAAAACTGCAGGGTACAAGAATGTAGTTGGGGCAGTAATTGATTTTTTTACATAAAGTTTTATCTTTACTTGGGGAAAATCTTTTCAAGGACATATCCAACACACATGACTTAATTCAGGTGGCAGGATCAGTGTACGAAAAACTGAATGAAGATGTTTATCCTTGTTATTTCTATATAATAAGAATTGAAATAAATTGGGGAAATGAAACGAGCAAATGAATTTAACTAACTGGTTAGTCCTCTAAAGCCGGGGGTTCTCAACCTTTTCTTCACCATGGACATCCTTTAAATATTTTTTGTGGCCACAGACACGGTCAAGGACCCCCAAGACTTAACTCAAGATTTAAATTATAATATTTCTTCAAGTCTTCCTGGACCCTCTATGCAGTGGTGGGATTCAAATAATTTAACAACTGGTTCTCTCCCCTAATGACCAGCTGGGTAGGCATGGCTGGGCAGTCATGTGACTGGGTGGGTGTGGCCAACTCGACATCACTCACGTCGAGGGGCGCTTCTCCTCGCCCGGCCTCTCGTGACCATGGGGATGCTGCAACGGTTGTAAGTGTGAAAAATGGTCATAAGTCACTTTTTTCAGTGCCATTGTAACTTCACTAAATGAACTGTTGTAAGTCAACGATTACCTGTCAAAAATACAAAAAGCTTCTTTGCTTGCAAAAAGCTGCCCTAAATACCAATCATTAGATAAGAAATACCTGCAACCCAGAGTTACAAATCAGGCAGGGTGCCAGAGCACCTTGAGGAATTAAAATAATTAAAATGCAAAGATAACTATCAGCAGCCAACTTTTGCTCATAAAATGAAACCCTTTAGCAGAGAGGTCATTTAAGCTCTTCAGAAAGTGGGCTACAAAATGCTAAGCTAAAGAGACAAATTAACAAATTAACACCTCTGCTTTGTTATTCAATTATTTCTTCAAAGTGCTGATTGTTCCATCCTGGCTGGAAGAACTCCAACAGGGGAGTATTTCCTCCCAACAGCAGTGTAAAAAGCTTAAAGCAGCTCTTCCCCTTTAAGAAAGTCAAGCCCCAACAAAGTACCAGCAAAGGGAAAAAAAATGGAGAAGCTCAGGCAACAGTAAGGTTGGGCATACTGCCAAGAACCTTTAGCTGTCAATAAGGGTTAACCGAGAGGCAATTTCTGTAAGCAGGGCAATAAAGATTAGGCTAGAAACAACACCAGAATATTTCCTTCCTTCCTTCCTTACAGGATTAGCCCTGTAAAGTGGAAAAAAAAACAAAAGGAGATTTCTTTCAACAACTGGTTCTCCAAATGGCTTAGAAAGTTAACAACCGGTTATAGCAAATAGGTGCAAACTGGTTGAACCCCATCATTTCCTCTGTGACAATATTGCACCCCTCACTCCCAAGGATCCGTGACCACAGGTTGAGAACCACTGTTCTAAAGAATTTAATTTGATTTTTCCCATTCTGGATGCTGCCTTTTAAAAAAAACCCCAAGGTGTACTTAAATTAAAAGTACCTAATTTGGCAAGATGACATTTTTCATTTTAGACTGAAACTATACTAACAATCCTTATGAATCTTGTTCAGTCTGATATTCCTGAGAATTACAACCTCAGTAAATCATAAGAATACCAGGTGGAAGAAAATTAGCTTGTGCTTGTGCAGGCACTTGTGTGAATATGTGGATAGCAGCTACCTGTGGCAGTAAGCAAACAACAAAATTCTTGCTCAGTGAACTTAAGATCCTGACTTCTATAGCGATTAACAAAAAATTCCCAAGTTAAAACATCAGGAACTTTTTGTGGGCCACTCTAGGAGTCAGGATGCTAGATTAAATAATATGACCGAACAAGCCTTTTGTTTGTTTGGAGCTGTTTTCTAATGCCATCTTTGATCATGTTTTAATAAATGCTTAACGGCTGACAGTTTATCATTCATGGGTATCTTATTACCTTAAATCCATTGTTCATTTCTTTAGCGCTGACTCCAGGTTTGGCACTCCCTTGGCAGACATAGGTAGGGTCAGGAAGGGTCATACAATTATTTTCGTTAGGATATGGCCAAGGCAGACCCTGATTTTCAGTTATCAGTTATGAATTATATGAATTAAACAGATTATTCATATCAGAATATGAATCTTGAACCCTTCTGTTGTTCCTGTTGCCACTGATTTGGTCTTCTTCATATTTTACTTTTAGTTCCATTTTTTCACCGTACTCCTTGACTTTTCATTACTGAAGCTTGTAGATCCTTTGCAGTTTTGGCAAACAGAGTAGTGTCATCGACACAGCACCGGTTATTCATGCATCTTACTCCAGTCTTAAAGCTGCACTCATCTTCCAACCCAGCTTCCCTTCCCTTAATATATGGTATATATGGGCTCCCATATTTTGCTAAGCACCTTCCACGAGTTAACATAATCCATGTAATCAAAGGCCTTTCTATAATCAATGAAGTACACACAGTGACTTCTATTCTTTGGTTTCTCAATTATCCAGGGTACATCAGCATCCTGTCCTTAGTGTTCTCTAAAGCCAGCTTGAACCTCTAGCATTTTTTTTTACCATATATGCTCTAATGTGGGATGATCCTAAGCATTATTTTCCTAGCAAAGGAAATGTACAATAGCTTGCATACCCTTTTAAGTGGCATTTCTTTATTGGAATATAGATTGACTGATTTACTGGCACACCTCAGTTAGAACCTTTACTAATGCTTCACTTGCTTGCCATACTCCTGTAGGTATTCTATCATTTCCGGTAGCCTTGGTAGGAACCAAAATGTTGACCTAAATTCATGTTTTAGTGCTAGAATTCTTGTAAGTAGGGAATGTCTTCTAATATTTTTTTTGACATCTCTATTGTACTGTATTTCAGTAGTGTATACTCCTTCCATCTTTCTTTGAACATGCTACTACTTATTTGTTGGTCTCCTTTAGCGTGTCACTTCAATGTCAGAATCTCCTTCTGAATTCAAATATCTTTCGGGAGACTTACATTGTTATTTCATAACTGTTTCAATCTCCATGCTTGATAGAGATTGCTGTAATTGTTTTTTCTCTGAAACTATTTGTTAAGTTCCTTTGTGAAATCTTTATTGGATTTACCTTTTGGCAATTTTCCTGTTTTGTTTTGAAGTCCAGTTGCTTCGTCTTTGACAACCTTAATGACTTTAGTTATCTCACAACTCCTCTGCTTCTCTATCATTGAGATCTATCAATGAGATTCCAGACTTTAAAGTGATTTTTGAAGTTTTTCTTGAAGGAAGTAGATAAATAAATGCTCAAGGTCATATTGTGAAAACTGGTTAGCTTTTTTTTCTTCTTCCTTAGCTTCATTTGGAACTTGCACATGGGTAGCTCAAGATCTGTTCCATACATGGCGCCCAGCCAGGTCCTTTATCATTAACTGAGTTCCTCCACCTTCCTTTAGCTATGTATGTAATCAGTTTGATTTCTATGCACACCATTTAGTGATGTTCAGGCATACAGGCATCGTTTTGGTTGTATGAAGACAGTGTTAGTTATAAAAACAAAACAAAACCCTGGAAGGGCAGAAATTAGTAAGTTCCTCTCCTGCTTCATTTTGGCTTCCTAAACCATACACTCTAAGTATAATATTTTCACCTTTAGCATTCCAGACTCCAGTCAAAAGCAGCACTCTTCGCTTGTGTGTTCTATTTCAAATTGAACGCAATCATAAAACCTATCAAACTCCTCTTATTCTGCACCAGTGGTTGCAGCATAAATTTGGATGATCATCATATTAAAGGGTTATTTACAAAGTCTACTTGATCACTGATTGCACTGTAGCCAAGTACTCTTCTCACTACACCTTCCAAACTATAGAGGCAATTTCCCCCCCACTTCAAATGTCCTGAATAATAAACAGAATGACCTTCTGACTGAAAGTGTCTAAACCTGATCCATCTCAATTCACTCATGCCTAAAATGTACATTTGTAGCAATTTCCTTTCATCTTTTGCCATGCTGAACTTTCCTATGTTCCTGCATCTTATATCCACGTTCCCACTTTAATTTCATTTTTGTAGCTTTGGATTTTCTTTTCCTGTATAGCACCATCAGCAACTAAACATCTTGAAGACTTTAATCTTGCCACGTCATAAATGCCATTAGTACTCTAAAAGAATCTCAGTTCTTCCTCAGTAACATGTTGAAAAACAGCTGACTGGAGGGGCCCGTTATCCAGCATTGTATTATCGATCATGTTATATTTCCTATCCATTTGGTTTCCTTGATAAAAATGCAGGAATGGTTTACCAAGGCCTTCTCCTGTGCAGTATGAATTGATGTGTTTGGCTGGTCACTAAAGGGATCATCTGCCTCTAGCAACTTTTTATATTTCTGCTATCCAGTATAGGAGCCTGTTTGCTTTAGCTGGGCAGGATGACTTCATGCCTTGGGTCACTCTGATGGGTCACTCTGATGGCAATAGCAATAGCACTTAGACTTATACACCATAGTGCTCTGCAGCACTCTCTGGGCAATTTACAATGTCAGCATATTGCCCCAACAATTTTGAGTCCTCATTTTAAGGGTGGAAGGTTGAGTCAACCCTGAGCCCAGTCAGGATCGGACTCCAGACTATGGGCAGAGTTTGTCTGCCATACTGCATTCTAATCATTGTGTCACCGGGGTTCCCCTCTACCTACCTACCTACCTACCTATCATCCATCCATCCATCCATTATCTATCTGTCTGTCTGTCTGTCTGTCTGTCTGTCTGTCTGTCTGTCTGTCTATCTATCTATCTATCTATCTATCTATCTATCTATCTATCTATCTATCTATCTTCTCTCTCTCTCTCTATCATCTACCTACCTACCTACCTACCTACCTATCCATCTACCTATCTATCTATCATCCATTCTCTCTCTCTCTCTCTCTTTCTCATCTCTCTTTCTCTCTCTCTCCTTCTCCCCCTCTCCTCTTGTCATACATTCCTGGCAATCTTCACTCATCTGTCCAAGAAACAGTTTCCCTCTATACACAATGACACAACGCAGCAGGATTGGGGAGGGTATGTGTGTATACACAAATACCAAAACCTATTTAATTCAGCATATAACTATGTTTGGACTGAGTAAATAGATATACAGTTGCGTGATTTGATATACATCAAATCAGCGTAAGCACTCAAGAACTATTGTACCCTGCAAGAAACTAACTCACCCCACACCTAGGCCCTGTGGAGCTGAGAAATTTCTGAGGAATTTTTGGTGAAGTAATTTTGCAGAAGAATGGAAAATCCGATTTAAAAAAAAATAGAATGGAGATGCTAGGGGCAACGAGCCCCTATCGAAGCCAAAAAATTGTGTCATTTGTGTTTATTTAGAAGCATTGTACAGGCAAAGAGTAAGAAGCTGAGGTCTTATGCTGCATTCCAACCAGAATTGTAAGCTAATAGGCAATAATTTAAGGAATTGTTTTAATGCTCACTAGCAGAAAACCAGTTTAGTGAAGTCCATTTTTGGTTTTGCTTCATTTATTGAATGAAGACCTAATTTGACTTATGACAACAACTGGGACCAGGATTTATGTTTGCTATGCAAGGCTGTTGTTAAGTGAGTTATGCCTGATTTTTGACTTTATTGCTATTCATATGATCATTAAACAACCTCCCCCACCCCCAATTGACTTTCCTTGTTGGAAGCCAGCTGGAATGGTTGCAAATGGCAGTCCATCATAAATATGTGTCAGTTGTCAAAACGCCCACATTTTGATCATGTAGTTGTGGGAATGCTGCAAAGCTTGTAGGTGTGAGGACCAGTTGCAACAGACGTGGGCAGTACCAGTACAATATATATTGCTCAAGCATGGTTGGAAATTTGCCCCTTCTTGAGCTTCTGAATGCCTTATCTTGCTCAATGTAGGAAAATCCAACCATGGGCTCTCCGCATTAGACGGATCCTGCTATCAGAATAGGTCTCAGAAGACCTCATTAGGGCATGGTTGAGGGGAGAAGGAAGGTTCCCCTTTTGTTATTTCTGGAAAGAGTGGGAACCATTGGGATTAGAAAATATCAACTATACTCAATTTTCAAACGTTCATCTTAAACTCTAAGGCTTATCTATATTGTATTGGGAGTGTAATGCATCCACGGTATTATATCAGGTATTATCATGTCTGCTAATAAAAAATTTAGAAAGAGCACTGCTCAAAACTGTCGAGACTTATCCAGGCAGGATTTAATTGTCTCACAAACATTTTTTTTTAAAAAAAAATCTGTAGTGACATAAGGAATGAGGAGACCATTGTAGCATCTGGAACCTCCTAAGGTTTGAGGCCAGCTCATCTAATTTCCTAGCTCCCTAGAACTGTTCAAGGGTAGGCTTTATTTGGACATGAAAGCCAACTGCAGCTTCTCTATAGATGATCATACTCAGAAGATGTGTGATATAAAACACACGAACGTACACCCAAACGTTCTCAGTATACAAGTACAGTATACATGGAATATCCCACTAGATTAGAGGGTCTGATGATGGCAAGGGCTGAATCTCAAGGACCAAGGGCACAGGTGAAAAATTCAAGCTAAGGCAAAGAACTTTACCCCTGCAGAAACAGAGTGATAATAGAAATTGATTCCACATACGATGCATTAACTTTCTTTTTCCTAACTGCGTTAGGTGGACTGATTTAGTGTGGAGCATGTTCTGTTAATTTCCAACTCCCAGAGAAGTGATTGTTGACAGCTGTGATTTTGGCCGCCTGCCAACCTGGTTTATTTTTCACACCATCACACAATGTTCTAGAACAGAGAGAGGTAAAGAGATGAATAGAGAAGTGGAAAATATGGGCAGTGGGAAGGGATTTCCACATGTTCTGATAGGTAAGTTTGGGTTTCTTTCTTAGCGGCTCAGTCCTTTTATTTGTATACCTGCATGTATGAAAAGAGCGTTAATGGAGAAGACAAAGGCAAATTTGACCAATCAAGCATATAGTATAATGTGTGTGTGTGTAAATATGTGCCTGCAAAACTATTATTTGCAGTTTGTCTGCAGTAGGTTTATCCCTCTCTTTGCCCTTCCATACCATTGGTAGTTGCTGAATTTGTAAGGTCATACTTTACAGCTTTTACCTGCTGAAATATTAAAAACACTCCCTATCAGGAGAACAGCAATTATTGCCTTCCTACCAACAAATTATTTAACTAGGTTGCTTCGTTGATGATAGCAGCTCTTAAATATTTGAACAACGTTCTAAGTTCACCATCTAATCTCTGGAGCAAATGCAATAAAGTAACTAGAGTTCAGGAAAGCAATAAACACAAAAATGGCCTATTTTGGCCACCAGAGGGCATTAAGACAATACCTAAGAAGCACTAGACAAAAATTCAAGAAGTATGAGATAAAAATTCAGGAAAAACTTAGAAAAAGGATGATTATTGTGGAAAACGTATTACTATTAAATCTGGATGGAACAGATTTATGGCTAAATATACCTAAAAGTGAAACAGGTCTGGAATATAAAGGTAAAAGTAAAGGTTCCCCTCGCACATATGTGCTAGTCATACCTGACTGTAGGGGGCAGTGCTCATCTCTGTTTCAAAGCAGAAGAGCCAGCGCTGTCCGAAGACGTCTCCATGGTCATGTGGCTGGCATGACTAAACGTCAAAGGCACATGGAACGCTGTTACCTTCCCTCCAAAGGTGGTCCCTATTTTTCTACTTGCAATTTTTACGTGCTTTCGAACTGCTAAGTTGTCAGAAGCTGGGAGAAGTAACGGGAACTCACCCTGTTATGCGGCACTAGAGATTCAAACTGCTGAACTGCCAACCTTTCCATCGACAAGCACAGCGTCTTAGCCACTGAGCCACCACATTCCCCATATACTGATCTGGCATACACTGATACCTGTATTTTCCACTAACTCTCCAAAGGGAGACATCACATCAATATGTAGGTTTCTATCTCTTAATGGTGTTTGTAACACCAGCCCAGCTATTTCCAAAGATTTACAGTAAAAACGGTGTGGTTCTTTTTCTATGTAGTGGAAAAGAAAAGCCAAATCAGTCTGGGGCAGGGAAAAAAAGAAAGGAAGGAAATAAGTAAAGAGCTCTGAGGGAAAAAGGGACAATGACTCTGGAACAGTGCAACCGAGCGACAGAGTAGAAAGTGAAGTCGGACCAAGTGAAGCAGCTGATATAAGTGCAGAAAGAAAAAGAAAAAAATGTTTTGTGGTACTATCACAGAGGAAGCCTGCAGTCACCATCCGCAGAAAATTGTGAATATTAATCAGGCTTGGTGGTACAAACAAAAAAAGAAGAACAACATAAAGAAAAGTTTGGCATTTGTCAATCTGCTTCTCCTATATATAAACAGATAATGGTCAGTGATGACACCATTAGATTGGAGGGTGTACAGATATAGAGATAGGGATAGAGATAGAGATAGCAATATTGCAAAGGGAGGTAATTGTTTCTGGAGAATTTCCAACCAGCATCTGCAAATATCCTCATGATTCTTTCAAAGGCTCATTCTGCATGTTTCTTTGCTACAAAATGATGAATGTGTGAAAACAGTAAGGCTCGCTTGTAGCTACAGGGCATTAGGCCTTTTCTGCTGTCTACTTTGTCTCTTTCAAGGTGTAACCCCCCAAAAAATCAATTCCTGTATAATCCTGAAGTCTGCCAGAGTCTTCTGAATGGTAACCAGAAAAACCCTATGAAAAAGTAAAAAAGTCTTAAAAGGGTAATTCTACTCCGTTTCAAGATTGCTTAAAACGGAAAGTTCTCACAAACCCTCCTTCTGGAAAAGGAGCCACTGATGACACTTTTGAAAAGAGTGTACAATTAAGAGAAGCAAAGGCAGTGTAGTGTGGTGTGGTTTGACTGACAGTACTCTGTTTTTGGCAGAGCAAAATTTAACCTTTTAATTGGGGGCTATTCCCTTTTTCCTTTAAAGTTGTGCAATGAATACAACTGCATTCATATGGGTCACCTTGAATCTGTCACAGAGCATCAAATGGCTGGATACAAACACACCAGTGGTGGGTTGCCCCCAGTTTGCACCGGTTCTATAGAACCGGTAGTAAAACCGGTGGGAGGCCCCGCCGACTGATCGTGACATCATCAAAACGCTTCTGCACATGTGCAGAAGAACATGTGTGCGTGCGAGCGAAGCAAGTGCGTGCATGGGGCCCTGCTGCGAACTGGTAGTAAAGGTAAGTAGAACCCACCCCTGAAACACAACACCTATTCTGGCATTGAAAAAGTGAGCTGTAGGCATTGTTTTCCTTTTAAAGACTACAGTCTCTGAATCTATGTTATATCCATGCCATGGGAAAGAGTCCTAAAATCAAGATGTATTCTGGAAAAGGACAGAAATTTCATGTAGCCCTACAAGAAGGGGAATTCTTCAAGAAACTGCAAATCTCTCTGTCTTCAACAATTTGGCACAAGCTCTAGAAATGACACTACTTTTCCTCTTGTGAATAATTTCAGAGGATGGTAAGTTTTCCTTTAAAAATTGAGGAAGAATTGAAATTGACACAAATGATGATGAACTTCTTAGAAGAAACCAAACAGCTGAATATTACTGGCTGAATCTTTTCAGAGAAACTAAGGCTATTGTTGAAGTTCTGGCTGGATCACTGAATTCAAGAAAAAGTGCAGAAGACTCCAAAGAGGAAAGCCACTATTTCTTTGAAGGCAAGTTCAAAGTAAAATTCTCATCATAACCATAAACGTGAGCCTGAGTAGTGTAGGGGGCTAATGCCTCCCACTAAAGGCAGCAATTAACATCCAGCTGCCTGCAGTTTCTCTGAGTTCAATCCTAGTCAGGCTCAAGGTCGACTCAGCCTTCCATCCTTTCTAAGGTGGGTAAATTGAGGATCCAGTTTGTGGGGGCAATAAGCTGACTTTGTATAAATATACAAAAGTATGAAGGCTATTGCTTAACGCATTGTAAGCCGCCCTGAGTCTCCGGAGAAGGGCGGCATATAAATCAAATTAAAAAAAAAAGTGCTTCTCTCGGGTCTGTGAAATCCTTTTGAACCATGAAGAAACTCTCAGTCTTGATCCACCAGCAAAGTTTCTGTCATCCACATCCTAACAAGGTGGACTCGCAAGAACCTGATTTGTTTCATAGAACTAGGAATGACTAAAATCTGTGCACCTCTCTGGAAGCCATTGGCAGTGCATTTTAGCATCTTAATCCCAAGAATGCCAAGAGACTCAAACACTGTATTCCCTCCGGTATAGTTGCACAAGATTGCTGATTGTTGGCCAATTAACATTCCACCTGAGGAACACAAATTTAGTCAGCTTAAGCTTATGAGGAACTGTTTGTGGTCAGCATCTGAGGAGAATACAGTTTGATGAATTCTTTGCTCCTCCTCTCACTGAACAAGTTTCCAAAACAAGGGCATTACAATAATGACATTGATGGTTTTACTGCCTTGCAAGCAAAAACCCCCAAAACTTTGCGTATAGCCAGCAGAATTGTAATTGAACACCTTAACTGACAAATGTAGAGTGGTGGTTGGTTATAAGTACTGTGACGTCTTATTTTTAGATTTTTATCCTGCTTTATTTTTAAAAAAATAACTCAAGGTGGTGTACATACCAATACTCCTCCCTTTATTTTCTCCACATCTACAACCTTGTGAGGTGGGTTGGGCTGGGAGACAGTGACTGGCTCAAAGTCACCCAGCCAGTTTTTCATGCCTAAGGTGGAGACTAGGATTTACAATCTTTTGGTTTCTGGGCCAACAGTTTAGCTACTACAAGACCTTAACCAGTAACCAAACTGACTTTAAGGCAGAAATTTTAAGGATGGATCAGATGAACACGCCATTGTAACTGGATGGGTGCAGGTTAATTTTGATTTTTTTGACAGGATACATAATATTACTCTGTAATAACAGAGTAACAGAGTTGCAATGGAGCTTGGAGGCCTTCTAATCCAACCCCCAGCTCAGGCCGAAAACCCTATACCATTTCAGACAAATGGTTGCCCAATCTCTTCTTAAAAATGGTCAATGATGGAGTACCCACAATTTCTGGAGTCAAGCTATTCCACTAGTTAATTTTTCTAATTGTCAGGAAATGTCTCATTAGTTCTAGACTGGAGGCTATTTCTGCTTGTACATAAAGTACAAAGCTTGTACATAAAGTACAAAGGCATTTAGCAAAGTATATCACAACCTACGTTTTGGAAAGATAGAAAAATGTGGGATAGACAGCATCGCCACCAGATGGAATCGTAACTGGCTGACAAACCCCACTCAATGTGTAGCCCTCAATGGAACTTCATCTACATGGAGGGACGTAAACAGTGGGGTTCCCCAAGGTTTCGTCTTAGGCCCAATACTCTTCAATATTTTCAGAAATGATTTAGATGAGGGGATAGAAGGGGAACTCATTAAATTTGCAGTTGACCCCAAACTGCCAGGAATAGCCAACTCCCAGGCTCAAGACCTTGGGAAGGATCTTGATTAGACTAGAACACTGGGCCCTATCTAACAAAATGAAATTCAGTGGTGAGAAAAGTAAGATTTTACACTCAGGCAAGAAAAACCAAATATATAGATACAGCATAGGTGGCATCTGGTACCACAGCAGTAACTGTGAGAAGGATCTGAGAGTCCTACTGGATAACCACGTAAATATGAGCCAGCAGTATGCTGTAGCTGTCAGAAAAAGTCAATGCAATCCTAGGCTGCATTAACAGAGGGATAGAATCAAGATCACATGAAGTGCCTTTTAATGCCTTGGTAAGACCATACTTGGAATATTGCCTCCAGTTTTGGTCACCATGATATAAATAGATGTCTAGACTCTAGAAAGAGTGTAGAGAAGAGCAACAAAGATGATTGGGGGCTTGAAGCGAAAACATTTTAATACATTTAGTCTAATGAAAAGAAGGAATAGGGGTTATATGATAGCAGTGTTCCAATATTTGAGGGACTGCCACAAGAAAAAAGGGGGGGGGGTCAGCCTCTTCTCCGATCCATCTAAAGGCAGAACAAGAAGCAATGGATGGAAACTAATCAAGGAGAGAACAGATCTAGAACTAATGAGAAATTTCCTGACAATGAGAAAAATTAACCAGTGGAATAGCTTGCCTCCAGAAGTTGTGGGTGCTCCATCACTGGAGATTTTAAGAAGAGATTGGGCAGCCATTTGTCTGAAATGGTAAACAGAAAGGCTGTCAAACTCCTGGCCTGTGGGCTGGATGCATCACGCACTGGCTATGCCCACACCCGGTTTAGTGAATAGGAAAAAAGTTCCGATACATCATGTGATGCCACTGTGACGACGTGAGTTTGACACCCCTGGCAGAGGGTTTCCTGCTTGAGCAGGGACGGGTTGGATTAGAAGACCTCCAACTCTATTATTCTGTTAACTGAGGAATATGGAGCTATTGTGTACTGTTTACACAATTAATTAATAAATTGACATTTACTGCATTCTGGAACCTCTTCCCACTACCAACTAAGGAGTTCAGGTCCTCTGTAAAGGCAAATGCTATTGGTGGAACAGAGGACTTGTACAGGGAAAAAAGATAGCAGATGTAGCTGGACTGAGGACCATCTGAGGCCATCTACCATCTGCTACAGTAAAAAGATATATGAGTTGCATAGAACAGTTGGTGAAGCCCTGGACATCAATCTCCTAGGTCTATGGGGAACCACGATAGTAAATCAAGCGAATAAATGCAAAAATAGAAGGATGATTTTGATGCAAACTCTACCCTCAGTGTGGGATAGACGGTCTTTGTGATAATGTGAAGTGCGAAGTAAATTTGTGAGCTTATGGACATCTCTAATTGGTTCCTATTTTAATGTACTTTTAATTGCCTTGGTTTCTCATCAAGAATCCCGAGGGATGTAAGAATGCTGCTGCATTTGTTCCTCAGAAAATGACATTCAATTAGAAAAAACAAATAGGAATTATTAAAAGTGGGGTGTGGGTGAACATATTTTGTATACCTACAGGTCTGGGTGTGCAAAATTCCCTTTTCCTGTAAGGCTGGTGATTCTGAAAGTTTACTAAAGTAAGCACACTATGGTTAATTTACTTACAGAATCCACCATTACTATATATTATATACTGTAAATACAAAACCTGAACCCCCCCCCCCCCCCCGTTACAATAAACAGCAGGTATTTGAAGGCTTTGCGGGGATCACCATTATTACACGCTTGTGCAGCCTGAATGTTTAGAAAGAAAATCCTAATATCTGGAAAGACAGCCAGATCTTGCAAACTTTTATCCATGTTACATTCTTGATCATACATATTTCTTTATGGAATCTTAGCAAAGTCGCTTTTCATACCATTGTGTAATTGGTCTCAGACCTGGGGTTAATGTATTACTTTATTTTGGGAGGCCCTGGTTTGTTTGATTTGTATTACTTTTAAGATTGTTTTATTCCAGGGTGCCTTTGTAATTTTGTTTTATGGATTATTTTGTTTGGTATGCCACTCAGAGTTCATTAGAGTTGGGTAACTATAACAAATTCAAATAAATAAGTAAATGAATAAAACTGCTCAAGAGAACACAAAAATCTCAGCAGAGTTGGTCATTTTATATTTTTACTTAATTAAAATTAAGTAAAATTCCTTTTGGATCTGTGAGTGGTCTCTGGAAATAGCACACCTGTCTGAGTACCTACAAGGGTTGTACTGTCAATCCCGATTTACAATGCAAGGCTAATAGGAAGACAGGAAGACGGGTTCATTTTTATAAATTCACAAAAAAGAGATTTTAGGTAAGTAGAGCAAAATCCTTTCCCTTCCCCTTGGTGGTTCTATAGGTACTTTTCTTCTCCGACATGCTAGTGCTGAAAGTATGTTTGTTCTGTAGGAAAAAAAAATAGGGAAAAATCTATAATGAAGCAAAAGCCTGGGGAACAATTCAGAAAGAACAATTACAGAGGTGAAAGGGACTGTGGAGATCTTCTAATCCAGAGGTCTTCAAACTTGGCAGCTTTAAGACTTGTGGACTTCAACTCCCAGAATTCTGGGAGTTGATGTCCACAAGTCTTAAAGCTGCCAAGTTTGAAGACCTCTGTTCTAGTCCAACCCATCTGAATTACGTGTTCTTTCATCATTAAAACATTTCTCGTCTAATGATGTTGCTAAAACTGAGGGATCCACAGCAGGAGGTTCTCTTGAGAGCTCCCACACATATTCCTAGTGATCTCTAGTTTCTCTCCCTCACAAGACAGATTTGCTAAACCAGGTTGCCCCTGGCCGTTTTCCAAAAGCCCTGCATTCTCTTACTACTCGACTTACTACTCGACTTACACCCACAATTGAGCCCCAAATTTCTGTTGTGGAGTGAGAAATTTGTTAGGTGGGTGTTGCCACAGTTCTTAATTGAAAGGGTGGAAGGGGTAAAGAAGCAGAGGAATTCACCCATTGGGGGCTATAGTAAACAATGGTCATGAATACTAATTTGTCACTGTGGCCAAAGCAGAGGAAGAAGCTGAATTCCAGAAGGGGGTTTCTCAAGCTGGCTTCACTTCCAGCCAGTTTCCCAAGGAAATCAAGGCTACAGTACAGAAAAAGGCCCTTGTGTTCCTGCTGACACATTCCCCCTTTGCACTCTCTTCATTTCCTCCCCTCCCAGGCCACAGCAGTGACATCTTCATCTCTCTCGTTCTCTTAGGCTCTCTCAGAGAGCAACATGAGTAAATAAACCTGTAGACATGGCTAGCAGCTTTGCTTCTCCTGAGGTGTGTCTAGGAAGGGAACAGAAGCAGAAAATAAAGGAAATAGAACAGGATCTATTGGGACTTTCTTTGGGCGGTGATGGTCCTGGTAAAGAACCCTATGGTACCAAATGTGGAAACATCTATGGGGATTCTCAGTCATCCAGGTCACGGTTATCCCAAAGGTGCAACCAGACTTTCTGGTTTTTCTTTGAAGACGTTTCGCTTCTCATTTATAAATCCTTCCATTCCCCACTATCCAGTCAGAGCTGAAGAAGCTTCTTGGATGAGAAGTAAAACATCTTCAAAGAAAAACCAGAAAGTCCAATTGCCTCTTGAAAAAACAGCTCCTTTGGGACTTTTGCAGGATCCGTTTGTGCTATTGGATCCACCACCATTTTGTGTCTTTTTAATGTGTAGTGCATTTAAAGACAAGAAACCTTGTCCCGTCAAGACTGATCCCTGGCCAAAGACATTGATAAACAGGAGCACATTCAGAGAAAGGCTATCAAGATGGTGAGATGACTGGAAATCAAAACCTATGAGCAACAGTTAAAAGACCTAGGCAGACCTTGTGGAGGAGAAGGCTCAGAGGGGATATGATAGCTGTCTTCAAATACTTGAAGGGCTGTCACATTGTAGAGAGTTTGGACTTATTCACATTTGCTCAAGAGAGAGTTAAATTGGAATTAATGGGATGGAACTTCAAGGATGTAGATATTAAGAAGAATATCTTGATAGTAAAAGCTGTCAATCAGTGGAACGGGTTACTGCATGGAGCAGTTTCTTCCCCTTCACAGGAATTTTTCAAACAGAGCCTGGATAACCATCTATTGAGAATAGTGTAGTGCAGGGCTGTTAAACTCAATTTCATTGAAGGCCGCATCAGGGTTGTGTTTGACCTCGAGGGGGTGGGCATGGCCAAGGTGGGCCAGCTTGAGGTGTCAGAGGCACCTGTAGTGGCCCGAGCACTCTGCCAGTGAAAATGGGCTCCCAAGCATTGTTTTTGGCTGTGATGGCCTCCTGCAACCCTCTGCCAGTGAAAGTGCGCATGGCTCTCCCCAGCTCTGTTTTCACTGGCAGAGACACTGTGGGCTGTTCCTTCACTGTTTTCAGGGCAGACCCATGGGCCAGTTCTAACCACACTGCAGGCTGGACGTGGGCCTTGAGTTTGACACCCCTGGTGTAGTGAATCTTGCGTTGTGCAGGGGGTTGGACTCTATGACCTCTCTGGATAGTTCCAATGCAATAATTCTATGAAACACAAATCAGGAAAGAGCATAGGATATCAACTAATGGCCTATGTGCCATCGGATTCATAATCAAATTTTTAGGAAACTGAGTTCATTTTGCCCATGAAAAAAATTAAGATACTTCTCAGAAGACATTGTGGATCTTTATAGAGGGGGACCACATCCAAGTATAGGTCAGCAAGGCATCTTCTGAAGGCTCATGGAGTGACAAAGATATTCAAGCGCCTCCAAACAATTCTTAAGTTGAGTGATTTTTGACAGAGCTACAGTAAATAAGAGAACTGGAATTCTCTCAGTGCCTTTCCTTTATATTTTTTAGTGTTTCCAATAATATCTAATATGGGGCTGATGACAATAAAGAAATTGTTCACATAACAACAGTTCATTCTTCTTCAATGCGATGTGCATGAGAAATCTGTGGGGTCCCTCAAAGGGAATAACCGCAGGAATGAATGACTTCGGATATTTCCCTCTCCGCAACCTACTTGAACAACAGTTCTGATGGGAAATTACTGCAGGAGGAGATAAAACCCCTTTATGGATCTTAAGAGCTTCATAAAAAAACTGGACTATGGGCATCTGTGTTCAACAACAAAGCACTGTTTTTTTATAATATATGATTTAAAGGTAGCCTTCCCTACAGAGCAAGCTACTGCTCAATTTTCTGTAGAGAATTGTGTTTCACATGCATTTTATGTTATTATATCTTACTTTCTCTTTTCTCTAAGGACCTCACAGGTGGACAGCTTGAAGCCTGAGAGCTCTAATTGGCCCTTGTCTGTTGTTCTTCGAATCTCTGTGAGGTCCACTTGCAATCCCTACCACTGCAGTTGATGAGCCTAAACTTGAGCTCTGGGAAACAGATGGCAATAAAGCAGCAACTATTTGGAGTAGGGGAGCTGGGAGGGAGGGAGAGGGATACACTGTTCCTCCATGAATTGGCAAGTTATGCATGCATGCAAGTCCAACCTTGAGAATCAAAATGATTGGGCAGTCATGGTTTTCATTTCCCTACCTTTTTTCTCAAATGGTGAGGATATTCTGTGGGGATAGGAGCCCATTCTATGACATAGGTTACACTAGGGGTGAAATCATCAGGTTCTGACAGGTTCTGGAGAACCGGTAGCGGAAATTTTGAGTAGTTCAGAGAACCGGCAAATACCACTTCTGGCTGGTCCCAGAGTGGGGTGGGAATGGAGATTTTGCAATATCCTTCCCCCAAGAGTGGGGAGGGAATGGGGATTTTGCAGTATCCTTCCCTTGCCACACCCAGCAAGCAGCACCACGCCCACCAAGCCACACCCACAGAACCGGTAGTAAAAAAATTTGAATTTCACCGCTGGGTTACGCACAGAGAGAATGATCTTTGTTAGACATGCATATCATCACTATTAAACCATTGTACAGATCTGTGTCTTTGCACTCTGCATAGTCTTCTTTGGTCATTTTAATTCCTGGGCTGTTCCATATAGCTACATGCTGCATTTGGATGTATTCCAAGCCAAATCAGATCTGAAAGAATGTAGATAGGTTTCCCCCAAGTGGCCTGAATCTGAACCTGCCTAATTTTTTATGAAGATTCTCAGTCATCCAGGTTGTCCCAAAGGTGCTTTTTCAAGAGGCAACTGGACTTTCTGGTTTTTCTTTGAAAGCATTTCGTTTCTCATCCCAAAAGCATTTCGCTTCTCATCCTTCTTGGATGAGAAGCAAAACGTCTTCAAAGATCAAAACAGAAAGTCCAGTTGCCTCTTGAAAAAGCACCTTTGGGACTGTCTAAAGTTTTGTTAATGTTTCTGCAATTCAGAGCGACACAAAGATACTGCACGTCAGCACAATTGAATCGGATTGAGCCTACAGAGGAAAAATACAGCTATTTTAAGAACTCCAATGGATAGCACAGAAATTTAAATTTCTTAAATTCTTAAATTCGGGAGACGTACAGATAGTCCTCATCCTGTGATCAAAATTGAGTCCACAACGGTGTGTGTGTGTGTGTGTGTGTTTCAAAGGAAGTCATCCCATGACCAGAACCAATTTTATGGCCTTTTTTGCAGTTAAGTGAACAGAGCAGTCATAAAGGAAACACAGTTGTAAAATGAATGCAGCAGTCATTAAGTGAACACCTGGTTGTTATGGCTTCACAGAAACAATAACCTTGGTTTCTGGCAAAAACATGGCATTTGTGGTCACGTGGCTGCTGGGGCTGCAAACTGCTGTAAACAGTCTGGCTTCCAAGAACCCAAAATGCAGTCATGTGGACATGGCGGGAGGATGGATATTGGAATCTGGGTCATATGTAGCTTTTTTAGGGTTTGTCATAATTTTGAATAGTCACTAAACAAGCAGTCATATGTTGGGGATCACCTCTATTTAGCCACAGATTGCTCAGACCTGCTCTATTAGACTCTTACTACCTTTGACCGGAAATCATAATAACTTGTCCAAAAAAATTAATCCCTCTTGTAATCCCACAGCTGGTGGGAGAATGGGAGTCACAATCTGGCTCACCTCCTTACAAGTCACTGGGCTGATGAAGGCCCATTGCGTGGAAATTTAATACAACAGAGATGATAAGGAGCAGGACAGAAACCTGGAAACTTCCAAGGCTTCAGACCAACAATCAAGTAATAGCAATAACTGTAGCATTTAGACTTATATAGCACTTCACAGTGCTCAACAGCTCTCTTTAAGTGGTTTACAGAGTCGGCATATTGTCCCCAACTATCTGGGTCCTCATTTTATTGACCTCGGAAGGATGCAAGGCTGAGTCAACCTCGAGCCTGGTGAGATTCAAATTGCCGAACTGCAGGCAATCAGCAGTCGGCAGAAGTAGCCTGCAGTACTGCATTCTAACCACTGCGCCACCACAGCTCACGATACTCCAAACAAGGAGTTGCCAAAAAAGCCATCAGTAAACAGCCTAACCAAAGAATCTCTAAGGTCATCCCCACCCATACAGACAGGCAATCTACCAGAATATAAACTGACAGCAAACAGCACTCCTTACTAGCACTGATGAGGTTCCCTAATTAGGATAATGAAATGTCTCCAAGAAAACAAGCAAGCTCAGAGAGCACGAAGGACCCCTCATTTCAACCCTGAGCTACAAATATTCTCCTTTATTGGTACTTCTCTAGTTTCCTAAGGGTGAATAAGAGAAGTCAACTTTGATGTCCTTGTTCAGGAAAAGAGGACTTTTGTGATACTGATCAAGAAGCTCAAATATCTACCTTTACAAGGGCAAAGGCAGGGATTCACAAAGGGGCCCTAATTGCCTCTCCCATTCAAAGCCTTTTTTAAGAAGCCTGTTAGGACTTCCTAACAGCAATTCTTTCCCCCTCCCCTTTCTAGTTCTATAATAACAGATAGCATTTTACTGTATTTATTCTTTTCTCGTCCCTGTGCTTTGCTGTTTTGAATGTCTATGAATTGAATATTTGTTAGATGGTGCCAGGAGCAAGGAAATATCATGGAATGATATAGGACGAAAGGAATTTTTTTTCAGACGCTTTGGATACATCTCGGATGGAGAGCCATGTTGGCTGGAACTGATAGGATCTTCATCTGAATGCAGCTGGACGACACAGTTGCACCTCTGGAATATTTCATTCTCCCTTTTGCTTTGCCAAAGGTTTTATTTTCAGACACACACCCCTGAAAAGTGTTCACAAGCCACCAAAAACGAGAATATTTCTGTGCATGCAGAGAGAAGATGCTTTTGTGCTACTGAATAGTTCTCACAAGTATCTGTGCGTTCAGGCATTTAGAACTGGAACCTGAGATGAGAAAGGTGCTGGATTCCATGGTAGTTTGAAAAAAAGAAAAGAAAAAATTATAATGAGTGAAATGGCTTGTCATTCCTTGTGATGGAAGATACTGTGTTATAATTCCAAGTGTTCAGCCGAGTGGATAAGGATTTCTGCCGGTGAGATCAGAGATTAAGCTTGATCAATTTCTCAGAGCCAATGGCTCAGGGTCAAAGAAGGAAGAGAACTTAATTGCAACTCTACACTTGTGATATAAACAGCAGCTTCTGGGGACAGGATGTGTGCGTGAGTTTTAATATTGACAAGTGGTTAAGTGCATTTCAAGTGGGATGCCATCGGTACTCACTGAGGTGAAGCCAAAGAAAGCAATGAAAAGCCATTAACATCAGAAAGAAAAATTAAACCTCCCACATTTATGGCCCATAATCTCAGTGCAGTTCAGATTTGCCTGATCTGATTGGCGATCATAAAACATACATCCATGAATTGTACCCGTTTAAGAGAGGCCTGTGCTTGCTTTCAAAGTGATTCAGAGGAATTGTTTTTCCTCTTGCACATGGGCACACAAGGCACATTGGCCACATCCCTACTATTAGTTAGAACAGCCCTACTCTTTCTCAAGGTTCAGAGTTGCACAAATGAGTGGATTCTATAAAGCAGCAGCATTTTTCCTTCAGGCATCTCCAGAAGCCTGAAAAAAGTTGGATTGCTTTAATGCAGGGATTGCCAACTTTGGCAATCCCTGCATTGCTAGGGATTACGAATTGTGGACTTCAACTCCCAGAATTCCTCAACCAGCAATTCTGGGAGTCGAAGTCCACAAGTTGTAAAGTCACCAAGGTTGGAGGCCCCGGCTTTAACGAACATCAGAAAGAGGTAAAACTCACACAAAATCTACTATAAAGCAGGATCTGGCATGACAGGTAGGAAAAATGAGCTCTCCTTCCAGGATTGGGATTAGGGTTCTTCACACGTGCTTTGTGTGGCCTAGAAGTAGGGTTACCAGCTATTCCTTTGAATGGGGCTCCTCCGCATTAAAATGCAGAAATGCTTTGAAATACATAGATCAAGCTGCCACCTCCCCCTTCTCCTTCTTCTGCTTTTAACGCTAAGCAATCCTGTGCAAACCTCAAGAGAAATAACTTGACCTGTCAGCCAATTTACAGTATTTATTTTTTTAGGCTATTAACTCTTTTCCATTTAACTGATTATCATACATATTACATTTTTCTCCAGCACAGATGATGGTACGGTGCTTTTCAATCAAGACAGTTTCTTCTCTGAACAATTCAACACAAATAATTTATTGCTGGGGAAATCCTCTCCCACACATTGCTTAAATTGGAATCTGGAGAGGCGCAGGAGTCTTTCACACAAACATAAGCGGAGGGCTGAGTCATGTTTGATAAGTGGACAGAACCAGGAAATGTGCTTTTTAAAAAAAAAACAATTATGGACAACAAATGCAGGTCAATGTGCTGGCTGATATTTTCAGGATCAGATCGCATCAGTCTGTGGAGAACTAGTTTGCCAAGCCAGAGGTGGATCTTTAAAATTGCCCTTAGAAGGTAAATATTGAGACATTAAATAGTTAAGAAATGGACATTTCCTGCATATAAGTAAAGAGAAAGAATAAAAAATCATGAAAGAAAGGTTTTTAGTGCTGATATTTGATGCTAACATCTCTACCAAGTAATGCTTTAATTTTAAGCATAAAAAAAGTCACTCAGCAAATTATGTAGATATCATGTAAAGGCAACTCTCATCTTCCATAATTGTTTATCCATTATTGTAATACTAATCATAGCTAAAATATCATGTAATAAATCACTCTAGGTGAACTGAGGCACCCAAATGCAATGGAAGGTCAATTAACCTAACCTGTTATTTACAATTTCCCATCTTCCAACACAAAGCTGAGATTAGATCTAGATGCAAAACATTAGAGATGCAAGTCCTAATCTTGGTGTCCTCTAAATATTTTGGAGTATTACAACTCCCACAACTCCCTACTATTGATGTGGAAGCATCTATGTTGCCTACTCATTTAATTCCCTAACTCCTATTGCTAAACAGAAACTGTTGCCATTCAAAACACATGTATGGTTTAATTTAATCTAGTACATCTTAGATTTGGGCAGAAATAAAGTAAGATGGTATCTAGACATTTGATGCAAGGTATTTCTGTTCCTGAGGGAGATGTTTTGGCTGTAGCGTCTTTTCCAACCCTATTTCTGTCAGTAAATATGGCAAAATAAACCTTAACATTGGTACAATCTGTTCTTGGCAAAGGTGCTTTTTCATAATGACCAATTTTCTGTCCTGCCCTTCCAATATATTTTTTACTTCACATCCATCTTGTAGAAAAGTTCCGAATGGGTCAAAAACTTGATTATTTTTTTCAATTTTTTCAGTTAATCCTCAGAAAGGAAGTATTCTACCAACTAGCCAGAAGCTAAGCTCTCAGCAAAACTAAGGTTTCTTCCCATCATTGGTACTAAATAAACTAGGTAATCATCACTCACCATAGTAAAATCTTCAGGCCTGCAAATTTCCCCACGATATCTACAAGTCAGCATCATGTCCTCCAGCTGATGGCTGCTGCGGTCATAAAAGTTAAGCAGATTGAGGGGCTCCTCGGGCTCTTCAAAGCTAGGTGTAGCCAGTGGGAAGCCTGCTTCCAGGTAGGTACCCACATCATAGCCCAAAAGCGGTGAAATATAAGACAAGTAATCATAGGTGAGCTGAGACACTCGGATCCGATTGATATTGCAGAAAGTGACAGCAGGGAAAGCCAGCTGAGGACTCTCCTGCTCATCCAGCTGTGTGATATGATGATATTCCAGATAGTAAAAAATTCGCCCAGTTACCTGGGATAAGAAAATGGACAGAGAGATCAGGAACACACCTGCCCAGAGGATCTGGCGGATTCCAAATCCATTCCCCATGAAGATATGGTTGGCACCATGCAAGGTGCAGCTGTTGGCAAAGGCTGCCAGATTTGGGGTTGTTCCTTCATCTTTCTCCCTTAATTCTTCGTCCTCTTTGGAGTCTTTCTCTGAGTCTTCTAGATTGTGCTGGTCATAAAGAGATTTGTTGTGATTACTTTCAGCAGGGCTCTTGATGGTGTGTTTCTCTTTGCTGGAGGAGAAGGAGATGGTGCAGAATATCTGGATTGGCATTCTGTCCTTTCTTGCCAGGTTTCTTCCAGTAGCCCCCTCCCTGGCTGGCTATTAACAGGACTCCCCCAGGATTTTTTAGTGCTGGAGGTCAGAAGTGAATCATTAGGGAAAGGGAAGGAACAGAAAGTGGCAGAAGTAAGTTTGGGAGATGCCAGAAGGAGGTGAGAAAAGGGCTTGGATTGGACGAAAGAAACAGGGAGGTAGGAACAGGAGAAAGGAATAAAAAGAAGAAATAAGGCTGGAATTACGATGCCAACCAAGAAAATAAGATGGATCGAAAACAGAGAATTTGGAAAGCGGCCTGCTGCAAGGAGTGGCAGGAGGAGCTGATGACCATCTACTCCAAGGCAGCTTTGTGGAGTCTCAAACTCTTCCCAAACCTCTCCAGATCCAACACATGGAAGCAAAGATCTCGGAAAGCTTCAGTTCTCTGACCTTCTGCTCCAAAGTTGGGAGTCCGTGGCTGTGCTGGGCTGAGTAGCCGTTCCCAGTCAAATTCGAGAAGACCAGCCTTGGTATTAGTGTACAGCCTACAGCAGCACAGAAGTCTGACCCAGGCGCCTTGGACAGGGCCTGTTTAATAATTCATCGGCTTCCTTGGTTTCTGTGTTGGGCTGGGAGGGGAGATGCTGGGGGAAGGACAAGCATCTCTCCTTCTCACCATCTCCTCCCCCCTCACAACTCAGTGCCTACCGAAGCCAGGCCCCTGCTGAACTGTTTCCTGCACCCAGCATGTTGCTGCAAAGTTCCAACCTCTTGCAGCTTTCGTGTATAGCTGGACTGAAAGGATGCAGGAATCTCTCAATAAAACGGCCCTTCCGATTTAAATCATGTGTTACCACCAAGATTGTCAAAGTCTCTGTTTCATCCTTGAAGTTCTACATGGCTGTTTTCTGGACAGAGATGCCGTGCAACTCAGGACTGTTTTGAACCTCTTTGGACTGCAATTCACAGAAATAAAGTTGCCTTGAACGGGTGATTTTAGGAATTTTATTACATTCATAATTCAAACCAAAAGCTGCAATACCAGAATTCCCCAGCAAAACCCTTTCCAGAACTTCCAGCATTGCAACTCTCATAACTGGTCTTGCTAACTGGGTATGCTGGGAACTGCAATCTCCTTAGCTTTGGAAAGCTCCATACTTGAAAAACCTGCATTATATGGTCATTTACATGTTCCGTGATGAAATATCCGAAGACTATAATTATGGAGACACTAAGGTTAGCTGCTTTCACTTTGAACATTTATCATATCATGTGGACTGAATTCAAATTCATTCTCACTCAGTGTAATCTTCAGAGATGCCTGTCAAAATCTGCTAGGTAGCAGGCACAGCCTCTTGATTAAAGCCCTGATCCTTTTGTTCATTCTGTGCTGCACCCATCAGTTTGCAATTTTCGACTCACCCATGGAGACCTTTCCTCCCATGCAGTATACTAGACCAACCTGCGCCCTGTTGGGTCATAACTACATAGAGAAACAGAATGACCAAGGGTGGACAAAAAAGCAGTGGAGTGGTAATGGCTTCTGACTTCCTGCCAGATTCCCCACTGAGTTTCCTTGTGGGAAGCTGGCAGGGAAATCCCTCCCTCCCTCCCTCCCTCCCTCCTTCCGTTGTAATGATTGTAAAATGGGTCACCTCTAACGGACCCATTTTATGACTGTTTCATAGCAGTCATTAAGTGGATGCCACAGTCATAAAGTGACCACTATGGTTACCATGTTTCCCTGAAAATAAGACCAGGTCTTATATTAATTTTTGCTCCAAAAGACACATTAGGGCTTATTTTCTAGTTGGGTCTTGTTTTTTTGGGAAATATGGTACTAAATGCTTTGGTCTGGTTGACAATCTTAAATTGGGCTTATTTTGGGGGTAAGGCTTATATTATGAGCATCCTGAAAAATCATGCTAGGGATTATTTTCCAGTTGGGTCTTATTTTTGTGGAAACATGGTATTAAATGGACCAGTTGTTTGCTATGGGCTGATTTTTCCAAAAAAACAGAAGTAAATGCTGGTTTTTAGCAAGAACATCATAAAATTTGATTTCAGGATCTTGCAAACGGCTGTAAATGTGGGCCACTTGCTAAGTGCCTGACATGCGGGCATGTGACCATATGGGGATGGCCGATGAAACTTCAGAACTGGCTCATAAGTATCCTTATGATGTCCACTGTAAACTTGAATGGCTGCTAAGTGACTTGTCCTAAGTTGAGGACTATATTGACGTATCAAGTTCAACGAAAGTTCTATTACGTCAGCAACAAGCCCTCTTTTTGAATGGTGTTTTGCAGCTCTGAAACAAACAAGGACGTCACTGAGCTTATTTCACATACCGCACTAAAATAACACCTTAAAATCAACTAATCCCATTATGCCCCAGGCATCTTCCGATGTCCCAGGTGTATGGATTTCCATGCCTTCCTTTCCTGTTACGTGGATGGAATTGCCTGCTGTGACTGTCACTGTTAGTTAAGGAGGGTGCGAGGCATGTGGGATGCATCACTTGGCCTCCGGCTTCTTTTGCAGCCACAATTGGCATCAAAAGCAGCCGTGCTTGCTGTAGGTGGGGGACTGAGCAGCACCCGCGAAAGAACTGTTTCTTGAATGGCGGCCGGAGCACCTCAGCTGATCCCATTAAGGGGTCAAGAAGCCCTGAGATGACAGGGGAAGGGAAAGACTGTCTCCTGTGCTGACCATGCCCACCCCTTCACTAGGGCTTATTTTGGGGGGAGGGTGTATATTTACGCACACCCCAAAAATCAGGCTTGGTCTTATTTTCGTGACATGTTGTATTTTCGGAGAAACACAGTAACAATCTGGAAATAAACATACTGGTAGTCTTCCACTGACAACAGTTCACTTAGTGATTGCTCAAAGTTACAACGGAACTGAAAAAGTGACTTATGACCATTTTTCACACTCATGACAACTGCAGCATCCCCATATGGTCATATGATTTACATTCGGATGCTTGACAACTGATTCACATTTAGGATGGTTGCAATGTCCTGGAGCCACGTGATTCCCTTCGGCAACCTTCTGACAAGCAAAATCAAGAGGGAAGCCAGATTCACTTAACAACCGCGTGACCAATTTAACCGCAGCAATTCACCTAACAAATGTGGCAAGAAAAAATCATGAAATGGTGCAGGACTACTCACTTAATGAATGCCTCACTTTATCAACATTAATTTTGGGCTCAATTGTGGTCGTAAGTCGAGGACCACCTGGATACTTTTGACCTTTGAGAGAAAAAGCCAGAGATAGGAAAGGTCAATACATGTCTTTGATGGGCATGACTGAGGGGAAGTCTGGAGCTGCCATCTTCTTCCCTTGTTCAGTGGGAGTAAACGGTGACCATTTCTGATATGTTCTGCCAGGACCTCCCCAATGTCTTCTGGCTGGCTTGATGGGTGCTCTGCTCTTTGCTAACAAACAGAACGAATTCTTTGAATTTCAGATGGATTAGTAGCTTCTGTTACTAATGGGTCTCTCTTGTAAGATCACCAGGTTTTTTGAGTTAAGGACTTAACAGTGATAGGAGAACAGGGTTTCGGCTGCTAAAGACAAAGGAGCTACTTTCAAGGAGGAAAAGAAAGTTGCTGGCATCACTCATTGGCTCAGAGGTGGTATTCAACCGGTTCGGACAAATTCATGTGAACTTGCGGATGAGTTTGCCCAACTGCCCAGCTGCCCAGCCTCTATGCCGTCCTATTTAGGCACGTTTTTGACACTGGGCAGATGTGCGCGTGGGGCGAACCGGTGGTAACAAAATTTGAAGCCCACTTCTGCATTGGCTTAGTAACAAGAAGAAATGGTTCAATGGCATATCAAAGGCTGGAGTTCAGCTAGTCAAAGAGGCTAAAAAGCCAGATGACTCGCCCTGCTCTGAGTCTATTAGGAATAATTTGATCTGGAACAAATTGCCCCCGGAGATACGGATGATCCCTGACCTACGCACCTTTCGCTGTGCCCTCAAGATATTATTGTTCCAACAAGCTGGGCTGGCCTAAACATGAATTTTAATTGGGGTTTACTTTTAACAATTAGGGCCAATTATTTAATATGTTCTTAAACTGCTTTTAAATTTTGTATTTGTTGTGTTTTATTGTTGGCTGTGCACTGCCCTGAGTCCTCTGGGAGAAGGGCGGTATAAAAATTACATACATACATACATACATACATACATACATACATACATACATACATACATAAATAACCAACCAACCAACCAACCAACCAACCAACCAACCAACCAACCAACCAACCAACCAACCTGTGGAAATCAGCAAGAGAAGGTTTTCATGACAGAGCGATAAGCATGAAAGTGGATTAAAGCCTACTGTTCAAGGTGCAGGAACAGGGACTTGAGAAAAAGGCGGCAAATTTTCGCCACCAGAGATTGAGGGAGCTGTCCCTAGCATATTTGGATGAGCTAAATGGGGGAAATAAATGCTCAGTAACAGTACAACAGTGTGCCAAACATTGCTGCTGCCTTTTTGTTTTTGTAAAAAGTGTTTAACGTTCAGTGGATCTTTCGGACTGAAAAATGTGGACTATTGGCCAGATGCAATGGAGCCAGTGTAGAATAATGAGAAATATTTGAAAATATAGGACCTCCCTTTAAAGAAAGGGTATCTGGGGTGAGGATTCTCTCACAGAGAACTGCCGCTGCAGATTTGGGATTTGGGGCAATCAGGCAGAACAAAGTTATATAGGTAGCAGACGGTCTTGGCTAATGAAGGCGTTCCTCTCCTGCGCTCACAATTTTCTCTTCCTCGCTTACCTTGTGGTTTCTTTGCCCTGCGCTCGGGAGACCATTAAGCAGCAGCCGCAGAGTAATTTCATGCCGCTTGGTCGCTGCTGATCCACCTAAAAGGGGAGATGAGAACATGCAAGATGGACAGCTCTTTTGGGGCCTCCGGAGAGGAGATAGTGGGGAAACAGACTTTCTTTTCCGGCCAGTGCTAGATCAGCATAATCTGAACTCCTGAAGTGTCTTGGTGACTTAACTCTTGGTGAACTGCCTCCTTGGCCTTTTCAGATGGAGACTCTTAGGTGCCACCTGCTGGTTATCATCAGGTATAAAATAAAGTCATCCTTGAGTCAAGCTTTATGCTTGGTGATTACATTTGTGCCGTTTTGGTGGCAGTTATAAAGGCAATTTACTTACGGGCTTCTTCTTGGGTTAAATTGTATTTATTTATTTATTTTACTTTCCAGTCCAATTAACAACTCTGAAATTTCTAAATTTTTAACTTCTAATCCAAGTACTAACACAAACTGATCCTTTGTAGCTTCCCTAATTGGCTAAATTAGTAGGCACAGGAAAAAAGGAATTGGGCTTCTACAAATGATGCTTCCTTGTGCAGCTAGATCACAATGGTTAGTGGAGAGTTTTGACTAAGATGCTTTTCTTTACTTAGAGATGTTAAGGATTATACTAGAGCTTCGGATATAGTGATGAGTTGCTCCTGGTTCTGTCCAGTTCTTGCAAACCAGTAGTAAAAGTGGTGGGAGGCTCCACCCGCCTGCCCGTATGTCATAATGGATGATTTGCGCATGTGCAGAAGTTTCTGCTCATGCGCAGAAGCGCATACTCCTGTTGCAAACCGGTAGTAAAGGTAAGTAGAACCTACCCCTGTTCAGATATTCAACAATGCTCTGGCACCCAATCTTTGCAAACACATGACACTTCTGTTCACATATGGTTCAACTACAGCATATAGGCCTTTGGCATTTAGAGGAGTCCTGCTCAAATTTTGGGACTTCCAGTTTAAAGAAGTCTTATTTATTACATTTACATGCTGCCCATCTTACTGTCAAATGACATTGGGGGCTTACAACACAGTCAAAGCAAGTACAGAACATTAAAACCAGGGGTGAAATGCTCCCAGTTTGGACCGGATCGCCTGATCTGGTAGCAATGGCGGTGGGTGGTTCGGAGAACTGGTAGCAAAAATCCCTGCACCCTGCCCCCATGCCCAGCTGAGCCACATGATCAACAGAGGCATTTTTTTCCCCTACAACCTTTTCGGCTGAAGAGGTTGTAGAAAAAATGCTTTTAAAAGCCTCTGGTGATCCCAGCTGAGTTGCCTGATCGTCAAGAGGCTCCTAAAAACATTCTTTTCTGCAACCTCTTTGGTTGAAAATGCTGTAGAAAAAAATGCTTTTAAAACTGAAAAAAAAAAAAAAGTTGGCCACGCCCACCCAGTCACATTACCCCCACCACCACCAAGCCACGCCCACAGAAATGGTAGTAACAAATTTTAGATTTCACCCCTGATTAAAACATTAAATATTAAAATAAACAGAGGTTTAATAAGTTATCCAAACCCTGGCCATCTCACATCTTCGCTAATGCAATGGACTCTACATGGGACTACCCTTGAAGAGCATCCGGAAGCTTCAACTGGTGCAGAGCGTGGCAGTATTTTCAGTTTTGGGGGCACCTAGCATGGCCCATGTTACACCACTGCTCTGCGAGCTACACTGGCTGGTGGTTTGCTTCTGGGTGCAATTCAAGGTGTTGAAGCCCTGCATGACATGGGTCCAGGTTACTTGAGGAATAGTTTCACCTCACTGGGACTGATCTGCCCCCCCCATACCGGCAGAAAAGGCAAGCTGTGGGCCCCATCAGTCAAGGAATTCTGGCTGGCAGGGTCCAGAAAGGCCTTCTCTGCTGTGGCTCCTGCCCTTTGGAACATCTTACCCCCTTGAGGGGAGATTGGCTCCCACCCTTCTGACCAGTGGTGGTATTCAGCTGGTTCTATCCGGTTCGGGTGAACTGGTAGCGCCGGTGTTGGGAAACTCCACCCACCCACTCGGACATCATCAAGTCCCATTTTTGATACTCTGCGCATGTGCAGAAGGTCTTGTGCATATGCGGAGGTAACACGTGCACTCACATTTGCGAAGCGGTAGCGATGATAAATGAATACCACCCCTGCTTCTGACCTTCCATAAAGGCCTGAAGACCTGGCTCATCCAGATGGCTTGGGTCCCCAATAAAGGATCATCACACTGGAGGTGGTTGATGAATTAAGAGCCAATCTTACTTCCCTCCCGCACACAATGCATCCTGCTCCCTCCCTCCCCAACTTTTAACTCACAATAATTCTGTTTTTCATTGCAGCTTCCATTTTCATTGTTTTAGAAATATTTATCTTTTATGACGTTTAACGTTTGCGATGCTGTAAGCCGCCCAGATTCTCTTTGAAACGAGTCGGGTGGCAAATAAATTTAATAAATAAAAACAAAGAAGAAATACTCTGAGAAGATGACAGCCTATCATAGCAGAAACGACTGGGGGCACGGTGGATCAATGATCTGACCCAGGAACAAAGCAGCTACAAATATTTCCCACGAAGTGCTTGGCTCAGCAGAGCAGAGATTAAGGAGTCTGGCTTAATGGGGTGATTTTAGGCTCTGCAAACACAGCATTGCTCATATCTTTAGGAACGCCAGCAAAAGATTCATAGCTGGATAGAGTTAGCGATGCAGTTGGGTGGATGGGGCGGACTCTCGTTGAAGGGGTGGGCTGAAAACATTTTTATTGAACTTGGAATTTGATATTTCTTGATGATCCAGAACCGCTGCATGTATTTATAGTTCCTGGGCTTATTTATGATTTAACGTAATTTAATCTTTGTGGTGCATTTTTTTCTGATGTATGTAATTTTAAATATATCTTTTTTTCTTCTCTTTTTAAAAAGGCCTTGCAACCCTGGTTCCCTAGTGATCTGAAATGCATTCAAAGGAAACATCAATTTTTTTCTATATCTCCAGTTTAGAGATATGGAGGTCTTGTATATCGGATGAAGGAAGGTACCTATGGATTTGTTGGTATGGCTCCAGGAGGTTATGAAAGCTCTGTGAATAGAGGAGCAGAAGAACTGAAGAATAAGCAGAAGGATGTCTGCTGGTGATCAGCACTGATCAGAGTGGCCAGTTGAGCAGAGAAACGAAGAACTTGGCCTGTTCTTCCATCTTTAACTGCAGATCTATCTATGCACAAATCAATGAATCGTGTTTTCATAGTGAGCCATGGCAGCACAATGATTAGAATGCAGTATTGCAGGTTAACACTGTCGACTGCCAGCAGTTCAATTCTCACCGGCTGAAAGTTGACTCAGTCTACCATCCTTCTGAGTTTGGTAAAATGAGGACCCAGGTTGTTGGGGGCAATATACTGACTCTATAAACTGCTTAGAGAGGGCTGTAAAAGCACTATGAAGCGGTATATAAGTCTAAGTGCTATTGCTATTGTATTGAGTATTGTATGAGTAACTGTTATTGCCTTCCAAACAAGTTGTTGTGAATGGTTACAAAGATGACAAGGGAGTCTACAATTCTAACCATTGCCCTTTAGAATATGGGTGTCCAACCTTTTGACTTTCCTCGGCCGCATGAATGAAGAGGAATTATCTTAGGCTGCACATAAATATATATCATGGTTAATGTATATAAATCACATAATAAGGTTAACAGTTTACAATCTTGTGGGGCCACATTATTAGCTGTCCAGGGCTGCAGGTTGGACATGACAACTTTAGGATTTGAGCCATCTGCTTGGAGTTTAAAAAAAAAACAGTATTGTTAAGACTGCTTAGGCAAAATTCAGGCATTAACCAAGAAAGCAGCCAGCTCTGCACTCTGTCTGCACTCTCCCTTCAAGCTCAAGAGCTGAAGGTGATTTTAGGATCCCATATTCTCTTTAAAGGCAAGAGTTCTTAAGAGATCTGCTTAGGTCTCGGCTCCTCTTAAAGCTCTGAGTGCCATTCCTTTGTGGACAGGGAGGTAAAACTCCCTAAAATAGATGTTTTGATACATGAAACAAAGAACCACTCAGCGTTACCCATTTTATACACAAAAGTTAGTCAGATCAATGGATGAACCTTTTTGTTTATCTCTGGCCACCAGGCATCGTCTGTTAGGATTGCTTGAAGTCATTAGACTGAGGAGGAGTTGGAATACCCAGGAAACTTTCCATTATTTTGCTGCTTCTTCCTATTCCTCCGCTTCCATTGTCTGGGTTTTGCCTTCTCAAACAGTAAAGCTGCCGTGCAAAACTCAGTTTCTTCTACCAGTTTCTGCTACCGTGCAAAACAGTTTCTGCCACCAAGACTGTAGATGTTTTTACTCCTGGGATCTTCCAGGACAATGTTTCTCAACCTTGGCAACTTAAATAGATGTAGACTTCAATTCCCAAAATTCCCCAGCCAGTCATGTTGGCTGAGGAATTTTGGGAGCTGAAGTCCACACTTCTCTACAAGTTGCTAAGGTTGGGAAACATTTGCTCTAGGATGTAAACAGTTCATAGTCTCGCAGCATCTTCAAAGGGCTTTTCTTGGCTCATGATTTGGAGCAAATCTATACAAAACCTCCTTGCTCTGGCAGAAGGAAGAGCCACCAGCTGTTTCCAGAGGACATGTCTGACATGTCAACCCCTGTAACTCATCAGCCACTTGCAGCTGAGGCAGCCCAAGGACAGTTTGAGTGCTCTGCTTTGAAAATCATGTTTCCTTCCTTTATCCCACCTCCAGATGTGCAGGTGGATTGAGACCCATGGGTCTGAAGTTGGTTCAGCTAGTTTCCTGTGGGACCACCCCTTCCATCTGGTCTCCGATTTGTATTCTCATGTCTCTATCGTCTTCCGGCTGTAAGGGAGACTGGAATCCCAGCTTCTGTACAACTTCCGTTTTTTTAGGCTGACCTAAAGAATGCGAACTTCTGCAATGGACTAGCCTCCCTACCTCAAATGGAAAATTAAAAACAATTTCAGGTAGTCTTCAACTCACCACAACTGGGATCAAATTTTAAGCAAGACGGTTGTTAAGTGACAATTGTATGATCTTTTTTGCTTTGATTGTTAACAGAATCATGGCAGTTAGTAAGTAAACCATGTCGTGCTTAGGGAAACCTGGCTTCCCCTATTGGCTTGGCTTGTTGGAAGCCACGTTGGAAGATTGCATGGTGGCCACATGTCCTTGGGAAGCTATAACCTTTGGAAATAGATGCTGGTTGCCAAAAGTCCAAATTTTGAGCGTAAGGATGCTGTGATGATCATAAGCATGAGGACTGGCTGTAAGTCACTTTTTTCAGTGCCGTTATAACTTCAAATGGTCACTACACAAATGGTTGTGAGTTGAGGATTCCCTGTATCTCATGCATGTTTTGAGTCTGTCTTGTGGGTAATTGTCTTCTCAGCACTGCTTCCAGGGCCCTGGCTTCTCCTTTCTTTTCCTTTAGCTCTTCAGCAGTAAGTTACCCAAAGACTGCATAAATCTGAAGGATCAAGAGATGGCAGCCAACAGGTGGAAACATCTTTAATTCTTTGCTGCCATCTAGTGGTCAAACAGTCAATTGCTTGATTCATAGTTCAGGGGAGCAAACACAGTTTTAGGAAAGGGGTGTGAAAAAAAAAATGCAGGTCATTGGGTTATTGTGCCTGCTATTTGGAAGAGGCTTTTCACATGATGGATGATGTTGAGTGGGGCTGGAATTCTAGCCAAGGGAATGTAAGTTAAGGCTGTCTGGAGCGCAGGCCAGCACAATCACAATGGCACAGGGTTGGGTTCTACTTTCCTTTACTACGGTTCGCAGCGGGGCTGCGCGCAAGCACAGAAGCTTCTGCGCACGGGCAGAAGCGTTTTGATGATGTCAGGGCCGGTGGGCGGAGCCTCCCATCGGTTTTACTACCGGTTCTATAGAACCGGTGCAAACCAGGGACAACCCACCACTACAATGGCAGTATAGATAGTCCTTGATTTACAACTGGTCGCTTAACAAATTGCTTGAAGTTAGGATAGATTTCCCCCCCACACCCGCCAAAAGGTACTTATGACCCAGTTCTGAAGTTCTGACAGCCTCCGCCACCACAGTCACATGACCCGTATTTTGGACTCTCAACCACTGGCACATATTTATAGTCATTTGCAGCATCCCACTGTCATTTTATCCAATTTACAGAGGTGGTGTGGTTTGTTTTTTTTTTTTTTTTTTGTGAAACTGCCGTTTATTTCTGGTTTCCAGAAAAAATACACAGAGTGAACAATGGGTTCCTTAACAACTGCTGCATTTGCTTAAAAACCATTGCCCCCCCCCCAAATCATAAAATTGGGCCCAATCAAGTGATGACCCACTTTACAATTGTCATGACTTATAATCATAATTGCCAGGCTCAATTATAGTTCTAAATTGTGGATTAGCTGCCTACGTGTGTGCTACAGGAGCAAAAAGATTTAGGGCAGCATGATTTCCTGTTGGCTCCAGGATGGGAACGTAACGGTGCAACTGCGTGGATGAATCTTCAGTCCCATATGCTAACAGGCAGCACATATACGTTTTGGGTTGCATACTATCCAAATTCTGATTTTATATTAGATAACATTTTGCCCTCTATACTTCATTATCTCCATTGTTTTCCCTGAAAGAGCTGTACAGGATGACATTTTGTCCTGAATTCATTGATTCTTTGAATTCAGATAAAGTCCTTGGTGCTCTTTTATAAGTTCACAGCCAAAGAACCTACAAAAAGCTTGGACATCTTACAGAGGGAGCAAATGTTTTATCAACTCCCCACTATTGGGCCTCCATAAAATCAAAGACCTAAAAATTAAAGAAGGTTTCATTCAGTGTCACAGCACTCTTTATATCCATAGACCTAGAGCAAGGGAAAGAATTTATGGCAACAGTACAGAGGTGGCATTCAGCAGGTTCTGACCAATTCTGGAGACCAGTAACGGAAATTTTGAGTAGTTCGGAGAACCGGTAAACACCACCTCTGACTGCCCCCATCCTCCTGAGTCCTAGCTAATTGGGAGGAAATGGGGATTTTGCAGTGTCCTTCCCCTGGAGTGGGGTGGGAATGGAGATTTTATAGTATCCTTCCCCTGCCATGCCCACTAAGCCACACCCACCAAGCCATGTCCGCCCACCAAGCCACGCCCACAGAACCAGTAGTAAAATTTTTTGAATCTCACCACTGCAACAGTACTATACACCAACTAAGCAAATGCACTAAGATTGGAATCCCCAGAATCATGGACCTCATCAATCCCTGCTTCAGTACCCCCTTTCAGTTTGATGGGCCAACAAATCACAGGAACACCAATGAGATCACTATTCTCAGGATGCATAGCAGAGATTGCAATGCAGCGTCTAAAAACCATACAGGTATCCTGTGCATAGAACCAAAAAAATGGATCTGGTATGTAAATGACACTTTTCTCGTAATAAAAAAAGGAACAACTAAAAGAGACATATGAAATGACCAGCCACATTTTTCAAAGGTATAGCATTCATAAGTGAAAAAGAAAACAACAAATTACCCTTCCTGGATAGCCTCATAAGCAGAGGAAATGACTGCAAATTAGAAACACAAGTCTATCGGGGGAAAAAACAACCCACACTAATCAAGTGCTCCATTACCAAAGTAACAACTCAGCCTCCCACAAGAGAAGCTGTGTAAAAACATTATTCAGATGAGCACAAATGCACTGAAATAACTTATAACCCTAGAAAAAGGAATCAGACTGCCTATACAACATCTAACAAAATGGATACCCATGCAACTTTATCAAAAAGTACCTAACACTCAACCACTACAGCACAGCCAACACAAGCTACAGAAAGGATAGCACTGCTATATATCAACAACATCTCAGAAACAACCAACAGACTACATGGCATCATCGTAGCACACAATCCAATTAAAGCCCTCCAAAACATCTTAAGTAAAACAAAGGGCTCAATGGGTCAAGAAGAAAAAAACGAGGCCTCATTTACAATATACAGTACAAAGAGTGTAACAACCACTATGAAGGGCGGACAGGCAGAAGTCCAGCAGAATGCATCTATAAATATGAACTAACGTTCAGAAGATATGATGAAATCTTCTTAATTTTTCAGTGCCCGGACAGACTCAACTATAGTTTCAACTGGGAAACTGGGACCATTCTAGACCTCACTAAATCTAAAAACACTAGGGAATTCCTGGAAGCTTGGCACTCAGACAAATCAGCCACCAATAGACACATAGAGATAAATTACATTTATACACCATTCTAAAAAGACAATAACAAAACTAAGAAAGAAACAAAAAGACAGAACACAGTCTTTTCATCAGTCAACACCCAGATAAGCAGGGATTAACACCAAACAAACAATCAAGCAGAAAACAATATCCTAATCAAGGAATTACCAAGGAGAAAATCACAATAGTCTCTTCTATTGGTATTCTATTCAGATCAGTTCAAATGAATTTTATTCTTTGGCTAGAGGATGCAGAACTGTCTTTTTCAATGTACCATTCTTGCAACGCTCAACCATCTTAAAGCAGCTTTCTAGAAGTGCCAAAACAAAAGACAGAGAAGAGGAAACTGATCCTCTAAATGTTGCTGAACCACAGCTCCAGGACATCTGAGAATATATATAGGAGATGACCAGGCTGCAACAGAGGGAGGGGTCAAAGGTATCATTAGCCTTGAATCCCTTCATGCCCACAATAGAGCTAGGTGCAGCCCACCTTGAATTCTGTTGACTCTTATCTCCTGCCAATCTGCTTTGACTGTCAGATTATTGTAGACCGCTTAAGCTTGCAATAAACCTATATATTCAATTGAACGGCCTGGATTCCTGATTTCCTGCACTTGAGAATATATTCTAGCAACTTGTGGAGGGCCACCGGTTTCCCATTTCTTGAGAATCCTCCTTCTAACCTTGCTATCAGAGTATCTGTTGTTATATGCACCATGTAGCATCAAGTGTGCTTGTACCATCTGCTTCCTCTCTTCTTCCTACCCCTCTCCGATGGTAAATAAGTGCTAATGGGTAAGCTCCCTATCTTCTTCTCCTGGATCCAGAATAAAAGACTCTGCTCCCTTTTTGGCTCTCTTAGGGACCCTGCTAGTCTTAGAAGCAGCTTGCCTGCAGCTCGCCTCCTTCCTCCTTTGCCTTTGTTCTGATCTCCATTGCCACCACTTGCAGCAGCCCGGGCCCTGCTGAAGCGTTAAGGGGAACACCTCCAGGGTACCTTAATGGAACTTCTCGTAGCAAGGATTGCATTAAGACAAATGCGCTTCAGGAGGCGGAGGAAGCACTGTCTGGAACCTTTAAGTAATTGAAGTTGGGGAATGACTTCAGAGGCTAGGGAGGGCACCACTATAATGAGAACACTCCATCATAGGCAGGCCAGCAGCCTGACACAGAGTTCGTCTCCTGGCTGCCAGAGAGAATTACGGCTTCTGCTTGTTTCCAGCAGCTGGGTGAGGAGGCAGGCTTAGGAGAGACGCTGAGGAAGACCGCACCGAGAGAGATTCAGCACCCTTCTCCCCTGCCTAACCATTGCTCTGAGATTACTCTTCCAGTTAATATCTGTGTGTATGTCCGTGTGCACACCCTCTTGAGGATTCAAGTTAAGCCTGTTATTGAGCGTTAGTGAGCCTGTCAATCCTTAGCTCATCCTTCTCGGGGCTTAAGTAGAACTATTCAAAAAGAAACAGTTGAAATGAAATTCAGTGAAATTTCAGAAGGCTGCAATTTGATACATAGCTCCGTGGGACCATGGGCTGCAACCTGCTAGGATTTAGAGGCTGGAGAGCGAACCCAGAATCTGGTAATAAAACACTTGGGTTTTAGCTTTGCTATGCACCAACTTCTTTTCCCTGCAGGTCCCTCAACGTCAAATCAATCCATCACCCATGATGTGCCCTACGCTTTGCCCCGAACCTTCTCTTGTCCAGATCTAACCTATAAAGAACAAGGATCCTTTCTTGATACTTCTAGTTCCACCTATCGGAATCTTTGGTAAGATCGCTCTATCCTAAAATCCTTGTTTATGATATTCTCATGGAGTAAATAGCTGACTCCCCCAAATCCATTCGTACTCCTTCATTGCCTGAGTTTCTATTTCTTGGTTCTTCCAATTCCTGGGCTTCATTGTCCTTCTTGTTGAGACTGTAGCTCTCTGTTCAGAGGAAGTCTGACATTGCAATTGTCCTTCTACAAGAGCCAGGCTTAAGGGACACTGCAGAACTTGGCCTAGAGGCCAGACATATTTAGCTAGGAGCATCTGCTTGTTTTAATGAGCAAAGGCGGGGCCATGGAGGCTGTCAATTTTCTTTTGGGCACTTCTTGCAATAACTGGTGTTGCCCTCAGCAGACCAAGGGCAAAAAAAAAAAAAAAAAAAAAAGCAAACAAAAAAAAAGCAAACCAAACTTCTTTGCTTGTTCTTCTCCCCTTCTGTAGTTCTAACCCTTCTTCTAACTGAGGTTCTTAAGTCCCCGTGGCACAGAACTCATTCTCTTGTTCAGATTAGAAGTTCTTGCTCAGAGATGACACTGAGTACTATCTATACAATCTTTATACTGACAAATATTTTGATAAGTAGCAGGTGAGCACAAACAGGTGTGCACAATAGAGGGACTTGGTTGATTAGGAGTCAACTGGGGAGTATTCCTAAATACATCAGCAAGTCCTATATGCTGCTCAAGCAGTGATAGGCAAGCTCATTCTCCACCCACCTCAACTGATATTGGACTGTTGTAGAAAAGGGTTGAGGTTTTTCCTTTTATTTAAACAGTGTGTGTGTGGGATTATATTATGTGTGTTGGGGGGGGAAGTTGATTGTCTCATTTCTGAACTAATGAGAATCTAAACTTTCTCATGTAGGAAACCCAAGTTTCTAAAAACTCCCTACTCTTTCCCTTTACAAAAAATCTTGTATGTCACTCTGATATATGCAATATAATGCAGTGAGACATGTGCAGATCTGTACATTGGAGAAACAAAACAACCAATTCATAAACGCGTGGCGCAACATCGGAGAACAAACCCATCAGGACAAGATTCAGCAGTCCATCCACATTTAAAAGACAAAGGCCACTCTTTTGAAGGTGCCAAAGTCCACATTTTGGACAGAGAGGACCGCTGGTTTGAAAGAGGGATCAAAGAGGCCATCTATGTCAAAATTGAACAACTATTTCTCAACAGAGAGGGAGGGATATGACATCATCTATCTCCAGTCTACAACAATGTCCTTTCAGCAGTTCCAAGAAGGCTCCACATCCATGTGCACTACTCAGGTGATCCTGAGGACACAGATTAACCTCCAAGTGGCTCTCAAGGACTCTCTAAAAAGAATGCAAACGACCAGCTCTCTGCAAGGAATATAAATCCTTCCATTCCCCACTACCCAGTCATAGCTGAAGAAGCTTCTTGGATGAGAAATGAAACATCTTCAAAGAAAAACAAGAAAGTCCAGCTGCCTCTTGAAAAAAAAACCCCACCTTTGGGACAACCATGACCTGGATGACTGAGAATTTCCATAGGCACTCAGGTTGCCGGCTTCAGTAGCAAGTAATCCAGCAGAGGTGATGCTATGGACAAACAGATTAACAGAGTTGGAAGGGACCTTGCAGCAAGGGTGAAATGCTCCCGGTTTGGACCAGATCATCTGATCCAGTAACAATGGAGGCGGGTGCTTCAGAGAACCGGTAGTAAAAATCTCTGCCCCCCCCCCCCCAATGCCCAGCTGAGTTGCCTGATCACCAGAGGCTTTTCAAAGCATTAGAAAAAAATGCTTTGAAAAGTTAAAAAAAAAAAAGTTGGCCATGCCAGCCCAGTCACATTACACCCCCCCACCAAGCCACGCCCACAGAACCGGTAGTAACACATTTTACATTTCACTCCTGCCTTGCAGGTCATCTAGTCCAACCCCGCTGCCCAATCAAGGGACCCTACATCTGGCCTCTACCTAGGAGCGAACTCACAACCTCCTGATTGTGAGGCAAGAGCTCCACCTCAAGCCGACAGCAGCTCCAAGGAGCAGCGAAGTCTCTCCTTCCCATCTTTGATATTTGATATCAGGCATCCCGCCAGCATCCCCACTTAAAAGATTTTTAAGTGGGGCCTTTGGGAAGCACAGTAGCAACATCTCTGTGGCCAGAGAACTGCTTCGGTTGCAGTGGCTCAGGAAATGGGATTTAAAGACAAGGGAAAAGAGAACAGATTGAATGGACACGGTGGAGAAAGGTAAGCACTCTTCCTGGACTTGGATTCTAATCTGAGTTGAAGCTGCTTTGGGGGTTCCCGATATTCACCTCTTGCTTTTATCCAAACATCACACAAGCATGTTTTTGTCAGCATATTTATATTTAAGACCCTGCCCTTGAAAATGAAAGAAGTACTAAAAATACCAGTTAATATATTATTTTGGTTGTGTGAGGCAGGGAGACACCTTATCTAGGCTTTTGCAACTTGCGCTGCTTTCTTTTAATTTCTGGAGCAGCACAAGATGGTAGTTTTGATTAGCAAATTATACTTTATGCACTGAACATAACGGTATTAGGGAATCACCTGTTTCAAGAGAGCCATTTTAAGTAAGGAGTAGACAAGGCTGTGATCAACAGCTTGGAACACTATTTCTTTCCTGAATATTGGATGCATTTGCAGTGACCTTTTCAAAAGAATAGTAGTTGACTCAGGTGTTAGTTTAAGCAGTAAATTCGCTTCAATTTCGTTTGCACAAGTATTAAAGATGCGACTTATAAAGCAAGTTCTGTTCCTCTCTATTTTACCACTGCATTGAGATGTTTGGCACTAAGTGAAAGACTTATTTCAGGAAAAAAAATATCTCACTTTTACCGGGAAAGAAGATAGAGAAAACTGAACACAATAATTTAAGCTTTAATCACTATTCCTTAAGTCAAATATTGAACACTACAGCGTTAACGGTGTATCAGTGGTAAACTTGTAAATACAACCTAGCATCTAATGCCCATTGGGTTTACATTCAGTCTACAAGGCTACAATGCAATATAAAAACTCCAAGTTATCCAGTCCAGAACGTCAAGAATGAAATGTGATCTAACATCCTGGGTTACACAAAACCCATAATTACAATTCGTGTAACTATGAAACAAAGGTGGTTGCAGAGGATAGAGCCCTTGCAGGAATCAAAGTGAAAGGAACATTCCATGAAAGGTATTAGGTATTTTGGAGGCCAACATGATTTGTTGTTGTTTAGGGGGTTAATTTGTTCAAATAGGATTTTTTCCTCTAGTGGAGCAATCTTTAAAAAATAAGAACACTCCCCACCCCTGCCCAAAAGAAGAATGTTGTCTGAAACGTGTTGCCATTGCATAGTAAAATAACTCTTTCATAGAATAGCTGGACTTCTCTCCTCTTCTTTTGTGGATGAAGACAAAAAACGACGACGACTGTAGGATAGTGCCGAATTTATGGGTTCAGAGTTTAGGTATAGTTTAGCCTAGCTTAGAGTTATGGTGTTAGCAATAGCAATAGCAATACTACTTAGATTTACATAGCACTTTACAGTGCTTTACAGCCCTCTTAAGCAGTTTACAGATATTGGCCCCAACAATCTGGGTCCTCATTTTACCCACCTCGGAAGGATGGAAGGCTGAGTCAACCTTGAGCCTGGTGGGATTTGAACTGCCAAATTGCAGGCAGCTGGGAGTCAGCAGAAGTAGCCTGCAGTAGTGCACTCTAACCACTCCACCACCAAGGTGCATCTTTAATTAATCATTAATCATTTAATCATCTTTAATTGAAAAATCAACAGTGAGCAAATGTATGACATGGTCTATTTCTACGTAAGTCTTTAATATACAGGGGGTTGGGTTCTTCAATTGAGGAAGGGACCAAGAATTCCCACTCATGACTTCCATTCTCAACTTTTTCTCATCTATCTTCCGCTAGGCCAGGGCTGACAATTAATTTTCCCAAGGAGGCCCCATGAGAAACCACCTCCTCAGGATGCTCCAGGCAGGGAAGACATTATACAGGTGCAAAAAAGTGCTTTCTCTCCTTGGCCTTCTGGGGCCACCACAGTGGTGAAATTCATTTTTTTAAACTATTGGTTCTGTGGGCATGGCTTGGTGGGTGTGGTGTGGCATGGTGGGTCTGGCAGGGAAAGGATACTGCAAAATCTCCATTCCCACCCCACTCTGGGGCCAGCCAGAGGTGGTATTTGTTGGTTCTCTGAAGTATTCAAAATTTCCGCTACCGGTTCTCCAGAGCCTGTCAGAACCTGCTGGATTTCACCCCTGGGCCACCAGCCGACTAAAGGAAGACACAACGACTGCACAGAACCATACCCAACTAGGCTTGTTTTTCTGCCTTCAGCAGCACACTTATTTACATTTGATTTGTAATTTCCAATTGCCCTCACATGGGTTAGACAGGGACAGCCAAAGGGCTGAATGTGGCCCAGGGTCTGTAAAATGCCCAGGTCTGTGCTAGACAATCTTAATTCTGATGTACTTCGGTATACAGGGTAGAAGCAAAAAAATAATAAAGGTCTGAGTTCTTGCATAAAACCTCAGAGTAAATTTCATGTTCTTACAGTTTCAATGGAAGACATTAAGAATGCCATTCGCTACACAAAGTTCAGCTGGTTGCAGAGTGTCCTTCCATTAACTTTTCCTTGCAGTTGGTTATTTTTATCCTCATTCAGGTAAAGCAAGGCCATTATTTTGGGGGAAAAGAGAGTAAAGTTAAAAATAAATGCAGAGGAAGGAGCCAACATTTTGAGGTCAGCTGCAGAAGGAACCAAAATAGGCAGCGGAATGCCTGATTGAAGCAACTCTGCAGGCATGAAAATGGTCCACATGCAGTCAAGAGCCTAAAAGTGGGAGGAGACAGGGGAATAACTTTTTCTTCTACTCTGATTTCATTAACAAATGAAAAAGAAAGGAATTCAAGATTTGCCTTGGCTTGGGAGAGGCAGAGATGGAAAATTAGCTGTGTGATATATATATATATATATATATATATATATATATATATATATATATATATATATATATATACATATATATATATATATATATATATATACACACACACACACACATACATACATACATATATATATATATATACATACACATACACACACACACATATATATATATACACACATACGTGTATAATAATGTATAATGTATACATCTATAAACCATCCAACTTGAACAAACTTTACAGCTTGACAGACAAGTTGGTAGATAGTCCAATCCAATCCAATCCAATCCAATCCAATCCAATCCAATCCAATCCAATCCAATGCAACCCAACCCAACCCAACCCAACCCAACCCAACCCAATCCAATGAAAGAAGTATCACGTAGATTGATGCACAAGATGCATGAGTAACATCCCTGCAGAGGCACACACTTCCTAATCTTCTGCCTAGGAAAAGAGGCTAAAGTCTTCAAGGCCACTGAAAGCACATTATATTTCAAGCGATTTGATTCGATGATGATATCTATCCATATGTCTGATTCTTGGAAATTCTATGGGCCAGGTCTCTCCACATCTTCCAATCTTGCACTACCAAATTTTACTTGATTCTCTAGGGAGATCCTATTCCAAAGGTCGGATCTCCTAGATTCCATTAGATGGCATTTGATTATATTTGTCTTCTCACCTTCTTCCTAAAGATAAGCTCTAGCCTTGTTCCCCTGCCTCCCCTCCATCCTCAACTGCTCAGGATGCAGGATAAACTAATGCAAGCGGTTTTCCTGGGAAGGCTGAAGTCAGAGAAAGGATGCATTTCTGACTTACTACAAGCTTGGCGCTATTAATAAGGGCAGCTGTTTTCCCTCATGCTTCTTCTCAGGAGCCTCTATTGATTTGGATGTGAGCAAACAGCTAGCTGGAAACATTAGAAGCTGGATCCTATGACGCATATCCAACAAGGCAAAGTTATGAGTCAGCTGTGATACCTACAGTTTGGGTCCTCCTAGTCCCGGAAAAGTCCACAACCACCCAGATGGCTTCAGAACTGGCAAACAGACAGGTATGTGGGGATAATATTTTAAGTAGTTACTGATGGGGTTTAACCTTTGTTAGAAGACACTCTTTGGATTTAGTTCTGAGCCAGAAATGTCTGTTCTCAAAGTGCTGCCAAAATGCAGTTCCCAATAGCTTCAACCAGCATGGCCAACATGAAGAATGCTAGGAATTGTCATCAGTCGATTGAAGAATCCCCGTGTCCATCACATTTGTGCTAGCATTTTGACAAGAGAGCATTGTGAACCTGAGGAGTCATCTTCTTCTCTTTAGCGCTTCACACGAGCCAAGAATAAAAATGAAGATCTGAGTATAAGTCTGGAGAAGTGCAGTTCCAACAGCCAATATCTCTTCGATGAAAACAAGAGACCTTAACCCAGGTCTTCTCCAATCTAATGATTTCAAGATGTGTGGGGATTACAGCTAGAAGGGTTACAGTAATCCCCACCCACCTGGAAGGCGCTAGAATGCGGAAGTCTACCCTGAAGGATTTTATCTTTTATACATGTACATCCTTTATCCTGCCTTAGCATCGCGTGAAACCCAAGTGACAAATACCAAAGACATTCGGGGGTCTAAACACTAAACTACAAAATCCTGCATGACGAATTTCAAAAGAGGAGCAGGAATGACAAAACAGAGGAATCAAACAAATGGAAAAGCCCCAGCAGAATAATAAATCAAGGCATCCTCTGCCAGCTCTGACTAACAGCCCTGATTGGGGGGGCAGGGGGGGGAAGAAGCAACAAAGCATGCATCTGTGATGATGCCGGGAATTGTTATTAAATCAGGAAGGAGCAGAAGAGCAGAAGCATTTACCAATCATCTCTCTCACTCCCTGGATATTTAAACCCAGCCCGAAGGGCCACAGAATAACCATCAGCAATGCATAATTTTCAGTTTTACAAACTTCCTGCTTTGAATTTCTTTCCTGGAGCATCCACTAGGTGGCATTGTCTCCCTGTCCCCAGACTGGTACCTGGCTGAAATTTCCCCACTTTTGCCATCAAGGCCTAGGTTTAGGTAGGTCAAGCGTCCAGGTGTTTGCACAAATACATGACCAAAGGCAAATTAATATGCATATATCTTACATACAAAGACCTTTCTCCTTCTATCCCAGTTTCTTCCTCCTCATCCTTAATTAATTTCAAATTAAATTAAATCTAGGCAGACATGCACGCAAATATTCTGTCCACAGACGTGGCTCCTTTGTACATGCTAAATGTTTTAAAGTAAACAAGCTAGGGCTGTATTTGGCTTTGAATACTAATGAAACATGGAGGAAAAAAGGGACAAGACCAACAGACTACTGTTATTTATGCTAAATGTTCCTAGGAAATGTCCAGAGGTAAAACCTGGTTCCCAGACCGTGTTACATCAGAAAGGGATCTTATTGGTTACGACTTAGGGATATGCAAATATGTCAATTTGCATCTCTCTTTCTCTGGGTATGTGCGGGGGGATAGTCCTCAACTTATGACTACAATTGAGTGTTACATTTTTATTGCTAAGTGGGACAGCTAAGTGGATTTTGCGCCATTTTAAGACTTTTCTTACCGCAGTTGTTAAGCGAAATTATTTCACTTGTTAATAACCTGGTTGTTAAATGAATCTGGCTTCCCCATTGACTTTGCTTGCCAGAAGGTTGCAAAAAGTAAGCACATGACACCAGGACTCATAAATATGAGTCAGTTGTCAAGTGGCTGAATTTTGATCATGTGACCACGGGGCGGCTGCAACATTCGTAAGTGTGAAAAACGGTCATTAAGTCACTTTTTTTCAGTGCCGTTGTAACTTAGAACAATCACTAAATGAATGGTTGTAATTTGAGGACTACTAGTACATGAACCGATACCACTGTGCGAAATTTTTGTTTGAGGCACATTCACTTCATGGATATGCCCATGTAGTTTCTATGTCTAAAACGGTTTTGTTTTCCCCCTTCCTAATCCTGGGATCTCCTGGTGGCCTGCTTTTCAAGAACGGATTAGGATCGCTGTCCCTGCTTTCAGATCAGCCAAGGTCAACCAGGTATTTATCACCTAGGTGATAAACATAAACATAACCTCCATGAAACCATGATTTATAGTTTAGCCTGACAGTGTGAACCTACTTAATAGTGGCTTATTCAGAAAACCAGAACAAACAATAGTGGTGTATTTAACCCAAACATTTCCTTTGCGGTGCTGGCAAGGCCCATTTGATTCATAACCAGCTGGGTGGGAATTCACAACCTGTTCAAACTTCCTAATGATGAGAGCTGTTCAAACGTGGAACAGGCTGCCTCAGTGGGAGGCGGGCTCTCTTTTAGCTTAGGTATTTATAAACAAAGACTAGAGAACCATCTGTCAGAGATACTGTAGCTGCAACCTGCCTCAAACGTTCTGGAGAGACGATGAGGATTGTCTGGATGATCTTTGTGGCCTCTTATACTTTTATGATCATATAGGATCTTATGTAAATAGTTTGGATTGTGACTGAAGGGGGAATCCTGGTGAAATTAATCTTCAGGGACCTAGTCTGAGATCTTTTGCTGTGGTTGCAAAACAGCCGACTATTGCCAATTATTTTTTTAATGCCTTTGTATTTGCTATCCGTGTATGCGAATCTAAAAGGCTTGCTGTGTTTCCCAGCAAATTAATCTTAGTCATTGTTCCTACATCCTAAGTGAGACAGTGAAACATAGAAAGAAAATGTGAGCTAACGCTGCAGAATGAATCCATAAAAACGGTTTGAACTAAATTTCTGTGTCAACGACTTCAACGGAGAGTTAAGAAAATCAATTGCAACCAGTCTGCGATCCCGTTGCAAATGGGTAGTAAAGGTAAGTAGAACCCATCCCTGCTATAGACCAGTGGCGGGTTTCAAAAAAATTTACTACCAGTTCTGTGGGAGTGCCTTGGTGGGCATGGTATTGCTTGGTGGGCGTTGCAGGGGAAGGATACTGTAAAATCTCCATTCCCATCTACTCCAGGGGAAGGTTACTGCGAAATCCCCATTTCCTCCCGATCAGCTGGGACTTGGGAGGCAGAGAATAAATGGGGGCAGAGCCAGTCCAAATTTTTACTACCGGTTCTCCGAACTACTCAAAATTTCCGTTACCGGTTCTCCAGAACTGGTCAGAACCTGCTGCAACCCACCTTTGGTATAGACCCTTCACATCCTGGACATAATCTATTTCAAGTTCTCCCCTCAGGATGCCACTATTGAGCATTGTGTTCCAGAACAACTAGATACAAAGGTAGTTTTTTTTCCTGCTGAAAAAAATTCCTACAGCACTGTCTTAGGTCTAAAGATATTTACCTAAATATAGGTAGTGCTTGACTTTCAACCACAATTGAGCCCCAAAATGCTATTGTTAAGCGAGACATTTGTTAAGTGAGTTTTGCCCCATTTTACGACCTTCCTTGTTACAGTTGTTAAGTGAATCAGTGCAGTTGATAAATTAGTAATCCGGTTGTTAAGTGAATCTGTCTTCTCCATTGACTTTGCTGGTCAGAAGGTCACAAAAGGTGAGCACATGACCTCAGGACACAGCAGCCGTCATAAATATGAGTCAGTTGCCAAGCATCTGAATTTTGATCACACAATCATACTGCAATGGTTTTAACTGTGAAAAACGGTCGTAAGTCACATTTTTCAATGCCATTGTAACTTTGAATGGCCACTAAATGAACTGTTGTAAGTGGAGAACTACCTGTAGTAGACTGTATTGCTATTTTCCTTCCCATCTTCTCATCTTCCCTATTATCTTATCTTTCCTATATCCAATTATTCGTACTGATATCTTATGATTTATCACTTGTTTGTATCTTACGATTAATGATTGTAACTATGATTCCTGATCAATGACATCACTTGCTGTTTGTATGTATGCTGAGAGCTTATGCACTGGAGACAAATTTGTGTTTCTGATCACATTTGGCCAATAAAGAATTCTATTCTATTCTATTCTATTCTATTCTATTCTATTCTATTCTATTCTATTCTATTCTATTCTATTCTATTCAGAATTCTATTCTAAATTCTATTCTAAATTCTACTCTTCCTAATCCCAATGTGGCTCTTGATAGCAAAACTTCCAGTTTCCAGAATCTCCAAACAGGAAACATTTTTATTTATTTAATTTACACATTTATATAGCTGCTTAGCTTTCAAACAATTCTGGGCATCTTCCAATAAAAAATTAAAAGACATATAAAATCATTTTAATAACTATAAACTCAACCACTTAAAACATAAAATATTAAAAACAATAAAACCCTGGTGCCAATCAGTGCTAAAGTACTATCAGTCTTATCTCAAGTTAACATGGCTTAATAGATAAATAAACTGACTCAGTTGAATAAACTTTCCTACTCAGCAGTATAAAATAATTCTTTTATTTTCCTCCAGACTTCCAGTTTACTTCTCTGTGGTTTGTGCAGGTAAAAGTCCCAGGAGATTATGCATCACATTTACAAATACTTCCTCTTTTTATCTTAAGACTTTTTTTAAAAAATGTGACAATACATAACATTCACATGTAATCTCAAGAACATCTTTTTTGAGCCATTGAAAGCTTTATTTCTTTTCTGTTCAGGTAAAAGATATAATTTTATTGACTATATTTCCTAACAGCACCAAATTAGGGCTACACAATCCACACAATAGTACCAAATTAGGGCTACACAATCCACACAATAAAACAGTACAGAAAATTCTCCCTCCTTCTAGCCAATATGGTTGTTATCTAGATTTCCGCAGGGTTAATATGGAGCTGAATGTCTACTTAATTGTAACATAATCAGTGTTATTTCCAGTGTATAACCCTGTATGTACTGTTCAAGTAGTCCTTAAGTTACGATTGCAATTGAGACCTGGACTGCCATTGCTAAGCGCTGCGATTGTAAAGTGCAACAGCACATGACTTCCATCTCTTAGCAACAGCAATCCAGGCAATCTGGTTGTTGCTGTAACCACAAGAAACATGGGTTGTGCATTAAGTGGGAAGTAGAGGGAGTTCCAGGTAAGGAGTGTGGGGTGCTACAAGAGGATAGCGATGGACTTGGGAAGTCTGGCTTAATAGCACTAGCACTTAGCATTTGGACTTATATACCATGTTTCCCGAAAAGAAGACCCTGTCTTCTATTTTTTTGAACCCTGAAATAAGCGCTTGGTCTTATTGTCATGCGCACAAAAGTCCGATTGGGCTTATTATCAGGAGATGTCTTATTTTGGGGTAAACAGGATACCACTTCCCAATGCATTCATTACAGCCCTCTTGAAGCGGTTTACAGAGTCAGCATATTGCCCCCAATAATCTGGGTCCTCATTTTACCCACCTCGGAAAAGATGGAAGATGAATCAACTATGAGCCAGTCGGGATCGAACTCCTGGCAGTTGGCAGAATTAACCTTCAATACAGCATTCCAACCATTATGCCACCACGGCTGTTTCTGGCACAGGCCGGTGGCACAGGCCTCATGCAAGAAAAGGGGGCATGGGATGCACGGATGTGTTTATGTGTATCCCAGATCACAGGGAGATCTGGGAAAAAGAAGGCAGGATGTGTGCAAACGCAACAAGGGCGAGGGAAGAAGGGTGTGGGTGGGTGCACGCATGTGTGTGTTTGTGTGAGTGCAGGGAGGTTGGAGAAGAAGGCAGATAGTGGATGCGTGTCTCAGTGGTGGGTTTCAAATTTTTTTACTACTGTTTCTGTGGGTATGGCTTGGTGAGCGTGGCATGGCGGGCATGGCATGGCTTGGTGGGCGTGGCTTAGTGGGCATGGCAGGGGAAGGATACTGTAAAATCTCCATTCCCACCCCACTCCAGGGGAAGGATACTGTAAAATCTCCATTCCCACCCCACTCCAGGGGAAGATTACTGCAAAATCCCCATTTCCTCCCAATCAGCTGGACTTGGGAGGCAGAGAATAGATGGGGGCGGGGCCAGGTACAATTTTTACTATCAATTCTCCGAACTACTCAAATTTTCCGCTACTGGTTCTCCAGAACTGGTCAGAACCTGCTGAAACCTACCTCTGGCGTGCCTGTGTGAGCAAATCCAGATTGGCCAGGAAAGAAAGGCGATGGTGGGTGCATATCTGTGTATGAATTCAGAGAGGACAGGGAAGATGGGCATTTGTGGCTGCGAGTGACCAAAAGGAGGAAGCACAGTGTGGTGCATGTGCCTGAAGAAAGGCTGGAGCAGTGGAGATTTATCCAAGCAACTTGTCACCTTCCCAATAGTTTCCCCATTGACACTGCTTGTCAATGCCAATCATGTGACCGTGGCATGCTGCAACCACTCATTAAGTGCCAGTTGATTGACAAGAGCCCAAATTACAGGGGGCTGCAACATCCGGAGCTTTGAGGATCCATCATAAGTCCCTTCACTCAGTGTCATTGTAACTTCAAATAATTGCGGAATGAATGGTCCTAACTTGAGGACTACCTGTAATTCATTGCTGGAAGCAGAATTTAAATAATTTGATCGGGACACCGATCAAATTATTCTATCTATTCTATTTGTGTATTCTATCCCATGCCTGGGGTAACTAGACTTATCACAAAGTTATCTTATTTAATAAAGGTCATCTACAATGTGAATTGATAGCTTTCTCCTTAAAGGTTCTTTTCTTTTATTGCTTGTAATTCGCTGCTCTTTAATGGATGAATGTTAAAGTAAGATGTGTCAGTATCTGCTTCCTGAGGAGTAGAGATGCTTGGCTTTAAATAACTAGATTCAAAATTTATAATATAGTAATTCTTCATTACTAAAAAGGAAAAAGGTAGGGGAATAAAGGTTGGGTTTCATCCTTCTGCCTTAACAGGAAACAATGCAAAGAATAGAATCTGAACCAGGAAGCTTTTAATTAAAAGCACTGTATTTTTTTTACAAAATCAATAGAACATTGCTGGTATAACTTGCAATGTTCTATTGCATCACCATCATTATTTATAAACCTGTATATTGAATTTGAGAGAATATAAAAGGCAAACACAGAAAGCAATAACATAAAATAGAATCTTCTGGACTGTCTGCAAAAAGTGAGTGAAAAAAGTGAGTGACATGCAGTCCTCAAATTGCAACAGTTCGTTTAGTGACCATTCAAAGTTACACCGGCATTGAAAAAAGTGACTTATGAACAGTTTCCATACTTACAAGTAGTGAAATCCAATTTTTTTTACTACCGGTTCTGTGGGCGTGGCTTGGTGGACATGGCAGGGAAAGGATACTGCAAAATCTCCATTCCCATCCCACACCTGGGAGAAGGATACTGCAAAATCCCCATTCCCTCCCCACTCCTGGGGGAAGGATATTGCAAAATTTCCATTCCCTCCCCCCTCTGGAGCCAACCAGAGGTGGTATTTGATGGTTCTCTGAACTATTCAAAATTTCCGCTAGTGGTTCTCCACAACTTGTCAGAACCTGCTGAATTTCACCCGTTACAACTGATGCAGAATCCCCATGATCACATGATCAAAATTTGAATGCTTGGCAGTTGCCTCATATTTATCATGGTTGCAATGTTCCTGGGTCATGTGATCCCCTTTTGCGACCTTCTCATAAGCAAAAATCAATGAGGAAGCCAGACTCACTTAACAATCATGTTAGTAACTTAACAAATCCAATGATACACTTAACTGCGGCAAGAAAAGTAAAATGAGGCAAACTCACTTAACAAATGTTTCACTTAGCAACAGAAATTTTGGGCTCAGTTGTGGTCGTAAGTCGAGGACTACCTGTATTTTGGAGGCAAACATGATTTGGATTTAACCCAAGGTCACGTGACCCCCTTTTGTGACCTTCTGACAAGCAAAGTCAATGGGGAAGTCAGATTCACTCAACAGCCATTTACTAACTTACTAACTGAAGTGATTCACTTAACAACTTTGGCAAGAAAGGTCATAAAGTGGGTCAAAACTCACTTAACAAATGTTTCACTTAGCAAGAGAAATGTTGGGCTTAATTGTGGTCATAAGTTGAGGACTACTTGTATATAGATATTCCGGAAAAAAAATACTAAGATAAAAGCAACTTTTTCTCTCAATACTAATAAATCCAAAAGTAAAGGAAGTCACAAACCAAGGCAGTCTGGGATTTTGCCTGGCCTTGCCTCTCTTGACCTTCCTTAACCCTCCGTTTATTCAGAAGGCTCTTTGGTACCACTCGTTCCCTTCTTTCTAATTGCTGTGAGAAGCAACAAGCATGAAGGAAGTTATTTCCTCAGCCACCAAGAAGCATTTTTAACATGCAGGGCCACTTCCAATTAACATAAAGAGCAATCCACATAACCACACCATTTAATTTGACAGGTAATCTTTAGCAGATGGTCTGACTAAAGGCAAGAAGAAACGGAATTTGGCACAGGGAGGGTAGGTGAGAACTTATAAACAAGGCTACTGCCTTAAGAAATATTACTGGAAAAATCAAATGGAGCTTTCACGTTCCCACTAACTGACTTTTTTTTTTAAAATTTGATTTCTATGTCGCCCTTCTCCGGAGACTCAGGGCGGCTTATAGTGTGTTAAGCAATAGCCTTCATACTTTTGTATATTTATATTTATACAAAGTCAGTTTATTGCCCCCAACAAACTGGGTCCTCAATTTACCCACCTTATAAAGGATGGAAGGCTGAGTCGACCTTGAGCCTGCCTGGGATTGAACTCGCAAGTAATTGCAGCAGCTGGATCTTAAACACTGCCTTTGTAGGAGGCATTACTCCCCTATGCTACTCAGACTTAAAGGAAGCACAATCACCTTTGGGAAGGTGTTATTTTTTTCAGTGGATTATGGGCAGTGGTGGGTTTCAATTTTTTTTACTACCGGTTCTGTGGGTGTGGCTTGGTGGGCGTGACATGGCTTGGTGGGCATGGCTTGGAAGGTGTTGCAGGGGAAGGACACTGTAAAATCTCCATTCCCACCCCATTCCAGGGAAAGGATACTGTAAAATCTCCATTCCCTTACCAATACAAGGGAAGGATACTGCAAAATCCCCATTTCCTCCTGATCAGTGGGACTTGGGAGGCAGGGAATAGATGGGGGCCAGGCCAGTCAGAATTTATACTACCGGTTCTCCGAACTACTCAAAATTTCCACTATCGGTTCTCCAGAACTGGTCGGAACCTGCTGAAACCCACCTCTGATTATGGGATTTGATACCCATCCAGCATTAGTAACCTAAGGTGTGTGTGTGTGTGTTGTTGGTGGCTATATAAGTATTCCAAATAAATGAACGCATTACAACTCTACAGCCAAAAATATCACGAAAAGATATACTGCAGGAGCTGCTCCTGTGAATTTATATTCTTCCCATTCATTTTAAGCTGTCTCTCTTTCTCAAAGGTTTCTGTAGCTGGTTTACATAGCTGCATTAAGCTGCGACGAAGTTTGCTTTTGGTCTCTCAGATTGTGTGAACACATCCACTCTAAATGTCTATGGAGATTCTCAGTCATCCAAGTCATGGTTGTCTCAAAGGTGCTTTTTTCAAGAGGCAACTGGACTTTCTGGTTTTTCTTTGAAGACGTTTCACTTCTCACCCAAGAAGCTTCTTCAGCTGAACGGATGACACCTTTGGGACATTCACTCTTATTTGTAAACCATGGTTTATGCGCAGATGTTCTGTAAAATAACCCATTAAGGCAGTGGTGAAATCCAAATTTTTTTTGGTGGGCATGGTTTGGTGAGCATGGCAGGGGAAGGATACGGCAAAATCTCCATTCCCACCCTACTCTAGGGCCAGCCAGAGGTGGAATTTGCCGGTTCTCTGAACTACTCAAAATTTCCGCTACCAGTTCTCCAGAACCTGTCAGAACCTGCTGGATTTCACCCCTGCCATTAGGAGATAAAAACCAAAACTGGTTAAACATGGCTTAGAAATGTGTAAACCTAGATCCTGCCATGGGAAAAGATACCTGAGGTGGCTTACTCAATTTATCCCCAAAGAGGGCCGTTTCCTAAACCACTCTATGCAGAGGAGCAACCATAGATGGATGGAGATATTTGCAAACAACTTGTCAAAAAGCCTCCCTCAAAATTGAATTGGTAAGTGTCTCACATCCAGCTAACTACCGTGCTTATATCTGAAATGTGAGAGCTAGTTTGGGGTAATAATTAAGGCACTAGGTTAGGAACCAGGATTTAGGGAATTCTAGTCCCATTTTAGGCATGAAAGCCGGATGGGTGACTTTGGGCCACTCCCTTTCTCTCAGCCCACAATGTCAGACTCAGGTGACATGAGGGTTCCCAGTTCGGACGGGATCAGGCAATCTGTTAGCGATTGTGACAGGTGGGTTCAGAGAACCGGTAACAATGACGGTGTGAGGCTCCGCCCACCCGCCCGAGTGTTGTTACTTCCTGCTTTTAAAAGGTTAAAAAAAAGCATCGTTTTACAACGTATTTGCCCAATCGCAGCTGTGGCGCGCAATCATGAGAGCCTTTTTTTTTTAACTTTTAAAAGCTATTTTAAAATTCGGGTGAATAGGTTGAAAAAAAATGCTTTAAAAAAGTAAAAAAAAAAAAAGTTGGCTATGCCCACCCAGACACATTACACCCCCCACCCCAAGCCATGCCCACAGAACTGGTAGTAACAAATTTTACATTTCACCACTGGTTAATTCTTGTCACAACTAATGGGTTGGGGTGAATATTTGATTGATCTGGAAAAAAAAAAGTGGATTCTGCACTTGTGGGGAAAATACTGGGAAGAAAAAAAAATGTCATGGAGCCATAAGTCATAAGCATTAAATATGCATCTATGCAAATATAACTATTAGCTTCCATACACACCAATGGTCAAATGAAAATAGGAGCTCCTGCTTCCTGCTCACCTCTTGAAAGGTTTCTAAACCCATGCAGGATTAGACTAAAATGAGGTTGGGGATTTCTAGTAGTACATGTTGTGCAGAGGTGGGTTTCAGCAGGTTCTGACCAGTTCTTGAGAACCGGTAGCGGAAATTTTGAGTCGTTCGGAGAACCGGTAAATACCACCTCTGACTGGCCCCGCCTCCATCTATTCTCTGCCTCCCGAGTCCCAGCTGATTGGGAGGAAATGGGGATTTTGCAGTTTCCTTCCCCTGGAGTCGGGTGGGAAAGGAGATTTTATAGTAACCTTCCCCTGCCACGCTCACCTAGCCACACCACACCCACCAAGCCATGCCCACAGAACCGATAGTAAAAGTTTTTGAATCCCATCACTGATGTTGTGAGAAAACTGGCCACTGAGGCTTTTTGTAACTCAGTCCTTGAGTTACAATCATTTGTTTAGTGACTCTTCAAAGTTAACAACAGCATTGTAAAAAGTGACTTATGGCTGTTTTTCACACTTACAACCATTGCAGAATCCCCACGGTCACATGATCAAAATTTGGCGCTAGGCAATTGGCGTGTAGTTATGATAGTTGCACTGTCCTGCAACTGGGGGGGAGGTGTCATGTGATCACTATTTGTAACCTTCCCAGCTGGTGTCCCACAAGCAAAGTCCATAGGGGAAAGCCCAGATCTGCTGAATGACCGCATGATTCAATTAACAATTGCAGTTATTCACTTAACAGCTGTGGTAAAAAAGGTTATAAAATGAGAAACGACTCACTTAACAACTGCCTTACTTAGCAATGGAAATTTTGGGTTCAATTGTGCTTGTAAGGACTACCTTACATGGGTTATCTGGTCAGGGTATGATAGTGTATGTGGATACAGCATTATTGATTTTAATTAATGTTTATTATTTAATGAATAGTCTAATTAACATTTAATTAACAATAACTATCAATTAATATTTAATTAATGTGTTAATTAATACATTATTAATTTTATTTTTGGGTGTGCATACCCAAGCTGTTATGTAAATTAGAAAGGATAGTAAAGGCATGGGAGTTGGCTGGCAATAGGGCTGCCAGAAGAGTCAGATGCTGTGATTGTCAGGAAGCCATAGAAAGGCTATCCAGAAAGCAGAATGGCGTATGGTGCCTTCAAGTCGTGCTGAACTTACCCAGCCAGACACACTGAAGAAACATTTTCCCAGTTCAAGAACTGATGAAATGCATAGGTCAGAACCATCATTCCCAAATAGTGTTTCCCATATGTGTTGGACCAACTCCCAAATCCTTTTCTGTGCTGGCTATGCTGTATAGCAGGGGTGTCAAACTCAAGGCCTACAGGCTGGATCTGGCCTGCGGGGTGCTTAAATGTGGCCTGTGGAGTCTGCCTGGAAATAGCAAAGGAATGGCCTGCAGTGCCTCTGACAGCCAAAACGGGGTGCTGTGGGGGTGGGGGGTGGGGTGGCGTCGCGCACACGCTCCCGCATCCCATTTTGCTGGCAGGGTGCTGCAGGAGGCGTCCATCCCTTGCCCCTCTCCAGGCCGGCCCACAGAGAACGACAATGCTGATCTGCCCTGTGCAGAAATCCAGTTTGACACCCCTGCTGTATAGGAATGGTAGTTCCAATCCATCTGATCAATTGGGTGACAGGCAGCAAGAGCACAAAGCTTTGAGGTTGCAAGGTTACCTGAACAGTCTAATTTTATCATTACTCTCCTCCTCCTCCTCCTGCTCCTGCTCCTCCTCCTTGCATTTTCTTTTCCAGGAGCAAATGCTGACCCCATAACTCCTGTCTCTTCCCACAGCTTAAGCACTAATCCTCCAGCACCCCTTTATCAGATGCTGTCATATGGTGGCTCCTTCTTGAGCAGTTCCTACTGTAGCCTCTGTCTAATGTAAACCAGTCTTTTATCCCCTAGATTAGCTGCTCGCTGTAGGATTAGCTATTTTCATTCTAATGCAGACCGACAGATGATTTTTTAAAAAGGGTGAATCTGCTCTATTTGTTGTCTTCTTTCTAGCCAGGCCAAAGAGGGATCCTTTGGGGGGAGGGGGGGAGGGAGGGGAGGGAAGGCCTCTAGGGAATGGAATTAAGGTTGAAACATTTGGTGGCAAACAAGAGGTATTGGTTGAGAAAAAGACAAGGGATCTTAGTAATAAAGAGAGGGATCTGGAAGGTAGGATACAGCACATATTTTGAATGAAAATATGGAAGAAAAAAATCATTTTGACAGCCAGCAGCATCATAAATTCCATGCTTTTGTATTCTGAATGGAGAGAACACAGAGCTGGGACTAAAAGTACACAGAGATCTGACTAGACATTGCAGCAGAAATATTTAATGTTTGGTATGCTAAGCCATGAAGTCAATCCCCTGTTCCTATGTGCTGTCAATCCCACCCCTCCCAGATCCTCCATGTGTGCTGATCTACAACAGAGGTGTCAAACTCGATTTCATTGAGGGCCACATCAGGGTTGGGTTTGACCTCGGGGGCCGGGGTGGGCGTGGCCAGGATGGGCGTGCCCAGCTTGATGTCACTCGTGTCGGGGCCACCTTTGGCCCGAGCGCTCTGCCAACAAAAATGGACTCCCGAGCTCCATTTTCAGCTGTGATGGCCTCCTTCAACTCTCTGCCAGCGAAAATGGAGCTTGAGAGGGCCCTGCACTGCCAAGCTCAGTTTTCGCTGGTAGAGGCACTGAGGGCTGGTCCTTTGCTATTTCCAGGACAGCCCAGTGGGCCAGATCTAAGCACCCTGTGGGCTGAATCCTTGAGTTTGACATCCCTGATCTACAACATCCAGCCTCCCCAGATGATTGACATGGTAGCCCCATATGTCTAGTGGGCTGTTGTCTTAGATGTATAATTGCATTGATTTTACACTACACTGAATGAAACTAGCCAGAAGCAAGTAAACTGAACAACCTCTTTGGATCCCAAACATCAGAGCAGGTTTTTTTTTCTCCCTGTCAAAGCACTTATTAACAGTTATGTATTCCAGGGAAGCTGACCAAATCACTTGACAAACATGCAAAAATTACTTCAAACAGTTAGTAATTCTTCTGTGGGAACCTCTTTCATAAGGAAGCAGCAATCATCCTGAGTTTAAGATCACTTTAAAAGCGGGAAAGACAAAAACACAAGATCTGGAATTCAAAGTCCTGAAATATCCTGGTCTGGCTTGGTCAGACCCAACAAGGTTCTTCAAACAAATATCTGCAATAATATTTTGGATTGATCATCGCCCAATTGGGCACCCTCCTGATGTGTTGGACTTTAGCTATCCCACTCTTCTACACCAGGTTGGGAAAGAAGATTGAATCGGTCAGTCAGTCATCTTACAAGTAGACAAACAGACTTCAAATGTGGCCAGCTTGCCAAGCTGGAATCAGGGGCTCTTCTCACTTTAATGAATAGGATTTTACATTTCTATCTCCAAATCCTGCCTTGAGATTCTCCACCATAGTATACACCCTATTATTAATATATTATTGCCCCTATTTTCAGAGACCAAGCAAGTGAATCAAACATCTAATAAAAAGGAGTGTGCAGGAAATCACTGCATAGAAAAAGGGAAATGGGGCTTGAGAATTTTCAGACCAGCTCATAATCTTTCCTAATGGCTGGAGATGATGTACCCTCTATATGAGAATCGCTGTGGATACTTTTTTAAAGGCATCAGTGCTCTTTTGCATCCTGATTAAGCTTCTTACTCTGCTTTAGGAGATCCTGGCTTTCATTATTTGATCTGATTACTTCGTTATACTCAACTGGCAGGGATGGTTGGAGTTGTAATCTAACGTATCTGACAATATCGGATGGGGGAAAGATGATCCAAGGATTTCTGGTTCCTGCATTTGATTAATTATTTAAATGCCACCCATCTGCCCTACTGGTGACTGTGATATACTGTATAGAATATATATCATCTAGCAAATTAAGAAAGAAAAAGAAGAAACTCTCTTTAAGTTTACAAATAGTTTCTCATTTGATAATATTAAAGCTACTCTTAAGTCTACTTTCCACAAATTAAACAGCTCTTAATTTAGAGGGGTGGTGTGGTGGTGGTGGTGGTGGTGGTGGTGGTGGGGAATCACAGATTATGAAGCCTCCTATGGCCCATTTTGGGTCAGTTGAGGGAATTTAGGAAGACATAATTTCAAGTTCTTTCTCAAACATAAGGCTTAGTGGCTGACCTGTGGGCCAATCAGCATTGTCAACCTACTCCATAGAGCTATTGTGAAGCCCAAACATGGATAAGAGCTTTTCTTAAGGATTATTTTGTGATAAGGGTAGCAAACTTTGTGCCTGCAGAGAGCTGGTAGACATTCTTGTTTAAGATTACTTGGTTTCTCTTAGGAAATGAGGGCCCAAGAAAACATTTGCAGGGCTACTGTGAAGACTGTTCTATGTGTCTGATTGATTGAAGTGGCTTGGATTCACTGGAGTTGCCATCCATCCATCCATCCATCCATGGCACTGCCTGGTTCCACTTGTACAGGTTTAACAGAGTTTATTCTCTTGCTTGTTTATCTGGAAGGAGTTTGAACTTGTTAGCCTTGATAAAGTAAATAGGGTCATTGGATCTCTGAGTTCTGTCACCTGTGTTTTAATTTCAAGTCCTTCTGGTTGGTCACAGCCTCCTGAGAAGTGACCTTGATTTGATCCAAGCGGTGATTAATTCTTTTTTGTGGGATAGGATATTTCTGTCTCCAATCTTCCCTTTTGTAGGAGATATAGTTGGCTTGCAGCTCCAGAGAGCTACGAGGAAAGAAAATTATCTGGACATTTTTCAGTTGGGTTTCAGGCATGGTTATAGCCAGTGGTGGAATTCAAATAATTTAACAACCAGTTCTCTGCCCTAATGATTTCTTCCAACAACCAGTTCACCAAATTGCTCAGAAAGTTAACAACCGGTTCTCCTGAAGTGGTGCGAACTGGCTGAATCCCACCACTGGTTATAGGTGAGGCAGCTTGTTGACAACCTATGGTGGAACTGGGATAGATCTTGTTTTTCTATCTTGGCCCTCCTTGATCTCTCAGCATATTACTGATCACATTATACTTCTGGACTGTCTCAGAGAATTAGGAGGCATGAAATGGTTCTCCTTTCTTTAGGCTGGTTTCAGGGAGATATTAAGCTTGTGAACCCTGATTTGCAGGATATTTCAGGACTCTACCCTCTCTTCACTCATCTATATTGGATGAGATAATCCACCCACATGGAATGAAGAATCATCGATATTCCAGTGATAACCAACAATTTATTTCTGCCCAGGACAACTAAGAGATACTGTCATTTCCCTCCCCCTCTCCCCAGTGCCTGGAGACTGAGGGGGGCCTGGAAGAAGAGGTTTCAGCTCAACCCTAGCAAGATCACGTGAAGTGTTAATACCACTTTAAAATGCCTTGGCAAGGCCACACTTGGAATATTGCATTCAGTTTTGGTTGCCACGATGTAAAAAGGATGTGGAGACTCTAGAAAGAGTGCAGAGGAGAGCAACAAAGATGATTAGGGGACTGGAGGCTAAAACATATGAAGAATGGTTTCAGGAACTGGGTATACCTAGCTTAATGAAAAGAAGGACTAGGGGAGACATGATAACAGTGTTCCAATATCTCAGGGGCTGCCACAAAGAAGAGGGAGTCAAGCTATTCTCCAAAGCACCTGAGGGTAGGACAAGAAGCAATGGGTGAAAACTAAGCAACTTAGAATTGAGGAGAAATTTCCTGACAATTAGAACAATTAATCAGTGGGACAACTTGCCTCCAGAGGTTGTGAATGCTCCAACACTGAAAGTTTTTAAGAAGATGTTGATAATCGTTTGTCTGAAGTGGTGTAGGGTTTCCTGCCTAAGCAGGGGGCTGGACTAGAAGACCTCCACGGTCCCTTCCAACTCTGTTATTCTGTTCTGTTCTGAGTGGCTGTAGGTTTTGAGGCCACTGCCCGGATGGGAGATTTCCTTTCTAAACTTGGAGTGGAATTGCACTCCCCAGACTGTTGGTGTTGCAGTTTGCGTCTTGGTCTTTAATTGAGTTTAAATATAATTTAATCAAGTTGTTATTTTGTTCTAATTTCTTGTTAGCTGTCCAAAGTCATAGTAGTAGTATAAGTAGCCTTATAAATTGAAGGCAGGCAGGCAGGAAGGAAGGAAGGAAAGAAGGCGAATATTTGGGCAAATTTTACTATACACAGTTCTTATTTTTAAAGCTCTCCATAGCTGTCTTATCCCTTTATTTCCTGATACAACTGCCACTCTTTGTACTTGTAGCTCTTCAAAAGTCTTCTCCCTTAAAGGCTTATGTTCAGCCTCTCTTGTGGCTTGTATGAATGGAATCCCTCTTCAAAGATTTAAGTGACATTCTCTCTCTCTCTCTCTGCAAAGAAAGGTTGTGTTCACACATGACACCCAATGTCACAGAATAGTTAACAATATTTTGGAATTATGTGCTATCCAAACTTAACTGATATAGGTTAGTTTGTGGTTTCATGTGTCAAAGGAATCCATAAAACTGGGATGAATTCCTTATGTTAATATGGGTAAGCATGTTGTACAAATCCATGCACAGGATCAGGGGTGCCAAATTTGTGTCGTCACGGCGGTATCATGTGACTTCCCCCCATTTGTTAAACTGGGTGGGGGCGGGGCCAGCACATGACATATCCAGCCTGCGGCCCGCGAGTTTGACACCCCTGCACAAGATAGTCCCAAAAGTGCTTTTCTCAAGAGGCCTCAAGGACTGGACTTTCTTGTTGTTCTTTGAAGACGTTTTGCTTCTCATCTAAGAAGCTTCTTCCATTCTGACTGGATGGTGGGGAATGGAAGGATTTATACTCCTTGCAGACAGCTGGTCATTTGCATTCTTTTAGAGAGTCCTTGAGGCCACTTGGAGATTTATCTGTGTCCTCAGGATCACCTGAGTAGTGCAAATGGATGTGAAGCCTTCTTGGAACTGTTGAAAGGACTGTGTTGTAGACTAGAGATAGATGATGCCGTATCCCTCCCCCTCCATTGAAAGAGGGCTTGTTTAATTTTGACATAGATGGCCTTTTTGACCCCTCTTTCAAACCAGCTCTGGTCCTCTCTGTCCAAAATGTGGACTTTGCTGTCTTCAAAAGAGCGGCCTTTGTCTTTTAAATACAGATGGACTGCTGAATCTTATCCTGATGGGTTTGTTCTCCTATGGTGGAAATATCTGGAAAAGGGCCTTATTAGAAAAGAGCTTCTAAGATCCAGCTCTTAAGCTACATGCAGAAGGAGCCACTGTAGAAAACCTGGTCCTCAGCTATTATGATACAGATAAAATTTTAGAAGCCAAAAAAAGGCTAAATCAAATTCCCCAACTAGTGGAAACATGTCCATCCTTATGTCTAGCAAAATTAAATAAAATATGTCTTTAAAAAAAAAGCAACACAAAATACCCACAATTTGAATTGCATATTTTTTCAATTTTTTTTAAAAAAAGAGCACAGCACACACAAGGTTTTTTAAAATTGCACCTGGCATAGCTATTCCCAACCTGGTATTCTTTATTTGGACTACAACTCCAGAATATCAAATCAGTATGATACTGTTTGTGAATTTAGGGGGACTTGAAGGGTATAAAGGTGAGGAAAGTTGCCTTAGCATAACAACTGATATAGTTCCAGGAAGCGTAACCTCTTCTAAATGTACAGCAACAACAACTGGCTTTCTGCTCAGTTTGAGATCTCATTTCAAGGACCAGGGAGATACAAAAGAATGACGCTTGGGTGGGACACAAACTCACCCCATGCTTGAACGATAAGCCATCTCTGCATGCTATGGCTTGGCTCCCTCTGTTTTATCAGCCCAGTGTCTTCTATCCATCCTTCTTCACTTCAATAAAATGCCCATTAAAGTGAATAATGCACCAAGTGGACTTCATTATGGGACGCCTGCTTGCCTATTGTTCTCGATTATTTCATATCAGAGCAGCCTTATCTTCCCTCAAAATGCTTCCATTTAAGCCCCATTCATCTTTCAAATCCTTCCCTGCTCTCTTGTCTCTCCAAGACTCATTGCCCTCTTCCACCCTGCTTTCTTTCACGTTTCTGGGTTTTTTTGGTGCTGCAATGCACACAAAAGCAAAGTCGTGTGATTCCTCATCACAGCAACACAACAGGGGGCAAGGAATGTGGGGGTGATAGGGTGGCCTTCAAGGATTCCTGCTCTCCCCCCCCCCCACATCCCCGACTCTCAGCAAAGAATCACTATTTTTCTTGCAAGTGGAAAAAAAATATGGATGCTCCACTGAGCTCCCCAAATCATTCAAAATGCCAGCTGTAGGCATTTGGCACTCAGGTGAAACCTTCAGAAACATCCCTGGGGCCTTCTTTTCATCCCAATGTCTCCTGGGGCAGTTTTGGAAGTTCTGGGCTGTCTGATCATGCCACCCACTTCAAGGGAGGTGAGATGCATAAGTAAAACTCTGGGCCTGAATGAGAACAACAAGAAAAAAATCTGGAGAGAAAGGAAGTGAAAAGAATGGTCAAACACCCCTCCCTCCAAGAATATTAGGCTTGCTCTATGACTTCTATAAAGAAATGGAACTTTTCATTCAGACTGCTGATATCTTCTAGACCAGAGTTGGGGAACTAATGGTTGTGGACTTCAACTCCCAGATTTCCTGAGCCAGCTGGAATGGCTGGCTCAGGAATTCTGGGAGTTGAGGTCCACAAGCCATAAAAAGGGCCATAGTTCTCCAACTCTGTTCTAGATCACAGGTGTCAAACTTGATCGCGTCACATGATGTATCGTGATTTTTTTGCCTTTGCGGAGCTGGGGTAGGCATAGCCTGCACATGACGCATCCAGCCTGTGAGTCACCAGTTTGACACTCCTGCAGTCTAGATCAAGCTTCCCTTACGAGGACTCTTCCAGTTGCCCATCTATTTGAGTGCACAGTCTGTGGCCTACAGTGCCCTTTTCTGCTTTCCCTGGAACCCACTTTGATCATAACAGAGGCAGGTGAAAAATACAAAAACCGAAAGATTCCTTCACGTGCTTTGAAGTGTATGGCATGATTCCATCTCTTTTCCATACAGACCCACTCTGGCCCTTAGTTACCCCCGAAAAGTGACCCTTTTCAACTACCACTGATCGCACTTGATCTAGTTCAGTATTTTTTCACGGTGGTTTTCTAGACAAAAATATTTCCAGAGGAGGGGGGAGCCTGTTGCATGTGTTCTCCAATGAGTTATACTTCTCCTAGAGGGTTCTGTTTTGACAGAGGACTATCACCGATCAACTTCTGCTTTGCTTAGCAAAGGTGTCTTCCATAAAGGAGAATATTTGTGGCTCAGGGTTGAAATGAGGGGATCCTTGGTGCTCTCTGAGCTTGGTTGTTTTCTTGCAGACCAAAACACCTCTCCATCAGTAATCAGCACCCAGATGTGCATAGATTAACACCAAGATTAACATCAGACCAACAGTCAAGAAGTAAACAATAACCCCCATCAAGGAACTGCCAAACCCACCAACAGTAAACAACCGAACCAAAGAACCTCTAAGACTGCCCCCACAAACACTGACAGGGCGAGCCACTAGAACCGTGATGGCGAGCCTATGGCATGCGTGCCAGAGGTGGCACGTAGAGCCTTCTCTGCTGGCATTTTGCGTTGGCGCCCCAAGTCAGATCTCTGTGGCATTTCTTTCGTGAGCTTCTGTTTCCCTGCAAACAACAAAACAGTAGCTCACGAAAGAAAAAGTTCTTACCTCTTGCTGCGGTGCCGGTGTTGGGATGCCCCACTTCCCGCAGGCCAGCTGGTCTTTGGGTTTCATGCATGCACATGTGTGCATGTCCATGCATGTCAGTGCATGTGCATGTGCATGTTCATGCATGTCTGCACATGCACATGTCCACGCAAGCGCGCCCAGGCGCATCTTTGGGCATGCATGTGCGCAATTTGGGCACTAAAAGGTTCGCCATCACTGTACTAGAATATAAACCGAGAGCAAACCTCACTCCTTATAGCACTGATGCTATTACCTAGTTTGGGTAATGAAATGTCTGGAAGAACACAACCAAGTTCAGGGAGCACCAAGGATCCTTCATAGCTGTCTTCCCCCTGTTACTTCCTCTTTATCCAAAGAAGGAGAAAGCTTGGCAAGTCCTAACAGTTTCTCCCTCTGACAACTATCTATGCCTGTGATGTAGGGAGTAAACATTTTTCCTGTTCTATTATTACTGTTGGGATTCATATAGCGATTTCCAGGTGTCACATGCATCTGTCTACATTCCTGCTTCTAGTGGACTGAGGTGGACAAGTACAGCTAGCCCTCAATTTATAGCCATAATTGGGACCAGAATTTCTCCATTGCTAAGCAAGATGGTTATTAAGTAAGTTGTGGCCGGGTTTTACAACTTTTTTTGAAATGGTTGTTAAGCAAATTACTATAGTTGTTAAGTGACTCATGTGGTCATTAAGTGAATCCAGCTTCCTCCATTGACTTTGCTTATTGGAAGCCGGCTGGGAAGGTCAAAAATGGTGATTATATGACCCTAAATATATGCCAGTTGCCAAGCGCCCAAATTTTGATGGTGTGACTGTGGGGATGTTGTAGCAATTGTGTCAGGATCAGTTGTAAGTCATTTTTTTTCAGCTCACTAAATAGTTAGTTGTAAGTCAAGGGCTACCCATAGGAAAATTTTTAGAAGTTTGAAGACCTACTGCATAGAGGTGGGTTTCAGCAGGTTCTGACCAGTTCTGAAGAACCGGTAGTGGAAATTTTGAGAAGTTCAGAGAATCGGTAGTAAAAAATCTGATTGGCCCTGCCCCGATCTATTCTCTGCCTCCTGAGTCCCAGCTGATCGGGAGGAAATGGGGATTTTGCAGTAACCTTCCCCTGGAGTGGAGTATGAATGGAGATTTTACAGTATCCTTTCCCTGCCATGCCCAACAAGCCATGCCACGCCCAACAAGCCACGCCCACAGAACTGGTAGTAAAAATTTTTGAAACCCATCACTACTACTGCACTACTTCAAACACACATGCTGGATGTCATGTCAGTGCCAGCTGAGAAATCCCTTCTTCTGCGACATTGTACAAAATTGTAAATAATAATAATAATAATAATCAAGAGCTGCCCAGTTGTATCTGTTGTAGAGGAGAAATTTCTCTTTGGATGGGTGCCAGGATTATCATCTACTGCTAGTGGGCTCAGTGAAGCTGCAAGTGAAGATACTGTAGGCGAGAGAATGAATATAGGTGGCCAGAAAAGGATTCATTAGAACCAAGTGAGGCTTGCCAGATCCAGCCCACAGGAAAGCCATAAGCAGCTGCAGCCCACCCTGCCAGAAAGCCTGAAATGTCATACTTCTACCATGGCCAAATGCCTAAGTTTTCTATATTATTCTATACTATTTCTATACTTTTTAGGCCTGGGTTCAAGCTACCAATCAGCTCAGTCACAGGCAGCTCTGTTGTAGATGCCCATCTGTGAAACTGGGGGGTGGGTGGGTGGGAGGAAGGGAAGGGGGAAGAAACAAGCACTGTCAAAATCTTGTTACATAAAATTGGAATATAAATAACATTCAACCTCTCTTGTTCGCTGACCAACATGATCTCAATTTGGCAATTTGAGAAGAACGCACAAGTGAACGAACAAATTTGTCTAACACCTTCTGTCTGCATTTATCAGAAATTGGACTTCTTCTGTGCCAAAATGGGTGCCTGCTGGAAGGAAAAGAAGAATATGCATGTACCAGTCTGGAAGCAATTGCAACGTAAAGCAAAAAGCAAGCGGATCATAGCCTGGGGAAAAAAGCACACAGCACATATAGGAGCCTTCTCTATTCTGATGCCCTGCAGATGGATTAGACTACAATTCTCATCTTCTTCAGCTTTGGCCGAAGATCTTTGGAATCACAGCCCAACACCTCTGGAAACTGTTGATACAAAATTCTGGTTCTGGCTATAATAAAGTTTACCTATGTGATCTTTAGCACTCTTACAATTTTGTTCCAAAACTAAGATAGCTATTTTTTTTCTTCCAAGCCAAAGATGAAATTCAAGCCTCTAACAGAGAAACACAAGTTTCCATGCCCAGAATGGGAAATCTACACTGCACATTCTCAGCCGCAGGGACTGTTACTCTATGATTCCACCCCCTCAAATATACTGAAGACTGTAAGTCATGAGAGTCCCATATGTGGTAGGAGACAGCCAGAGCCAAAACGGAGGATCTTAATGAGGATGAGAGCCAACCAAAGGCAAACTGGCATTGCCATACAATACAGCATGTTATCTGTCTTCTGCAGCTTCCCAGGCTAAAAACTGCTTGCTGTTCCAGGCTTTTGTTAAACTCCCCAGGAGGAAATTCCCTGCAAAGTTCAGTGAGAATCCTGCTAGTGGCAGAAAATAACAAACAGATAGGCAAGGAAACTAGAGGCAGTGAAGGTTCTGCTAAGTAGCCTCGGGACATCTCAGTCCTGGATCTAGCAAATGATCTCGACCGAAGGCATTTGTGAAACTTAGTCCTAGATACACTTGGAAATTGTATGTAGAGTCCTGCCTAGCTATGTTTTCTCCCTGAAGCTCATAATAGACCAGATTATGAGTATGAGTATTAACAGGACTATGAATGTTATTAATATTGGTTCGATTTATATGCCGCCCTTCTCCGGAGACTCAGGGTGGCTTACAATGCATTAAGCAATAGCCTTCATACTTTTGTATATACCTGCTTAGTAGGGTTTTTGGCCCCCCCAAGCGGTGTTCTTTTTTATATAAAGTCAGCTTACTGCCCCCACAATACGGGTCCTCATTTTACCTACCTCGCAAGGATGGAAGGCTGAGTCAACCTTGAGCCTGGTGAGATTCAAACTTGCAGTAATTGCAGTCAACTGGCAGCTAAGTGCTATTTAACAGTATTTTAGTTCACTGCTCCACCAGGCTATGTGTACTATGAGCCACAGTGGTTAGAGTGCAATACTGCAGGCTACTTCTACTGCCTGCCGGCTGCCTGCAATTTGGCAGTTCAAATCTCACCAGGCTCAAGGTTGACTCAGCCTTTCATGCTTTCAAGGTGGATAAAATAAGGGCCCAGATTGTTGGGGGCAATATGCTGACTCTGTAAACCGCCTAGGGAGGGCTGTAAAAGCACTCTGAAGCAGTATATAAGTCTAAGTGCAATTGCTATGGAGTCATAATAGACCAGATCTGAAGAGGGAGTTAATGTGATCCGGTGGTCAGTATATCAGACTTGGTGTAATGATCAAGCTACCCAAATTCCTAGAGACCCTCACAAGGAAGGTCAAAATGCAGCGACTGGCTCACAGACCTATGGAGATTCTCAGTCACCCAGATCATGGTTCTCCAAAGGTATTTTTTCAAAAGGCAGTTGGACTTTCTTTTGATGAAAGTACAATTGCCTTTTGGAAAGAAAAAAAACCACCTTTGGGATGACTTGTAGATCATTCCCTTTTAGAGGCATCTTAGGCAGCTGATTTAACAAGTTTTGTTCCAGTCTGGGGAAAAAGCCCCATAGTTACTGTATATACCTGCATCATTTGCAGCATCCTGACAGCCAATCTCTATTCTGCCTCAGTAAAGAGATGGGTGATGGGTGCTGTCCTGCCAGTTTTAATGCCAGTCAAGTTAAAGTCAGGATTTGGGGGTTTCTTGCAGTTGGGGAAAAAAATTGCCAATAGCAGGATAGGATGGGAGTTAGAGGAAGCGGGGAATTTTGATAAGAGTTGTACGGTCAAAACCTGATCTCTGGGCCCTGCAGGGCCTTTGGGCCTCTCCTGGTTCACTAGGCAGCTCCCATTCACTCTGTTGATCAAGTATGGCAGATCCCTCCCTCCAGGCTCTCTTATTCTTTACCTTTTGCTTAGTCTTTTTGCTCACTCCTCTTACTTTTGTGTTTGCTCATTTACTCTCCACTCACCCTCTTCATTCTTTCTCGCATTTTTTCTCGCATTGATGCTTTAGCAGCAAGCACTGCAATGGTTCAGAAAGGGCTGTTATTTATCTGGTTTTATTCTCTTTAATTTGTGGTAGCTTGGCCATTTTCACTTGGGCAACAGGGGAGGGGAGGCACTGGGCATCCCCTCCCCTGTTGCATTGTTGTCTGCCGGTTTATCTGCCTCTCGCTCTCTCCCTTGTCCTGTGCCTGCTTTCTCTCTGTCTTGCTCCACCACCAACTGGTTCTTCCATCTACTTCCTCCCACCTGTCACTCATGTGCTCACTCATCTTTCCTTTGCTTGATCGCCCTTGCTGGGTCAAAAAAAAAAAAAAAGCTACAGGGAGTGGCTGTTGATGAGAAATGGATTCTCCCACTTCAGCCAGCACTTGCTTTTTATCTCACTATAGAGATATGGAATCCACATAATACCTGACTGGCATGTCATATTAGATGCCCAGTGCCTCCCCACTCCTGTTGCCCAAGTGAAAATGGCCAAGCTACTACAAATTAAAGAGAATAAAACCAGATAAATAACAGCCTTTTCTGAACCATTACAGTGCTTGCTGCTAAAGCATCAACCCAGCATGAGTTATGTTGGGCTGGGGACAGTAGTGAAATCCAGATTTTTTTTACTACTGGTTCTGTGGGCATGGCAGGGACAGGATACTGCAAAATCTCCATTCCCATCCCACTCTGGGGCCAGCCAGAGGTGTTATTTGCCGGTTCTCAAAATTTCCGTTACCGGTTCTCCAGAATCTGTCAGAACCTGCTGGATTTCATTCCTGGCTGGGGATGAGATAAAGTTTGTGTCAAGCGTGCCTCCATTTAAAAATCCCTGTCCATCTGGAATATTGTGGGGATGTAGCCTATACTCCAATGGCAATGTTGAGTGAACCCCACATGTCTTGTGGCTAAGAAATATGATGACTCTTCCTATATTATGTTGATCTGCAAAATTCACTCACAGAATTATTGGGAAAATACCGTATTTTACCAAAAATAAGACTGGGTCTTATATTAATTTTTGCTCCAAAAGATGCATTAGGGCTTATTTTCTGATTAGATCTTAGTTTGGGGGGGAATACGGTACTAAATGCACCAATCTGGCTGACAATCTTAACTGGGGCTTATTTTGGGGGCTTATATTATGAGCATCCTGAAAAATCATGCTAGGACTTATTTTCCGGTTGGGTATTATTTTGGGGGAAACAGGGTAGTACGGAAGAATCTTTATAGTATCCTAAAGGTGACAGGTGGAATGCTGACACAATATATCACAGAATGAATATAAATCATTTGAATGAAGATGTAATTAAGCCCTCTTTCCCCTGATTGCTTATGGCAGAATTTTGGTGCCAGCATGAAGGGGCCAAAAACTCTTGAGAGTCTTCAAAGAAAAAGACTTTTTATTATTGATGGACTACCTAAAAAAGCTGTACCTCCAGTCAAGGCAGGGAAGGAGAAGAAGACATTATGTCTTCTCCCATAGCCTTGTCAAATCTGCTGAATGTCACCAGTTTGTTACAGCTGTCTGGGCAGTCTCATCTTTTATAGGCAAGGATTGCCACAGAAAACAAGGATAGGGCGGGCTTTGGGCCAGAAACCAGCATAAACAAAGCATAAGTGCTTTGTGAGCGGTGGTGGTGCAGTCATTGGAGTGCAGTACTGCAGGCTACTTCTGCTAATGACCGTCTGCCAGAAGTTTGGCAGTTCGAATCTCACCAGGCTCAAGGTTGACTCAGCCTTCCATCCTTCCGAGGTGAGTAAAATGAGGACCCAGATTGTAGGGGGCAATATGTGGACTCTGTAAACCGCTTAGAAAAGGCTGTAAAGCCCTCTGAAGAGATATATAAGTCTAAGTGCTATTGCTATAAGTACTTTGAATGTTATAAATCTGGACTTGAGCCTGGAAAAGAACCCATACTGGATAACTCGTGTAAGGATTAAAGTTCCGTCATTCACAGAAACAAGCTGAGTTTCTATGCCCTGGGATCTGCTGTTTCTACTTCTCTGGGGCAGCACAGATTCAGATCTCTTTAAGAAAGACTACCACTATGTAAACAAGTATAGGACCTGTCCTTTAAGGGGTTCTAGATACAGATGAGAGATGCTGTGAGAGGACCGTCCACAATAATTGGTGCAGCAAAGGAGGGACAGTGATGGAAGCATTTTCAGGAAGGCTGAGGCACTATTGCAGTTTAGCAAGCAGAACCTCAATCCAATCAGGAGAGAGAGGGGGGAAGAGACAGGGGGAGGGAGGGAAGGAGGGAGGGAGGGAGAGAGAGAGGAGAGGGGGGGAGGGAGGGAAGGGAGGAAGGGAGGGGTGAGAGAGAGGAGAGAGAGAAAGAGGGAGGAAGGAAGAGAGGGGGGAAGGAGGGTTGGAGAGACAGGAGAGAGAGAAAGGGAAGGAGGGAGGGGGAGAGAGAGGAGAGCGAAAGAGGGAGGGGGAGAGAAGGGGGAAGGAGTGAGGGAGAGAGAGAAGAGAAAGAGAGGGGAGAGGGAAGGAAGGCGAGGGGGGAAGGAGGGAGTGGGGAGAGAGAGGAGAGAGAAAGAGGGAGGGAGGGAGAGAGGGGAAAAGAGGGTTGGAGAAAGAGAGGAGAGAGGGGGAAGGAGGGAGGGGGAGGAAGGGAGAGAAGAGAGAGGGGGGAGAGAGGAGAAGGAGAGAGAGGAGAGAGAGAAAGAGGGAGGGAGGAAGAGAGGGGGAAAGAGGGTTGGAGAGAGAGAGGAGAGAGAGGGGGAGGGAGGGAGGGGGAGGAAGGGAGAGAAGAGAGAGGGGGGAGAGAGGAGAGAGAGAAAGAGGGAGGGAGGAAGAGAGGGGGGAAGGAGGGTTGGAGAGAAAGGAGAGAGAGAAAGGGAAGGAGGGAGGGGGAGAGAGAGGAGAGAGAAAGAGGAAGGGTGAGAGAGGGGGGAAGGAGTGAGGGAGAGAGAGAAAAGAAAGAGAGGGGAGAGGGAAGGAGGGCAAGGGGGGAAGGAGGGAGTGGGGAGAGAGAGGAGAGAGAGAAAGAGGGAGGGAGAGACGGGGAAAGAGGGTTGGAGAAAGAGAGGAGAGAGAGGAGGAAGGAGGGAGGGGGAGGAAGGGAGAGAAGAGAGTGGTGGGAGAGAGGAGAAGGAGAGAGAGGACAGAGAGAAAGAGGGAGGGAGGGAGAGGGGGGGGAAGGAGAGTTGGAGAGAGAGAGGAGAGAGAGTGGGGGAAGGAGGGAAGGGGGAGAGAGAGGAGAGAGAAAGAGGGAGTATGAGAGAGGGGGGAAGGAGGGAGGGAGAGAGAGAAGAGAAAGAGAGGGGAGAGGGAAGGAGGGCGAGGGGGAAGTGGGGAGAGAGGGAGAGGGGAGAGAAAAGAAAGAAAGAGAGAGAGAGAGAGAGATCTCTGACAGCAGAGAGGATCTGCAGGCAAAGGACTGGAAACAGGCTTTTGTAAAGAGCCGCAAGTTAAGTTTGCATATGTTTGCTTATTCACTGGGTGCCCTAGGAAAATTCAACACTATTTGGACCATAGGAAAAAGCAAGTGGAAAATAATTCAGGGAGAGAAAGAAGATTCGTGAAAAGAACTGGCCAAGATAAAGAGATTAATAACTTGTGGTTGAGGTCACTTAAAAAAAAAAATCCAAACCAAAACCCCAAACCAACTTGTGGTTTGAATCAGACATCTTTTGTACACAAAGTAGGAACTCTAGCATAGAATGGTGTTTAAAAAAAAAGAATTCAGAAAGAAGTCTATTTATTGAGTATTCTTCTCACCTAAGTCAAATCCATGCAAATGGACTTGTGTGTCAGAAAGCATATTTGATCAGGATCAGGAATATATCCATTTTCTTAAGGGGAGGGTAGACTGGGCCCAGCAACTGTGAAGTAAAATTACAACACAATGTATTATTTAGTGTACTGTAGCATATATGTGTGAGTACCTTTGTTCAACTGGTAACTACTACAGTATCCTAGGAATTCCTTGCATTAGCCTTTCCCTTGGTTTTAACTTTTTTTCTCATCTACGCCCTCCTTTAATATCATTTCTGCTGATGGACTTTTGTCTAGATAAAACAACTCACCGCAAAGAGGCGCAGATTTCGATAGTCTTGGGAGGCTGCTGCCTAATTCTGTTCTTGCCCGATGTGTTCGATGTGACAGTTTCAATAACCACATTATCCTTCTTGCCATGAACCTATTTACGCGGCTGTAATTGAAACCGTTTGTAATGCAGAGAGCTTTCAGAAGACAGAGAGGGATTCATGCACAAGGCAGATGGGAAGTTTGTTGTTGATGATGCGTGTGGTGGAGAGGCAGGCAGGCAGGCTGTGTCGGGAGGCAGAATCATTTCCATAGAGGAATCAGGGCTGGGAATGGGAGCTCCAGCAAGTTTAGAACTGATCGTGATGGAGCTGGTGTGATTATTCCACATGGGTACATTTATCTTCCAAATATTCCTCTCTCTCTTTTTTTTAAATAAATGTTTTCCTGTGAATGACCCTCAGAAGGGCTATGATAGCTGTTCACCACTGCTCTTTGCAATTGCTCTCATGGTTTGTCTGCAAACAAGATTCAAGTCAGTGGTTTGATTGGCAGAAACATTCACAGCTTGGGTTTTTTTTCCTTTTTCTTTTGCTAAGCTCAGTGGAGTGTTGTTCAGTGCACCTCCTGCCTTTTCTATTTCATCTCATCTAAGCATTTAAAATATACCTAGATTCGGGGGGCTGTTTCCCCCCCTGTAGTCTCTAGCAGGATACAGAATCTAGTTCACAACATGTCGATCGGTGAGGCACAATACTACGACCAAGTCTGGGATCAGCAGCTGCTTTTTAATAGGAAACACTGTCTAAGGGTGTGATATTTTGCAGCACAAGCCAGGGATTCAACTAATGACTTGGTATGAGCTTGCAGTACTCTGTGTAATCTGGAGCACATATTAGATGGTTCCCCCTCTGGACTGAGCATCAAGTATAATTTTTTTTTTGCAACCCTACAACTGTGATGAAGGTATGAATGCAACACATATGTAAGCAGGCTTTTCTGGCAAAGTGATCTACTCATTAGGGAGACAACACTGAGTGTGGCGCCTCATTAAATGTGCAAAGTCAGGTCTTCCTCTGTGTAATGTATGAAGCAGCCATATGGCCCTCTTTTCAAAGTGCTTGCATTCCTGCGAGAAGATGTAAATAAACAAAGGCACAATGAAGACCAGAGGTGGGCGGCACATGAATTAACAACTGGTTTGGCCAGCACTGAAAATGTGAACGTGTGTGGCTTGCACCCATGGATGTGGCTTAAAAAACATGGCTAAATAGGATGGCATAGCACCAGGACAGATGGGCAGGGGTAGGGGTGGGGGTGAGGGACTGTGCCCACCCCCACCCCCACCCTGCCCATCTGTCCTGATGCTATGCCGTCCTACCAGTTTACCAGTTACTGGTAGACCAGCAACTACCAGTTTATCCGGTCTGAACTGGCACCAACCCACCACCGATGATGACATAGTCATGTTAAAAAGCTAAGCGAATGAAATTCTGATCCCTGCATGGATGGGAGTGGAAACCAAATTTTGGGGCTGAGATCATCCTTAAGCACCTTCAATCCCTTCATGAAAGAATGAAAGGACCTTAGTTCCAATAGCAGTCGTAATGACAACGCATGTCAAATGATCACATCTAATGCACAATGGAGCAGAGGATAAACCAGCAAAATGCTTGCCGCCCCCCTTTCCCCCCCCCCCCCCAGTCCAAGGTTATGAAAGATGGCAGCTTGCTAAACATCCTCAAGAACTCTGACCAAAATGATCTCTCAAAGAAATGGCCCCTTTCCTTACAAGTGGGGGAAAGTGAGGCTACATTAACCGCTCTTCATTAGAAGGTGACTTTAGAGGCAGCCTTGCCGTTTTTTCATTTCATCAGCCTGGGAAGAACAATGGGCTGCATTTGCACAACATGCTATCTTAGGCAAAAAAAAAAAAAAAGGGATTTAGATAGCTTGCGGTCCATTGGGTTGTAGAAACCCAGCCATTGCCACAGCATGTTGCATAAACTTGGCAGTTACCTGGAGCCCTAATGTGATGTATTTGTTTGGTATATGCTGTGTGAGCCCAGCTCTGTGCTATTTTATGAGAAGGATTTGCTGAGCCACCTACATTTTCTCTCTGGACCAATGGATTTGATTGCATTTCCAAATATTAATGGCACAATGTGGTTATTCTGGTTCTGAAGGCATACAGATTTAGTGTTTCATGGAGCATCTACAAGCATTTACTCACTTGCTTCACTTATTGTTATTCTCTGCAGCCAGTCTTTCCGAAATCAACTGCTTGAAGTTGAAGCCCCCTCCCCACCCCCAAGCTTTGCAATCTTCTCAAAGGTTTGAGATACCGTATTTGGATGTCATACCCAGGAAGCAATTATTAATAAAATAAGAACAGGATGGGTAGGGAGGGCCATTTTCAGACTAATGCTAAATCCATTACAGCAGCCACCTCAGAAGGTTTGGAGCAGTGCCCCACAAACACTTGTGTGAGTTTTTGTGCAAAGCAAAAACTGTTGTGACTATTTAAGTATAGCAGCACTAAGTCTTCTCATTAATCAGCTTCCTTACAGCAGTCCTTTCCCTGCATCTCTGAATGACTTACTCACTATAGCAAGAGATTCTGAGCTCTAGGAAAATAGTAGCAGCTAGCACTACAACCACAGTGATATTTTTAGCTATTGGGTTGACTCCTTCCTCCTACAAGAACAGCTGTGTTGGGCAGTCACTGCCTTCTTTCCTAGTTATACTCATTTAACCCCTATTTCCTATCAAACGTCTTCTATACTGGGATGGCCTTTGCTTTTTTCCTGGGCACTCTCTTGCCTTCTTATATCTCTATTTTGCCTTTACTAAACTAGTGGCCTAAATTGTGGAAACCTTTTGAAAAGTGTATTTTTGAGGTTTGATGCCTAATACACCACTTTTTTTTTTTGGAGTTTCAAGATAATCATATTCCACTGCTGGAATGGCCTGGGAATAGCCCAGATCTTAACCCAATTGAAAATCTATGGAGCCGACTAAAGAAACTTATTAGTCAGAAGCGACCCAGCAATAAAACCCAGTTAACAGAAGCAATCATCTTGGACATAAACTCACATTCCGGACATAAACTGTTTCAACTCCTATCCTCAAAACGATGCTATAGGCCACTGCACACCAGAGCAACTAGACACAAGAACAGTTTTTTCCTGAATGCCATCACTCTGCTAAACAAATAATTCCCTCAACACTGCAAACTATTTACTAGGTCTGCACTACTATTAAACTTCTCATTGTTCCCATCACCCATCTCCTCCCACGTATGACTGTATGACTGTAACCTTGTTGCTGGTATCCTTACGATTTATATTGATATTGTTTTCTGATTGCTTATTTGTAAGCTATGATTATCATTAAGCGTTGTACTTTATGATTCTCGATGAATGTATCTTTTATTTTAGGTACACTGAGAGCATATGCACCAAGACAAATTCCTTGTGCATCCAGTCACACTTGACCAATAAAAAATTTTATTCTATTCTATTCTATTCTATTCTATTCTATTCTATTCTATTCTATTCTATTCTATTCTATTCTATTCTATTCTATTCTATTCATTCAATCTTGGTTTCACATTATAACAGAACTAAAAGACTTGGTTGACTCCATGGGAAGACATTGTAAGGCCGTAATTCATGCTAAAAGTTACCCAACTATTAACTGACTTGATGATAATTTTTGTATAGCTCGTTTTTTCCTAAGCATTTCACTTTTCTTCTTTATACTGTAACTGCTATTCTAACAGCAAATCTTTCATAAAAGTTATTGGATTACATTCTTGATTAAATTATCTTTCCATTGATATATAATTGTATGGTACTACTAAAAAAAAAGTGATGTTATTAGCTAGTTTTTGAAAATACACTTTTCCCAAAAGGTTTCCACAATTTTGGCCAAGCAACAGAACGGTGCATTTGAATGCATTCTTGCGTACCATTATTCCAAATGCATTGCCTGGCACCTCTGTACTTTATCAGACAGTTTTTAGAGATAGGAACTGCTAAACGATGCCTGCTGGCATCACTTTCCCATTTTGCCTTGCTCCACTGTGAAACAGAGAGATGGAAGAAAAGAGGGAAACAAATGCACAACCTGGAGAGCAAAGGCTGCACATGTCTTGCCTGCATTCAAGTGAAAAACAGCCCATTACCATTCCCTGTCTCAGTCTTATAAAACAAGGCAGCATACTTCATCATACTTCAGCATAGCTGTTGGCTAAAGGCTAAAGGCTGATTTGGGGGAATGGAAGAGGACTTGGAATACCCAGGAAATGTTCCAGGAGCTTGTTGCCTCTTCCTAATCCTCAACTTCCATTGTCTGAGTTTTGCTTTTACTTCCTTAAACCGTGTTACACTTGCCATGCAAAACATAATTTTTATTGCCAAGATTGTAGGCGCTTTTATTCCTGGGATCCTCTAGGATGGTGTTTTTCCACTGTGCCGTTTTGAGATGTGTGGATGTCAACACTCAGAATTCTGGGAACTGAGATCCATTCGTTTTAAAATGGCCAAGGTTGAGAAACATTGCCTTAAGTTCAGAGGTGGGTTTCAGCAGGTTCTGACCAGTTCTGGAGAACCGGTAGCGGAAATTTTGAGTAGTTCGGAGAACCGATAAATGCCACCTCTGACTGGCCCCACCCCCATCTATTCTCTGCCTCCCGAGTCCCAGCTGATCGGGTAGAAATGGGGATTTTGCAATAAACTTCCTCTGGAGTGGGATGGGAATGGAGATTTTACAGTATCCTTCCCCTGCCACGCCCACCAAGCCACGCCCACAGAACCAGTAGTAAAAAAATTTGAATTCCACTACTGCTTAGGTTATACGGAGGATGGCTACATCCCTTCTTTCCTCAGTGTGAATTAGCACCAAAGTGGACATTCTCACTTCTGACTACGTACATCAAATCCTACTCCATCTGTCACAGAACACGGCGCAAGTAAACCCGTCATGTTAACTAGATGAAAAAAAAATACAGATTGCATAATGGAAGCACTAATAATGAAGCTAGAGTTTATAAAGACCAGTTGGACACATAACGAGATAGCAAGAGCTACTAGAGAAGACCCTGATGCTTGGAAAAATCATAGGCAATCAGAAAAAAAAGGCTGACAGAAGACAAGGTGACTAGGTACTGTTACCAACAACACAAACATTTTTTTGCAAGAATTCAAAGAAGTGGTTAAGTCTCAGATGGATGACAAAAAATGACAAACCTCAGGTCACGAAGATAGCGAATGAACAACTGAACTAGGGGTTGCCCAGATTTTTGATAGTTCTTGTTTCCAGCTCCAAAATAGGAGCCAACATTTGGTATATGAGCAGCAGCAGAAGCTGAGGCTTCCGTGATTAAAAGCCATCCATCCCCATGATGGCATTGGCAATGTTAAGATGGCTTTAGCTGCAGTTCTTTGTTTACAAGGTGTTTTTTTTTTTAAACTGAAAAAAGAAGCTCTGAGCCAACAGAACCTGGCTTATCCTTGCCACGTAGAACTATCCAAAGTCAAAACTACCCTGACATTTGACGATCTGAGCACTGTCAAAAACCAGGAGCTCTGAGGAAGCCATGTCTTACAGCCTCCCCTCTGGAACTGGCAGTGAATCTGTGTCATTTACTTCCTCTTTTTAACTGTCATCTCAACCACAACATCTGTTGTTCCTTCTCAGTATCACCCCATCAGAAACATATCTGCTCCTCCAAGACCTCCCTTGATTCCTGTTAAGCTTCAGACGTAGTTGTACAATGTACTTAGGAATATTCTTCCTTCTGCCAACATTTCCCTATTCTATTCTATTCTATTCTATTCTATTCTATTCTATTCTATTCTATTCTATTCTATTCTATTCTATTCTATTCTATCCTATCCTATCCTATCCTATCCTATCCTACTCTACTCTACTCTACTCTACTCTACTCAGTTCTACTGATTGCCACCTAAAATCACAGCAGACCTGAGAAATGGACAGGTCTGCCTAGGAAATGAGGGAACGGTGTGAACAGAAGTCTGCTCATGTAGTACCCACCCGTTCTCCTTACAAGCCTTAAGTCAGAGCTACTAATACATTTCTCCTCTCTTACCTGAGTCTCTCTTTCTGACTGGGAGTTTAAACATATAATCCTTCTAAATGCCAGCTAAATGTTATGCCTTAGTTCATCTCCCCCCACCCCCACCCCTGATGTATAGATCAACGTTTAGCATTCAGCTAACATGCACTGGAGATTTTTGTTGTTGTTATTTTGTTTTCTTTTGTATGGCAAATTCTCTGCCTGTTCCTTACTAAATTCAATATGATCTATTATTTCATCTGAGTGATTCTGTAATTCTAAGGTTTTTAACCCTTAGCTGCAGTTTTCAACCGTAACCTGCAGCATTTAACCTTAAAATGCTACTTGTGATTGACATGACTTTTAGCTGGCTACTACAGACTGACAAAATCAACGGCTTTGTCAATCCCAAAATTGTGCAAACAAAACAGGTTGTGTTCACATGGTAACAGCCCGAATTAGCTGATCTCTTGATTGAATGTGGAGTGGATCAGACATACAGAAAGGCCCTGAAGACTCACTTATTTCAACAAGCCGGCCTAGTTTAATTTGGTTTTAATGGGGTTTTTAAATTCTTGATTTTATTGATTTTGGGTTTTAAATTGGGTATTTTTTAATTTGTAGATTTGAGATTTTAAATTGAAACGTCGATGATTTAATTTATTTTAATTTTTTAACTTTTGTACTATATGTGTTTTAATTTGGCTGTTCACGGCCCTGAGTTCCCCTGGGGAGAAGGGCTGTATATAAGTTGAAATAATAAATAAATGAAATAACAAATATAAACCAAAAACCTGTGAATATCAGCATTGTACAGTATTTCAGTCCTACTTTAGTTGAGAATTTACTGCAAATTGCCTTTTCCATCTCAGCTTTCTTTTTCCCCCAACTCACCAAGATGGGGGAATGGACTGGCCTATAATAGGGCTTCTCTGCTTTGCCCCTTTTCAGGCCTTTTAATACACTGACTTGTATATTACTCTAATGGGTGGAGTCAGAGCGGAATGCAGTCTGAACATGTTTCCTCCACCAATGTCAGAAAATTTGTGAAAAACAAAGACAGAACTTGTGTTGTTGGGTTGAAATGGCTCTACTGGACATGACTTAATTGAAGAGGAAGAAATATGACTGAAGAAAAAGACATAGCAAAGGATGCAAATAAAAAAAAAGCTTGCAATATCCAAATGCAATATGGAAGAAAACCCAATAGCTCAAATGGAGTAAGATGTGGTTGTTGAACAACCAAACTGATGGACTACACCAAAAAATCACTGCCGGAGTCATTTGTTAAGAAGGGCAGCTATATAAATTGAATGAATGAATGAATGAATGAATGAATGAATGAATGAATGAATATGCCATGTCAAGAAACATGGCTACAAACTATAAAGGTTGGGATTATACCTCATGCTAAATTGAAACTAAAAAAAACAACCACCACATTATTGCTCAGCATGACATTTGAAAGTAGCCAGCAAACAGAGAAAAGAGGGAAAGGGGGAAGCTGTTGACCAACTATGTTAACTAGTATGTAAGCCCATCCTATATCAGGAATTAGAACTTTCCTTCTCACTGGGAAATGAGAGTTCTAGTAAAGGACCCATTTACAATACTATATGCCAGATTTTCTTGTGTATTGCTTTCCTAACACATCTACAGTATCTTCTCCAGGGGGGCACAAAACACTTTGGTTCCTAAAATGGAAACCTCAACAGATGTCTCCATGGTGATGAACATATTATCAGATATAATCATAAAGACAATCTGTCACTTGAGATAAGCTACTTTACCCTTCTAAATGGAAGGGCAGACCCAACAATGTATGTATTGTATATGTAGGGAATGAGACCACCCCCAATCACTTCTTAGACAAAAGTCTTTTAGGCAAATTTATGCTCAGTGGGCAATGAAACTTTTACACAGACTCTTGCAGGGCAATTTCACACCATCAGAATTCATCGCCCCAACCTCTATACCATTTAAAAGCTGACCCATTACAGTATCATCTTTATTTTTGGTGTCCTCCAAATGCTAAGAAGACCAATGTACCTTCCAACTGAACTACAGCAGACAAATACAAAAAATCCACTCAGATCAGGGTCCTCCTCATTCTGAATTATAGCATTCCAGGAGATAAAAACTGATCAGCTACATACAGTACGAAGGAGGACTATTGAACACTTCCATTGTTGAACATTGTTTTGTTCAAGCCATGCATATTAGTATTGTATTGTATTGTATTGTATTGTATTGTATTGTATTGTATTGTATTGTATATATTGTATTGTATGTATTGTAAGTATAGTATAGTATAGTATAGTATAGTATAGTATAGTATAGTATAGTATAATATAGTATAGTATTATATGTACTGTATTGTATTGTATTGTATTGTATGTATTGTATTGTATTGCATTGCATTGCACTATCCTTCTCATCTTTTCTATTACCTTATCCTATTGGTATCTTATGATTATATTATGTTATTGTTTGTATGTATACGAATAGTTTATACACCAGAGACAAATTCCTTGTGTGTCCAAATACACTTAGCCAATAAAGTATTCTATTCTATAGGTAGTCCTCGATGTACAACCATTCATTTAGTGACCGTTCAAAGTTGCAACGGCACTGAAAAAAAGTGATTTACAACCGTTTTTCACACTTACAATCATTGCAGCATCCCCTTGATCATGTGACTGAAATTCAGACGCTTGGCAACTGACTTATATTTATGACAGTTGCAGTATCCTAGGGTCATGTGATCATCTTTTGCAACCTTCTGACAAGCAAAGTCAATGAGGAAACCAAATTCACTTAAAAACTGTGATACTAACAACTGCAGTGATTCACTTAACAATTGTGGCAAGAAAGGTGGTAAAATAAGGCAAAACCCACTTAACAAATGTCTCATTTAACAACAGGAATTTTGGGCTCAATTATGGTCATAAGTTGAACTTCTCTTCTCTTCTCTTCTCTTCTCTTCTCTTCTCTTCTCTTCTCTTCTCTTCTCCTCTCCTCTCCTCTCCTCTCCTCTCCTCTCCTCTCCTCTCCTCTCCTCTCCTCTCTTCTCTTCTCTTCTCTTCTCTTGGAAAAATCAAATAACCCTCAACCCAAGGAAAATGAAGTTAGGAAAAGATATCACAGTTTGTCGTCATTCATCAGATCCAGAGCTGAAAAATATGAAGCAAGTACTCCAATCAGTGGGAGTATGACTGGTTCTAAGGCCCTTCAGAACCTTAGTTCTTCAGATAGAATTTCAACTGAGTGATTTTGGGCACTCAGCAGCTGGGCTATAAATGAATCTGGTAAGCAGCCAAGCAGTGGTGTGAGATCTTGCAGATGTGAGGCTACTTCTGAAACCACGCAAAGACCCCATGCAAAGTACCCTCACTATTTTTTTCTTACTGGAAACAGTGAAACTGTTCCTAGTCAATTTGACACGCTTTAAACATTCAAAGGCTGTCATCTAGTTCTCCCTTTTTTCCCCTCTCCTTTCTCCTGTGTTAGAGAACATAGGTCTTTTCAATTGCCTGTTAGGCTTCTCATCGTTTTTGGAGCGCTTGGGCACACATGGCATCCCTGATCAGTTATCCAATATTGTCTCTGTGGGGCTGCAGAGATATTTTCCTGGTTTTGCACGAAAGGAACAGCTGTGAAAGCAGGTCTGAAGCCGGAGTTTGGGGTAGGCAGTTTACCACTAATGAGAATTCCCATTGCCCCTTGGGTTTCTTTCTGCAGCTGCTATACCACTGCAGCACCATGCCCTTCTCCCAACCAGCCTTTTTAAATTAGGCAGTGCCAGAGCAACACCCCCCTCCCCCCCACTGCATCTTGGATTGTTTTGAAATTGCAGCGGGACAAAAAAATGCAGCACGAAGGGAGGGCAAAGACTGAGTGGGATCTCAACTTGCTGCTCATTTTTGTATTCCCCTACTGATTGGGCAGACTGGCTGCTGGTTGGCTTATCCTAAGCATAGCTCATAAAAACATCTGCTACAATGTCCTACCTGTCAATGACTACTTCGGCTTCAACCACAACAATCCACGAGCACACAACAGATACAAACTTAAAGTGAACCGCTCCAAACTCGATTGCAGAAAATACGACTTCAGCAACAGAGTTGCCAACGCCTGGAATGCACTACCTGACTCTGTGGTTTCATTCCAAAACCTCCACAATTTTAACCTAAGGCTGTCTACTGTTGACCTCACCCCATTCCTAAGAGGTCTGTAAGGAGTGTGCATAAGAGCACCAGCGTGCCTACCATCACTCCCTTAATGTTTCCTCTATTGGTATCTATTTTATGTACTAAATTCATGCTTATACTTATAGATATTACATTGTCAAGATACATTCTTGACAAACAAAAAAATTAATTTAAAAATTAAAAAAAATCCAAAGTTTTTAGCGTTTCCAGGATAAGGCCATTGAGGACAATTGCAAGTAATGTTGAGAAGGACTTTAAGGCTTTGGAGAGCTTTCTTGAGAATCTTCTCCTTCCTTCTTCAAAGGCCCAAACAAACTCCATCGTGCGTCTTGGCTTCTTTTCAACATTCTCAGTTTGAACGAATTCATATCACAGGAGGTTGCAGATGCCCAAACAGCGTTTCCTTTGAATTCTGTTTTTTGAATGAATGATGCTGTCTTTGTTCAGAGAGCAGAGAGATGCTAGAACCAATCATTTCCCATTAGCTGAGAAGCCAAACACAGAGCAAAGGCCAGGCCAAGCAATGTGTCAGCTTTGAAGAAAATATGGCTGGAATTGCTGAGTGGAGGGACTAAATGTAAACAAAGATCCTCTCCCCAATTGCTCGGCAGTGCCCCAAAGCAGCATCTGGATACGTGATTGTTCCAGAAATTGTGATGACATTGGCATTTCAAAGGCTTTCTTACTGGCCGCTTACTCTAAGAGCAATAAAGCAGAGACGTGAGTCTATTAAAAGCTGGGCAGATTAAACTTGAAGCAAAAGGCCCCCAACTATTAATTTCCCTGCTTCTCATCTAACAAACCCCTCCCAACCCACAACCCTCATCTAGCTGTTGGTTCCCAGTGTGATCTCAAGAGAGAATGAGACAGTGGGTAGGGCTGGAATAACAAAATCTATTTCGTGGATGGATTCTTAGAGGAGGGGAAAAAAACCCACCTCTAAAACACCTCTTCTATGTATTCCAGCTTGGTCCACAGCTACAGCTTGGAGGGGAGATAACACATATGCAAGAAGATTAAGAGGAAACCAATTGAGTCATTTTATTTGGACCCTTATCAGCACACAGGATGGAGCTCCCCATCGCCGGGAGGTGGAGAGGCAGAGAAGAAAAAGAGGAGAGAGATAAGGGGGAAGGGGAGGAAGAGAGGTGAAGTTAATTTTTCTACTGCAAGATAAATCTCTGTCCTGCCTTTTCTCAGAGGGGGGAGTTCTGTGTATGGAACTGTTGACAATAAAGAAGAGACTGATTTCTGAGCTTTCATCAGGATGTGAGTCTCATAAGAACAAGTAGGAAAAGTGCTGACTGATGGGCCTGATCTGGGATGCCAGATGGGTCCATCCAGCCCATGAACCTTGAGCTCAGCTCCTCTGAAGGCTCTAGTCAGTGAAGCTAGGAGAAAACCTACATTTCAATAGGTACAGTTTAAATATAATAACTTCCAATTCTCCTGTTCAATCATATTAAAGATTACAATATAAAGGTAAAGATTCCCCTCACACATATGTGCTAGTCATTCCCGACTCTAAGGGGTGGTGCTCATCTCCGTTTCAAAGCCGAAGAGCCAGCGCTGTCCGAAGATGTCTCCATGGTCATGTGGCCGGCATGACTAAATGCCAAGGGCGCACGGAACACTGTTACCTTCCCACCAAAGGTGGTCCCTATTTTTCTACTTGCATTTTTTTTACGTGCTTTCGAACTGCTAGGTTGGCAGAAGTGGGACAAGTAACGGGAGCTCACCCCATTACGCGACACTAGGGATTCGAACCGCTGAACTGCTGACCTTTCGATTGACAAGCTCAGTGTCTTATTCACTGAGCCACCGTGTCCCTTAAAGATTACAATGTACTTATAGATAAATCACGTTTTCAGACCATTCAAGAGACAATACAAAAAAAAAAAAAAGAGGAAGAAAAAAGATCGGAACACATCCTCTTTAGCAGCCAACACCCAGATATGCAGGGATTAACATCAGATAAGCAGACAAACAACACCCTAATCAAGGAACTATCATGGAGAAAACCATACCTCCACCAGCATGGGCAGGGCAAGCAACTGCATATAAACAAGGAACAAACACCACACTCAGTAGCATTGATGATGTTACCTAGTTAGGTAATGAAATGTTTGCAAGCAAACAATTAAATTCAGAGAGCAACAAGGATTCCACAGGGATTACAGTTTGGTACAGGCGGAACTTTAGGAGGGACTGAGGTTATATACCCAATATATAGCTGAGGATGGTAGGAGACATGTTCAATGCTGGTGCATACTGTGCTGAAAAGGGCGGATCTTAGTGGAGTATTTCAAGGGCATCATTCCAACATTAAGGAGCCTGTGTAGCGAAGGGGGCTAATGCCTCCTACTAAAGGCAGCAATTAACACCAGCTGCCTGTAATTTCTGTGAGTTCAATCCTAGCCAGGCTCAAGGTCGACTCAGCTTTCCATCCTTTCTAAGGTGGGTAAATTGAGGACCCAGTTTGTTGGGGGCAATAAGCTGACTTTGTATAAATATACAGAAGTATGAAGGCTATTGCTTAACACATTGTAAACCGCCCTGAGTCTCCGGAGAAGGGCGGCATATAAATCAAATAAAAATTAAAAATTAAAAAAAAATTATTGGGGAAATGACAGCTGCAGAGAGAAGTCCCAATCACTATTTATGATAGTGGCAATAAATGGTTACACAAAGAAAAAAAAATATTTAGGTTTTGTTCTGAGAGGATCCACTTAGCAGGATTGACCTGCTCAGAGGATTTGGGGCTCTGACTCATGGCTGTGACTTTGTTGTCCTATGGCAGTGATGGCTAACCTTTTTGCCATTGCGTGCCAAAAGTGGGGAGAGCGTGGTGGGGTCAGACACATGTGTTCCAACATCCATAATTCTACGAGCCCCAACCCCCCGCCCCCCGTGTTCTCCCCGCTTTTGGCACGCGATGGCAGAGTGGGCCTGGTAGGCCCGTTTTTTGCTCTCCCCAGGCTCCAGAGCCTTTCTAGGAGCCTGGAGAGGGCAAAAACGGCCTTTCCCACACAACCCCAGAGGCCCTCTGGAGGCCAGAAACAATGAATTTCCTGACTTCTGGTGGGCCCAGAAGGCCCAAAAATCAGCTGGCCAGCGCACGCATGCGTGCTGGAGCTGAGCTCGCGTGCCCACCGATATGGCTCCACCTGCCACCTGTGGCACCCATGCCATAGGTTCGCCATCACGGTCCTATGGTCTGACCCAGAAATCTAAAACTATTTAATTTATTAAATGTCTGAGCTGCCCAACTCCAAGTGACTTTGGGAGGCTTCGTAAAGTTAAAAGAACAACAACATATACTGTGAATAAAATGCTATTCGTCCACCTCACCTATCTGCACCAACCACTTTGCATTATTATGGAAGAGCTTTGTGTGTGGTTGTATGTTTGCATGACATATTACATAGAGAAGGTTGAAAGGAAGGGGGAAATTAAGGACACAAATTTGTACACTGAGTGATGAAACATTTAGGCGAGAAATTTAGTAGCATTTCAAAATTCCTGCTTGAAAGATCTGAACTATTTTTGATACCAAGTTGTGGACACAGAGTATTCTGTGGTTCAGCCCAAAGATGCTAACCCCTGCTGATCACTTAAATCCAAAGCATACTTCATTCATATACCCCAAAAGAATTGCCTTCTCTATCTCTGTACAAATTACAATAACAGGACCGGGTTCTTCTAAGCCCAGGTCTTCTGGGTGCATTAATATCTTAGGAATGACTGAATAATCCAATCAATACAAAGGAGTAGCAGAATTAACTGGTTCTCCCCTGAAGTAGAAACTTCAGGGGAGAAAAAGTAAATTCATTCTGGTGTCTCATACAGAAACAAAATGAGCAGCTTCCTTTCAAGTTCCCAATGACTTTTTTTTTGGATGGCACAGTATGGCTGCCTGGTCAAAATGTCATTTGGAAGTTTTAATTCAAGGAAAGAAAATAAGCTGTTGGTAGAGCTTCAGAGCTTTGAATTATTCCTGACCTTGCCTTTGCGAGAACCTCTCAATGTTTTGGGGGCAAAGCTAGTCTCCAGCTGGGAATGGAAAAACGATCAGGTGGAAGATCCAAGGGATGAGTCAAGAGTTGCTATTGAATCTTCTGTAATTGACAGCTCATTTCAGGTAACAATGTTCAGTCAGGGGCAGGGAATGCCCAGCTTGCCTGGCAATTCTCTACAATCTTTTCCCAATGCTGTTGAGTTGGGTGATCTTACGGGACACTGCTGCTTTGTTAATTTTGGATTTGGGAAGAAAATCACTCAATCTTAAATCTCAGAATACTGCAGAATGGCCAGTTCAGCAGCTCCATGTTCCTTCTCTCTTGAATCAAACAAGACGTGATGCTATTCATACATTTATGATGAGACAGTTCCAAGGCAGAATTCAAACTCTTTCATTTGAACTAACAACGTACTACAGGCAATTGACTTACGGCCATAATTGAGCCCAAGATTTCTGTTGTTAAGCAAGACAGTTGTTATGTGAGTTTTGCCTCATTTTACGACCTTGCCACAAGTAAAACATACATGCCAGGGGAAGTTTGGCAAAACCTGGAAAGAACAGTGCCAAAATCAAATGCGGAAATGAATTCATTGCACATGCCCAATATTACACGTGTTCAGAGAGAGATAAAGAAAGAGACGATGATGGATGGAAGCTGAATGAGGAGAGATTTAATCTGGAAATGAGGAGAAATTTTCTGACAGTGAGGACAATCAACCAATGGAACAGCTTGCCTTCAGATGTTGTGACAGCTTCATCACTGGAAGCTTTCAAGAAGAGACTGGACTCCCATCTGTCAGAGATGGTGTAGGGTCTGCTTCAGTGGTGGTTGCCCCTGGTTCGCACTGGTTCTATAGAACCGGTAGTAAAACTGGTGGGAGGCTCCGCCCATTGACCCAATGTCATCAAAATGCTTCTGAGCATGTGCAGAAGCATCTGCACTTGCACAGAAGAGCACGCGCATAGCCCTATTGTGAACTGGTAGTAAAGATAAGCAGAACCCACCCTGGTCTGCTTGGGCAGGGAGTTGGATTAGATGACCTACAAGGTCCCTTCCAATTCTTTTAATCTGTATCTGTATACTGTATAATATACCAAAAAACAAATTACAATCACATTTTAGCTTAGCATGACATACCTAGACAGCTAGTTGGTTTATTAACTGTGTTGAGTTGCCTCAATAACCTATTGTTCCATAAACTCTAGTTATGTTAACCATAAGTAAATCATTGCAGTTGCTAATTTAGTAACACGATTGTTACTAAAGCATGCATCTGAGGTGATGGTACATGAATGTGAACAAATAGAGCAGAGGTGACAAACTGGTGGCCTGTGGGCCAGATGCGTCATGCACAAGCCACACCCACCACAGCTCCGCGAATGGGAAAAACATCGTGACGGCAACATGACTCTGCGAGTTTGACACCCATGAAGTAGAGCATAGGGAACTGCGCTACTACTGGCTCAGCTGTATTTACCGTTCTTTAGTAGCTCTCCAAAGCTTTATCCAGAAGACATCACAGAGCCTTTCTGCTCAAGAGTCTAACTGGTGTCTACAGGAACTGATCACTGGACTTTCTACATGCAAAAGAGATCCCCACCAATAGAGTTTGTGGGAAATAGATTGACAGCACTAATATATCTTCCATGTCAAACAGGATCCTCAACCCATGGTCTGCGGCCTGGTGCATGGCCTGTTGGGAACTAGGCCATGCAAGTGGCAGGCAAGCATGTGAGCATGTGAAGCTGCATTTGTTCAAGCGATGCACATGTGCATGTACATAAAACCATCCCCTCTCTCCCCTCCTGTTATCGCCAGTCTACAGAGCTGGAAAGGTTGTGGACCGCTGATGTAAATATCAGACACAGAAGATCTGGTCCTACTTTGTTTACCTTTATAGTTTAGTTTAGTTTAGTTTATTTGAATTTATATACCGCCCTTCTCCTTGCGGACTCAGGGCGGTGTACAGCCAATTAAGAACAAACATACAAAAGTTAAAATTTCATAAAATAATAATATAAGTGGCCATAAAATTTAAAAACTAACTTCATATTTAAAATACAACTCTAAAATGCTAAAATGTTATAGGAATCAGGCTAGGCCGGCGAGCTGAAAGAGATGGGTTTTTAAAGCCCGCCGAAAGGTTGGGAGGTCAGAGATTGTTCTTAACTCCGGAGGCAGATCATTCCAAAGGGTGGGTGCTGCCACAGAGAAGGCTCTCCCCCTGGGGGTCGCCAGCCGGCATTGTCTGGCTGACGGCACCCTGAGGAGGCCCTCTCTGTGGGAGCGAACTGGCCGGTGGGAGGCAATTGGTGGCAGAAGGCGGTCCCGTAAGTACCCTGGCCCTAAGCCATGGAGCGCTTTAAAGGTGATTACCAACACCTTGAAACGCACCCGAAAGTCCACCGGCAGCCAATGCAGCTCGCGCAGGAGAGGTGTCACGTGGGAGCGTCCCGTCGCTCCCATAATCCCCCGCGCGGCCGCATTCTGCACCAGTTGGAGCCTCCGGGTGCACCCCAAGGGGAGCCCCATGTAGAGAGCATTACAGTAGTCCAGACGGGAAGTGACAAGAGCATGAGTGACCGTGCGTAGGGAGTCCCGATCTAGAAAGGGTCGCAGCTGGTGAATCAGGCGGACCTGATAAAAAGCCCCCCTGGCCACGGCCGTCATATGATCCTCTAAAGACAGCCGCAAGTCCAGGAGGACGCCCAAGTTGCGAACCCTTTCCATGGGGGCCAATGATAGGACTTTAGATCTCCACTCAGTTCCAAAATATCACTTATTTGCTGTCCTGCAGTTCTTTTGAAAATAAAAATCTCATGTGCAATTACATAATGGGAGAATAAATTTATCTACCTGGAAGCAACTGCATAAGTGTACCATTCCCGTCCCTTGCTTATAATATTATAATAGCACACTTATCTTGGTATTTGCATCTTCCTAGGAGTTAGTGAGAAAATATTGGCTCGTTTATTCTCTTACTTACTGGACAGTTTCCCTTCCCACCTAGAAGCATTACCTGAGTAATGTCAGCATGTTCAAAAGAAAAGAGAATCAATATAGTTCACTTTTAAGCAGCAGGACATTCATCCCAGTGTCCCTATCAAGAAAGAAAGCCTATCCAAAGAGTTGCAAATTTGACTACGCAGAAAAGATGGACTTTTAGGAATTCAAGGTCTGGGACAAAATGACTTTTGGGTGTGGCAAGCCATTTAATGTTGGTGATTGTTGTAGTCCAGATGGGATGCTTGCTGTGAGATTCTCAGCCTGCTGGGGAGGTTTTTCTGTTGCTATAGTAACAATGCGGGGATGGATCGGTAGGTGTGTCAGTTCAGTGTAGGTGAATTTACATTCGCTGTTCCCCACTGAAACCATTTTGAATGTTCTCTTCTCATTGTTAGCCTGTTCATTAGTCAAACAAGACGTGATTTAAAAAAACCCATCAAGATGGTTGAAGCTAACAGTAGACCTAAGGTATGCAAAGGGCCCTTTTAAAAGGTTTATTTTGCTCCATGCAAAATACTACGGAGTAGCCAGCCGTTTTGCCTTAAGACCGAAGCAAAGGAAAGAAGGGAAGACTGATGGGAGGTCTGCTGTTCAGTAACAAAATTTGCAAGCAGCTCCCTGGAAAGTCCAGACAAAAACATCAGGACGTATAGACTGAACAATATTTTATTTGCCTATTATGCACTGAAGGCACTGCCTTGAAATATTAATAACATTAATCTGGCTGGATACATTGGCCTGGCTGAAGATGGCTCCCAGTGTGGTACAGTGATATGATCCCCCTATAAACACAAACGTTCAAGTAATTCATTCATGAAGTGGCCAGCAGCCAGAAACTGTGGCTAAGTACCTGCACAGCAAACTAGAAAATTAAGGAAACTGGGAAATCAGGGAAATCAGGGAATTAATGGCTCTTTGTCTCACTGGATTTAAATTAAACATTTTGGAAAAGTGATTTTAGACAGTCACTTATCTGGAATGGTATAAGTTCTCCTGCTTGAGCAGGGGTTGGACTACAAGACCTCCAAGGTCCCTTCCAGCTCTGTTATTCTATTCTATTCTATTCTATTCTATTCTATTCTATTCTATTCTATTCTATTCTATTCTATTCTATTCTATTCTATTCTATTCTATTCTTCTCTTTTCCACTCTACTCTATTCTACTCTACGCTACGCTACTCTACTCTATATAATATTTTCATTACTTGTAAAAAAAACCCAACCCAGTATGGATCTTCAGTATCTTGAAAGTAGTTGGAATATTCAGAATTAGGAGAATATGTCATGAACATTTTTGCATTAAGGATGCTGAGATGAGGCATACCCATTCACCAAAGGGCTGCCCTAGCAAGTGAAGCCTGCCATAAAACACAGATGGAAAAAGAAAGGAACCTGGTACAAATACTTCTCGCCACTCTAAGCTTTAACTTTCCTCTTTTTTTATATATTGAATATCCTTTCAAATAAAGCCAGGACACGGTTACTTTCCACGTTTATTTTCTAAGAGGGTCAGTGGGGACCATAAAGTCAGAAGCTGGCAACTGGTTTTGCAGCATGCCCATTCCCCATTACATTTTTTAAAAGATTTTTCTTTTCAATGATCTGGAACAGTTAGCCTAACAGGCAGCAAGGGAAATATCTTCAGTTGCACCGGTATCCACTTGGTGAATCTAAGAAGGTCACTGCATGAAAATGATTTTGTGCTGGGAAAATGGAAAACCACATAATCAAGTAGACCATAGAAAGCAAAGGAAAGGTTCATCCCCATGAGAGAAAAAGATAGCCTCTCTTTCTCCCTCTTCCTCTCTCTCTCTCTCTCTCTCTCTCCCCCTCCCTCTCCTCTCTCTTCCGCTCTCCCTCCCTCTCCTCTCTCTCTACCCCCTCTCTCCCTCCCTCCTTCTCCTCCTTTCCCTCTCTTCTCTCTCTCTCCCTCCCTCCCTCTTCTCCCTCTCTCTCCCCTCCCTCTTCTCCCTCTGTTTCCTCTCTCCTCTCTCCCTCCCCTCTCTCCCACCCTCCCTCCCTCCCCTCTCTCTCTCCCTCTTTCTCCCTCCCTCTCTCCGCTCTCTCTCCCCCTCCCTCTCCTCTTTCTCCTCTTTCCCTCCCTCTCCCCCTCTCCCTCCATCCCTCTCCTCTTCCCTCTACCCCCTCTCCCACCCTCCCTCCCTCTCCTCTCCCTCTCCTCTCTCTCTCCCTCCCCTTCCCCCTCCCCCTCTCTCTCCCTCCCTCTCCTCTCTCCTTCCCTCCCTCTCCTCTCCCTCTCCTGTCTCTCTCTCTGTCTCTCTCTCTGTCTCTCTCTCTCTCTCTGTGTGTGTGTGTGTGTGTGTGTGTGTGTGTGTTTGTGGGCATACTATGTCTGTTGTTTAGGACTTGCCAGACAGTGACAGGACAGGAGTGCAGACACTTTACCGATTAGCATGATTGTATAAGGACAAGGAGAGGTGACTATTCCAGTAACAACTGATGCATCCTGGGAAATAAACCTGATTAATCAAAAACCTGGGAGCAAGTGTGTCATTAATTAGTACATCAGCTTTAAGGTGTCTTCTATTTTCTCCATTGTTACTCCCCCCTTGCTGACAAACACGCCCTGGAGGAGAGCGGCAAGGAGCGGAAAGCAGTTGGCTTGACTCTTTCTCAACCCAAAATTCTTCTGATTGGCCCAATGGTATAGAAACAACATGCTGAGAGACTGTATCGGCACAGGAACTTGCTATACTCCCATTAGCACGAAACCAGCAATGCAGGAGAAAACAGGTACAATGTGTGATGGGGATTTGGGAAACAAATATGGATGTCCTGTGGCTTGTCGAGGTTACATGTACAGAATTAACAACTCCCCTAAATGCAGAAGAATCCTCCAGGTAGCAATCTCCAGGTAAGTTATATGTATCAACAGGGTTTCTACATTGCTTGGAAAGTATGTAAACATTTCTAAAGATGGAATCTGAGAATGGATCTATTAAAATCCACCAATGTAATCCACCCTTCTCTTCATTAAAGGGAAAAAAAAACGGGTTCTTTTCATAGGTAGACTGTTCCAAAAATTAGAGCAGGGATCCCCAACCTGTGGGCCATAGCCTAGGGTGTGCACCAGGGGTGGTATTCACTTACCTTCGCTACCGGTTCGCATATGTGAGCCACCTCTGCACATGCGCAGAGCCTGATGTCTGGGCAGGTGGGTGGAGCCTCCCGCAGCCGCCGCTACCAGTTCGCCCAAACTGGATAGAACCGGCTGAATACCATCACTGGTGTGCACACGTACACAGCCACACTCGTGCTCGCCTGCCACTCACACAAATGAAATGCATGCATGTGTGTGCCTGTGTGTGTCATGGTTCTACTTACCTTTGCTACCGGTTTGCAACAGGAGCACTTGTGTGTGTGCTTGCACGTCTGTGCATGTGCAGATCATCCATAATGATGTCCGGGTAGGTGGGTGGAGCGTCCCGCCACTTTTACTACCGGTTCACAAGCACCGGACCAAACCAGGAGCAACCCACCACTGGTGTGTGTATTTGTGCGTGTGCCCCCACACAAAGCCATCTCCCCCCACCCTCCCCCCCTGTGTTGGGCTGCCAACTCAGAAAGGTTGGGAACGCTGGGTTAGAGGATTACATAGGCTCTTCAGACCAAAAGTGCCCTTGGTTCCATACAGGTTCCCTTTCCTTTTTTCCCCCCTAAAAGTACAGCTTGCTCTGTAATTTGGCAGCAGTTACTCTGCTCACTTGGAAGGAATCATAAGATACGAACAAGGTAATCCACCATTTCATTGACTCTCATGATAGCTGCCCTTGAGGGCTGGTGTTCCTGTGTTTATTCAATTCCCTCAAATGCAACAGGGTGACTCCTTTTCTTGAGGCATTTTATTAGGGGAAAGAGACAATATGCAGAAAGCAGCACTCCCTTGGCAGAAATGAATAGGTAAGAGCTTGATGGCAGCCCACAATGAGCTCTCCTATCTTCTAATATGTTTCCCTCCCTGTCCACTTTGTATAAGAGGGGCAGTGTTTCAAATGGATCCAGGTTGTTCAAATTTAGTTCCCTTCTCTGACTTCAACCAACACTGACGGGTGAATTGGTTCAGTCCCTCTCTATCCTGTCAATCTATTTCCAAATGTGCAGCAGAAGATGATAGCAAATTTTATCTTGAGATCCTTGAAGAAAAGAGCAGAATATAAAAGCAGTCCATATGTAAGCAATTGCTTGCTACAGGTAATAACTGAGAAAAGTACGGTGCTGAAGCTTTTTAGGATATGTGGTAATTGTTTTTACCCATTAAGGAAAAGGAAAAACAGGATGAGTGATTCAGGAAAAAAACACAACAACTTTCCTAAGTGTCGTTATATTAGTGACCCTTTGGCTTTTCGTTTTTTTGAATGCTGAGACAGCGAAACTGAAAATATAGGAATGAAAACAGACTAAGGTCTCCCATCCCATTACAAGTGTTTTATTGATAGAGCAAAGCTCAGCACATTACCATTCGCAACAGCATGAATCGGTCATAACATACTGAGTTTGGCTATATCAATAAGCACTTAGTCTGTTTTCATTCCTATACAAATTCATGCTGTTACGAATGGTCGCTCTGCTTATTTTTGTACATTTATGCTTTCAAGACACTGTCACTGATTGTATTTGGGCCATTTTAATACCATTTGTCCCCACTGCTACAGTCCTGATGGAGAATGCATGGCCTACCAGCCAGAGAGGGCCCGGGAATATATTTTATTTATCAAATTTACACCTGAACTCTGTGGCTTGAGTAGGATAAGATGGCTAGAGGAAGGAACAGCTCAACTTCAGATATTAATGATCACAAGGCTGGAAAGACTAATGGGAGGATAACACTTCAGCCTGCCTCCCTTACAATCCCAACCACTACAGAAGAAATGGTGGGATAGCCTTAAAGCTATCATAGGTTCATATAACATACTTAACATAACATAATTGAGTTAACATAGCTAGAATTTATGGAACAATAAGCTATTGAGGTAATTCAACACAGTTAATAAACCAATGAGCTGTCTAAGTATGTCATGCTAAGCTAAAATGTGATTGTAATTTGTGTTTCAGTATATCATACAGATACAGATTAACAGAGTTGGAAGGGACCTTGTAGGCAAGGGTGGGCTGCTGGGGGTTTGCAGGGGTTCGAGAGAACCTCTAGCTAAGATCCTGTGTAGTTCGGAGAACCCCCAAATCCCACTCCTGGCTGGCCCTGCCCACCCCACCCTACCCCTCCCAGGAGTCCCCATGCAGCCAGTTTTGGAGGCAGGGAAGTGCAGGGAAGTTCAGCAAGGAAGTTCAGCAAGGGCTCCAGAGGGGCTCAGGAGCCTGCAGAGGCCATTTTCGCCCTCCTGGAGGCTCAAGCAAAGCCTCCAGAGCTCAGGGAGGGCAAAAACGCCACCCCCCCCGTCATGATGCAGGAGGCTGACATGGCCACGCCCACCATGGCCACACCCACCCAGCAACCAGGCAGAGAACCCCTTGTTAAAATTTTTGAAGCCCACCCCTGCTTGTAGGTCATCTAGTCCGACCCCCCGTCCAAGCAGACCCTACACCATTTCTGACAGATCCAGTCTCTTCTTGAAAGCTTCCAGTGATGAAGCTCCCACAACTTCTGAAGGCCAGCTGTTCCATTGGTTGATTGTCCTCACTGTCAGAAAATTTCTCCTTATTTCCAGGTTGAATCTTTCCTTGTTCTGTTTCCACCCATCATAGTCTCTCTCTTCATCTCTCTCTGAACACGCGGAATATTGGGCATGTGCAATGAATTCATTACTGCATTTGATTTTGGCACTGTTCTTTACAGGTTTTGCCAGACTTCCCCTGGCATCAGTGGTGGGTTGCCCTCGGTTCGGACCAGTTCTATAGAACCGGTAGTAAAGCCGGTGGGAGGCTCCGCCCACCGACCCTGACATCATGAGAAGCGATCTGCGCATGCGCAAAAGTAAGGAGCGTGTGAGCAAAGCTCACGCGCGCGCGCAATCCCATTGCAAACTGATAGTAAATGTAAGTAAAACCCAACCCTGCCTGCCATGTATTCTGCCCATCTAAACTCAGTGTGACTCTTGATACCTGCTTTAACTTACTTATTTAAGACACACATACTGCTGTACACACAAACACATTCAGGTTTGCCAATTAAAGACAATGTTTTAAGCATTTTATGTAATGGATTCTATAAATAAATATTTTGAACTGCAATAAGATTATTAATTTTTCCTATAACAGGCCAGCAGGTCTTCTACTTGGAAACACTGCTTAAAGTCACAGCAAAGCAACACTATGAGAAAAGTATATTACCAAGTAAAAGGAACTATTTTGCTGAAGCATCTGTAACTGAGTTCTGTATTATAATCTGAACTGTGGGTTTTAGTTTAAACACTTTCAGTACTCTGCCAGGGATGATGATAACATATATAAATGGTTGAACTATTTTTATGAACGTTATTTCAGTATCTGCAATACCACTTTAATCCAACCTTATGTTGCTGTAGAGAAAATTCTGGTAGTGGATAGAACCTGGAGGAAGGAAGTTTAGTTAGATATGATATACTCAATGCCAGAAATAAACTAATCCTAGGTAGATATTTGTACCTTTGGAGATTTCAGAGGAAGCAAAACCAGTGTTATAAGAGAAAAGAAGTATTCTGTTCTCTGAAGTATTGAAATGAATCTGATATTTGAAACATTGTCTGTTTCAAGCTCAGTTCCTGGTAATTTTTTGATAAATTATAGAAATGGATTGCTATGATCGTCTTCTAAGACTTTTTTTTTTTTAACCTAAAGCACTTTTACTCTTTTTTTTTTTACTGCAAGCATGGGATTTCCTGGTGGCCTTCCATGCAAGTACTAGATAAATCAAATACTGCTTAGCCTTTTCAAGACCTGCCAAAGTTTGCTATGTTGTTTTATGCTATATATTTCCATTCTGATCAGGAAGGTTCTTTAAAATGACAAATTTTTAATTTGCCAGGCAAATCTGATTGCATTCTTTGATAAAGTGACTAAATTATTGGATCAGCGAAATGCTGTGGACATAATTTACTTGGACTTCAGTAAAGGATTTGATAAAGTAGACACAACCTACTACTTGATAAGATAGAAAAAGGCAGATTAGACAACATCACCACGAGATGAATTTGTAACTAGCTGACAAACCACTCAACATGTAGTCCTTAATGGTATTACACATGGAGGAAAGTGTGCAGCAGGGTACCTCAAGGTTCTGCCTTAGGCCCAATGTTTTCAATGTCTTCATAAACAATTTAAATGAGGGGATAGAAGAGGAACTCATCAAATTTGTAGATGACACCAATCTAGTTGGAATAGCCAACACTCCAGAAGATAGGCTCAATCCAGAAGGATCTTGACAGACTACAACACTGAGCCTTATGTAACAAAATGCAATTCAATGGCAAGAAAAGTAAGGTTTTACATATAGGCAAGAAAACCCGAATGCACAGGTACATAAAAGTTAGCTTGACAGCAATAACTGTGAGAGGTATCTAAGAGTCCAAGTGGACACTTAAATAGAGCGAGCAGTGTGATGCAGCTGTCAGAAAAGCCAAGGCTGCATCAACAGAGGAATAGTATCAAGATCACATGAAGTATTAGTACCACTATATATTGCTTTAGTAAGACCACACTTTGAATACTGCATCCAATTTTGGTTACCACGATGCAAAAAAGATATTGAGGCTCTAGGAAAAAGTGCATAGATAACAAAGAAGAGCAACAAAGATGATTAGAGGCCTGGAGGCTAAAACATATGATGAACGGTACCTCTAACTAATCTAATGAAAAGAAGGATTGGGTGACATGATAACTGGTTTATTTGTTTGAACACATTATGCTATATGAGCATAGTAACTGAATTTTATTAATTTTAATCAGGATGTCATGTTAATCCATTTACAAGCTGGAGACTGTGAGTTCACATCTCACATGAGCCATGAAAGCCAGCTGAATGACTTTGGGCCAGTTAGTTTCTCTTAACTCAACCTATCTCAAAGAGTTGTTATGGGGAAAATAGGAGAAGGAAAATATTTGCTGCCCTGAGTGGCCTGTAAAAATAATAAAGGAGTGATACAAATAAATAAAAAAATAAATAAATCCAGAAAAATGGGTAATATAATTTTTTTTTTAAAAAAATTAGATTTATATGCTGCCCTTCTCTGAAGACTCAGGGTGGCTTACAATGCGTTAAGCAATAGCCTTCATACTTTTGTATATTTTATACAAAGTCAGCTTATTGCTCCCACAAACTGGGTCCTCAATTTACCTACCTTAGAAAGGTTGGAAGGCTGAGTCAACCTTGAGCCTGGGGAGATTTGAGCTGGTCTAATTGCAGACAGCTGGATGTTAATAATAGGCTTTAGTCTGCTTTTAGCCTGTTGAGCTATCCAGGCTCTGTTTGAGCCTGGATAGTGAGCAGAAATCCCCTGTAGAGAACCACATTTCTATATTTGGCCCAATTTTAATCTGTATAAAAGAAAAATACCTTGAATCCAAATCTATTCTTATGGTTATGGATTTAGGCCTCACATTAGTGCTACTATACCAATCATCTCAATAGAATTGATCGAAAACATATATATTTGCAATAAGGCAAAGTAGAATATAAGGCCACAGGCTTAGGTTCCTGATTCTTGTTGTTCAGAATTAGCGCTTAAGCTAGGCATTCAGCAAGTCTATTTTGCTATTAAAGTACTCCGCTGAGTTGAGGCCTCTGTTGCAGTATCAGCTCCATCTGGAATTCTCCCAAGTTCTATTAGGGAAAAGCAAAGATTTTGCTATTGGCAATGATCAGCTAGAGTGCTAGACTGTCCTGTTCTTATTTGATGAACACATATTTTGAAATTAAATTCTGGCACAGTTGGTTATAATTCTATTTTTATTTTTAGCAAATAGACCCATGAAGCCATCAGCTCAGGAGCTTAGTTCATAAGTACTAGCACAACATTCCAGAATTGTTGCTATTGTAGTCCTACTATGCATAAACATGTGTTCATACATGTATGCTCCTTCTAACTCTTTGGAGCTCAGGAGATTCCTTGCCTACTTGCTTTCCACCACAAAAAATTATTTCCCTGTTCCTGAAGCTATCTTCACAGGAACCTAGTTCCCTAGGGATTTGACTCTCAGGAATCTATGGGAGCTGGCCATAAGCTGGAAATAGCCATATAACCTTTCACTGGATGCTGATTCAACTTTCCAGAGGGTGCGTACCTTATGAGAAAAGAGCACAAAGCTAAAAGAGATTCACATCAAAGCCAAGCTTCAGAAGATCTGAGGGAGAAAAAGATAAGGAAGAAGCTGAATACAATGAACTTATTTGTTAGGAACAGCTTAGCCTTAGAAGGATCCTACTGTTAATATGTTATGTAGAGTATCTGGTTTTATTTTTAGAAAAACAGGGAAATAATGCAATTTGTAGGCATAAAAGATTTGTGTAGAACTGTGTATAGTAAATACTGATCATCATGATGAGTGTAGCAAATAGATAATGGGATGGATTGGGCAGTGTCGTGAAGATCTATTCCACTTTTGTAGCATTACAGAATCAGAAGAGATGAGTAAATTCTCATATTTCTTTTATTTTGTCTGCAATAAGTCGGATACCTTCACACGAAGCATATTTTTTGATGAACACAATGATGCTTATTCACGCTCATTATTACTCAGTGACTAGTTGGTGTGAAATAGCCATCCTAAATTTAAGCATTGCAAATAAGAGTTTTCATGTCACCTCACTTAACTCACAATCTTTTTTCATGGTGGCAGCTCACATATTCATTGCAAACAATATCAGCTTAATTCTAAAGGCCTTTGCATAGACATAAGTCTCACTGAAGTTGTCTAGCACTACAGCCTATGCACAGCAACTCACCCATGCAAATTGCATTATCTACTTTGTTCTAGATTGCCCAACATTGTTGTAGCCAGTTCTACAGCAGCAATTCTCCCCCCCCCCAATGTTCCCAATCTCTTTTATTTAAATTTTCATTAGTATTCATTCAACAAATGTTTTGTGGGTGAGCATCTCATGTATTATTTTATATGACTGAGGAGAATGCAAACTGACCATAAACTTTAAAAGCCTTGAAATGGGCTGCATTTGTAAAGTATTTACATGTATGAAAACTAGAAATAATATGCCAAATCTGCGCCTTCGCTTGAATGTCACTAAATGTACAGCTGATATTCTGCCTTAAAGGAAAACCAACTTCTTCTCAAATACAAGTAGTCCTTGACTTATGATCACAATGGAGCCCAAAATTTATGTTGCTAAGTGAAACGTTTGTTAAGTGAGTTTTGCTCCTTTTTTGCAACCTTTCTTGCCACATTTGTTAAGTGAATCACTGCAGTTGTTAACTTAGTAACATGGTTGTTAAGTGAATCTGGCTTCCCCATTGACTTTGCTTGTCAGAAAATCACAAAAAGTGATCAAATGACCTGGGGATACTGCAACCGTCATATATATGAACCAATTGCTGAACATCTGAATTTTGGTCACATGATCGTAGGGATGCTGCAGTGATGTGTGGAAAACAGTCATAAGTCACTTTTTTCAGTGCCATTGTAACTTTGAACAGTCACTAAATGGACTGTTGTAAGTTGAGGACTACCTGTACTAAAATGACACCACTCCTTAAAAACAACCTAATCCTAATTCCCACTATATAGGGCTTTAGTCAGACCCCATTTGGAATATTGTGTCCAGTTCTGGAGACCTCATTTAAAAAAAAGATATTGATAAGATTGAGTGAGTCCAGAGACAGGCAACAAAAATGGTGCAACGTCAGAGAGAGTATTCAGTAGGTTCTGACCAGTTCTGGAGAACCAGTAGTGGAAATTTTGAGTTCAGAGAACCGGTAAATACCACCTCTGACTGGCCCCGACCCCATCTATTCTCTGCCTCCCAAATCCCAGATGATCGGGAGGAAATGGGGATTTTGCAATAACCTTCCCTTGGAGTGGGGAGGGAATGGGGATTTTATAGTATCCTTACCCTGGAGTGGGGAGGAAATGGGGATTGTGCAGTAACCTTCCCCTGGAGTGGGGAGGAAATGGGGATTTTGCAGTAACCTTCCTCTTGAGTGGGGAGGAAATGGGGCTTTTGCAGTAACCTTTCCCTGGAGTGGGAAGGGAATGGGGACTTTACAGTATCCTTCCCCTGCCACGTCCACCAAGCCACGCCCACAGAACCGGGAGTAAAAATTTTTGAATCCCACCACTGTGCAAAGTCTGAGGGATAAAATGTATCAGGAGAGATTGGAGGAACTGAATATGTACATCTTGGAGGACAGAAGGGAAAGGGGTGACGTGATTGAAACCTTTCAATATATTAAGGGTGTGAATAAGGTTCTAAAAGGCAATATTTTCAATATTAAGCAAAAATCAAGAACGGGGGGGGGCATAACCTCAGATCGACAGGAGGGAAGTTCGAAAGTAATGTTGGAAAGTATAACTTCACAGAAAGAAGAATGGAAGCTTGGAACCAACTTCTGGTGGAGGTACCGTAGTAGAATTAAAGGTACTGAATTTAAATATGTTTGGGATAAACACATATCCATCATTCAATAAAATTAAAAAATAAAACAAGAATAAAAAATAAAAATAGTTAAAAAAATAATAAATGCCTAAATTGAAAAGAAAACAAATTAAAAAAAAAAAAACCCTCAAAGGGCAGACTCGACAGATCACAAGGTCTTTTTCTGTCATCAGTTTATTATGTTTCTAACCTCAGAGTCTTATCCCACAGCTGCCAAAAACAATAGAAGAAACCCACTGCAAAGAACACCAAGACCCATTTTTCTTAACCTGGGATGGTGCTAAATAACTATTTACAGGTGAGCCTTTGATTTTTCTACAATGAGAGGATAAAACCATTCAGCAGACTCTGCTTCTAATTACCTTCTTTCCATTATGAAAGGAAAATGGTGATTGGGTGTCCAGACAACAGGCAACTAGAATGTATTAATGCCTCCCTACACAGCCACTACAGAAATAAACAAATTAAGTAGAAGCTTAATTTGGTGGGGAGAAATAGTCGTGATTTCACAAAATGCTTAGGAGAAAGCTGGCCCGCCCGCAATTTTGTCTTTCCCCAAGACAGCTTCATTGAGTACCTGATCTATGAGCCCTTCTCTTATAGGCTTCTTGCTGAAAAGCCGAAATGCAGGAGAATCCCTTCTGTCCTAACGTGACTTTGAGGCCAGATCAGACATTAGGACTCATGTTGCAGCAGCTGTGGTACAACGTGTGCATCGTGTGCTTCACAAGGGAGGTTAAGGATTTAACCTGCGCTGCACAACAGGGACTCAACTGCTCTAAGGTTCAATGGGGGAAGTTTAGAAAGATGCAAATAAAACAGAAGGATGAGGCTTGAAATGCACTGCTGTTTATTGCAGGACCTCTGTTTCTCACTTGTTTCTAACTACCAGTGCAGGTTTAATAACAAGAGGCAGTACAGGATTTAGGTATATGACACTTGCAAATTAACAGAGTAACAGAGTTGGAAGGGACCTTAAAAGTCATCTAGTCCAACCCCCCACTCAAGCAGGAGACCCTACACTATTTCTGACAAATGGCAGTCCAATCTTTTCTCAAAAGTGTCAAGTGATGAAGCTCCCACAACTTCCGAAGGCAAGCTGTTCCACTGGTTGATTGTTCTCACTGTCAGAAAGTTCCTCCCCATTTCTAGGTTGAATCTCTCCTTGGTCAGTTTCCATCTGTTATTCCTTGCCTGGCCTTCAGGTGCCTTGGAAAATAGCTTGACCCCCTTCTCTCTGCGGCAGCCCCTCAAATATTGGAACACTGCTATTATGTCTCCCCTGGTCCTTCTCTTCACTAGACTAGCCACACTTAGTTCCTGTAACATTCTTCATACGTTTTAGTTTCTAGTCCCCTAATCATCCTGGTTGTTCTCCTCTGCACTTTTTCTAGAGTCTCAACATCTTTTTTATAGTGTGGTGACCAAAACTGGATCCGGTATTCTAGGTGTGTTCTTACTAGGGCTTTTTAGAGTGGTATTAGTATCTCACTTGATCTTGATCGTCTCCCTCTGTTAATGCAATTTAGGATTTCAGGTATCCAGTCACAAACAGGAACAGTGGGCTATTGGAACTGGGCGGAGGGAAACAGATGCCTGTGGAGCAGACTTCCCCAAATGCTTCTCAAAGACTTCAGAAAGATGGAAGGAGATAAGCAAATGACTGTCCTCTATCACCTGAACCTCAAGTACATGCTGAATGCAATTGGAAAGATCTATCTTCTTTGGCACCTTCCTTTCTTATCTTGGAGGCACTTGATTCATAAAGAAGCTTCACATCTTGCACTGTCTAAAATGCTGTCTATGACAGGGGGAACGTTTGAGGCTGTGATGCTGGTACTTACAGAGTCAGTTTCTATTAACAGACTGTTCTCCCTCATTTCTAAGAGTAGATTTGACCCTCAACCTGGTTCTAGGAACCAGTGTACTGCTATTCTGTAATTCTATAATAACATCAATTAACCCTACTTTTACCCTAGAAATCACAATAAATAAAGATGCCAACACCAGTGGTGGGATTCAGCCGGTGTAAAAACTGTTTTGCTGAGTGTACGCTCCAAACACGCGGTCTGCGCAAGTGCAGTGTGTTTAAAAACAGCTGTAAAACTTACCTTCTGCTGCAGCCCTGATGAGTAAACAAGCTGAGGTGTGGCAATTCGCTCTGCCGCGCTTATCAGTTGAGCTTCAAACAAAGGAACTATAGGTGGGTATAGCGCAGGGACGGGCGGTCCCAGCTGATCGTTGGAGTGAACCAGTTCACTCTCAGCTGATTGTCGGAGTTACCGGTTCGCCTGAACCGGTCCGAACCGGCTGAATCCCAACCCTGGCCAACACGCTGAGTCCAGCTGTTGCTTTTAAATATTGGGTACCTGATGTGTATGACTTGGGTGAGCCCACAGGTGGATGTACTTGTCTCAGAAATATACCCATCAGGTTTTGTGTCAGCTGTGACTCTACGACGGGAAAGGGTGAGATGATTATTTTTATCTGTGAATTGTTGAGGGGAGTCAGGGCTCTGCTCTTCTGATAATTGGATATGAGACCCTTTGGTTGAAGCTGGGCCTTTGGGAACAGTTGGAATTCAGGTGTTGTGTAACATACCCTGCTGCCCAGCAGCCTCTCTGCTTGAGCTGCTGGATTCTGTTGCTGGGTTGGTAGTAAAGCCCAAAAGTCTAGTGGTGATTTTAACCTGCCTTCTGGGCACGTTCAGATCTGGGCAACTCAGAAATTTGTGGCCTCTGTGGCAACTCTGGACCTGCCCAAAGTAATAGAGTGCCTGACACATACAAGGGATTGCACATTAGATCTGTCTGTTGTTTTGAGGCTGTTGCAACATGACCTGGCTTTGAAGGATATAGCATAGAATAAGAAAGATGATCTTGATGAGGATATGAAGGAACCATTACCCAGGTAAAAAGGGTTGAACTTGAAGCATTTTAAGTCCAGGACAAGGAGATACCACTCAAAAGTGGCTCAGGCAGGTATGTTCCTTAATCATTAAGAAGGAGTAAGAGACACAACATAATCAGACTTATAAGATTCTGCTATTAAAGCCAATTTCAGTATAAGTAGTTTTAGCCTTCCCGTGGAAATGATTTCATGTTCTGCTCTACCTAGTGGGGTTGGCAATCTTGAATGGGATTACACCTCCCCATTCAAGGCTAATGCATAAACTTTGGGGGCCTCCAGAATTTGAGCATGTGGCAGCTGTGGGCAGGAGGATTTTTGTGCAGGTTCCTATCTTGTCACAATGGGGGCCACAATAAGCAATGAGATCCAACATATATGAAGTAAGATGATCAGTCCTTGTACTTTTGCATTCATTGTATTGACTAATAATGACTCTCACATTTTACCTAATCTTATCGGAGAAATGGGGGACAGAAGCTGGCTCTGCTGTATCATTGTACTTTGGCTTCTTGATTTTCAGTAGTCCCACCAACAGGGCATCTGCAAAATTCCAGATGACCACTTGATGTCAGTGGAGAATTAGATCTTTCTAAATACCCCAGATGTTAGGATATTCCTTTGTTTGCTATAATAAATAAAAGTTTTGTGATTGTTTCTTCAGTTGTTTTCTTTGTCACTCACACATTACTTGCTTCACCCTGGGATTATGTTTGCAGTGGCACAAACATGTCACAAAATCAACAAGAGAGCTGCTTGAAACTCTTTGGAGCCATCAGACTAATAGAGAATCCACTGGACCAGCTCCTTTCATCTCATTGTTGTGGCAAATGTAATACAGTCTTGCTGAATGTCTGGTGGGGTCTTGCTGATTTACAGCCTGTGGTTTGTGAAGTGGTGAACCCCTCAAGAGAAGGCTTGAATTGCTTCAGTTTTTGCCCTCCCTGATGTAACCACTTCAAAAAACTTAACCTGGAGGTGATGGGAGACAAATGGTTCCTTAGCTGAAACTAAGTTAGTACAGCTACCATCTGAGGAATTCACACCTTTAAAAATGACTGCCTGAATTAGCTCTGATAATTCTCCTGAAGTGAAAAATGGATAAACAGGACAAACAACCAGGCAATTTCAAAAGGAGATAATACTTCAAATGTGCAATAACATCCCCATGGGGTGAAAAGTTTTGAAAGCAGCTCCTGAGTCTAGAATTGTAATGAAAATAATATAGCTCTTTCCAGCCTTTCTTAATTTCCTAATTACAATATATATATATTATATTATTATGTAATCCATGTACAGGTCTTTCTATTATATATGTATATATATGTGTGTGTGTGTGTGTGTGTGTGTGTGTGTGTGTGTATAAAAGTGAAATACCACTTATGCATCATCTCAAAATCTCCAGAACCATAAAGCCTACAAACTTGAAATTTGTCATGTATGTTCCTCTTGGCTTCTCAAAAAATCTAAGAAAGATTTTTTGAAATGACCATCAGAGCATTAATATTTCCTATATTATGATTAACATGCTCTGATACTAAGGAGTTCTACTCCCCACCTCTTAATAAATCTGTTCCAAATGCAAAACACAAGCAGAGGAGAGGAGTTTCAGTTTCAGTTTTACTTTCACAGCAGCAAGCAGGGGATACGATAGGGGAGGCTTCGGTGGGACAAAGCTGAGGGAGAGAAAGGGAGAGGATTAATTTTCAAGCTTTAAATGTCAATTTATCAAGCCCCGTCACATAGTTTTGTAGTGAAGTACAGGTATCCAGCTTGTGTGTGTGTGTGTGTGTGTGTGTGTGTGTGTGTATAAATGGAAATGGGCTGGTCACATAGTAAGAAGAATTGATGGCAACTGATGAACCAAGGCAGTTATAGAATGGATCCCACTTGATAAAAAGCATCCATGAAAGAAACCTAAAACAAGATTGATGACATCAGCAAGTATTGTAGGCCCAACTGGCAAAAGAAAGCTCAGGACCATACAGGCTGGAAACATGCAGAAGAGGCTTTTATCCTGCAGTGGGTAGACAATGGCTTAAAATTATGATGATGATGTTAATTAAAATTTCACTCAACTCCAAAATGACTTTGGAATACTTCATAAATTAAAAAAAATCATCAATATTATATAAAGACAACCATCATCCAAGGGACAACATAACTGAGTCCGTAAGGAGAAGGGCGGTATATAAATAAATAAATAAATAAATAAATAAATAAATAAATAAATAAATAAATAACTAACATCCAATCTGGTTGCCTTCAACATAAAGGAGCTGGCCTTGGGCCTAACCCAAGGTGAGGTGGGAGGGACAACAGGTTTTTAAAGATTGCTTGAAGATGTGGAAATATGATCACATTTCAATGTGATCTGGAATACCTTTGGCATCAGACCAGAGTGTTCAGACTGGAATGTCATATCCAAGAGAACTTTCTGTATACCATATTACTTTCAGATTCATTAATCTCCCACCATAAATGGAGAGGCTTCTGATACCTCTTTCACCTACCAAGGTATAAACATATAGTATGTGATGAACATCAACAACACATATTGCTTAGTATCTGTTAGTATACCCTAACCCTTAGTATACCCTAACCCTTAGTGTCTGTCTGTCTGTCTGTCTGTCTGTCTGTCTATCTATCCATACATATATCATCTATCATCAATCTGAATTCTGCCTTTATTATTTTTATAAATAACTCAAGACAGCAAACATATATAACATACATATCCAAGACACCTTCCTCCTTTTATTTTCTCCACAACAACAGCCCTGTGAGGTGGGTTTAGTTGAGAGAGAATGACACATTACAGGTTATTCATTGCATGCATAGATACCTGGTGTGAATTTATTCAACTGTCATCCAAGGTCTATTGTCTCCATTGCAGCAACATGCCACAACCACTATGCTTAAAACTGAACTCCAATCATGGTTTATTTTAAACAAAGAGAAACAGACTTATAGGAGCTTTGACTTCATACTTGAGAAGATGAACACAGATTGTTTGGAAATGAAATAGGATATGAAATTATTAGAATGCAATTAAAATAAAGTCTGAGAGCTTTAAAATCACTGGCAGGCCCTACATCTCATCCTTGTTATAACAACAATTGGATTTTGGAGAGTTGGAAAGTGTAATTACTTATATGAAATACGATTATTATTGCCTCTCCAATAGGATATGAGAGGGCAATAGGAGAACTGAAGTAGGACTGAAGCATCAATAGATTCAACTGTCTTGAACAATAACTGGAGGTATTGAGGAATATCCTTTCACTGCAAAAATAATCCTATTCTACAAATCAGTCTCTGACTTGTAAATCACAATCTCTTATTTTGGGGAATGGACTAAAACCCAGGAAGAAAGAAAATCTTTTAAAAAAAACTTAGAGTAAGCAATAGGCCTGAATGCCTGCTCCAAATAAACGTCCTTCCCATATCTGTAGAAACTTATCTCCATATCTGGAAGATCCCTCTGCTCTCTGATAGCATATCATTTACAGACATGACTGAGGCAGATACTATAATCTAATATGAGCAAAGTTAGGAAGAAATGATAAATTAAGCGTGGGCTGAAAAAAGAAGCGTTATTTGACTTCTACTTTCACTGTTTTCTATTTGTAGTTAGAAATGCCAAGAAGAGAGGGGAGCCATTTCATATTGATTTCAAAAATCTTTAAAGCTGACCCTGGTTTTGGACTACAGTTACAACACTGCTGATGTCAATTAAATATTAAGTTGAAATGTATCTGCCTTTGTTCTGTTATCAAGTAAGTCTCATATCCTGCCTCATTGGCTTGACACCCTCAAATGGTAAAATTCACAGTTACTGCTTTACTACTGATGTTTGAGAAATAATTCCCCTCTGAGCATATTTGCAAGGATGATGAGGATGATGAGCTGTGAGTGCGCATCTATGGGTGTGTGTGTATGTGTTTGATATGAGGACAGCTAATTTTTTTTTTGAACTGCCTCAACTTCTTTTATCCGAAGCCATCTTTGCTTTTGCTTTCAACTTCAACCATGGCATGCTCTAATCAAGATTATGCAGCTACATTTGCTTAATGTCTGACAAATTCTACTTTGAAGAAGGGAGCTGTTTTGTTCTCTATTTTATGTTCTTATTTTTCGTTTTAGGGAACCCCCATCACAACAACATCATTAGATCATGACATCTAAAGCCTTTAAAAAAAATAGTTTACCTAACTTGTAGCATAACTGTACACACATTGTCATCAAAATGACAGCTTGCTATTCCAACATAGAAGCTCTAGGCTTGCTCTGCCATCCAGTTTAATTTTTTTCATCGTAAAGCTCTGAAACAGTGTCTTAAAGCAACCTGACACGTGGACATTTTGCAAAGAACGCTTCTTCCAACGCTTATCCTCCATGCCAGGAAAAAGCTCATCTCCTAAATGTTTCAAAAGAAAGCTACTGTGAAAAACACATGTGCATGACCAAAAGGAATGGCAGTCCTGCCAAGAGCATCTTGCCAGCACACATCTCAGTTGGAAGAGGTGACATTGAGATAGCCCCTGGGATAGAAGGCCCAGCAAAAAAAGCTCGGATGGGAATTGGATTGTAATTTGCTAAGTGAGGTTCAACTGGTAGGGGGACCTCCGTATCTTCAAGCCAGACTGCGGGTTTGTTGACTCAAAGGAATTTCAGGCTGAGCATTCCAATAGATCGAGAATATACTGTGCGTCCAACTGAGTGTGTGTGTGTGTGTGTGTGCAAAGAAAGGGCAGGGATAATGACAACAGGATGATGATCCCTCTCTCCCCCTTCTCCTTAATTCTATACTGTTAATTGCAATCATTTGATTGCTGCAAAAATGCAGGTCCCTCTGTGGGCATAAACTGTAATGAATCTGCTGGCTTCGGATGAGAAGGGCAGTAATTAAATGGATGAGGAACTAAAAGAATCTCAGGACATAAGCATTTTACACAGCTACAGATGCACCTAACTACTGATTTCCAAGCGAGAGACCAGATTTGCGGCAATTTATTTTTAGGCTCATTTTACCATGCTCTCTGTCTGAGGGGAGCCTTCCTCAGCTTAGCATGACCCAGACTATGAGGATTCCAACTTTCATCAGCCACACCCTAATGTTCAATACAATCTAATCCAGTGATTCCCGAGCTTTCACATCTTAAAAAATTATGGCATCTCTTTAATAATTGGGATGTTACCGAGATAGAAGCAAATAATCCTGTTTTCCCGAGAAGGATATATACTGCATGATGTGCTTACATAAGGTGACCAATCATCCTCCTTTAGGGAGGACAGTCCTTCTTTTGTAAGTTCTGTCCTCTCTAGAAAAGGGTCCTCCTACACGTCCTCCTTTTTGATATTTGAAGACTAATCTGTTAATCTCCGTATTTGATCGATGTAGAGCTGATCCGTTGCGTGTGATGTGACGTATTTGTATTTGACATGATGATTCGTCAAGGCTCGGTACAGTGCGGCGAGATGCGATTATGAGACGCATGCGCTCCGCACAGGAGAATTATTTTGAGAGAGTGCGCTTCACGCAAGTGGCTTTGTTTGCTTCTTACCAAAACACGACACGGCACACACGCATGCATTAGACTCATTGTTGCAATGAATAAAATGATTCTTTCATTTACAATATTTTTTTCTTCAATTTATTTGTGTCCTCCTCATTGTAAAAAAGTTGGTCACCTTAAAGGCTTACATCATTTTATTTCTATTGTTACCTCATTTTATTTCACGTTATTTCTATCATTTTGTCAACAGTATTACTGAAATTGTAAACGGGTGAACATTAGAAAGCACCAAACACCCCAAAGGGAATGTTTCTCCCCTAATCAAAACCCCAAATAATGAGAGCTATTTATATCACTGGTTTCTAAGCCAAAATCTCTCACAGGCCTCACGCTCTGTTGAGGTGTTCAGTTCTTTTGCCTTGGTGCTCTCGCTTGAAAACTTCATTTTCCTCTGTCTCTCTCATTCTCTCCTGACCCTCTTTCCAATTTGGGAAAAAGAGCTAGGTCTCATCGTGTGAAAATGAATATGATGCAAGGAACAAGCAACAGTGCAATATAACATCTCTGAAAATATATGTCCTGCAAAGGGTCTTGCATTAGCAGCCCTGTGAGGTTCAGCTGGTTTCCATGTATCATGGGGTGCCAGATAAACTGATTCATCAGAGGGTTACTAATAATTTTTTGTGGCAAGGCTACTCTTCTTTTAACAGTTGCATGATTGGAGGTAAAATGTTTCCCATCATGTCACTGCCTGCCAGGTATAACTGTATTTGCTGCATTTCCCATCATCAGCCAGCTATTAAAGCATAATAACCCTGCCATAAAAATTCAGCAACGTAGGAGTTGGTGTTCTGACACTTAAAAATGCTCTGTCTGGAGTATCTTGCCCTGACAAAAGTAATTACCATCTCTAGTTAAGATAACATGCTATTTCAGGGGTTTTTTTTTGTTTTTTTTTAAAAAGGGGGAGAAGATACAATTATTTTCCTGAATAAACCTTCTTTGTTTAAGAGAACATACTTTATCATAGCTTATTTGAAAGACAAGTGTACCCTTAAATCATTGTGTATTGCACAAAAGAGGTGTATCGGGTGTTCATGAATGGACAAGATCTCTGGTGAAGTAGCCTGTCATGCTCTTTGTAGGTCCGCTTATTCACCTTTGGTTCCCACCTGGCACTCAGCTCTCACCTGTGGTTCCAACAGTGAAGTGGCCACACCCTGGTAAACCAACTCAGCAGATGGGCCATACCAGGTGAGGGCAGCCAATGAGTCTTCAACCTCAGTGAGAGATAGGTGGTTTATCTATCCCAGCAGGTAAAGGCTGGCCCTGGGAGATTGAGTGGAGGAGACTGATCAACAGTTCAACAGTCAAAAATGCAGGCCCAGCAGGGGCCTGCTAAGAGCACAACAAGACACTTAGACATTTTCGTCATCCACTGCAGCAGGCGAGGTCTCTAGTCATAACAGTTCTCCACGCCACTGGATTAAGGTCTCCTCTGCTGAGAGAGTGAGCTCCACTTAAAAATGCACACGTTTTTATGGTACAATTCATCTTCATCTATAATTCATCCACAAATCCTCTCAATCTAAACCTAATTTATTAAGTCCTAATTTGCAGTGATGGGGAGTGGTGAAATTAAAAGTGGAGATGATGACTAGCAGTTGTAGTCTCAAACCTAAACATGTATGACCCTTGTTTTTGGTCTCTATTCCTTGGGTACCAGAGAAGTCCAGCAGCATGCAGGGTAACTGGCCAGTCTTTCTAGGATAGCATTGCCCTACAGTGTATAAGGGAGAAGATTAGAAAAGGTACCATAAAAATTGCCTGTTGCACAACAACATCATCTGACTAGTTAACTGTGGCTATCAGATCATCTCCTTAGTGGCCAAGAATTAAGAAAAAGAACATTTTTGGAGCCTGGAATGTTCATACTTTGCTGAATAGAGACAAGGTGTGAAGGCCTGAAAGACAAACAACACTAGCAGTCAACCCTACTCTACCCATTGGAATAAATGAATGCACCATGAAGTTCCACTTTCCTCTCAGCAAGTCCTGCAATAGCATCCAGGACAATGTCTACACAAAAACTCTCATGAGTCCAGATGAAGACAAGGAAGTGTTCTAGGAGGAACCGGACCAGATTTTTTGAACTCCCATCAGTGATAAATTTGTCATTCTGGGCAACATCAATGCTAGGATGGGAACAGACAATGACAACTGAGATGGAGTCCTTGGAAGATATCGAGTGGGAAAACAAAGTAGCAATGGCCTTCTAGGCAAATGTGCTGAGCACAACTTGTGCATCATTAACACTATGTTCAGGCTTGCAAACAAGTACAAAGCTACCTGAATGCATCCCAGGTCCAATCCTGGTACCTACTTGACTATTTTACAGCATGATCTTAAAGATGTCACTATCACTTGTGCCATGTGAGGTGCTAAATGCTGTACAAATCACATGGACTCGTCATATTGAAAGTCACCAAAGACCATCAGCAAGTCATTCAACATTGGCAGGCTACAAGACCCAGACCAAGTCCAATGCTTCCAAGATGTACTTGATGAAAATTCTCTGGCAATTTACTGCTTGTAGGAATGTAGGAACCTGTTCTGAAAAGTGGGCATGGTTTAACTGCAACAACTGTGCTTAGACTGAAAACATGGATGCATCAAGACTAATTTGATGAAAACCACAAAACCACTTCAGCAGCCCTCCAGGCCAAGAACAAGGCCTATGCAGACTGGCAGACTAATCTATCATCTGTCTCAAAGAAACACAAGTTTAAGCACTTGCAATCCAAAGTACTGAAGGAACTGCGAGAAATCAAGATGAATGATGGCAGGAGAAGGCTGAGCAGGTGGAATGCTAAGCAGACATGCATGCTCCATAAAGTCAGTTTATGATCCTTTTAAATCAGGATGTTTCCCCTTGCTGTCAACTGGTGGGTCAAGCCTGAACAAAGACCAGGAAGGACTGAAAAATTGCTGGGCTGGATGCTTTTCCAACTTACTCAATAGGCCATCCATAGTTGATCATGATACTTTACAGCAGATTCCTCAGCTACCAGTCTTGAATGCCTTAGATCTGCTTCCTTCCATCTACTGATGAGATCAAGAAAGTGATCTCACAGATGAGCTCAAATAAAGGAACAGGGCAGGATGGTATTCCAGCTGAGATCTACCAAGCACTAGACCCAAATACCTTGCAGGCACTCAAGACTTCTTGGAAGACATTTGCTCCATAGAGGAGATGGCTGATGACTTCCTTGATGCCTTCACTTTCTATAAAAATAAGGAAAAGAAATCAGACTGCAGAAACTACAGAGGAATCTCACTGCTGTCCATTGCAGGCAAGATCTTTGCCCGTTTTCTCCTGAACAGATTTGTCACTTTCTAGGAAAGGAATCTCCCAGAGGCGCAGTGTGGCTTTCAGCCAGGACAGAATACAGTGGACATGATATTTGCCATGAGGCAAGACCAGGAGAAGTGCATCGAGCAGAACAAGACTTCTTACTCTGTATTCATTGATCTGACAAAGGCATTTGACACTGTGAACAAGAAGGCTCTCTGGATCATCCTGGGACATTATGGACGCCTGAGGTAATTTGTGAAGCTGATTCAGCTACTCCAAGACAGAATGACAGGGCAGGTCCTTTACAATGGTAATACATCAGCTGCATTTGCTGTTTCCAATGGGGTAAAACAGGATTGTCTCCTAGCCCCAGTCCTATGCAATCTGTTCTTTGCTTGTATGTTGCCATGTGCTGTCCAGGGTACGAAGGAGGGAATATACATCAGGAACTGATTGGACAGCTCTCTTTGAACTTTGCCACTTGGATGGAGATGAAGTGCCTCCAGACAGTCATTCATTCATGAAACCTTCTTTGCCAATGACTGCATGCTTCTGGTGCACAAAGATAGTAATCTACAGTTGATATTGAACAAATTCTCAGAAGCCATTATACTCTTTGGCTTGATTATCAGCCTGGATAAAACTGAAGTATTTTATCAGCCTGTGCCACATATACTGTAGCAATAGCACTTAGACTTACATACCGCTTCACAGTGCTTTACAGCCCTCTCTAAGCAGTTTACAGAATCAGCATATTGCTTTCAATAATCTGAGTCCTCATTTTACTATCCTCGGAAAGATGGAAAGCTGAGTCAACCTTGAGTCTCAAGACTCAAACTACCGAACTGCTGGCAATTAGCAGAATTAGCCTGCAATACTGCATTCTAACCATTGCACCACCACGGCTCTTAAGGTCAACCACATAAGCTCTACAAAGACACTATGGTAGAAAGTGTACACCACCATGACATCCAACCAAAGGAATTAGAAGCTGCCACTGCTGATAGAACCGACTAGTGAGCCCTGTGCTATGAAGCTTTCATTGGCTTTGAAGATAGGCACTGCCAAAAACTGATAGAGAACTAAGCAGTGTTACAGAATAACGTTCACAGTTACTGCAACAATGGACTTTCAGTGCCCCACAGTGCTACACTCTATGCTTTTAGACTGGCATGCGGAGCCTTCTTTATGTCCACAGATGAACTACAACATAATGTCTTTTTCAAACCCGAAGGACTATCATATATATTGCACAAAACCTGGATATGAAATCTCTGAGGAGGGAAACTATGAGGGCTTACTAAGTCAACGAGAATGGCATGTTCAGGGATACGGTGAAACTTCCCCACATCCTTGTTTGCAATAAATATTAAAAGCTGAGCAACCTTGGCCCACAGTTATAGTAAAGGAAGATTTTCTTCACATTGAAGAAGACACATATTATCACCTGATGATCTTCAAATACCCACCCAGTAGCGGCTAAAAAGCAGTTCTGCATTAAAAGGAAAAGGTTCCCCTCGCACATATGTCAAACTTGCGACATCATGTTGTCATCACATAATGTATCACACCTTTTTCCTCTTCACTAAACTGGGGATGGGTATGGTCAGCATGTGATGGATGCAGCCTGTGAGTTTGATACCCCTGCTCTATTGCCTTTAATGACAATGATGGAATTAGTGATGATAATTGCAGCCTCCAACTAGCATAGGTGACACATATCTCCCCATTTGAATACTATCTAGCAATGGTACTGTTAAAGATGCAAGAACCTTTTTCAATAGCAAAAAAAAGTTGCACGTCTAGATGGAAAAGGGCAGTGCTAGATGACAGTGGAAATGCAAGAGAAACAGTGCTCAACATTTTGGGGAAAGATTCCCCCTGCCCCCAAAGAAGTAAAATTTAGAGATCAGTCTGGTCAGATTGCAAAAGAAGACACAGTCCTTATCTTGGGAAGGCTAAAACTCTTTTAACTTCTTCACAACCACTTTTTTTTTTAAAAAAGTTTTTTATTATTTTAAAACATAAACATAAAACACATCTTTTCAAAACAAAGCTCTTGATCCGGTCACAAATTCATACAAGTCACTAACAAATCTTAATTTTCAATTAATACAACTTAATATTTTACTCAGTTATTTCCCTCAAATTTATTATTTAACTATGCCATTATCCCCAAAAACCCATTGCTTAAATCTTAAATCTTAACCAATTATCATTCCCTTTTTCTCTTTCATTTGCTTAGATGGATATAGTTTTAAAGTATAAATCATACAATTATTATAAACATTCATAAAATATTAAATTCCAACATAATCATTTTATTCTTATTATTGAGTTCAACATTTATAATCTTTATTTCTGTTATTAAACCTAATTTATTCATTTCATTTTAACTATTAATCTCAACATACTCCTCCTTATTTTGGCTATCCCACCACATTTTATTTTTGCTATACAACCCAGCATCTTTATTTTTACCTTTGTTGTTAAACCAATCATTTTTATTTCTTGGCTGTTAAACACAGCATAACCATTTTGTTTTTGGCTGTTAAACCCAGCATATTCATTTTTGTTTTGGCTGTTACACAGCATTGTCATTTTTGTTTGGCTGTTAAATACAGCATAATCATTTTTGTTTTCTGGCTGCTACACAGCATATCTATTTTTATTTTTTGGCTGTTAAACACAGCATAATCATAGTTGGTTTAACTATTGATCCCTTCTTAATCCTTTCTTTGTTGTTCCCATCCATCTATACATTGCTTATTTTCAGATAATCATATTTATCCTTATCCTTTTCCATAACAATTTAACATTGAGACATAGTTCTTGCTTAAGTCATACCTTTAAATATATTTATAAATTCCTTTTAACATTTTAAATTAATAATATTTATCCTTATTCTTTTTCATAACAATGTAACATTAAAACATGGTTCTTTCTTCAAACGTATCTTTAAATATATTCATCAATTCCTTTTACAAAGAATTTCTATTTAACATTCTTAATTTCTATAAAAACCTCCTTTTTATTATTACAATCCACCTTTACATTATTTTATTTTAAATCACATTGTTTAAATCTTCTTTTTTCTTTTTCCAGTCGTGTTTATCTTACTTCTTCATTTCCTCGCCTGCAAACATATATTCCTTCCATTTTCAAAGTTTTCAGTTTTGTCCTCCATAAATCATACTAAATCTTTTTCTTATTTTTATTCCAGATATAATGTATCAAATCTCCCGCTCTTGGGCCTGCGCTTATTCCTTCTTTTGTTCCTGCACCAATTTTTAATTATTGTTGTTTCAACTATAGGAATTCCATTATAGTTCCTTTTCTTTTCATCACAATCCAGCTGTCTGCAGACAGGAAAAAAAAACTCCTCCACAAAATCTCACGGCTTTTATCTGTAGAACTCAGAATCTTCCATAACAACAACAACAAAAAAAGTTACAAAATTCCTTTTTAAACTAGATGGTGTCTCTCTACAATCCACATTTTCCATTAGTCATGCAAGCATCCATTTTGTGCAATTCTTCTTTTAATTTTAAAAGTACCAAATCTTCTTTTTTAAGAATCCAATTCAAATTTTAAGTATCCAGTCTTTTTACCATATCTCAATAATTAATTCCTTTAGTTCTATACAAAAATTAGTTGTTTCTTGGGTCTTTGTCTCTTTAAGGTTGCAGTTTAAAACTTTCCAAAACCCCTTTGTTGCAAAGCCACTATTTTAGGCTAGGGGTGTTCTAAGTAATAATATTGCTCCACACATTGTTACAAGCCTGGGTTTGTTGTCACTCACCTGACTCCAGAGAGCTCCATTTCACCCCGCTTTCCTCCAGCACTTTTCTTAGTCCAGTTGTTACAGCTTTGTGGCAGCCGCCATGGCTGCCTCCCCCTGCCACCAACTCACAGAAGTTTCCCTCTGACCTCCGAGGAGCTTGCCTGTTCCTCTTGGTCGTCCGAGGTGCTCCTCCTTTTCCCCTGTCCCTACAGGATAGTTCCGGTCCGTAGACCCATTGGCGGTGGTTATGCAGCCAGGGTTTTCGCGGGACTCATCAGAGCCTGCTATTTCCCCGACTGTCTCGCCGTGATGCCAAACTTTTTTACAACCACTTGTTGACATATAAAGGGGTACCATAATACAATAGTAATTCTTTTGTGTTTTAAGACAATAAACATATTTCTGTTCTAAGGAAAAGGTAAAGAAACCTTGAAATACGGACACAACCATGTCATTTCTTGACAGTGATATGGAAATGGATTGCCATTTTCCAGAATATTTTCCACAACTTTCTAATTTTGCCTATGGTCCTATATTCCTTGGTTAGCTCTCATCCAAGTCCTAGCCAATCCTTCTTAGTCTCCGAGTCCTTCTATTAGAGTATCCTATTTAATTTAATTTATCGCATTTATATGCCGCCCAACTCCCAAGGGACCATTGAGAAAACACTTGTAGGAAACGACTGTATATAGGTGTGGTTATGAAAACAGAATAAAGTAATATTCTTTCTGAATGGAGATCTCTCCACTATTCAAAGTTCATGTGATAAGCCCCTTAGTTCTCTTGTTGTAAGATTATCATCTTGCTACCAATACACCATAAGTCTTTGGCTGGGATTTATTTTTAATTTCAGCCTCGGGCCTTCTATTTTGGTAGATGCACATCCAGACAGGACTCAGGAGCACACTGGAGATAAGGCATTAGGCAGAAAAGAGTTACTAGTGATCAACTATCAAGGAAAGTGTTTGTTAACCCAGCCTTTCTTCATAGATTCTATGAATCACTAACCTTAGCAATATCTGTCAAATCAGCCCAATTAGCTCAATAGGGTCAGGCTCATTAATACTTTTAGTGAGTACTTTTGAGAGAGTAGAAGTAGCTGTGTATCAAAAACAATACAAAGCTTTTGTGGCACTTCAAACAAAGATGTTCACTGTAGAGTAATTTGATATAACTGTATCTCCCAAGCTTACTAAATTTATGCCGTAATACCTAGATTAGGTTTTGAATAGCACTATCAATGTAGTAGGTGACAGGTCCAATTCATAAACCAGCTTTACCTCGCTTGGTGTCCACTATATGTGTTCAGACTATAATTTCTTGATGCTTTAATTCTAAAATAGTTGAAGGTCATTAGGCTGGTTGGAGTTGACTGTCACAATCAAATCCTCTGGATTGATCCATATATTAATCAGTGAATGGGAGAATCCTGTTGGATTTCCAAGTTGAACCCTGGCTTACTGGTTTCTGAGTCTGACAATCCTGAAGCACAGACTCAGCTGGAGCAACGCTGTCAGATTCATGGTCAGAGTCAGATTCTGAACAGTGGCTCATAATAGTAGAGTACTAACCAGGATATGTAAAGTATTCTAAGAACCTATATGAGGAGCAGAATGAGGAGGGTGTCTCTTCCCAGTGGCCACTGGGAAGAGACACCCTGCCAAGCAGGCCACAGTAATATAATATAAAGAGCTCAGTCCTTTCATGTCCACTTTCAGTTACATGGGTTAAGCAAAGCTTGAGTTACCCAAGTTTTGCACTCTCTTGGTTAACCCATTGAAAAGTGATTTTAGAAGCCACAGCTGCAGTTTCCCTTGCATCCAACACAGGATTGATGGATAAGTGAAGAAAGCAAAGACCAGACTGAAGGGGCGGCTTCCAGGCAATCAGCAGAAACAATAGGAGGCACAAGATGACTCACATGGGACATGTCATTTGATGCCACTTTCCAGATGCATATCAACATGCTCCACCTTGCCATTTCCAGAGTATGGAACATTAAGCCATCCACTTAGCTGTTGGAGGCTACTAAGTCACAGGTGGAGGGAAGTGGACACATGTTTAGGAAAGTGTTAGTAGGTTGTCTTTATATTGGAGCAAGATGGTTATATGAATTAATGATAAATATATACTGTGTATGTATGTATGTATGTATGTATATGTATATGTATATGTATATGTATATGTATATGTATATGTATATGTATATGTATATGTATATATCTCCATAGATATATATTGAGATCTTTCTATCAGAACTCTGAGTTTGAGTATTTCTCCATTGTAATCAGAGCTGATCATGGCCTGCTCAAGTCATTGTGACAGAAAAAAGATTGACCCCCCTCAGGGTGCATAATTAGATAGCAGCATTATTGTATTGTTCTTGTGAGCTAATTTGTAAGTTTTGTAACTGAAAAGGCACATTCAAAATAAAGAAACACAACCAAAGCCTCACACATAAAAACCATGTTCATTCAACCTGCTTCATAGGCTCAGTTAAAGTTCAAATGGCTATATTTGTATGGTGTGCTAAGCTTAGTGTAAAATGTGGTTAGGCTTTTGTGGCTTACTTTGTTGTGTGAATTCATCCAGTTTTGTTAATTTATGGTATTAATTTATGGTATCGTGCTTTGGGCAAACCCAGTAAAATTGGTTAAATGTGTGAACAGTCAACCAGTGGGAGCTGGCTTCCTTGGAATCAGGAGTAAACAAGTTAAAATATGCAGAAAATGGTTTCTTGAATTCTTTCCAACTCCTTTAACAGCATTGCCTTTAGGACCCATCTTTATTTTCTACTGAGTAATATAATAATGTGTTCTATATATGTGCATAGATTTAATCTTGCTCTTGTGTTAACCTGTGTCTCTGTGTGCACTGTGAAACGCAGTGTAGGTAACCTACAGTATATTTTGCTGTGGGTCACAAAATTGAGAGTGAGAAGAGAGAGGGGCTTAATATGGAGCAATTGGTAACCTTCTAAGCTGCTGCCCAGCTGCCTCTGCCTCTCCCACAGGATATATTGGGGGTGGGGGAATTTATTTTTTCTGAAAGTATATTTCTCTACAGCCCCAAATTAAATCTGGCCCATTGTTAAATACAATGTGTAGTGTGTTTCGTACCTAATTTGACCCTGTTCTATTCAAATGTTTAGAGAATTATTCTGCTGAAAACAAATGTAACCACTGTACTTAAATCCATTCCAACTTTCTATTGGATTGGAAATAATAAAAAGCATACCCCATATTCTTTTGTTTAGTAAGAAGCCAATTAGAAGAACTATAAGTAGGCATGTACATGTAGTCATCAATTTACAACTGGTTGCTTAGTGACGGTTTGAAATTATGACAGACCCAGAAAAGAATTGCTTACAACCTGAATTTGAAGTTCTGACGTCTGCCCCTCCCTGCCCAGGTACCATGACCACATTTTGGGCACTCAACACCAGTCCACATTTATGACCATGTGCAGTTTCCTGCAGTCATGCAATCACAATTTACAAAGTTTTTCTGGAAGCAGGCATTTAGTTCTGATAAAAACCTCCAGAAACCAAAAGAAAGCCAAATAACCCTACCAAAAACCCATAGCAAATAATGGTTTTGCTTAATGCCCGCAACATTAGCTCAATGAGTTCAGTTGTCATTTGACAACTGCTGCAAAACAGGTAGGTGTGGTTGTGTGACCAACACAACTTACAACTAAAACTGCGGGTTCCGTTACAGTCATAAGTCGAGGGATCCTCCTAGATGTTGCTTCCTTTTGCAAGGCTCCCATGAGTCTTAATCATAAGAGGGTTGATAGAAGTCACAACAGGTTCTGGATGGGCAGGCGGCTCATCTATTTCTAGGCCATCAATTCTTTTTAGAAGCTGAAGATAATGGAATTTGCTGAAATTGCCAAATTGATTTCTTTGATCAGAGAAAAGACAATATCTATGTTTATTGCTGGCTTGAAATCCCTTATAGACATTAAAAACTGAACTTATGATTTATGGTTTTGATCATTAAAACCATAGAACCATAAAACCATAGATCATAGAAAAAATAGAATTATGTTGTAACCATACAGCAAGAGATACATTTATAATTGTATTTTATAACTGCTGGAAAGAAGAATGGAAAATACTTTATGTATTTTTTTCTTTCTTTGCTTTTGCACTTTTAGCTTTTTATTTCTTTTTTATTTCATTTCTTTTTCTAGCTCTGTATTAGTTTCTTATACACACACACCACACACACTCATATATATATTTTATTTTGTAGTGTGTGTGTATGTATGTGTGTATATCAGGGGTGAAATCCAGCAGGTTCTAGAGAACCGGTAGCGGAAATTTTGAGTAGTTCGGAAAACCGGCAAAAAAAATGGCTGGCCCCAGAGTGGGGTGGGAATGGAGATTTTGCAGTATCCTTCCCCTGCCACGTCCACTAAGCCATGCCCCAGAACCGGTAGGGAAAAAATTGGATTTCACCCCTGGTGTATATGTGTTTGTGTGTGTGTTTGTTCATTCTTTTCAGAAGTTAAGACATCTGGATGTCATGATTCTTCACGATCCTGGTGAACAACTAGGGAGAATCCACCCTCCCCACAATCTAAAACTAACTGCCTTCCTTCCTTCCTTCCTTCCTTCCTTCCTTCCTTCCTTCCTTCCTTCCTTCCTTCCTTCCTTCCTTCCCTTTCTCCCTCCCTCACTCTCCCCCCCTCTCTTTTTTCCCCTTTCTCCTGTCCCTGGAGTGGTCTACAGCATCTCACAGTTATGTCTTAGATTACTTCAGATAAACTATCAGGAACCCACCTCATGAATAATAAAGGAGCTTGAAAAAGAGAAGCATTGATCAGCCCAGTTAATGAAAGGAAGAGCAATACCAAGCAAGGGTGAATGGGGGTGAGGGAAAGGGAAAGGGAAAGGGAAAGGCAAAGGGAAAGGAAAGAAGCAGGACAGCAGGAGATCTTAAGCAAACTCTGCAGGGCAGACCACAGTAAAGGCTGCAAATCCCCTACCTTTCCTGGGACAGCAATGAAAGGCTCCTGCTATCCTTCCTGAGAGCAAGGCTCAATTTTAAGATCTGAGCTGCCTAAAGACAAGCTAGCCGCCACCTTAGTGCAGCCTCTGTGCCCTGGAGGAACCCTTGAAATAATGTTCAGGACTTAGGGAAGCCCTACATACAAATGGAAGGAAAAGGGAAGATTTCACAATATAATTCATTTTTAACCTACATCATCCACACTTTACCATATTTACAATAACAGCACAGTGGCAGGCTGGCCGTCAAGTCACGGTGTGTAAAAATCCCCATTGCTGCAAGTGCCAGCATTGTACGATGCATGAAGTTCAAAAGACAAGGTTTTTTTCACGTTCAAGGACGATCTTTCTTGGAACCCTAGAGTCCCAGAATCCTAGCTGAGAAAGGCTGCCTTTGAGAATTCAACCACGAGGCTGACCCTTACGGTGTCCTGGAACACTGTGCCTCATACGGATGCTTAGGGATACATGTGCTTGTTTTTTCCATCTGTATTTTACTCATTAGTCTGGTACACAAAAAAGTATTTTTTCCCCCTACCCTGTTATCTTCATGCTAGAAAAGAAGAAATCATCTCTGGGTTCTATTAGGCTTTTTAAAACCAAGAGACAGGAGTAGAAAAGAATGTTATTGCCTTTATTCTTCTCTTACCCTTAGACTGCCACTTCAGGAACTACTATTAAGAAAAGGTGTTTCTCCTGTCAAAGGTTGATATTTTGGGATTGTGTCTCCTTCATATCTTTGAGAACACATTTACCAAAAGAAGGCTGTGGCAGACATATAGATATGAAAAACTGCCTTGATCTTGCAGTGTACATTTTCCTTTTACTGAATTCACGTTCCCCGAGTGAATCATAAACCTCTGTGTTGATACTTCATTCTTGTGCATACACAAAAGTCAATATTAGGTGCCAGTCAAATGCTCATGATCTTGTCTACAGACACACGGAACTGATCAATCCTGTGGACCTCCAGTTCAACAACCGAGATTAACCTTGGAAAGGTTCATAAACAGAGAGGGACAAGCAAGAGCCATCCATTTTTACTTATCTCCAGTTTTTGGTGCTCAGTTGTAATCTCAAATTGCCTTTCTGGGGTTGGGAGTCAAGCACTTTTCACAAAGAATTTAATAATTCTTTTTTTTTTTTTTTGCTTTGCTTCTTCGGGAATGACATTAAAAGAGAACAAAGGAATTCACCAGTGTCGGCTGAGGACAATAGGTAATCATCATAGGAAATATCCTCATTTGAACTGGGATATATATTTGTCTTGAGTGACAGGATGTGGATTCACACAAAATGTAAGTCAAAATATGATTGGTTTGTCTTTGATTACATGTGCTGTCTCAACCCACTAATTGTGAATTATAAATATATAAATTTGCCCTAGTTTTGTTTTATATTCTGTTTACTTCTATTCATATCCTTGTCATCATTTCTCCTCCTCTTTGGCTAAGGTCAACCCCTGGAGATTTCATGGACATGTCCACAGCAGGGACAGGTGTATTTGTGTGCAGATTGGCAACAATATGAAAAAGATTCACCATTCCCTGCTTCCCAGGTTTTTTAAAACTTGACAATATAGTTTATAGACCTAGAATATTCTGATAGTCTATCACTGACATGTTAACTGTATCTGACTGTACTTAGGTTTTCAAGGATCCCAGCTGCTTGGTTGTGTCTTTTTCTTCATTGTGCCTTGTTGCTAATTGGCCAGGAGAAACAACCGTCAATCAAAGTTTTCCCATTTGAACACCCTAAAATCTTGCCAATAGTGCTTTGTTCTTATTCTTAGTAATTTCCCCTTGCCCATGATATTTGCATGGCATCTCCTTGTTCTTGGAGCAAAGATTCAAGTAAGTGTACTAGAAACTGTTGAATCAGAAATTCTGAGTAAGTTCACAGGGCCAAAGTATCTTATCTCAGTATATAAATCTAGTAAGGCTAACTCCCTGCAGAGGAATTTATTTTCTTTTTTAACCTGTGCACTTCCACCATTCTCCTAAATCCAATTTTATCTTTATTTCGATAAATCTTTACTTGTAATTGGAATGAGGTGGATTTCTTGACACTTTTAAGGGATCATCCCTCCCACTGGCCTGTTCAGAAATGTTCACTGTTTAGCTAACTGTGCCAGGGGGGAGATGGGTGGAAATTTCTCCTTTTGGCCATTTTAATATCTGAAAATTGTGGAGTCATTTTTGTTCTAGAATCAGAAGAATGTAGATGATGATAGCTCAAACTCTTCCCCGATCACCTTGCAAGACACAGCCCCAACCCCACCCCACCTACACATATATTGACTCTGTTATAAGGCTGGAATCTAATGAGCAAATTTTATCTGCCAGATGCACAGCATATTCCTCATAGCAACCCTTTAGCTGAACTTTGATGTTCTTCCCTCCGAGGAGCACTTGAGTCACCTGAAACAGGGCTGCTGGGTGACTACCGTATTTCCCTGAAAATAAGATCAACTGGAAAATAAGCCCTAGCATGATTTTTCAGAATGCTGGTAATATAAGCCCTACCCCAAAAATAAGCCCCAGTGCAGCCAGATGGATGCATTTAGTAATGCATTTTCCCGAAAATAAAACCTAATCAGAAAATAAGCCCTATTGTGTCTTTTGGACCAAAAATTAACATAAGACCCGGTCTTATTTTTGGGAAAACATGGGTATCAATAGAAGCAATAATGGCAGAAAAATAGTTGTGTTTCGCCATCTTTACTACACTGTGTTGTGCTATGATGTCATTACATTTGTTATTTGATCCCTGATTGGCTAAAAAATTTGAACGAAGCCATAAGCATGCAATAGAAGAGATAGGATTCAATGATACAACACTAGCTAAATATAAGGTAAAAGTTAAGACTAAGAACAGGAGATTTGTTTATTTGTTTATTTTATTTATTTATTAAATTTTTATCTTGCCTTTATAACTTTATAAGAAACTCAAGACAGTGAAACAACCTTATACTTCTTCTTTCTCCTCCTATTTTCTCCACCACCACCACCCTGTGAGGGTAGTTGAGGGGAGGGAGGGAGGGAGAGAGAGAAGGTGGGGAGAAAGATTGGCCCAAAGTCACTCAACCAACTTTCATGCCAAAAGTGGGACTAGAAAATTCAATTTCCTGGTTTTTAGGCCGTCACCTTAGCCACTACATCAAACTGACTCTACAATAGAAATTTCAGGGTGGATCTTGAAATTTATCTACCATTGGTCTGAACATGCAAAGGGTAAACATTAAGCTTAGCTCTGACTGGGTTAGTGACTATTAACATTACCAAGTTGTTGTTTTTCATGCTTCTGCTTCATTGCCTTTGACTATACAAACATGTAGAAATTAAACAGGCGATATATACTGTACTTCAGATAATATATTATGGTAATTGGGGCTGTATTAAAAAGGCAGAGTTACCAATGCATAACTTGTGAGATTGACTCAATTAACCCAACTTTCTAAGTCCATCCCACATAATAAATCATATAATAACCACAAACCACAAAGAGCATTCGGAAGCTGCACTTGGTTCAGAATGCGGTGGCATGGAGAGTTCTCAAGGTTCTTAAGGCGGCACATATAACACCACTATTACATGAGCTGCACTGATTACTGACCTGCTTCTGGGTCCAATTGTAGATGTTGATTAGAACTTTTAAAGTCCTTTATGGCATGGAATAAGGAACCGTCTCAGTTGTAGTAGGAAAAGGAAACTGCTGCAGAACCCATCAACCAAGAAATATTGGCTGGCAGGGTCTAGGAGAAGACCCTTTTCTGCTGTGGACATTGCCCTTTGGAATATCTTGCCACTAGAGATCAGATCTGCTCCCAGTTTACTGGCCTTCTGGAAGGGCTTTAAAACCTGGTTCTACTGGTTGTCTTGGGGACGTGATGGAGGTGCTCTAGGCTGAAGGTGCAGTGACACAGAAGGCATCACTTCTGCTCTCCTTGAGCCAGAGCTGAAATCCAGCAGGTTCTGACAGGTTCTGGAGAACCGGTAGCAGAAATTTTGAGCAGTTTGGAGAACTGGCAAATGCAACCTCTGGCTGGCCCCAAAGTGGGGTGGGAATGAGGATTTTTTTAAAAAAAATTGATTTATATGCTGCCCTTCTCTGAAGACTCAGGGTGGCTTACAATGCGTTAAGCAATAGCCTTCATACTTTTGTATATTTTATACAAAGTCAGCTTATTGCCCCCACAAACTGGGTCCTCAATTTACCTACCTTAGAAAGGATGGAAGGCTGAATCAACCTTGAGCCTAATGAGATTTGAATTTACAGTAACTGCAAACAGCTGGAATTAATCACAATGCTTTTAGTCTGCTGAGCTATCCAGGCTCCTTCCCCTGCCACGCCCACCAAGCCATGCCCACCAAGCCACACCACGCCCACCAAGCCACGCCCACAGAACTGGTAGTAAAAAAAAATTGGATTTCACCACTGCCTTGAGCCCCAGGTTTTTAGTCTATATTTAATTCTTAGAATTTTAAAATTATTTTGGTATTTATAATTGTTCTGATATTTATATTTTTCATTGCATTTTAAGCCACCCCTAATTGCCTTTGGATAGCAAGATGGGTAGCATATAAATTTAATAAAAAACGGTAAATAAATAAAGCTCCAGTTTGTACAATACATTAAGCTAAAAAACAGTTGGCAACTTTATGGCTTAACATTGCACGGAAACACAGCTGATGATAGCTGACATGTGAAGTTTTAAGAGTAGAGCCGGTACCCACCAGTGCCAAATTGAAATTTTGAGCAAGAATGCATTGTTCCAAAGTAAGTAACTGCTGTTATTGGCATTGCGATGAGGCAAGGGAAATCGACTTACCCTCCGCCCCCAAAAAATCCATGTTGTGATGTTGCAATGCAAACTTTTTGTACATGCATCCCAACATTGCACATAGACCCCCAAATGAGCAACAACATCATACCACAAATGATGAAAGCAGCAAAATCATGCCAATGCCCTTCCCTGTGTTCTGAACATGTTGCTGAACTACAGCTTCCAAGACCATGCATGATTGGCCATGCTGCCTAGGGCATGGGGAATTATATTTCAGCAAATTCTTGCTCTAGGCTTAATCCTATTAAAAATAATTTATGCCGATTACCGTCACTGTATAATATCATTCCTCACTTATTGCCAGAACTATTACCTCTTTAATATCAAACCTCTAAAAACTAATGCTTTTTTTTTTAAAAAAAAGAAGCAATAAATCCACATTAGTTTTGCCGCTCCATCTTAAGGCTCTCCTAAAGAAACAGTGTTTTTAATGCCATCGCAGTTTCCTTTCTCTCCAGTCCTGCCATGTTTTCCTAGTTCCCTTAGCCATGCCGGATGCTTTGTACTTCTTTGACCAATAGCTGGTCCTAAATAGGGAAAGTTGGAATTGGCATCCTGAGAGAGCGGAAGCTTGAGGTTCATTCCCTTTCTTCTCCCAAGAGGATCTTTTCCTCTCTCCTTGTATTTGGAGAGCCATTAATCTCCAAGTGCAAGCTGCTGAAATGTCAGATACCATCAGCAAAGAGCTTCATCTTTTGTACCCAGTCTCAAAGATCTATGAAGAGGAACAGCTACCCAGGAAAAGAGAGGGAGGGGAACAGTAGAACCTCTGCCCATCAGTCCCTTGAGCCAAACTGGGGTTTACTCCAGGGGTAGCAGCACATGATACTCCCCCCCCCCATTCTTTCCTGGTCTTCAGCTGTCTTGATACCTACCCAAATCTCTAACTGGACTGGAACAGTATGGTAGTGGGGAGATTTGGATCCTAGATCCTAGATGGTAGGGGAATTAGATCCCAGATCTTCCTGGTCAATTTTATGAGACAGGCCAGGCTAGATACTGGCTCACTATTATTAAGAATAAAGTGATGCTCCTTATATCATTATCCAGGTGCTCTGGTCTCAATTCTCCTTCATCCAACTGTCTTGCCAAGGCATTTTAGGGGTAGCTCTTGCCTCTTATCCGAGGAAGCGAAACAGAATGGAGTCTCATTCTATATATTCTGGAATGACTCACAATCATTATCAAGCTGCTTCTATTTCGTTTTCCTTTTTCTCTTTATTTCATCAGCTTTATAAGCCTCCCCCTCCCCACAATTCTATCAAGCTTGCATTTAGTTGCTTATGGATAGACCTTGGTCTGGCCTGAGGTGGAACTGGTAATGATTTTTTTGTCATGGTTACTTACTGTGGCAGGACAATTATGTTAGCCCAGTCTTAAGGCTTATGGACTCAGACACATTCCTGATGGCTCTGAGAATTCCTCTCCCCCTCTCCTTCTCTCATGGTCAGCACTTTCATTAAAACCTTGGCTGACTCCAGAATGAGTATTGAGATGATCCTTCCTTTTTGTTTTTTTCTTACTAGCTGGAGCCTGATTAGATTCATGGCTTACTAAGTATCTAATGTCAATTAAAAGGCAGAGACAATGGCTGAGAGAAACTGAAGAACAGCTTAGTATAAATTTACCAAGAGTCAGCTTCAGCACCACGTCTCTGTCAAACTCCCAGCCGACTCAGCTTAATGTGCAAAATCTGAACGATGTTGGAAGACACAGACAGCAATTTGTGGAGGGCTCCATATTCTGTATCTGGGCCTTAGAACCTATTCTATGACGGTAATGCTATGAAAACTCTTGATTTACTCACCATCAGTGACCTGCACAGTCAACCAGCTACATAATACAAACATCTCAAAGGTGCTTTTTTCAAGAGGCAACTGGACTTTCTTGTTGTTTCTTTGAAGACATTTTGCTTCTCATCCAAGAAGCTTCTTCTTCTCTGACTGGATGGTGGGGAATTGCTGAAGAAGCTTCTTGGATAAGAAGCAAAACGTCTTCAAAGAAAAACCAGAAAGTCCTTGAAAAAAGTATCTTTGGGACAACCATAACCTGGATGACTGAGAATCTCCATAGACATACTGTAATACAAGAACGTTTAAGAATGGAAGATCAGACAAACACACATCATTTAGCATTCTGTCCTCACAGAGGAAAACCAATACTTCTAGAAATCCCATAAACAGTACGTAAGACACGAGTTCAATTGTTCTTGTCTGCCTGCATGTATTTAGAAAAACATTGATCTTGATGCTGGAGATAATATATAGCTATTAAGACTATGTCATTGGCAGCTTTAATCTCCATAAATTTGTGTATATATTTTCTGAGGTTTTCATGGGTGTTTGTATGTAGGTCTTTGGTTATTCGGGTTTTCTCCCGCGTAAAATTGGAAGTGTCTTGGCGACGTTTCGACGAAGTCTCATTCGTCATCTTCAGGTTGGTGTTCTTGGCTTTGTGCTTCCAGGAGCAATGTGAGATTGCAGCTGTTTTTTCCTTTTAACTGCTAGTGGGGGTGTGAGCTGATTGGGTGTGAGCTTGGCTGTGTTCTGATTGGGTGGAGGTATGTTCTGATTGGTTGGGGGCTTGGCTGTGCTCTGATTGAATGTGGGTGTGTTCTGTTTTGGTGGGGGCTTGGTTGTGCTTGGCTTAGTCTGAGTTGCAGGGGGATTTGAGCTGGTGAGCTGCATTGCTCTTGTTTGGCTTCGTGTTTGTGGCCGTGCCAGATGTTCATGGTGGGTGTCAGTCTGCTTCATGTATGGATTGGAGGGGTTTAAAGTGGCTAATGGTGCAGCTGTATCTGGCTTCTGGTCCTTGGTCGTGCCTCATTATCAGTGTGGGTTTGAGTCTGCTTTCTGCGTGGATGTGTGGTGGTGACATCCTGTGTGGCTCTCATGAGTGTGGGTCTGGTGTCACTTCTTGTGTTAGGGACTTGTTTGTCAATAAGGTCGGGTTTCCAAATGGCTGGTAGGCGGGAGGTATCGTCTCGTTTGTTCATGCTGTGTGGGCATTTTTCTATCTTGATGGCTTCTCTGATTATTCTGTTGTTAAAGTGTTCAGTTTTGGCGATAGTTCTGGTCTTTTTAAAGTCAATTTCATGTCCTGTGGCTTTAAGGTGTTGGACCAGGGAAGAAGAAGATAATGAGGCTCCCCAGCCAATCAGAGCACAACCAATCCCCCATCCAATCAGAGCACAGCCAAGCCCCCAACCAATCAGCTCACACCCCCACTAGCAGTTAAAAGGAAGAAACAGCTGCAATCTCACATTGCTTCTGGAAGCACAAAGCCGAGAACATCAGCCTGAAGATGACGAAAGAGACTTCATCGAAACGTCACCAAGACACTTCCAATTTTACGTGGGAGAAAACCCAAATAACCAAAGACCTACGTGTGTGTGTGTGTGTGTGTGTGTGTGTGTTTCTTTTAGCCAGGTTTTTCCTACATAACCAAGATTTTTCTGCAGCCCTAGTTGAGTGAAATCACATCCACTACATTCTGGGCTTATTTTCTTCTGGCAGCCAGCAGGCCCCATTGGGAGACTGCATAAAAATCTTGGTTTACATAGGAAGAACCTGGCTAAAGAGAAATATTTATTTATATTTTAAATAAGTGTGAAGAAGTATTTCTTTTTGGTTTTGCTGAATTTATTTCCTTTCAGTTTCACTGGATGCCCACTTCTCTGTTATGGGAAAGGAAGAGGTATTTTCTCATCCACTTTTTCCATGCTATATACACTTTCACTATACTGTTTGGGAGCTCTGCTTATTATTCAAAGTGTAATATTGGCAGTTTTGTTTTTAGTTCTGTCCCTCATGATCTCCAGAATAAAACCTACTTTCTTTGCTGCAACCACATATTGAAACAACTTTTCCCCTGAGCTCTGTCCCTTTCCCTTGTCAGTCCTTTGCTTTCTTCCTCCATGCTACCTAAGACACAAACATTTCTGGGAGATTAGGATATTTTGACCAGTATGCATCCCTTGTTTATATTCCTTTAAAGTTTATGTTCTGTAATAACAAACTAATTGAGCCAACCTGGAACAGATGAATCAAGGCACAGAGGGGCGGAATGGGACAACTTGGTGTGGCCAACTCACCATGGTCAATTCACCACAGCCAACTTGCTGTAAGACAATTCAACAATTTAAGTATTTAAAATTAAATTTAAAAATTATTTTAATTTTTGTCATTCACATTTCATTTTGTCCCTCCTTTTGCATTCTTTCTTTAGTGATTCTACTCCATCATTCTTCTATATCAGTATAATTTTTGTCCTGTGGTGAGTTGGCCATGGCAAGTTGTCCCGTGGTGAGTTGGCTCAAGTGAGTTGACAGTGACAAGTCTGTAGTGGCGAGTTAGCTGTGGTGTTTTCTGGTAAGGAGAGAGCTACACATTTTCTTCTTAATTTTTTTTTCAGTCTTCAAAGGCCATAGGAGTCATGGCACTGATGCTGATATATTGTCCGTAAGGCCAGAACTGATTTTTTTTTAAAAAAACCAAGCTTTTTGGGGTGGGCAGGATGACTTCAGACTAATGGCTATTTGTTCAAAACCTGGATTGAAAACATATGTCACTGGATTGCTGCTGTTTGCTGCCAGATGTCATCAACACTATTTGGGGGTACTTTGGAAAAAAAAAATCTAAAAAGAAGGAGGAGGAGGCTGCAGATTAGCGGTCTAAGGTGAAATGTAGCCTGAGCGAAAGTAAACAAAACTTTGCCAAGACTCTTTAGAATTCTAGAAAAGGCAGCGGCAGTTCCTTACAACATGGAAAGATTGCATAATAAAGTCCGTAGCGTTAGAAACTGCATGGCCCAAAATTGGTAAAAGCGTCTCAAGAGATATATATTTAATGAGCTAATGCAATTCAGAAAGAGGGAGTTAGGAATCTCTCCCCATAGTACTCCAGGGGCATATAACAGTGTCCAAGCCCTCAGGTGGGCTTGGTATTGCACAGTTAGCTTTCCTTGAGTTTCCAGGGCAACAGGAATTAATAATTGCTCAAGAACTATTTCTTGAGCAATTAAATTGCTAATGGTGCTACACTCATTGGAGATATATGTGGATTTATCATGTAGAATGGAGTCTCCTACTCTAGAAGAAAAAACTTCTATTCCCTGAGTGATTCCCCTAAGACAATGTACATGTTAAACTGAGGTATACCTTGTCCCTTGCTAAGATCTGCTGACAGATTTCCCCAAAGTTGACTAGGTCAAAAAGAAAGTCTGAGAGCCTTCCACTGGGTTACTTCAGGTTCTTCTAAATGTAGGTCAACTGCTCCTTTTAAACAGCTTCAAAGCTTGGAAAGAAGCCTTAGCCTTTGGAGAAGGAGAAAAAGTGCCTAACCATAACAATGATCTCAGCAGAGGAGAAAAAGCCTGATACCTATTGAAGATCTCATTCAGCCTTTTGTTTCATAGTCCCATTATAAGCACTATTACTTAATACTTATTGAGCCTCAAGGCTAGTCAAGGTGGTGAAACTGAATAAGAGAGCAACACCTTCCTTCCCAGCAGTAGTTATGAAGTTAAACAGAAAGGGGGAGAAAAGGCCTAGGATGCAGAAGGAAAAATGATAGAATAAACAATCCAGAGATGTTCATGAACATTATCCACCAAAGCAAATTAGGTCTCTCCCAAAAGTTGAATTCTGCAAGAGTTCTGCAGTTCTAAGGAGTTAGTTGTGGCCTCAGTCAGCTTTTGAGACTAAGGTTCTAAGTTATCTAGCCTCATCTCCAGGAATGAGAAATTAGTTGAAAGGGAAGATTTACCTTCACCATCTTCACACAGGTGGCCTTCCCCCCCCCTCACATTTCGGGTCTATCCTAAAAATATTTCAGTGGGAGGGAATGACATTCTGTCTAGTTTCAAAGGTCTGCTCTGGAATATATTAAGGAATAAATGATGGATGATAATGATGACATGATAAATAATGTATTTTAAGGTTCAGTCATGTTCACACTATTTATGGTAGCTGCAGCATACCTGTACTGTTTACTTGGAATAAAGCCTCACTGATTTCATTGCTACTTATACCCAGCTAAGTGAGTGTAATATAGCGGTCCGAGGCCACAGTCCTGAAACATAGCCTGAAGAGGAAATTGTACACAGAGCAAGGAAGCCAATCTCTGAGCAGACATGCCCAGGACTACATTGCTAAAGCATCTTAGTTGTCAGACATTTACCCATGGAGTTCTAGGAACCACAGTTCCATAAAACTACCTGGGGAATTGCCAACATACATATTTAACATCTTTCCAATCTACAATCTACAATTAAAAAGATTCCTTGGAAGGGAAGATATATCTCCTAAAGTTACAGTTTAATTACTATGAATCTGTAACATAGATAAGGGCTTTGGATTTGGGTTATAGACTACAACAAATTAGATACAAAATAAAGGTTGTCCTTCGCAAGGCATCCTAAAATGCTTTGATTTTAGACAGGTTATAGAAATGATGATCTTCATGCTTAGAAAATGAGCATTATGAGAGAATGGCCTTGTGTAACCTCTAAATGTGATGCACTAACCACCAGTGTCTCTTAACAAGAGCAAAATGAGAGTTTGCAATTATTTTTTTCCTGCAGGAAGAAAGACTGGGCTAGATACATGGGAGTTGCAGGCCTATGGTGTTTGATTCCAAGGAAGCTCTGAAATCTGAAGCCTTTAGAGCAGGGCTGTCAAATTCGCAGCCCACGGGCCGGATGCATCAGGCGCTGGCCACGCCTACTCCCGGTTTAGCGAAGGGGAGAAAACAATGTTTCTCAACTCTGGCCAATTTTACATATGTGAACTTCAACTCCCAGAATTCCCAGCAAGCTGGCTGGGGAACTCTGGGAGTTGAAGTCCATATATCTTAAAGTGGCTAAGGCCGAGAAACACTGCTGTAGAATAATGATCGGGATACTTAGCAGAGACACTGCAGTATTCATGCCAATGATTATACTGCTGCGGCTATATTCTGTGAATACCCCATACAGATGCAGCTGTCTGGCTACTGGTACTTTGGTACAGATCATTGCAATGGTGACGCTGTAGAGTGAATGCTGCTGTATCAAGGCTCATAGTTACAGTACAGATGGTCCTGTATCTGCCTGACTGGCACAGAGTAGTGGCTGCAGCACAAAGAGAATTAATCAAATCCCATGTGATCTGCTTCCCCCTCTCTTGACAGGTTTTACGTTTCAGGTAAGGCAGGGATACACCAGTGAGGTTTCAGAGCCTGGGGAAGCTCTCTCATTTAAAACAGGCAGCAGCTTAAAATCTGCAGTGAACAGGACAGTGGTGCAGTGATGTCAGAGGAATGGCCACCACTAAATTGAGAGAATTTGGAGGGGGGATGTTATGCGGTAGCAGCTTTTGTGGAGACCACAAAAATGGGTTTAGGGACCATACGTGGCTCACAGACTGCCAAATCAAAGCATGATGCTGATCTCAGGGCTTGCAAACTGCACATTGAAAATAAGAGGGGTCTGCTGAGTTTGAGCAACTCTCCTAAGACTTAATAAGCTGTTCATTTTTAATGGGCAGTTCAGAGGTACCTGGCCAGGGAATGGAATTAACAGCTTTTCCCTCTGCACCTGATGGTTTATTTACAGAGAAATTCCTTTGGCTATCATGGTTAACACAGCTGCAGACAGATCATTTTTGTATAAATTTTTCAGTTCTTTAAACCACTTAGAACTCTGAGCCACGGTCTTTCTTTATCCTAGCAGTCAAACCTGTATGTGTAACTAGATAGCTGCCTAAGACATGAAAAAACCTAATCCGACTATGCCATCTCTTTCATATTCATCATAAGATGGTACTGAAGGCAGGTTTTACGGTTTTAAGAAAAAGCCAACTTTTTCTGGTCTTACCCCATGCATGGGAAGGCTGAATTCTAGGAACCCTGAATGTTTTACCTGTATTTTGTAACTTTTGTTGGCCTAATCCAGTGATGGCAAACCTTTTGGGCTAGGCATGTAAAAAACTCAGACGATGCTTAACTATTTTTTGCTGGTATGTCAAATAAAAAAGAAACAATTCTCTGCCCTTCCAGGTGACCCTGAACAATGGCACTTGGCGACAGTGCCAACCTGGGCTTGAAATAGAAGCTTGATAATCGACTCCAACCCTAGCACCATAACTGCCACTCAAAAAGGTCACCACGTGCCATTCCCTGTGGCGTGCACAGAGAGAGTCCTCCTAATACTCTGCCACGCACCGCTTCTCCTTAAGGTGGTGTTCTTTGTGTCGACAGGCCCCTGAGGCTGCTGTGGGTCACACAAGACTCTTGTTCTTGAAGTGGGAGAATTCAGAGAACGCTCTTCTGCAGCCTTTGAAAAATATGCGAAAGCCTGTTCTTGCATGATTTTCAGATGCTCTGGAGGCTGGGCAAGATTCTCACATGGTCTCCACAGCTTCTGAAAATTGTGTGAGAACGAGGCATACTTTTGAGAATAGTTGTTGTCAGGGGTTGGCGAATGCTGCTGGGTCACCCAAACACTGTGCTGCATCACCTTTGACATATGCGTCATAGGTTCAAAATCACTGGTCTAATATAAAGCTGCCATGGTGGGGCAGTGGTTAGAATGCAGTACTGCAGGCTACTTCTGCTGCCTGCCATCTGCCTGCAATCTGGCAGATCGAATTTTACCAGGCTCAAGGTTGACTCAGCCTTCCATCCTTCTGAGGTGGGTAAAATGAGGACTCAAATTGTTGGGGGCAATAGGCTGACTCTGTCAACTGCTTAGAGAGGGCTGTAAAAGCACTGTGAAGTGATATATAAGTCTAAGTGCCATTGCTAGTGCTATCTGTCCCCTTCTTTGTCCGCCCTTCTTTCGTTCTGTTTTTCTTTCTTCTGAAATGGCAGATGACAGTGGTACCTGTGAGGCGCTTGTACAAGGGCCAAAACAGGAGTGCTACCGTGAGCTTAGTTCCCCTTCTTGCGATGGGGAGTTACAAAGAGGCAGCCTGCTCTATTTTCCAGCTGAGCCCCCTTCTGCAACTGCTTGGGCCCATCTTTGGTACAGCGTAAAATGATTGCCAAGAGGATACCATTTGGAGCTGATGCTGTTATTGAGGCCAGAAGCTTGTTACCACAGCAACCATGTTTGGAATTCTTGGCGAGATCTAGAAAGGCTTTGCCACCACAAGAGCAGGCCAGGGATTCCACTAATCAGAATCAAGTGAGCAAGCCTCTAAAATCAAAATATAGAGTAATATATACTATAGGGCCTTGCTTTGCCTAGCTCCCAAACCGTGGAGTGCACCGCTGCAGGAGGGCTTTCTTCTCCAGCTGGGATTATAAACTAATGATTTTAGATGTTTTTACTCATTTTTAATCCTTTAAATTAAATGATTTAGCCTGTTGGCTGCCGTGAGTGCCGAGAGGATAGAACGTGGACTACTAACCTCTCAAAATAAAATGATAACAAGATGCTGTATTATTTCCTTAATGAGGAGCAAAATAAAAAAATCCCAGTAATGCCAATGTGGTATTTATTGCTCATAGCCTGTCAAAGTCACGGCTCCAAGAACAAAGAAGCAATCTGGAACTGACTGAGGATAAAAATGGCCAGCCAGGTAAATGGTATTGGTGCAGGTTGTGAAGGCTCAAGGCCTTGACCGTAAAGCAGAGAGTGAGCAATAGAACTTGGAACCTTAGCAGTTAAGATGGTTGGGTCCCTGGTTTATATAAGGACTCAGTGATATTGGAATCCAGGCATATCTGTTGGGGAGGCTGAAAAGATCAACATGGAAGGCTTGATCAGAAGATCAAAGCCCTACATGCAGTGGTGAAATCCTCTGCGGATTGCCACTGGTTTGCTGTCCGTGCATGAGTGACATGCGCCAAATGCACACTGTGTGCGTGTATGCACAGTGCATGCCAAAAGTACACTGCATGCATGCATGCGCAGTGCACACAAAAAGATGTTGTGCATGCATGCACAGTGCGCTCCAAATGCAAGCTGCATGCATGCACAGTGCGTGCCAAACATGCGCTGCATGCTTACGCATGTGCATTGTGCTCCAAACGCACACTTCACACGGAAAAAGGAGGCTTTTGGGGGGGAAAACAGCAGTGCCGCGTGATTTAGATTTGCTAGAAAGCAGGATTTCCTACTTTCTAGTGACTATATTTTTTTTTATTTATTTAGACTTCTATACCGCTTCATAGTGCTTTACAGCCCTCTCTAAGCGGTTTACAAAGTTAGCATATAGCATATTGCATATTAGTGTATTGCATTAGCATTAGCATATTGCCCCCAACAATTGTCCCCAGCATTAGCATATTGCCCCTGAGGCCTCATTTTACCCACCTCGGAAGGATGTATGGCTGAGTCAACCTTGAGCCGGTGAGATTTGATCTGCTGATCCTCGGAAGGATGTATCTGCTGACCTCGGAAGGATGTATGGCTGAGTCAACCTTGAGCCGGTGAGATTTGATCTGCTGATCTGTTGAACTAGCATTCAGCTGAAATAGCTGCAGTACTGCACTCTAACTGCGCCACCTTGGCTCTTATAAATTGCGCGGCACAGCTGATTGTCGGAAATACCAACCAGTAGCTTTTATCACTACCGGTTTGCCTGAACCGGTAGCATTTCACCCCTGCCTACATGTTTATATGTGCAACAATGCTGCGCATACATAAAAGAGTTCTGTTTTGATTTTGTGGTCAATACTGCTAACTTGACTCTTTTTAAAAACATTCTTTCTTTGAGTTGCCTTCTTTTGATCAGAACATATGACTTGCTTCCTCAGATCTGTTTGGACCTTCTCTCTGAGAACAGTTACTCTTCTTTTTTTTTTATTTTGGGCCAAGTGCAGCCTCTTGCTTGCTTGATATATTGTGTTGAATAAATTTCAGTTTGCTGAATTTGCACAACGTGATAACTCATAAACCATAACAGAAATGGCTAAATTCTCAAAAAGTGTTAAAATAGGGGTCCTAAATTTGAGCGACAATTGGGATGACCGCTAGTTGCTAACATCTGTATTTCTGTTACCATCTAATCAATGTCTAGAGTTTTGCAGTCCAGACTATTATGCTAAGACTAAATGAAACACATTATATTTTAGCATCTTGCACGAACAAGGCCTCAAGTCAAAAATAGAACTACAAAACACTATTGGGGAAAATATAATGCACTGAATGAGTTCACACATTGTGCTAAACTAAACAGCAGTTATTTATGGCTTAGCAAGTTAGCAGAACCCAGGAAATTATGGCTGACTGAAGCAGTTAAAGCAAATCCCAAACTAGCACAATCCATGAATGCATAATCCATGAATATAATGGATGCACATACAGTACTTAGATATGGAATGCATATACTTAGATATGGAAGATCCGTAGCATAGCTATGAAAACTGATATACTGTAATCAGGAATCAGGAATATGTTGCATTTTAAGACTCTTCGTGCATTGTGATGTGAGCCCTAATATTATTATTAGTGCTGTAGCATCATTTGAAATCTCAGCTTCTGCCTCCTAGTACTATTCTTTTCTGGCTTCCAGTGCTATTTTAATACATCAACTCTCCCCCACATGCATACACATACACAAACCCAGCTGATGGGGATTGTATGCAAATGTGGTTGAATGCCGAGCAGGGCAAGAAGAAGCTGTGCTAATGCACCAGTGAGCAAGGATGGGAAAGTTGCACAGCAGCTGCACCCTGATATTCATTTCCCATTTCAAATGTCTGAGCAAAATGGATAAGACAGAGTCCTTCCCTACATCCACACCGGCTAATGTCATCAAAAGAAGGGCATTGCCTGACCTTGGAAAGCACATTTGGGATTTGTCTCAACTCACTCTCCATCTTCGCACCCTGATGGCATCCTGAGTAGGTGGGTTAACTGAACCTGAATTGATGGCAAGCCGTTACTCTGGGATAGTGAGATTTCCTTTTGCTGCTTTTGTTTTGCAGCCCACCTCATCTTTGTTACAACTGAATTTTTAATGCATAAGCTCCCCACTCCCCTATTCTGTGCAACATATCCAATTCAGGAACATTTTCCCCAGCTCCTCCGGTTTTTACATCCTTCCTTACCCCCACCACACCCTCACCCCAGGGCCACTGCAGAGGCTGAGATTGCTTGCCTGATCATTCTGAAGGCCTGAGTCAGCAGAAGAAGCTCAGGGGAAAAACTCATCAAAGTATCTGGACGGAAGAAAAAGAGAAAAACTAAATGAAGTAAGTGTGTGTGCGTGCATGTTTTTAAAAAGTGAGCGCAAGATGTGGCACAGTGACAAGAGAACACATTTGCAAGAGTTAGGGCTCTGCGCTCCTGAATTTTTTTCAGGCATTCAGAAAAGAATTAGAAGTGTAGGATGGGTGATAGATGAGCCTTGTTTTCCCATATTTTTTTTCCTGCAATGGTTCTGGAAATATCCATATTGTTGTTGTTGTTATTATTATTATTAATCATATTTTTATGCCGCCCACTCTCCAAGGACTCTGGGTGGCTTACAACAATCGACAGTATACTAAGTAGTATATTGCCCCCAACAATCTGGGTTCTCATTTTACCCACCTAGGAAGGATAGAAGGCTGCGTCAACCTTGAGCCAGTGAGATTTGATCCGCTGATCTGCTGAACTAGCAGTCAGCTGAAGTAGCTGCAGTACAGCACTCTACCCACTGTGCCACCTCGGCTCTTACTAGTGTTCTAGCACTGCCCATCTTGTAAGCCCAATCAAAGGCTTCTTGTTGCCTGAAACAGAACTGCAAATGGTGCTTCCTCAAATTGAGGTGTATTACATCTAGGGTGGCCAAATTATGCTGGCACTCAGCAGAAAATCCCACAAAAAGCTCTCCCTGAAAAACAAACTAAGTAATAATAAATGAAACAGCTAACTACTTCTTAACTTTCCTGTATATCCAAGACCAACCACCTTGCTATATCTAATAGGACGAGCTATTAGATATTGTTGCATTTTAACCAAATGCCATAGGATTCTAGAAGACTAGATTCAAAAGAAAAAATCAATACAATTTGTACACAAGGAATTAAGCCATATAATGGAATCTTTTTTTCATCTTCTGGGCTTCTGTCTCTTGAGAATAGTGAGGCAGAAGAACATGTTGGTTGGTTTTGACCAAGTAGTGGATGGTGCTAGAGCCAACAACAGCTGCATTCATTTTAGGATGTATCTTGTGAGCATAACCGCTGCTGGAATAAAGAGATTTTGGTCAGACCCAGCAGGCACTGTTTTACTTCAGTGGACAAGAACCAAATGCAGACCTCAAGACAAAGATTTGGCAAGCTGTGTCTCCAATCTATGCTCTGCAATTTTCTAGGATTCAAACAAGAGCAAGGTGTCAATGGATTAGAATAAAGAGAATGTGTTAGAAAAATAACAGGATTACAGCATATACATTCACAGAAGTATATTAGGTTAAATGTTTTGTCTGCAGTTGTTACAATTGTTATATATATTGACAACAATTATTTTATTTGCCAGATAAGAGTTAAGGAACAAGTTGCTAAGTTAAATAAACAGGAAGATTTTATCATTATTTACAAGTCATAATAAATAGTGCTTTGCAAAGCAGCACAAGAAAACAAAAAAACCCCCAGGTTTTTACTTTATAAAGAGTGGAAAGCTTACATTTTGGACTCCAGTGAAATACTTGCTTACCTGGATGTAAGCCCTATTGAACAAAATTAAGCTTATGTTGGAGCTGATATACAGGATTGCATTCTTTACAGAACCACACTGGAAGTTTTTAAAAAATGAGGTCGTTTCAGCTCTTTGCTTAGCATTCTAAACTATTATCATGGCTGTGGAGATTGATGTATTCAATTCTATCCCTGCTTTGTATATTATTGTTTCCAGTGTATGCAATTTATTACCATTAATAACACTTTGGTTATCCAATTTTATTTTTTAAATAGCACTCTTTTATCATCCCTTTTTAAGGTGTTCTCTTTTGAAGAGCCAAATGCAGAAATGCTTTGAGAAAAACCTCTTACCCTGTATCCATCTCTCTACCTTATTACTGGCTGAATCCTTTGCTCTACAGTATTTGCTTGGCTCACTGCCTTCTGATTCAGTCAATTAAATGTGTTCTGTCTTCAACAGGATCAAGAAAGAAGAATGGCTGCATTAGGTCCCAGTAAACAGATAGACTGTTAGAAAAGCATTCTTTTAAATATTGTTTTTGTTCTAGCAGATCATGACAGCTTCTCTTTCCCAGACAGCAGGCCGGCAGTTAGGGCAGGCAAATGTTTTTGGTATTGCTTCTTATCCCTGGGGAAAGAGCAAGATTGCCAACTAACTTGTTAGCCTGTGTTCCTGTGCCTGTAAAATTTAGCAACCAGTGAAAAATGCAGCAGGTGATGTTCCTTCCTTCCAGCTACTTTTTTTTTTCTTTGTCTGCTAAACTTAAGGAAGAATTACTTATTTATTAAATTTTGAAACCCATCCTTCTCCTTCACTGCTGACATCAGTGGATAAGAGCAGGATTACTTTTTTTTTTTTTTAAAGTGGCAATCTTTTTCATGCCAGAAAGGACAATTGGCTGTATAGGGCCTCTATCCTTTGTCATAACTGCCAGCTTTAACATTCTGAAGTGCAAAACCTAAAATACCTATTTTACATTCAAATGGCCATCGGGAACTATTATGATGGAAATCTTGTCTAAAATGCCTAAAGTTAGAGATCTATTCTATGGCAGAGGCCCAAACGCTATGCTAGGTGAGGGGAAGGAAATGTTAAAAGAATATGGCAAAGATCATTTTTTTTCTCCCTCTTTGGTGTCTTTTTTTACAGTAGCTGGATGGACACAAATCTAGGCGGCACCTGGTGGAGAGAGGTAAATGACATGAAAACATCCATAACCAATTTTTCTGTGAGTCAGTCTGAAGTGAAGGGACGGGAGAACTGCTAGGTGTAAAATGGCATTTGTGGAGATATATCTGTGACTTGTGGCATGTCTGTGGGAAGAACCGTGCTATTTCACCTCTGAGTTTGACAGGGGCCACATATTTCAGCTTCAATTTCAAGGGAGATATATAGCTGCTGAAAGTCACTGGGGTAGCAGAATGCTTCCCTCAAATGTCCCTCATGTATAAGACAGCAGCCCTCTTCCCCAACTCTACTTCTCTTCAAAAGTGTGGGTGGTGGGTGGGAGGGGCAGGCACAGCACCTTCCCAGATGAGGCACAATACTGTTGGACCCTGGCTTGGCACAGCACAGGTGAAAGATATCCAAATCAGGCAGAAGCTCTCAACCATCTAAAAAGCCTTTCACTGCTTTCATTAAAAAAAAAACCCCACCCAGTAACACTAGGTTTGTTTGTTTCTTTGTTTTTGCATTTTAGATTGTGGAGAAGAATTGGCTAAACATACACAGGAGGCTGGATCCCCAACCACCCAGCACCCCCCACCCATGTTTCTTAATTAAGGCAAAGTGGATCTCTTGCTCCCAGAAATGCTGATCCCAGGGCTCCTTCTAAAAAAAAAAAAATTGTTATGAATTGCAGCTCTAAGTGACAGTGGAACAATTGCCCTAAGCCAGAAGACAGTGGGATGGCTCTTCCTTTTGGAACCTATTTCCCTAGTACCGGGCTTCCCAACCTGGGGTACTCGTACCCCCAGACGATATTCCAGAGGGTGCAAAAACTTGGGTTTAGAAGATTCAAAATTATAGTGAATATCCATAATTATATGCAAATTATATGCATATGATTATTTATTTTTGTAAGAGGTGTGAGAATATATCAGAAGTGTTCTAGGGGTGCAGGCAGGGGTGGGCTGCTGGGTGTTCACAGGGGTTCAGGAGAACCTCTAGCTAAGATTCTGTGCAGTTCAGAGAACCCGCAAATCCCACTCCTGGCTGGCCCTACCCCGCCCCGCCCCTCCCAGGAGTCCCCACATGGCCTGTTTTGAATGCAGGTAAGTGCAGGGCACTCAGAGGCTTAGGGAGGGTGAAAAACGGGCCTACCGGAAGTTCGGGAAGGCCGGATATGGGCCCATTTCCAGCCTCTAGAGGGCCTCCAGAGCCTGTGGAAGCCATTTTTGCCCTCCCAGGGGCTTAAGGAAAGCCTCCGGAGCCTGAGGAGGGCAAAAATGCCCCCCCCCCATTGTGGTACAGGAGGCCGGTTTAGCCACGCTCACCATGGCCATGCCCACCCAACAACTGGGCAGAGAACCCCTCCCTAAAATTTTTGAAGCCCACCCCTGGGTGCAGGGTATAGAAAAGGTTGGGAACTCCTACTCTAGTAGCATTGTGAATTAGCTCTGCCTGAGTCCAAGAATTGGCTCAGACAGCAAGGAGGCTGGAGAAAATCCTTGGGGGCCTGGAAGCAGGGCACCAAAGGAGAGGTTCTGCCAAAAGGAGACAGGTTTGAGGAGTCTTTGCTCCTTCTGCCACAAACATATGGGCAAAGCCCTAGAGGCAAATATTTCCACAGGGAACCTGCCATAAAATCCAGGGAAGAAGACATATTTATAGTAGTGATGGGATTCAAATAATTTAACAACTGGTTCTCTGCCCTAATGACTGGCTGGGTGGGCATGGCCAGGTGGGCATGGCCAAGGGAACGGGACAGTACTCAGCCTCTTGCAGCACTCTGCCAGTCAAAACGGGGCACAGGAGTCAATTACAAAGTGTGGGCTTTGCTTTGTGACATCCAGATCCAGCGAGCCAGGAGTGTGATCTGCACAGAAAATACACTTTTGTTTGGTTATGAAAAAATATCCCCAAAGTCAGATATACACTAAATGTAGATTGACTTTTAGCTACACACCTCCCCAGCAAACAGCAAATTTTGAAGCTCAGGTAAAGAGGATTCATTTTAGGATGAGTAACCACAGTTTGCATGTTGGAGATTCCTAAAGGAATGCTGGGAAACTCTGTATTTTAAAGAACATTTGAGGGAGGGGTGCAGCCCTTCTCTGCCTGGGGCTGTAGAGATCTGGCACCAATCAAAACACTTTGTGAAGCAACTGATCAACACTGACAGGGTAAGCCACTTTATGAAAATAAGAGCAAACTCCACTCCCTTCTAGTACTGATGATGTTACCTAGTTTGGTAATGAAACATCTGCAAGAAAACCATCAAGCTCAGAGAGCTCTGGGACCAGCCAGAGGTGGGATTAGCCGGTTTTCTGCAACAAGTTAACAACCAGTTTGTCCGAACTGGTGTGAACTGGCTGAATCCCACATGCAAGGGACAGGGATTTTTCTGTAGCACATTGTGAGCATACAAAATCATGATCCAAAGAGAAGTATATATAAATACAACACACAAAATGCCAACTTTGTCTATGCAGGTCCGTTAAATCACCCCAAACTGCTTGTGAGACATAAAAGAGCAACAAAAATACAAAAGGTGTCCATTCCTGCTAACCACCTTAGCACTCCACCACCTATTTTAACAAATCCGGCATAGAACTTTCAAAAATTGTTTCTGCAAAGCAGTTTCCAGGCACTAATATTTGGGGCATATCAATGCCCAAGACATTTCACATGCTGGAGTTTCTCTCCTGTTGTTAGGGGGCTTGTTTGAAAGACAGAAACACGTGCTCTTCTCAAAATAGAATAGAATAGAATAGAATAACAGAATTGGAAGGGACCCTGGAGGTCTTCTAATCCAACCCCCTACCTAGGCAGGAAACCCTACACCACTTCAGACAAACAGTTATTCAACAACTTCTTAAAAATTTCCAGTGTTGGAGCATTCACAACTTCTGCAGGCAAGTTGTTCCACTTATTAATTGTTCTAACTGTCAGGAAATTTCTCCTTAGTTCTAAATTGCTTTCTCCTTGATTAGTTTCCACCCATTGCTTCTTGTTCTACCCTCAGGTGCTTTGAAGAATAGTTTGACTCCCTCTTCTCTGTGGCAACCCCTGAGATATTGGAACACTGCTATCATGTCTCCCCTAGTCCTTCTCTTCATCAAACTAGACATATCCAGTTCCTGCGACCGTTCCTCATATGTTTTAGCCTCCAGCCCCATAATCATCTTTGTTGCTCTTCTCTGCACTATTTCTAGAGTCTCAACATTTTTTTTTACATCATGTTGACCAAAACTGAATCCAATATTCTAAGTGTGGCCTTACCAAGGCATTATAAAGTGGTATTAACACTTCACGTGATCTTGATTCTATCCCTCTGTTTATGCAGCCCAGAACTGCTTTTTTGGCAGCTGCTGCACACTGCTGGCTCATATCTAAATGGTTGTCCATTTAGATATGTGTGTTTCCATTTATTGATGACAGTCCCTCAATCCTGTATTGGGTGAGTATGACTATAAAATGCAGTTTTATTCCTGTTTTGATATAGTTCAATACTGTACCATTTTGAACTGATGATTTCCTATTTTAGCCTTACCTAACTGCAGGCTCATTTTCACATCCCTTGAACAACAGCCTGAAGATAGCCCAGTGATCACGTGACATGCCTTCATTTGTCTCATTTCCAACAAAAGCAAGTTATTCTGTAGTAATCAAATACAATCATAACTGGGAGAAGAATTTCCATCGCTAAGCAAGGTGATTTTAAGTGAGTAATGCCTATTTTACCACCTTTTTCCACCACAGTTGTTAAGTAAATTACTGCAGGTAACTGAATCACACGGCCGTTAAGTAAATCCAGCTTTTCTGATTGATTTTGCTTATTGAAAAACTGACTGGGAAGGTCGCAGATGGCTATCCTGTGTCCCTGGGATGCTGAACCATTGTAAATACATGCCAGTCATAAGTAAGAGGATTTGTCATAAGTCACTTTTTCAGTGCCGCTGTAATTTTGAACAGTTGCTAAATAAATGTTTGTAAATCGTGGACTTCCTATATACCAAATTTTATTTTATTTTATTTTAATACAATTGTTTGCTTGAGACCCAATCTAGAAGCCTTTATTGACATTGATTAATGACATTGATTGAATAGAGCTGGACTCTGCCCAGTTCCTACTGAAGAGATTAGTGATCATTTCCTTCCGTGGCCATTTTGGTTTGGCCAACAAGAGGGATCAGACCCCTGGTTTTCAGAGATGCAACAATTCCATAATGCCTCCCAGTCGCTTTCCAATATATTTGTTAACTTTCATACGAGCTCCTTATATAAACAGGTGTAACGCTCTTTTGAAAAAGGTGCTCCTCCCCCTGACCCCTTTTTAAAATAGAGGGCTGTTCAGTTAATCCTGGGCTGCACAAAAGGTTAGTTTAAACCAGAAAATAAAGCTGGGTTTTGCCAGTGATGTGTCACTGATTCAGTCATCAATGAGTGCTTTGCAGGATTTTCGATGCTTTTGCTGACCAGGGATTATGTGTGGCTGTGCTTCTTACTGTTTTTATTTGTGATGGGGCTATTTTGTCTAATCCAAAATTTTGTCTAATTTCTGCAGCTCTTCCGAAGACAGAGCTTGTCCATTACCAATCCCTCCTTCTAGCTTCACCCTGTGCCCCTTCTCTGTGCCCCTTAGCTTCGCACAGGACACAGACATAAAGGAGGAATATGATGGAGATGGGTCAGGTAGTGTCCCTGATGTTGTTTGCAACCCTTCCTGCCTAAGTGACTTGACAGTGGAGTTGTTTCCAATGTGGTAGCACAAAGAGACCCCCCCTTACTCTGCCCTGTACCCCTTACTTCTGCCTGGGGTCTGTTAGCCAGGCTATTTTGGGTAAGGGGTTTATGTCCTTTCAAAAAGGGGCTAATACACAAAAATACTTCCTGCCACCTCTTAATTGGACAAGCAGCTAAAACTGAATGCACCTGTCTGCATTTACTCAGCTGAGCCCCACAACACTTTAAGGAAAGTGATTTATGGCTGTTTTTCCCATAGCAGATGACATTTGGTGGGTGGGGAGACAAAGCCAGTGGAATCCATCACTTACTTTCCTTAATATCCCACATTAAAATTGCTTTATTCCTGAGGCAGAATATGACTCAGCCATTGGAAAGCAGGCTTTTCTGCTACTTCAAAATTTGGGGAATTGCATTTGAGTGTATCTGTTCGGCTGTCCCTACCAATATAGGAATAGGGCTACTAGTACTCGGTTGACTTTGGACAGTTCATTAGATATTTGAAATGGATTAAGAGATTGTCTGTCTGTTTGCTGCCATGGTCCCAATTTTTTTCAGCCCAGGTTTGGTAACTATTTTAATTATAGGGATAGCCGGGTAAGACATCTAAAGTTTGCTAGCCCTAATAGAAGTATTTAGAATTTGATTTGGATATAAACCTTGACCAGTTTGTTGATTAAAAAGGTGTTCCTTCTTTCCCTTTCTATTTCACTAGAGTTTAATAAAGCTCATTCATAAAAAAAACAACAACACCTATATAAAGAATATAATAAAAATGTCTTGCGGAATAGAATATAAAATCAATGGAAAAGCAATCTCAATTAAAACAAGAGCAGCCAGAACAAATGTAATCTATTAAACCCTATCATTAAAAAAAAAAGTGCAAGCTCAATAGTTTAAACAAGGAATGTTTTTTGCCATGTGGTGAAATGTGAACAGAGAAAAGGAAAGGCAGCTTCTCTCAGAAAAGAGCATCAAAGCTTAGGCAGTCTAATCAAATGTATTTTAGATGTTACTGGGGCTTTCAAAGGGCTGCTGCTTGTTTAATGAATAAGCAGGCACATATTTTCTACTCTCTCTGCCGTGCTCCAGTAAAACATGATTTTAGCTTAAGTTGCAATTAGAATAAGCCAACCTAGCCATTGCGAAAATTATTACATTTCACTAAGAGAATCAAAGCAGGAATCTCAACTTTATTTTGAGAAATGACACCAAACAAGTACATGATTCTCAGCCCAGGGAGATAGATGATTGATTGATACATACATACATACATACATACGTACGTGTGTGTGTATGTATGTATGTATTCAGAATTGATTATGTATGTATGCATGTATGTATGTATGCATGCATATGTGTATGTATTCAGAATTTCTAGCCAAAGTTCAGAATGTCAAGAGATGCTAAACCATAGAGGAGAATTGCCAATCTGGATATATATGCAATGGGAATGTGTACATCAGAAAGTGGTATGGTAGAAGTAAGATACACACATACTTTCAAAGATATTATATAAGAAATGCATTATTATTGGCATGGGAAAAAGTTAGAGATAAATATTATGTGAAAATACCAATATGGTTATCAACAGTGGAGGCGTTAATTCATCCAAACGTTTTTAATCTTGGAAATATTGTTAGATATAAAGATTTGTTAACAGATAAGGCGGAGTTGAAAGGGAAACATGAACTGGAAGAACAGGGAATTGAAATGGTTTGGTATATGTATGTGCAGATACAAACAAGATATGAAAAAGATGTTAAATTACAGGATTTTTATTTAGAGAAGATTGAGTTTGATTAGATACTCACGGGAACAGAGAATAAACTAATTAAAAAATGTTACAATTTTTTACTAAATATAGAACTAGAGGAAGAACAAATAAAAGAAACAATGATAGCCTGAGCAAAAAACTTTGGATATTCAATTGAACTGGATAAATGGCAACAATTATAGGAAAGAAATTATGAATTAACAATGTCCACTGCATTTAAGGAAATTCTATATAAAATGTTTTATAGATGGCATATGCCCGCTGAGAAACTGGCAAAAATGTTTAAAGATAAATCAGCTAAATGTTGGAAATGTCACCAGTTACCAGGTTCATGTTACCATATGTGGTGGACATGTCCTGAAGCGCAAAACTATTGGAATAGAATTAAGTTATGGATGGAGGAAATGATACAGCAACATATAGATTTAAAACCAGAGCTATTCCTATTGGGTATCTTACCAGAGAAAATTAGTAAAGATAATATATATTTGATTATAAATGTAATAACAGCAGCAAGGATTGTTTATGCACAAAAGTGGAAAGCAGAAAATATACTTTCGGAGGAAGAAGGAATTAAAAAAATCTTAGCTTGTGCAGAAATGAATAGATTAACTATGATGATAAACGAAAGAGAAGATACAGAATATTTTAAGACATGGAATAAATTTTACTATTGGTTAGAAAAGAGATACAAATAAGTTTTTGAAAGAGATTTTAAAAAAATTGGTTGTAATTAGAATACTATATTAGTGGAAAATCTTTGCAATGGATTTGGTGAGATTGAAGACAGAAGAGGAGAGAAGATACTTTTGAAGATAACACTGAAATGTCACATGGAAGAAATTAATGATGTACTAAATGATGTACCTGTCTTAAAAAAATAAAATAAAAAAAGAAAGTGGAAAAGAAAAGAGTAGAATGAGGTTCTCCCACATCATTCCTCCCACTAGAATAACAGAATAACAGAATTGGAAGGGATCTTCCAGGTCTCCTAGTCCAACTCCCTGCTCAGGCAGGAAACTGTATACCAGCATAGAATATAAACCCTGGACTGAAAACTGTTCTTCAATCATGGCTTAAAAGAACTTTAAAAGGAGAATGATCCAAAGTACCAAACAAGCAGTCTCTGGTTTTGCATGTTTCTACTCTTCAGCCAATATTTCAGATTCTGTTAAAATCTTAAATACTGCAATCAGAATGAATTATTCATATGGAAGTTACAATCCCTATGGCAGCCTTTTTGGGAGTAAGCGCTCTTGAACTCAGCAGGATTGAGTTTTGAGTAAACATGCATGATGCTGGGACTGAAGAGCTATAATCCTGAGCATATTTACTAAGAAATATATTCCACTTGAAGAACTCGGAGGGAGTTCTACCTAAACATTCCTGGGACTAATCTGCATGGAAATAAATTACCACAGCTTTCTAGTGCCAGAAATTTAATTCTTATCCCTACCTAGCTTCAAGTCTATGTTTTGGAATCCGAACTGGTGGAGGCAAGAAGAAACGGCACTCTTGTAGAACAATCCTATTTATGCTCATTAGGGAGCAAGTAATGTTATTTTTGGTGGATTTACTCCTAAGTAAGTTGTGCTTAATACTGCAGGCTGACAAAAACATCCGTTTTCTGAGGCATAAGATTTGTTCTGCAAATATGATTGCATAATACAACCTATAATCAATCCCTGTGCCAAAGTTTAGGAACAATGCAAATCTCTCATGTATGCCTCAATTTCCTTTGCAAAGGGGTAGGTGGAGCCCTCTGCTTTAAATATTATTTAGGACTTGCAAGTTAATTGCAAGTTACTTTTTAAACTGCTAGCACCATAATCTAATTATCTTTTATGGCTTGCCCAAGATTCCTTTGGGCATTTATACTTCAATAGCGCCCATGACATTCTCCACATTGCATTCCTAGCAATGTTATTTTTTCTCCTAGACAAAGAAACTGATCTTTATATGGGACTGAGAGCATATTATCTATCTTTCAAATAGCAGAAAAGTGTTCCCCTATCTTTAAATGCCTTTCAGTGCCCTAAGTTTGCTTTAGCAATGAGCAGAAGTTGATCTTGGCTGATCTCAGAAATGAAACAGAGTCAGTGTTGGCTAGCATTGAGATGGGAGACTGCTTGGGAATAGAGGTGTATTAGCTTGTTTGGGAAATCAAAGACTATTCTAGAAGGAGGCAATGGCATAATGCTGCCAAGAGAATTTAGTGAACACAGTCACCAGGAGTCAAAGTTTGAACTGAGGTTATCCTTAATTTCTACTGTGTTTTTACTTCATTATTTGCACAGGTTGACTTTAAGACATAGAGACTGCTATTTCTTCTCCCCCTGCCACCTATTATGACTCAGTAAGAGGGGCCACAGGTTAAATATCTGCTTCACCTCTTGCTTTAGTGAATCTTCGAAATCTACAGCGGCTTGTTAGCCAACCTTACATCAGGCTGCCTTACTTTATCCTGACCCATTAGATCTCACAGAGGAGGCATGCTGTGGGAACAGTCAGCCTGGGGCCTACACTTGGTGGGTCCCAGGAGATGCTCACTTTGCTGTGGCAGCCATTTTATGGAATAACCTTCCCCCTGAAATTAGATTAGCTGCATCCCATTTGATATTCTGAAAGGCCCCAAGATCCGGTTTTGTAATCAGGTGTAAGTTTCTGAGGGAACCAGAGACTTACTTACAGTAGATGGTTCCATTGCTGAGGTGCCTTTCTTATCCACCTTTGCCTATAGTTTGTATTCTTGGTTTTTAATATATTTAATAATAGGGATTTTTATATATCTACTGTTGTACATAAGATACAGTACATAAGAAACTGTTTATCTTATTGCTAGGTGCTGCCCAGAATCACTTTTGGTGAGATGGAGAGAGCGCAAATTTGATTTTTAATAAATAAAAATAAATCTTGTTCCCCTTTTCCCTGCATCCATCCTACTACATTGCTTCTGATAAACTCCATAAAGCAGAGGTGTCAAACTCGATTTCATTGAGGGCTGCATCAGAGTTGTGTTTGACCTCGGGAGTGGGTGGGTGGGCATGGCCAGCTTGACATCACTTGTGTCAGGGGCACCTGTGATGGTCCCAGTGCTCTGCCAGCGAAAATGGGCTCCCGATCTCTGTTTTCAGGTGGGATGGCCTCCTGCAATCCTCTGCCAGTGAAAACAGAGCTTGGGAGGACCGCACACAGTCCTCCTGAACTCTGTTTTTGCTGTCAGAGGGTTGCAGGAGGTCGTCCCAGCTGGAAACGGAGCTTGGGAGCCCATTTTCACTGAAGAGGCACTGCGGGCCAGTCCTTCACTGTTTCCAGGGCAGCCCCGCAGGCCAGATCTAAGCACCCTATGGGCTGGATCCGGCCCATGGGCCTTGAGTTTGACACCCCTGCCATAAAAGAAGAGAGCACGTAGGTTTCTGTTAGAGAACTAGAGTATTCATGGCTTTACACATTGCTCAGTACATAATGTTTTGGTTGTGTTTCAGCTACCCAGTAAAAAACTAAGACTCCTCATGGATCCAGAACTTTGATGATATCACTGATAAATACGTTTAACCAGAGATGCCTCTCTAACTTCTTTCCATAGCAAACAGAGCACAGTTCATTAAATTCCCTTACCTGCTGGATCAGTGAAAATTTGGAGGTGCCTGGTGATTAGCATCAGCCCAATTGTTTGCATTCTGAGAGGAAGGGAAAGCTTTTCTCAGTGGCACATTAGGGTGGGACAAGCAGGCAGAGGGTAGGACACCACAACCCAGAATATCCCCAGAAATAGTTGACACATGCTCATTTATGAGACACCGTATAAAGTAATAAACACATCATCTTTGTAGTTAATGAGTCCTTTCAAACATTCCCAAAATCTTTTCACACATAAACCCCCCCACACACTTTTTTTTCTTTCTTTCTGCTATGATAAACTGTCTTACCGGAAAGATGACTAAGAAATATCAATTCTATGATCAAAAACAATACTGTATTCTTTGAATGTCACATCAAGCACAAGGACAGAAAAAATAAGCAAGCTATGATCTTGATGCCCTTCTTATAGGTATCTCACAAACTTTGGGCTGGCCACTGAAACTAAATAGAATGCTAAGTTTTCTTAAAAATAAAAACTCAATAGAACACAATTGTTCAAGTTCTTATAAGTTTTAGTAATATGAATAATCCCTTCAACCTACATTTGATATAATAGCCAACCTTAAATGTTTATAGTACCAAAACCTTGCACAGTTAGAGTCTAGACTATAATAAAGAAGTTATTTCTAGACTAAAATGTAGTTATGGGGAATGAGTAACAAGTTAGACTACTGTATGATAGGGCCAAGGGTCTGACGTTGCAATGTTTTAACTGGTTAAATGAAATATCCTGTTCTGCTGCAGGCTTCAGACATACACATGCACATAGTTTCTTATTTGATTATCAGTTTACTACAGGAAGTCCTCAATTTATGAATACAATTGGAATTTCAGTCACTAGGTAAGACAGTTAAGTAAGTCATTTCATGGTCAGACCTGATTTTAGGACATTTTTATTACAGTCATTAAATGAATTCATCATTAAGTGGATTACCTGGTCATTAAGCAAATGCATCTTCCCAATGACTTTGTCGAAAACTGGCCGGAAGATTGCAAATCACAGTCATGTGACCAAAGGATCTGTAAATGTGAGCCGGTTGCCATTTGCTCAAATTGCAATCACATTAACCCAGAGGTGATATGATAGTCATAATTTTGAGGATGGATCATAAGTTACTTTTTTCTGAACTGTTGTTAAATGAATAGTTGTGAGTCAAGGACCATCTGTACTAGGCTGAAGAATGTATATGAAGTGCAGGAATAAATGAAGCCAAGGCTTGCCTGTGAAGTTTGTCTAGACAATGGGAGTACACATCGTCCAGTCAGTCCAAGGTTTCAGAGAAGGGTCAAGGCTGGCACTGGCAGCCAATCCAAAGATCAGAAGTCCAAGAAGCTGGATCTACAGATGAATGTCACAGATATCAGACATTTCCAGCAAAGAGAACAGAGTCAGAGCAGATTCTTATATAGGCCGCAGTCAGTTATCACAAATCAGACTGTGTGCTCTTTTGCTTGGTGAGTAGCCTTACTAGATTTCTGTTGTTTTGTTCTGCTTTCTACTCATCTGGGACTGGGAGGCCTTAGGTCATCTTCACCTAACAGATCCAGTTGCTCAGGTGGTGCCTGTGATTGATTAGCTTCAGGTGATGTTTGGTTTGTCCTTCCTGGAGCTGACACCCCAGAGGCTCAGTTGGAACAACTTATTCAGCTTCAGATTTAGAATCTGAGTCCAGAGCCTGGGCCATAACACATCCCCCCATTAAGAATAAAGTACCTCTGATCAATTAAAGGCAGAGGATGTAATTGTTAAAATGATTTTTAATGCAAGTCATTATTATATTGATTTTTTTTCTAAGAGCTAAGAAGTGCCATTCTAGAAAAGACTTTCCCCATGAGTCAGAGAGAAAGAAATGGGAATCCTTTACTGAAGATGACACCTTCTGTGATAGTAATATCCTTTACGATATTACAAAAGACTGGACAGTTGTAACTCAGACTGTAGTGGGTTGAATGGGAGGGAAAGAATTTGATGGAAGGGAAATTTCTATCCACAAGCTCTGCTTTGCTAGTAGACTGATGCTCCTTGTTTCCTATTGCTTTCTCTGTACAAGGGAGAAAATATATCACCCTGTCATCTCCAGTGCTAAAGAAGCTAGTTCCTACATGAACTGGGGAACAGTTAAGGTTTGTGAATCCTCTGACTTGTCAAACTTTTTGGAGAGGGAAATGGCTGTGGTGGGCTCGGATTTGGAGTCAGAGGAGGGGACCAATGACGAGAATCCAGTGCCCGAGCCAGCTTCAGAAATACTGACTGACTACAAGCAGCCAGCTCCAGCACTACCAGATGGACTACCATCTCAGCAGGCAGAGGAGGTGGGTGAAAACAGCAAACAGCGGACACAGGAATAACTGTCTCTCCCAATGTTACCACTCAATTGCTGCAAAGAGAGTAGAGCAAAGGTGCTCTGTAAGACTGCGCAGGAGTCTCATCCCATTAAAGGAGCTAAACTGCGGCTGCTTCTATTAAAATAGAATAGAATATTAAGCCCCTGAAGGCAGGACAAGCAATGGATGGAAACTAATCAAGGAGAGAAGCAACCTAGAACTAAGAAGAAATTTCCTGACAGTTAGAACAATTAACCAGTGGAACAACTTATTTATTTATTTATTTATTACTTATATTTCTATACCGCCCTTCTCCCGTAGGAGAGAAGCGGTGTACAGCCAAGGTAAAAACACAAACACACAAACATCATAAAATTGCAATTTAAAATTATTAAACAGTTTGGCCCAATAAATTAAAAACCCAGAATTAAAATAACAAATTAAAAATCATTTAAATGGTTAGCCCCGCCTGTTGGAACATCAGGGTCTTGAGGGCATGGAGGAAAGTATGGAGATCGGGGATGTTACGTATTTCCGGGGCAATTCATTCCAGAGGGCTGGAGCCTTCACAGAGAAGGCCCTCCCCCTGGGAATCGCCAGTCTACATAATTTGACTGACGGCACCCTGAGGAGCCCCTGTCTGTGAGAGCGAACTGGTCGGTGGGAGGCTATTGGTGGCAGAAGGCGGTCTTGTAGATACCCAGGTCCTAAGCCATGGAGCACTTTAAAGCGCTCCATGGCTTAGGACCTGGGTACTTGCAGGACCGCCTTCTGCCGCCAATAGCCTCCCACCTGCCAGTACGCTCGCACAGAGAGGGCCTCCTCCGGGTGCCGTCGGCCAGACAGTGTCGGCTGGCGACCCCCAGGGGGAGAGCCTTCTCTGTGGCAGCGCCCGCCCTCTGGAATGACCTACCCCCGGAGATATGCAGGATTCCAGATCTCCGGACCTTTCGTCGGGCCCTTAAAACCCATTTGTTCCATCTAGCTGGGCTAGCTTGATCCCATCCTCCGTTTTTAAATCTGACATTGATTTTAAATTGGGTTGTTTTAATTCTCAGCCGAATAATATTTAATAATTTTTAATTGTTTTTAACTTTTGTATACCATGTTTTATTCTGGCTGTTCATCGCCCTGAGTCCGCAAGGAGAAGGGCGGTTTATAAATTGAAATAATAAATAAATAAATAAAGGTGGTGACCAACCCCTTGAACTTGCCTCCAGAAGTTGTGAATTCTCCAACATTGGAGGTTTTTAAGAAGAGATTGGACAACCATTTGTCCGAAATGGTATAGGGTTTCTTGCTTGAGCAGGGGGTTGGACTAGAAGACCTCCAAGGTCCCTTCCAACTCTTCTATTCTATTCTATTCTATTCTATTCTATTCTATTCTATTCTATTCTATTCTATTCTATTCTATTCCATTCCATTCCATTCCATTCCATTCCATTCCATTCCATTCCATTCCATTCCATTGTAAAATGGAGCAGCAAGCTCAAGCTCTCCATTGACAACAACTGCCCATTAACTTCTACTCCATGTGACTTGAGAATCTTACAACCTTGATTTTGAATCTGGACTGGTTCACAAATCTGGTACATCTGGGACCATCGGATACTACCTGACAGTGTGCTGCTTTGATTAGGAACTCTTGTTAAGTCAAACCTGTTGAATTTTGGTGGCAAACTCGTTTGCACAAGTGTGTGTGTGTTTGCAAGCCTCATTTAGTAAAGTATCCCTCTGTCTATATGTGGATGTTTGGCCCTGGACAAGACAGGATGTCTCAGACTGCATCTTGACCACAAGCCAGAGTTTCCTCACCTTGATCTGGAAAATGTTTTTTTTTTCTTTAGAATGATTGATTTTTCTCAGTGGCTGGGACTGATACTTTTTTTTTGCCAGGGCTGCACTTTGATCAAACAAACAACCCCCTTTAGGGCCACAGGGGGAGGATGGTAATGTAATGACACCACCAGTGTATACAAAGCTGAAGTTCTGATCCCCCCCCTTGGGGTTATTTGAAGGGAAATAAGCATGTTAAATTCAGGAGAAGCATAATATTTATCAATCATGTCCTAAGGTTTAAAAAAGGTCCCAAAACATATCAATTTTTTTTTGGCATTTTACTTGGCAATGAAGCTTGAGGTGTGGGGGGGAGGGGGGAATTCAGGAGCTCCACAGAAAGAATCTAGATCGGGGGTCTCCAACCTTGTCAACTCTAAGACTTGTGGACTTCAACTCCCAGAATTCCTCAGCTTTGCTGGCTGAGGAATTCTGGGAGTTGAAGTCCAGAAGTCTTAAAGTTGCCAGGGTTGGAGACTCCTGGTCTAGATGACCTGTCTCTCTCCTTAGCTTTTGTTACTGCTGACCAGGGTATCCTTTTGAAGCCTCAAGCAAGTTGGGTTTGGGTTGGCCACTTTGCTGTACTTACTTTCCTGTTACCTATCACAAGGTGGCATTAAGAGAATTCTACTTGATATTTTGGGGATTTTAGCTAATACATTTGTTCTCTGAAGTTCTACAAGGATCTCCTATACTTAGTATCTATATGAAGCTTTTGTGTAGGATACTAAATGGGCTAAAGAAGCTCATTGCCATTAAGAAGTTTATGAAACCCAGCTCTATTACTCCTTGCCTGCAAGCTCAAAAACCTCCGTGTGCCTCCAACTTGTGAAGGAATGAATATAGGAGAACACATTTTTGTGAAATCTAGACAGGATGGAATTCTTAGTAAATCCCAGCTAGATGACATCTTCCACAGGTAATCCTCCAAGTTTCCCACCATTGATGCTATATTTTCTTTTCATGCTCTTGACACGTACACAGTAAAGAAATCCATTAAGGAAGGGAGAAAAATGAATCAGCAATGAAAGTTGTTCAGAAAAATCTCCATTGGGAAGCCTCGTCAGTCCATTAGACTCAATGGAATTTAGTTCTGAGTAAACATGCTTAAGAGTTCTGCCATTAACAGATTTTGTTAATTGACGGAGGTGAACTCATAAGAATAATCAAGTAGGATTGATTGATTGATAGCCTTAACTGGGAGATCAATAAAACTCACCTAATCATCCTCCAGACCAAATTATAATAAAAATATATACATGACTGTGCAGAAATGGATAGATTGTCTATGGAAATGAAGGATAGGGAAGAAACCGAGTACTATCAAATTTGGAACAGATGGTATTCCTGGCTTGAGAGTAAACATAAAACCTAAGGGATAATCTCTTAAATATAATATGTAGAAGGTAAAACTGTTGAAGAAATATAGGCTATGAAACTGAATTGTGAATAGATGTTACTATAATTTAAATAAGGATGTAACTTAAGATAGAGATATATAGAATTAGAATCCTTGTAAATGTGTGTGTTATGCTAGAGATACCGATATGGAAAAGCTGTCATTAGTGTTAAATTTTTGCTGTGTCTTTTTCTTTGTTTTTCTTTTTGTTGTGTTTTTTGTATTGTGAGCTTTATATGTTGGAAATTTAATAAATATTATTAAAAAAACAACCTCACCTAACCAAAGATCTTTCTCTGGTTCACCAAGCACCCAACCCAACATCCAATGAACAAACAGGGGCGATGAAAATCTTGCGGCACTAACATAAATTATAAATGCTCCAACGCTGACTTTTCCCTGTTGCTTGGTTATTGGCATGTTGGGCCCCACAAACTGATCGTAGATGGAGTTGGAACAGCATTCTCTTGCCTATGAGATTGAGGTTGTGTCTCCTCAGGATCCTCCAGAACTGAAGAGTGGAGGAGATGCTCTGCTTCCTAACTCAAGGCATGGCAGAGACTGAATTCTTGTACGCAGAACATTTTCTCTTGGTGGCACTGATCAGCCAATGTTTCTTGCAAAGAAGCATACTTACCATATAATTCCCTGCTGAACTTAGCAAGAGAGAAAGCTGCATCTACTCTATTGTGCAATGGATCTTGCAAGCTGCCACAGCATGAAAAAAACACTGTACCATACAGAGCAGGGTGAGATGATGAGGGGGAAGAAAGACTGCAAAGCTAAAATGAGTGACTGGAAATTATATTCCACTGATAACACCAAGCATTTTGATGTCTGTTTATGTTTTGCTACTGTTTGTTTTTCTCACTCCGGCTGGGTTTTCTGTGCCTGACAACTCATTATAGCTCTGCTCCAGGAGAAAGAGACAGCAGAGGAGAAAAGAGCCCCCACCCCACCCCTACACACACACACAACTGTGTCTCCCTTCTGGAATGAGCTTTGGCTATCAGCAAAACATGTTTCTGGGAAAGGAGTGAGGCAAAGGAACACAAGCAGGAAGATGCTAGATGCAAGCAGACATGAGGCTAGAGTTTAAAGACAGCAAGATGCGGAAAGATGAACTGTACCTACTGGAAACAGAGAGAATGTAATGCTGGGCAGAGTAGATAGAGAGGAAAGAGAGATGGAAGGAGATTAGATTGCTCAAGGAAGAAGCAGGATTTGCTGGCAAGTTTTATTCCCCTCTGTGCCAAAATCAGCCAAGCAATTGAGTGGGCCTTAGCGCTCAGCTTCTGCAGTCACAGATAAAGCTCTGAGCCTGGTGCCCAGGTACGTTTGCATTCTGCTCCACTATGGAATTATCTTCCTGACTGCTTCTGCTGCCAAGCTCCTCCCTTAGCTTAGGAAATGCTGAAATGTTTAGCAACCGTGAGACTTGGATTCAAGATCAAGGATGTCCTCAGGAAAATGTCTGGGATTTCTTTCTCATTCTCTTCCAGGGCTCAATCTGGCTAGTAGTTGCAGGATGGCTGTGAAACCGCTATTTAGCATGTTTCCTTATTTATTGCTTTGTTAAATCAACCATTAGCTAAAATGCTTTCCCCGAAGAATTGAAGCCAATCAGTCTTCTGGAATGCTGCAGGGAAGTGTAAAGCAGCAGCCTTTCCTCATCCCTCTGGCCCAATGGCCTCGTGGCAGCATTTGACGCTGGGCATTCAGCTAGGATGTGAGAAACAATAATTTAATAATATATTGTTTTTTTAATGCCAGCAATTCCCAACTCTGGATGGTTGCTAGATGTAGGTGTTGCTAGATATTGGTGCCAAGCTTGGCAGTATTGCTGCTTAATTTCTGGAGATAATCTCTTTTTCTAAAATTAGTTTTGAAAGCCTAAATACAGACCCAGAAGCTTAAGTCAGGGGCATCTGAGAATCCTCATAATACCTTCCAACAGATAACTTGAAAAAGATACCCTTACGATCTGTTGTTAGTCCTGAAACCTACCAATGACTCCCCTACAATCATTCATTTCACAAATATGCATGGGAGAAAACTGGTTTTAAAAATCCCAGTTCCATCCCGCCCCCCCCCCCCCCCCACTTTCCAAATGATCTTTAAGGCAATAATTTGCTTTTCTACATTTTTAGGATATGTGTGCTTTCCTAAAATATTCTTTAAAAAAAACACCCTTCACTGGAAATTTTACCCAGCATCTCCGGTCTTGATATTTTTTGCCAGGACACAATATGTTTCACTCTGGAGAGCTCACAATTAGATTTTTCTGCTCAGCTGTCCAGTCTTTCCTTTATGTCAGAATGCCTGCTATTCTCCAAAGATAATACTGAGCCTGCTACATATATGCAGCCTTGAACAGACATTATGCTATATTGCCTGTTTTTACTCAGCTCTCAGCAAGAAAGGGAGACCTTAGAACAAGATCTAAAGTATGATATTCAAGCTTTAAGGTACGTAATGGGGATTCTTCATCCATTGACAAGGAGGATAAGGCCATGGCCTACTTGGCTCACATGATGGCTCTGGATGTGGTTATATCTGAATGGAGGAGGACCGTTCTTTTAGCCATTCTTTTTAAAGAGAAACAATGGAGTTTCTGTTTAGTTTTTTGTCTGGCACATTCTTCTAAGTTTCCCACAATGAATGAATCTGGATAACAGCAGAGTAATAACTAAGCAAAGGAGGGACATGGATAGACTATATCAGGGGTCAGCAACCTGCGGCACCAGAGCTGCATGCCGCTCTTTGGGCCCTCTGCTGAAGCTCCCTGTCAGGTGATCCCACCACTGGCTGGCCCTGCCCCTCATCCTCCCCTCCCAGTCATTTCTCGCCTGGCCTGGGAAGGTAAGGGCGACGGTGGGGGATGGAGAAGCGGCCAGGGCAGAGACAGGGAGATACAGAGGGAGCAGGGAGGAAGGGAGGAAGGGAGGGGGGAATGGAGGGAGGAATGGAGGGGGAGAGAGAGAGAGATATCAAAAGGGTTTTGTGGTTCCCAGTGTTTTTTAACAACTGGTTCTCTGCCCTAATGACCAGCTGGGTAGGCATGGCTGGGGGTGTGTGTGTGTGTCATGTGATTGGTGGAAGTGAGTGACATTGAGTTGACCATGCCCCCCCAGGTTTTGTGGCTCCCGGTGTTTTCTTTTCTGTGGGAAATGGGTCCAAATGGCTCTTTGAGTATTTAAGCTTGCAGCCCCCTGGACTATACCAATACTAGATGAAAACCTATTTATGTAAAAAAATAAAAAAAGCATGCACCACATCCAGATTCTCCCCTTCGTCCAGCTGCTGGGTCTATATGCATACAGCTAACGATGATATAGCAAGAAATGAGAAGTTCTAACCCTCTGCTTAAAAATTCCACCTTAGGCACAAACACAGAAATCAGTAGTGAAATTTCATAGGAAAGCTAATGGAGTACATCCGCAATCCAATGCCTGATTCCTGGGAGTCAGCTCCACTGAAGTTTGATATGCTTATTCATGGCTGCAGAGGTTCAACTTGTAAAATCCATTAAGGTTTAATGGAAGATCTTCACCCGGTTGGAAGACTACTGTACCCTTTTAATTAATAATGCAAACAATCATGCAGGGAAGTGTTTTAAATTGCTAGCATGAAGCCAGAAACCCATCGGAAGGAAAGAAATACTCAGACCCTGCGTGATTATTCTTTTTCTATCATTTTTTTTCCTCTTAGCATTTTCCCCACAAGTATGGGGTCTATGTTTTCTTTTCTTTTTTAATCAACCAAGTGTTGATCCATTGCTTGTGTTAGGAATTGACTGACAACTTCGTCACCTAAGCCTGACATTGTGGGCCGAGAGAAAATGATTGGCTCAAAGTCACCCAGATGGTTTTCATGCTTGAGGCAGGATTAAAATTCACAGTTTCCTGGTTTATAGCCTAGTGCCTTAATCACTAGACCAAACTGGCTCTCACTCTTCATATCAAATTCTTGTAACAAGTACATCTTTCACAAACAACATTTGAAAGCCTCATTATCACTTCCTTTACTTGCCATAATTAGGATGGATCAATTATTTCACTGCATCAAATGACTTCGTTACTCCAGATCTTGAAAAAAAATATCCCAAGGCTGTGTCCTCATAATATCCCTTTTACTCTACTTTGGGAAGAGGGCTGGAAGGAAGCTGGATGTGTTCCTCACAAAACAAAGTAATTGTTGTTTTTCTAACAGCGCAGCTTTGGACATGTCTACTCAGTTACAAACGCTGTTACATTCAACGGAATTTATCCATACGAAAGCAGAAATATGACACTACAACCTAAAAACTTTAATTTCTCATGAGTTGTCTCATTAATAAGCAATGCTGGAGCCACACTTGGCTGGTGTAGGTGTGAGCTGTGCTAAGAACGAACGAATGACTCCAAATCCATCCTGCTATAATACTACCTACCCTGCAGGCATATCACTTAGTCCCTTAATTTGGAGAAACAGCAAGAATTTTGAGAATCTATTCTGTGGGCTGTCCCTGCTCTGAAATACTTGCACAGATTCGCAGGCAGGATTAGCACTCCCTCAAAAGATTTGAAATATATATAAAGGAAGATGTTTCAGACACTCCTATTCGGTCTGATCTGCAACCTCCTCTGTGGAAAAGAAATCAAAGTCTTCCTGCTACACATTCTTCCTGCTAAAATCAAGACAAAAGATTCGAAATCACAAATTAGAATAGGCTCTAGTATCAAGATCAAAATGCAACGGAAGACACCAATGTAATTGGGTAACGTTCTTCGTCTGAAACTGTATTCGGGTAAACATTCTTCCCTCTGTGAAGTTAACTTGTGATCTCTTTGATCATATAAGGGGTGGGGAATAAAGCCTTTTCTCCAATGAGATTACTGTTTCCAATCAACAAATGTAAATCAAGCAGAAACCACGGCTCACTAGGATACTTAAGTGCCAAGGCGCCACTTCTTGGAATGCCGGCTAAGTGCATTTTCTTAGAATTCCTGGAGGACATGTTTTTGCATGCTTTTGAAGAACAAAAAGAAAAAAAAGAAAAAAAGAAAAAAAAGAAAAAAGGGCAAGACTTTCCTATATAAGGGGCTGCTGAGAGAGACTTAAACTGCTGCCACCTCCAACTGCTGATGTTTGTATATTGCATTCTTGAAATAAACTTCACCTCAGATTCAAGCAACTGCCTTCTTTGTTCCGAGCTTAGAAACAAACCTGATAAGACTTCTCTTTGTCACTATTAAGATTTCTTAGTAGTATTATTTTTTTAAAAAAATCATTTACAGAAATGTAAATAGGCCAGTTTTTGGCCCTAAAAAAGCATCAAATTAAAATACAGTATAACTCAGGGGTCCCCAATCTCTGATCCACAGACCGGTACCAGTTCATGGTCCATTGAAAACCGGACCACGCAAGTGAAGGTGAGCGTGCAAAGTTCCATTTGTACAAACAGCGGGCATGTGCGTGCAATCATCCTATATGAAGAACCATGGTGGCGCAGTGGTTAGAGTGCAGTACTGCAGGCTACTTCTGCTGACTGCTGTCTGCCAGCAGTTTGGCAGATCGAATCTCACCAGGCTCAAGGTTGACTCAGCCTTCCATCCTTCCAAGGTGGGTAAAATGAGGACCCAGATTGTTGGGGACAATAGGCTGACCCTGTAAACAGCTTAGAGAGGGCTGTGAAGTACTATGAAGCGGTATATAAGTCTAAGTGCTATTGCTATTGCTACCTCCGCTCCCCCTTGCCATCACCTCCACTGTTGATCTGCAGAGCCAGAAAGGTTAGAGACTGCCGGTATAACTGATTAAAACCAAAATAAAATACCATAATTAATACACTTAGCTTTTTTTTTAATTAACCATTTACCATAAACTTAAACAGGGAGCACTCAATCAAACTTCCCTAGGGAGAGAACCTACAACTCTGGTGCCCCTACAGAACAAACCTGGGATTGCTTCCCAACCAAGATAATACTCTTCAGTGCTGAATGCACTATGGGTAGAGGATCATATGTGAACAGTGTGTCTGCTTTTAATGCATGTATCCATACATCCAATCACCAGTCTTTTCTTTCTGCTTTGAATCATGGGCTCTGAATTAGACATGGGATGTGTTTCAGAAGTTTCAAAAGAAGGACAGTTGATAGTCAGACTATGCTAGACAACCTGTGCCCATCCAGTTGTTACAAGGGTCTAGTTTCCATCAGCTGTGGCCAGCCCTGACAAGCATCAGGATATTTGAACAAAATTGGGAGATCGCAGTTCCTCTCTGCTTTCCGCATGAGAATTTTGAAATACAGACCTAACTAGAGAAGGAGGTGTCAACTGCTATACTGCAGGAGTAATCAAAAGAATAAGATCTTGGAAGTACAGAGGTCTCATTAGCTTTACTTGGGAGCTTCTTGAGAAGTTCTGTGTACTTCCCCAGTGCTGAAAATCTTTATTTCACTTAGATTATTCTCTCTAAATCCTGGCTTCTAAATTTTCAAGGACGGTAGTATCTAGGGAAACATATGACAAGATTTTTTGTGTTCCCATATTTCTATAATTTTATTTATTCTTTTATATCTCTCTTAAATTGATAAACTGTACTCTTCTCCAACCAAATTCTCAGAGCGATGCACAATATAAACAACATAAACAACATAATAAAAACCTGTAATATCGGAGCAAAAATCATATCACACAATAAAATGTGAAAATATCTCTGCTATTACAATGAAATAATGATATAGTGTGCAAGTGTAAAAACACAGCAGATTAAACCATTCTTTACCCAAGCCGTACATAACAAAGGAGCCAGTCTCACCTCCCTCAAAAGGGATTTCTACAATCGGGGTGCTCTTGATTCAAATTCACAAAAATCCCACTTTTCTATGTGGCAGAACATATCACAAGGACTCTGAGAATGACTATAAATTACCTCTGAAGAGGTTCATAGAGCTACAGACAGTCCTTCAGTGGCACCACACTGTTGCAAAAATTAGCACTGGGCACATTAAGCATCTGGAGGATGACAAGCCTTTTTCTTCTTTTTTTAAAGGAACAAGTTTGTAGTTTTTAAGGAATTGAAGATAAGGTAGCTGCTTTTTGTGCAACTCCTGATCCAAATCTCAGAAGCTATAAAGCAAGCAGAGCAGGATGCCCACCAGTCATAAGGTAAGATACTATCAGACATCTTTCTGCTAACCCCTTGCCCTAAAACTTATATGTTTGATTATCTCTCACTTTCATTATTGTAACCTTTCCCCTATGGCCTTTTTCAGTCACCCTTCCGTCCTCTCGGCTCTCTTTAAACCTCTCTTATCAAAATTATTTATTACTTCTTTCACTTAGGCCACTGTCCAGCTTGAGGCCTCCCAATTGCACCAACCTCAGCTGAATCAAGTTCTAGTGCTCTTTTATATGCTCCACTCTATTTTGCTTTTGCTCCTTAATACACGCTGTGCAGGGGTAAAATGCTCCCGGTTCAGATTGGTTCAGCTGAACCAGTAGTGATGGCGGCCAGTGGTTCGGAGAACCGCTAGCGATGGTGGTGTGAGTCTCCGCCCATCCGTCTGGTCATCATTACTTCCTGGTTTTAACCAGGAAGTAACCTGTTTTTTACCCTCTGTGCATGCGCAGAAGGGTTTGCACATGTGCAGAGGGTCCGTGCGCACATGTGATGCACGCATGCGTGAACGAAGCAAAGTGCGAGCATGCACTTCCGAACCAGTTAGGAAGGTTAGTAGATATCACCCCTGAAACTGTTCCTTTCCTCCACAAATGTCATAATTTCCTTATTGGTTGTACTCTTAGAGCAAGGATGGCTAACTTTTTGGGCTGGGCGTGTGAAAAATTCAGAAAATGCCTCCATTGACTCTGCTGGCATCTCTCTCTCTCTCTCTCTCTCTCTCTCTCTCTCTCTCTCTCTCCCCTTCCTGAGAGAGAGAGAGAGAGAGAAAGAGAGAGAGAGAGAGATTCCAGCAGAGTCAACAGAGGCATTTTCTGAATTTTTCACTTGCTAAGCCCAAAAGGTTAGCCATCACTACTCTAAGAAAGCTCAGATGAAAGAGAAACAACTCACAACAAAGAGTAATAAATTAAATTATTTAAATTTATTACTTCATTGATAAATACATAATTGTAAATATTTTTCAAAATGCCTATCAGAGCCAACTCTAGGTCGCACAAGGCCTGGAAACTTCAGAGAATGCTCTTGCAGTCACCAAAAAGAGCTGGAAAGGTCTCCCTGTTCTCACACGGAGTTCAGAAGCTCCAGACGCCTTGCGAGAGGGCCCTGCTCTCATGGGGCCTCTGAAGTCTCTGGAAATTGTCTGAGAATGCTTGCATGGATTTTGGAGGCCTCAAGAGGCCATGTGAGAGAGCAGGGCCCTCTCACGTGACTTCCAGAGGGTCCAGGGGCTTGGCGTGTCACCAAGAATGGCAAGGCATGTCTACTGTGACCTACGGGGCATAGGCTTGCCATCACTGTCTTACAGCCAATGTAAATGTAGTATTTTTATTTATTAAATTTATTTTCCACCCATTTTGTTTCACACTGACTTTGTTTTTACATTGTTTGCTCCTGAGTAGAGGGATCTTTTTACATAACAAATCATTGGTTATAGAATTGGAACTGGGAATTAATTCATCATTTAACTAGGTATGTCGAATGATGTTGACCACACCTAGAGTAGGTTACATGTGTGGGCCTGTGCCTGGGGGCAAAATAGACTGGGACCATACAATGAGATCATGATGTGTGGGGTGGAGAATTTTGGTAGTCCTGAAAGTCTGCAGAGATTCTCAGTCATCCAGGTCATGGTTGTCCCAAAGGTGCTATTTCAGGAGGCAACTGGAAAAAGCACCTTTCGGACCTGGACCTGGATGACTGAGAATCTCTACAGACCTTTAGCTATACAATTTGGGATGAAGACCCTTTGAATGGTGTGAGAGTAGGAATGGATTTCCAGAGGGAAAAAATGTGCAGATTACAGGAACCAGGAGCACTACTTGGTTGACCTTGAGGACACAGATAAACCTCTGTGTTTTAACCACCTTCTAAAAGGATGCAAATGACCAGCTGTCTGCAAGGAATATAAATCCTTCCATTCCCCCCTATTCTGTCAGAGCTGAAGAAGCTTCTTAGATAAGAAGTGAAACATTTTAAAAGAAAAAACAAGAAAGTCCAGTTGCCTCCTCAAAAAAAGCATCTTTGGGTAGTCCTGAAAAGATACCCACATACAAGGTTTATATGGGTTACTTACAACATTAGGAAACCTTTCTCCTTGCAGTATTGCAAATATGAAACATAGAACGGCTGAAGGAGGCTAAGGCGGTGAATTAATGCCTGCCTCCCCACCTGCCATGCTCCTCCCTATATGCCATGCTCCTGAGCCATAACACACCTGCAACCAACAATCCATGAAATGAAAATCAATTACACACTGGGAAATTTGTTGACAAGTGTTTAGTCCTTTGTCCTTATTCCCAATCGTACAATCAAGCTTTACTTGTACGCAATGATGTCTGGCGACGTTCTTTGCATGTCAGCCTTGTCTCTCCTTTTTCGCTCTTTTGTATTCCCAAGGTTAGTTTAGCTCTGTAAAATTGCTTCTTAGGAACAAAGGCCTTTAGGACTCAACTCTCCCGTGCTATATCCCATGTAACATGTGTGGGATAGTGCATACCAATATTGGCTATTTGGAGTTCCCATTTGAGGAGGGACAAAACATGGCTGAGGCAGACTAGCCTGCAGGCAATCCAGTAATACCGAATATTCTGGTAAATCAAACAAAAAAAAGATAAATCTATTCAGTCTGTATAATTAATGCAGTACCGAGAATACACTGTTGTTCCATTAAATGTCACATCTCCATATCCCTCATGGAAGCTTTCCTTTTCCACCAATTTGTTTGGATCAAATACCTGAACTTGTATGGATCATTTGCTCCTTTGTGAGCTGACTGATCACACCGGGGAATTGCATTTCTCATTTGCACACAATCTGTGGATGGCAAAACCTTTGTGGATCCCCGCAGATCTGCTTCCTAACCTGGCATTCTTCGTTTCATTTTATTTATTTTTTTTCTGTTCCTTCACAATGGAACTTGAGCCATTATTGGAGACCCTCACTTTTATTTTATTTTTTTTTTTGGCTGTGATTTGCCCTTTAGAAATGAGAATCTTAAACAGCTAGACCACTTCAGCAATGTAAGAGAAATGTAGTTTCTCTTTGGAGGAGACAAACCAGCAATAGTAGCCCAATGCAAAAGCAAACACATATCAAGCTGGTTTATTTTTTCCCCATGATACCCAGAGCTAATCATAGCAAAGTGGAACCTTCTATCCTGCAGCAGCCCTGAAGTTCTAACTTCAGCCAAGAGCAGTAGGTATCAAAACAATTCAGTGGTGCTAATAAATATATATCACATCTTCCACTCCATATCAATACCTGTATCTAGCTACTACTACCAGAGACTTCTTTCCAAAGAGACAACAAACTGTAGAAGCTGGAAAACAGCCATTTTTCCCCATAACAGTTTTCCTGCCTGTTGTTTATTTAATGCTACACATTCCCCCCACTCCCCACAAACAGAGCATCTTTCCAAAGCCACAGAGATGCATGGTTCAGCTTGGGCCACAATGCCTTACTGTGTCCACACAGTTGCCATAGCATTCATTGTCATACACCTAGGCAAATTCAGGTTTCCAACAGTTTTCAAAAGTTTTGCCTTTGAGGATACAGAATGGTAAATTATTTCCTCAGCAGCTATTTGTTAACCCTGCTCTGAATCATCCACGTATCTTTATGATTCTTTATACAATGAAGACATCACGGTATAATGGTTAAGATGCTCGACTAGGAGCAGGGAGATTCCGGGTCTGGTCCTCCCTTAAGCATGGAAGCCAGTTGGGCAATCTTAGGCCAATGACTCCATCTCAATCTCAATTCAATCTCCGACTTTGCAACAAACCAACTGATAAACAAAGCCTCTTGTTGAGACATGCACTGATAGCTTTGCTGGAAGTACTAGCTGAGCACAGTGCAAAACAAAGCACACATTGCAAACATATGGGAAGGAGAAGGAGGAGGAGAGGAGAAGAGAAGAGAAGAGGAAAGGGAAAGGCAACAACAACATGGAATTGCAATCTCCACCCATCAGAGATAATAACATGTTGGATTTACATAGTCTTCTAATCAGTACGTTTGGACCTTGAATTAATCCCATTTAATAGAGACATACATGCATTAGCATATACCATAGCATATACCACACTGTATACTGGATGCAAAAACACTCAAAATGTTAAGGTACCTGTTGCCCAAGTTCCCAGTTGTTGCCCTAAAATGAGTCCTACTGGATCAGTCTAAAGCGTTATCTATCCCCACACAGAACTCAGATGTCTTTAGAAGATATAGAATAACAGAGTTGGAAGGGACCTTGGAGGTCTTCTAATCCAAACCCCTGCCCAGGCAGGAAACCCTACACCACTTCAGACAAATGGTTATCCAACATCTTCTTATAAATTTCCAGTGTTGGAGCATTCGCAATTTCTGCAGGCAAGTTGTTCCACTGATTAATTCTTCTAACTGTAGGAACTTTCTCTTTAATTCTAAGTTGCTTCTCTCCTTGATTAATTTCCACCCATTGCTTCTTGGTCTATCGTCAGAAAACTTTAGGAAACTCATCTCCAGGGTATAAAATGTCTCCAACTGTTGCTTCATAGGAACTTGTATTTTGGACATGTTATCTTTGATTCTCAAAGTATATTAGTTATTCAAAATAGTTTTCTTTGATTCCTGTATGTATTTTCCACAGCGGGTTTTTTTTAAACCAATCATTTAAATTGATTAAATAGGTGGGCAATTATTTCATCATTTAACAACGTAGGTCAAATGATGTTTACTAAATCTAGACTAGGTGTCATCAACTTGGACAGAAGGCATGGAATTATGGTGGCTATCCTGCATGGTCCTGCTGTCCCCCAGCAGTGAACCCACGATGGCACAAAATTGGAAGCAAACATTAAGGAGGACACAGCCAGGTATTAGGGAACCTATCCTGCATTTATTAAGATTCTAAACAGAATAGTATGAGTGATGTTTCAGATTGTTGCCCCACTGAGTTGTGATATGGGAGTGTAGAATATGAAAAAGGTTTGGGACAATTTGGGAGGGGTCTGTGAAACCTCAGAAGATGCTGATGTTGAGTAACAAATTGCTACAGGGATGTAGCAATGTAGGGGGTATGGCTGGATGCAAGAGTCTGGCCCTTCCAGGAGAAAGGAGACTCATTTTGTTGAAAGTTCCTGCTTCTAAACTATGTCTCCTTTCTGGGTCTGGAAGGTGGCCTCAGGCTATTGTTGTTGAATATCACATTTCTGGGTGGTTAAGGCCACATTCATCCAAAACCTGGTGGTAGATGAGTGTGCAGACCTGCCAGGCATCATTGAAACGAAGCACAGTTGGACACAGACATGGATATCACCATGGCAAGATTTACCCTTCTCTATTTCAGCAGCCCCAACTCCAAGGTTGGGGGGGAGAGTGATGTTTTGTGACACCTTAATTGTGATTAGATATGCTGCTTTATAGATAACCAGGTATGAATGCCTGAAAGTTGAAATTGGGCCACAGAGTCAAACTATGGCTGCTGGTGAGTACTGACCATTCTGCTACTCAGCAGCAACCCTGCCTGAAAAATTAGATCTCACTGCCAGGTTGGTGTTGGAGTCCCAAAGCTATTAGAAATGAGGTGGGGGTGTTTCACGATGCCCTGAGTGTGGGATTTAGACAGGACTAGCATGGCACATCCTCCATGGTAACTATGCCTTTGTCCCAGATGATTTCTAGGTAGTCATATGTTAGTTCTGGTGTTGACCTTAGAGCAGATGAGATATGTTTGGATGTTGGAAGACAAGATAATCAGATCAGGTTATTATATGGCCGATACGTGGATTATGCTCTTGTGGAACCAATTAGGGTGGCCTGATGGACCCTATGGGTTTTCTAACGATGCTTAGGAGATTTTTTCCCAGGGACCAGGCAGAAAGTTCTGTCATATGCTTTTTTGAATTCTGGAACTCAGAGACAGGAAAGGTGTTGGACAAGACTGCTCCCATGTGGCCTCTCTATAGTCATTGATCCTGCTTCTTGGATAATCAAGGGTCTCCAGAAGCTGAAGGGTCAGAAGAGATGCCTAGACCAATATTATGGAAATGAAGGGTGAATGCAACTGAACATGGAGGTGTTAAGAACAGATTCTTGTCCAATGCCTTATACAGGCTTATCCACAGCCTTCTGCTGAGGAGCAGGTGGGAAGTTTTTCTTGCAGGCTGCTGTGATATACTTTAGTTTTAAGTCCTTGTTGATAACATCACTCATATTCACTTTATATTGAATGTCATTGGATTTCAGTACAGCAAGATTAGTGAGGTTACATCTTGAGAAATCATCCTGGACTCTTTTGAACTCATAGTCTAAGGAAGTGGATAGGGTAGCTTAAGACCCATCATTGTGCATTGAACCCAGAAACTTCATTTTGGAAAGGGAAAAAAATGCCTCTTTACTGGAAGGGGTACAACTATTTGACTTGATGGAGGCAGTGGTGCGCCCCTCCTAGCAGAGGATCTCTCCAACAGCAATTTTTGACAACTTTTGTCCATTTTCTTATCTTCTCGTTAGGGGGGAGATTTTTGAAGAAGATAGTGTGGCTTCAGTCGTCACATATCCTAGATAAAATGAATTGTCTAGACCCCTCACCTCAGATTTCAGTATGGGTCATTCCAGTGAATGACTATCATCAGGATTCACAAGAAGGGAGTGAACGTCTGGTCCAATGGGGCATTTTGGTGGCACTGAATAATACTGACTGTGGTATTTTGTACCATTTGTGAGGCTGAGGGCATCGTTTTATAGTGATCCTGATCCTCCCTAAGGGGGCAGTTCCAATTGGTAGTTGGAAGGGAGGAATAGTTGAGCTTGTTGAACTTATTAAATTGGCAGACAACACCAAGCTGGGAGGCATAGCTAATATTTTTTGAAGATAGTCTCAAGATCCAGAACGATCTTGACAGACTTGAGCAGTGGGCCCTATCCAACAAGATGCAGTTCAGTGGTGAGAAAAGTAAGGTCCTGCAGTTAGGCAGGAAAAATCAAATGCACAGGTGCAAAACAGGTGGGTGCTTGGCTCAATAACAATAAGTATGAGAGGGATTTTTTAGGTATCCTAGTGGACCACCATTGCAACTGCCAAAAATATGATACAAAAACCATGCTGAGATCCTAGAAAGTGTGCAGAGAAGAGCAAAAAGATGATAAAAGAGTCTGGAAGCTATCTTGCATGATGAACAGTTGAGGAACCTGAGTATGTTTAGCCCTGTGATGGTGAATTTATAGCACACCTGCCCAAAGTGGCAGGCAAAGCCATGTCGCCTGGCACACTTGGCCTTGCCTGCTTGTCTTCCAGGTTTCTGATGCGCATGCACACGCGACGATCAGCTGTCTTTCAGACGTGTCGAAAATTGGTGTGCACATGCACGCTGGCCAGCTGATTGTCAGGTGCACATGCGCACCAGAACCCAGAAGTTCAGCTTTTCTGGAGTGTGGCCCTGATGAGTGTGTGCATGCGTGTGGCGTTTCCATGCAACCTCTTTGGCATGGTACCAAAAACGTTTGCCATCACTGGTCTAGCCTATCAAAGAGAAGGCCTGGGGGGACATGATAACTGTCTTCTAATACTTCAGGGGCTATCACAAAGAAGGAGGGATTGCCTTATTCTCTACAACACCAGAGGTCAGGACTAGAATGGATGGAAGCTTGTCAAAGAGAGATACAACTTAGAATTAAGGAAAATATTTCCAACAGCGAAATTTTCCCAAGCTTGTCTCCCGGGTGTCCATCAGGGGAGGTTTTCAAAAATAAACCAGAGAACCATTTGGCTGGGATTGTATAAGACTCCTGCCTTGAGCAGGGAGTTGGACTAGAAGACCTCCAAAGTCCCTTCCAGGCCAATGATTTTATGATTCCTTTGTACATATTATAATGTGTGGCTACCATGAAGTTTGGTTCTTTCTCTGAGGTTATTTAATGTCTACATAAATCCATCAGTTGGAGTGAGCTATCCTTTATGTGCTGATTATATTCAATTATATATCGCTATCCCAGGCAACGCTGGAGATAGAGGGGAAGTTCTTGGTTTGTTCCTAAAAGCTGTGAGGAACTGGATGGAACAATAGCAACAACAACAAAAATCAGTCTGAATCAGAATAAGATGGAAGTGCTGTTTCTAGATAAACAGTCTTTCCCCAGTTCTTAGATCAGGTCTAAAAGAACCACACTCTCCTTAAAAGACCAGATCTGCAAGTCAAGGTGCTCACAACTCCTGCTTGAACAGTAGAGGGAGACCATGACTATGGGAACTTTTGCACAACTTCAACAGTTGCAGTCCTTTTTCAATGAGGAAGTCCTTATGACAGTGACTCCTGCTCTTGTTGCCTTGCAGTCAGATTGCTGTAATGCACACTACATGAGGTTGCTTTTGAACATAATTCAGATTGTGACAGTCCTGCTGTTGCTGGAGATGTGTTATTTCTAACACCTGTGCAATTGTCACTGCTCTGGTTGCCAATAGGTTTCTGGGTCAAAATTCAAATAGCTAGTATAAATCTATAAAGCTCTTTTAAAAGGCCCAGTTCCTGCTTACCTTGAGGTCCATCTCCTCTGTAAAATGCCCATCTTGTGAGGTCTTCTCAAAAGAAGATGCATAGGATCTCCATCCCAAAAGTGAGCAACAGGCCTCCTTTTTTAGGGAATAACCCCAAATTGTGTTTATCCCTTGAGGTCCATTTCATACCCAAATTATTGGGGGTTTCAGTAAACTATTAGCCTTTTTTTCAAGAGGAATTTGGGCACTAGGTTGGGTTGATCTTCTATTTTCTGTTTGGGTTTTTGTTGTTGTTGTTGTTCCATTTTATTCTGTCTGATCACAGCTTTTATATAATGTGGGCTGAGGTTGGTTTGTTTGTTTTTTTAAAAAAAATCATTGTTTTTTAAAAATTCTGCCTGTTCTTGTAAAACACTTCAAGTCAGTGTGCTGTAGCAGTCTATAAATTTATGTACGCAATAATAAAGAAATGAGCCTATCTGCATTGTCACAACACAGCAATATAGCACACTGCCTCCTCTTTATTCCACAATGATGCCAACGCCGTGCACAACATAGGTTCTTCTCTCTGCGGATACCCAACATGACCCAAATCTAACATTTACTCCCTGCCTCACAATCTTCAGAGAGACAAGAAGCCAGACACTCACCACTTTGAAGTCAGCGGGGCCACACGGCTCCCCACGGAACAAGCAGGAGAGCAGCATTTCCTGGATATCATGGCCAGCTCGGTCCGAGAACTCCCGCATGTTAAAAGGTTTGGGCTTGAAATTGCGGAAATTTGCCTTCTCCTGCAGGATCTCCAGCTGTTTCTCATCTGCCATTTGGGTGTCCGGAATCTCGTACCTAAGGGGGAAAAAATCCAGAGCACAGTCACAAGGGTTGTGTTTGGGTCTCCCTATCGGTTGGGTTGGGTTGGTTCAATTCACAGAGAAGGCGCCTGAAACCTCAGATGCTCCTGGGCAAATTATCTCTAAGACGGATGGGATGGTCAGATGGATGCTGGAGATACACCTGGGACTTCTCAGTTCCAGCAGTGAAAGCACACAGTGTAATTAAAACCTAACATTGAGACTCTTCTCTGAAGATAAGCAAATGTTCTTCACTCCTTGCAAGACTAACCAGGCGTTTTCAGATTATATAATTACTCCTAAAAAAGGAAAAGAAGCAGCCACTTGCCACTGAGGCAGCTTTTCTACTCTCCAAAGGCATAACACATTTTACATTAGCAACCAAGATGTTGTTCTCCTGCGTGACAGCTACACACTACAAAAAAAAAAAAAAAAAAAAAAAGGAAAAAAGGCAGATATCGGCTGTTCCCTTGATTTTATGACAACTCTTGTCATAAAGAAGGGAGTGCATGTGAAACAGTGAGGGTGTCAATGTTTGGAGTTTATATTCTGGAAAGAGACAGTCAAAATGTTTAGGCATAGCCTTGCACACACTTGTGTTATGCATTTACCCCTTCACAGCCTGTGGATGTTTAATACCAATACACATCGTGTCCGCTTCATTAACAGCAGTCAAGTCATGTCTCTTTGGGGAATCGAAGTAGTGGTTTCAATACTTCCTATCTCCCCAGGGCACAGGATGTGCCAGCTTTAATGTTTCAACCCAGCCTGCTTCTTCATTAGCCTGCCTGGTGGATGAGGATCATCCTTTGCAATGATAGCATGAGCTCTAGCCTGCACTAAATAGTGTCAAAAGCCACATTCCAAACGTGGCAGAAGTCAAGAGATGTGGTGGTGGGAAGCCATACAGCGAAGCATCGAGGGCGGGGGATGTTAATGGGTGTGTTTTGCAAGGCTCAAAGCACCTAGTTCTTTCTTTTAAGCTCTCCAAACCAGCCACAACAATTTGGACGTTGCAGTTTATTTACTGAATTTATATGCTGTCCATCTCACTCTACAATGGGACTCTGGGCAGCTTACAATTAAAATAATAAATATTATACTTAACAAGATTACGTAGGTCCAAAACCAGAAAGACCACAAACAAGAATGGTATAGTGATGGTCTCTTCCCTATGAGTCCACCTGCCACCTTCAGCACAGAGCGTTTTCATCAGGACCCCAAGTTAGCTGGCACAGCCTGGGGTTAATGCCCTTGCAGAAGGCCAAAAGGGCAGTGGCAGACCTCAGGCTGCGCTGGTTGCTTTCCTACCTTACTGGAATGCTCTCTGTTCTCCTACTAGGACAGCCATCAAAATGCTAAAAATCTGGCACTTGAATGGTGTTTCTTGAGAACACCTTTAATTCCCTGAATCTCATTTTGATTTAAAGCTAGGACTGCTCAAAAAAATAAATGGAACACAAGCAGAAGACATCCGAAATCTGAATGAATGAAATAGCCTTATTAAATACTTTGTCCTTTACGTACAGTAGTTTATACACTGCTCAAACACCTAAAGGGAACACAAAACTACTGTACGTAACGAACAAAGTATTTAATAAGGCTATTTCATTCATATATATATGTGTGTGTGTGTGTGTGTGTGTGTGTGTGCATATGCCAAATCAGAGCAGGTTGCAAATGCACAATTTGGATGTTGCCCAGTTTGTCTGCACCTGTTCAGCAAAACAGGCTATTAGAATCAATTAGAATTGCAAAGTACGCTGGTGAAACCTGAAATAATGTCAGTTCCTAAATTTCCAACATACACAAATGTGTAATGGTGATTTTTCTGGTTATCAGTGCTTCTAGTACAGCCTGCAGCTTAAGGTCCTTGTTGAGAAAACCGTACCATACTGGCAGGGCAAGCTACTGCATATAAACAGGGTGCAAACCCCAAACTTACTAGCACTGATGATGTTAGCTAGCCAGGTAACGAAAGGTCTGTAATCAAGCAAGCAAACAAACAAACTCAAGAGTATACCAAGGACTCCATAGTTCAACCCTGAGCTACATATATTCTCATTTACTGGCTCCTTTTGATAACACAGAATTGGTAGGACATTTTCAAGGACTCCCATACAGATCATGTTTATATGAAGAAGGGGGCAGATTGCAATGCTATAGCTATTTAGTGGCCAGAAACACTGGCCAATAACATTTGCAAGTACAACATTTTATTTGCTTTTGGATGATTTAGGCTAGCACGATCCCTGGAACTCTTTTAATTGTGTCTTTGATATGTTGATTTCTGCATGTCTAAACTGCTTTCTATTTGCAAAAGGAATCAATAAGGGTTATAAATAAAGTATCAGGCATTTAAGCAGATTTCTGAAGGAAATAAACAGGTTGCTGGGCATAGGGGGGCAGACTGGAGGTTTTCCCCGGCTGTCCAAGAGATGGGCAGAATGCCACCATTCCACGGAGCTCTGTAACAATCAATTGTATAGGATGGATTCACTGGTATTACTTGATTGACATTTCTATCTAATGATTTCTAGATGCATTTCAACTCTGACTGGTGAAGTCTGGAAGACGTCATCCCGTTCTATTTGGATGGCCCCAGACTGAGAAAACCTGGCCGGTGCTATGGGACTAATGTCAACTAGTAGCCAATTAGCTTTATTAGCACTTAAAGGAATAAGTATCTGGCTGGGACATTTTTCAGATGTGAAAAGTTCCATAACTTTCAGAGAAACCTATGACCAATCCTAAACATTGCTCGGCTGGCAAAATTAAAGAATAAATCAAAAACGCATTCTCCATTCAGAAACCAGTAAATTTGATTCTTGGGATAAGTAAATCTACCAGGGTTATGCATAGGTTGCTTATTTTCCATAAATACTGTATGCAACAATCCAGATCCCAAAACCCCCAGGTAGTGGAACAATGGGAAAAGGAAAACAGTGGGGTGGAAGCCTCTCAGACATCCCATTCTTGGCTTTGTGTAAGGCTCCTTCTGTCATGAGAACCAAGAATAGGAAACTGTAAGACTTCTATGCTACCACCCACAACCAACACATATACAGTTATTATTTATGAGAGTTCTAAAAACCCTGATATATTAGCAGATGGCTTATTTTGCACATAGAGAACCACATTAGATCAGTGCCATGGGTTGGACTGCTACAAATACTTACATGCAAGCTGCCTATGCCATCCCTTTTTCTCCTCTTTTTCCCCAAATTACACAGACAGACACACACACATATAATTTTAGGGAAGCAGGTAGCAAGAAATCCAAGCCATACTGCCTACAAGGAGCAAAGACAGGCTACCAAGTCTGCCCTAAATTTTGGATTTCATCCCCACAAGAGAGATTCAGAATAAACTGCCAGGAATATGCTTAGCTGACGGTTCCCCGATTTGGCCACTTTTATTATTATTTACTTATTTATTGTATTTTTCTTGTCCCACCTTTATTACTTTATAAGTAACTCATGGCAGCGAACATAGCTAATACTCTTCCTTCCTCCTCCTCTTTTCTCCACAACAACAACCCTGTAAGGAGAGCTGAGCTGAGACAGTTATGACTGGCCCCAAATAACCCAGCTGGCTTTCATGCTGAAGGTGGTACTAGAACTTATAGTCTCCTGGTTTCTAAGCTGGAGCCTTAAATAGGCCAAGAGAGACCAAGCTGTCTCTCTTCATTTGTATGAAACCCAATTGATTAGATGAACCATTGGCTTAAGTCAGGGCAGCAGGTTTTTCATTACAATGCCACATTTTAACTTACAAAACCAATCCTGACAAAATTAATGACCATTAAATTGGGCAGCTTTAAAAAGAGGTAGAGGCGAAGGCATGGAGGAGCTGTCTACCCTGAGCTCTGAGCCCTGACAGCTAAACAAAGCCTCCTTGGTCAGTGGCAATATACCATACACATCATTAGGAAAGGCAGGGCTGGAAGAGAGGCCGATTGTTTTTAACGTCTGTTTTTAGATTTTTAAATTTTCCACTACCATCTGGCTGGCAGCTACTAGAAATAGGGTTGGAATTTTTTGTCCAATCCAACTAGTTCTTTTTGGGGGGTTTTTTATGTTCTGAAATAAAGGACGATTTGTTATGCTCTATGAAATAATGGCATTTTGGCCAAAGAACAGCTCTTAAAAGAAAGAAAGAAAAAGGGACATTTTGTAAAATTAGCTTTTCCCCCCATGATTCAGTACTATACTCATATTTGTCTATTTCACTTGGGTAGAGAGCAGGTAAGCAAGATAGGCAATGGGGATCAGTTGCTCCAGGCAAGTCTGGTTCCGTAGCGAAATATTTCTCATTCAAGCAAATAAAATTACTCAGATAAAATATAAGCCCAAGAACTGAATGAACCATGGACTTCAACAGAAGAAAAGAATGGAGAAAAATCATTCTGATATCGGATGCAGTGAGAAAACAAAATTTTGCTTCAGCCTCTTAATTGTGAAAAGTCCTGTATATACCATTTAAAACAGATCACATCCCAGTAACAAGTTTTCTAACATGAGGTTCAAAGCACTAGCTCTTCTATTCCCTCCATTTAAATTTCATACCATCCTGAGTTAAAATCTATAAAAATGAATTGACAGAAAATCTCATCTTCTCCTTCTGTCTTTAGGAACACAACTGAACCAGTGGTGGGATTCAAGTAATTTAACAACCGGTTCTCTGCCCTAATGATTTCTTCCAACAACCAGTTTGCCAAACTGCTCAGAAAGTTAACAACCGGTTCCCCGAAGGGGTGCGAACTGGCTGAATCCCACCACTGAACTGAACCAAGTTACATGGAAGCACCTGGCTGAGCTGGCCTAATCAAATTGACCAATACCAATTCAGGTATTACCTAAAAAGCTGGTTAGTCCTGGATGGGAGACTGCCCGTCATCCCAAGACTATAGTCTAGACTGGGAAGTCAAAACAAATCCTGGATGAAAAGACTAGCCAACCACTTTTGCGTGGTTGCCAAGAAAAAAAAAATGGATATGTTAATTCGTAGGAGCCAAGCTCAGTTCAAAGGAGATGTTACTTTTATATGCTGGGGAGTTGCAATTTTCTCCAGTAGAGGGCAGTAAAATGCTGAGATGAGAAAGATGAAATTGGGGTTTTTTTAGGGGGCCTCTTGGAATCCTGACTCAGGAGCTGTTTTTTGTAGCCCATAGAAAACATAGCAGCGAGCAGCCTCCGCTTCCAAGGGCTCAGTTTCCCCTCAGAAGGGGCTCCCCCTGTTGCTCCTCAGCAGCTGATATCCAGGACGCCCAAACTCTGATTTACCCTCTCAGGCTGATTCGTGACTGGTTACAGATCCCGCCTCCAAGACTCTGAAAACAGGGGAGTTCAAGCAGCAGACTACATTAGCTGCCTTGTGTCAAAAATACAACCAGTTGTACAAGAAATACTTGTGGTTCAATCCACAGCACGGGAGCATATCACCCTTAAAGTGCACGAACAGAGTAAAATAGGGAACAGGATCAAGGCAGGTTCCATGGGGGCCATACGGGAGTCTTTGCCACAAGCAGGTAGCAGATAGTTTTTACAGGGAAATGCATTGCATCTGAAAGGAATCAAGCACACAGAGCCACACGTCTGGCTTGAAAAAGAGCTGGCCATGTTCAGCCCTAGAAACTCACTGGGTGACTTGAAGCAGTCACGATTTCAGTCCTTCCTACCTTACAGGATTGTTGCTATGGGAATCAAAGGGGCAGGCAGCCTGGGAAAAGATCAGCTGTCTGTATAACACAGACACAAACCCTCTCCAAAGCCATATGAGACCCAGATCAGTGACCAAGCATATAAAGTCTCCCTCAACTTGGGATTCTACTCCTGCATAGACACAAGCCATGCAGGGTTTTTTGACAACAATACAGAAACAGTTTGCCATTCTGCCAGTGCTAAATAGCTTGTCACGCAGAAACACTCTCAAATGTGTGTCAGATCACAGTATGAAAATATACATGTTGCACATTTCAGTGCCCAGTTCAAATACGTCCCAACACACACATAAATGCACCTCCTGTAGTGGGCCACAAGTGCGCCAACTGTTGCACGCCATCCCAGAGATGCTTCCGGACCTCTGGCTTTGCAGGGCATGGATGGGGGGGGTTCCCGCTCCCCATCCTTTGACCCACCTGCTATTAAGCAGGGCGAGGAGTTCCCCAGCGTGGTACAGATCATTCTTGGTCACCCGGCTGAAGCGAAACTCGTTGAGGTTGCAGAAGGTGATGGCTGGGAAGGTCATGTGGCTGGCCGCCACCTCGTCCAGCTTGGTGACGTGAGGGTAGCGAAAGTAGTACTGGATCCTCTCATTGCAGACGAAGACCAGCACGGCCAAGGAGCCCAGGAAACACAGGGTCCAGAAGATGCGCTTGACGGACAGGCGCTCGTAGGAGAAGATGTGGGACAGGCCGTGCAGGGTGGAACTGCTGGCAAATGCCTCGATGCTGACCGGCTGCCCATTTTCCACCTCCTCATCGTCCACCTTCAGGTCCATCATGGTCAGAGCCAGAGCAGGGCGAAGGATGTGGGGGGGACGGGGGAGGAAGCCGCACTAGATGGAAAGGAGACAAGCGCTTAGGATGCGTCTCTGGCCAGCCTGGCCATTATCCCCAATTGGGAAAGATCTAAACCCAGCGCCCTTTCCCTTCCCCAGCTCTTGTCTGGAGGAGATTCGCTGGCAGGCGTTCTCCTCTCCTCCCTGTCCTCTTCCAGCCAGCCTCCATCCTCCGCTGCACTTTTAACCCGGGCCGGAGGGATCCTCCCCCTTCTTCTCCCCCCCCACCCCCAACATACCCAGCAAGCCAAACCTGAAAGCAAGGCCAGCGGCGGCTGTGACGGCCGGCCGTCAGTGCTCAGCGGCGGCGGCGGCAGCGGCAGCAGCAGCGGTTCGCCGGCTCAGCGGTTTGGGGTTGCCGGGGAAGGCAAGGCGGCAGGCAGGCGCGAAGACGCGGCTGGAGAAGCGAGCGCGAAGGCTGCCCGGCTGAGGCGGCACCTGCCGCTGGAGGGCGGGGGATGGCGGCGGGAATCCTTCGCCCGCCGATGCTGCTGTTGCTGCTCCTGGCCTCGCCTTCGCGCTCGGGAATCCAAGAGGAGCGGCGATCGCCGGAAAGCAGCCGGCGGAGAGGCTCAGCGACCAGCGGCGGCGGCGGCGGCGGCGGCGGCTGCTGCTGCGGCGGCGGCTGCCTCTCCCCCAAACACATGGAGGCTCCCCGGTGGCGTGGCGAGAGAGGCCGTTGCTGTGGGGCGGGGAGGGGAGGTGGTGAGCGGGCGGCGGGAGACGATCGCGCCTGGCAGCGAGGCAGCAGGATCTGCGGGGAGTCACTGCGTCCGAGACGAGGGCGGCAGGGCCCGGCTGCGCTACCCCGGAGTCTTGCGAGAGAGCGCCGGGTGGCGGCGGCGGCGCATGTGTGTGTGTGTATGTGTGCCCCTGTGTGTGCGCGCACGCCTGTGCGGGAGGAGGAGGAGGAGGAGGAAGAAGAGGAGGAGGAGGAGAGCGGCTCGGAGCCGTAGAGGTGCCGGGCTGAGATTGCAGGGTGGCTGTGTGCGCGTCGGCGGCGACAGCGATGCTGCGTGAGTGTGCGGCGCGCGTGTTGCCAGAGGCTCCCCTTACTCTTTCACACCAATCAACATTTCCTTTTTCCCTGAATTAAAGCCAAAGTTCCTTCTCGCCCCTCTCTCTCTCTCTCTCTCAGTCCCATCCCCTTCGCTAACAAAAATCAAAAGCCAAATCCGCACCGTCGGGAAGCGAGCAAAGCCCAGTCCGCACTTAACATGTCCAGCAGGGATCGTGAAGTGGTATTTGCAAGTGGCGAGATACAGGACTAAGAAATAACTGACGATACTACTATGAGCGTGTTATAAAGGCCTGTCCGTGTTTATTTTAAGGGCAGGGTTACCTCCAAGGGTTTGCTGTGTGGAACTGTGGCCAGCTCTGGTTTTCCTGATCGGGACTTATTCTAGATTTAACATACTAGGCACAAATTGTCTTGTCACATTACACAGTGCAGCAATTGCTTTACATTGAAAGTATACATCAGGTAAGTCTATGGTGTGAGAAGGTACTTTCAAGTTTCCACTCAGGATTAGGTTTACCAGACACTCTTTATGTTTGCCCTGGCTCAGTCGGGAGGAAAAAAAATATTGTTTGCTCTAGCACTAGTAACACCTTTTAAGTGAGGTCTAGTCATACAGTCAGTTGCAAATGAAATCCAGAAAAGTGCCTCTCAGATCTCGATCCGTTTTAACAGCAGATCTTCCCAGAAAAACAAAAATAGACAGACACAAAAATACCCTTCACTAAGAAGAAATTCAAATTGCAACCAGCAAAGAAGCAATATGAATTGGGCCAATGAGGGGATTTCATTCTATGACTGCATTCTCTCTCTCTCTTTTTTTCCATGCTAGCAATGCCAATATCTTTTTATTCAGACATGAAAGTCAGCCCTTGATCAGCAACCCATTTCTTGATACACTGTGTATTACTAGCACTTGTAAAGGATTCCTCTCCCCTGACGTGCCAACAGACTTCTAAAAACAGAGCAGCTAGTCCCTGTTGAATTCTCTGTCTAGTAGTGAAAAATGCTGTTTTGTCGCTTCAGGTAGCTGGCTAAGACAGTTTTACTGCCGGGGGAAGGAGAGCTCCCCCACAGGAGGTGACTGTGTCCTTTGCTATAGAAGATGTATGCAGCAAGAGTCAGCAATTTAGTGGAAGGAAAACACTGCTCAAGAGCCTTGAGAGCACTTGATTAACTGCGCCTTCTTCCCTGCTACTCAGCTAGAGCTGTCATTAATGTGAACATACCAATAGGCTTGGTCTTGGTCCAGTGAAATCAATAGCTTTAAAGAAACAAGGGGCCTGGAGACAGAATTGGGATTAAGAGCACAGAGCCTGTGGAAGAAATACACAGATGCATTCCAGTTAAGCACTTGGGTAGGTGGGAAGAAGAATCTCGTTGCCTCCGTTGTACAGAAGCATCTGAAAAAAGGCACAAAGGCATGTGGGAACACATGGCTGTGGCCTTGGTTTCTTCTTGGTGCAGAGCTTAAGGCATGCATGGCACAAAGAATGTAAACACCACCAGCTTTTTTGCACTTGCACTGAAAACCCGGACTACAATTTTGCATTTCCTTCTTTTGTTTGCTAAAAACAGCTGTCTCCATGAAGTAGACAACAAATATGTTCCAACTGGATTGAGAGGAGAACATCTGGGCCTGCTGGGCTGGGCAGCCTTTATGCTATAAATTACAAAGCTGTGCACCAATTTTTGCTGCCTCCCCCCCCCCCACTTCCTTGTGAGCCTGGAAAGGCAATCGAATGCTCACCCCGTCTTCCCGGTGCTTTGGCAGAATTAACCAAATCTAGAAGGTTAGCTTATGACCTGTCACAGCTGTTGCTGTTGGAGCCTGATGTGCAATTTAAGAATCAAATAAATGCCATGATTTATTTATTTAGTATTCATTATCTATTTATTTATTATCTATTAATATTTATATGCCTTCCAATAACAAACAGTACTCTGGATAGCTTGTAATAACAGCCAAAGGATAAAATGCAACTATTAACAAGGAAGATTATAATGAGTTATAAAATGTGCAGAAATATTCAGCTAGTGAAACAAAACAAAACCACTTAAGCTGTTCTAAGAGATGAGTCATAGGTTTGGATTTCAAATAAAAAGTTGGAAAGACCTGGTCAAAAAAATTTTTCTCACCCTGAAAAGTGTATACCCTAAAAAAAAATGTTCATGTGCAGAATGCCTCCTTCAAAAAGCCTTTTCATACAGAATGTCTGGTCCATGGGACGTTGCTGAACCAAAATTTTGAGCAACATAGTCAGCAGGACCAATAGGTATCCTAGAAGTTCTATTTAAGCATCATTTAGAGAACTTAAGTCTCTTGTCTTAAGATCCAGGTCTTAGCAGGAGCCACGTTCATATCTCCGCAGGTGTCAGCACCAAGCCAAGCTGGTCAGTTCTGAAATGTAAGATTGGCCTTGATCTGTTCTTAAATCACTTAGAACAGCCCCCAACCTTTTGGGCACCAGTGGCTGGTTCTGTGGAGAAACTGTTTTTCCACAGGCCGGAGGGCGTGGTTTTGAGTACTGCCTGCATCCTGTGGATGGGTCTTCACTTATTTACGTGGCCCAGTTGCTGGCATGCTGCGGCCCGGTGCCATCCATGGACCGGGGTACCCCTGACGTAGAAGCCCAGGATCGTTGGCAGGACTGGGAAACCAAACATTGTTCCAGAAGAAGGTAATGGTCTTTATTTCTGTTAACACCATGAAGAAAGCTACATGGGTGCAATCATCCAAATTACGTTTGCCTCAAATGGGCCCTTATCTTTCAATAATATGCACAAGCAAGCAAGCGTTTAGGTAATCAAGTCCCTCATTTGATTATAGCTTTTTGGTACCCAGATAAAAAGATGGGATTTTGCAACTTGGACCTGCTTCAGTTTTTGGCTGTCCCTCTCTCTTCCTCTAACCATTTAAGCCTACTTCCATTTGAAAATTAAATGGAGAGCTGAACGAAGAAATTTGGGATTGAATTGAGCTTTTTGGCCAAAGAAAGCAAGCTTCCCAATGCCCAGTTCTCCAACCCTCCTAATCACTAGGTTGTTTTCTGCACTGGCCAAAGATTCTTCTGATTATCCCACAATGTATTCAAATAACCCCAGGACTGACAGTCACTCAGAAGTGGGAGCATATTGAGAGAAGTAGCTGCTGCATATCTCGGGGGACGTAGACTGTAATGAATTTATTTGGGAAAGCAATCTTCCATTCTTTTGTTTTATGAATTTCATTTTGTTCTTTGCAGATAATCAATGGAGCCAAGAAAATGAATTGGGAACCAGGGAGAATGGTTGCTAAGGGCTCCTTTGTGAACACAGCAGAGAGGCACATGATGGTCCACTATGAGAGTAGATTGGGTGGAAGGCAAAGTTACTCTATGGAAAAGTCCAATTCCCCCTAGAAACATCTAGCCTCATAGCTCTGAATTGGAACGTTTATATATTCCCCCATATTCTGTTTCTGAATCTGTGGGTGCTTAAATTTAGATGATTGGTTAGATTTCCTACATTCTGTTGCCAGAACTGAGGAGGGCAATGGTGAGGTTTAACCTTGAGGAAATTTGTGCTACAGTACTAGTAATGTGAACAGGCGCTGCCAAGCCCTTCTCCATCCCTCCACCTCTGTATGTATGGATCCACACATGCTAAGTTATTGTTTGTTTTAAACATGATTTATTGAACGTGCCTAAGGCTAAACTACAGAATATAAATTACAGTCTACAGAGTCTAAATTCACACACAATTCTTAAGGCAAAGGTGTTTTTTTTTTAAAAAAGGCTGATCATGATCTAGCATGTGTGAATCTTGCCAATAAAGAAAAATATAAAAGACAAAAAAGAGTTACATTATGCTTAATAATGCATAATAGCTCCTCTCTTGCCATCTCCCTCCCAAGTTAGAAGTGAGATTTAATTCTAAATCTAAATTGCTTTCCTCAGAGGCTAGTTTGGAAGTCACCCCATAAAGCACTTCATATATGCTTAACAACTTTAAAGTCTTTCTCAGATTTTCATAACTGAAGGTGCTGGATTCCTGCTCCCATATGGACAACATGTATGGAAGCCCCATTTGCCTTTGGAATTAGCATCCACAGATCTAGGGCAAACTTCGCCACCTATAATACATGTAATCCTCAGTATCCGCAGAGCCAGAACTTTTCCAGTTTAATTCTTCTTCCCCAACTTGATTCCTCCAGAACAGGGGTATCAAACTTGCGGCCTATGGGCCGGATGCATCACACACTGGCCACGCCCACCTCCGGTTTAGCAAAGGGAGGGAAAGTCATGATACATCACATGACGACAATGTGACACTGCAGGTTTGACACCCCTGCTCTAGAACAAGTCTGCACACTCTGAGGTTATCAAAAAGCTCTGGATTTAAAATCTTCATCAGAGAAATTTGTAGACCAACATATTTCTAGTTTCAATATTTCCTACTCTTCTTTAAATGAGCTACAGATGTTTAAGAAGCTGTATTCATAATTGATGGGAATCAATGAGGCAGTAAAGTCCCCTTTGTTGCCAAATTAGTGAGATTCATACAGCAAGCCATGATATCTCACTGGATAATAATAGAGACTCACTCTTTTCTATTTTTCTATCTTGTGCCATGCATTTAATGAAGTTGATTCCATTTAGAAGACATTGCCTGACTTGGAATGGGATTAAAATTCCTATCCTGTGCATTTTTTTTTATGGTGAAAAAAGATAGCTGGGTAATAAAATGGCCTTTTCGTTCTTTTATGGAAAAGTCAGCTGTGCAAATTCATTTTAAACGCAAAGACCATTTTTCGTGTGTGGCAGTAAAAAGTGCCCAGGCACATATAATCAATGTGGAATGAAGTGTGGAAAAGAAATCAAAGCCCTATTTAGACAAATCTGCTTCTCAGTATTAATTAGTAACCTTGTTTATGTATAACTTAATTGGTGAAAACAAAATACTTCTATTATTAAACTGTCGTCGTCGTCTTCTTCTTTTTCTTAACAGATTTGTGTTTGCCAGAACAATAAGATTGTGAAACCTTGGAAGTAGTAACCAAATCTGAGGTGAATACTGATGCCATCATCAGCATACATGTCCCTTTACTTTCTTTCCTGGCCATTATATAAAGTTTAAATTCCAAGTTAGACAGGAGCTAGTGACAGAGCATCTGTTTGGCATAGCAAAGTTGCCAAGTTCAATTCCAGACATCTTCGGTTAAAATGACCTTGGATAAAGTGAAAGCCTTCTTCAAATCACTGAGAAGTAAATTGGGAGGGGGGGCAGATAGTTTCCTGTCTCTTGGATATGACACTATGTCAAATACATTGACTTTGAGGCCTTGAGTCCATTTATCAATACAAAGTCGAGGAGAAAAGCATTCTGCCATTAAAACAAGAGTGGAGAAAGACAAGAGGGAAAGAGTAGTTATTCTATATAGATACCCTCAACATAATTGCTCAGGAAATATATACATGTGCAAGGAAAGTGTTTGCTGAAGTAACTTTCCTCTTACAACATCAACAAAAATTAGTCTCTGATGCTTTGTGAATAACCGCAGCATGTAAGGATGATTCCACCATTTTTAGGTAAGTGCTCATTTTCTTGAAATTAATTTTAGTTTTTCTGAAAGAGGCTTGCCCAGATTGAGTGCTTTGGAGATTTAGCATAATGCAGAAGCTATGGAAAAAATTCAGGATTTAGGAAACCCCAACATCTTGGTCTTCCTGCAGCACTGTGAACTTGACTGAAACAAGAAAGTCTGGCAAACAAAAACCAGACATAAAAAGCCTGAATAATCGTAAATGTCTATACACAAAATTCTGTATAGAAGTTTGGTGGCTTCCTCAATAGATTAAAAGGAAACTGAGGATGCTAGCTCAATAGAAATACTGCATGAGTTTAGGTGGAGGACAAAATGCTTCCGGTAGATCAGCAATTGCTATGCATATTTAAAAGAATGGCTTAGGAGCTGTTCAGTGCTGAACAGCATAATGAAATTGTCAAACCTAAGTGACAGATCAGAAGTATCAGAGTGAAATCAAAGCATTTGGTGTTGTGTGTGTGTGTGTGTTTTTTTTTTAAAGAGTGACAGACTGTAATTGATCACTGGCTTGGAAGAATGTTCTCCTTTGTGACTAAGTCAGAAGTCTGATAAACTGCCATATTTTCACACACCCTAAATCATTTGATTGACTGAAGCATTGCTGATTGATTGAAAAGGAGCCCAAAAAGGTCACCGTTTAAAGATTGGGCAAACCAAAGGCCCATTTAGGCCCATTTTGGTTCTCCCAATGGCTATTGAGATGATGAAGACCACAGGTAGTCAGTCGTTCAGTACAGTAGTACCCTTACATCCCAGCAATTGGTATATAGAGGTATGGTACCTTTGATTCTGGAAAAAACATATTGCCCTTAAATTCATGCTATATAAGACATTAAGCCACATGGCTGCTGCTTGTGCAATATGATTTAATTAGCCCCTGAAGCTTCTGCACATACGCAAAGCTATTCCAGAAAGGTTCTCCTAACTTCTAAAGATGTGCATCAGATATGCTGGAGACAGTAACGGGATGGATGAATTATGAATCCTCCGAAAGTGTTTTCCCTCCCATTTGTTGCTTCCAACCTGCAGCCCCATGGGACACATGAAGAACCTGATCCAAACCTCCCAAGCCACCTGAAATTGTGTCACTGAAATTGGGCACTGTAGTAAGTCATAGACAAAATTGTCATTTCCCATTCTCTTTATCTTGGAAAACGAAACAAAACAAAAGTATGTTGTAGGGTAGGCATATTGGAAATGCCTGCCTGATCCTAGGGGAATTTCTGCATCTATGTTACATAAATGTACTATTGTTCTGCTTACTGTGGCCATAGCAGTGAAAAACAATACAAGTACAACCTACAACTGCTAAAAAGGAACCTACCTCTCATTTAAAGCTCTTTAACTGAACATCTTCATCACAGCTGATGGTAGTGAATTCTTAACTCCATGGTATTTTATGCGGAGATGATCTTCGGTCCAATGTTTCTGAAAGGTAGAAAGAGAAAGAAGTCTTTATCCACCCTATCCTGGCCATATATAATAACTCTTTATTATATCTTCCTTGTTTTTGTTTCTTTTCTCAGTAAGTACAGACGTTCCAAGCAATATAACCTATTCTCACAGGGAAAGTATGTCACCCTTCTTGGCTGTCCTTTTTCCTACCTTATTCAACTTTACAATATTCTTTCTCTGCATTCAGGTTTAGAGCTTATACCATATTATATGCCACTTTTTTTCTCTCTCCCGGTACCACCTAATATATTCTTTTGGCCACTCCTCCCAGTATCTGTATATAGTATTTGCCTTCTCTGATATTGTTTTGACATTGTTCCCTGTCCTTGACACAAATTTTCACATTGTCATGTACAGATGAGCAATCCGGGATATGTACATAGTAATGCTAACAAAGACAAAGTGGAGGGGAGGGGAGTCATTGCTGGCCTTTATTTCAGTAATAAATTGTCGAAGGGTCTCTGTTCTTCAGAAATGACAACTTTTATGTCTCTTCCCTGCAGCTGGTTTTTCTCCACTCTGATATTGCCAGCCTTACAAAGTAGATCAAGTTAAGGAACCAATGCCCTGTAGATCAGGACTACTTTTTCTGTAACAACATCTTGCAAGTCTGAATGTGCCTCCTGCTCCTTCACTTTATCTTAGTATGAGCTAGGGAGGAGCTTGTCTGAGATGTTTTCTCAAGTAGTTTTCTTGGTTCCAGCCCCACTTATCTGACTATTTTTTTCTAGAGGCCCTTCCTGCCCCACAAGGCAATTCCTTACACCTTCTCTAGATATATAGAGAAGATATACAGTATACTGGGGTACACTTGGATCACACTGTATCAAGGATGACAATGAGAACTTCAGTCATTCTTCAGCAATGTTGATTTTGGTTAGGACTGCTAGGTTGGAGTTCAACATCTTGAGGACCACATGTTGCTGGTCCCCTTTAAATATTCTCTTTTACTTGCTCTCTTGAGACAACACCATCATCTTATCATTTTATATATTAAAATGGATAAAGGAGGATATTTTTTTCTCTACTTTGCATGGAGGTGATACCAGGTTAAGTTAACATCATCTGCCAGTCGCTTTTCGATTGGCTCCTGACACTGACATCTGAATCACTAAATTTGGGTTTAATGGGGAAGGGTACCTCCCCAATTACTACACAAATTTGAAATCTCTTTATGTGTGGTACACCAAAAATATTACGGGATTCTTGTAAATGAATTCAGTGGCATGAGAGTCAGGACCTACTTCCACTGCTGCAGAATTAAAGAATCCTGGGGTTTTCTTTGCAAGAAATTGGAATAATCTATCCCTGATTCTCATTAGTTTGTGGTCTCCCAGACTCTTTTACTCAATTGCTTACAGTGAGGTAACTGATATTTCCTACCATAATCTGCTATGCCCATACAGCTCTTTCTCCCATCACTTAAGGCAGATGGAGGAAATCTGCAGCCTAGCCTAACATCTAGCTTCCATTCCCCAGCACACTGAAATTATGCTGCTGCAATCCAGTGTCAAAATGGCTGATGTGGGGTGGTGGCAGGCGTGAAATGCTACCGGTTCGCACTGATTTGGGTGAACCGGTGGCGGCGGAGGGTGGTTCAGTAAACCGATAGTGGCGGCAGTGTGAAGCTCTGCCAACCACCTGGACGTCATTACCTGTTTTTGACCATCTGCACATGCTCAGAAGGCTTTGCTCATGCACAGAGGGTCCAAAATTGCACATGACGTGCAATTAGGGAACTGGTAGGGAAGGTAAGTAGATTTCACCCCTGGGTGATGCTAATTTTGTCCTTTATTCCCTCTTCCAAAATCAAGGCGCATACAGCAGCAGCAGAAAACCTCTGGGAGGAAATCTGATCCCATTCCCACCCTTATACTCCCCCCGGAACACTGGAAAAGTGACCCATATTATTAAAGCCATATTATGGTAACCAAGATCAGGGGAACAATGTGGGGCTACTTTTTGTGTGTTTGGAGTGGGGGAGAGAGATAGAGCCAATAAAGAAAGTGGTTTGCCTGCCAGAGGTTTTTGTTTTCACCCCTCCAGAAATACACCCAAACCCATGACTCCCTTGCATTTCTGATGATGTTGGGAGACAAAGTTTTGGGCTGTGGCATCTCTAATCTCCTCATAACTTAATGGCCTCAGTTTACACTATTTCTCTCAAACACAACTTGCCAAGGGACTAAATGGCCAGCTCATCCTTCCAGAGATAGTCTGATGTTATGAACAGCTTTAACATATGGAAATTGGAGAATACAAAATCAAAGGAAAGCCAGTGCTGTGTAGTGTTTAAGGCTAGAAACTGAGAGACGGTGAGTTCTAACTTCACCGTAGGCACAAAACCAACCGGATGGCCTTGGGCCAGTCCCTCTCTCTCAGCCCTAGGAAGATGACCAAGGCAAACCAGTTCTAAAATATTGCCAATAAAAGTTCAATAATTGGTCTAGGCAGTCACCAGGAATCCACAGTGACTTGAAGATTTTGTTTCCCTCCCTCCCTCCCTCCCAAAAATACAGTTAGTCCTTTTCGTTAGATATGCCTCAACTTTCCTGTGTCAAATTCTGATCTCATTAAATTGGCTCCCAACCATTCTGTGCCTGAAACTACCTGTACCACTTACTTCACAGTCATCATTATATAAAGGTTCAGTATTCTGTGGCTTCCCTGACTATACTGTTCTTATGTGGATGGCCCAGAGTCTGGTATTGCACATCCAATCTAGCAAAATAGCCTTGGTTGCATGTAAGAAAAGGATTAAGTAAATCTTAAGGGCTAATTGAGCATGATTTATAAAGAAGAAGGGCACAAGAATTCTAAGTAGATGTGGGGAAAAATCAGCATCCTCCACAAATCACACACAACTCTATTGTGAAGGCCACAGTCTGGTACTATATTCCCTAAATTGTCAGCCCGTTCACACAGATTTTGCACCATTCTGGAATCTGCTTCAAACCTATGTGATCTTACCTCATCAACTGTGTTTGGCACCTAGACTGATTTTCTGACATGGCTGCATGACTAGTCCTTGCTGTGAAACACTGGAGCTATGTGGAGTTGGCGGAACAGTTCATTTCCCCATCTGCACAAAGTTTTACTTTACCCAAACTCCTGGGCTCAATTGTCCTAGCAAGTCTCCCAAGGGGAAAGGTAGCCTGATGGCTTTTCAGCTCCCATTCACAGGACATCCTTGGATTTTTTAAAATAAACAATCAGACAAATGATGCAGAGCATGACATTGCCTGGAGTGTGTACAAGTGTGGAATGGGTGTGTGGAGGGAATTTCATTACTCCAAAGCTTGAGGCAACTTGGGCAGGACAATGATTGAATGGTGTTCCTTGCTTCTTCTACTCAGGGTGTCAAGATCATAAAAAATAAAGATGATAGCAGATTGTCTTCAAATTACATTTGAGATACTGGGGAGTCAAACAGTGGCATCGTGGAAGCATCCCTTCTCGACTTTAAGATTCTGTTACAAGAGTTTGTGTCTTTACTATCAGTATCAAACATACAGTGTTTCCCATTTTAAACTGTTTTTTCTCCATACCTTTCAACCACAGCTGGAAGATTAACCAATATGGAATAAATTAATAAATAATAAGTTATTATTAATTAATAAACTGAAGATTGGAATTTTTCTTGACGTAGACTAGGTTTACCTTACCTGGAACTGACAAAAAAAAAAATCATCATGCATAACAAATAGTAAACATAGTTTTCCCTATGGGGAAACATTTCTGCAAAGCCACTTAAGGGTAATTCAGTGAAATAGGAATTGGCACTTAGATTGTTGATGAAAATCCAACAATTGACATTCCCCCACCCTCCCCTTTCCTGTTGTGGGTTATAGTGTCTGTTCCTTACGTGCAGCTCAAACTCACACTCTTATTTCTTGTCTCCAATCCTTCCTCCCTTCACTTAAATGCTGACACTTCTTTTTCTAAAGAATAAATGTGTAAACATTTCCGACAAATGGTACACCTTAATTAATCTTACTTGACAAGGCTTGTTGTTGATTAGGAGCCTATATGGCAATGAAGGCCAGATTTTTCCTGTGGTTATCCGACTGAGAGTCAAGCTAAACCACAAAAGGAAGAAAAGATAAAGGAGGCCAGAAGGTGTCTCTCCCCCACCCCCCACCCCCCACCCCCAATTCCAGTCAGTAGAATCCTGGCCACATTCCTTCCACTTTGTTAGACATCTTTCATTCTGGAAGCCAAGGGATGAGCTGGAAGAATTTATGAGGAGAAGCACAGAGCCAAGGGTGTACAGCAGATGGAAAGCATGTTTTGTTTCAAATCTGGAATAAACCAGTATGTTCTGGAAGTTCTACCAAACCAGTTAGACTCAGCTGCTGTTTGGAAGAACTAAATTACTAAAACCTGTAATTTAGCAGTAGTTGCTTTAAACCAGGGATTTCAAACTCAAGGCCCGGGGGCCAGATCCATCCTGCGCGGTGCTTAGAATTGGCCTGTGGGGCCACCCTGGAAACAGTGAAGGACTGGCCTGTGGTGCCTAGGCCAGCGAAAATGGAGCTTGGGAGGCCCGCATGTGGCCCTCTTGAGCTCTGCTTTCACTGGCAGAGGGTTGCAGGAGGCCATCACAGGTGAAATCAGAGCTTGGGAGCCCGTTTTCACTGGCAGAGCGCTTGGGCTACCACAGGCACCCCTGGCACGAGTGACTTTCAGTTGGCCATGGCCCCTTGGCCATGCCCCCCCAAAGTCAAACACAACTCCGAATGAATGAAATTGAGTTTGACACCCCTGCTCTAAGCAAAACAAAATATAGAGACATCCCAAGGGGATTTTATGGAGTGAGCAGGACAAGGTTGGTTCTCTTCCCCTCTCCAGTACAGCCTATCAGTCTCCAAGCTCCCAATCTGTATCTTGTCAGATAAGTACTATATCTGTCATTTCTTCAGTAACATATTTTGGACATAGTCTATCCATAGAAGCAGGCATATTTATTGACTTTGTTGATGCTGTGGCTACTATTTTTTTTATTCCATTCTTCAAAAGTCTCCTTCAGTATTCCTATTGTTGGAACTTTTTTTGCAACAGGCTGATAAATCATTCTTTTACTTAAAAACGTTAATCCCTTCTAGTGTTCAGTTTTTGAAATAATAAATTTGCTTCTCTTCGTTATCTCATGTAAAAACCAAAACAGATTCTATTTTTATTGAGAAGCCTTTTGGTTTTTTTTATAATTAATTTCAACATCTTAGTGTTAAGTTTCAGTATTCCAATTTTATTTGGACCCTTTTGTAACTTTCTAAGATCAAACCCTTATTTAGCTTTTTGCTTTCAGATTCTTTGAATTTTTTAAGCTTATGATTAAATTTTTCTTCCATACAGGATTGAAGGCAGACTCACCCAGCTTTTTCCAAAATGTTGTTCCGAAGGTCTCCAATAGCTCAAAAGTAGTTGATGAGAAATTTCTGAAAATGTTTAGAAAGCAATACTTTGTGAGCAAGTTGCCTGCCTAATTGTGAGGAAGTTGCCTGTCATTTCCTGGCATTCATACCTGCAGAAAACCACTGTCCTGTGGTCTCCTCACAAGGAGCAGCCAGTCAAAGAACATAAGGGTGATCCCCTGTCCTTAGCTTTTTTTAAAATGAAATTTTATTGAAAGTGTTATAAAGAGCATGAAAACTAACACAAATTAACAAAAAGAAGAGCAGAAAAGAAAAAGAGAAAAAGTGCAGAAAGAAAAAATAGAAAGAAATAGAAAGAAGAAGCTTCTGATTATCTTTGCAACAAATATAAGCACAGTTACAAATTTATCTCATCGATTACAAAAGAAAGCTTGCTCTTTTCTATTATCCAGGTTTTTTCCCTAATAATTGAAACCACAAATCATGTGCATTTTTTCCATTTTATGCAGAAAGTCTATAATGAGTTTTCAGTCAACCATAAATGTAGATATTGCTTTTTCTATAAGAAGCTAATTTAGTCATCCCATCATCCAGAGAGGTTCTAAGGAACCGGTCTACTCCTTGGTCTTTGCCGTGGTCATCAGCTTTGCCTTCAAAGAGCCACCTTCAGTTTGCCATGCCTCCTCCAGAAGTCACCTGAAGTCAATCCTCTTCAAATCTCTCTTATCCTCCTTCCTGCCAAAACAGGGAATTTCTATGTGTTCTTCAGGGAACACATAGAAGTCAGAGAAATTCCTTCCTTTCAGATCTTCTGGATTAGTTCAATATCAGCAGCGGGGCTGCAAGAGGATTTCCAGCCAGTATTTGATTCTGACACTGGGATGTGGACTTTCCTCCTTTGGGGCAGGAGGAGATGTCCTATGTAGTAGGAATAGACCAATCTTGCTATCAGATTCACCAAGCACAGGAACAGATTATCAGCTCTCCAAGAACTCAACTTCATATTCAACATCAGCAGAAGCTTTACAGACTCAACAAGGCGAGTTAATTTGATTTTTGCACGTCATATACATGTAGAATATCTCTTTACTTAAGAATTCTGGGAATTACAGGCTTATATCTATATTTAATGCATATCTATGCCTACAGCTACACCCAAGTATGCATGTATTCAGTTCCAGCAATTCCTAGGTATTTTCCTCCCAAATGTTTGGACCAATGGGCTTTTTGTCATTCATTTCCTGGGCTTGAAATTTGGAGAGATCAACTCCCTGCTGACATAAAAGATCTGTTTGGCTGAGAATTACTGATTAGTATCTTGCCAATTTCAGTCCTTACGCTAAGGGTACTCAGTGCAAAAAGAGGCTGGCCAGAAGCAAATCTTTGACCTTTCTATCTACCAGAGCTGACTACCCATCACATTGCAGCAGAAATACAATCTACTATAGCTGTTGCTACAGCTGCTACTTTCTCTGCTTTCCATTACAGAATATAGCATGCATCCTGATTGGATATATAGAAGAACCTTTTCTTAATTATCTCAAATATGTTGGTAGCTGAAATTGCTTGTTTAATGGACTCTGATGGCTGGAGGCTAGTAGCTATTGACGTGCCCTACTCTGTTTGGGGCTAAAGAAAATAGGTTGCAATTTGACTATGGCAAAACAATGAAGGAAATGTTATGAAGGCTCCTTATGTACAGTACATGAGGCAATACAAATCTATGTCAGGTCCTGGACTATATCTCTTCAGGCTATAAATATGGGGTCAGATGGTCAAGTTATTAAGAATAACTTAATCTACATGATCTCTTATCAGTATTTCAAAGCAGTGAAATTCACATTGTACCAATACATCCAATGGGCATAAGAATAAGATTTCAGTTTTCTTGCAGCCTACCATGGAGAAGATACGATAGTCTCTTAGATATTTCCATTGTTTTAAAAGAAATGGATGTTGTACAGAAGCAACACTATCAGGATCAGTGTTTGTTTCCTCTTTCATACCCATGTATCCTTCGTTAAATACTGGTCTTGGCTTGTGCGTATCTCAGAGACTCCCTAAGTATTTAGAATGCAGTCCTTGATGATGACTTGCTCAAAAGTTCTACTGCTTCTACAGTTGTCCAGAATTTTGCCATAGTACACAAAACTAAGCAAAATCCATCAATGTGTCCATATTCACCTTAACTTTCACTGTTGCTTCTCTTCTCCTTACAGTACACATACTGTGCCCCTAGAGCATTTATTAAATTTACCTTCCTTCTTTCTTTCAGAGGAAGGATATCTAGCATTTCCTCCTCCAACTTTATTCACAATAGTTCTCTGAATAGGTTGAGCTGAGCGGAAAGGGACCTTCAGGCTCCTTCCCTTGCTGCACTTCCTTCCCCTCCCACCTCCCGCCTCAGCCCATTTACAGCCCTTCAGCCTGGCCCATTCACCGTTTGGCTGCCGCAATCCTCTTGCCCTGCAGAGGATTGCTCACCTCTGAAATGGAAGAAAGCACAATCTACTTCTAAGTCAAGGGTTTTCCAACTTTTAGACACTACAACTCCCTAAAATAATTAGCAAGTTTGGCTGACCTCACCTCTCTGAGTAAAGTAATGCTTTCTTTGGGGTTACGGTTGGGCAAGAAATATAACATTTACTCTAAAGGAAATGAAATATTCATGACACTCGCTTGACTTTTATCATCAGTACTGCTAGTATCCCCATGAGCTCTCTTTAACCATCCAATTTTTTTCTTCCACTTTTAAGAATCCAGAAATTCAAAATTACAGAATAAAAATACCGAACTTCATAAATACATATGCTTCTACAGTTACTTCAAAGATGGAGTATAAATCAGTGGCATCCACAGGGGAGGTCAATGGGGGGCAGAATGATGAAAGCAGTGTCACACTGTCGTGACGCAAGCCCTACAGGGGCAGAGCTTGTGGTGTGTCAGCACAATCTTGTATTAGCCATTTTGATGAAAGCAGGAAGCTTCGGTGGATGCCCATGGATATACTAGTGCACAGCATGCCACAAGTCACCAGCTAACAGGACAGATGGGTACATAGCTATCTCTCAAAATTCAGAGTGAGCTTTGCTGTCCACTTGGTTTTTCCAGCTTCCAGTAAGGTTTCATAGCATTCCTAATTTGCCATCAAAAATCTGTTCATCTTTAAAAAAAAAATCCCCCCTTTCCCCTTTTCTGTTGCTCGCAATCCCCCAGCTGTGTGGCAACGTATAGTTTTGAGAAACTCTGCCCTAAGGGATTGATATCTGCAGGCTCAAAGGAAATAACTAATTTTGCAAAAGCACAACGAATTTTAAGTGAAAACCTTATCAAGTGTGGCAAAAAGGACAAAAATGATTTAGTGAAGACTGGCCCTGTTCAGAGGCATAACAGCAACAACAGTAGTGAATAAATTACTCTGTCTCATTAAAAAAAACCAAAAAAAACACCAGGTACAGAAAAAGATGAAGCCGATCTTCGTAGACATACTTCTTTGGTTTCAGAAAAAAAAAATTGAAAACAACAAAGAACGTCCCAAGCAATCAGGCATAAATTGAAGGAACCTCCCAGCACTGAGGTTGGAGGGTCCTTCAATTGCTGAACAATCAACGTCCTTTTATCCTCTGGTTTATCTCCAAACCAGCATTTTCAGCACCATCTCTGTAGTTTTAAGTTGCTTAAATTAAAAGAACAATGAAGCAATGGAATGAAAACACCATTCATGCTGAACTAAACCTAGTAAGATACAACTACTGTTTGCTTGTCAGGATTTCTTAATATCTCCAGTCTTGTCTTTTGATGGAGACAATAATGGTAAAATAATATCATTTAATCTTGGTGATCCTATCCTCAAGCCTAAGGAAGATCTAGAATCAGAGGGACAAGTTGGTTTTGGTTTACGTATTTGCAATTGAAAGAAAGATTTAAATTAGACAAAAAGAGTTATGGGTTTGACTTCATTAAAAATGAATTCGAAATCCTACTGTGTGGTAGTGATGAACACAGGCCAGACAAGGAATAATGGATGGAAACTGACCAAGGAAAATTCAGAAATAAGGGGGAAATTTTCTGCCAGTGAGAACAATCAACCAATGGAGCAGCTTGCCTTCAGAAGTTGTGGGAGCTTCATCACTGGAAGCTTTCCAGAAGAGACTGGACTGCCATCTGTCAGAAATGGTGTCGGGTCTCCTGTTTGGGAGGGGGGATTGGACTGGATGACTTAGAAGGTCCCTTCTAACTCTGTTATTCAGTTTATTTATTTATTTATTTCAATTTATAAACCGCCCTTCTCCTTGCGGACTCAGGGCAGTGAACAGCCAGAATAAAACATGGTATACAAAAATTAAAAGAAAATTAAAAATATTAAATATTTTTGGCTGATAATTAAAACAATCCAATTTAAAATCAATTTCAATTTAAAACGGAAGATGGCGCCGCCACAGAGAAGGCTTTCCCCCTGGGGGTTGCCAGCCGACACTGTCTGGCCAACGGCACCCGGAGGAGGCCCTCTCTGTGCGAGCGTACTGGCCGGTGGGAGGCTATTGGCAGCAGAAGGCAGTCCCGCAGTTATATTACTGCTATGGTTTATAAAATGCTATTGAATATGAATCCAGTCTTGACTCTTGATGGAGTAGTACAGTCCCTGATGGATCAGGGTCCATGACTTGGGAATCCTGGACACTCACAGCTATTGCGAGATGACCGGCTGTTGTGCCAGCTGCAGCCATATCTGGAGCCACGGTCTCTGGAGACAAGAATTCATGCTCCATCATTTCTCAGTGGGATTACTGCATATGACATTAAGAGGGGATGCTTTTGAAAACTTCTCAGATGTTTCAGTTGATCCAGAATATAGCAGCCCAGCTGTTGGTAGGTCATCACTGACTTTGCCCCATGCCCTGCCTTCCCATTAACTTTGAGTGTAATCAAAATCCTATGTGGCTTGACATCAAAGTACTTGCAGGGTTTCTTTCTAAGTGCAATGTCAGTCCCCTGATACAAATCTCTCTTTTGATATAAATGAAGAAGTTTTAAAAGGGGTTAAAAGTTTTAAAAAAAGCTAATACAGAATAAAGAAAAAAAAGAAAAAAGAGGGAAAAGTGTAGAAATAAAAGATAAAAAAGAAACAAAAGATCACAATTTTCTTTGCAGTGGATTTAAGTATGATTGCAAAATTATTTCTGATTCTATTATTACAAAAAACTTTTTTGTATTATCTTTTTTCCTAACCATCAAAGAGCATTTTTTATGTTTCATGCAAAAAAAATCTATAAGTGATTCCCAGTCACTCATAAATATAGATATTATCTTTTCTCTAATCAAGGAAGTCAATTGAGCCATCTCTGTAAGTCTCCAGATATTTGCTTTATAGAACTTTCCATCTTTTTAACATCATCTTTCATCTCCTCTCTCAACTTTATAAACCTTTCATCCATTGTTTTTTTCAAAAGCATCTATTATATTTCCCATCTGTTCAAATGATTTCTGAAGTATATCATGTGGTAATTTTTTCCCCCTGTAAGTTGCCCCAATGAGCCTCTCCTGCCATCTCCTGCCATTTTTCTAGTAGCCATTTTTATGATAGTAATCCAGAAATGAAGGTGTTTCAAACAAGACAACTCTCTCCTTTTTTCCCCTTACTATCTTTTTGTGTTTTGACCCTTTCATTTTGATAGCTCTCTGTAGCTTTAGCTACAACACACAGCACATCTCCATGGCAACTAAACCTCACAGTCTGTTTCTTTACCTTATCTTTTATTATGTAGAGTCTGCCAATTAAATATACTCTTTAAAGAATAAACAGCAAGCATTTCCATGCAGGACTGGTCTCTTTAACTGGTTTAGTGCAAATTTACACCAAACCTCTTTTATCAAAAGTAAAGACGATAAAAATAAAAAATAGGAAATACGTTTCCTTTTATCCATTTTAAAACTTTCTTAGATCTTTTTATTAATCTTTTTTTGCAAAGGAGTCTTGAATCTTTAAATCAAAGTCTTCCTTTCTTTTTTTTCTTTCTTTCTTTTTCTTTTTGTTATCTTGAAAGAAGGTTTAACTCACCACAAGGAATCTTACCTTTGCCACAGAGGGAATGTCTCTTTATCTGCAGATTAATTACTTCCCAAAGTGATTAAGAAATGAGGAAGGTAGGGCTTAATGTTCCTGTCAGCTCCACCACAGTTATGAGCATAAAAGGATTCTGAGGAATCCTTCTGAGTCAACTACAAAACCATTTCTATTTCTGCAGTTTAATCACGAACAACCACTGTCTGGAATACACATGGTTTATCTCACAATATCCTTTTGACCCAGGAAGATTACACTGGTCAGAATCTATCTTCCAGCTGGTGTTCTTGTCTGTGGTGTCTCTCTACACTTTTGAAGAGCATCAGCCAACCAAAATTTCTTGCTCCGGATTCTCTGTTTTCATGAGGTAAGGGGCGGGTTCATGAGGTAAGAGGTGGGTTTCAAATTTTTTTATTACCGGTTCTGTGGGCATGGCTTGATGGGTGTTGCATGGCTTGGTGGGCATGGCAAGGGAAGGATATTGTAAAATCTCCATTCCCACCCCACTCCAGAGGAAGGATACTGTAAAATCTCCATTTCCACCCCACTCCAAAGGAAGGTTACTGCAAAATCCCCATTTCCTCCAGATCAGCTGGGACTTGGGAGGCAGAGAATAGATGAGGGCGGGGCCAGTCAGAATTTTTACTACCAGTTCTCTGAACCACTCAAAATTTCTGCTACTGGTTCTCCAGAACTGGTCAGAACCTGCTGAAACCCACCTCTGGTAAGAGGGGTGTAGTAGGTGTGCTTTTTCTATGGGTATACCATACTTTAGAACAGCCCTCCCCCCAAAACAAATTTCAATCTATCCCCATTCTAATAACTTTCTCTACATTATTAAAAAAAAAAGGAAGAAATTCAGAAACCTCAGAGGTATGAATTGATTAATTACTTTTATTTGTTTATTGTGAATGTTTTATTGCCTGTTTTCAATGTATGTGAACCACCAAACATCTGTGATGGAATAGAGGTGGAATGACTGTGGTGGAATAGAAATCCATTAAAGAAAGAAATGCTTCAGTTTCAAAAGGGTTTGAGGCAGAATCTAGGCAGAAAGTTAGTTGGGCACATGTCTTATTTTGTCTCCAAAAAAAAAAAAAAAGTAAGCCAAGTGGTGAGTGGTTGAAATGTGCTGCCAAGAGTGGAAAGATATTCTAAGGAGAAACATTGGCATAACAACTTGGGCTGGGGAGTGAAGGCAGCAGGGAACAGCCTCCAAAATGTAGTAGGAAAGTAGGATGTAAGAAGCGAAGCAAACAAATCAGAACTGTAAAACCGCAGTCAACAAAAGAGATAATGTTCCACATTGATCTTACAGTGTAACATCTAATACATATAAACAAACAACATCAAAGTCTGTTCCCATTTTCATTCTTTAAATATTATAGAGAAGGTGTGTGACAACTAAAAGGGCAATTTTAATTGAGTTCCTTGCTTTTATTTTTTCGTTTTGCTTTTTGTCTTTGCCAAGTACATATGCATCTTGATTTCTGGAGAAAAAACAAGCCCAACTGGTTTATTCTTGGTATGTGCATGGGGTTCTTTCCTATTTTCAATTTATACTTAATTGTTCCCATTACCTTTAATGAGTTATGCTTAATATATTTGCATCCAATTTGCTTAGAAAAATCAGGTATATGCTACCAAAATAAAACAGCAACGAACAACATAAGATAGGCACAGATTTGTGTAAGTCAATATATACAATATGAAGAGTACTTATAATACAACAATAAATATAGGATATATTGCCCAAGTCAAAAAGGTCTACAACTAGCTGATCAAAGTGCCTGGTCAATTTCTATCCAGATACCAAAAATAGGCAAATACCAAAGCCCATCACTTCTGATTCCTTAAGGTGCTTCCCCCCCACCCCCACCCCCCAAAGAGGCAACTGGACTTTCTGGTTTTTCTTGGAAGACTTTGCTTTTCATCCAAGAAGCTTCTTTAGCTCTGACTGGATGGCGGGGAATGGATGGTATAACATAGGAGAACAAACACATCAGGACCAGATTCAGCAGTTCATCTGCATTTAAAAGACACAGGCCACTCTTTTGAAGACAGCAAAGTCCAGATTTTGGACAGAGAGGACCACTGGTTTGAAAGAGGGATCAAAGCGACTATCTGTGTCAATGTTGAACAGCCCTCTCTCAACAGAGGGGGAGGGATATGACATCATCTATCTCCAGTCTACAACAATGTCCTTTCAGCAGTTCCAAGAAGGCTTCACATCCATTTGCACCTCTCAGGTGACCCTGAGGACACAGATAAACCTCTAGGTGACCTAAACAACTTGCTAAAAGAATGTAAATGACCAGCTGTCTGCAAGGAGTATAAATCATTCCATTCCCCAGCATCCAGTCACAGTTGAAGAAGCTTCTTGGATGAGAAGTGAAACATCTTCAAAGAAAAACCAGAAAGTCCAGTTGCCTCTTGGGGGAAAAAAAAGCACTTTTGGGACAACCATGACTTGGATGACTGAGAATCTCCATAGACATTTTCTGATTCCTTAATTTAAACTAAAACTGGAGACCCTTCAAACAGTAGACATTTTCAGGTCAACAACTGTCCTCTAATAACTCTTCAAATAAACATCTGTCTTGCTTGGGTTTGAAATCAATGGCAAAATTAGCACAAAGTCACGAAAGAGCAAGCTCAGGGCAATCGGTTCAGGATCAAACTCAGTCAATGTCATCAACAGAGTCTGGAAAACCAGTAACTGAAATCAGAGCAAACCAGCAAGGTCAAGTTACACACCAACATTTCCAGAGCCAAGGAATCGAGTTTGTTTCTCAGTAATTAACTACACACAAGCGCTGTTCTAACTATTTAACCTTAAGCTAAAAGATAATATTTGAGTCTTTCCAGGAAACACTCTTTCGGTTTATCTTGTTTAGAGAAGGTGGCCAGCACGTACAGATTAACAATGGCATTTGTAAGGATTCAAGGTTGTTTTAGTTTTTGGTTCAGTTGGAGGTCGGACTGAAATCGTGCCCCTCTCCTTATTCTTGGTCCACTGTCCTCAGAGTGGACAATACCAAGTTCAAGACAATAGTCTAACTTTTCTCTTGACATGGTATCAACTATCCTTTGTAAATGATGGGTCTTTTTTGCCTAAGAATAAGGCAGAAACAACCCCCACACCCACACCCAAACAGAGCGGTGCTGTTCCAGGCTTTTCATGCACAAACATGCTGATTATTTGGAATGTTTTTCAACATCTCTTGAACTTCATCTCGATCTTGCTAGTTTGCCCTCATATCGTCACTGCTACCGGCTCGGGAGAACCGGGCCAAACCGGGAGGAACCCACCACTGGTTCAACCACAGCATCAGCAGCAACAACAACAAATATAAAAAGCGAGCACAAACCACTGTGCCTTTGTGGTATAGAACTATCGGAATCTAAGAAGCATGCAGCTTTCGGGAACTAGAGCTCTGGCAATCTCCAGAGCAGTGAAACAGGAGCTTTTGAGTGGGCAGGGAAATGAGGATGCCCAAGGCAAAGCTTTCCCCTGCTGTTTGCCTTCCTGCCCCCAACACATGTCGCCAGCTGCACATTTACATTGGAACGAAGTGGCCAAATATCAAAATGGAAGAACAGACTGCAGCATCTCAGGCTGATGGGTGGTGGGGCTGTCGTGTTTATGGATGCTTTTGTCTGGCAATTTATTTGCATCAACTCTAAGGAGAAAAAAAAAATCAACAAAGCCTTAAACAATCTCAAAAAGTTAAGCAGCATTGGATCTGGTTAGCGCTTGTATAAGAAATCCCACATGTTGGAAATCCCAGAACCATAGGAAAGCAAGCAAAGTCACTGAAGAAAGCATTGGCAGTTGCAAAACAGTGTCAGAAAATTACATGGGCTTGTAATCACCTTGTAATCAGTAGGACCTACTTATGAAGTTCAACCTGGTACAGGGCTCTAAAAGTATGTATTTGTGCTTGTGTGAATGTCGGTTAAGTACAAAAGGCATATTAAGGGAGTATGACTTGACCCAGAAAATAAGTGTGCACTGGAATCAAAAAAGGATGTGATGAGGTGAATTTTCTTCCTCTACCTTCCAATCCGCCATGTCCAAAATCACTGGAAAATGTTCTCCTAGACTGAAAGGAAAAATCTACTAAAATCTGGGGGTATCAGTGTCACCTCCAAAGGTTGCATCTTTCTCCCAGTTTGCCATGAGAGTCTTTAATCGTACTATCATCCACCTACAAAGTGAAGGGCTTGGGTTTGACAAAAGTTTTTTCTCTGTCTCTCTCGCGTACATTTCAGCCTCAGTAGGATCCAAAGAAATCCAGCAGCGTGAAGCACTTCTATGTAGCTCCATGAAAGTTGATACCCACTCCTGTGGAGGGAAAAGTAGCTCTTTGGTGAGTTGGAGAAATACTTCCTAACTCCTGAAATCCAAAGAGACTTATTTTGAAATAGGACGGGGAAGCTTACTTCTATACCTCCTCACCAGGTAAAAAAAATAGTTATCTTTAGAGAAGTCCTTTCTTTTGTGGTTTTGTTTGAATCACTGTGCCAAACCTTTAGTTGTGGGATTGTATCCGCTAAATCAGGGGTGGGCAATTAATTTTCCCAAGGGCCACACCTGGAATACTGCATCCAGTTTTGGTCACCACATTACAAAAAAGATGTTGAGATTCTGGAAAAAGCATGAAGAAGAGGAATTATAATGAATAAAGGCCTGGAGACTAAAACATATGAAGAACGGTTGCAGGATTTGGGTTTGGCTAGTCTAGAGAAGGAATAGGGGTGACAGAGTAGCTGTATTCCAGTATCTGAGAGGTCAAGAGGAGGGGGGTCAACTTATTTTCCAAAGCACCTGAAGGCTGGACAAGAAACAATGGATGGAAACTAATCAAGGAAAGAAACAACTTGAAACAAAGGAGAAACTACATAAAAGTGAGGACAATTAATCAGTGGAACAACTTGCCTTCACAAATTGTAGGTGTTTCATCACTGGAGATTTTGAGGAAGAAATGGTTTTTTTTGAAATGGTATAGGGTCTCCTGCTTGAACAGTGGGATGGACTAGAAGATCTCCAAGGCAGTAGTGGGTTTCAATTTTGGCCGCTACTGGTTTGTTCATGGGCACGCACTTGTGCATGCAACACTTCTGCACATGTGCAGAGACGTCTGGGTGGGTGGGTGGGAGCCTCCTGCCACCGCCACCTCTACTGGTTCACCCTATCCGGGGCAAACCAGTAGCAACCCACCACTGCTCCAAGGTCCCTTCTAGCTCTGTTCTGATTGATTGATTGAAATGGAGGGATAACCGAACCAATATAACCAGATTTGATGTCCTCAAACTCCATCACCTTAACTCCTGAGGCTGCTCCACCAAGTGAGGGGCAAGTGAGGCACAAGCACTTTCTGTCCTTGCTCTCCTGCAGCCGCCAGCCATTTGAAGGAGCACACAGCGACTGTGCAGGGCTGGGCCCAACTCAGCTACTGCTGCTACCTCCCGCACCATGCTTATTTACATCTGATTTCTAATTTCTGATTGGCCTTGCATTCTGGACAGGGATAGCCAAAGGGCTGGATGTAGCCTGGGGCCCATAAAATGCCCAGGTCTTTTCTAAAAAATTGACCCAATGTTGACAAGCCCCAAAATGGCAAGATTAAAGCTCCATGTCAGCACTACAAGCTTCATTTACTCTAGGGCTGACATAAGAAGGAGAAGAAGAGGCATCTGGCAAGGGACATTTGACTTTTCACCTACTTATTTTCCCTGGAGATGATATCCCCTAGGAAATGGGATGGGAGGAGGGAAATTCCTTTGAGCTGGAGCAGTAGATTAAGGGCAGAGTGACTTGAAAGATGGCCAATGAGTGCAGAGGAGTGGGGAAAAGAAAGGGAGGGTTTTGGGTCAGGAAGCCAGTGTTGGCTACGACAGAGTCGGGTATTGGTTGTTGTGCTTAATAAATGAGAGATTTTATTAAAGACTTTTCGTTGAAATGCAATTTATTTGAGACGACATCGAAACTTGACACTCCTTTTGTAACAGAATTTATACAATGGCACTATAGAGGAAAAGCAGACTGCATTTTCTAATTGCACCAACAGTCCTTATAGAGATGAACTTAGCCACTAACCAATTTTTGATTTGTTGACAAGACTTCAGCTGACACATTAGATCAGGGCTGTCAAACTTGCGGTCCGTAGGCCAGATGCGTCATGCACTGGCCATGCCCACCCCCATTTTAGCAAAGGGGAAAAAAGTTGCGATATGTCATGTGATGACATGATGACGCGAGTTTGACATCCCTGTTGTCAGGGTTCCAAGTAACACCCCCAACAAAATAACACTCCGAGGCTTGAAGTTCCATTTTATTAGAGATGTCATATTGGCACATCTGGAAAAACCTGAATCTGAAAGTTTCCATGTTTTCCCCACCCAAAGGAAAGTTCAAGTCCCTGCCCAACACCCATAAGTCCATCACATGGTCCAATCAAAGCATCACCCCATCTGGAGATGTCTCCCAGTTCCAGTGATCCAGGTGCAAGGCAAAAGGGCCTTGACTCTCTGAGAAAGGAATGTTATTATGACTATATATCACCCTGGCTTCACACAATTCCCCCCTCCCAGTTTCTCACAGTAGTAAATGTGGCAGGCCTGAAGATCCAACGAAAAAATGGCTTCCAGGCCTGACACCTGCCTTAGATGATACCTTTCCCTTAATTGAGCAAAGCAACAAACAGTTGTGCATTAGCTTCATTGATTTAATAGGGGAATTCCCTTTTAATATGGGGATTTCTTTAAATGCTATCCAATTACATGGCTAGTGAGCTTGTCCTCGAGTTTCATGATTGGCACCAGTTTATTAGATTCTGTATTTCTGGGTTTGATGCAAGAAGATTGAAATAATCTTCCTTTAAAATTTTTCTAGGATTGATAGGGAAGGAGAAGTATTTTTCAGAAGAACTAAAAATTTCCCAGCTGGATAACAAAGGTGTGTCAGCCTAACTTCTGGGAGCTTATCATAAATACTTTTTACTGGGGGACCCACGGAAGAAGCAGCCCTTCATGGGGTTTTAAATTCTCATTTGTACAAATTGTCACGGTTTGTAATAGTCAGTGATTCTGAGCAATCCTTCTGTGTAGAAGATGGAAAATCAACTCACACTGAAAATCAAAAGGAAGCTCCTGTTCGTGTTTCAGCTGTATTGAATTATTGCACTGTCCACTTCGCTAGCAATAAGCAGAGAAGTATATTGATCATAAGACTAAATTCAGACCTTGCCCTGGCAATTTGGAAGATTATGTTGGAGGATCCTGGATTTGGCTCAGATCTGAATTAAGAGTTTCACTTTGGGGAATCTGAGGTTTTGTGCTTTCCCACAGCAGATATCAACAACTGCCATAGCTTTTTGCTTTTGACAGAAATAGTTGACATCTGCAGACATAGCTTCTCCTTCTGAGAATATGAAGCTTGTCGTCTTTCAATTCTTGACTTTTTTTAAAAAAAGGTAACTGTAAGTAACCTTTTTTTAAAAAAAAAATCTGGGCAGAATTGCACAGCATTTGCCAATATATTTCCACTTCTGAAAGGATCAAGCCTATTATTTTTCAGTTTTAACAGGTTCAGTATTTTTATTCAATATTCAACAGCTAAGGATATGTTTTTATGTAATTTAAGAAAGGACCTGCTTATCATTATGCTTTGGTGTGCAACTGTTTTCAAATTGAGATAGAGCCTAAAAGAAGCTGCAGTTATATACCTGTGGAAAAAATAGATGAGGGTAAATTTGGGAAAAGAGAACAGATTTTTTGGGAGATTTTTTTTTCTTCAATTAAACAGAAATAGCATATACCTTACAACTGTCTCTAGGCAAGAAACATGCCACATTTCAGAAATACAACTAGGGAGTTATAATGAATCAAAAATAGTTTAAAGCTTTAAAAAGACTCTCAACTGGCACAGAAATCCCAGAAAATGCAGGAGAATTGACTCGGACAATGGATGTGAGATGTAGAGTTGCAGAAAAATGTCTGCACTGGGTGTTTTCCAAGGAAGCTGCCATTGCTATGCTCTCCCAAATCTCCCTATATTTTATGATTGCTGCCTCTAGGAGAAGAAACAAGAACAGGGAAGTTCCTGTAGCAGCTTACTTTATTAAATTTATATGCCACCCATCTCAAGGTTCAAGGCAACTGAACTTGAAAATCCTTCTGCCAAAATATGAGTGAGTGAATGCTCTGATAAAATCATTCATGCTGAGTGGAAGCCAATACTTTTCTTCGTGTCCCCTCCCCCACTCCTTTGTGTATGTACGAAATACAACAAATATGCAAACAGACTGACTACACTCCAAGATTGAGAATGTTACATCACAACTTTATTAACTTATTTTAAATCGTGATTTGTTATCAGGAAAAAACCCCCAAACCTCTGAATGCAAGTGCATAGGGCAAGTGTTTGGGGGATTGTAGACCAACATATTTGGAGGTCACTAATCTGCAATAGATTATGCTATTTTATCTAGCAATAACCTTCCCCTTACATGGTCAGTATCACCATATTTAATATATGTACAATATATCATCAGAAACCTAGACTAGAAGTAGAAATGAGAAATTAAATTACTGGGAGAAATATCAACAACCTCAGTTATGTAGACAATATCACTTTGATGTCTAGAACCAGAGAAAATTTATGGAATTTCCTGCTGAAGGTGAAAGAAGAGGATTTAAAAGCTGGCCTTCTGTCAAATAAATACAGAGAAAGATTAAAAACCCTAAGAATATGTCAACAAGCAATGCCAACTCAATGAAAATTGGCAAAAAAAAAGTTGAAGTAATAATAAACTTTATCTTCCTAGCTTACAAATTACAAGAATGGTGACTAGCCATTAAATAAAGAGACATCAGTCAGCTAGCTACTTGGTAGAAAGACCATGACAGATCTAGACAAAGTATTAAAGTGGAGAGACATCATACTGACAACAAAGGTACGTATTGTCATGGTCATGATTTTCTCATTTATAACATATGTCTGTGAGAACTGGGTCATCTGAAAGGATGAACAAAGAAAAATGGATCCCACTGAGTTTTGGTGCTGGAGCAAATTGCTGGGAATGTCTCGGATTGCAAAAAGAACAAGCCACTCAATACTATATGAGGTGAAGCCGTATCGTTTACTAAAACTACCAGTAATGTAACTAAGCTTACATATTTTGTCATATAGGTAAAACTCTGAGTGCCTGGAAAAACAGAAAGCATTCAGAAAAAAGCCTGACAGAAAATGAAGGTGAATTAATGTTGATGACACAAGCATCAGCATACCAAATCATCATCATCATCATCATCATCATCATCATCATCATCATCATCAAAAGAAATAGTCAGTAGCAAGTTATTCTGATAAAGGGAGGTCCATTAGGTAATGAAGAACTAGAAGTACACATTATTGATCAAGATTTTTTTATATTAAAAAGTTTTGTGTCACAAAGTTTCTTTTCAACATTGACAAAAAGTTCTTGCTTACAAGTTCTGAGCCCAGCAAAAGGATTCTTGGTGATATTGTCTTTGCAATTCTCTTACTTGTACTTCGTGTCTGTTTTTGTTCCACTGGGAAAGGTTTAATGGTTAGTTTCCTTCAATCATTTTAAAAAAGTGATTGGGCCAATCAGACAAGGGATCAGGGGGTCTTTAAGTCTGAACTTCCAGCAAAAAGATGGCTTTAAATATAAATATCTCCAAAATACTTGGGGGTTACCTTAGACAGGACCCTGTCTTTTAAAAAACATATTCAGAATAGGACTGCCAAGGTTAACAGCAGAAATAACATCCTACAAAAACTATGCGGAACAACTTGGGGAGCTTCAGCCCCACCTCTTCAATGTGCAGCCCTCGGGTTTTGCTACTCTGCAGCGGAATACTGTGCACCTGTATGGATAAACAGCTCACATACAGGACTTATTGATGTTCAACTTAACCATACGATGAGGCTAATTCCTGGGTGTATATAATCTACACCTAGTTACTGGTTACCAGTTCTTAGTCACATACTTCCCCGGCCAAGAAGCTCTCATTTGGGACTATAGTAAGATCCTGTTAAATTCCTCTCTACCCATTCATGGATACATTCCTGATCTCTTAAGATGCCGATTAAAATCAAGAAACCCACCACTCTTGACAGCTCAAGTTGTTGGCTGATCATCAGAACACCACACAAAAGTGGATGGAAGCATGGAGTAGCTATTCCCCCCAAGATATCTCGGAGCATATTAATCCTAATAGTATACCTCCAGGATTTAACCTACCCCGACACATATGGGTGACATATAACAGAATTAGAACAACTCATGGGGTATGTGCCGACTCCTTGTATAAATGGGAAAAGACACCTTCAGCACAATGTGATTGCGGGGGGCCCTGACAGACTATCCAACATATAGTGAGGGAATGCTCTAAGAGAAGGTATCCAGGAGATTCTAGGGCTTTCTCTGCATAACAATGGCAGTTACTGACTGGATCTCCAAACTCGACATTAAACTCTGAAATGTTATTTCTGTTTTCCTCTTAGGTTTTCTTACTGCTTTTTTTTATTGTTTTAAATGTTCTAACCTGTAAAAATGAAGTGTTTTAATACTGTGTGTGACCAGTCATACGGTAAATAAATAAAAAAATAGTTGTTTTACTTAAAATTATTGCTCAAATGTTATTTGTAGAAGGAACAGGGAATGTCCTTGAAGTACTGAAGGAAGAGCAACTATCAAGACAACAGGTAAGTGGAGCTGGAGGCTGGGCCAAAATAAGTAACTTCAGAAAACATCTCACACCAGCCCTTCCCTAATTCACACAACGATAAAGGGAGAGAGGGGGAAGCACACTGCAAGATGCTGTTACAATTAAGGTAGCATTGACATACTATGGCATTAGTTTCTTACTCTGGTCTACTTGTAGGGATGACGTATATAACCCCCCCCCTTTTTTTAAAAAAAAGAGCATGGACATCTTTTAAAAGAATGTACTATACATAGGATCCTCAAAATCTGGAAATGGCTCACACCTCTCTGGATTTCCAGGAAGGCAAATATCAAATATATAAGATTTGGGGGTAATAACAATATTAGAGTTGTTATAGTGCTTTAAGAAAACTGCATGATTCCCCATCAATTCCTATGCTTAAGCAAATCACAGATAGTCACCTGTTTTATCCTGTACATATACAACTGTTATATATCATTGTATAAATCACTGTCACTACATATGCAAGTATGAAGCTGCTTCCTCAGCTTTTTCTCCACTTCTCCACTTCTTAATAGCCTTTCCCCATTTCCAAGCAAGAGCGCTATCCTTATCAAGAATGTTGCGGTGCCCATTGCTGAACTATTGGCTTTATTTTCAACCCAAAGTAGTGGGTGACAATGTTTAATAAATTTTGCACAGTTTGACACTGCCCTTGAATGGCATTGGAATGAAAATACTACTTTTGGCATCTGGACAAATAATGGTGTCCTAGTGCACTTGCCATTTTTATCAGAATGTTGACAGTCTCAATACACTATATGCTTTTGTTGTGGTCCACCAAAAGCGGAGCTGGCAGCAGAGGCGAACAGTGAGGAGGCTGCGGAGGACTATGGCCCAGTCCTGGAGTCTGGGGAAGGCTTGGACAAGAGCTCTGCATTGGAGGCAGAGAAAGGGCCATCTGGGAGGTACGCGCTGCCTCCGGAGCCTCCAGAGTCGGGCCTCAGCGAGGTAGAGGAACAGGGGGAGCCTGTTCCCAGTGCACACATGCACAGAGCTGCCAGAAGGCAAGAACAGCTAAAACAAAAGAGACGACTTGGGAGTAGGGCTGGGAGAGGATTGGCCCCTCCCATAAGGCTTAAAAGAGGAGCAAAGGCACATGAGCCTTTGCAGGAAGCAACATTTGTTCATTCGGTTCAGCTTAAAGCCTGAAGCTCTGTTTGATTCTGGACTCCGTGTGACTTTGCCAATTAGGTCTTTGGCAGTGTGTCAAGGGAAATAAAGGTGGGTGATTATTCAGAAAGACTTCTCCCGAAGGACTCTTTACAACTAATTGGGACTCATCTGTGAATGAACAGAATTCACAGCTGTTGAAATAAAAGAGGTTTTTGGGGCTACTCGTATGTTTTAATGACTCAGGAAGCCTAGGTCAGAACAGTTTTGTGGAAATGTAGGTGATATTGTGATGCATATAGAAAAGGAACAGAACTTGCACTAGGATGCTGCTTGTGTCTGCCTGACTTTCCTTACCCTGCACTAGGATGTGACTATGCCCAAGTAAGAATGACTTAAGAGGTGAAGGCAACATCATTGACAAAGAGGTTGCCAGGACATGTTTCTGCCATAGTTGGGTAGATGTGGATAGAGATACTGTAAAATTTTAAAGCAATGGGATGGAGAGGTTAGTAGCTCATCAGAGCTTCCTGGCTTCATCCATGGCAGATTGAAATGTCTACTCTTTGAATATTTAGCCCTCCTCTCCTTTTAGCATCTTTTCTGCTTACCAGAAATTTCTGTTCAAAAGACAACAAAACCCAAAGTAACACAATACTTTTTAATTAGTATTGCTCAAAACTTTTTATTCTGGAATATCTCTGGGCCATTCAATCAAGAACAGGTGACACACTTTCAAAAAGAAAAAAGAAATGAAAAAACAGTGCAAAGCCATCAAACAAGTAAGAAAGAGAAACAATATATTATTTCATTTCCATTTTGAGGCCATTCAACTCCACAATAACTCTGGACAGCTTATGAATTAAAAAAAAACAACCTAAAAGAAAACTAAATGTGAGAAAAAGAAGACAAATGACTGGAAGAGAGAACCAAAAAGATCAAAAAGCAGAAAACCAAACCACCATCCTATCCAAAGACCTGGAAGAAGCAGTTCACTCAAAAGGTCTGATTCTGCGGATTCTTGATACCAGGAAATATTGGCTAAGAATTCTGGGAAAATTCTGCTGTGCTTTCTGGTGGAGTTAAACTGGCAGCAGTGAATATTTTTTCACCTGCTCATATGTGAGTAACTACAAAGAACAATGTGTCATCAGAACCAGCCCTCTGTAATTGTGAACAACGATCCTGATTTATTCTTAAAAACTTTCTGTCTAATGTGCTAGCATTTTAACTCCAACAATGTGTTTGACTATGTTGGCTAAAAAAACACTGGAATTTGCAGTCCCAATACATCCAGAGGGCAACAGATTTAGGAAGGCTGAGGTATGCATTATCCAAACACATGCAAATTCAACCGCTGTGCAGCTTGTGCTCTGCATGAATCATTTACATTAGAAACAAGACGTGGCAGCCCTGAAAATACTCAAATCAAATACTTTTCATAAACATTTGCTTATACATCCTTTCCCCTATTTTTTCCCCTTAATTTATTTATCATTCTCATGCTAACTAACCGATTTCGAAAAGGCAAAAATGCTTCTCCCAGTTGTATTTTCCTGCTGTAATGGCAAGTGTGAATTGAGCATTATCTGTCCACTTGAGGGTGATGCCACGACTCTTGTGTCTGCTGGGTTAGATTCTGACCTCCCATCTATCAGATGAGATATTTGTTGTGACAGATTCAATTTGATATCATTGTCATCAGAATCCAATATGGGGCAAGACCTTTCCAGTTGTAGCAATTCCCTTTTGGGGGAAAGGCAATCGGCACCTTCTTTAATAATAATGAGCTTGTTAAGTTAGTTCTGTTTCACTACAATTTCATTTAATTGTGTTTTTCTTGCGTATCCTTGTTGTTTGTAGCTGCTTGTGCTATTTGGGCACCGTTTCTAAAACCTGACTTGTTCCCCCAGGCCTTGACTTAGAGTACACAGCAAACTTGTTGGCTGGTTAATTTGGAAGTTTTCCTCTTTTGGACATTCACTGTACTTTCCTTTGTTTATATTGTCCCTTGCTGTTTAATCTTGTACACTGCCCAAGCAGGGGTGAAATCCAACAGGTTCTGACAGATTCTGGAGAACCGGCAGTAGAAATTTTGAGTAGTTCAGAGAACTTGCAAATATCACCTCTGGCTGGCCCCAGAGTGGGGTGGGAATGTAGATTTTGCAATATCCTTCCCCCATGAGTGGGGAGAGAATGGAGATTTTGCAGTATCCTCCTCCTGTCACGCCCACGAAACCACACCATGCCCACCAAGCCACGCCCACAGCACCGGTAGTAAAAAAAAATTGGATTTCACCACTGTGCCCAAGGAATTTCTGGTATCCAGCAGCCTTATAAACAGGATAAATAAATAATAGTATGAAAATATTGTAAATCTCCCCACTCAGTTTTTTTTCACAGAGGGTCTTCCAAATCCAGCTGGCACGCCTGATGCCTCAGCTGGATGAGCCTGCAACTATATGAAACCTCATTCCTGTTTCCTAGCTGTTTGTCGCCCTGCGTGTCCAGATACTTTCTTGCCATCTAAATGCTAAGCACTCCCTGTGATCAGAGGGTAAGCTTGCTTATTTATTTAACTATTTAGAGCGAGTGAGCAAAAAAAAAAAAAAAAAAAAAGCTGCATTGGCAGCAGACATGATGCTCACCCATCATATCGGCAGCCAATGTAGCTTTTTTTGGCTCACTCTGATCAGCAATGCCCTGGAGAAGAATTTATTATGAAAATCCATGAAGGTCCAAATAGCCCCTGGAGGCTTCGATGGAAAAATGCAATAGAGGTCTGTGCCACTTGTTACAATACTACCATAATTTCATAGCTACAGTCCCAATTCTTTCTTGGAGCAGTCATTCTAGGATGGTAGCCAATAAGGCCTATATTGCTTCAGTAAATGGGATTCACAATTGCAATTTTTACAGTCAGTTTATAATCGATGGCCTCCCACGTACAGCCAAAATTGATTTCACCATTTACTTTCTTGGCTTCTTGTATCTTTTTGCAAAGGACTATCATTCTGCCTAGATTTGCCATACTTGTCTTTTCGCCTTTTTCTTGCAATGTAAAATGACGCTTCCCTCTCTTCGTAGTAGGGTTCCTTTAAACCTTTCTTGGTCTTCCACGTTCGCCGTAAGGATTTCTCAATTACATGAAACCAGATTAAGTATTTATGTAAAATAGGTCAATTTCCCTTGGATTATACATACGTACATGCATGCACACAAATGTGAATTCAAATTCTGCATTACGAAAAGTTTAATGTATGCATTGAATGTGTCTGCATATTTTACATTGGGGATTGATAGAAAGAATCAAAAGCTGAGCTCTCCCTTTCTTAAAACTTACTAAGTGTGCTGGCAGCTGGCAATGCCCACACAATTTCAACCCTATTCTTGTAGATGATGCGGTGTACAAGCTGGCTAGGCATATCTCTAGATTCTGCCACTGCTAACAAGCTATTGCGCTTAAACGTTAACATTAAATTGAATGCTGGCTGATAGACGGTATAACAATGGCCCAGTTCTCATAGAAATCCATGGGTGAAACCCATTGGTTTGTTTGTTTGTTTGTTTATTTAATGTTGCCGCCTATTCACCCATGGCAACTCATGGCGGCTTACAGAATATAAAACCACATTCAAAACAATAAAAACTAACAAAAAGAATCAAGTAAATTAATATAGTACAATATAATAAAATCAGGGCTTTAAAGGTGGCAACAACCAGGGGCCTTGAATTGCACCCGGAAGCAAATCGGCAACCAATGCACCTCTCCTGCAGGAGAGGTGATACATATGCACACCGGGATCTGCACAAAACCATGCAGCCCGCTGCATTTTGCACCAACTGGAGCTTCCAGATGCTCTTTAAGGACAGCCCCATGTAGAGTGCTTTGCAATAGTCAAGACAGGAAGTGACTAGGGTATGAGTGACTGTGAGTAGGACTGCTGGTCCATGAAAGGGTGTAACTGGCACACAACACACAGTTTGCAAAGGCCTTCCTGGCCACGACCGCCATCTGCTTTTCAAGCAGGAGTCATGAAAACCTTTAGATTCCGCACAGGGTCTTTACCTACAAAGGTTCACAGTTCTGCTTTACAGCATTAGAGAAAATAGATAAAAATTCTCATTCTAAATTTGGAGGGAGATGGCTTTCTGCTTTAATACTTAAGTAATGTTATAAGGGAAAACTGCCACATATCGCTAGACCTTTAAAAGTACAGGGCTTTTTTAAAAATTAAGTAGGCTGCTGCTTATGTAAAGCTATGTAAGATTAATTAAAGTCTATCATAACTAAATGTGTATACTACCACTGTTAGGAAAAAAAAACCCCTATATCCATCTAATTTTGGTATTATTTAATTAAACTTGGCTTGGCTTACTGATGTGGAAAGACTTGATGGAAACGTTGATTAGAAAAAAGAGTTCGATCTGAAGAGAATTTCAACAGAGCGTAAGGAACCTAGCTCAACAGTAGAGCATGTGAAGGAACAAGGGAAGAAATGTCAATGACTATTTGCAGAGTTATATCCTCCAATTATTAGTTGCCAGCTAGCAAGGCATTTCTACAATCAAGAGTCCAGGTCATACAGTATAGTTTTTTGGGCTGCCTGAATCCTTGTTCCATTCACTTTAGAAATCATATATGAAAAACAGACTTATATGACATATTCATTCTACCTTTCTCCAAGTTGTTTACAAGGATGAATATGATATTCTCCCCTCTTCTGGCTCTGATTTGAGTGAGTAATTTGGGCATTTCCCCCTTTCCCATGTGCTCGTTGAGCAGATTTCAGAACTAGGAAAGGTAGTTGCATAAGAGATGTTTTCTGGATGCCTTTGTGAGGGTTAATTGTCATACAGATCTGCAGATCTGGGAACGAAGACAAAAAACCCCACATTAATCCTGAAGATTCAAGGGGCATCCTTACCAGAAAAGATCCCATTCCAGAACTGCTTCTTTAATCAAGTAGAAATCAAAGCAAGCAGCAGCCAGGAATCCTCTCTGTTGCTTTCCATGTTCAATAGCCTCAGTTCCCTTTCCTTGGTGCTGAATCCCAACACAGGCGAACTGGACCAGCAATGGGCCCCATCCATATGGTTAATGCATCTGCTACTGCTTTATTACTCCGCTATTATTTAATATCCACACTCCAACAGGGGCTTGAAATCCCTTTATAGCAGGAGTAAATATTTTATACTTGTTACTGTAAATAGAAGTACCTTCAGAAGTGGAACAGAGGAGAAAATCAGAAGCCAGGCTCTGGGATTTTAGCATAAAGACCACTGGATCAAAATGCGGACCAATTTACTCTTGTTTTTAATTGCTTGTGATTTCCAGGGCAGAGGAGAAAGGAAATGATGCTGAGAGATCCATCCTACCAGGTCTTGAATTTTTTTGGAAAATGCACACCAGAGAGATCTTCATATTTGCTAAAGAGGAGAGGAATGAGCAACATTTATTTTATTAGCTTTTCTCCTTTTTATCGCAACATACCTGCATGGATTTCAATTTCATCCTCAGGTCAATCTCATGGGATAGGTCAGCTTAGCAATACTGACTGGCCCATCATCACCTCAAAAATCATTGGAACCCAAGTCTCCTTAGCTTACAGTAAGTCCAACTCTCAATTTTCAGAGCACTCACTATTTCGCCATTGCCTATAGCCGTGATGGCGAACCTATGGCACGCATGCCCAAAGTGTGCACCTGTGCCTGTTCCTCTTCTGGGTTTCTGGCATGCGTGCATGTGCGATGATCAACTGGCCTTTATGTTTGCATCAGAGCTGCCTGGTTTTCCATTTTCTGGTGTGACCATGTGTGCTGGCCAGCTGATTGGTGCGTGCTCATGCATGGCAGTAACCTGGAGATTTTCTGGCATGGTGCATGTGCGTACTGGAAATCAAAAGTACATTTTTTGGCGTGCGCTTGCCAACTGATCGGCGTGTGCGCAAGTGCGGCAGTAATTTGAAGATTTGCCTGCAGTAAAGAAGGAGAAACCTGAAGAAACTGCAAGTACATTCTCTGGCACGTGCACGCCCCTGGACAACTCCTATTCCTGGTCTCAGCCCAGACGATTGCCAAGTGCCAGACGCGCGCCCCGTACCGAGTGCCAAAAAGGTTCACCATCACTGGCCTTTAGAGATTGGCACACAGAGTACAAATAAGTCTGCTAAGCTAGTACCTGAAGTATCTGTTTATTATACATATACTGACTTTTTTCTCCAAAAAGTTAAAAAATATTGTAAAAGGTTCTCCGCCCATTTTACAAGAAACTTGAGAGATAAATGAAATGGAGAGGCAGTGACAGAGCTTCACAATTTTTAGCCTGACTCAAATCACTGTCTTGCATTCTATATCTTATGGCAGTGGTCCCCAACCTTTGTGGCCTGGCAGTTGAGCAGGGTGGTGGGGAGGAGAACTGGGCTGCGTGAGGGGTGGACCGGCACACATGTGTGCCAGCCTGCCCCTTATGAGAGTGGAGCTACACGTGCATGCTGACCCACCACATGCACAAGTGGAGCTGTGTGTGCAGGTGCACGCTGATCCACCTCTTACGCAACCTGGTTCTGAATAAGCTGAGTAACACCCCCCCCCCCGGTGATAACTTTACATTGGCAATTTTTCTTTACAGACTTTCTTAATCAAAAATGCAACAAACATTTTTGATTAAGTTAATTCTGTAGTTAATTCTGCATTTAAGAACAGAAACACATATACCAAAACCAAATAATATCCCCCCTCCCCCCAAATAGTTGAGATAAAAATAAAATGGAAGAATTATTTTAAATTCTCTGACAATATGGCAAACAGATAATCTTTCCTTAGAGGGTGGGGTATGTGTGATAATCATTATGAATTAAGAGGCATTTTCTTTTCAGATGTGCCTCAAGTGGTAACAGCCTACAGCCATTCTCTGCTGATTTTAGAATTAAGCTGACACAGCCCTGGGGAAACTTGGATTGGAGGCTACCTGGAAAATTGTTGGCTTGACTAGAAAGTTACTCCTGTTTGTAGCAGTCTATGGGCTACCTTTTTGTTTCTACTGTCCCAAATCCATTGGCACTCCAAAAATAACCCGGAAAGTTCTGCTCTGTGTAAAAGTATAGACCCATGGATTACATAAATCAATGCTGTGTGCACCTTTAGTTCTTGTAATGAGCTGCCACAAGTTTTGGTGAACTGTTAGCATGCTAGGCAAAGTGAGTGGTAAAGAGATGTGGTGAAGGGCAGTCCCAGTTTTCACCTTTGGGTCTCTGGTGGCTAAATACAGAACGTTGAAAACTGGCTAGCACATTGATGCATTGCTCCCTTCCATAAGCCTAAAAGGCCCCAAAACTGTTTGAAAAAATAACTATGAAAGCACAGATCCTCATACAAAGAATGTAACAGACAACAGATTGTTGGGGGGATACTCCTACATAATTGTTTGTGTGTTTAATTTAACAGTTCCTTTATTAACAATTTGACACTTTATGACAACCAGGAGGGTTTTTTAAAAATGATTGTTATTTTAAAAACATGAAAATTTAATTAACCCTTTCCCTTCTACTAAGCTGAGCCCAGAGTTAATCATTTCTTGTTCAATGCAAGACCTCCTGTTTCCACTTGAATTTGACTTGCCAGTGCATAAGACAATGCACTTAAGCAGCTGCTGTTTGCTTGGTTTGCTTGGTCTGCATGGCAGCTCAGGGTGTGGAGAAAAAGGAAAAACTTCGTCACAGAACACAAGCAAACAGGAGGCCCCAGGGCCCTATTAAATGTGTGTTTGCAAAGCGGAGGAGACTTTTTCACTGCCTGGATCGCTAGCGTATTAAACACTTCATGGCCTGTAAACCAAAGCAGGATTTGTGCAACTATGGGATTGTGAAGAACCTGCTGGAACCCTGCAAAAAAGATCAACCCCATAGTTGAGGTTTAAAAAAGACTTCATCACTTCTAATGGTGTAGACAGGAAAGAGATGCTCACTAAAGAAAAGATGAAGTGAATAAACAGGAAATTTACAAGCCTCAATTTTTAATATTTCATTAATTGGTTTCAAGTGACTGATTGTATTGTTTTAAAGACTATAAATCATTGTTGAAATCTATAAATATCCGTAGCAGTCAGCCCAATATAAATCATCAAAAAAGATTAAAAGTTACAGTATATTCTACCCGAGCTACTGAAGATCTGTTCTGATTTATTAGATCCTTCCAAACTAGCATATTAAGACCTTATATTAAAAGAAGCTAAAACATTCAGATACGGTACAAGAAGGAGCAATCAATCCTCCAATAAGCAGTTGGCACGACATACTTAACTCTCTCCGATACCTTCCACATGACCTTGTTAACCATGTTATGTGAATCAGTCTATTGTATATGGCATGTTCCAGGAATTGCCATTCCTGAAATGTTCGTAGAACCTTCTAAACCCAGAATTATTTGCTTTATAAGTTGAACTTGGCACCTAATAATTCTTGAGTATTTAATATGCTTGGCTTAACTCCAACAAGTTTTAAACATTTTTATAATTCATATTTTCTCTCTTCTGTGCCCACCTTGCATTGTCTCTACAGCTGTGTGGGGAGGCAATTCTCAGTAAATTTATGGTTGCACCAGGTAGTCCAACTCCTTTTTTTACTACTGTATTTATTTAGTTTCTTTATATTCTCAGAAAGCAAAAGCTTTTTGTTCCTGAAAAAGTTGCTACTAGGGGCTGAATGAAAAGAAGAAAAATGTCCCTTTTTCCTTTGCCATCCCTGTAAAGAATATTATGTAAGTATAGGACAAGCAATCGTTTTATGCACTTATCTCTTCCTTGTGTGCTCTCTTTCTCCCATAACTGACGTACTCTAAACCTAGAAGAACTAAAGGCAACTTTTAAGTGTCCTCTTTATCCTGACACAATTGTTGCCATAAATATGTTCTAGCACACTTCATTAACAATGTGACTGATGCTGCAGTTGGAGGCTGAGATTTGCCCACCTCCTGTCGGATTGTTTAAGCTATTGTTGGCATGTAACTTTTCCCTCTTTCTAGTTGCTGGATGCTCTCTGGGTTTAGCCACCCAACATGTTTGTCCTTGTTGAATCTGAGGGACACAAATCCACTATATTGTCCTCAGTCTATCTTTAATGTGCCACGAGGTTTTTTCTTGCTTCTTGTCAAAAGAAGTGTTGTCCAACCTCTCCTGAGATAAAGTGGTTTTGTAGAGTCTGTCTGTTGCCTTTCATTTCACTGCAGGCAGTGCTCTCTACTAAGAACTGTGTGCTGTGGTGACCATACAGCCTTCAGTGATTGGTCACTGCCCTCTTTGGCAGGGGTCTCCAACCTTAAGACTTGCGGACTTCAAGTCCCAGAATTGTTACCAAGGTTGGAGCCCCTGCTCTATGGCTATCTTGTCATGGTTGGTGGACCAGTGAAACATGAACTTCATTTTCTTTTTATCCAATCTTTTGGTAAAATTGGGGAAACAGTGGGGAAACAGTTTCATTTTCTGTTTAAACCAGCCCCATCAAAGTCACCCACAGCATAACAATGATTGAGGGATACAAAGCAGGGATTGGGTGGGAGTGGGGAAGGAAAGGCTTCAAGAAGGAAGGGTGGGGTTGGGAAGAAACCATTTGTTATGTCCTTATAAGGACATCCGCTGGGGATTGGCTGAAGCATCCCCCGGCGGGAGTTTTGAATCCCTGTCAAGGGGGCGGTGCGGCTGCCGGAGCGAATATAAGGAGAGCTCCGGCAGCGCCGCTCCAGTTCTGTTCCTGTTAATAAACGTTTACATGAACTCCGCTGGTCTCATCTTCATTCCTGCGCCGATCTAACACTGGCGACGAAGGACTAAGAGGAATCGACCGCGTGGCACAAGCGCCATCACCTCCGAAGAGACCGCCGCCATTCAGCACGATGGCGACACAGCAAGCGCTCTTCTCATCCATCGCTCCATTCAATCCCGGACGGGAGAAATGGAGCTCGTACATGATTCGGTTCCGCCAATTCCTCCGCGGAAACGGCCACAGCAATCTCGACGACGAAAGGAAGAGGGCTCTCTTCCTCGCCCACTGTGGATCCGAGGTCCTGGAGATGGCGGTGAACCTCGTCGCACCTCAGGACATCGAGGAGATGTCCTGGACAGACCTGCAAGCGGCTCTGCAAGAACATTACGCGCCCACGGGCACCCCCATAGCGAACCGGTTCACTTTCCATCAGAGGAACCAGCGCGAGGGGGAATCCATTAAAGACTTTGTTGCCGCACTCCGTCAAATCGCAGCCAACTGCGAGTTTGACCATGTAGATAACGCCTTGAGAGACCGCATCGTCTTCGGCATGAGGGATGCAGGCCTCCAGAAGAAATTCCTGAGTAGGAAACACATCCTACTAAAAGATGTCCTCGAGGAGGCCACCGCTGCCGAGTCCTCGGAGCACGCGGCTGCGGAGATGAAAAAGGCGAAGGGGATCCACAAGATCCACCAGTCGACCCCCGAATCGTCCGAAGACTCCGCCACACCATCTGACTCGGATGGCGAGATGGCCGTCCACAAGGTCTCTCAGCCATATCGGCCGGAAAAACCCCAAAATGGCCGACGCGGGGAACAATGCGGCAGTTGCAGAGGCGACCACCCCAGGACATCCTGCAAATGGCGGGACGCGACCTGCCGCCGATGCCTGAGGAGGGGGCACATCGCAGAGGCATGCCGAGCCACCGAACCAGCCCCTGAACCACCTAGACCACGGAACCGCGAAAATTGGCGCGACAACCAGAGGACATCCAAACGGTCCTCACACCAACCCAGAGGCGACGGCTATGAAGATTCCCGGCATGGCGCGGTGAATCAGACCACCATAGCACACACCAGCGACAACAGCGCCACCAAGTTCACCGTGACACTGTTGGCCGAGGGCTCGCCCTGCTCCATGGAGGTAGACACCGGGTCCGTCTACACCATCATCGACTGGCAGCAGCTGAAGAAATTCAAGCCGCAAATCTCCAAGAACCAGCTCAAACCCCTGCAGTCCAGACTGGTGGATTTCGGCGGGAACCCAATCGACGTCCTGGGCAGAACCACCCTCAACATCGCGTTCAAGGAGTTCAAGGGCCAGCTGCCGGTCACAGTCGTGAGGAACAGCCGCCCGAACCTGCTGGGCATTGAGTGGTTTCAGCCGCTGGGGCTTTCCATCGGGGGCATCCACCAGATTAGGGCAGATGAACTCGACGCCATCATCGAAGAATTCAGCGAAGTCTTCGATGGTAAGCTGGGGAAGTACATAGGGAAACCCATCTCCTTCAATCTGGATCAGGGGGTAACCCCCATTCGGCTAAAGCCCCGCCGGGTTCCGTTCGCCTTGAGGCCTAAAGTAGACGAGCAGCTAGATAAGCTGATCGCCCAAGGCGTCCTGGAACCCATCGATCATGCTTCATGGGAGACTCCCATTGTGACCCCAATGAAGCAGGATGGATCGGTGCACATCTGCGCTGACTATAAGGTGACTATAAATAAGGCGTTGCAGCAGAGCGCATACCCGGTGCCAGTGGTGCAGCACCTCCTGCACTCACTAGGCAAGGGCACCATATTCGCAAAACTGGACCTGGCCCAGGCTTACCAGCAACTGCCAGTGGATGCTAAAACGGCGGAGGCTCAAACTATTGTCACACACAGGGGGGCCTTTAAGTGCAACCGTCTCCAATTCGGAGTCAGTGCCGCCCCGGGGATTTTTCAATCAATGATGGAACGCCTTCTCCAAGGCGTTCCAGGGGTAGTGCCTTACTTCGATGACGTGCTCATCTCCGGAGACTCTAGAGCACAACTTCTTGAACGGCTGAGGCTTGTCCTGCAGCGGTTCAGGGAGAAGGGCTTGAGAGTAAGACGGGATAAGTGCATCATCGGAGTCCAGGAAGTCGAGTTCCTGGGCTATCTCATCGATAGAAATGGCATACACCCCACCAAATCAAAAGTTAAAGCCATCCATGAAGCCCCCAGCCCCAAAAATAAAGGGGAGCTTCAGGCATTCCTTGGATTGCTTAACTTTTATGCAATATTCCTCCAACAGAAAGCTACAGTTGCTGAGCCACTTCATCGCCTGCTGGGGAAAGCGGTTTCCTGGAAGTGGGGTGACAAAGAGGAAACGGCATTCCGGGACATTAAAGGACTATTAACATCCAACAGCGTCCTCATACAATACAACGAGACGCTGCCCATCCGGCTAACCTGCGACGCGTCGCCATACGGGGTGGGGGCAGTCCTGAGCCACGAACTACCCAATGGCACAGAAGCCCCCATCGCCTTCTTCTCGAAGACCATGTCCAGCGCTGAACGCAACTACAGCCAGCTGGACAAAGAAGCATTGGCAATCGTCGCAGGGGTGAAGCGCTTCCACGAATACCTATACGGAAGAAGCTTCACCATAGTCACGGACCACAAGCCGCTCCTGGGCCTCCTCGCCGGCGACAAGCAAACACCCACATTCATGTCTCCGCGAATGACACGCTGGGCCATCTTCCTCGCCGGCTACGCCTACACCCTCATTCACCAACCCGGAAAGGCCATCGCCAACGCGGACGCGCTGAGCAGATGCCCATCCACAGATGCCGTGGAGGATCCCGCCCCCACCCTCGAGCTCCTGCACATCGACCACGACAGCAGCTGCCCAGTCACATCTGCAGACGTGGCCACGCACACCAGGAGAGACCCAACACTCCGGCAAGTGCAATCTTGGATCCTGCGGGGATGGCCGGCGCAGCCTGGCGGAGAAGAATACAGCCCCTTCAGTCGCAAGCAGAAGGAGCTGTCCACGATGAAAGGCTGCCTGCTATGGGGAGATAGGGTGCTGATCCCCGCCGCTATCCAACGGAAGACGCTCGAGACGCTACACAAGGGGCACCCGGGCATCGTCCGCATGAAGGCCCTGGCACGAAGCTACGTCTGGTGGCCAGCACTGGACAAGGACATTGAGCAATGGGTCGCCGGATGTAGCCAGTGCCAGGAAGTCCGACCAGCACCCCCTCAAGCAGAGCCCACACCCTGGGAGATGCCCAGCAGCCCCTGGTCTCGGATCCACATCGACTTCGCGGGTCCGATGCAGGGGCGCCACCTCCTCATCGTGGTTGATGCCTTCTCCAAGTGGCTCGAGGTGGTTCCCATGGCATCAACCACATCGGAAGCCACCATTCGCGCCCTCCGCCGCCTCTTCGCTACGCATGGACTCCCAGACGTGTTGGTTTCCGACAACGGTCCCCAACTTACGTCCGTGCCCATGGAGGCATTCTTAGCGGGACTGGGCATCCGCCATGCCCTCTCGGCGCCGTACAGACCGGCCGGAAACGGCCAAGCCGAGAGGATGGTGAGGCTAACCAAGGAAGCGCTCACCAAGATGGCACCGGGGGACTGGCAGGAGCGCATAGACACCTTCCTCCTCACACAGCACATAACGCCGCACGCAACCACCAAGAAGTGCCCATCAGAGCTGTTGATGGGCAGAAGACTCCGCTCACCCCTCGACAGGCTGCACCCCCAGTACCACTCGGACGTGCCCGCAACCGCCAGCCGCCAGCTCCGCAGCTTCGCCGTAGAAGACCCCGTCTATGCGCTGAACTTCCACGGCTCACCAAAATGGCTGAAAGGAAGGATTCACAGCGCAACCGGCCCGAAGTCCTATCGGGTAGAGCTGGAAGATGGACAGGTCGTGAGACGTCACATCGACCAGCTCCGCAAAAGGTGGAGGGGAGTGGACGAACAACAGTCTGGCGAGGTAGGCCTACCACACCCCGAAGAGGTAGGCCTGCCCGCCCCCGACGAGGTAGGCCTACCACAACCCTACGAGGGAGGCCTACAACACCCCGGGAGAGTGGACGCCCCGGGCTCCGCAGCAGCCAGAGACGGAGCTCAGCCAGTAGACCGGGGACAATGTCCGAAGGGAAACCCGAAGCACCCAGGGGTGGACCGGGATCGACCCCCCGAGGTCCGAGACCCAGCCACTAACGAAAGCAGACAGGGGGACCAAAGCCCAGACGCCCACGACACCCAACAACACCCCTGCGAGGTCGGACCGCACCAGTCCGACAACAGACAGTACCCAAAGAAAGGGCAAGTAGACCGGGGCCAACCGAGCGGGGGAGACCAACAGCACCCCCGCAAGGGCGGCCACCGACTCACCGGTGAGGGAGACCTCCATGCATCACTACAGGGGTCTCCCCAACAACACCCCAACCACAACGAAAACCAACCCTGTGAGGAGGGCCTCCGCCACCCCAGCAGAGGAGGCCAGCGCCAACTGAGCCGAGACGACCGAGACGACCGACACCCAGACGGCGAAAGGCGGCGACCGGGAGAAACACACCAACCCCGCAGAGAAGGCCTACGCCACCCCTGCAGAGAAGGCCGCGAGAGTCCTCAGCCGACCCAGCAACGCCACCCCGGCGGAGAGGGCCGTCGCCACCCCCGCGAGGTAGGACAGCGCCACCCCGGCGAGGGCGAGACCCCGCGACCAAACCAGCAGCGCCAGCCCAGCAGAGAGGGACTACACCACCCCTGCGGAGGAGGCCTGCGACCCACCGGCGAGGAGGAACCAACGCCAAACCAACCCACCAGCAGCCCCGGGAGGGAACCGAACTCACCCGAGGAACCCGAGGGGCCGACCCAGACGCCGCCGCCGAACCGGCCCCCACGACCGGACCCGTCCAACCCCGACCCGGTGAGGGCCGAAGGGCACCCCAAGGGCTTACCGTGGCTCAGGAGTTCCGGACCGGTCGAACAGCGGAGATCCAACGATCGGAGCAGCGATGGAGAAGACCAGCGTCGCCCGCAGGCGGAGGTCAGCGACCTGGCCGGAGGTACGGGAGCACCGCCCGCACCCTCGACGGCCAGATCCAGCCCGGCTCCCGAGACGGCGACAGGAGCCGCAGAAGCACCCTCCGACCAGGAGGGCGGCCAGCCAACGAATGGACTGCGCAGGTCTAGTAGACTACGCAATCGGCCCGCCTACTTACGTGACTTTATTGTTGATGGACAGCTTAAGATCTAGGGGGGGAGGAGTGTTATGTCCTTATAAGGACATCCGCCGGGGATTGGCTGAAGCATCCCCCGGCGGGAGTTTTGAATCCCTGTCAAGGGGGCGGTGCGGCTGCCGGAGCGAATATAAGGAGAGCTCCGGCAGCGCCGCTCCAGTTCTGTTCCTGTTAATAAACGTTTACATGAACTCCGCTGGTCTCATCTTCATTCCTGCGCCGATCTAACACCATTGTACTACCAGCACTGATCATGTGACCTAGTTTAGGCAATGAAACGTCTGTAAGAAAACAACCAAGCCAGTGGTAGAATTCAATTCTTTTTACTACCGGTTCTGTGGGCGTGGCTTGGTGTGGCTTGGCGGGCATGGCTTGGCTTGGCTTGGCTTGATAGACATGGCAGGGGAAGGATACTACAAAATCCCCATTCCCTCCCCACTCCTGGGGGAAGGCTATTGGAAAATCTCCATTCCCACCTCACTCGGGAGCCTGCCAGAGGTGGTATTTGCTGGTTCTCTGAACTACTCAAAATTTCCGCTACTGGTTCTCCAGAACCTGTCAGAACCTGCTGAATAGCACCCCTGAACCAAGGTAAGAGAGCACTAAGGACCCCTTAGGATCCCTGGTGTCTGTAAGTGTGTATTAATCTGAACGTATTTATGCAGAAGAATATAGCAAGGAAGCAGGCAAACCCCAAACTCTAAAAACTGTAAAAGAAAAGGAAGAATAACAATCTTCCCTTTCTCTCCTGGCAAGGGTGTATTCCCCCAGTTCTTCTGAACTAGAGTCCATTGACATTTTTGGTTTATTGAAGCTCTCTATTAGGGCTTAGAAAGTCAGGTGCTGGGAGAAAGTGTCTCAGAGACAAGTATCTGCCAATTTCCCTTTCTGGCTCAGTTGAGAGCAAGAATTTTGCAACAGTGATGTGTTTTGCTTTTCCACTGAGCCAAGGGCTGGCTGGTAAAATGCTCAGTTGTGAACAAGCAGTTCTTGCACTCAGCCATGGATTAGCCTAATGCCCCTTCCAGCCATAATACTATATGACTTGCTGAATGTTGTGGTTGACATAAATGGAAACCACATGCCAAAGTAATACAATTTGTGTTTGACATCTCTGCACGGATGAAAGGCATAAAGAAATAGGAGAATCCACCAATCAGGGGCCATGTACTCTCTGGATAGAGAACACACGGCCAGCATCATTGCCAAAGCTTGAAATCTGGACAGTGGTTTCAAGAGCTCCTTCCACAGCAGAGAAGGTAGAAAGCTCAGAGTGGCCATGCAGAATTATTTCCATTGTCATCTTGGCTTGTAATGCTATTCCCTCCCACGTTAGCCCAGGCTCCTTCTCCATTGCTATTCATCTGACTAAGGAAAGAGAAAGGAGCACCCTAAAAGCTCTCACAACCCCTTTTCTACATCTCTGAATTGACAGTTGAGCAACCTCACAGATGGCTAATATTGACATGGAAAACATTCATCTACACTCATCTCATCTCATCCTGTCCTCTCCCACTTCATATTAAGGAAAGGAAAGTGAGGTGCAGTCATTTTGCCCAATGGCAGGTGTTAGCTCGGTGCCGGAAAGAAAACGCGACTCAGCTGTCCGTTCAGAACCTTTATTGAAGTGCAAACTGAACTGCCGGCTGGGCTGCTGAGCCTCCTTATATCTTGCTCAGGCATGCCCGCCGGCCAATGACAACTGTTTAAATCTCCCGCCGGTGGAATCTACCAATCCCCCGGCGGATGTCCTTATAAGGACATAACAGCAGGTAATGCCTGATAGAAGGAAAATGAAGCCAGGTAAGGTCATTGATCATTCTCCTTCACTTGTCCAGCCTTAAAATTGTAAAGTCAACCCTACTAGCCAGCTTTATCCATGAGGAAGTATAGAGTCAGTCTTAGGGCAGGGGTCTGCAACCTTAAACACTCAAAGAGCCATTTAGATCCATTTGCCAAAGAAAAGAAAACACCAGGAGCCACAATAACCTTCCCATGCCTGACTATTTCTTGAGCGGCCACAAAACTAGCATATTTATTTTATTTATTTTATTTATTTCAATTTATATACCGCCCTTCTCCCCGGGAGGGGGACTCAGGGCGGTGAACAACCAGATTTAAAACACATATAATACAAACATTAAAAGAATGATAAAATTAAATTAAATTCATTGGCGTTCCAAATAAAATTCTAACCCCATTAAAATACCCAATTTAAAACCCCAGGAATCAATAAGAAAAATTTTGTTAAAACCCCATTAAAACAATCAAGCAAGGCCGGCTTGTTGAAATAAATAGGTCTTAAGGGCCTTTCGGAAAGTGCGGAGGTCCGGGATCAAACGAACTTCTGGAGGCAGCTCATTCCATAGGGTGGGTGCCCCCACAGAGAAGGCTCTCCCCCTGGGGGCCACCAGCCGACATTGCTTGGCTGATGGCACCCTGAGAAGGCCCTCTCTGTGTGAGCGTACTGGCCGGTGGGAGGTTATCGGTAGCAGCAGGCGGTCCCGCAGGTACCCCGGTCCCATGCCATGGAGCGCTTTAAAGGTCAAAACTAACACCTTGAAGCGCACCCGAAAGACCACCGGAAGCCAGTGCAGCTCGCGCAGGAGAGGTGTCACATGGGAGCGCCCTGTCGCTCCCATAATCGCCCGCGCGGCCGCATTCTGGACCAGTTGGAGCCTCCGGGTGCACCCCAAGGGGAGCCCCATGTAGAGAGCATTACAGTAGTCCAGGCGAGACGTGACGAGTGCATGAGTGACTGTGCACATGGAGTCCCGATCCAGAAAGGGGCGCAACTGGCGCACCAGGCGAACCTGATAAAAGGCCCCCCTGGCCACGGCCGCCACATGCCCTTCCAAGGACAGCCGTGAATCCAGGAGGACACCCAAGTTGCGCGCCCCCTCCGTGGGGGCCAATAACTCACCCCCAATAGCCAGCGATGGCACTAGCTGGCTATACCGGGACGCCGGCATCCACAGCCACTCGGTCTTGGAAGGGTTGAGACGAAGCCTGTTCCTCCCCATCCATATGTAGTTGAATTAAACGTTCTGTTTTCTTCAGAAACTACTTTTCTTGGATTTATCCATGATTGGCCTACCGGGAGTTGAAAAGCTCAATAAATTGCGGGCTGGCGGGTGTCACACATTGGTGGTTGTGACACATATTTTTGAGTGATGGAACCTCAGCAAAGGGGTGAAAGAGCCACATGCAGCTCCAGAGCTGCAGGTTGCTGACCCCTGTCTTAGGGTAACACAGCTGATGCCAGTATATTTTTTGTCACTCATATTGCACTTGAAATGGGCACATAGCCTCTCTCAATCCAGTCTTTGTGACTCTTCTTACATAAGAACTGTGAGCTAATTTCTGAAATGCACATTATTTTTAATTATTCCTCTATTTTGCTCTATATCTCCTTGTCTTATTTTGATTCCCACATGCTCCTGTCTCCCCCTCCTGCATCTGTACTCCCTATATCCATTTAGGCTGTCAGGACTGCATTGTAGCTAGCATTTGTAGATTTCCCTGACATTGTATGTTATATGTTAAATAAATAAATAAACTCCCTATATTACAGGCTCTATTATTATGTACTCTTATTATGTACTCACTATATCATATATTATATCACACTCCTCCAGGCAGTAATAGCAGCACCTTTTCTGATTTAGGGAAAAAATGGGCACGCTGCAAATTGAAGCTGGAGGTACTGTAGGAAGTTAGCACCCACCCCTTTCCTAGAAGAATGAAATATTTTGGGAAATATTAAAAAGGCAGAATATTATATTTCCCTAGATGAGAAATGGAGAAGCAGGTTTTAAAGCAGCTGACATCTTCTTGCCCCCACCCCCCATCCACCACCCTTTGTTAATGGGCCAGAAGCAGAAACTCAATCTTTGTCAATGGACCATCACAACACAATAGGATCCATCTGCAACACAATAGGGACAGAAAGTCACCACATGGCACTTGAGAAGATTACATCAGCCAGCAAGGCTAGCTAAGACCCCAACCCCCTGGGAGTCTGACAACCAATCAGGATACTCTTTCGGGGGCCCAGGAAGTTCAGAGCCAGGGAGAGCATAAAAACCCAGGGACTCACTGTAACTGCCCCTTTTCTGTCAAGGAACTCAAGCCATGTGATCCTGTCCACCATTAAACCATCTTTCCAAGCAGTCTCCATATTTCCAGTGTCTTTTTCCCGAGTTGGAGCAGAACCCAGAAGGATATTTCTTCCAACAGTATACCTGGTATCTTTGTTTATCTAGAGAGTCCTTGTACAGCCCCTCACAGAACTGGCTGGCTGGCCACCGTATGAAGAAAACTAATTTGTGGTTCTGGCAAAAATAATTGCCATCTTGGCAGTGGTTGGCTGTTAAAATGCTGTTTGCAATGAGCCATGGGACTTTCAATGGCAAAGCAAAAAGAAAAAAAAGAAGAAGCATTTACTGTATAGCAAAAATTTCAGATCCTTTTGGGTCAGGCTTTGCCATGGCCATTCTTCCAAACTGCAAGCAACCAGGTTATGCACTCTTGTTTCATATTCTGTGCAATTTGGCCTGAACTGTGATTTCATTCAGAAGAGCCATTCAGAGTAGGCCTTCACGGACTTCTTATCCCACTCATTCATCTTATGAAATCTAACCATGCTGCTGAATAGCCGTCAGCATAAAACTGCATTTATGTAATTGAGTTTATTTCTCTAAATAAAATATGTAGCTTCTAAACTCTCCTCAGCCTGCAGGATTTCTGTAAGGGGACAGGGCAAGGAGAAGTATGCTGCCAAACATATTAAGATACTGAATGCAGATTAGTATGGATGCCAATTAGAGTCTAGAGGCAATTAAAAGTCTGTGATACCATCATAGCTGATAGTCTTGTAAAATGCAGGGAAGTATTTTAGGGATCACTGATATCAGTCCTTGCCTGCTGATTTCTAGTTAGTAGGATCTTTTGGTCCTGGTGTGCCATTATCCTCTGAAAGGAAGAGGAAGAGGAGGATTTTTTTCACCTTTTAATTCACCCCCCCCTCTTAAATATTATATTTGCAAATTGCCATACATCATGGCTTCCCCAATAAATATTTATTAAGCAAGTTTAGCATGCTTTATCTCATAGATGTCTATCCCACATTCTCAGTGACTGTGTTCACATTTTTTTTTATTTAATTCGATTTATATGCCGCCCTTCTCTGGAGACTCAGGGCGGCTTACAATGTGTTAAGCAATAGCCTTCATACTTTTGTGTATTTATACAAAGTCAGCTTATTGCCCCCACAACTGGGTCCTCAATTTACCCACCTTAGAAAGGATGGAAGGCTGAGTCGACCTTGAGCCTGGTGAGTTTCGAACTGGTGTAATTGCAGGCAGCTGAATGTTAATTGATGCCTTAGTAGGAGGCATTAGCCTCCTACGCCACTCAGGCTCCTCATGACATTGAGCCATGGTTTATTCAACCCAGTTTCTTAAGATTATGGAATACATTGAATCACGAACTAAACACTTTTGTTGAAATCATAGAACATAGAAATAAAAACCAGCCAAACACTTTATACGTTGTGAGAATTCAGTACTCAACATGGAAACTGTATTACATGCACAGACCAAGCAGCATATGTTTCCAATGGCTATGCAAAGCGGAAGTCTTAACAGAATAACAGAGTTGGAAGGGACCTTGGAAGTCTTCTAGTCCAACACTCTGCTCAAACAGGAAACCCTGTACCATTTCGGATGAATGGCTGTCCAGTCTCTTCTTAACAGTCTCCAATGTTGGAGCGCACACAACCTCTGGAGGCAAGTTGTTCCACTGATTAATTGTTCTGTCAGGAAATTTCTCTTTAGTTCTAACTTCTAGGTGGTTCTCTTCTTGATTAGTTCCCATCCATTGTTTCTTGTGTTGCTTTTAGAATAGCTTGCTTGACTCCCTCTTCTTTGTGGCAGCCTGTTGGATATCGGAACACTGCTATCATATCACCCCCAGTCCTTTTATGGACTCTCAATGGAATCTTCACCACAGTTGTATTACTGTGCTTTCCTACCATTCTTGCATCGGGAAGAAAGAGTATCAATATAAAATGCTCTGTTCCTACACCCTACTTTTACTGGTTTTCATCATTAAGAATGAGCAATGCTGTTGCCCTCACGTTTTCATGGGAGTTTGTGGCAGTGATTAATGGATTCCCTGCCATTCTTTTTCCTTCATCTAGTATCACCTATCAACAGGAAACCGAACAACTAATCATTCTTTTCAACAAGTGGCAGAGGTAGAGTTGTGGGTTCAAGCCTTTTAAATTATTTATTTAGCTTTAATTTTTATTACTTATCTATCTATCTATGAGTCTTCCCTCAGGCCTATTAATCTCCTGGAAAGCTTCCTGTGAAACAATTTCACAGATGCTGCCACCTAGAGGTCATGTGGAGAAAACCTCTAGATGGCATTGCAGGAAGAGGGCTGTGCGTAATAGCTATTGTGGCAAAAATAAATTAAAAAAATAAAAAAACCAGACCTCTGGTAAAATCTCCGGTTTTTCAGTTAACACATTTTATTAAAAGACATATGTTTTCATGATGAAGTGACTTGCAGCTCATGAAAGCTTGGGACTTTTAATAATTTTTTTTCCCATCAGAAAGGATGCTACAGAGGGTAAATACAATAAGAGCACAATTTAACTAATGTTACATATTCTAACAACAGCAAGATTAGCTTTTGTACAAAAATGGGAAAACAAAGAGACCCCCGCAGAAGAAGAAGCATTAGCTAAAATATTAAGTTGCGGGGAAATGGACAGACTGACCCTGGAACTTAAAGATAAGAATGAATCAGAATATTATGAAATCTGGAACAAATTTTATTATTGGCTGGAAAGGAGGAAAAATGCTGGGATATAAGACCATTGACGAATAAAACAGGTGTGGGTTCTACTTTCCTTTACTTCTGGTTTGCAACGAGGCCGCACATTCTGATGATGACAGGGTCGGTGGGTGGAGCCTCCCACCAGTTTTACTACCGGCTCTATAGAACTGATGGGAACCGGGGGGCAACCCACCACTGGAGTAAAATGTTTGGAAGTTTTTAGGCTAATTTGTTATGATAGATATGATTGAAATAGATATTGAAATAACCTATATTGATGGAATATATGTATTTGAACTGTGATAATTAGTGTAAATATGTATAGATATAAAGAAGTGTGTCAATTATATGAAAAAATTTGATGAAAATGTTTAAACCAGAGATGTCACACTATGTCCATTGTTTTTAATTTGTATTATAAATAAAAACTTTTTTAAAAAAAAATTTAAAAAAGAAAGAAAAGAAAGGATGCTATGGGTGATTTTTGCTCTAAATGGCAGGGTCCATGAAATCCTTTCAAAGGATTATCAGTCAGCTCAAGAACCACATCAGAGAGATAGAAGAATCTCCCTAAATTGTGAGAAGAACTGATCTGAAATACAAAATAGACAAATCCACACCAACTATTGTGCTTCTGGAGTCTTTCCTTCCTTCCCCACCCCCTTCCCTCCATTAATATCCCTTGCAAACTGCTTTTGGTCAGGCAAAAATGATCTTCTTTCTCCTACCAACCCCCATTTCACATCTATGTCTCAATTAGTGCTCTTGGCTCCCAATTCCCCAGCAAATACGCAAACAGTCAAGCATAATGTATATGCAGAGCAGCTATTTGGTCTACTATCACCCACTTGGGAGTTTGATATTTTAGTATAAAAGGGGGGAAAAGTCCATGTTGCAGTCAAAGCCAAAATCATCGCAAAGATGCAATGACCAGTAAGCAGAGTGAGTGTGGGGAGGTTGGGGGACGAAACGTCCCCAAACAGATTATTGTCCCTGACTGAGTTATTTCTAGGCATTCTAGGCTGTCTGCATGGAAGAATTTCATCAGGAAAAGAAGAAAAATGTCACCTCCAATCTGGAATAACTAAAGATGGCAGGCAGGGCATGAGAAGGAACGATGGTCATTAGGACACATCCTTTAAAATTAGCTAGTAAAACACCTTTGTGATATGGCAAGCAAGACAGGAAGATCAGCCTCATATGGTCATCTAATTCAGGATTTTCTATTATAACTGGCAGAAAATCATCTCGGTTCCAAGCTGGGCTGTTTCTAAGTGGGCTGAAGAATTCCCCAGTCATTGAATTCAATCTCAGTACATGGCAGCAGCATCTGGCTAACGTATCTTAATTCAGAAGGAATAAACCTGGTTACCACTTGGGCAAAATACCATAACGGAACACCAGTGACATAGGCTATATTGGGAAGCCAAAAGGAGGGCAGGCTACCTACATACTATTGCCAAAACCCCTACATTGTAGGAGAAGGCAAAACCTGAGGGCAGAGTTAAACGAGGGATCAATCTAGAACCCCTACGTAGTCATAAGCAGACCCTTGAATTCCCCAGACTCTTATCTAAATCCAAGAAGGTGCTAACCATTAGTTGAGGAAATTCCTGTGCATAGGCTGTTTAAGAATAAATCATTTTAATTGAACCATGTGGTCCTAGTCTTCTGTGCCTGACAAGGAGGTATTCGCAAAGCAATCAGGAATCTGCACTTCTATAGCAAGCAGTCTTCCATCTACTTTAGACCCATACCGGGAACATATGTAAGGTTGCTATTTGTGGATTATAGCTCTGCCTTTAACACCATTCTACCCAACAGGTTGTTTCTCAGCATCTACTTCTGTCTTACTATTGCAGCACCATTGAGAGTGTCCTGACATACAGCATTCTTGCATGGTATGGGAACAGCTCTGCAGCAGACATAAAAGCTCTACAGAGAATCATTAAAACTGCCCAGAATATCATTGGGCTCCAGCTACCAGCCCTGGATGACATCTTCACATCTCACTGTTTGAGGATGTTGAACAATATTCTCAGAGACTCTTCCCATCCTGCTTACAATCTTTTTGGACTGTTGCCTTCTGGCAGAAGATAACAGAACAATTAAAACTCGGACCACACATCTTCTGAATAGTTTTTATCCCAGAGCTATAATTGCACTCAACAATGAATTAAAGGGCCAGCATCAGTGAGCTGTTGGACAGCATTACTTGGTCTGCTGTGTGGATGCTTGGGTGGTTGAGGGGTGGGGAATTTTTGGTGGGTGGGTGGGTATCTGGGGATTGTCATGAGTGTTGGGCTTGGTCTCTCGGTGTTATGTGAATTTCGTTGTATGGGTATACTGTGTATATACATACTGTGACAATAAACTATAAACACAGTCCGCTTTCATGAATCTTACTAAGATTTGGTTTTACTCCAACCACTATCTTCTGATCTTACTCATCTCATAAAGTTCAATGCAAGGTTAAATTCCTACATAACTACGGTGTAGTTGGAGCAAAGACATGAATCCAATGCAGCAATCTTCTTAAGTAGATATTTCCTGAACTGTGTGGTGAAAAGTAAATTTTACTGGCCTATGGCCAATCAATTCGATATGCTTTCAGTGGCAAGCAGAAATATTTTTAATTTCCAAGTAATATTTACTAGCTGGTCCTATCCTTGGTTTCATTTTCCCCCCTAAATTTTGCCATCTTATTATATCGTGTCTGTCACGTATAAAGGAGACTATTTTAAAGAATATATTATATTTTATTTTTTGTTCATTCTTAAACTGCCCTGGGATTTGCTTTTTTTTTTTTTTTTTTTTTTTGCAATAATGTAGTTTTATTTCAGGAAACAAGCAGGTAAACAAACCAGGCCTTGCAGGATGGAGCAAAGGAAACTTGAAAATTGTGGGCTTTCATCACTCCATATTGTAAGTCAAAATGTCATTTTGCCTTGTAAATCATATTTATAGTTTACAGTGTTATCTGAATGCAGCAAACTGTAATTTATTGAAACTGCCATAGTTAAAAAAAAACATGACTTAGCATCAGTAGTAGGATTCAGCCAGTCCGTACCACTTCGGGAGAACCAGTTGTTAACTTTCTGAGCAGTTTGGTGAACTGGTTGTTGGAAGAAATCATTAGGGCAGAGAACCGGTTGTTAAATTATTTGAATCCCACCACTGCTTAGCATGTTGTAAACCTAGCTGTAACCTGGCCACAGAAATCTAGAGTGTGGTTGTCTAGTTTCAATTCAAGGTATTGCAAAAACCCAGGCCAGCGTGGACCCCTTGCAGTGACAAATGGACTGGCACAAGAGCTAAGGCATCTGTGGAAAAAGTCAGGCATTCCAGCCTAGTCAAACACAACATTCTCCCATGAATTCGAGGTGATAACAGGGGTAGTGAACTGCTCCCAACTGACTGCAATTCATTAGAATAAATCTCCCCCCCCCACACACACTTCTGCTTCCCCTTGGGAAGGGCAAGCCATTTTGTTTTGCTCTCACTTCCTTGTCAAGTTGTAGACCAGCCCAGCAGTCATCATTAAATGCCAAGTTGCTCTCGGTAGGATTGGATTTCACGAAGGGGCCATTGTGTCAGTAATTAAATAGCTGCTGTGCCTGGAGGTGTCGGAGTGTTAGCTATAGAGAGCACAGACCAATTGCCTCTTAGTACAGACACCTGGGTCTCTCAAAGAGGAAAAAAATGAGAGACAAATGTGAGGAGACAGGCAGCTTGGCTAGAGGGCTTTGGAACAGCCTCTCCAGATCCCCACATAAGTGGATAGCCGCATTCCTTTCCAACAGGCAACAAAGAGTCAAAGTAGGGAGGGCCCAATCAAATCCGGCACCTGTTAACACGGTGTCCTCCAAGGCAGCGCTTTAGGACCCACACTCTTTCTGCTTTACATCAATGACCTATGCGATCATATTCAAAACAGCTGTGTCCTCTTCGCTGATGACGTAAAATTATTTAACACAACTGACAATGCTGCCGCCCTGCAAAGCGATCTTGACTATGTGTCAGAATGGTCGGGCATTTGGAAACTCCAAATCTCAACTAATAAGGGACGTGCATAAGCGCACCAGCGTGCCTACTGTCCCTGTCCTAATGTTTTCTTTAAGTCGTATCCTTTTCATGTATTTATAATTGTATTTACATTTGTATCTGTCATAAAATACATGCTTGACCAAAATAAAAATAAATAAAATAAATAAATAATAAATGCTCTGTCCTACACATTGGCAAAAAAAATCAGAACACCAAATACAAGTTGGGCAGAAACTATCTTGTAGATGACCCTCACTTTGTCAAGGACCTAGGAGTACTCATCTCAAATGATCTAAGACCCAGAGCTCACTGTAACAGCATTGCCAAAAAGGCATTAAGAATTGTTAACTTAATCTTGTGAACTTCTCCGGTAACATTATATTGTAACTATGGCATACAAAACTTTTGCCAGACCAATTCTTGAATACAGCTCATCTGCCTGGAATCCACACTGTATATTGGACATTAACACGATTGAGCGGGTCCAGATGTATTTCACGAGGAAAGTACTCCACTCTTCTACTCACAATAGAATCCCTTATGGCACCAGACTTGAAATTCTGGGCTTGGACCAACTGGAACTGCGCTGCCTGTGGTCTGATCTAAGCATAGTACACAAAATTGTCTGCTACAATGTCTTACCTGTCAACGAGTTCTTCAGCTTCAACCACAATAATACACAGGCAAACAATCAATACTAACTGAAGGTAAACCATTCCAAACTCGATTGCAGAAAATACAACTTCAGCAACAGAGTGGTCAATGCCTGGAATGCTCTACCAGACTCCACTGTTACAGCCTCAAATCCTCACAGCTTCAACCTCAAACTGTCTACCATGGACCTCACCCCATTCCTAAGAAGTCCGTAAAGGGGGTGTGCATAAGTGCACCAGCATGCCTACTGTCCCTGTCTTACTGTCCCCATTTATCTGTACTTGCTTCCTTTGTTTATGTTTATGTTTATACCTATACCTGCTATCTTGTATATGTTTGACAAACAAACAAAACAAAACAAAATAAAATAAAATAAAATAAAATAAAATAAAATAAAATAAAATAAAATAAAATAAAATAAAATAAAATAAAATAAAATAAAATAAAATAAAATAAAATAAAATAAAATAAAATAATAAAATAAATACGGCAGGTTCCAATGCAGTGGACTGCAAACCAAAATCATCTCTACCATCTCAACTTTCCCTTTATACAGGCTTGTCAAACTGGCAATCTGCAGGCTGGATGCATCATGCACAGGCCATGCCCACCCCAGCTCCACAAAGACAAAAAACATTGTGATGCATCACAATATGTCACATGACACAATTGAGTTTGACTTTAACTTTAACTTTAACTTTATTTGAATTTATATACCGCCCTTCTCCTTGCGGACTCAGGGCGGTGTACAGCCAATTAAAAAACAACATACAAAAGTTAAAATTCTATAAAATAATAATATAAGTGGCCATAGAATTAAAAACTAACTTCATATTTAAAATACAACTCTAAAATAATAAAATGTTATAGGAATCAGGCTAGGCCGGCGAGCTGAAAGAGATGGGTTTTTAAAGCCCGCCGAAAGGTTGGGAGGTCAGAGATTGTTCTTAACTCTGGAGGCAGATCATTCCAAAGGGTGGGTGCTGCCACAGAGAAGGCTCTCCCCCTGGGGGTCGCCAGCCGGCATTGTCTGGCTGACGGCACCCTGAGGAGGCCCTCTCTGTGGGAGCGAACCGGCCGGTGGGAGGCAATTGGCGGCAGAAGGCGGTCCCGTAAGTACCCTGGCCCTAAGCCATGGAGCGCTTTAAAGGTGATTACCAACACCTTGAAACGCACCCGAAAGTCCACCGGCAGCCAATGCAGCTCGCGCAGGAGAGGTGTCACGTGGGAGCGTCCCGTTGCTCCCATAATCCCCCGCGCGGCCGCATTCTGCACCAGTTGGAGCCTCCGGGTGCACCCCAAGGGGAGCCCCATGTAGAGAGCTCCTGTGTTCCAGTAGGTTAGGATGGTTGAACAACTATTCTAGCTTTTTAGGGAGAGCTCTAGGTGACATGCATGAGGGATGTCTCTGCTAACTTTGTTTTCAGTTTGAGTTGCTTGGGCTCTCTTTGTTAAAAAATTGTAAATTTGGTACATTTCTCCAGTGCAATGTCACTTATTTTCTTATACAGGTAGTTCTCAATTTACAATCATTCATTTACTGGCCATTCAAAGTTACAGTGGCACTGAAAAAAGTGACTTTATGACCATTTTTCTCCCTCATGAACACTGCAGCATTCCCATGATCAAAAATTCAAATGCCTGGCAATTGGTCTGTATTTATAACAGCTGCATGGTCATGTGATCACCTTTTGCAGCCTTCTGACAAGATTAGTGAACAGGGAAACTATATTCACTTAACAACTGTGCTACCTACTTAACAACTGCAGTGATTCACTTAACAACTGTGGCAAGAAAGGTCGTAAAATGGGACAAAACCCATTTAAGTGTCTTGTTAGTAATGGAAATTTTGGGCTCAGTTGTGATCATAAGTCAAAGACTGCCTGTATCACACAGTAAAAAGTGCTATTAATCGCAAGGACATCTGAATGCACAGAGACTATACTCTCCATTTTTGCCTGATCCAGCTGGCACAGGTTTTCTAGGGAATTTGGACATGTCCTTCTACAGAATATAACAAGAAGAGGAACAACTGGTCCAATGCACCTGCAATACAAAATTGGCTGTATTGACTTGCTTTTTATTTATTGCATTGTAATAAACTATAGGTTTTAGTTCTATCTTGGCTTCACCCTTTGTTAGGTCAACCCCCTGAGATCAGATTGGCCCCAACCTTGCTGCTGTTGTTTTGGTAAAGCCATGAAAATATGATTTTGTCATTCACCTGAGGACCCAGGAATGGGGGGAAGCTTGTGCATTGGATGTACTGAGTGTTATTGATGGATGTGAGATGACCTCTGTGATGGATTTGGTTGTATGGATTTTTATGATTTTTTAACACTCTAATTGTTCTTAAACGGTAGTTTTTGCATTCTTTTATGTTGTACCTCAGCAATCCAGAGTAGTATATTTGAGATAGGTGGCTATATAAATTGTTTAAATAAATAAACGATGGTTGATTTAATCTATGGTTGAGGTAACAAACTATAATTGGCTTTGTTCCTGCATTCAATAGTAATACAGATAACTTACACAGGAGGGTCAGATTTTAACCACAGCTCACAAAACGTAATTGCTGCCTTCCCCCCCCTTTCCTAAATCACATTTCCTTCATTCCAAGTGCTCTACTTTCTTTCCAAAGAGTAAAGTTTGCTTAAAGAGGCACACTGGCTGGTCTGTTACAGCTCCAATTAGTTACCTCTTTGGTGTCCATCCATCTTGTTTCTCTCAGTCGAAATTGCTGTCAGACAATGACTGCAGTGTTCTCAATTCCGGGATGGTTGAACTACTCTGGGAGGCCATAATTTTCTTCACCTTGTTATAGGTCACCACCTGCTTCCTCCTGGCCGACTATAAGAACTTCCAATTCCTTTTGATAGGTGAAGTGTCATGAGCATTTGTAGTGCATGGGAAGGGTTTTGAAGCTTTGGAAACTTTAAGCTAAATTGCCCTGCTAGCTTATATTATTTATTTACTTCATTTCTATAGCTGCTCATCTGAATCAACAATACTAGGTGGCTTACAATTAAAAAAAAAATTGCAATCAAAGTACGTTGAGGATTACCTGTATTTATTTTGAATGTTTTTATTGTTCTTATCGTTTTAATACATCTCTGTTTTAAAACAATAAGAACAATAAAAACTTCCAAAATAAATACAGGTAATCCTCAACGTACAGCCATTTGTTTAGTGACTGTTTGAAATTACATTGGCACTGAAACAAGTGACATGCCCATTAATATCCCTATGATCACATGATTAAAATTCAGGCACTTGGCATGCATTTATTTTTTATTTATTTTTTTATTGAAAAAGTTTTACAAACACAAATTTTTCCTCCCACTTTCCCCACCCTCCCCCCTCCAACCCTCCCCCCCCACGACTTCCTAAGGTGAAATCCAAATCAAACCATATCATACAATAATACCCTCCTGCAATTCTACTCCCTGTCTACACTATAGATTTCTACATAACATTCAATTAAAAGCTATCTGATACTTCCTTGTTTGGTATTTGTTCTGCACGTAATCTATCCATTTCTTCAATTCCCACATATAAGTTTCTTGAGTCTGGTCTTTCAAATATGCTGATATCTTCGCCATTTCTGCAAAACTGGCCACCCTCAAAGTCCATTCTTCGATAGTAGGCATAGAGTCTTTTTTCCAATATTGGCCAATCAGTAATCTAGTTGCTGTGACCATATATAATATCATTTTTGTTTCAGTCAATGAAAAATCCTTAACTATATCCAGTAAAAACAATTGAGGAGAGAACTTCAATTTTTTCTTGAAAACATTTTGCATAACCCACCATAATTTAATCCAAAAAGCCTTCACTTTCTTGCAAGTCCACCATATATGATAGTATGTAGCATCTAAGCAATTGCATCTCCAACATTTTGCCTGAACATTAGGATACATGCACAATAATTTCTTGGCATGCATTTATGACAGTCGCTGTATCCTGGGGGGTCATGTGATCACCATTTGCAACTGTCTCCGCTGGTTTCTGACAAGCAAAGTCAATGGGGTAGCCAAATTCTCTTAATGACCACGTGATTCACTTAACTGCAGTGATTAGCTTAACAATCACGGCAAGAAAGATTGCAAAATTGTTTTGCTTAGCAATGGAAATTCTGGTCCCCATTGTGGTTGTAGGTTGAGGACATATACATAGCAGATGAGAAACTCCAGATGTTCATTCCTTTCACTGGGAGTAGCTCTCCAGAATTCCAGTCTTCTTTCTGCTTCTAAATTTTTGGGTACAGACTAGAGGTGGTATTCAACCAGTTCAGACAGGTTCGTAGTGCTGACGAACAGTTGGCCCCGCCCACCTGCCCCTGCTCTATCTTGTCCTTTATTACCTACTTTGTAGCTCATCTCAATCATGCAGCACAGCTGATTCCCTCCCCCCCTCTTGCTGTTCTATGTATTGTTGGTGATTTGGAAGGTAAGCAGCTGAGCTTCTAAATGCTCCATTTTCAGCGGTGCGTGCAAAGCGCATGTGCTTGCACAAAGTGCATGCTCACCAAACCGGTTGTTAAACCGGCAACATCCCACCACTGGTACAGACTACTAACTGCTGAGCTACAACCTCTTTATATTTTTGTCATTTGACAACTGTTGCTTTCTTCTGTGGAAAGCGGCCTGCCCCACCTCCAGAAGAATGAAATATTTTGGGAAATATTAAAAAAGGCAGAATATTATATTTCCCTAAAGGGAGAAATATGCTCTTAAGTGAGACAGAAACCAGCCTCAGTTTCCCTGCCCCAAGCAAAAACTGAGGAGGCCCGCTTTTAGAAATGCAGATTTGGTAATCCATTCAAGGCAGGATATTTTGAAACTCCAGTTAACAAAGGTAGAATGGTAGGGTTAGAAAGCAGCCCCTCACCTAAGATCCAACACAGGAGGAAAGACATTAGCCACAATAGGAATTGCCCAACACCCTTTCAGAACACAAGCCCCTTCATTGCACCACCCCCAGAGCAGTCCAAACGTCAAAGTCACAGAAACGTATAAAGATCCATCCACTCATTCAACCATTTTGTCAGCTGCCCAGAATCACATGTGCTCGGTGGTTCTGCTTCATCAATAAACCTTTCTTTCCCATCAGCCTCCATGTTTCCAGTGTCTTTCTCCCACCTTGGAACGAAACCAGATGGATTTTCCTTCCAATACTTCTTTAAAAATGTAATTATCACCATTTGATAATTCCTATAATGAGGCAATATAAAACTACAACACATTGCCCCAGACTTTCTTCAAAATGCAACAAATTTCTGTCTGCTCTCGGTTTCAAAAGTTTCGAATCTCATCTGGGTCACGAGCCTGGATTTTTGCTCTGTGAATGCCATTTTGTCATCAGCCTTGTAATATTTCTGTCTGTTTTCCTACAAATTTGCTATCAGGAGAAGTGCTTTAGATGCATTAGTTTATCAAGTACTGAGAAAAATCCAGTTTGGTCTACTGTAAGATTTTAAGCTGGGCGGGGGAGGGGAGGGAGAATCAATATCAAGCAGATCATCTCCCTTTTCCAGACTGTGGGCACCCCAGCTCTGTTTCCTGCTTCCACTCACAGCAACTCTGATGAATGGGACAGAAAATGGTGCTGCATTTTTCTACTTCTGCAAATGGACACTGTGTCACCATCCTACTGTTGTTATTATGATAGAATTCTAGCTTCATGCTTCCTTCTTTCTCAGAAGCTTTAGAATTAGATGGAATCAAAGCAAAATAGGTGGGTTCCATAGCGAAACCATGGATCTGTGTTGTGAGAGGACAATTTAGGAAAAGTGATTTTCACTGCAAGTATCTAAGTTTCTACCTGTATGATATTTTACAGACTACAACAGCAGAGATTCCTGCTCCAATACACTTACAATCTAAAATTGAATGCGCTGACTTGGTCTGTCCATTGCAATAAACTATGACTTGTTTATCCATGGTTTATTTAATCTACAACTGGCTATGTTCACACAACAAACCAAGGCAAAACAGATTACATTGGAGGAGTTAGAATCAGTCTTTCACAAGATTGATTCACAACCATAATTGCTGCACTGATATATGCCCAAACAAATAAACTTGATTTAAATAGCATGCTAAAAATAACAAGTTCTCAATGCAATTAATGACAAACTTAGTCAAGGATGGAATGTTGACATTATGGCTTGCTGTTAATGTGATGTATGAACCCAGCCACTGGAAACAACAACCAAAGAGGCAGCAAGAAAATGGAAGATAGGGCAATGATCAATATATATTTATACAAAACTATTCTGCAAATATAAGCAACCTCAAATCAAAGCCATAGATTGTAATATTAAAACAAACCAACCATTTTTAAATGGAATTGACAAGGCATGCAGAGGTTAAATCAAGTAGTGATGCTAAAGAACTGAATATATAAAATATTTTAGTCTTATTTTACCATAAATTCCTTCTAATTAATAATGTAACATTCTGGGAAACTCAAATATGATGCCAGGCATACAAAGCTGAAGATGATTTTCTTTTCCAAACTTCCCCCTCCCCTTTTTGCTATATTTTTTTTCAGCTATGCTAGCAAATGGCTCTTTTTTATCCAAATAAACAGCCTCATCTTCAAGTAATTTTATTGTGCAATTTTGTATTTATGATTGAGAAGGAGATAGAGTTAGGAAAAGCTGAAAAAAAAATACCAGTTATGTAAAGATTTCCACATATATTTGCTGAATAATCCAACTCTACTAAAAAGATTTGCTCTAATGAGAAATATGGGTACAACAGAAAAAGACTAAGACTATTTTTTAAATAGACTCTTTGTGGGCATTTACACAGTGCTTTAGTGCATCAGCTATATAAAGGTTATAGTGGTTGATCTTTGCAATATTCTGAAAAAGTAATGATTCACTATAATTTAAACTGAAACAACAGAGATCTAAAACCACATTTCTTTATTAAAATGCCTTGTAAGAGAGAGAGTTGAGCTCCCACCCAAACTGATTGAAAGCCCTGATAACAGATTATATAGGAGATAGAAAAGATGCATTAACAATCATGAATAATGAATTACATAATACAGACAGGAAAAGACCCTCAACCCCTTATTGGCAATGAGGAGGTCAGCCAGACCTAACCTTGAGGCTGGTTTGTCCTCAACCCTGATCTACATTGTTTTTTACTTTATAATAAGGAGGCTCTTTTCTATACTACTCCCCAAAATGCAAGTCTGCTCCCTTATTATCTGCCTTCTACCTCGTTATTTGGAGTCACTGAATTATAATTCCGTATCAAAGGGGCAACCCACCACTTCTATTCAAATTTCTACTGACAGATGATGTAGACAAAGTCTTAACTAAGAAAAAAAATTTCACTTTTAAATTCCATGCTCTCTTTTTGTCTAATTCTCTTCTTGCCTCCTTTGTTTCAGACTCCTGACCCAGCTTCAGGTATATATTACTTGTTACATAAATGGAATAAATAGGGTTTTAAAAAAATTAACATTACAAATGTTTGAAAGCAGCAAATGGTAGAACCTAGCTAAAGGTATAGGCTGAGGTCGTTGGGACAAGTGACTAAAATGTTAACCAAATTAATATGCAAATAATATAAATGCTAGACAAATTAATATGCAAATCAGTGAGCAAATGTGTTCTCTTTTTTAACCATGAGGTCTCATAGTTGCAGAAGAGAGAGACACACACAAATGGTATAGCAAAAGTCAGACCTCACAGGCCAATCAAAATTTGTTGTATTAATTTTGTTAATTAATATTTCTTTTCAGTGAAAATGTTACTGTACTTAGGAATGTGCAAAGGTCATCCATCAAGTAAGGAAATATTTAGAGAAAAATGGCAACCAATCCGAACATCTAATGTACCGGTAATTTATATAATACATTGTTTATGGGGCCTAATGTTTGATACACCATTTGTGTGGATGTGAGTGTGTTTTAGAGAATCTTTACTGGATAAAAACCATAATGTTCAGAACAGTTCTATCTCTGTACAGTCAGATATCTTGATACACTTATTCCTAAATTAATATGTATAGGACAGATAATCAAATCAGAATATCAAATAAATACATAATCATTACAAAGTAGAAATTAATTAGTAAAATTAATACTAAAACCAAATCAATATATCTAAACTTCCAAAATGTTAATTTTAAAACTCAGAGAGATCATTCAAATTAATCCTGTAGGAATTGTAAGAATAAATCCTCAGAGCAAACACCCCCCCCCTCTCAATTTTGCAAGGTTTAGAATTTCTGTCAGCTAATAAATATTGCATACAACATTAGTCTGGATATATACTGGAGTCTCATTTTTTTAAAAAAATGTGGAATGTTTTGAAAAATTATCTTAATATAGAAATACAAAAGCAATCATAAAAAGGGATGTGGAATGTGGGGAGAGTGATAAATTACTCACCCAGAGGTAATATCCCTACAATCTCAGGCCTATGAGAAATCACATTTTGATCTGATACCCAACCTTTAGAGTTGCTTTTCCTAATGATACAATAGTCAAACATAAATAATAATAAAACAGTAATAGGCTGAGACCCTGGACATTCAGAGAATTGTTTCTGCAAAACATCTGGATGGCACATGGTTGGGAAAAGCTGTTACAGAGCAAGTCAGGCTAGCTTTAAGAATGCATAAAAAAATTGGAAATAAGGAAAATTGCACATTTAAAAGGAGGAGATGTCCCTCAGAGTTGTTTGCTGCTGCTTCTTCTTCCTGTCAACACAGTGTTTTACTGCTACCATCAATTAGTGTAGTTGATGATAATTTGGAGCAGTACCAATTAAACAGCATGCCAGTGCCTCAACTGCATTCAAGGTGAGGAAATGCAATTACACCTTGGGTAAGGGCCTGTTTGATTTCCCCAACGGCTGAAGTAGGCAGGACCCACTAGAAGACAACTGCACCCAGCAATGAGGGCTGGAGTGTCATTTCTTCTGCTGAGAACTTGCAGCATCCACCCAGCTGGCATGCAATTAATTAATCAACTAATAATCCTTTGAGGAAAGAAGGAAAGCACAGAGCATAAAGAAGAAATGCAGGATTTCTGCCTCACTTCTGGTTGACATCCAAAGGCTCAAGATCCAAAGATCCAACTAGGAATAGGCAAAATGTAGCTTGTTGGGTCCAGGTAGAAGGGCTCTGAAAGTAAATCTTGCATCTCCTCCAAAGGGTAAAAGGGGGCATAATTTTGCTTTTCCCATCTTAAAAGAACTGGACCACAAGGGTCCAGGTAGAGCTGCCAGGTAGAGCTGGTTCTATAAATCTCTAGCATAAAAGGCTAAAGAACAAGGGAAAGGCCTTTGTCAAAGGTCTGGGAAACCATTGCCATTTCATGCAGGTCTCTCCAAATGTGATGGATGCCCTTAATTATAGGACTTGTAATATAACACAGTTGGAGAGCACCAGACTGAGAAAGGTTGCAATAAACCACACTGTGTAGAAGGGCAGGTAGTTTGACTGGGGATGAGGCAGGTTTCTGCAGGACAAATGAAAGCAGCAGATGGCGGCATACAGCCCTATAATCTTCAAATTAAATTTAAAGTAATTTAATTTTTTTAAAAAAATGGCCCACATTTTGTGAGCTAACTAAAATATTGCATGGAATCTCTGGATTAATTACCAAAATTTATTGGAATATTTTCACTTCAGATATCAGGATGACCCCAGCTCTGTTGGCTTTTTGTAAGGCAGTGAAGACTTGTATGGCCAGGCTGAGTCCCAAATATGTTAAAGACCCAGCTTCCTGGTGGTATTAATATTCATAACAGTTTTTCATGGTACCATATATATTTATTTTGTACTAATTTAATAGTTTTCATATTTTATGATGTATGCTGCCCAGAGTCACTTGTTGAGATGGGTAGCTATAGAAATCAAATAAGTGCAAATCAATTTTTAAAAATCCTATTTCTGGGCCATTTTACAAGAGTTCCTGATAGCCCCTGGAAACGTTGCTAACTCCTGAAACAGAGTGATGGATATATTTCCCTTGTATAATGCACATTTTCAGGTGGGGTGATCAGATACTTGGCTTTGTGTCAGACAATTCAAAGATTTAGCATTCGGACCGCTTATATTTCAGAGAAGTAACATACAAATTCAGACAATCATTGGGTGACAACAGCGCTTCCTGTATCTCTTTGATTCCACTTGGCACTTTGCACTCCAGATTAATCAGCCTTATTCTTCTCCAGTTATATAGGGTGGTGAAAGGTGGTATTTAGCCGGTTTGGACCGGTTCACCCGAACCGGTAGTGGAAATCGCGGATGTGCCTGCTCCCCCCTCCTCCCACCCCAGCTCAATGTCATCCTATTTAGGCACATTTTTGAAGCCAGGCACATGTGTGGAAGGCTGGGCACATGCATGGATGGGGCACATGAGCGGAGGTGTGCACGCTCACATTTGCGAACGGGTAGGGAAAGTAAGTGAATACCATACCTGGGGTTGATGCTTGGAAGAAATTAGAGTATATGGAGGTACAAAATTCTTTTGGCTGCCTTACAGAGAGCCCGGGTGGTGGGAAGACAGAGGCTATGGGCAAGAAACAAACAAGTAGGTAAGGTAGAAAACTGAAGCCTGAGGTAAACTTCCTATCTTATCCTTTCTTTTGATACCTATCCATGTAAATTTGAAAAGTTCTTTATCAGGCAGTACTTACTGCATGACTTGCCAGTATAAAAGCCCACATCCAACATGAATAAGAATGAGGATGGGATGGGGACAAAGCAAACTGTCTATCTTTGAGGGTTAAAAGTGTGCAGGGGGGCGGGAGAGTCTGTACAGGTTTGGTTCTCTGTTCTAATTTCTTTTTAGTTGTGGGTACATTCAATTGTAAAAAAAATTCCTCAACTCTGCCTTCCTTCTGGAATTTTAATGCCTATCTTATTCGCTAGGCCTTATCTAAGAAGCGCTACCTATAATTCTGCATGTGAACCCCCATACCTGGTGTGGTGTGTATGAACTGTCCATAATATGTGCCCACTTTAGATTCATTGCACTGCATTATGTACTGGTGTGTTCCCATATTCTTTACCGTCTAAAGTATATCTCTTCTATTTTAAATTTTTATTTTGCATTTGCAAAAGCAGTTGGTTTAAAAGTGGTTGAGTTGTTTGGCTGCAATGTTTCCTGCCCTCGTTGCCAATTTTTCTTTCTATTGAAGTTAATCATGGTTACTTAGCCAGAGTTAAATTGCTTCCAACTTTCTTTTGAAATATGGCCAGTATAACACTGTTTTGTTTCATGGTGTGTCTCACTGTTAGGTGACAAGTGACTTTTCAAAAGCAATATTTGCATGGATTTCAGTTAAATGGATGAGTGGCAAATTAGCAAGATTAGCACAAAACTAAAAAGGCTAGAGTTTAATTTGCTTACTGACATACAATTTGTTAGTTGACCAATGGGAGAAAAAAATCATTTACTTTTCTGATTTTAGTCGTAAATAGGCATGCAAAGATTAATAGGTAGTACCAAATACTGTAGGTAGAAGGAAGCATCAATTGCAACAGAGATGAAACCACAAATTCAGATTGGGATTGAAATATAATCTCAGAAACCAGGATGATAATCACTTTGTGTTTTTCATTTTTTAAAAAATATCTTAAAAGCTGCTTACTATAATTCTAGATTAGAGAAGAAAACAGGTGGCTCGCAGATCCAAAATGGAGCAGCTGATACTCAAATGATCAAGAACTTGTCAGAGTGCATGCAGGAGGTGGGATAGATGATAAAAACAGCCTACACTTTATTTCCTTTGACACACAATGGCAGCAAAAATTGGACTTTGAAGAAGCAGGATAAGAAGACCAATGCCTTTGAACACTGATGTTGGAGGAGACTCCTGAGAATACTGTGGACAGCCAAGAAAACAAACCCATGACTCATCAAACAGTTAATCTGGAGTTGTTACTTAAGATACAGATGACCAACTAAAATAATTCTACTTCAGACATTCTATTGGTATGTGGGGATCTACCTTTCTAGAAAGGAAGCTAGTGCTAGAAAAGGTGAAAGGAAAGATGACCAGCAGCAAAGTGAATAGACTCAGTTACAATAGCAATGAAAATAGTGTTGAAAGACCAGATGAGGGATAGATTTACATGGAGAAAATCTATCTGTGTGATTGCTAGGAGTCAAAAATAACATGATAGCATCTAATCAGTTAATCAACCAGCATGGAAATATAGACATGGACTTTGAAAACAACCATTACACTGGACACTAACTATGAGCTCTAAAAGAACTAATAGAAAGGGAAACAGGTGGCTAATATCACCAGGGAAATGAGGCTCTCAAAAACATGTTGCATTATATGTTACATAAGATATGCATTTTCCCCTTAATATTCAAGGAACACCTACTGTGGCATAGTTAAATTATTCTTGAAGGTACCTCTTTGCAACCTTAGACAAGTTTTCTTTTCCTCTCACCCAAATTAAGATACATGTTTTGACAAGTGTTATTTTTAATTAATCATTTTAACTTAGTGTTTTGTTTTTAAATTTGATTATAAGCTGCCTTAGAAATACTTTATGAGGAATGATATAGAAATACTTTAAATAAATCATCAGGTTTGCCTGATCCACCAGTTGCATCCCTTTCTAGATTGGGACTCTTTACGCACAGTCACTTATGCCCTCGTCACCTCCCGTCTGGACTATTGTAATGCTCTCTACATGGGGCTCCCCTTGAGGAGCACTCGGAGGCTCCAACTGGCGCAGAGTGCGGCTGCGCGGGTGGTTATAGGAGCGACGTGGCGCTCCCATGTAACACCTCTCCTACGCGAGCTGCACTGGCTCCTGGTGGTCTTCCGGGTGCGCTTCAAGGTTTTGGTTATCACCTTTAGAGTGCTCCATGGCTTAGGACCTAGTTATCTACGGGACCGCCTGCTACCACCAATAGCCTCCCACCAGTACGCTCCCATAGAGAGGGGCTCCTCCGGGTGCCGTCGGCCAAACAATGTCGACTGGTGGCCCCCAGGGGGATAGCCTTCTCTGTGGGAGCACCTACCATCTGGAACGAGCTCCCCCTGGAGATACGGATGATCCTGGATCTGCGCACCTTCCGTCGCATGCTCAAGACTCATTTATTCCATCAAGCTGGCCTGACCTAAGTCTGTCCCCTTTTTAAATGGAAATTTTAATTTGTTTTAAATTATGAGGGTTTTAAATTGTCTCAGCCAAATTATTTAATTTGTTTTTATTCTATTTTAAATTTTTGTATTTATGTGTTTTATCTTAAGGCTGTTCACCACCCTCAGTCCTTTGGGAGTAGGGCGGTATATAAATCTAATAAAATGAAATGAAAAATGAAATAAAAGAATATTTGCTTGTTGTACGGAATACTATCTTATTTCTCTTCTTCCACCTCCATATCCCAAATCCAGGGTTAATTGCCAGATTATAAAAAGAGCTATGTTGGATCAGATCAAAAGCCTACATAGACAAGCATTTTTCTCCTACAATTGCCAGTTCAAGCCAAGGGCAATTGTTGCAATCTGAATGCAACAAACTTCCTCCTGCTTGTTTTATTAATCACTATTATATCACTCCTTTTTCTAGGTTAACCCCCATCTCCCCCACTCTGTTATATTTGTTACCACTTAGAGATATTCTATCTAAAAGATCTGCAGTGTTCTTTTTGAGATGCAGACCCAAAATTATATGCAACACATTCCAACTATGGTCACATCACCAAGCTGTTATGATAATTGCCAATTTGATTTAAAATATTTTTCTATTGAATCCCAATAAGGAACTTGCCTTTTCCACAGCAGCTGCACAGTTATTTGACCTATTGATTCAATGCCCACCTTTTCCATATGATTTTCTTCTCCAATCATTTTTGCTAGCTTAGCTGTTGCTATGTACTGGATTTTTTTTTAAACCTTAAAGTTATTCACCTTGCATATAGTTATGGACTGTATTTGCCATTTTAATCTCATTTCCCAATGTAATATAAACCAAAAGTTGCCAAGAGATCAAGAAAGATAGAGAGAAATGTATAGTGGTAGGTCGCTATAGCAAGAGCAGCAACAATGTCAACACATTCCCTAAAGCAGGGGTCAGCAACCTGCAGCTCCGGAGCTGCATACAGCTGTTTGGGCCCTCTGCTGTGCCCCACTATCAGGTGATACCACCACTGGTTGGTCCTGCCCCTCGCCCTCCCCTCCCAGTCACTCCTTGCCTGACTTGAGAAGGTAAGAGCAATGGTGGGGGATGGAGAAGTGGCCAAGACAGAGACAGAGAGATACAGAGAGAGGGGGAGAGAGAGAGACAGAGAGAAGGGGGGAAGAGAGGGAGGGAGGGGAGAGAGAGAGATGTCAAAAGGATTTTGTGGTTCCCGGTGTTTTTTAACAATTGGTTCTCTGTCCTAATAACCGGCTAGGTAGGTGTGGCTGGGGGGGGAGTCATGTGATTGGTGGAAATGAGTGACATTGAGTTGGCCATGCCCACCCAGGTTTTGTGGCTCCCGGTATTTTCTTTTCTGTGGGAAATGGGTCCAAATGGCTCTTTGAGTATTTAAGGTTGCAGACCCCTGCCCTAAAGCCTACCTTTACAGATTTTTACATTGAGTTACTTGCAAACAGCAGGATCATTCAAATCTCCTGCATGCCAATACCACCCCACTCCTCCAGCCCTAAGGTTCTAGCTGATGCAAGGCTGAAACGCCCATGGGAACAGCCCCCCCCCCCAATCCTATTATTGTCCTACTTCTGTCCTACTATCCCAGCACCATTGAGAGTGTCCTGACATACAGCATTCTTGCATGGTATGGGAGCAGCTCAGTAGCGGACAAAAAAGCTCTACAGAGAATCATTAAAACTGCCCAGAATATCATCTCCAGCTACCAGCCCTGGACGACATCTTCGAATCTAGCTGTTTGAGAAAGTTGCATAACATTCTCAGAGATTCTTCCCATCCTGCTTACAAGTTTTTTGGATTGTTGCCTTCTGGCAGAAGATACAAAACAATTAAAACTCGGACCACACATTTTCTGAATAGTTTTTATCCCAGAGCTATAATTGCATTCAACAATGAATCAGTGAGCTATTGGACAGTATTACCTGGTATGTTATGTGGATGTTTGGGTGGTTTGGGGTGGAGAATTGGGTGGGAGTGTGTTTGGGGATTGTTATGTTTGTTTGTTTGTTTGTTTGATTTGATTTATATGCCGCCCTTCTCCGAAGACTCAGGGCGGCTTACAATGTGTTAAGCAATAGCCTTCATACTTTTGTATTTTATACAAAGTCAGCTTATTGCCCCCACAAACTGGGTCCTCAATTTACCTACCTTAGAAAGGATAGAAGGCTGAGTCAACCTTGAGCCTGGTGAGATTCGAACATGGAGTAATTGCAGACAGCTGGATGTTAATTAGGGTGCTTAGTCTGTAGAGCTATTCAGGCTCTTCTGGATCTGTGTGTTGGACCTGGTCTTTGGGTGTTAAATGAATTTCGTTGTATGGGTATATTGTGTATACACGTACAATGACAATAAAGTTATTTATTATTTATTTATTAATGTAATCTTAAAAGTCAATTTCCTGGTCTGGGCTACCATGAAGGGCTGATAGAAAGTCAGTAGTATTTTTATAGTAAAACTTACCTGAAATGTTTCCTCTCACTACTTTTTTGGCCCTGGTGTAGGCCCCTCTTGCCTGGCCATTGCCTTGGTAGTAGATTTTCTTCCAGTCCCTCCAGTCCATTCTCTCTTTCCTCTGTACCTGGAAAAAGTGCAGGGGGCTAGAAGACTGAATAAGTGTAATGTGTCAAATCAGCCTTCCCCGAGCAGAACCTGCCTCCATTTCCTGCCATCTGTCCACCTGTCCATCACAACTGAAATGATCCTATCTGTTTTCTCTCCCATCGCTCTAACTTCCAGTTTCAGACCATATATCTCCAGGCTTTGAAGCTTTTCATTTCACAATCTTCACCAATCCGCATAGATGCCACTATCAACCTTAGAGGAGGCCTCAGAAGCTGCTGTTCCACAGTATTCAGCCACTTCCCTTGGTCCTTGAAAATGGTCTAATCATTCAACTTCCCTCCTAGCAACATATCAACTGTCAATCAGAGCCTCATATCAACTGGACTCCTAGCAGCAAACACCTAACCACCAATAAAATTAGCGAGGAAATCTAGATTCAGCATATGGTCTTTCATACAATTGCACTACAAGATAAAAGGGTTGATTTATTTTGGCTTAGCAAAAGTGGTTTATAAATCATGCTATGTGACTTAATTTTAGCATTACAAAAGTAATCCCATTCACTTAATGAATGCGATCACTTAATGATCTAGGACAGGGTTGTCAAACTCAATTTCATTGAAGGCCGCATCAGGGTTGTGTTTGACCTCAGGCCCAGGGCAGTAGTGAAATCCAAATTTTTATACTACTTCTGTGGGTGTGGCTTGGTAGGCATGGCAGGAGAAAGATATTGAAAATCTCCATTCCCACCTCACTCTGGGGCCAGCTAGAGGTGGTATTTGCAGGTTCTCTGAACTGCTCAAAATTTCTGCTACCGGTTCTCCAGAACCTGTCAGAACCTGCTGGATTTCACCCCTGGGCCAGGGTGAGTGTGGCCAGGGTGAGTGTGGTCATCTCAACATCACTGGTGTCAGGGGACCTGTGGTGGCCCGAGCGCTCTGCCAGCAAAATCAGAACTCAGGATGGCTGTGCATAGCCCTCCTGAAGTCCATTTTTGCTGACAGAGGGTTGCAGGAGGCCGTCGCAGCCTCCTGCAGCGTGCCCTCCCCCCCCCTCCCCGAGCTCCATTTTCACTGCCAGAGGCACCACAGACCAGTCCTGTGCTGTTTCCAGGGCAGCCCCAAGGGCCAGATCTAATACCCCGTGGGCTGGATCTGGCCTATGGGCCTTGCATTTGACACCCCTGATCTAGGATCTAGACAACCCCTGGAATGTCCTAAGGTTGATGCACAATAGTGGGATCTACTGCTATGGAACACTCATTTGTTAAAGACTGAGAACATTTGCAGTGTTATTTATCAGCACATTAGAAAATGCCAGCAAATAACAACTCCAATCATATGGTTGATTATTTAAACTTTATATCGTATGAGAGAAGACCCAAATTATAAACTCAATGCTTGCTCTTCTGGAAGTCTCTGCAGCAAGTACACTCAGCTGAATATTGATTCTAGATTTTGAAGAGCAAAACCTGAGTGTGAGTTAGCATCTGTATATATTTTAAGTTAAGATATTGCTTAATGCATTGTAAGCCGCCCTGAGTCTCTGGAGAAGGGTAGCATATAAATCAAATTAAAAAAAAAAAGATAGAGAACAAGAAAAAGAAAGAAGTACAGAGAAGCTGAAGGTGCTTAGAGCCAATGAGAATGCCAAGAGTGAGCCAGGCAGCCTTGGCAAAGAAAGTTGAATAAACCAGCAATGGCTGAGAGATACTTTATGTTGGAAGGGGTCAAGAAACTTGGCTGGAGAATATCCTTGAGCTTTGTCTTCCCACAACAAGAGTCAGTAGGAATATCCTTATAAACTCTTAATTGGGGCTTGTAATAAGGAACACTAAGAACTAGGGGAAAATGGGTTCTTGCAAGTCCACTCAATTACATCATGAGAATTCATATAGAAGTAAGAAGTTCATTCCAAGTGAGATAATGTAAGCTTCTCGGTAAGCTGAAGCATGTGATATCACAGCCTGTACTTTTTATCACAAGTCAAAATCAGCACCAAATATGAAATAACTGTAGCTAGTTCTGATCATAAATCCTAATGTTTGTCTCTTGCCTTGCTTCAAGAATCTGCAAGCATCTTTTACCTTTGAGATTCAGAACTATGGAAAGTGACAGTATTTTGAAGGGAGGGATATGTTAGCAGAAGAATAAGAGATAACAGCCGAGGGAAAAAACAAACTGGTGCTCTGACAGATAAGAAAGTCAAAAGAGTCATGTGATGACAGATGAAAAGCATAAGGAAAAAGATGATGGTAGGACTATTAGATAGAACAACTGATCAGTATTTTTCAGTTTATTCATAATAACTAATAGTGTGACTATTATTTTAACAAACCAGCCCAATCTGGCTGCTATTTTTGGAACTATAACCATTGCTTTGCTTATTGTTGCATTGTCTGTATTTGTGTCTAATTGCATTTTAATTGATTTTAAAATGTATTTATTAATTTCATACACCATCTGGAATGCTTAGCATAGTAGACAGTGGCTCTATATTTAAAATCAATAAATCTCACCCCTTGAACTTTTTTGAATTGCACACCTGAATATATGGGGGGGGGAGGGGGGCTTATGATCACTCTATGCAAATTATTGGTGGCTGCAAATCATTATTTTAGGAATAGGCTAAAGGATTTATGCTGTGACCTTTAAAAGGCAAAGACTTGGAATGTCACTATCTAGAGTCTAGTTAGTATACATACTGTACTGATTTTACTTATTGGAGGAAGTTTTGTGCAGAAGCAAAAAAAAAAGTTCCATCAACTTTAACAAACAGTATAATGGCATTCCTAAATAAATATTCCTTATTTATTTCCAAATAAGAAATTTGATTTCAGAGTGGTGTGTGAGAAACAGACAAATAGCCTACTGGACTACCAGAATCCATAGGTCTCAGAAGGATAGCAGGCCCTAAAAAAGCCACATGAACCAAAGTTTAGATAGAAAGATTTCAAAGTGCATCAGAACTATTTGTAATCCTGCTGAGCTGTTGCTGTGAAATGTGATTTTGTGAAGTACGTGGTTTTGAGATATATTTGGAATCAGAACATTGAACCTGTGAGAAATAGGGAACTGGAAGTAGATGATGGATAGAGGTTTGAGATGTACACGGGGGTTTGCAGAGAGTGATGGTCCATAAGAATGTAAGAAAGAACAGGGAAGTGAAATTATGGAATGCATATGTCAGTAAAAAAGAAGGTATAAGAAATGTGGCTTGAGATGAGAATGGTGTCCTTCGCCCAATAGCAGTCCTTGCCATGTATCATTGGACCCCATTGCAATGATGGGAAGGTAACAGTGTTCTGTGTGTCTTTGGCATTTAGTTTTGCAGGCCACATGACCATGGAGACATCTTCAGACAGTGCTGGCTCTTCGGCTTTGAAATGGAGATGAGCACCACCCCCTAGAGTCGGCCTTTACCTTTACCTGGGTTCAAACTTTACACTATACTAGAAAACAAAATAACTTTGTGCATAAAGTCATAAACATATACATTGTATTAGGACAGAATGTGCTATGTAAATCTAGCCATGATCTGTACTTACCTACTTCCATTAAGGAGGTCTTCTTTCCTGAAGGAGGATAATAAATGGCAAGCTATTTTGAATCACAAAATTAAAAGAAAAAAACCTAAGTGCAATTTAGCATCACTGAAAGTGATTGAGTAATTAAACTGAGACATTAATTAAGTAATATATGGAGCCGGGAATTGGCTGACTAAATGACAATATAAATACATTTTGCCATAGTAAAAGATAATGGAAAATGGTTCCTGGAAAGATATACAGTATCTTTTACAGTACACAGAGGCTGTTTTTTGCTATTAGAGATTCCGAAGAAAAATAGATCTTTTGTTGTAACTCAAATTTCAAATCCTTTTATGTTGACTTTATTATTACAGCATAGAGAAAAATGCCAACATTTTAATCAGTTTCTTTAATACTTTTATCCCCAACCTGCTTGGCTGATATGCCATCTTGCCTTTGCTGTGGACAAATAAGGTGCCTCTTTCATGCCTGTATCTGCACGTTCTACAGATTTTAGAGTCCAGTGGAGAAAATTGTAGCTTAGTGATAAGAGTTACAAATAATTCACAGTCAAAAGATACATGGCATCTCTAGTTTAAAAAAAAGAAAGGAGTGACTAATGAGAAGGGTTGTTTTTTGTTGGGTTTTTTTTTTTTTTTTTGCTTTACTTGAAATACTGGAGAATCACACAACAGAATAGAAAGTAGTAGATGGGAAAAATAACATAACTTGGTTGTATTGAGCAGAAGGCAACTTTGATATTGCAGTGTTGATACCATACTGGCAATCTGAATGAAGTACTGTTTATATATATATATATATATATATATATATATATATATATATATATATATATATATATATATATATATATATATAAATATATTATGATTTTTGAACTCAGAGGTTGCTCTGTAATTGTGAGCAAAAGAATGTTTTAGGCAAACTTGAACCGTCTATTTTTCTTTTGGAAGATACTGATCTTTCTATTTCCAGCCACTTCCCATTCTGGAATATTAACTTCCAAAAAACTGTGGCCTTATGTCATGTAACAGCTGCGTTGCCACATTCTAGAAGACAAGTGGGCCATTCCAGTGTTCCTTTGAATAATTAACTTTGTATAGTCATACTGCTTTCATCTGCATTCACTTTAGGGCACATAATGCCCAGACGTAGGGTTTATCTGCATTGTCCCCCTGCCCCATTGCAAAAATAGGCAGGTCTTATACCATTGTAGAATTTCCTCTGAAATTCTAACTAGCCTTAAGGTTTTATAAGCTATTTATAATCAAGGGCTCTCCTTTCTTTCTCTTCTTCAAGCTTCTCCCACTGGTGACAGGGATTGCGCATCTTGAAGGAGTTAATTTTGCACAGTAGGTGAAGGGATAACATGTCAGTGGGTACCCTTTCTCTGTTTTCCCTTATGCACTACCGTGTTTCCCCCAAGATAAGATCCTGTCTTATATTCTTTTGAACCCTGAAATAAGCACTTGGTCTTATTGCCATGTGCTCAAAAGCCCGATTGGCCTTATTATCAAGGGATGTCTTATTTTGGGGAAAACAGGGTGGTTAGAAGAGCAGAATAGCAGCTTACAATAATACAAAGGAAGAAAACGAAAGGAATGTAATTGAAGTGAAAAAACAGAACTCATAAAATAAACAATGAAAAAGGAACACAGGGAGAATATATCAATATGATAATTCAAAAAATGGATGGATGGAGAGCAGAGAGGAGGATGGGCTGAGGTGGAGTCTGCCATCAATCTAGCAGGCATCTCCAGTGTGGAAATCCTTCCTTTGATCCCCAGGCCAACCAGCTGAGCCAGGTCTTCTGGCTCTTTCAGAAAGATAGGAGGGTGGGAGGCAGATCTTATATTAGAGCAGGGGTGTCAAATTGGCGGCCCATGGGCCAGATGCATCACATGCAGGCCATGCCCACCCCAGCTCCGCAAATGGAAAAAATGTTGTGAAACATCACGTGACGGCAACATGACACAGTGAGTTGGTGTTCTTTGACAGATCGGATCCAAAGTAGGCCTTCTCCACCAGCACAAATAGAATGGGCTTGTCCTAGCTGGATGTGGCAGTTTATCAGGTAGCTTGTACCTATACCATTATGGGCTTTAAAGGTCATAACTTGAACTGCAGACCAATAGCCACTGAAGTTTGCAGAGCAGAGGTGTAATATGGACCATCCTAGGGGCCCCCAAGACTGTTCTTGCTGCTGCACTTTACATCAGCTGAAGGTTCAGAATGGATTTCAAGGGTAGCTCCATGTAGAACACATTGCAGTAGTCCAGGCAAGAGATGACCAGGACTTGAGTAACTAAGTGCATGGTATCATGGTCCAGGAAAGGTTGCAACAGGTGCACAAACAGAAATTGTGCAAAAGTTCTCCTGATCACACTTGCTACCTGCTCTTTAAGCAGGAGACATAAGTCCAGGAGAAACCCTAGGTAGCAAACTGGGTCTGAACAAGGTAGTGCAGCTCCATCCAGAACTAAGGTTGACAAACCTTCAGAACCTGAGACTCCATGCACCCAAAGTCATTCAGTTTTTCAGGGTTCAGTTTAAGTACATTGTCTTTCATCCAAATCCCTACAGTCTCCAGGCATCACAAGAGGGCAAAACATAGAACATAGACATAACAATAAAGTATTCTTTGTCCTCACTTCCATTCATACATTCATTCCTCAAACATTCACTCAGTTTTTACAACCAAATCGGCCAGGCATCTGGATCAAGAGCATGGGCCCCCCTAGGTGGAAAACAATGTTCCACTAGAATGTTTTCTTTCAGGTTTTTTTTTTATTGAAAAAGTTTTACATTACAGTTTATTTTTAAAACCCCTTCCCCATCCCACCCCCCTACCACCCCCACCCTATCCCCCCTATCCCTCCCCAATCCCCCCCTTGACTTCCGCTATTAAACAAACATTAACATTCAATATTTAACAATTTTATAAGGTGAGATCCAACTAAGAAAAAGCTATAACCTTATTTTATAACCAATTTTAACCTTAAGTAATAAAAAAACTTTTCTTTTAAACCAATATATGACAACATAAATCCAATATAAAAAACTCTTAACTCTTAACAATCTATTTAAAGAAATCTAGTAAAATAATTTTGAGCATCACAAGATTTAAATTGAAGTATCATATAAGTAATGTAAATATATAACATTAACTATAATTCCCAATATTCCATATAACAAAGTCAAAGTCAAACAGTACATAATACATTTCTCTTTAAAATTAAATCTAAGTATTAAAAATATAAATTCAATTACATAAAATATAATAAAAATTAAAAATTATCAAGTTCAATACCTTTCTCTTTTAGATTAATTCTAAATATAAAAAATATAAATTCAGTTAAGTGCTAATTGAAACTTCTTGCTTTGATATTTATTCTTCATGTATTCTACCCATTTCTTCCACTCCTTAACAAAAACTTCATGGGTCCTTTCTTTTAGGTTTGCAGAAATTTTAGCCATCTCTACAAAATTAGACATCTTCAGTATCCATTCCTCTATAGTAGGTACGTTGTCCTTCTTCCAGTATTGGCCAATCAATAATCTAGCTGCAGTAATCATGTGTAAAATTAATCTAGTATCAGTTGCTGAACAACCCTTAACTATTCCCAACAAAAAAAACTGAGGAGAAAACTCAAGCTTCCTCTTCAAAATATTCTGCATTACCCACCAAAGTTTAATCCAAAATGCTTTCAATTTTCTGCACTCTTTCAGGTTTTTTGTAGTCTTGCCAGTTGCTGGATTAATTATCTTGCCACAACACTGATTTATACAGTGCCCCTTTAAATGTCTGTTTCTACAGCCAGTGTCCTCACTCTTCCAGGATCTGTTTTTCTAACCCTAGAAGTTTTGCAGTTTCAAAGTTTTGGTATGCCAAATATCTGATAAGATATGGCATCCTGATCTCTCCTTCATTGATGCTAACTCTAACTCTTTTGTAGCCTTCTTTTAAATTTTGTCACACTGGCAACTGTTTCTGTAGGTTAGAAATGGATGACATACTGTCTGTTAATCTGTCACTCACCTTCAGAATGACCTTTACAGCACATTTCTCTGTTTTACTTCTGAAGTATACTTTTTATATCACCTTGAGCACTTATGTCTCCTTGGACCAAATGCTTCAGTTTGTTGCAGGCCAACCTATACAATCTCCACACAAGCAATAAAGCATTCCTTAATATATGACTTTTAAATGTCCTATCCACCTTTTTGTCGTACATTAAATAAGCATGCCAACCATATACCAAATCATATCCTTTACAATCTCAATAGTTAATTGATTATTTTGCAGAAAAAGACCATTCCTTCAACTGAGCCACTGCTTATTATGTACTCTAATAGTTTGTACATATCTTTTTTTTATTAACAGTCATGAAATAGCTTTTCGATTAAGATACTTATTCAGTTAAAAAAAAAGACTGGCTAATATATTTCTTTTTAGAAAATATAATTTTTCTTTTTTGAGTAGCCAGTTTTCCTCAGGCCATTTTTTTAAAAATTAAAAATCCATCTTATGTGGGGCTTGAAGATCCAAACAAACATACATCTTGTTCATAACATATCTGATATAATCTGGTATAAGAAGAAAGTCTGGTTCATTGATATTGCTATACCAGATAATGCTGCAATTGAGGAAAAGCAAGTGGAAAAATACCAAGATGTGCAAATTGACGTGGAACGTTTATGGCAAAAGAAACATATTATTATAGCAACTGTGATTGGAGCCTCTGGAACAATACCTAAAGGACTCCCTCGATATTTGGAAAATCTGAATTTATCAGATATGAACAACCTACTTTTACCAAAAGAAACTCCATCCTGTTCGGAAGTGCAATATTCTCAGATGCTACCTTAATAATTCTTAGGTCTTTGGTTAGGACTTGAATTATTAAATTTCCAAACTGTGAATCTAATTGTAGATTACCCAATAATAATGTGTTTCAAACTGACAACTTTTTTTATGCTGAACTGAGATCCTAGTGCTATTTTAGAACTCTTGGGAAAGGAGCTATAGAACCTAGAATAGAGGAACTGCGAAGAAGAGTTTTTTTTAAAAAAATTGCTTGTGCCTGCGTATTTGGATACTTTAACTTTGTGTAGTTAAACTTACTTTGCATACCTATATTTGTCTGTATGTTCAGGTAGTCCTTGTGTTATGACTGTAACTGAGGCTGGCAATTATGACCATAAGTCATGATGGTGGGAAAGCAATTCTCCATTGTGAACGGATCTGATTTTACAACTTTTTTCACAGTGGTAGATTAGCAAATGTGGTGGTCATTAAGCAAATGTTGCAGTCATTAAATGCATCTATTTTTCATGATGAGCCATCTTTTGCTGGAAACCAGAAGAAAATGCCACTTTCTAGCAAAACCATCATAAATCAATGGACTGTGAGGCATTGCAAACAGCTGTAAATGCGAGCCAGTTACTGAGTGCCCAAAATGTGATCATGTGACTGGGGGCGGGGAGGGTGATGTCAGAACCTTGAAACTGAGTTGTAAGTAGCTTTGGAAGGGAAAGTCGTCATAGCTTTGAATGGTTGCTAAATGACCAGTTACGATTGGTCTAACAACTGTACATTTATGGATGTGTATTTTTATACATACAATATGTATAAAGCACATATAAAATTGATTTACCTAGGAAGACCTACCCATGGGAAAGGAAGTGATTGGCCAATGGATATAGCTTTCCTGGAAGAGAAAGATGGGAAGGAACCGCAGCAGGGGAATTATCCAAGGAAAGAATATGATAACCAGATTGAATAGCTTGCAAATTGTTGCAAAATTTTTCAATTTTAAGGATTTTCTTAAGCCAATTTATAGCCAAGCCAGCATGAACACAGCACAGGAGCAGCTTAAATGTTAAATGTGAATATGCCCATGGCTAAATTTGCATGTACTGTAGCCAATAAGCAATAGTTTGTTTTAATAAAAGTTTGCTAAACAAACTATGGTAATTTGATTCACACAAAGTGCTACACCAGTGGCAGATAAAATACAGGTAGCCCTTGATTTACAACCATTTGTTTAGTGACTGTTCAAAGTTACGATGACACTGAAAAAAATGACATGACTGGTTTTCACACTAACAACTACTGTAGCCTTCCCATGGGTCACATGATCAAAATTTGGGCACTTGGCAATTGGCATGTATTTATAACAGTTGCACTGTCCTGTGATAATGGGATCACCATTTGTAATATTCCCAATCAGCTTCTAACAAGCAAAGCCAATTGGGGTGGGGGTGGGGAGCCAGATTCACTTAATGACCACATGATTCACTTACCAATTCCAGTGATTATCTTAACAGCAGTGGCAAAAAAAGGTCATAAAATGGGGCAAAACTCACTTATAAATTGCCTGACAACGGAAATGTTGGATTCAATTGTGGTCATAAGTCAACCTGTATAGACCTTGCTATTCATCAAGGTTTTTGCCTCATCTGCCTCCCTTTTTGCCAGCCAATAGGTTTCAGCCATTTTTGAATACATTATACAACACTAAATCTGTGCCACATTCATGTATTTCAGTTTTAGACTAATAAACATTTGCAGAATCTGCCTGTACAAATTTATCTGGCATTGGGTAAAACCTTTTTGGACATGAGATTTATCACTAGTGACAGTCATAAAAGGAATAAAAGCTGCACTGAATAACCTTGCCATCTTACTTTCATTTTGAGACTGGTGACCCTCAAAATGACAGCCATTTTGTGAGACTTGCTTGCAACATTGACCCCCGAAAATTGCCTGCTCATGAACTAAACCCCAACCATGATTTGCAGATTACAGCACCTGAATTTTCATACCATATTAAGGCAATATTAAACAATCCCGATACAGATATCTACAATGAACAAACTTCACAAACCTCTTGGTAAAGGAGGTGATTGTCCAAAAAGCTGGCAACAGAATAAAAGCTTGTTATCTGCTAAAGTTCAAGGTACTTGTCTCTCTCTGAGCAGCAGGGGTGGCAAAATGAGGCAAGAGTTCACTTGCACTAATGATTCCTACTCCACAACCATCACAAACCTCCTTCCACTTTCCAACAATTATCCCTATTTTGATATCTATGAATCTATTTAAATCTCACAGGGAAAAGAGTGAACAGAATCACTGAACAATAGGAGTTTCACAGTGCATGAAGAGGGGCAGAGAGTACAAGAAGAGAACGAACCTAGCTTTCTATGGAGAAAAAGAGGCCTTCAGTATCTATGTAACGTGGCTTAACCATCTTTGGTAAATGAATTAATACTGGGTCTAGTGTAGCTCTGACAGCTACAAGTTAAGAAGAGAGTGGCTCGGATGTTCAGAGAGTTACTAGATTCCTAGAAGGAGGAGATGGTGCCTTGTATGGCATTTTATGAAAGATGTAATAGAGAGGCATTGTACATAGTGCATTCAAAGATAGTAAAGGGGCAATATTATATCAAAAAGGCTAAGATTTTGTCACTTGCATTATTGAAACAAGTTGGATGCTCTGAAGTTCACCTGCCAAGTGCATCACTTGCAATACTCCTGGGCTGGAAAAATCCAAACTTCATCTTAGTTAAGTTCCTTTTTTCAGGAAGAGAGAGTGGATTGCTCCAACAAGGCCCTGTAATCCAATATATGGTATTTCAAAGTAAGCCTCCTCATCATAGTCAAGGAAGAAACACAGATTCCTGCCTAGTACAATATTTACATCCCAAGAATGATGACTTCTTTTTTTTTAAGTTTCCAAACTTGTATTAGTTTATCAAAGTATAATATAAAATATAAAAATACAAAGGAAAAGAATGTAGAGGAAAAGAAGAGAAAAAAGGGTAGGGCAAAAGGGAAAAAGAAAGAAAAAGTGTTGATTTCTGACTCCTTTTGGTACAGCAGAAAAAGATAATAGCATAAAACCTCAACTTTTTACTTTTATATAATAATAATATATACTAGCCATTTCTATAACAACAAACCTATCTACTCAGCCAAACCCCCAAAATCAAAGCTTCATTTTTTCCACCTCAAGCACAAAGTCCAAAAATGGTTTCCGTGCAGAAACAGAATTGTGTTCTTTTCTTTAATCAGAGCAGACAATTTAGCCTTCTCTGCTAGCTCCAAACCCAAAAACTAGTATAGAATATTTGATGAAGAAACTAAATGAATTTGGAGTTTTAGTGGGCTTTAAAACAAACAAATAAAAATTGCAAGAATGACTTCTGAGTGAGGTTAGAGTTTAACTGAGTCGAGGAGAGACCTAGTTTTCTTCATCTATTGGACATGAGGAAACTTAGCTACCTTGGTTACAGTTGCCATGGGAAAGAGGCATTGAGCTGATTCGCTGTGCACAGGGTAAAGTTGGATTAGTAATTAAATGCCCTATAAGGAATGTGATTGGCCAGGAATTCTGGGGAAGATTGTTAAGAACGATTCAAGTATCATTTGGGTAAATGAATTATAGATTGTATTGGAGGGGTTAACCTGGGCCTAAAGGAGCAGATAGCCAAAAGCTGCCAGAAGAGCAAGCAGTCTAGCCTCAAAAAACCCTGCTAGGAGGTTTGGGGATGGGGGAGATGCTGCTGGAGTTGTGGCAAAGATGGCCAGAGGCCTCATCCTAAAGATATTACAAAATTATCCGGCAGCAAGGCCAACAAGCAAAAGGTTTCAATGACCCCCAACTAAGAGAGCTTCCGCAAAGAAACAGGGTAATGGAATCAGCTAGGAAGCTAGAAAGAGGAAGTCTGTAATATCACATCTGTCTTGTGGGTCTACTTACGACCACAATTGAGCCCAAAATTTCTGTTGTTAAGTGAGACATGTGTCAACTGAGTTTTGTCCAGCTTCACAACCTGTCTTGCTACAGTTGTTAAATGAATCACTGCAGTTGATAAATTATTAACCTGGTTGTTAAGCGAATATGGCATCCCCATTGACTTTGCTTGTCAAAACGTTGCAAAAGGGTGATCACGTGATCTTGGGACACAGCAATGGTCATAAGTATGAACCAGTTGCCAAAAATATGAATTTTGATCACATGATCATGGGGATGCTACAAAGGTGTGAAAAATGGTCATAATTTATTTTTTTTTGGGTGCCTTTGTAACTTTGAACGGTCACTAAATAAACTACTGTAAATCAAGGACGACTCTTATTAGTGATGGTGAACATTTTGGGCTGAGTGTGTCAAAAATTCAGAAAATGCTTGACGACTCTACTCCCCCATGTGAGAAACAGACTCACCAGTCAGAAATTTGACAGAATCATGAAGTGAAGCAGCAAGCAGTTTATTGCATGTAAAGTACATTCTTGCAAGAGCGGGTGGCTAGCAGGTAGGCACACAGAGGAATAGATTTCTCCAGCTTTTTATTCCCTCCACCTGCACCACAAATCCCTCCCTGCCACCCCCTTTGATAAAGACCACAGGGTTGCAAGCTACCAGAAGGCCTGTTTCTCCATTAATTACCCCGTGCTTAATCTGTTTCCCCACCTTTTGCCCAGTTCCCCTTTTTCCAGACTACTCTTTGTCCCTTTTTTCTTTCTGAACCTACCTTTCTTGTTTCCTTACAATCTGTGCAGCATAAGCATAATAAATTGAGGCAAGTGGTTAATTATATACTGGACTGGGTGGTTAAAACTATTAACTAATCTGCTTGCCCAAGTTGACTTGCTTATCGGAATAGCAGACCCTTTCTGTTTTCCAGCCTCCAAAAATTGCATAAAAATATGTCCTATTCTTGTGTGATTCTTGGAGGGTCCAGAGGCCATGTAAGATCTCATTCTCATAATGAGAATTATGAAAAGTATGTGAGGACAGGGTATGCTTTCTAGAACAAGTATTGTTACATGTTGATGAATGCTGGCAGGTCACCCAAAATATTATGGCATGTCTTCTTCGACAACCATGTCATATATTTTCCATCACTGTGGTGTTTGGACTCTGGCCGGGTAATGCTTTAGTTAGTAGGGCTACCAGTTCTGGGCTGCAAAAATCTGGATGGTAGCATCGCAATGGAGAAGACATAAACCCTTCACTGCCATCTAGCGCCTGTCCAAATTTTTACAACCCAAATCTGATAGCCTAGTTTAGGGGAAATATCTTGATGACAGAATATATTTCAGCATCATATAATGTTACTTCACTATCAAGTTTCTTCAAGATGTTTATTTATATTTATGTAAACAGACATAATTAAAATCCTTGAGTAACACTGAAGGTTAAAGTTGTATATGCGTGCGTGGTTCTTTAAATAAATGTCTATTTGGATATGTAATTAAAAATGGATAGAAACTTTAATAAAATCAATCCCCAAAGTTTCCAAGGAGGATAACTTTGCTAAAAAAAACAACATGAAAGATGACCAGAGAATTCCTCTATTTATAGTAGAATAACATGGGAATCTACCACATATGTAGACAGTGATGAATTAACTCAGAGTATTCTGCCATAGATGGTTAGTTCAAGAGGTACAGTATGCATAGCTATTAACCTGGGAGTACTTTGGAATAGATTCAGTGAATAAAAATGTCCTGCCAATAGCAAAATAGCTTCCCCTTCTTTCTAATGAAGCAACTGTTTCACAAAATTCCAATGTCAGTTTCGCTACAAAAATCACAGAGGATTTTATGCTGCCTTAAAAAAAACTATTAAATACTGTACATGTGCTATGTCATAAATTACTATTTGGACTACAGTCCCCTTTATCAGAGGCATGAAATATTAATTGAGTTACCAGATTTATATCCATGTGCGTGTACACCCACACATCATTGCACACATAGTTGGAAGAAGAATTATAAACAAAAAAAAGAGAAAAATGATTTGCAGAAAGTACAATGTTAATTATCTTATTAACAATAGTCATTCATAAAAACAGTCCTTGCTGCTAACTTCTTGCACTGCCAAACTCATTTGTGCATATAATGTGAAGTGAAAACACCCCTCCCTCCCTCACCCAGTTCAGAACAGCATAATACTGTGGGTAGTTTCAGTTCTTTTGCATTGCACTTCGATTTTGATATATTTTTTTTGTTAAGAAGGGAAAGTTAAACACATTCTGTTCTGAAGTATGTTCATGTTTGTCACAGTTGCCTTTTGTGATCTCAGATTTGTCCCTGTTTTGTGGAATATTTGGTTGATTGTCTATGTAATATGGAGAAGCAAATGATGGCATAAATCATATTAGTAGAAGAGCAGTCATATCACTGATATGTACTCTATTACTGTTGAATGGCTATTTTAGTTGTACATAAAGCCTTGGAGAAAGAGAACATTGTCAAAAGGAGTTACAAATAACTGAGAATAAATCTAAGTGGTTTTAAATAGAACTTGAACTGTAAATTGTTTTCCTCTTTTCGGTTTGTCTTGTAATATGTTATTTTACAATCTAGTTTTTCCACTTGTTTGGATGGATATTTAATCTGAAAAATCTCAGATTTAAATCCTTTCATGTAAATCTTTGCCCATATCTGAACTGACATTGTGAACTGCAAAGCTTAACTGTGGAGAGTGGAGGTTATGGTGTCTTTGGTGGAACGTAGAAGCATGTGAATAAATTTAATGGACAGAATAGTTCATGTCAGATTGTTTTTATATGTCAGTTATGCATGTCCTCAAGGAAACTTTTCTTTGGTCTGCAATTACCCAAGACAGGAGTTGGGGAAAAAAAAAAACATTTACAGTCAACAGTGAAAATTTTATTATGGCCAAGTGAATAACAGACATTGATTTGACGATATATGTTTTTCACAAAAACAGAGTTATTGTAGATAAGTACAAAGTGTCTGAATTTGGTGGTTAGACATAGAATTATCAGGAATAATATTCCAGATCATTTGTATCTAAAATTTGATTTGTTTAAGTACTATTAATAAGATAATAAATATTGCCTGTATTTTCTGCATTTTATAGGCTTCTGATCTCATAACACTATTTTCCCATTCATATTCTAGAAATGCTATGCTTGGGATGCTATTGCTGTTTAATGAAATAGACTGTAGGCTACCAAAGCTTTTGCCACAATACATTTTAATAAATTTAAATCCTTCAAGATTTTAATGTTTGCTGAATTAAAAAACCTTGTGGAATATTTTCCACAAAGGACAGGAGAAAAATTCAAGTGAAAAGGGTATTTTGAGATTCAAATGAGCTAGAGACAAAGCTTTCTCACAGCTTATCTTCAATCCAAAGATTTACTAGCTTTCCACTTTGGAAAGTTTGGGAGTTTGTGAGATGTCTTTTAAAACCACAGGGGGGAAAAAGGAGAAAGCAGGAGAGAGAGAGAGAGAGAGAGAGAGAGAGAGAGAGAGAGAGAAGCATAGAATTGGATCAGTAAAGACTAAGATGTAGGAAATAAAGTGGGGGTCTACTTATCAGTCGTCTCACTTGAAAGGCTCCTTTGAGGATGGAGAGTGGTTAAAATTTTGGGGGTTTTGGGATGAAACCACAGAGTCAGGTAGTGCATTCCAGGCATTGACCACTCTGTGGCTGAAGTCGTATTTTCTGCAATTGAGTTTGGAGCGGTTTGCTTTAAGTTTCTATCTATTGTGTGCTCGTGTATTGTTGTGGTTGAAGCTGAAGTAGTCATTGACAGGTAGGACATTGTAGCAGATAATTTTATGAGCTACGCTTAGGTCATACCAAAGGTGGCTTAATTCTATGTTTTCTAAGTCCAGAATTTCAGGTCTGGTGGCATAAGGTATTTTGTTGCAAGCAGAGGAGTGGAGGACTCTTCTTGTGAAATATTTCTGGACATGTTCAATTGTATTAATGTCCGATATGTAATGCGGGTTCCAGACAGATGAGCTGAATTCGTGAATTGGTCTAGCAAATGTTCTGTATGCTCTGGTTAGTATTGTGATATTACCGGAGAAGAAGCTATGCATGATTAAGAGTTTACAACTCTTAATGCCTTTTTGGCAATGTTGTTATAATGGGCTGTGGCACTTAGATCATTAGATATGAGTACTCCAAGGTCCTTGACAGAGTGAGGGTCATCTACAAGGTCATATCCACTTGGCTTGTATTTTGTGTTCCGGTTCTTTTTGCCAATGTGTGAGACAGAGGATTTGTTGGTTGAGATTTGGAGTTGCCAATTGTTTGACCATTTTAACACAAAGTCTTCTTGAAGGGTAGCAGCATTCTCTGTGGTGTTAAATATTTTAACATCACCAGCGAAGAGAATGCAGTTGCTTATAATATGATTGCAAAGATCATTTATGTATAGTATGAAGAGTGTTGGTCCTAGAATGCTGCCTTGGGGGGACACTGCTATTAACAGGTTAATATTTATAAGGTTAAAATGATTGTTTCTGATTTCTTCAAGAAAGATTTGATAGAAATACTGCAATTCTGGATACATAAACTGAAAACATATTTGAGTGTAAAATTATCTGAAGAAGGCAGGGCAAATTGGGATGAAGGCATAGTCAACGGTCACATTGTCATGTTAGTTTGCAGGGTAATTCACACTTCCTGCTTGCCCCAGGGTAAAGATGGCTACCTGTTGTTTCTTGAGGACAAAAATAGACAACCTCATCCTCAGCCCACCTTCGGTTGCTGGGAAGGTGTGAATTCCATCAGGTTTGGGGTTTTTTTTTGCTTTGCACAAAAGTAGAGCTTTTCTTCCTCTGTTAATGCAAGCAAGATTGTCTGTTCTGCCTGCCACAATTTCTTCCATTTATACAAATGCCTCCATTCCAAGTGGCTCATGTGTGACGTGGAGGATGTGCCCCTCCACTCTTTGCCTTCAAGAGCCATTTTATGCAGGTCCATCTGCTATGAAAAGCTGGAGATTTTGTCTATTTGCGTGTTTACTTTTTCAGGTTTACTAGTGGAACAGTGAAATGGTAGCTGTTTGTTTTGCTCTGTTGCCTGTCTTAAGGGGTTCAGCTGAGCCATGGTGATAAATTGGCCCTTTTTGGTTTTGTTTTTGACTGGGTGAAGTTAACAAGAGATCTGCTAGCCCAAACAGCCAGAAGAACTGTAAAATTGTTATTGTTGCTGTTCAGCAGTCTTCAGAAAACTGTTTCCCGATGCTTCCTTCTCTGACATGGATGAGAGAGGAAAACAAACAAAAGAATCCAGCAACCAGAACTATGTTAACTATGGTCCAAACAGAACACCTGGCCATCACAGTGGTCAAAGGAAGGAGATGAAATTAAAAGAAGAAAAGGATTTCTTAAGTGGGCTTCCTTTCCAGGAGACAATCAACTAAAGACTGCATTACGAAAAAGTCTTTTGTGCTGGTGTGTTAACTGAAATAGGAATCTTAAAAAAGTTATTTAAAATCTATAGTATCTACCATGCCCAAGTTTCTGCTTTTTTAATTAAAGCTATCCCCTCCTTTCTAACATTATACATCTTCTCAACCAATCTTTTGAGACACAGTTTGTTGTTTTCCTTTTAACTTACTCTTTCTGAATGTTTTGTTAAGATTTGCCTTGATAAATTGAAGCAGCATTTCATCGCTGAGGAATTATGCTGTAATTGCTAGGAAGGGAAATTTCTTAGGCTATCATCAAAATTAATTCATCAAACATCTAATCAGCTGAATTTCCATATTCCTGGAGTGATGTGAGTGCTAATTTGGATCTTCTTGTACATTAGTCTTGATTCATAATGTGATATTTTTCAAGTGGGCCTAAGATTCTGCATCATGTTGAGACCTATTGGCCTAACAATCGAACATTGATATAGAGAAGGGCTGCAAGCATGGATATACGTACACAAGTTCACTCAGTCTAAAAATTTACAACCTGGGAACTGAAACCAATCAACCAATTTCCATGTGTGGAAGCAAATGTGAATTGTAGGCATTCCTATCCCCTCCTGAATTAACAGCATTTTTCTGGGGGAAATTTTCATTAAGACATTGGAATAGCCTGACATGTTTCTGCTGGTCTCTTTGTTCATTTGGTTAAAAATATCTCAATAAAATATATTATTCCATCTAATTAGAACATGGTTTTTGCTGTATTCCATGCCCTGAGTAATGACAAGTTCTTAGTAGTCTGTATGAAAAGTAAATCTCTTTTGCAAGAGAGAGAGTGTACTGAGACTTGGTGGCGCAGCAGATTAAAGTACTATTAAGTAACACCAGCTGCCTGCAATTACTGCAAGTTCAAATCTCACCAGGCTCAAGGTTGACTCAGCCTTCCATCCTTTCGAGGTAGGTAAGATGAGGACCCGTATTGTGGGGGCAATAAGGTGACTTTGTATAAAAAATAACACCGCGGGGTGGGGTGGGGTGGGGGAAGCCCTACTAAGCAGGTATATACAAAAGTATGAAGGCTATTGCTTAGCACATTGTAAGCCGCCCTGAGTATCCGGAGAAGGGCGGCTTATAAATTTAACCAATAAATAAATAAATAAGGTTGTCTGTGTAGTTATGCAGAGGTTACAAGCATATTGTTTAGTCATCTTTCTGTTTGGTAGAACATTGTAATGAGTATCTTCAGGGACAGATTTATTTATGCACAGAAATTTCTTCTGAATGGTAGAGAGCATTCTTACCCACATGGATGTATGTGCATAATTGAATATAGTCCTTCTAAGATTCGGTGTAGCCATTAACGTGGGCTACATGGTACTATATGACTCCACTTTCATTCTCTAGGCAGATTATGCTGTACATTGAAGGAAATTAGGTGTGCTATATGGATATAGGTGTAGTGGTTTACAAACTTATAGTAGGAATACTGCCAAGTTCTCCTATATCCATTCTCTGTTTTTCCAAAGTTAGAATAGAATAACAGAGTTGGAAGGGATCTTGGAGGTCCAACCCCCTGCTTAGGCAGGAAACCCTATACCACTTCAGATAAATGGTTATCTAAACTCTTCTTAAAAACTTCCAGTGTTGGAGCATTTACAACTTCTGGAGGCAAGCTGTTCCACTGATTAATTGTTCTAACTGTCAGGAAATTTCTCCTTAGTTCCAAGTTACTTCTCTCCTTGATTAGTTTCCATCCATGGCTTCTTGTTCTACTCTCAGGTGTTTGGAGAATAGTTTGGCTTATCTTTGGAGAATAGTTATATTAATGAATTAAGTTGCCTGTACATTATCAGAAAAACTCAGAATTTTACACAGGTGGGTATACAGTATGGCATGGTTAGAACCAAATGTTGGTGAAACTAGGCAGCGGGAGGTCTCCCTGAGCATGAGGGAACATTTTAGATTTCAATTCTGTTGTATAATCTGGCCAAGATGGAAGTATCTTCAGTAAGATTCAAGTCTAAAAATCATACTAAAAGAGAACCCCTGTGAGAATGCATGCCACACAGGATGATTCTGGTTGTTCTGTGCCTCTATTTTTCATCCTTCAGCATTCATATCTCTCTCTGATGACTCCTTGTGTGACTTAATTATTTAAAATAAGATCAAAGTCTGATACATATTTGGGAAGTGAAGCCTTGCTTCAGATACCTAATTAGAATAGAATTTGTGTCTTCTCTGTCCACTTAAAAATGGTGTCAAAAGAAGTGTCAAAATATTATTCAAACATCAAAGAAAAAAATGATATCAAGAATCTACATAGTATCAGATTTCAATGACGCAGAGCATTTCAGAACTAAATATCACATTACAGTGTGATTTATATCTTTCATAAGCCTTCTTGAAATTGCATGTAGAAGATGAATCAGTATTTAAACTTGATTTGTGTTCTAAGCAGTCATCCAAATCTCAGGATACTCTAAGTTTGCATATTTTTAGCTCTCCTCTAAATGACTTCAAGGATCAACTTAGTGTCTGATCTGAATTCTGAACAAATATAACGCTACAGTAGGGACACTACAGTGTGTTAAGAAACAATATCTAGCCACTGTTCATTAAAAGTCATTTGGCCAAAAGACCAAGGAACAAAAAGGCAAAATGAAAGAAGGCTAAACCTGCAGAACATAGGAGATTATACACAGCATATTGATCTGAAATTTTGCAGCACACATGTGGCTGCAAGTGGGGAATATTGCAAATCAGCTGGAAGAAAACAGTAATGAGCCCAGCTTTCTAAGAGATGTCTAGATCTTGTATGTAGCAACAGCTTCCCAGTTCTTCACTGAAGAAGCACAGGTTGATTGATGATTCCATTCCAAAGTTCTCCTGCAATGAGATAAACTGATATACCTGGGGGGGGGGGGGACAGAATTGTCTCCAAATATTATCAGCAAGAGTAAATATAATTGAAAATTGAATTAATAGGTAGCAATTAGCAAGGGATTGGGACCCCTGAGATCAGATTAATAATTATGCCTTCTTGATGAATTGAACTGCAGAAAGAAAATCGAAGCTGTGACTTCACCAGCTTTCTGGAACCATCCACGCTTATGACACTAAGTTGTCAACAACACAGACCTTTCAGGAGTCCCAACAAGGTTCCACACCCACTTGTACTCTGATTCAGGTGACTTTGAGGATACAGATAAACCTTAAATGGCCTCAGCGACTCTCAGAGAGCTAATGACCAGATGACCATAAAGAATATGCAGTAAATCCTTCCTTTCTATTCAGTCAAAACTGAAGAAGCTTCTTGGATGAGAAGTGAAACATTTTCAAGAAAAAAAATCTCAAGAAAGCCCAGTTGCCTTTTAGAAAAGCGCCTTTTGGACAACCATGGCCTTGATGATTGAGAATCTCCATAGACACACCACAGCCATATTAGCAGTGGTAGTTTAATGTAATAATGAGGGCAGCTGTCAGGGATTATTTTACATGAAGTTTGCATGCAGGTGGACAGATGGTCTTTCTGGAAGAACATATTGATAGGAATTTCATGAGATATAAATCTAACAGACAGGAATTCTAATGTCTTTTATGGTTGAGATCTGTATTAATTCTCAGCCATTTGGCTATATTTTCCTGCCCATCCTGGAAAACAGCAGATAGGAAACTGGCCCGATGTATCAGCAGATATAAAAATGAAGAGCACATCATGGCTGTGTTGATACCATTAATATTTTCAGCTTTAATTCCAAGGAAGGAAAGGGAATGGAATATAATCAGTGTGAGAAATCTTATGTTGTGGGCTGCGGTAGGCAAGAACAGATAGCATAGATGCAACAGCGCTTATTGACTTAGCTGGAACTACTGAACAACTGGCAAATTTCTGTAATTTATAGCCCACAGGGCCCACAGGGCCTCAACCAATCATAATACTTGAAAAAGCCCACCCAAATATGAATATTCTAAATTTCCCTCCAAAACAGTTGAAGTTAACAGTTAAGGTCATCTAAAGCAGTGGTGGGTTTCTACTGGTTTGCCCCGGTTCGGGCAAATTGGTAGTGGTGGCGGCGGGAGGCTCTGCCCACCTCCCCAGACATCATCATGGATGCTCTGTGCATACGCAGAAGGTTCTGTCCATTTGCAGAAACGCTACGTGTGAACGAAGCCATTCCGAACTGGTAGCGAGGGTAAGTGGAACCCACTACTGATCTAAAGATTAGTTTCATTTTAGCAGGGCTTAACAAAACTATATGTATTCAATACATAACAAGAAAGCTGCAACTTTAATCTCTGGAAGACAGATGCCAGAATCCTAATTAGGGGTGGATCAGGATATGAAGACATGGAGCAAGGGTCCCAAACCCCCTGGGCCGCAGTCTGGTAATTAATTCATTTTCTCTGTGTGTATGTCCCAGTGGGTATTGGTGAAGGCCAAACAAAGTCCAATTGCCATCTCTTTGAACAGATCATTTGTACAAGACTTCTAGAATAAAAACTATAAGGTCCCCGTTTTCCATGAGTTGGTTCTCCTTAATTTGTAAGTGTCTAAATAGTACACCTATTAATGGATGACAAATGGAGTAGTAATTTTCAGCTAGCAGCTATTGCAGGACTCTAATCCCCATTCCAAAAAGGATACTTTTTCTTCAAATTAATCCTAGCCAGTTTAATGTTTTTAATAATGTGCAAATCATAGAACATATAGTTTGATTCTCTGCCTCACTTTAAAATCCCAACTATATTGGGAAAATGAGACATTGCACATGAGATACCTGAGCTCTCCCAGTCAGACATGATGTCAAGTGTGTTTACCAGATCACCTCCCTTCCTACTGGGAAGGATCATTGCCAACCTGCGATTTTTTTCCACATAGTTCTCTCACCTTCTACAGACCTCCAGGTTCTTTTAGTGTGACATTGCCTATATGCTTGCAAGCCAGGAACTCCCATAGAGCAACTAATTATTGATCAGTCAGAGCTAACCAGTAATGACACAGAGAATGCCAGTCAGTCAATCCTCAGTCTTGTAGCACAATGGCTAAACCCTGGGTATGAAAGGCTGGAGGTCTCAAAACCTCAAATCCCAGAAGCCCTCTATGTCAGTGGTCCCTGACCTTTGCAGGCTGGCGAGGAGAGAAGGGAAATGGTTCCATGTAAACGGCAGGCATGCGAGCAGCTCCATTTGTGCCAGGTCCCGGGGATTGGGGATTGGAGACCCCTGCTCTGTGTCTTCACATCCTTGATCCACCTCTAACTAGGATTCTGGCATATGTCTTCCAGGGAGCACTTCACCTGGTATCTGCATCCCCTGCCCCAGTATGTCATGACCTCTGCAATTTTTCTGGCATTTAAAAGATAATTGCAGCCATTTGGCCACATGGCTTGGATACATATGAATAAAGGCTTCAGCTTCTTTTGTGCTCTTGGGAAATAAATGTTCCCAGACTCTGCCACGTCTCCGCTAGGTCCAATAATCCCATTTAATATCCAGAAGTCACAAATCACTCCCAGATCAGCCAAATTGCCAGACCTGTAGTCTGCTTTTATTTGTATACTCAGTGGACTTGAGAGCTAATCAAACAAGTTGGGCCTTCCAAACATACCATCAGAACTTGTACGAGAAGATAATAATTATATAAGATTTCAGTTGTTTTATGTATTTTAAATTAATTTTATTTGCCGGGGGGGGGGGGTGTTATAGGCATCACTCTAGGGAGTCACAGTTTCACAAATCCCCATTCGGCAGTGTTATCGTATACGGGCTTTAGCAGCTTGGCTGAGAAGTCCAGTTGAGTTGAGTTGAGCTATATGGGTTCTGAATTTCTGATTATCAGAGCAGTTCTTAAAAACAAGTTTATTAACAGGAACATGCAAAATTTAATGAAAAGCAATGAAAACAAATTAAATTAGATTTCTAACTATTACGATTCATAAACTTGTAAACTTACATGCCCCAACTAGTCAAATAGGCAGATGCTTTTTCATATATACTGCAGAAAATATTTATGAATGCAACTGTTAAATCAAATTAAAGAGTTTCTCCTAATTAAAAAGGTCATCTCATGAGTCTTGCTGCATTAGACCCAAAGGCTCTCTAGTCCATCACTCTGTTTCCCATAGGTCTATGTGAGATGGGATGGCTTTGTCTGGGTGAGATGTTTCATGTCACTAACAGAGCACAATTCTCCTTAGTGATAGAAGCGATGTGATTCCTCAGTGTAAAATATTTGTCATTGTCTCATAGCCTTTCCCCCGCATTACCTGGAAGGGCTATTTTATGGGGCGTGTGGTGGAACATCTAGAAGTGCACCCTGCCTTGGTTTTGACAGAGGCCATCCAGATACCCATGGGAAATCTGCTAACAGGATAGAAGGGTAACGGCAGCATCTCGGTTCCCTAGCAACTAATACTAAACCAACTGCCTCTACTAGAGGAAGCAATATTTTATCTCTTGCTAAGACTTATGGCTGCCAAAAATGGACCAACTATAAATAATTAGGGTGAGAAGGAGAAATCAGTAGCATTTATCTTTCATGAGTTTCCAGTTTGGTGGCCACCATTGCAAAATGTGATAGCAAATCCCGTTGGGCTGTTTGAAAACAATACCAACAAGACGCTTCTTTATGGCTTTAATTATAGCAAGGAAGGTGTTGGGAGGTCAACATCTATAGTGGAAGAATTAAACTTCCCCTCTTCTGATGCTGTGATGCCTCTGAAAACATCTATATTCCATGATTAGAACTGAAGAGATTACATGGCTTTGGATATGATTAGTGCCCTTTGAGTTAGTCCAGACAAGAAGCATCAAGTGTAAGTACTAACACTACCTTAATTGTAAAGTTACAGTAAGATAACCTTGCAAGTCTGAAAGTATCTCTCCCCCTTCTCTAATTTCTTGAAAACTAGGGTGGATCTCGGCTTTCGCCATCCCAACCCTTCAGACTTCAATGTTATTAGCTTAGGCTGATTTGTCTAGGCAGTGGCTCTTCCTCCTGTCTCCTCTGTAGGAGATGATATGTTTGATCCCACCCTTGAGCTCAGCCTGATCATCTCTCCCACCTGACAAGGTCATTCCCATTTACTGCTACGCTTAGAGTATTGATAGCATCGGCCTCCCAGAATGTTATACGAACAGATGCAATCCTTAATAATTAAGATATTGGGAGTTGAAATCCAATACATTTGGAAAACACCAGCTTGCAAAGGACTCTTATAAAGCACCTAGATTCATATATTGTTGCAAAAGATCCTGCAGTTTGATTAGTTTTTGTTCAGAGAGTTTTATAAACCCAGTGGGACTGGCCATACTATTAGGCAACGAATTTGATTGGGATGATGAATTGAACCAACTCTTTCCCAATCTGCCACCAGGAAATTTCTATATTGTAGGCAATGCACACTGCTCTCTTAATACAGCTTGCTACTTCAGCCAAACATATGTATGTATCCTGAAAATAAGGGGACAGAGGTAATAAACAGTATTCTCTTTGCAAACTTCTTCTCCCCTCCAAATATACAAAAATATAGTAAAAGACTCCATGACTCTCCTGTTTATCTTCCTGATTAGAGTTCTTGATTTCTTTCTTGATAGTCTTAATTTGCATCCTGGGCATCACTCGGTTATATAGAAATGTGTTTGCAGCTAGCTGCAGTGATGCCAATGTGGCAATATACACGCAACTACATAGTCACACCAGTCTTATGATTATCTATTTGCATCACTCATGAATCTCCATCTTCCTCTAGAGATGCAAACACAATAACATTATACCACTTGCAATCCCAGAGTACACAATTTTGTATCCTGCAGTTAAACACACACACAGTTAAACACACAGAGACACACACATGCACACGCACGCACGCACACACACACACACACACAATGTGTGTGTCTGTGTGTAATGTAAGGGCAATGATATCTTTTTTCATGTCCCTAACTGAAAGAAGCATCACTTTCTGGCTCTTGAGTTAAAACTAGACGAGAGTATAGTAACTAGATATTGTGTAATAGAGAAAGTTAATCTTGGCTTTCAATTAGAGATTCTGGAGAGGATGATACTCCCATGGCAATCCATAGGAAGTGTGGAGGCAATCCATAGGAAGTGTGGAGTGTACAAGCATTACTGTTTTCAGTGGTAAAATATCAGAAGGTATAAGGGCTCTTATCCAACATAATAACAGTGCAATAAAGAAAAGGCAAATTGAAGACAGAAAAGCAGCTCACTTGAAAATAGTCGTCTGACAATGAATGAAAACACAAGATACAAGGACATGGTAAGGTCTTGCAGACATCCAGCTAGCCTAAAGCACGTTTTATGGAAGTAAATGTGAGGTTTCAAACACAGACTTTTTGTTATATGTAATAAATAGAGTTAATAATCTCGTCTGGGATGGTTTCAACATTGATCACTCAAAGGTTATACCAATTCCTAGTTGTGCCTTCTGCTGATGCCACAAGCAAAATGCGGATTACATTCACATAAAATCAAGATAAATGCTCAGCAAGGCAGACATGCTCTACAACAGAATATATTTGCACAAAACTTTCCTCTAATTTCTCCTCTCATTTTTGTTTGCATGTATGGTCTTTAACCCACCTGCATAAACTGTCTCCTTCTTTCTGTTTCCCAAATGAATCTGCAGAATTTTTATTTTTCTTGGGATTTATTGAGGATCATCAAGAAACTACTTTCTTGCTTATTTTGATGAAGTTGTGTATGCTTTAGAACCTTCAACTGCAAAATGTGATCTAATTGGAACACTTTTTAATAGCATTTTTTAAAAAAAAATTACATTTACAATGATGAAAACTAATGCAAATGAAAAATATGGAATAAAAAGAAAAAATAAAAGTTGCAGAAATTAAAAATAAAAATTGAAGAAATAGAAAAGAAAGAAAAAGATAAGGATATAATGATGAAAGGAAAGAAAAAATATTAAAAAATGACTTCCCCCTTCATACAAATATAAAAAAGTTTAGTAACTTATCACTTTCTCTTAAAATAAAACAAATTATATCTTCTTCCCATATCTCATCTATTATCTATAAATCAATCCATAAAGCCACATCATTTTAGTCCTAATGTCAGCAAAAGTCCATTAAGGATTACCAAAAATAATATTTTTATTTTAATCTTGATCAAATAATCCAACTTTATATTCCTTCCTTTTACCTACAATAATCTAGACTTTAATTCTATCAAATAATGTAGAACTTGATTTCTTTTCATATTTTTCTTTGTCCCTTCTCACAAAATTCTTGAAAACTTTTGTAAATTTAATATGGCCTCTTTTGGAAATGCAGTTTAGGAAAATTATACAGGTCATTCTCTGGGTTTCTTTTTTATTTCTATATCTCTTTAACTATTAAGACACTAATCAGTTTCTTTTGTGTGTCCAATGTAAGATTTTTTCCCCCCATGTCATTCTTGTAGCCTGTCATTTTTAAATCCACTTTCAAATCAGTCTAGATCTTTTCAGGTAAAAGTTCTTCTTCTTCCATAACATCTTTGAAATTGAGTCTGCCTATAGAAAGATATACTATTGAAACTAACCTCTGGATCTACTGTTCAAAAATATCCTTCAAATGTCCAATGTTAAAATATTTTGCTTCATTCTATAACTGATTTTCAGTGTTCTTTTTTAATTATAATTTTCAATTCTCACTAGCTCCCTCTAATATCCCATTTTTAAAGTGTTATGCCTTTATGTTTTTAAAAAAATAATTCAAAACAAAAACATTTTCCCCATGGAAAGAATTTTTTATAATTAATTCCAAAATTTTATTTGAAATTTATCTGGGCCCTTAATCTCTTTTTTTAAAATCAAAGTTTTAATCACCCTTTTACTGTTTATTCTAAAAAGAACTCTAATGAAAACTGTACTTGAGGGATTTCTTTTAACATCTGCAAAGCCCTTAGGAGAAATAACATTTAGTTTGTCTCATGTACTGAACATAGTTAGCTAAGTTAGCAAACTACCTTTTTGTAACAGGGAAATCTGAGCAAAATAGATTTAAATATTTTGGGACCAAATGCAGCCCCATCTCTATTACCATTTAGTAGCAACCTTCGGAACATGCCCACACATGATCCTAGGATGACCATGAATACAATAATAATTTTGATTTTAACAAAGGAAAGTGGAATTAGTCGGGGCACCTGTTATCTTTGGATAACTTTTTCTGACCATATACTGTAAGTTTCACATCTAGATCTTCTTTCTATTTTAATTTTCCACAGTGTCACAATTGAATCTTTCTTCAGGAATTTTGAAAAATGCCAACATTGCTAGATGTAGTATATTCCTTAATTGATGGATACTCCACTCCACAAGAGTTAAAATCCTGGGAAAGGTGAAATTAATGAGTTTTACACAAGTAAACCAAAATCTCATAAGATCTTGATGTTCTTGCATGTGATTGCTTAAGAATTAAGCACATCTATTTTTATTTTATTGATGAAAAGCTGAGGGCGATCTCCAATCTTGCTGTCTCTCGTAAGCAATTCAGCTATAGTCACTGACAAAGATAGCATTTTCACAAGGGAGCACTTTGTTCCAGCCCCTTAAAACCTGGAGTTGGTACAGTCTTTAGACATTGTAATGAATGTGTGCAACTGGGCATGACACCTATGCCCAGGTGTGTTCAGTATCCAGAAATACCAAGTGACATAAAACTGAGAAAAGGATTTGAACCAGGGCTAAAGTAAATTTACTCCTTAAAATATCCCTCTGGGGATATTTTTCCCCAGAGGGGAAACAGTGCATAGTGAAATGTTTAAGGCTTACTGGGTATTTTCTGAATGTTTGCAAAAGTTAATCAAATATTTTTCATCTAAATTTGAAAGCCAGTGTAATGATATTAACTATAATAACTGAGATGTAATAATATTTAATTGTCTCTGATAGTTGGCATGCAATGAAATTAGCTCCTGAGTAGATACGATGCAATGACAGAAATTTGCTACATTAAAAGTTGGTAAATCATATTATGTTGCATTCCCTAAGCCCCAGGTTTGATTGGGACCAATTAACAGGTATGCCAGGTCTCGGTGTTCCTTTTTTGTTCAGACCCTTTCCAGAGAATTGTTTTACTGTGCACAACGGGTAGAGTTATTATTCACTTGCTCCAGGGGATCCAAGTAGCTTTTCTCCTGGAAATTTATTTATGCATTCATTCATTTATTTATTGTGTATCCCATCACAATATTACAGCTCTTGCTGATGCACAACATATGAAAATTAATTAATTAATTAATTGAGAAACCATCCATGATAAAAATGCAAACAATTTAGAGAAGAACTAAAACTAGGAAATAAATTGCTGACCACATACGCCGTCACGGTAAAAAATTAAAAGCAAAAGAAAGCTCAGTGGGTGAAAATCATTGGGATGCATGCTAGAAAAGCTCAGGTTTTAATAACTTTCTAAAAAGCCATCAAAGAGGGAGCTAGCTTAATTGGATTGATTTTGTTTTGTTTTTAGTTTGTTTTAATGTTTTTTAAAATATATATATATCTGTTTTTATACTTATTACTGTTTTTACCTCCCTACATTTATGATGTAATGAGTCACTCAGAGCTGCCTTCAACCATGAGATGAGTAGCGTATAAATTTTAAATAAATAATTAAAATTTCGTGATTCTTACCAGCTTTCATACAAGCAATTTAAGTAGGAACGTGGTTGGGCAATGAGAGAAATATCTCTTGAATGCTGCCCATACAAAATAGGTGGGGAGGCATGCAACTTTCCCTCTCAAGGTTCACCATTCTGTGAGCATTTACACATTATTTTATTGCATAATTGTTCGCTGGGAGAAAGTTTTCCAAAGGCAGCTCCCAAAGCTTAGTTGTCCCTATCCTTCCACTGTGTCTCCCCAATTCCCGATCTTCATCTTTTTTTTTTATTTAGCTCTTTGAACCTATACACTGCACGTGCATGCAGAGAGGCCCACACCAGTGGTGGGTTTCAAAATTTTTTACTACCGGTTCTGTGGGTGTGGCTTGGTGGGCATGAAAGAGGAAGGATGCTGCAAAATCCCCATTCCCTCCCCACTCCAGAGGAAGGTTACTTCAAAATCCCCATTCCCCCCCCACCCCACTAATCTGCTCTGGGAAGAATCAAACTCCCCTCTCGTCATTTCCCTGAATATAATATTACTCATAAGGAAAGGCTCCCAGAAAAGCAAGGAAAAATCAAGCTGCTAACAAGGAACTTACCTGATACTCATTCCACATTCCTGCCAGTTGCCTAAAGGAAACTTTTAAAAAAGAAAACAGCTACCGGTGCTTAGAGATAATAGAAGGTGGAAGCTAGAAGTTAGGCTCCATTTACAAGCAGGCAGAAAATTCATTCAAGACAGTATATTTCACAATGGAAATCGCCAAACCTTTTTAGAAAAAGCCCATATTGCACAAACCCCAAAAACTTCAAAAACATAGAACCATATAACAATCCCTCCTCTTATCCAGTTTGTTGTTCAGCTGACCCAGAAACAAACTGCTGAATGTCACTTTGCTTCTGCAAGTAAAAACCTTCTTCCAGCAGCTGCTTCTTGGCTTGTCAATTTAAAGCAACGGCGTCTTGGTTTTTTTCCTCTTCTTTATCAAGTGAGCCCTGATTTTTTCCTTCTAGTCGATCAGCTGGGAGACTGGGAGGCAGCAAATAGATTGGGGGCCGGGCCGGGCCAGGCAGAAGTGGTATTTACCGGTTCTCCAAACTACTCAAAATTTCCACTAACAGTTTGCAAGAACTGGGGAGAACCGGTAGCAACCCACCACTGGCCCACACCCACGTTGCTTATTTCATTTGGGGGGAGGGGGAGCAAAATATTGTTCAAAGCTACACCTACTGAGTCCAGTAGGACTTTTTCCAACTCAGATGTGTACAGTCCTAGAACCTTTCAGCTATGCCTAAACATACCTACTCATGAAGTAAATGAGAGGAGCCTTGGTGGTGCAGAGGACTAAAGTGCTGTTAAAGTAACAGTTAGCTGCCAGCTGCCTGCAATTACTGCAAGTTCAAATCTCACCAGGCTCAAGGTTGACTCAGCCTTCCATCCTTCCAAGGTAGGTAAAATGAGGACCTAGACTGTGGGGGCAATAAGCTGACTTTGTATAAAAAAAAAAAGAACACCGCTTGGGGGGGCCAAAAGCCCTACTAAGCAGGTATATACAAAAATATGAAGGCTATTGCTTAACGCATTATAAGCTGCCCTGAGTCTCCAGGAGAAGGGCGGCATATAAATCAAACCAATAAATAAATAAATAAATAAATAAATACATACATACATACATACATACATACATACATACATACATTCCATTGAGTTCAAAGAGGATTATATCTTGGTAAGCATGTATACCTTGATATCTCTCTGTAAGAAGATCCTCACCCCCCCAACAGACACACTCATTTTGAAAGGGCAGTATTTGCATGTGTAGAAAGTTAGCACCCACTCTTCTTAGAAGAATGAAAATTTTTAGGAAATATTAAAAAGGCAGTTTATTATATTTTCCCTAAAGGAGAAATGTTTCTAAAGACAGAAATTCAGAGCCTCAACTCTCTGCCCCAAGTAGAAACTAAGGAGCCAACTTTTAAAAATGCAGATTTTGTAATCCATTCAAGACAGGATATTCTGAACAAAGGTAGGATTAGCCCTCAGCCACAATAGGAATCACCTAACACGCCCCTTGATTGCATCAGCACACTTCAACCAAACTTAACTCAGACAACCTACAAACTTACCCCTACAAGAGCCAATAGAATACATGCTCTTGCACAGGAACAGGAAGCTCAAGGGCAAGGCCCAAGAGAAGGTATAAGTAACCCTCATTCTCAACTCCATGTGGTCAGCTGCCCAGGATCTCAAATCCATGTGGCCCTGTTCATCAATAAACCATCTTTCCAATCAGCCTCCTAGTTTCCAATGTCTTTCTCCCCATTAGGAACTGAACCAGATGGATATTTTTTCCAACATATGGAATCAGGTCTACTGCTTGCATGTCTTCAAGAGGGAAACAGTGTGTATTTGGGAAGGGGGGGGGGGCAAAGGGAGCTGCTTCGAAAAGAAACAAAGAAAGCAGCAAGCAAGAGACTTTGTATTGCTGTGAACTAAGTCTTGCAGGTGTTATGTCCTTATAAGGACATCCGCCTGGGATTGGCTGAAGATCCTTTCGGCGGGAGTTTTGAATCCCTGTCAGTGGGCGGTGCGTCTGCCGGAGTGTATATAAGGAGAGCTCCGGCAGCGCACAAGCCGTTCAGTTCTTGTTATTAAACCTTGTTACTTGAACCCTGCTGGTCACTTCTTCTTTCCTGCGCCGATCTAACACTGGCGACGAAGGTCTAGAGAAGAACCTCCGCGTGGCACGATCGCCATAACGAGCTGAAGTCACTCGACGCGGTCTGAGACATGGCAACGCCGCAAGCGCCGTTCGCCTCGCTGGCTCCCTTCAACCCCAGCCGGGAGAAGTGGAGTTCGTATATGATACGTTTCCGCCAATTCCTCCGGGGAAACGGCTACAACAACCTAGACGACGAGAGGAAGAGGGCTCTCTTCCTCGCTCACTGCGGCTCCGACGTTTTGGAACTCGCCGTCAACCTCGTCGCACCCAGGGACATTGAAGTCATGTCCTGGGTGGATCTACAGACTGCCCTGCAAGACCACTATGCACCAACGGGCACCCCCATATCGAATCGCTTTACATTCCGCCAACGTAATCAGAAGGAAGGCGAATCGCTTAAAGACTTTGTGGCGGCATTGCGTCAAATCGCTGCAAACTGCGAATTTGAGAACGTTGACAATGCTTTACGCGACGGGATCGTCTTCGGGATGAGAGATGCCAACCTCCAAAAGAAGTTCCTGAGCAGAAAAAGACTGTCCCTGAAGGACGTTCTTGAGGAGGCTACGGCTGCTGAAACATCCGAGACCGCCGCTGCTGCCATGCGCCAGTCCCGAGGGATCCATAAGATCCGCAAACTGTCATCTGAATCGTCCGATGACTCGACCACTCCAACAGATTCAGAGGGAGAATCGACCGTTTTGAAAGTTTCCCGCCCACCCAGGCGGGAAATTCAAAATGATGGCCGCCGCGCCGCTCAGTGCGGCAGTTGCAAGGGACACCATCCCCGCCAATCCTGTCGCTGGCGGGATGCCACCTGCAGACGCTGTCTTAAGAGGGGGCACATCGCGGAGGCATGCAGAGCCGCTGATCCTGTTCCTGAATCGATCAAGCCCCAGAATCCAGAAAATCGTCGCGACTCCCAGAGGTCGTCCAAACGGTCCTCAACCCAACAAAAGCGCGACGACCGCAACAGTTCTCATGGCGGCGCTGTGAACCAGACAACGATCGCCCTCACCAGCACCAACAGTGCCACAAAATTCCACGTGACACTGTTGGCAGAAGGCTTGCCGTGCACGATGGAAGTCGACTCAGGCTCCGTCTATTCGATCATCGACTGGCACCAAGTCAAGAGACTTAAGCCGAATCTCTCCAAGCGCCAACTTGAACCTCTGCACTCCAAGCTGGTGGATTTCGGCGGCAACCCCATCGGCGTCATCGGGCGAACCAACCTCCGGATCGCCTTCAAGCAGTTCCAGGGCCAGCTTCCCATAACCGTCGTGGAGCATAGCCGCCCGACCCTGCTGGGCGTGGAGTGGTTCCAGCCGCTGGGGCTTTCTATCGGAGGCATCCACCAGATTAGCTTAGGCGAACTCGACTCACTCATCGGAGAGTTCCAAGAAGTCTTCGATGGTAAGTTAGGGACCTTTTCAGGGAAACCCATCTCCTTTAATCTGGACAAGGGGGTAACCCCTATTCGGCTCAAGCCCCGCCGGGTTCCATTTGCCTTGCGGGCTAAAGTAGACGCTCAGCTAGATAAGCTGATTGCCCAAGGTATCCTGGAACCCATCGATCATGCTTCATGGGAAACTCCCATTGTGACCCCCATGAAGCAGGATGGATCTGTGCGCATCTGCGCCGACTACAAAGTGACCATCAATAAGGCATTGCCGCAGAGCGCATACCCCGTGCCAGTAGTGCAACATTTGCTGCACTCACTCGGCAAGGGCAAAATTTTTGCAAAACTGGACCTGGCCCAGGCTTACCAGCAACTGCCAGTAGATCAGGAAACGGCGGAGGCACAGACTATTGTCATCCATAGAGGCGCGTTTAAGTGCAACCGTCTCCAGTTTGGAGTCAGTGCAGCCCCAGGCATTTTCCAATCCATGATGGAACGCCTTCTCCAAGGCGTTCCAGGGGTGGTGCCTTATTTCGATGATGTACTGATCTCTGGGGACTCAAAGGCTCAACTCCTGGACCGGCTGAGACTAGTTCTCCAGCGTTTCAGGGAGAAGGGCTTGAGAGTCCGGAGGGACAAGTGCATCATTGGGGTACAGGAAGTCGAGTTCCTGGGCTATCTGATAGATAGTTCTGGCATCCACCCCACCAAATCAAAAGTTAAAGCTATCCATGAAGCTCCCAGCCCCAAAAACAAAGCGGAGCTTCAGGCTTTCCTTGGATTGCTTAACTTCTACGCTATTTTCCTCCAGCAGAAAGCCACTGTTGCTGAGCCGCTCCATCGCTTGCTGGCGAAGGCGGTTTCCTGGAGGTGGGGACGTGAGGAAGAGTCTGCATTCAGAGCCGTTAAGCAACTTCTGACCTCTGACAGTGTGCTCATTCAATACAATGAGACACTGCCCCTCAGACTGACCTGTGACGCTTCCCCGTACGGAGTTGGCGCTGTGCTCAGCCATGAACTGCCTACCGGTCGTGAAGCCCCCATCGCATTTTTTTCAAAGACGATGTCTAGTGCTGAGCGCAACTACAGCCAACTGGACAAAGAGGCGTTGGCTATTGTTGCAGGGGTGAAGCGCTTTCACGAATACCTGTATGGACGGCAATTCACCATTGTCACCGATCACAAGCCTCTCCTCGGCCTACTAGCAGGGGACAAGCAGACCCCAGCCTTCATGTCCCCCCGGATGACGCGCTGGTCCATATTCCTCGCCGGCTACTCCTACAGCCTCATCCACCAGCCTGGTAAAGCCATCGCAAACGCCGACGCGTTGAGCAGGTGCCCATCCGCCGAATCCGTGGAAGACCCGGCCCCCACGCTCGAGCTGCTGCATATTGACAACGACAGCAACTGTCCCGTGACATCTGCCGACGTAGCGACGCACACGCGAGCTGACCCCATCCTCCGGCAAGTCCACTCCTGGGTCCTGAGAGGCTGGCCGACTAGAATTGACAGCGACGACTTCAGCCCGTTCAGCTGCAAGCAAGGGGAGCTGTCCACCATGCGCGGCTGTTTACTATGGGGAGATAGGGTGCTGATTCCCAGCACTCTTCAACGAAGGACTCTTGCTGCGCTGCACAAAGGACACCCGGGCATAGTCCGGATGAAAGCCCTGGCACGGAGCTACGTCTGGTGGCCGACACTGGACAAAGACATTGAACATTGGGTCGCCAGGTGTAGCCCGTGCCAAGAAGTCAGAGCCGCCCCGCCTCAATCTGACCCGATGCCCTGGGAGACTCCGAGCTCCCCCTGGTCGCGCATTCACATAGACTTTGCTGGCCCCATTCATGGGCACCACCTCCTCATCGTGGTTGATGCCTACTCCAAGTGGTTGGAAGTCATCCCCATGGCATCCACCACAACGGAAGCTACCATCCGTGCCCTCCGGCGCCTCTTCGCGACCCATGGACTCCCAGACGTTTTGGTCTCAGACAACGGGCCCCAACTTACGTCCGTGCCCATGGAAGGTTTCCTGGCTGGCTTGGGCATTCGCCATGCCCTCTCTGCCCCTTACAGACCGGCCGGAAATGGGCAGGCTGAACGGATGGTGCGGCTCACGAAGGAGTCGCTCGCCAAGATGGGCCCGGGTGACTGGCAGGAGCGCATTGACACTTTTTTGCTCACCCAGCATATCACGCCTCACTCTGCCACCCGAAAATGCCCCTCCGAACTTTTAATGGGCAGGAGACTCCGGTCACCCCTGGACAGACTGCACCCGCAATACTCCTCTGAGGTGCCCGCATCCGCCAGTCGCCAACTTTGCCAGTTTTCCGTCGGTGATGCCGTTTTCGCTCTTAATTTCCACGGCTCGCCTAAATGGCTTAAAGCTACAGTACACAGCACAACCGGTCCCAAATCCTACCGCGTTGAGCTGGACGATGGACAGATCGTGAGACGTCATCTCGACCAGCTCCGCAAAAGGTGGAGGGAAGTGAGCGAAAACCACCCCGACGAGGTAGGCCTAAACCACCCCGACGAGGTAGGCCTAAACCACCCCGGCGCAGTAGGCCTAAACCACCCCGGCGCAGTAGGCCTAAACCACCCCGGCGCAGTAGGCCTAAACCACCCCGACGAGGTAGGCCTAAACCACCCCGCCGAAGTAGGCCTAAACCACCCAGACGAGGGAGACCGGCGACCCGAGGGAAGAACAAACACCCCGGCACCTAGCCTAATACCAGATCCGGCAAGGCAACTAGACCGGGGACAACCCAGCAGGGGAAGCCAACGTCAACCCTGCGAAGTGGGCAACCGGCAGCCCAGAGATGGGGACCTCCAGCCAACATTCCAGGAGACCCTACAACAACCCGCCAACCGCGCAGAAAACCAACCCTGCAAGGAAGGCCTCCACCACCCCGGCAGGGTAGGCCAACACCAACCCGACCAGGTCGAGCAGCCCAGCGGCCAGAGGGAACATTCGGCACCACCACCAGACCAACCGCGCAGAGAGGGCCAACACCACCCCTGCAAGGTAGGCCTACACCACCCCGACAGAGCCGACCAGTCACCATTTCTGTCCGCCTGCCGCCCCGGGAGTAAGCCGGACTCGACCGGAGAACCCGGGGGCTTAACCCAACCACCACCGCCGGACTCGCACCCTGACCCAGACCAGCGCGACCCCAGTCCAGAGGGGACCCGAGGGAGACCCAGGAACCTACCGTGGCTCAGGAGTTCCGGACCGGTCAAGAGCAGGGATCCACACCGGCGGCTCCACGATCCGTGCAGGAACGAGGCAGACCAGCATCGCCCGCAGGCGGAGGTCCGTGACCCGGCCGGAGGTTCAGACACAGTGCCCGCGTCCTCGACGGCCAGATCCAGCCCGGCACCGGGGAAGAAGCCCCGAGCAGAGCAGACACCCTCCGTCCGGGAGAATGTCCATCTTGACTGTGAACTGCGCAGGTCTACGCGAGCACGTAGACGTCCTGTTTATCTTAGTGACTATTTCCCTGATCGACTGACTAAGAACTAGGGGGGAGGAGTGTTATGTCCTTATAAGGACATCCGCCTGGGATTGGCTGAAGATCCTTTCGGCGGGAGTTTTGAATCCCTGTCAGAGGGCGGTGCGTCTGCCGGAGTGTATATAAGGAGAGCTCCGGCAGCGCACAAGCCGTTCAGTTCTTGTTATTAAACCTTGTTACTTGAACCCTGCTGGTCACTTCTTCTTTCCTGCGCCGATCTAACAGCAGGCATGCCTGGGAATTGCACTTTTAGGTTCATTTTTCTTTGGCTACCAGCAGTCTCAGTTTTCCTGAGAAACTGAGCTGAATCTTATTGCCAGGTTGGCTGGCAAAGAGGGAAGATTGCTTATCTGTTGATTTAGAGTAAAGAGCATTATGGATGGAGAAGACAGATTTGCAGCTCCATACCCAGCGGTGGAATTCACCAGTTGTAACAACCAGTTCGCTGCGCGCTCGCTTCGCTCCCATGTGCGCCAAACTTGCACTTCCGTGCATGCACATTATGATCGAAAGTTACCTGCTACTGAATCCAGAGTGAGTAAAATAGCTGAGGCTATTTTGTGGGGTGGGGGTGGGCGGATCCATCTGATTATCAGAGCGAACCGGTTCGTTCTCAGTTGATCATTGGAGCTACTGATACGCCCGAACCGGTCAGAACCGGCTGAATCCCACCCCTGTCCATACCCCAACTTTCATGATTTGGCAATTCTTTTTGAGAACCTGGTCTGTGTGCATAGTTAAGCATGAAACTAGCAAAAAGGATTAGGCTTTTTCCACAGGGTGCCTGAGAGACTGAAAACATGGGCACAAAATCAAAACAAGTTGTTCTTTTAAAACTCCTGGATCTTTGTTGCTCAGCCTTTGTTGTTCTCAGTCTGAGAGCCTAGTGTGTTTGTATGCTGCCTGGAAGCTATAGTCGGGGCCTACCTGGCTAAACAGCTTTGGGGCTCATTAACTCAGGATTTTCTTCCATTCTGCCCTAAGCACAAGCTTTCTTAATGGCCCCTTGGCTTAAGCTTCAGACCAATAAAGCTGATCTTGTTTGCAGCTCAGACCTAGAACCATCTTCTGCCTGGAAATAAAGCCTCTTGCAGGATAGTTAGCACTCCCTAAAGTACTTTAAACTTTAGCCTCTGTGGCATTGCGGTTTAAAAACAAATTCCAAAGTAGTACAGTAAGATGGAACTAAAGTGCAAAAATTCAAGGTCAATTCCTGTTTATTCTCTAAATTCTCTTAAGTTTGACTTAAAGATTCCATCCTTTGATATCATAAGTTGATATTATATCAGTTTGCTGATACAACCAGAACATTGGGTTTATTGAATATAAGTCCTTTAATTTTGCTTTTAAGGAACCTGCTGTGGCAGAATTTTCATTGTATTTATTTGCGCTTTATTTATTTTTTTAGTAATAGCTGATGATCAATTCCTTTCCTTTTGCCTATCAGAGCAACTTCAAATAAAAGTTTATTCTTCATCAACTGATTGGGTCCCTTTTCTTCCAATCCTCCATCATTGTTATTGTAAATTCTTCTCCTTGAAGGCCTTCTATAGGTACCTCTACTTGAATTCAATTATTTGGGTCTTTTTAATATGCCCGTATTGCTTTCTTGGTACCACGTGGAAATAGTTTATCATAGCCTCTTTCTTTTTGATTCTCCAAAGTAGTCATTCTCTTGTTGTTCACTCATGCCATTGTTTCTTCATATGATGAATATTATTTTTTTCCAGGACTGTGTGTCAGAACTGCTACGCTGACTTCCTGTAAATTCATTCTTGTATCACCAGTGATAGCATCTAGCTCTGTTGTCTAATTTTTTGGTATCAGGTTCTTCCTCAGTGACTCTGACATTTTCATTTCAAGAGTCCAAAGTATGTAAGCATTTATTTATTTTTTTATTAATGCTTCCAGTGAGCAGTCTGGTCTTACTTCACGTAGTATTGAATGATGGCTGCTCTTGTGGTTCTCAATACCACAATTCAAAGTCATCTTTTTTTTCTTTGTTAAGCATTTCTGATGGTTCTTCCTCCATGGAACCCCTCCATGTCTAGGCCTATTTGGCTTCCAAAGTCCAGAAAAAAAGCTAGGGGAAAATATTTTACTAATTTTAAAAAAATATTTTAAGTAACAACCAGTTTTTAAATGTCTGCTGTTGTTTTTTATCATTCCGATACCAGTTTCATATTTCATTCAATCTCTTATTAATTTAACTAAACCCACATAGTTAAATAGCAATTGACAAACTCTATTTGCTTGGCCAGAAGATCTAGTCTTACTTACATCCCTACAGTATAGGCCCGTGATAGTGAACCTATGGAATGCATGCCACAGGTGGCATGTGGAGCCATATTGGTGGGCACACGAACTGAGCTCTGGCATGCAGGCGTGCGCTGGCCAGCTGATTTTCAGGCCTTCTGAGACCACTGGAAGTAGGGAAACAGGCTGTTCCCTGCCTCCGGAGGGCCTGGTGGGGAAGGCCTATTTTTCACTCTCCCCAGGCTCCAGAGCCTCTAGGAGGCAGGAGGCCGGAAATGGCTCATTTGCTGACTTCCATCTGGGGGGCCTCAGGGGGTGGGAGGGTGGGGAAGACTGTTTTCACCCTCCCCAGGCTCCTAGAGAGGCTCTGGAGCCTGGGGAGAGCAAAAACCGGGCCTAACTAGGCCCACGTGCCATTGTGTGTCAAAAGCGGGAGTAGTACGGGAGGGATCATGTATGCATGTGCGGGGGCAAGGTGCATAGAATTATGGGTGTGGGCACGTGCATGCGCGCGACACACACACACACACACACACACCGCTCCCCCCGCTTTTGGCACATGATGGCAAAAAGGTTAGCCATCACTGGTATAGGCAATTTGTCAATGTTCTAAAGAAGAGATAGGCAATTGGCATCTTCCTTAGAACACAATCCGTCCAGCAAAACTGTTGCCTACACCTTTAGTATTGTAGTATTACTACACCTGTAGTAATAATAACTGAGTCTCTTCAGAGTGTGGGAAAGAAAAGTTTAAAAAAGAAATATGGTACAGGTAGCCCTCAACCTATAACCATTTGTTTAGTGACAGTTCAAAATTATGACAGTAGTGACAAAAGTAACTTACAACTTAGTCGTTGCACTTTTGAACATTGCAATATCCTATGGTCACGTGATGAACATTTGGGTGCTTGGCCAGTGGTTTAAATTTATAATGGTTGCAGTATCCAGGGGGTCACATGATTGCTGTTTACACTCTTCCCACTTCGCAAAGTCAGTTGGGGAAGCTGGATCCGTTTAACAACCACTGATTCACTTAACAGTTGCATTGATTCAGTTAGCTATCATGGCAAAAAGGTTGTAAAATCAGACACAGCTCACGTAACAACCACTTTGCTTAGCAATGAAAATTCTGAGTCCCAGTTGTGGTCATAAATCGAGGAGTACCTGTAGCAGCTCCATAGAGCTATAAAAAGGTTAGAGTGACAAGTATCACTATTTCTTTGGAACTTCTGAAAAAAAGGAATACCGTTTTCTATTCTAACTCTCAGTACAAGATACGTAGGATAGTATTTGATCTTCACCATTTATCAGGCCTGCTGGGATGCTGGGGGTGGAGGGGCAGATAAGGTCTAATCTCTCAAACATTCCAAATCTTATTAAACTTATTACACCAAACACTACAAATAAGCCTCTGATTATCTTTTCCCCCCGTTTTTTCTTTCTCTCTCTCTCTTTTTTTTTTTTTGTTTTGCATTCTGATGTTACTCCCTGGAAATAATGAGCTGATATGTATCCTCCAGGCCATACAATAATCACCCCAATTACTTCTGAGCAGTGGTTATTAAACTCAAAGCAGCAGTCATTCAGAAAGCACAGATAATTAAACAGGTGCTTAGGATAGTCTTTCACACAGTTGGGAATGACCAAATTGTCTTGGAGGCAGGAGAAATGGTCCAAACAGAGCAAAGTAGGTCACTCCATACTTCTTCATAACAGCTGCTCGCCTTCTTGTGCTTTTGTCAATAGACCTCCAACCAGGACTTTTTATCATTTACATTGCGGATGTTATTTCTTACAAGTGAAGGATGCTTTTTAAAAAGTGTCTGTGTGTCCGGGATTTGAAGAGAAGAGAGTCTTGTTTCCAATTCATTTATCTATTCCTGTGTGGAATCACCAATAGTATTGTTTCCCAACTGTGGCAACTTCAGGATGTATGGACTTTGAACTGTCAGCTCTTTGAGGTAGTCCACAGAGAAAACCAAACCGATGAGTTGATTACCATGACTATATTACCTTTAGTCTGTCATCTGCACCTCTATAACTGTCTGGTTTGGCTCTGCAACCCAACAAGAGAGACACAGATTTCAGAGGATAATTAGAGCTGCAGAAAAAACAATTACTACCAACCTGCCTTCCATTGAGGACCTGTATACTGTATGAGTCAAAAAGAGGGCTGTGAAAATATTTACAGACCCCTCGCATCCTGGACATAAACTGTTTCAACTCCTACCCTCAAAACAACACTATAGAACACTGCACACCAAAACAACTAGACTCAAGAACAGTTTTTTCCCGAACGCCATCACTCTGCTAAACAAATAATTCCCTCAACACTGTCAAACTAGTTACAAAGTCTGCACTACTATTAATCTTCTCATCGTTCCCACCACCCATTTCCTTCCACTTATGACTGTATGACTGTAATTTTGTTGCTTGTATGCTTACGATTTATATCGATATTGTTTCCTTATTGCTTATTTGTACCCTATGACTATCATTAAGTGTTGTACCTTATGATTCTTGATAAATGTATCTTTTCCTTTATGTACACTGAGAGTGTATGCACCAAGACAAATTCCTTGTGTGTCCAATCACACTTGGCCAATAAAGAATTCTATCTATCTATTCTATCTTTTTTTTTTTTTTAAATTTTTATTTATACAAATCAATACAATCAGAAACATTTTCGGTTCCATGGTGCATAAATAAATACATAAACTTTTATCTTGTCATACATATACATATACTATTACTTCTTATAGGTAGATATATAAACATAGTAGTGCTAGATTTTATCTTAATGATTATTACACATAATAATACACAGTAATTATATATACTATCTCGTTTTTTTCCTTCTCTCCAACCACTCGTACCACAGACCCCACACCCCATAATACTCCGAATCCGTTCTGTCATTGATTTCTAAGGACAATTTATTCATTTCTGCACATTCCAATATTTTCTTTATAACAAGTTCTTCTGGGGGTAGCTGTTTTTCCTTCCAGTACTGGGCAAAGGAAATCCTTGCGGCAGTCACTATGTGGATAATTAGATACTTTTTCTCTTTAACATACTCTGTTTTTAGGATTCCCAGGAGAAATGCTTTGGGGTCGAGTTTGAAATCTTCTCCTATAATTTCCATAATCCACTTTGATAACATCTTCCAATATTTTTGTGCATAATTACATGTCCACCAACAGTGGTAAAAGGTGCCCTGTTGATGGTCACATTTCCAACAATTTGCTCTCAAATTAGGGTATATCTTCGCTATCCTTGCAGGGGCCATGTGCCACCTATAAAACATCTTATAATGATTTTCTTTATAAGTCACTGCTCTAGTCATTTTAAGGTTTTTTTTCCAAATCGTATCCATTCATCCAGATTTATATTTTTACCAATATTTTTAGCCCAGGCCAACATCGGCTCCTTAACCACCTCCTCTACAGTGTCGTATTCCAATAAATAATTGTATAGTTTAGCTAGAATTTTCTCGTCTGAGCCCATCCAAATCTTATCGAATCCATTTATCCCTATCTCTATGCCGAGTTCCTCCTTATCCTTTTTGTATCTTGAAGTAATTTGAGCATATGGCCACCAATCTATAATGATGCCTTGCTCCCTCAATTCTTCCCTAGTTTTAAGGTTCCCTCCCCCATCCAATATCTCTTTATATCTGAACATCTTCCCTATTTCCAGAACATTTGGGTATATTAATGCCTCCATGGTGGAGAGCCATCTCGGGATTTTTATGTATTGCCTCTGTCTTATCTCTCCCCATGTTTGTATGAGGGTCTCCCTTATTTTATGTCTATGAAAGTATGTTTTGGTTCTTTTTCCAGGATCCCAAAGATATGCATGCCAGCCCTTCTGGAGGTCATGTCCTTCCAGAGTTAGGAGTCTTTTATTTTGTAAAGTAGCCCAATCTTTCAGCCATACTAGATTTGCAGCTTTTTGATATGTCTCCCATTTTGGTAATCCGAATCCCCCTCTCTCCTTCTTATCCTGTAAATATCTAATTGCTATCCTTGGTTTTTTTCCTTCCCAAATGAATTTCCTAATTATTGCATTGAGTTCTAAGAAGAATTTTTTGTCCAGTTTGACAGGGACAGTTTGGAATAAGTATAATAATTTAGGTAAAATACTCATTTTTATTGCTGCAATTCTACCTAAAAATGATATTTGCAATCTTCCCCATTTTTCCAAATCCTGTTTTATGTTCCTGATTAATGGCACATAATTATCCTCCTTGAGGGCCGAGCACTTTGCTGAAATCCAAACCCCGAGATATTTTACCTTCTTAACAATTTGTATCTCCATTACTTCTTCCAACATCTTCTTTCGTGCCTCTGTCATATTTTTGGTTACTAATTTAGTTTTGGATTTATTTAATTTAAAACCTGCTACCTCTCCATAATCGCCTAATTCTTCCAGAATTCTAATGCCTGATTCTAATGGTTCTTCCATAATTAACGCCACATCATCAGCAAATGCCTGGGCTTTATACAACTCTTTTCTAATACTCAATCCCTTAATTTCATTATTATTCCTTATCTTCCTCAAAAGGACTTCTAAGGCTAAGATAAATAGAAGGGGGGACAGAGGGCACCCTTGTCTAACGCCTTTTCTAATTTGAAATGTTTCTGATAGTCCTCCATTCATTAAGATATTGGCACATTGTTTCTTGTATATTGTAAATATAGTGTTGGTAAAATTTGGTCCGAATTCCATTTGGATGATTTGTTGTTTCATAAATTGCCAATTCAGGTTGTCAAACGCCTTTTGGGCATCAACAAAGACCAGTGCCATTTCTTTATTCGGGTGTTCCTCATAATACTCCAATACATCTATTATCATCCTTGTATTATTCCTTATATGTCTCCTAGGGAGGAATCCATTTTGATCACTATGTATTAGATTGTTCAAAATTTTCTTTAGTCTTTCTGCTATGATGCTCATGTAAATTTTATAGTCCGTATTGAGCAAGGAGATCGGTCTATAGTTTTTTATTAAATTTGGATCTTCTCCATCTTTTTGGAGGAGCGTAATGTATGCCTCTCTCCATGATTCTGGTATTTTGGATTCTATTAAGGCCTCATTGTAAATTTCCAATAGTTTTGGTAATAGGATTTCTTCCAGATCTACGTTTTTGTACAATTCTCCTGGGAATCCATCCGGTCCTGGGGACTTATTCTTTTTAATCTTAGATATTGCAATTTTCAGCTCTGCCATAGTTATTTCTTTATTTAGCATTTCTTTCTCTTCTTCCCCTATCTTTGGGAGGTTTTCCTTTGCCAAGTACTGGGTCACCTTCTCTGTAGGGACTTGTTCTTCTGCATACAGGGATCTGTATGCTATCTATTCTATCTATAGTACTTTACCTCTCTGGGCAATTTACAATGTCAGCATATTGCCCCCAACAATCTGGGTTCTATTCTATTCTATTCTATTCTATTCTATTCTATTCTATTCTATTCTATTCTATTCTATCCTATCCTATCCTATCCTATCCTATCCTATCCTATCCTATCCTATCCTATCCTATTCTATTCTATTCTATTCTATTCTTTATTGTAAAGTTTACAGTAACAGAATTTTGCATGTCTAAAAGCACTTTTCCCCTCTCTGGCCTTTCTTTTCCAGAGAACTAGGGAGGGTCCTTTCTAAAACATTTCCCGCATTCCTTTTCCTTCTGTGAACTGAGATATCTTTTGCATGATGATTGTCTAGGCTGAGGCTCTTCCTCCTGCCTCTCAAGATCATTCTCATATAGACTATTGCAGGCAGGGGTGGGCTTCAAAAAATTTAGCAAGGGGTTCTCTGCCCAGTTGCTGGGTGGGTGTGGCAATGGTGGACGTGGCCTAGTTGGCCTCCTGCACCAAGGTGGAAGGGCATTTTTGCCCTCCCCAGGCTCCGGAGGCTTTTCTTGAGCCTCTGGGAGGGCAAAAACGGCCTCCCCAGGCTCCAGAGCTCTCTAGAGGCCAGAAACGGGCTCTTTTCCAGCCTTCCCGAACTTCTGGTAGGCCTGTTTTTCACTCTCCCCAACCTTCCATGAGCACCCTGCACTTACCTGCATCCAAAACAGGCTGCGTGGGGACTCCTGGGAGGGGTGGGGTGGGGTGGGTGGGGCCAGCCAGGAGTGGGATTTGGGGGTTCTCTGAACTGTACAGAATCTTAGCTAGAGGTTCTCCTGAACCCCTGTGAACCCCCAGCAGTCCACCCCTGATTACAGGGAACCACCTGTAAGTTCCTTCAGGACATCTGTATCAGACAAATTGAAACTATGGGGGAAGATTGTCCTGGAGATATCTCGGAACCAAGTCATGTATGGCTTTAAAGGCCAAAACCAGCACTTTGCATTGGACTAAGAAGCCAATGCAAGTAGTCCTTGACCATTTTTTAAAAAAACCTATGGTTCAAAGTTACCACGGCCTTGGTAAAAGTGATTTATGACCTGCCCTGAAAGTTATCACTGTTGCACCACGTCCACCATCAAGTGAATGCAATTCACTCACACCTACAATGAATTGCAATGTACTGAGTTTACAGGGTTGCAATTTCAATCTTCTCAGCTGGTTTCTTATAAACAATGCTAATTGTGGAAGCTGGATTTCCTGAACAACCACATGATTCACTTAATGAACATAGCAAAAATAAAATATAAAATCAGGTCCAGTCACGCAATGATTTGTTTGGCAACCACTTCTTTTAGTGCCCAAAACTGTGGTCCCTATCATGGTTATAAGTGGAGAACTATCTGTAAGCAGTGGTGCGTTCCTCTTAGTTTGGCCAGGTTCTCCCGAGCCGGTAGCGGTGATGATATGATGTCACCGAACCAGTTCTGTCCCCCGCCCCTCCCACCCCTACCCCCCCCCCCATGTTATTCTTACCTTTTATTTGGCCCCACCTCCAATCTATTGCTGCCTCCTGAGTCCCAGCCAGGGGTGAAATGCTCCCGGTTCAGATGGCTCAGGTGAGTAGGTAGCGATACCAGCGGGCAGTTCGGAGAACCGGTAGCAAAAATCCCTGCCCCTGCCCCCCATGCCCAGCTGAGCCACGTGATCATCAGAGCCTTTTTTTTCTTTTAAATGGCTGTGATGAGCCAAGCTCTGACGATCCCAGCTGAGTTGCCTGCTGATCAGGCAACTCAGCTGGGATCGTCAGAGCTTTTTGAAAGCATTTTTTTACATGATCTTACATGTAAAAAATGGTTTTAAAAGTAAAAAAAAATTGGCCCACCTAGTTACATTACACCCCCCCAAGCCACGCCCACAGAACCGGTAGTAACAAATTTTAGATTTCACCCTTGGTCCCAGCTGCTGGCTAGGGGAAAAAAAACTGTTTAAACTCTTGCCCAGGGGCTTCAAAGGGCCACCCTACAGCTGATCAGTGTTAAAAGAAAACAAATGAGTAGACCGGTGCCTGCAAAAATACATGAATAGATCAGTGCCTGCAAAAATAAATGGGTAGACCAGTGCCTGCAGAAAATAAATGGGTAGACCGGTACAGCTCTGCAAGCAGTTAAAAGCCTGGTAGACCAGTACCTCTGCTAAATCCTAAATAATTGTCACATGACCATCAAGCCACGCCCACAAAATAAGCCATGCCCACAGAACCGGTATTAAAAAAAATTAGAACCCTCCCCTGTCTGTAAGTGACTAATGCAGGGCCCAGAGCATAGGTGTTACATGTTCAAGTTGATGTGTGCTAGCCAACAGTTGGGCTGTTACATTTTGGAGTAGTTGAAGCTTCTGGATAGTTTTTAAAGGCAGCCATATCTGAAGCAGTAGTCAAAGCAGTTATAAGACCCTGAGTAATATTTGCATGGTCGCCATGTTCCAAGTGTTGCTACATCTCGGCAGTGTCCATTTAATGTCTTCTCAAGTTCTTTGCCTTTTAGTGATTATCTGGATTTTTCAAGGCCAGATTTGGTAGTCTATATATTGATTGTCACTTGCTGGACCTTTTCTAGATTGCTAGACCTTTATCAGTTCTGTAATACCATTATTGAAATGCCATGGCCACATCCGTATATACCATTCTAATCCCACCAAAGTTTGCTTTTAGCAGCACTATCGTACTGGTGGTTTAAAATAGGTTTAGAAGAATTTCAACAACTAAGCTGTCTCCCTTTAGAACCAATATGTGACCTGAGAGATTTGGGCAGAGCTTTTTGCATCCCCCTCACCCCACAGAATGGCTTCTTTGTCAACTGGTGAGGAACCAAGTCTTTTTGCTGATAATGGATTATCCTCTAGGTGTCTATTTAGAAATCTTTCCTAAACCCTTAGCAGATTGAGAACTCTATTTATACAACAAATTTGCCCTAGAGTCCCAATGATGTGAATCTGTTCTCCATTAGTTTCCAGAGCCATTGCAAATTCAACAGAAAAGCCATAAAGTTGGAGAGACAGGGGTTATCTCTTTACAGTTCAAGGAATATTATAGGGGACTGTATTGGTCTGAAAGCTTTGAATTCCTAAACTGGATTGTACATTGAGCTAAAATGTAATGTGAGCTGACTTTGATTTAATGTATTGTATGAATTTGACATGTGAATTTTAAATCACAAGCTATGGTTTAACTATTAAGTATGTGAACCAGATAATTGTATCTTGCTCAACATACTATCATTAAACAAACCTTGGCTTAGCAAAATGTCTGAGCCCAACTAAGAATGTGAACCTTAAGTGTACTGCTTTTGGCTTCCAAATTTCTAAGGCAGGCAACAAATGAGTGTATATAATATCTGCCCTGAGGCAGTACTTAAAGGGATCTTGAATTTTGTAGAAAAATATTTTGTGGCGCTTTCCCCCATGCTAAGCTGAACAAGATTTTCCTTCAGGGGGTCCATGTGAGTGAGTGACCTGGTTTGATACTCACCTCGTCTACAGTGGAAATTACTCACATTATTGGTCGTAGGAGCTGTAAGCAACATCTCTTTATGAAATATAGATATCTATTTCTACCCAGATCGTTTCTTGGCTGTTTTTGTTGGCTTTTGAGCTCATTTTCATTTCCTTGAACGTTTATGTATGTTGTAAGTTTAGTTTGGAGGACAGAAAATTAAGGGAGACATAATAGCAGTCTTCCAATATCTGAAGGCTGTCATGCAGAAGATGGAACAGATTTCAATCAGTGGAAATTGCAGAGAAGCAGATTTTAGTGAAACATTAAGAGAAACTTCCTAACAGTTACAATGATTTGACGGTGGAAATCATCGGCAGTATTTAATCAGAAGCTGAATGACCATCTGTCAAGAATGTCATTGCTGGATTCTCCTTATAGATTCAGCATTAAGCAGAAATTGGAATAGATGACCTTCCAATATACTTTGTGACTGTGTGTAAAATCTGCCTATCTGAATAATAGAATTATAGCCTTGGAAGGGACCATTTAGGCAATCAGGCCAGTCTCTTGCTCTATACAGAAATACTAGTTACAGCTGTCTATCCATTGCCAGAATACTCCCAATCAAAGGAAATCCACTTTCCATGGATAATTGATTCCACTATTAATCTGCTGTAAGTATAGGACATATTTTTTCTCATACCCTCAGAATCTGCCTTCTCTAATAAGTCCATTGTTCTGTGTCCTGTTCTCTGGAATGAGAGGGAAGGTCTTAACTTACTAAATAATCCCCCCCCCTTTAGGTACTTTATATTCCACCTCAACCTTTTGAAGATGAAGCATTCCCACGTCCTTTCTCTTCTAGTCCCCTCATCATTTTTATTGCCCTTCTTGGAACGTCTTCCAATTTTTCCAAATCTTTCGTAATGCTGCCCAGATGTGGATATTATATTTGAGGCTGGATCTGATCAACACAGACTAAGATAGAACTATGACTAATTAAACTTTTGTTGATAGAACTGCACTTGCAACCTCATATTCTCTTTCTATAATCAATTATTGCTCCAAGATCTTTCTCATAACCAGTATTGCCTAGTGAAATATCCTTTAGTCTACGACTATACGTTTGATTCGGTTTCCTAGGCACATTGTGCTGCATTTGTCTCTGGCTCCTACTAGCTTCACCCTCCAACTAGGGGTGTCAAACTTGGCGGCCCATGGGCCAGATGCATCACATGCAGGCAACGGCCACCTCAGCTCTGTAAAGACAAAAAAACACCATGATGTCACGTGACACGATCAAGTTTGACACCCATGCTCTAAACCATGGTTGTCCAACCTTTTGGCTTGCCTGAGCCTCACTGAGTGAAGAGGAATTGTCTTGGGCTGCATATAAAATGTATTATATAATTAATGTATATAAAAAGTTTATGTTTAATGTGGGGCTGCGATACTAACTGTCCATGGCCTCATGCAGCCCGTGAGCTGCACGTTGGACACACCTGCTCTAAACCATCATCAGCATTTTCACAAACATCCTCACCTCTCTCTTTTGAATTAACTGTTCTTGCTTTTTTAAACATCTCTTGTCCTCATCACAGCAAACCAAATGGCTCTTGTGCCAAAACAGTAAAACATCCTTAGAAAGAAATAGGGAATAGCAGCAAAGCACCCATGTGCCTTTATTTCGGGAGATCAGGGGAAAGTCTAGGTCTGCGATGGCGAACTTATGGCCCATGTGCTGGAGGTGGCATGCAGAGCCCTCTCTGTGGGCACGCACACCATTGCCAGCTGCTCTTCTGGTTTCCAGCATGCGCATGTGTGTGCCAGCCACCTGGTCTTCGGGTTTCCAGTGCTCCGGTGCATGCCAAGTGCACATCCGCACACTGCAAACCTAAAAACCAGGTGGCCGGTGCACAGCTGGTCTTTGGGTTTCCGGCACTCCAGCTCATGAACACACATGAGCACACGCTGTGTTCCACTTTGGGCACTCGGTGCTGAAAAAGTTAGCCATCGCTGGTCTAGGTGGTGAAATGAAGCCAACCAGGAATAGGTTGGCTGGTACCTACAAATGAAATGCAAGAAATCTGTCTTTACTATGTTTCCTTAGGAACACAACTAAGAATATGAGGTTAATAGTTTTGTAGGCAAACAAATAACAGTCATACGCCGTATGACATTCCTGCCTGCACCATAACCTAGAGGAAGGGAGCGGGAGTAAAACCGATAAGAGCGGTATCAGTTTCCATGCTTTTGACAGTGGGGACTAAGCAGAGAGCACTTGGGCTGCTTGAGTTTTTTAACCCCACATGACGGCCTTCTGGCAGGGGGAAGAGAGGGCCAATGTATTTTCTTTCCTTTCGTGTGGAGACTGCTAGAGGGAGGTCTTTTCCCATCCTTCAGTATTTTATTCCTGGTATTGTAGAAAGTCAGCACTCACCCACCCACCTAGAGAATGTAACATTTTGGGGGATATTAAAAAGGCAGGATAGAATATTTCCCTAAAGGAGAAATCGGGAATAAACTTAAGGGAGGCGGAAACCAGCCCTAGTCTCCCTGCCCCAAGCAGAAACTGAGGAGGCCAGCTTTTAGAAATGCAGATTTTGGTGATCCATTCAGAAAGACTGGGTCAGACAGAAACTTCAGATAAGCAACAAGCCAAAGGTTGACAAGATTAGCTCAGACACCTAGGATTTGCATTTCCCCTTTTGCCTATAGAGTCAGACATGACCCCTACATGACCACCATAGGAATAAAGAAGGTATAAAACCCACCTGCTCTCAATTCCATTTTGTCAGCTGGCCCATAACCACACCCTGCTGATGGTTCTGCTTCTTCAATAAACAAACCTTTCTTTCTCCAGCAGCCTCCATTTTATTCCTGGCTTGGAACTGGACTTGGATTTTTCTTCCAATAGTACCTCTATGTAGGTGTTGCTTGTAAGTGTTACTTTCCTCTCCCCACCATACACACACACACAAAAGGAGTACAACCATGGTTAGCAGCTTTGGGAAAGCTATCTGGTTGCAAAATTGATGGCATGATACCAATAGAAGAGAATATTTATAGCTCAGGGTTGAACTGTGGGATCCTTGATGCTCTCTGAGCTTGGTTGTTTTCTTGATGGCGTGATATCATGCCACCTTCACAGCTCCCAGTGCACTCTAATAAAAGATAATAACCTTTTTATTTTGTACAGAGGTAAGAGAGGGATGATTATTGTTGCTCCAGGTTCTGCAGTAGTTTGGGGTGGGACACTGATTTAACTACCTTTTTTACACTCTCTTGTTAATCAGTTGGAAGGCACTGATTAATTCAGGTGTCCTTTGCAGGTGCCATTACTTCAATATAGTTCTCACTTAGGAACCACAATTGGGATTGGCAACTCTGTTGCTATGTGCCACAGTCTCCCTAGTGAAACATCTTGTGACTGCAACAGGCTTATAACCTTATGTCCCCTTCAGTTGTTAAATGAAACGTCATAGGTTTGCAACTTATTTTACTACCGCTTTCTCTATTAGCTCTTCACGCCTCAAGCCAACTGCGAAGTAACACAGGTGGTGATCCCATGGGGTACTGTAATGATGGTTGTAAATGTGAGGATTAGTCCCAAGGCTAGTTTTTTTTTCTCACCGCTGTAACTTCAAACAGTCATTAAACAAGGCAGTTGGTTTGCCAGAGAGGTTGGGGGATGGAAAGGTAGTCCTGTGGAAATGTGCTTAGACTTCCCAGCACAGTACAGCATCAACAGGATGATCAAAGGGACACCATTGAGCCATAGCAAAACAGAAAGCTGCGCTTCCGGTTATAGGATGGAATAGAGTAGGGTAGGGTAGGGTAGGGTAGGGTAGGGTAGGGTAGGGTAGGGTAGGGTAGGGTAGGGTAAAATAGAATAGAATAGAATAGAATAGAATAGAATAGAATAGAATAGAATAGAATAGAATAGAATAGAATAATAAAGAGAAGAGAAGAGAAGGGAAGAGGGGGATGAAGAACAGAAAATGGTATAGAAGAGAAGAGAATAATAATAGAATAGAAATGTTCTGTCCCTGTCACACACACACTCAGACAGACAGTCGGGGGTTAAATAAACTGGCAGGCAACCAATTAGTCCGATAAGACGCTTGGCAGCAATCCCAGCAGCTGCTTGCCAAGACCTTTTATCAACTTAGAAGAAAATACACACCACAACAATTGTCCAAGAATAAATCCGAAGCCGAGATGCAAAGTGACTCCAAGGGATTAGTTAGTTTTGTCCGTCACAGAGTCTGAATGCTTAACTCACCCCCTTTTATAGCCTGTGGGGTGTGGTCCAGTGAGTCAGCTAATCACGGGCACGCCTTTTCTTCTGTTGCGCGCGCCTGTCTCTGCGATGCTGGCGAGGGTCCAGCCAAGACTCATTATCCTCATCACTGTCCACCTGTGGCTGCGGGGATGTGCTTGGCTCTGGGCCTATCTCTTGCCCTTCGGTGTCCTCCGGAGGCATTGCCAGAGAGGAGGGTCCTGGAGAAGGAGGCCTTGCCAACTCCTCTCCCTCACTCTCAGAGTCCTCTCCTGCTGATGACACAGGCTCAGGCAATGGAGCCACAACAAGAAAATAGAATAGAATAGAACTTTATTGTCACTTTAAATATACACTAATCAACATACATTAAAATGAAATTTTGTTGCATTCAGCGCTTCAAGGATAACTATGATGCATATACACACATACACACACATATATGACACATCACAGTCTAGTTCAAATGTATACATGGCAAAAAGAAAAAGAAAAAAACAAAACAAATCAAAAAAGGATCCTGCAAATTTACAAGACAGATGGCATAAGGAACAAAGTTGTTACAGAAACTGGTAGTCCTGCTGGAAATACTTCGAAACCTCCTCCCAGAGAAGAGCAACAGAAATGGACCACGAAGTGGGGTATGTGGGGACTCTAACAATACTTTGAGCTCCAAGCACATAGCACTTATAAACAGTACCCTGAATAATGGGAAGTGAGCTTCGTATAATCTTCTCAGCTGTCCTTACCACTCTCTGTATGGACCTTCTATCTGAAGCACTGCTACCTCCAAACCAAACAATGATACAGTTTGTTAAAATGCTCTTAATTGTGCCTCTGTAAAGAGTGGCCAGGACAGAAGGAGAAAGGTGTGCTTTCCTCATCCGACGCAGGATATGTATGTAAAATTAGCATCTGATTTACATCCTTATTCAGATAGCAGTGCAAGGTATTTCAATTCATACTTTCAGAACCCTGACATTTCATGCAACGATCACTGAATTAAAAATACAGTAGGAATTCCGGCTTTCAGCAGCAAGATACTTTGCCAGAGTCATGCTTCCAGATGAAGCTATTTATTGTGTAAAAATCTCAACTACTGTATTTTGTGAGTTAATTAACATAATGCAATTATAGTAAGTTAATTAAATTAAATTAAACACAGGCAAGAGGAACATTGTAAATGTCATCATAATGCAGAAAATATCAGGGCCCCTAAAAAGTGATGCCTTTTTTTTAAAAAAAACAATGATTATGGCAATTTAAAGTATGTTAACATTATTGCTCTCAGTATACCTGTAGAAATGTAATGAATACTAATATTAGAATATATGACCTGGTTCGAATTGCTTTAACTTGGGGACTGAGAGAAGTTGTAATATGTATCATCCATTGCTAATCTTGTCAGCACATCTGAGCTCTGGGGCCAGGACAGATTCAACTGTCTCTCTAAATTCTTCAGTTGTCAGGTCATGGGGCTACACTCAATCTATTTCCTGCCACTTGAAACAACCAATCCTTTCTTGCAGGTGCAGCTCCAGGATTTATTTTTCCTTATCACTGATTCCCCAGTCTTGCTTTTTCTTACAAATATAATCTCATCTTTGGAACAGGGAAAATAGCCTAAATAAGGCAATAACAATTTGCTCAGATACTGTAAAGCAAATTGTTCCAAAGAGATATTTAAGAAAGTTCAACTCTGAATTGTTTCGATATTTTTTTTTTTTTAAAAAAAGGGACTGGGTTTATTAATTTGGGTAGTAGGCCCTCCCCCATCTCTACAGCCATTTGAATACTGAAGCTGAATTCAAGCAAAGCAGAATTACTGTTTGTGCAATACATTATAGGTTCCTTATGCCACCAGTGTGGTCACATTATGGGGTGGCTTGATCACTGGAGAAGCTGGTACTCTGACTTGGTTCCTCCAGGATTCTTGGCTAATGAAGGGAGGAGGCTGTGACCTTTGTTGAGCTTGAGGCACTTTGCCAGCGTAGCCTTACTTAGAAGAGAGTTGCCAGGTGTCCACTATTTGAGCGGACAGTCCACTTTTTTCACATTATGTTCACTATTTTTTTTCACAAAATAGTGGACATTTTTTTATTCAAAAGCTTTATGATGAAATGGTACGTAATCTAAAGCAGTACAGTCTAAGAGAATAAGGATAGGAGAATCGCGTTTTGTCTTTTTTTTCATAAGTTAGAATGAGACAAAGATCGAATATCCATTGAACTTGATTCTCCGAAAAAATTAATGATGAGATTAAAATAAAAATATATTATAAAATTATGTACAGTTCACATTTTTAAAATGTAGCTTGTGTCGACTGACCTAAAATGGCGTCAAGTGTTGAGAGTGACAGCGGCAAGATTTTTGCATGTGATCTTCACATTATCATGTGTAAGCTGCGTGATTCTTTGCAAAAAAAATACAATGAGCAGTTTTTTGGAATGAAAGTTTTATTTGCCTTATGTAAAAAACATTTGCCTGAGCATGCCATGCAAAAGTTCAAGAAAAAAGCCATCAACATGTATCAAAGAGCCATTGTGTACCTAGAAAAGTGGTATAATTTCACCGATTCAGTATATGAGATGCTAAGTTGTTTCAATCTAATTGATCACAATAATCCTCCAACTTTAGAAGAAATGACGAACATCTGGTTATTATCACCATGGCAAGAACTTCCACCCAACACTCTCTTCGATGAAATTTCTGCTTTAGAAGAAGTTTATGTTCATCTACAGGGTGATTCATCCCTTGATAAGTGGACGTACTTTTTCAAGAAAGAGCCAGCTCCGAGTTTACTGAAACTGTTCTAGTATTGTGCATCAATTCTGATATCAAATGCAAACGTTGAACGAATTTTCAGCGTCATGGGAAATTTGTGGACTGACGAACATAACCGACTGCTTGTACCATCAGTTCAGAGTGAACTTTGTATATTTTTTAATATTTCTCGACGTTGTACTGAAATTAAAGAATTATTCCTTAAACACAAAGAATTGATCAAAGCTGCACAGTCAAATAAAAAATACACATGACAGCAAAGTAAAATGTAATTTAATATTTTACATATTATTATAATATATTTGATGTTTTGAATTTTAAGTAAGTAAAGTTTTACTTTAAACTTAAGTAAAGTTTTGAAGTGATTATTTTAATACGTGTTAAAATGTTTGTAAGAAAATATATAATTTAATTGTAATTTTTTTTTTACTACTTAACACCCCCTCCCCCCCATTTGTCCACTATTTTTTGGAAGCAGACCTGGCAACCCTACTTAGAACATGGAATGACTCATGCTCTCATAACTGCTTTGACTACCGCTTCAGATGGGTCTCCCTTTGAAAACTACCCAAAAGCTTCAACTATTCCAGAAAGCAGCTACCCAAATGTGGGCCACATTAACATGAACATGTAAATTGGTGCTCTGGGCTCTGCATTAGCTTCCTATTGGTTTCTGAGTATGATGCAAAGTGCTGGTTTTGCCCTTTAAAGTCATACATGACTTAGGTCTGAGATACCTTCAGTACCAACTGCCCTCATAATCTTAGCTGGCCTGAAACAGATGTCCTGAAGGAACTGACAGGTGGTTCCTTGTAATGGTCTCTGAGAATGATCTTGAGAGACAGGAGGAAGACCTCAGGCTAGATAACTATAACGCAAAAGGTATCTCAGCTCACAGAAGGAAAAGTGTTTTAGAAAGGACCTTCCTAGTTCTGTGGAAAGTAAAGATGAGGGAGGGGAGAAGTGCTTTTGATAATCTTACAGTAGTGGTAATATTAGTACTCATGGCCGGTATTTCTCATCTGGACTACTTGAAGGGTCGACATCCCCATTTTTGCAAGTAAAGGTGATGGAAGCGCACTTTGCTGCACCAACTTTGTGAAATATCTTTCGACCTGAGATATTCTGAGATTAATCTGCACTTGCTTAACCTTTTGTAAACAGCTCAGCATGTATTCATTTTTTATAAGGTTATCTCAATTATATTAATATTATATCATGGGTATTTTAATGTATTAGATAATATGTAATCCACTGAGAGTAATTTGAGTTAATAAAACATTTAGTTCAAATCAGTGGTGAAATTTTCCGCGGGTCGCCACCAGTTTGCTGCCCACACATGCTCGCTGCGCACCAAACGCATGCTGTGTAAGCATGCACAGTACATGCCAAACACATGCTGCATGTGTGCATGCACAGTGCATGCCCAATGCTGCTTTGCGCAGAAAAAGGAGCCATTTGAAGGTAAGTAGAACAGTGAGGGGGGGAACACTGTGCTGCGCGATTTAGATTCTCTAGAAAGCAGGATTTCCTGCTTTCTAGCGAATATAAATCACACATCACAGCTGATAGTTGGAAATACCGGTTTGGATGAAATGGTAGCTTTTTTTTTAACTACCAGTTTGCCTAAACCGGTAGCTTTTATTACTACCAGTTCACCCAAACTGGTGCAAACCAGTAGCGTTTCACTCCTGGTTCAAATGCTACTGGTGTCACATGTCTTCTTTGAAGTAAAGAATTATAATTTACATGACTTTGTATTTTCAGATGCATGGGAAGCCAATTTGATGATAGGTTCTGCAAATAACAGCATATATGCACGTGTGAGATCAGCATATACATACATGCATACACGGACCAATTTAGTAAAATGCGCTAAGGCAGAGTAATTTATGCAGAAAAAGACTCGATGGCTTATGTGATTTGTTTTGATATCAGCCCAAGCTTTTCTTATTGGAAGAAAAAGAACCTACAAATTACATTTCATAATGTTTTACAAATTGAATAGTTAATTTTAGTGTGGTCTACTGCAAATTGAGCGATAGATGCTCATGGAAAGCTGGGTTCATATATTCCTTTAAGCCACAAACCAGTTTTTAAACAAACTAATAGCTGAGTTCATGCCATATATGAAATGAAAACCAAATGAGTTGAATTTGTGCTACGTATAAATCGAGCTTACTTTTCAGGGGGGCTGGCCCTGCCTTTAGGCAGAGTAAGACCACCAAAGATGAGTTAGGAGCTGTTTGTTCCCCAAACCTAGGCAACATACTCTATTAGAGAGAGCTGTACATTGCATGAACTTCTCAAATTCCCTAGGTGTTCAACCTTGGCGACTTTAAGACATGTGGACTTCAACTCCCAGAATTGCTAAGTTGCCAAGGTTGAACATGTCTGCCCTAGAGTGACTTGCTTCCAGCCAGGCCTAGTGTCCCAGAATGTGTCTCACCACCAGCATTCAAAATAGTGCCATACCCAAACCTTGGCAGTAAATAAGATTGTAACTAAACAAGTTTATGCACATATAATGTAAGTGATCCACACTGATACTTTCCTCAGTCCTTTCAGATCACCATCCCCATTTCTCATATAAAGTGGCATTTTATTGGACAAAGTTTAGAAAATAAGGCTTTACTCTGTTGTGACAGGAGCCAACTTGTAATGTCAATCTGCTCATCTAGAAGAGCCTCTAGTTCAGGGGTGTCAAACTCCCGGCGTCAGGGCAGCATCACATGACGTATTGGGACTTTTTTCCCCTTCACTAAATTGGGTGTGGGCTTGGTCAATGCTTGACGCATCTGGCCCGCGGGCCGTGAGTTTGATAGGTCTGCTCTAGTTGTCCCTTGCTGGGTGTTCTTATTTCTTATGCACCTCCACAATCTCTCTTACATCACCTTTTTTGATGAGCAGCTAGGAACTATTTTCAAGTCCACAATAGACCCCTCTGTCATTGTGCAGGTGGATTAAAAACAGCATTTCTTTTTGTGCACATCTCCAAGGATGCCTCACCCTTGAATTTAGAAAGATGAGAAAAAGAATCCAGCCCTTCTAGGCTGCTTGCACAATAAGTACTCTGACCTCAATTGATCTGAAGACTTCACGCTTTGTGAGAGTGACAGAGGTTTACATCCCCCCCAGGGCCATTTTCATTCATTGGCATGTGGGTTTAAATGAAATCTGAAAATTATTTATAGATCAGTGAGGCTTTGGCAGAGAGAATTAACTTCAGTTCAAGCCTATTGCTTGCTCTAGAGCAGTTTTTCTCAAACCTGGCCACTTTGAAATATGTGGACTTCAACTCCCAGAATTCCCCAGCCAGCATGGGAGTTGAACTCCACACATCTTAAAGGGGCCAAGTTTGAGAAATACTGCTCTAGAGCAATCTGATTTTGTCTTCACTGATGTTGTGCCACATCTCTCTTTTCTATAACTCTATATCATTCATAGCTGGAATGCCTGGGGCTCATGACAAATACAATCCAACATATCTGGAGAAGATATGGTTAGGAATGATACTGTTGAGTCCCTTGCCATGCCTTTCAATTCTTCAGTAGAAGCTTCATCAGATTCTTTGTGTACATTTCTTGAAATATTATTGCAATTATTTTAATGTATAATATACAATCTGTAGCTGGGCACATAATGGTTTTTTGCCTAGGATGTACAAAGTTTTAGACTCCGTGGACTAAACTTTGGGGGAAAATTGTGCATGCTGTAAAGAGTTTCTTTCTTGTCCCTGTTAATGCATTAAGTGTAACCTAACTATAGATAAGACTGGCCCATCTATCAAATCAGGCAACTGTCTAGATTCCAGCAGAAACAGAAAAGGCTTAGAGACAACGGCAGCTTGTTAATTTCCCTCTGTATCTTTGCATGCATACGCCTCCCAAACCATTAATACTTTCCTTATACTTAATAAGGAATAATATACTTAATAATAATTTATAATCTGGTTAAAAATCTATAATGTGAATATTTTAGTTTTGAAGAATATATTTAAATGCATATTTCAAAAGGTACTTCTTTTCAAAAGATTTCCAGCCCTGGGTTTTAACAATTTCTTGAACTGAGAAGTCCATTAGGACATATGAGAATGGTAAAAGCTGGGAGATCATTGCTTTTCTACATATTCGCCTAGGAGAAACGTTGGTTTGGTTGGTGCCTTTGTGAGGTTTTGGGTGACAAATCTCACAATGCCTAATTATTTATGTGTGCTGTAATGCAAAATACTCTGAGAATGTGCCCTGGGTTTAAACTATACGGATTCCAGATCAGAATTTGCAGTGATGACATTTCTCAAGCAGCCCTGCTGCCTATTTCTGCTTTCCATATCCTGATGCAGTGATGGGTTCCTCCGGTTCGGCCCAGTTCTCCCGAGCCAGTAGCAGTGATGATATGAAGTCACTGAACCAGTTCTTCCCCCCCGCCCCCACCCTACCCCCCGCGTTATTCTTACCTTTTATTTGGCCCCACCTCCAATCTATTGCTGACTCCTGAGTCCCAGCTGATGGCTAGAGGGGCAAAAACTGTTTAAACTCTTGCCGGTAGGGCTTCAAAGGGCCGTCCTACAGCTGATCAGTGTTAAAAGAAAACAAAGGGGTAGACCAGTGCCTGCAAAAATAATTGGGTAGATCAGTGCCTGCAAAAATACATGAGTAGACCAGTGCCTGCAAAAAATAAATGGGTAGATCAGTACAGCTCTGTAAGCAGTTAAAAGTCTGGTAGACCTCTGCTAAATCCTAAAGAATTATCACATGACCATCAAGCCACGCCCACAAAATAACCCACACCCACAGAACCGGTAGTAAAAAAATTTAGAACCCTCCCCTGTCCTGATGCCCTCAATGTGTAATTGTTCCCATTTATAAATTTAGTTGGGAAGTCTTAGAATTGTCGCCCCAACACATTTGTGAAGAACCACAACAGAGGATGCAGGCCTATCCTTATTTAAAAAAAAAAAAAAAAGCTACAGAAACAATTTAGCAGCTATGAAATGGGCAAAAAAATCTCAGGGGAAGTGAGCCAAAGCCAGCCTTGTGATGATTGCTTGATTCCTCTGCAAGCCCACAGAGATTTAGCTGTAAAAGCGAAGAAATGTAGAAATTAGATGCAAAAGCCTTCTGATTAATTCTGGATTATTTAAATCATGACTCATGAGCAGAAAGGTAAACAGGAACATTTTAATTTGCATAGGGTATTACAAGTCTTTGAGGTAGAATTTGGTCACACCTGGTGATCTGAAACTTTTGTTCTCTCAACCTCCTCCTGGATGTATTTAAAATCGCCTTGTCTTCCTCTGTCCACTTCTTGGGAACCCAGCACCAGAATGGCTACATGCAAATATCTAATCTCTTGATTACCTTCGCATTTTGGATGCCATGTTGCATAACTGATGAGGAGAGATGGGTGGAGGAGAAGAAAAATATAATGGTCACCACACTACAAAAAAGATGTTGAGACTTTGGAAAAAGATGTTAAGACTTCGGAGAAGAACTATTAAGATGATCAAAGGCCTGGAGACTAAAACATATGAAGAACGGCTGCAGGATTTGGGTTTGGCTAGTCTAGAGAAAAGAAGGACTAAGGGGGACATGGTACCAGTATTCCAGTATTTGAGGGGCTGCCACAAAGAAGAGGGGGATCAAATTATTTTCCAAAGCACAGGAGGACAGGACAAGAAACAATGGTTGGAAACTAATCAAAGAAAGAAGCAACCTGGAATTAAGGAGAAACTTCCTCACAGTTGAGGACAATTAACCAATAGAACAGCTTGCCTTCAGAAATTGTGGGCGCTTCATCACTGGAGGTTTTTAGGAAGAGACTGGACAACCACTTGTCTGAAATGGTACAGGGTCTCCTGCCAGAGCAGGGGGCTGGACTAGAAGATCTCCAAGGTCCCTTCCAGCTCTATTCTATTCTAAGAAGATATTTTGTATTTCTCATCACATATTTTATTCTCATTAAGTGAATTATCATTTCCATTCTATTAATGGTGCAGTGCCGGAAGAAAAGACAATGAGAGTATACCTTCACGGGCTCCCTGTGAACCTGATCTACAGTGCGCTAACTTGCCATTTCCCAGTTCGAAAGCAAGCTCATGTTTGTATGCACATTTGTAACAGACCTGGGGATCAAAATAAATTAGGAATAGTACTACAGGACACTTGCCAAGGTGGCCTTAAGTACCCAAACCCTTTAATGCCAGCTTTTTTGCCCTGCTCACTTCAACATACTCCCACTGCTCCAGAGTGAATCAGCTCAAAGCCTATTGTAGAGAAAATTACTGGTGGCTGCTGTCCAACCAACCGCTGGCCAGATGACAAACCTCTCCTATTTTCTTTCCCACCAACAATGATCAATTAATTAATGTACTTACTTTGTTGGGTTATGGACACTTCATGCCAAGCCAACATTTGTTTTAATCAATGTTTGTTAAACAAATTGGTCTTACAGATCAATATAGAAATCATGGCTAGTTTAGCCTTTTTCCTGGTCTGTTGTGAATTTGTTTTGCCAGGTCTCAGACGAAATGAGCTCAACAAATTAATCAGAATTAATCAGATTAGATCAATTCTGAATTAATCAGAATTAATCAGATTAATCAAATTAATCAGAATTCTACATGCCAGGATTTATAAAAAAAAACCAAATATTTTCTACAGATAATCCTTGACGTATCACCACAATTGAGCCCAACATTTCTGCTACAAAGTGAGACATTTGCTGAATTAGTTTTGTCCTATTTTACGACCTTTATTGCCACAATTGTTAAGTGAATCATTGCAGTTGTTAAATTAGTCACATGGTTGTTAAGAGAATCTGGCTTCTCCACTGACTTTGCTTGTCAGAAGGTCGCAAAAGGGGATCACATGACCCTGGAACACTCCAAACGTCATAAATGTGAGACAGTTGCCAAACAATTGAATTTTGATCACGTGACCATAGGGATGTTGCAACAGTTGTAAGCGTGAAAAATCGTCATAAATCGCTTTTTTCTCTGATGTTGTAACTTCAAATGAACTGTTCGAACTGTAACTTCGAACGTCACTAAACGAACTGTTGAAAGTCGAGGACTACCTGTAATGTAGGTTCTTGGAAAAAAAATGTTTTCTCAGGATGATTCATCTGTTTGCCATAATGCAATGTTAATAAACCATTTTACTGCTTAGTATTTATTAATTGTATACAGATCCCACCTTTCCTTGCGTTGACCAGAAGAGATATTCATCCTTGCTTAGCCCCACAACAGCATTTTGTGGGGTAAGTTAGGTTGACAAGTCCGCCAATAAATTCCATGTCCAAGTGGGGATTTGAACTTGATTCTTCCTGTCTCAGTCCAATACCTGAATCACTGTTTAAACCTGGCTCTTTATGTCTAGTCCCTATGAATGAGAAGGGCAAGGATTGCACTGTGCCCAGTCCCTCTGAAATTGGAAAAGAAATTAGGGCCTCTTGCTCCATGTGTATTCCCATAAAAATATACTGCATTATTCCTGGTTAAATAGAAGACACATAAGTTAGGTGCATCATATTAAGGTAACTTAAACTGAAACCAATTCCATACTTACTTAGCAAATATGTACACAAGATTACAGAAATTTCAGTATAAACTCATGCAGTTGTAATTAGAAGTAATTGCCATTGAATTAAGTGCGATAAAGTGGCATTTAACTATAGATTATTTTAATAATCCACAAATATTGCATTGTCTCAGCAAAAATACCAAACTTTATTCCTAGATTGTGTGTGTAGTTATTTTGTGATGGTTTCTACATGTTTCAAATGCCTATACACTATTTTTCTTTTTTCTGAATTGATCATTGATCAGAATAAATTATGGTGATCACTCTATAGTCTGACCAGCCACAGACCTCTCTGCTTTCCTGCTCTGTTTGCACTAATGTTGATTTCGACAGAAGAGAATATTTGCAGCTCAGGTTTTCATTGTGGGATCCTTGGTGCTCTCAGAGTTTGATTGTTTTCTTGCAGAGGTTTCATTACCAAAGCAGGACTAGCACTGATGATGCCAGTCCGGTAATGAACGTCTGCAAGAAAATCACCAAGCAAGGGAGCACCAAGAACCCCTTATGTTGATCTAAATCATTGTAGTACAAGGAAAAAAGATGGTCAAGAGATTAACTCCAGGGCATTATTTTGTGTTATTTTTGATTCAACCATGGAAAGAACAAAACTATATTTTAAGCTTCAAACCAATAGCAACTTACCTGGGAGAAAGCTCTGTTAAATGCAATGTAGATGGTAGCCATATTTACACCACATCCTAAATGATGGTCATCTGACTTATGTTTATTGACTTACTCAGTTGCCTGAGTTTGCATACTTTATTTATTTACTTAGTCAGTCAGTCAATCAATTTATGTAGCAACTCATCTTGGTGCCCCTGCATGCATGCACGCACGCACGCACGGACACACACATATATATGCATATTCATATTCATATGTACATACATACATACATACATACATGCATACATACTTAAATACAATTACATAATTGCTGAGAGAAACAAACCATCATCCACGTAGCTAGGAAACATGTTCCTTCACACACTTGGGTCCCACAGACTCAAGCGTATATTTTACTGAACCCTGCTATGTTTTGTGCAACATACTGAACAACAACTTGTCACCTCCCTTTTAGCCTTCCATGCTATGCAATCCCCTTCAATACACAGGACTGTGCAGTTCATTGATTCATGCATTTCATTTAACCACCTTTCAATTGATTAAATAGATTGTATCGGTTATTTGGCCAGCAGATGTTTTAGAAAATCATTAGTTAATTTAAGTTACTTCCAAGTCCTTACATAAAACATGAAGAAGGGGGGGGTCATCTTAGAATGGGCATTTCGGCTTCTTGTTAACACAGCAGCAAATCTAAATTTGTGCTAACACTCATATATACATTTTAGAAAAATAAGAAAATCATATCAATTGCATCATAAAAGTCAGAGACCAAAATATCACTTAAATGTCCAATAATACTAGCAGCAATAATACTAGCCAGTTAAATGTATCAGCCTGAACCTAGTGTTAAATGCTATGGTTATTGGGAACCAATCATAGATTCAATCATAGAAGCAAATTGTCATGGAAAAAGCTATACATTAATTGTTGCCTGCATAACCTTCTCAGAGCAGAGATCAAGTAGGCCAACTCAAGCGGGTAAAAAAAAGGTACCAGCTCTACCTCCTCTGGCTGGATTCTTCTTAAATTTACAGAATAGCCTCAATTTTGGTATGTGCTATGAACTTTGTGCAAGTTGGTCCAACTCCCTCCCCAACAATAATTGAGCTACAAAGGTTCATGGCTCCCTTGGGTTGAGTCAGATTATTATCAGTCCATCCATTTCATCAGTTTTCTGTCCTGAATGGCAGAAGCTCTCAGTTTTGTGAGAAAGGACTCTTTCCCAAGCTGCCTGGAAATGTCAGGGATTGAATCAGAAATCCTTGTCTTGCTACAGATGAGAACTGTGCTTGGAGCTATAATTCTTCTATTTCAACAATTCCAGGAATGTAGTCCCATTAGATCCAAATGCAAAGAGTTATATGATTTACATGTATAAGACATTAAGGGACATCACAGACATATTATAGGTATTGTATAGATGAATATAAGGGACGGGTGGCTCAGTGGCTAAGACGCTGAGCTTGTCGATCGAAAGGTTGGCAGTTCAGTGGTTCGAATCCCTAGTGCCGCATAATGGGGTGAGCTCCCATTACTCGTCCCAACTTCTGCCAACCTAGTTGTCGTGGAAAAAGCATGTAAAAAATGCAAATAGAAAAATAGGGACCACCTTTGGTGGGAAGGTAACAGCGTTCCATGCGCCTTTGGCGTTTAGTCATGATGATGGAGACGTCTTCGGACAGAGCTGGCTCTTCGGCTTTGAAACGGAGATGAGCACCTCCCCCTAGAGTCGGGAATGACTAGCACATATGCGTGAGGGGAACCTTTACCTTTACCTATAGACGAATACAAGGTAACATCGCTAGCATTGATGATGTTATCTAGTTTGGGTAATGAAACATCTGCAAGAAAACAATCAAGGACCCCTCATTTTTACCCTCTGCTACAAATATTCTGCTTTACTGATAGATGAATATGTTTACAAACTTAAGGAGACAGTATGTATGAGGATACAGTGAACTGAAAAGCCACTCTAGAACCCATAACAAAATCAAATCTTGACTCTGTGAATATAATGAGCATCACAGCAGAATAATGGCAGCCTTCCTCTTGTTGATGGACAGAGTCATTCTGCAGTTCAACTGTGTCACATTGAATCACTGCAGAATACCGGAGACAATCTATCAAAAACTGTGGCTGAAACAACTGTCACACAAGACCCCTTCAGACATACCCTGCAGATATTGCTGTAGTGAGAGCAATGGTGACTATAGGGAAGGACAGTTGCCACTAGATGTTGAGACTGTAGGCAAGCCCATATTATGCCTTGATCCATATGATTAGCTGAAGAGGCCAGGAACAACTGTACAGGCTTGCTGCCAGACAGACCTATGAATATATTCTGCAGCAAAGGCACAACTCACACTTGTACAAACTCAGTCTCTGCCCTCTCCTCAGCTGTAGCTTTGCTCTCTTTCCTAAGAGGGAAGCAGTGTCAGCTCCTATATGAATCAGAGCAGCAGAGCAAAGTGGGGCCAAATGGGGGGGTAGGTGGGATGCCTATTGAATTATGCATGGTGCCAGAAAGCTTTTATCTATGTGGACAAAGGCCCAAAGCCAGCCAGATGGGCTTTCTGCTTTACCCGTACTTTCCTCGCGCTTGTATTTTATCTTTACTCCCAGCTTGTAATTCAGCCCAAATATCAGAGAAGGCTGGGAGATTAATTTTCTTGGTTTGCAAGGCAAAGACGAAGAGATGTGTATTGTATGTGTGAACTGCACTCACATTAGACGTCCAGCTGTTTAATTGACAGAAGGAACCTACAAAGAGTTGGGGAAGAATTAAAAAAAAAATCTACAGTGTCAATGGGAAAAATCAAAGACAATTTCATGGTTCGGAGGTACCTATCATTCCGTGTATGTGAATTAATGCATGAGAATAAATGAATGCATTTGGCAGAAATGAACTGTGTGTTTTTCAATACACCTATATATGATACACGCGCACTTTCCATTATAACCGCATGCTGCTAATTAATCACTCACCTAGTGCTTTGCCAGTCATATGTATTAGGTGCTTACTATATGCAGAGGCTAATTTTATGTTAGTTATTGTCAACTTTGTAGTGGCCTTGTGCCTTTGGCAGCAGTATATCTATAGGCATTAGCAGGATCTCTCTATGCTATCTCAGATTGAGTCCAGTAGTTGAAACCATTAACACAAATTATATAATTCATTTCAATTGCACATGATGTCACTTGCCACCTTTTGCCCTCCTTTCCTCCACCACCAAATGCTCAAATTGTCATTCCGTGACTTTTATGTTAATCCAGTTTGAAGGTATCCTGCCTTCGAAAGGACTCCTGTCCTAAAGTAAACCATAAGAGTTTCTTCCTTTTTTTAGAAAAAAAAAATCTGCACGGTTTCATCCATAACTACTAAGATTAGTGAGTTAATAAAAGATTGAGTGTATTAGGTTAAGTACTGCAGTCCAACAAATCAGCCTTACCAGCCTGGCATCCTTTGATAAGGTGAACTACAGCCCTTAAATATCAGAGCTAACATACTCAGTCTTTAATTTAGGATTCCTTTATTGTTCTTCCTGAGATGTGTCCTTTCTCTTACTGGAGGAAGAACATCATTATCCTCATCATAATCACAATCATAATAAACATTCCTTTCTACATCTTATTCTTTGTGCATGCCGTATACATAGACACACACACACAGTCTATCCTTGTTCATTAACAGTGATTTTGCTATGTATCAGCCTCGTACCTTTCCCAGCTGAGCCCAATCTGTTTCAGCAACATCCCCAACATCAAAGGATCTAAGTCATAATTAGTAATTTATGCAGCTTCTAATCAATGTTGAATGTGAATTTTTTAATCCTTCTGGCTTTGTGTCAGGAACAGTCTTCTTCTGAGCTGGTTTTTCATCAGGAATAAAAAAAACCCCGCCTTGGTGACAGGACAGCCTACGTGGCTGCAGGCATCATGGGTCTTCTGGGGAAAAACTAACAAAGTCAAGCATGTGCCAACTGCAGGCTGGCACACACAAAGACACACACATGGCATTTAGTTGGGAATCTCAAATCATGATACGCCAGTTGAAGAGAGCAGGTATCAGGAAAATCCACGTATATATGTGAACTGGTTATTCCATTCCCCAGTGATTTCAACAGAAAGAAGCCTTCCATGATAGCTAGTGTGAGAAGTCTGAAGTGACTGCATTATGGTGGCACAGTGATGAGAATGCAGTATTGCAGGCTAACTCTGCTCACAGCCTGGAGTTCGATCCTGATGGGACTCAAGGTTGATTCAGCCTTCCATTCTTCCGCGGTTGGTAAAATAAGAACCCAGATTGTTGGGGGCAATATGCGGACATTGTAAATTGCCCAGAGAGGGCTGTAAAGTACTATAGATAGAATAGATAGATAGAATTCTTTATTGGCCAAGTGTGATTAGACACTCAAGGAATTTGTCTTTGGTGCATATGCTTTCAGTGTACATAAAAAGAAAAGATACATTTGTTAAGAATCATAAGGTACAACACTTAATGATAGTCATAGGGTACAAATAAGCAATCAAATCATACTAGGAAACAATCAATATAAATCGTAAGGATACAGCAACAAGTTACAGTCATACAGTCATAAGTGGGAGGAGATGGGTGATAGGAATGATGAGAAGATTAATAGTAATAGTAATGCAGACTTAGTGAATAGTTTGACAGTTGGGGTAATACATAAATCTAAGTGCTATTGCTATTATAAAGTAGACATAGATCTCTACTCCTTGAATCCAAAGGACTTATTGCTTCCAAGAATTGGCCAAAGTGATGTTTTGTAACCAAAGCGAAAATGACACTTTCCTCCCCAGAATGCCATGTTTATCTCTTCTCTCTCCACATTTCTCCTATTGTGCAATAAAACACCATGGATAAGATACCTTACATCATGTGCTCTTCATGAACCAAAAATCATTTTTCTAATTCGAAACAATAATGAATAACAACGAAATAGCATTCCTGGCATCTTTGCAGTGTGCACGCGCACACATGTGCTTCATGGCCTTACTTACAGTACTTCAAAGGGCTAATTGGAAGGCATAGCTATGAAAGGTATAGGAAAATAGGTAAGCCAGCCACAAATTCTCTTTAGAAGAGGCCAGCTAGCACATAATTGTAAACCAAGGTTGGCTAAGTAGAATTGGATATTCTGGATAAGAGCCCCCTGGGAATTCCCAAGGCTGTAGGCTAGTTGACAACAACAACAAAATCCCCCCAAAAGGCAGCTTTCATTATTGCCAAGCAAATTACTCAAGGATGTTTATGAAGTCACCAGCAGTTGAATTCAAAGGAAAGTTAAACTCTGAGTCTTGTTCCTGGAGAACACAGCAGGTACGAGCTCTTGTTTCTGTGACAAAACAGTGCTGTCATAACATTGACCACCTACACTGCCAATCCTTATCCCACCTCTCCTGTGGTTGCTGTAATTCCCATGCTGAATAATGGTGATCTGGCAGGATCCAATCTGGGTAGGTCACCAAGACTAGAGGTTTAGTCTTCTGAGCTTTCGGACTCATGCTAGAGCCCATCCATCTTCAGGGAACTTCTCTCTACCAGAATGGTGATCTGGATGGTGTATGTGCCAGTTGTTACATACAATTGATTGTATGTAACAATTAATTGGCTTTCTTCTCTGGCTTCTTGCTGTCTGCCTTTAACATCCCACCATTCAGCAGAAAAATATCCACCATGGAGTGGCTCTGACCTCATTCCACAACTCTGAGATTCTGGGTTTCTCTAGGCTGGATGGTCTGTGTGGCCTCACATTTCCTTTTTGGGCATCTCACCAGTTTGCTTTATACAGAATTGTGCAAATTCTCCCCCTTTTCTGTACCATGTAAAATGGTGAAAGTTTCTTCTCTTTTCCTCATCTGGTTCAAAGCTGGAAGAATTATTCTGAGGGGTGGAGAGAGATGATGAGTATAAAAGGAGTTCAGGAAACATAACCCTGATAGAGATTTCAAACACTGGAAGGGAAATGGATGCGGGGGAGATGGCTAGTGGCAAAAAGGCATGATTTCTCCATGTTTCTCAAAATGATCAACATGCAACAAATACCCAGCCCTTGTTCTACAGCAGTGGAGGAAAAAGAATTACAGATTTTTACCCACTGGTAGAATAGTGGTTGGGCATTTTCAGATTCCAAATAGGAGAAAGATGGTTTTTATTACCCATGGTGGTGGCATAACGTGGTTTAATCCCTGGGCTGGGGACAAGAAGAAATCAATATCATGCAGTTGAGGAGGAAGCTTGGTGCTGCTGGGTTATGATAGTACTGCTGTCAGCTGCAAATGTGGAGAGGGCCTTTGGTGTTCCTCATGGCAGGCGGCAAGGAAAGACAAGAAGATGAGAGGTCAGAGATGGCTATTATGTGGCAATTAGCAGCTTCAAGCAGAAAGAGGATAGTGCAGAGATGAGTTCAGAGGGATCATGGCCCAAAGTCAGTATGGGAGAGGGAGAGAAAAGAATCCCCACACAATTACACATTTTGCAGTTCTGTGAATGGCAAGACTTCCAGAGGTAGCATTAGGCCTATTTTAGATAAAGGACCAGTAAAAATTCCTTGTTGGCAATATTTAAATTTATTAACAAATATATAAAAGCAAACCTGAATGGTTTAATCTCTCACACATATACACAGAATCATAGTAATGATCTTATACTACCAATGTTAGATTGTTTGTATTTTTTTAAAGACTCAGGATACCTACAGATAAAGGCAGGTTTACAATTTTCCCCTCTTCACCTTCACTCTTTCACACAGCAACACTCCTGTACAGACCTACTAACTCAAAGCCTAGCTAGAATATTTGTGGTGGCTGAGAAATATAAAAGATTGAAAAAAAAAAGTTTTTCCAATATTACTCTTAAAATTTTAAAATTAATGAAGGCGTGCAGCTTTAACCTTATCTTGATTTAATTTTTCCCCTTGCAGTGCCCTCCCTTTTCTTGCTTTTCAACATCTGTAATTTATTGTTTTCTTCCCACATGGTCATGGATGACAAAAGGTAACTAAGAGGACTGTAGTTTTCTTTCTCTTAAGTGGATCCATGGTCATTGTGTAATATCCGGTTGTCTCCTACACATTTATACATATAATTAGTCCCGTATTAATCCTGTGGATTGCCATACATTTCATTCCTTTTCAGCCTCAGCTTAATGAAGGCTTATTCTTTGAGTATTCCCTTTTCCCTAATAATATAATGAACCTTCCTCAAAAGGAGAATCAAATGCCCCACATTAGAGCTTCCAAAAGAACAGCCTAGATTTGCCAACATATACTTTTTGTTTTCCTGAGCTCATTTTCTGGCTCTTTTTTTAAAAGACTGTTTCCCTTTTTTCCCTCATTCCACCACACAGAGAGACAGAATTCACACATAACACTAAGTCTTGGCCAGGGGTGGGTTCTACTTACCTTTACTATCGGTTTGCAACGGGGCCGCGCACTCACTCGTGCTTCACTCGCACACACTCTTCTGCTCATGCGCAGAAGCATTTTGATGATCTCGGGGTCGGTGGGCGGAGCCTCCTGCCGGTTTTACTACTGGTCCTATAGAACCGGTACGAACCGAGGGCAACCCACCACTGTTCTTGGCTCATATTATAATAAACAATTAAATCTTCTTCAAGTCAAATGTAATTCCCAATGACTGTAAGCAACAATTGTTTGGTAGGTGCCAACCACTGCAAGCTTATTGGTGTTCTTGGGTTCCATGGTGTAGATATTTGAGATAGGTCACAGATTAAGATACAACATCACAAAGAGCTGTCACTGAAATTTCTGGTTACCACTCTAACTTGTTTACCCATGATTTCCTAAATAATGGAAATAATGATACTTTGACTACAAAGGAATTTTGAAGCCATGATTTGGCTGCCTTAAAGCATGTTGCTCGTAACCAGTGGTGAAATCCTCCATGGGTTGCCACTGGTTCGCTGCCTGCGCATCTGCATACTCTATGCATGTACATGCACAGTGCATACCAAACGCACGCTTCGCATGGAAAAAGGAGCCTTTGAAGGTAAGTAGAACAGTGAGGGGGGAGGAACAGCTGTGCCACTCGATTTAGATTTGCTAAAAAGCAAGATTTTCTGCTTTATAAATTACATGGCACAGCTGATCATTGGAAATACTGGTTTGGATGAACCAATAGCTTTTATTACTAGTGGTTCGTCCGAACCGGTGTGAACTGGTAGCATTTCACTCCTGCTCATAACTATATTTTTTTCTTAAATACGTTTTTAAGAATACATTACATAATGTCTGAAAAACATCCCCACAAACACACACAGGGATAAATTTCTTTTTTAATACCATTATTTATGGAAATCATAGTTGAGTGTACTTTCTTGATAAAGAATTTCATTGAGTGTAAATGTGCCCTGAGTAGTTATCCTTTGGGGATAAGATCTTGTGTGTGTACCTGTGAATGTGTTTGTGTACATGAATTCATTGCAGAGCCCTGCTGCATCCCTATAACTTTCCCCAATATATAATTTTTATCTTTACTAAGCTTTAACTTTACACCACCTCCTCCTCCTCCTCCCAGGAAGTTCAGACTCACCAAGCCTAAATAATAGCAGCTGAATCTAAACAACCTCTCTGCACAGGTATATAAATCAGCACAGCAAGACCAGTAGGAACCAAGCCGCAGGATACTTCTGATAAGCCCAATTGCTAAAACTTCCCACAGACCAGAAAGAGCCTTTGATCTCTCTGAAGTTACTTCATCCTTTACACAGGCTATTTGTCAGGAGGCAAAGAAAAGATAATAAAATGGATGCAAACAGACGACAGTGCAGCAGGCTGAGTTTCTTTCCCAAGCCTGCGTTTGCCATAAGGAACTCTCTGCAGTTTATCCATGCTCACGCCAAGTTAGGATGCACAATCTGATTATACGCAGCCTGCCATTTGAATATGCAGGGTCATCCAGCTGTTGATGAAGACTGAAATTTCTCTAAATATGCAAATCAGCTCCCCTAGTAGACCTGATAGGTTTATAGATCAGTGGGACCGGAAGCCATGGGTTAGGTTTGTTGTTGGTTTTTATCTCCATTAGAAATGCTTCAGTGCTGTCGGTGGAAGCTGCATTCCATGTGGCACATAATTTAGTTTTTCCCTTCATTAGAATCAGTGGGTCATTGTTTCCAATTAATGTGATGTTTGTAAACCAATATACTGTATCCGGGAGGAAGATGACTTAAGAGCATTCCTCTAAAGAAAGAGTGGCTTGAAAAAGAAAATTATCAACCTCCCACAGCATATGCTCAGTGATTTTAAAGCCATTTTTTTATTATTCCCCAGTTATTAATAAGCAAATGTTTTTAAGGAGAATAAGGTCCTTTAAAGAAAACTCATAATACACAATTCTGGTCACTTGCCTATCAATTTCTGTTCTGGATGCAGTCAAATTCCACTTCTTCCCTTTCTTCCAGTCTATTGTTAAATAGACACTTATTTATGGGAGGGGGTGATTGGAGTAGGCTCATATAGATTATCTAAAAATACATGATTAATGGAGTGAAAATCCAGAGAAGTCCTGGAGAATCAACAGAGTTCCTATTTTTCTTTCAGTGCAGACAATTAATCAGGGTGAAGATCAAACAGTCATCATCTTGAATTCTGGCTGCAAGACAGAATGAAATGGATCTAGATAATCCATTTCACAGAGAAATGCCTGAGGGAATTGATGTATTACCGACTGCTCAACCCACCTTGGCTAAAACAAAAATGATACGTTTATAACTGGCCTCTACTCCTAAATAAAGTGCATGGGAAGGTAGAGTATATTTAGCAAAATATTTGCGCTTGTTTTGAAAGAGGAAGGTGGCATTTTTCCATTCTGCCATAGCTGTCTGCTAATAATAACCAAAATAATTTTGTTACTATTAAATCATCATTATTCCGAAGTGGAATGAACCCAATTTAACATCGTGAATGAAATTTAAAGGCTCAAAACATGCTTATAAAAACTCTTGATAGTCATAAATCATTTGCGTGTTAAAACAAAAACACAGAAATGTTTTTTTGATAGCTTTCAAGGTCATCAGCTGTTCACAACTGAAACGTCAAAAAAACCCCCCCAGCTTTGTAAGGGAGTCCGTAGATATCTTTATTATGGGCAGATTATCAATTATTCTATCCACAATCCTCAAAATACTCTGCAAAATTATCACAATTCAGCTGGTTTGGACCGGTTCACCAGAACTCGTAGCGGAAATTGCAGGTGGACCGGGCCCAGCCTGGCCTGGCTCAGCACTATGCTGGCCTATTTAGGCACATTTTGAAGTAGCAAGCATGTATGCAAGCCATGCGGGTGAACACGGCGATGTGTGGAAGGCTGAGCACACGCTCACATTTGCATACTGGTAGGGAAACTAAGTGAATACCACCTCTGTTGTGACCTAGGCTTACTGAGTTATTACAATACACAATTAGTCCCAAACAAACCTATTTTATTGTAACAACTGTGAATTACGTTCATTCCCAGCTGAGTCCCAATTAGTTGCAAAACAAATCCTTCAGAAGTCCTTCAGAATAATCACCAACCTTTATCTTCTTTGACACCCTGCCGAAGGCCTTGCTTGGCAAAGCCCCACAGAGTTCAGAAACAAACAAGAGATACTGACTGGAAACAGAGTTAGCAATGTTGCTTTCCTGCAAAAAGGCGCAAGTGCCTTTGTTTCTCTTTTAAGCCTTGTGGGAGGGGCCAATCATCTCTTGGCCTTATTCCCAAGTTGTCCCTTTTGCTTTAGCTGCTCTTGCCTTCTGGCAGCTCCTCCTGTTCCTCTGCCTCTCTGCTGTCCGACTCTGAGGGCTCCGGAGTCCGCACATCACTCCCAGAGGGCCCTGGCCCCATCTCTGCCTCCGACGCAGAGCCCTCATCCGGGCCTTCCCCAGACTCCAGGACTGGCCCGTGTTCCTCCCCAGCCTTCTCACTGTCTGACTCCTCTGCCAGCTCCGCAGGCTGCTGGCAGACCACAGCGACCCCTGACAGTAAGCTACCAAGGGTCATAACAATCTTCAATGGATAGGGATTGGAGAGAAGACTTTTTTCTTTTCTTTTCTTTTCTTTTTTTTACCATTGGTTGGGAAATTCACTAAAGAAAAAGGACCGTGCAAAAGGGGAAACTATCCTCCCTGCCACCATTGCCCTTGATCAGGTTTTCAAATGGGCTCTGGTTCATCTAATGTTCAATTCCATTAATCATGAATTTTTCTCTGTTTGGTCTAGCTTTGCTGCATATGATTATTATCTGGAATAGTTGGCAGGGCAATTCAGGACAAAAGAATGGAATTATCTCTTTCCTTTCTTCCTTTTCATTTGACTAATTTGCTGCTATTGGAATTGTGTTTGAGCTCGGGAATGATTGAGAGCCCCAATGTGGGTATATTGGTTGCAGCTCTGCACTCCAGAAGGCTGCTGTGAAGATAAGAGATAAACACTCCTTTTATCACCTAGAAATGGTAAATTAGGCACGTGGAAAGCTCCAGTCTGCAGCCATAACCCAGCCCCACATTAGTTTCTGATGTAGCCTACAGGCTTCTTAGAGAGACAGAATCTCTTCTCCTAAGTATCCGACCTCAGCTCTTTTTCTCAGGTCCCAATCACCATCCCTTAGCCCATATCCAAGAAAACACTCTCGTCAACAGCTAATCAGAGATTAAAATGTATTCTTGCTCGGCAAGGCTTAATCCTCATTGTTGTAAATTAATCCTGTTTTATAGTGTCACTGCTGCATGGGAGCATGGGGAGGATACATTAGAGATGGAAGGTCTAAGCTTTCATTTTTCTAAAACCGTACCCTCTCCTTGAAAATGTCCCCTCTGCATTACAATCCGGCTTTAAACTAACCTCCATTTTGTCCAGCTAAAGCTGTAATAAAACTTCTTCGTCATGCCAAGAAGAGGTGTGTGTGTTTTTTTTAAATGGGGGTCACTGCAAAGGAGAGGAATAAGTGACTGTCTTTTGAAACTGCTTTACACAGAAGCCGATTCTTGATCTACCTAACTCAGTATTGACTCTATTCTAGGAGACAGTGATAATACACAACCTCAGTTTTGCTCCCTGACCTCTCTGAGGGTGCTGGGAATTGTAGTTTTATCGATATCTGTTGCTTTACAGGCTCCCCCTTATTTTTCTATTAGGGAAACCTAGGACATTCTCCACATGCAGCATGTGCTCTTTTATTATCCATGGACAAACCTTAGCTGAGCCATATGATGCTTGTTGCTTATTACAACAACTGATAATCTGCCCCTTATTTATATTATTGCAACCTAGCTGACTGAACTTCAGCATCCTTGTGAACTTACCAGTGAGTATAAGAAACCCAGGATCACAAAATGATAGTAGTTGTTGCTTCTGATTTATTTCTGGCTCCCATTAAAATTACCGTACCACGCATTTTGGTATCTGGAGGTGGGAGGGTGTCAGAAAGGCATCTGGGAATAACTAATTAGCAAATATCATGGATGATTTAAATTGGGGCCAGTGACAGCCAATCACACGTGATGGAGGTAGTGGGGGCAATGGGTGGGAAGAACATTCCACTTGACAGATAATATTTAATGCTATAAAGGAAAATACAAACCTCAGCCACCGGGTGGTGATTCATAAACACATACACAGAGTAACATTTAAAAATAAGTTGGACGCAATAGCAGCGCATCTGTTCTCCAGTTGGCAAAAGCATGTGATGCAAGGCAGATCATGTTGCTGTCTGCTGCAATCTGTGCTGCACAGGGGACATCACTGATTTAACTCTCCTAAGTAAGAACTGGGTTGGGGCTAAGTAATACACAAACGATTCAAATAAACGAACAAACGTTTGGGATCTGTTGCTAGAAAACAAGCGTGTCAGAAGGCTGCAGGTGCTATCACGTTTCATGATCCCTCTGCACTTCTCATTTAATGCTCCCTGTCTTTAGCATTAAGCAATCATTTATTTAGACCAATTCTAATCACTTACCCACTCTAGCATTTTGCTAGTCTGTGGGGGAGTGTGGAAAGAATTAAAAGGCAATTCTTTAGATTCCCTACTGTTGATGTGAGACTGTGCAATCCTGTATACCCATAGATATCCTTGCACATATCAATATCCCTTTCCTAATCCCCACCATTGTTGATGGAAGGGAGGGAGAGATTTCAAAATAATAATAACAGAATAATAGGGTTGGAAGGGAACTTGGAGGTCTTCCAGTCCAACCCCTTGTCAAACAGAACACCCTATACCTGTGACGGTGAACCTATGGTATGTGTGCCAGAAGTGGCACGCAAAGCCATTTCTCTGAGCACGTGAACTATCCCCTGTTTCTCTTCCGGGTTCTGGCGCGCCAGCCAGCTAATCTTCACACACCTAGGAGTGCTGGAAACTGGAAGAGCGGCTGTCCGATACACATGTGTGCGCTGGGCGGCTGCTCTTCCGGTTTCTGGGGCACGCATGCACACTGACCACCTGATCTTTAAGCACATATGTGCATCAGAAACCGGAAGAAACCAGTTTCTGGTGCGCATGTGCACTTGAAGATCAGGTGGCCGGTGTGCATGCATGTGCTGAAAATGAGAAGAGCAGCCACCCGGTGTGCACATGTGCACTGAGTGGCCGCTCTTCCGGTTTCCGGCGCTGCCACACAGTTGAAGACCAGCTGGCCGGCATGCCAGAACCTGGAAGAGCAACGAGTGATGGCTCACATGCCTGGAGAGATGGCTCTGTGTACCATTTCCGGCACATGTGCCATAGGTTCGCCATCACAACAGAGGTGAGTTTCAGCAGGTTCTGGCCAGTTCTGGAGAACCGGTAGCAGAAAGTTTGAGTAGTTCGGAGAACGGGTAATAAAAATTCTGACTGGCCCCTCCCCCATCTATTCTCTGCCTCCCAAATCCTAGCTGATCAGGAGGAAATGGGGATTTTGCAGTAACCTTCCCCTGTATTGAGGTGGGAATGGAGATTTTACAGTATCCTTCCCCTGCCACGCCCACCAAGTCACGCCCACAGAACTGGTAATAAAAAAGTTTGAAACCCACCACTGCATCACGGGTATAGGGTCTTCTGTTTGACCGGGGGTTGGACTAGAATACCTCCAAGATCCCTTCTATTATTCTGTTATTATTATTTTGAAATCTCTCCCTCCGTTCTAACAACAATGGTGGGGATCCAGGGATTGGGAAAGAGATACTGATATGTGCCTTTTACATCTCTACCCAACCCAGTAACTCACGATTTAGTATTGTGCCAGGACCTATAATTTTAAAAAAATATTATTTCAAAATATCCAGCAGGGGAAAAGACAGGGAAGCAGGCATGATTTATTTTTTAAAAATGTTCTGCTACAGCCAACCACCAGAGTCACAGGATAGCCAGCTATTACAAGAAGTATATCTCCATCCATACCTGATATTTTACATTTCCATTCTTATCAATAGGGACTGAAATGACCAATAGGGAACAGCTGTTTGCTTTTCTCAGTGTTGGGGTTGGGGATCCATACAGAACTTGCTTGCAAACCGTTCAGATTAAAAACAGTAATCCAAATCCAGGGTTTAAGGACCAAATATGCATCACAATTCACCACTCCTCCTTATCCCTCATTGGACATACACTGGCAGCATCTCCATGTCTAGGCATTTGCAAGCCATCTGTCTGAAAGGGCTTGCATGCAACTGAAGGCATGTGACAAATACTCTTGTATCACTCGTCCATATTTGGCTCATTTAGCATTCTTCATGGGTATCAGATGCAGGCCTGCCAACTTGCTCAGTTTGACAGAGAGACATTTAATGTTAAGGCTAATATCCTTCCTCTCCGCTTTCACTGATGTTTCCTAAGCAATGTTATTGTCAATTAACCTAAATTGCCCCCAGGTTTGAGCTCGATTTGCTAGATCAAGGCCAAAATAATAATTAAAACAACAATAACACAGTCTGGACACCAAGGCATAAAGCACTCCAGTTCATTCATATTTAGTCATGCTTTAAAATTAAATTTTGGGGACAGGAGACTTGGCTCAGGGGAAAAGAAAATGCGCACTTAGAAAGTCTCTGCTTCATTCCCCAGTTGAAAAGATTCAGTTGTAGGCAATGGGAAGGGATCTTTTATTTGATATCGTGGAGAAAAACTGCCAGAATAACACTATATATTTTACAGAACCCCAAATCTTCAGCTTTAACAGGTTTTTATGAGCTAATATGGTTGAATATCACACTCCAGCAACCCCATTCAGGTCAAATGCACATTCAGCCATAAAGATAATCGGGTACATTAATACGATTCTCTCTCTTCTTAATCAACTTTGCAGGGTTGGGATGAAGATAAAATTGAGAGGGGAACACATTACATACCCAATATAGCGTTTCTGAATGAAAAGTACAATATAAACACAGTTCCTCTGCCTTTCTAGGAAATAGCAAGAAAACAACTTTACTTGGAAGTTATAGTAGCATTCTCCAGCTTGGAAGCATCCTGATATGTTGGATCAAATCTCATAATTCCCATCTAATATGAGCCAGATACTGGATGGAGTCAAGTTGGAGAAGGTGAGGTTACATGTAGAAAAATCTTTTGCTCTCCTATGGAGCTCAGCAACTTATCTACCTGTTCTCTCAATGTCTATAGAGATTCTCAGTCATCCAGATCATAGTTGTTCCAAAGATGCCTTTTTTTCCCCAAGAGGCAACTGGACTTTCTGGGTTTTCTTTGAAGACATCTTCTGAAGCTTCTTGGGTGAGGAGCAAAATGTCTTCAAAGAAAAACCAGAAAGTCCAGTTGCCTCTTGGGAAAAAAAGCCCTTTTGGAGCCACCTGTTCCCTCCCATCTCCTCTTTTAACTCATTATTAAATACTTATTGATCAAATGCTGGCAAATTAGAAAATGTTAGCCTTGGGGCGTTGGTCTTAGAAAGCAAAGAAAAGCTTTGCTTAGAAAGAAAAAAAGAAGAAGAAGCTATAGAGCACTGCACACCAGAGCAACTAGACACAAGAACAGTTTTTTCCCGAACGCCATCACTCCGCTAAACAAATAATTCCCTCAACACTGTGAAACTATTTACAGAGTTTGCACTACTATTCATCTTCTCATTATTCCCACCACCCATCTCCTTCCACTTGTGACTGTATGACTGTAATTTTGTTGCTTGTGTCCTTACGATTTATATTGATATTGTTTCCGGATTGCTTATTCGTACCCTATGACTATCATTAAGTGTTGTACCTTATGATTCTTGATGAATGTATCTTTTCTTTTATGTACACTGAGAGCATATGCACCAAATACAAATTCCTTGTGTGTCCAATCACATTTGGCCAATAAAAAATTCTATTCTATTCTATTCAAAGCAAAAAGGGCAGCAGCTAGAGGAGTGGAGGATACAGCCAAATCTTCGGTTCCATTTCCAAACACGGAGAGATCCACACACATATAAGCCTCCTTTGGGCTGATAATTATCCTCCAGAGAAACCCAGCACTTTCTACCCCGATGGCAACTTTTAACACAAGGCCAGCACTTCCCTTCTAATATGGTATTTACTGGAGATGGGCTGTTGCCATGGCAATTGCTCTCCTGGGTCTGAACTGCCCAGGAGGCTGACCTTCCCATTTAAGCAGAATTCAGAGGTCTCGTTCAGCAACTCTTGAAGAATTAGCTGCCCAGTGAGGGAAAGTGGATTTTGGAAAGGGGAAGTGAGAAGAAGTAGGTTTTCTCAGCTCTCTGGGATAAAGAACCTGGCCTCGGCTTTGCCCGCCCATGTGGTTTGATCGTTTTGGGATTTTTTTTAGAGGTTTTCTTGGAGTACAGAGGTGCGATTGAGCATTTAACATTTCAGTCTCTTGCTGTTCAGCTTGCTGGAACTAAACAGGCCTGCAGGGCCCCCAGGAGGGACTGCAAATCTAATATTCCTCAGGCAGCGTTAATACCAATGGCAGCCAATGCATGGCTCTAATCTTTTCCCATTTTGCTTGTCTGCTACAGGATCTGACCTCCCTTTCAAGCTTTGAAGGCTGAGCCAAGCGGAGGCGGCAGGTTTGGCTAGAGATGAAGCCCCAGGAACAGCTGCCTCCACGCTGATGAGAGTCAGGCCTCTTCCCTCTCTAGCCTCGTCCTTGTAACCCAGCCCCCCCAGGCCCCCCACCCCCGATCCAATCCAATAACTTGCAGGTCTGCCACCAGCCTCCCATTTCACTTCGGTGCCAGCCGGTGGGCAGATTTAGATGTTCTGTTTCTTTAAACGGCTTTATACAGAAATGGCTATGTGGCAACCAATCAGCTATATCAAGCACACAAAATGATTTTCTCTGGCCCAGAAAAGACTGGACTGGGGAGGGTGGGACTTTGATCCAGGTTTGACCCAGAATTATCGCAGTCACCACCTTTAAAGCGCTCCATGGCTTAGGGCCCGGATATTTACAGGACCCCCTTCTGCTATCAGTAGCCTCCCACCGACCAACACGCTTCCACAGAGAGGGGCTCCTCAGGGTGCCGTCAGCAAAACAATGCAGGCTGGCAACCCCCAGGGGGAGGGCCTTCTCTGTGGGGGCACCCACCCTCTGGAATGAACTACCCCCTGGGATACGCACGATTCCCGATCTCCGTACCTTTCGCTGGGCTCTTAAGATCCTGTTATTTCAGCAGGCTGGTCTGGCTGAATAAAAAAAAATTGGACGGGGCATTTTAAAGTATGGGTTTTAATGGAGAGAGCCAAATTTGTTTATTTCAGTTTTAAATGGGTTTTAAATATTGTATGGTGCATTGTTTTATCATGGCTGTACACCGCCCTGAGTCCTTCGGGAGAAGGGTGGTATATAAATCTAATAAACATAAATAAACATAAACTTGCTCTTCCTCTGGTAGCAGCTCTTTTCCCAAGTATGTGGGTGCTTGGTTTATACACAGAAACACATACAGGGAAACCAGCCTAGGTGCTAAAAGAGGAGATAGACCTATTGGGTCCTGATAGTACACAACAGGTTAGTTAGTACCCACTGGGTATTGATGCTGCATATGGATCCCCTGTTGCAGAATAAGGAATTATTATGGTTGGTCACCCAGTCAGCCAGATGTTTAGATTGGATTTGCCATTATCATCAACCTATTGAGTCCTTCCTTCCTAAGGGCTCGGGCTAGGTAGATGTTGTTCTTTGATGGTGTTAAGTATTGTTGCAGGATGCAAGCTGTTCTCAGTAAAGCTGCCTTTTGCAATTGACTGATGGTGATTTATCGACTCCTATGGTGTTCAAGTGTTTTATCTGTTATTATTGGTAACATCTTTGTTTTCTTTTGCCACAGTCATTCTACTTCTATTTACAGGTCTTTATATTATTACGTGTTATTATTATGGAGCTTCCCAACTCCCATCAATTCTGGATGTTTACAAATTGTTAAGAAACATTCTAAAACAAGGGAACAATGAAAAGCTGAATTGAGAATGAATTGGGATTGAGCTAGTCTCTACCTTTCAGGATATGTTCTAGTCCCTTTTCCTGATTGAACCCTCCAGAGTAACCTTCATATGCATTAATACTTAAGATGTTGGAAAACAATACAGGTAGTCCTCAATTTACGACCAGAATTGAGCCCAAAATTTATGTTGCTAAGTGAAAAATTTGTTGTGAGTTTTGCCTCATTTTATGACTTTTCTTGCCACAGTTGTTAAGTGAATCACTGCGGTTGTTAAATTACTAACACAGTTGTTAAGTGAATCTGGCTTCCCCGTTGACTTTGCTGGTCAGAAGGTCACAAAAAGTGGTCACATGATCCCAGGACACTGCAATGCTCATAAATATGAAACAGTTACCAAGCATCTGATTTTTTTTTTCAGAAAGTTTTTTTATTTTTTTTCCAAACATACAAAATACATCTTTTCGGAACAGAGCTTTGATCCGGTCATCTATTTGTTCAATTTTTAGTCATTTTTAACAAAATTTTATCTATTCTATTTTGCCATAACACTTGTTTCTTAATCTTAAATCACATATTCAACTAATACCATTTTTTAAAAAATTAACACGTATTTACTTACTCTAAACAATTACCCTTCTATTAACCCACCTTAAATTTTAATTCAATTAATAACTCATAATACATTTCAGTGCAGTTCAAACATATTTATATTTCATGATACTCCTTAAATCCTTATTCCATTATTACTTTATCAAATTTAAATCTTATCTTTAATCCTAAAAATATAGCAATTTAACATTTAAACGTAGTTCTTAATTCAAATAATGCTATTCAATGCAATTTCCCAATTATCCCAAATTCTATTAAACCATAACATTTATATAACACCAATTAAATAATTTTTGTTTATAAATTATAATCATATATTGTTTCAATTTTCAATGTTCAAATTGTTACGATTGTTATACCTATTTACGCAATATCCCAATTATTGTAACTGTCAATTTTCTAATTTAACCTTTTCTTTTATCCTTCCACTGTTAATCCCAATGTATTCATCTTTATTCCACTGTTAATCCCGGTATAATCCTCTTTATTTTTCTCACTGCTAATCCCAGTATAATCATCTTTATTCCACTGTTAATCCTAGTGTAATCATCTTTATTTTTCTCACTGTTAATCCTAGTGTAATCATCTTTATTTTTCTCACTGCTAATCCCAGTGAAATCATCTTTGTTCCACTGTTAATCCCAGTGTAATCATCTTTATTTTTCTCACTGTTAATCCCAGTGTAATCATCTTTGTTCCACTGTTAATCCCAGTGTAATCATCTTTATTTCACTGTTAATCTCAGTGTAATTATCTTTATTTTCCTCACTGTTAATCCCAGCATAATCATCTTTAATTTTTGTAAATATATTATTAAAAGTATTCAAATTATAACAATTGTTTTAGGTATTTAAACAATATCCCAATTATTATAACCAACAATTTTCTCAAATAATACCTTCTAACATCTTCATAAAAAAATTATATCCATTGCTATATTTTCTTTTATTATAGTCTAATTTACCTATATTTTAGCTCCAATCCCTATTTCATTTCTAAATGTCTAAATGAACATATTTCTTCTCATATTTATTAATCTCAGTATAATCATTTTATAAATTCAACTCCTGGACTTTTTAATTTCCTTAATATTTTCCAAGCTTTTATTCTCTTATCATTTACTGTTAATCCTCATGTAATCCTCATTGTATTATTGTTAATCTCAATATAACCATAACAATAATTATATTGAGATTAACAATAACAATTATGTTATTGTTAATCTCAATATAATCTCTAGAGACCTCCTTTATTATTATTACTATTCACATGTTCAATTATTTATTCATATTTAATCACAATGTCTTTATCTTCTTTATTTTCCACTTTTATGTCTTATTTCTCCATCTTCATTTTCTTGTCCACTCATATATACTCCATTTCAATTTTTATACCCTCAACTTTTTATCCTTTATGCAACATTATAGTTATTTCTCTTATTTCCATTCTCCAAGTCAAATAATTATTCCAATTTATACAAGTTCTGTTGTATTCCCTTCTGTTTCTTTTTTTTTTAATTGCTCCAAAAGTCAAACCTCTTGTAGACAAGAAAATCCTCCTCCACAAATTCTTACGGTTGTTATCTGTACAGTTCACAATTTTCCAAAACAAAGAATCAAGCTACAATGTTCCTTTTTATTACAGATGAAGTCCCTCTGCAATCCACAATTTCCAATTGCTTAACAAGTATCCCTTTTGTTGCAATTACATCACAATCTTAGCTTCTCTTTTTCTTTTTCTTTTTCAATTTAAAAATATCAGATCATATTTAAAGTCCAGTCCAAATTAAAACAGCTCTTCTCACTTCTTTTTTTCTTTTTCCCCCTTTTATTTATGCATCACTTTTTTTCCTCTTTTTAAAGTTTATTATCCATTCTTTTTGTTTTTCTTGCAATTTAAAAAGAAAGCAGAAAAAAGGATCTCTTTATTTCTTTCCAATCCTTTGACTATATCTAATTGTTTAAAATTTCCAAATAGTTTGTTCAAAAATCAATTTTCCATTGGGTTTTTATCTCTTCAAAGTTACATTTCAAAATCTTCTTTGCCCCCATGCTCCTTAGTCGCTATTACGCATTAGGAGTCTTATAATTGTAAGATGTTTCTCTTGTTGTTATTGAAGCCTGAGTTGGCTGTCACTCACCCGGCTTCAAAAAGACTCAGTTCCATTTCTTTCTTCTCTCCAGCTCTACACTTAGTCTGGTTGTCCCAGCTTCATGGCAGCTGCCATGGCTGCCGTCCCCCACCGCTGACTCACAGAGAGTTCCCTCTGACCTCCAAGGAACTTGCCTGTTCCTCTTGGTTGCCCAAGGCGCCTCTCTTTCTGCCCCATCCCTGCAGGATGGTTCTGGTCCGAAGATCCATCGGCAGCGGTTAGGCAGCCAGGGTTTTCACGGCACTCATCAGAGCCCACTAATTCCCCAACTGTCTTGCTGCAACGCCAAACCAGAAGTCCCAAGCATCTGAATTTTGATCACATGATCATGCAGATCTGCAAAGGTTGTAACTATGAAAAATGGTCATAACTCAATTTTTCAGTACTGTTGTAACTTCGATTGGTCACTTAATGAACTGTTGTAAGTTGAGGACTACCTTTACGTTGAGCTTCTGAACTCCAGCAGATTTATCAGAAAAAGCAACGATGAACTAAAAAGTTCTGACTGCTCCATTTTCAGGGCAATAGCCACTTGTAAAATGCAATTATGTGTGTGTATGTGTAGAAGGAGGGGGAAGATTGCTGTTCCATATGGAAAATAGGATTTCATCTGCAAATGCAGCAATTCCCATAGTTTTGTTACTCAACCTTCTTTTCACTGGCTTTGACAATTCTAGCTAGATCATATGGAGGTGCTGGAAAAGAATAGACTACAGATTCAAAGATGAAAGCCAGGAAACACCACTTCTCAAAAGCCAAGGGTTGCAGACTGTGGGCCCTGTGGGACAAAACCCAAGCATCTTAATTCCTATACCACAGTTGCAGCTTGTAGGCAGAAAATATTAATTAGTTAATATTAGCATTCTAACTGGGAACAAATGCACAAGTAGCAATGTGAATGTATTAGTCTGAGCTCTTTTGTCCACATGCTTGCTTCCATATCACCTTTTTCTCAAACAAGCCACATTCAGTAGTCCCTGGGGTCTCAGGTTTTGAGAAGTATCATGTTCCTGAAGTTTAAAGGCAGAAACCTCACATTCAGATTTCTCCAGCATCATGTAGAATTCTTGTACGACTCCTTCTGAACTGCTTCGTTGATGAATATTTCCACACAGTTCTAGATTACTCAAACCTGTGGCCTCTAGGATTAAGCACCTATTTGAATCACTCTATTATACTGATTATTTTTTTAAAGAAAAAATTGTTTCAGCACAGACAATGAGACAGTAACTTCCAATGCGTTTGATAGCAGCAGGAATACACAGCTTTGTTATTCAGTAATTCATTGCTACTTCTAGCATCTCCTACCTGGAGCTTCTACCCCATGCCTAACGACAGGGCTGGATCTGTAGAAATGGTGATGGGTCTACTGCAGCATCAGTCTAGATAGCAGCTCAATCGGTATATTTTTGGTGCAACACCATTAAACATGGAAGGCCGAAATTGCCTTGCCCAACCAAATGCAAAATCTCCATTTCCTCCTGATCAGCTAGGATTTGGGAGGCAGAGAATAGATGGGGGCGGGGTCAGTAAGAGGTGGTATCCATACTACTCAAAATTTCCGCTACCGGTTCTCTGAACTATTCAAAATTTCCACTACCGGTTCTCCAGAACTGGTCAGAACCTGCTGAAACCCACCTCTGAACCACACCATTTGCGCATGTGTGTGAGTTTTGTGCAGCTCCCTCCTGCACTGCATATGCAATCGCACAATCTGTGCATGTGTTTGGTTTTTGCGCATGCAATGCACCCGCACAATCACCATCTGTGCATGCATGCGCTGTGTGCAAGTACTCTCACACACATGTGCAAATGTGAGCGTATGCTAGGTCCCCTGAATTGCACACATGCCCAGAACACCAGCTGGGGCACGTGTGCATGCGCAGCTGCAGGTGAGTTGGGCAACAGCTTGCATGCCTGGAAAGCCACAAGCTGTTGCCATAGGTTCACCATCATGGGGATAGGAGATATAAATTCCAGTGATAGGAAATTTCCAGTCAAAAACCAAAAAATAGCAACTCCCCAAGGACAAATTGGTGAATAATTAGATAGTGAGAAAATGCAGCAAGGAGCTACACCCACAAAAATAAATAATCAAAATCAGAAAGCGTGCCATAGGACATGCAGGAGGCAAAATACTATGTCTAATGGAGCACTTTGGAACATCAATTCATTAAAAGTGATAACTGTCACACTTCACTATTTTCTATGAGTTTGGCAGTTTAGACTTCCTCTCCTAATCAAATGGGGGATATCTTCCATTTTTCAGAAAGCATCACTTAGCTGATGCATTGACTTCAAAACCCCGAGTTTAATTAATCAACTATAAGCCTGTGGAAGCATTCTGAATGGGTTTGCCAATTGTTTTTTTGGCAGTACTCCCGTGCCCATAACTGCTCCCTGACCGCAAAAATTCAGCAGATAAAATGCATTTCCTATTGTTTCATCACCAAACTGAGAAACGGCATCATCTGTTAAATTTCAGCTTGGTAGACATATGCATAAACACTGTGGAGATGAAATTTTTGGAGCATGCCTACCGTGGATTTTTCATTAGAAACCTTGGAAAGGAACACAAATAGACCTTCAGTTACATGTGTGTATTTTTTTTTAAAAAAATGGATGATGTTATCTTAGAATAATGCAGAGTGAATTCCAATGAATGAATTTGAATTAAACGAGGACTGTGTCATCTGATGGCTTTAGGTATATTACAACTATCTGTCATTCTACAGAGACAGAACAATTCAATTTAAACCTTATGACAGGATCATCAGCTCTACATATCTTAGCCAATGGGGATTTATGGCCCATTATCTTGAGATAAATCAAAATATTCATCAAAAGAACCTGCCTTCAGAAAACCTAGAGCAAGCAGTAGGCAATCTGACATAGAGTACAATCTGTTATGGACTACAATTCAAGATCTTCTGCTATTGGCAATAGCTGGGAGTTGAGACCCAAATATCTGAATGGTAGCTGGAGGCTATTCCTACTTTGGGATAGTGAAGGGAAATAACAAATATGTACATATTGTCATCACACCTGTTTTTATTGCCATAGGACTGCTGGTCAGCCTTGATGAATTTCTGGATGTTTCTGGACATTGTGCCTGATGTTTCTCTTGATGTCCTACTTCTTTCTACGGATAGAAAGCTTAAGAGTATTCACTGAGAATTGATATTTCTTGATGTGGATGCTTTATTGCTAAGAATAGACTGAGGATAGAGTAGGATCTATCTATTAATATCACTGGGTGATTTGTAGTAGATCATCAAGGTTTCTCATTTGCAATGAAAAAAACATAGATCCTTTTTCCTAAGCTGCAGTGCTGAAATGAAGAAAGGTTGGGATAACCAGCAATGGAAGCATTATGTTCAGTCCTAGTTCTCAGAACAAATCCCAGCACTTAGCAGCTTTAATAGCAATAGCACTTAGACTTATATACCGCTTCACAGTGCTTTACAGCCTTCTCTAAGCAGTTTACAGAGTCAGCATATTGCCCCCAGCTATCTGGGTCCTCATTTTACCAACCTCGGAAGGATGGAAGGCTGAGTCAACCTTGAGCTGGTCAGGATCGAACTCCTGTCAGTGAGCGGAATTAGCCTGCAATACAGCATTCTAACCACTGCACCACCATGGCTCTTATAATGTAGATGTTTTGTCCACCAGGTACCAATTGGAAGAAAATCTGCTGGTCTGAAGTCTGCTGTTTAATTGTTTGTTTGCTGATACTTGAATGCCACCTCAGTCCTTGATTCTGCACAGCTCATAAAACAGTACAATGCAATATAACAAATAAATAGAAAGCAAAACAATCTATCTGCATAATTGCATTCATCACCCCTCTGTAGATCACTGTACAACACAACCATAGCTCTGCAGATAACATTTATTCTCTGACATTTCTATGGAAGAGTGTTTCAGCTGCCTTCTTGAATATTAAGGAAGGAGAAACCATAATCTGGGAGAGGGACAGGATAGTGTTCCAGAGAGTAGAAATCATAATATAGAGTAGGCTAGAGCCAGTTTGGTCTAATGGTTAAGGCAGAAGACTAGAAAGCAGGAGATGGTGAGTTCAAGTTCTGCTTTAGCCATGAAAAGCAGCGGGTGACTTTGGGTCAGTCACTCTGTCTCTGTCTCTGTCTCTGTCTCTGTCTCTCTCTCTCTCTCTCTCTCTCTCTCTCTCTCTCTTTCTCAGCTCCACACACCTATGCTGCCCCACTCACACACACACATGTAAATGTGTTTTAGAGAATTTATTAATGTTCCCCAGCAGTTCCCTTTACCCAGCCTCAGAACTGTCCGAAATAAATCCAGCCACAAGCAGGGCAAGATTAGTCCACGAGGCAATGGCCAATAGTCCATAAAACAATAGAAAGTTGCTCCAAGTCCATCAAACAGCCACCAGGCAAAACTGAAAATACATTCACAAGAAAGTTCATCACTTGGCAAGAGAAGCTCAGAATCTCCAAGGCACCAAGTCAAGCAGGAAGCATGAACGAACACACAGCCATAAATCAAACACATTGTTCCCGGCAACACCTCCCTCTATCTGCTGTGATAAAAAGTTTTCCGGTGCAACATATCAAGACTGGCGGGGCCTTCTCCCTAGTAATCTAGCAGATCTCCTTTGCTCTTTTCTTTTCTCTGCACTGGGTGCTCTTGGATCTAATATGGAAGGCAGCATCTTCTGCCTTCTCTTCACTGACCTGCAAACTGTGCCTAGCCAAAGCCCCTCCAAAATCAGCTTTGGCCAGTAGTTCAGAGTCATTAATTAACTCAGTTCCTGACATGCCTGGAATGAGCTTACCCCCCCTTGAGCCGGCCTCCAAGGAAGAGTCAGAGGAGTCGTCCAACGGAGACACCACACCACCTCATAGTGTTGGGGAAAATAGAAGGAGTAAGACATGCTGGATATATTCTTTGTCATGAGTTATTTATGAATAACTGAATGAATAATAAAGGCAGGATACAAATAAATAAATAAAATATGGAACACTCATCCCATTCCAGCATTATCTAATTTATGGGGGGGGGGGAATGCACTGAAACATGGAGAGTTCAGCCCACCTAAAACACAGGCATCTTTGGAAAGACTGAATGGGAAAAAAAATAAAAAATAAAATGCTTGTGAAGGAATGTGGTATTCAATTAATATGTCCTCATCGTGCTACATCTCAGTAAATTATGGATACAGTTTGCATGTGTCTAAAGAACTATGTTAATCAGCTAGATAATGATCTCCCATTTATAAAGTATCTTACAGAGAAGAATCACTTCCCTAACTCTAAAATTAAAGACCTTATAGGCTGAAATGCCACAACTGATCTTTAGATGGAGGTTAAAACAGTGGGCCCCAAGGTCTACAGAAAGCAAAACTCCTACTTTGGAATGGGGCCAGGACAGTACAGGTGGCAGCTCTACTCTCTGGCAGACGGAATAAGACCTAGGTTGTGAAATGAGGGCCCTAGTTTTACGTTTGGTACTACATTGTTAGAAAAACATTGCAAAAGATGTCAGGGTACTGAAGTGACTCTGCCCCATTCCTCCCACCCCATAGGATGTCAGGACACTGCAGTGACTGACACAGAAAGGTCTCGGTGGTGTTGGTGAAACCATGGTCCCTGAGCACTGCTTTAGGCCAGAGTTAGTCAGTGGTGAATGAACTGTAAGTGAGCTTTTCTCTAAGGCAGATTTCTAAGCCGCACGCTTGCGTATCCATCTCTAAAGATGCTGTATGTAGTCCTACTGATTTTTTTTTTCATGTCCACTTTTACATCTTAGTTTCAGACTGGGAAGAAAAAGAGAAGATGAAGTTTGATAAGGCTGTGGAATAGACACATAGTTGCTGAACAACTCCCTTATAGGGTACGGGTTCAAATCAATAGGGGGAAAAAAAATCTGATTTCTAAAATGAATGTGTTTGACAACCGGTTCTAGCTTATTTTTGCCTCTCTGACTGGTCATCATAAAAACACATCCCTCCTTGTAAGATAGGATTAGACCTGGAAACAGACTAGCCTAAATTACCAGGTGATTTTTATCAGAGGTGGGTTTCAGTAGGTTCTGACCAGTTCTGGAGAACCGGTAGTAGAACTTTGAGTAGTTCAGAGAACCGGTAGTAAAAATTCTGACTGGCCCTGCCCCCATCTATTCTCTGCCTCCCAAGTCCCAACTGATAGGGAGGAAACGGGGATTTTGCAGTAACCTTCCCTTGGATTGGGGAGGGAATGAAGATTTTACAGTATCCTTCCCCTGGAGTGGGATGGGAATGGAGATTTTACAATATCCTTCCTCTGCCACGCCCACCAAGCCACGCCCACAGAACCGGTAGTAAAAAAATTTGAAACCCACCACTGATTTTTAGAGATGTAGGAATCTGAACCCAAGTCTCCTTGAATGTAATTTGATGTTCTAACCATTATTTCACACTGTTTCTGATGCATGCCCACTGAAATGGATGGTCCTGCGCAAAACCCTTTCTACATATAGTCAGTTAGCTCCACTGTAAAAAACTGTATCATTGATTCATGCCCCATATTATTTAAAGTAATTCAAATCCTTTATCTCTAGCACTCAGTTTTCCATAGCATAAAAAGAGCAATGCTCCCATTGCTGCCTTAGATATAACTACCTGTATGCTCCCTGAGCCACTAGCAACTTTTTCTAGACATAAGGATTTTAGCAGCTTGATTAGAAGACTGCTTCCTTTATAAACTGTTACTTTCAACTATGGTTTACTCCACCCAAATTTCTGAGTGTAGATCCCAAAACATAAACTAGTCCTATAGCCTGGGTTCACACAATAGCCTCAGCTAAAACATGATTGGATTAAGATAATCCAGTCCAAGGAGCCTGGTGGAGAGTGGACTAAAGGCTGTTAAATAGCACTTGGCTGCCAGCTGCCTGCAATTACTACAAGTTCGAATCTCACCAGGCTCAAGGTTGACTCAGCCTTCCATCCTTCCGAGGTAGGTAAAATGAGGACCTGGATTGTGGGGGCAATAAGCTGACTTTGTATAAAAAAGAACACTGCTTGGGGGGGCCAAAAGCCCTACTAAGCAGGTATATACAAAAGTATGAAGGCTATTGCTTAACGCATTGTAAGCCGCCCTGAGTCTCCGGAGAAGGGCGGCATATAAATCGAACCAATAAATAAATAAATAAATAAATAAATAAATAAATAAATAAATAAATAAATAAATAAATAAATAAATAAATAAATAAATAAATAAATAAATAAATAAATAAATAAATAAATAAATAAACAAACAGTATTCCTCTTTTTGCCCTTAAAACTGTGGGGTTTCCTCACTGTGCATAAAAGAAACTATTATAGCAATGCCCAAATAAGTGGTGCAAAGATTGGGTTATGGGGAGACACTTCTTACTAAATAAATTATTTGCAAAGGGATATTTTTGGTTTCAGATGTAGCAGGAATGGCGGATTTATACCTTGGTTTTATTTTTGGGGTGACACCTTTAAAAACTGCCATCTTCCTTGAGCTTCAGAAAGAAAACAGCACAGAATTGTCTATCAGAAGGCCTGCTTTCAGATCAGTGAGAAGACTCCTATTGTCTTCAATCTTCCTTCTCTTGGGCTCAGAAGCTCTGCTTTCCACTGTTAATAAATCCTTTTGAAAACGAATTTCTCGTATCTCTCCCCACTCCCAATTGCTCTCACGGAGCACCTACATTAGTTTAACACCACAGGGATGGTTCTACATCCTGAGCTTAGACTCTGCTTCATGGTGCTTAAAAAAGAAAAAACAAATTGCAAAATTATCTTCTTGGATCTGTCATTTATCGCCAAGGCAGTGAAGACTCTAACAAAACACGCTCCAGGGTAGAGTCCTGGCAGAGAGATAGTGGCAGCATCTCTTCCCGGAAAGGCTCCGTGATTTATCCCAAAGGCTACAGCGTCACCTGATGGAACTGGATGGAAAGGAAGCAGACTTGCAAGAAAGACACAAGCTAATGACAAGATGGCATGGACTGAATGAAGAACGTTTTCCACACTGCAGGCAACTTTAATCCATGTGTTCTTGAATCGCTCTCTTTTTACCTGGTTCCCTTTTGTTTCTATACACTGTTGCTGGTGAATAATTACTCTTATAATTAACTTTAATTTCTTTTAGACAATAGAATAAACTATATATATATTTTAGCTCCCTGGTCTTTGTTTACCCACATGGTATGATACTATTACAATTTCCTCCCACTTAAAGTTACAGCATTTCCTTAAAGACACTGACATGCTTTCTTGATTATCTCAATATGGTATGGGATTCTTTTGCCACTATCCATGTTCCAGCACTATATTTTCTAGAAACTATATCTTGCACACTTCTTTGGATTGTGTTTTAAACATAAAATACTTCAATTGTATGATGAAGTGAAGGCTCTTCGTACAGAAGAAGCACTCAGTAGATTGAACAGGCAATACTAGGATCTCAGCTACTGCTGTTGAGCAGCAGTTATTGGAGCAGAAACACTACAATCTAGTATCTGAATGTTAGGAATGGTGATAGATGGGATCAGCACCATGCTGGTCTGATGCACTGTATGACAGCAAGACGTAAAAGGTTGGGTAATCAGCTAGCCAACCTCCACAAAGCAGCATATTTTTGCTTACTTTTTCAAGGATAACTTGTCTTGCATTGTGTCAATCATGGAACGTATTTCAAATACTCATTTGCACACTTGCTATTCAAATTTCCAGTAACAACTTACAAGACCTAATAAAAACACTCAAAATATTTATGGGGGGGACAGGGATTAAGTAGCAGTAGTTACTGGGCTAACCAAATGCTACCGTTTGTCCCATATCAGCAGCCATGTTTCACTAGCAAGAAAAAACAAAAAACCCCATTCTCCCAGCAACTACAATTCATATGCAAAATATGGAAAAGGCCTCTCAACGTCACAAGTTCCTTTCCCTCACTGAACTCTGCTGTAGTTCGTTTGCTTTCGACTAGAAAGCTGAACTGGCCTTACGAAGAATTATCTTAATTCAATGCATCCTCCACTTTATGTTCAAAGAAGCTGCAATCTATTTACATTACAACATAGATATGGCACTTTGGTGACTCTTGGTTTAAGCCTCATTGAAGAAGAACTGGTATCCTACACAGAATTAAACTGCCTAAATTCCATTCACTTCTATCAGTACTATAAATATGGGGAGTGGGGCAGGGTTGGGTTCTATTTACCTTTACTACCAGTTCGCTCTCTCTTCCTCTTCTGCGCATGTGTAGATCACATATGATGATGTCCGGGTCGGTGGGCGGAGCCTCCAGCCAGATTTACTACCGGTTCTTGTGAACCGGTCTGAACTGGGGGCAACCCATCACTGGGGGGAAGAGCTACCAGCACCCACTTCTCATATTCTCATTGATTATATATTTTTCTCAGTTTCTGAAGCAGAAGTGACCTGCTTTTGAATACCTTCTGTTGCAGAATACGAGCTCAAACAAAATCATTCACCAGTTTCCCAAAGTCATGTGATTAGATACTATAGGGAATAAAACATACTGGAGTTCTTCTTACATAATTTTCATAGAGATCCTTATCAGGGTGTGAGGTTTTTGTTGGTTTTTTTTTGATGTTTTGATCACATAGTTCTAGTCAAGCTGACTAATGTTATCCTATATTATTATTACCATCACAATGTCTTTGAAGGTTTTTCTCAGTGCGGAAGAAATTCCAAGAGGAATGAAATATCCCTGAAATATCCTTATTTTGCTCCAAAGGGCTAAGGAACTCTCTGGGACAGACTTGGGAGGGAGGGGCATATTGTCATACTCAAAAATAAGAATTTAGATGAGTAGATAGGATATCAGATACAATTTGTTGAATGTCTCCTTATCCTATTTTGCCTTTTTTTTTAAATGAGTAGTTGGGCAATACATGCAGCGGTGGTTTGGGTGCACTGGATGATGTGGTTCAGGTTAGCAATGCTATGCATATTGATTTTAAAGTGGTGCAGGCACATTTGCATTTTTTCTAGTTCCTTTTTTCCCCTGTGGGTCTATATAAAAATGCATCCTGATTTGCGAAACAAGTACATAGATTTTTATCATATATTTTTATTTGCAGTTTTCTTTGACTCTTTTTAAAAAATGATATGCATCTCTCTTTTAGGGTTTTAAACTAAAATGCCACTGAAATATTTTAGTTTGAGAGCTAATCTTGCTTGATAATAAAGGCAAGCTTGAATTTACCAATATAGCCCATTTATACTTTTAACATAATATATATGACAAGTGGCAAAATAAGGAAGGACATTTTCAGCCTACTGCTGTGCTATTTGTTACAATTTTTTTGTATTTATAAATCTAAATATAAACACTAGTTATATTAATAAGAGCCGTGGTGGCGCAGTGGTTAGAATGCAGTATTGCAGGCTAACCTACTATTCGTTGCCAGGAGTTCGATTCTGAATGGCTCAAGCTTGACTCACTCAGCCTTCCATCCTTCCGAGGTGGGTAAAATGAGGACCCAGATTGTTGGAGGCAATAGGCTGACTCTGAAAACCACTTAGAGAGGGCTGTAAAGCACTGTAAAGCTGTATATGTCTAAGTGCTATTGCTATTGCTATTTTTAGTCTCTTTATGGGATTATGGGGACTTTCTTCTTCTTCTTTCTTGTCTCATTTAGTTTTAATTTTGCTATTGTTGTATGAAATTGTCTAAAATGGTATAGGGTTTCCTGCATGAGCAAGGGGTTGGATTAGAAGATCTCCAAGGTCCCTTACAACTGTGGCACTGTGTTGACACAGTTGTAAGGGACTGTATATTCTAGTGCTTTTCTGAAATCTTCTAAAATAAAGAATAAAGATTTTTTTAAAAAAATAGAATCTATTGCTATGCTAGAAAACAACCCCTACTATGCCTGTCACTTTCCTGTCCCTCATTGCCTTGATCTTGAATAGCCTTTTTATCCTTTCTGCATCTTCAGATTCCATAGCTTCTCCAGCAGTTGACCATCAAATACCTATTATCTGTTTTTTTCCAGTATGCATTTATTTACCATTTGTTTAGAAGGATCTTCTTTGAACTGGTTCCTTCTACATTTGCTGGGCTATAACTTCCATAGTCCACAATTTCTATTCATATCATATATGCTGCTTTTTATATTCATATCATATATGCTGCTTCTTAATTATATAGGTTATATAACCTCCTGGAGAGTCCGGAGTAGAGAATATGGGTTTTCTTCTGCCTTGCTGAAGAAGGAGTCTAATTTATCTGTAGTCTTCACTTTATCTTTTTCCTACGTACACACATATTCACTTGCTGCAATAAAGAATACTGCTGTTTCATTCCTTGTGATGAAGATACAATTAGGCAGCTGTAAATCTTCCTTCTGTTGATTCTAGTAAAATTTAGTAATTGACGAATGCTTACCGTACTTAGCACACATATGTACACATACACAGGGCAAATAAGTCACAGCACACTTTTTCACACTTCACCTGATGCAGCTGATAACGGAAATATGTAATGATGTAGAAAGAGGTAGAGCGTATGGAAGGATGAATCTAAAGAGACATCTAATTCTGCTTCAGCAGAAACAGAGCAGGTTTGAAGCAGAAAGATGAAGAGAAGTGAAGTTGATGATACAGCGATAACATGTGCTATCTCAGACTTGTCTTTTTTGTTGGCATACATCCAGAATTAGATTCAAACAGCATATATTAAATCGGTCATGGCTATCAGCTGAAGCTGACAACTAGTCCTTTACGGTCGTCTTACAAAGATTCAGGCTTTTTGGTTTAATTTTGTTTTACTGCTTTCAAAATAGGAGCCAGTCACTCCCTCTGGGTAATCGCTGGAAACATCAAATTAGCATAAATTCTATTAACAGTTTCCCAGACGAGACTTTTGAGTCTGGTCGTCTCAATGCAAACAAAAGAAAAGATAATTGCTTTACAATAAAAGAGATGGCAAAAGGAGGTGATCTGCACTTGCCATTTCATTCCCGATTCTTTGAAATCATATTGTGCATGAAACGACCTTCTGATCCACGTTCTTGTCCCATGAAATCAATTGTGTTGCCGCCAGCCTTTACCGGAACTGAGTCTGGCTATTGGGGGCGGAGGGGGAGGGAAACTACCTGGAGACTGTAGCCAGTAAGAAAAGGTCCCTGATCTATATCTACAATATCACCCCCAAAAAGGAAGGAAATCACTTCTGGAATGATATACTTCAAGGGCTTTTTCTTAACATTATTATAGATTACTATAGATTCTCAGATTTAACATAGATTTACATATATTTAAAGGCACACTTTTCTATCCCTTTTTAAAATGAAAATTACTGTATGGTTAGCGAAGGATCACAATATTTCCTGGAGTTCACATCAGTGAATAAATTGCCCCTTCTTCTTGAAACTAAATTAGTAATGGTGAACTTTTGGGGTTTGACATGTCAAAAATTCAGAAAATGCCTAATTTGATTCAAATGGTAGGTACCAACACACCCTGAACAAAAAAGGAACAATTCTTTATTTCCTTCCTCCCACACACCCACACACACCCACACACACACACCTAGGCCACCCTGAAGAGTGACACTTGGCAGCACTGCTGAGGCTGGGCCTGAAATAGAGGCCTGGATTTTGACTTCAGCCCTAGCGCCCCTGCTGCCATTCAAAATGGCTGCTCCTATGGAATGATTGCCCTGCACCAAAGCATGCCCCATCCTCATGCAATTCTTCTTTTCTTTTCTTTTCTTTACTTTTTTCTTTTCTTTTCTTTTCTTTTCTTTTTTTTTTTTTGAGGCTCTGGAGGCAATGGTGAAATCCAAATTTTTTTAGTACTGGTTCCGTAGGTGTGGCTTGATGGGCATGGTGTGGTTTGGTGGGTGTGGCTTGGTGGGCATGGCAGGGGAAGAATACTGCAAAATATCCATTCCCACTCCAGGGGAAGTATACTGCAAAATCCCCATTCCCTCCCCACTCCTGAGGGAAGTATATTGCAAAATCTCTGGGGCCAGCCAGAGGTGGTATTTGCCAGTTCTCTGAACTACTCAAAATTTCCGCTACTGGTTCTCCAAACTGCTCAAAATTTCTGCTACCGATTTTCCAGAACCTTTCAGAACCTGCTGGATTTCATCCCTGTCTGGAGGCCATGCAAGTGCACAGTCCCCTTGTGTGACTTCCAGAGAGTCCAGATGCTATGTGGGAGTGATCCCATTCTTAATTTATTCTGCCTATAAGTTGAAAATGTATTAGGGGAAGCTGGATTGGAAGAAGATGATCAAAGTTTTAAAACTGGAGGAAGAAACATTAATAACCCGTGCCATGCTACTTGGATTGCTAAAAATACAAAGGTTCTGCAAACCATAGTAATGAAAGTCAAGAACACAGTGAAAAAAATAGGACTATATTTAAATATAAAGATGACCAAACTATTGAAAATAGGCATAACAACCAATCCTAGGACTGACAGTGGTAGATAGCTTCCGGCTTTTAAGATCAACAAAAAAGAAATAAATACTTGGGGAAAAAACATACATTGCTGTCAAACCCAAATAGCACCTGGTAGAATAGTCACGAAAACCTTCGAAAAGATACTCAACTGATGTGATATGTCTATACCCAGAGAGATCTGAATCGTGCAGCATTCATATTTTATGGAAATGAAAGTTGGGCTCCGAAGAAGCAGGATGGAAAGAGTATTGACATTTTTGAAATTTAGTGTTGGAGAAATCTCCTGAAGATACTACGGACAGCCAAGAAAACAAACAAATGGATAATCAAATAAATCAACCCAGAGTTCGTACCTGAGGCACAAATGACCAAACTCAAATTATCCTATTTCAGACACATTATGTGAAGGCCTAGCTCTTTAGAGAAGCTGTAATGCTGGGAAGTAAAGAGGATGACCACCAGCAATGTGGATTGACTCAGTTACAATGGCAATGGGTACAATGTTGGAAAATCGGAAAGACCAGGTTAGAGATAGGTTGTCATGGAGAATATCTATCTATGTGGTTGCTAGGGTTAGAAAAATCACTTGATGGTACCTAAATGATCAATTTGTAAGCTGCCTAGAGTGAACTTGGACTGAGGCACTGAGCAAATTGCCAAATAATAAGTCAAATGCATTCATTGAAAATATATGTCTACCAGCTTGAATAGCTTTGGAAGAACCATGGAATTGAAAACCCACAAGATGTTCACATCAGGAAAGCATTGCCATTGTAGCCGTTTTATTTTTAGTTCATCATTCAATAATCCCTAATTAGTTACGCATTGCTATACCAGGTTTCTTCCCATCACCCCTTTAACCTAGTTAAATCTTACTGCTGATTTAGGCAGCAGAAAACTGAATCAAAAACCATAATTTTGGGGAAATAAACTAAGTATCCTTTTCACCTGGGAAATATCTAGTATTCCACACAGCCCTGCTTTAGGAGAGAATTAGCAAGGTTTATGAATCATTTACCTATTGACCAGGCAAGCAGCAAAAGATGTGGCTTGGGACATATATTGTTTGCTAGCATATGGATGGGGAGATTTCCAATAGCTGAAAATTCAAAGGATCTGCAAGCCCTGGTACTAAAAGTCAAAGAGCACAGTGAAAACATGGGACTAAAATTAAATATTAAGAAGCCCAAACTAGTAACAGCAGGTTACAATTCACAGTGTAGATATTGAAGTGGTGGATAGAGTCTGCCTTTTAGGAAGAAGGAAGAAGCAGTCAAGAAATACCCTGCAGACTAGCATAGGACAGGGCAGCCATGAAGGCCTTGGAAAAAATATTCAATGTGATGTGCTTATACTTTCAAAGATCAGTATCGTGCAAGCCATGGCATTCCCTGTAACAGCCTATGGAAGCAAAAGTTGGACTTTGGAGAAGCAGGATTGGAAGAGCGTTGAATGTTGATGTTGGAGAAGACTCCTGAGAATGCTGTGGACAGCCAAGAAAATGAACCTTCATCATAAAATACATCCAGAGTTCTAGTTGATGCACAAATTATCCTATGTTAGATACTAGGCAAAGACCCAGCTCTCTGGAGAAGGCTCATGTGCTGGGAAAGGTGGAAGGATGGAAGTGAAAAAGAGGATGGCCAACAGCAAGGGGATGGACACAATTATAATGGCAATGAGTACACAGTTGGGAGATTTGAAAGCCCAGGTTAGAAATAAATCATCATGGAGAAAACTCATATGTGCTCACTAGGAGCCAAAAAGAACTTGATGGTACATAATCAACCAATCACTCAATCTGTTTAGAAGAGGAGAGAGGGCTGGATATGAAAAATGGATCAGTTGACTACTTTAATTGCAGAAGTTGATTAATTTGGGGAATTTGTTTTTGCCCTGTATATGATGACTGTCTAGGTTGAGGTACATTTAATCAACTGAGTATTAGCTCACTGGATCAATTAACTCCTTTTTGATCTGCTGAGAAGGCTATCTTCAAAAAACTAATCCAGTTAAGCAAACTGTGAGAACAGAGCCACTGGAATGGCAGTTTCATTGCAGTTATATATAGAAATAGAAATAGAATAACAGAGTTGGAAGGGACCTTGGAAGTCTTCTAGTCCAACCCCCTGCCCAGGCAGGAAACCCTACACCTCAGCCAGTTCGCACCACTTCGGGAGAACTGGTTGTTAACAATCTGAGCAGGTAAGTGAACTGGTTGTTGGAAGAAATCATTAAGGCAGAGAACCGGTTGTTAAATTATTTGAATCCCACCACTGCCTACACCACTTCAGACAAATGGTTATCCAATATCTTCTTTAAAATTTCCAGTGTTGGAGCATTCACAACTTCTGCAGGCAAGTTGTTCCACTGATTAATTGTTCTAACTCTCAGGAAATTTCTCCTTAGTTCTAAATTGCTTCTCTCCCTGATTAGTTTCCACCCATTGCTTCTTGTTCTGCCCTCAGGTGCTTTGAAGAATAGTTTGACTCCCTCTTCTTTGTGGCAGCCCCTGAGATATTGGAACACTGCTATCATGTCTCCCCTAGTCCTTCTTTTCATTAAACTAGACATACCCAGTTCCTGCAACCGTTCTTCATATGTTTTAGCCTCCAGTCCCCTAATAATCTTTGTTGCTCTTCTCTGCACTCTTTCTAGAGTCTCAACATCAAATATGTGATATCTGGGTTGCAAAAAATCCAGTCAGTCAATACAATAGATGGTTCCAAAGAGAGGGAGAAACTATTAATTTTTTCCATCATACAAAGTTTTGTTGCTGGTCCTCGATCAATTTTCTGTTTAGCCATTGTGCAACTTAAATAATATAAATAAACCTATGATGTTTGTTTTGTTTAAAGAAAAAAATCAATGTGAATCAGGTTATACTTTTTTGAAGTTCATAACTTTTTATAGTCCTCTGGTTTAGACAAATTATTTGAAGCATGTAAGTTCTGTTTTTGTCTTAGAACCTATATAATTTGGTATGTTTAGCCAACCTGTCTGCTTCACTGTTTATCATTAGCTTCAGAATATTATTTGTCTAAAGCAATTTTACACAATTCTTTAGTTGAAAAAGGGTTTGGCCTAGAGGTTATGCATACAGGTAGTCTTTGGCTTTGGCTTACAACAATTTGTTTAGTGATTGTTCAAAGTTACAATGGAATTGAAAAAAAAGTGATTTATGAGTGTTTTTCACAGTTATAACCATTGCAGCATCTCAATGGTTATCTGATCAACATTCGGATAGCAATAGTACTTAGACTTATATACCGCTTCACAGTGCTTTGCAGCCCTCTCTAAGTGGTTTATAGAGGCAGCATATTGCTCCCAACAATCTAGGTCCTCATTTTACCGACCTTGGAAGGATGGAAGGCTGAGTCAACCTTGAGCTGTTCAGAATCGAACTGCTGAACTGCTGGCAGTTGGCAGTCAGCACAATTAGCCTGCAATACTGCATTCTACCCACTGCACTACAATGGCTCAATCATGATTGGCAATTGATTTATATTTATGATCGTTGCAGTATTCCATGATCACGTGATCACCTTTTGACTAACTGTAATCAAAAGACAAAGAAAAACAAGAAGGATAAGAGGAACAAGTTAAATTATGATTAGAGAAGAAGCAAGTTGGAAGACTATTGCTTTGGTTTTTAAACTTGCATCTTAGTTTTGGAGCCAGGTTTGGATGGAAAGTGCTTTTAAACTATAACATCAAAGCTCACCTGGCAATGAAAAGGGATCACTTTACATTTTGGACCATTCAGACTCTCCAAATACACCCGCCTGCCTCTATTCACATTTCTTAGGTACCTTACATTTCTCTTACCTATATATGGCAGCAAAATCAGAATAATTTTTCTCAGTACCTTACTGGTGAAATACTGCTTATCAGCTACCAAAGTGCTTTGAAATTTTGCAGAATGTCATTACAATAATAACTAAAGTGCTTTTCAGAAATAATGGAATGAATATCTACAATGATTGGCATTCATTCGTGAAATGCAAATTTCCTTTAAAAATGAAGCTCTCAGGAGAATCATATCCTGTGAGGTGGCCTCATTTGTTGCACGAGTCCTTTGCACATTTTCTCTGGAAATGGCCATCTGTATGATAGAAAAACTGCACCTTTGCCCATGTCAGTCACAAATTAACGTATTGAACTATAATTCCAGCTGTACCCAGCTGTGTAGGTAATTGTCAGGGATGATGAGAGCTGGGGTTCAATTGTTGCTACCTCCCCAGGATGAGATCAATTGCGAATTATCATCAAATTATTAGCACAACTTTGCCAAAATAATGTTTTGTCCACTGCTTGGACTTGTTTCTCACTAGCCCAAATCAGTCAATATTAAAGGTTAATGAAAGATATGGCCAGAATAACCTCAACAAGGGCCAGTACTTTGCTGATTTTGGCTGATCTTGAAAAACTAAGCATGGTAGTACTGTTTAACATTGGTTAGTGGGGGCCATCAGGAAATCCTAGGGTTGGTAATTAATAAAATATTCCTGAAAAAGGCAAGCACAAATGCACTCTGGTAGGTACTAGCAGTTAAGCTCCACCTAAGTGAGTGTATTCTTTTTTTTAGTAAAAAGAAGAAGCTGGAGGTTATTTGATTGAGAACTAATCTTTAAAGTCTGTAATGTGTCTCATACAGTGGTACCTTGGTACTCAACTGCTTTGAAACTCATCCAATGTGGTACTGAACACATTTTGATGTGAAAATTTTTGTCCTGGTACTCATCGTTTGATACTCAATGCACAAGCTAGTGGCTGCCTGGTGACTCACTACATTATTCCTCATGAGAAAAAAATTGTTTTGTTGTAGTCATTGTTTTTGGTACTCATTGTGCCTCCCAGAGCTAATTAATGATGAGTATTGAGGAACCACTGTATTTATTTACACATTTGCAACATTTTCTCTCATGTCTGTCATCAATTTTATAGCCTTTTAAAAATGTTTTAATTATGCAATACATAATTTGAATTTACGAGACGAAGCATGCCTCTACTTGTCAGTATATTTTAAAATCTTTGTTTCTATAAAGACAGCCCTCTTCCCACTCAGAAATTACTTTTAATTTTTGGAACATTTAACTACTATGCATGTTTTTATTAATTTTGAAGTCAATGCATCACTTTCTCCGGGATGGAGATTTTAAAAAGATTATTCCACTATTCTTAATAAGAATTCTGCCTATATTAATTATATACAAGGAATAAGGTATCATATTAGCATTGCTAGACTCATTCTACTGTTAATATGGTGTTCAGAAGAATGCAAGAATGGTTAACAATATATTTTATAGCAGGAAAAAATATTAAGTTTGTCCTTTGACCCATATTTAAACGTAGTAAAAAAAAATAAGACACTGATATAAGACTGAAGATATGCTTCTGTGACTCAAGCTTGACTTGTTTAAATTTTTTAATGTTCGTGAATTTTACTAGATCTCCAATTTTTATATTGTATTCATTCGATCAGTGTTGTTACATCTACTTCAGAGTTAGAGATATGTCTCTGTTTGCTCTTATTCTTCTACAGAAAGTCCTCAACTTTTGACCACAATTGAGCCCAAAATTTATGTTGCTAAGTGAGAAAGTGAGCTTTGCCCCATTTTACGATTTTTCTTGCTACATTTGTTAAGTGAATCACTACAATTGATTAGTTAGTAACACGGTTGTTAACTCAATCTGGCTTCCCTATTGACTTTGCCTATCAGAAGGTTGCAAAAGGTGATCACACCACCCAGGACACTGCAACCATCATAAATGTGAGTCAGTTGTCAGGCAGCCGGAGGTAAATTTCCATGGGGATGCTGCAACAGTCATAAGTGTGAAAAATGGTCATGTCACTTTTTCAGTGCTGTGGTAACTTCAAACAGTCACTAAGCAAACTGTTGTAAGTCAAGGATTACCTGTATACCTTTTTCTATGTCACAGTAGGTAACCCATGTCTCTTTCACACACACCCACATCCCCCCCCACACACACACACATTCATGCAATTCAAAAGCTCTTAAACTATGGACTTGTTTTTCTTTTTTTGCTTAAATTGATATTCTCCCTATTCTCCCATAGCATTATGCAGTCTTCCTTCATTTTTTTTTATCCCATCTCAACAATTCTCTGAAGTAGGCTAGTCTGAGAGAGGTGGTTGGAGCCAAAGTCACTCAGTGTATTTCTATGACTGGGTTTTTCTTAGTCCTGGTTCAACAACATAAACATCGTATCACATTGGTTACTATTGCTATGATTAACAACTCACTGCAGGTTGGATTGGGAGCAACTTAGATTGGGGCTACAGAAGCATTTTGAAGCTAATCAGGTTTGTGCAGGCTGTTAAAATTTGATCCCTCTTTCCTTGGACAAGCCTAGAACAAGTTTTCACAGGCAAAAAACATTTGGAATGTCTATAGAAGCGTGTAATGAAGTTTAGTTTTTTCATCTGTTTTTAAAAATTTTATCCTACATGTCTAAGGTAGTAAGAGTAATCCGTTAGAAGTGCTGATAAAAGTCAAAGTAGAGCTGTGGTGGTCTAGTGGTTAAAATGCAGTATTGCAGACTAACTCTGCCGACTGCCAGCAGTTCGATTCTCACTGGCTGAAGGTTGACTCAGCCTTCCATCCTTCCGAGGTTGGTAAAATGAGGACCCAGAGTGTTGGGGGCAATATGTTGACTCTGCAAACCCCTTAGAGAGGGCTGTAAAGCACTGTGAAGTGGTATAAAAGTCTAGGTACTACTGCTATGATGTAATTCAATTTCTTTTTTTAAAGTATTTTTTAAAGATTATAATCACAATAGTAAAAATTAATGCAAAGCCAAAGAAAGAAAGAAGAGTAGAATTAAGAGTAGAGAACTGAGAAGGAAGGGAAGGAAGGAAGAAAGAAAGGAAGGAAGATAAAGAAATGACTGTCAACCTTCATCACAATAAATATAGACAATGTTAGTAACTTTTCACCCCATCTTAATTTATAACCAATGAACTCTTCATCCTATATCCCATCTGTTATCTCTAAATAAATCCATCATCATCGTCATTTCAATCCTGGTATCCACAAAAATCTTTTAAGGGTTGCCAGAAATAACAACATATCTATGTATTCATCTTTGCTGCCAGCTAGTGATCATCCTGAGTTTTATAGGTTTAGATTTGACAGATGGAAGGATTGAAGTTAGAGAAACAGGGATCAACAGTTCCCTGGCAAGACAAAATTGTTATGTCAACACTGAACAGATGCACCCTTATCTCAATATTGTAAACAGAATGGTCCAATTTGTACTGATTTTAAAAGGCAAGGGGAAAAGAACCTAGAATTTTAATCCTGAAACACTAATAGATATATTGGCTTTGGTTTTTGTGTACTGCTCGTGTGTATGTGGCTCCCCCACCCCCACCTGTAGTGAAAAGCTAATCTAGCTGAGTTTGTGAGGAGAGACTTCTGTGTAACATCCTGTTCCAAAACAAGGAAGTGGTTAGTATCTGGAAAGCTGATGTTTAGCATCATGTCAAGGAGAAACTTAATACTTTGTTTCTCTCATCACTGTAAGAGAGAATATCTTGCTTGGAAAAGATTTCTATAGCTAAGTGAATTATTACAGGAGTTCATTAAGTGTGGTAGAGAGAGCCCAGAGAGGAGGTTGGAGAAATTACGCAGAGACAATTACCAAAAAAAAAAAAACATGTATTCAACTCAGGAAACGAAACATTAGCAAGGAACACCAACATAACAGCTGTGGCCAGGGGGGCTTTTTATCAGGTCCACCTGATACACCAGTTGCGTCTCTTTCTGGATCGGGATTCCCTACGCACGGTCACTCACGCTCTCGTGACTTCCCGCCTGGACTACTGCAATGCTCTCTACATGGGGCTCCCCTTGGGGTGCACCTGGAGGCTCCAACTGGTCCAGAATGCGGCCGTGCGGGGAATTATGGGAGCAACGTGGCGTTCCCATGTGACACGTCTCCTGCGCGAGCTGCACTGGCTCCCGGTGGTCTTCCGGGTGCGCTTCAAGGTGTTGGTGACCATCTTTAAAGCGCTCCATGGCTTAGGACCTGGGTATTTGCGGGACCGTCTTCTGCCGCCAATAGCCTCCCACCGGCCAGTACGTTTGCACAGAGAGGGCCTCCTCTGGGTGCTGTCGGCCAGACAGTGTGGGCTGGCGACCCCCAGGGGGAGAGCCTTCTCTGTGGCGGCGCCCGCCCTCTGGAACGACCTACCCCCGGAGATACGCAGGATACAGACCTCCGGATCTTTCGTCGGGCCCTTAAAACTCATTTGTTCCATCTAGCTGGGCTGGCTTGATCCCATCCTCTGTTTTAAATTGCAATTGATTTTAAATTGGATTGTTTTAATTGTCGGCCGAAAATATTTAATAATTTTTAATTGCTTTTAAATTTTGTATATTATGTTTTTATTCTGGCTGTTCACCGCCCTGAATCCGCAAGGAGAAGGGCGGTTTATAAATTGAAATAAATAAATAAATAAATAACACACTCAGGTATAAGGGGGAAAGATAGAAGGAATGGAAAGCACTGGCTATGGAATTCTGGGAGTTGAAGTCTACAGAGCTTAAAACTGCCAATTTTGAAAAGCACTGCTTTAGACTGTATCAGTCAAGTGTGTGGAGTTGGTTTTCTGGTTTAGTCTACCTCAAAGAGCTGACAAGAATACACAAGCTCCATTTTAATACTTTTTCCCCATTGATTGCCATACGGCAGTGATGACTAACTTTTTCCGGACCGAGTACCCAAAGCATATGTACGTGTGTGTGTGCGCAAATTCGCATGTGTGCCCCCGAATCCACAAAATGCAATGCACATGTGCCCCACCCGCCCACACATGTGTGTGCAGGCCCACCACATGCGCCCCACCCCCACAAATGTGCATGCACCCATGCACGCACTCCCCACACATGCACAGCACACCCAATGACCAGCTGGCTGGTGAGAAGCACATGTGCATGCGCAGCAGAACTGAACCGGGGCGACGGCTCGCATGCCCACAGAGAGGACACTTTGTGCCACCTGTGGCACGCATGCCATAGGTTCGTCACGGCCATACGGCCATACGGTGTCACAATGCTGCTGGTAAACCAGGGTTTCTCAGTCTGGTGCCCTTTGAATGTCTTGAATTCTAATTCCCACACTATGTAGTAGCCATGCTCCCTAGGTGATAATCTAAAATATTTGTAAAATACCAGATTTGGAAGAGCTGAATGACAACAACTATGTGGGAAAACAACCAACTGTAAAATCCTGTATAGTTACTCAGAAGTAACTCCCATTGATTTCAATGAACTGTTATGTACACATAATAGAGCTATGTGGAAATTCAGTTTAGAGATTCGATTCAAAGCTATTGAATCTCTGAACCAATTTGCCAATTTAGATTATCAATTTGGATCAATTCATTGAATTGAATGCATGCTTTTAAATCAATCTAAAAGTTCAGCAACCTTTTGTTGAAGCCGAGAAAGTCTTTTTTTTCTGAATTGAATTGGTTTTCTAAATCAGATCGACTCAATTCTATTTGATCAATGCACCCTTAGTATATAGAGGTGGCAATGTTAAAAAACTCATATGGATGACAGTGAGAATTACCTCTAAGGAAAGATACAGAAGAATATACTGATCGTCTTTTCATGAAATTAGTTCCATTGTATGATAGCTAGTATCATATTGTGCAATCTAGATTAGCGGTCCCTAATCTTTGCAGCTTGGCGGCCTGGCCCAGTGCAGTGGGCTGTCTGTGTGAGTGGCAGGCGCACGTACGCACACACACACCTTCATTTGTGCAAGTGTCGCACTCATGTGCCCTTCACTCACACAAATGGAGCTTTGCGGTCGAGCAGAAGGTGCTTGCACTCATGCATGAAGCTGCATTCACACCAGAGGCAGGCACTTGCACTCGTGCAATGGTGCTTCACAAATAAGCGCAAGTGCCCTCTGCTCACCTGTGAGGCTCCATTCACGTGAGTGGAGGGTGCGTGCATCCACCGCTCGCACAAATGCAACTGTGTGCACACGTGCCTGCCACTCTCATGCCACCCTCTGCACCAGGCTGCTCACGTGTGTGGAGCTTCATGCATGCACTTGCCCATTTCCCCCACAGCCCAGTTTCTAACAGGCCTGAAAGTGGGCCGTGGCCTGCAGGTTGGGGACCCCTGCCCTAGATATAATAAAATACAGAATGCATTTTCTATGTTTGTGTTTATTTCAGTGTTGTGATTCCAGTTACATTTTCTAGGAAGCACCAGGCAGAGAATAAACTTCGAGTTTGAAATATCACAGTGGAATGCAATAGGATCAGTATTTAACTATGGAGCAAATCCAGCTCTCCATCACTCAGACTTCCCTCATAATACTCAACTAGCATTCTAGCTGGGAATTCTGAGAGTTGTAATCTCCATACATCTGGATATCCAGGACAAAATACCAATAAAACGTTCTAGTTCAATTGATCACACTATTATCAAGGACCACTGATAGGTTAATTAATACAAATTGAATTAATAAATAATAAATAAATAAATAAGGTATTTTCAACGTAACAGTGAAAGTGAAAATCTTGATTATGAGGAATACATCAGGATGGGAAAAATGTTCAACGAAAGGGTTTCAAAGGGGAATTAAAAGGAAAAAAACTTGGGAGATCATTCTTCTGAATTGAGATTTGTTTCATTTCTGTGGTATGGCTTGTAGGAAATTAGCATCAACCCCTCTCCTAGGAAAATGAGATATTTTAGGAAATATTAAAAGGGCAGAATATTTCCCATAAAAGGGAAACAGAAACTCAGCCCCTCTCCCCTTGGTTAATGGGCCATTTAGGTCTGGGCCAGTCTATTCTACATAACAAAGATCTACCTCCTTCATGCAGAGCCATTTAATTGCCCTTCATTGCATCACCCAGCAAGAGTCAACCAAACCTGGGACTAGAAAGACAACCTACAAAGTTACCCCTGCATGGTCCCATGGGAGTCTGACAACCAATCAGAACACAAGCTCAAATTCAAAGCCTAACCGAGGACATAAAACCCAGGTACTCTCAATATCTCTGCCCTTTTCTGCTCAGGATCTCAAGCCATGTGATCCTGTTCATGAATAAACCCTCTTTCCAAGCAACTTCCACGAATCCAGAGTCTTTTTCCCCACTTGGAACTGAATCCAGATGGACATTTCTTCCAACAGGGTCTTATGGAGATTTTTATTGAGTGGATGTTAAAACAATTAATCCGTGGAACATCTTGCCTCCAGAAGTTGTGGGTGCTCCAACACTAGAGGCTTTTAAGAAGAGATTGGATAAACATTTGTCTGAAATGGTATAGGGTTTCCTGCTTGAGCAGGGGGTTGGACTAGAAGACCTCCAAGACCCCTTCCAATTCTGTTATTCTGTTAAGCTCTATTCTGTTGAGATGATTTCTGCCTTAACTGTTGATGCTTGTGAAACAAGACAGAGCTTGCTCACACATGTAAGGAGTTGGATGAAATGACAGGGCTAGCGATATAAAATAATATACTGGATTATTCAACTGTTCATCGCTTGTGTTTCTCCTTCATTTTCTTTCTAAAAGCAAAAATCCTCTCAGAGTCGGTGCTTCTTCGTTTCAGTTGTTGCTTTCCTATATGTCCCCTTCATTTTGTCTGCCTGCGGTGAAAGAATCAAACTGCAAGCCTCTTGAAGAGCAAAACGTATGGCGCTGCCTTTATATGCATGTTCTAAACTGCTTGTTGCAGTCAAGGGCCAAAAGCAGAGGTGAAATCCAATTTTTTTACTACCAGTTCTGTGAACGTGGCTTGGTGGGTGAGGTAAGGCTTGGTGGACATGGCAGGGGAAGGATATTGCAAAATCTCCATTCCCTCCCCACTCCTGGGGGAAGGTTATTGCAAAATCCCCATTCCCATCCCACTCTGGGGCCAGCCAGAGATGGTATTTGCCGGCTCTCCGAACTACTCAAAATTTCCGCTACCAGTTTTCCAGAACCTGTCAGAACCTGCTGGATTTCACCCCTGTCCAAAAGACTCTAACAGGAAGCAACTAGTTTTTTTAAAGCATTTCTCCCATTTTAAAAAGTTTTTATTTAATATAAAAAATTCTATTTTTATATAAACAGTGTGTTGTCTGATTACAATTAATTTTGAGAAATAGCAATCATAATGATAACAATAATATCATAGCATTAATATTGATCACATATTTGTTTATCCATTTTAATAAACCTTCCTTGTGTAATTAATCATCCTGTTATGCTTCCAAATTTCTAACTTCTGTTTCTACTAGTTAGCCATTGATAAAATAAGTCCCATGTTAAAAGGTATTCAGTTTCTTCCTTTTCCTTAATTTTAAGTGTTAAGTATCCATTTGTGCGCATTCGAATATTTTTTAAATTACATTTTCCTCTGTGGGGATCTCTTTACTTTTCCACTGTTGTGCAAACATAATTCTAGCTGCTGTTAACACATGTAAAATTAAGTAAGTATTCCCTTTGTTGTATTTTTCCGGCAAAATGCCCAACAAGAATTTCTGGTTTTAAACATATATGTTGTTTTACCATTTTTTCCAGCCATGTATACATTTTTGTCCAATATTTTTTTGCCTTTGGGCATGTCCACCACATATGATAATACAAATCCAGTGTCTGAGTACATTTCCAACATTTAGCGGACATGTCCTTAAACAACTGTGCCAATCTTGTTGGCGGAAAGTGACATCTATACAACATTTTATATAAATTTATTTATATAAATTGGGTTTCTTTAAGCATTTGACAGCCCTTCAAGGTAGGCCAACTCAGGAAACAGGCACTTCATGATCTATTGGAATATTACTTTATTGTTCTTCTGCCTCCCAGCCCTTACAGAATCAAGGCAAGGTTATTTTGAATCTCCTCCTCATGTTTTTCCTTTTCTCTGGACCATTTTGTACTTTACATCTTCCCATGAATACCTATTAACAGTACTGTTAATTGTTCTTACCTTCTTTCATTAGCTCTGCATTCCTCTACAGCCCCTGAGCTGAGGCACAAAAAAACCTTTCAGAAACCTATGTCCAGCAGTAAAATAATAACAACAACAGGAATACATTAGCATGTTGTGCTTTTTCAGAGCACTCAGTATGAGGCAGGGCCTCACCGTGTCTAATGGTAGGTCTGACCCTGTGCAGCTTGCCACACCTACTCTCTAAAAGTCCATTTCCCCCTTACCCATGATGCCTGAGCATTGCATTAAAATCTAAATGACAGAATAATAATTTCAAGAAGTATTACAGGTCTCATTTTCCTGCCTCCCGTCTGCAATATGTGGCTCGTATAGTTTGCTCTAGCCTGGCTCAGTCTAATCTCATTTTGCTCAAGTATTAGTTACGTGTGCTGTTGACACCATCCTATTCGATTATTAGGCATTCTTGTGTTCACATATATATTGTGGACCTTTCTCTAAGAGGTGGAGCTCTTGACAGCTTTGTATATGCATTTTTTTCACAATTAAAAATCAATGGAGCGAGGAGATATTTTAGAGGCTGTTAAAAAAAAAAAAAGCCCAAGCCTTTTAAAAGTAACGTAAAGACAGTAGAATGATATACTCTTGCACTTTACTGCTTTACAATTTCTATTGGTTAGCAAAGGGCTGAGTGCTCCCACGATGCCATCAAACAATAATGGTAAATTGACCATTATTTAGTTTAGCATTACATTTTTATCTTTGGAGGGCAAGCATCATTTGACTTATTTTTTGCTGTAGATGTCAACTCTCTGTTCTAGACATTAGTCTTAGGAAAAGTATTTGGGTTTCTGGAAAAAAATCCTGGGGAGGGCAAAAAGAAACAAAGCTGAACAATCAGGCCCACCAAAGAAAAGAAAAAAACCAAAAACCAACGTGTAGGCTTTGCTGAGCTTCCAGCTATTGATCTCTTTCGGGGTTATATCTAAGTCTTCTGCTCAAGCACAAATGTTCCAAAGGTGTTTCCCCTCCCCTCCCCCAAAGGCAACTGGACTTTGTTTTTTGTGAAGATGTTTCACTTCTCATCCAAGAAGTTTCTTCAGTTCTCAATGAATGGTGTAGAATGGAAAGATTTATATTCCTTGCAGTCATCTGGACATTAGCGCAAGGAAAAAGAAAGAAAATCCAGTTGCCTTTTGAAAAAGCACCTCTGGGATAACGATGACCTGAGATGACTGAGAATCTCCATAGCCACCAAGCACAAATGCTAAGTTAATATGTTTAATTCTCCTCTTTTTAACTTTGTGAAAATGTTTTGGTCAGGAGCTGATAATGGTTTCAGTCTTTGAAATTTTTGAAGAAAGAAAAAAAGCCATAAAGTGTGATTATTGTTATTCAAATTGATGATGGCCTCTGTTTATTGTCCTCTTGGGCAAATTTCACAACAACTATGTTTCTAGAAGAGTTTGGGGTATTTCTTTTATATTTGTGTCCTTCATGGCTTTGTGAGCATTTTAATATTCATATTGATTCTTCACGAGCTCTAAGGAGTATTTTTATACTATCCTTTCAGTGTATGCTATTTCTATACAATGTGATCTGATGATTCATCTCTTTCACCTAATTTCAGCTGTCCTTTTATAGACTTAATTTTTTTATGCAGACAATTTTGTACTTTTCTGTCATGTCTTCCTCCTCTATACAGTCTACTACTGACCCTTCCTTCCTTCTTTCCTTCCTTCCTTCCTGCATCATGTGACTCTGGCAATCTAGGCAAGTCACAATATAAAGAACTGAATAAAAATACAAGATAAATGGTAACAAGACAAGAAAAAAAAACCCAAATAGAGAATCTGGCTGATAGATTCATATATGTATACAACCAACATTGAGTGAGGGGTTCCATCTGCCCTAGCTGAGGGCCTGAGAGAATAGCCAGGTCTTTAAGGCTCTCCAGAACACCATAAGGGGTGAAATGCACTTACCTTTGCTACCGGTTCAGGAATGTGAGCACGTGCACCTCTTCTGCGCGTGCACAGAGCCTTCTGTGCATGTGCAGAGGGTCAAAAATGGGACCTAATAACATTCCGGTGGGTGGGCGGAGCCTTCTGCCACCAGCGCTACCAGTTTGTGTGAACCGGATAGATCTGGCCGGATTTCACCGCTGGAACTGCCTGACTCTCAGGGCAGAGCTGAGCTCTTAGAGCTCCCAGAGCTGCCTGACTCTCAGGGAGAACGTATTCCAGAAGTTTATTTATTAATACCATTGTATATTGCTATTAAAGTTCACAGTAGTTAGGCTTGTTCACCATGTACATTTGCAGCTCTAAGAAAAGAGAGAATCCTGGTAAGATATTAGAAAGAACTTCCTCCATATTTCCCTCTCTCACCCTTACTGTGGACACTTACAGTAATTTTATTATTTGCAACAGGCAAAGCAGGTGTTCTTTCGGGACACTAAACATCTCAGGCCAGTGCTCATCGGCTTTTCTCACCTTTGCAATAGTATCTCCCAAGTATTAGTCCTACTTTGTTTGCCCTTTATAATATTGCCTGGGGTGCCTTGATTGGGGATCAAGATTTTCAGTTTCACCATTATGTTGATGACACTTAGACCTTTCACTGTTTACTCATCTTTGATGACAACGTGTGACCGATTTTATTATCATTTTGTCTTGGATATCTTCTTATCACTTGTCAAATATAGATAAGATAAAGATCTTGTGGTATTTTAGTCTTCCCATTCTCCATGATGTTTTCTACTCAAAGATCTAAGACTATCCCAGTTGCCTTTACAAGCACACTCCATGTCTTTATTGAACATCATCTGGCTTTGCACTCATTGACTGAATTTACAGGAAGTGTCACATGTGTTGATTTGATGACTAATCATAAAATCTGGAGAGTTTTGATGGAGGAAATTGTGGCTTTATTGTGGATGTTTTGATATTCTTTATTGAACATCATCCGGCTTTGCATTCATTGACTGATCTAACAGAAAGTGCTACATATGTTGATTTGATGGCTCATCACAGATTCTGGAGAGTTTTGATGGAGAAAATTGTGGCTTTATTGGTGCATGTTTTAATTGCTTCTTGGTTTAGTTCCTGCAGGTGTCTTGGGCAAGTGTTCCCAATTCTTTCTTCATCCCATGATCTCAGTCCAGGACAGTGTTTTGTCCTGTTACTCTTATGTTTCATTCCATTGCAGTGCTTTTCACTTAGTTGAGTTACACACCACTTTCTACTACTGGTGCTTACGTTGAGAGCCCTGTGGTCAGACATACACTCCCCTCCAGTTTCTACCTGCTCTTATTTCTTCTTCCAACTTTTTAGACACCTTAACTTCTCCCAGACAGGGTGTACTTTGTGTTCTGCATTCAGATCTCCAAGGTCTGATCTTTCAGAACTCTGCTTCTGTGACTCAAGAACCTGCTCCCTCTTGTCCTTTCTGCCTATGACAGCCTGATGGCCTTTAAATGCATTTTTCTTTGACTAATGTATTACAGTGTGATCTGATTCTTTCATCGTAGTCCAATTAAATTTGTCATTTTCCCGGCTAGTGTTTGTTTTACATAAATTATGGATATATAGGGACTCTTCAGTGTCATAAGATGACTTTTAAATATGTATGGTTGTTATGTTTGATTAGTTTTAGTTGTAAATACTGGTATCTGATTTATTGGTTGTGACCTTGCAAACTAATTTTATTGCATGGAATTTGCTAAGTCTTGGATTTCATTTATACTGCACCCTAGCAAAAAAAGTTTATTAAATAAATGTTGTTGTTGGCATTATTATTTGAACACAAAGCTGAAAATTTAGCTCTCTTCTTCTGAGTTTTCAGTTTATCTCCTCAGTTTAGCCTGAAATGAAAATAAAGACAATATTTTTAGAGCACTGAGGTCATTCTCAAAAGGTTTGCTCACAGTATTTGAGCCTAATATTTCATGTTCTCAGCACGACAACTAAGAAAATAAACCTCTATATTTTTTATATATTTTGTTGTCAATTTTCTTTCTAGGAATCTCTGCTGTTTCACACTAATTATCCACCATGCATAATTTAAACTAGTTTCATATCCTGTATGCCCTTTTTTCAAACAGCAAAAAGCCAAATCCATATCTTGCATTCTTTCACACAGAAAAGCTATTCCTGGTCTGTATCATTTTCATTGGTCTTTTATGATTTTCCAATTCTGCGGTATTTTTATGAAGTGCAGTAACCCCAAACTATACATAACATTCTGCTTGTAGATTTATAGAAAATGATTTTGTATTGGCAGTTTTATTTCTGACTCTTTCTCAAGGATGCGCCATTGATTAATGGTTTCATTAACATATCTATCACAACTTTAAATTTGATTTAGAATCCATAAAGTATTACATTACAAGATTTGGGTTATGAAAGTCCAGACAAGTAGTAACAGAGGGATATACAAATATCTAGCTCTCTCTCTTGCCTTCTAGTGATTGTTCTGATTTTTACAGCCCAGATCAAAACATCCTGAAAAACATAATATAACATAATGCAATAATAATCATAATATAAGAGGGAGGATGGGAAGGAAAGAGAGAGAGAGAGAGAGAAAGAGGGAGGGAGGGAGGGAGGGAGGGAGAAATTTTACCCTTGACAAAAAGCTCATTCCACCCATCTTTTATAAACAGCAATTGTCACTATAATGTCATCCTTATATCTGTGACTGTATTTGGTCTGAATGCGAAATGTGCAATTCAGGATAATTTTGCACCACACATGTGATGGGGACTTTTAAAGCAAGAAGATGCTGTGCATTGTAGTTAAAACTACCTCAAATGTTTAGCAATTTCATTGCACTAAGCAATGAATGAAAACAGATGGGCAGAACAAAACGTAAAATTAAAGCAGGCATTTTTACCGATGTTAGCATTACTGAGAAGTGGGAAGTATGATTAGTTCATTACTGTGAGCAGTGGGAAATTGCAATAGGCTGTCAGAGATACTCTCCTCTAGAAAAGGAACCTGCTTCCTTTTTATCATGGATATGTGAGTGGAATGACATAAAATAGTGTGATTCAGCAACACAAACTTTAATCATCAGCAACAGCAATGCTTTATAGTACAATTACGGGCCTTCTGCTTCAAAAGTTTATAAGTGAGCTTTAAATGTAGGCTTCTTTATTTCTCTTTCATTCACACTCTTATGTTCCTCCTATTGTCCTCTCATGTTCCTTAAGATCAGTTTCTGTTCCCACAGGGCAAAGGAATTATTGGTTTCTTTTCATATTTATCCTTCACTTCTGTATATATAGAAATAGCTTTGCCTTCCTATATGAAAAACGGGAAAAATGGAAGAAACCAGTAATTACATTCTTTCCCTGAAGGAACAGAAACAGACAATAAAGCAATTAACAGAGTCTATTCAAGGGGCAATTAAAAGGCTGTTCATTACTGGTTGAACTGGCAAGTAGGAAATTTTAATTAACCCTGGAAGTGACCTTTGGTGAATGGGACTTACTTGTGAGTGAGCCTTAGAGAAGAACCTTGGTCAATGGGAAGGTCATTGCTGTATAATAATGTCAAGTGCTGGGTGAATTTGCTTTCTACTGTAAAGCCAATACTTCAGCAACCCTAAAGCATTCTAGACTGGAAGGAATCAGCTTAGAAGCCAGCTCTATTAAAAAAATTCCAAATCACCAAGGCCTACATAAAGTTGTATCTGGCTGAACAATAGAAACTCTGGCTGAACGAGAAAATTGCCAATTTTAAAGTATGGTGCAAAATACAATTTAAAGTGATTAATTATGGGCCATCAAGTTGTTGTTGACTATCCCAGATTACAATCCTTTGTATAAATACATGGGAATATATTTCCCTACACTTAATGGGATACAATCATAAGGAAAAAGACGTAAGACTACAAGATAATTATCCTTTGGAAGCATTGATAAATGTTTATATAATTGTTTACATTTTTTTTCCAGATAGCTATGATAATTCCTTTGGTTTAAATGTACTTTGGAAAGGAACACCCATAATGAATTCAGCAATAAAAACATATTTCTAAGTGGCTCAGAAAAGAAAATTAAAAAGAATAGAAAAAATAACAAAAGAATACAAAAATCAGAGCGAAAGCAAAAAAAGACCACAAAAACACAGGGGAAAAAAATCACTCAGAACAATATTACTCAACCTTGAAAACATGGAACAATTTTAACTAATTTTTTCCATTACATCAGTGCAGGATCTCTTTATAAACAGAGAGTGAACAAATGGTAGTCTTGAGGTTGAAATTATGTTTCCAAAATCAAGGAATAATCCTTTTTTACTGCACTCCATGCTTGGTAAATATACAATTCTTCATATAATAATAAATTTCATATATTAAGTATACTGTTGTAGGAAGTTAACACCCACCCCTCTCCTAGAAGATTGAAGTATTCTAGGAAATATTAAAAAGGCAGAATATTATACCTCCCTGGATGAGAAAAGGAGAAACATGATCTTGGAAAGCCGCCCCCACCTTTCTTAATAGCCCCAGAAAGACTAGGCCATTTTATCTACAAACTAAAAGGCCTTCAGCTCCAGGGTGCTAGGATTAGCCCTCACTCAAGATCCAAATGAGGACAAGGCCATTAAGCCATAATAGGAATTGTCCAACACCCTTTCAGAACACATGCCTCTTCATTACATCACCCAGCACAGTTCAACCGAGCTTGACTCAGAAAACCTACAAGGTTAGCTATGACCCCTACAGCAGCCAATAGCTTGCCACAGGAACAGGAAGTTCAAATTCAAAGCCCAAGAGAGGTGCTCTCTCTCTCTCTCTCTCTCCACCCCACCCCCCATGTGCTCAATTGCCCAGGACCTCAAAACCATGTGGTCCTGTCCACCATTAAACCATCTTTCCAAACCGCCTCCATGTTTCCAATCTTTCTCCACACTTGGAACTGAACCCAGATGGACATGTCTTCCAATACTGTATAAATAAAAATATCTCTTCAGCCGAAAAGGTTGTAGAAAAAATGCTTTTAAAAGCCTCTGACGATCCCAGCTGAGTTGCCTGATCGTCAGAGGCCTTTAAAAGCATTTTTTTGTAGAAAAAATATAGAAAAAATGTTTTTAAAAGAAAAAAAAAGCCTCTGACAATCAGGCAACTCAGCTGGGATTGTCAGAGGCTTTTAAAACCATTTTTGTCTGAAGAGATTGTAGAAAAAATGGTTTTAAAAGTAAAAAAAAACTGGCCACGCCCACCCAGTCACATTATCCTCCCCACCACCAAGCCACGCCCACAGAACCGGTAGTAACAAATTTTACATTCCACCACTGGTCTGAGGCTATAACTTTATAAGGCTAGAAGGCTAGCAACTGATAGTTGGGGAGTCAGCTGACATTTCTAGATGGACAGGAACAACAACCTTATAGCCAGATTCAAAAGCTCCTGTTAGACTTATCAGACTTTTTTGAGATACAAGGGATAAAAATCAGATATAGAACTGTTAATGAGATTCTTGCCCAATTACTTTACCTTATAAATTGGGGGCAATATGCTGACTCTGTAAACCACTTAGAGAGGGCTGTATAAGTCTAAATGCTATTGCTATTATAAACATATATTTGAATTTTGAGAAAGTATAACCAAGACAGGACATCTCAAAGTAGCTGCAAATAAGCTAGCTGGGAATTCTTTGTAAGTTTCATAAAAAGGACTGGTGTTTACAGGATAGATGCTTGGAAAGAAATTAAGCCTAATTTTCTGAGTCATATATTTTTCCCATTTTGTTTCCATTATTATTAACTTTCAAGATCAGAATTGTGCAAGTCAGGGTATTCTCTATGATCCTCCATGGAAGTGAAAAGTATACTTTGAAGAAGCAGAATAGAAAGGCTATTTATGTTTTTAAATCACTTAAATAGAGCTAGCAGTGTGCAGCAGCAGGCAAAAAAGCCAATGCAATCCTAGGTTGCATTAACAGACAGATAGAATTAAGATCACATGAAGCATTAATGCCACTTTATAAAGTCTTAGTAAGGCCACACACCTGGAATACTGCATCACTTTTTGGTCACCGTATTATAAAAAGGACATAGAGACACTAGAAAGAGTGCAGAAAAGAGCAACAAAGATAATTGAGGGACTGGAGAATAAAACATATGAAGAACGGTTGCAGGAATTGGAATTGTCTAGTCTAGTGAAAAGAAGGACTGGGGTGTCATGATAGTGTTCCAATATTTGAGGGGCTACCACAAAGAAGAGGGCTGAACCTATTTTCCAAAGCACCAGAAAGCAAAACAAGTAAGAATGGATGGAAACTAATCAAGGAGAGAAACAACCTAGGATTAAGGAGAAACTTCCTGACAGTGAGAACAATCAACCAGTGGAATGGCTTACTTTCAGAAGTTTGTTTGACTATCCCTAGTAGTCTCAGGAGTCTTCTTCAATACCAAAGTTCAGAATAACAGAGTTGGAAGGGACCTTGGAGGTCTTCTCATCCAACTCCCTACTCAAACAGGAGACCGTATACCATTTCAGACAAATGGCTGTCCAATTTCTTCTTGAAAACCTCCAGTGATGCACCCACAACTTCTGAAGGCGAGACATTCCACAGATTAATTGTTCTGTCAGGAAATTTCTTCTTCTAGGTTGGTTCTCTCCTTGATTAGTTTCCATCCATTGATTCTTGTCCTGTCTTCAGGTGCTTTGGAGAAGAGGTTGACCTCCTCTTCTTTGTGGCAGCTCTTTAGATATTGGAACACTGCTATCATGTCATCCCTAGTCCTTTGCATTAGACTAGACAGTTCCTGCAAAAGTTCATCATATATTTTAGCCTCCAGCCTTCTAAGCATCTGCTTCTAACTGGGAATGCAGCATATATTGCAGAAACTTACATTCCGATCGAAGATGTGGGTTTTCTAACCTCAACATGAAACCATTTTTTTTCTTCTTCTGTCCACCAGGTTTTATTTATCACACAGCCTGGTGGTACTCTCTAGAAACCTTGCTTGCTGTTTTATTACCATTTGATTTATTCTAATAAAGTAAAACTCTCTTGTGGCTTTTAAAACCTGTGCCAGAAATATGTTCCTGTACAGTTTTCCTTTCAATAGTTTAATTTATGCATTTATGTTATTATAGAGATCAGAGTCACGACAAAGGTTTTTTTTTAACCTTTAAAAAATGTTCTAGCAACTATGCAAATTATAAAAAGAATGTGATTTCTTTCAAGCGTTTAAAAGTTCCCTGTTGTTTCATTTCATACCCACCCTCTTTTCCTTTAAAAGAACAGGAGGCAAAGAAACTGATCCCGGGTAAAACTGTTCTCAGAGGAACACCCCCTATAAAGGTACCGATACTGTACTGGGGTGGGAGAGAAAAAAATGACAAGTATGGGCAAGCGTGCCCTCGAAAAAGAAGGCGCCCTAGGCGTCCCCATTTCAGAGTGCCTCTTCTAATCGCGATTGGCCCAGCATGCTTCCTTAATAAGACAAAGAGGTGGCGGTGACGTCACGTTTGCCCTCGGCTACGCCGGTACTGCTCAGCCAATCACGATTGGGAGAGGCCAACGGTGGGTGCGATTCAAATTGAACGGCGGGTGAGTCGCGAAGCCGTTTCTGCTGCAGTGGATGCGGCGCTCTAATGCGGTGGGGTTCCAACGGCCTTTCCCCTCGCGCGCCTCCTGGTAAGTTAAAATGGGGGAAGTAGAAAGAAAGCGGCGCCGGAGGCTGGCTGGGATTTCAGGCGGCGTTTGGGAAGAAGCAGTTAGAAAACTGTTCGTTTTTATCAACGTGCTGCGTTGTTACGGACGTTGGAGTTCCCCGGCTCTGTTAAGAGAAGAAGGCTGGGGTTGTTTTTATGGCCGTCCTGAATCGTGACGACCTTTTTTTATTTTACACGGTCCTCCCTCATGTAAAGCAGGGTATTGTGATTTTACCGACATGGCAACGGACAGTCTTCACAGGTTTTCTTGTTCAACTCTCAAGGGGAGAGATTACGACACGGCGTAACGACGATGAAGCTAATACAATACATTGACAGCAATATAATCTATTGTAATACTTCTTCTTTTAAAAAAATCCTTGTAATATGCCGTTTGTAATCTGCTTTACGTGGGAAAACAGCTGAAAGCAAAGGAGTATAGAAATTGTCCAGATGAGGTTTAGTCTCAGGAATGAGATCAGGTCAGAGGCTTTACAAAAATAAAAGGTTTGGAGGAGGGGGTTGAAGGGGAAGGAGGCAAGAGGGGAGTGAGTCATTTTTTAAAAAAGCAGGGACCATTTAGGTATCTAAAGGCAGCAGAACTGAAAGAGCAAAGGTGGTGTGATGTGGTAAATGTATGTTGAGTCTGACCAAAGCAAACTTTCAGAAGGCTTTGAAGGTAGGAGTAATGACCTCTTAGATTAAAGAGTAAACAAAAAACCCAGGGAGGAATTTAACCTGATCTGCTCAAGATGAGAGGTGATAGGTCAGTTGACTTAGGTTAGATCAGTGGAAAATGAGAAAGAACTTTAGTCATAGCTGAAAACATGAAACTGCTATTGGAAGTGGTCCAAAGATGAAGTTTGGGCATTCCTCTTGTTCTTTGGTAAAGGACTGTGATTTAGTTGATACAGTATACAGGAGGAGGGCTTAAGGAAAGGCAATTTTGCTCTTGGATTTAATGGCGGTGAAATATTTAAACAGAAATATATCGGGGCTTAAAGAGATTTGGGGATGAATGGAAGAGGAATGTTCTGTAATTGGAGCTAAAGGTAATAAATATCTAGGCCCTGATTTAGGCCCTCACAGGTGACAAATTCATTCATATATATGAGAGAAAATATACAGGATACAAAACACATCCTTAAGAAACGCCAGTGGAAAAAAGAAAAGCAAGAGCCTTCTTTCATCCAATATTATAATTTGGTAGAAGGACAGTATTACAGCAAGCAGCTGAATGTGTCATCTGGTACTGAAAGCGGCAGTTCTGAAAACAATGAGGTCATTATATTTTTGAGGGTGATGTAATCATTTAGATAAGAACTGTGTCATTGGACTATAGAAGCCAGAATCAAATTTTGAAGACACAAATGGGGAGGGTCAAAAGAGGTGCTAGGGAAACAAAACTAAGTGGGACATTTAAGGAGTTCAGAGGCAAAAGTAAAAGGCAAAATTGGACAGTGATTTAAATGGGTTTGTTTGTTGTGCCTTCCAGTCAGATTTGACTCCTGATGAATGCCTGGACAAGTCATTGCAAGTTGCTTCCTACAGTTGAGAGTGACCCAAAGTTATATAGCTGGTGTTGTGCGTAAGCCAAAACTAAAACTCTACCTTGATGCCCTAATGAGTACCCCAATCTGGCTTGTGCTTTAAATATATGTACAGTCATGTTGTTATTGATAATATAGTGGCATGATTAACTGCATTAGAAGAATTGATAGCTGATTATTATGTTAGAGGATGATAATAGTACGGTAGATATAGAATAAAAGCTGGGAGGTAAAATCAATGGAATGCCCGTAATCAGTTTGTCTAATGTAAGCTTTGATGCTTCTTGTTCCTATTCCTTTTCTGATCAATAACAATAATAACTCCTTCACTTCCTCTTACACCAAATCCCTTGGCCTAAGGACAGCAATTTTGCTTGCAATTATTACTTCCAGTATCTGATAATAGCTACTTTTCTGTGCCTTTAGAAAATACATTCTTTTAAGTCCTTATCTAGTAGGTGCTTGAGGTTGCGGGAATGTAGGAATTGAAAATCATGTTTTGCCTTTGCTTCTTTATAACTGTGAAACCATGGAACATTATAATTTTAAATTTGTGATTTCCTAAATAAGCATTTAATAATAAATAATGATGGATGTTTTAATTATCCCCAAAACCACTATGAATCTAATATGCCAAGAGGTAAAGGCACAATAGTTCTTGTCCTCTTACCAACAACTTTATTTTTCAGAAAATGGAAGACAGAACAAGGGGGTCTGCTTATTCTGAAAGTGATTCTCTCACCAAGGGGAGGTAATTGGTGGAAGAAATTATTAGTATCTTGGGCAAAAGATTACCTTTTGAATTTTAATTGAATATTACTTTTGAATCTCTGATATTTGCGAACAACCTAAGATGAACCAAATCTATATACTGGATTTTAGAAAATAGGATTTTGATAAGATCCAATGGAAAGTAGATTGAATCCAATGGTTTGAAATCCTGAAGAAGAAAAGTGTCTAGGGAGAATAAGAAATATTTTGGAAAAAAAATATTGAATACATAGTCACATTTTCTAAGAAGAAAAATAGGAGTGATCCATAAACATATTGAGAGCCAGTTTGGTGTGGTGAAGGCTTCAGGCTAGAAACCATGATCCCCTGAGTTTGAATTACATCTAAGGCACAAAGCCAGCTGAATGACATTGGACAATGTCTGCTGCTGAGTATTCCGGGAGCCGGGGCAGCCGCATGGACCTGGAATCATAGTGCGGGAAGTCCGGACTCCCCATGTGCGGCTGCGGCTCCCTTCACCTTTCGCCGCTTCTCTGCCCCAGCTCCCAAAGACTCAGCAGCAGGCGGCTGGTCCAATTGGCCTCTTCTCCGCTTCCAGCGGCTTCCAGCAGGTGTTTGGAAGCTGCAGAAGAAGCCAGCCTCAGTGCTGGGATGGCGACGGCACGGACTTCTCAAGGACCTGGTGCTCACCAGCTTTGCCCACATCGTGATCCTAGAATACTGCTTGGTCGGTGAGTGGTGCTCTGCCTGGCCAGAGGTGGGGGTGTCTGCTGGGTGGGCACCAAGTGGCAAGGGGTGCCAGGCGACTGCTCTCTTGCGAGCGGGGCGGAAGTTTTCAGGCAAGAGAGATGGATGATGGGAAGTGGGCAAGCGCCAAGAATGCTGGGGCAGCTCCCGATCAGCCCAGCTGATCCGCAGGTTGCCATTAAGGAGCCCAGCTGTCATTAGCTGACCGGGGAAGGGAAGGGCTCCCTTCTGTGCTGCCCACACCCAACCCTTCACTAGGGCTTATTTTCAGGGGAGGGCGTATATTTATGCCCACCCCAAAAATCAGGCTTGGCTTTATTTTTGGGACATATCGTATTTTCAGGGAAACACAATAGCAATAGCACTTAGACTTATATACCATTTACAGTGCTTTTTACAGCCCTCTCTCAGTGGTTTACAGAGTCAGCATATTGCCCCCAACAATATGGGTCCTCATTTTACCCACTTCGGAAGGATGGAAGGCTGAGTCAACCTTGAGCCTGGTGACATTTGAACTGCCAAATTGCAGGCAGCCGGTGATTAGCAGAAGTAGCCTGTAATACTGCACTCTAACCACTGTGCTACCGTGGCTCCTTATCATGTTACATATAATGGAAAATAACTAGCTTAAATTCTAACATATAAATTGTGTGCATTTTATATGACCAGATTCTGATTTAAGCTCAGAATTGTTTTGTGACCTCACAGAATCTCTGAATCTGGGCATTCCTAAAGATGTTTCTCGTTTGGAAGAGAGCAACTGAGATATTTTTGTATTTGAGAGGTTAGCTTTGACTTGTAAGGCAACTAATGGTTAGTTACTATTCTTTTTGTGAATATTGTGGGGGTTTTTCTTTAGCTCTAAGACAAATGGATACAGTGTATTAGTGACAAATATCCAAATTTACATGAGCAGATTTCCACCTATCATTTGAAACAACTTATCATTTTCAGTCTGAAATTTGTTTTGAAGGGTTTAAATTTGAACTATTAGAAACATTCGGAATATGATTAAATATAGGTTAGATTTAAGAATATTTAAAGAAGAGATGGATTAGATGAGAGTGGATTAGAGTAGCAGTCCCCAACCTTTCTGGCTTGGTGACCTGGGCGAGGATTGTTTTGTGTGAGTGGTGGGCGCATGCAAGTGCGCACAGGTTCATTTGCACAAATGGGCATGCCTGCCTGCCACTCAAATGGAGCTTTATGCGTGAGTACCTGTCTCTCACAGAAGTGGACCCCCCCCCCACACACACACATAGAGGCTGCAGTTCACTAGGGGGATGGGGCTTGGGGACCCCTGGATCAGAGGGAGAGTGCACTCACTCCAGGAGAGTGGAGCAGCCTCCTCTAATGGAATGGCATTGGATACTGCTATTACTTATATAAGTAGTCCTTGATTATGATCATAATTGAACATAATAGAATTAGTCACAAGTCATTATGATTGTTAAGCAGGTCACCACACGAATTTACCAAATTATAAAACCTTTTCTGCAGTTGTCATTAAGTGAATGCAGTGTTTAAGTGAATGTATCCAATGGGTAATTTGTGCCAGAAACTGGGTGGAAAACATTGAAAGTTGTGATCATGGGACTACAGGATGCTGCATACGGCTTTAAAGGTTGCCAAGTGCACAAAGTATGATGAGAACTTCAAAATCAGGTTGTAAGCACCTTTTAAATGGTCTGATAAATCTAAACAGTTGCTAAACGATCAGTTATTAAATGAGGACTACTTGTATAGTACTGTAAATTTAGTAATACTGGGTTCTGTTAAACTGCATAAATTGCTAATAATTTGAGGTACTGAAAGAAACAGCTCAATTGTTTGTTTTTTGGCTTCAGGCTTCCCAAATTATACCTTAGCGGCAAATTTAGTTCATGTGTAAACAGAATTTCGATTCACTGAGTTTTTCTTATCTTGCAATATGTATATGTCTTCAGATTGAATATTAATGGACATACAACCTGACTATATTGGTTGTTAAAGTAGCTGTCATTCACTGCAGAGTAACAGTTTTGACTCCTTGGAGTGCTACAAATATTCAAAGTTCTGCATATTTTCCAGCTTTCATTATTTTTCTGCAATCTGCATCAAGGTTTGTAGATCATATGCAGTATCTAGATTATGTATATAATCTTCCCATTAAAGAAATATGTTTATTTTTAGCTACATGGGAATTTTTTGAAGCAATAAATTTTTTCATTTGTCAGAAGTGTTCAGTTTTTTTATGTTGTCATTTAAAAGGCTGCAACTGGTTATGCAAGCAGATATGTTTTTAAATTAATATCTTAGAAGGGAAAGGTCAAATATGCTTTTCTTTAAATGATTTGCCTTGCTTTGATGTAATGTAGTCGTCTCCATCCTGATATTCATTGGATATATTGTTTTATAGCTTGCTTATTTTCTAGCCAATATAGCAAACTAATACTTATAGGAACTGAAGTCCAGAACTCTGAAGGGCAATAGAATAGGATATATTTGCAGGTTGGAAAACATTAATGGTAGTAATTCTGACTGATAGCTGTGATGGAGAGAAAAATAAAGGTCAGAAGATAAAAAGTACACAGAAAAAAAGGGACAAAGAATGGATCAAGACAGTTTGTGGCCCGTGAAGCTGATTTATGATTGAGGAATTATAATTATTGAATGTATGTATTTAGCCTGACTCCTACTATAGACAGAAACAACAATTCTATGATGTTTAGTAACACTGTAATTCAGTAATTAATAACACTGAACAGTAATATTTATTAATATTCATATTAAGCCTCTAGAGTCTCTAGAATATACTTCTGCTAAGCTACCTCATCATGGTAGATCAGAAGGATGTTTCCCTTGAGGGATGAGTGAAGAATGCCAGGAGTGCACCAAGACCATAGACTTCTCAGCAAGGTCACCCAAGGTGTGAAAATCATCCCAACTGTCCCGCTAAAGTAAGAAAGTACCTCTGTTGGGATGTATGAAGATGGTGGATGCAATTATCACTTCAGTGTCAATAATAAAAGCATCATTTCACACTACGCAGGATAATGCAATGGTACACCGCTTCTGTATTTTACCAAGAAAATCACGTGGCTAGGCAATAAAAAAGTGATACCATGTCAGGTGATAATTGGCGTCTCAAATTGGATGGCATTCAGCACGCTACTGAAAAGGGGCTGAGAATCTTTGGGAGTACTAATGAAGTTTATGATATGACTGGATTGAAGCCTTTGAGATGCCTAGTTGCTGATATTGCCATGCAGGAAAAGGAAATCCAAAGTTACAAAGACAAAATTGCACTGGGTAGATGTAATATAATAAGCATGATTGTGCTCACCACAGTGAAAGATAAAATGAATCAACTGTCATTAACCTCTTCAGGTCAACCAGTTGAAAGTGACAGAAATCAAACACTTTTGGTCAGATTGTCATACTTTTTACTACTGAGGCCATGAAAAACAAAGAATGAATGGCATTGCTTTCAGGGTCAAGAAGGATGAAGAGAAGACAGTACTTGGGTATAATGCCATCAGTGACTGAATAATAGCACTTAGGCAATCTTGAATATGACAGTTACTCAAGTTAGTGTTCCAGCTACTAATGCAGAACAGGAGGACATTCCTGTTCATGGGCAAGTTCCAGGTCAAGCTAAAGTGAGAGAACAACAACCAGTTTCCATGATATGATGTTGAACCTACAATTCCAAGAAGAACCTTGGGGATTGATTTGAAATCTTGAACTTCATAGATAGGGAACAAGACCAACTGTTAAAGGAAATCCAATAGGTTGTTAAGGATAAATATGAAAAAGGATTGCTGATGATTAAAAAAACAAAAGAAAGCAAACTAGATGTCAGAAGAGACAATAGAAATTGCCTAGAAGAAGAGTCAAGAAAGGCAAAAGATCTCAGGAAATTTCAAAAAGCTGTTAGAAACAAACAACATTACAATGATATCTATAAATACATCAGAGATGAAACTGACTCTTCCAAAAGATCTCTGGGAATGCTATATGCAGATCAGAAAGCCACAGCTCAGACAGAACATGGTCAAACAGACTGACTCCAGTCTGTTTGACCATGTTATATGGTCAAACATATATTCTTCCTTTATTTATTCAACCTGAATAAATATATATTCTTCTTTTATATATTCTTCCTTTATTTATTCAACCTGTATACAGTATATATGCTGAGGATCAGAAGAAGATGAGTATGATTTTAAAATAAGCACATCTGCATTGTACTTTATGATACTACTCTGATAGCTGAAAATGCAATTGATTCACAAGCTCTTTGTCTATGAAGATTCTTAGTCATCCAGGTCATCGTTGTCCTAAAGCTGCTTTTCAAAAGGCAACTGGACTTCCTTGTTTTTCTTGGAAGACATTTCACTTCTCATCCCATATGCTGCTTCAAGAAGCTTCTTGGATGAGAAGCGAAACGTCTTCAAAGAAAAACAAGGAAGTCCAGTTGCCTCTTGAAAAAGCACCTTTAGGACACTCACAAGTTCTAATAAAGTCGTGGAGGACAGTGAAAAAAAATGGTACTAAGATTAAATATAGGTAGTCCTCAGTTAATGACAATAATTGGGATTGGAATTGCCATTGCTAAGTGATGAAGTCATAAATGACTGTGGGTCTTTAAGTGAGGACAGCATATGCTTATTGTTTGCAATCTCATGCCAGCTTCCTCATGGTCTTTGCTTGTCAGAATCTAGCAAATGATGTTGCAAATGGTGACCTCATGATTACAGGGACACCAGAACTCTGATGGCCAATCATATCATTTTTCAGCATCAATGCACGTTTGAACAGTTGCTGAATGAGTTATCATTAACCAAGGACCATCTGTATGAAGAAGACCAAACTAATGAGAACAATTCAGCAACCAATAAAGATATTGATATGATAGTTTCTGACTTTTAGGATCAATAACCAACATCAAATGGTCCAGCAGTCAAGAAATTTAGCGCAGACTAGTTTTGATAGGATAAAAATATCTTTGTTTTTCCATTGTTCAGGGTCCCTCTTATAAAACAAGCATCCAAGGAATGTTGAATTTGTAATAAATGATTGTATACTTATGCTGTTTTTGCGGAGTAAAATAATGGCAACAGTCTTTCCTAGTTTGCTTTCCCACAGAGAGGAAAACACCTTTTTTCTTTTGGCCCTCTTATACTTTAAAATATTTGTATTTACGTTTTGATATAGTTAAGGTACATATATTTAGTCTGTTAAAGTAATTTGTGAAGCTGTCTGCAACTGGCTGAAGTGACTAGCTCTTGAAACTGAACTGGAATCAGTTATGTGTGATTAAGTGTTAATTATAACACCATTTTTTGCAATTTAATAACTAACCAGTGCACAAACAGAAATATTTTAGTTTCCAACAGCGATCAATGCAAACATTGTAGACAAAATATAAGCTAATAACCATCTTTATAGGAAATTGTGCAACCTCATTACTTTATAATTTGATTTGGAACAATTTTGCATATCTACATTGTAGTATATTGTATCCTATTTCATTAGTAGTGGCAAAACATAATATTTCATCTGTTTTATTTTCAACAGATTAAACCAGATGTTCTTTGGGAAGACACAGCTTTTAATTCTGAGCCTCATGCAGTACAGAATTTAAGAATAAGGTATTACTAATATCTATATATTTGTATATCTTTACAAACTATTCTATTCTAATCTAACACTAATGTTTATTTAAAAACAAATGTTAGTCAAAATGTTATAAAGAAATATAACTTTGTTCTTGTCAGACTTCTCAGCAAGCTCAGCTGGAACAAATAACCAGTCACACAAGAATATAAATATTTCTGATTATGTAGGAGAGATGAAAAGCCATTACAAAAGTATTCCACTGACTCTTCTCTTTGACTATAATCTGTGTTATATTCTTGAAACACTATCTCTTGCTTGCTTTTTATGTAAGGTTACAAGTGACTTGTTTTTGGGAGAACAGACAGGAATCATTTATCCATAAGTGACAAAGAAGCTGCAAAAGTTAATGCTCAGTATCATTAATGAAAAATTAACCATGAAAACTGGGACTAACTATTGGATATGGAAGAGTTGCATATCTGGAGTTGGCATCATGAGCTATTCAAAAGATAAGCGAATTGGAAAATCCTTCAATTTAATGACAAGACCAATAATGTCCAATTTGGGAACAAGCTAATCCCGACAAATGTAAACTCCTGCACTAGAGAATCAGGTTCCATCTTTTTAAAGATCCTCCATAGTCTCCACTTTTTAATTTGAGCAGTTTCAATGAATAGAGGGCTATCTTGGTGAATGCTGTATCACATTTTTTTGTTTATTTACCAGACTTATCACAAATGTGACTCAATGCAGCACACAATAAAATTGAATGATTAAAAATAAAACATTAAACAATTAAAACAACCTCAGGAAAGCACCTCAAGACCTTACATTCAATGTAGTAATTTAATGGGCTGTTCACTTAAATGGGATCCCCAAACCTGCTGACAAAACCACAATTTCTGGAAAATCAAGGTTGCAGCCAATCTTACCTTAGTACCGTGTTTCTACGAAAACACGACCCACCCCAATAATAAGCCCAACCCTAATTTTTTTGGGCTGGGGTGTGGGCCTAATATTACCCCTATCCTGAAAAGCCCGGGGCGATGGGTGTGGCCAGCATGAGTGGTGGTGCAAGGGGGTAAATGTCCAGTTGCAACTGCAGCCCACTGGCCTCTTGGGGCACCACAAATACCGCTTTTGCCCTTCTCTTTCCCCTCTTTTAGGGAGGCTCGCGGAAAACTTTTTGGTGAACAGGAGGAAAATGGGGAGGGGGGATCTCCTGCCTGCCATCCTTCCCTCAGCCTGTGCTGAGCTTGAGGAATGGATAACAGGCAGGAAAAAAACTCCTCCCCATTTTCTTCCCATTCACCAAAAAGCCTCCATTCCAAATGCTGAAGGTTCGGAACGTAGGCAATGGTGCAGCCAGCTCACAGAGTCTGGCCTATTGCACCTCAAAAAAGTAAGACCACCTCGAAAATTAGCCCAAGTGCTTATTTTCAAGTCTAAAAGAAAATAACACTCAGTCTTATTTTCTGAGAAACACGGTAGAAGGATGAGGAGTCATGGTGCCGCAATGGTTAGAATGCAGTACTGCAGTCTTAACTCTGTCCACAGCCAGGAGTTTGATCCTGACCGCTCAGGGTTTGACACTCAGCCTTCTATTCGTCTGAGTTCCGTAATATGAGGACCAGATTGTTGGGGGCAATATGCTGACGTTGTAAACCACTCAGAGAGTGCTATAAAGCATTATGGAGTAGTATATGGATAGCCCTCGGTTTAAGACCACAACTGAGTCCCAAATTTCTGTTGTAAAGTAAGATGGTTGTTAAGTGAGCTTTGCCCTATTTTCTTGCCATAGTTGTCAAATGAATCACTGAAGTTGTTACTAATATGGTTGTTAAATGTTACACATTTTCTTGTAAATATTTACTTCCTTAACACCTAAAGCTTTCGTCTTTGCAGTAGAAGTACTACCCTGTTTCCCCCAAAATAAGACACCCCCCGATAATAAGCCCAGTCGGGATTTTGAGCGCATGGCAATAAGGCCAAACGCTTATTTCAGGTTTCAAAAAAATATAAGACAGGATCTTATTTTCGGGAAAACACAGTATATGTTTTTTAGAGATATTCAGCTATCAAGTACCCTGAGGCTTGTCCACTAAATGAAAGAAAGAACAGAGTTGGTTTTGTTTTTTCCTCCCTTTCTTTATGTTTGGGGATTTAAATTTAGAGCAGCTGAAAGGATTTCCTATCCCCCCCCCTCCGCCCCGCAGGATTGAATGTGGTAGCTCCTATGTCAGAAATGCAGTGCCTAAGGATGTTTTTTAAGAGACAAGAAGAGTTTTTCCAAGGTCTGAACTCATTAACCAGCATTGGAGGGAGGAAAATTCAATCTCACATAAGTCAGTCAGACTTATCAGAGATCATTGGATTGTACCTAGATCTTCATTTCCAGCTACTCTATAGGACAATTTACATTATTTTTTTGCTGGCTGGTAGACTTTTCTATTGCCTATTTCAAACTGTAAATCCTACACTGCTTATATAATTTAATGAATCTCTTTGTGCACAGTTTTGAAGTATACTGTTCATAATTTTTGCAAGATTTCTGATATTAGTTTGAAAGAGAAAATATAAGTATGTAGTTTGGCATCTCAGTCATTTGTTATAAACCCATAGCATGATTATACTTGATTTTAAGATCTGAAATCATTGACAAGGCTTGCTGTGCCTGACAGAAAAAGAAGACAAAAGTAAACTTATCTCCACATTATTTCAGTTTCATGTGACAAAGATGGAGACGACAATTCTGAATTTGCGGAATTTCTTTGACCAGCTCATGTGCCAAGCAGAAATTCTAAATGAAAACAGTGAATACCGTAAGTGATAATTATTTATGGATGTTATGAGGTGAATCATGTTAATTACCTGCAAATTTTAGAGACATACAAATAAATATATTTGAGTCCTTCCTGCTCTGTAATTTCCTTGAAAGATAGACGTGAATTTTTCAAAATTTCTCAGATCACCTAACAGATGTCTCTAAAGTAACTCAGGAAGCATGATTAATTTGTTGGATGTCTTATGTATTAAACTAATCTGCATAACAATGGGTGGGCTTGTACAAGGTGGTTTCTAGGCAACAGTGTGGAGCATGTAGTTAAAATATTATGGTTCCAGTAGTTACACTATGTTATTCTAGCTATTGTCTCAGGAAATCAGATTACCTTGCTCTATATTTCTGCGGTTCTCAAAAGAGTTCAAATGAAATCTATGCAGTGTTAGAGTCACAACATCTGTAATAATGTGTTGGAAGGGTTAAGAAGAAAATACTGCTTAATGAAAAAATTATCCAATGCTTTATGAATATCACTTATCGGTATAGAAAGTTTATATCCACATTAGGCAGTGTTGAGCATCTAACAAATTAGAGTCCCATTCTTCCCCCCCCCCCCTTTTTGGTTCAATATTTATATAATTGTCCATCAAATTGAAAACCCAAACATCTATAATACTGATCAATGTCAATGAAGCATATTTTAAACTTTTTGTTGAATGTCTTCCTAATATTATCATCATTGATTGTAATATAATCTGTTCACAATTTTGCTATAACAGCAGTTTTGTTTGTATGACAGTTGTCTCTTCATATTATATACATTGCTTTAGTAAGGTTATTGTTTCTTATCACATGATGTAACTGATCATACTTAACATGGAAGTACACTGAATACCTGAACTGAAATCCTTGAATTGGATTAGAGGGGGAAATGTGTTGACTGAATTCATGTTTTAATCAATAAGTTCTACTGTCTTCAGTTGGGTTTACTGGCAGGAAAGCTTTACTTTTAGAGATAACTATTTCTCTTTCTGCATCGTGTTCTGAATAATCAGGGTGGGATTTTTTTTAGCACCTTGGCATTATCTATTTACATGAGTGGATCTCAGTCTCTTCTTCCACACAGATCCCCTTTAAATACCTTTTATGTCCACAGACCATGGCCCCCAAGTCTTTACTCAAGATTTAAATAATTACATTTCTTTAAACCTTCGCTGAACGCCTGCAATATTACAGCCCCTACCCCCCCTACCCCCGGTCTGCGGACAACAGATTGAGAACCACTGATTTAGATGATTATCAAACTGAAAGGATATTTAAGAAGGCTATAGAAAAAATATATTTAAAAAATTAAGTGCAAATGAATTAAAACTTCGCTTTCCCTAGAATTTCTCCAACTGGCCAAGAATTTTGAAGAGTTTAGGAGAAAATGGCAAAAAATGGATCATGAGGTGGCCAGATACAAAGATTTACTGATGAAAACAGAAACTGAGCGTAGTGCTCTTGATGTGAAACTTAAACATGCACGCAACCAAGTAGACGTGGAGATCAAGAGAAGACAGCGAGCTGAAGCAGATTGTGAAAAGTTGGTATGTATAACATTTCTGAGCTTCTTTTTCAAAAAGGCATCAGGTTTGGAAGAGGAATGTAAGAGCTTTGTTAAATATCCATTTATGTGACAATAGATATAAGCCTTTTTTTTTTACCAGAGGATAAAAACATATTGCAATAATGGTATGAATGTGGACTTCTTATTTGGCTGATAAACCTATAATCTTTTGGTTTAATAGACCTTAATTTAGTATACTTCAGATATAATTTTTAAAAATCCTGCAGCACACTAAAATAAGGATTATTTGGGGCAGCAGTTGAAACAGTAGAGGCTGCTTCTCTTAAAAATGGATAAGTTTCTATTTGAATACTGAATGAGGGAGTGAAGGTACTAGGGTGATTGGATTGGTAATGAAATATTGATACATTTAATATTTGAATTTTCATTGAGAAGAGAGGAATATACTAGAAAGATCAGATAGCTGGATGGGTTTACAATGGTGGCTTAGTCAAAAGTAAGAAGCAAATGGATAATACTGGGAAGATCAGCAAGTAGCATGCTGGGCAGTGACTGGGATAGGAAAAACTCCAGGAAGATAAAGAAAAAAAATGGCAGAAACATTTGGATTTAATAGATAACCCTTTTACCTGAATGGTCTGTTAAATAGAAAAAAAAATGTAATGTGATTACTTGACTGCAATGGATAAATGTGTAATTATTTTAATTTCATTAGTGACATGAGCTGTTTTCCAGTTTGTAGTACAATAAGAGTTCTTTTATGAAAGGGAACCTTTTGCTCAAGGCAAAGTAAAGAAGCCATTTGGAATCTTAATAATGATGAATGGATCCTTCTGCACCTATTTCTTAGATCCCTCCCATCTAATGTGAATTGTAGTTTTTAAGTGGCATTTACAAGTTTATTCCACAGATACAATAGCCACAATTACCCATTGCAAAAGGCGTCTTTTCTCTTGTGGGACTAAAATGGTGAATGCTGTTGTGATTAGTCAATGGAATTGGTAAAATACCAGCAAATTGCTTTATAGCTGAAAGAAATCTATTTGGAGTATATGAGTTTTTATACTGGTTAGCAATTGGCTCCCACAAAATCCCTTGGCTGTTTTAATCTCATGCTATAATTTAAGAGATCAGTGTATGTGCCTTGCATAGGGATTAATATGCCAGCAGCATAGTTGTGTTTCTCAGAAGGTTTTGCATATTATGTGCTTTCTGTGCTATAAATGTAATATAAAGCTACTTTTAATGTTTCTCAATTTGTAGGAGCAACAGATTCAGCTGATCAAAGAGCTTCTCATGTGTGATTCATCAGGCAGCATACAGCTGAGCGAAGAACAGAAATCAGCACTGGCCTTTTTAAACAGGCCTCAGGTGTCCATTGGTGGTAACAAAAGGTAGATTGTTCATGGTTTATTTTAGGTGGATCAGATTGTAATAATGTAATGGCTAATATCTTCCTTCATTTTGACTAGGGAACATTTTCCCAATCTGTTGATTTTTTTTCTGAAAGAGTCAGAAGTCAAAGATTCAACCCTATGTTAACAGAAGGTGCTTAAAATAGCAAGATGCAGTCCTTAACATATTTTTGTGCATTTTGTTATTTAAAATTTTCAAATATTAAAGTACATGGGCTACAAATGGCATTGTTAAACTTCAGGATGTCTTCTCTGTTTTTACTCTTAAATTGTTGTAAGATACAGAGAAACGTCATGGGATATATAGCTACATGAAAGAAGTAAAGAATTTACTTTATTGGAAGACGGAAATTAATCACAAACCTCCAGTTTTATTTCTTGTTTCTGTGAAGCTTATGAGAATTGAATAGAATGGGACCAAATTGGTTGGCAAAACTCAAAAACTTTTGAGTTGGGAAAATGGCCTAGATCTAGGCAGGGGCTGCAGAGAAATATGTCCACTTCCTACAGAAGAGACAGTAGGGCAGTAACTCAGACAGTTGTTGACTGTCCCATTATTAGCCGCCTCCTGCTTCCCTCCTGTTCATGTAACTCATATTTTTAAGAGATTAGAAAGAATTTCAGAAGCAATATGCTACATTCTTTTATCTTGTTTTTCCTGGAAAGTAGGATTTTCAGAATTCCAACTTGTATCTCAGGAAATATGTAGTTTTATATATAGGCAGGATGAATCCATTACTACATAACTCGGTATATTTATTCATCTGCTACACAAAATCTACCCAAATTCTATAAACGTATGAATATGGGTTTTTTAAAAAATAGTTTTTCTCCAATAGGGTTTTGGTGGTATTAAGACAAATTTAGGGGATTAGAGGGTACAAAATATATGGTAAACATTGTAAAAGTTTTATTTGAAGAAAAGTTGACTCCCATTAAGTTAGGCAGTGACATAAAGGACATATTCAGGGTTGTCCCACTGAAACCACTGAAATGTAATGTTTAACCTGAGCTGTTAAGGAGCTTTAAAAATGAATCTGACTTTTAGTCTTTTTAGTATTACTACAGTAAAGTTTTTACATCACGATACTAAATCCCATGTAAAGAATTATGAATATATTATAACTTTTTTTTTCAAACTCTGCTATCTTATTAAGTACTAGATTACTATCTATGATAAGGTGAGATTTTAAAATGTATGTGATTTTTATTGTAGGCTGTCAACAATAGATGAATCCGGATCAATTTTATCCGACATCAGTTTTGACAAAACTGACGAATCATTGGTAATATAACCATTATCTGAATTCATTTCTTGAACTGTCTTACAATAATTTTTTGTAAATGATCCTTTTGTAAAATGTCTATTATTATGGGTGACTATTCAAAGTTAGGCATAAAGGAATGGACAGACTGAAAATGCATGTTTGCCATCTGTTTGATACTAAAGAGGTTGTTTTTTCTAATTTTCTAGGATTGGGATTCCACAATGGTAAAGACTGTTAGGTTGAAAAAAAGAGAAAAAAGGGTATGTATGGGTTTTAAAAAATTTACTTGTATAATCTGATGCAAAGAGCAGGTTTCATTTATTACTGAAATTTACATTAGTGATTGGGGGTATGCCTATAATGCAAATGTTTTCAGCTTGGGTACATTTAAATCATATTTCAATGTACATAATTGTTATTTTTTCATTAGAATTATACTCTTAAGTCTGAAACTTTTTTTATGCTCATAGAATATCCTAACAGCCAAGAATTATGTAGAGAACCATTTAATTTCCATACTTATTGCTTCTGCAATAAATAGGACAATTCTGGCAAATATATTTAAGAAAATCTGATCTAATAGAATAACAGTTGAAAGGGAACTTGGAGAGCTAGTCCAACCCCAGCTCAAGCTGGAAACCCTATACCATTTCAGACAAACGTCTAGTTTCTTCTTTAAAAACTTCCTGTGTTGGATGTTGATGTGGAAATTGCCATCAATTTTGCTTTCAGTTAATATACAGCTGAACTCTGGAAATCTTATATATACATATACATATACATATACATATACATATACATATACATATACATATACATATACATATACATCAAATACCACTCACTCATTACAAAATCTCCAGGTAAAACCTACAAACTTGAAATTTGGCACGTATGTTTCTCTTGGCTTCTAGGTGCTTGCTAAGAAAGGATTTTTCAAAGTGACTATCAGATCATTAGTATTTCATATACAGTATTATAGTCACATGCTAAGGAGTTAGATGTTCTCTCCCCCACCCCCCCTCCGAATGGAACTCTGTCCCAACTGCCGGTTGCCTTATATTAACACGCTCTGATGCTACCCCTTTGCTAAAGTGGGCGTGGCCAGCACGTGACTCTTCAGGCCTGTGGGCTGGGACATTCTATTCCCCCCTCCCTCTGTTCTAACTGCCAGTTGCCTTATATTAACATGCTCTGGTGCTACGGATCAAGCCTGAGCGCACAGTTTAGTAGCGAAGCACAGGCATCCAGCTAGTACATTTAATATATACTTGAGATAATCTACCACCCTTCCCACTTAATTCTCTTTACTTTCATCTGTACGGGGTACTAGGTAAGGTAGCAAAAAGTGTGTTGTCTCTGCATGTTCTGAGTAGGAAATGATAATTTAGATAAATTAATCACTTCATATTCTGCTTAGAATCTCTATAAATATAGAATTTAATATTTCTCTAGAATTTTCACTTCATTCAAGAATGCTGTCATGCTTTCACTCAGAGACTTACAAATGTGTTTTCTTTATAGCGCTCTTCTAGACAGTTTATTGAAGGCCCACCTGGTCCTTTAAAGAAAACTCGTTCCATTGGCTCTACAGTAGATCAGGTATGTGCTTTTGCAAAGACTATTAGATTCCTTCCAGAAGTAGGTCTTTCATCTCTAAATACCACATATTTAACTATAGAGGGGGTGTTCATTAGTATTCATTGCTTCATAGCTTTTTACTCACTGCAAATTCATCAGCAATTTCATGTTGCCAATAGGGCACTATTTGTGTGTGTGTGTGTGCGCGCGTGCTTTTGTGCTTTTGTTTTATTGTGCACAATTCTTGGAGAAAGCCTGGATAAGTCCCTGCAGTTTTCTTGGCAGGATTTTTCAGAATTGATTTACACTTGCTTCCTTCCTAGGGCTTTGAGAAAATGACTGGCCTAAGATCACCCATTTGGCTTTGTGCCAAAAGTGAGACTAGAACTCACAATCTCCCAGATCTAACCTTAACCCTTTAACCACTGCACCAAACTGCTCTTAAAGTTATAAATTAGTGCTCTCTCAGGTGCGTTTCCTGATGTGATGATGGCTATTCCTAGATATGCTTTCAGATTTTGATTATGGTGACCGGAAATTTTGGGGTCTACGGTCTGGAGTATACAATGTATCTGGAGTATACAACTGTAAGGAATCTGTTGGAGAATATGGGATTTATTGGTATCATGTGGAAATTTCTCTTTTCTCATTTGAAACCAGGGTTTTTAAGTTTTGCTGCATAGAATGCTGAGTAGGTGTCCAGATTGCACTATTAAAACATACAGATCTTAAATATTCTGAAAGAGAGAGCTTCTTGCTTATGTTTCCTACATGCTTCTTGCAACTATTTTATTTCAGGGAAATGAATCCATAGTTGCAAAAACAACTCTCACAGTTCCTAATGATGGCGGCCCAATTGAAGCAGTTGCCACTATTGAGACTATACCTTACTATGTGGGAAACCAGAGAAAGGCAGGTAAATGTGTATGAAATTTAGACTATTATGATTTCTTCTTCGTCACAGTTTTTAATCTATGTTTGCCAGTAACAATGCAGATGTTGATAGAAATGAAAGTAAGGGGTTTCTGAAAGTGTTTATCTGAATTACAGTTGAAATTTGTTATGAATCACATAGGACCATATTTTCTTTCCAAGTGTAGCACTACGTACTTTTAATTTTCAATCTTTTCCTTCATTGGATTTTATATAACAGGAAAAGAAGAAACCTGCCAGTGAAAAAATGTATTCATTCTGTTAAATCCATCCCACACATCAGTTCTTTAAGAGGGTTTAAAATATCCTTTAAGCCTGAGCTCTTGTGCTGAGGAAAGGATCTAAAAGTAACATTTGCTCCCCCTCCCCCCAAAAGTGAAGTATTACCTATTGTAATAGAATTGATAAAAGAGAGAAATAGCTTTATCAGGTTAACAACACAGGTTAAAGTAGATTGTATTAGTTTAAACTGGGAGTACTTGCTGTCAGTTTTATCCTGTATCAAAAACTGATCTTTCAAATTGTCTCTTTTTCCATCCAAGCCATCCTACAGCCTTGGAACAGTGACTCAAGCCTGGGAAGCAGGAAGGTTGGAAACAAATCCGAAACAGATGGATCTAGCACTCCTGGAAGCACTGGGACGAGACTACATGAATTTGTATCAAAAACGGTAAGTGAAGAGGCCTCTCAGTTCTGGGCCCAATTCAAAGCTCATATTATTTTGGCTCTAAGATACTAGTCAGCTGACTTTTTGTAGTCAGTCATACTCATTCTCTGATTGTCAGCTGAGGTTATGTTTTGAAATGTTCTGAAAAAAGAGAATGAAACATGGCAGTTGCTAGAATAGATACTGTTCCTGACACAGTGCAAAATTGTTTAGTGATTTCATAATACATCAAATGTGATGTAGAACCTTCTCTTGGTTTGTAAAGGCTCGCCCAGAAAGCCACGTTAAGGAAAATATTTGCATATTTTTTTTTGCAAGAAGTCAAACAAAGGTTGGAAGGAAACCACTTTGCAAATGTTTAACCATACAGCTGCAAACTCATGCCCTATTTTCATTTCCTTTTCATTCATTTCATTTCGTTTGTTAATCAAATTACATATAAAAGTATAGCTGAAAAACAATCAGGTTTACATTTTGCATAGAGTTTAAATAATGATCCTGCCATAGTATTGTTCCTAGCTGCCAAATACCACAAACACCTAGGTAATGTAATATAGCAATCTTGCTGAATAAGAAACTGGTTAAAAGAGCAGCTATAATTTGCTTTTGTTACTCAACTGGGATTTTCACAGTTCAGAATTAGTTATGATTAAATTTGTGTTTCAGAGAGCGGGTCAGGATGAACTGATACACACACAGGCACACAACACACACACAGAAAGAGAGAGCGCCAATAATTAACCAAATTAGGGCTTGAATTTTGGATACTACGATACTTACATTAAAGAAGCAGCATGATCTAATCATATATACAAGTAAAATTATTTATGAAACCAATATGTTTTGCTATGTATGTAAAGAATAGAACAATAATTATAGTAAAGGAGATCAAGTTTTAATTTTTCTTCTTATATCAGTTACTGACACTGGAATGTCTATCAATTTTCTCCTGATTTTTCTTTAACTCACAAATGTCTATATCCAGCATCTGAATCTCATTGTACACAATCCAGTCCATCTGCTTGTGGTTTTTTCATACTCTCACAAACAGCTAGAAAAACTGCTTTTTCTTCTGGTTTTCTTCCTTGTCCTAGAATTGGCATCTGTAAACTTGGCAGGCCAGATCATTCCTCTGCTCAGCTGTCTATAAACCAGTTGATGTGCTCTCCAGCAGCATGTCTTGCAGCATCTGAAATGTAACCCCACCCCCTTTCTCCACTTTCCTTTTCTCTCTTTTTAAAATGCTTTATATCTAAGGCATGTATACACCACTTTACAGATGCATTCTGCCATTTTCCTCTTTTCTGCCTACTTGTTCTTAGTCTTGTGAGGGCATCTGCCTTTCCTAAAAAGAAAAATGCATGACCTTTGTAGAGACCCAGACACCTTCCTCCAGATGGGCATTCAACTGGTACAGATAGATAATTTAAATAAAATATTATTATTATTATTTATTAGATTTATATACCGCCCTTCTCCTTGCGGACTCAGGGCAGTGTACAGCCAGATAAAAATACAGTGTACAAAAGTTAAAAATCAATTAAAACCCATATAAATAAACATGTATACAGTAATGTCTTCACATGAATGTATCTTAGTGGCTAGTTGTATGTACTTGTCCGTGCCTGTTTATTGAACTCGGTATATTTCATTGCTTATTCTCAATCAAGTTAGTTTACAAATATTCTCTCTAGGTTATTAAACCTGAGTCATGTGTTCCATGCGGGAAGCGGATAAAGTTTGGGAAAATGTCCCTGAAATGCAGAGACTGTCGGGTAGTTACACATCCAGAATGTCGAGATCGCTGCCCCCTGCCCTGCACCCCTACTGTAGCAGGAACTCCTGTCAAAATTGGACAGGTATGCTTCTAAATAAAACACCTTAGTGGTTGATGATTATATTTTGGACCACAAAAAGTAATAATAATATTGAAGATTTAAATAGGTGAAAGAGTGTTAGTTTGCTGTGAGTTAGTTTTTGATATAAGCAGCAGCAATGTTTTAAGTTATTTTCTGGTAAATAAAGCTACTGTTGATACAGCCACCAACTCTTCTTATACTGGAATTTAAAGAAGCTCTTTAGATTCTAGGTGCTGACAGAAAGAAAAGTATACACTGGAGACTGGAGTTTTAATATAAGTGTCATGCGTATGTGTAAAGCTTTCTGCTATCTGTTTTAAAGCACATTGGTATCTAGAAATACAAAATAGAGGAACAGAAGAAAAAAACAAACTGCCTGATATTTTGGAAAGGAACCCGTTTACTTATATCTTAGTATTTATTGCTCATGTTTAAGATTTTTCACAAGCATATTATGTTTCAAATATAATCTAAGCAGGGAAGAAGTAATATGTAACATGCTAAAAAAAACCCTTGCACTGTTACTGTCATTGTTGTACTATTAACATATTACAGTGCTCAGAAATATGTTAAATTTTTATTCTTGAATCTCTTGTATTGAGTTACTGAACATTTCATGCGATGTTTTTTCTTTGTGTATTAGCGCTATGGTACATTAATTTAGTTTATGGGTAGAACCTTATGATTTAAGCTGTAGAATCTGGCACTTTGTCACACAAGTTAAATGAGTTCCTTGTCTCTTGTTTTTTACTATGCACTTACATGATGTATTTCTTAAGTGATTCTTACTAGTTTTACTGTCAAATTATATATTAAAAACCATGGCTTTGCTTTCTCTTTGGTGAAAATAAAAATAAACAAGAATAACTTGTTATTTCCCATTTCCCATACTTGTTCCTTTCTCTCTTTTTAGGGAGTTCTGGGGGATTTTGTACCTCTGACGACTCCAATGATCCCTTCCATTTTAGTTCACTGTGTAAATGAGATTGAGAGACGAGGCTTGAATGAGGTAATCTAAACTTAAAAGGTATAAATCTTATGGAATTGTGTAGAATGCAGAAAATGAATATGCTTTCTGCTAAGACCTTCTATATCAGGGGTGTCAAACTGGATGTCCGCGTGCCAGATGCGTCATGCACAGGCCACACCCACCTCAAAGGGAAAAAACTGCGATACATCATGTGGCAATGTGATGCGGCGAGTTTGACACCCATGTTCTATATTCACCAACATGTAGCTACTTTTAGGATTGCTGGGGTGGTGATTATGGAAGTCAAAAGCTAGCACATGTTATATTAAAACTGGAGGGATTTCAGAGAAACAAGTTTGGGATCTTGCTTTAAAAATCTTTGTTTCAACAGACGGGCCTCTACCGAATTTCTGGCTGTGACCGCACAGTGAAAGATTTGAAGGAGAAATTCCTTAGAGGGAAAACGGTACCTCTACTTAGCAGAGTGGAAGATATCCATGCTATATGTGGCCTTCTTAAAGATTTTCTCCGCAATCTTAAAGAGCCTCTTCTTACTTTCCGTCTCAATAAGGACTTTATGGAAGCAGCAGGTATGAATAATATAGCGCATTTGAGTATAAATGTTGAATATACTTTTCTCCACTAGGTGAACTAAAATGCTGATTCTTATTCTTTTAATATGTTTTTATCCATGATATTAAAAATACTTGTATCTTGCATTTATTATTTTTACAAATAGCTCAAGGCAGCAAGTATATCCAACATATACCCTCTTTTCCCCACAACAACAATCCCTTGAGGTGGGTTGGATTGACAAAAAGTGACTAGATTTATAGTACAGTATACCTATAGTATAGATGTATAGACTTTCCTCCAAAAATATTAAGTACTGTGATTTAGTACTTATTTCCAAAACTTCCTTTCAATTCCTATATATTGACTTGATTCTATTTTTTATTTTCCACGCTGTCTGTTTGAAAATCAGTTTTCTGTTTTTGTTAATGTAACAAAAGAGGCCAAGACTAAAAGAGTACAATTAAGCATTAGAACAGGGGTCTCCAACCCCCATGCTGTGGCTCACTACCAGGCTATGGCCTGTTGCAATGGGCAAGCACATGCGAGCAGAGGCTGCTCACGGACAAATCTGTACACGTGTGCCTGCCATTCACACACAGACGCACACCGGGCCAGGCACACCGGGCCAGGTTTAAAGGTTGGAGACTACTGCGCTAGAAGTTCCTTTCTTATTGTTTTCTATTACTCAACATACTTATTTTTTAAAAATTTAAATAGCTCAATTCTTTATTTCAACAATGTTTATTTTCATAGAGAATGATAGATGTTAATAGGTTATTGATAGAAAGATATAGAAATTATTTGGTTAAGAAAACCAAATAATTGGAGGTAAAATGCTATGTAATCTTCCAAACTAGTCTACAGACTAGTCTAGTCTTCCTTAGCTCAACACAATTTGCAAATATAGATTAGAGTGAGACACTGTGTCTCCCATGGATTTTTGATCAATGACTTTTTTCTTGCTCCAGATTTGGAGACTTACATCATTCTTGTTTAACAGTTTAACTGTTCCTCTCTCTTCTCTCCCTCCTTCCCTGCTAAATGTTTTAGTAAGACTTGAGCTGTGCATCACACATTGCAGAGTGATTTCTTTGGGATTAATTTAATGGTTGTTTGAATCCAGCCAATTGCAGTTTATTTAGTAAATAATTAAGCAAACAATAGGTTAGTATGATATACTGTATAAACATACCTATATGTTGGGAAAGGCCTAATATGTTGCCATTTTAAATTAATTCTGCCTCCCTAATATGGAGACCAAAATCTTAGAAACCTAAGCAGTTATAATTAAGGTACCTGCAGAAAATTCATGATTTTCTCCATTGTAATAAGTTGGAAGAGTTCATAGAAATACCTTTTTTATGTTTCTATTTAAAGAAATTATAGATGAGGACAACAGTATAGCAGCCATGTATCAAACCGTTGGAGAGCTACCACAGGCTAATAGGGAAACTCTGGCGTTCCTCATGATTCACCTGCAGAGGTAAGTTCAGTTGTGTTACGAATTCTTGAAGACGTGATTTAAAAAAAAAAGATTCTTATACTATTGTTCTGTTCATCTTGTGGGATTGGGGTGACAATGAAAGGAATAGTTTCTAAGACAAAATTTATTGCTCCTCTTTGTACGAATGCTCCTAGATGTCTGTCTTTTCCCTAGAGTGGCTCAAAGTCCAGATACCAAAATGGATATTTCCAACCTGGCTAAAGTCTTCGGGCCTACCATTGTTGGCCACGCTATACCAGAACCTGATCCCATGACACTACTCCAGGACACAAAAAGGCAACCTAGGGTAGGTCACAAGTGCGCATAACAGATTGGAAATGTTAAATATTTCAAATGATTGAGAAGCATTGATTTGAAAGAAAGAAAAAAGAAAGAAAGAAAAAATATTCTTTATATGTCAATGTGAATTTGTAGGTTGTGGAACGGTTGCTCACTTTGCCTGTGGGTTACTGGAGCCAACTTATCATGGTAGAACAGGAAAATATTGATCCAGCTCACATCATTGAAAATGCCAATGCTTACTCCACACCCTGCACACCTGATATTAAAGGTAATTATGCCTTTGAATTGTTAGCTATGATCCAACACATGTGCTAATTGAAACTTGATAATGTGAACAATAGTGTTGCTTTTTCACACCAAAATGTGAGTATGAGTGTGATGATACCCAATTATGTCATCAGTATACCTTTAAACTGAATCCAGTGGGAGATGATGTAGATGGCCTATCCAAATGTCCAGAGACAGCCAGTCTGGCTGTGGAAACCAAACAAGTCGGAGTGACTGTTAATTTGAAAGCTTCTGTAACATTTGATGGGAATCTGTTCCCCAGAAAGAGCAGGTTCACAACACAAAAGTTACATTCAGACTCGCCATTCCTACTACATTAGTAGGGAGAAGCTGTGATCAGGGGACTCTTCAACTGGTACACCATTTGCAACTTCATATGGGACAGGATTGAGGAAGATCACTCATGTCATTGTCACCTCCCAGTTAAGTTATTGTAATTAGTTCTACTTGGGCTATCCACAAAGTCTATCCAAAAACTTCAACTGGCCCAGAATGCAACAGTCTACATGTTCGCAGACTCATTCTCTACTGCCACATTTCAACACTATGGGAGCTATATTGGCTGTCAGTATATTTCCAAGTACAATTCTAGGTGCTGGTTGACACCTTTAAAGTTTCCCTGTTTGGCTCGTGTTCTGATATTTAAGGGACTGTCTTTCCACATAGTCTTTGCCCATTCCATCCTGATAGCTAGAGTGTATTTACTAAGAGGTCCCACCTACCAGTAAGTAGGTAGCAAGAGGGGGCTCAACACTGAAATTTGTTAGTGGCAGTTCACCTCCTGTTGACGACTTGTTGTTTGACACTAGAATCGCCCCCATGTGCTACAGAAATCAGTAGAAACTTGGCTTTTCTGGAAGACTCATGGGGGCTTGTTGGAGAGCTACAGGTACAAATGCACACACACACAAAAACACATAGAATGTGAATGTATGTGGATTTGTATTATTTCTTATTTGATGTGCGGAAATTTCAATATGTAATTTTATTTTATGGTTATTATTTTAATCTCTGAAAACTGCCTAAGGTCTTTGAGGATTGATGTGATAGATAAATTGTAGAAATAAATAAATTCGACAGGGTTGCCATTTTTAGTGAAAAACCTCTAATTGTTTCCTTTCACATATAATCTTATTCTCAACATATGGAGCATATCTACCCATTTTCTATGTCTGCTACTTCAGTCAACATAAACTGGATTTCAGTATTTGAGGATTTTGCTTGCAAAAAAATTGCAGGACAATAGTATGACTTGAGTTATTTACACTTTAGCTTATTTTTTGAGCAAAGGTTGAGAACATGAGAATTAGATTCGGATTAATTGTGACATTATTTGAGAGAGGGAGTAAGTCATTCTCATTAAGATTTTTCATCACTTTATTTATAATGCCGAAGCTATTTGAAATATTGTATTTTAAGAATATTAACTGTAATTGTTCTTATCACATAGTGAGCATGTTGGGACCACTCACTACTCCAGAACAGCAATTGGTAAAAACTCCTTCAAGCAGCTCACTGTCTCAGAAAGTCAAATCTACATTTAGCAAAACCACTCCCAAGTAAGTTTAATTATTTATTTGGTCTAATTAGCAAAATATCAAGTCAAAGCCTTATTGAGGTCATAGACCAGAATAAATTAGCAAAGTGTGTTTTTTTCTATCCTTCCTTAATGTTTTGGAGCTATAAATTGAGTTTGTGTAATAGCTGATCACCAATTAGTAGAGAAAAATTGGGGAGGGGGGAATTCTGATTCTAGATATATGATTTGGAGTACTGGGGAATGAAAATTGATGAGACTATTTGAGATAGAAGAGAATATGAGGAATAATTGATACATATTCAGATGGAAAAATACTCCAAATGAGCAACACATTAGTTGTGAATACTTCCCAAAAAAATTTCAGCTCAAATGGTTGCCGTTTTTAATTTGAAATATAAGGCTATTTTATCAGTTTACCTGTGAATTGCAGCCTCCTTAAATGGACTTTTGTGGGGTTGTCATTTTTCCTGAATGTGTTAAATAAATACAACACAGAATAGCCCAATTGCCTCTACTGTACAGCTGCTTCTGGACTATATGTGGAAGCCAGGGGGGGAGGTTATCTGCATTAATTTCAGGGAATTTGAGTTGTATGGTTTTTGTATGTCAAGGAAAGTGGAAATATGGATCACTGTTCAATAGATATTAATGAAAGATATAGAGAGATACATTTCAAGAGTAAAAGGTTATTTTTCTATCAAACAAATGCTAAAACATACAGATATTGGCCACTATTGCGTACTGAAAATTGCTCATGATGAATCTTTCCACTTATTTCCTAGATTTGCAAGCAAAAGCAAGTCTGCGACAACTCTTGGACGTCAAGGAAATTTTTTTGCTTCTCCAATGCTGAAATGAAATATCTTGGTGTTCTGATTATCTGCTTGCAATGCCATTATAAAGACCAACAATAAAATCTCAAGTCTTCCTTCACTCCCTAACAACAATGTGTAATAACGTCAGTAATATATAGCTGCTTTTTTGCTTTTCTTAAATTTTAGTTGAATTTTATTCAGTCTAAGATGTCTAGTCATATCACATATATTGTAGGGTATAACTGGCATAATCCACTCAGTGTGTAAGTAGGGAATGTGCAAGTTTGCTTGCTTGTTTTTGAAAATATGTCTCTAACTGGGACACTGCCATCATTGGAAAGGAATATAGTTTGAAAAACTAATAGTTTTCTTCATTTCACAAGTTTTGAATAAAATAAGTGCTGATCCATTACAAAGGGTTTCTACTTGAAACTATATAAATTCAAGATGTGGTCATGTGAAAAATTGAAACCCAGTGGTCCATTAGTGCATGTACACATTGTATAAGATTCTTTTTATATCAAAGGAGGACATAATAAACTAATTGAGTAAATGAGATAATAGTATGTTGTCACTTTAACTCTAATCTCACCCATTTAGACTATTTGAATTATATACACTGTTTGAAATCATGTGCTTTGCATTGGGAAGACTGTTAAGGTTACAGTCATAACAATGTGAATTTATTTTTGAATGTACATCTACAAAGCTTTCTGATAAAAAGAATTCTTAAAAGAGCTGCCATTAAATAGAAGTTGAATGTAATATCTGTTGATAGATGTATGGGATAAATCTGTCCTTTTGACTTTTTAATTATTTTCTATTGTATGTTAAAAACCACTCTCTATTTAAGAGCATGTTATTTTGCAGCATCAAAAATAGAATAGATAAAGTGACATAGATTTGAACGAGGAAATCAGTAAACTTGGATAATCTTCCCAAACAAGCAAAGAATGGGTGCAAGAAAATTTATTGCACAACTTCCCCTCTGTGTGACTCTATTCTATATATGTTTCAGATTGAGGCATTTTCTGCCGTAGTGCTTTCTGGAATCTCTGTACAATTGGAATCTGGACGTGGGTTTCAATATTCTCCCAAGTATCGGGGTGGGAGTGGGGACGAGGGCTGCTTTTTTTTTTCTTTTTTTTTCTTTTTCTTTTTTTCTTTTTGGCCTTTACTTGCAAAAACACTTTTTGTTGCCAAATATATTTAGGGATATTTGATGGAAATTTCCAGTACTTGGAAATCTATAACTATAAATAACTTTGGACGGGTGAAGGGAAAAAATGGCCAGGGACCATTCTCTCAAAACTGTGTAAATTATGAGGAAAGATTACTGCAGGGTTTATCTTTGAGGATAAAACCTCAGTATATTGGGTATCCAGAAAGTTCTATTGTCTCTAATGGGTTACTTGTGTCTACTACCTTACTGAAATGAGATTTTGATATACTTGCACTTAATCTAAGTTTTCGAGGTTGGAAAAGTATAATGAAAGTGTATTCAAGTTGGGAATACAACCACCACAGGGGCATCAAAGCACATTCAGAGGCTGCAGCTTCAGCAACTTTCGAGAAGAATTCTTTTAATAGAAAAGATTTGTAGAAATGTGATTTGGAAGTCAGTGCATATCTTTACTAAACATTATAAAACCAATAAAAGTACAAATGGGTTTTCCAGTGGTAACATAGTCAGCAATTTTAGAAGTCTTCCTGAGGGAATATTGCTCTGATATATCCTTAGGTTAAGAATTGTAGTACTCCATTTGTACTACCACTCTCTAAGAATGTTTTCTTACATATTATTTCCAGGGCAGCATCCCACCTGTACTGGTAAATTTGATTTCTGCTGCTTAAGTAAAGTTTGTGTTTCTATTTTTTTTATTTTTATTTTTTATTTTATTGAAATTTGTTATAATACAATACAATACAATACAATACAATACAATCAGTCAGACAGTGTTACTTTTCCACACAGGTTAGAATAATTCTTCCTTTATGTTTCATAGTTCCAGGTACATATATATATATCTTAAAATTTATCATAGCTTTCATCTATTTTTTATTCGGTTATCAATCCACCTGTACCCCACACGGTGTAGTGTTCTGAATTCTCTTTTTCCTTTAATTCTAACGTTAATTTGTTCATTTCGGCATACTCTAAAACTTTCTGAATAATAAGTTCCTCTGGTGGTGTATCTCTTCCTTTCCAATATTGGGCATATGCTATTCTCGCTGCAGTGAGTATATGTATAATTAAGTATCTCCTTTTCCCCCCATATTTAGTCTTTAGTATTCCCAGGAGAAATGTTTCAGGTATCAATTCAATTTTTTCATTAGTTGATTCTTGTAGCCAATTTTGTATTTTTATCCAATACCTCTTCGCTTCGGGACAGGACCACCATATATGAAAGAAGGTACCTTGTTGGTATCCACACTTCCAACATTTGGGGCTTATATTTGGATAGATTTCTGCTAATCTCGCAGGTGCTAGGTAACATCTGTATAACATTTTATATTGGTTTTCTTTATATGTTGCCGCCTTTGTTAGTTTATAGTTTCTATTCCAGATCGTCTCCCATTCATCCAAATTTATATCGAATATTTTTAGGCCATGCTATCATTGGCTCTTTTACTACCTCTTCCGCCCTTTCAAACTCTAATAGATAGTTGTATAGTCTGGATAATATTTTTTTTTCTGGACCTATCAGTAATTTGTCTGATCAATTTGTTTCCACCTCAATACCAAATTCTTCTGTATCTTTTTTGTATCTGGATTGGATCTGCAAATATGATCACAAGTCAATATGTATTCCCTGCTTGCTTAGGGATTGGTTACTTTTGAGAATCCTTGATTGTCTAAGAGTTCTTTATAGCTAATCATTTTATTGATCTCTAATGTATTTGGGTATCATGGTTTCCATCGTCGATAACCAGTTTGGGATTTTCACATTTTGTTTTCTTCTAATTTCCTCCCATACTTGTATTAGTGCTTCTCTTATCTTATGTCTATGGAAATATGTTTTGGTCTTTTTCTTTTTATCCCACAGGAAGGCATGCCACCCTTTTTGTAGGTTATGTCCCTCCAGGATTAAGATTCTTTTATTTCTTAATACTAGGGTCTTATCTTATACTAGGGTGGCTGCTTTGTAATATATTTCCCACTCTGGGAGTCCAAAACCTCCCCTACTTCTATTATCTTGTAATGATCGCAATTTAATTCTAGCTTTTTTTCCAGCCCAAATAAATTTTCTAATAATTTTATTAATTTCTGTAAAAGAAAATTTATCCAAAATGATGGGTATCGTTTGGAATAAATATAATAATTTGGGCAGGATATTCATCTTTATCAATGCTATCTTGCCCAAAAGTGATAATTGCTTTTTCCTTTTCTAATTCATTCTTCTGAGTTTCTGTTAAATTTTTAACCAGCATTTTAGTTTTCCCTTTATTCAATTTAAATTCAGCTACTTCCGCATACCTTCCTATTTCCCCCAATAATCTTAGGCCCATTTCTCAAGGTTCCTCTATAATGAGTACTACATCATCCACAAAAGTCTGTGCCTTGTATTCCTCTCTCCGAGTCTTTAAAACTTTTATTTCACTGTTTTTTTCTAATTCTATTTAATAAGGTTTCTAATGTCAAAATGAATAACAATAGTGACAGTGGGCACCCTTGTCTTTATTAATTTGAAATGTATTCGTCATATCCCCATTTAATATTATTTTTGCCCTTTGTGATTTGTAAATTGTTTCTATCATTTTCTCAAAGTTGGTTCCAAATTTCATTATTTTAATCTGCTCAGTCATAAATTGCCAATTAAGATTGTCGAAAGCTTTTTGGGCGTCCAGGAACACAAGGGCCATTTATTTCTCCAGATGGGCTTCATAATACTCTAGGGTGTCCAGAACTATTCTTATATTGTTCCTTATTTGTCTATCCAGTAGGAAGCCATTCTGATCCAGATGTATAATGGAATTTAATATTCTTTTCAGTCTTTCTGCAATTATGTTCATGAAAATTTTATAATCTGTGTTTAAGAGGGAAATCGGTCTATTATTTTTTATTTGTTTTTGGTCTGTACCTTCTTTTGGAAGTAATGTGATGTACACTTCCCTCCACGATTCTGGTATCTTTGCTTCCAATAGGCCTCATTACATACCTCCAATAGTTTTGGTGTTATAATTTCGTCTAATATTTTGTAGATTTCTCCTGGGAGACTCTCTGGGCCTGGTGTTTTGTTGTTTTTGAGTTTTGAAATTGCCACTCTTAATTCTTCGATTGTAATTTGTTTGTTTAACATTTCTCTCTCCTACTGGTGGGAACTTTTCCTCCTTTAAATGTTCTTCAATCTTTTCTATTAATATGTCTTCCTTATTATAGAGATCTGTAGAATATTCTTGGGCTATTTTCATTTTGTCCCCTTCTTTGTTCTGTAGGTTTTCCTTTGTGTCTTCCAATTGTTGAATGATCCGCATTTCATATTCTTTCTTTAATTTATAGGCCAATCATCTGCCAGTCTTGTTTGTGTTCTCGAAATGATATTGTTTAGATTGTCTAAGTTTATTTGCCGTTTCCTCCTGGTCTAATATACAGGTGAAACTTGAAAAATTAGAATATTGTGCAAAAGTTCATTTATTTCAGTAATGCAACTTAAAAGGTGAAACTAATATATGAGATAGACTCATTACATGCAAAGCGAGATAGTTCAAGCCTTGATTTGTCATAATTTTGATGATTATGGCTTACAGCTCATGAAAACCCCAAATTCACAATCTCAGAAAATTAGAATATTGTGAAAAAGTTCAATATTCTAGGTTCAAAGTGTCCCACTCTAATCAGCTAATTAAGCCATAACACCTGCAAAGGGTTCCTGAGCCTTTAAATGGTCTTCAGTCTGGTTCAGTAGGAATCACAATCATGGGAAAGACTGCTGACCTGACAGTTGTGCAGAAAACCATCATTGACACCCTCCATAAGGAGGGAAAGCCTCAAAAAGTAATTGCAGAAGAAGTTGGATGTTCCCAAAGTGCTGTATCAAAGCACATTAATAGAAAGTTATGTGAAAGGGAAAAGTGTGGGAAAAAAAGGTGCACAAGCGCAGGGAAGACCGCAACCTGGAGAGGATGGTCAGGAAAAGGCCATTCAAAACTGTTGGGGACTTTCACAAGGAGTGGACTGAGGCTGGAGTCAGTGCATCAAGAGCCACCACACACAGACAGATCCTGGACATGAGCTTCAAATGTCGTATTCCTCTTATCAAGCCACTCCTGAACAACGTCAGAAGCATCTTACCTGGGCTAAAGACAAAAAGAACTGATCTGTTGCTCAGTGGTCCAAAGTCCTCTTTTCTGATGAGACCAACTTTTGCATCTCATTTGGAAACCAAGGACCCAGAGTCTGGAGGAAGAATGGAGAGGCACACACTGCTAAATGCTTGAAGTCCAGTGTGAAGTTTCCACAGTCTGTGTTGGTTTGGGAAGCCATGTCATCTGCTGGTGTTGGACCACTGTGCTTCATTAAATCCAGGGTCAATGCAGCCATCTACCAGGAGATTTTGGAGCACTTCATGCTTCCTTCCACAGATGAGCTTTATGGAGATGCTGACTTCATTTTCCAGCAGGACTTGGCACCTGCCCACACTGCCAAAAGTACCAAAACCTGGTTCAATGACCATGGGATTACTGTGCTTGATCAGCCAGCAAACTCGCCTGACCTGAACCCCATAGAGAATCTATGGGGCATTATCAAGAGAAAGATGAGAGACATGAGACCGAACAGTGCAGAAGAGCTGAAGGCCGCTATTGAAGCATCCTGGTCTTCCATAACATCTCAGCAGTGCCACAGGCTGATATCATCCATGCCACGCCGCATTGAGGCAGTAATTGATGCAAAAGTGGCCCAAACCAAGTACTGAGTACATATGCATGCTTACACTTTTCAGAGGTCCGATATTGTTCTATGTACAATCCTTGTTTTATTGATTTCATGTAATATCCTAATTTTCTGAGATTGTGAATTTGGGGTTTTCATGAGCTGTAAGCCATAATCGTCAAAATTATGACAAATCAAGGCTTGAACTATCTCGCTTTGCATGTAATGAGTCTATCTCATATATTAGTTTCACCTTTTTCTGCGTTACTGAAATAAATGAACTTTTGCATGATAGTCTAATTTTTCGAGTTTCACCTGTATTCATTTTATGTTTCAGTACTGTCAGTTTCTCTTTGACTATTTTGTCTCCTGGACTTAGTTGGAGTTTCTTTTCCATGTTTACAATTTCTTGTGTGCCTTCCATTTTTCTTTGTTTTTATGTGCATTGTATGTTATTATTATTTCCCTTAAGTAAGTTTTCATCGTATCCCATAGATTAGTTAAGGAGATATGTTGCTTTTCGTTTTCTTTCAAGAATAGTCTCAGTTCTCCTGTTATCTTTTCTATATATTCCTTCTCTCTTAAAACTTGTAAGTTTAGTCTCCATCTCGTAGTCTTCTTTCTTTTGGGGACTCTCCATTTTACTTCCAGGGAATTATGATCTGCCCATATATTGGGGTTAATTTCTACTGTTTCCATTTCCAATCCTAATTATTTGCCTATAACATATCTATTCTGGACCATGATGCATGGGGGTTAGAGTAGAAGGTATACTTTCTCTCATTTGGGCGTAAGGTCCTCCAAATATCCATTAAATTTAGTTCTTCTATCATATTGAAAAAAAATTTAGATAATCTGTTCCTTTTTTTCCTATTGTTTTTCCTTGTGTCTTTGCCACAATTATAGCCTTTTTCTGTGTCTATTATCCCATTAAAGTCCCCCACTATATAAATATTTCTATATCCCATTTTGATTATCCGATCATGTAATTTTTTATAATATTCTCCCTGATTTTTATTGGGTGCGTAAATGTCTACTAATAATATTGGAAAATTTCCTCTCTTTATTTGCACCATTAATGTTCTTCCTTTGGGATCCACATATTTTTGTTCAGCGACAATTCCTCCCTTAATGTATATTGTGACCCCTTTCTTTTTTCCCACCGATAAGGCTGTGTATACTTTCCCTAATTTGCTATATTCCAGGTACCTTTCATCTTCTTTCTGTATATGAACCTCCTGTAGGCATATTATATCTATATTTTGTTTGGCTAGTTCTGTGAATATCTTCTCTTTTTGGTCTCATTCAATCCGTTTACATTGATCAATAGAAGTTTCCAATCTTCCATTTTTGGGGGGGTTTCCTGTCAAGAGTTAGTATTTATTCGCCCTTGTGACCCTTTGTGTTCTTGTTTTATTTCGTTTTGTGTCTCTGTTCTCTTTTTCTTCTGTGTCTTCTCCAAAGGTCCTTCTATAAGGTCTCGTTTCTTCTTCCTGAGTTATCTACTTCTTCCTTGCTACTCTGTTCTTCTTCCGTTCCTATCAGTTGGTCCAGGAAGTCTTGCACTGTCACTAGACTGTCTATCTTTATTTTTTTTTCCCCTTGCCATGTGATTAGCATTCCTTCTGGCAGTGTCCATCTAAATAGGATATTTCTTTTGTTTAGTTGCATAGCAAGGAAGCGGTAGTCTCTTCATAGCTCCCTTACTCTTCTGAGGACTTGTTTCAGTGTTATGACTTCTTTCCCCTTATACATCATTGGTTCTTCTCTGGTTATGTTACATAGGATATCACAGACTTTTTTCCTGGTAAATCTAATGTGGACCTCTCTTGGTAATTTATGTCTTCCGGCGTAATTTGTCTGGACTTGGTATACCTCGTCCAATTCTGTTATTATTTCTTGCTTGTCCCTCTGTAGGGGTCTGCAATCATTTCCGCCATTACCTGTCCCAGATCTTTCTTTTTTTAAAAATTTCATTTATATGCCGCCCTTCTCCGGAGACTCAGGGCAGCTTACAATGCGTTAAGCAATAGCCTTCATACTTTTGTATATTTATACAAAGTCAGCTTATTGCCCCCACAAACTGGGTCCTCAATTTACTTTCCTTAGAAAGGATGGAAGGCTGAGTCAACCCTGAGCCTGGTGAGATTCGAACTTACAGTAATTGCAGACAGCTGGTGTGTCCGAGTCGGAGTTGTCTAAAAGCAACTTGAGAGGCTGACATGGTGTTAATCACAATGCTTTTAGACTACTGAGCTATCCAGGCTCCTTCTTTCCCTTCAGTTACGTTCTGAAATCTCAAATAAAATGCTGCCTGGTCCATTTCCAATTGTATCTAACCTACTAACATACATTTTGAAAAATAGGACTGAATGTTAGCATCTATTCAATATCTCACTCCATGCATGAAATTTTTGAGCTATCAATATATCTACTAGTTATTGACCATCATCCCACGTTCAGCCAGTTTTCTAATTAGAATGCTGTATTTTATGGTAGTCTGCTCAGGTGTGTTCTAACATCAGAATAAGTTGTTATGTACAGCACTCCCATGATATATTAAGAAGATTATCTAGTTCTTTAAAAATTGATCAAGTTAGTTCATTAGGATATCTCTTTGTTAATTATTGTGATGTGGCCAGATCACCAGCATTCTAAAATGCAATTGATGTGATCTGGAAATTCAAATAAACAAGTATTCCCTGAATATGGAAGTCCATGTTTGAACCCTACCTTTTATTCTATTCATGTGCTTTTTATTCTTATCCTCCTTTGACAACTTCATTCTGAGGTTTAGCTTTCCTAGATTTAAGGACATCTATAAGTACTTATTAAGAAAATGGCCTGGGCTTATTTTCTTATGCCTGTGCCTCTTTTTTTATCCAAATTACTGCTAATTTTTTTTGTGCAGCCATTTTGATTTTTTCTTTCTCTCCCCCCCCCCTCCCCTAATAAGGCAGTCAATTGTTTGTAATTATACTTTAATATCTTCTTTCTTAGGAACTCCTTATTTTAGGAATTCTTGTCTTTGAGTGCCCCCCATCCTCTGCTATAAAATCCTACCTGTCATTGCACTTATTTTATTAGCATTATCTAAGAAAAAGAAAAAAAGATATATGTTGATCTTAAGCCAGCTTTCATTTCCCCTAAAATCAAGAAGTCCAGTATTACATTATCAGTTTCCCCCTAATGTTCCTTCTATTTCCACATCGATTGAGTCTTGCCGGATAGAATAAAGTCAGGCATAGCCAATAACCTTGTGATTTCCTCAGTTGTGAGAAGGTAAAAATAGCAGCACAGGAATTCCTGTGATCTTATTTGGCAAAACTTTTCTCCCTTCAGAATCAGGGCACTTAAAATCTCTTCTCCCGCCCCCTTCCCCAACTCTTATTTATTTATGCCTACTTTGCTTTTGGAAAGCATGTCTGGTACTCCTTTCTGAAAATGTTCTGGTATCTTGGATTGTACTAGTATGTATAAAAGAGTTTATATAAAAACCTAGCATGATGTTATCAAAGTTGGGCACACAAGCAAGACTAGTTAGAATCTTCTGCACCTGTTACATCCAATTTTCAAGAGTATCCGAGAATACTTAACACATTTAGTCATGGTTGGTAAAGCAACTCTTATTAAGACTATGGCTATCAAAAATGTAAAAGGGAGGACTTACAAGCTTGACTTACACAAAAGAGAATAAAGACTTTTATATTAAGTTAGAAGAAACAGAATTGTTCCATAAAAACTACTGTGTTAACTGCTACTAACCTCGCTCTAGCAAGGAATATTCATGTTTCTTTCTACAAAAACTCAATATACTGGCTATGATCTCTCTTGTAAATGCGCTAGATTATTAGGATTAACACTTGGCAACTAGGCAAGGGGCACCCACTTACCAGAAAGTGACCAAAGCCCTCCAGGCTACTTTATGTAATTGAACCTAAAAGGCTTTCTAATCTCAGATTAGTGTTTTATTTATTTTTATTTATTTATTTCATTCGGTTTATATGCCGCCCTATCTCCCAATGGACTCAGGGCGGCTCACAATAATAAAAACACAAGCCAGAATACAAAGATTAAAATCTAATAAAATTTAAAATTTAACCCTTAAACCCCCATCAATCCAGGTCGGGGGATTTGAAGAGCCAAGTTTTTAATTCACGGCAGAAGGTGCGAAGGTCAGGCGCCAATCGGATCTCCAAAGGGAGTTGATTCCAAAGGGAGGGACGCACCCACAGAGAAGATTTTACCCCTGGGGGCCGCCAGTCGACACTGTGTAGCCGACGGCACCCTGAGCAGGCCCTCTCTATGGGCGCGAACCGGGCGATGGGATATCATTGCTGGCTGTAGGTGGTCTGCCAAATATCCTGGGCCTAAGCCATGTAGGGCTTTATAGGTCATCACCAGCACCTTGAATCTCACCCGGAGGGCAACCGGTAACCAATGCAAGCCGTGCAGGAGGGGTGTAACATGGGAGTATCGTGACACAACATGATACGCGGCCGCATTTTGCACCAGCTGAAGCCTCCGAGTGGCCCTCAAGGGCAGCCCCATGTAGAGAGCGGTACAGTAGTCAATACGTAGGTGACTAGTGCATGAGTAACTGCATAGGGCATCTTGGTCCAAGTAGGGACTCAACTGGTGCACCAGGCGTATCTGGGCGAATGCCCCCCTGGTCACAGTCGTTATATGTTCTAAATTTAGCCGTGAGTCCAGGAGGACACCCAAGTTGCACACCCTGTCTACAGGGGGTAAAACTTCACCCCCTATAGTCAGTGATGGAACATCTCCTATGAACCGAGATGCTGGTACCCACAGCCACTCAGTCTTGGCCGTCTGTTTCTACCCATCCAGACCCATACTGCTTCCAGGCACCGGGCCATCATGTCGAGGGCCTCACTGGGTTGGTTTGGGGTGGATATGAAGAGCTGAGTATCATCAGCATACTGATGATACCTCACCCCGAAACCACGGATGATCTCCCCTAACGGCTTCATATAAATGTTGAATAGGAGGGGCGAGAGAACTGACCTCTGGGGCACCCCATAAGTGAGAGGCCTCAAGGTCGATCTCTGCCCCCCCCTGCCAACACCGCTTGCATTCGACCCGAGAGGTAGGAGGAGAATCACCATAAAACAGTGCCTCCCACTCCCAACCCCTCGAGGTGACGCAGCAAGATCCCATGGTCAACGGTATCAAATGCCGCCGAAAGATCCAATAGGACCAGAACAGAAGAATAACCTTTGTTCCGAGCCCTCCAGAGATCATCCACCAGTGTGACCAATGCCGTCTCCGTGCTGTACCTGGGTCTGATACCCGATTGGCACGGTCAAGGTAATCCACTTCATCCAGGGCCAGCGGGAGCTGATGCACCACCACATTCTCAACAAGTGGAGTTTGGAGACTGGACAAAAATGACTTAAAACAGCTGGATCCAAGGCCGGCTTCTTGAGGAGGGGCCTCACCACCGCCTCCTTCAAGGCAGTCGAGAAGTTTCCCTCCCTCAAAGAAGCCATTATCACTGCCTGGATCCAGCCTTGTGTCACCTCCTGGGCTGAATAAACCAGTCAGGAGGGACACGGGTCCAGCACACAGGTATCTGCACTCAGCTTCACCATGATCCTGTCCACTTCCTCTGGGGTAACAGAGTTGAACTCTTCCCAAAGCACAGGACCCGCTGTCTCTCCCCCCCCACCCCCGTCTGACTCTGTCAGAGTTCAAGCCGCCCTGAATCTGAGCAATTTTGTCCAACAGGTGCTGACCAAACTCCTTGGCTCATCCCTGCAAAGGACCTTCCGTCACCCTCTGATTCAAGGGGGAGCGGGACACCCTGAACAGGGCAGCCAGGCAATTCTCTGCGGACGCGATGACATCAGTGAAGTAGCGACGCTTTGCCGCCGTCAACGCCACCAGGTAGGCCCATGTGGGCTTCCTGGACTTTACCCCTAACATATATGCATTCTGTTAGAGCTTCTATTAGCAGCTTTCAGGCATCCTAAAAAAAATTCTGGAGAATTTTTATCCTTTTGGTTTTTTCTTTTATCTCTTCCATTAGTCCATTGTAAGCATTCTTTTTTGTTTACTGTATAGTATATATCACTATTTGGGAAGTCATATCAGCAGACTGGAACTTCTGAAAATCCTAAGTATTTTTCAACTTTCAAGATTATTTTCATTCATAAAACTGTTTATATTATCTTGGATAAAATTTCAATAATATACTGTATCGACCAACATGGCAAACCATATTCTAGGATCCATTTGATTTGTTGCTGATTCAACAGAATTGTTTTCCTACTCTTATGAGACACTTTCTCATCACTGTTAAGTGAACTAGCTATTTTACCCATCTTTGTCATATAGAGACCAGGAAAAATAAGTTGTTAACTTCTAGCTGTGGTTGGTTGAATATTCAGCTGGACAATCAAACAATTTACTTTCTCCATAGATTCTGATTCTCCTGGTATTTCCTCATGGTCATGTTTATAATTTGTTTAATGTTTTTAATAATGATGATAATGGTTTTAGTTATTTATTGTTTTTAGCTTTGTTGTATACTGGCCAGAGCCACTGGCAATATAAAGTAGATAGGTAGGTAGGTAGGTAAATAAATAAATAATGTGGAATAGGGTATGGTTACTGCCTAAAGGTTATAGAATGTTCTTGAATGAAGTTCTATCCAGAACACATGTGAATGCCAAATGACAATTTAAAAAAAACAGTTAAAAGACAGCAATAGTTCATCCCATTCCCTAAAAGCCATAATCTCAACTTCTAATTGCTACTTACATTAGGATATATTTTTATGGCCTGCTACCTTTGGTTTGTATTACTTAACCTGGTTTTAGTATTGTTGGTTTCCAAAGACTTCAACGTTATCAATATAGAGAAAATGTTTGAATTACGTTCATCTTTTGATTTCTTTGCCCTGTTGCTGTCTGTACCTCTATGTATTTTCAAAGAGATTTTGCCCTTTTTTTTGTTATGTTTCATGCAGACAATTGTATGTTATTAGTGCTATGAATGATGCAAGAGACACTAAATGAACTTTGGAAAATATCACAGATAATTTAAAAAGGTGGTTAAAACTATTTTATACTCAGTGAAATATGTCAACTTTATATTTCTTTAAAAGGAGAGAAATGATAAGCTTTTAGAGGAAAATAGCCATTTTAAGAATGTATTTGTCTTTGAGAATCAGGTCAGGAGAAAGATTCCTAATCTTATCATTGTTGCCCTCCCCTGAGCTTATTCTTTACATTATGTTACCCAAAAGATACCTGTGATGCCTCTGATGCCTAATCTCTTAAATATAAAATCACACCAAGAGAAAATGAGTTGTCATATCTGTTAACACCTCTGTTGCACTATTATGGTGTTTTAGATTAATTACTGTTTAAAGCTGTAAATACAGGCTTGTTATATATAAACACAATTCCCAAAGGTTCAGCTTTAAACATCTGCTAATACAACACAAGGATTTCATGCAATATGTCAAGACAGTCAGTTAATTTCTAAAGAGAAAGAAAGAACACAGAAAAAGACTGATAAGTTTTTATTTCAGGGTTGTGATACTGATAAAAGAAACAGCATGACGGAGAGTAAGGTTGCTTGACTCTCTGCTGTGCATTGACTTTCTAGCTAAATCCAGCACTTTGATGTGAGTCCATGCAGTATATACACAATCTCTAAGTAAGCTCTTCAGTACCCAAAATCTACTTCAGCAAGCTGTTTCCAAATTGCTTCTTACTCTCATATTTTGCATTGTCTAGGAAAGGAAGAAAGTACCTGGGTTTTTTTCTCCACAGCATAGAAAGATTTATTATCCCTTTCTTTAATGATCTATAGAAAGATGGAGACTCAGAACAGCAGAGAAAATTGGGCATTCTTTTTCAAATTGCTTAACTGTTTTATTAAAAAATGGTTCCTTTTGGCAGCTGCCATTATGATTTCTTTCAGAAACACATGGGCAAACAATAGAAAAAAGATTTTCTGATGTAGATATTAGTCGTGAGAAAATCTGTGTCTGTTTAAAAATCAGCATCTAAATGAAAACTAATAATAAATGACAGTTATTTCATTAGGCATAATTCTGTACCCTTATAATAAAAAAGTGGTTTTATAGGTGAGCAGAAAGCTTACGTAACTACACACAGTATTCAAACTCTGCCAATATTGGATTTCTTAAACAGCCCATTTGATTTTATGCTAACATCTTTCTTGCAAATGTAACTGAACTCATATCACAAAAATTGAAATGTGTTTCATTTTGGCTTAGGGTTTTGTGCGATGAACCCAACCAGTTGTGATTTATTCAACAACAAATCATGACATAGACAGGATGTGTGAATACAATCAATAACAAAACAACAAGCTTATTATCATACTACTACTATATTTTATTGGAATCATGTCGTAAATTAAACAGCATGTGGAACCATAGCAGGAGCTGTAGTCGTAGTTCTGGAGAGAAAAGCTTAGTTACAAGCAGCTGAAGTGTGAGAAACATTAATTATATTACCTCATTTCAAGGGCAATATTTTGAATTCATACTGAAGCATCCAATAGCAAACAGAGCAATGTTCAGTGGTCATCCCAAATAGACCCCTCGGCAGCAATGTAGTAAGGTGCCAAAGATGATCCCTTTAGTAATCAGCAAAGGCATCAATACATGCTTCAAGGGAGAAGGCAATGGAACAACTGTGTTTTACCAAGAAACCACATAGGAAGAATTAATGACATGTGCAAACAATTGCACAATGTCCTCAATTTGGCATAGCAAAACAATGCTTAGGATCATCCAACAGATTTCTGTGGAAAAGTAAATGCCAAATGTTTATGCTGCCTGAGGAGAAAGAGAATTATTGTGATACAGCCTAGATCAGTGTTGGCTAACCTTTTTGCCGTCGCGTGCCAAAAGCGGGGGGAGCATGGGTCACAGGTGTGTGTGCCCATATCCATAATTCAATGCGCCCTGCCCTCCCATGCATGCACACGTGACCCCACCCACACTTCCCCCTGCTTTTGGCACGTGATGGCACGGTGGGCCCGGTAGGCCAGTTTTTCCCCCTCCCCAGGCTCCAGAGGCTTTTGAGGAGCCTGGGGAGGGCAAAAGCAGCTTTCCCCATCCCCCCGGAGGCTGGAAAGAGCCAGTTTCCCAACTTTAGGTGGGACCAGAAGGCCTGAAAATCAGTTGGCCGGTGTGCGCATGTGTGCTGGAACTAAGCTAGGGCAACACTTGCGTGCCCACCAATATGGCTCCGCGTGCCACCTGTTGCACCCATGCCATAGGTTCACCATCACGGGCCTAGATAATTGAGAAAACAAAGGTTGATGTGTTTTTCATTAATGATAGAAAGTTAGGTCAAGCTGTGGACTATCTTAGGAAAATGGGAATCCCAGAGCACGTTAACTGTCCATACGTGAAACCTATACACTGGACAGAAATCCATAGACCAGAGAATGTGGGGAAATAGACTGGCTCTAGGTTGGGAAAAAGAGTAAGACAAGCATGTATACAGGTAGTCCTCAACTTACAACAGTTCATTTAGTAACTGTTCAAAGTTACAACTACACTGAAAAAGTGACATGACCATTTTTCACACGTACGACCTTAGTAGCATCTCCGTGGTCACATGAACAGAATTTGAATGCTTGGCAACTGACTCATGCTTTTGACTGTTGCAGTGTCCCAAGGTCATGTGATCCCCTTTTGCAACCTCAATGGGGAAGCCGGATTCACTTAACAACTGTGTTACTAACTTATCAACTTCGGTGATTCACTTTACAACTGTGGCAAGAAAGGTCGTAAAATGGGGCAAAACTCAAATGTTTCACTTAACAGAAATTAGAGGGTCAATTGTGGTCGTACGTTGAGGACTACCTGTACTACAGTATCTTCTTATTTACACGACCTGTATGTTGAATATGCATATGTTGAGAGAGGCTGGATCAGAAGATACATGTGGTTTTAAAACAGGAGGAAGATGCATCTAATAACCCATGCTGTGCGGATGACACCTCTCTGATAGCTGAAAATGCAAATAACCTACAAGCTCTAGTGATAGTCAAGGACCGCAGTGAAAAATGAAACTCAATTTAAATTTGGAGAAGACCAAACTAATTAGAACAGGTTCAGCAACCAGATTAAAATTGTTAGCAAAGATACTGAAATGGTGGATCGTTTCCATCTTCTGGATCAACTGTCAACAGTAAAAGAACAGCAATTAAGAAATATGCCACCCACTGATGGTACACTAGCAATGAAACCCCTGAATAAAATGGATGCTATGATAGATCTGCCTCCATACCGTAGATCAAAATGGTGCAGACAACAGTTTTCCCTGACAGTCAACGGGCAGAAAATTACTTTGAAGAAGCACAATAGAAAGTGTATTGACACTGGGTGTTAGAGAAGACTCTTTTGAAGACTATGGTTCAGCAAGGAAACAAATGGATCATTGAACAAATCCAGACTTCATAAATGATCAGGGTCCGTTTATCATACTTTGAACACATTATGCAAAGACTTAGCTTTCTGGAAGATTATAATGTTGGGAGAGGTAGAAAAAAAAAGAATGAGAATGACCAGAAACAAGGTGGATGGACTCAAGTACAGTAGCACTGGATGCAATATTGGAAGATACGAAGGATCAAGTTGGAAACACAACATCCTGGGAAAAATCTATCTCTGTGGTTGCTAAGAATCACTGCCAAGATGATGGTATGTTATCATCAATATTTAAGTGGAGAAAACTGTCCTTTCCTCATTAGTAAGCTTATCAGTTGCAAAGGAAGAAAAATAGGGGATGGGTCTCTCCATCTCCTGTTTGCAAGTACCCTGGAGACATCTGGTTGGCTTCTGTGAGCATTTAGGTCTTAGCTTGCTCAACCAAAGCTGTGCTTATCAATGCTTTTCATATTACCTCATTAATTTTCAGTTTATTTTGCAGCATCTTGCCTCCTGGAAATATATTTACCTAATCTTTGGCTCTAAAGCGAGTCTGTTTTTTAACATCCCTTTCCTACTTTTTTATCACCCTGCCCAATACTGTACATAAAATTGCACTTACAGAACCTTTCTCTGTACATCAGATGTAATAAGCATGATCTACAAAACCTATGTATGTATGGGACATGGTAGCTCAGTGGCTAAGACGCTGAGCTTGTCGATCAGAAAGGTTGGCAGTTTGGCGGTTCAAATCCCTAGCACCACATAGCAGTGAGCTCCCGTTACTTGTCCTAGCTTCTGCCAACCTAGCAGTTCGAAAGCACGTAAAAATGCAAGTAGAAAAATGGGGACCACCTTTGATGGGAAGGTAACAGCGTTCCATGTGCCTTTGGCATTTAGTCATGCTGGCTACATGACCATGGAGACGTCTTCGGACAGCACTGGCTTTTCGGCTTTGAAACGGAGATGAGCACTGCCCCCTAGAATCAGAAATGACTAGCACATATATAGGAGGGGAACCTTTACCTTTACAAAACTGAATTCATTCATAAAATTGTTAGCCTTTAAGGTGTTAAAACTTTGACGTAGTTCACCAGGACTACTGCTCTGGGGATTCTTTTAACTTTTATTGCATTAAGAACTAGACCTAATTAGATCTTTCAATACTTTTAAAGCATTTATGCACCATACAGTATATACATGCATGCCTGTCGTGACAGGTACACAAAATGCAAGAAAAGAGCAATCAAAAGATAGAGCCATGAGATAAGAGCAAAGGAAAGAAAACAATCTGATTCAAGCATTACCATTAGCTTTTTTTAAAAAAACTAAATCCAACTCTTACTTCCTTATTCAAAGGTAGAATAAAAACTGTAGGAGGTTACCAGTTGAAGGATGTTTGGCAAGATGTTTTGAAAATATACAAGAGATGATTACAAAATCTGAGCAGCGGAGGGTTGGCTCCATGGCCTAAAGGGGAAGTTCAGACCAGATGTTGCTCTTCATCATGTCACTGAAAATGTATGAATGTGAGAAAGTTTGTGGCATCTCTATGAATAGAAAGTGCATGATGATATGAATAGGCTTGAACTATGGAATCTTTGCAAATATTGAAGGTGGGTGACTGTGATGAGTGGAAAATAATGAAATGAAAGCATGGGTGGAAATAAATAGGATGCATATTCAGAACTGATCAAAAGAAGAGTGGTCAATCTTGTCCAATTGTCAGTGTAAGCCATGATCTTAAGCAGCAGGGCAGCATGCCTTAAGAATGTTATGCAATCAGAATTCCCAAGTTCCATTAGATCCCTTTCAAGGATACAAATAATAATAACGATCATCATCATCATCATCATCATCATCATTTTATTTCTATATTGCCCTTCTCCCAAAGGACTCAGGGTGGTGTACAGCCTATTAAAAGCACAAAGACAAACATAAATTAAAAATTATTAAAATTATTAAATAATTTCGGCTCAAATATAAAACCCCAAATTTAAAACATCCATTTAAAATCATTACATTGATAGCCCAGCCTGGCAGAACAACAAGGTTTTGAAGGCACAGCGAAATACACCGGAGGTCAGAGATTTTACCCATTTCTGGGGGCAGTTCATTCCAAAGGGCAGGGGCTCCCACAGAGAAGGCCCTCCCCTGGATGTTGCCAGCTGACATAACTTGGCCAATGGCACCCTGAGGAGACCCCCTCTGTGGGAGCGGACTGGCCGGTGGGAGGCTACTGGTGGCAGAAGTCGGTCTCGAAGGTACCCAGGTCCAATGCCATGGAGCGCTTTAAAAGTGGTAACCAACACCTTGAATTACACCCGGAAGACCACTAGAAGCCAGTGCAGCTCGCCTAGGAGGGGTGTCACATGGGCCCAACAGGTTGCACCCATAACCCCCCACGTGGCCACATTCTGGACCAGTTGGAGCCTCCGGGTGCTCTTCAAGGGGAGCCCCATGTACAGAGCATTACAGTAGTCCAGTCAGGAGGTGACAAGGGTGTGAGTGACCGTGCACAAGGCGTCACAATTCAGAAAGGGCTGCAACTGGCGAATCAGGCGAACCTGATAAAAAGCCCCCCTGGCCATGGCCGTCATATGCTCTTCTAAAGACAGCCGTGCGTCCAGGAGGAGGCCCAGTTTGCGAGCCCTCTCTGTGGGGGGCGAGGATTCACCACCAATAATCAGCAATGGCACCAGCTGACTATATCACGACGCTGGAAGCCACAGCCACTCAGTCTTGTAAGGGTTGAGTCTGAGCCTATTTCTCCCCATCCAGACCCGCACGGCCTCCAGGCAGCAAGACATCACATCAAGGGCATAATTGGGGTGGTCTGGGGTGGAGAAGTACAGCTGAGTATCATCAGTGTACAGATGGACTCTCACCCCAAAACCACGGATGATCTCACTCAGCGGCTTCACAAAAATGTTGAACAGAAGGGGCGAGAGGATCGACCCTTGCAGCACTCCCCATGCGAGGCGCCTTGAAGTCGACCTCTGCCCCCCTGCCAACACATACTGTGAGTGGTCGGAGAGGAAGGAGGAGAACCACCGCAGGACAGTGCCCCCTATTCCTAACCCCCTCAACTGCTGCAGCATGATACCATGGTCAATGGTATCAAAAGCTGTTGAGAGATCTAACAGGACCAGGACAGAGGAGCAACCCCTGTCCCGAGCCCTCCAGAGATCATCCACCAATGTGACCAATGCTGTTTCTGTGCTGTACCTCTGCCTGAAGCCCGACTGGTATGGGTCCAGATAGATAGCTTCATCCAGGTGCCAGGGAAGTTGTGCCACCACACTCTCAACAACCTTCGCCAGACCGGATGATAATTAGCTAATTCAGTCGGGTCCAGGGAAGGCTTCTTGAGGAGAGGCCTCACCACCGCCTCTTTCAAGGCAGCAGCAAAGGCACCTTCACTCAAAGAAGCACTTATAATCCCCTGGAGCCAGCCTCGTGTAGCCTCTCGGGAGGCCAGTACCAACCAGGAGGGACACGGGTCCAATAAACATGTGGCGGCACTAATCTTACCCAGAACCCTGTCCACATCCTTGGGAGCCACAGGATCAAACTCCTCCCAGATAATGTTCTCAAGACCTACCCTCGTCTCCTCCCCCGGACTCACCCAATCGGAGTCCAAGTCTTCCCGAATCCGAGCGACTTTATCATGCAGGAATTGCACAAAATCCTCAGCTCGATCCTGCAAGGGGTCTTCCCGCACTCCCCCCCCCCCGAAGAAGGGAGTGGATCATCCTAAGCAAAGCGGCTGGGTGATTCTCTGCAGATGCAATAAGAGCGGAAAAATATCTTTATTGCCACTAGGTAGGTCTTGATATAAGACCTCACCAGTGTTCAGTCGGAATTGGATTGACTAGTCTTCCAGATGCTCTCTAGGCGTCTTTTCCGACGCTTCATCTCTCTCAGCTCCTTGGAGAACCAAGGAGCCAATTGAGACCGGCATTGGGTCAGAGGCCGCAAAGGCATGACGCGGTCCAAAGCCCCGTCAGCTGCACTCTCCCAGGCGGCCACCAGGTCTTCAGTCGAGTCGTGTGCCAGGGTCTCAGGAAATGGCCCAAGCTCCATCAGGAACCTTTCGGGAACCATCAGGCACCTGGGACGGAACCATCTGGTCAGTTCCGTCTCCCTGCGGTGGGGGGAAGTGGCAGGAAAGTCCAAGCAAAGGAGCGAATGATCTGTCCATGACAAGGGTTTAATGTTTAGGTCCCCTCTACCAAGATCATTCAACCACTGACCAGAAATGAAAATCAAGTCCAGAGGGTGTTCCCCTGTGTGAGTGGGGCCCTGAACTAACTCAGGTCCATGGCTCAAGCCATGAACTCCCGAGCCACCTCTGACGCCTCACCTGCGGATGGCAGGTTGAAATCCCCCATGACAATAAGTCTGGGGGTATCAACCACCACCCCAGCAATAACATCGAGCAGCTTGGGCAGGGTCGCCACCACGTGGCAGGGAGCCAGGTACGTAGTCAACAAACCCATCTGCACCCCACGGCCCCACTTCACAAAGAGGGGCTCACATCCGGCTATCTGAGGAACAGTGGTCTCCCTTGGACAAAGACTTTCCCTAATAATTGCTGCCATTCCTCCACCCCTCCCCTGAGCCCTTGGCTGATGAAATGCACGGAAACCTGGTGGGCACATTTCAACGAGGGGGACCTCCCACTCCTGGCCCAGCCCAATGATCCAGCCCAATGAGATTCCTGATTTTGGAAGAATTCCACTTGTAGAAAGACTGCAGATTGTATTCCTCTCACCATGTTATCCATTTTTGTGGGTATTCAGAGATGAATAGGCCGGCTAAAGATTCTGTTAAAATTAAACAAATCTGCTCTGAACATCTTTAGCAAAAATGCTTTGCCTAGGTTTTCACTTTGATGTTTCTTTCTTTGTGTTTAATAAAAGGTTGTAGTTTCTTATTCTTATAAGTCACTACATCAGGCAGAGATATATGTGCTGAAAACACCTCTGAAATTCAAAGCAGCTGATAAAAATGGGGGAAGTATTTAGTGAGAGTGTCTTCCTAAGATACAATTGTCTCTAGATCACATTTCTTTAAGCCCCTCAAAGGAGCCAAAATCCCAGTTCTGCTGACAGTGTATTCTGCAAATAGTCTTCAATTGGGAATAAAGCTCTCCTGTGCTTTGGTCTTATTCCCAGAGATTCTTCTAGTACTTTCAATACAGTTCATTTCTGGCCATAAATATGTTACTTTACATGGATATCTGGGCTTATGGAGTGAAATATACTTAAAGCAGTCAATGGGTTACTAATTCTCAACGTGGCTACAAGCACAACAGAAACCACCATGTGCTGAGCTGAAGTAAATAGGCAAAAAGAGAACTTCCCTTCAGTGTGTAATAGAATCAAAAATGAAAGAGAGTAGAATAAGTGTGACTGAATACTAAAGTGTTATGAGCCGTAGTACATGAAGTTGTTTCACCATATAGAAGAATGGAGATGGGCTGAATCACAAATCAACTAATGGAGAAAGAATGAAGGGTTGAAAGAAAGATGAAAGTCATGGCTGAGTAGAGTTGATAATAATCACCAAAAGAGGGAAGTTTGAAAAAGAAAAAGCAGTGATATGTTCATAGAAAAGGAGAAAACGTTCACCAAAAAGTACAGTATTTTATACGACAGAGTAAGTGCCATGAATCTGCAGTCATTGTGACTTCTAATTATGTTGTATTTACATATACAGTTTGAAGTGAACTGTTTTGTGAAAGTTGAAACCAAGTCAATTTTACTCTTTCAAGATAACAGTTCTTAAGTTTGAGATTATTGGCAGCGATAGATATCAACCCAATGTTTATTAAGTATACTGGGCTTTTTAAGTACACAAAAATACAAATCCCAATAATTACTATAAACATATCTCACACAAGCAAACTACATATAAAAATTAAACCAAAAACGTACAATTAATGATTAATTTGTGATCCTTAACAACTTGCTAAATTATAGCTCCCAGAATCCTTCATTGTTGGCCATATTGCCCAAAGATGTTGGAAGCTGACCAACAGCTTTCAGAAGCCTGCAGGTAAGAAAATATCAAATACTACAACAAATAAGGGAAATTAGTTTGGTGCACTGCCTAAGAAATGCCAGACAGAAAGCTGGATATCAATCCTTGCTCTGTCTTGAAACTCTCTTTAATCTTCATGTATGTATTATCATTGCCATGTCAAGTGAGGGCATGCAATTTGCCCTATATTTCTTAACCTGCAGAGAGTTATTGCTAAGTAAATGCTTCGTGTTCATTACAACAGGTCATGCTGTTGGAGCTAATTGGTGCTGGACTCCACGGATATCGATCTGGAAGATGGCAAGTTCCCTGTTGCTGCCATAAAGAACAGTGAATAAGAGCCTAAATCCATACATTAATAATATGTTCATTTTGTTTATCCCCATAGGAAAAAAAAATTACATTCTTCTCTCTAGAAAATTCAACAAGGATCAGTGAAGGAGATGGAATTAAAACTACTTTGTGTTGGTGTTGTTTGCATTGACATGGAATGAAAAGCTTAAACTGGGTGCTTGACTGCTGCTTCATTCTGTCTCTTTAGGTGGATAATTTGGGCCTTTGGCAGAGGTGGGTTCTGGAGAACTGGTAGCAGAATTTTTGAGTAGTTTGGAGAACCGGTAAATATCACCTCTGACTGGCCCCACCCCCATCTATTCTCTGCCTCCCGAGTCCCAGCTGATTGGGAGGAAATGGGGATTTTGCGGTAACCTTCCCCTGGATTGGGGAGGGAATAGAGATTTTACAGTATCCTTTCCCTGGAGTGGGGAGGGAATGGAGATTTTACAGTATCCTTCCCCAGCCATGGCCACCAAGCCATGCCACACCCACCAAGCCACATCCACCAAACCGGTAGTAAAAAAATTTGAAATCCACCACTGGCCTTCAGTCATCTCATACTTGAGATGAGGACTGTACAAGGCAATGGTCGTTGTAAAACTGGTGAACATTTTGATGAGAATCTGGGGTTAGAGAACTAATCTACTTTTTACAACTTACACTGGGACATGATTGATGATCAAAGGTACCCAGTGGCCTGATTTTAAAGTACAGATGAATAAAATCAACTGTGGGTCTTTGTTTTGTTTTTTTAGTGATTAGCTAAACTCAAGCTGGGATTGCTCAGTTCTTTATTATCCTGCCATTTTTTCCTAGACAACACCCTGTACTAGAAGAAAAGTTCTAGAATAAACATCTTAAAACCCATACTTTGGATGCTTTGTTCCTAGAACCCCATCCCTCCCGAATAATTGCCTCAGCCATCTGTTTAATCTTATACTGTCAAATAAAAGCCATTCTTTTTTTTTTATTGAAAAAGTTTTACAATACAAATTTTTTTCCATTTTCTCCCCCCCCCCAATCCCCCTCCCCTACCCCTCCCATCATCCCTCCCCAACCCTGTCCCTCCCTATCCCCCCCCTGACTTCCGCTACAAGTTTTAAAAAAAACAAAATTTAGAACAAGGGAAAAAGAAAAAGATTATTAAATATTCAAATTCTAAATTAAACAAATTTCGAAAGAGGAAAAGAAAGAGAAGGAAGGAAAGAGGGCAAAAAAGTAAAAAACAAACTAGCAAGAACAAACATTAATATATTTAAACAATATTATAATAAAAAAAATAGTTATAGTTAAAAACAGCATTATAGTTCTATCCTAACTGCACCCTTAACTAAAGAGAAAAAAAACCCCCCAAAAACATAAAACACAAAAAATATATATGCATATGTAGTTATAATCATACAGTTATATCATAAAGAAGATTATCTTTTATTTAATTCATTTCTCAGTCTATATAATCCAAATTTCGATCTTCTCTTCAACTTGATTGATGTCAAATATATTTCCTCTCATAAATCCGCTTCAATAATCTTCATCTTGCCGCTGCCCCCATCAGCAAAGTAAAACATTTCTCCACACAACCCCCCGAGTGACTTTATATAAGTAAAATCCAACCACGAAGATATTCACTCCTCTAGGAAAAAATCATTCCAACTAGCTTATACTATACCTAAAAATAAGCTTTTGCAGCCTTTCAAGCAAAAGCTGCATTCCCAGATGTTCCTTTGAAATTAGTTCAAATCCTGCCACCCTTTGCAATTCAACCCTTCGGGTTATAAGATGTTTTCAAGTTCTTAGTCTTCTCCTAGACGATATGTTCCACCAAAATATATAATTGGGTAACCAATGATCGCTGCTAGTTTTGCAGCAATCTATCAAAACTCAGGATATCATGTCCAATCCAGGATAAACTTCATAGTAAAAGTTTTTATAATCCATTTTAATATGTGAGTTTAAAATTAATCCAATTTAGAATGAACTTTTAACCAGTTATTGTGCTTAATCCATTTTTTCCAAATCTTTCAATGCTTTCAGGTTCAGTATCGAGCAATTCACGATGCTCTTTGAATTTATCACCTGTGGTTTCCAGTCGGATTTCTTCGTTGAATTCTAATTCCTGTCGATTAGCATCAACCCCCATGTCTTGAAGAGTATTGGACCTCTGCTGCTGATCATCTCGATATAAAACTTTGTTTTTTGAATCTTCCTCCAGCAGTTCAAGGTCTTGTAATCCCCCAGAAACACTGGGGCGTTCAGTTTTCTCATCCAAAAAATCCATAATAGAATCCTCTGGACAACCACCAAAATCTCCTTTTACTTTTAACACACTTTGATTTTCTTCTTTCTTTTCACATTTTGCAAACTCTGTTTTCGACTTTTTATTCTTGAGATGTTTCGGTGCTCCCTTAAAAATATTTTGATAAAAATATTCTGCTTTTTCAATAGTATTCAAACAGTGTCTCACACCTTGATATCTAAAAATTATACCAGTTGGAAAGTCCCATCTAAATAGGATATTACTTCTCTTCAATTCCTTGACCAAAAAATCAAAATCTTTCCTGTCTTTTAAAACCTTCGAAGGTAGCTCTTTGAAGACCCTAATTTGTGTGCCAGCTACCTGCAGTCTATCAGAATAAGACTTTTGTAGAATATCATCTCTCAGTCTTTTATCAGTGAAATAGACAACGACATCTCTAGGCAAATTCCTTTGTTTAGCCAAACGTGAGTTAACTCTGTAAACTTTCACAATAGAGCCCAGAATTAGTTCATCTTGTAACTTTAATAATTCTGCAAAGGCCTTTGCACAAGTTGTCCTTAGGTTTTCTCTGTTATCTTCTTTTATCCCTCTCAATCTAATTGCAGATTCCATAGTCTTAATTTGAAGCATAATAACATCATTCTGAATATTATGGTTATTGGCCTCTGCTTCCAGGAGTTTCATTTGTAACTCTTGTATTTGAGATTCAAATTTACTACTCATCTCGATCATTTTCTTCCCCATTGCAGCCAGCGCTGTTGAAAAATCTGAGGCTACTTGAGCAATGATTTGATTTAATTGGTCATATTTCCCAGAAACCAGTTCCTCAAGATCCTTCTGTGAACCTTTTATCTTATCTACCACACTCTCTAAGGACCTTGTAATTAACTCTTTTAACTCCTGTTCTGTAAGTCTCTGCATATGAGACATTTCAACTTTATTCATCTGATTCAAAGGGGAGCCCCCCCTTCCTTTAGGTTTAGGCATCTTTACTTTTTTTTCTTTTTTTTTTAAAAAAAAACCAAGAAAAAGAATCCTCCTTACTTCAATAGAGAAAAGAAAAAAAAAGGGTAGAAAAAATCTGTTTAAATCAGCCTCTATTCCTTTGAATTCTTTGTCTGTAACAGGATATTCCTTTCAAGACTAAGCTCTGCACTCCATTTCCGCTGAAACTTTCCTTTCAGACAGAGCCTGTCGCCATCTTAAAGACTTTCAATTTTCTTCCTCTCCTTCCCCCTTCCCCCCCTCCTCTTCCGAAAAAAACTCCGTTAAAGAAAAAATCCATACTTGCTTGAAATTTTCTTTTCTCTTTTCCAGCTTGCTCCAAATGTGATTTCAATCGTGGTGTTGCTCCCACGTCTGGCTCCGCTAATTAAATAATTAGCGGAGGATCCTCTCGGCGCGGAGCATACCCTGGGGGTATGGAGGGAACCATCCATCTGAGCCCTCCCCAGGACATGGAAAATTCCTGGGGGGCTCAAAGAGGTTCTACCTCACCCCCAGAAGCTCTACCTGTTTCTCCCGTCGAGGAACAGGTTTTTCGAGCCGCCTGCCAGCTGTAAGGCGGCTCTAACGCGCCGGGAGACCGGCGGGCATGGGAAGCCCGCCGCCAACGAGGAAGGCGCCACCGGAAGTCAAATAAAAGCCATTCTTAAACTTCTCCTTAGATTCTAAACTGGCATATATACAAAAACCCATGATTTGTTTGCCCAAAAGGCTACAAGTTACTCAAATACAAGCACATGTAACTATTGCCAATACCATGCATTGCATAAAATCTTGTCTATTAAAGGTTTGAAAAGAAATAATAAAAAGTTATTGATGAGACAGAATTTTCATTCTTTCCTGTATTTGCTTAAGGAGGAAAAGAAAATCTGAAGGATCCGTTATTGTTGAAATACATCTTATTGAATGCTCTTTGCCTTGAGTCGGTGGGAAATAGCAAGGTCACAGAAAATGGGAAGCGGGATGAAAAGAAGAATGGTGAAGAAAGTTTGGGTTAAAGAAGGCCAGACACTTTTGACATGATGTTTATTAATCCTGTACTTCTGGTGCCCCAGGAAACAAAAATGAATAGATTTCTCCCACTCAGAAAAAAATAACTTGGAAAGCGAAGCTCAAACCATTTAGATTGCTTTGTGTGTTTCTTTTTTATGCTATCTTTTATACTACTAATCATGAATAATAATAATAGTAATAATAGCAAAAAAAAAAAAAAACCACCCACAACCAAAACCATCTGCACAAGACAAGAAGAGATTGGAAAGAAGGAGAGAAAATGAATGCTGCTGCTCACAGACAAGCAGCATTTGGTAAACTTCCCTTATGCATCACTATTATAAGTAGTCCTCGACTTACAGCCATTCTTTTAGTGACCTTTTGAAGGTACAAGGGCAGTGAAAATGGTGGCTTATAATCAGTTCTTATACTTACAACCGTTGCAGCATTCCTGTGGTCATAAGATCAAAATTCACCAGCATGTATTTACAATGGTCTCCCAGGCCGGGGTGAAATCCAGCAGGTTCTGACAGATTCTGAAGAACTGGTAGCGGAAATTTTGAGTAGTTTGGAGAACTGGCAAATACCACCTCTGGCTGGCCCCAGAGCAAATTGAAATATTTATTGTCAGCGTACAACATATGTACAATGAGATTGGATGAGCTCCCTCAGTGCACCTCCCCCCCATACCCCCCACAACACAATACAACACACAGTGTAGACAGAAAATCCCTAACCCAATCAATCATTATTAACAAAACAGTGGGGTGGGGTGGGAATGGAGATTTTGCAGTATCCTTCCCTTGCCACGTCCACCAAGCAACACCACGCCCACCAAGCCACAGCCAGAGAACTGGTAGTAAAAAGAATTGAATTTCACCACTGCTCCCAGGGTTACATGATCCTACATACCTTGAGTCCGCAAGGAGAAGGGCGGTATATAAATCTAATAAAATCAAAAAATCAAATACCTTCCCAACCACCTTCCAGCAAAGTAACAGACACACATACACACATATATAATATACTTATATATATTTAAAAAAAAGATTTATATAGAAATGTCTTCCCCCTTCATCACAATAAATGCAAACAATTTCAGTACCTTATCACAATACAACAAAAGCTCTTTTTTCTCCTTATCTCATCTCTTATCTATAAACAAATTCTCAAAGCCTCATCATTTAATCTTAATCAGCAAAATCCCATTGTTACAGAGATAACAACGTATGTATTTTAACCTTAAATAAACCAATATGCCTTTCTTTTACTTTTAAAATAGTAATTTATTACTTTCTCTAAAAATACAACAAAGAATCTCTTCTTCCCGTATCTCCTATCTTACCTATAAATAAATCTTTAAACTCTTCCTTTGGTCCTGATCAACAAAAATCCATTTAAAAAGTTACCAGAAATAACGTATGTATTTTAATCTTGATGAAACAAATCTTTACATTCTTTCTCCTTGCTTTTCTTAATCTTTATTCTTAATCCTTTTAAATCATGTCCCAATACATGTCCCATGTAAATCCAAAATAAATAAAAAAATCCAAGTTAGTCTTCTGTACTGTTATTTGCATATCCTTTTAATGATTAAGTCATCAGCCAGTTTTGTCTGTAAACAAGGTTTCAATGTAACAGCCTTTCCATGTCATTTTCCTCTGTCATTTTTAAATCCATATTTGAATCAGCCTGTTTTATCTAATAAAGCATGTCCCTCTTCTATAGTCTCTTGAATCCAATTTCATGATAACAGACAGATTTAAAAGTAACTTCTAAATACATTGTTCCTAAATACCCTTGAATTCATTCCAAGTTACAGAATTTTTGCTCCATTCTGTATTTGTGGATTTTTTCCCCTTTAATCTTTATTTGTTTCTGCTTCCCTCTAGTGTCCAGGCCCCAATTTCTCATCTTGTCATGTTTTTCCTCCCTGATCAACAACATTTCCCCACAGGAACACTTCTTATAGTTAATTTCAAAACCTTCATTTTTAAATAAAATTCTAAACAGCAACATTTTCCCGCAGGAAGGATTTTTATAGTTAATTTAATCTTATTTCAAGTTCATCTGGCCTATTTATTTATTTGTAACTTTTCAAAGTCAATGTTGAAATTACCCTTTTGCTGTTTACTCCAAAATATATTTTTAAAGTCCTTAAACTTGTGTAAAACCTTTTTTTAAAAAACCAAGGATAAGAAGGAAATGCCTTTTCTGAAGGTTCTTAAAATCCAAAAAGGCATTAGCAAGGAACTTCCAGAAGTGATTAAGAAATGAAATGTGAGAATCCAGTGTTCTTTTAAAGACGCTAAATGACAGCTTGAGCAAAGGTGGCAATCCTTCAAATCCCAGCGCTTTAAACTTCCAGAGATCACTGTTTTGGGGGTGTGCCACTGTCTGGAGCGCTTGCAGATGATCCCATATCATCATCTTGCTTAGAGTGGAATTCTGATCCATTTACTGATCCTCTCTCTGCCATAGTTGTTGGTTCCACTGTTAGCAAAGCTGTTTTCAATTTGCCATTGCTTCCTTGGTATGGGGAACACTTTGTTGCCTATATGGTCTTCTAAAATATTGGCAAGTCACTTCTCCACCCTAAAATATCCTGACATGCATAGTGGTATAGTACCTTGGTTGCCTTCTGTGTTACCTGTCCATTTAGAGATAATGGAGAAGGATCTTTATTTGCCTCGGTATAATTGGTTTGGTGGCCAGAGTTAGGCTTTAATCTTAATAAAGGGTTTGTCTCATCACCTCTTAGGCTGCCACTCTTACGTACAAATGTTTTATTTGTGACAAATGTTCCTCACCTTCTTCAGATCCAAGGCAACTTCTTTTCTTGCCTACTGTAGAGGTTAGGGAATTCCCCATGACCTAAGTGAGGTCAAAGGATCTGGCTGGATTCATTGGACAACTGGGTAATAGACCTAAGAAAATGCAAAGTGGCAAATCATGTAATTTTCACAATACGAAACTTATTTTAGTTGGCACTAAACCTTTCTGCTTCAGCTGTGAAGGAGGATCGTATTGAACACATTTCTATTAGTCCATGACAGCATGAAATATACATCTGCCATGATCTAATAAACCATGTAATGTAGGAACAGAAAGGTAACCTTTACGCTAGTATATCAAGCGCCTACCATATTCCATATTTTTCTCCCAAGGTTTACATAGTTAGGTTTCCTTCCTTTCACTCAAACGTTTCCAGATATGTTTATTAATACAGCCATTTTTTCTTCATGAAACATTTTTTCTCATTTTTGTACCTACTTTTAGGAATAGTAATTGGACATGCTTTTTCAAAAGTACTCAAGCAGTAATCAGTGATAGATGACTATAGTACATTTTTAAATGTAACAACAGAATTGGAACCATACAGAGATAACAGAATAACAGAGTGAAATGGACCTTGGAGGTCTCCTAATCCAACTCCAACTCAAGCAGGAGACCCTATGCCATTCCAGACAAATGGCCATCCAGTCTTTTCTTATAAGGCTCCAATGGTGGAGTACCCACAACTCCCGAAAGCAAGCCATTCCACTAACTAATTGTTCTCATTGTTAGGAAATTTCTCTTTAGCTCTAGGTTGCTTCTCTCTTTGATTAGTTTCCACCCATTGCTTCTTGTCTTGCCTTCAGGTGCTTTGGAGAATAGATTGACTCTCTTTTCTTCATGGCAGCCCCTCAAATATTGGAAAACTGCTATCATATCACCCCTAATCTTTCTTTTCACTAGACTAGACAAACCCAATTTTATTATAAGAAATGTTCAAATCAAGAAGCAAACTTTTTAGAATAGGTGTAAGGACTCCTCTTCTTCCTACATGAAGGTTTCTTTTTTAATTACTCTTTTTATTCTTTCTGGGCCTTCTCACTCTGTAAAGTGTTATCTACCACTCCTTAAGCCAGTAAAAGAGTAAACCAGCATGCAGTTTGCTGTCTCCACCACCAATCTATTCACTTATACTAAATATCTCCTTTATTTCCTGATGCGACACCCGGAAAAATGCAGCATACTTCACTTAATCTTCCAGAGAAAGATTGAAGGCAAACGAGGTCCAGGCAGAAGAAGAACATCATGGCTTCAAAATCTAAGGGACTGGTTTGGAGAAAACTCAGCAGCATTTTTTCGTGCAGCTGTCGATAAAAATAGGATCGCCAACGTCCGATGATGGATATGGCAGAAGAAGAAGAAGTATCTCCTTTGGCTTGCCATTAGATGGCAGTATCTTGATTTTGCCAGTGTAAGACATGCTAAGCAAAGTTAAACTCTGACTTCGATGCCTCCCCGTTTCTGAATATCACCAGCCAGGGGGAAATCATCTGTGAATTACAACACAGCTGTGATTAGCAGATCATTTTGACAGCTGGCCAAACCCAGGGGCTTAGCCATCTGCCAAAACCATGTCATTTGCCAGGTAGTCGATTCACTGAGTGTGTGGTCTATCCAGTAATGTATTCTGAGCAAGGAAGTCATCTTCACAATCACTCATGCCTTGGTTATTTAACAGATAGATTAGTGAAGTGTGTTCTACATGGGGCTGCCCTTGAAGACCACTCCAAAATTGCAGTGATGAGCAAGGCTCATTAAACCTATGTAACACTTCTGCTCTATAAACTACAATGGTTACCAGTAAGCTTCTGGGTACAATTTAAGGCTTTAACTATGACCTTTAAAGTTCCCAAGGAATAGGGCCAGGAGGAACTGTTTGCCTCTCATAGATCTGTTCAGTTTAATCAAAAGAAGGAATATGGGGTGACATGATAGAAGTGTTCCAATATTTGGGGGGCTATCACAAAGAAGCGGAGGTATAACTCTATTCTCCAAAGCACCTGAAGATAGGACAAGAAACAATGGATGGAAACTAATCAAGGAGAACTAACTGTTGTGGTCTTCCAGCAGTCCGCGGAGCTAGCAGCAGAGTCGGACAGTGAGGAGGCTGGGGTGGACCATGGGCCAGTCCTGGAGTCTGGGGAAGGCCCAGATGAGGGCTCTGCATTGGAGGCAGAGATGGGACCAGGGCCCTCTGGGAGTGATGTGAGGATTCTGGAGCCTTCAGAGTCAGACAGCAAAGAGGCAGTGGAACAGGAGGAACCTGTTCCAAGTGCACGCATGCGCAAAGCTGCCAGAAAGCAAGAGCAGCTAAAGCAAAAAGGATGACTCGGGAGTAAGGCCAGGAGTTAATTGGCCACTCCCATAAGGCTTAAAAGAGCAGCAAATGCTCTTGGGCTCTGTAGGAAAGCAACGTTGCTAAATCTGTTTTCCAGTCGGCATCTCATTTCTGAACTTTGTGGGGCTTTGCCAAGAAAGGCCTTTGGCAGGGTGCCAAAGAAGATAAATGTTTATGATAAGCCAAAGGACTTTTTCTGAAGGAAAAAGGATTTGTTTTGGAATTAATTTGGCCTAAGCTGGGAATGAAGTAATTCTCAGTTGTTATAATAAAACAGTTTTGTTGGGACCAATTGTGTCTTGTAATGACTAAGTGAGCCTGGGTCACAACACTAACCTAGAACTAAGGAGAAATTTTCAGACAGTTAGAAAATTAATCAGTGGAACAATTTGCCTCCAGAAATTGTGAGTGTTCCAACACTGGCAATTTTAAAGAAGAGACTGGACGGCCATTTGTCTGAAATGGTATAGGGCAGTGATGGTTAACCTTTTTTGTCATTGCATGCTGGCACCCATAATGTAATGCACACATGACCCCCCCTTATGCTCCCCTGTGCATGCACATGCAACCCCCTGTGTGAACCCCATTCCCCTGCGCATGCGTGCATGATTCCCCTTCCTCCGTTTTGGGCCTAGTAGGCCTTCCTGCAGCCTGGGACCAAAAAGGGGCCACAGGGGGCGACCACCCATTTTGGGTCTAATAGGCCTCCCTTCAGCCTCCTGGGACCAAAAACGGGCTGTGGGGGGAGGCACCCCCTGTGCTCCCCCCACCCCTGCATGTGCATGTGACACCTGCCCTCCCACGCATGCATGCATGACACCCCCCATGCATGTATGTGCATCTCTCACATGCGCCCCACCCCCCGCGCATGCGTAGCAGAGACCTGAAAATCAGCTGGCCAGCAGGAGGCGCGCACACATGTGCGATGGAGCTGAGCTGGGCAACGGCTCATGTGCCTGCCGAGAGAGCTCAGCATGCCAGCTGTGGCATGCATGCCAAAGGTTCCCCATCACGGGTATAGGGTTTCCTATTTAAGCAAGGGGTTGGACTAAAAGACCTCCAAGGTCCCTTCCAATTCTGTTACCTCTGTCTGGTTCCTGCAGAACCAGCTTGCTTCAGGTTCCATTAATCAAGCAACGTCATCCAGCAGCATCCAGGAAATGAGCCTTCTCCGTTGTTCTCCTCACAACAGCAATCCCGCCTTTCTGAGATTCATGTGACACTAACCTCACTTGCCTTAAAACAAGACTAAAAGCTGGGCTGTTTTCCCAGGTCTTGATTAGTATGTGATCAGGCCCCTTTTAAGTTAGGGGTGATCTTTTTAATTTGTTCCTTCGGAGCAACATCTTCTCTTTTCTTACTTTAAGATTTCCGTCTATTTAATTGTGAAGCCATCCAGAGCTGTTCTGGAATCAAATGACCTGGAAATTGAATTGATGAATGAAGGAATGACTCTAATGCAACACCAGGCAGCACCCTCCCATTTGCAGAGCAGCTGCCAACATACCAGCTGCAGATTTTCAGAGCTACAAAGCCCCCTGTTTTATCACCCAGGTCACTTATCCTGCCAAGGAGCTAACCAGAAGGCCTGATTTGAAAGTGGGTTCTGCTCCTCCAGCCACTAATCTCTGTGGGTGGCAAGCTGCAGTGAGCTTTCCAGAATGGCAGCTGGTGCTCCTGTCCTGCTTATTTCAGCTGGAAAAAAAGCAAAATAAAAATATGTCGGGGGTATTGTCCAAGTCCATATAGACACCAGCTTGAAATGGCCACCAGGTGCTGGGTTAAACCAATCACTAGAGGGTCATTTGATTGCAGCTGACAGAATAGTTAGCAAAGCACGTGAGAAACTGTCCATGTTGGCATTACTGTAGGTTACTGCCAGCTTAAGGGGCGAAATGCAAATATGACATCTTTATAACTAAAGATAACTGCAGCCTTTCTTATTCACAGGCTGGAGACAACTTGAAGGCGACAACATAAGGCAATGGTGGAATAAAGAGATGGTTTGTGGGGAAAGGCTCTTGATTTCTCCTCTTGAACGAAATATCCAGGACAGGGGTGGGTTCTACTTACCTCCGCTACCGGTTCACAATGGGAGCACACACACGCTTGTGAGTATGTGCAGATTGCCCATGATGATGTCCGGGTGGTTGGGTGTAGCTTCCCACCGCCATAATTACCGGTTCGCAAAAACTGGGCCGAACCAGGAGCAACCCACCACTGATTCAGGGGATGGTTAAATAAAAGAAGGAACTCAGTCTCATCTCATAGTTTGGTTTGGAGAGGCATTTGTGAGCTGGCCAAGGGCCATGCGTGAATTGCAGATTGTTGGTGATCAAGTGAGGCTGTAATTAAAAAAGTGCTCAAAAGTGGAGGGGGTTTTGTCTATCTAAAATTTGCTACTTATTGCATCACAGAATGTTCCAACCTAGGGGGGCCACAACACAGATCTTGTCTTGTATAATGCAAAGAAAGTTCTCCTGTGGGAGGGAGTTGCAAAAGCTGATCACGTGACATTGGGACACTGCAACTATCATAAATACCAGCCCGTTCCCAAGCATCTTAATTTTGATCACGTGGCCATGGGGATGCTGCAATGGTTGTAAGTGTGAAAAACAGTCATAAGTCACTTTTTTCTGTGCCGCTGTAACTTTGAACAGTTACTAAATGAAAAGTTGTAAGTCAAGGATTATTTGTATACCATTCTGCACAAAATATGTAGTAAGATATATGCTGCCGTGATTAGATATTAGATGCCATCATCTCTTTTAAATCTCACACAAAGTGGTGTCTCTGCTGACTAAGTGGCCAATGGACAGAATCAAGAAGCCCATAATGCCAATCCTGCAACTATTTGTGGAGCTGCAAAGACTTAGAGGACCATCTGGTTAGTGAGGAACAGCTCAGTGGTCACTATCTGTCCTGCTAGGGTGCTGCTTTGGGGCTAGAAAAGTTGGAAATGTCTCCCTATGCTGTAAGTTTCCTGCTGAAAGCACCTTCAAATGAGTGCATTACGAATGTATCCCGTTCCCCCCAAAATAAGGCCTATCCCCAAAATAAGCAATGGCATGTTTTTACCTGTGCATCTAACATAAGCCCTACCCCCAAAATAAGCCCTATTTAAGAGCCCACACAGCCAGCCAGCCACCCATTCCGTCTGGTTGCTTGCGGTGCTGTGGCCCGAGGTGAGGCGGGGTGGTGGTGGAGCTGCCCCATGCACTCTGCACTGGGTTACCTCAGGATCCCCATAGCCAGGCCATTCATACCCTGACACCTGCCTCGTGGCGACAGCACCAGCAGCCATGTGCTGCAGGAGCCCACGTGGCCACCAGCCCACCTTTTCTACTTGCTCACAGCCACAACAGATCAGGAAACCAAGTGGTGTGTTGGCACTGTGGCCACAAAGCAGGTGTCAGGGCATGGATGGCCTGCCTGTGGGGACCCTGAGATAAGCCGGTGCAGAGCGCATGGGACAGCTCAAACCTCCCACCTCATGGCAGCGGCACTAGTGTGCCACGCAGCTTCCTGCAGAAGTAGGCCTCCTGTACATGGGGAAAAAAAATAAGATACCCCCCAAAAATAAGCCCTAGTGACGTATTTTCAGGGAAGCATGAGGTTTCACATAAACAATGTAAGTTGCATGAAGAAACATTTACTTCACTTTATTTTATTTTATTTATTTATTTATTATGTTATTTTTTATTTTATTGTATTAATTATTTTATTTTGGAAATTTATTTGCTGCCCGTCATGTATGCAAGAACAACATGGAAGCTGTTTCTTGAAATGCAGAGGGCTACAGTGTCTAACACATGTGCTATTACTAAAATGTTCATAAATATCAAATGTTAAATTCTGTATTGCCAGTTTCAACTGAGCTTGAATTTGAATTATGATCCAGGTTTCATTTCTAGAAAAATAGGGACATGATTCAAGAAGGAAAGAAGCCTATTTGAAAAAGGGAAATGTAGCTTTATTTGATGCATATTATCATACACTGAGAAAAGGGAATCTGTTCCTTTTATCTTCTCCTTTAGTGACACTTAAATTATCTCTTCTCGATAATCTTGTTTGAAGTGAAGCGAACAGGAGCAAAAAGAAAGCAAAAAACAAAAATCACCAGTGGGGAAATAGGAAGAGTAAAACTACAAATAATGATATTAAGAAATGCAGAGACAGAAATACACCAAAGATTTGAGGGAGGGGGTCACAGATCATTGCCAGATGGTTGAAAATGAAAGCAGAGTTAAGCCTGGACTATTTCTGGCTATTCAAAAAAAAAATGGTTTTATATTCCTTAATTTAGAATTGCTGCTTCTTCCCAAAAAATTTTCTTGACGGTCCAAAAGTTTTTCTTCTTCTATTGTTGTGATTTGCATATTCCGAAATAGATTCAACTGTTTGATGGTTATTTTTGTTCCAAAGGCTTTAATGTGACCTGGGATTTGCCTAGAAGTTTCTTCCTCCGCTGTGTGCTCTCCAGATATTTGGGATTAGAAACCCCAGGCAGTCTGCTAATGCCGTATTGGACTGGAGATCTAGAGAATGTCATTCAGTATGTATCAAGAAAACATAACACGGTTAGGGATGTCAGCCTTTATCACTACAGCGCAACCCAAGAATCACTGACCTTACAATCAGTGTTTCATATCTATCAAACAGCTATCACAATTCAAACGATAATGGGTGATAGTGTGTGTGTCTTTGTGCGTATGCATGTTCCTGCAAGTTGCTCGCACAGAAATGAGACCAGTTGCATTTCAGGCCATAAATCTAGGTCACTTATTGTTCTCTCCACTTCAGATCCTGCCCAAATGCTGGCATTCAAATGGTATTTGCTCTCTTTCCTTCTCCCAGACTGACAGTAGCATTCAATGAAGCTACCCATTTCTATTGTTAAAACTGGAGGAAAAACATCTCTGCAAAAGCTGCCACCATAAATAAAAAATACGCCTCTTTCTTCTCTGAACATGGCTTCTCAGCAATATCCAGAGCCCTACTGTAGACACCTAACCTATCAAATTACAAAATGTCCTCCTGTAGAAGAAAATCACTTCTATTTTAACAACTGTAGAAGTGTTGGAAAAAGGGGGGGGGGGGAGACGATTCAGTACTGCCTACACATCCAGTAAATTTCTCCTGTCCAGAGATTTTCCGAAATACAAAGGACTAAAAGGACAAGGACATAGTCAAGGTAACCAGGAGATTTGCAGCCTTTTCATCATGAATCAATTTATCACAGCCATAAGCTTTGGTGGAAAACAGTCTGCTTGGTCAGATGCATGGAGTCTGATCTGTAGAAAACAGTATACTACTCCATGCATTTGATCAAGTTCTTAAGTCTTGAAATTGTCTCGGCATGAATGTTTGTTTTACTACAACTCTAGACTAAGGTTGATATGGTTGCAAACCAAAGAGGAAAGGTGCAAACTCCAGTTTACAAGGCAGATAGCAATTATTGGGCCAACCAAATGGGTACAAAGGATACATGGATTATTTATGGTTTAGAATTCTCTCTGGCCTTTTCTCCTGGAGCAATAGATGGAATATAGAGTATCTCCTTTTCCATTTCCCCTCCCCACAACCATCACTCTTTGCGGTAGGTTGATCTAACAGAAAACACCTGATCCAAACTCACGCAGGGATGGGCTTGAATCTGGATTTCCTCAGTGCCAGTCCCGCTCCTTCCCCACTACACCACGATGTCGTGATCATTTAGACCAGTGTTCCCCAGGCTTTGTGGCTTGGCGGCCTGTCTCACACACACAGCTCAACTTGCACGAGTGGCAGGCCAGCACACATACCCATGCATCACAGCTGGACTTGCACAAGTCAAGCTGTGTGTGTGTGTGTGTGTGTGTGTGTGTGCACCAACCTGCTGCTCATGTGGTTCAGTTGTAAATAGGCTATGGCCTGGAGATGGGCCACAGCCTGGGGATTGGGGACCTGTGCAATGGTGAAATCCGGCTTGATCTATCCGGCTTGCATGAACTGGTATCGCTGGTGGCGGGAGGCTTCATCCACCCACCAGGACATCATTATGTCCCATTTTTTACCCTCTGCACACTCACAGAAGAGGCATGTGCATGCTCCCATTCCCGAACTGGTAGCAAAGGTAAGTGGATTTCACTGCCGGACCCCTGGTTTAGATCACTGAATGGGTATGGTGTCTAACTGCCTTTCTTTGTGGTCAGTCTCACAAAAATAATCTTCAACTGTTATTTCCCCCATTTTAAAAATCACAGTTGAGGGAAGCTGTGAAAGAAAGAGAGAGAAAGGCATTTTGTCCAATGATTCTCTACTGGCCTAGGCATATTCACAGAATGGTTTTAGCCACCGGTTACAGTTTACTTAAAAGGAGATCAATAAAAGGCAGCCAATTGTAGGAACTGATGTTCAACCCGACAGACCCTTAGAGCTAACAGAAAGAGCTCCACAGATTGCTATATTCTTTTGTTCTAGATAGTATACTGTAATTTCAGACTAGGCTCAAAAGATATTGTGAAGGTCATCAAGAATTCCCTAATAGTAATCTGCAGCTGGTGTTGGCAATGAGTCAGACAGAGGTCTGCCTGGGCCTGTGATATATCCATCTGCCTGTATGTCCTATTCTTTGGAAATGTATAAAAGAGCCCAGCTGTCGGCTTCTGAATGAAGAGCCTCAAAATGTCCTTACTCCAGTAGTAGGTAGGTAGGTAGGTAGGTGGATAGGTAGATATGTAGGTAGGTAGGTAGGTAGATGGATGGATGGATGATTGATAGATAGATAAATTGATTGATAGATATGATAGCGATAGATAGATAGATAGATAGATAGATAGATAGATAGATAGATAGATAGATAGATAGATAGATAGATAGATGATAGATGATAGATGATAGATATGGAGGGAGGCAGGGAGGGAGGGAGGGATGTTAAATTATATGACATTTGTCCTTCCAAATACATACTGGTACATAGATACAGTATATTCCACTTATTTCTTCACAACAATCTTATAATGTAGGCTAGGATGAATTGTACCTATTTGAACCACAATCCTGCTTACAGTGAAATAGTAGTCAGACTCTCTGAGTATAATGGTCCATAAGTGGAAACACACCAAGGCCTTTAGCCATATAAGCCAAAGGATGAGGTGACATCCTTTCTCCATTCCACTTGCAAAAGTTACTAGGCTTACAGCTGATGGGATGGTTTCCTCTAATAAAAGTGAGCGTCTGGCTAATTCCAGGAATTCAAGATAGGCAACGTAGCACCATAGAGAAAGCACACAGGGACTCAGGGGGAAAAATCTGGCTGGGTGCTGCATATGCCACAATCTTTGCTGCCTTTAGTGGTTAGCTTCATTCTGTCTAATAATTGGACCAGCCCTGAAATACAAAAATACAGATGCACCACATTGATCTGCAAGCCTCTGCATTCCAGTCACTAAATCTTCATACTGCCAATGGGAATTCTCATGTCAGGTCCAAGCTAAAAACAATGTAGCCTGCTTTGATCAAATTCCTTATGCAATTAAAAATATCAACAGATGCTGTCAACACCTTAGAAAAAAAAATGAAATCACAGCCTGCAACCTTTAAAAAGCTGGGAAAACCAAAATAAGCCTGTCTCAAATAGTTTAGCATCCTCCAAATGTATTTGAGTCCAATAATCCCCCACCTGAAATCCAATATGTCTGTGGGAAACTCATCCAATTACTACAAGGGAGTTCTTATGAATCCTTAGCATTTATTTTACTATCTTTTGGGCCCTCTTCACATTACAGTGCCGATTATCATCCTTATCTCTATTACCATCTCCATCATCTCCATTTTCCCCTCAGGCCACAATATTCTTTGCAGTGCAGTGAAGCTTATTTCCTCCTACTGGCATAAACACACCTCAGTGCAGCCTGTCCCAAGGGCCGTGCATTTTCAGAAAGGCCAAACTACTAGCATCACAGGGAAAAATTCATTGTCAGAGCCTGTGGTGGGTTTTAAATTTTTTTACTACCGGTTCTGTGGGTGTGGCTTGGTGGGCAGTGCCTGGCTTGGTGGGCATGGCAAGGGAAGGATACTGTAAAATCTCCATTCCCTCCCCACTCCTGGGGGAATGATACTGCAAAATCTCCATTCCCATCCCACTCCAGGCGAAGGATATTGCAAAATCCCCATTTCCTCCTGATCAGCTGGGACTCAGGAGGCAGAGAATAGATGGGGGTGGGGCCAGGCAGAGGTGGTATTTACCGGTTCCCCGAACTACTCAAAATTTCCACTACCGGTTCTCCAGAACTGGTCAGAACCTGCTGAGACCCATCTCTGGTCAGAGCTCTCCAGCTGCCTGGATGTCAGTGTATGTACGTATTTGCTTTAAAGCAAGGGTGGGGAACCTTGGCCCTTTTATGACTTGTGGATTTCAGCTCCCAGAATTCAATTAAGCAATGCATGCTGGCCAGGGGTGGGTTCTACTTACCTTTACTACTGGTTCACAACGGGATCGCGCGCACCCTTGCTTCACTAGGGCATGTGCATTGCTTCTGAGCAGATCACTTCTAATGACATCAGGATCAGTGGGCGGAGCCTCCCACCAGTTTTACTACCAGTTCTGTAGAATCGGTCCGAACTGGGGGCAACCCACCACTGATGCTGGCTCAGGAATTCTGGGAGTTGAAGTCCATAAGTCATAAAAGAGCCAAGGTTCCTCACTGCTGCTTTAAAACAACCGAGGACTAGGTTTGGGCCTCAGGGGGCAGAGTGTGAACAAACTATTAAGCAAAATAAGTGTGTTTTGGGGGCACCAAGGGAAGGGGGAGAACCACAGATTTTTATCCCATTCTTTACCTTTGCACTGCCATGCTTTACTTTAATTTTCCAAAAACTGAGACAATGGTTTGTAACCTGTAACCTGATCTTTCAAACTTTCACAGAAGTCTCCTGTTCATCCGCCATTGCTGCTTGCCTTCCTTCATTTGCACTAACCCCCCCCTCCTCTTTGCCACCAAATTTCTACCTTAACTTTAAGACCAGTAACTTCCTCCTTATTTCCTAATGCTTTTCTTCTCCCTGCTGCAATCAAAATTCAGAGAATTCAGGCAATTAGTTTGCCAAGCAGTTAATAAAAATAAAGTCGAAATATGAAAGAGAAGGAACAATTTATTTAAAGATGGATGGGGAAGGCAATTAATTTTAAAAGTAGAGCTAGCTTGTAGGAGGACGTCAGTGCGTGTTAAAGATGCATGAGGGAAGATTTTTTCTTTCTAAAGGTAGATTTTTAAAAGTGTGATTACGTATGCAACATATAAAAAGTATGGGTATTCGGGGGCAAGATATGTATGTTTTATACAGGGGTGGGTTCTACTTACCTTTACCACCAGTTCGCAATGGGAGCATGTGTGTGCTTCTGCGCATGCACAGATCTTCCATTATGATGTCCGGGTGGGTAAGTAGAGCCTCCTGCCGCTTTTACTACCGGTTAGCAAGAACCGGACAGAACTGGGAGCAACCCACCACTGATTGTATACATTGGCTATCCTAGCCCTCTTGTGTCTACTTTTCCTGTTATTTATATACACATTTCACAAGGATCAAATGCAAAAGACTATGCAGAGTAAGGAAATATCAGCTAAAGCTGTAGAGCAATGTTTCTCAACACTGGCAACTTTAAGAAGTGTGGACTTCAACTCCCAGAATTCCCCAGTCAGCATGCATTGCTTAACTGACAAGACATTAAGGTTCAATAAGGGCTGATTTCTAAGGAAGAAATGAAGAACTGAAGATGGCTCCATGAAAAGTAGAGCCAGCAAGTAGGCTGCCTCTTTGTAGTTCCTCTCTGGATACGGAGAGAACTTGAGATTGCCCACAAGTGTTTCAGATAGTTGCTTCCCATGAGGAGACCGGCAAGACAGCAGTGTTCAGCAGGTTTAGAGCTCTGGGAGGTGAGGGAATAGCCAATTTTCTGCTCAAACCGCAATTGTTCCCTTTAAAAGCGTACTGAATTCATATACTTCCTTTTCTAATCACTTTCGGAAACTGCTTGCTAATTGCTTTTTAGCTATTAGGAAACTTTGGATCAATAGATTTTACAGCACAGGATGGGTTTTCTTCAATTAGCGTTAGCAAAAGAAGCTTTAAATAGAAGTTTAAAGACTTAATTTTTTTTCTGGAATAAACAGAAAAGGAGTGATTAAAACTTTGATTTTAGAAAGTTAGTGAAATCTTGTATTGCTCTATTTACGTGAGAATATACCTGCTTTCAAATTTTAAACTAAATTACCATGCTTCTCCTTCAGGTCTCAAGGTATTTCAGGCAGTGCACATTTTTAAAGATTTTTTTTTAAAAAACCCTGCCTTTATTATTTTTAGAAATAACTCTAGGAAGCAAGCAGAGAGAGAGAGAGAGAGTGACGGGCCCAAATAATTGGTTGGCTATAGAACTGGTAGTAAAACTGCTGGGAGGCTCCGCCCACTGACTCTGATGTCATTAGAAGCAATCTGCTCAGAAGCAATGCACGTGCGCTAGTGAAGCAAATGTGCGCACACAATCCCGTTGTGAACTTCTTAATATGATGTCTACTCTGAAAGAAAATTATCATGGCAACTACCAAAAATATAAGCACTGTTTTATTAATATATTGGCCATTTTAAAAACCTAGTAGTTGCTCAACTGAAGATGGAGGATGGAAAGTCTATGTAGTATTGAAAATGGAGATTCTCAGTCATCCGGGTCATGGTTGTCCCAAAAGTGTTTTTTTGAAGAGGCAACTGGACTTTCTTGTTGTTTTTTAAGATGTTTCACTTCACATCAACTGGTCAGAGGTGAAGAAGCTTCTTGGATGAGAAGCAAAATGTCTTCAAAGAAAAATGAAAGTCCGGTTGCCTCTTGAAAAAGCACCTTTGTAGTATTGAAAGTTGTTCTTATACAAACATACAGTAGTTTGGAAAACCATGCCATTTTGAGGTAGAGAATTCTCTAGTATGAAAGGCTTTCCCTTCCTCAATTTCACAGACACCTCTGCTTTTTCAGGTTCATAGAGAAGCTTTAGAGATGACATAAGCATAGAGCTGTTCTTTCCAATCATTTCCAAGCAATGTGTAGTCCTAATTTGTAAGTGTGTGTGTGTATACATTTACTCCATTGTACTACTAAGAAATGCCAGTGTGATCACAGCTGGGCAGATATGGGAAATATGAAGAGACCATGGATGATCCAGCTTTAGTTGATACCATGTTTTCCCAAAAATAAGACCCTGTTTTATATTTTTTTTTTTGAATCCTGAAATAAGTGCTTGGGCTTATTGTCATGCACTCAAAAGCTCAATTGGGCTTATTATCAGGGGATGTCTTATTTTGGGGAAAAACAGGGTAGCTGGCTTAGACACTAACTGCTCAAGTTCATCTACCTATATACTACTAAAACTCTCATGGTCGTGATCTTTAACTGGGTGAAACAGTGCATCATAGAGCAACAATTTTTGAACTAAGGTACCTCAAACACTCTAACTTACAGAATGTGTCCAAAATCTGAGACCTCTGACTCCTGAAGAAATGAAATTGGGAAAGTTTTGACTGTTTCAATGCCACTGTCTGCTGCTGATCAGTCAAATACAGTAACTACTTTACCTTAGTATCCTTGCTCATCTTGTTTCATTTTTCAACTGGTCCCTGCTCTGAAACTGAGTGTAGACTGGTCCCTTCTTTAGCCAGTGGAGGTCAGGTAGACCAATCTTACCCTAGCCCTCAGGAAGTTGTGTGATCCTATTTTTAAACTGTCTCTGATAGCTTCTTACGACTTCTGTAGAGACACCAGCAGGGTTTCTAAACTATTCTGAGTTGAGAATGGCAACATATAGCATTGTGGTTAAAAAAATAAAATAAAATTTTGTCAGCATAATTATGCTGTATGAAAAGAGAGGAGGATGTCATGGAGACAAAACCACATGTCATCATGATGTGTTAAAGAGGAGGAGAGATGAAGAATTGGTGGATGAAAGGCTGCATGTCTCCAGAATCATAAGGAAAGCTACAGAATGAATAGACAAGAAAAGATGGAGGAGGAAAGGGAAGATAAACTCAAGAATATCTGGCAAACACTAATTACTGTGTACTGTGTACTGTGTTAAGTTCTTCAACTTGATAATACCAGCCTTTTACAACAAGACCTCAACAGAGAATGAAATGCATGATAGAATATTTTTGCTGATGTTGGCACCATGGCCAAAGTCTGTCCTTGTCATTATGTGTTCCTAATCCCTGGAGCAACCATCAGTTTCTGTTGTATTGATGTCAATGTTGACATTGATGAAATGTCAAAATAGGCAGTTTGACACATGTACCTGGTGAACCCCTCAATTTAGATAGCAGTGATGAATCTATTGCTAACAAGTTCAGGAAGAACATCAGTCAATACAACTGCCTCTTCCAAATGGCATCCTTTGGTGCCAAAGAAGTCCTTCCAATGAGGAACGGATGGAATCCTTGTGTGATTATTCCAGGACAAATCCATCATTACATCAGACATTTAATCCCAGACCCCAACCAGCAAGCCAAATTTATTCAAATATACTTTATTTTGAATTGAGAATGGCTATACTCCACAATAATGTGAGATGGTTAAATTATTGGAGAAACTGTTATGACAACGAAGCCCCTAAGTTGCACCTTTCAATTTGCAAAAGAATACATTCAAGACATGTCAGAAGTTTCTACTGTCATTGTCAGTCAAAGGACTGGAGACCAGCATTTGAACAGGAGAGAAGATTTATTGTACAAATTGCTAAGAAAGTTGCCATCGTTATACCAAACAACACTGAAACTGAATGAACACCAGAGCACATTATGATGAAAGAATGGTTTGCAAGTGATTTCAAAGAGTCTCATCGCTTCTATGACTGTTTTCAGTGCATACTTTTCTTTCCACTTTGGAGATGATAGCTGGTATCATCAGCTCCAGGTGATGAAAACAAGAAAATAATGGCAATGCGTTACTATGTATATCGAATGATGAAGCATGGGAATGAGTTGAATAACCTTCTAAGACAATAGCAACCCCTCTGTGGTCATTGTGTTTCTTTGTTTAGAGAAGGAAATACCTCTGAAAGGATGATCCAAGAGGTCATGGGTTGTCTAGCCTCAATTAATCCCATTGCTTTTAAAAAACTGAACTGCAATACTGTAGCTACTTGTTAAATTGTGCCCAATGACTCACTGCTGGCAATGAGAATTACATCATGATTATTATAACCACAGCCCAAACTTACTTAGTAAATATGTTTTCAAGACAGTCCATTTTAATTGCTCTCAGCCCCTACCCCTCCTCTAACAGTTTTGTTTGTTTTAAAAGTATGCTGCTGTCTATTTTAAAAACCTCAAGTCTTCCAAAGGCCTAATGCCCAAAAGATAGTCAATGTGGATGCACCCCTACCATCCTGGAGAAAACATTCCAAATCTGGGAGCTACCACTGAGAAGGCTACTCTGGATAGTCACATCTGTGTCTCAGAAGGAAAGATAACCACATTAGGTTCTCTGAGAATAACCTTAGAGGTGTGAGTAGCAACATACTTATAGCAACGTACAGTGATGAGTGATAGGCAAAAGGTATAGGCTTTGTTTGACGTAAGGTGGTATAGGAAAAGTGACTCAATGTCCATCTTCTTTTCTTTGCTGCTCCTGAAGCTTGAAATCACTTCCCAGAAAATTACTTATGTTGTTGCTTCACTTACTTACTTACCTTACATCTTCAAAAGGTATTTCTCTCTCTCTAGTTTTCAGCCTTGACAAGGATTGATGCTATGTATGCAAAATGAAAATGAGTAAATATTCCACCTAAAGCCTCCCCCTATCCCAGGAGGGGTTCCTTCTGGCTTAGAAAATACTCTAAACCAGCGGTGAAATCCAAATTCTTTTACTACCAGTTCTCTGGGCGTGGCTTTGTGGGCATGGTGAGGTGTGGTGGGCATGGCTTGGTAGGCATGGCAGGGGAAGGTTACTGCAAAATCCCCATTCCCTCCCCACTCCTGGTGGAAGGATATTGCAAAATCTCCATTCCCACCCCACTCTGTGGCCAGCCAGAGGTGGTATTTGCTGGTTCTCCAAACTGCTCAAAATTTCCGCTACCAGTTCTCCAAAACCTGTCAGAACCTGCTGGATTTCATCCCTGCTCTAAACCTTAAACTGTGGAGAGTCTGTAGGGGCTGAAAGTTCCCCTCGCTGTCAAAGGTGAGGATCCCACCAGAAGTGATATATTGTGTCACATACTGATGATGATGATTCATCAACTGATTATATGCTACGATATCATCACCTACCCTTAACAATGACACAATCTGTGACAATCAGTCCGTAACCTGGTCTTTCAGATCTTCCAGTGCTGTACTGATCAATACTGAATCCATCTATCTAGTGCAGAGAAGAGCAACAAAGATGATTAGGGAACCGGAGGCTAAAACATATAAAGAAAGGTTGCTGGAATTGGGTATGTTTAGTTTAATGAAAAGAAGGACTAGGGGTAACATGATAGCAGTGTTCCAATATCTAAGGGGTTGCCACAAAGAAGATGGAGTCCATCTATTCTCCAAAGCACCTGAAGGAAGGCTCTAAGAAGCAGTGGATGGAAACTAATCAAGGAGAGAAACCCCTTGAAGCCAACCTAAGGATTGAATATATAGCTCTTGGACTGTTGAATAAAAGTGGATTTTTGTCAGGTATGCTTCCTTCAGTATCCAGGAAAGAAGACCCAGACTTCATCATAGGTTAAAGACTGGTACTTTTACTAGATATGAAATGAACGCAACCATGGAAAGCAGGATTCTGAAGCAAAACGCGTGAAAGTTACAATTAGAAAGCATCCCCTCCCCTGTGCACCATAAATCATCCAATCCACAGGTCTTCCAGAGGTCAGGTGGGAGCAAACGTCTGGTCATGTCAGCATCCAGGAATGCAGTGTCCGTTGGTCTGATAACAGCTTAAGAAATGGTTTCGTTTCTCAGATTTACAAAGCCCGCGTGAGCCTAAACCCCCCTCCCTCCGTTTCTATGACAACCGAAGCAGCAAGGCAAAGCTAGCGAGGTTGACAATTTTTTTCTTAAAAACAAAATAAGATACTTTATAAGGAAGAAACAAGTGAAACATTGAAGGAGATGGCGTTATTTTTTTCAAAACACAAAGGACATTATGGAGAAAGGATTTAAGGAGATTATGGAAAAAATGGAAAATGCTATAAAAGGGATGATGAGTAAAGATCAAGATGGCCAGGAAAGGGAGGAGCTAACAATAGAAAGGGTGGAAAAGACTGAGACGAAGAATCAGAGAATAAAAGAAGAAGACAAAGAGGAGATAATAAAGAAAATAACCATGATTGATGAATCAAACCAGGGGGAAAATATACTAAGGGAGTTGAAAAGAGAATTGGAGATATAGAAAGATACCTTTGGAAGGGCAATAGGGCAGAAATTCTGGAAACTAGACAGTGGAGGAGGGTAGAAGTGGGGAAAATACTGAGATTGAACAGCCAAGAAGCAGATGTAGAAAGAGATAAAGACCTTAGAGAGGAATACAGAAGACAGGTCAAAAAGAAAAAGCATAGCAACTAAAGTATTGAAGCGGGCAAGAGATGATGGATAGATGATCTTTTGTTTTTGGTGTTGTTTTAATTTGCTTTCCTTTTCCTCTTACTTGTCTTTCTTTTCTTTATTTGGTAGGTAGGTGACATGATTAGAAGTTACGTAGAATAGACAGAAAATGTTTTTTAATAAAGGATGACATGATTAAAAGTTAGAATAAGAGATAGAAATAAGAGAAGAGGAATATTGGTGTATACACTTTTATATAATAAAATAAGAGTAATAATAAGAGAAAACCTGGAACAATTGAACAAGGATAGATTGCAACTTTATATAACTATGTATCACTATTAGAAATATATAAGTTGCATTGAAAGTAATAATTATAACTAATGGTATTAGTTTTACTTGCATTAGAATATAAGAGTAATAAGAGAAAACCTGGAACAATTGAACAAGGATAGATTGCAACTTTATATAAATATGTATCACTACTAGAAATATATAAGATGGACTGAAAGTAATAACTATGACTAATGCTATTAAGCTTATTTGTATTAGAATGTATGACACCCAGGCACCATACTGGTCACGCATTGATATATGTGTAAAAAAAAAAGAAAAAGAAAAAGAACAATTAATCAGTGGAACAATTTGCCTCCAGAAGTTGTAAATGCTCTAACGCTGGAAGTTTTTTTTAAAAAAAGATTGGACAATCATTTGTCTGAAATGGCATGGGGTCTTCTGCCTGAGCAGGGGATTGGACTAGAAGACCTCCAAGGTCCCTTCCAACTCTGTTATTCTAATTCTAATTCTACCTTGCTGTTTGTTGTTCTCTTCTCTTTCCTTTCCCCTTTCCCACCATTAGAAGCTCCTCGAGAGAACTAAGTTCTTGCATCATATTTTTGAAGAATGATAATTTGAGCCTCATCATTTGTGCCTCAAATGAAAACTCTGGGTTGATTTGTTCAAAGATCCATTGATTTGTTTTCTTGGTCTTCTCCAACATCAAAGTTCAAGAGCTTCCCATCCTGCTTCTTCAAAGTTTAACTTTTGTTTCCAGAAAGTGTCAAAGGGAGTATCATGGTTTGAGCGATTCTAATCTTTGTAGGTGGATTGAGTTTTGGTGTATTTCTTGATAATAACCAATGATAATAAGCAAAAAAAATACGATATATTTGGAATTATAGTACATAAGAAAAACACATGGGAAAAAATATGAGCATCTATAAAAAAATTCACATTGGCTCTCCTTTCACATCATTACCAAAAAGTGTGAATTTAATGGGGAAGAAAAAAGACATACGAATGGGTTATATTATCTATTACCAAGCTAATTCTGGTCATATTGCTAAATGGTATGCAGTTAGGGACAACCTGCTAAGAAGGGAGCAGCTCTGTATTCAGATTTTCCATTATTTATCTTTTTTTCTCTCCACATGTAACCAGAGATAAGAGGCTGTAGCATTGACAATGGCAATAGCAGTGGAGAAATGAGCCGTCATCTTTGTCTCTGGGTATTATTTCCAAAATCTAAATCGGCATCATTTTGAAACTGGTCTTAAACATCAAGATTAATGCAAACACATCTGGGAGGGACTACTTATACAGCAAACAATAAAAAACTGGCCAGACTAATCTACTGCTCTCCAGTGTTGCTGATCTGATCAAAATGGGAGTCACGTTGCTTTAATGTTTTATTTTTGTTTGAATATCATATTTTGGGAGAGCCAGTCTTGTTTGAACCTGAAATAATTTTACCTGCCTTCAAAGATTCATTCATATTTCCAAGATTTCAAGAGAAATGATGGAAATGGCAACTGATAAGGAACATTCTGAAGCCATATTGCAACATCTGAAGAAATAAGAGTAAAAAAAATCTTCATTTTGCTGGGTTCTAATATAGCCCAATTGTTTCTTAACCACAGAATTCCTAGGAACATTTTTCTTCCTACATTATAGGTTAAATGTACTCTTACCTTCATCTCTTTTCATCTTTGGGAAGCAGAAAAGGCTGGTTTCCCACCACCTCATGCTGTTGTAGTTATCCAGAATCATTGTGCAGAATGAGATGCAACAGGAAGGAGGTAGCTTCACAACTATACCCACATCAAGCTATAAGCTTAGGAGCTCACCTTTGTTAATGCTCCTTTATGGGAGACAGTTACCTCTCTGTAAGTATCTAAGGAAATGACTAGCACGACTCACACTTGAATGTGTCAATTTGTTACACAGAGAGAGCCTTTTATGTCTACTATCACCGAGAAATGCCAATCTGAATTTGACATTTTTGTATAAACTGAATATACAATTTTGTATAAACCAGAAATTTATTATTAAGTAGGCTCAGTCTAAAAACACAGGATTTGTGAGAGGAAAGGGCAATGTAGGAGATGACCAGGCTGAGTCCAAGGGTGGGGTAAAATACACCATCAGCTCAGAATCACTATGCCCCTGTAAAAGACTTAAATCCAGCCCCCTTGAAATCTGTTGACTCTTATCTGATGCCAATTTGCCTTGAACTTTAGTAGATCTTGTGCATAAGTAGCATGGAATAAACTCATAGTGCTTCTGAACTCTGTATTGGCTCCTGGTTTCTTGCTCATGACAGCCAGGCAGGTAAATCTTGTCATCCAACTGTCTCCCAAAATTGGTTGGGAAGAAGTGCATACAGATTCTTTGCTTTTGTATTTCATAAAATCATAGAGTTGGGACGAGTCATTTGGGACATGAGTCCAATCCTCTGTTCTGTGTAGGAATCTCAATCTAAAGCATTCCCATCTAACCTATATTTGAAGACACCAAATTGGGGAGCCCACTGCTGGAAAAAATCCTCTCATGGTTTCAAATTCAAATCTTGTAGCAATAATTGAAGACTTTGAAGAGATGATCAGTAGCCTACAAGGTACCCAGGCTTATGGGTTGCCTTGAGGCTGTGTTCTGTATCAGGACTCACTTTTGATGTTTGAGCTCAGTGAGGAAGGCATTTGCAGAGAGTGATCAGCTATCAAATCATCTGATGCACCCTCCAGAATTTGTTGTTTATGGGAAGCGGGCCTGATTCTTATGGAATATCCATAACTTTAGTGGAGAGGGAAGGGAAATCTTGATTAAGTCTCTTCCCCACCCTTCTCTCAGCCTCGTCTCTTATTGCAATAGCACTTACTTATATAGCACTTCACAGTGCTTTACAGCCCTCTCTAAGCGGTTTTCAGAGTCAGCATATTACTCCCAACAATCTCATTTTACTGACCTTGGAAGGATGGAAGGCTGAGTCAACCTTGAGCCTGGTGAGATTTGAACTGCCAAATTGCTGTCAGCTGGCAGTCAGCAGAAGTAGCCTACAGTACTGCACTCTAACCACTGCGCCACCATGGCTCATGCTTATGCTGTTATCTCTGTGAGTTGTTTTCCTATTAATTAAGAGAAGGATGGGGAGGAAGGCTACACAACTGCTTGATCCCAATTGCTTTCATAACACTATATTTGATGTTCACAAAGTGCTTTGAGGATGGTCTCTAAGGGTCATTAGGAGAAAGGCAGGCTCTTATGCTGCAAGAAAGCCACTTACAGTTAGCTTCCCTGGGACAGCATCCTACCATTTTGTCAATTATCCTCCTAGACAGGGATCCTTTTGGCCTTCTTATTTCCCAATAATCCAGAATGATAGCGTTACTTCCTTTGTTTCAAATCCCCCCAATTAACATCAGAAGCCTTGATAATGGACCGTTTAGCCCACTTTAGCTTCAGTGTTGAACAATTATTTCCATGGTAATTATGCTGTTGAAAGAATCGCATTGATTAAAAAATAGAAATGTAATGAGGGTAGCAAGCTGCGATGAGAGAGAAAGGCCAGGAGGGGAGAATGGCTGGAGAGCTTTGTAAAATGAGCGTTTGGGTTGTTGCTTCTCTTTTGGCTGGAACAAGAATGAAACGCTTCAACTATTATGGCAGCGGCTGCAAAGAAAGTAATGTTGGTGCACAAGTCTAGTTGCACTTCATCTGCAATGAGTGAACTCTGTTGTGCAAATTCCATGTAGCTAATCCATTCCCAACCAGCTCAGCACCACAGAAGGGATGGAAATGATCATGGGCCCAGCTGTCCCTTAGTGTCTAAGGAGGCATGATCTCAGCCTCCTTAGATGGTTGCTTGATGTATCCCTGGTCACCAGATCTTTGGCGTGCATGAGTAGCAAGTACAATCCTACCTTTTTTGGCTCAGAAGTATCATCTGAACGCTCCTACTATCTTTATGTGAAGCTTTTAGGAATCCAGACTGTGTATCTAGTCTAACCACAAAATCATAGGAAGTATTTTCGGGATCTTGTCTGACCTGCTGTTACCTTCTTCTTAACCATAGAGAAATGAGGAATGCTCAATAATATTTTTTTAAAAAAGCAGGCTTGTTAGATGAGGAAAGAGGATGGTTATATTTAATGTTTTTTTTGGTGTGGGGTTTTTTTTTTTTTTTGTGGGAGGGAATCTCTCCCTTTCCTTAGATTTCATTATCAAATCTGCAAGAAGTTGATACACTTCAGTGTTTTGAACCTGAGCACAGCGAGAGATTTTAAAAAGGGGTGGGGGCAAAAGTATACTAAACTAAACCTGTCTGAAATGAGGATCAAATGCTGATAACCAGCTTTGTTCACGTAGCTTCTTTTGATAACATCAGGTAAAGTGGAACTCTTAATATACCGTATTTTCCGGCATATAAGACGACCCTCCTCAGAGCCATTTAAGGCTCGTCAGAGCCTTTCGGGCTAGTCTGCCTGGTTACAGGATAATGAGACCCGGCGTATAAGACGACCCCCGAATTTTGAGAAGAATTTTGTGTGTTAGAAAGTAGTCTTATACGCTGGAAAATACAGTATTTATTTTGTGTTCCTGCTGGATTTAGCCTTTACAAATGTGATTCTGTAACAGCCTTTCCCCTAAAGTGCATTAGCAATACCAATAGCACTTAGACTTATATCCCACTTCATAGTGCTTTGCAGCCCTCTCTAAGAGGTTTACAGAGTCAGCATATTGTCCACAACAATCTGGGTCCTCATTTTACTGATCTCGAAGGGATGGAAGGCTGAGTCAACCTTGAGCCATTCAGAATCGAACTGCTGGCTTTTGGCAGAGTTAGCCTGCAATACTACATTCTAACTACTGTGCCCCCGTGGCAATCAACCCATCCCAGAATCAGCTATACATTATTCGGCATAACATTTTGTGTCCCCATTGGTAATGCCCGTCCTGCATTTATTGTTTTCGTTTTGTCTTGCCACTGAATGGTTTCCTGCGTTCAGGCATAGTAAACAAAATAATTGGTTTTAAACCCTCCCACCTTTTGAAAGCAACCTGCTTTTAGACAGACAGACAGCCACAGAGATGACCTTGAAGAAACAGTGGTTGCAAAATCAGAGTGATACTTGAGAAGGAAGCTCAGATGGACTCCTCTCCAATTCACAGAAATGGAAGAGGGAAGAAGAAAACTCCGCCTCTCAAGATTTGTTACTGTGATCTCCATCAATAAAGGAGAGTTCCAGTTAAACTTGTGGAGTTTGTTCCAGTGGTGAAATCCAAATTTTTTTACTACCGGTTCTGTGGGTGTGGTGTTGCTTGGTGGACATGGCTTGGTGGGCGTGGCAGAGGAAGGATACTGCAAAATCTCCATTCCCACCCCACTCTAGGGGAAGGATACTGCAAAATCCCAATTCTCTCCCCACTCCTGGGGAAAGGATATTGCAAAGTCTCCATTCCCACCCCACTCTGGGGCCAGCCAGAGGTAGCATTTGCCGGTTCTCCGAACTACTCAAAATTTCCGCTACCGGTTCCTCAGAACCTGTCAGAACCTGATGGATTTCACCCCTGGTTTGTTCTCTGACGTGGCTTGCCTGAAACATGGGAAACCATCAGCCAGTTAGGACAGGGATGGAGGAAGGCCTTGACAAGATGGTGGTTTTAATAGGAGGTTGGCCAATTTTTTTTTGCTTTGCCCCATGTGCTAAACACATCTATCAAAACCTGCCCTCCTCAAACCTAGCACTTTCTCCTACTCAGACAACATCTATTTAATGGACCCCACAGAGATGGGGTCCCTCTTTAGCATGCTCTTTCAAAATCCCTCAGCAATGGAAGCACTGGAACACAGCAAGCTTCTATGTCCAGATATTTCTACTGGGACAAAATGGCAGACAGGAGAACACCTGAAAATCCAAGGGTTGAATGCCCACGCCACCCCAGAGTGGCCAAGAGATGTTGAGCTGTCTCCCTTCCCTATAGATCACTTCAGAAAAATAATCAATAGGCTGGGATAAGTTGAAAGCAATGTCAGAATCCTGTAGTGGATAAATAAAGTGTCAGGGCAGGTTCATGCCATTATTTAATGCAAATAGGAATGTGCCTAAATTCTTCAAGCTGCTTGGCTTGTGTGTTATTTCTTGCTGCAGAGCACCATATATGCTATTTGTGAAAGAGAGTAATTTTTTTAAACAGGATGTTCTTCATTAAAAAAAATACTCAATGCATTTCTAAAGGAAAAGAATCCCTTGAGTTCAGTTTAATTAATAGGGCGATACTATGCATGTGTACTTAGAAACCTCACTAAGCTCAATTTATTTTCATCTTACTTCCAAGGGTTCAAGGGGGCTTCCACTTCCCTTCCTTTTATTCCCAAAACAGCAATGGGAGTTTTGAACTGAGAGTAAATCACTGGCCCAAAATCCTTCAGAGAATTTTCATGGCCTAGACCAGTGGTCACCAACCAGTGGTCCACTGGTGCTCCGTGAGAAAATTTTGGTGGTACGCAGAAAAATTATTTGCATTTTGTATATTGCACTAAATACTATTTATCTTTTTTTAAAAAAAATTCATATTAGTGGTCTGTGGGATTTAAAATTATAAATTTAGTGGTCCCTGAGGTCTGAAAGGTTGGTGACCCCTGGCCTAGACCACTTTAGCTGCTACGACACTATCTTAATCCTACATAAGTGGATATAAAATTGCTCCTGTAAGAATTGTTCCCATTTCTGTCTAAAGCAGGAGTCTCTAACCTTGGCAACTTTAAGACTTGTGGACTTCAACTCCCAGAATTACTCAGCCAGCATGGGTTGGGAACATGGCTGGCTAGGGGATTCCGGGAATTGAAGTCCACAAGTCTTAAAGTAGTCAAGGTTGGGGACCTCTTGTCTAAAAACTGGCGCCTGCATCTCCAACTTCAGCAGCCTTACCCATGTGAGCAATGAGTGAGAAATGCTGAGAGATGTAATTTGGCAGTACTCAATAGTTACAAATTGCCAAGCCCTGATGTACGAGAATTGAACCTGCCATAAGTATCTTACCCTGTGAGAATTAGTATCGTTTTTTTTCAAGGCAACCTTTTGAACGTTAAAAAGCAGCACTCAGTGGTAGTGATCGAAGGAGGAGGAAAATCATTATTACAAAGATTATCTCCTTTTGCAGCAGCTCCTAGTGTTTCTCTGCTAATAACAGATTCAGATCTAAGGCATGATATAGATTGCATTGCTGCAAACCCCCCTTCTTTAAAAAAAAAAACCCACAGCTTTTGGTTTAAAAACTGAGGGAATCTGGCAATTTGTAAAAAACTACACAGTCAAAGGAGAAACAAAATTCACAGAGACTCATGAGGCTTCTCCTGGCTACTGTGTTCAACACGGAGGTGGAATTGAAATGTCAATATCTTTATTAGAGGAAAAGGATTTCAGTCATTTGCCTTCTCTGCTGCTCCTCTCTATGGCACCAATGTTGATAGGCTAACAGGCAGAATTGATCTCTTGTGAGGGACTGAGAGGAACCAAAAATTAATGAACCGGGCAATTGGTATCTTTTGAGAAGCCAAATTTCTGGAGGAGAAAGGAGCTCTCTGTGACAGAAAGCCCCTTTTGAATTGCATGTGCTCATTTATCTATACATTTTCAAATTAAAAACAATTCTCAGCTTTCTACTGATTAAAAGAATGGCCCTTCGTGTTCAACCGCCAGTCACATACAAGCATTTCCAAAGTACAGTAAGTGGTATTTAGCTTTAATAAACTCTTACTTTTCTCCTCCCCCACCCTTCCATTTCTGCACTATAGCGAAGAGCCTTACCACATCTAATAGCTGTGAGCTATCGCTGATATTAGTTTGTTTCAGTGTCAGGACACTGCTTGTACCACTTAGTTGTTGGGATGCAGCCAAGCCAAAGTCCAGTTGCACGCAAGACACTCCAGATTGAGAGAGCTGGGTGCAGAGAAAAGCATCAGCAAGCTTCAAGGAAAACTAACCCTTGATTGTGCTTCTTAATGTTGATGTAGTGCATGGGTGTCAAACTTGATCGCATCATGTGACAAATTGTGACTTTTTTGCCTTTGCAGGGCTGAGGTGAGAGTGGCCTGCCCATGACATATTCAGGCCACGGGCCATCAGTTTGACACCGCTTATATTATAGTGAAAGCAAAGACAGTTTGTAATGATAGGTAGCTATGGAATGGTATAGCAATTGATACCAGAGCCCTGGTGGTGCTGTGTTTAGAATGCAGTATTGCAGGCTAATTCTGCCCATAGCCTAGAGTTCAATCCTGACTGGCTCAAGGTTGACTCAGCCTTCCATCCTTCTGAGGTGAGTAAAATGAGGATCCAGATTGTTGGGGGCAATAGGCTGACACTGTAAGCCACTTAGAGAGGGCTGTAAATCACTGTGAAGCAGTACTAAGTGTAAGTGCTATTATACATCATTTAGCTTGGCTTTCTTTTTCTTTAGTTTTCTATTTTTTATTCCATTTTTGTGCTCTGCATATAAGTAGTTCTCAAAATATGACCATAACTGAGCCTGGCAATTATGGTCATACATCATGGTAGTCATAAAGCAGGTCACCATGTAACTGGATCCAATTTTATGACCTTCTTAGCAGTTGCTAAGCAATTGTGGCTATCATTATGCAAATCCTTTGTTTGCTATGGGTTTTTTTTTTTTTTTTTGCCGAAAGTCAGAAATAAACACCAGTTTCCAGGAAAACTATTGTCAACCATAGTCATATGATTGTGGGGTGCTGCAAATGGCCGTAGATATGGTCCAGCTGCCAGGCACTGGAGGGCTGAAATCAGAATATTGGAACCAGATGGTTTTCAAGCTTTTGGGTGGGTGGGGGAGGGACAGTGTTGGGATTCAGTCAGTTTGCACCTATTCGGAGAACCAGTTGTTAACTTTCTAAGCAGTTCAGAAAACCAGTTGTTGGAAGAAATCTTATTTTGTTTTTGTTTCCACTTTACAAGGCTAATCCTGTAAGGAAGGCAGGAAGGAAACATTCTGGTGTTGTTTCTAGCCTAATCTTTATTGCCCTGCTTACAGAAACTGCCTCTCTGGTTAACCCTTATTACATTGTAACAGTAAGGAGAAGTGCCCATCGGCGTGAGTGACATTGAGTTGGCCACACCCACACGGTCACATGACCACCGAGCCACCCCTACCCAGCTGGTCATTAGGGCAGAGAACCGGTTATTAAATTATTTGAATTCCACCACTGGGGAGGGATGTTGCAACTTGTAAAGGACTACTAGCATGGCTCACTCCAAAAGCTTGGGTAGGTTTGAGTTATGGTATTCTGATCTAAATGTCCACAGCTGATCATACTAAGGGTTCACAATTAGTACAGAAATGCTTCATGTGGCATGAGAATGACTAACTCTAGTAACAGAAGAAGCATTAGGTGAAAGATTAGATTGACCAAAGCCGTGACAGATGGTGGCAGAGCTGCACATATGGAGAAGGGAGGGCAGATGGTCCATTTGGGACCTCCAGACACTGGAATGAAGACTTCCCCTTTGTCTTGCTGTACAACTTCAGCCTTTTTCTTCAGAAGAACTACACAAGGTCAGGTTGGGTCGCAATAGGAATCTTCAAAGGGGAAGAACAGAGAGTCTGGGAAGGAGGAAGGACTATTGCTGCTGCCCAACTCCTCTTTTACTGTCTCTCCCAAATCAGCTGCATCTTCATCAGTGGGAACTGCCAGCCTCTTCTTTAGTTAGGGAAGTCAAAATATCACAGTGGACTGAAGGGATGTGAGGAATCTCTCATGGAAATCAAGGCTGCTGTTGTGTGGCAGAAAAAGTCTTAAGGTTGCAAATATCCAGAAAGCCATTAGATGGTATCAAAGAGATGCAGACATTCTGGTCCTTTATTGCCACCTAGTGATCGTATAGATATTTGCAACCCAGATATGGTATGGACCAGTGGTGGGTTTCAAATTTTTTTTACTACTGATTCTGTGTGTGTGGCTTGGTGGGCATGGCAGGGGAAGGATACTGTAAATTCTCCATTCCCACATTACTGCAGGGGAACAATACTGTAAAATCTCCATTCTGTCCCCAATCCAGGGGAAGGTTCCTGCAAAATCCCCATTTCACCCCGATCAGCTGGAACTTGGGAGGCAGAGAATATATGGGGCTGAGGCCAGTCAGAATTTTTACTACCGGTTCTCCAAACTACTCAAAATTACTGCTACTGGTTCTCCAGAACTGGTCAGAACCTGCTGAAACCCACCTCAGTTATGGACATGTGTGTTATTCTCTTCCTTCTTTTCTTTTGCTCGTTGCCATTAGCAGAAATGTGATTGAAAAGGTATGAGAGATCACGGTAAGCAAGACTGGGGAAGTGCACTGTGGGCATGTATGGGTGTGTATGAACCAGATTTTGCCCTTCAATAGGTCCATGATAAATGTACCAACAACCGTGAAGAACAAACTTTATTACGTATTTGTTTATTTGACTTAGAGAAAATATATGGCCAAGTAAATAGATTTGAATTATGGAATATTTTACACCACCGTGGAATTGAAGGTTGATTCCTAAGTGTGATGACAGCAGAATAAGATGTGAGAAAAACCTTTCTGAGAATAAATGGAATGCTTATTAAGCAGTTCATCACTGAGCAGGGAGTAAAACTAGGATGTATGATGTCCCTTTGTTGTTTAATGTATTTATGGATAAATTGATGAGGAGCATTTGTGATGACCTTAGAGGCATACAGTTTGGAGATACAAATGTCTATGCACTTTTATATGCAAACAATATGAGTTGTTGGCTAAGAACCAGAAAGATTTGCAACAAATACTAAATAGATGGTGTGGTGTGGCAGAGAGCATGGTTCTGAAAATTAATCTTTCAAAGACCAGGATGGTTGTGTTTGGAACGGAAAATGAACAATTGCAAATTAAACATAAGAGGAAAAATAGTGCCAAGAAATAAATTTATAGATCTTGGTAGAACGTTTAATACATTATTTTATTTTTTAAAATTTATTTCATCACATTTCTAGGCCAACCCACTCCAAATTACTCTGGGCAGCTTCACAAAACTAAACAACAACAACATATCATATACATTACAACATCCATAAAACAGTGAAGAAAACTATCAATAGTTCTTACCAATTTAAGGGGCCTATCCGTCTTAATACAAGGATCTAGGGCAGTGGTGAAATGTAAAATTTGTTGCTACCGGTTCTGTGGGCGTGGCTTGGGGGGTCATGTGACTGGGTGGGCGTGGCCAACTTTTCTCTCTCTTTTTTAAAGCATTTTTTTACTACTGGTTCCAGCGAATAGGTAGTAAAAAATTCTTTTAAAAAGTTTTTTAAAAAGGTTCCGACAATCACAGCTGTGCCATGTGATTATCAGAACCTTTTAAAAACCTTTTTAAAGCACTTTTTAAACTAGTTTTTATCACTACTGGTTCTCCCGAACCGGTAGCATTTCACCCCTGCTCCAAGGGGATGCTATTCCAAAGGGAAAATTCAGGGATCAAATAAACCGCACTTTTGGGATCCCGTTACATGGCATTGTTTAATTGATCAGACCCAAAACAAGCCTACCTTATCAGCATGTACAGGTTGGGTCGACATTACAGGTGACAGGCAAAGTCTTATATAGCTAGAACCTATGCCAGGTAGGGCTTTAGTGGTAAAATCTGACATTAGCACCTTGAATTGAACCCAGCAACTGACTGGCAACTAGTGCAACTCATATAAAACAAAACTTATGTGAGCAGAGCAATGTTTGCCCATCACTTCTCATACTGCTTTATTTTGAAGTAGCTTCTGAGTAGCCTTCAGAAACAGCCTCATACAGATGCCCTGCAATAGCCCAGTCATGAGGTGACCAAGGTAGTAACAAGGAGTTTCTCTCAATTCAGGAATGCAAGCTGTACCTGCACAAAAGCCTTCCTGGTCATACCTGCCACCTGCTCTTCAAGCCGGACCCAAGAGTCCAGGAAGATCCTCAAGGTTGACTCAGCCTTCCATCCTTTTGGGGTAGGTAAAATGAGGACCCGGATTGTGGGGGCAATAAGCTGACTTTGTATAAAAAAGAACACCGCTTGGGGGGAGGGGAGGCGAAAGCCCTACTAAGCAGGTATATGGCTAAACAGTATGAAGGCTATTGCCGCCCTGAGTCTCCAAAGAAGGGCGACATATAAATTGAACTAATAAATAAATAAAATAAATTACATAGCAATTCTGAGTGATGTAGTGCCAACCTATGTGGGACTAAATAAATCCATAACATTGGGAGAACCAAACAACCACAGCTACTTAGTAGGGTTGAGATTGAACCTCCTCCACCCTCCAGACTCTAGTAGGCATTGGAATAAGATCTTAATCGAATTGTTGGTTGGCCAAGAATCAAGATGTAGAGCTGAGTATCATTAAATTGTTGATGATAACTGACCCCAAGCCAATAGATGACCCTCTCCAAGAGGTTCATGTATCTGTTGAACATGGAGAAAAAAGCATTGACCCCTTGAGGAAGAAGCCATCAAGAGAAGAAGAAGACCACAGTAATACTATAGCCCCTCTCTCATTCTCCACAACCTGGCCAGAAGGATACCATGGTTGATGGAAACAATTAAAACAGAGCAAAAACAATAAATACAACCAAAATTGAAACACTAGAATTAGCATCACATAGCAGCTGAGAACACTCATAAAGATACCAGCTAACCATGAAACAGACTCACCTTATCCCTTTTTATGGCTTGCATAACTTTTTAATTTATTGAGAACACACACAGTAATCCTTCCTCCTCTTTTCCCCATAACAATCCTTTGAAATGAGGGGTCCTTGATGTTCTCTGAGCTTGCTTGTTTTCTTGCAGATGTTTCATTACCCAAACTAGGTAACATCATTGGTGCTAGTCCTAGCACCTATGATGTTATCTAGTTTGTTAATGAAAACAAGCAAGCTCAGAGAGCACCAAGGATCCCTCATTTCAACCCTGAGCTACAAATATTCTCCTTTATTGGTACCTATGAAATGGGTTGGGCTGGGAGAGCGTGACTGGTCTAAAGTCACCCAGTCAACTTTCATGCCTAAGGCAGGGCTAGAACTAAAAGTCTCCTGGCTTCTCATGTGGTGCCTTAGCCACTAGACTTGTGTTTGCCTGAAAAAAGAATAACATGATGAATACAGTACCTATAAATACAATTATCACCTCTCCACACCTTGCCTTTGACGTAAGAGCTCTCAAAATTGTATCCATGGAAAAGCTGTATGAGAAGAAAAAGCTATACTGACTAACAGTCAGAGTAAGGCAGTCTTCTCCTTCTCCCCCCACCCTTAATTTTACTCATTAAGCTCTCTTTCTTCTAAGCTTTCACCCTTCCTACTCTGCCCCACTCTTGACAAGACAACTTATAAAATGTCATCTAAAATCAATGGTTGAAAATGTAATTTTTGATGGTTTGGAACACGGGTGTCAAACTCACAGCGTCAAGTTGCTGTCATGTGATGTATCTTTATTTATTTATTTATTTTGTCAAATTTGTATACCGCCCTATCCCAGAGGGACTCAGGGTGTTGAACAGCCAAAATAAAATACAATTTACATACAAAAGTTAAAAACTATTAAAAAGATTAAATTTAGGCTCGAAAAATTTAAAACCACCAATTTATATAAACATTTAAAACCCAATTTAAACCCAATTTAAAAGGGAGAGTTAGGCCAGACCCGCCTGTTGGAATAAAAATGTTTTTAAGGCGCGGCAGAAAGTGCGTAAGTCCTGAATCCTCTGTATCTCTGGGGGGAGCTCATTCCAGATGGCAGGTGCCCCCACAGAGAAGGCTCTCCCCCTGGGGGCCACCAGTTGACACTGTTTGGCCGATGGCACCCTGAAGAGCCCCTCTCTATGGGAGCGAACTGGTCTGTGAGAGGCTACCGGTGGCAGAAGGCGGTCTCGTAAGTACCCTGGTCCTAAGCTATGGAGAGCTCTAAAGGTGGTAACCAAAACCTTGAAGTGCACCCGGAAGACCACCGGGAGCCAGTGCAACTCGCGCAGGAGGGGGGTCACATGGGAGCGCCACGTTGCTCCCGTCACCATCTGCGCGGCCGCATTCTGGACCAGTTGGAGCCTCCGGGTGCTCCTCAAGGGGAGCCCCATGTAGAGAGCATTGCAGTAGTCCAGGCGTGAGCTGACAAGGGCATGGGTGACCGTGCGTAACGAGTCCCAATCCAGAAAGGGACGCAACTGGCGAATCAGGCGAACCTGATAAAATGCCCTCCCGGCCACGGCCGTCATATGCCCTTCTAAAGACAGCAGTGAATCCAGGAGGACGCCCAAGTTGCGAACACCATCCGTGGTATCACAACGTTTTTCCCCTTTGTGTACCTGGGGTGGGCATGGCTTGCACGTGACACATCTGGCCCATGGGCCACCAGTTTGATACCCATTGTTTAGAAGGGGGGGGGGGAAACTATAATAGATTATTACAATATGAAGCCAATCTGGTTTAATAAGGCAAATTCAAAATTATCCCAAAGGATAGTTACAAGTAAACTGGACTGACAGGAAAGTCATAGGCATTACCAAAAAAAATCAGCCCTATATTCTCATACTATAGAATTCTATTCACTACCAAACCAACCTTCCTTCCTTCCTTCCTTCCTTCCTCTGACACACATAGCAATGAAGTGTATCACCCAACAATAGATGTATAGTGAAAGATATTAGACGGTTGCTAACTAAGCTTTTTATTCTGCATATGTTACACTATTTATTTAAATAAATTACCTCATTTATCCCAGAGATGCAGCTAAATTTAATTTGGATGTGAAAACCACATAACCCTTAGTCGTTTTATATTAATCTGCACAAATTGTACGACTACTTTTTGTGCACTGAATTGCTACCAGTTCTTTATTCTTTGGTAGTGGTGTAGACACTAATTGTACATGGAGATTTTTAATGGTGTTATTCATCGGAACAATTTAACAGTCAGAACCTTTGATGTAAACGATGCTTTTTATTATCACTTTGAAAAATTATTATGTTGCACGAAATCTCCATTTCCATCAGCCTCTTGCCATCTTCCTGCAGGGTATCTGCATATTAAATGATCAAAATAATTAAAGCAACATTACTACAGGAATCCTAGGTTTTCTAGATAGAATTGCCATTAGGCTCAGTCTGATGATCTGGCTGAATAAAAGTGTCTTTATTGTATGGGAAATAGACCCAGTTCCCATTGTCCCCATCTACATAACTGGAGGATAAGACCTCCATTCTTAGAGATTAGAGCCAGTTTGGTCTCATGGCTAAGGCAATGGGTTAAAAAACAGGAGACTGTGAATTGTAGTCCTAGCCAGCTGGGTGACTTTGGACTAGTCTTCTTCTCTCACCTGCCAGGTTTGCTGTTAAGGGAAAAATAGGAGGAAGGAGTATTAGCTATGTTCATTGTCTTATAATAATAAAGGCAGGATATAAATAAAATTGTTACTGCCTCACTGGCTGTGCAACTAGCTGGTTGACTCAGCAGCTACACACACACACACACACACACACACACAAAGGACAGCCGTGAAATACCTTCACAGGACAAGGTTGCCCCAATGCACAAACCAACACCATTTGCAGCAAACTGCATTGTCAAACAGAGGACACTATATCATGCAAAAGTGATATACAATATGCAAAAAGATATATGCAATTATATCCTTTCATCCAAACATCTGGTGCAAACAAGTAATGTTCCTGCTCTGTTTCTCTTTCTGCTGCCAGAAAACTATTGCCAAATCTTATTGGCCTGTCCTAGCCAATGAGAGACAGGAAATGCCAGTGGGATCTATGGAACTTCGGAATTTGAGAAAATACAGCAGTAGAATGTTGCTTGCCATGTTCCATCTTGGCTTCTGTTGAGCTCTCAGAAACATTATGAAGTGCTGTTCCAAGACATTTTTCTGAACAGCTAAAAGGCACATTGCCTAATCATGCTCCCAGGATGGAATAAGCTTAGAGTTTCCAGATATCTGAACAGGCAAAAGAAAATACTGACAATTGAAAAACAGGACAAATGAGGAGAAAAGGAGAACACCCTAGCTATGTAACTTTCTTGGTATCCGTGAAAGAAATTACAATGAAAAATTGCCACAAAAAAAGTACAGAAGTACAAAAGTACAATCCTCAACTTACAACAAGAATTGAACCCGAAACCTCTGTGGTTAAGTGAGACATTTGTTAAGTGAGTTTTGCCTTATTTTATGACCTTTCTTGACATAGTTATTAAGCGAATCACTGCAGCTGATAAATCAGTAACATGTTTGTTAAGTGAACTGGCTTCCCCATTGATTTTGCTTTGTCAAAAAGTTGCAAAAGATGATCATATGGGATTCAGCAATGGTCATAAGTATGAGTCTGTTGCCAAGCATCTGAATTTTGATCACATGACTATGGGGATGCTACAAAGTGTGTGAAAAACGGTCATCAGTCACTTTTTACAGTGTTGTTGTAACTTTGAACAGTCAATAAATGAACTGTTGTACGTCGAGGATTATCTGTATTTAGGTCCACATGTATATGGAATTATTTTTTCCAGCATCAGAAAGGCTGGTTTTTCAATGGCAGAATTTTGCTAGAATCTGTTAGGAGGCAAAAGCCTTCAGAGTCTAAGGATTAAAGTCTCGTCAATTTCAGGCAGCAGCAGAATGGGGGTTAGCTAATTAAGATTACAGCTAATTAAGAGAGCTTTACAGATTACAGAGCATACCTTATTAATGTCAACTGTCCAATTAGCAAACCCAAACAAGGAAACATTCTCAGGAGAATTGAATTCCCTAAAGTAAAACTTTATTGGATATACCATGTTGGTACTGAAGAATTGAAACCAGCTGTGGTTTCCCACCCAAATGCTTGCCCAGTTAAGCAATCCCTTTTCTCCCTCTCCCCATCCCTGGTTGATCACATTGTCCAATTATGAGATGGTCTTTTGCTATGAGAATCGTCCCTCTCTTTCTCAAGCACCTGCAGTGGTGACCTTGCTGGCTCCAAGCTCTCACAACCTCTGCATACAATCTCCACGTTCTTTTTCCCTCCCACCCTCAGTTCATTGGCAAATTGAAAAGCATTAGGTTTGAATGAAGCAAAGCGATTCAATCCTGACCATTAACTTGTAGACAGCTTGTAGACAACTTGTAGACTTCCTTTCTAAGGAAGTGCTCGGCTGGGGAGCAAAACTGCTCAGGAAGAGATACTTTAAAAACTAGACAATATTTAATTTCAAGGCCATGTCTGCTGTATGAAAGACAGGAAGACAAAAAAGGAGAACATGTCCTCATTTTGTCTGGTGACCTTGGCCTAGAGGAAGGGATCTCTCTCTCTCTCTCTCTCTCTCTCTCTCTCTCTCTCCCTCCCTCCCTCCCTCTCTCTCTCTCTTCTCCTGACAGCTCCTTCACAATTTTGTGTGACAAGTCAATAAAGGAACGTAAACAATGCTAAACCCACCCACTTGCTATTTCCAGTGCCTTCATTGGTTGCAGTGCCTTCATTTAATGCAGCAGCTGATTTAATCTAATGTTTGTTTGCTTTTTTACCATTTGAGAAAATTGCTTCTCAAAGATCAGATACTACAGCAATATCAGCCTTTCTCAGCAGATTTTTATTGTAAGGTTATAGTCCAATTATTTTTGACTTGTGCTCATTTGAGATCAAAATACCAATTGCAGGCTCTAAGCTAGACTGAAATAAAGCAATGACAGTCCTGATTTTACTGTTGTCAAGAAAACTACAAGAATATAATAAAGTTCAACCTGAGGAAGGCTGTGCCTTATTTTTACTTATGGGAGAGAATAAAATTCAGGTTATATTTCAGAAAGAGCACAAATTGGTGAAAGAAGACCCAAGAAAATGACTTTGATCCTCAGCTGGAGCCTTATGAAAAGAAAGATACACACATGAAAAATTAGAATTTTCAAGAAGAATTCCCCCCCAAAAATGTTGTAAATAAACATTAATTACTTTCCAGTAACCGCATTAATTACTTTCCAGTAACCGCATAACATTTTGGGGAGGATATCAAATCATGAAGGGATGGGACAGAATGAGAAGGAAATGGTGCCATTTGCTAATCCTTTTAAGAAAATTACAGGTAAACATAAAAAGTAATTAACACAACACAAATTGCAAGATAATATTGCAGAGCGGTTACGGCCCAGCTAAAACAAGTTGTGACTTCTGACTCACGCCTTACAGAAACCGCTTAAACAAATTTAAATTCTTTCAGTAGACTTGGCCACATGTACTTTCAGCTGGGTTGTAGCTGAACATATACAATTATCCTTAAAGCTTGGCCAATATTTGCAAAGAGCTGTGAGCTGACACCCATTTTGGTAGATACGGTAATTTCTAACATTGTTTATTATGGGAATTTTGATATCACCTTTTCAAAAGTATTCTTCAGTGTATATTATTAAAAGGAAAATTACAATGCAGGAAAAAAATGTCCATCAAGACAAGTATACAAAGACTGAATAGAAGCCTGCTTTTTAGAGAAAAATAATTAACACAACAGTCACTCTAAAAGGCCGTCAGGAACACTAAAAGGCCAAGAAAATAAGTGCCAGAAAGTGCCAAGAAGATTTTTCTGGAGAAACCAGTCTACAGATGGGCTGCCTTCATTGAGGAAGGTTTTTTTCATAATCAGCTGCCACACTTTGATCTTGGAATACAGGTAGTCCTCAATTTATAACAGCTTTTTTAGTGACCATTCAAAATTACAGTAGCACTGTAATTGGGTTACTAATTTATCAACTGCAGTGATTCACCTAACAACTATGGGAAGAAAGGTTCTAAAATGGGGCAAAACTCATTTAACAAATGTCCCACTTAACAACAGGAATTTTGGGCTCAATTGTGGTCGTACCTGTATATGCTAAGACTAAATACTTAGGCAGAGGCGAATTACTCAATTTCTTGATTCATGCCATTCATGCGTGAGTTCTTATTTAACAGATGAATTAGAATATAGTAAACCTAGATTTGTTTTAGATTGTTTTGTCAAATAAGTCAAAGCAAAAAATAAACCAGGAATAAGCCTGGATTCTGGGTTCAGATCAGGGCAGTGGTGGGATTCAGCCAGTTCGCACCAGTTTGGAAGAACCGGTTGTTAAATTTCTGACCAGTTTGGCAAACTGGTTTTTGGAAGAAATCATTAGGGCAGAGAACTGGTTGTTAAATTACTTGAATCCCACCACTGGATCAGGGGTGAAATGCTCCCTCTTCGGAACGGATCACCTGATCCAGTAGCAATGGTGGTTTGGAGAACCGGTAGCAGAAATCCCTCCCTCCCATGCCCAGCTAAGCCATGCAATCATCAGAGGATTTTTTTATATTTTTAAAAGCATTTTTTTACAACCTCTTTGGCCGAAAAAATGCTTTTAAAAGTAAAAAAAAAAAAAGTCTCTGATGATTGTGTGGCTCAGCTGGGATCGTCAGAGGCTTTTAAAAGCATTTTTTCCAAAACCTCTTCAGCCGAAGAGGTTGTAGAAAAAATGCTTTTAAAGCCTCTGACGATCCCAGCTGAGTTGCCTGAAGAGGTTGTAGAAAAAATATTTTTAAAAGAAAAAAAAGCCTCTGCCAATCAGGCAATTCAGCTGGGATCCTCAGAGGCTTTTAAAAGCATTTTTTTACAACCACTTCGGCCAAAGACATTGTAGAAAAAATGATTTTAAAAGTTAAAAAAAAAATTTGCCACACCCACCCAGTCAAATTACCCCCCCCACACACACACACACCAAGCCACGCCCACAGAACCAGTAGTAACAAATTTTTACATTTCACCACTGGTTCAAATGCAATAAATCATCCTTAAATCCGAGATTTATAATCTGGCAACAAACCATGGCTTCACACTTTGTGGCCCTGCAAAAAATAAACTTTCTTTTTTTAAAAAATTAATTTTTCTACCATGGTAAGGCAAAAACAAACAAGGCTTAGCATAAAAAGTGAATTCCGCCTCTGTTTTCATTGTTTCCCGAAGAGATTGAAAAATATTGTTGTTTGCTGCAAACATTACATATAAATAGATATTTAATGTTTAAAAAGTCTTAAGATTTTTTTCTTAAAAATACCAAACTTGGAGACCTTTATCTGAATATTTTTTGGAAGTATGAAAGAGGGCGAATCATTAATTTCTGATTCACAGGCTCATCCCAGATGAATCTGATCTGGTGTGATCAGAGGGAACTCTGCCTCAGCGTGTTCATAATTGGACAGTGTGAACACTTCCATGGTTGGGAAAAGGGTGAAGCCATTGTTTAATCATGCAAGCATTGCACGGGAAAAACCAGAGCTGGTTTTGATTCTTCAGTGCCGAAATGGTGTATCCAATAAAGTTATGCTTTTGGGATTACAAAGTTCCTGAAAATGCTACTTTTGGGTTTGCTACTCAGACTGTTGACACTGTCCCAAAGCCAAGTGCCAGGATGTCTCCACATGACACCTCATCACTGTTGATCAGGGCAGACTTTATCAGAAGACACCAAGATCTCATTTTGCAAGCATCCCCAATGGGAAAGGCTGCCAAGCACCAGTCCATTGTGTGGTTCACTAACTGGAACAGTCAACACTCATTGAGGAATGCAGTAGTTGGCTGTGGGAGCCCATTCTCAGATGGTCTCCCTGTTGTAGAGCCGGTAAAATCTGTGGCTTACCTTTCAAAAGAGAGGAATGGTGCTCTGAGTTCCTCTCCCTGCAGCTCATCCTGGTTGCCCAGCTATGCTACTTTCTGATGAGTGAGTAACTAGGACCCCTCCCCTCCCTCCTTTCTCTGGCTAAGCGCCCTTTCCTCCACTTGGCCTTTGCTCTCTTTGTAACCTCAGTCCTCTAATGAGCACTGTGCCTTCAGCAGGCAACTGGGAACGGAAAGCCCTAGAGGGAGAGAAATATAATTAATCACTATAATTATTACTTAATCCACTTGCTCCTCTAATTGCTTTTGTGAGTGATAATTAGTAAAGGCAAAGTCCCGCATAATTGCCATGTAACCACTAAACAAACGGTGGAACGGGGAAAGCTGGCAGGTCCCCAAGAGGCACTGGGAACCAAGCAGCAGGTGGAACTCAGAGAGAGTTATTGTAAGACCATAATTACATGGCCCGTCAGACAGTCCAGGGTTAAGCACAAAGCAGGCGGTCCAGGATGCTGAATGATTTCCAGCTCTTTTCACTCTTGCCAAGATGCAGACATTCAATTGATCTCACCAATAGTTTGGTATGATTAGTTGTTGCTTTTTTCCTCCTGAGAGAATGAATCAAGAATTACTGTTTCATCTCAGGTCTCATCTCAGCCAAAAGCTACAACTGCTTGGGAAGTGTGCATGTGATTTCCAACTATATCCTGCCTAAGCAAGGGGTTGGACTAAAAGACCTCCAAGGTCCCTTCCAAAACTGTTATTCTATTCTATTCTATTCTATTCTATTCTATTCTATTCTATTCTATTCTATTCTATTCTATTCTATTCTATTCTATTCTAACAAACCCATCAGCATCTAATCAGACACAACATCTAAGTGACATGTGAATAAAATTAAACCCTAGCTTGTTGCCATGGCTAAGCAGACCCAGGTTTATGGCCTTGAAAATCTGTAAAGAGTAAAGAGGGCATTCTCCACTGCTCTGGTGGGGAGAGACATGCCTTCTCCGAAAGAGCTAAAATGTGCTTTCCTTGCTGTTGGAAAAATAACATAAATAAATAAAGGCTATATTTCAAAATTGGAAATCTTGGTCAACAACTGGATTTGCCAAAGGAAAAACAACTCTAAAGAAGAATTAAGGTTCCATTTTATTTTGTCTGGATTTGTCTAGGCTTCTAATTTCCCTAGTACAGGTAGTCCTTCATTTACAACAGTTCATTTAGTGACCATTCAAAGTTACGACAGCACTGAAAAATGTGACTTACGACCGTTTTTCAAAGTTACGACCTTTGCAGCATCCCGGTGATCATGTGATCAAAATTCAGATGCATGGCAACTGGTTCATACTTATGACTGTTGCTGTGTCCCAAGGTCATGTGATCACCTTTTGCAATCTTTTGATAAAGCAAAATCAATAGGGAAGCCAGGTTCACTTAACAACCGTGTTACTGACTTATCAACAAATTATCACTTAACAATTGTGTCAAGAAAGGTCGTAAAATGGGGCAAAACTCACTTAACAAATGTTTCACTTAAAAACAGAAATTTTGGGCTCAAATGTGGTTGTAAGTCGAGGACTACCTGTAGTTAGTGCCTTGTTGTTGTTTTTTTCTTGGTGCCTAAAAAATCATTTTAGGAAAAAAAATGGGAAGGGGGTACAATTGTAGAACAGGTTGCGGGCTCTTAGGTTTGACTCAAAGGCATTAGCTGCGTACTTTCAAAAATGCATCCCACTGAATTAAATAGTCCTCTATTTATGATCACAGTGGAGTCCGGAATACTGATTCTATGTCACTGTTGTTTGATTTGGTTGTAAAGCGAGGTACCAAGTGACCAGATTCAATTTTTGACCGTTTTTACAACAGACATAAAATGAGTCATTGTGATCATAAAGCAAATTACATAGTCATTAAGCAAATCTATTCCTACAAATGGGTATATTTTGCACACACCTCCGCCCCCGCCCCAGAAACCAACAAAAATGTTGCAAATCTGGTTACATGACTACGGGACATTGTATCTGGTTGTAAATACGAGCCAGTTGCTAAGCTCCTGAGATAAAACCACAGGGCTGTGGGAGAGGATGAGTTGTAAGCAGTGGTGAAATCCATTTTTTTTACTACCAGTTCTGGCTTGGTGGGCATGGCAAGGGAAGGATACTGCAAAATCTCCATTCTCTCCCCACTCCTGAGGGAAGCATATTACAAAATCTCCATTCCCACCCCACTCTGGGGACAGCCAGAGGTGGCACTTGCCAGTTCTCTGAACTACTCAAAATTTCCACTACTGGTTCTCCAGAACCTGTCAGAACCTGCTGGATTTCACCCTTGGTTGTAAGTACTGTATTTTCCTGCGTATAAGACTACTTTCTAACACACAAAAATCTTCTCAAAAGTCGGGGGTCATCTTATACACCGGGTCTCATTCTCCTGTAACTAGGCAGACCAGCCCATAAAGCTCTGACGAGCCTTAAATGGCTCTGAAGAGGGTTGTCTTATACGCCCAGTCGTCTTATATGCCGGAAAATACGGTAGCTTTTTTGAAGCCTGTCTTGATTTTAAACCGTTGTTAAGCAATTGGTTGTATGTTGAGGACTACCTGTACTTCAAAAATGATTTAGAAGACGGTTTTTGAACCTACCTGAACATCGTACTTCTCTGCCGGTCCCTATAGTAGTCTGGCTTATTTCTAGATTTTGTGGCTGCTTATGAGTCACATGACTGCGTGTGGTAGAAGTAGGACATGCTGATTCAGTAGTGTCAGAGACACACAGTATTTCTACAGATTTGAAGCCCTTCCTCCAAATCAGTGTTCTTCTGAGAAAAGGTGGCACACAAATTAAGCAAATAAACACCTTTGAAGTAACACAAACTTCATATTACTTCTCTAACTAATATGTCCTGGTACATCAATTGTACATCAAACCTTCCCCTGTATTGTAATACTCCCTATGGGACATCAGTCTTTCCTGGCGATCAGTGCTACAAGCAAGCAGATGGAAAGAGATGAGTTTATTTAGATTAAATAAATTTTAATACGGCTATAGCAGAGATCAAATACTTAGGAGCTGAATTGCTGCAATATGTGCAAGTTATACATCCTTCCTCAAAAATGAAGATGTAAAGGAAATAGTTTATGCCCTCTTACCAATGCTGAAAGAATAATTCTTGAAGAAGAGCAAAATACTAAAGGGCAATGTCAAACATTTATGATGTATTATTAAATGCAAACTCAGGCCTTAAACATCTATGAGAAGGCAAACGATAAAATATTGGAGATAAACCACTGAATACTTTATGAAAGCAGAAATAGATGAAATTTGCCTCTAGAAATTTTTCTTGGAAATTAATATATTGATAGTATTCCATCTTGATTCTTAAGGCAAAAAAGTACCATTTTTTTAAAAAAAAATAGGGCTATATCTCAAGATTGTTGTAAAGAATGTGACAAAACTGGAATATATTAGCAGATCCAGGGGGATTGCCCCCAAATCCAATTTTTTAGGGAGAAAATAAGCTCTTTACATCACCAGTTTGAGCAACACAATAATTATGTATTTTACCATTATTCAAAGGGGAAAAAAATCAAAATATTAAAAAGGCACAATAAGATTAAATTGTTCCCAGAAAATATATCTATCGCCCAGAATTGAAGAAGACTTAGATTCTAACTTTGGTAAACTTTTAGTGGAATTCCAGACTATTACACATTGTTTTATTGAAAATTCAAGGTATTAGAAATAACTTCTGTTCTTCTATATTTTATCAGGTACAATTTATATTATGTGTTTCTCTTATTTGCTTTTTATTTGCTTGTGTATTTTATCATATTGCATTTTGTGATATTTTTAGATATTTATTTTATATCAATGTGTTGCTATTTATAATACCCAGAGAATTTGTAACAAATATTTAATTTAAAAAAGGAATGACTGTACCTTTAATTTAATTTGGAAATATTTTATTCACCTTGCTATAAATTAAGGATCTGTTAAAAATCATTCACTGAAAATGTGGATTTTAGAGAATGAAGTTGAGCAATCATTCTAAGAAGCAAAATTTAAAGGGTATGTCACAGACTAATTATTATATGTATGCTTATTTAATTACTCCACATTTGTAATTATTTTTAATTTCCTAATAGTTAATGCTGTATTTTTAAAATTGGTGTTAATAAAAATTAGAAAATATAAAAGGTAAATTTTGTAAATTAATTAATTAAATAAAAGAAGAGACGAGATGGTGCAGTGGTTAGAGTGCTGTACTGCAGCTACTTCAGCTAATTGCTAGTTCAGCAGATCAGCGGATCAAATCTCACCGGCTCAAGGTTGACTCAGCCTTCCATCCTTCTTAGGTGGGTAAAATGAGGACCCAGATTGTTGGGGGCAATATGCTATTTAGTATACTGTTGATTGTTGTAAGTCCTCGGAGAATGGGTGGCATAGAAATAATAATAATAATAGTAATAATAATAATAGTAATAATAATAATAATAATAATAATAGTAGTAGTAGTAGTAGTAGTAGTAGTAGCATGGTCATTAAATGCTATAAGCATATTCGCTTTTAAATCAAATTAAATCCTACATGGTTTTGTCCCATTGTGATTATTAAATATTTGTGATTTAATACCTGCGTATAATTTATACTTGCCTTTTCTCTAGGGCAATGTGATAGCTCAGGTGGTTAAGACAAGAGTGTTGTGCAAAAGGGTGAACTTCATCTTCGCCTAGCTCCAGCCCACCTAACAGTTCGAAAACATGCAAATGCAAGTAGATAAATAGGTACCACTTCAGTAGGGAGGAAAACAGCACTCCGTGACATCATGCTGACCACATGACCATGGAAATGTCTGGGGACAGCTCTGGCTCAGCAGCCTTGATACAGAAACAAGTGTATCTATAATCAGTTATGACTTGCAAAGTAAAATCCATTTCTTTTCTCCGTTTCTTTTCTCTAGGAGCTCAAGCATTTGAATTTTAATGTCCTAAATTCTATTTCAATACTTTCCCTCTGTCGCTCGAGCACAGCATTTGGCCTAAAAACAATCTCATAAAGCCTTCCCTATTTTTGATGCCTCTACCAAATCTGGAGCTGATCAACACACTGCCAGCTATTTTCTGTGGGTGGAAGGCACTTCTTGGCTCTCTATGCAACTGGATATTGAAATCAACACAACTGGCATCTGGTGTGCAGAAATGCCAGCAGAGTTGCTAGAGAAAACCTGTTTTTTTCATAGGTTCCCCTCTGGTAGCCATGCTTGCGAGAGAAAGAAGAAAAAAAAAGAACGACTAAAATCTGTAGTAGCAATAGGCTAATAGAAGTTTACAAAATCAGTAAAGATTTATAAACATGTTTCACCAGATGGAAAATCAGGAAATAAACGGAGATGAAATAAACGTTATGGCTAAACTTTGAGTCATGGAGATCTATGCCCAATTTAATTCCCTAGATCTACAATCCATTATGCTCAGATCTCTGCTCCTCTTGATTACTGATTATATTCTCTTGAGGATTTCAGTTAAAAAAAACAATCACAGGGGAAATTCAGCGTTCTGCTTTGAATATTTTTCTGGAGTTGAAATAGCTGCAAGCCATTCATTATAAAATGTGCAAATACAAATTTTGGAAGAAAGCTACCAACCTGCTGTAGTAATTTTAGGGGAAAGGAGCTGGACATGTCCATCTCCAGTTTAAGTCATAGTGACAAGAACAGCATTGATCCATATTGATTGATGCCTGTTAATTCTATCTTCTTCCTAAAATCAGCGATGTACAGCATTCTTCAAATATCCCCTCCATAGTCAGGATGGTCGTGTAGGCTTTTTCTGAAGATTTGACCATCCTCCTGGATTGGGTTCTTTGCATAACAAGCTGATCTCAAAGCTTGCTTGTCAACTCATTCCTTATGCCCATGAGAGAAAATCAGTTTTGTGGGTTTTTTATTGACTCCCATAACCTATTGACTAAAGGCAATCATTGGGAAGTGATGCCTTTGTGGTTTCACAGCCTACAACAAGCTTTTCTGAAAGGCTTATTCAGCAGAAGGGCTCATTTGTCCAGCACTACTGTACTTGGAACGGATACTTGGAACTAAAAGAGGTAACTTTGACAGAATGACAGAATAACAGAGTTGGAAAGAACCTTGGAGGTCTTCTAGTCCACCCCCCTGTTCAATAGTTGTCCAATCTCTTCTTAAAAACCTCCAGTGTTGGAGCATTCATGACTTCTGGAGATAAATTGTTCCATTGATTAATTGTTCTGACTGTCAGGAAATGATACATATCACATAACAAAGCCAGTCTCTTAAGCATCATCCTACTAACCACAACTCTGAGTTTCAGGTTCTTCAGTCACCAGAACAAGTCAAAGTACCATTTCTGAGAGATCAAGATATGAGATACTTTATAGTGCACCAAATCTAAATGGAATTTTGCCAACCTTCAGCAAGAGTTTCTCCCTTCCCAAGTTTCCAATCAGATCTCCCCAACCTGGCCTTCTGGAATGTATGAATTTTAAAAATTCTCACCAAGAATTCGTATTGTCCAATTTAGACAAGGCTTTTTACATTAGTATTTTTCCCAGATTTGCCTCCTTGAATATTCAAAGTGGGGACTCCCTTCAATGACGCATGTAGCCATCTCTGAATCTTATTATTGTGGAGATAAATTTTTCTATTTCCTATGAGAGAAACATTGGAACAGATTTTGCTGTTCACAAATAAGGACTACTCAGCAACGAATATTTGCTATGTTTTGCATCTTTTACGGAGGTTCACTGAGTGACAATACAGAATAGCACCTTTTCCGTGATGGTACAAAGGTAGGGTACCAGATTTAAGCTGCAAACTAGATCTGTGTTGGCGAACCTATGGCACATGTGCCAGATGTGGCACACAGAGCTCTCTCTATGGGCATGCACACCATCACCCCAGACCAGCTCCAATTGCATTTCTCCATCGCGTTTCACTCAGTCAATTCCAACTTCTTGCAAAAGAAAAAGATCTCACAAAGTTGGAATTGATTGAGTAAACTTTTTCACTTGCGCACTTCACAATGGAAGAGGCGGGCTCCTGTCCTCCTCCTGAAGCCTATTACAATTCAGAGCCTCAATGCGGCTCTTTTACCTCTCTGCTGTGGCCCCCTGTGGCCCTGTTGCAGCAGAAGGATGAAAGAGCTGTCACCCTGTCATGGTGGTGGTGCTGAGCGTAGCCTTAGTGTGGGAGCAAAGCACCCCTGAACTTGCCTTTGCGTGACAACAGGATTCTGTCTTCATCATGCTACATTTGCTGTTGCCGCCAGCAAAGAGGGTTGGGAGAGAATGGCGGGGGCAGATCTTGCAGGGTGGGGGCCATCCCCCAAGACTGGCGTTCCTCCTCCCTCCTTGGCGGGGCCAAGAGAAAGAAGGGAGCAGCATGGGGAAGTGCTCCCCTCCCCCCCCGGCCGAGCACCGAGCACAAAAGCCCAACAGGAGGAGGCGGCTAGCCCGGCAGAAGCGTCCCCATTGGTGAGTCAGACAGTGGAGAGGCCTGGCCCGGCTCTCGCAATGAAACATAGTTTGGCATCTCCAAACGTGAACTGCCGCCTTTTAAAGGCGTCACACCTCTGAGGAAGCCAGGCAGCGATGGCTGGGGCCGTGTGGGGGCAGTGGAGGTGTCAGGGCTGCTCTCCCCCCTCCTCAGCAAGCTGGGCCTGGAGGAGAACAGAGAGTTGCGAGCCAAGCACTGGAGGGTCAGAAGGCGCACTTCCACGTTGCCCCAACAAGTGTTTCCAGTGCACACCCCTCTGTCCCAAAGTGGGATTGAGTAGGGGGGTAGGGGGAAGGAAGCAGGGAGCAGGGGGAAGGGGGAAGGGGGAAGGGGGAAGGATAGGGATGCTTCTAGGAGGAGAAGCCTGGCTGGCCTCCCTTTTGGCATGTGGCGGTGGGAAGACACAATAAAAATCCAATTTCCTCCAATAAATGGGGAAAATAAAGGCCCAGCAGCCCAAAATCCAAAAAGGGGCGGTGGGTGGGGCTCTGATCGTTGGAGGATCAGAGAGGAAATGAGTTGAAATCTGGGTGGGAGGCTATTCAGAGAGGGATCTGCCTGGGTCTCTTCTTCCCTGCCCCTTAGATTCCCCCCTCCTGGCTTTCTTCCCCAGCCTCGTTTTAAGGGGAGGGGGAAGCAAGGTGTTACAATAGTAGCTAAAAGGCTGCAAGGGGGTTTAAGGTTTATTAAAGATGGGGATGGGGAAAAGATGCCATTCCAGGGAAAGTGGAATAAAAATAGATATGTGTGTGTATGTGTATATAAATAACAACCTGGGATAGCTTCAACCACAAACAACAGTTGTTGTTATTTTTGCTGAGAGCTTCTAAACTACACAGCATTCTTTAATAAATACTAACAATAACAAACCATAATATACAGGATTAAAGGAAGGAAGGTAAAATCAGAGAAGGAAGGAAGGAAGGAAGGAAGGAAGGAAGGAAGGAAGGAAGGAAGGAAGGAAGGTGATGGCCCTCCAGAAGCTATTGCACTACACTCCCATCATTCCTGAGTTGTGCCATTAAAGAAACCCAGTGCCACCAGGGAGAAGTCAAGTTGTGAACAAATGCTTGAAATTCCTCACAAAACCTCATTATTCAGGTTAAATTGCCATGTTGGCACTTTGTGATAAATAAGTGGATTTTGGTTGCAATTTGGGCACTCGGTCCTAAAAGGTTCGCCATCACTGAACTAGACATTAAATACTGTAGAGGCAGCAAAGAGATCATTTTCTGTACCTCTTTGCTGCCATCTAGTGATTATCTGATTTTTTTTTTCTTAGCTCAGATAAAGAAGCCATATTTATGCAGGAGAAAAAGGTTTCTCAAAAGAGCTTTACTACTAAACATCCTAAGATATATATATCTGACCCGTGCCTCTGATTTCACTAGGTCTTAAGTATTTATATACACAGAGAACATTTTTTTCAGGTTGCTTTTTTCTTGATTTTTGGATTTTGGGGAAAAGTGTGGTAAATATTTGGAAGCTTAACATATATACAGGTACTCCTCAATTTACAACAGTTCCTTTAGTGACCATTAAGGTTACAACGGCACTGAAAAAAGTGACATAACAATTTTTCACATATAATCTTTGCAGCAGGCCATGGGTCATGTGATCAAATTTAAGATGCTTGGCAACTGCTGGGTACTTATGACTGTTGATTTGTCCCAAGAGTCATGTGATCCCCTTTTGAGACCTTTCTGACAAGCAAAGTCAATGGGGAAGCCAGTTTCACTTAACAACCAGGTAACTAATTTATCAGTTGCCGTGATTCACTTAACAACTGTGGCAGGAAAAGTCGTAAAATGGGGCAAAACTCACTTAACAAATATCTCACTTAACCACAGAAATTTTGGTCATAAATCAAGAACTACTTGTACTGTATATTTAGGGTTGCCAGGTCTGCTTCCAAAAAATAGCGGACAAGCAGAGGGGGGGGGGGGGTGTTAAGTAGTAAAAAAATAAAAAAAATTTACAATTAAATTATATATTTTCTTACAAACATTTTAACACGTATTAAAATAATCACTTCAAAACTTTATTTAAAATTCAAAACATCAAATATATTATAATAATATGTAAAATATTAAATTACATTTTACTTTGCTGTCGTGTGTATTTTTTATTTGACTGTGCAGCTTTGATCAATTCTTTGTGTTTAAGGAATAATTCTTTAATTTCAGTACAACGTTGAGAAATATTAAAAAATATACAAAGTTCACTTCGAACTGATGGTACAAGCACTCGGTTACGTTCGTCAGTCTACAAATTTCCCATGACACTGAAAATTCGTTCAACGTTTGCATTTGATACCGGAATTGATGCACAATACTGGAACAGTTTCAGTAAACTCGGAGCTGGCTCCTTCTTGAAAAAGTACGTCTACTTATCAAGGGATGAATCGCCCTGCAGATGAACATAAACTTCTTCTAAGGCAGAAATTTCATCGAAGAGAATGTTGGGTGGAAGTTCTTCTCGCCATGGTGATAATAACCAGATGTTCGTCATTTCTTCTAAAGTTGGAGGATTATTGCGATCAATTAGATTGAAACAATTTAGTGTTCAATGGATATTCGATCTTTGTCTCATTCTAATTTATGAAAAAAAAGACAAAACGCGATTCTCCTATCCTTATTCTCTTAGACTGTACAGCTTTAGATTACATACCATTTCATCATAAAGCTTTTGAATAAAAAAAATGTCCACTATTTTGTGGAAAAAAAAATAGTGAACATAATGTTAAAAAAGTGGACTGTCCGCTCAAATAGTGGACACCTGGCAACTCTATTATATGCTTAGCTTTCTCCTGAAAATCATACTTTGAAAGAGTGCTGAGGGCCACATGCATCCTGTGAATTGTTGTTTCCTGAAGAACTTAACGTTCAAAGCAGAAAAATGTGAGTTGTCACTGAAACAGTTGTGGATGCTCCATCACTGGAGGTTTTAAGAAGAGATTAGATAACGGTTTGTCTGAAATGGTATAGGGCCGTGATGGCGAACGTAGGCATCACGGCACACGTAGCCATATCGGTGGGCACACAAGCTCAGCTGATTTTCTGGCCTTCTGGGCTTACCAAAACTAGGGAAACAGGCTGTTTCCTGCCTCCGGACGTCCTCAGGGGGTGGTGGGGAAGGCCCGTTCTTCTGTCTCCCCAGCCTCCAGAACCTTTGTGGGATCGGAAGTTGGCAAATGGGCTGTTTTTGGAGGGCCTCCTGGGGGTTGGGGAAGGCTGTTTTTGCCCTCCTCAGACTCCTAGAAAGGCTCTGGAGGCTGGGGAGAAAGAAAAATGGGCCTACCATGCCATCGCATGCCAGAAGCGTGGGGAGGGGGGGTTGCACACACGTGTGGGGGCAGGGCGCATAGAATTATGGGTATGGGCATGCACGTGCGAAACCCCCCTCCCCTGTTCCTGGCACACGATGGCAAAAAGGTTAGCCATCACTGGTATAGAGTTTCCCCCTCCTGTGCAGAGGGCTGGAGTAGAAGACTTCCAAGGTCCCTTCTGACACTGTTATTCTGTCATTATCCCTTCAGCAAACTAAACAAGAGAAATAGCACCGGCATGATGAGCTTTTCTATAATTTAGTCCTGGTTTCTTCCAATAAGGCTCAGGTGGCTGCCAAATATGCCTACTGGATCTACTGCTAATCCTAACCCCAATTCACATTGTGAATATAAATTCTGGGAGATGCAGTCTCAATACATCCCAAAGGTGTTTTTTTTTTCCCAAGAGGCAACTGGACTTTCTTGTTTTTCTTTGAAGACGTTTCTCTTCTCGTCCAAGAAGCTTCTTCAGCTCTGACTGGATGCTGTTGGAGAATGGAAGGATTTATATTCCTTGCAGATAGCTGGTCATTTGCATCCTTTTAGACAGTCGTTGAGGCCACTTGGAGGTTTATCTGTGTCCTTAAGGTCACCTGAGTAGTGCAAATGGTTGTGGAGGAGGCTACAGGATGTTTTCAGACCTGTGTCCCTTCATACTTGAAGAGAGGCGCAGGCCGTTGGGGATGAGTCCGTGCTGTCCACATCTCAAACTGAACTGCAAACGGTTTCTGTAGTCTGCAATTCCTTCGGGAAATCCATTCATACTCCCATGCCACAGTCTCAAAACATGCATAAGAGCAACTCAATCGTGCAGCAGATCCAGCTAGAAGCCCGGGGTGTGAGTCACTGGGATTATTTGCATAGCACCAGAGGATTCTGGGAGAGCAAAAAAGAAGCTCACTGTGAGCTAGAGAAGATGCAGTCTTAAGCTATATATCAGATCTATTTCACTGGCTAATCCATGAATCTTGCTTGGTCGTTTGGTTCCACTGTCATAATTTGCCGGATTGCTGGGTAAGTCATATTTAGGTCTCAGTTTACCCTACAACTGAAGCAGCCTAAGCAGTTATTTGTCGTGTTATATGCAGTCTCTCGTTTCATCATTTTCCGGGGCTCTAGAAATGGATGTCGACAAGGAGAAGAGAGAACTGCTGCATTGGTTTCAAGACCTGGCATACGGATGAACAGCTAACACATTAATTACATGCAGACAAACACAACTCGTTTTTTCCTGGACTTTCCTTTAATTAAAGTTGGTGGCTTATGAAGTGCAACTGTTGATCATGATGTATGAGTTACAGCCCTATCTTAGGACCTGCTTATTCAGCCTGCTATCTTGGGATAATCATTCCTGAACCTGCTTCAATTTCTAATTTGCTTATATGCTCAGGTGATGAATTAGCAGTTGAAATAAGGTGAAAGAAAATGAATTGACCTTGGCAGGATTGAGGGTTTTTTTCCCCCCCTTTCCTTTAGCAAGCTGGGGACAGGAGGAGAGAGAAATATAGTGATTTAAGAATAATCCACTGGTGAAAGCCTCTTAGACATCATTAAAACAGCTGAAAATGTGAAAAATTCTTTTGGATCTGTGCCTCCGCATATATTTATTTATTTATTTGTGGCTTCCAAGCCCAGGCAATGATGTCACTGGAAGGTGGGAGCTGATAGTTTCAATTCTTTCCCTAGGGAGCGGTTGGTGATGTTCCCAACTTCAAAATACTGTAAGTTTTCATTTATCTATTTTGAGAGTAGAGTGGAGTAGAGTAGAGTAGAATAGAGTAGAGTAGAGTAGAGTAGAGTAGAGTAGAACAGAACAGAACAGAACAGAACAGAACAGAACAGAACAGAACAGAACAGAATTCTTTATTGAACAAGTGTGATTGGACACACAAGGAATTTGTCTTGGTGCATACGCTCTCAGTGTACATGAAAGAAAAGATACATTCATCAAGAATCATATGGTACAATACTTAATGATAGTCATAGGGAACAAATAAGCAACCAAATCATATTAGGAAACAGTCAATATAAATATTAAGGATACCAGCAACAAGGTTACAGTTATAAAGTCATAAATGGGAGGAGATGGGTGATAGAAACAATGAGAAGATGAGACTTTATATATCCCCAAAATCCCAAAATCTTGCTGGGCCTTGGCAGCTTTGCTTGCGTTGGCAGGCCAGGTGGGCAGTGAGATTTCCATGGTTTTGTGCCCTCCTGCAGCACCTGCAACTAGTCCCATGCCCCTCCCCATGCCCCTAAGATACCCCATGTTCCATAATTGGGACTCCTTTTAGCAAGCCGCTAGATCATTTAATGACCACAATTGCAGTGGTGGAGCAAAGTAGTCATGTGACATTTTCCTTGACTGCTTTGCTCAATTGCCATTCTGATTCTGGTCCCGAGTGTGATTGTATTTTATTTTTATTTTTTAAGTAAGCCAGTTAAGAGTAGCTGCATTTAGACGATATGTAAAGCTCGGTTAGCTTTAATCTTAGTTTGCTTTTTGTGCATCTTAGAGTGTGATGCTGGCTGGGTGACTTTGGCCCAAGTCACTCTCTCTCAGCCCAACTCACCTCACAGGGTGGTTCTTGTGGGGAAGGTAAGAAGAGGAAGGCGCGAGGAGGAAAGGAATATTAGATATGTTTGCCACTTTGAATTATTTGTTAAAATTATAAAAGTGAGCTAAAAGAAAAAAATGCAAGTTACCAAGTTAGCTTTTGATTCAATGTAGCCAGTAGTGGGTTCCAGTTACTTCACTACCGGTTCAGAACTGTGAGTGTGTGCACGCTTGCTTCGCTCGTGTATGGCACTTTTGCACGTATGCAGAACCTTCTGTGCATGCGCAGAGTGTCCGTGATGACATCCGGGCGAGTGGGCGGAACCTCCCGCCTCTGCCACTACAAGTTCGCCCGAATTGGGGTGAACCGATAGAAACTCACCACTGAATGTAGCGTATGTAGAAAATTGAGTTAATTCAGAAACACAGCTTTGCTGTCAGAACACAGCCATAAAAATTGTAATCTTTAATGTGACAGAAGGGGGCTGTAGCTAAACATGTGAAGAATAATCATATTGAGTGTTACCTACTTTTATTTGTGTTTTAAATTTAAATGAAATTGATTAATTAAATTAAATTTTAAAAAATTATTTTTTTTTCCTGGCATTACACATTTTTTAAAGTAGCCCCCCCCCCCCCCAATAGATCTGTCAAGACTAGCTACTAGGTATGATCTTTGGGCCCAAACAGAGCATGCATTCCTGCCCCATAGCAATTTCTTCTAGACGGGAACCATCCCCAAATTCTGGAGTCTTCCCGCTTCTATTTCCTGAGGTACCTAAAGGAAAAGTTTTGTCATTTGAGGTAACTGCCATTTGAAGGCCTGCTCAGGGTGCCGTCGGCTAGACAGTGTCAGCTGGCGTCCCCCAGGGATAGAGCCTTCTCTGTGGGTGCGCCCACCCTCTGGAATCAACTTCCCTTGGAGCTCCGGTTGGCTCCTGACCTTCGCACCTTCCTCAGCGAATTAAAAACTTGGTTATTCAAGTTCCCCGATCTGGAATGATGGGGTTTTAAGGGTTTTAAATTTTAGTGGGTCTAATCAGATTTTAACTTTGTATTATGGCTTTGTGAATTTTATTATTGTGAGCTGCCCTGAGTCCATTGGAGATAGGGTGGCAAAGAAGACAAATAAAATAAATAAATAAACATGACCTAAACAGAAATGGATTTGCACAGAGCCAGAACATTTCGGTGTCCCTGAGATTATTCACGCTGTGTCAATGGGAGAAAATTAAATTTGTCTTCTGAGCAAAACCTTCCTCAATTAGATGTTGGCATCAGAGGAGAAATCTATAAAGCAGGGTGAAAGATTGTCTCTTAAATGGGACCCATGAAGGACCGAAGGCTCGCATTTGGCCAGCTTAGATGCAAATTAACTTTCTCTATTGAACTTGACTATATGGATTTTAGGAAGCATTATCTCTTCAACTCATGGCTGGCTGTAACAGTATTGTTCCTGATCAACTTCAGGACTGAAACCAACCTGCAGCAATTATAAAGTTGATCATTTGTTACTTTAACAACATTTGCAAAAAGCACTGTGCAGTCAGCTACTCAACACCTGGATTGTATCCCCGGTATTATCTGCTTTCCAGAAAATGTTGAAACAGGTATTTTTATGTTCTTTGTTTATTGTGAGCTGCCAAGAGTCTGTTTACCATTGCAGCAGGATATAAATCTGATAAACAAATAACCTACAGAATGGAAATCCATGCCAAAAGTGATGATTGGGTTTTAGGGTACGGGGGGCCTCCTGACTAAGGTGCTGTTGGCGGGGAAGATGAGTGTGTGAGAAAGTGCTACTTTATTTATTTATTTATTTGGATCCCATTTTTTATTATTTTTGCAAATAACTCAAGGCGGCAAACATACCCAACATACCTTCCTCGTCCTTTTCCCTTCATAAAAACAACTCTGTGAGGTGGGTTGGTCTGAGACAGAGTGGCTGGCCCAAAGTCACCCAGCTGGTCTTTTTTTTAAAAAAAAATTTTTTTTGATTTATATGCTGCCCTTCTCCGGAGACTCAGGGCGGCTTACAATGCGTTAAGCAATAGCCTTCATACTTTTGTATATTTATATTTATACAAAGTCAGCTTATTGCCCCCAACAAACTGGGTCCTCAATTTACCCACCTTATAAAGGATGGAAGGCTGAGTCGACCTTGAGCCGCCTGGGATTGAACTCACAAGTAATTGCAGCAGCTGGATCTTAAATGCTGCCTTTGTAGGAGGCATTACTTCCCTACGCTACTCAGGTCTTCATGGCTAAGGTGGGTCTTGAATTCATGGTCTCCCAGTTTCTAGACTGGTACTTTAACCACTAGACCAGGGGTCAGCAACCCATGGCTCTGGAGCAGGGGTGGGTTCTAAAAATTTTTACTACCGGTTCTGTGGGCGTGGCTTATTTTGTGGGCGTGCCTTGATGGTCATGTGACAATTATTTAGGATTTAGCAGAGGTACTGGTCTATCAGGCTTTTAACTGTTTGTAGAACTGTACCGATTTACCCATTTATTTTTGCAGGCACTGATCTACTCGTGTATTTTTGCAGGCACTGGTCTACCCATTTATTTTTGCAGGCACTGGTCTACACATTTGTTTTCTTTTAACACTGCATCAGCTGTAGGGCAGCCCTTTGAAGCCCCGTGGCAAGAGTTTAAACAGTTTTTCCCCTCTAGCCTGGGATTCAGGAGGCAGCAATAGACTGGGGGTGGGGCCAAATAAAAGCTAAGTGTCACAGTCCACGGTCTTACTGTACACTGACAGTAAGAATAACGTGGGGGGTGGGTGGGGGGCAAGGGGGTGGCAAGAACCAATTTGGTGATGTCATATCGCCACTGCTACTAGCTCGGCGGAACCGGGCGGAACCCACCGCTGCTCTGGAGCAGCATGTGGCTCTTTCATCCCTCTGCTGCTGCTCCCTGTTGCTCAAAATATATGTCACAACTGCCAATGTGTGACACCCACCAATACACAATTTATTAATGTTTTTGATCCCCGGCAGGCCAACCATGGGTAAATCGAAAAAAAGAAGAGTTTCAGAAGAAAACAGAATCTTTAATTCAACTATATACAGTATGCTAGTTTTGTGGTCGCTCAGGAAATTGTCAGGCACAGGAAGAATTTTGTGGCTCCCAGTGTTTTCTTTTCTGTGGGAAATGGGCCCAAATGGCTCTCTGAGTGTTTAAGGTTGCCGACCCCTGCACTAGACCAAAGTAGCTCAGTTTCAAGATTATATTTGATCTATTCCAGTTGGCTGGAACTTGGGGTCCAGATATTTTCAAGATCTAGGCCAGCTAGTTTTGCTGGCTGAAGAATTCTGGGAGTTGAAGTCTACAAGTCTTAAAGTTGCTAGGCCCACTCTCAGTTCACATACTCAACAGTACTCGAAGCTGTGCTAGCACAGAAGTTCCCATTTCTGATTTTCGGACTACTCTGAATTCTTACACGTGTATTGTGTGGCTCAGATCTGAGTAAAAAGTTAAATGCCAATCTATTTCAGAACTACAACAGAGATTACTAGGGCCAATTTGGGGTGAGTGGGAGAAGGACAAATATATTTCATTGGAAGTAGTGAAACGATACTTTTTAAAAGTGGTACAAAATCAAGTGAACTATAGGTAGTCCTTGACTTATGAGGACAATTGGGAGCAGACTTTCCATTGTTGAGCAAAGCAATGGTTATGAGACATATACCCAATTTTGTGAATGTTTGGCCATGGTTGTTAAGTGAATCCATCTTCCTAAATTGACTTTGCTTGTCAGATGCCAGCTGGGAAGGTTGCAAATGGCACAAACATGACCCCAGGATGCTGTGACCATTGTAAATATATGCCGGTTGCAAAGTGCCTGAATTTCAACCAGGTGACCATCGGGATGCCACAACTGTCCTAAGTGTGAGGGCTAGTCGCAAGTCACTAAGTTTGAATGGTGTAAGTCAAGGACTATCTATATTAAAAATATAGACCTAAAATAAAAAGGCACAAATATTAGGGCTTTGATGGGTTTAACCTTTGTAGCTGTTGGATAGGGGCAATGTTGCTCTCCCAACCTCAACACAATATCATAAAATGTTGAATTTCAGAATTGTTCTGAAAAGGTCACTTTCTACCTGGGAATATATCTCATCCCCCCAACCCCCCACCCCCCAAAGACTCAATAATGAATTGGAAGTTTCATCTCTCACCTGCATGAGGGAAGAGTAGTCACACATTGCCTGAAATGTTCAAAGAGCGGGCTTCTTTTCCATCCCAGTGAAGCAGAAGGGTGGATGGACACACAATATTTTGAGCTTTGTGGGCTCTAACAGTTTTGTTCTTTATTAAAGGTAAAGGTTCCCCTTGCACATACTATATGTGCTAGTCATTCCCAACTCTAGGGGGGGTGCTCATCTCCATTTCAGAGCCGAAGAGCCAGTGCTGTCCGAAGACGTCTCCGTGGTCATGTGGCTGGCATAACTACACGCCAAAGGCGCACGGAACGCTGTTACCTTCCCACCAAAGTGGTCCCTATTTTTCCACTTGCATTTTTTACGTGCTTTCGAACTGTTAGGTTGGCAGAAGCTGGGACAAGTAACGGGAACTCACCCTGTTATGTTGGCACTAGGGATTCAAACCGCTGAACTGCCGACCTTTCGATCAACAAGCTCAGCATCTTAGCCACTGCGCCACCATGTCCCTTCTGTTCTTTATTAGTCAAAATTGGATTTTGAAGATAAGGGTACACCTACTAGAGCAATTGTCCAGTGGTAGTTGGACAGCTGAAAAGGGCCATGTTATTCTCCCGTCTGGGAGTAGGGCGGTATATAAATTTAATAAATAAATAAAATTTAATAATAAATAATATGTTGGTTTGAATGTTTTTAAGAAAGTTGGCAACGTATGCTTATTCAGATCCATTTTCCACAATATATGTATTTTTGTCTGAGATTTTTGTCTAATATCAGCATTTTGCCTAATTACTCCAAACTATTTTATTTAGGACAACATTTTAATCTATCAGTGGGATACTCTCCTGATAGAGTACAGGTAGTCCTCGACTTACAATGGTTCATTTAACGACAGGTCAAAGTTACAAGGGCACAGAAAAAAGTGACTTATGACCTTTTCACACTTACAACCGCATGCGGCATCCCCATGGTCATGTGAACAAAATTCAGACGCTTGGCAACTGACTCATGACGGTTGCAGTGTCCTCGGGTCATGTGACCCCTGACCAGCAAAGTCAATGGGGAAGCCAGATTCACTTAACAACTGGGTTACTTATCAACTACAGTGATTAACTTAAGCCACTGGGGCAAGAAAGGCTGTGAAATGGGGCAAGACTCATTTAACCACTGTCTTGCTTAGCTACATACATTTTGGGTTCAATTGCGGTCGTAAGTCGAGGACTACCTGTTCTTAAAATCCCTAGATAATATGTAGCTACGATGGCCCTGCAGGACCCAAAAGGGAGCATGTCAGGCAATTCCGGTTTTTTGTGTATACTTTTATTAGAGACCTGTGTCATACATTTGAGAAAATTTAAGAATATATTGGCTGAGCGAGTTAAGTTGACCTTTAAATATTAACTGTGATTTGTTTTTCTTAAACTCTAATGAGAGCTATAAAAGAAATGTAAAATGTCAGACTAGAACCTGGGCAGGAATAAAATCCAGCAGGTTCTGACAGGTTCTAGAGAACCGGTAGCGGAAATTTTGAGTAGTTCGGAGAACCGGCAAATACCACCTCCGGCTGGCCCCAGAGTGGGGTGTGAATGGGGCTTTTGCAGTATCCTTCCCCTGGAGTGGGGTGAGAATGGAGATTTTCCCCTGCCCTGCCCACCAAGCCACACTCACAGAACCGATAGTAAAAAAAATTGGATTTCACCACTGAACCTGGGATTTGAGTCCAGATCCCAGCTCACTCAATAGCCCTGGAATGCCGATTGCCTCTCTCATTCTAGCCCACCTAGATTGTAGGATTTTGCAGGATGTTTTAGTGAAGGGAAAAACTAGGCACCCCATAGATCCTTGGATGAACAATGGTCTGGAAATAAATAACATAAAGCTTAGACTACAAATACTCCTCAACTTACAACAGTTCATTCAGTGATCGTTCAAAGCAGGGGTGGGTTCTACTTATCTTTACTACCGGTTCGCTTCTGCACATGTGCAGATTGCTGATAACGACATCCAGGGCGGTGGATGGGGCCTCCTGCCGGTTTTACTACCGGTTCTTGGGAACCGGTCCGAACCGGGGGCAACTCATCACTGGTTCAAAGTTACAACAGCACAGAAAAAAGTGACTTATGACCGTTTTTCACTCTTACAACCCTTGCACAATCTCTGTGGTCACGTGATCAAACGTCAGGTGCTTGGCAACTGACTCATATTCATGACGGTTGCAGTGTCCCGGGGTTATGTAATCACCTTTTGCGACCTTTTGAGAAAGCAAAAGTCAGTGGGCAAGTCAGATTCATTGAACAACCGTGCTACTAATTTAACAACTGTAACGATTCACTTAACAACTAAAGCAAGAAAGGTCGTAAAATGGGGCAAGATTCAGTTAACAAATGTTCTGTTAGCAACATACATTTTGGGCTCAGTTGTGGTCTTACGTCGAGGGCTTATGTCGAGGGCTACCAATGACCTCCCACCGACCTGTGCGCTCCCACAGAGAGGGCCTCCTCGGAGTGCCATCAGCCAAACAATGTAGGCTGGTGACCCCCAGGGGGAGGGCCTTCTCTGTGGGGGCACCTACCCTCTGGAACCAACTGCCCTTAAAACTCTCTTTTTTCAGCAAGCCGGGCTGGCTTAACACTTTGAAATGTTTTAATTGGTTTGCTACTGTTTTTTAATTACGGGGCCAAATTTACATATATTTTTAATTGTATTTTAATGTTTGTACTCTATGTTTTTACTTGGCTGTACACCGCCCTGAGGCCCCAGGGAGAAGGGTGGTATATAAATATAAATATAAATATAAATATAAATAAATAAATAAATAAATTTGGTACCCGCCGAATGCCGGATTCCCTTGGTTTCCTTGTCTAAGAAAATGCTCAGCTACTGTCCTGAGCTGAGAGGTGACTCACCGGCTTTCAAAAGAACCTCAATCTGATGCCCCTTTTTAATGAAAGCCTTGAGTGTTATGTCATTGTGAAATGTGATGCCGACAGACTTGACTCAAATGAAATGTTTATATTGAGCTTAAAGTGCGCTGGGAGTTTTTTCTCTCCATCCCATTACATAGTCAAAAGTTCACGAGCTCTGGGATCATCATTGTTTCTGGAAATCATCTGTCATAAATTGACAGTCCACAAAGTGCCCTTGAATGAGCTAATTCGAAGAGATGAGCGCTCAGCAACATCCAGCAGACCCTCGGACTGACCTTGGGAGCTAGAAGTTGAGCCTGGTTAATCCAGATGGAGAACCAGTGGATAGATCCACAGCTGGAAAGTTTAAAAAAAAATCCATGGAAATTGTAAGCCACCAGGAGTTGAGCTTAAGCACTGGTGGCTAAGAGGTAGCTTCATCTTATGTGCCAGTTGCATAGTAACTTCCCCAGCTGGATTCTGACAAATGAAGTTGGAATCTGGAGGAAGCCAGATTTGCTTAACAACTGCATGATTCACTTAACAACTGCAATGATTCACTCAACTGTGGCAAAAAGGTCATAAAATGGGCCGCAAAACTCATGGGGGGCCAAAAGCCCTAATAAGCAGGTAGATACAAAAGAATGAAGGCTATTGCTGTAAGTGCATTGTAAGCCACCCTGAGTCTTTGGAGGAGGGTGGCATATAAATTGAACTAATAATAAATCAATTTAACAACTGGAAATTTTGGGTTCAAGTGTGGTCATAAATCAATGATTTCCAGAAGTCTCTCAAGAAGCTCATTATATTATCAGGCCTGAGGCTCCCAAGGAACTGCAGATATGTTTTGATGGTTCCATTGCTGAGAGACCATTCTTATCTCACCTTCGCCTAAGGCTTATGTATTCATTTGTTTATCTTTGAATGTGGGTTTGTTTACATCTTTAGTTCTGTTATTTTTATCTTTGTTATTTCATTTGATTGTTGTGCGCTGCCAGAATTGCTTTTTGTAAAACAGGCAGCTAGACTATTTTGATAAATAAGTCAAGTTTTCATGACTTTTCTACTTTTTATTGCAAGGTGGGAAAAGTGGGGTGAAACCTTTCATTCAGTCTAGGTTTAACCAATAAAGGAGACTATTTGTAGTTCAGGGTTGAATTGGTGCTCTCTGAGCTAGTTTGTTTTCTTGTAGACATTTCGTTACCCTAGCAGTGATGATGTTATCTAGTTAGGGTAATGAAACATCTGTAAGAAAACAAGCTAGCTCAGAGAGCACCAGGGACCCCTCAATCTAGGTTTAACACATGCTCACCTAAGAGCAACATAGTGTAGGAAGTTGCTACCCATCTCCTAGAAGAATGACATATTCTAGGAAATATTAAAAAGGCAGAATATTATATTTTCCCTAAAGGAGAAACATGTTTCTAAAGACATAGTGCCTCCACAGCAGATGCTGCCCCCCAGCAGATATTTTGGTGCCAACTTATCTACAAGACAAAAGGCTGGGCCAGCTGATCTACAAAACAAAAGACCTTCACCTTCAGGACATAATAGGATTGGCCCTCTACTCGTCTCATCATATGGCACCTGGGAAAATTGCATCACCCAGCAAGGTTCAACCAAGCCTGGGATTTAAGATAGCCTACAAAGTGACCCCTGCATAGCCCCCTGGGAGTTTGACAACCAATCAGAATACATGCCCTTGCCACAGGAACAGGAAGTTCAAATTCAAAGCCCAAGAGAGGGTCTCTCTCTCTCTCTCCCTCCCTCCGTCCCTCTCTCCCTCTCTCCCCCCCCCATGTGCTCATTTGCCCAGGACCTAAAAAATGTATGTGGTCCTGTCCACCATTAAACCATCTTTTCAAACAGCCTCCATGTTTCCAGTGTCTTTCTCCCCACTTGGAACTGAACCCAGATGGACATTTCTTCCAACGATTTCCTTCAATGTGAATGAAATCTACAAAGTAAAATTGGTATGATTATTCACTGTGTAGCAAATAGTCCCTTTCTATAATAATCCAAATGAGAATTTAATGGCAACTTGGGGTAAGACCCAGGACTATGTTCAAAATCCTCAGGGGCTGGAAGTTGGACACAACTCTACTAGGGATCCCATTTTCATGTACAGGTAATCCATGACTTACAACAATTCATTTAGTGACTATTCAAAGTTATAATGCCATTGAAAAATGTGACATAATCATTTTTTTTAAAGTTACAACCTTTGCAGCTTCCTCATGATCATGTGATCCAAATTCAGCTGCTTGGCAACTGGTTCATATTTATGATGGTTGAAGCATCCCACGGTCCTATGGTCAACTTTCGCCACCTTCTGATGAGCAAAATCAATGGGAAAGCCAGATTCACTTAACAACCGGGTTACTAACTTATCAACTGCAATGATTCACTTAACAACTGTCGTAAGAAAGGGCATAAACTGGGGCCAAACCCCCTTAACAAATGTCTTGCTTAACAATAGAAATTTTGGGTTCAACCGTGGTCATAAACCGGGAACTACCTGTATATTTTGGATAGTCTATGCTAAGCAGCAACACCTTGCCTGCTTTGATGGGATGACATTTTTTCCATTGAGAGAAACCTTGTCTGGAAGGGCAATGTGGGGGATTCTCAGAAGTCCAGAGAAACTTCTCTGTGAGAAGGAAAATTCATAGGTCAAGATCCTGCCCCTGCCTTTCTTGCTCCTTGTTTCCTAGCAGTGAAGGCAGCATAATTTTATGCAGCATGATTTTGGGGATGATTTATACTGCATGAGACGCAGCATTGGTGAAATGGTTCATTCATCCGCTAAGGATCCAGCTAGCATCCAGGCCAGTGGTGAAATCCAATTTTTTTTACTACCAGTTCTCTGGGCGTGGCTTGGTGGGCGTGGCAAGGGAAGGATACTGCAAAATCCACATTCCCTCCCCACTCCAGGGGAAGGATACTGCAAAATCCCCATTCCCTCTCCACTCCTGGGGAAAGGATATTGCAAAATCTCCATTCCCACCCCACTCTGGGGCCCTCCAGAGGTGGCATTTGCCGGTTCTCTGAACTACTCAAAATATCCGCTACCGGTTCTCTAGAACCTGTCAGAACCTGCTGGATTTCACCCCTGATCCAGGCTATTTATCCAAGTAACTTTTGCTTATCCTCTGAAAAAAAATCTGCCTAGAAAAAGACAAGTTTAAATCTCAAGCAAGCCTCACGTTTGGCACTGCAGTTCATAGCTGTCAAGTTCATATTCACTTTATGGTGAAAGTAGCCCTTTTTATTTCCTGAATAGAGCGCTTAAGATACCCACATAGCAGCTTCCAATCACAGGGCAACAAAGGACCAGCTCCTGCAAGACGCCTCTTGATGTGAATGTAACAAAATCCACATGGCAAATCAAGACTTCAGAGGAAAGGCGCCTGGAGCCCTCTAGTGGCTGGTTGTGGGATCACCATCCACAGATCCATCTCTTGTTGAGCCCATCCTTAAATTCCTCTCCACGGAGACTAAAGAGGCTACAATCTGTGCACCAGACTGGGCAACGACAGCGCTTCTTTCTGAGCATTCTCCTCCTGCTTCTTCAGCTCTTCTCCATCATAGCTGCCTTTGAGAATGGACAGTCTCTGGCTGAAGGGCTTAGGGTCATAGTAAATAACAAAGTTGTAAAGGACAGATGCCAAGACCGCGCCAATTAAGGGGCCCACCCAGAAGATCTATAAGGAAAGATCAGAGATAAAGTCAGCACAAGGACAACATGTCATCAGTTGACCTAAAAATAACAACCCTATTTGTCCCAAAGTCAGGAGCTCTGAGCCAAAGAAGCTGCAACATCTTTAGAAGTCCAGCTGAAGTGAATTGAACCTAAGTTACTAGATCACATTAGTTTCTCTCATGGTTTTCCAAGATTTAGTTCCTTTTCTCTGCCTTGGAATCAGAACCTAGGTCACTATAGCCTTTAACATCTACAACCAGGATCACAGCTGGCATGGTCAGAAAAGTCAAGGTGATGGCAACAATGATGACGGAATGCCTTAATTTTGTATGTGCACCATATATACAATGCATACAAAAATTGGGTAGAGCTTCCGTCACCATTGTGACTGCTGTCTTGACTTTTTTGATTGTGATCTGTAGACATTCCTGATTGGGACTGTTACGTCCTGCAATGTGAATCAATCCATCTCTTCCAATGTTGTGACATCTTCTGTTGAAAACTGCTGCAGAACTGATTAGCAATCCATGTGAGTAAGATAGCTGTGTATCAGAGATAGACAGCTTACCCTATCTAAAGACAGATATAAACTAAGATAAGATGGACTGTGTAAATAAAAGCCAGGCAAAAATGGAATGAATCTGTCCCGTTTTCTGAATCCTTTCAGCAAAATGCTGAAGTACATTAAATATTTTCACACAACGAGGATCAAAATTTGTCATTAAGTGAAAACAGAAAATCCTGGCGTATGATACAGTGATCTAGACCAGGGGCGTCAAATTCGTGGCCTGCAAGCGGGATGCATCATGTACTGGCCATGCCCACCCCGGTTTAGCAAAGGGGGGGGAAGTGAGTCGAGATATGTCACATGATGAGGACATGACAATGTGAGTTTGATACCCCTGATCTTTCTAGACCATTTCTCAAATTTAGCAACTTCAAGATATGTGGATTTCAACTCCCAGAATCTTCCAGCCAGCCATGGTGAAGTCCACAGATCTTAAAGATGTCACATTTGAGAAACACTAGTCTAGATGGACTGTGTCTTTTTGGCAAGATCAAAGTCAGGAAATGTTCCAACTCCCATTCCTGAAGATCTCCCAGAATCAGAATTCAGTATCAAATGGAGCACCGGCTTTAACTGAGGGAAGCTAAATTTAAATGCCTGCTGACTGAATTCAGCCTTAAGCTCCTTTAAGGAGAGCTGGATATGCAAAGCGGGAAGGGCTTGCCTTAAAGCCATAAGCTACTATCTAAGTTAAAATGGAAGTAAATGACAAGAAAATAAAGGGAAGTTAGATCTATAACTTCTCTCTCCACTTAGTTCTGTCCTTACATTTTCCATCTTAATTCATCCCTTCCTGGAAACTTCCAAGGTCAGAAACTTCTGTGAATAACCACATCTGTAACTAGAACCCTGCTAAATTGGTGGCAGGCAGCCTGAGTATGTTACTGTGGCTCTACATTAAGCAAAACAGAGTAATCACCTAGGAGGAAAAGGCTAGGAAGGGAAAATTAAAAGAAGAAAGCTATGCTGTTAGCTCCGTGCCTCTCTTAAGCCAGCCTGTTGCCTGAAAAGACTGTAGGGCTTCACTGTCAATATTGAAGAAGGATTTAATTGCTAATCCAGTTAGCTTTTGCATGTGGAATAGGGGGGGATAGAGAAGATATAGACTATCCCATTTCTGACTCAAGCAGCAACATTTCTTAGGCAGCTCCAGTGATGGGATTCAAATAATTCAACAACTCAGAGATAATTCAGAGAATAAATACCTTGCAGATTTAAGTTAAAGTTAAGTAGCACTCTATGGGAGGTGCAAAGAAGCTTGTGGACTTGTAGTATAGAATGCTCATTCTTGTTTTTGTTTTTGTTTTTTAAAATCCCAAACCAGTCCAGTTGTTCCTTGGGTTCATAGTACATACAATTAAATCCTACCAATATACAGGCCTTCATGGTCTGGCCAATTGGATAATCCTTTACCCCACTTTTCTTCCACCAACACCCTGGAATAATGGGGGATGAGGATACAGAAAGAAGAGGGTTTTTACCCACTGCTGAAGAAAATTCCCAGTTACGACAGCAGGACCAAAGGATCTGGCTGGATTCATGGAGCATCTAGTGTAGTAATGCTGGAAAGGGGAAATTGGAAGAAAGCATTAGGAAAGGCAGCTCTTGTAGAGGTCCCATTCACAATAGAGTAGAGTAGAGTAGAGTAGAGTAGAGTAGAGTAGAGTAGAGTAGAGTAGAGTAGAATAGAATAGAATAGAATAGAATAGAATAGAATAGAATAGAATAGAATAGAATAGAATAGAATAGAATAGAATAGAATAGAATAGAATAGAATAGAATAGAATAGAATAGAATTCTTTATTGGCCAAGTGTGACTGGACACAAAGGAATTTGTCTTTGGTGCATATGTTCTCAGTGTAAATAAAAAGAGAAGATACATTCGTGAAGAATCATAAGGAACACTTAATGATAGTCATAGGGTACAAATAAGCAATCAGGAAACAATATCAATATAAATCGTAAGGCTACAAGCAACAAAGTTACAGTCATATAGTCGTAAGTGGAAGGAGATGATTGGTGGGAACGATGAGAAGATGAATAGTAGTGCAGACTTAGTAAATAGTTGACAGTGTTGAGGGAATTACTTGTTTAGCAGAGTGATGGTGTTCAGGAAAAAACTGTTCTGGTGCCTAGTTGTTCTGATGTGCAGTGCTCTACAGCATCATTTTGAGGGTAGGAGTTGAAACAGTTTATGTCCAGGATGCGAGGGGTCTGTAAATATTTTCACAATCTGTTTCAATGTTGCACTTCCATCAAAAGTTTTTTTTTTCCTCACTGTAGTCCAGACAACTACAGGTAGCCCTCGATGTACAACCACAATTGAGCCCAATATTTCTGTGGTTAAGTGAGACACTTCTTAAGTGAGTTTTGCCCCATTTGACGACCTTTCTTGCCACAGTTATTAAGTGAATCACTGCAGTTGATAAATTAGTCACATGGGTTGTTAAGTGAATCTGGCCTGCCCATTGACTTTGCTTGTCAGAAGGTCACAAAAGGGGATCACGTGACTTTGGGACACTGCCAACCGTCATAAATGCGAACCAGTTGCCCAAGGTTCTGAATTTTGATCACATGATCATACGGATGCTGCAAAGGTCGTAACTGCGAAAATCGGGCATAGGTCACCTTTTTCAGTGCCGTTGTAACTTTGAATGGTCACTAAATGAACCATTGTAAGTCGAGGACTACCTGTACAGAGTTGGGATAGAATCCATATAGAACAAGACACTGGCGGGAAATGCTAGTCTGATGCCTGATGTTGAAGCTGGAAGTTCTTTGGTTCAAGCAGCCACTACTAGTGTCCTTTCCTCTAAAATGTCTCTTTTGCTGGAGGCAGGCTATTGTCTGGGTAAAATATTTGCCCAATAGGTGTGTCTTCTGAGCTTTGTGATGTCAGTTGTGCTGCATCACACCACCCATTGTAGTGAGATTATCTATGAGCACAGTTGTATAAGCTTATTTATTTATTTATTTATTACGTGTATTTATATGCCGCCTTTCTCCCGAAGGACTCAGGGCGGCGAACACAAGTTAAGAAACATGTACAATAAAATTGCACTTTAAATCAAATAACTAATTAATGATAAATAATAAACTCAGAATCAGAGTCAGCCTATTTGCTTGAACAGCCAAGTCTTAGAATGTTGCTCGCCATAGGATCCCTTAGCTAATTTCAAATGCTCTCCCCAAAACACCCCTGACATTTTTTCTTTATACAAACTTTGCAGCCAAGAATCCAGTCCAGCTACACCCAGTTCGGGATATTTACAAGGCAATTTAAACAATATATGTTGCATTAATCTTTTCTTCCTGGTTTTTAAGAGTTCTCAGCTTTATCTGGCTAATGCTGGCTTGGGCATATTCTGTCTTTTATTTGCAACATTGATTTCTATTTTGCTTTGAATGCCTATTCCCTCCGAAGAGCCAGTCTCTATCATTTTAAAAGCTTGCTTCTAACATTTTAAACAAAATAAAGCAAAGTCTGTCTTGCTTAGGGCTCCCAGGTGTGGGTTTTCCACTCTCAAGTAATCATCAGTCAGTCTGGTAGCCCTACTCTTGCGCTTATCTTTCTCAGCGTCTCTTAATTTACTCACCCCAACCAAGTGGCCCAGGGCAACCGAGATGCCAATGATGACAGCAGGGGAGCCCGGACTGCGCTGTGTATCTGTGGATGCAAAATAACACAGAACCAACTGTAGGGTCAAGATGAGCTCAACTGCAACAGCTTGTCCACTTGAAATATTGATGTTTACCTAGGGCAGAGAAGGAAACAACAGTGAAGGAGGCTCTAAGCATATGGCTGGCATCTTTTCTGCCTTGGAAAAAAGGATTATTATAGAGATTTTAGGTTACGCGAATGCAGGACCCCCTAAAGTTCAATACAAAAAGCACTTTGTCATAAACAGCAGAATTCCTTTTATGCTAACATGTCATTGGGGATTATCTCCTACCTCAACATTTATGGGGAGAAGCCTGAAGGATTTTGTTGTGGTCCGTCAGCAGCCCGTGGACCTGGCAGCGGAGTCGGACATTGAGGAAGCTGGGGAGGAACATGGGCCAGTCTTGGAGTCTGGAGAAGGCCCAGATGAGACCTCTGCGTCAGAGGCAGAGGTGGGGCCAGGGCCATCTGGGAGGTATGCATGGACTCCAGAGTCTCCCAAGTTGGACATCAGAGATGAAGAGGAACAGGAGGAGCCTGTTCCTAGTGTGCGCATGCGCAGAGCTGCCAGAAGGCAAGAACAGCTAAAACAAAAGAGATGACTCTGGAATAAGGCCTGGAGATGATTGGTCCCTCCCATAAGGCTTAAAAGAGGAGCAAAGGCACATGGGCTCTTTGCAGGAAAGCAACATTGTTAATTCTGTTCCCAGTTGGCATCTCTATTTGATTCTGGACACCATGTGGCTTTGCCAAGTAGGTCTTTGGCAGCGTGTCAAGGGAGATAAAGGTTGGTGATTATCCCGAAGGACTTTTTGCAACTAACTGGGACTCAGCTGTGAATGAACGTAATTCACAGCTATTGCAATAAAAGAAGTTTTTGGGACTATTCGTATGTTTTAATGACTCAGGAAGCCTAGATCACAACAGATATATATTTCTGTTCAGGTGGCTCTAGATGGAAAAATGTTTGACTTTAACAGCTGGCTTTTATATTTCTCCAATAGGGGAAGCCAGGAGTTATCCCTGATCAGCTGAAAAGGACTCTAAACTTTCCTCTCTTTTTTTAGTTATAAACTGATGTTTCCCAGCTTCTGGCAAATGTCTGCTCCATCTGAAGTGCGTCCTATTAAGGCTGAGCCCTGCTGTGATCACATCCCTACAGCTTCCATGACTGTTTGCCTTTTGAGACCAGGAAACCAGAATACTTCTACTGTGCTCAAAGACCATCTCTCCCACTTTTCTTGCCAATCCCTGGGTGCAGCCATATCTACAGAGAGGAGGTTAAAAAAGATTAAGATGGTAGCTGCAATCAAGTAATATTAGTCCTGTCCTTTTTTGCATGATGCATATTGTCTTTTACAGGTAGTCCTCCATTATCGACCAAAATTGGGACGAATAGCTCTGTTTCTAAATGACACAGGCAATAAGTGAAACATCACACCACCGTGCTCCACCTATGTTTATTCCACTGTGGTTGTGAAAGCAAATCTGTCACCATCACTAAGCGCAACATCAGAGCGAGTTGCACCTAGAGACGACCTGCCAGCTCTTCAACTGACTTGGCTTGTCAGAAGTGGGATGGCTAATCTGACTTTTTTAAAAAATCTATGTCACAAATGTTTTGGACAAAGGTGGTGCTGTGGACATAGCCTATCTTGATTTTAGCAAAGCATTTGATACAATTCCCATAATCAGCTCATTAAAAAGTTATACTGGCTAGGACAGTGATGGTGAACCTTTTAGACACTGCGTGCCCAAACTGCACGCACATGCATGCCCAGACTGAAAGGTGTATGTATGTGTATGCATAGCAGAGACCCGAAGAGCAGCTGGCCGGTGGGAGGCGGGGCATCCCAACACCAGCAACACGGCAAGAGGTAAGATCTTTTTCTTTTGTGAGCTTCTGTTTCGTCATTTGCAGGGAAATAGAAGTTCACGAAAGAAACACTACGGAGATCTGACCTGGGTGCACATGCCAGCAGAAAAGGCTCTGCATGCCACCACTGGCACATGTGGTGGCATGCATAGATTCACCATCACGGGTCTAGGGCTTAACCATTGAGTAATTTAGTGGATAGCCGACTCTTGTGGCTGGCCCCGAGAGAGGCATTCCCAAGCCCACCTCGTTCATTCTCCATGCTTCTACTGGGAGAAAACCACATTCTGCTTTGACAGAGTCTGAAAGCACAGTTTTTATGCTAGGGAGCTTTGTGCCAACTTCTGCTCTTTATTACTATCATGGAGATGAGTCTATAGATGGCAGCCAAGAGATACAGAAAAATCTATGATTTTGCTGTTCTCTAGCTGTCCTCCAGATTTTTGGAGTCCAGGTATAGTATCCCTGGCATAAACATCAGTTGTGTCTTGCCCCCATTTGCTCAATGGAGAAATTTTACGAACTCAGAAGTTTGTTCATGTTTTGGAATAGGGGGTGGGGCAGAGGTGGGTTTCAGCAGGTTCTGACCATTTCTGGAGAAACGGTAGTGGAAATTTTGACTGGCCCCGCCCCCATCTATTCTCTGCCTCCCAAGTCCCAGCTGATCAGGAAGAAATGGGGATTTTGCAGTAACCTTCCCCTGGAGTGGGAAGGGAATTGAGATTTTACAGTATGCTTCCAGGCTATGCCACGCCCACCAAGCCACACCCACAGAATTGGTAGTAAAAAAATTTAAAACCCACCAGTGGGGCGGTACTCATCTCGGTTTCAAAGCCGAAGAACTAGCGCTGTCCAAAGACATCTCCATGGTCATGTGGCCGGCATGACTAAACGCCAAAGGTGCATGGAACGCTGTTATCTTCCTGCCAAAGGTGATCCCTATTTTTCTACTTGCATTTTTACGTGCTTTCGAACTGCTAGGTTGGCAGAAGCTGGGACAAGTAATGGGAGCTCACCCCATTAAGCAGCACTAGGGATTTGAACCGCTGAAAAGCCGACCTTTCGATCAACAATCTCAGCATCTTAGCCACTGAGCCACATTGCTGTATTACATTGCTGTAATAGGAAATCTTTATTCCTCCTAGTCAACACAACTGCTTTTTAATAGACTCTGTTCTCTTGTAGCTGAGAAATATTCCTATCCCACAAGTGTAGTCCAAATTCAGAGTGGCTGAAGTGTGAAATTAATTCTTGACATCTGACAAGAAAATGAAAATTGAGATTAACTATGGATTATCAAAAGGTGAAGGTTTGGGAAAGAAACAACAGTGAAAAACGTTTCTCGTCTATCCCTCTTTGGATGTCTTGAAGTTAGGTGGAGCCAGAGGCTCCAGTCCTCGCTACAAATTGAAAGTGACTTTTCAAAACCGCTGCTCAAATAATCAGAAGCTACTTGTTTATAACATTTATTTCTATTTTTCTTCTAACCTTTTTCTTCTTTTTTTGCACTTTGGGGTTTTATTTCCCTCTTTTTTCCTTCTTTTAGTTTGTATTATTTTTTACTCATTTCAGCTAAATGCTAGGAAAAAAAGAAGGTTCACTGCTATTTAGTTTAAGATATTAACAGAAAACTAAACCTGCTGGTCTGGCCATTTATCAAAAACTGCCTCCTCTCATCCCCATCTCCTGCCCACATTAAAAACAGGATTGATAGATGTTTTCCCATTAGATGAGATATTTGCTGTGGGAGGAATGTTTATGCAATGTTTATGCAGATTGGGCATCATTAGCATTTCAGATTTTTCAGATTTGCTGTTACCTCAAAGTACAGTATCACACATATTGTCAGGCACGTGACCAGATCCACATGTGTAGCATTCAAGTTCCTGTGCTGTATTCTGCCTATAATACAGTACTTTCCACAGACTACTTGTCTTCCCTTGGGAACAGACAGAGAAGACTCCTTGGAGCTTGGGGAAGGGGTGGTGGTCAGTCCTGGCTCTCTTACAACTCAAGGCTAATTCCCTGCTTAACCCCACCTTCCTTTCGGCTGAGTGTTTCCCAAAACATAACAATTTAGATCATCATAGTAAGGGATGAAATGCTACCAATTCGCTCCGGTTTGAGTAAACCGGTAGTGATAAAAACTCCTCCGAACCGGTATTTCCGACGATCAGCTGTGCCGCGCGGTTTAGCTTTAGAAATCCTGCTTTCTAGCAAAGCTAAATCGCACAGCACAGCTGATCCCCCTCCCCTTGCTGTTCTACTTACCTTCCCAAGCCTCGTTTTGGTGCGTACTGAGTATGCACACATGCACAGCACACATTTTGATGTGCACTGCATATGTGCGTGCACAGCGTGAGCTTGGCACGAATGCACGCCAGTGAACCGGTAGCAAACCGATTCAGATTTCACCACTGGTCGTAGTTTATCAGAAGCTCCTTAGGTATAAGCAAACAAAATATTGAAGTTGGGGGGAGGTATTGAATGCTAAATACTAAATAATCCTTATCCAAATATAAAAATCTCAGTGGCTTAGTATCCTTGACGGTGTTGCTGCCTTTCATACAGCTGATTCTGGGACTTTCCCCACTATTGCAACCAGGTATTCCCCACCCTTTCTTAAATCCACACTAAAGAAATACTGGCTGTGCTCATGGCCAATCCCTATCCTGTTGTGATTTATTGCTTAATTATATTGTCCTGATTAGGCACATGCAGTATGGGACCTTTTCATTCTACTATTTCAATACTTCAGCCTGCTCTAAACCCATCAGAGTTAAAGCATTTACAGCCCTGCTGGCTGAGTAGCACCATCAGGCAACACTGGTGCAACAGCAATGTGGTGATAATAAAACCAGCCAGAAACACCAAATAACAAACACCATTCTGAACTGACCTACTACTGCTCATCTGACTGGGTCTCAAATGGATAGCAATGGCTGGCGAACGCAAACTGATTTTTATCTATCTTGTGGCTACTATTGTATGTTGCCAGCTTAAGGGGTGGAAAGACTAATTTAACACTAGTACAGTTAACAGAAGAACAGAGTTAGAAGGAAACTTGGAGATCTTCTAATCTAATCCAACCTCCTGCTCAAGCAGGAAACCCTATACCATTTCAGACAAAAGGCTCTTCTTAAAAACCTCTAGAAATTGTTGGAGCATCCACAATTTCTGGAGGCAAGATGTTCCACTAATTAATTGTTCCAAATGTCTGGAAATTTCTCCTTCGTTCTAGGTTGGTTCTCTCCTTGATTAGCTAATTGGTTGATTAGTTTCTCCTTAATTAGTTGATTAGATTAGAATGATTAGCAAAGACAGATTGCAGCCTGTTTCACTCAGCTGATAATGAAAGCAGCCTTTCAGGTACATCCTCTTAAAGAAAGCTGCACAACACAACAAACATGTTGTTGATGCCATGGTTAGGTGCAACTGGAAAGAGATTAGCCTTCCTACCTAATTCAAGGCCAGGCTACTTCCAGAGCTGTAGGAGGCTCCCACACCAATGTCTTCACTTCTGATTACATAGTACCAATGTAAATCTTACAACACTCACTGTTGAAAGAGTTGAAAGTCAGGTTAGGGACAGATCATCATGGAGAAAACCTATCCACGTGCTTGCTAGGAGTTAACAACGACTTGGTGGCACATAATCCATCAATCAATCTATTTCCAGGAAAGATCAGTCTCTGCATTCTCTGGGCTCCTGTTCTTCTAGTCTCTTTCCTTCTCCATAACCATTAGAAGTGCTTATACAGATTCATTCCTAATACATGGTTATAATGACATTTAGTTCTACTTCCCTCCCCCCAAAACTGCCCCCTTTGATCCACTCTTTCGCTTGTTAAATAGTTGCACCTCCCACCTTGTCAACTCAGGACCCGATAACTCTAGATGTTGCTGAACTATAACCTGACAAGTCCCTGCTGCAAAATCCCAACCTCTGATCTGCTCAATTATTTGTTGAAGATAAATTCCACATTTCCTTCATTTACAAAACCACCGTGGAAAAAGGTTGAGGGATATGGAATTGTTCAAAGTGATCCAGTAACTGGATGGAGAGAAGGGCCATTTCTCACTTAGTGAAGGGGCTCTCTTACAATGCAACGAAGTACAGCAGGCAAACTAGACAACGAAGTAGAAGAAAAATACCCTTTATATCAAGCAGGATAATATGGGTGGAGGTTAATTTCCCAGCAGGCCAATAGTGAGTAGAAGACAATAACATGCTTTTCAGTCACTGAGAATCAGTAAGTGGTACTCATGTTGAGGCAAACTCATCTGGATCAGCCCCAGTCTCCCTTGTCCTTGGCCCTACCATCTACCCATTATATGAATGAACCCAAAGTAATATTCTCCCTCTTCTCTGCCCATTCTTTTTATAATATTATAATATTCCCTTATTTGCTGCCACATTCTTATCCTTCCCCATCTTAGAATTTAGAGTGGACATACCTGGGGGCCTGAATCTCCCTTTCTAATTGTTATTGTCCAAGCATGGGCAATTCTTTTCAGTCTTAGCATTTCCTTCCCTGTCTTATATTTTGGCTTCCCTGAGATTTGCAAGGAATGCATCAGTGATCCAGAGTTACAACCAAGTGGAGAGGTCTGAAGATTTTCAGTCCTTTTTTTGGGATAGCTCTTTGGGATTTTCCACACTTTCAGAAAAAAAGACCTACTCTGACCTTTAATTTCTATCCCAGATGCTATAAACCAGAGGTCTTCAAACTTGGCAGCTTTAAGACGTGTGGACTTCAACTCCCAGAATTCTCCAGCATAGCTGGCTGGAGAATTCTGGGAGTTGCAGTCCACACGTCTTAAAGCTGCCAAGTTTGAGGACCTCTGCTATAAACCATGCTAATGAAAACTGACCATTTCCCAGTTAATTTTTCCCAGTCAACCCAATCTAGGCAGTCTGTAAGGCAAAGTGGGATGAATTGGTGGCTGTGATTGTATGAAGTCACCCATTCCTACTGTACACTCTGCTTTCACTCATTCTTTTTCCATTAGATACCCTCAACCATGACAATAACCAATTTTTTTTTTTTATAAAAATGGAAATATGTGTTATTATAGCCACCACGAAGCCATTTTATAAATCAATTCCTGTTGCAATTAATTTCAGGACACTTTGACTTTTTGTTCTAACTTACTGCCGGTTTCTTCTAAAGTCCTTCCCACTGGACTCTTCCACCAAACCATCATTCCAACTAATCCTTTCTCTTCATTTTAAATCATAATCAGCTTCCCTCTCCCAATAATTTCCAAGTAAACCAACAAAGAACAGCCTTTGCACAGCCTTCTGTAAGAAGTCACTTCTGTAAGAGGATATACCCTCAGTGATTGACTTACACTTAGAATAACTTTATTGTCACTTTGAATGTACACTAATTGGCATACATTAACATGAAATTTCGTTGCCCACAGCTCTCAAAGTGTCCCCACCAGTGATGAAATCCAAATTTTTTTACTACCGGTTCTGTGGACATGGCTTGATGGGCGTGCTGTGGCTTGGTGGTAATGGCAGGGGAAGGATACTGCAAAATCTTCATTCCCACCCCACTCTGGGGGCCAGCCAGAGGTGGTATTTGCCAGTTCTCCGAACTGCTCAAAATTTCTCCAGAACCTGTCAGAACCTACTGGATTTCACCCCTGGTCCCCACCTCCAATATACACTTTAGAGACTCACTTAGAACTGTAGCTATTTGTATCTGCCAGGCTTCACTCTGTAATCTAAAACAATCAGTGACAATATTTCACACCTTAACTACCACACCCCTGTTTGATGCTTGGCAGATCCACAACTCCACTCCATCCTGGTACGCTTGCTGGAATACATACTGCTTGGTAGGTTATTTGAGGATTGTTCCCCAGACAAATGCCCATGTCAAAGATGCCAATTCAATTCAATAACATACCTTGTTGATGCCCATATTTCCCCGGATATTCCCAGGAGTCACCGCATAAAGGATGGCTGCTCCAATAATTCCTCCAGCCAGCTGGGCCACCACATAGCAAACAGTCCTCACCAATGAGACACGAGAGCCAAGCAGAAAGGCCACAGTCACTGCTGGATTGATGTGGGCTCCACTAGCTTGCCAGGCAATCTGGACAACTGTGGCTGCTGCCAAGTTGAAGGTGATAGAAATCTGTAGGATGGAAGGTGTCTCTGGCCAATCCAGAACGGACCCCAAGCCAAAAAAGACATAGATGGCGGTGATCAGCAACTCAGTAAAGACAGCCCGGTAGAAAGCTATAGAGACAAGTTCCTTACACATCCTGCAAGAAGCAAGAGGGGAACGGTGAATATCTTCTAGTGGCCTTTCCCCTTCTGAGCAAGGGCCGAGGAAGCACTATTTAAATGAGTGAGGTTGCAACATTGGGCTAGACCAGGAAATAAAAGGAAACTCCTGAAGTAGCCTTTCCTGCCCAGCCTATTGGCTTGGCACTGCTCCTGTTCGTTAGAACAGGGAAGGGCTCTACCTGGGAAGCTTTGGGCAATTACATAAATCCAGAGGAACGATCTTCAGCAACAGATTCTGGGAAAGAAACAGAAGAGGTCAGCCGTGCAGCTTCTTTCTCAAACTGCTACTTTCAAAAGCTCATTCCTACCTAAGGAAGCCTATCATCGGTCTTGGCACAGACAGCAGAAGAAGCTGGAGAGAGCTAGAAACATAAAAAACTGATGGCAGAAAAAGACCTAGTGGTCCATTGAGTCTGCCCTAAAAGCTTTTTTTTTTTCTTTTCCTTTTCCTTTTCCTTTTTTTTTCTTTTTCTTTTCTTTTTTAAATTTTTTGTCGAATGATGGACATGTGTTTATCCCAACCATGTTTAAACTGAGTTATTGATAATTGACTCATTACCTCTCCCCACTAGGGGAAGGTAATTTTTTTACTATAGGTTCTATGGGCATGGTGTGAATTGGTGGGCATGGCTTGGTGGGTGTGGCAAGGGAAGGATACTGCAAAATCTCCATTCCCTCCCCACTCCTGGGGGATAAGTAAAGGTAAAGATTCTCCTTGCACATATGTACTAGTCGTTCCCGACTCCAGGGGGCGGTGCTCATTCCGTTTCAAACCCAAAGAGCCAGCGCTGTCCGAAGATGTCTCTGTGGTCATGTGGCCGGCATGACTAAATGCCAAAGGTGCACGGAACGCTGTTACCTTCCCACCAAAGGTGGTCCCTATTCTTCTACTTTCATTTTTTATGTGCTTTCGAACTGCTAGGTTGGCAGAAGCTGGGACAAGTAACGGGAGCTCACCCTGTTACGCGGCACTAGGGATTCGAACTGCTGAACAGCCGACCTTTCGATCGACAAGCTTAGCACTGAGCCATTGCATCCCTTCATTCCTTGGGGGAAGGATATTGCAAAATCTCCATTGCCATCCCACTCTGGGGCCAGCCAGGGTTATTATTTATTTATTTATTGGATTTATAGGCCGCCCTTCTCCTGAAGGTCTCAGGGCGGCTCACAACAATAAGAAACAGAAAATACAAAAGTTAAAAGACAAATTAAAACAGAGTATCCACAGAGAACTATGAGAACTCCCAGAGAGTTCTCTGAACTCAAAATTTCTGCTACCAGTTCTCCAGAACCTGTCAGAACCTGCTGAATAGCACCCCTGCCTCTCCCGGAAGTTGGTTCTAAGCTTCCACTACTTTTTCTGTGAAGTAATTCTTTCTAACATTACTTTTGAACCTCCCTCATGTCAGTTTGATGTTATGCCCCCCATGTTCTTGATCTTTGTCTAATATTGAAAATACTGTCTTCCAGAACCTTATTCACACCCTTAATATATTTAAAAGTTTCAATCCTGTCCCCGTTTCCCTTCTATCTTCCAAGCTGTAAGTATTTAGTTCCTCCAAAATCTCTCCTGATATGTTTTGTCCCTCAGACCTTGCACCATTCTTATTGCCAGTCTCTGGACTTCCTCGATCTTATCAATATCTTTTTCTAAGTGAGGTCTCCAGAGCTAGACACAGTATTCCAAATGGGGTCTGACTAAAGCCCTATATAGCAGGATTATATAGCGGGATTTGGAAACCAAAATCTCCAGTACAATCCTGGGTTTCTATGTGGAGGAGCACCATTCATCACTTCCAAGGCTGGCATGTCTGTCCTCAGTTAAGGGCAGGCTTCTCTTGAGTGATAAGGCATTTCTCAGCTCCCACCACTACCACCACCACCACATGGCATCCTGGTTCTGTTCAACATCATCAGAAGCAGGTGCTTAACAATATCCAAGCCACAGTTTAGCAGAGATCCAGTGATTATAGAAAGACTGAGGCTGAAAACTACTTGCAGGAAGGAAAATATCAAAATATTTTAACTATGTTCAAAGGGTGGAGAGAATTGCCTTGCCATTACCTAGTAACCTCCAGTTATCTTGGGCTCTACCTCTCATTAAGATCCTATCTGGCTGGGGACAATGGAACATTTAGAAATCAGATAGGGGAAAGGTGTGCTCATTTAGAGACTGGGAGAAAACCATTCATTACTTCCTTTTACAAGAAGCTCTCCCCATCCTTAACTTCAGCTGAGAAGATTTTCCTACATACTTTGAAAGGCTTTCTTCTTGGGCTTAAACTATCAATCCATTCATACACCTATTCAACCTATTTTAAAATATCAGTAGCCCCAAGTAGCCTCAATGTTTTCACATTAGTAAAATATCCCTTAGTCTTAGCAAACAATTGTTGCTTTGTCTGTAACGACCAAAAGGAGCTTTGTTCAAATTCCAAGAAATCATTTCTCCATCTCTTGGAGCAGGAGAACACCTGGAACAATAAGGTTCCAATAATAACAATTATGAGAAAGAGAAAAGACCCCCACTGCCACCCCCCCCTCTGGTGTTTGTGTTTCTTTCTCTTCCCTCCCTCCCTCCCCACTTTAAATCTTTTAATGATACTTTTTTAGCATAACTATGATTATTGTTATTATTGTTATTGTTTTATCTTTTTAATGCTTCCGGTTGTAATATTTGTAAGCCACTCAGAGTCACCTTTGGGCAAGATGGGCAGCACATGAATCCAATAAATAAATACACATGACCTTTCAAAATTTTATTTTAAAGGTGGAGAGATAGGATAGAATTGGTTAAATATTTGCATTAGGTTCTTCTTTTACAACCATTCCCCTTTTACTACTGTTGGAAGAAATGTCCATCTGGGTTCAGTTCCAAGTGGGAAGAAAGTCACTGGAAACACGGAGGCTGTTTGGAAAGATGGTTTAATGGTGGACAGGATCACATGGTTTGAGGTCCTGGGCAATAGAGCACATGGAAGATACACACACACACACACACACACACACACACACACAAACACACACATATATACCCTCTCTTGGGCCTGCCTTAGAGCTTTCTGTTCCTGTGTAAGGGCAAGTATCCTGATTGGTTGTCAGACTCCCATGGGGCCATGCAGGGGTAACTTTGTAGGTTGTATTGAGTCCCAGGCTTGGTTGAATCTTGCTGGGTGATGATGTAATGAAGAGGGCTTTGGGCGAATCCTACCTTTGTTGGATCTTGGGTGAGCGTATTTGCTTATGAATAGACTTAGCCATATCTTAAGTGCTGATATCTGCTGTGGGCTATTGAGGAGGGTGGGGGCTGCTTTCCAAGAGCATGTTTCTCCTTTTCTCATCCAGGGAGGTATAACATTCTGTCTTTTTAATATTTCCTAGAATATTTCATTCTTCTAGGAGAGAGGTGGGAGCTAATTTCCTACACTACAACTCCCCTTTTAGTCAACAGGGAAAAGCCAAGATCCTGCTCTCTTTTGCATCCGTCAGCAGAGAAAGCTGGTTTGTTCTCAGGAGCTCCATTATCTAGCTCAATTCTGCCTCCATTGCAAGGTAGTAGGTTTAGGGGTCTCAAAAAAGGCTCTTCTTTCCAGTTCTCTCTGGACTGGAAAGAAGTCCAGAGCACTGGCAGAAATTTGATTATTTGGCTGATAACAGAGCATCCATTAGGACACGGGTATCAAACTCAAGGCCTGTGGGCCAGCCCTGGAAAGAGCAAAGGTCCGGCCCACAGTGCCTCTGCCAGTGAAAACGGAGCTCAGGAGGGCCACACGCAGGCCTCCTGCACTCCGTTTCCGGCCAGGACGGCCTCCTGCAACCCTCTGCCAGTGAAAACAGAGCTTGGGAGGCCAGGTGTGGCCCTCCTGGCCTCCATTTTCACTGGCAGAGGCCAGTTAATGAGTGAAATCGAGGTGGGCATGCCCACTCTGGCCACACCCACCTGGCCCTTCCGAGGTCAAATACAACCCTGATGCGACCCTCAATGAAATCGAGTTTGACACCTCTGCATTAGGAGATCAAGTGATCTTCACTCTTCCCAAACATTTTCTCAAATAGATATATGATTTCATCCATCTTGTTCAGGATCCCATGAAACAATATAGGTTTTTCCCCCCAAGTTTTTTATTTTATTTTACAATATATCCATATCAATGCATGATCAGTGCGACATCTGGGTATCATAAATTTTAGTACAAATAAAAATAGTGCTATTAATCATATTTGTTACATTCCTCAGGTTTATGTAGTTCTAGTATTAAAACATATATTTGTATATGTTCTATAGACTTTCATTATTTCATTATTCAATGTTTCAATACGTTATTCCAATGCCAATGCCAATATTGTTTAAACATACATAATAGAACCATCATTCAATTTCTAATCTTCCCTCTTAATATTACTTTTGTCTTATTGTATAAAAATGTGTATGCTAATATTCCCCCTCTCTCTTATTTCTGTGTAACAATATAGTATATTGCAAAGCCACAGCATTATTACAAGATTTCCAGTGGGTTGGGCATTTCTTTAGATCAGGGGTGAAATCCAGCAGCTCCTGACAGGTTCTGGAGAACCGGTAGCAGAAATTTTGAGTAGTTCAGAGAACTGGTAAATACCACTTTTGGCTGGTCCCAGAGTGGGGTGGGAATGGAGATTTTGCAATATCCTTCCCCCAGGAGTAGGGATGGAATGGAGATTTTGCAGTATCCTTCCCCCCAGGAGTAGGGATGGAATGGGGATTTTGCAGTATCCTTCCCCCCCAGGAGTAGGGATGGAATGGGGATTTTGCAGTATCCTTCCCCCAGGAGTAGGGATGGGATAGAGATTTTGCAGTATCCTTTCCCTGCCATGCCCACAAGCCACGCCCACTAAGCCTCACCAGGCCCACCAAGCCACGCCCACAGAACCGGTATTTTAAAAATGGGATTTCACCACTGCTTTAGAGGTGATTGAGCCTCAGTTCCCATCAGTCTTGGCTACAAGGTCAATGGAGATGGGTTTGAGGGAGCCAGAAGCTGAACTGGAGGGCACCAGCTTGGGAAAGCATTCTTTGTAGGAGAATGTCCCTCCCTCCCCATTGCCAACAAGCAAAATCTGATAAGAACTTTTATCAAAATTTGCTTCCCTGGTTTTGTGCTCATATTAGAGGGAACATTGCTGCTATTCTAGGAGAGGAGAAGATTAAGGTCTCTTTTGTCTGACTTGACAAAATGGGAATGTATTGAACATGTAGGATTGATAGCTCTTGCTGAAATGTGTTCATATTCCTTCTCCTCCATCTAAAGGAATTGGATATCGTGCAGAATTAAGACAGGCCCAAACCCATGGAAATCACCGAAGTGTATCTTCAGGCTCTGCTAGATGCATCTTGTTTGCTCTTTGCACAAAGTTAGGGCTTAGAATCAGCCTCTAAGAGGAAAATATGGCAATTACAAGGATATAAACAACATACAGAAGATAAATCGTGGGGGGGGGGGGGGGGGTTTCAAAGAAAAACACATTAATCATGGACCACTTTCAGTGCAACTTGCTGGCAAGCAGCTCTGACGTCTTTAATTCTCCCAGGGCATATCAATTCTACAAATAAATTTGGTTCCCATTCAGCCTCTTCTCTGAAATAATCCTGAGAATTATAGTTGCATGAAAATGCAGAGAGTTCTTCATTCCTAATCCTCTTCCTTTATGCTAGAAGTCATCCCTCTATTCTCCAGAGGACGGGAGGGAATTATAAAATGAGTTTATTTTATAGTAAGTATTTCCCCTTTCAAGGATGATATGAAATGTGTGTATGTGGGGGGGGGGGGGTTCTTTCTGGACTTGCAGCTCCCGTTTAAAGAAAAGGTTGTCAGCTGTGGCCAGGAAAGCTTTTGCACAACTCCATCTTGTGTGCCAGTTGCACATTTTCTAGATTGGAGGGCCCTTCAGACGTCATTTGTGCCCTAGTTACTTTGTGACCTGACTCCTGCAACATTCTCTATGTGGGCCTGCCTTAAAAACCACCCAGAATCTTCAACTGGTCTAGAACACAGAGACATGGGCAGTAATGTCCATGACTCATTATGCCCATGTACCACCACTGTTTCTCAAGCTGTACTGGTTGCCAGTTTGTTTCTGGGTGTAATTCAGGGTGTTTGTGTTACCTATAAAGCCTTACATGGCCTAGGCCTAGGGCTTTATTACTTGAGGGACTGCCTATCTCCCATAGCATCTGCCTGGCCGATTCAATTCTACAGGGTTGCATGCTCTGATTTCTTTTGATTAAATAATGTTATCCATCATACTCCAGAAGCATGCTTTTTGAGCAGCAGCCCCTGCCTTCTACAACAAGAGTCCTTCCCTCTCCCCAAATTTGGATGGTGCCCACTTTGGTATTGTTTAGAAGACCTGTGTAGCAGGGGTGAAATCCAGCAGGTTCTGATAGGTTCTAGAGAACCGGTAGTGGAAATTTTGAGCAGTTTGGAGAACTGGCAAATACCATCTCTGGCTGGCCCCAGAGTGGAGTGGGAATGGAGATTTTGAGTATCCTTCCCCTGCCACGCCCATCAAGCCACACCCACCAAGCCATACCATGCCCACCAAACAAGATAGTAAAAAAATTTGGATTTCACCACTGATGTGTAGACATGGTTCTACACCCAGCTGTTGGTGCGGGTGAGGGAAAGTGAGAGCCTTCAGGAAAGGATGATCAGTAAAAGTTGTTGGGAATGAGGGTGGGGGAACAGAATGAGATTGAGGTTGTTTAACATCTTCCTTTCAATCCTATTTTCTGAAATTGTTCCCTTAAAATATGCAAAGCTGTTGCTATCTCCGGATTTCCCTCTAAGGCCATGATGATAGAGCCTAACAGATTCCATGTGCCTATGGTGCAGCAACTATAGATGACTCATCTCACTTGCGGGCTGGAGACAAGATATGGAGGAACAACAGAAGAAACATTTTGCAGGAGAAGGGGAAAACCTTTATATGTCTTAAAGCCTCTGGATATCTACAAGAGAAATTGACGAACGGGAGGAAAATGGGGAGAGGGATTTTCCTGCCTGTCGTCCATTCCTCAAGCTCAGCACAGACTGAAGAAAGGATGGCAAAATGGAGGCCAAAAAGCCTCCATTCCGAACACTGAAGATTCGGAATGGAGGCGACAGTGCTTCCATGGCACATCCAGCTCACCAGGTCTGGCCTGCTGTACCTCAAAAAAAAAATATAAGACCACCTCAAAAATAAGCCCAAGTGCTTATTTTCAAGTCTAAGAAACACAGTACATTCCAAACAAAACTGAAGTTGGTTACAGTATTTATTCCTACTCCCTAACTTGTACAACTCAAAAGATTGCTAAATCGGCTTAAAACTGCTTAAAATTTATAAAACATTGAACCTAAAATTAAGCATCACTCCATATCATGTATCTGTAATAGAATAATTAACCATAAACTGTAATTCTTCTAAAAACATGATTATCAATGAACAAGGTAGTGTAATGAATGATGTTCAAATTACAAAAATAAAATGGTATATAAGGAGTTCTATCTTAATTTTTTCTCCACACTCCCAGAGGCTCAACAACTCTTTTTTTTTTTTTGCCAGTGAAACAGAGCAATTCAGAAATATTCCAGCCACTTCTATATAGATTAATGTCTGTAAAGTCAAAGGAGCAGCTAAACAATGATATTACCTACAAAATTTGACAGATGAATATGTCTTAAAGGGAAAGAATTACTTTGAATGAATATTTTGCAGACTGAATAAACTCAGATTAAAATTTGCAGCTCTTGACATGCACAGAATAGTTGCAACAAGTGCTATTTTAAATGCTGAAAGGGCTTCAAGTCTCTCTCTTTTCTCTGATAGGTGCACATTAGGTGTGAGTGGTGGTGAGTATTCTGAGAAGCATCCACAATTAAAAGGAGCAATTCAGGAGATACAGGAGACAAAAATTCTGAAAGTCAAGAAAGGAAAGAAAAGAGATCAGTTCACATTTTTCAGAATGTTAAAATCAAGATATCCAGTATTCAGAACTCTTTTGAAAGTTTTTTGGAATTTAGGGTACACCCAAACTCCAGTTTTCAATTGATTGGTCTACATATCAACAAAATAACAGAGGGACCTTGGAGGTCTTCTAGTCCAACCCCCTGCTCAGGCAGGAAACCCTATATCATTTCAGACAAATGGTTGTCCAATCTCTTCTTAAAACTGTCCAGTGGTGGAGCATTCACAACTTCTGGAGGTAAGCTGTTCCACTAATTAATTGTTCTAACTGTCAGGAAATTTCATCTTAGTTCTAGGTTGCTTCTCTCCTTGATTAGTTTCCATCCATTGTTTCTTATCTTGCCCTCAGGTGCTTTGGAGAATAGATTGACTCCCTCTTCTTTGTGGCAGACCCTGAGATACTGGAACACTGCTATCATGTCATCCCTAGTCCTTTTCATTAAGCTAGACATACCAAATTTAGCCTCCAGTCCCCTTATCATCTGTGTTGCTCTTCTCTGCATGGTTTCTAGAATCTCAGCATCTTTTTTACATTGTGGCGACCAAAACTGGATGCAGTATTATGAATCCATCTGGTGGTGATACTGTCTAATCCACATTTTTTAAAATCTTATCAAATAGTAGATTGTGGTCTACTTTATCAAATGCCTTACTGAAGTAAATTATATCCACAGCATTTCTCCAGTCCACTAATTTTGTCACTTTGTCAAAGAACATAATAAGATTTGTATGGCATGATCTGTTTTTGACAAAGCCATGTTGACTTTTGGTTATGACTTCCTTTGCCTCTAGGTGTTCGCAGATTTGTTGCTTGAATATCTTTTCCAGAATCTTCCCAGGTATTGATGTAAGGACTGGATCTGGCCCTCAGGCCTTGAGTTTGACATCCCTGCTCTAGCTGTATATTTTATTCATGGGTTTCATCCCACCAAATTTCCATAATGGTAACAGTATCCTATCTGTCCTGGGGTATTGACAAAAGATTACTTTGGCTTATATCCCAGCTGCATGAAGGGACAGAAGCAAAAGTGCACCTTACCCCGCAGGGGGATCTCACCAAAGCTATCCCCATTAACAAGGGGGTTAGGCAGGGGTGTATACTCGCACCCTTTCTCTTCAACCTATACATCAGTGACTGGAGAAAGGCATTTTCGGATCACATAGTCTATATCCATGCTCCTAGATTAGCAGATTACAGATGTCCGCTCCTGCTCTACGCTGACGATGCTGCAATACTTTCATTCTCCCGGGTGGGCCTATGTAGAGCCTTAAAAATCCTCTCTGCTTACTGCTCTGCTAACCAACTCCATATAAACCATTCTAAGTCTAAAATCATGGTATTTGCAAGAAGCAGGAAAATTTATCACTGGTACCTGGATGGCATCCCAGTGGAACAGGTCCACAGATTTCAATACCTTGGTATCCTCTTTCAATCTAATACCAAGTGGCCTGCGCAGGTTGAATCTCTCTGTAATAAGGCTAAGATTTCCACCCACGCCCTCCTGCATTTTTTTCATACTGAGGGAGCTCATCATATCCCCTCAGCAATAAAAGTCTACAGGGCAAAGGTGATAGCGGCTATCACCTACGGCGCCCCCCTATGGGTCCAATCCAACATCTCCTCTCTTGAGTCCATCCACAACCAGTTCCTACGCCGTTTGATGGGAGTCCCTCCCTGTGTAAGCAACGCCGCAATCCAGCTGGAATTGGGCATATCTTCACTTGCTACAATCATGTGGAAACATGCAATTGGATATTGGTTGTCTCTATGGACCAGACTCCCAGGATATTACCTAGGCCAATGCCTATGGCGGGACCCTTTTCATAGTCCCTGGGCCCATAATATCCATACAAAGCTTTTGAAGATCGGGATTTCCCCCATTGAAGCTTTTACTTTAGGCCCTGATGCTGCCAAATCATTGATCTTTCAATGGCTGGATGACATTGACAGACAACTATATCTGGCAAATGGATCGGGAACATGCTCACTGTTTTCCCTTAGAATTGTTCCCTTGCCTCACCCTCCACCTTACCTCTCTGCGTTACATTCTATCAAACATAGGCTTGCATTTATGAAGGCAAGATTTAATGTGATCCCCTCGAATGTCCTTGACAGTAGGCTCTCGGGGGGAGTAAAATCCTCCTATTATGCATGTGATGGCCGATCCCCAGAATCTCTGTTTCACATTACATTTGTATGTCCCCATTACCAAGACATAAGATCAAGATTCATTTCCCCTATTTCCCAGAGATTCCCTGGATCACCTGATCTGTTCAGCCTTTATTTCCTACTCCAGGATGCAGACCCTAATATAACCTCAAAGGTGGCAAAATTTTTCGCTGCAGTCATGGCGGAAAAAAACCCGGGGGAAGAGACGGATAATTCCTATGGCAGAGGATCACTAGTATTGATAATACAGATTGTATCTGAGGTAGTAGATGGTGTATTGTCGCATGATCTATTTACAATTGTAAAATCTACCCCCCCTTTTTATGTGTATTTAATTTGGTCTCCGACCGCAATAAAAGCTATCTATCTATCTATCCTATCTGTCCTCATTTACTTGAATTTTTAGTTCCTCCTGTTTGTTCCTTATACTTTGTGCATTGGTAAATACACATTTGAGTCCTTTTTGAATGACTCTGTGTTTACTTTCTACATAACCTATTATGTGTCTGGGTTTCCCTACTTCCTTACCACCTGTTTGATGAATGCACATGATATGGCGTGCAATATCAGAAGCTTGATTTTCCTTGACAGCAAGGTTGATATTCTTAACCACTCAAAGATCTATGTTAGAAGTACTGATAACCCTGTTAGTTTTAGATTGCTGAGGACAGAAATGTTCTGTATCAATTAACTCTCTGTCCCCGTTATTTAGTTTTATGTTTCTCCAGAAAACCCCTGAATTTAATACTAAGTAACTCAAATCCCTTTCTTTGATGGAAGCAAACCATCTATTTTATACAGCTTTTCAGCATACCAGCTGCAAACATCATGACTAATATAACGAAAACACTCCGATTCATATCATTTCTTTAGCCACACATTGAATTCTGCTACGCACTGCAAAAGTGCAGGTTAAACTTGTGTAGCCTAGAGTTTCTCACCCTTGGCCACTTTAAGATGTGTGAACTTCAACTCCTGTGCTAACTCAGGAATTCTGGGAGTTGAAGCAGCAGTGAAATCCACTTACCTTCATTACCAGTTCAGGAATGGGAGCGCACACCACGTGCACCTCTTCTGTGCATGCACAAAAACAGGATGTAATGACATCCCAGCGGGTGGGCGGAGCCTCCCACTGCCGGTGCTACTGGTTTGCTCGAGCTGGATAGATCCGGCTGGATTTCACTGCTGAGTGGAAGTCCACACATCTTTAAGAGGCCAAGATTAAGATACGTAATCTTGGGTGCTGTGGTGGTTTAAGGTAAAAATGAGCATAGCTGCTTTAGTTTAATGCTATATTTGGAAGAGAGAAATGTTAGCTGTATACAAACAGTAAGGTTCTTAGCCTGATGCGCCTCTGCAAAAATAGGATTTGAATCAGAAAGATCGATTAATCTCTGTTTATTCATGCATAAGTAAAGGCTAGGTCTCCCACAGGTACAAAGTGAGAAGACCCTTAAAAAGAGGACAAATCGCTTTATGTACTATTCAAACATATTGGGTTTAGAATGTGTTCAATTGGCCAGCATCATTTGAGTTATCAAACATCTAGACAGCACGGCTATCAATTATATATCTAGCAATAGCAATAGCACTTTAACTTATATGAAGCTTCACAGTGCTTTACAGCCCTCTCTAAGTGGTTTACAGAGTCAGCATTTTGCCTTCAACAATCTGGGTCCTCATTTTACATACCTCAGAAGGATGAAAGGCTGAGTCAACCTTGAGCCTGGTGAGATTCGATCTGCCAAACTGCTGGCAGCCGGTGATCAGCAGAAGTAGCCTGCAGTACTGCACTCTAACCATTGCGCCACCGCGGCTCTATCTACCACGTAACAGTTCATAGAATCCCATAATATTGTTAGCATGATCTTGTTAATGCCTAATTGCATGTTCTGGAGATGTGTTTGCTACATTATAAAGTGTTTTCAGGTTAGTTCAACTTTCTGGGCAGTTCTTGACTCTAGCTCAGGGGCATCACAGGAGAGTCCTGTGACGTATCACGACTTTTTTCTCCTTCGCTAAGCTGGGCGTGGGCATGGCCAGCGTGTGACAGACACATTGGCCCTCGGGCCATGAGTTTGACAGCCCTGCTCTAGCTGGTCTAGCTTATCACAATTCAGATTCTTACTATCAGAATCCACATTCTTGCTTGTTACTTCAAAGAAAGTAGAAACATTAACCAAAGGTGCGCCTTGTTACTGAAAACAATAACTCAAAGAGTCTCCCTTCTTCTGCAATCTGCTCCAATCAGAAATATCTAGCAAATTTACTGTTAAAAATAGGATAGTAGTAGAATGAGGCAATATCTACCTTACTGTAGCTGCTTGGAAGCATTTAAGCCCTAACGTATTTCATGCCTATTCCAGGAAGAAACGTGGAATGGATTAGAAAAATGTATCCATGATTCCGATCCTTATGGGGAACATGCTGATTACTGTGCTTGGGCAATATGCTTTGAAACCTCAAGGTCATTCATTGTGGTTTTGGAGTTAAGATTTAATTAATAGCACCTGCATTCTAATTTCAAAGGGCTGTGTTAGTTCTTTCAACGGTTTCGTCTGTTTAAAAAAAGAAAAGAAAAGCAAGTTATGAAGAGTCTTTAAAGAACGAAGGATAACGGGCTCCTACACATTGATCGGGAAGGCTGTTTATTTAATTAAATTTCCCTTCCATTTTTTTTTTAAAGATAAAGACTTCAATTTTAGCTTTGCTCTCGATACTCGGAGATGTTCAAACTGTTCCTGTTTTCAGCCCCTCTCCAGGGTAAAACCTTGAACATTATAGCGATCCTTCAAACACGAACTGAGAAGTGTTTGTAGAAAACAACAGTTCTGTAAAAGGAAATCTCTCTTGACAATTCAGAGCCATTTTCTACCAGAGATGTTGGAAAAGCCATTTCTTGGATTTTGAGTACTGCGTCTCAGTTAAATGTTTGGAGAAGAACTACCTATTAGTTTCTTCACACTACTAGATGCTCGAGCTCTGATTTCCTGCCATTGCTGTCCTTATGCATTTAAACAAGATAGAAAAACACATTGTTATGGGGTTGTGTTTGCTTTTAATCCTTATCTCTACGTGCCTCTATGAGGTGTTTTCAGTTCCTGGGTGTTGCCTTTGAAGACGCTTTATAAACATTGTTAGTTTGTTTTACTTCGTTAATAAAAGCATATCTGAAACACACATTTTAATGCCCCCAGGTGCAACAATATGCAATGTGCTGCTTCTCTTTAGCTCTGCAATGAATCCGTTGAGCATCAGAACATCCCTTGGGCTAATATTGAACTGATTGGCCAAAGCTTTTCCTAGGCCTTTCTTCTATTCAATTCGAGATATCAAAATGACTAGAGGATGCTCCCCTGATTTTCATTTCTATTTTGACATAAAAGATTACTAGGTCGAGAGTGCACAGCAAGTGAATGATTTCAGAGGACATTTTAACTAAGCTGGTTTACCATGAAACCCACATTTGCTGGGAGATTACTGCCCTAGTTCTGAAAATCTAAAATAGTTCCCAGGGTGGGAGAATATTGTTATCTATTGATTGTTTTGTGGGAAGAAATATCATCTGGTTCAGTTCTAAGCTGGGAGAAAGGCACTGGAGACAAAATTGGAGCCTGGAGGCTGATTGGAAAGTGGTTTTAATGATGAAGCAGAACCACATGGATTCTGGGCAGCTGACAAAATGGAGTTGAGAATGGGATTTTTTAATATCTTCTTTGAGCTTTGCACTTGAGCTTCCTGTTGCTGTGCAAGAACATATATTCTATTGGCTGTTGTCAGATTCCCATGGGGCCATGTAGGGGTCATAACTGGCTCTATAGGCAAAGTACAAATCTTAGGTGTTTGTCTGAGCTAAGTTTGGTTGAAGTTTGGGCTGCTCTGAGGATGGTGCAATGAAGACTAGTGTTCTGAAAGGGTGTTAGGCAATTCCTATTGTGGCTTAATGGCTTTTTCCTGAAGGATAATCCCACCATCCTGGAATATTTGCTCTTTTTGTTTTGTAGATAGACTGGCCCAGTCTTTCTTAATGGGCACAAAATATCTGCTGGGAGCTATTAAGACTGAGTCTCCTTCCTGCTTCTAAAAAAACATGTTTCCCCATTTCTTCTTTAGGAAAATATAATATTCTGCCTTTTTTAATATTCCCTAAAATATTTCATTCTTCTAGGAGAGGGGTGGGTGCTAACTTTCTACAGTTTTATTTTAGTCAAGAAGAGAAAGGAGGAGCGGGTTACAAAACGATGGCATTAGTCAAACCTGCATCCCACTTCTATCCCCTGCATCTGCTGTTGGGATGAGAGCAGAGATGCTTCCAATTCCGATGCAAAATCAGCTGAGGAGAAAAGAGTAATTTGATCCAGCAAACAGCCTGAGATTCATTATCAAGAATTGCATGCAGGCACATAATGGATTTATAGCATGACGGGGTGTTTTTAATATATGCAAAAAAGGGCTTGAGGTGAATCACATACATGGCCTCTGAATTAAAACCTCAACATCTTTGTTTCAGCCTTCATTGAGGGACGTTATTAAATAAACTCTACACTTCACTTTAAAAAAATCAAGACCCTCCCTTGTCTCCGAAAAACACACAAACATGCTGTCAAAAGCAAGGCTATTGTGTGCAATCTCATGGAATTCAAATGAGGCTTACCTCTCAGTAAATATGTTGAGAGTTGCTCCAGTTGCTTATCTTAGAACTTTGTAATATGTCCTTTGCTAACTGGTTCTTTCCCGTATCAGGTATTAGGACAAAACAATGGCTTGGTTTGTACAATATGATCAGCAAGAATCCAATTATTTATCAAAGTAGCCACTCTGTCTTCCCTTTCTCCCATCTCAGTTTAAATCCTTTGGGTTTAGCTACGCCATGTATCTGCTGCAGGAAGCTGTAGTTCACAGAAGCTTATGCATTTTAATACATTTGTGAATCTGAGAAGACACCACCTGACTCCTGATTTATAGAATATTTCACAACATGGGTTTTCTTCTTGCAGTTCTGTGTAAGTTATAAGGGCACTATGTTGCCCTATAAAGTATCAGTTTACATAACAATGTTATGTAAATTGGAAAAATGGGAAATAAAAATTAAAAATAAAATAAAATAAAATATCTTTGGTATTCAGTGAAGCACTAATGATGAAATAGCATGGTTAGTAATATCTTGAACAGAGCCTGGAATAGCTCAGCAGACTAATGCACTGTAATTTAACTCCAGCTGTCTGCAATTAGTAAGTTTGAATCTCCAGGCTCAAGGTTGACTCAGCCTTCCATCCTTTCTAAGGTAGGTAAATTTAGGACCCAGTTTGTGGGGGCAATAAGCTGACTTTGTAAAATATACAAAAGTATGAAGGCTATTGCTTAACGCATTGTAAGCCGCCCTGAGTCTCCGGAGAAGGGCGGCATATAAATCAAATTTTTTAAAAAAATTATCTGAGTGTCTTCCAAAGGTGATTATCACTATCTTTCTCCAAGCTTTTTTTTCTTTTGTCATGACAGTATATTTGTTCCTAGTACAGAAATCACCATAGCATTTGTTTCTTGAAAATATACTGTATATTAGGACTACTGTATCTGGACTAGTGAAATCCAATTGACCATGAGATGGCAGCAGAGTTACATACAACAGTATGCTCTTTGCTGCCACCTATTGGTTGCCTGGATTTTTTAACTTGGATATAAAGATACAGTACATAGATATGCAAGTGATATAAATGCAAAATCTGTTCTAATTATGGGGGGGGGGGAAGCTTGGAGGTTGCTTCATTCTTTTGCCTTACTGTTGGCTAGCTTAAAAATGCCAAATAAAAGTGCAAGGGTTAGGGACTGTCTGAATCCTAAGGGCCTATGGGCAGGAATTTCCATATAAATGTTAGTTGGACAATTCAGTAGATTTCACAGTGCTTTCATGCTTTATAGAATTGTATTAAAATAATGGATTTTTATTGTTGGTAGCGAGTGTTGTTTACTTGTTGTTCCTATCTTGAGGAAAGGAGGTTTTCACCACATTTTTGCATTCTGATTTAAAGAAGGCTCATTTTCTTCTTCTAAAACTTCAGCTTCCCTCTGTGTAATAAATTCAATTCAAATCAAATCAAATCAGACCTTTATTGTCAATGCACAACATGTGTACAATGAAATTGAATGAGCCTCCCTTGGTGCGGGCCCGAAAACCAGAAAAATCTCAATAACTCAGTAAATAAAAGAAAAAGAATCCCTAAACCCAAATAAGTCATAACTAGCACATGTTCCCATATACATATATGTATGTAACATTATATTACATTACATTATATTATATTACATTATAAAATTGTTGCACGTTGACCTGGCCCTGCGAGTCTATCATATTAAACCTGATTGTGGTGTTATGTTGTGTTCAGAAGTCTGATGACTCATGGATAACAGCTATTTTTCAGCCCATTCATTCAGCTGGCTTCTATATTGTTGATGCTGATAGAGATATAGAAAAATACCCTTTATATACAGGAAGAAAAAGTTTTAAATATCAATAGAAATCCCATCCTTGCATTTGCTGACCAAAATGCCAGGAACGGGGCTCAACTCTTTATATTTGCACTCTGGCCAGCTTGTTTTCCTATATTTTGTTTTTATCACTAAAGGAATATGGGCAGATGTTTATTCCAGAGGTGGATTTCAGCAGGTTCTGTCCAGTTCTGGAGAACTGGTAATGGAAATTTTGAGTAGTTCGGAGAACCGGTAATAAAAATTCTGACTGGCCCCACCCCTCTCTGCCTCCTGAGTCCCAGCTGATCGGGAGGAAATGGGGATTTTGCAGTTTGAGTTTGAGTTTGAGTTTGAGTTTATTGCATTTCTATACTGCCCTTCTCCCCAGGGACTCAGGGCGGTTCACAGCCATATTAAAACAATCTACACAAAAGTTAAAATTACTAAAATAAGTTAAAGCTATTTGGCCGTTATTAAAACCCCTTATTAAAACCCCGTTAAAACCAATTTAAAACCCACTAAAATTAATCTATTCAGTCAGGCTGGCTTGGTGAAACAACAGAGTCTTCAGAGCCCGACGGAAGGTGCGGAGGTAACCTTCTCCTGGATTGCGGAGGGAATGGAGATTTTACAGTATCCTTCCTCTGCCACGCCCATCAAGCCATGCTCATCAAGCCCCGCCCACCAAGCCTCATCCACAGAACCGGTAGTAAAAAAATTTGAAACCTACTACTGGTTTATTCATAATTATCTCTTATTGCTGTGAAAGAAAGCTAATGGAAAATTGAACTTTGGAACCCCATATAAAAGACAAGAGGGTGAGAATAGCATTTACCCAAGCAAACCAGAGAGCTGAAGAAAAATCCTATGCCAATTTGTACATAAACACATCAAAGTCTCTCTTTATTGGTACTGTACCTTTAAATAGCAAGGGGCCATTGCAGAAAAGTGCCCAAAGCAGCTATTTATGTATAAACACAATAAGTTTTGTTTGACAGGATGAATTGACACATTCTAAAAATAAATTATGTGGGATGAAAAATTGGTCTGCAAATTTGAGACGAAGGAAAAAAAATCCCATTAAATGTCAAGACGTCTTGGAAGAGATGTGCCATTTAGGTTCAGAGGGATAGGAAATATCATGGGCGTAGCTCTTGAACAGATTCAAGGTTGGAGACAGTTGAATTTAGTGTAGCCATATAACCTTAATTGCCCGTATAAAAAGAAGATGGAATTTCTGAGCTGTTTACAGCTAGTATTAACCAGAAATGGAGTTTCAAAAACTCCCCCCCCCCCCGGCCCCTGTCTTTGTTTCCCTTTTGTGGGTGGGTGGGGCTTACAAATTTGAGGACCCCAAATTCCTGGAAGAATCCTATGGTAGCCTAATGAAAAAAACTCATACCATCCTGTCCGACAGAAGTAACAGATTCAAGGCTGATTGCCCTTTATCTGTTGTAGACAAATTAACTTTTAACAGTTTTGTAGGGAATCCACCTTCTGCCAGGGCTCAGTTCCACCCCAGGTGTGAATAATTTACAGCTTGTTGCCTGTTGCTTTTCAAGGATCTGTTTCTAGAAGTGTTTAAGAACTATTCTAATATGTGTACTGGGGCTCTCAATTTGTGGATTTACCCCTCAAGCAGACTTCTCTGTTGCTCTGCAGAATAAACTGGCAACCATTTCTCACCTGGTGTGATAATTGGCTACTTTGCACCAGGAAAGAAAAAAGGAATTCAGCATTTGCCTGGGCCAACAACAATTTCATGTAAGAAAGTTGGGGCCCTTGCTACAGGTAGTCCTCAATTTACAACCATTCATTTAGTGACCGTTCAAATTTACAACAGCCCTGAAAAAAACTGACTTATGACTGTTTTTCACTTATGACCATTGCAGCATCCCCATGGTCACATGATCAAAATTCAGATGCTCAAAATTCAGATGACCTGGGTCATGTGATCACATTTTGTGATCTTCTGAGAAAGCAGAGTCAATAGGGAAGCCAGATTCCTTAACAACTATGTTACTAACTTAACAACTGCAGTTATTCACATAACACGGAAGTTTAAAAAATGGAGCAAAATTCACTTAACAACAAAATTCACTTGTCTTCCTTAGCAACAAAAATTGTGGTCATAAATCAAGGATTACCAATGGTTTGCACTGGTCCTTTGGAAAGGAGCTCCTGCCTGTAACGCCTCTTTCCCCAGGACAGGAACTGAGTAAATGAACCAAAAATAGCATTTTGTAAAACTGGCATTTTTGTAACTGGCTATGCCCACCATAGCAACCATTATATAACAGGCAAACTCTCTATGGGGGGCATTTTGTGAAAACGCCTACAATCTGTGTTTAAAAATTTCCAATGTGCGCACTGGCTTGAAAAGCTTGCTGGTCCCTATACAGGTTCTTCATATGAGTTCTTTTGCCCTGGTTTTCAAACTTTCGTTCTTTTAAGTCTTTTGAGGGGTTTTCAAATGGAGGCTTCTGGCACTTCCAGTGAAAAGACACTGAGCATGGTTTCCTTTTTTCTTCTCGGCATTTTCTTTCTTGTTAAGAAGAAAGAGCAGTGTGTGGGAGAGCAGAGAAGAGTTTTATGTGGAAAGTGGCATAATTTGTTGCCTCCATACATTTCCCAGAATGGGGCACGTCAAGTGTAAAATAACACCCTCACCTAGAAGCAATGCTTCCTCCCTGGAAAAGTCAGACACAGGAACAATACACCAATAATAGCACTTGAGAAAAATCACAATGCAGTCTAATGTAATCTCACAATTGTACTCTGTGGCTTGGGGTGTGGTGCTCTCAACTGTTTACCTGAGCTTGATTTTCAGTAGCAGTTTAAAGGAATTATTACTGATGCAGGAGCCAGGCTTTCTGTGGGGACATTTGCTCCGACCAGGAAATACAGTAGAAGCACTAAATTTTTAGTAATTTAATTGGGGCAATTGACTTGCTTTGGATGGCAGTCTGACACATCAAACGATTCCAGCAAAGTGCATTGTCAGCCACAGAGGAGAAGCTTAACTTTGCAAATGTCAGTGTGGGGCATGTGTTAATAAGGCTAAGGGCACATGGAGCTGATTGGTAAGAAGGTGGCAATCCTATCAGGGATTGTGTAAGAGCTGGGTTTTAAAAAATCATAGCGCAAGAGTCACACAGAGAATCCTAGAAGCCACATTAAGGTGTTAGAAAGTTATAAAACCAGCCCCCACAATAGATTTTTCTAGCCACCCATGTTGTCAACAAGCAGCTTTTGTTCTGGAAAGATCATGTTGGAAGAAATGTCCATCTGGGTTCAGTTCCAAGTGGGGAGAAAGATACTGGAAACATGGAAGCTGTTTGGAAAGATGGTTTAATGGTGGACAGGACCACATGGTTTGAGGTCCTGGGCAATTGAGTACATGGAATAGGTAGGTAGGTAGGTAGGGATAGGGATAGGGATAGGGATAGGGATAGGGATAGGGATAGGGATAGGGATAGGGATAGGGATATAGAGATAGATAGATAGATAGATAGATAGATAGATAGATAGATAGATAGATAGATAGATAGATAGATGATTGATAGATAGATAGATGATTGATAGATAGATAGATAGATGATAGATACATGATAGAGATATAGATATAGATATAGATATATAGATAAAGATAAAGATATATAGATATAGATATATAGATATAGATATAGATATAGATATATAGATATAGATATAGATATAGATATAGATATAGATAGAATCTCTCTCTCTCTCTCTCTCTCTCTCTCCCCTCTCTTGGGCTTGCCTTAGAGCTTCCTGTTCCTGTATAAGAGTAGGAATCCTGATTGGTTGTCAGACTCCCATGGGGCCATGCAGGGTAACTTTGTAGGTTGTCTTGAGTCCCAGACTTGGTTGAGTCTTGCTGGGTGATGCAATCTTCCCAGGTGCCAAATGGTGAGTTCTGCTGCTAGACTGGTAGAGGGCTAATCCTATCATGTCCTGGGGGCCATGTCTTAATTCCATCACCCTGGAGCTGAAGGGGGGGCAGGGAGCTGGTTTATCTTTAAAACATGTTTATCCTTTTCTCATCCAGGGAAACATAATATTCTGCCTTTTTAATATTTCCTAAAATATTTCATTCTTCTAGGAGTGGAATGGGTGCTAACTTTATTCAATCATCATGCCCGAAGAACATGTCCACCTGAATCCAATTTATATTTTAGGGGAATTTATTCTCAGGGAAGTTCATATGGTTGTGGATAGTCAAATTCTGTGTTTTTCTTTGGCTAATTTTTATGTTGTCTGTCAGTATCATTTATTACCACTTTAATTTGATGGATGAGAACTCAAAATGTCTTTAAAAATACTTGTTTACTTATTTTTTAAAAAGAGAAAGAAATACAAGATTACATTTCCTAATTCTATCCAGTAAAATAAATCCCTCAGGTTAGACCACCTCAGAATTAAAACTGCCAATGCTTTTTCCCTTTTGAAATTCTTTTCAAAGTTACTGAGTCGAAATGACAGATTTGAACTTCTTGCTCAGCCCATTAGCACCTCTATAAAAATCAAAGCCTCTTTCCTTCAGGCGTTCCTCTCCCGCCAACATCCAGGGATCATAGGAATATAAATAAATTTATTTATATTTGCTATTTCTAGGTCGCTCAGGCTTTCAGAGTTAACAAATACAAATAGTACAAATCAAACATAACCAGCACTCCCCCAAAATAGTGTCATCCAGATGAGGCAACAACTAGGAGAAACCAATTTTGTCAGATCTTAGTGAGAAATTATAGGAGACAATACCCCCAAATAACTAGAATATTAAATTTGCCTGCCTCCAGTGACTAACCCTGATGTGTTCTAGAGAGAACTAGGGGCAGTGGTGGCTTGCTCCCAGTTCAGTCCAGTTCTATAGAACTGGTAGTAAAACCAGCTGGAGGCTCCGCCCACCTGCCATAATGTCATCATGGGTGATCAGCGCATGCGCAGAAGCTTGTGTTGCGAACCGGTAGTAAAGGTAAGTCTAACCCATCCCTGACTAGGGGTTATTCCTGATAATCTGTTCCACCATCCAGCTGAGGCCTTGATCATTGTTTGAATCAGAGGGCAGCTGAAGCTTTGGATTGGGTCACACACTCATGCAGCCACTCTCCTTTTGTGTAACTCATTGTTGTCCATGATTTGCAGAAGCAGAGGCAGATAAAACAGGAGAAGCAGCATCTGGAGCTTTGCTGAAGATTGATGAAGGATTCACTTGATCAAACACAGTGGAAGCCACTATTAAGTCCTATCTGGTATCACTAAAGCAGCAAAGCGACAATACAGGTACTCCTCGCCTTACAACAGTTCATTTAGTGACCACTCAAAGTTACAACGGCACTGAAAAGAGTGACTTTTGACATTATTCACACTTATGACTGTTGAAGCATCCCCATGTTCATGTGATTCATATTCGGATGCTTGACAACTGACTCACATTTATGATATCAGAGTCATGTGATCCCCTTATGTGAGCTTCTGACGAGGAAAGTCAGCAGGAAAACCAGATTCATTTAACAACCAGGTTACTATTTTAAGAACCGCAGTGATTCACTGAACAAATGTGGGGAGAAAAGTCATAAAATGGGGCAAAATTCACTTAACAAATTTCTCACCTAGCAACATAAATTGAGTCATAAAGACAACTTTTTTGTCTTTATGACTCAAGCCTCCTGGGGAAGGGAGACTCAGCAGTTCATCTACAGGGCTGTTTGTAAAAATTTGCAAAGCATCTGTTGGACAAATTGCTCAAATTTGTTCCCAGTTTCACAAGTCCAATGGAGATGCTTGAATGCCAGTCCTGTCTGACTATCTGATAATAGTTTGAACTTGTTGGACCTGAGTAAGTGGCTCTTTATGATTGTGAGCTTAGTTACCTGCTTCTTAGATTCATGTCCCACTTGGCTGGTTAAGTCTGCCTGGGGTCATAAGGGTCTTCTGTTTCAGGAAACGGCACTACTGGTACACAAAGTGAAGCTGTCCAAAGACCGCCTTGGTCAGATTTGCCACCTGCTCCTTAAGTAGGGATTGTGAATCCAGAGTAATCTCCAGGTTGCACCCCAGCACAGAATGGGAAATTGCAACCCCGTTCAAAGCCAAAAATAGAATCTTCCCCAGCACCAGGAGGCCCCAACCCCCCGCCCCCCATTGCTCTCCATTCTTTTAGGGTTCAGTCTGAGCTTGCTTCTCCCCATTCACATCCTTCTGGCCTGAGTTCAACAGCATGGCTGAACTGGCTTGGGGATGAAATGTATCATTAGGCACTGATAACGCCAGATTCCAAAGTGACAGAGGGCCTAATCCAGATTTTAAATAAGAAGGGTGAGAGCATCAAGCCTTAAGTTATCCTGAAAACCAGGAGCTTTGACTTGTATCTCTCTCCTTCTTCCTAGAGTGGAGAAGAACCATCGTGAAATGGTGTCTCCCAGTCTTACTCCCTGCAGCTAGTCCAGAAGGACACAGGGATGGATTGTTAGTGAAAGCCACCAAGTGATTATAATACAAAGAACTTAGATGGTTACACCTCCCCATCCTGGCTCCAGCACAGATCATCTGCAAGGGTTATTGATGCTGTCTCCTTATTATGCCACGGGCTACAATCATAGCAAAAATGGTCTAGATAGATAATCTATTTCCTCAGTCCATTCTGTTTCAAGGCAAGATGCTGTTTGTTCTGCTGCTTTTAAAAAACAGAACTAGTAAAATGGTAGTAAGAAGAAATACATTCGTATCTGTTTTACCAGTTGCAAAGCTTTCCTTTAAAAAATTGCTTTCTTGAAAATATACCCCTTAAAATTAATATTTTCTAACTTTATCCAGCATCTCTCTGGATTTTTCATTATTAAAGACAGCATGTATTTCAGTCAAAATGCCCAAGGATATTATTTCAAATTTGGAATGCCATCCCCTCTCATTAAAATGTAAATGTTTCTTTTTCTTTCTTTCTTTTTTTAAATCAAGGTCGTTTTGCACCAAAATAAAAAGTTCAAGATTTGTACTGCTAATCTTTTAATTTTACTTCCCTCTTTAAAATTGGGATTAAAGAGAAATTAGGCACTGAATTATACTAATTACAAAGGATGCAGATTTTTATTCAAGCAGATAGGTTGGTGGCAAAATTCTGACCTCTGCTCAATATATATTATAAAGATACAAATAGATATTCATACAATAAAAATAGAATAGAATTTGGAGATAACAAATCTTTGAAGGAGATAAGGGAAGTTCTGATAAAGAACGGGTTACTGGAAGAAGAGATTTGTGTTTGATTTCATAAGGGTGAGGAGCTTGTTTATAACTGTGATGAAGATCAGAAGCCACATTTTACATATTTCTTTTCTTTTTCTTTATCTTGCTTTCTTCTTTTTTTCTTGCGTCTTTTCCTTCCTTCCTTCCTTCCCTCCCTCCCTCCCTCCCTCCCTCCCTCTCTCCTTCCTTCCTTCCTTCCTTCCTTCCTTCCTTCCTTCCTTCCTTCCTTCCTTCCTTCCTTCCTTCCTTCCTTCCTTTCCTTGTAATCAAAATCTTTAATAAAAATTATTTTAAAAATAAGTCCTTTGAAAGAAAATACTGGAAAGGAAATAAATATGGAAAACCAATTCCTATAAACTCCCTCTGGTAGTGGGTGACACTTACCTTCGCTACCGATTCGGAACTGTGATTGCATGCCTGAGCTTCTGCGCATGCGCAGAGCGTCTGTGATGAAGTCCGTGTGAGTGGGTGGAGCCTCCCGCCGCCACCACTACCGGTTCGCCCGAACTGGGGCAAACCGGTAGAAACCCAGCACTGCCTCCTCCTCTTTACAAAAATAGACTTCATGTTGTTGCATAACTGGTCACCCCAGCTAACATTTCATAAACAGATAAAACAAGTACAAATAAATCTTGTTGGATTGCAGGGTAAAGGGGTGGTTTTATTTATGCAGTGACCGCCCCCCCCCCATGTAGGTATATGGTATTTCAGGAATGTGCGCTAATTACTAATCAAAGAATAACAAAAACCTCTACGTCTTCTGTCAGCAGTTTTTGGGAAGAAAACTAAGGCACTATTAAAATTTTTATTAATGGCTACTAGATTAGTCATAGCAAAATTTTGGAATTATCTAGCCAGGCCATCAAAGAAAAATTGGTATGATAAACTCTGCTCTATTGCCTTAATGGATAAATTAACATATAAATTGAAACCTTTTAAAGAATATACAGTGTATATATTATATATTATTGTATAAACTACTCGAATAATGAAAACTGTAATCAACCACCTACATCACATTATGAGAGACTATAAAAATTTTAAGTATTGCGAACTGAATATATATGTCACATATTAATATTAATAATGTCCTTGCTTTGGAAGATTTTAAAGATCTATTGATTAAAATTTGTTGTACATTGCCCAAAGTCACTTTCTGTGAGATGAGCGGCCATATAAATGTGATTAATAAATGAATAAATTTTGTGAAATGTTGCTATTTGCAGAGTTGTTAACATAAAATAGAGAGGAAAAGGAAAGATCAGCAAAGGGAAATAACCAGCTGCTGAGAAATAATCTGTCCTTTTTTTCTGCCTTTGGTTGCTGCAGATCTCAAACTCCCAAGCGAATTCTGAATAACGTGATGAAAGAAAGGAAGAAAGGAAGAAAATTGCAAACCAGTTGCAACACAATATACTATCTTTATCTGCTAGATGCAATTGCTTGAATAATTGATCTAGTTCACGGGTGTCAAACTTGTGGCATTATGTTGCCGTCACGTGATATTTCATGACGCTTTTCCCATTCGCAGAGCTGGGGTGGGCGTAGCCTGTGCGTGACACATCTGGCCTGTGGGCCGCCAGTTTGACACCCCTGATTCTAGTTGAAAGCTGGCTAGGGGATTCTGGGAGTTGAAGTCCACACTTCTTAAAGTTGTTGAGCTTGAAAAATGACCAGCTCATTCCAGTTTGGAAAATATTTTTCCATTTGGTGAGGATATTTGGAGTGGTGCGGTAGCATAGAGATGGAGCTCTTGCCTCACAATCAGTATGCTGTGAGTTCGATCCTAGGTAGGGGCAGATATTACTCTCTCTGGGAACAATGCAGAGGTGGGTTTCAGCAGGTTCTGACCAGTTCTGTGGAACCGGTAGGGGAAATTTTGAGTAGTTCGGAGAATTGGTAATAAAAATTCTGACTGGCCCCGCCCCCATCTATTCTCTGCCTCCCGAGTCCCAGCTGATCGGGAGGAAATGGAGATTTTGCAGTAACCTTCCCCTGCCATGCCCACCAAGCCACGCCCACCAAGCCATGCCATGCCCACCAAGCCACACCCACAGAACCAGTAGTAAAAAATTTTAAAACCCACCACTGGAACAATGAGAACATATCTGCTAACAAAACTCCACACTGGCGACAGGAAGGGCATGCAGCCATTAAACACTCTACTATTTCCATTCAGTTGCCCAGACTCCACCCTGAAAGGGATTATGGGGTCATTACCAATCTTTCTCTTCTGTTCTGTTTCATCGTAACCTGCTCTTTTTTTTTCTTTTTTCTATGCCTTTGGTCAATCTTGACTTCTGTTTCCTCTGCAATTTTCTTGGCCTCATGGTTTGGAAGTGATTTGCCCTTGCCTGCTTTCTAGGGCTGAGGAAGAGTGACTGGTACAAAGTCATCAGTCGGCTTAGTGCCTGAAGCAGGACTAAAACTCATGATTTCCTGGTTTCTAGCCCAGCACCTCTGCCTGCATCAATTGGCTGTGTGTTAACTATGTACAGTATTACAATCCAATTCATAACTTTTTAATGCCCTCAACATACATTATTTCTATATCTGTAAAATTTATTCAGTTTTGCTGGTATGCAGTATCCCTAGTGAAATTTTTTTTACTGATTTTTTTTCTTTTAAAAATGCAATATTCAGTACATCCATTAACCTGTTTGACAAGCAGATTGCCAATGTTTAGTATGGAAACTGATTTTAAGATCTTCTCTCGCTATATTTTTAATTTATTACTTTCCATTTCCCGTTCCATCAATATTTCATAAAAGCATACTATCATATGTTCATTTAACCTTTAAACCATTATATGTCGTCATCTTACATCGAAAACATTTTGTTAGCAACATAGTTCATATTGTTTTTCTTTCGATTGTATTACAAAAAGAAAAAAAATTAATTCTGAAGTTGTATATACCTCATCAAACTTGAAAAATACTTCCTCCTGGTACAACTTTTGCAAACCTAACTATACTTCCAAGTCATTAAAACAGTAAATTTAATTGATCTCATAGGACTTAAAACTTCTGAGAAAACCTGCTTATGCTTCTGATTCCAATTAAACTAGCAGTTTCTTGTTTTTTTTTTTAGAAATCACTGGCAGAACTTGATACTATAAATTATTTATACTATATAATAGGGCAAACTCAGAGTATCATAAATTCTGCATAAAGGGATATGTATCTGTGCTTTTTCTTTTGAGTATAGGATTTCTTTTACAAGATGGTGCGTTTACAAAGATGGTTTTACAAGATAATACAATCCTTCAAAGAGCCCATTACAGGTTCTTGTTTTAGGTAGGTTTTGTCACTATTTTTCTTCTATGTTTCAGGCTGCACTCAAAAACATTGGTGGAAAATGATGGAGCTGGGAAAAGAACGAAGCTTGATTCATGTTTAAACCTAATTAAAGTTAAATGGATTTACTGCAGTTAATATGATTCTTTCCCATATATTCCCCACACCGTTATTGCATTAGTTTTGCAGTCACTATTGGAATTGGGAGGATCATTATAGCCCAGTAGCCATGTAGATTCATGCTATCATGAATGAAGGTGAATACACGTATCCCAGGCAGTGGTGGATTTCAAAAAAATTTACTACCGGTTCTGTGGGCATGGCTTGGTGGGCATGGCAGGGGAAGGATACTGTAAAATCTCCATTCTGTCCCCAATCCAGGGGAAGGTTACTGCAAAATCCCCATTTCCTCCCAATCATCTGGAAGTTGGGAGGCAGAGAATAGATGGGGGCGGGCCAATCAGAATTTTTACTACCGGTTCTCCGAACTAATCAAAATTTCTGCTACCGGTTCTCCAGAACTGGTCAGAACCTGCTGAAACCCACCTCTGATCCCAGGATAATGTTTCAGGATTCAATCAGGGTTGGTCACCGGGTCGAGAGGTTTAATCTTCTGAACTTCCGGACTGTTGCTAGAGCCCATCCTCAGGGAACTTCTCTCTAGCAGAGTGTGTGTTTTGCACGGTTTTGTGTGTGATATTTTTATGATGCCTATTGTATGTGGGTTCTTTAGATGTTGATTGGGGTGTTGATGACTAGCTATTAAGTCATTGGCTGTTTTTTGCTTATACTGCCAAGCCCTGGCCTCCTAAATACTTGATAAGCAGGTAGTAAGTCAGCACTCCTATTGACTGATGAGAGACTTGTTTCCCAGGCTTGAATCACTTCCCTGGCTGTTTTTGTGCCTGCTTGTCCAACAATCTTCGTAGCTGCAAAATTGAGTTTGCGTCCTTGCAGTGTGAGGCTATCAGTGAGTTCAAGTCTCCTCGTCTGACTGCTCGCTTGTGTTCTTGAATGTTGTCATATTCATGTTATCATAGCTAATGAGGCGAATGCAGAACATCGCAAGATCTAAGAGGCGTAATGATTTAATTTGTTCTATTTTATGCTCCATAAGTGTTTGTACTGAAGTATTGTTACAATTGCATTTGTCTTCATTTCTACCCGCTCCCCCTATCAGTTTGCATAGAAGGGAAGAATACAGTTTTATAGATTCTTCCTTATCCAAAATTTTACTCATCCAGTCATGATTACAGAAGTAATATTTCCTTTTAAAAATGAATGCTTCCCTCCTCTTCCTCTTCCCTCCTCCTCTTTTCCTTCTTTTTTTTCATGGCCTGTGAATCTGAGGCTATCCTTTACCAACCCCTTGTAAAATGCTGCTATCCAAGCTTCTTTTAACAATTAGGAAGAAAAGTCTCCTATGTAAACTAGAATAAAGTGGGAAATGAAGTCTAACACAACAGAGAGATCCTACTTTGGGAAAGACAATATTATTCAGTTGAACAGGGACCATTTTTTTCATACTTAAAGCTATTTATTTGTAATAGCATAAAACAACATCGAAGATTGTGGTTTTGGCATTCAGGGAGTCCTTGACTTACAACTATTCATTTAGTGACTATTTGAAGTTACAACGGCACTGAAAAAAATGTGACTTACAACCAGGGGTGAAATCCAGCAGGTTCTGACAGGTTCTGGAGAACCGGTAGCGGATATTTTGAGTAGTTTGAAGAACTGGCAAATATCACCTCTGGCTGGCCCCAGAGTGGGGTGGGAATAGAGATTTTGCAATATCCTTTCCCTAGGAGTGGGGAGGGAATGGGGATTTTGCAGTATTCTCCTGTCATGCCCACCAAGCCACACCATGCCCACCAAGCCATGCTCACAGAACCGGTAGTAAAAATAAATGGATTTCACCACTGCTCATGACCCTGATGACAACTGCAGCATCTCCATGGTCACATGTTCAAAATCTGGATGCTTGGCAACTGGCCTATATTTATGACAATTGCAGTGTCCCAGGTTCATGGGATCACCTTTTGCAAACTTCTGACAAGCAAAGTCAATGGGGAAGCCAGACTCAATTTACAATCGTGTTACTAACTTAACATCTGCAGTGATTCACTTAACAACTTTGCCCCCCCCCCCCAAAAAAGTTGTAAAATGGGGCAAAGCTCATTTAACAACTGTCTTGCTTAGCAATGGAAATTTTGGGCTCAGTTGTGGTTGTAAATTGAGGACCACTTGTACTACATATAGGAGATTGGATTATAAATTAAAGGAAGGGTAACACACCAAGAACTACAGGATGATAGGGCCAGTCAAACTAAAGAATATGGAGGTTGTTGGAAAGGAATGGATACTAGATTTACTTGATCTCCTGATAAATGGGTCAGAAAAGAAAATTGAGGAACTGTATTCAATGGAATTAAAGAAACCTTCCTTCTTGTGCTGTTTGGGGAGATTTCAAGGTGGAGTGATTAATGATTCATAGGTATTTCTTTCTCTTTTTTTTCCTATTTAATAAGGAAATGCCTTACTGCCTCATCACTGGCATACCAATCTATTGAAAGTCTTTCTTCATAATGGTGCAGTTTCCTTGATGGATTTCACTATCTTCAAAGATGTGGCATTGTATCAAAAGAATTATAGAAACAAAGGGGACTATGGAGACATTTGACTGAATTTGAAAATCTTGTAGGTGAGTCAGAACATTTGTTAGGATGTATTTATAGACTTCTGGTGAAGTATGACTCAGAAAGCAAACGGGTCAAGGACTGTATGATTAAATGGAAGCAGAGTTTGAATACAGTAGCAGAGATGCCGCAGTGAGAATTTCTATGGAAGAACATTAAATTTAGTCTGAGCATTATACTCAGAGAAAATTAGTATAAGATGTTTTATCACTGGCATATTATCCCACTTTTGACTATTACGATGGCTAATTTAACATTTATTATTAGGAAGAAAGCATTCAGGTTCATAGCTGGTAGCCAATTCCAGTATTCCCAAAACAGCAGTAGTAAATTGTGTCATTGAAGATTTTAGTATGTACCGGAGTTTTGCAACAAAGAATTCAAAGGCAACAAACTGCTTCAGAGCATGTTGGGGTGTTTTTGCAAACCCTTAAAGCAGCTATATCTTTTTCTAGGATCATGAGGGTGGAAAAAGCATGTTTGGCTGAAGGAATTGTACACAGGTGCCACCTGAGTTGTTTCTCCTTTTCCTTCTCCTTCTCCTTCTTCTCCTTCTCCTTCTCCTCTTCCTCCTCTTCTTTCTCCTTCTCCTCCTGCTTCTCCTTCTCCTTCTCCTCCTCCTCTTTCTCCTCCTTCTCCTTCTCCTTCTCCTTCTTCCAGTTCATTGTGCTCTAAAATCCAATCTTTTCCTTCAGATCCAAAGGACTGTTCAGCCTTAGGAGGTAGAGCAAATGGTTGGTGAAAATTGTAGCGCTTTCTTTGTCAATCTTTTGGGCCATGATACCGCATCATCCCCACTTCATAACTTTGCAAATTCACATCCTGATTCATGAGCAGAAGCCCCAAGTCTTGTTTGAATTCTCACATCCTTCCGCTTAGCAGAGAGTGGACTATTTTGAAACTGTTGATATCTTTTAGGGCTTTTGCCATTATGAATTAAAGGGTCAATTGCCCCCCCCTCCCCCATCAGTTCTTATCCATCCTCTACTGCAATGATCCCTAACTTTCCCAGTTTTGCAGACTGGGGTGTGGGGGGGAGATGGTTTTTCATGAGGGATGAATGAGCACGCAAGTGGAGTTGTGTGCACATGCATGCTCATCCAACGCTTCCATGGTCCAGTTTCAAATGGGCCATGGCCCGAGGATTGGGGACCCCTGCTCTACTGCCTCTGTTCTGATTTGTGCCAGATGTTTCCAGCATACCAATCCCAATTGGCAAGGGGACTGATACCTTTCCTTTGTCCTATTTTTGTATGCTAAATAATATTTTTTAACTTTCTGTAAATGTCCCCTGCTCCACGACCTGGGACTTGGGGACCCCTGCTTTAAGGGTCTTGTAAACTTACCGAAATAAATGCGGAGCAGAGTATAAACTACATTTATGCTTTTTTAGTAGTTGAGCAATTGCAACTTAGTATAGGTAGTCCTTGATTTATGACCACCATTGAGCCTAAAATTTCCGTTGCTAAGTGAGATGTTTGTTAAATGAGTTTTGCTTCATTTTACAACCTTTCTTGCCACAGTTAAGTGAATCGTTGCAGTAGTTAAGTTAGTAACATGGTTGTTAAGTGAATCTGGCTTCCCCATTGATTTTGCTTGTCAGAAGGTCGGACACATGACCCCGGGACACTGAAACGGTCATAAATCTGAGTCAGTTGCCAAGCACCTGAATTTTGATCATGTGTCTAGGGGGGATGCTGCAATGATCATGTGTGAAAACTGGTCATAGTTACTTTTTTCAATGCTATTGTAACTTCAAATGGTAATTAAATGAACTGCTGTAAGTCGAGGACTACTTTAATTGTTAATGAATTAGAATTTCTAGAAGCCCTGACCAACTTAGCTAATGGGGAAGCAACCTAAAAGTTCTACATCCATTAGAAATTAAGTGTCTAAGACAGGGATGAAATGCTCCCATTTCAGATCAGATCACCTGATCCGGTAGTGATGGTGGCGGGTGGTTCGGAGAACTGGTAGCAAATATCCCTGCCCCCCCATGCCCAACTGAGCCTCACGATCATCAGAGGTTTTGTTTTTTTTTTTTACTTTTAAAAGCATTTTTTTCTACAATCTCTTCAGCCGAAAAAATGCTTTTAAAAGTTAAAAAAAAAGCCTCTGATGATCGTGCAGCTCAGATAGGATCATCAGAGCCTTTTAAAAGCATTTTTAACAACCTCTTTAGCTGAAGAGGTTGTAGCTGAAGAGGTTGTAGAAAAAATGGTTTTAAAAGGCTCTGACGATCCCAGCTGAGTTGCCTGATCGGCAGAGGCTTTTTTTCTTTTAAAAGCATTTTTTCTTTTAAAACAAAAAAAAAGCCTCTGACGATCAGGCAATTCAGCTGGGATCATCAGAGCCTTTTAAAACCATTTTTTCTACAACCTCTTCAGCCAAAGAGGTTGTAGAAAAAATGCTTTTAAAAGTAAAAAAAGAAAAAAAAGTTGGCCACGCCCACCCAGTCACATTTCCGTCCACCAAGCCACACCCACAGAACCGGTAGTAACAAATTTTACATTTCACCACTGGTCTGAGACCGCCATCTCTGAAATAGAGTGTTAGAAAACAAAATGTTAAGAACTTCACTTTGTTATGGCTTTCAATGCCATCTTTCATCTAAGTTTGAGGCCACAGCATCTGGTTAGGCGGTCAAGGGTAATCACGTAAAAAAGAGTAGTAATAGAGTGCAAAATCTCGTCACAGCTTGTGGTTTGTTCCCCGCCCACACATTCACACTTTCTACCCTGTTTTTTTTTTCCTGTGTAGGAGGTTAGCACCCACCCCTTTCCTAGAAGAATGGAATATTTTTAGAAAATATTTAAAAAAGGCAGAATATTATATTTCCCTGGATGAGAAATGAACAAGCATGTTTTGAAGCAGCTCCCAACTTCCTGCCCCCACCCTTTGTCAATGGGCCATGAAGGCCTGGACCAGTCTATTCTACATAACAAAGATCTACCTCCTTCAGGCAGAGCCATAGTAGGAATTGCCAAAGATCCTACAAAGATAGGATTAGCCCTCTACACAATAGCAGCAGAAACTCACATGTGACCTGGGAAGCATGTGACCGGGGAAGCACATGTGACCATCAGCCAGCAAGGCTAGCAAAGATCCCCACCCCCTGGGAGTCTGAGAACCAATCAGGATACTCTTTTGGGGCCCCTGGAAATGCAAAGCCAGAGAGAACATAAAAACCCAAGGATTTACTGTATCTGCCCTTTTCTGTTCAGGAACTCAAGCCATATGATCCTGTCCACTATTAAACCATCTTTCCAAGCAGCCTCCATGTCTCCAGTGTCTTTTTCCCCACTTGGAGCAGAAACCAGAAGGATATTTCTTCCAATACCTGGAATGTTAAGATGGTAGATCTCCTGGGATATAGCTGCACACATCACAGGCAAACATTTTTACCTCTTTCTTTTTTCTTTTTTGTTGGGGCAGATTCACTCCTGAGAGGTTACACAACAGGAAAAAGCTTGAAATCTGTGTTTGGCCAATTAAGATCCCAGCCATAGCACTTACACAATAGGAATGACTAAAGCAGGGATTTTTTTTGAACTGTTTGCAGAACCCTAGAGTTCTATGAGTGATTACAGGAGAAAAAATGTTCACTTGAACACAGACAATTTTCTATCGCTAAAGCTGTTGATCAGAGGTTATGAGATTTTTTTAAAAAAAACTAATAAGTTTAGCAGCCTGGGAAAAAAAATTAAAACCTCTGGAATAAATTGCAACCACTCTATTTAAGCAGTCAGTGGTGGCTTTGAGCTGTGTACTTTGCAAACTAAATTATGTGCTGAAAGAGAAAAAAATCAACAATCGTATTTATTTTTTACAAGCCCAGGTGTACAACAGTTTCCCTGTTTGCTTTGAAATAAAATAACAATGGAAAGTGGTGAAACAGGATGCCAGCTTAAAAACAAATAAAATTTAGCATGTTCCTCCTTGTGTAATGTACTATAATTCATCAACATACCTCCATGGGTATGGATGTCCTGTGATTTAAATTACTAATTATTTATATATTTTAATCTACAGATTTCTGAACCGCCCTTGACGTGAGTGGATATCCAAATTGTTAATTAAAAAATGGAGAGGCATTTCAAGAGAGAGAGATGTTGTATGTTCCAATGGAGAGAGATTTTGGATGTTCCAATAGTTAGAAGAATTTAATTCCAGAACTGAACAGTTGACCCAGCAAAAAGTTCATTCTCCCATACACTGATGATGTTACCTTGTCGGGTAATGAAATGTCTGCAGCAAAAGAACCAAGTTCAGAGAACACTAAGAACCCAACCATTTTAGATGTGCTACTAACTAGTACTTTGGGGTGAAGGCGGGTGAGAAGTGGGGGAGTCAGTTTGCAGCTGATGAGAATCCTGGAGGAAGCAGATTATCTTGATCCATTTCAGTCAAGGTTAGGGCCAGGATTTAGTACTTAGACAGCTCTGTTTGTGCTTGTTGATGGTCGTGGTCCACCCATTCTTGTGCTTCTTGACCTCTCGACAGCTTTTGATACCATTGACCGTGGTATCCTCCAGAATTGGTTCTATGAATTGGGAGATTGAGGACACCATTTTATGATGGTCCCCTTCAGGGATGGGTTCTACTTACCTTTACTACTGGTTTGTAGTAGGGCTGCGCGCATGCACAGAAGTGTTTTGGTGACGTCAGGGTCAGTGGGCGGAGCCTCCCCTGGTTTTACTACTGGTTCTATAGAACCAGTGTGAACCGAGGGCAACCCACCGCTGGTCCCCTTCCTTTCTCCAGGGCCAGTTCCATTCAGTGTTCATTGGCAGGGAGAGAGCAGAATGGGTCAACAGATGGCTGCAATGAGTTGGCCGCACTGAGTGGTTCTAGACAATGGTGAAATGTAAAATTTGTTGCTACTGGTTCTGTGGGTGTGGCTTGGTGGGGGTGGCTTGGTGAAGTCATTGACTGGGTGGGGGTTTATTTTTTTAAAGCATTTTTTTACTACCAGTTCACCTGAACTGGTAGTTTTTATCACTAGCGGTTTGCCCGAACCCGAGTGAACTGGTAGCATTTCACCGCTGGTCCTTGACTCTGGAGAGTGGTAATCTTCCAACTTGAGATTCTGTATAATCAACATCCTGATAAAACCCAATTATATATTTCGACCAGTAGTGGGTTCCTCTTACCTTCGCTATCAATTCGGAATCGGGAGCATGTGTGGTGCTTCTGCGCATGCACAGAGTGTCCATGATGACAGCCGGGTCGGTTTGCGGAGCCGCTCGCCACCTCCACTACTGGTTCACTCGAACTGGGGCAAACCGGTAGAAGCCCACCACTGATTTTGTCTCTGGGCTGGCCAAGTGAGGCTGTTGAGATTCTGGCCCAGTGCCTGGGGGCTGTGCAGGTTTGGATGGCGAGAAGCCCATCCCAATCCTACCAAGAATGAGTGGCTGTGGGTGCTTAGACTGCCTAGGTCTGAAGATATTCCAGCTTGGACCTTAGATGAGGTTGCACTTCCCCATTCAAAGATGGTGTGTAATTTGGGGCTGTTCCTGGACTCACATCTATTGCCTGATGAGTAGGTGGCAATCGTGGCCAGAAAGTCTTTTGCCCAACTTCAACTGGTACACCAATTCCCCTGTTCCTAAAACAGGTGCTCTTCAGATAGTCATTCAAGTTCTGATGACCTTAGGATTTGACTACTGGAACCTGCTCTATATGGGCTCCCCTTGAAGGCAACCTTGAAACTTCATCTGCCCCAGGAAACAGTGGTACAGGAATATCCAATTGATTAAAACTTGTCAATTGTAGAGACCCCAGAAGCATGCCTTCTCTGGAGTAGCATCTGCTCTCTGCTCCTAACCTACTAGTATTTCAAAGGTGCTTAAAGACCTGGCTCTTCACCCAGGCCTTTGGCAAGAAAAACTGGTGCCCATTTCTTTTTTGTTCTCCTCTGGGATTGTTTTCCTTGCCTTTGTTGTCCATGCTCCATCTGATTAAATATTTTAAAAATTATTTTAATTGACAGACTCTAAATGAGATGGAAATATGCCTGCAAAATGGCACCCTTTGATAAGTTTCCAACAATGCCACTCATTCCACCTAGACCCAAAAAACAAGTGTGCTTAGCAAATAAAACTAGAAGTTAGCAGCCTCCAAGTGTTTGTTTGGGAAGTCAGCCCAAATACCATAATAAAGCCCGGGGATTAAAAGTGTGGGGGGGGGGGGGTTCAGGAAGGAGGAGGAGTTATCTCTCCCCTGTATCTTCTGGTACGTAATTGCCAAGTGACCATTTTGTGAGCATGCCCACAACCTGTTTTTAAATAATCAAATCTAAAATGAGGGAAGTGCAAAGGAATCTCCTTAACTGTTTGTTAAAAGCCACAGAGTTGTAGAAGACATTCAAGAGAGGGATTTAAAGGTTAGTTTGGGGTTGATAAAGCCTACCAAAATGACATATGCTTAGAAAGTTTCAGCAGGCAGTTTGGGCACTTCAAAGAGGATTGCGTATGAAACACAATTATTGTAGCAGGACAAGCTGTCAGAGGGACAAATGGAGCGCTCTTTGACCAATATGGCAGCCTGGAGAACCAAAGGAATCCAATTATGTCAGGGGTTTTGATTCCACTTATGGAGTATCTTCCTGGGGAAAAAAATCTTGTTTGGTAAAATTTCTTTTTTCACAGACCATCAGAGATCTTACGTGAATATCTGGCTTAATGTACTTGAGACACTAGCCCAAAGGCAGAATTATAACATACTGGGAAATCTCTTCACTGTGTATTTGTAGTGGCTGCTTTTCACAACAACCTGGTGGTGGGCAGACCATCAACCAATTATGTTAATTACTATACATAGAATGGTTGTTTTTCATCCTTAGCAACTTTTAAGATGCCTGGACTTCAATTCCCAGAACTTCAATTTCAAATCCCCAACCGGCTGGGGAATTCTAAGAGAGAAGTCCACACATTTTAAAGTTGCTAAGGTTGAGAATCGCTGATATAGAAGTGTGTGTGTGTGAGAGAGAGAGAGAGAGAGAGGAGAGACAGCGAGCAGTTTTTGCCTTAATGGACTGACCAGCAGCAGAACGTTAGCTGATGCACCTAAAAAGGATTATACTTGCATTTCCTAAGCACACCGCCCCCCAGTCTAAAGCTTCTAGGTTTACTGGTGTCCTTCCCACCTTTGCATTTGAGGCAAAACTAAAAATGAAAACTGGTAAGCGACTGGCAAAGGCAAGATAGGATCAAAGCCAAGGAGATTTTTCGCCCCACTGGTCTCTCCATGCTGCAGTGATGAGGAAGTGAGAAAGGAGAAGTGGGAAATACCTCCAGCGGAGGAAGGAACGGCCCACGCCTGGCGCCTAAAGGAGCGCCGACGGCGCGGCTCCACAACCTGACCGAATTCTTCTAGGCCCTCGTGAAAAGAATTCAAATCATGCAAAATGAACGAGCCGCCTTTATTGTCTCTCCAACTCTTCAGAAGGGAGGCCGGCTTTTGCCCGGCTTAATGTAAGGTTTCTTCGGCCTCGTCTGCATCGTCCTCGGCCTCCCCGGGGTCGTAGCTTTCGAGGTGCTGAAACGAGTAGTAGATGCCCCCGCGGCTGGTGGGAGGCGGCCGTAAGATCGTGGCTGACAAGGGATAGCCGGGAGACGGCGCGGAGCTGGGGCTGCCTTCGTTCAGGATCCAGACGAAAGAGTAGAACGCCAGCGCCACCAGGATGAAGGAGGTCAGGAAGCCGCTGAGGACGCCCGTCGCCAGAGGCGTGGCCCATTCAAAAAGGCTCCGGTTGTAAGGCGGCAACGCTTTCCGCTCGACAATCAGCTCCAGCCCGTCCCACTCCCCTTCCTCAAGCGGCGGCGGCGGCGGAGCAGAGCCCCGCTCCTGGCGCCGCTGCCGGCCTTGCGCGCTCCCTTCCGGACCCTCGTCCAGGAGCAGCGAGGAAGTCAGGTGCTTCACCGTCTCGTGGTACTCCTCCACGTTCTTCTTGATCTCCAGGTTCTTGTCCTGGTTGAGGTTCTTGCCCAGTTCTAGCGAAATGTCGGCGCGGCCGATCTGCTGGAGAGCCCGGGACAAGCGATCCCAGTACATGGTGTCGCCCTCCGTCTCCAGCCACTGCTGCAGGGTCTCTTTGCACTGAGCAGTGGTGATGATATCCCGGCGCCGCCGCCTTCGTCGTCGTCTACGGCCGAGGGGGTTGTTCTTCTCGGAGAGGCGCTCCAGCTCGTCTTTCACGTTCTCCTCGGGGCCCAGGAGTTTAAGGTGGAAGGCCTGGCATTCCTCCGGGGACAGGAGCTCCGAGATGCGAGCCATCATGTGGGTCCCGATGTCGTCGGCCACCGTGTCATCGCATAAGGCGCAGGGCAGGGCTAGCAAGGAAAGAGCTAGACCCAGCAAAGGACGCATTCAGAAGACTCTGAAAAGGGGAAGGTTGAAAATGGGTGGGGAAAAAAGCCTTCCATTTTGCTGCCTGATCTTTCTCCCAGTAGAGAGAAGTCTTGGCCTGACACTCCGGCCTTAACTCTCAAAGCACCCAGAAGCTCAACATGTTTAAAACAAGAGAGGAGAGTGCCTCTGAGTCTACACAGACTGCCAATTCTAGCTTGCATGTTAAAAGGTGGCTTGAGTTGATATTTGACAGACATCTATCATACAATGCAATATTGTACATGTCATGCAGAATGAGAAGAGCATTTATGAAGTTCTCTTACATGAGTAGCCATTGATTTGACTTTTCTTTTTCAATGACAGAATTATTCCTTATTGGCTACATGTGTATTTAATGTGATGAGAAGAGGGTAACACATTCATTTGCTTTTCTTTTTTGGGCATAATCTTTCAAAAATCCAGTTACATTTAATGTTTTAATTTCCCCAGCATATTTACATAGGCATGCAGGTTACTGGCAGGTGGCAGCATCTAGCTGATCTTTGTTAAACTTGTTGGGAAGGTGCACCTATATTATCTATGCTTATTAAAGCCAGATTGAATATGTTGGCTCAAGGAATAGATGTAAAACATCTATTTCCTATCCTTGCTAGTTCCAAATTAACACAGAGTGGAAAAAATACAAATATACCCAAACCTATCTGAAAACTGCACACTATCCAGTGTTGTCATACAATACGTGTGGAATAACAGGGTAGCTTAGTGACAAAAGAATGGCACTCTGTTCATGGCCAGAGGAAAGTGTACTAAACTGAGGAAACACAGGACTAAACAGGAACCTTTGCTTGGTCTGTAATATCCTCCTTTGCTTGTAAATCTACTCAGATTCTCTGGCTGAATTCTCACCCACCAATAGGCTATCGTGCTGGACCTAATTTGAGAGTCCTTGTGTCATACAAACCTAGTCTGCAGTTAGTTGATGGTTTGATGTATTGTGCTAACCCAGATACAGGTAGTCCTCGAGTTATGACCACAATTGAGCCCAAAATTTATGTTGCTAAGTGAAACATTTGTTAAGTGAGTTTTTCCCAGCTTATGACCTTTCTTGCCACAGTTGTTAAGTGAATCATTGCACTTGTTAAATTAATAACACGGTTGTTAATCTGGATTCCCCACTGACTTTGTCAGATTGCAAAAATGGATCACATGATCCCAGGACACTGCAACCGTCATAAATTGGAACCAGTTGCTAAGCATCTGAATTTTGATCATGTGACCATAGAGATGCTGCAATGGTCATAAGCATGGAAAAAGGTCCTAAGTCACTTTTTTCAGTGACATTGTAACTTTGAACGTACACTAAATGAACTGTTGTAAATCGAGGACAATCTGTAATAGATTTAATTGAAGAAATCATAGTACAGGTAACTATAGAACTACACAGGATGTGAACTACAACTACTGGGTCTCCCTAATATTCTAGAATTGCCTATAATAACTGCCTGAGATATCCACCAATTTAATAATGTACAGATTTTACAACCTGTTTAGATCAGGGGAAATGTTCAAGTTGAAGCTTCAAAGCAACAAAAGTATCAGAAACTAAAATAATAATCTAACCCAGTCTGCATGATTTGAAGGCTGAAAACGATGGGAGTTCACTTCCAAAACATTTAGAAGGCTTCGGGTTGGGAAAAGCTGCCCTAAAAGTAGGACCAAATATTGCCAGTTACCTGAAGTGACTTCCAGAACAAGAGGCATTTCTTGAAATGGAGCTTTTTTCTTTTTTCTTAAAACCTCCTTGAGCGTATGATGTCATAGAAAGAGCCAGCTAAAGATTCTACTTCCATTCCCCTTCTCTGGAGAAGGTCTGGTTCATGGGATCCTGTAATATATATGAAGCAGCTGTCCAGATTCACTGATCAGCTTTCCTCCAACACGGGATCCATGAGATGGCAGGGGCCACTGGGTGAACAACAAGAGGGTCCCTGCTCCATTGAGCAATCCTTATTGCTATGGGGTAGTGAAAATTGCCCCCCTTTTCCTACCAACTTGGTGGTGGGGGGGGGACAGGAAATATGGGAACCAGTACCAGTATTGAGTACAAGGAGGAATTGTGTGGTAAAGAGAATTTTACATACCCATCAACCATTAACTGTTTTTCCAGGATATTAAAAACTTATTTTTAAAAAGCTAAAATATTAACCAGCTCAGGTAGCTGCTGAAATCATTGGAACCAGGTTGGCTAACCATTGAGGTTGCTCATTCACCCACCCATCCTCAGCTCTTCCCATTTTCCGCCACAACCATCCCTCCTTCCTGTTGCCCATTGCTTCAGGCTGTGAACTCTCCCAAAGGATTCATCAATAGCAAACATGCCACAGGTGGAGGCTTGTTCCAGAAACAGCCACAAGAGTTCTCTCTCACACACACAGATACACACACACACTTTACCAGATACCTCCACCACAACTGCCCTTGTTCAGAAGTGTGGTAGGCACAGAAGGAACTGAGTTTGAAGGCACATCATTTTTCAAGAGCAGAATGGTCCTGCAAAAGAAGGTGGAACCCAAATCAGCCAATAGGTTCCAGGCTGCAGCCTAAATTAGCCAATAGGGTACCATCCTCTGGGTCACCTGACTGTGATATCAACTGGACAGTCCAGTGTTTTGGATTATACCCACAGTCCTGGCTTTTCTGCTTAAAGGGAAAATCATGACCTCCACACCTAAATGGCTAAGGCTGACTTTAAAATGCCTCAGGGTTGGGTTGGGGACAAGTGGAAGGCAGCCTCATAAGGACATGACAGGAACAAAAGAGGTTGCTAAGGCTTGTTTGTGATGTGGCTAAGTGAAGAAAGCCTGCTTTTTTCGCATCTTGTAGCTCTGGATCAGCAGATGGCAGCATAACCCCAAGAATTAAAACAAGAAAGTGATTGATCAATAGCCTTCACTTTCACTCAGGGACATCTAAAAACTTAGCTTCCAGCCCTGAATTAGTGCTCTTTTTAGATATCCCCCTTTTAATACAGAACTGGAACATGATGGTTTTCAGAGCAAGCCTTAGTAGCTGTCAAGTAGTAACAATTCCATGCTTTCAGTATACTAGCTCAAAAGGTTACAATTACAAGCTCCCTGCTTTTAAAATTAGCATTGTTCAACCAGACTGTTTTAAGAGACAAATGCAGAAAACCTATTTAGTTAGCCATTTATGAACTTCTGTATGTCCAGTTGCTATGAAAGGCACAGAAAATGGGATCATTTAAAAGTAAAATATAAAGTGTTGAGAATCCCATAAGACTTTTTTATTATGTGTTTTATTTTTGACAGTCATCTGGGCTAAATTATGGAGTTGCTGTTTGTAAGGATGCATTGATTTTTCCAATAAAACTATAGTTGATTTGGTCCCATTGTTGATTTGGTCCCATTGTATGGACATGTTTTAAGTGCTATTTTTATGCAATGGATCAATTTATTAAATTAGAAATTAATCAATTGCCTATTACTATTTTTAAACAGGATTTAAAGGTTGGCTAAAAGCCACTTCTTTTCTGTGGCTAAAAGCCACTGCTTTTCTGCCTAATAAAAGAGTAGGTTATAGGAGAAACTGTCACAATCCATTTTTTTTAAGCAAAGAGATTTGTGCTGGCAACAAAAGTCCAGTTCAGTGCTTTCAACAATAATGTCAATGTTTAAAACAGCTTTCACTAATGTAATGGCATCCAGATGTGTTGCGTGATATGTATGCTGGGAGATATATCACCTGATAGTATTAGATGACAAGGGCCTGTTTAGAGTAAGGGATTTATGACTCTGAAATAAATAAATAATCAGGTGAGATAAGATGAAAAGGAATTCTTCCTGTTTCTATCCATCCCACTGGTCTTCTCTGCTTCTGTGTATGATCGGTCCCCTTTAATGTATAGGAGCACAGTGGCCACCTTCAAAATGGAGCCTTCCAGATGGATTGGACTACAGTTCCCCTCATCAATCAGGCAACATGGATTTGTTCTCTGGGATGATGGGCATTATAGTCACTGGAGTGCTGCAGGTTTAGAAAGGCTAACGCCTAAGAGGCTAGCCCTCTTCATGTGCTTGCTACAGATTGGAATAGCCTCCCTAGGAAAAAGAGGGGGGACTCCCTATTCCTGCATTTGTATACAAGCACACAGCCTGCTCCTAAAATACTTGGATTTTCATCTTTGTTTTTGAAAATTCAGATTTGCCTCCTTTCCCTAATAGAGCCTTGGGACAACTGCTTCTGGAAAAGTCTGGCGAATAACTAACTAGAAAGAAACACCTTCTCCCCTAAAACCCCCCACAGGCCCATTAGAAATGCACAGTGGTTTCATTGTTCCCTGTTAGGAATACCCCTAACCCACCGCCCCTCCCCAACTCCCCTTAAAAAAGGGAAAAAAAGAAGCTATGGCCTAGCTGTGGAATGAAAACAAATCATCCACAGTTGGTGACTGAGCAGGAGGCCCACAAAGGGTGTTCCTCGTCCTTACATTCATTGATTCCAAAGGGGCGAAAAGACCATTTCCGAAGCTGCTTCTCTGACTTTCTGGACCAAGAAAGCATGTTTTGTTCTCAACTACAGTTAGGGAAGGAGATCCTTCTTCTTGACTCACCCACCTTTGGAAATGGCTGTAGCAAACTCTCTATATAGAATTTTCCCGTGTTCTTCTGCGAGTAGTGTGGATAATTTTCAGAGGGATAATTAGGTCTTCATGCATCTTGAAGGCAAATGCATGTATTAAGACGGTAGGCTATTGTTAATTATAGTTTGCTTGTCAGATACACAGGAATACATACACACACATCTCAGAGCTGGGATAGACGATGGCAAATACTGCAGGGTGTAGAAAAGAATGAAACTGAAGATGTGCAAGAAGTACATACCGGTAATCGTTGCCTGTTGATAGAGGCTGTTAAAACAGGTCTTGGAGGCAAAACAGATTTGTGTGTTGGAAAACTGAATAACATTTGGTAGGTGAGAATAGAAATCTTAGGAAACAGTGCACAAACCTTCATTCCAACCCAGTTCTTTCACAGTGAGCCAGTCATGCTCAAGGTTGGTTACATAGAGGGGCAAATTGACCACAGGTTTGTCACTCGTGGTTGGATCCAGATTTTGCAGCTCTCCCCAAGGTGGCAAATGGTTTTTAGCTGTTAAAAGCTCTCAAGGGATCCATCTTTTGAATTCTCTTAATTCCCACGCTAGGAGATGCACAGCATTCAGAAATGGGGATATACTTTGTGGTCCAAGAGAATGTATTCCTGCAGGACAAGATATCTGGATGGCATAGAGAGGGATGCCATGGGAAGAAAGCAGAAACAGCTATTCACTACACTAGGTCTAAGGCAGCAGCCAAATTGAGACTACGTTGCTTCAGATTGCAGGTAGGGATGATGTGGTTTTAAATACTCTCCACATAAAATGTGGCCTGCCTGCCAGAAACTCAGAAATGCTATCCTATTCTCCCTACTGCTGCAATTTATTATTTATTTATTTATTACTTAGATTTATATGCCGCCCTTCTCCAGAGACTCAGGGCGGCTTACAATGCGTTAAGCAAAAGCCTTCATGCTTTTGATATACCTGCTTAGTAAGGCTTTCGGCCCGCCCTAAATGGTGTTCTTTTTTATACAAAGTCAGCTTATTGCCCCCACAATCCGGGTCCTCATTTCACCTACCTCGAAAGGATGGAAGGCTGAGTCAACCTTGAGCCTGATGAGATTTGAACTTGCAATAATTGCAGGCAGCTGGCAACTAAGTGCTACTTTAACAGCACTTAGTCCCCTGGGCCACTAGGCAATTGTGTTGGGTTCAGAATTCCACCATCTCATTCTGTGTAATCAAGACAACTTTTAGCATCTGGCTAAACTGAGGCTTGTTATGCCACAGTGCCAAGAGTAGGTTAGCTGTTCATGGTTTAAAAAGTTATAGCAGCTGGGCTCGAACAATCTGAAAACAAAAATCAAGGGAATTGAACTAACAGGATCAGCTGAAAAAGCAGTATGTACTATTAGAAGGAAATCCATGGCTGCTGCCTTTAAAGAGCAGAGTCTTTCCCATAGCACCTAATTAAATGACATTTTCTTGCCCTGGTGCCAATCCACTATTGTCAAGGGACCAGGAGAAACGAAGCACTCCCAGCAGAGGCTCACTTGTGAGCAGAGGCTCACTCGTGGAAGACAAGTGAGGCTAAGAGCCTCATGAGCCCGGTGCTCGGAATTACAAATTCCCTTCTCTTGTTCCAAAGCTACTTTTTCATTGTGAGGTTATGATCAGGACCCACTGCACAACACTTTCAAGGAATGCTTGCTCTCACTGACCAGGTCTTGAATTCAGGAAGGTTTGTTTAAATCACCATGAGAGTAATTGCCATCAGGGGGCAGCATTAGCAGCATTATTCAACCTCCTCTCTTTCTCTGACTATTCACAGTCAGCAGGCCTTGTTTACCTCATCAGGTCAGAAAACATCTGAAGAGGCTATAAAAAAGAAGGGAATAACAGAACAGAATAACAGAGCTGAAAGGGACCTTAGAGGTCTAGTCCAACTCCCTGCACAAGCAGGAAACCCTATACCATTCCAGACAAATGGCTGTCCAACCTCTTCTTAAAAACCTCCAGTGTTGGAGTTTTTAAGTGCGCTGGAGGTTTTAAAACCTTCTGAAAACAAACCATTCGTGTTTCTGTTGGGAAATGTCACCTTAGTTCTATGTTGGATCTCTCTTTGGTATGTTTCCATCTGTTACTTCTTGTCCTGCCTTCAAGTGCTTTGGAGTATATGTTGCCCCTCTCTTCTTTATGACAGCCTGTCAAATATTGGAAGACTGCTATTATGTCATCCCTAGGCCTTGTCTTCAGTAGACTAGACATATCCACTTCCTGCAACTGTTCATCATAAGTTTTAGCTTTCAGACCAGAGGTGGGTTCTAATTGTTGTTACTACCGGTTCTGTGGGTGTGGCTTATTTTGTGGGTGTGGCTTGGAGGTCATGTGACTGGGTGGGCGTGGTTAAGCTGGTCATGTGACCGGGTGGCCATGGTTATGTGTATAGGGACTACTCAGAGGGCTAAAAAAGTCATTTCTGACAGGTCCTCGCACTTTTGACTGGTCCTCACACTTATGACCTCACAGGCACATTTATGCCTGTGCAGCGTTCTTAACAACCATGTCACTCATTTCACAATTGCTTCTCTTCACCATGGTGATAAGATAGGGCAAAAAACGTAAAATGTGAGGACAGTCGTAAATTGGTTAAAAATGTGAGGACCAGTCAAAAATAACTTTTTCAGCCCTCTGAGTAGTCCATATGCACAAAAGGACTACCCAGAGGGTTGAAAAAAGTCATTTCTGACAGGTCCTCGCACTTTTGACTGGACTTCGCACTTATGACTGGTCATCATTTATGCCCATTGTAGCATTCTTAATAACCGTGTCACTCATTTCACAACTGCTTCTCTTCACCATGGTGATAAGATAGGGCAAAAACGTAAAATGTGAGGACAGTCGTAAGTTCGAGGACTGGTCAAAAGTGCGAGAACCAGTCAAAAATAACTTTTTCAGCCCTCTGAGTAGTCCATATGCACAAAAGGATACAGTTATAGAGAGGGATGAAGGAAAGAGAGAGAGGGAAGAGAAGGGAGGAAGGAAGGGAAGGGAAATTAGAGTAGGAGTGAGGGTAAGAGAGGGAGGAAGAGAGGAGAAGGAGAAAGGAAGAGGAAGTAGGGAGGAGAAGAAGAGGGGGGAAGAGAAAATAAGAAGGAAAGAAAAGAGAGGTGAGGTGGTAGGTTTGAGGAGAAAGATTGCTGTACAATAAAAAAGATGAAAGGGAAGAAAGCCAGCCCCAAACAAATATAAAGATATTAAGATAAAGAATGAATTGTTAAACTTTAAAGAATAAAAAAGAACAAATATGAATAAATAGCAATAATTAGAAACACATACAAACATATAATGTATTTTCTTTGAAAAGAGTATTCGGCTGGTTCACAAATTTAAACAGTGTTTAGTCATTTCAATTAAATTTACAATTTCTATATTTCCTTTTTGCCATATTTATTCCTCATCTATTTTTTAAAAAAACTATTATTACCCTTCATCCTCATCTCTAATCTTAATCAAATTCCATTTTTCCCTTCTATTCTATATTATACCCCTTCCATTGTCATCTATTTTTATATCCATTCTGACATTGGTTAATTATGTTATTATGTAATAGAGTTGTTTAATACAAATTTAACATTTTAATATAAATCAATTAGTTATATAACTATCTTTTTTGTATATTAATCAATATGAACATGAATATTCCAATTATTTCCATGCAATCCAATTTCTTACAAATCAATTAATTATATTTACCAATAATAATAAACCAAATAATTTCTCCCATATATTCCTCCAAATCACAACTTAATCAATTCTGCTTTCAACACAATATACAATTAATTGTATCTCAATTATTACAATTCCCTAGTTAAATAGAGCTTTTTTTTCTTTTGTGTTTTAAAATCTTGAACTCTCCTCTTTTGCCTTAAATTTTCCATTGTTTGCAGTTTTGCACCTACCTTTTTTGGTGAAGAAAAAGAAATCTCTCTCTGACTCATTTTGTCACATTGCAGCAAAAACCCTGCTTTACTTTCAGTTTCATTTTTTCAGCATAGCTAGGGGGAAAAAATCTGCTCCAGCACTCTGCAGCTAGCAACAGAGCCCTGAGCAAAACAGCTGAGAGCAAATCAGCTAAGAATCAGGAGGCCAATCTAATCAACTTGTGCTAATTAACCTATGCTGAAGCTGAAAGGGGCTGTTTTTTCTATTTTTGCAGGCATCAGTCTACTCATTTGTTTTCTTTTAACACTGATCAGCTGTAGGGCGGCCCTTTGAAGCCAGGCGGCAAGAGTTTAAACAGTTTTTGTCCCTCTAGCCATCAGCTGGGACTCAGGAGGCAGCAATAGATTGGGAATGGGCGGAGTAAGCAAACGGGACCGGGCCGGGAACCAGTTTGGGGGCATGGCCAGCCAATCTTATTATTGGTTCTCCGAACTATTACATTTTTTTACTACAGGTTCTTGCGAACCGGTGTGAACCGGGAGCAACCCACCGTTTCAGACCCCTGAACATCTTTGTTGCTCTTCTCTGCACTATTTCTTAGAAGTCTCAACATTTTTGTATTGTGGTGACCAGAATTGGATGCAATATTCCAAGTGTTATCTTATCAAAGTAGTATATATAGATGTACTAATAATTCATATGACCTTGATATTATTCCTCTGTTAATGAAACTGAAGACTTCATTGGCTTTTTTGGCAGCTGCAACACACTGCTGACTCATACTTAAGTGATTGTCCACTAGGAGTCTCCTAGCTCCCTTTCACAGTTACTGCTGTTGAACTAACATCAGTTGTTCTATAACTGTGCACTTAGTGTTTCTTGCCTAAATGTAAAACCTTACTTTTCTCACCACTGAATTGCATTTAGTTGGATAGGATCCAGTGTTCAAGTCTGTTAAGATCCTTCTTGATCTTAGGCCTATGTTCTTAAAGTGTTGGCTATTCTCTGTAGTTTGATGCCATCTGCAATGGTGAGTTCCCCATCTATCTCCTCATAAACCATTTAAAAAGATATTGAGTACTGCACTTTAGAGAGAACCTTGGGATACCCCATTGCATACTTTCCTCCAAGTAGATGCAGTTCCATTGAAGATGTTGAGTATGGCTTGTCAGCCAGTTACAAATCAATCTAATTTGTAACTGGCTGACAGCATTTGTGATGCTGTTTATCCCACATTTTTCTATCTTACCAAGACATATGTTGTGTCTACTTTGTCAAATGCCTTACTGAAGTCCAAGTATACTATTTCCACAGCATTTTGCTGGTCCACTCATTTAATCACTTTCTCAAAGAATACAATAAGTTTTGTGTGGCATGATCTGTTTGTGGCAAACCCATTTTTACCTCTAGTAATAGCTTTGTTTACTTCTAGGTATTCTCAGATCTGTTGCTTATCTTTTCCAGGATTTTCCCAGGTATTGATGTCAGACTGATTGGTTTGTAGGTTGCTGGACCCATTTCTTTTCCTTTTTTGAGAATGAGAACCACATGAGCTGTTTTCTGATGGCAAAAATCTCCTATTATAATTCTCAGTTCTATTATTGAGAAGATAATGGCTCCAGAATGATTTTCATTAAAACAAAAATAATCAACACCTTTTCATTCCTTGTAATCTCTTTAATACTGTGAAATATTTTTCTTTTTAAAATAACAGTATTTTCTGAGGTAGACCATTACAGTTCAAACGCATTTCTTTTCAGACATTAATAAGACATGAATTAAATACTTTCATGTACAATATGTTGCAAAATGAGGTAGAAATGGTTACAGAGGATGTACAAAGTCAAAGACGATTTAGAAAAAACAAAAACCTCTTCAAAATTCCAGTACCACTTTTTGGAGGAAAAAAAAAAAAAAAAGGGACAAAATAAGCAATCTTCCTGAGATTTATTGCATTGCTATCTAAGAGATAAGTTTGCAGGGAAGGCACTAAAATGATATGAAGAGACTGTGCCTGCTGCTTATGACCAATTCCTGTTATAAAAACTGAACAATCTTTACCAACGCTGTACAACTTCGTATATCCAGAGCCATTAGAAGTTGCAGTCTGATGACATTTATGATGGCTGTCTGGACACTTATCCTGATTTACTAACTATCAGCTTCCCTTATCTCCTACAATGGCTTTTACGGGCTATTGCCACCAGATTCTGTTTCTAGTGATGCATTTAATGGGAGATGCTTCTGGATTGGGAGAATCCAAGTTCTAAAACCATATTGTTCATTCACACTGAATTCTGTTAGGCTTTCTTACTCTCTTGCATGAATGAGTAGGGAAAAAATAATCTAAGGACACAGTTTCTCCTTAGCTGGCTTTTGCCAAGGAACATGGAAAGTTGTGGACAAGCTTATCTTTTACATTACAGGTGGTCCTCGACTTATGACCACAATTGACCCCAGAATTTCTGTTGCTGAGTGAGACATTTGTTAAGTGAGTTTTGCCCCATGACTTTATGACTTTTCTTGCCACAGCTGTTAAATGAATCGCTGCAGTGGATAAGTCAGTAAACTGGTTGTTAAGTGAATCTGGCTTCCCCATTGACTTTGCTGATCAGACGGTCGCAAAAGGGGATCACATGATCCTGGGACACTGCAACCGTTGTAAATATGAACCAGTTGCCAAGCATCTGAATTTTGGTCACGTGACCACAGCAATGCAGCAAAGGTCGTAACTATGAAAAACGGTCATAAGTCACATTTGTCAGTGCTGTTGTAACTTTGAACATTCACTAAACAAACTGTTGTAAGTCGAGGACTACCTGTACAGCAAAGCCTGAGCTTGGATTTTAAGAGAAGATCGGTTAAGTTTTATAGTCTACAGAGTTCTTCCCAAGCATTTGGAAAGCCAGTGGTCTATTGAAAGGAAAAAAAGCAGGTTAAAGACATAATGTAGCAGAATTAACTAATAGAGTCCTCATGCATGAAGCTAATATGTTGAATTGAATCTCCCAAGCAGAATTCCATTCAAAAGCTAGAGGGAAGAAAGGGGCTTTCCCACCCCAGATCCCATTGCCACCATCTCTTGCAGAAGGTTGATTCTCCAGAAGATAACGGAAGAGGATGAAACACTTATAAATCTTCAATTTGCTCAGGGAATGTTCTGTGAGATCAGAAACCCTCATCTAACAGTGGACAGCGGTTGGATTGTGCCTTATTGATGTTTTGTGCTCTCTACCAGATATACAAAAGTATACATTCGAAGGGGCATCTTTTGACAGCAGGGTTATAATTCATGACCAGAACCACGGTTTGCAAACTGATTCCCAAATGCATGCTACTTATAATGAGGTGGTTTGATAAACCTGATAAAATATTATCTGTGGGTAGAGGAAAGGAAAGGGGATGAAAATGAGAAAAAGACACTGATTCAAAAGATTGAAAGTAGTGTTTTTAGAGGCTAATATTTAAACCCAAACACTGATCAACAAGCATGAATTACTTTCACTGGGTCCCCGATACAATACATTCCATATCTGTCTAAAACTAGGGGAGCTGTTATGCTTACAATGTGTGGTAAATTGCAGGCACATAAATGCATGCATGCACATGTAAATATGTGTGCAAACACACACACTGTAGGATCATTGAAAGTATTTAGCTGCGATGAGCAAAGAGCTTTTGCCACAGGAGCCCGCATAAGCACCTTCCAGCTTTCAGTAAATTCATCTAGCTAGATTAGAAGCTTATATAAATAGAACTGATGTTATTAATGGTAACTGAAGCAAAAGGGAAACAAATATCACTAAACACATGAATGTGGGGGGGGGGGGAGGAATGGAAGCAGCATAATATTAGACAGTAAATGTGTTTCCCTCTCCTCCCCAAATGGAAGTAAACCCTCTTCAATCTGACGAATCATTGCTACCCCTATACTTTATCTCAATTTCACTGGTTCTGATTTTAAATTGGCGCATGGAAGCCTCCTGTATCAATAGGAGCAGCTAAATGAAGACTAAACTTCAGAGGCAGCATATCTCTGTATGTCAGTGTGCTGACGAGAAACAACTAGGAAAGGATGATGTATATATACAGTTCCTGAAGATGTATAGCTGGATATTGTCACTAATTGAGTAAACATATAGATGAATAATTGGACTAGAACTAGAACTTGTCTAGAACTTGTTAAACTCAAATCTGGATCTGAATTCCAAACTAGACGTCTGATTTATTTCTACATTTGAAACCCGGTGCTTACTTTCTTGGAAGGCAAACTAGCGAGATTAACAGAAAGGTAACATCTCCAAGATCCAAAGCTAGACACCCATCGAAGTGAGTCCTGAACTTCAAACACCAGCCACTCCAAATACTTTTCAGTTAATTCCTACAAATTAATTTCCTACTCTCAGAATCTCAAAAGTTGTCCTTCCAAAAAACCTCTACCATTAAGAGTTTCCTGCTTCACCTCAGAAACGGCAAAAAAAAAAAAATGTTTTTCCCCCCCATCGCTCATACTAATGAAGCAGACTAGATCAGCTTTACTTCCCAGGTAATCTAATTTCATACTTTTCCTGTTTTCCCAAGCTTCTTAAAGAAAACCAAAGAAATTTTGCTTTGTTTCAAAGGAAAATAAACTGGAAACCTAGCTAATACTTGCCAATTATAAACCAGCCTCCTTCTGTCTTCCTTCATCCATGCCCCCAAAGTATACACATTCATACATCACCCCAGCCCAATAGCTAGGACCAGACTAGATGCAGCTCCTACAAACCTCATCTTATATGATTCTCACTTAGAGTTAATTTATTGGCAAAAAGAATAATACAACATTCTTATGAGGCTACAATGTACAATCCACCAGGTGAAAAGTCTTCCCACTGCATCTTATTGTAATACTGTACAATTTACCACCACAAAACATTTTCAAGAGGAAGAGGCCTGTGAATGACTCTCCTCACACTGGACAGTCACAGGTCAAGGAGGTTATTAAATCTTTGGTGCCTAAGTAGTCCTTGAGCCTGAACAGAATCACTGTCACACACTATATTTCTAGCAGAAATTCCATTGAATGTCTAATAGAGAACATTCTATAGTGGAGCCAAATACTATTTACACAATCTGTATTCTGTGCAAAGAAATCTGAATTCAGTGCTTAAATGTATAGTTGCCTGGTTTCCTAAATGCATTTGCCACAATTTATCTTGAAACAGATTTATCTAGTGTGAAGAGAGAAAAAGAAAAGGGAGGGAACCCATTACGCATCCACAAAAATAAAAGCAGGCTAATTCTACTTTATTGATGAGATCAGGAAAGGTATTTCCTGTTTCATCTCCAAACACACAACCTTGAAGAGTTAAGAATTTTCTTTTATTACAAAATGTTATCATTTTCAGAAAATGTACCGTACTATATTTGGTGTTGTAGAAGAGAAAAGATACACTGCAGTAAACTTTAGCTAAGTGAGAAAACTTGTTGAATTTTTTAATATAGAATGCATTGGCAATTGTTCATTATATAACTGAAACAAAAAATTGTATTGTGCCATCACACTATTCCATGGTAACACTGCAAGCCTTGGAAAGTATTACATTGAGAGGACCTTCATCTCCAAACAAGCTCTGATCTTGTATGTATATGATTCTTTCCTGATGTTTATTTATGTCTTGGGGAATACAAGTATGAGATAAATATTGCTTTGTTGGAAGCTTCCATTCAAGCCTTAAGAAAGTGCTAGTTTAATTTCTGATCTCAGAGGATACTTTTTATTGTTGCTTGTTCCCACGCTAGCCAAGAGACAAGAAAGTTCGTCATTAGACAAATGAAATATAGAGGAGGGGGGTGGGGAATCAACTTGTGCTTTCCAGTGCTGAGATCTTGATTAGACTCTAGAAAGAGTGCAGAGAAGAGCAACCAAGATGATTAGGGGACTGGAGGCTAAAACATATGAAGAACGGTTGCAGGAACTGGGTATGTCTGGTTTAATGAAAAGAAGGACTAGGTGAGACATGATAGCAGTGTTCTAATATCTCAGGGGCTGCCACAAAGAAGAGGGAGTCAAGCTATTCTCCAAAGCACTTGAGGGCAGGACAAGAAGTGGAAACTAATCAAGGACAGAAACAACTTAGAACTAAGGAGAAATTTCCTGACAGTTAGAACAATTAATCAGTGGAACAACTTGTCTCCAGAAACTGTGAATGCTCCAGCACTGGACGTTTTTAAGAAGATGTTGGATAACCATTTGTCTGAAATGGTGTAGGGTTTCCTGCCCAAGCAGGGGGTTGGACTAGAAGACCTCCAAGGTCCCTTCCAACTCTGTTATTCTAAAGATTCTATTTTTATCCTTACCCTTCAGCTCCTATTAATTTTTTTTTAAAAAATAGCTGACCTCACACCTACAAATCATCATCCCAGACAGGGGAAGCAAAGATAACCAGGAACAGAGAAAAGCCACAATCTTGCATAATGAGGGCTAAAGGTGGATAGAAAAACCAAAGAATATAGCCAGAGAAGAATGGAGAAATTGAGATGTTCCACATGGTGAGGAAATCATTTGACCATGATCAACATGGAGTGGTCTAGGATGAAATCTCTCTCCATTCCTCTCGAGGAGGAAAAAGTGGCGTCTGTATATATATAGCAATATACAATCTTACAGAAAGCAGATAATAAAAACAACCCTTTGACGAAAACATGGCAATGTCCTTCACAGTCCTTCAGAAGTCAGTGATCTTTCAATAGAATAAGAAACAAGGAGACAAATACCTACTCTCCGGGGGATGTTCAGGTAGCCCCCATTCTTATGACCAGAATCTGGGACCAGAATTTCCATGGCTAAGCAAGGCAGTTAAGTGAGTTGCGCCAGATTTTATTAGCTTTTTTAACCATGTTGTTAAGCGAATTGTTGCAGTTGTTAAGTGAGTCATGCAGTCATGAAGCAAACCAGGCTTCCTGCATTGATTTGCTTTTGGAAGCTGGGTAGGAAGGTCGCAAATGGTGATCACATGGCCCTAAGATCCTGCAACCATTGTAAACCATGATGGCTGCCAAGTGCTCAAATTTTGATCACATGACCATGCAATGGTTGTAAATGCAACTGTAATTTCAAATATTCACTAAATGAATGATCGTAAGTTGAGGACTACTTGTAGCAGAAAACTACAGAACAGAAGTACTTGACTCTTCTTTCAGTTTATTATTCCCTAGAAACCTTCCATTCCAGCTATTTCCTTTAGTTTCCTGCCAGTCCCCCCCCCCCCCCCCCCATTCCAGTTATATGATTCAGCTTGTGAAAGTAGTTCTATCTGCTGGGGCAGACAGAAGGAAGAATAGCTTCTTAGTTCTTCCCATCCTTCTTTTAAAAAACGTTCAGGAAAAATGACCGCCAAGTGAATGTGCAGCTGACCTCTGATTTTGGGAAATACAACATTTCAAGTTGCTTCCTCAGTTAGAAAAAGAATCAGAAAATTTCCTACAATTGTTTATCAATCACTAGGCTCACAATGACTTATAAATTGCTAGGTGATCTTGAGAGAATACAATAAAAAATAGGAGCATGTGAATCAGAAAGAGAAAATTAATAGACCTTATAATGAATAAAAAAGAGACAGCGTATGCAAAAGAGAGATAGGTTTTCACAAAGAAATAATAATGGCAGGAAAATATAAATATAAGAAAAAAAAACAATAATGTTCCATTAATTCCAAAATAAAGTGCTACCTGATCAAATGGAATTTTCTTACTGAGAAAATCAACCATCTCTCATTACTATTTAACCTATAGCAGGTTTTAACATTGATGGCAATTGATTTCTTTCATTTATTATTAGGCGTTAAGAGAAGATAGGGCGAAAGATGGCTGGCTATGAATCAACAAGATCCATAGCTGTACCAGAATGTGTACCATGGGCTTGATTGTCCTTAATTTATCATACAAGCTCTTTTTGTGGGTTTTACAGTTACGCATTCTAAGTAACTGTACGAGAGACTATTAATACACATAGACCTAATGAAAGATCTTCACCTGATAAAATGATCAAGGATCACTTTTGTGATCCTCTTTCTTTTCCACATTTTTGGTTTTCCCGGGAAGGAGCCAAGAGGCTAAAAGTTGGAAAGAAAGAAAAAACGAATGGGAAGACTGGAAGTTTAACCCTTACTTTTCTGTTATGCAAATCCTTCTAAATGCAATATTTTCCAAGCAGATGATTACACTGTCCAGTTATATAGCATCAAGGACTGACCTAGATGGAAGGGCGAGCATCAGCTCTTAAATCAACATTTAGAGAGGACTTTTATTGAATGGTTCCATTCAGTGATCAATGGATGAAGAGGTATTTAGGTTGGTCTTTTTAAAATATAGTACTTGTTGTATGCGAAGTGCCTAATGAAATCCTCTTTAAGTCTGTGAGAGACAGATCTCCATTACTAAATGGGAAAAATAAGGCTAGGAGATTGTACTTATCCAAAGGCACCCATTAAATCCACACCTGAATTGGGAAGTTTTCTGGATCAGCTCTGTTTTTCTGATATTAAGTGCTTTGGTTTAGCAGAAACATAAATGGCAATTGACTGCTTGAGCCACAACTAAGTAGGGGTTATACCTTTCAGCCAGCTTTTTAATTCAGCAATGTTTGTTTTCATTTCAAAACATACAGAGGGAAAAAAAATCCTAAATGGAATCATGTAATTAATCTTTGCTTTGGTTTTGTCTCTGCATTATCTCACCTGTGATCCTTAAGCAGCTAATAAAATCCAGATCCCTAATATAATTTAAGTTCCTAATCTGATGACTAGACCTGCAAAGGAGTCTATCTCTAGATTAAAGAAGAGATGGTCTTTAGAGATGTTAAGCAGAAATTCTGGCTTCTTCTAAACTAAAAGGGTAGGGAATTATGGCCCTTTTATGACCTGCGGACTTCAGCTCCTAGAATTCCTGAGCCAGCATGGCTGGTTTAGGAATTCTGGAAGTTGAAGTCCACAAGTCATAAAGAGGCCATTCTAAACCATATAGGATTATTATTTACTTTGACTAATTAATTTGCAGTAATAATGAAGAGGTGTGAAGTCACCAATATGATATTGCAAAGGAGCCTGTCACTGATTGCTAAATGCACATGTGAGTGCTTATTCTGTCTCCTACTTTATTGCTATGTTTTTCATGCAAATTACATTGACCTTATTATTGAGATATTCTTGTAACTGTAGAATATGGAAGTATCACAAAACTACCTATTTAAAGATGTCACCCATCTCCCTAACATTTCTTATCCAAATACATTTCTCTGGTTCTGTCCAGATGGATTTGGGTTGGAACTAGGTTTAGCTATATTTGAAATAGAGTAGATATTGATGTATCCCAAATGAGACACCTGCTGGTACCAGAATTTGCATTAAGCCATAATGTTTGGTATTGCTCTAAGGCATAGCGGTTTATAAACCAGTACTTTGGCAAAAGAAGTATATCTCACATGAGAGTGAAGCCTTCTCCTTTTGGAGAACTTCAGTCCTGGTTAAATAGGTGTGATATCTCTGGAACTTAACAACTAAACTGTATTTTTACTCTCTATTTGTGAGAAAAGAAAATAAATTACTGGTTTGCCATCACATTTTGGCAAGGCAGTCTTGAGGAGAAGGCAGAATTCTATGGATCATAGAAAGGGTCTGGCTGCCATGGAAATCCTGATCAATTTCTGTCCATTTTCCAAGAAGTGTTTTTGTAAACCTTTACAAAATGGGAATATTTAGACACAAGATCTGTGAGTTTCTTCTCCAAAATTAACCTTGGAGTTTGAAGGATTTTGAGGAGAGATGGGAAACAAAAGATGACTTAACTCTGCATGTGTATCGATTGAGGCCTCATATTATGCTCAGTCTGGATGTATACATTCAACAACAAGTTCTATCTCAGTGTTTCTCAACCTCTGCACCTTTAGTTGCATGCTTGTTGGGGAATTCTGGGAGTTGAAGTTTACACATCTTAAAGCTGCTGAAGATGAGAAACACACCTCTCTATTAGAATTGTTCAGAATGGTAACATACTGCAACAATAAAAAGACAATGCAAAGTAGGCACATGAGAGTCTCCTGCCGTGTATCTCCTGCTTACAGGAGGGTACAAGTCTCTCCTAAGTGCACATGACTCCATTTTCAACCGTATTTTTATAAATGCAGGATTTCTTATATGCTTACATGGAGGGAAACATCATTCACTTACACAAACATTTATAAGACATGCCCTCCCTTTACCTACACACGCACCTATAAATGGAACAGTACAAAGTACAAATCTACATAGATTTACTTCCTGAATTGTGACTCCCAGGTCTGGGGGACAAAAATGCAAGAGGAAAAAAAAAAAAATCCACACACACAAATTGTGCAGGGATGGTAGGAAATAAATGTTCCAACTCCATGGCTGATGAACCTCTCCCTTGCTCTGGGATGGACCAGAGGACTAGTTTTAGTAGAGGCTTCTCAAACCTTGAACAAAGAGCCTAAAAGGGCACCATTTATTCATCTACTAACTTTCTTCTCTGCATGCAGACACACTGAATCCTACAGGCCAGGTTTCCCCGGTCTGATTCCTAGAATTCTCAGAAGTGGCCATGTTGGCTGGAGAATTCTAGAAGGTTCAACCAGGAATTTGAGGGCAACCAAGCTGGGGAAGATGCCATGGCCCTTGGGACTTTGACAGGGATCACAGGTCCATGTTTTGTTTTGTTTCGCCTCAAAGTACTTTGGGAAACTCAAATGGACGTTTTCTTTGATTACAGAAGTCTTACTATAGTAGGTCCTATAAAAAGCATAGGAAAAGGAAACATGACTTGGCCATTTGGAATTTGGAAATGTAATAGAAAGATTCCTTTAAAAAGTGGTACTAGCCATGGCTTTGAAACTTCAATACTAATACTTCTTATTCTTTGAAGACACATTACTTCACCTAAATGCTATGGCAAAAATGCTTTCTTTAACAAAAAGAAGAAAGTTATGGCATTATATATTGTGAAACGCCCCTGAAATACATTCAACTTTCATCTTTGTAACAACTTCAAGTTTATTCTTGCTTTTTTCCCCCTCCTGTGCATCTTATAAAGCACATGTGTAATCCCTCCAAATCATTTTTATTTTCCTTGAGTTAAAAAAAATGCAAACATTCTTTATTTTTTGAGGTAAATTATTTTTCCTGAGTAGTTAAAAAAAAGGGAAAAAACCACTACTACATACATTAGAAAAATAAAAAAGAGCCTAGCTTATTCAACAATCTACATTTTAAAAAACCCCAACCCCCTTCTCTCAAAACGTATTGATACCATCTGCTTTATGGTAAGATCTGCCTCTGAAAATGAGTCTGTTGAGAAATATTAAGTGAATGATCCATAGGTTGTTACCTATAAGACAGCCTTCCCTAATCAGAGTTTGACAGAACCATGGGAGTCTGCCAGACATCATTTTAAAAAAATCAAATATTGTTTTTGGGAACTTTGTGAGACAGACAAATGCCAGCACTGACAGTGGTGGGAATGTTTATACACCACAATGTAGCTGCCAGCCTGCCATTTTGCTGCTGTTGTAAATATTGTAAAATGTGGATGGTGTAGGTTAGATGGTGAGGTATTTGAAAAAAAATTTTTTGCTATTTTTATGCAGGGCTTCCCTGAGACCTGAACATTATTTCAAGGGTTTCTGCAGGGTAAAAAGATGGGGAGAGGCTGCAATAGAAATGTGAAGAGTCAGACAGAAGTGTTTGAGGTGTGCAGCATTAAAAAGGAGCTGGGAAAGGGGTAATACCTGGCAGAATATTTTACAATGCTGGCTGGAAAGGGTTGATTAGAAAAACAGATCAGTAATAAATAGGTTATCCTGAGTTCATTGAGCAACTACTTTTCATTAACATAGAGACCTGACAACCACCACACAAACTTTCAGACATTTTCATTTAAAAGAAAAACACAAGCTGCATGTCAGTCAGTATAGGGGAGGACTTGCATCCAATTGGGGTGGCTTTTTTTTTTATGAGATGAAAACTATGTCTCACCCTTTCCTCCATTTTCATACGGAAGGAGGTATGAGACTTTCAGAAACTGGAACCTGCAGCGCCCCAAAACCTTAAAAGAGCAAACTGAGAATTTAATAATTCCAGTGGCTTCCTCTCAAACAGATTAAAGATTATTTGGAAAGAGGAACAGGAGCTTCCCCACTAATTGTGAGACCCATACATTTTATCCCATTCCACATACAGGTCCAGCTCCTTCTGAGAGACAGCAGGGTGGATCTTGCAGAAAACACTTTCAAAATCCTTGTAGGAGGTGGGTTGAAGTTGGCCTGGCAGGCTATGCAGTTTGTTGGTCCCTGCCTGCTGACAGAGCTGGAGGAGCTCACTGCCTGAGTAGCTTTCAGTAAGTTGGACAATGGAGGCCATCTCCCTCTCGCTGAGACAGTAGTTTTGCTGAGCTAAAGCATGGTGCAGAATCTGCCGCCTCGCAATGCTGTCTGGCGGGGAGATGTAAAAACGTTTGGCAAATCTTCTTTGGGTGGCTTCATCCAGATTACCAGGCCTGGTGGTGGTTGCTATGACAACCACATTCTGCTCAGCGGTGGTAGCAAGCTTGTCCAGGTAGGTGAGCAACTGGGACTTCAAGATGGCAGTGTCTTCTAAGACAGATTCCACGTCGGTGAGGAGAATGACAGCAGGCTGCCGACAGTTGGATATGAAGAAAGTGGTCTGTAGGATTTTCTCAGCCTCAGCTTTCCACTTGGAGACCAAGGCTGTCCCACTGAGCTTTAACAGGGTAGATCCCAGCTGGGTAGAAATGCACCTGCTCAGCAGGGTCTTCCCTACACCACGAGGCCCAAAGAGCAGGATGGTTCTGGGTGGTTGGTTTGCACCTGTATATGCACCAGGCCTCAAGATGGGCCACACGAGCTCTTCTTCAATGGCAGCTTTGACAGAGACTTGTCCTGCAATGTCCGTCCACTGGACCGGAGGGCCACAGTCAATTACTTTGTTGTTCACCAATTCCAGAATGAAAGGGTCCATGGTTTTCAGCTGTTCTTCTACTGGCTGGTTGCTGCTGTCACTACTGAATGCTGTTGTTTTGGGCTGCATCCTTAGAGCAAAGGAGTCTCCCTCATGCTCCCCATTGGCAGCTGGAGGAGTGAATTTCTCAAAGCTCTCACTAGCCCTCAGTGGGGCTTCACTAACACTGTAAGCTGGAGAGACCAATCCTTTCATAGCCTGGTTGTTAAACTTCCCAATGGGCTCCTCAGAAGCCACTGTGGTTGCCACCACTCCTGCTCCACTTGGCCTTTTCCCGCCTTTGAAAGGCACCTCTGAGCTCCGGTTGAATCCATTCCCTCTACATTCACCATTGTCGGACATCTGATATGGGGACTTTGGTTGCTCATAGCTGTATTTGCGATACCTGCCTTCGCCATCATCCTCCCCGCCAGCGATATCAAAGGCTTTTCTTTTCAAAGAGCTCCCTGATTCGCCACTCAAGGGTGCTACAGAGAGAGGACTCTGATAACTGTAACCAGGGACCACAGGAGGGCGAGAGGAAGGGGGAATGGGTGTGGGGGCAGCAATGCCTGAAGGTAAATATGAAGCTGAAGGATGGGGAGGGTGGATGGCACCATAACTGGGCTGGGCTGGGTAGGTCCCTGAAGTGTAATTGTACATGGGTCCTGAAGAAGTATATCCAGGGACAAGGGTGGTGGAAGGATGGCTGGGCTGCAAGAGGCCAGAGCTATGCAGGTGGGTAGGTGGGTGTGGAGGGGGAAGTGCTGAAGTGGGCTGGCTGCAATAGCCTGAGGGCAGGTAGGCTCCACTGTAGCCCGACGGATACTCCTGAGATGCCCCAAGGCTGCCAGATGTGGTGGGTCCCCCACAAGTGTTACTGGGATAAATGGAGTCAGACAGGTTAGTGGAAACCACAGGGGAGGTACCAAGACCGTTACCCGGTGTGACAGGAGGAGGAACAATCCCCTTAGAGCTGGACAGTCCATCATGCATTGGGGTCAGAGGGTAAACTCCTTCAGCGCTGTGAGCCATTGACCAAGGCTCCACCTCCCCCTTCTGTCCATTGAGGGGTCCAAAGGCACCATCCCCATAGGTGTTGAGTGCTGACGGCCGGTCATAAGGAGAGTCGAGGACTCCTGAGTACTTCTCCGCATACCTCTTCAGCAGGTTGGAAGCAGTCAGAGCAGAGATGTCATCATTGGCCCAGGCATAGTTGAAACGCTGCCGACTGCTATGGTAGAGATCAGATTTGTGGGCAGGTGAGGAAGTGGTAGAGGAAACATCGAGGTGCTGCTCTGGCCACTGATTCAGGGGCTGAGCATGCTCTGGTGTCCAGTGCATCTTTGACAGAGCTAGAAGGAAAGAACAAAGGAACACAGAATTAGCTTTAGAATTAAAAGGAAATGTACCCTAAAACCCAGTAGCTCATTTGAGAATTACGTACTACTATTACTGCACAAAATATAGAGACATTTATATATTTTCATAACAACCAGGAGAAGTAGAATAAACTGGAAAAAAAAAATTGAAAAAAAAAATGAAAAAGTTGGGCGTGTACTCTGTGCTTGCTATGTGAAGGCCTAGATCAGCCTTACAGTGTGTCAACAGCTGGTCAACCTTGGCTATTCTTAGACAACAAAACGTAACTAAACATAGGATGTATGGATAAGCAACTACTGCTACCACTACTACTACATGCTGGAGCTCATCTTCAGATAACTTCTCACTGCTAGTCCCACTTCAGGGAACTTCTCTCTGCTAGAGAAGCTCCCTAAAGATGGGCTCCAGCACGAGTCCAAAAGCTCAGAAGACAAAACCTCTGGTCCTGGTGACCAGCCAAGATTGTATTCTGCAACCTGATGTATCCTGTGGGAATGTCATCAAATTGTTCAGATAGTATAGTTTTAACCTGATGGCAAAAAGCTTCAAAAATAATCTTTCATGGGAGGAAGAGCACGTAAGATTCTGTGAAATAAGAGTAAAATTGCAGTAGTCGCTCATCTATACGTCCTGTTTAGTTATGTTTTGTTGTCTAAGAATAGCCAAGGTTGACCAGCTATTGACATACCGTAAGGCTGATCCAGCCCTTCACATAGCAAGCTCAGAGTACATTCTTGGTTTAGACACTCCCAGCTTTTTCATTTTTTTTCAATTTTATTTTGAAATTTTATTTTGAAAACCTCTGACCAGCCCAGACTGGATCCTGCAACATTATCCTGAGACACATATATGTTTGGTCCTATATGAATATTAACCAATATTAGTTGCAATAGTGCTTCATTTGGATCCACCTTGCTTATTTTTATACATTGTCAAAAATAACCATGCATTCACTGTATTTCCTAAATTTTAGATAGTTATCTAATCCAGGAAAGGAGTTTTTTTGGAAGCCGTTTGTAATGAATAAGTCATTAGTCTTTTGAAACATCATGTACTTAATGTAATGTACATCCTGAATATAATATATTTATTCATGTTCCTAAATAATTCTAGGCACTCTGGCCACAGAACCAACAACTTGATGTGCATAATTGAGGTAATTCTGCATAATTCAGAATCTTCACTTATCTAAGCAATTTTTATTTCATATATATTTTGACCAAATTGATAGATTAATAGATAAATATACATGTATCGTGGAACTCTGAAAACTAAATCAGACACCCCATGTGACAATAGGAGGAAAAGCCACAACATACAGTAGCTGAACCTTCATTCAGTTGAAGAGTGGCTCAAAATTAGACTGCAATAACAGAGAAGAATAAGCCTTCAAGCCCAACGAGAAGAGGATATCTGAAAAGAACTCACCAGTTCTAGAAAGAACATTCAGAATCTGAAATAACATAACAGAGGCTGCATCCACTGATTGCCAAACAGTTTAACAACAAGAAGGTGAAATTGAAGATTGGTTAACATCTGGCAAAACCTACCTGATAATGAAAGATCCAACAAAAGAGGCAGCATCTGGCAACTACAGGCCAATTACCTGCTTACCAACAACTTTCAAATTGCTAACTGGTGTGGTAGCTGACACAGTCCAATAGCATTGAAAACAAGTTCTTTCCATCTGAGCAGAAAGGAAACCGCCGAAACAGCAGAGGAACAAAAGATCAACCCCTAATTGACAAAATGATTTTGGAAAACTGCAAGTGAAGGAAGACCAATTTGAATGTAGCATGGATTGTCTACAAAAAGGCATTGGACTCTCTGCCACATGATTGGATAATCACATGCCTAAAAATAACAGAAGTCAGAAGCTTTGTGCCATGATTAATGACACTATGAAGAGACAATTGTTGGTCAATGGTTTTTAGACTAGGAGAAGTTAATATCAAGACAGAAATCTATGTTCTATCTTTCAGGGAAACTCACTATCACCATTACTGTTTGTTATTACACTGATTCCTCTATCGACAATGCTGAATAATTCAGGCCACGGCTATCAAACAGCAAAAATATCTACAAGACTATCCCACCTCCTTTATGTGGATAATCTGAAGTTGTATGGAAAAACACCATTTCAAATAGAATCATTGCTCAACACTGTCCTTATATATAGCCAAGCTACTTTTATGGAGTTTGCACTGGACAAACAAGCCACCCTTACCAAAAACAGGAGGGGAATGGTGAAAATTGAAGAAATCAAGATGCTCTATGAAAATAATGACAACATCTCACCTATTTTCCTTGGTATCTCCTTCCTCTATCAACATTGGTGTGTGGATGAAGGGCATGATATATCCCTGCCAATTTTCCTAGCTTCCTATCCATGGTTTTGAGTTCTGCTTGAGTGCAGTCCACTATTGCAGCTATGTGTCTAATGACTGGAATTGCCCAAGTGTTAATTGCCTTGATCGTACTTCCTTCACTGAGTTTGAATTTTAAGATTTTCATTCTTATGATATATTCACTTCTAATCTTCTTCTTCACTTTAGTGCACTTGATGTTGTCAGTTTGAATGATGCCCATATACATGTAGTGATCATCTTCATCCAAATTCTTGGTGTTATTTTTATAGGGCATCTTGATTTCTATGTTATGCACAGGATCAGGTGATGGCACCTGGTACCTGAAGATGTTTCCAATCTCTAATAGCTTGCAACCCAGGATTCTTACTTGAAAGATTTATACATAGACAGAGTGATCTAAATATATATGAGATGTTTTCTTTTGCAAGGATTTGTCACTAATTCAGAGTATTCATATTCATAAAGCCGTAGCTTATATATCATGAGTTACAATAATTAATATAGAGACAATATTTTCTAGTAAGAATAGAACATAATTTATGAATGCTCAATGAAAGTATCTATTTCAGTTTAAAACTTTATGTACCCCTTTCCATCATATCAAGATCCAGGTACTGTAATACCTTAGGTATCTGGAGAGCAATTCACAGCACTTTGGATTTTGCTAAATTTCAACTTCTAATATTTTTGAAAATGCTGGCCAGGGTCATGGCAGTGAGAATTCAAGAACATTTGTTTGAGAGTGTATTACAAGGCTAGCAAAAGCAACCAAAATGATAAAACTCCAGCAGCAATTACCATTTGTCTATTAAAATTACAGCAACTACTAAGTGTTTGAGTAAATTAAAATGCTGTAAATTAGAGTAATAGCCCGTATGCAAAATGTTATGGGAAAGGTATTTGTAACTAAATTCCCACTGTTAAGAAAACCTTCTTGCTAAACAACTGTCATCTGTCTGATAGAAAATATATATGCATGAAAAGAAAACTGGCCTTGGAAGGGTCATTTAAAGCAGGGGTCCCCAATCCCTGGGCCATGGCCCATTACTGGGATTGAGCCTTTCAGAACTTGGCCACGGAAGTGGTAGGCGAGCATGCACATTCCCACTGGTATGAGCAGCAGGCAAGCTGCGTGCACATGCTTGCCCGCTACACACGGAACCATCCCCCCCCCCCCTCTGCTAGTCTGCAAAGCTGAAAATATAAGGGAACTCTGATTTAAAGAATGGAGGGTTGATATGGAACCTGGAGTCATTTGGAAGGTCAAAGTATTGTATGGTTTTAATGTAAAATTCAACATCTTGAACTAATTCAAGCACATGATAAAAGAGGCCAAGTTGTTTCAGAATTAGCTTAAGGCAGCAGTAAGTACTCAGGGCAGTTCCTAAACCGATTTCCAGGAGAGCCCCTGGCACGATTTCCATCCAGAAGTGATTCAGATATCCATCAAGGTACATCAAGCAGGGAAGGAGCACTATTCTTATTATCACTCTTTACTCTCTTTTCTCCTTTATAGATAGAGGTGGTGTATGAATGTTAGAGGGACACGGTGGTTCAATGGCTAAGATGCTGAGCTTGTCGATCGAAAGGTCGGCAGTTTGGCGGTTCGAATCCCTAGCGCTGTGTAACGGGGTGAGCGCCTGTTACTTGTCCCAGCTTCTGCCAACCTAGCAGATCAAAAGCACGTAAAAAATGCAAGTAGAAAAATAGGAACCACCTTTGTTGGGAAGGTAACAGTGTTCCGTGCGCCTTTGGCGTCTAGTCATGCTGGGCACATGACCATGGAGATGTCTTCGGACAGCGCTGGCTCTTCGGCTTTGAAACTGAGGTGAGCACCGCCCCCTAGAGTTGGGAACAACTAGCACATATGTGCGAGGGCAACCTTTACCTTTATAGGTAGGTAGGTAGGTAGGTAGATAGCAATAGCAATATCACTTAGACTTATATACTGCTTCAGAGTGCTTTACAGCTCTCTCTAAGTGGTTTTACAGACCATATGTATGTCCAGGTAGTCCCTGATTTCTCATTATTTGTTTAACAATCGAAGTTTGAAGATACAATGGAAAAAAAGTGACTCACAAGTGGTCCTTACACTTACAACATTCCCACAGTCACATGATCAAAATCCAAATTCTTGGCAACCTAGCATATATTTACAATGGTTGCAGCATCCCAGGGTCATGTGATCACCATTTATGACTTTCCCAGGGAGCTTCTGATGAGCAAGGTCAATAGAGGAAACCATGCAAAAAAGATAATAAAATCGAAAGGGACTTATTTAATGCCCACATCTCTTAGCCATTGAAATCCAGGTCCCAACTGTGGTTGTAAGCTGATGATTATTGGTAAGTATGTCCTGAAGCATGCGTGCCCACCTTAAATTATGAAAAAAATAGAGGTATAGCCTGGCCTACTTAACAGTAATGTCCCTGCCTAAAAGAGCTGCTTTTTATACTTCACCACCACCACCATCACGCAGCCTTTTCTTAAACCAGTGGCTACTAATTGGGTTGGATTCCTATTTTATCATCTAGCCACACCATAATTTGGGTGTAATGGGAGATAGAGTCTGACTCATCTGGAAGCTTCCTGGTTGAGGAAGTCTGCAGGCAAGCCAGCCAGAGCTCTTTTAATCTGGCAGAGTGACACCAAGAAGCCCACCCCAGCCCTTCCCTCCTCCTCTGGGCTCAGCTGCTCCATCACAACTCGGCAGAGGAATGCACACAATGAAGCAATCAAGCGCCAAGCTGGAGGAATGCTAGCAGCACATCATTCGTCCTGACTTAAGTAACTTTAATTGCTCTGGGCTGATTTTGGCGTTCTTTTCTCCCTAGCCGCCCCCTCCCCTCCAACTCACCCGGGTTTTTTTGTTGTTGTTGTAGTTGTTTTACTCCGGGCCTGTGGATTTCTCATCCTCCTAGCCTAATGAGCAAAGACATTTTAGAAGCCTTGCTGAGGGTCTAAGCAAATTCCAAAAACCTTCCAGGCTCCAGAAGGTGGAAAAAACGGAGCGCTAGGGTGAGAGGCTGAGGCCCCCAACATTTTCCACATTATCTAGGCAAACACCTCCTTTCCTGCCACTCTCTCTTTACTGATGTATTTTGTAATATTTATAACCTATTCCAACCCTCTGGTGTGGCCTTGTGGTTGCAACCCTAGCTTTCCAGCGCTGGGTCTTTCATTTCTATTGTTGGTCCGTGGTTCTCTCTCTCTCTCTCTCTCTCTCTCTCTGTGTGTCTGTGTGTGTGTGTCTGTGTGTCTGTGTGTGTTCTTGCTCCCCCTTCCCTGGGCAGGGTTTCTCCTCCTCTCTTCATTTGCAAGGGCCTCAGGGGAAGGCTGAGGTGGGGAGGGGGTGGCCGGGGAGCGCGGCCTCCATTCAGCCTTTAAGCCACTTGGTGACCACAGCACAATTAGATTACCTAATGCTTTAATTGACTTATATGGCATTTGTCCTTCCACTTTGGATATCAAACTTACACAAGAGGATTTAAATGGCAGGTTTAACTGGGCTTTCTTCAGCATCCTGCCTGCATTTGCTCACTATTATATTAAAAGGCACAAGGAGGCAAAGTCCACAGAGGGGTATTTTTGCCACAAATATCTCTGTCGCAGAGTCCCATCCATAACTCCCAGCCAAATAAATAAATAAATAAAGGAATGGTAGAGAATTAAAAGAAGGCACTCCGCAGGGAGGGCTTTGGAAAGAGGAAGACAAAAGAAAAGAAACCTCCCAGGAAACACTCCCTTTAAACACTTGGTTCCAAGCTATATGTGGGGTGGGATATTTTTGGGGAGGGGGAGAGAATGATGTCACTTGCTGAAATAGCAGCAGAGAATTCTGCCCCTGCATTAACAGCAGCGGTAAATTATTAAAGGAAAGGGCATCTCAGGAGTATCTGGAAAATTGTGGTTGTTGTTTTAAATCAGTAAAGGAACCCAGCATAACATGCTTCAGTTCATGGTAGCTATGGCCCAAGTATTAATGAGTTCCCTCTGGGACTGGAAAATTCAAATAATTAAAATTTAGTGGGCACAATTTGGCAAGAGGGTCCCCATGTAAACTGAATAAAGAATTCAAGAAAAAATAAGCTTCAGAGTGAGAAAAAATATTAACATTTGGATTTTTAATGACTGAAAAGGTGTTTTTCAGAAATCAAGTCTCCCTTCCTTCCTTCCTCCCTCCCTCCCTCCCTTGTCCTGGTACAGTTATTTGGCAGAAGCAAGGCATCAAGTAGCTTTCTTTTTCAAAATTCAAAGAATGAGATGAGGTAATTGGTCTTAAAAAAAAGAAACTGATCCCTTTTCTGGCTTTTCCAAAAAAATGTGTCAAAGCTAGGGAGGGAGGGAGGGAGGGAGGGAGGAAGGAAGGAAGGAAGGAAGGAAGGAAGGAAAATCTGAAGCTTATTTTTTCTTATAATCTTTATTCAGTTTATATGGGCACCCACTTACCAAGTTGTGCTCAACAAATTTTAATCATTTGAATTTTCCAGTCCCAGAGTAAACTCATTAATACTTGGAGCTTAGTCATCTTATTGAAATCATCATACTTTTTCAGAGGAGCAGAAACTTTCAGCTTTGAGATATATTTTGGGTGTGCGTAAACTAAAGTCACATTTAAAAAAAAACCGCAATACCACTTACAATGAATAAATTTTAAAATTGGAAATATTTCTGTGTTGCCAAACTGAATTATGCTCCCACAGTGACATAGGCAAAATTCCTTTTCTGATTGTCCTTCACATTTCAGTATTCTTCATTTTGTTTGTTTAGCTGGCGAGCTGTTTTGCTTTTTCTGTTAAACAATTGCAATGTATTTCACCTAGAGATCTATCTAGAGATTGCAATCTCCTTCATCCACCTCTGCATCTAGCTAAATTTTACCCTAAAGCTTTTGAGGCCACAGAGCACACAAACATAAATTATGCAGATGATATTTTTCCTATACCTATTAGGCTGTCAAACAACTGATGATTCTTAGAGTGATTACCTCAGCACTTTACCAAATGATGTGAGGAGGAGGGGAGATCATGGAGAAAACATGAGAGATACCAAAGGAAAATAAATACATATGAAAGAGACAGTTGGGTGGGAAAAAAACAGATCTTTTGTGTTTTGTGCTGCCACTGTCCAAATATTGCCTGAACAATGTGTTAACATGCTACAGCTATTTTCTTCTTATAAAACATAAAGAAAAGCACAAATTAGACCATTCTTAAATGTTGAAATGGAATAAATAATCTCTAGACTAACTGAGATACCTGGTATTTATGTCCATCCAAATATTCTGAAAACATCACATACGTATCTTTCCCACCATAAATGTCTATGCTAATTTTTAACAATTACACGCTACCATTTTTATTTATTTATTTATTTTTAAAAGCTTTTGTGGCTTTGATTTTAGTTCGTTGGAAATTCAGTGCGTTAAATTTCTTGACAGCTCACAGAATTAAATGAAAGGCAGAATGTGAATCAAATAAATACATCCTAACTTCAGCAAGAACAACTATTACAATATAATTTAAGTAAGTCCCCAAATGTGTTCTTTTTTGTTGTATGATTTTTAAATTTTAAGATTTCAAGAGACAGCAGTACCTAAAAGAATTATTTTTAAAAATCAGCTAGGAACATAGTCTTCAGTGGAAGGATGTGGCATAAGTGTTTTGGAAAATTATAACTGACTTTGGTTCTGATTTATTTATCTTGGTATATTGCCAATGACTAATGCCTTGTGGGTTTAACAAAATGTAGCTCAGTTGCACTCTCAGCTGCAAAAGTTTCATAGAAAAATTCTAATTCCCAAAACAGGGGACTTAAACCAAGACAAAGTTAATTGTGGTCAGTTCCATTGAAAGTACAGCAATATTTATATTTAACTTTTTGATAGCTTTAGTAAGAACCAACCATGAGAATTTCATTTAAATGGATTAAGGCCTGACTATCCAGTTTTTCTAAATAAATTCTAGAGTGTTTAAATCAGATCTTGAAAAACAGAATTTCAAAACTAAAAATATTAAGGAAGAAAGAAATTACGACATCTAACAAACTGAATCCTGCTTGTGCACATTCCACCCAATTAAATCCTAAATTCCAAAACCCCTGAGCAGTTTTGTTGGGATGAAAAATGTCAGTGAGGTCAAGACAAAAATGGATTTCAATTAAATACAATGCTTAGTGAATGTCTTTTGCTTCAATTTCATGAGTGTTTTGGAAAGGCTCTGCAGCAAAGCTGTCTAAGATGAGGTTCAAAATGCTCGAAACGGACATTGTGAGGAAAGGATTGAAACCACACCCCTTTTTACATCCATCATAAGATGCACGTGAAAGGGGCGGGGCTTCAGTTGCACAGCAAAGGCCACAATCTTGATTTCTTTTATTCTCTTTTACTGCAAATCCCCCTACTCCAGGGGCTATGGCTAAGGCTTTGGGGACTGCCTATTGTACCCTCAGAGCTTAAGTTATTTTAAATGGAGAAATTACTTAATAACCCAGTGTTTCTCAGCCTTGGCAACTTTAAGATGTATGGATTTCAACTCCTAGAATTCCCCAGCCAGCAATGAATATTAAATCAGAATTCAATCTTATGGACACTGTCAGAGAATGCATCCCACTGAATGCCATATCCACACCACAGAACTGAGCAGGACTTTTGAAAAAATCTCCCCCAAAAACAAATTTAGGTCAAGCACTTAAGTAATGAAGAGAATAATCAAAGCAGGAACTCAAATATCAATATTTAACAGAGAGAATTTACCTGCAGGGTAAATTCTGAATCATCTGCATTGTTCTAAAAACAGCATGGCTTATTGCTTTGCTTTTAGATTAAACACAAATCTTTGGAGCTGATTTTCGATTTACCCATACGACCTTTGCTAGGTAGTCAGGCTATAAATGGCATCTGGCTCTCCATTAAATTAAACTTTAGGAAAGGGAGCCCTATCTCAAAGTAAGGAAAAACTACCTAGCCGTATTTATGGTGGATAAATGCGAGGGGCAAAAGGCAACATATCTAAAGCAATCTCTTACCTTTCATTTTAAAAAAGGAAAAGAAGAAAAGAAATTGGGAGGTGGGGGGAGGAAGAGAGGGAGAAGTTGTCAGGCATTTGAAATGGAACGTGAATGAGCATTCCCAAAGAAGGCAGATGTTTCAACGCGCTCCTTTGGCAGTGTGAGAAAATTACTGTCCAGTGACCAAATAGCCTGTCAGTTTCCCACCCTCTCGGCTGGCCCATTATCTAAAGCTCAAGACAAAAGGAAGGAGGGGCGGCTACTGAGGAGAGAATCCCATTGTTCCCTTGCACTCTAATTATGGAAATCTGGTTAATCTATTCAGGAGCAACTATGGACTGGACTGGGTTTGCTGCCGGGGAGTGGTGATGGTGGTGGAGACTCTTTTGGCCAAAGCTTGCAGAAAAGGTTTCCAACTATTCAGAGTTTTAAGCAGATGCCCTCTCCCCCAGCTTGTACCCCTGCTGTTCCCCAGATCCTGGCTGTCTCTTCTTCCACAGTAAAAAAAACCCCAATCTTTTCTCTTATTCCCCCTGCCACCTTTTTAAAAACCAGATCTGGTCATCAATTCCAAAGCCATCAGCTGCCTTTAACATCCTCTGATGTCAACAGTCAGCCATTATGGGGACACACACACACACACACACACACACACACACACACACACGGCTGTTGCATTCTGCAAGCAACCCACATTCTGCAGTTCACAGGCACCACACAGGCATATGTGTCCATTGTCCCCCTTAAATCTGCATGCATAAATGTTGTAAGATGCTCATGCACCGTGCTCTGGAGGAACAGATACATAGGAAGATCAGCATGTGCGCATACAACAGACACACTCACAGAATGAGGAAGGCACCCCAGGAAGTCAGATGTGCCTAGCAGTGGGGGTGCGGGATACAAAATGTTGCTGCCTATAGCCTCTTTTGCTGCTTGGCTGCTTAACAATAGGGATATCTTGCTTACAGTTAGGAGACTAGCTTATTTTCCTAAAAACATTCTGGGCTAAGGCTGCCCCAGAACTACCACTGACAAGGAAAAGGGGAAAGCTGTTCAATGCATGAAATCCCTAGCTGGTTCATCTGACATCCCCTTTAGTTCAGTATAAAGCATGTGCTTTTCTTTATTGCTGTTAATGAGCTAATAATGTTCCTCCTCATAACCTTAATGTTATCTCCCGCTCCCATTTTTTTAAAAAAAAGTGAATACTTTTTCATTCAAAAGAATGATATTTGCTTCTTTGTACGTAGCGTACAACATATATGTGTTATTGTTTATTTTGGGGCCACCTGAAGATCCCTAAGCCTCTTCATTTATGTCCCAATGTAAAACCCCTCCAGCCATCAACTTTAAAACTCTGAGATTGGAAGTGGACAATAGCTTTATTTATTTCACACATTGGATTACCATTTAATCTGTTAGAAGATTAACCACACACAATACAGAAACTGAAAAACTAATATGTACAGTAGTTAAAGTCAAGATTCCTTTAATCCAAGAAAATTTATTCCATGATAAACTGTAACTTAAGTAGCATAATAAACTCGGCTATATGTCATATTCTGTAATGACTAGTGCTCCTTTCTTCCTTTCTGTGCTTGTTTCTTTTTGGTCATAACTGCTCCTTTGTCTTATGCTGTTTTTGTGGTGATATTTTTCTATTGTTCTTTGTCTTTAGATGTTTTAACAATTGTAAGCTGCCCAGAGTCACTGGGAGCTCAGTGACACATATATTTATTAATACATTATTATAGTTGGTCAGTCAGCCAGATGTTTAAACTACACGGCATTTTTATCCACCTATCCACCAGATGTTGTTGTTTGATGGTGTTAAAAGATATAGATGCAGGATGTAAGCTGTTCTAAGTAAAGCTGCCTTTTGCAATTGACCAATGGGGACTTTCTCAATGCCAATGGTGTTCAAGTGATGCTTCAGATGTTACAAGTCTGTTGGTATGGAGTATCCAGAATTCCAAGATAAACTGATTGATTTATTGATTTATTACCTATTAGGTTTGTTTGGCACCCAGCTCACCAAGGTAAAGAATCTTAAATTCTAAACAGCATGAGCTCATCAATTCTTTTATCCAACTGTCCAATAAGAGGCAACATAAAAAGCAGTAATGAAAGCCCTTCCCCCAACTCTCCAAAAGTGAGGGGGGGGGGATGAAAAACAGCCAAGGTACTTTCACTCTCTTGTGTTTGTTGAACCTCTGTCAGGAAGTGGAGAAGCGGCCTGAGCCCAGGAGCTGGGAGGATACCCTAGAAACCCCGCAGAGCTGCAAGCTCTGTTGCAATTCCAGACAAATCACAGCTGAGCTGAAAAGAAGTGACAATGTTCCCAAACACGGACCATAGCAGGAGATCATGTAAGGATGAAGCTGAATCCAGACCTCAGCTACAAATCTGGAAAGTTTTATCTCTTATTGCCTGCTGTACCAAAAGGCACCGTATGGGAGCAAAAAACATTTTATCTAGTAGATCACTGCATGATCAGCAATGGAAGACTTTGACAACAGCAGTAATAAGATTTTCTTGTCCATCATTGTTCACCCAAATTAATGCTGCTTAAATGAATAATATTTGCAGGAAAAATTGAAGTGGACTTCAGTCTGAGTTCAGGAGACCTTGTTCCTTGATTTGAGAGGTATGCCAGCCTCACCAAAATATGTTACCAAATATGTCACCCAAATTGTTTTTCAAAACTGAATGTCGCCCTCCCCTTTAAACAAGAGCAGAGTTTAAAATGAAGTAATAGAAGCAGCTAACTACAATTCCTAGCAAGAAAGGATACTATGATCCATATGAAAGGAAGAGGAGGAGGATTAGTTATTTATTTATTTATATCCCATATGCATTATTTGTATAAATAACTTAGTGGCAAACATACACAATATTACTTCCACCCAGTGGTGGGATTCTGCTAGTTCTACGCGGTTCGGCTGAACCGTTTGTTAAATTACTGGCTCACCCCACCCTTTGCCCTGTCTCTCTGCACCATTATTTATTGCCAATAAATAGTGGTGGGCGAGGGGTGGGCGAGCCAGCAATTTAAAAAAAGGGTTCGATGTTTTTTAATAATTTTATTGGCCTCGCAGCTGCCGCGGGGCTTCAAAGGGCCGCCCTACAGCTGATCAGTGTTAAAAGAAAACAAATGAGTAGACTGACGCCTGCAAAAATAAATGGGTAGACCCAGTGGTGGGATTCTACTTCGGTAGAACTGGCTGTTAAGTAATTAAGTAGTTAAGCCAGTGGTTGCCAAAGTGGGTGGTACCGCCCCCTGGGATGCCTTAGGGGGCGGTAAGAGGCAAGGGGGGTGGCAAGGAGGTGCTAGAGGTAAAAGAGGACGACAGGGTGGGCTAAGTGGCAAGGAGGATAGCCCCCACCCTTTGGCCTGTGCCTCACAGCACTTACCTACTTGTAAGCAAACAGCAAGAAAAAAACAGCCCCTTTCAGCTTCAGCATAGGTTAATTAGCACAAGTGATTAGATCAGCCTCCCGACTCTCAGCTGATTTGCTCTCAGCTGTTTTGCACAGGGCTGCAGCAGATTTTTTTCCCCCTAGCTATGCTGAAAAAACGAAACTGAAAGTAAAGCAGGATCTTTGCTGCAACATGACAAAATGAGACAGAGAGAGATTTCTTTTTCTTTTTCCTCACCAAAAAAGGTAGGTGCAAAACTGCAAACAATGGGAAATTTAGGGCAAAGGGGGAGAGTTCAAGATTTTAAAACACAAAAGAAAAAAAGCTCTATTTAACTAGGGAATTGTAATAATTGAGATACTATTCATTGTATATTGTGTTGAAAGCAGAAATGGTTACGTTGCGGTTTGGAGGAATATATGGGGGAAATTATTTGGTTTATTATTATTGGTAAATATAATTAACTGATTTGTAAGAAATTGGATTGCATGGAAATAATTGGAATATTCATGTTCATATTGATTAATATAGAAAAAAGATAGTTATATAACTGATTTATATTAAAATATTAAATTTGTATTAAACAACTGTATTACATAATTACATAATTAACCAATGTGAGGATGGATATAAAAATAGATGACAATGGGAAGGGGTGTAATACAGAATAGAAGGGAAAAATTGAATTTGATTAAGATTAGAGATGAGGATGAAGGGTAATATTAGTTTTTTTAAAAAACAGATGAGGAATAAATATGGCAAAAAGGAAATATAGAAATTGTAAATTGAATTGAAATGACTAAACACTGTTTAAATTTGTCAACCGGCCAAATACTCTGTTCAAAGAAAATACATTGTATGTTTGTATGTGTGTTCCTAATTATTGCTATTTATTCATATTTGTTCTCTTTTATTCTTTAAAGTTTAACAATTCATTCTTTATCTTAATATCTTTATATTTGTTTGGGGTTGGCTTTCTTCCCTTTCATCTTTTTTATTGTACAGCAATCTTTCTCCTCAAACCTACCACCTCTCTCTTTTCTTTCCTTCTTACTTTCTCTTCACGCCCCCTCTTCTTCTCCTCCCTACTTCCTCTTTCTTTCTTAACCTCCCTCCTACTCTAATTTCCCTTCCCTTCCTTCCTCCCTTCCCTTCCTTCTCTCTCTCTCTCCTTCCTTCATCCCTCTCTATAGCTGTATCCTTTTGTGCATATGGACTACTCAGAGGGCTGCAGAAGTTATTTTTGACTGGTCCTCGCACTTTTGACCTGTCCTCGAACTTACAACTGTCCTCACAATTTACGTTTTTTCCCTATCTTTTCACCATGGTGAAGAGAAGCAGTTGTGAAATGAGTGATACGGTTGTTAAGAATGCTACAATGGGCATAAATGATGACCAGTCTTAAGTGCAAAGACCGGTCAAAAGTGTGAGGTCCTGTCAGAAATCACTTTTTTCAGCCCTCTGGGTAGTCCCTATGCACATAGCCACGCCCACCCGGCCACATGACCAGCTAGCCACGCCGACCCGGTCATATAACCAGCTAGCCATGCCCACCCGGTCACATGACCACCAAGCCACACCCCCAACTAAGCCACGGCCACAGAACCGGTTGTTAAAAAAATTGAATCCCACCACTGCTTCCACCCCTTATATTCCCACAACAGCAACCCTGTGAGGTGAACTGGCTGAGAGAAAATAACTGGCCCAAAGCCACCCAACTTGTTTTCATGGCTAAGGCTGAACTAGAACTCAGAGTTTCCTGTCTTTTAGCCCAGTGCCTTAACCACTAGACCCAGCTATGATAATATAAAATTTCAGCTTACCTTGTAAGTTTAGCATTCAAGCTTTTTGTAAATACATGAAATGATTGGGTCTATTTACTAGCTCTTACAGACAATTCAGCATTTGAAAACTTAGTATGAAAAATTGGGGTTGTATAAAGTTTACTATATTCTAATCACAATTATTCTTATAAGACCTTTGTCACAGATAAGCAGACTGAGATACTGTGACAATTTATTTTGTTTATGTTTCCCCCAAAGCTTCTGTGAGAAGACATGGGATATCATGTCAATTTTCATCCAGCTTAACAATTCATAGATAGCTATCCATAAATGATACATATTCTTGTATACACTTTTCAGATCATACAGAGGAAACGCAATCAGGTAATGAAGAGAAACAAGAAGCTCGTCACTTTTTTTTTATCACTTGTTTTTTGTTTATTTTTGATCACTGGACATTAATTTTGAATCAGCAGCAGAAAACATCTGCTTGTATTTGAAATAAATAGACAACTTCGCAATACTCCTGTTTAAAGCACCAAGTCACGGTTTTTCAGTTCTAGGTAAAAATATCCCACAATGCCAATCCTCTAGCTCCATGTTATCTATATCTGGATAAAAACCATCAGTATCATTTTAGGAATGTGAGAGTCCATTTTTCTTTGGGTATGCCGTATGAAATATCAACAGGATTGGGGCTATTTGGATCTGAGGGGAAGCTTCATTCCAGAGGTCAGATGTTGCTATCGAAAAGGTGCATTTCTGGGCATTATTTAACCAAAGAAATCCAGAACATGCCAATTCTGCCAGATAGAATCAGCCAGGCAGACAGTCCCTCAAGCGAAGCCCTAGGCCATGTATGCTACCTAGAGATCTTTCCATGTTTAAAAGGAGTCTCCTTTCTTCTATAGCAAATAGAGCTATTAGAAATTCTATCCAATATATTTGATGTCAAGGTTGTCTACTTGACATTTTTAAAAGGGCGTGTGTTCATTTTTTAATTTTTTTAAAAAAAAGTTCAAATGTAAACCTTAGCCTCATATTTTAAGTCAGATTTCAAGAATTATATGGGTTTAAAAGTATGAATCTTCAGAAAGTCCACTGAGATAGTATTATAACTGGAAAAGAGATGTCAAGTAGCATGTTGAGATTTAACAATGAACCTTGCTCTGTTTCAGCAATAACTTTTCCATCAAGTAAATTGTATCTTTCATGTGCAAGCCTGCTTTCTTTATTTGTACTTGTCTTCATAAAAGCATGCCGTGTCATTGGTTTCATCCTTTGGCCTAACTCAACCCTGGAGCAAGGCTTATTGAGTTTCAAGACCAGTGACTAATCTTGCCTGATGAGAAACTGGCAGGTCAAGACACTGTTTATATATGAAGTATTTAGCAACCCTCTTACAGCCACAATGACTTTGCTCCTTTTATATGCCATTTCAGTCAGCTGGCATCAAAGTTATGAAGGTTGGGTTCTTCTGTCCTGGAAAGGCTTTCAGAGATCTATCTGAGGGGCTTCCCCATATAAGTTCTGCTTAGAGACCAAGAGCTTTAAAAATAGAGAGCAGCAAAGGACTCTAGGATTCAACATGTCCAAGATTACCTAGTTGCAATTTTTCCTTCGGCGAGATGTGCTGCATTTCTGTATTTTATACATCTGAATATGCTTTCCTATATTTATATAGATGGTTGTAAAAAAAAAAAGAAAGGAAGAAATTTATTCTCCCATTTTTCCCAGGTGGTCCTCAATTTACAGCCATTCATTTAGCGACTGTAAAATCCGGTGGGCAGACAGAGACGGAGGCTTGATTGCTGAGAACACTAACTTTATTAACAAAACCAACCAGAACAAGATCAGTCACGAAGAGACAGGAACACTAGCAGCCGCCTGACAGCTGCTTAAATAGCGAGCTGTCAGACGAGCACACCAATGCGCAAGCAGCAATTTCCCTCCACTTTGGCTGCTCACGTCAGAACCAATCAACATTGCCCGGCAACAGGCTCGGGCATGTACAGTCGTATCTATGAGGACTCAACAGCGACCATTCAAAGTTACAACAGCACTGAAAAAAGTCACATATGGTAAGTCCTCATACTTATGACCCTCACAGCAAGGTCACATGATTAAAATTCAAGCACTTGGAAATCAACATTTATGTCCTTGGCATTTGCGACTCTCCCAGCTGGCAAAGTCAGTGGAGGAAGTCAGATTCAGTATGATTCACTTAACAACTGCAGTGAGCCACTTAACAACCATGGCAAAAAAAGTTGTAAAATCGGGCATGACTCATTTAATAACAATGTTGTTTAACAATGGAAATTCTAGTCCCAATTGCGGTCACAAATTGAGTACTACCTGTATTTAAGTAACCACTTTGCTTTCAGCTGCCAATCTCTTTTTTACCTATTTAATTACACAGCCTTGTCTGAAATAATGAACAGCGCAGCAAATAATATTTGAGGAACCTTTGGGCATCCATACAGAATGCTTGAACTCTGAATTTGACCCTTGGCCCAGCCCCGATAAGAAGTATATTACAGTACATCAAACATTGTTCTGATCTGTAAAGGTGGATATATTTATATATTGCACTCAAAAAAACCTGACTGTTTTGAATGCAATATGTTTTACATTCAAACAAGTTTGTTCTATTCTTATAGATAAAGAATATCAGAAAGAAGGGCTGGGCACATCAGTGACCATCCTAGATCTTCGAAAATCATCTTTCTTCTCTCAGAATGAAGATATTCCAGGAGGAAAAAAAATACTTGCCTTTCCAAGGAAATTTTCTCCACTTTTAGCTGTGGACTGTATTGTCCAAATACCAGCATAGGCAGCTTTAGACATGCCCTAAAATCCCCAGATTATCCCTCCCCACCACCTCACCAGCTTGAATCAGGAAGGCACAAGCACTTCCTGATTAGCCTCTTCAGCCCTTCCATCCTCCAAGTCATGGTGACTATTGCTGGGCAGGAAGGCAATATTTTAAAATTAAAACCTCCCAAGGCTCATACTGTAGGAGTTGGAGGCGAAAAACAAACAAGCGGTGCTTGCTTTGCCCAATTGGTGCACTGCACAATGCACATCCTCGTGATTTTTGTTGACAAAAGGAAGGATGGTTTTGCAATCAAAGCAGGGTCAATGTACATATGCTAAAAGGATTGAGGCTAACTTCAATGGAGCCCATATTCCATGTCCACCCGCTGGAGCCACCCCTGCCTGGAATCAGATTTCAACTCTTTTCTTTTTGTCTGTTTTGCTTCTGTGAGCCCTGTGGCTCTCTCATGTCCACTCCCTGTCCACTCATTTAACAAGGGCACAGCAGCTGGGCACTTGAGTGACCAGTAGGCCCATTCCCCATCTGTGCCGTTTTTGTATCTGTCCGGCAACTAAAAAATTAATATGTATCCATTTATATGTGGCCAGCAGCTGAGCATTACCCATCTGTCTGCCTGACAGCAGATAATCTTGACCAAACACAAGCAAGAGAGAGTGAGCAGGAGAAAGACGACGCTGAGCAAAATATTTGCCTTGCAGGGTCAACCTGGACACTCCCAATGTAGCACATAAAAAAAAAAATCACACTCCACATCAAACATTTACTTTGGCTTATCCCTTGGAGGAACTAAAATTGGCTAGATGTATGCACGAGTAAGCCATAAAGCATGGTTTACAAACTTCAAGATCTAGATTTGCACATTGCATGGAACTAAAATGAAATAAACTGTACGGTAACTCAACCCGATGTGTGAAATCCAGAAATCCAGTCAAGGTTCCTATTCGAGACCATATACATTTTCTGAAGGAAATCTATAACCCTTAAGTTATAGATGTTGGCCACTGAAGGCAAATGGGGGCTCAAGGTTTTAATCAGCCCCATTCTTCCCATCTGCAATAACTTCTGACAGCCAAAGGAATCCAATGACACTAGCCCAAAGAAATCTCTATTCTAAAGTAAAAATAGTTTATCTAAAATGCATTTTTTTCCTAATAAATCTTGGGGTAGGAGACACTGGAAAAGATTGTGTATTTTATGAATGGTCAAGAATTCAAGATTAACAGTCCCTGACAAGGCTGCATTGCTGGAGAATTGATGTGGCAGGACTCAGCATTCTTGGTTTGTGTGTCTCTCTCTCTCTCTGTGTTCATGAAATCTCAAATTCTGAGCTCTTACAAGTCTAAGGGCAGTAATAAACTATAGCCACTTGGCATAGGGCAAGCATTCGGCATGAATTGAGAACCAGTTCCGATAGCAGCACGATGAGAAAGTTAGCTGTACTTCAGGGATGCTTGTCCATCATTGCTGACCTAAGAGACAATATGGACATGAAAGTAGGAATCCATGGAGGGAAAAGTGGGGAGTGTACACTTTTCAAACAAGTACGAACAAAGGAAATGGTTACAGTCCTGCTGTTATGAAACTGATCCCACTGTCAGTTTCCATTCTGAAAATTGCTGCATGAAACACCACACACTACAACCCCGCCAATCCCTGGGTGGGGGGGATGACCCTTGTTCTTGGTACTCTGAGTTGGATTGTTTTCTTTCTGGATATTTCATTACCAAACTAGGCAACATCATCAGAAGTCTGATGACGTTATCTAGTTTGGTAATTAAACGTCTACAAGAAAACTATCAAGGTTAGAGCATACCAAGAATTTCACAGTTCAACCCTTGGTTACAAATATTCTCTTCCTTAAAAACAAAAGCAAAAGAAAATCAAATGTAAAAAACCCTATGCATCATTTGCATGAAAATTCTATTTTATTTTCTCATGGAGAAAAGCAAATTGCTTCATTCTTCTGACTGACTAGAAATCACTGACTGAAATGGAAAGAGAATTTTTATCAAGGACACATAAAAGAAGGCTGATAAATTGGTCATGGAACTCTTTTCACTGAAGGGACAAATGCAGAAAGAAGACATTTTAAGCTTACAATACTATCTAGAAACATAACAGTATATCTGAAGTAGAATAACAAAGATCATTTTGTTGAGAATGCACTTTGAATTTTGAAAATGCATTGGGGGAATTCTTGCAAAATGGCTGCTAGGGGGATACTTATTCACAAAATGGCCGCTTCAAAGGCTCTAATATTGGTTTACCACACTGACAGTTGTCATCATCTTCTGAAATGTTCTTTTTCTGGAAAGATTGACCCACTTTTGAACAAACATTGGAGTATATCTTGTATTTGTTGAGAAAAAATCCTGGACTCATTTAGGGCATAGCAACAGTCCGTGTGTGTGTGCGGTGGAATGAGATCCCTGGAGAGGCTAGTTCTTTGTTTTGCACTATGTCCTTTTTTTTAAAAAAAAAAATCCTGTTAAAAGGGAAAAGCAAGGAGCCTGGCTGGACCCAATGGTGGTATCTATAGGGATACTGAAAGATGCCACATTGGGAGCTTAGATATATAGATTTAATCAATGCAAATTTAAGTGATGTTTAGTTCATGAACCAAACATCATTCATGTTATGAATAAATTGAAGCAAACATCTTTTTTCTTCTGTCTTCTCTTCTTCATAGGTAATGTGGCCTATCTAACTGCAGTGATGATCATACATAATTAAAGAGACCCAACTCTTTCTATGGTTTTCCCAGTTGCAATGTATGGCTGTGAAAGTTGGACCATAAGAAAGGCTGAACACCAAAGAATTGAGACCTTTGAACTATGGTGCTGGAGAAGACTCCTGCAAGTCCCTTGGACTGCAAGGCGATCAAACTGGTCAGTCCTAGAGGAGATCAACCCTGACTGCTCTTTAGAAGGCCAGATCCTGAAGATGAAACTCAAATACTTTGGCCACCTAATGAGAAGGAAGGACTCATTGGAGAAGAGCCTAATGCTGGGAAAGATTGAGAGCAAAAGAAGAAGGGGATGACAGAGAACGAGGTGGCTAGATGGAATCACTGAAGCAATAGGTATGAACTTAAATGGACTCCAGATGATGGTAGAGGAGAGGAAGACCTGGAGGAACGTCCACGGGGTCGCAATTGTTGTGGTCCGCCAGCAGCCTGGGGAGCTGGCAGCGGAGTCAGACAGTGAGGAGGCTTGGGTGGAACATGGGCCAGTCCTGGAGTCTGGGGAAGGGCCAGACGAAGGCTCTGTGTCAGAGGCAGAGATGGGGCCAGGGCCATCTGGGAGTGATGCGCGGACTCCAGAGCCCCCAGAATTGAACAGCAGAGAGGCAGAGGAACAGGAAGAGCCTATTCCTACTGCACGCATGCACAGAGCTGCCAGAAGGCAAGAGCAGCTAAAGCAAAAGGGACAACTCAGGAGTAAGGCCAGGATATTATTGGCCCCTCCCATAAGGCTTAAAAGAGAAACAAAGGACTTGGGCCTTTTGCAGGAAAGCAACGTTGCTAACTCTGTTTCCATTTGGCATCTCTTGTTTGCTTCTGAATTCCATGGGGCTTTAACAAGTAAGGTCTCTGGCAGGGTGTCAAAGAAGATAAAGGTTGCTGATTATCCCGAAGGACTTCTTCCAAAGAACTTTTTTGCAACTAATTGGGACTGGGAATGAACATAATTTTTATCCCAATTCGCAAGTTGCACAATATATTTCATTGCAAAATGAGAGAACTCCACCACCACCACAGCACCTTCCCTTAATAGAATGTTCTATTCCTATCTACGTCACATTCCCTATCACAGTTCCCAAGGAAACTTTTTATTACATGCAAGAGAGGACTATTATTTTTTTCCCTCAGCGTTAGAATACATGCTGCAAGGGGGCTCAGTCTAGTTTTGATCTGACATTCAACACCTTAATCCCATAGATTTGTTGTCCTGTTTTTTTTTATAAATGCCTAATTTTAGGGTCACTGTAGCCTAGCAGAGGGCTCTAGCAACTGCCATAAAAATCAAAGCCTAGAAATAATAACCACATGAGGGCAGGGGGTGAAGGGACAGAGTTCCACAGACCAACTGGACAGGTTTCACAGGTCCAGTGCAGGCTACGTGTTGTCTATTAAAGTACATTGTGTTTCTCCATCCTTCTTATTCCTCTACAATAAGGAAAGCGGAGAATCTTTTTTAAGGAAGTTCACAAAGCTCTGACATCCCTTGGAGGCTTTATCACAGTTGGTCTTCTGTGAGATCAAGATTGGCAGTGAAGCTGGCATACAATACTAGCCACCTCCTAGCAACAGATGGACAGAGAGAATTCGTCCTGTTTTTCTAATGTATATTTTTTTGGGGGGCAGACAAAGTAATTCCCCAACACCTGCACAAGCTACTTCACTTGTGGAATATACAAAATTGCAGGGCAGATGAATGAATGTGGAAAGCAATCACTGAAAGTAGAAACCACTGAAATCCATAGCAGCAGCACAGGTGAATACAATAAACATTAATATTGTGCACCAAAATAAAATTAAGCTATGGCCATCATTAAGAACATTACCTGTACTGTATGTAGGTCCCAAAACATCTACAAATGGAGGGAATTAAAGGAGGCAAGATGGTAGACACAGCACCAAGATCCAAGCTACTTTTATGTATACCTTGACAAAATACCTGCGTGTAGGGCAAGAAGGGCAAGAAGCCATGGGTGAAAATTAATCAAGGAGAGAACCAACCTAGAACTAAGGAGAAGTTTCCTGAAGTTAGAACAATTAATCAATGGAACAACTTGCCTCCAAAAGTTGTGGATGCTCCAACACTGGAAGTTTTTAAGAAGAGATTAGATAACCATTTGTCTGAAATGGTATAGGGTTTCCTGCTTCGGTAGGGGGTTGGACTAGAAAACCTCCAAGGTCCCTTCCAACTCTGTTATTCTGACATCACATGCATGTACCAAAGAGTGGATACTCCTTTGTACATGCATGTAGAGTGGGCTTGAATTGTGACATTGCATTCACTCTCTTATCTTTTTTTGACACACACACAGCCTGTAGACACTGCTAAAAAGGTACATTTGGCAATGTTTGTTTATAACCTCTTCATGCTGCTCTTCAGATTAAAGCAGGTATACACAAAATTCAGGGGGTTGTTGATTGCAGTTTCTCCACTAGTATACTAGGTCCCCAATAACACTGTTGTAACCAGCATCCCCCACCTAGATATCCCAGAGTGCTTTACATCCATGACAATAAAATGGCTTTTGGAACATTCAAAATAAAAACGATGAATTACAATCAGAAAAAATAATATGGAAGGAAAAAAGGGGGAAAGGTCAAGCATCATTTCTTACAGTAAGTAGCTGAAAATTGTTGGGGTCAGGAAGATCCAAGAGAAACTTGTCTTTTACCAAGACTGATAGAAAAGCTTAATCCCATCCCTAAACACGTGGGACCCAAGTAGCACACAGTTTGGCCCTTTGAAACAACCTCAGCAACAGCAGCAGCAATTTCTGCTCTCACGGCATAACTCTGCAAAAAGAAAAAAAAGTTAAAACCAATTTTTGGCTCTTTGCAAGACAGAATGTAACTAAGTGTAAATCCTGATATGCAGATAATCTGTGACTTGGATGAAAGCTTAAAGCTTTGCCTGCCAAAGTTCAGATGATGAACAGCTATTTAAAAAGCTAAAATGAAGGCTTTGGGAGGGAATCCCTGTCAAGCCAGGGACAGATCAAGGAGGAAGAGAAAAGCCACCCCCGTAGCTCAGATTCCCTCTTCTGTTTTATCAATGGATGCTGCACTTGGGAGATTCCACAGATCTATAAAGAGGAGAACAGCCTTTTTTTCTGTGATATAGATTCTGGCATGGCCTGGAAGAAGACCTTGGAGTGTACAGCTCTCAAGATCTCCTTAGAAGGTACTTAAAAGCAAGAAGGAACACATACACATGCTGTTCAAAGCTTCTTTTAACATCCCTTTACATTTTATTTATGATAGGTAGTATTTTTTCATTTTATGGAGAATTTTCTTCTGCTAGAATCCTATCCTTCCCTAAGATGTCTCAGACACCTTAATTAATTTCAAAGCCACAATTGTTCAGTGAAAATACAAATCTGAAGATCGTTCTCTGACCATAGCAGATATGTGAAACCTCTCTGAGGCGGAGAAGAAAAAATCCAATCCAGCACAAACATGAATCTATTTTAGCGAGATACACTAGCAAAACAAAAATCAAGCATCCTATACTAAATTTCCAAGAACTCCAAAGTTCAGAATGAGAATTGAGAATGCAACAGAAGGTTTCTTGTAACTGGCAAGTCTCACAGCCCACTCACTGAAAGGCTTTGCACGATTTTTAAAAAAGTACAGATAGTCCTCAATTTACAACTACAATGGAGACAAAATTTATGTCGCTAAGTGAGACATTCGTTAAGTGAGTTTTGTCCCATTTCACAACCTTTCTTGCCAGTTGTTAAATTAGGAACACGGTTGTTAAGTGAATCTGGCTTCCCCATTGACTTTGATTGTCAGAAGATCATAACAGGTGATCGATCACATGACCCCAGGACACTGCAATGATCGTAAATATGCCAACTGCCTGAATTTTGATCATATGACCATAGAGATGCTGCAACGGCCATAAGTATGAAAATCGGTCACAAATCACTTCTTTCAGGACTGTTGTAACTTCAAACAGTCACTAAAAGAACTGTTGTAAATTGGGAAATACCTGTAATAGGAGCCATCTGTACAGATGAGTAACAAAGTCAGTAGATCCTTAGCTTGATCTGAGAAAGAAAACTTGTTTATTAAAAGCTTAACCAGTTTTCTCTAGTAGCAGAAAGATAGTAAATCTATTTCAGGTTAACATCCTTTGGACACCAGTTTTCACATTCTTGCATATATATTTTCCCTATGTACAAATCTTTTTAAAAAATTCCATGCAACCATGAAACTTCCTTTAACTTCTCTCTGAAGAGGTATAGATTTACGAGATACAGGATTGCATTCTCATCTGGTAATTAGGTACTGCAGGGTGCCAGGAAATTGTGAAAATAAGAATTTGAATTTTAGGAATTTCTCCAGGGGGAAATGTATAAAGGAAAATGTTGAAACATGTAGAATGCTTAGAAATAACCTCCCTTTATAGATGACATAAATGTTGAATTTTTTCACTTCAACAAAATGAATGGAAAACTCACAAAAATAGGGAATAGGAGTCCTCTATACATGGCTAAGAAGCTGAACTTGTCGATCAGTCCCTACACGGCCCATTTTGGATGCAGTTAAGTGCAGGATGCGGGCAGAGACTTGGGGAGGGCGAAAAACGGGCCTACCAGAAGTTCGGGAAGTTCCAGAGGGCCTCCAGAGCCTGGGGAGGCCATTTCCGCCCTCCTGGAGGCTCGAGGAAAGCCTCTGGAGCCCGGCAGGGGCAAAAAATGCCCCCACCCCGTGGTGCAGGAGGTCGACTAGGCCACACCCACCCAGCAACTGGGCAGAGAACCTCTTGAAGCTGACCTCTGGCTGTTTTCCAGCAAAAGTTTTATATGGCATTTCTCTCATTTAATATATTGTTACCTGTCAATATATTGCACCAAAAGCAAGGATTGCCACATTACGATTTACTGCAATATGCAAAGCAAGCCACCGAGTCTTTCGTAAGCCTAGTCAACCTCTTTCCCTACTTGCAGAAGGAAAAGCATTCTGATTTCCAAGAGGAAATCATGGAAAATACTTGTAGTCAAGGAAAAGCACCTCACAGCCTAAGAAAGAATAAAGAATATAATGCTTCCAGAGCAATGACCCAAGAATATAGAGCACCTTTCAAAAGAACCGAAAGAACAATCCAGAGCTAAAATTGAAAAATGTCAGACGGGAGAGAGTTAACCTTGTTGATGTGTTAACAGAAAGAATGCTAAAGAATGAGAAAAATGCTAACTATCAAGAATGCAGACCTCCCCACTATCAATTTAATGGATTTGTCATCAAGCCTGACTGCCTATGAGTCTTAATCCAAAAGGACAGAATGGTTTATTTTAAAATCATATGCTTATATAACATTTGGCAGAAAGTAATCGTGAGTTTTATAGTGAGTTAGGAGTTATTTCCTGAGCTGAGCAATGATTCAGAATCAAAAGAAAAAAGAGAGCAAAAGGACGTGAACCTGTTTGCAACTTCATATAGAAGCTGGAGCTTCTCCTGGGATTACCCAATAATTTCACATCTACCAGGAACATCTTTCTGCCAACAAAGCTGTAATGCTGTCATTTTTATACTAGAAATTTAAAAAAAAAAACACAGTTAAAATTGATGTTAAGTTAAACCAGAGGTCTTCAAACTTGGCAGCTTCAAGGCTTGTGGACTTCAATTCCCAGAATTCTCCAGCCAGCATAGCTGAAGTCCACAAATCTTAAAGCTGCCAAATTTGAAGACCCCTGAGTTAAACAGATGAAATTATCTTCTGTAGATCTGTGGTAATACTTGGAGTAACATCTTAACCCTCCACAAGGATTTTCACACGCAATAATCAATAAAATATTTGACTTCCATTATTAAAAGTTGGTTTATTCAGGCAAATTAATATATTGTTGGGGGGGGGGGGCTAAAGAAACTTATGAAGTTAAACCACAAACACTTTTCTTCATAATTAGCTCATAACTTGTTTTCTTATTCCAATACTTCTAATTCAAGAAACTCAAACTTTCTGGGCCAACATAACTTCTTAATTTAGGTCTGTGATGGCGAACCTATGGCATGTGTGGCACAGGTGACACGTGTAGCCATATCAGTGGGCACACAAGCTCAGTTCCAGTAGGACTGGAAGTCAGTAAACGGGCTGTTTCTGGCCTCTGGGGGGCCTCGGGGGGGGGGAGCCGTTTTCGCCCTTCCCAAGTTCCTAGAAAAGCTCTGGAGCCTGGAGAGAGAGAAAAATGGGCCTACCCGGCCCACTGGGCCATCGCGTGCCAGGAGCAGTGGGGAAGCAGGGAGGTCATGCACGCATGCGCAGGGCGCATAGAATTATGGGTATGGCCACGCGTGCGTGCGACCCCCCCCCTCTGCCCCCCGCTCCTGGCACACGATGGCGAAAAGGTAAGCCATCACTGATTTAGGCTATTTTGAGATAGGACTTAATAAAGGTCAAAATTCCTTCCAATGGTCCCTATCCTTGCATTTTTTACATGCTTTCGAACTGCTAGGTTGGCAGAAGCTGGAACAAGTAACGGGAGCTCACCCTGTTACACGGCACTAGGGATTCAAACCACTGAATTGCTGACCTTTCAATCGACAATCTCAGCGTCTTAGCCACTGAGCCACCCACATCCACTTTCCAATTTATAGCACCAGACTAACTGAAGTTGGGGTTGCTTGGTGTCTATTTTCTGCTAAAGGGTAATGTGGTGGGGGGTCTGAGAGAGGCACAGGACAAAAGTGATGGACAAGTCATCAGAATTACCTCACTCCCATCACAAGCTTACCTTAAGATTAATAATTTAGTCCAATTCATTTAAACCCGGGCATATATTTTCAGGTCCTGTCCCCTCCTTCAAGGACCTCAGAACTTATATATCAACAACACCATGATGCTATGATAGAGAAGCTTTCTGGGAAACAGTTGGATGTAAAGTGTAATTTACACGAAAGACTATCCCAAACTGACTGCCTCCTACATCCATTAATTCAGTGGTCCCCAACCTTTTTGGCTCTGTGGACCGCTGCCAGTGATGGTGGTGGTGGCAGAGAGAAGGAATGGTTCAGTGCAAATGGAGCTTCGCACATAAGCATGTGTGCCTGCTGCTTGTGCGAATGGGAGTTTTGCACTTGCTCACTCGCCTGCCACTTGCATGGACCGGTTCCCAATGAGCTGCAATCGAGTACTGGGCCACAGCCCAGGGGTTGGAGACAGGGGTGGGTTCTACTTAACTTTACTATTGGTTTGCAACGGGGCCGTGCACATGCTTGTTTCGCTCGCACGCTCTTCTGTGCATGCGCAGAAGTGTTCTGATGATGTCGGGGTCGGTGGGTGGAGTCTCCCGCCGGTTTTACTACTGGTTCTATAGAACTGATGCGAACTGGGGGCAACCCACAACTGGTTGGGGAGCTCTGCTTTAGTTGACTGATTATTTCAACTGAACTTTATTCCTCCCTAAAAAGACCCGGCTACAAAAAAAGGACTTTGCTTTTTTCTTAAGAGTTCAATGAGCAGCAAATGTAAATACAACTCCCAAAGCTATGCACTGCATACCTTGGAAGTGATTCAAGAGAAGCCTGCCTCTCTTCCTTGCCTAATCAGTGGACTTCTGAATGCAAAGGCATCCTGTGGAAGACTTCTATGGACCTTAATGCATAGGCAGATTTATAACATGGGCATACATAGTTACGTTCTGCGCAATTCAAGTCTTCTGCTCTGGGTATCTGGTTACAGCTTTGCAGTGCCTGATCCATACCTTCAGCTCTCTTCTAAAATAGATATGTAAGTCATGACAAGGGATGCGTGTCGATTGAAAGGTCGGCAGTTCAGTGGTTCGAATCCCTAGTGCTGCATATCGGTGTGAGCTCCCATTACTTGTCCCAGCTTCTACCAACCTAGAAGTTCGAAAGCACATAAAAAATGCAAGTAGAAAAATAGGGACCACCTTTGGCAGGAAGGTAACAGCGTTCCTTGCGCCTTTGGCATTTAGTCATGCTGGCCACATGACCACGGAGACGTCTTCGGACAGCACTGGCTCATCGGCTTTGAAACAAAGATGAGCACCGCCCCCTAGAGTTAGGAACAACTAGCACATATGTGCGAGGGGAACCTTTACCTTTAAGTTATGACAAAATACATATGCAATGGAAAAGTAATAAATGTGGATTGCACAGAAAACAGAGTGGGATGCCCCTAAATTGTATAGATCTCTGAATCTTAAAAAGAGTTTCAGTGTGAACCTTGTAACAGAAGACTCAAATAGCTAGGCAAACTTTTTAATTCATAATTTCTACTCTCTTATTCAACTAATTTTACTTGGTGACTCCATATACACTCTGTTCCTCTGAACACTGCATATCCTTTGGTATAGCAACTTTTAAACTTCTTCTGAACCCTCAGGACTCATAAGAGGCTCCAATTCTTGGACTGTCGCTTTGCCCTTCAGATCAGAGCAGGAACATTCCACCACTGTCCCAGCAATTCAGCCAATAGGAAACTCAAAGCTTCACAATGAGAAGCAACTGACTATAAACATTGAACAGGCTTCTGTGAAGGGTTTATACTCTGAAGTAAAAAAAAAATCTTCTAAAATAATTGACAACATTTAAAAACAAGGACATCTGGCAACTCTACCTTTAGGGCACTGGCTACTCCTTTTGAAGAAAGGGTGGATAATTTGACAGACCCATCCTACCTGTAAAACCTGACTCGCAGGCTGTGCTAGCTTTCAGTAAGAATTAACCTTTTCTCTCCTGAATCTAGATGGATGTGCAAGGAATACTTTTAGATCGATCTCACTGAAGCTACCAGTCACTCTGGGCCAAACCAAGAAAGTACAGTTTGGGCAGTGAGCAATATTTGTTTCGTGTCTTGTATCATTTCGCACAGGTTATATGTTTCAAGTTATTATTCTATTATGTACTTTTTGGTCCTGTATCACTGTTACATTTTCAAACCATAAAACAAAGGTCTTCATCCTCAGTTGCAGTTAAAAACTCTTTTTTATTAAAAGCTAATTCCCAAGATTTGGTCATGTTCCCCCTGTTGATTTCCAGCTCAGCACTACTTAATCCTCCATAAATAAAGTGATGCTAAATCATTATAACTAGATCCATACATTACACTAATCCGTAATGTGATGAGCTTGTTTTTGGATCAGGAGGCTGTAAGAACTTAAATACTATGAATCAGGGATGAAATCCAGTAGGTTCTGACAGGTTCTGGAGAACCGGTAGCGAAAATTTTGAGCAATTCGGAGAACCGGCAAATACCATCTCTGGCTGGCCCCAGAGTGGGGTAGGAATGGAGATTTTGCAGTAACCTTCCCCTGCCATGCCCACCAAGTCACTCCCACCAAGCCACATCATGCCCACTAAGCCACGCCCACAGAACCGCTAGTAAAAAATATTGAATTTCACCACTGCTGTGAATGTTTGTAAACCATGATTGATGGATTTCATAATTATTTACATAAACATATTATATAAACATTATTTGGAAAAAAATAAATGCAGAAATTTTCCAGCTGGGTTTATTCAACAAGCTAGGATTAAAGCAAATAATGGTTTAGTGTAGAACAAGTCAGAGGCCATCAAACCAAGCACTTGGTTACAATGGGCAACACTTTGCCAAAGCAGAATCTGCTTATCCAGACCAGATTTTTTAAGAACACCTGTTCAGAAACCCCTTCCTTGCACAGTAGTGACAAGCCTCCACCCAATGCAACACCTGGAGGTACAGGACGCTCCCTACTCCTTACTTTGTGGAAACACGCTCCTTACTTTGTGTAAAATTAGTTCTGTAGCAACCTTAGTGATTTTTGTGTGACTATTATGGGTAGCTTATTATTGTTAATATTATTGATTGATTGATTGATTGATTGATTGATTAGATTTATATGCCGCCCTTCTCCAGAGACTCAGGGCGGCTTATTGTTTTAATTGTATTCTATTGCTGTGTGCTGCCCAGAATCTATATAGATTTGGGGAGGCCTACAAATATTGTTAAGCCAATCAACAGATTGAAAAAGAAAGTATTCGCAGCCGGTGGAAACATACATTATTCTGTGTTTTCATCCCATTACACTGGGAATTCCAGCTTTCCAATAATTCTCTCAAATCTGAAAATTCTCCGAAGTCCATGTTTAACCTACCTATCACAGTTCTATGGTTTATGTAGATCCCCTCCACACCCATCCATTGCTAAAGCTACAATGGGCATTCTTCATTAAGCAGATGTCTCTTTTACACCCCACTGTGCACTCTCACAACTGATATACTAGAAGAAGCAAAAAACTCTGCCACACCAAATTTCAGCTTGAAAACGAGGAAACAACAGAATTCCAATCAAGGAGGCATACAGATCCACCTGAAACATATGAACGGCAAGCATTTGACCAGAATTCACCAGGTGTCCCTGAGCCAGTCACTCTCTCTCACTCACACACCTATTTTATGGGACTATTGTGAGAATAAAATTATGGAAGACCACTCCGTCCGTGAATGGCACTGAGTTCTCAAAGACAAAAGGCATGATTTAAAAGCAACACAAAGTCAATCAACCACGGAAAATTGAGAAAACTCAAAACAATGAATGATGACATATAGCATTGCTCATAAAACAATGAAAGGCAAATACCAATATTGAAATTTGTCTTCTGTCCAACTGCCTGGGTCTGAGTAAAATTCCAGCAGAAAGTCACAAATCACATCAAATATCGACAGCCTACCTCCCAATAGGATCCGATAGTGAGTAAATTAACCCAGGAGTGTTCAAGTGGATCAAAGAAAGAAAAACACTCTGTAGATGTTCATGTGACTGAAATGAATTAACGACCACTGTGGGTATGTTCTCCAAGAAGCAAAGCAGCTCTTTGTGCTCAGTGTAGATGCATGCGCACATGTATGTACACACACACACACTTACAAATTGCACAAGAGTTGGGCTTTAGAAAATTTACTGCATACTACACTGATTCTAAGAGAGAAATAATACATTTTAGAACCAAACCTGAAATAATAAAGTCCGAAGGAGTTAAGAAAACAAAATTAAACAATAAAGGTGGGGACACACACACACACATATACTTGTGAAAAAACTCCAAGTCTTGAATGCACAACCATGTTTGATCTACATATATTCTCCAACAGGATATCTTCAAATACAAACAAATGTTGGAACACAGTCAATGTGATGGTACATGTGTTTGAAAAAAGGAGGGAGGAAACAGCTGGAATCAGAAATGGAACCAGGTAATAATGTGGTTTATTTGATTTTGGCTTCAGTTGTTATATTTTATACCCATAGGCTATTGGCTAGTGTGAACTCAGCCACTAGTCCTTCTTCAACAATACAGTTTAGCAAACCAGTTTAATATCATGTGTGAACCAAGCCAGAGGAAATCAATACACACTGAAGCAGATACCAAGACCATTTTATGATATACTCCCCTAAAGAGATGATGTAAGGGGGTTTATAGAATACTATGCCAATTAAAGTAGTGGCATGTCCAAAGAAATGCTTTAAATGGTAACTTTACTGTTTTGTTTCAAGAAGGTTTAAAAATAAAATCCCCACATTTGGTGCTGTCCAAGAGTGTTGGGACTGCAACTTACAAAAATCACCAGCAGCAACTTTTTGGCAGCCTGAGATTCAGAAGATGTGGACCAAACAGCACTGGAGGGTGCCAAATTAAGGAACTGATGCAGGAAGCATCATTATTCTGAAGCAAATTTCCCAAGCAGCTTTGAACTACAGCTGCCCTGAGTGACAAGGTCTTCTACTCTCTTCTCCCCAGTGGCCACAGACTTGTGGCCACAGACTATCCTTAGAAAAGTAAGAGCCGTGGTGGCGCAGTGGTTAGATTGCAGTACTGCAGAGCTAACTCACTGCTCACTCCAGGAGTTCGATTCTGAGCGGCTCAGCCTTCCATCCTTCAGAAGTCAGTAAAATGAGGACCCAGATTTTTGAGGGCAATATGCTGACTCTGTAAACCATTTAGAGAGGGCTGTAAAAGCACTATGAAGCGGTATATAAGTCTAAGTGCTATTGCTATCAGTCGCTTCTTCTCATCGGCTGGCTCTACATAGAGACTGGGGTGCAAAAGGAAGAACCATGAAGCTTTGGCTGCTACCATGGCTGTTCACAAAGTGGGATGAAAAGGTCACTGCAGACCTCTGCCGGAGATTCAGCAGTTGAGGAGGTAGGAGAGAAAAGGTAGAGAGGCTATTTTTTTATTACACTGCAACCTGGCATGTGGAGGCATAACATTCGAAACCACCATCTGTTTGAAAACTCCATGGTGTGCGTTTGTTTGTTGTAGGCCTTACTTGGCTTTGAAACAACCATCTGTAAGGGAAAAGCCTGGAATAATTGTGTTAAACTATCCTTATTCATTCATTGACATAAGGAGAACCAGGGATGAAATCCAGCTGGTTCTATCTGGCTTGGGTGAACTAGTAGTGGTGGCTGCGGGACGCTCTGCCCACCCGCATGGACGTCATGAGGTCGCTTTTTTGCAACATTTTAAACCTCTGCACACGTGCAGATGACGGTGCACATAGCACCCACACAGCACACACACATTGGTGAACCAGCCGGGAAGGTAAGTAAATTTAACCCCTGGAAAGAACAATGTATTTCACTAATGATCTGGCCCAGACACAATTTTGGCTCCTGACTCTAAATGTAAGCGTTTATTTTAGGAACACATGGTCTCCTCAGTCCTTCTCATCCTGCTCCCATAAATAACTACAATTAAGCCAATCAGGTTTTTTAGTTGCACCCCCCCCCCATAATTTCATAACAGCTGGGATTTGTAGCTTCATTACAAAATCAATTCGAAATGTACACCTTAAAAATGCTGTCTTAATATAAAAGTTATGGTATGATTAAAGCATGATATGAATGTGCTTCCTCCCCCTCCCCCCCCCCCGGAACAAAAGAGATCTGATGTGAAGAATGTTCTCATTCATGAACAAAGCAGCCGTGGGACCTCCCTATGGTTGCAATAGGATAAATCAACTTTGCCATCTTAGTTCTAGCATATTTTTTAGAATAACCACCCAAAAACATCCATAGCTGAGGGTGGCCCAAAGAAACCCCACTCTAGATCCTCCACAAAGCCCTCTACTTTGGGATACTGCCTGCCTCGGGGACCAGCAGCCCCTGCAAAGATGATGCCCCTCACCCACCCCCCAGATCAGTCTTTCCGCAGAAGAAGGAGTTCAAAAGCAATCTCATATTCCCAAAGCTCCAGGCCTTCCCCTTGAAGAGGGGGAAGCTTTCAGCCTCCAGTGCCGCCACCCCTTCAGAGTGCCTCCCAGCATAACGTGTTCAATCTGGCTCATGTTAGGGCTGTTTAGGCCTCGCCAGGCTGCCTTTGTTCCCTGACTGACAGCTCTTTTCTAAATGCCACCTCTATGAGCTGAAAGGCCTTCAGTGCCGCTCTGCTCCATTTGTTGATGTTTTTTCCAGAGAAGCCCTGACTTTTTCTTTCTTAGCTCCGTTAGCAGGTCAGTCTTACTGTCTGCGCCTGCTGCTTTCCATTGGTCCAACATAGAATTGGTTTAAGATATTGCAAAGAATTTGGCAGGATGTCCTTTCTCTTCCTTCCTTCCTCCAGTGAGTTGCACTTATTTCCTCCCTGGCACCAATATAAGTTAAGCTGCTGCTGGATGCATTTTCACCTTTTTATTTTAGGTACAGTATTAGGTAAGGCAAATTCATCTGGGCTGCAAAAATCCAAAGAGCCACTAGGTGGTAGCAAAAACACAAACACAAAGCATCTCTCTTGGTCATCCAGATTTTGGCAGCCCAGATTCCATCATCCCAGGTTAGCAGAATTTAAATTTGAGCTTCATGGTTGATGGCTGCTACAGAGATTTGCTTAGTGGGAACAAAGGAGGGATCCTTTTGTGTGTGTGTGTGTTATCCAGATTACTGACCACCCCGGAGATACTACTTTCGGTCCAATTTCCTGCTTTTAAACATGTGTTTAAGATGCTATTTCAATGGATGTTCTTGGCCAGGCATTTTTAGCCAAGGAGGTATACTGCTTCTCCTTTTATTGTCTCACTATATAATCTTTGACTAAATGTTAATTGCATTTGCAATTACCTTGTTGATACACTGTTTTATTTTGTTAAGTGTTTGCCACATTGTGTCTAGGTTTCACAGAAAGGCAGAATAATATACTTTGTTACAAATAAAGAGTCAAATTGATTGCAGCGACATGTAAACACAATCAATCAATCAACCCGTCAATGTGGTTTTGAATACGGGTTTACTTATCCAGTCCTCTGCTCATTATCTGGCACCACAAGCCCTTGTAGTCACTGTCCAGAATAATTGCAAACTTTCCATAATGTATGCTTTATTAGCATTTATAATCACTTAGGTTATTTGGATTGCAATTTAATCCGATTTAGCCAACTCTGTTTGGTAGATGCAATGCAGTGCTTAGGATTCAATCTCTGAACAATGTTTTGGAGCACAAATTGAACACCTCTCTGTGTTGCCTTAAAACAGCTGCTTCATGTGTTGCAGACAAGTGCTACATTCATGATCCTGTAAACTCCAAAGCAATATTTGGAGCCTAAATCCAATGCACTGCACAGAACCTACTGTTTATTACATTATATTTCCAACTAAAACTAACATCATTCAGAAGAAAGCCCTGGAGAGACTACAGAGCAATTAATTACTCCTTCTGTTGGCCTCAAAAATGCTGGCATATCATATACATTTATCATTTGTGGCAATAGACACCAAATATAAAATACATATTTTAGTCAATAAATAGTGATTCTTTCCTTACAGGCAGTACTCTGCACATAGTGATTTTAAAGGACCATAAAAGATTTCCAGGATAAGTACTGGTTGTAAAATTCAGTTTTCCCCCCCCCCTTCCTTTCCTTTTTCCTTTCTTTTCCTTTTCCCTTCCCTTTTCCTTTCCTTTCTTTTCCTTTCCTTTTTCATTCCTTTCCTTCCTTTTCCTTTTCCTTTCCTTTTCCTTTTTTTCCTTTTTCTTTTCCTTTCCTTTTTCCTTTCCTTTCCTTTCTTTTCTTTTCCTTTCCTTTTTCCTTTCCTTTCCTTTCCTTTCCTTTTTCCTTTCCTTTCTTTTCTTTTCTTTTCTTTTCTTTTCCTTTTCCTTTCCTTTCCATAACTCTCCAGAACTAATATATTTACACGCAGTTCATCTATTTCAGCAGCTGCTCATTAAAGAGCTGCCACCTTGCAAGATTTAATTTGCCTAAAGTGGTTCACTTGTATCATTTCAGCCAAGAGCTTTTGTGATGTCAATAGGCTTCAGATTCTGCAGGCTTTGTTTTTCATTATTTACCACTCTTTCCACTGACTTCTCAACTGTATACACCCTCCTTGTAAAGGCCAAATGGGATTCTTCATTGTTGACCTTTCAGGACTAAAATGAGATCTTTTTTATTCTCCCAGTGCTCTTAACTTCTTCAGTCTTTTAGTGCCCACTTATATTAGAGCTACCAGATCTGGGCTGCAGAAATCCACAGGATCACTAGTTGTTTCATCACTTTGTTAGCATCTAAGGGTTGTCTTATTTTACAGCCCAGATCTGGTGATCCTAGTTATACTTCTAATTTTTGTTCTAGAATTCCCCTTCTTCCGAAGGTGCTTTATAAACATTTTGTAGTTATCATCTTTTACAATTATTCTGTTTAATAAGCAGCACTTTATTGCTGTTATTCAATTGTATTTTATTGACTGCACCGTATTTTATTTTATTTTATTGTGTACATACATATTTTGGCTATCGTTACCTACCCCATTCTGTTTTCCTCTAAGCCCAGACTATATTTTCCTTATTCTATACAGATTTGAGATTATGAGAGCTGTAGTACAACATACCTGGAAGGCAACAGTTTGGAGAAGACTAGGTTATAAAACTAATAGAAACTCAATCCTAGCCAGGCTCAAGGTCGACTCAGCCTTCCATCCTTTTTAAGGTGGGTAAATTGAGGACCCAGTTTGTGGGGTCAATAAGCTGACTTTTTATAAATATACAGAAGTATGAAGGCTATTGCTTAATGCATTGTAAACCGCCCTGAGTCTCCAGAGAAGGGCGGCATATAAATCAAATTAAATAAATCAAATTAAATAATAATCTAAATAAATAAACTTTCAAAAAATCAGATTTTTAGATGAATAAAATGGAGATTCTGATTAATGAAATCATGTTAGACAAACATAGTAGCATTTTATAGAAACTATGATATCGAGAGCTTCACAATCACTTTTCTAAAATTATCAGCGAATCAGAGATATTGCTCAATATAGCAAGTATTTTAAGAACTGAATTTATGTCCCACCTCTCCATTCTGGTAACATCCTTCTGCAGAACTCTTTTGCTCCGTGCTCTCAAATATCCATGGAGACATTAACCTGCACTGTGTTCTTATTCTGAAGAATTTCTATACACAAGGATTCCTTGATTAGCTTTCCCTGAAAAAAGCACATTTTTTTATACACACTCATAACCATTATAACAGTTTCAAATCAGTGTTTCTGCTTGCCTTGATGTTCAAATATCTGAACAATTTGAGAACAGAAAATCAAAGGCTATTGTGAAAAAGCCAGCTGCTGAAACCAAACAATGACTTTTTTGCTTGCTTACAGAGGCATATTTTGCTTCTGTATGTGCTCAAGTCCAGAATACATGAAATTATGTGTGGTTGGATACTTGACAGTGGATTAGAATATGCATTCAAATAAATGACCTCTTGTATGCAATCTGTCAAAAAATTGCTGTATCTAAATTGTTTCCACCACCTCTATGTAACATCTGTGCCGGGTTACTGACAAAATAAAAAAGGAAATTCACTAGCCAGAAGAAAAAAATCAGTATCACTGTCCACACTAATCAGACAAGTTGGAGCTGCCCTGAAAATTGAAGCTGGTGAATTGTTGGGAGTTGCAGACTCTGTGCAGAAATAAAATTTTGAATGCCAAGGATTCCACCGCCAATAAGGTTATTCTTATTTAGAAACAGTATTATATCTTTGTGAAATTGGTCTATGTCTGTTCATCTGTATGCATTATAAAGAGATATGGTAGAAGATCCAGCACTAACAGAAATCTTGGCTGGAAGTTTTTTTTTAATGTATCCCAATAGTATGATTCTGCAAAAGCTGCTGAAAATGGGTTAACGAAGAAATGGGAGGAAAATAGTCTTCTCACTCCTGAGGCCAGAAAGAAACAAGTTCATAGCCACCCATTAGCCACAGAAATTCACTGTGTGACTTTTGCCAATAACTTTTGCTTAGGCCTGCCTGTTGTGGCCCATCAGCGGCCTGTGCAGCTAGTAGCTGATTCCGACAGCGAGGAGGCTGGTGTGGTTCTGCGCCAGCAGCCTGTGCAGCTGGCTCTCGAGTCAGACAATGAGGAGGCTGGAGAAGATGTGGTGCCAGAGGCGGGGATTCAGCCAGGGCCTTCAGAACCTCCAGAAGCTCCCATAAGTGAAGAGGAAGAAGAGGAGGAGCTTCTTCTCGATGCACGGGCGCGAAGAGCTGCCAAAAGGCAGGAGTGGCTCCTCAGGAGGAGGTCTCATCGAGAATAAAGCTTGGGGCTAATTGGCCATTCCCTTAGCCTATTTAAGGAAGGATGACGACTGAGGCAATTTGCAGGGAACAACTTAGTTCACTCTCTTTTGCGTCTTGATCTTAGTTCTCTGCAAATTGCTTCTGGGTTTTCTGCCAATCATAGTAAGATTACAATTATCTATTCTTTGGATTCTTGTAGGCTGTTAAAAATATTAATTAACAGCCTTTGTTTGAAAAAAAAACGATTTAATTTAGTAAACTAAGGTTTGTACAGACTTTGTGTGTGCTGCGTTCTTTGGGGTCCGTAGTTGGGGCAGAACACTGCCTACCTGAACTTTCTTGTGGAGAATACTACTTGGAGGAAGGAGTGGACTGCCTTTCATTCTTGAAGGGAAAGTGAGACATTAATCTAACAAATCAATAAAATAGCAGAACAGCAGAGAGCTAAAGAAGAGGTGAGCTAGATCTATTTATTACATCTATTTTGAGGCAGTGTTGGGCCTGGATCAAGGAGACCCAGATTCAGTTAATCACTGAGCTCACTACACTATGGGCCAGTCACATTCAGCCTAACCTCCTTCACAGGTATGCTTCTATGAGGACTAAATCAGCAAAGCATCCGATATAGCAATAGCATTTAAGACTTATATACCACTTCACAGTGCTTTACAGCTCTCTCTAAGCAGTTTACAGAGTCAGCATATTGCCCCCAACTATCTGTTGCCCCCAATTACCGACCTCGGAAGGATGGAAGGCTGAGTCAATCCTGAGCAGGTGAGAATCGAACTGCCGAACTGCTGGCAGTCAGCAGAAAGTAGCCTGCAGTACTGCATTCTAACCACTGCACCACCACGGCTCATATAGGCCACCTTGAGGTTCCAGACAAAAAAGTGTGCATGCAGTGCAGACTAAAATGATAATTTTAAAAAATCCAGAGCAGTTTACATAGGAAAATCATAAATGCTGCTAGGTAAGAATCCATATGCTGTCATGTTATGAGGGGTCCTTGGCGCTCTCTGAGCTTGCTTGTTTTCTTGCCGACGTTTCATTACCCATTACCCTAACTAGGTAACACCTTCAGTGCTAGTGACTGGTGGTCTTGGTCGGCAAGAAAACAAGCAAGCTCAGAGAGCTCCAAGGACCCCTCATATCAACATTGAGCTGCAAATATTCTCCTGCATGTAATCTTAGAAAAATGCCTTGAGCCCTAAATGTTGCACAGGTTCCTCACCTTTCTTTTCTATCTGGAAGCCTAATCCATCTGACAGGAGACCTGCTAACACCCAATCCATACATCCACTCTGTGAAGATTATGCAAAATTGACACACACACACCCAGACCCTCTCCAAGCCATTGTGATAAGAACACTCACTTCTAAATTCCCCGCTCCCAAATACGGTAACTCAGCAAGAAAATCAGGAGCTGGCTTTTATGTAATGATTAAAACACACACATACACACACATACAACCCTTGGCATAAAGCCCGCCTTTACAAAAGGACCATAGAGAATCAGTTATCTCACTTTTTCAACTCAGCTATTTTGTGGCTGTATATTTAAGCACATCTTCCAGCGCTGAACAGAAGCAGGGAATTGGAACAAGCCCCCCCACCCAACATCCCATCGAAGCTACGACTCTAGAGAAGACACATCACCCTTGAAACACTCAACCTTCATAACCTCCTTTGCACTGATCGGGTTAGCAGTGCATCACCCCTGGCCCTTTAATTACACATCTTTGCAACCATTAATCCTGCTGCCATCAATTACTGGAGCTTTATCCCATTCCCTCAAAGAGGGAGGGAGAGCACAAAAAAAAAATGAAAGACTTTAGGAGGCTAGTAAGCAATGAAGCACTTAAGCCTTCTCTCCTTTACCTGTCATTTGAAGAGAGTCAAGAAGATCTTCACTCTACATGGCGACTGAAGATAACGGGACTTAGCATCTCCCAGAGAAATATGCTAACCTTGGTTCATTCCATTATTATTCTCCAATTAACTCTTTTCAGCACATTGCTATCTTTTTAACAAGTTCCACGAATATATTACTTTGATATATTTCCAAAGATGTTTTAAAAATCTGTATGACGCCACTGTTTTTAGCTGAGATTTTTAGGTGGGAATGTTTTAATATCCCAGTTTTAAAAAAACCAGTCTTTCCAAGAGTGTTTGATATGTTTTTGAAGAAAAAAACCAAAACAAAATCAAGGGCAGAATTAAAAGAATATGGCTGGACATAAATATCTTAAGAAAGCTTCTTATTTGAATGAAAGGACTGAATATACTTAAAAACAAATATAGGGATGTTCCAATCCTCATGCATTTAAATTAAATTAACACAGTATCCTTAATTGAGAAGATAAGACTTTTCATGAAATAGCCTACTCAAAGTTGTTCCTAGCAGGCTGGACGCATGCCATGAAAGAAACCCATTGCAAGAAATGGCTTGGCAAATTCCAGCTTTTTGACACACAAATAGAATCTGACTTATCTGTATGAATTTCCTTCTCTCTCTCTCTCTCTTTAGTCTCTTGTGAGTGGCAACTCTTGAACTAGTAGAGAATCAGGGGTCAGCGGTGAGAAGCAAAGAGGGTCCATCTCAGGGGTGAAATCTAGCAGGTTCTAACAGGTTCTGGAGAACCAGTAGTGGAAATTTTGAGTAGTTCGGAGAACTGGCAAATACCACCTCTGGCTGGCCCTCAAGTGCGGTGGGAATGGAGATTTTGCAGTATCCTTCCCCTGGAGTGGGGTGGGAATGGAGATTTTGCAATATCCTTCCCCTGCCAAGCCCGCCAAGCCACACCCATAGAACCAGTAGGGAAAAATTTTGGATTTTACCCCTGATCCATCTCATCCTTCACTCAGGAGAGAGAAAATCCTCCAAACCACTGGGCTGGCTCTGGGTTTTCTTACTGCATTCAGGGAGCAGAGTGTATGTATGAGTGAAACCATGTCAAGGAAAAATCTGGTTTGATTTGGACAGAAATAACAAGGAATTCATTTGAGATCATTGATGGCTCTGTGTGTTTCCCCAGAGTTTGGGGGAAATGAATGAGGTCCTGAGATTGTGAACTGAACCCTTGTTGTACTGCACAACAAAATGATTCTGCCACAAACCCTGAAGATCTGAGAATACTTCCTAGTGCTGTTGTGTATATTTTGGATTTTTAAATTGTTTTTTGTTTTTAAATGTTTTTATTGTTTTAACCATAGCATATTTTTGAGTTGTAAACTACCCAGTTATTGTGATGGGCAGCTATAGAAATTGAACAAGTAAATATTTGAACAGCATGACCAGACAATTCCATTCTTTTAAATTTAAACAAGACCATTTCTAGCTTTCATGATTTGTCACAGAGGAAAAAACACTTGGGCGGAATCCTTTTAACAACTATACTGTATGTGTTTTAGAGAAGCTGCCGCTTAAATTTATTTCCCTGTTGATGAAAAAAATACCTATTTCAAAATTTTAACTTCAGTATCTATAGATTCAATTCATGTATCGATAAAGAAATGAAACATATGGGAGATCTGATCTATTTGCACATTAAAGAGAAAGAGACATGACTTATTCAGCCTGACTGGGCAGAAACCTGGTTTTCCTTCAGCTTGTTTCTTATGCTGCATTATTAGAAAGAGCAAAGGCTTATGGAGGGGAGAACAAATGTTGCCATCCGACTATTTTTCAAGGGAGAATTTTCCCTCAGCAGTTCCTTTCCCCATCCAAAGCAGGGCCAGGCCTTTCGTTGTCAGGCCTTCCAGATTTACCCAGATTACTGGCGCAATGATCTTTGAAGAAAACAGCCTTTGTCCCAAGAGAAAGGGGGAGGGGTATGGTTAAAGAGTTCCTTACACCATACCCCTGACAGGCCAGAAGGCCGTTTAATGTTTGCTTTCCTTCTGCTAAGCATGTAAACAAACAGTAAAAAAAGAAAAGAAAATGGCCCTCACAGAAAAAAAACAGAGGCATGTTCTGGGACTGATCAAACATCAAGAACAGAACTAGTGAAAATTGTCAGTGGGACCAAAGAAAAGTCTCAAAAGTATGTTTTCCAGGGAGAGGGAGACAGAGAGGGTGAGAGAGAGAGAGAGAAAGAGAAACACACAGAGAGAAACAGACAGACAAACAGACACCGAGAGAGAGAAATAGAGAGAAACAGAAAGAGAGGGAGAGGGAGAGAGAGAGAGAAACAGAGCGGAACACAGAGAGAGAGAAACAGAGAGACACACGGAGAAAGAAATAGAGAGAAACAGAAAGAGGGGGAGGGGGAGAGAGAGAGAAACAGAGAGAGAGAGAGAAACACACAGAGAGAAAGAAATAGAAACAGAAAGAGGGGGAGGGGGAGAGAGAGAGAAACAGAGAGAGAGAGAGAAACACACAGAGAGAAAGAAATAGAGAGAAACAGAAAGAGAGGGGGAGGGAGGGAGGGAGAGAGAGAAACACACAGAGAGAAACACACAGAGAGAACAGAGAAGGAGGGAGAGAGAAACATAGACTCCTAGACCCACTGCAGGATGGACCAGGTTTACTCATAGTACACATCCTGTTGAGATAGAGATGCACATGTTTATTCAGATGTAAGAACCACTTCCTTTACACTTACCTTGCAAGTCCTTGGATGTTTTTTTTTGCAGACCAGTGCTGCAATATTAAGCCCCTGTTGAACCTAACATGCCTTACTTTGGAGTAAATAATGTTGAGGATTGTAATGCCATTAAGTGGCTTTGGGTCGAAAATACAGTAAACGAGAGAAGCAATGCTTGATTGGCCTCCCGGAGAGCAGAAAGCAAAAGGGAAAGAAAGCATGCAAAAGAGAAGATGAACTGGATTTTTAAAAAAACGTGGGCTAGTCTGCATGAGGAAACAGCTGCCTTTTTAAAGAGAAGGAAAGGCAACATTTATAGTTTGGGAACTGGAAAAAAAAGTATTCAGCCTATGTCTATAGAGAGAGGGTGTGTGTGTGGATAAGCCCGACAATAAAGATCAGTGTCTCCTGATAAGAGGAAACCAGATTTTATGCCATTTGAGGGAAGAAGTCTCTCTAGAAGCACACCTCTTGTAACTCATCCTGATTGCCCCTGATGAAAACAACCTTCTTTAAAGAAACATTTAGACCTGTTTGACAGCAGCTATGGGCTCATTTAGTTCTTTCAACAGCTAGGTTTATTGCATATTGGTTTTAGGAGTTTAATCTCAGGCTTTGTAAATCACTTAGAAACAGAAGAGTAATTGGGAACTAAAGGTGGTGTGGTGTGGCAGAATATGATGAATAGTTATTAACTACGATAACGAAACTACAATCACCAGCTGCAGTCTACTGCTAAAACTACAGATGCGGAGGATATACAATGGGTGAGGGTTGGGTTCCCACCTTCACATCATGATTGTCCGATTCCCAATGGTGCCTAAGCTGGCCACAGTCAGAAACAAAATGTTGGATTTTGGGACCTGGAGATTTGATCCAGCAGTGCATTCCGGCATTCTCAACAAAATTACAAGTAATCTAATACATGAAATTCAGAATGACCATCTTAAGTCAAGCCTTGAATTATTCAGGTTGCTAAGAGAACCCAAAGGATGTAAATTGAAATAATAAAACAGAATGGAACTTTCTCTCTCTGTCCTTGAAAGCAAGCAAGAAAATAATAGGGTTATCTTCAAATGAGGGAGAAATACCCAGCACACACGCTCACTTCAATGTGATTCCAAATGTCATTTCTTAGCTTCTGTAGCCCAGCACATGCAGTAAAGCAACCCAGAAAGATACTTCAGAGAATCCTTTCATCTGATGATCAAATGTCAACTCTGTGCTGCGTTGCAAAACTCAAGATTTCATTTATCCACTTGGGCACTCTCTCATCTCACTTATTTTGCTCCTCATCCATTTGATCTTTGTACTTCTTTGGAGAAACTTCAATTAAAAAGCTTTCAGCACATAGCAAAAGTCTACAAAACATAGGTTGCATAGGCCAGGTAGGGAGCAGTGGCTAAACCCTAGGCTCTTCCTTTGCTTAAGGGAACCCAGATGTAGCAATCTGTCAAAACTTGCTTTCATTTGGCTTGCACTGGAAGCACTAAAATCCACAACCTCAAGCTTTACTTGTGCAAAGTCTCTAATTTTGACCTTTGCTCTGCTTTAACTGCTTGGGAATTTGGCAGGCTTAATTAGAGGGGCAAGCCAACATGGTGTAGTGGTTAAGGCACTAGACTAGAATCCGGAAGACTGTGAGTTTTAGTCCCACCTCAGCCATGAAAGCCAGCTGGGTGGCCTTGGACCCATTCAGTCCCAGGAAACACGCAATGGCAAACCAATTCAAAATCTTGCCAAGAAATTTGCAGGGACTTGACCAAGCAGTCATCAGGAGTCAACATACTGACTCAAAGGCAAAGGTAGACATTTGTCCATCCTAGGCTTTTTATACGAGGGCAGGTTCTATTCATGCCCTGATTTATTTTATTTATTTTATTCAATTTTTATACCGCCCTTCTCCTACTGGACTCAGGGCGGTCCACAGCCAAGAATAAAAAACATCCCAATACAAAATTTAAAATTTTAAAAGAATTAAACAAATTTTGGCCCAAAATTTAAAACCTCCCGACTAAAATCCATTTACAATTAAAAATATTTAAGGGGGGTGGGGTGTTACACCAGCCCAGCTTGATGAAATAGAAAAGTTTTTAGGGCACGGCGAAAAGCCCGGAGATCTGGTATCCTACGTATCTCCGGGAGCAGATCGTTCCAGAGGGCAGGTGCTGCCACAGAGAAGGCCATCCCCCTGGGGGTCACCAGCTGACATTGTCTGGCTGTCGGCACCCTGAGGAGTCCCTTTCTGAGGGACCCTAATTGAAAGAAGAAACCCACAGCAAGCATTAGCACAACACTGCAAGAAGCAGCCTCCTCTGAAAGAAAGCAGCTTTATCACATCCAATCATCCAATAACCTCTGAAGCAGAGAGGTGGTCCTCAGCTCCAACACCCATGGCCCTCCAAGCTGCAGTGAGTCCACTCCTATGGTTTTCTTTCCATCAGACGTAGGTGAGTGTCTGTAGCCATGACCCCTTGGCATCTCTCTTGACTTCAAACGTGCTTTTGGAGCAGGGTTCTCCAAAGTAGTCAATATTGACCTTCAAGGGTTGACGGGACTATCCAAGGGGCAGTTGTTGTTTTCATTATTATTTGTAGTACTGTTAGTTAAGATAGTACTTATTAAATTATTTTCGTACAATAAATGTTACCAATAAAGGAGAATATCTGTAGCTCAGGGTTGAAATGAGGGGTCCTTGGTGCTCTCTGAGCTTCCTTGGTTGTTTTTTTTCTTTTTGCAGACGTTTGTGGATGTTTCATTACCCTAACTAGGTAACATCATCCGTGCTAGTCAAATGTTAAATTGTTAACAAATAAATGTTGGGAGGGGGGGTCAACGAAGAATCTTAAAACTTCATGAAGGGGTCGATGAGCTGAAGGGACCCTTGGTTTTAGAGACTGCCACAAAGCTGGGACCAGCCATCAGACATGTTTATACCAGGTCCTTTCTAGGCACAGGGACACTCTCAGAAACCACACTCAGTCTGTGCAATGGCCAGGATGTTGTTTGAGAATGTGGTCTCCAGATCAGTAGAGAGCATCTTGGGGAAGGGGGTGGGGAGCTCTGTACTTTTGACTATGCCCACCTTAGCACCTCTTCCTCCCAGTGCAAGCATACAGTAATTGCCTGTGTTCATTGGCTAGTTCTGAAAGAAAGAACCAGACTCAGTCACAAACTTGTTTCAGAAAAAGAATCCCCCTGTAATCCTCTAATTTTGGAAGAACCCAGAAACCTTACGTACATTACAAATCAATTCAGTTTATACTCTGCCTTTCTTCAAGGAGCCCATGGTGATAAAATGAGCACTCCCTGCTATTTTCCCTTCTACCATAACCCAGTGCGGTAGGCTGAGCTAAGAGATAGTAACTGGCCAAAGTCATCTAGTGACCTTGCATAGCCAACTTGATTTCCATCTAATCAACCCTCTGCAAGATCATAACTATTACTACGTGTTGTTTCTTTTGACTATTAAAAAAAATCATAAACTAATATGAGCGAGAGTTTAGATTGGTCCTGGAATTCCTAACCAAGAGATCACAATCCAAAGTACATTAGCTAATTAAATGGGTTCACACAAACCAATTGCCCATTGATCACTGAAGAAATCAGCATGGCTTTTACTTTAGATTTTACTGCCATTTTGCTCTTTTTGTAATACCTTCTAAGGATGTTTGCCACTGGATAAAGTAGGGAAAATATGCACAATGAATGAATTAAAGTAAATAAGGTAACATCAGATGTCATTAAAAGCAAAAAATGCTAGCTTGGAGAATGGAGATGAAACAAATGTAGAGTGTATCATCCACAGGATAGCAAGAGAAGAGAAAAAAAATGGAAAGAGTCATAGGATGGAGACTTTTAGCTGCACACAAGAGGCATTTTTACTGGACAAACTCAGGGCCAATGACAGGAAACCCACTATCACATTTCCTGCCCGGAGGTTGAAATTTAAAAGCAGGAAAGGAGAATCCCATCAGGAGCCTGGGGCTGGGGAAGAGTAATCCATTCTCCTCCTGGGTACCTTAAGTGTTTCATCTACCGGATGAAGAGCAGCTTTCGGGAGATGAGCGGGAGGACTTAGACAGGACCAAAAGGAAGACTATGCCTACTTTCCCCAACCTGAATTCCAGAATGTGACTTCCACCCTGGCTAGAAAGAAGCAAGTTGAACACAACCTGAAAAAGGCTCAGACAAGCAAAGAGGAGCCCAACAAAGCCAGCATGGGCTTTGTCCTTGCTGGCTGTGAATTGTGGGAGTTGAAGTCCAACCTATCTTTAAGGCATCAATTTAAATAGCTGGGGGACACAAAGCAAATTGAGAAAGACATCTCTGTTTTGAAATGGTCACGCCATTCCATTGTCTGGACCAGTGTTTCTCAACTTTGACTACTTTAAGATGGATAGGCCAACTCCCAGAATTCCCCAACCAGCCCTTCCTTTGAGAATCCTGATTGCCACCACAAGTAGAGAAGACTGGTTCCTCTGAACTGATTTGTACCATCTAGGAAAGCCTCTATCACCCCAGGAAGGGTATCTACAGTCCCCAACCCTCAGATGAGGGCAGTGAAGACACAGATCATGAGCAAAACCTGTACAATTAAACTGAGTCATCCTCAAAGAGCAGCTTCATCTGCTAAGAAGAAATCCATCACAGGAGACAGGACTTATCTCTGGCTGGGGGGGAGGGGCGGAGGAGGGATAGCCCAGATATTCCAGGCCCTTTGCCACCCAGAATAACTTCAGATGGTGACACTTTGCAGACATCATGGCAAGGGAGAGAACAAAGCTCCCTTTGCAGCTGCGGTCACAGCTCAGTCTGCTTAAGGATGAACTGTGCAACAAACAAAGCTTGCCCATTCGTTAACCTGCATCAGTGAAGCCGCATCTTGGTTAAACCAAGGATATCTGTCACAGTGCTGTAGTCAGAAAAGAGAGCAAGAAGGACAGGGAAATTCGAAGATAAGTTGTCTTCAGTCACTTTTGTGTTCTATTTAGCTACACAGTTTAAGCAAACAGCCCTTAACATCTCTTAATCAGATCCTACTTCAAGGCAATTGCTGCTGTATCAAATATCACATCTATGCCAGGCCTCCCGATTGCGCTGGGCAGTAAGATTCTCCCGGATTCCCATTTTTTGTCAAACATCTGGGCAAAATAGATGCCAATTGCACAACAGATCATCTGCTGAAGAGGAACATATGTTCTGTGGAATAGGGAGGGAGAGCTCAGCATCACAATGGGAGGAAGGTCCTAGAAAGAGGCTGCAAGGACTGGCCTATGGAGCATGTGAACCATACGTCATCACTGGGGAGAAAGCAAGCTGGAAAAAACTAGGAGCGGGGCAGAGGAAAGCAGGAGACTTGGTCATCTGTCAAAAGCATTCTCTGGCGAGATGGCAGACAACCCTCCCAAATTCCTTCTTAAAGAAGAAAAATAAGCAGGTGAATTGACATTTCAGGTGCATTTTTGTTGTTGCCGTTTCTTTCCTTTTTAATTCTAGGGTTATGATACTGTAGTTGCACTCTCTCTCTCTCTCTCTTTTTGCAAGCAGAGATTAGCAGTAAAATGTTCTAAATGCAATCGTGTTGTGTTGTGTAATCATGACAACTGATGCTCTATTCTCATGCCTTGTTCTTCAATGTTTTCACACTCAAAGCCGAGTGATCTAGTGTTTTGGGGGAGTTTCTCCAGATCCTTTTTCCTAGGAGGCACCACCGTACTAAATAATTCCTGCCTGGTTTTTTTTTCAAAACTGGGGCACGTTTTGTTTCCTTGCATAGGGCATCCCTCCCATATCCTCTACCTTGGTAACAAGTAGAAAGCCACCAGGAGCTGCCAAATCTGTCCCTTTCCAAGAATTGCTGGTGATATTTGTAAATCTAAAGATTCTTTTAATCTTTGCATTTTTGGAGTTCTGCACTGTTTTCCGAGCCAAAAATGTAGCACTAAGTAAAGAAAATGCTAGGTTGCCCCTATCTTCTTCCAGATGAATTTAATGCTTTAACAGACTAATTCTCTGCTAAGCAGGTCCCATGGAAAGCCAAGCAGAAAACACAGACAGAAGAAAGCAGTTAAGCCTGTGCATCTCTTCTGTCTCTTCCAGGACTTTGGCCAAACTGGCTTCTGCAGGCAACAACCGAAGATGCTCTTCGGAAAAGGACAGGCTGTAAGGAGCCGCTGGGGAGGGGCAGAAAACCCGAGGGCTCCTAGATAAGCCGTTGTTAACATGATCCATATGGTACACAAGTCGCCTTTCTGTTTAACCAAAATGATAATGGGAAATGAAGAAAATGCAAGGGGAGGGGAGGGAGCAGGACAGTGGCTGGGGTCCTCAACAGAGAATGGGAGCCAGGACAAAGACTGCTAGTAAAAATTTCTGTAGAGTGGAGTTAAAAGTCGCACAGAAGGAGTTCCTCTATTCTGTTTCTTGGCAGTTTACGCTGCACAAACAGCAGCTGTCCCCCTACCCCAACTTTCCCACTCAATGGAACATCCAAAGGTGAACACTCCCCTACCAAATAATTTTTCCTATATTAAAATATCACCAAACACAAGATTTTTTCAGGAAGTCTTGAAGTGTGTTTTTACAAAATGACATCCCTATCAAAAATGAGTCCAAACTGAGCAACTTTTGATTGCATGACTACAGCTTTAAAATACCCACACGGTGAGAGGAATGTTTGCCCTTCTTCTGCCCTCAAGGATGTGCACACGTAGGCACACAGACATGCATGTTTATGTGAGGAGAAAGATGGGGCCTACACATCTTTTCAAAAGATGTGAAGCCTATATTTGTCGCTACTTACAATCAAAGAGCCACACAAGAAAGGATGAATATTTTTGTTGCTGAATAAAATACAAGCTAAAGGCAGTCTGCATTCTCTGTATCACTCTACTGATCACTGCTGAATTCAGAGCTATGTGAAAATGGGAGAAATGCTTCCATTTAGGCTTTCCCAAAAATGCTTTGGGTTGAAGAAACAAAGGACCAATTACAGGAAATCCTTTCTGTAAAAACTCTGGGATATATATTCTTCAAAATGTAAATCCGTAGTCTTTTTTTTTTCTTTACTAGTCCTTTAGAATTCCTTCCATCTCTATCTCCAGAAAACTTTTATGTTAATGTCCTTAAAAGGGGGGAAAGAACCCTTCATAACACAATTTTAAGGATGCTTATTCAGACATAAATCCTACTCAGATCAATGGAATGTATTTCCAAGTAAGAGTAAGAGTGCCTACAGTTACTTCCGTTTTCAACGAAAAAGTGCCTCTCAATTTAAGATTTTTTAGCTGAATATTTTATCTTCTTTTCAACAATTTGATTTTAAATATAATAGTAATATGTTTAAAGTTTGGGACTGGGATATACTCAATACATTTCAACTTAATACATACAGTAGATAATTTCATTCATCTTCACTATTTTTATATTACACCATTGTAATGCATCAGAAGCAAACCACTTCAAAAAATGGGCAATCGTGACCTTAACCCAGAGTCTCACTGATTGCAATTGGTCCCACCAATAAATCAACTAAAACACTTTTATGGATCAATCTACTGATTAAAGGAATTAAAGCTTGCAGCCTAAATTTTAAATATTCAGCATTCACAAGTCACACTGAAAGCAATCAAAGGAGATTCCATCAGTGGAATCTGAATCAGTGGGCCTGCTAACTGAATGGTTCCATAATTTAACAATCCAAATTGCTATATGGTTGCTGTTACAACTGAAGTGTTGTTACAATATTAGACAGCAAACAAACTAAAAGAACCAATTTGCAAATAGAATTAAAGGCATTGAAAACTGAGGTCTTAAGTAACTATTGTAGTGACATATCCTCTAAATTTTTATCCATTATCAATTTTGAAAATAAATCCAATAGGGATTTAAATCATGAATCATGTTGTTGTTCACCTGGGCATTTGCAATACTCCAATATAGACTTTCTTCAAAATTAATCATGTTTGATTGTCTTCATGATCATTGTTATTTTATATTATATCACTATAACTTTATTGCATCAATTTTGCTCAGGGCTAGGCTCTGACCTCAAGAAAATGAGCAAGATACCAAAAGGGTAAGTGTTCCATTGCTTTGGAGAAATACATGTCCAGTAAACAGGAAGAAAACCTGGATATTGGTGTTGACTGGAGTCATAATTATCTTTCCCAGAAACAAAGGGAGAAATTGCTCTGGAATTATGTGCTTTATGGATGCTGGCAGCAAAAAGAGATAAATCTCTGACTGAGTCTACTGTCCAATCCTCCTTGATTTCAGAGCAGACTCTATATACGCAGTCCTCAACTTACAACAGTTTGTTTAGTGACCAAAGTTACGATCCTGAAAAAAGTCACTTATAACCATTTTTCACACTTATAACTGGTGCAACATTCCTTAGTCACATAATAAAAATTCAGATCCCTGGCAACTGACTCATATTTATGACTGTTGCTACGTCCTAAGGTCATGTGATCACCTTTTGCAACCTTCTGACAAGTAAAGTCAGTGAGGAAGACAGATTCACTTAACAACTGTTACTAATTTAACAGCGGCAATGCTTCATTTAACTGTGGCAAGAAAGGTCATAAAATGGGGCAAAATTCACTTAACAAACATCTCACTTAGCAATAGAAATTTTGGGCTCACTTGAGGTTTTAAGTCAAGGACTACCACTAACCCAATACAAGGTGGGTTGAATTTGCTAAAAAAACCCAACCCTCAATTATTCAGTCCTCCCCATCCTTTTGGAGAGAAGCAGGAAGGCATGGCTAAGACAAGTGGCAGGGAACACCCATGTTAAATAGCTTGGCCCAAGCAATGTCACTGTTTTGAGAAGACATTTTGATGCCAAAGGTTGGCTTTCATGCCTCTTCTTTTTCTCACCTCACCAAGAAAGGAATTAGAAATCTGAGTGGATACCCTTTAGTCCCTCCTCCCTGACAAAAGTGCTGGCCAAACTGAGCCGCACTGCAACAACTGTGTCGCTGGCCATCATGTCACTAAAAGATGATGGGAGAAGTATTAGTTCAATGCATCCAGCGGGTGTCAGATGAAAATTGCTAAGAAGAATACAGGTGTGTTTAGAAACACCAGTAATGTTAATCTGCAATTAGAAGAGAATGTACGAGGAACCGTCTGTCCTCCAATTCCCAGCAAAGTTAGGACATTTTTGCTTAGCGCCAGGGTATCCTGCAAAGGTATTACAGGGACCGAAACAAACCAAGCTTTCCTTGGGGATTCTTCTTGCAAGCCCTAAAGTTTTGAGCTTCATCTCCTGTGCTTTTGTGTCTGATCTTGAAGGCTACAAAACGCGCCAGGCTCAACCTTGATCAAATTTCCGAAGGGATTATGCACGGGAGGAGTAATGGTCAAAAGAAGCCCCATTCCTGGGCAAAATCCAGCAAGGTTCTTCCTTCCCACCCCTCCCTTGCCCGGGACTTGCATTTCTGGAGCGTGCAAAATAAACGTCACGGATGATGAGGCCGACGCTGCCTCAAACTGACAAGGTTGGAAGCCGCTCTGCCTGCCGCCCGCAAGTTTGGCTAATTGACAGCTCACTAAACCGACAACCTGAGGGGATTTTTTTTTTGTATTTTTTTTTTTTTTTGGCAAGGCAATCAATAGGAAACGTATGTGCAGAGAGGGCGCTACCACTTTTAAACGCCCCTCCCTCCCTCCCTCCCTCCTTCCCCTCCCTGTGCCTGCAAAATAGAGACCCCGGGCAGGCCATAGAAAAAGCAAGAGCCATTGCCACGCCGAATCAAAATTCCTCAAGAGACGCTGCTCCTCGAGCCCCCAGGGGTCACCGCATCAAACAAAGGCCACCGCTTTCGGGTTGCTCCCCGATATATATAACCGCCTTTGGCCCCCTTTCTCTCTCTCTCCAAGCGCGGGCAAAGGAGCTACGCGCGACGCTGCAAGCTTTTCTCGCCTGCCTGTGCAACTCCCCGCAAGAGAAACTTTTTCCAGAGGGGGGGGGAATCGGCTTCCCACTCCATCTCCTCCCCCCCCCCCTCAAGGCAGGCACCCAACCCCCCCCGAGCCCCCTCCCCCATACACCCACTGCCTTTCAAAACACCAGCAGGCAAGTGAATCGCGACCTTTGCTCTCGTGGGGCAGGATTTACGCCTCAGCGGCAGGCAGGCAGGCAGGCCCCTCCCTCCAGGAACGCAACCCCCCCCCCCGACCCGCCCGTGCCAGCGCCGAAGAAAAGCCTTCGAGGAAACAAACTCCACGGAGCACAATGGGGATCCCGTGGGGTTCCAGAGGGCTGGGATGCTTTAAGTCCCGCACCCGTCCTACCAAATAACGGTTGTGCTTTCGGGAGCGGGGCGTAAGGCGGCGGGGGGGGGGGGAGAGAGAAGAGTGTGAGGTTTGCTCAGCCCGCTTTCGACACGCACCGGCTCTGCGCGACGGACACGTACGAGCTTCCAACACACAATACCTCCGCTCCTATTTCTCTACCCTCCTCGCATTCCTCAACGCTGATCTCAGCCCCTCCCCAACCCGAAGGAATCAGCCCCGTGGGCCTTTGGCAGCCGGACCGTCGCTTTCCTCCCTTCCCCGCGCGTGTCTATCCCCACTTTCTCGAAGGAAAAACCCACCCCGATCCTCCACCGCAACCGGCTCGTTTCCACTTCAATTAACCCTCCGAACTGCCCGCGGGGAAGGTTGGGTTGGTCGTGGGAGCAGCATCTCGGGCAGCCGCATCCAGACATCGCGACCATCCTCTCCCACCCGTGGATTTTGGCAAGTCAAAGCCAACCCCGCACATTTTCCCTGGAAAATGCCCAAACGCTTAAGGTTCTGTCCTCGTCCGATCGGGCGCGCATCCCCGCATCGCACGGCCTCCGAGCTGGCGTCCAGTCCACAACCCAGCCCCGCTCCGCGGCCCCCTGACAGCGCTTCCGCTGCCACTCACCTACTCATCCCTGCCTGTCCCTAGCGGAACCCGGCGCAGCCACCTGGTCCGCGTGGCCGGGGCGCTTCAGCTGCGGAGCCGGGCGCTGCGGCGCTGTGGGCGGCCGCGGGACTCCGCATCCTCTCTTTGCCACCCGGCTGGGACGACGCAGCACCCGAGCCGCCGGGATTGCTGCTCCCTCGGACAGTCAAGCGAGCAGTTCCAGGCTGCGCGCCGCCCCTCGCTGCCTCCCCTTCCCTCCGCCCCGGATCCTCCCCCTGTCTCCAGCGCCCTGCCTACGCCCCTCCCCTTCCCTCTGGCTCGGCTCTCAGGTCCTCTTTGCTGCCGCGCTGACCTTCCCCGCCTTCTACGATCTAAGGCTTTGCACCGGCCCAGCTCCCTGGAGGCGCTGCTTCATCTCCCCGCAGTTCCAGACGAAGAGATTCAAGGGTTCTTGTGTGAATCCCCCCCAAATGCGTCCCAGGTCCATTAGGGAAGGAGAGGCCTTCTGGAAACCATCTGCCGAACTTGGAACTGGGTTGAAGTCAGGCCCTCCTAAGCTGAAAGGGCTTGGCCCACAAAATTCACACTCACGCAGGAGCTTGGTCCAAGCCTCCCACACATGAACTAATGAAGGCTGGAATACTCGGGAATACTGGTTTCTCCCAAGGTGCCGTGAGAGTGGGAAACAATGCGCGCTTTTGAATCCACTGTCGCGATTGTACCAGGATTGTGCAGAAGCCATGCAAAAAAAAAAAAATGTCCTTCAAAACATGGCTATTTTGAATCAGGGCTTTTTAAAAGCAGAAAGAGCACTTTCCCCCAAACCGTGAATTGCTGTCCTGCTGTTTTTGGTATGGGAAGGGGTTGTGTGATCCATCGAAAGGGGCATTTTCTTGCAGGATGCTGCCTTTCATTCTTTCAACTTTGTTACATCTCCATTTGGGAACCAAGAAAGAACTTAAGGACTCTTGTCCTTAAATTTTCATTTCCAGTTTAGGGGTGGTAGTGGTGGTGGTGGATTAAATTACACTTAAGCAGTTAGTAAGAAATCACCACCACACTCCTTCAGATTGGAGATACAGACTGACATACATACTGTGACCGCAGCCCCGACATGCTCTTTTCTTAGGTGTGCATACTGTAAATATGTCACTTAAACAAGCCAATTTCAATAAATATATTCTGAGTTGACGCACACAACAGTCAAGATGATGGATTCCTTCTGACTGCAGAAGCAGCCCTAGATTCAAGACTGCATTACTTTTTGCATCTTGTAACTCTGCCCTACAGATCAGGGTTCCTGCTCTTTCTGTACTCATGGCCCCCTTCTGAGCTTTATTGCTTTCTGTGACCTCAGCATAGGCAATGTTATTTATTGTGAATTAGTTATGTTCAATGTTTTATGCTGCTGAAATTAGCACAGCGAATGAGATGTGCTGGATTACAGCAAATTCATTGTATGCCTGGGTATGAGGCTAAATATGGGTTTGAAAGGTATGGTGGTCCCCTAGAAATATAGCATAGCCCTCTGAGCCCACCCCGAGAAACATTGATAAAGGATATTAATGAAAGTATCATCAGGAATATATTTTTTTTTCATTTTTCCCTGTGTCCACCCATCCATCCATCCATCCATCTATCCATCCATGCCTTTCTCCCTTTTTTAAAAAAATCATTTAACTTTTTTTAAGCCTCTTCTTCAGGATAGTCCGTGACCAAGGCAGCTTACTATGGACTAACCAAGCTATTCTAGAGGGGTCAAAGCCACAGGGCTAAAGGTGATCTCATATTTACTCAGGTAGTTAGTGAGTGTTAAAGGGTTTCTGTGCTTTTTTCAATAATATTCCAGGCGTTGTGTTTCCAGAAGGGAGCCAGGCCAGTTATCATCACAGACAATACCTGATCAAGAGAGGCGGGGGGGGGGGGGGAATGGAGGAATGGGGCCCTTTCTTCTTCCTTTGCATCAGGCGAAATTCCTTGCTATGGATGGCATTTAGCAGAGCATCTGCTGGGGCAGATGAAAAGGCCTCTATTAAATATCCCCAGTGGAATAGAACATTGGAATATAAAATTATACCTCACTCGTAGTTGAAATTAATTGCAAGTATTACCTTTGGCTCCATTTTGTTCTGCTAATTCCCAGCATAGCCTTGTTCCAACCCCTGGTTTTAAATGTGCATTTTGTAAAATGCCTTTTCTTTAACAGAGATTTTACCAAAAAGTATGGTGGTCTATATTCAGTGCCATGGTTCCCTAACAAACTTTAAACCCACCCACAGTATTCAGGACAACAAAAAAACCAACCCAATGGCATTTGCATCATTTTTATTTTATTTTATTAAAATGCTGATTATCATGTAATATATTAACTAGGGTTGCTTAAGCATAGAGTATTTAACTGATGCCTGTTTAAGCTTGTGCTATTTCCTTTCTCTTTCCCCAATGCCAGTTCCCCTCCCCCATTGCTGGCTATAGCTTGCACCGCGCACACAACCCACATGCTTAGAAGCCTAATGAATAAGGATTGAAAAAGTAACCTCTGAAACACAGCAAATCCCTTTTAACCATCCTTCACAGCAATACAAGAAGTGGGTATCTGCTGATCCCTCGAGGGATTTTTTTTTAAAAAAATTGGTTTCATTTAGCACGCCCACCAATTGTGTTAAAAATAGATAGGTTTAAAGAAAGAACTGGACTAAATATTTTTATTGCGCTATCCTAGAAAAGAGCAATTTAAAAATTGGTAGTATGTAGACTGAAACAACACTTTTGACTTCAGCTGTGTTTATTGTGAATTGTCCATGATGCTCATGAAAATCATCAGTGTTATGTTTTATGGAAACCATCTTTACACCCATGGAAGGATACCAGTAAAGATTGTAATATGCTGCTGCCGTCAAAATTAGAAGCAGCTTTTGCCTCTGGCCTCAATGGATGAAGGATAAGACTTCATATTTATGGGTTGTCTCCATAGAAACAGGAGTGGATCCCCAGAAGGAGAGGCAGGGGAGAGAGAGCATGGAAGGATTATGCCAAGGGGGAAATCATCAGAATAACTATATAATAGCAGCAAGGAGCAAAATATTGCAAAACTGGAAGACGCACGATGAAGCAGCACAGATGATGATAAGGAAGAAGACGAACTGGTTTCATGAGCAGTTGCAAAACAACTATACAAATATCAAACAAATTGCAAAGAGTTGTGATTGGGCCCTTAATCAAGACAGGTCTTCCTAATCCGAGAGCCCATTAATACTAAGGGTGGCATTTCCATTAATGCTCAGAAAGTACAGGAGTTTTACGTTTTGTGAAGAAGCCATAGAACAGAGCAAGTGGAGTGATATCCTGAAAGAATGTTTCTAAGTGGCATATTCATGGTCTTGCCAGGAGATTTCTGACCTGTAGCTGCATAATGAAGATTTGTAGATGATGATGATGATGATGATGATGATGATGATTTTATTGACATCCATATTAAGAAACACAATTTTAACTGGTTCAGAATAGTAAAAAAAACAAAACAAAAAACAAGGCAACAAAATGTAGGAGGGCACAAGCCAAACCTGGTCCCTCAGCCATTCCTCTAATGCAGCCAACCCCACCATCTTCAGGTTCCCATCTCACTTTATCCCAGCCCTTCACCCCACAGCCTAAACGTTCCCCATTTTATCTGCATCTTAGCAAACTTTGGGTAGAGGTTTAACAAAGACACACCATGCAGCATGTCTAAAATAGCCTGGAAGTGGAAGATGGGGAATTACTGGCAAGAGGACAAAGTACAAAAGCAGGATATCCCAGAAAGAACTCATAAAGAAGCGGAGGTTTGCATAGTCACTTTTATGATCTGTTGAAATCCTCTTCCAAACAATCAAAACATGAATCATTACTTGACTATTATGTATTGAATCAAAACTTCGGTGCTTCTTCCCGTGAAAAGAATTAAATGTTGAACTGGCTCTTGGCAGCTGCTGGTCTGAGCTCCCAGGATATGGGATAGTTGGCTACTCTAAAAGTTGAAGAAATAAAAGACAATGAATCAATCGTAAATATGGCCAAGGCTACTGGGATCTTGAATTCTGTAGGAGTCCCAGAAGGGCCATGGATTTCTCATCCTGGACTCCTAAATGACTGCAAAGTGACATTTACAGGGAGCAGAACAGAAAATCTCATAAAGATGGTAGAACAGCATTAAAATATGGTCTGTTTCAAAAGTTGGTGTAATGATTGTTAGATGAGGGTAACAGTCAGTAGCTATTAAGCAACGTAAGACTAAACTAAGGCCAATTTACTTAAACATTCATTATAGCACAGGGGATGAAGTGTCTCTGTATTTGCAAAAGCTTTCTCATCTCCCTGATCTGCTTCAAAAGCAAAACAATAGTTAAAACATCTCTCCTGGTTAATTAATCTCTACTGGATCAGGGATAGACACCATCAGCAGAAATCTGGCTGACACCTTCCTGTTAGAGGACCTATCAGTTGATCCCATGGAGAAGCTGACATTCCTCTAAGCTCATTAGTGGTTTAACTGCGAAATTATGATAATCTTAGATCTAGGGTTTTAAAAATATGGCATTTTTTTTCCTTTTTAGAGAAAGTAAAACGTATGTAAAATAATTCTCTCCCCTTGCTACCAGTTCTTTTTTTCTACATGTTGATTTACCTGGGATTGTCCCATCAACAACTTAAATTACATTTCTGCAAGCAGTTGGGTGTACAGAAAGAGCATCTTTGTTCCTTGGGGTGGTGGGGGGAAACATGACAAAGGCCCAAGCTGCCCTGCAAAATGAGGCCACCGTTGTCAAGAAACCCATTTTTCCTTGCTTGTATAGCATCATGTACAAGTATGGATCCCTTTTCTCCATATAGAGGGCACCGAATCGGTGACAACAAGGGCTTGAAAGAGGATGACATATCATCTTGTTTCTCACAGCCTCTGATTCCTCTGTTCGAACTGCAAACATTAGTGCTTTTAGCTCCGGAGGTTCCTAACATGTTGGTCAAAGACCGGTCACACTTAACACTCATTTCTGCTAATTGATGGGCCTATTAAGACCTGCTTTATAGCCGTGCAGCTATTCAGAGAACAGGCCTTGAGTCACTGCTTATAGTTTACCAAAAAAAAAAAAAAAGAGCATTGAGCTCAGTACACTGAAGTGGGAATCAGAAGCCGTATTCCAATAAACCCAAAAGCATTTGTCCCAGGAAGATTTTAAACAATCTGCATCCTGCCAAAGAGATCACGATCACCATCATGTTCCATCATAGTCTTTTAAGAGGAATCAGGAATTCTCTGTTAGAAGAACGGGATATGCTCAAATCTGTCCATTCCACTCCGGACTTCTATGTTCATGGAGATTCCATGAGGACTGATCTACACCTCACAGTCTGAGTAAGCATATGAATCAGGAGTGGGTTCTACTTACCTTTACTACCAGTTCCCAATGGGATCATTGCGCAGATCGCCAATGACGACATCTGGGGCAGTGGGTGGGGTCTCCCGTCATTTTTACTACTGGTTTTTTCAAACCGGTCCAAACCGGGGGCAACCCACCACTGATATGAATAGCCTGCTTCCCCAACTAGCCCCCTTATTTTGCTGACCCAAGAGCCTCCTCTATACCCATTGTTGCTGAAAAATGGTATTAAGATTTCCCCAATATTTTGAGATAAGCAACAGACCAAAACTGCATTGTAAATCCTAAAGCAAGCTTAATTTCTGGTTTAAAAATAAATTTAAAAAATTTAGGACCCAGAAACACTTAGGTTTTATCCACTGTAGTTCTTAATCTCATCCATCCAAATATAACTACTTTGGGCACACAGCACTGTTATTCCACCAGACTTCATTTTGATCTAGTGGTTAAGGCACCAGGCTAGAAACAGGGAAAGTGTGAGTTCTAATCCTGCCTTAGACATGGATGAAAATCATGGATGAAAGCCAGCCATGTGGCCTTGGGTCAGTCTCTTTCTCAGCCCAACTCACTTCACAGGGTTGTTGTTATGGGGAAAAGAGGAAGAAGTAGGAGTATTAGATATGTTCAATGCCTTAAGTTGTTTATAAAAAATAATAAAGGCAGGAGGTAGGTAGGTAGGTAGGTAGGTAGGTAGGTAGGTAGGTAGGTAGGTAGTAGAGATAGATAGATGATGGATGGATGGATAGATAGATAGATAGATAGATAGATAGATAGATAGATAGATAGATAGATAGATAGATAGATAGATTCATTCCTGTTTGACACGTCCGGTCCTGATTCAATATGATGTGCTACTACCTTTTCCAGCTACTCTGTTCTAGAGACAGCAGTGATGTTTGGTCATCATAAAGCACTTAGCAGCCCTTCCAAAGCATTCTACTTATTTTCATAAATTAGATGTTCCACTGTCCAGATGCTAGCCATTTAGGAGACTAGATTAGCTTGCAATGTAATTCACAGATCACACTACATCCTTATTTTATGTCAGATTGTTCATGAATTGGCAGAGGCATAGTAACAAGGTCAGCCAATGAATAGGCATAGCAACTAGGTCAGCCAATGAATAGGAACAGCAACTAGGTCAGCCAATGAGATCTGCTCTGCTGAATTGAAACTGAAACTGGAAGGAGCCTGAGTGTGGCTCTGTATTAACCTCTGAGCTCTGAAGCTGCAAACTAGTCTGCTGTACTCTGCTTGTGTTTTACTTGTAACTGCTTCATTGAAAGAATCTGCTATTGGTATTGTACATTTATCTTCATATGTTATTATGTATATAAAGAAGTTAATGAATCCTGCTGCATCAGTCTGCCTGTGCGTGCTTTCTGGATTTGATTTCTGCAACAAACTCTGACATTTTATGAGGCACAGTCAACAGAGTTTGCATGTTTTCCCCAAACCCAAAATGCACAGTTTTACCATCTTAGCATATGACAATGTGGGAATCCAACCTGTCATCTTTACCTTTCTGCAGGTTGATTTTTATTTAGATGTGGGAGTGGGGAAGATGAAACTCAAAAGATGTGCCTTTCATGGAATCTTGGGAATCAGAGTTCAGGGGGGCAGCCTTGGGATTGGTAACAGATGCCACTGTCAAGGTCCTTTGGAAGAATCCAAGATGGATCCATTTCTGTACATCAGGAATGCTCAGTTTGATCTATTAACAAATTTAATCACCTAGTTAACTTACAAGGTACCTCTAGGTAATAGATAGCAGATTTTAAACATTTGTTTTCATTAACAAGCATTTGCAAAAAGAAAGGTACCAACTCTAAGAAACATCTCCTTCTTTCCTCCCCGTAGGAAAGGTTGCTGTTATTGTCCACCCAGACTGCCTTCACTAATAGTAGTGGTAATACAGTAGTAGCAGCAGCAGTAGTATGTTAAATAGGTGGTTAGTAAGGCTGTGCCTGCTTAAAAGATTGTTGAGAAGAAATGCTTTTGGTGTCATTTATATGAAAATATAGCACCTATCAGTTGTTCATTACAGCAGCTTGATTTTCCTCAGTTTATACCAGGGGTGAAATCCAGCAGGTTCTGTCAGGTTCTGGAGAACAAATAGCAGAAATTTTGAGTAGTTTAGAGAACCGGCAAATACCACCTGTGGCTGGCCCCAGAGTGGGGAGGGAATGGAGATTTTGTAGTATCCTTTCCTTGACACGCCCACCAAGCCACGCCCACAGAACCGGTAGTAAAAAAAATTGGATTTCACCACTGGCTTATACCCAAGTTTGGTGGTCTTTGACAAATAGATTCCTTAAAACAACATCACCTTTTTCAAGCTTTTTAGGCTTTATGTTAATTATCCAAGACTTCCTCACCTTTTCACATCAAATTAGTGGTCAGACATCTAGTTTACAAACTGTTGCTTTAAAAAAACAAACAAAAGGTGATAACTTGCTCATGTTGCCTGCAAGACAAATAGATCTGTCCAGGCTGAATTGGTTACCTTTAAAGTTATATGTGATTTTTAAAAAAAAAAAAAAAAACAACCTTTGGGGGAGAGATATAGATAGTTCATAGCAAATGCAATGGTGGAATTCAGCCAGTTCGCACCACTTCAGGAGAACCGGTTGTTAACTTTCTGAGCAGTTTGGCAAACTGGTTGTTGGAAGAAATCATTAGGGCAGAGAACCAGTTGTTAAATTACTTGAATCCCACCACTGAGCAAATGTCTAATTTTCTTAGATGCTCCAAAAGGAAAAAGAGGGGAAGGGGTGGGGTGGGGTGGGGAAACTCCTTTAGGGTCCAGATATTAGGGCTCCCCAATCTTCAGTAGCTCAACTGCTCAAGCCAGCATGGCCAGTAATGATGGGTGCTGGGAGCTATAGATCACCAACATTCGGAGGGTCACCAACCTTCTGCATCTTGTTAAACAGCCCAGTTTGGCGATACATCGCACCATCAAATACATGGTAAAGAGGGGGCAAATCAGTTTGGGCGCTAATGCAAACATTACAATAGAATGCTGTGTGATGGAGAAATGATGATTTGGAAAGCAAACACACTCGTGTGTTAAAAGAGTTTACAAATAATTGAAATAGGAAAATTAAAACATGCATGGTTTATTCCTGCTTTGTCATACTAACCTTAAGGGAAATTCCCATTTTAAAAACTCAGCAAGCATCTCAGAGAGGGTTTGGTCTTTCATTCTGGAATTCTGTCCGAAAGCAAAGATGAAAAACAGTTGTTTCTGAACTAGCTGAGATTATATTATATTGCTGTTGCCCCTACCGCAGCCTCCGTAATAGGCACGATGCTGTGGAATGCCACTTGGGGCTTAATGCACGGGAATAAATCCTGAAGGGCCGAAGGATTATCCCTGCAGGAACATGTTATGAAAGCAAATCCATTTTCCTCAGTCTCAGCTTCACGTTCCCTCCCATACCTTCCACATCATTTAGCAGTAAAAAAAAAAAAAAAACATCTAGAGAGGCAAGGAAGTTGGAGCAACCATATGGGACTCTAAAAAGGAAAAAATGGAAGAAGAATTGGTTGGTTGGGTAAGGCCTACCGTACTTAATCTTGCCTCCATTCAAATTTGATTGGGTACATTTATTTCTTTGTTTTTGACAACATCAGCAATAGTTAACATATGGGCCTGATGAAGCTGAGCTCCTGCTTCGGTTTCAAAGACTTTGAAATTGAAGTACTGGTTCTAACTAGGTGCTCTTCCCTTCACCCTTTTTAAAGCACATTTTGATACTCTTCTACATTTCATGGGCAAAAAAGTTCATATTACCTTTCTCTCCAAATCAAATGAAACTCAGCTGCCATTCCAGTGCAAATTGACAGCAAGCTCAACTTTTGTGCTTGATTAAAGCCAAGTTGGCATGATGTCCAAACTTCAGAAGATGCTTAAATGATGCAAGGAGATTCATTGATTGTGCATCCTGTAAAATGCAACATTACAACTGCAAGAAAAATAATTTGCCTTTGGAGGCTGGGAAAGAAAATCAACACTGAGGTTACAATGGGCTGTTTTCAACATGCACAAGTGAAGTGCGGATATCATACTTGTATATCTGGTCAGTCTGACTGAAGAGGGTGAAATGACACGGACAGCACATTTCAGCTGAATTGCACATCACAGCTGGGTTTAACCATCTTTTATTGAATTAAGCATAAGTAGCTGGACTTCATAAGACAAAACCAGATAAATTACACTGTGCTGTATGAGGTGCATAACCCACCATTCTAAATGGAGCCTGAGTAGCGTAGGGGAGTAATGCCTCCTACAAAGGCAGCATTTAAGATCCAGCTGCTGCAATTACTTGCGAGTTCAATCCCAGGCAGGCTCAAGGTCGACTCAGCCTTCCATCCTTTATAAGGTGGGTAAATTGAGGACCCAGTTTGGTGGGGGCAATAAGCTGACTTTGTATAAATATAAATATACAAAAGTATGAAGGCTATTGCTTAACACACTATAAGCCACCCTGAGTCTCCGGAGAAGGGCGGCATATAAATCAAATTTTTAAAAAAATGTAGTAATTTTAACTCCTAAATGCAGCCCCCAAATTAGAACAGGAAATATTTTGTCCTGTACATTTTGGACAACCTCTAAAGATGAAACATGTTCAAATAAGAGGAAGGTGACTGCTATTATACTACGATTGTCTAGAATTGAAGTGGCATAAATAATACAGGGATTTTTAAAAAAAAAAACCTAGTAGAACTGTGCAAATCTTTAAAGGGTACTACATTTCATCAAAGATTTGAGTGAAGTTCCCCTTGGATTAGGGCAGGGGTGTCAAACTTGCATCATCATGGTGTTGTCACATGACATATCGGGATTTTTCCCCCCTTTGCTAAACTGGAGGTGGGCGTGGCTAGCATGGGATGCATTTGGGCTGCATGCTGCGAGTTTGACAGCCCTGGATTAGGGGATGGCTAAATGATGCTGGTTAAATTAGAAAAATGAAGCCAAGCGATTCTATTTACAAACCCTAATTAACTATGCTGGGGTTGATATGAAAATAGATATATAATTATAAGTGTGGGCATGATGGCTTAGCAGTTAAAGATGCTGAGCTTGTCAGCTGGTAAACTGACATCACGGGTTCGAGACCCGAGCACTGGGAGACAGGGTGAGCTCCCGTTACTTGCCCCAGCTCCAGCCCACCTAGCAGTTTGAAAGCATGCAAGTGCAAGTAGATAAACAGATACCATTTCGATGGGAAGGTAACAGAGTTTCGTTACCCTTGGCATCTAATCATGTCCACAAAAATGTCTTCAGACAACACTTAACTCCCTCAGCTAAAAAGTGGAGATGAGTTCTGCCCCCTAGAGTCAGACACAACTGGACAGGGAAAACCTTTACCTTTCTATAACTATAATTTATAAATATAACTTTAGTATTATGTAAGTAATATATTAATTAATATTATGTTACTATAATATTGATAACATTAAACATTTTGCTACTTTATTCCAATATTAAACATTAGGGCTGGTTTCTGAAGCATACTAGAGCACAGTTGTTTTGAGATATATTGGTGACTGGAAATAATCTCCCTTGTTCTTTTGTGTGGCAGTTGCCAGGAGCCAACACAATGACTTGAAGTTTTGTGTGTGTGTGCATGTGTACATACACACAATTTCAAATCAGTGGGCTGACTCCTGGTAACTGCCAATTTTCTTGGCAAGCTTTTTCAGAAGTGGTTTGCCCTTGCTTCATTCCAAGGACTGAAAGAGAGGGACTGGCCCAGGATCACCCAGCTGGCTTTGTTCCTAAAGCAGGACTAGAACTCACAGTCTCCTGGTTTCTAGACCAGTATCTTAGCCATACTACACCAAACTGGCTTTCTGTTTCTTCTTACTAATTCCATATAGATGAACCTGCCTATGGATTTTAGGCTCAGGCAAAAGTAGATTGGCATATTTTTAACAATTATCCCAATGCAGTGGAAATTGGGGGGGGGGGGGGGGGGACGGGACTCCTATATATAAGAGGACAAGCAAATGACTTATCTTTCCATCTGTCCATTAGTCCTCAAACAATCTATATCGTTATTTCCGTTTCTTCCATAGACACAGCCCCCAAAATACCATTTTGATTTTCAGAAAGGGAGAGAGTTGTGGAGGGTTTTTTTAAAAATTAATAATTCAGTCATTCTTCAATTAAGCATGGAAGGAACATGTTCATAATCTCCAGAGAGCAGAAGATAGAGCTACTTAACTTAGCTTCCTGAGGACAACCCAAACAATCAAGCTGGAAGTAGATAACACCCATTGCATACCTTAGTACAACCTTCAGCAGGATTTATTCTAACCATGATTTGTTGAATAAACCATAATCTGTGAGGCAATAAATACGATCACAGTAGCTAAGTTTATACAACATGCTAGCCAAAACCCAGTAAGTATAATGTTTAGATCTGCCATGCTGGGTGGCAAAACTGGGTAAATTCTAGAAGGCAGCAGTTAGTCGTCATTTGGATTTTTGCAGTGCTTGCCATGTTTGTGAGAATTCAGTGAGGGAATAATATAAAACATGAAAAAAGGGATAGTGCAATAGTGCAGTAGTGATTAAAAATAACCCTATATACTGGGTGATTTTACAAGCATGATTTCAATCCAAGTATCTAATATATGCTAGCTTTCAAAGGGGACTTTTTAAAAAACAAAAGAAAACAATAGTTCAGTAGTCCTTTCATTATAAGGAATTTCCATTAATAAAACCATGCTGTTGAGTTTGAAATAGAGGAGGCAAAGCAAAAGGTTGTGAATAAATCCCCTGCATTACCAATGCATGTTATTCTTAATGAATGATGTCTGGATTTGGGCATTTAAAATGACCAAAGATGATAGGGGGAAAGAATAAAATAATTATTTGATAGAAAGAAGGGCAGAAAGCACGACTATATGATTTCTTTTCTTTTCATGCCTTTCTTTTTCTTACTTTCTATTTTGATTTGGTTTGGTTTTGTATACTTTTACTCCGGTGAAACATTCTAGTATGTATATAAAACAAATGTATGTTGGTTTGAGCTTTTCAACTCGTTTTTAAAAAATGTATCTATTGCGTTTGCCAAAACCATCACTTTTCCCACAGCCGTTTTTAAACATCCTGAACCAATTCTGTTCCTGTCAGGGCAATATATACACTCGGCTTCATTGCCTTCTGGAATGAATAAAGTTTCTGATTTTAAACACCTCCACCTCCCCACCCACCCCCACCCCAGAAAAAAAAAAAGCAAGAGAAGAGAATTTTGAGACCGTAACTCTCCCATAAGAATCTCCTTAGAGAGCAGGAAAGAAAGTGGTGGAGTTCATCGGCCTCACCTCACACATCTGGTTGTGCTTAAAATGCATGTAGCTCATGGGGGAGGATGCGCTGCCTTGAAGATAAGGAGGGGAGGGGGGAGAGGAGGGAAATAAACCTCTCAGTACACTGATAAAGCAGAATGCTGAAGCCAGAGGCCCTAGAAGAATAGTTGCATCCCCAAGAAGTGGCAGCCTTCGGAAAACAGACAAACAAATGTACCAAAAAACAAATGTTGCTAAGGACCCAAGAACCTTTCTGGAATGCACCATGGCCAGTTTATGACTTTATGAATAAAAGTCTAATTGTACAACTTAAAATAGAACTGCCGGAAGACAGAAATGGGCTGGCCTGATCTGATTTGATGTATTTCAAATGGTTCATTTACTAATGATTCATCTACATATTTGCCTCCAATAGCTGAAGAATTCATGAAAAGCTCAAAAGCAGAGCTTGCTAACTGTATAGTATAGATCCGTGATGGCGAACCTATGACACATGTGCCACAGGTGGCACATCTAGCCATATCAGTGTGCATGCTGGCCAGCTGATTTTCAGGTCTTCTGAGCCCACCAGAAGTAGGGAAACAGTCCATTTCCTGCCTCCGGAGGGCCTGAGAGGGTGGGGAAGGCCATTTTCGCCCTCCCCAAACTCCTAGAGAGGCCCTGGAGCCAGGTGAGAAAGAAAAACGGGCCTACTGGGCCATCATGTGCCAGGAGCGGGGGAGGGGGGGTCACGCGCGCATGCGCGGGGTGGGGCATATAGAATTATGGGTGTGGGCATGCACACATACGACCCCCCCGCCCCCTCTCCTGGCATGCGATGGCAAAAAGGTTAGCCGTCACTGGTATAGATTTATAATGTGTATGCATATATCTGTGGGTATATATCTCTGTCACACACACATTCACCCACCCTTGAAGGGCCATTACAGGTAGCTCTCAACTTACGACAGTTTGCTGAAGTGACCGTTCGAAGTTACAACAGCACTGAAAAAAGTGACGTATGACCATTTTTCATTCTTACGGCCAATGCAGCATCTCCACAGTCACATGATCAAAATTCTGCGAACAGACTCCTATTTATGATGGTTGCAGTGTCCTGAGGTCATGGGATGATATTTTGCGACTGTCTGATAAGCAAAGTCGAAGGGGAAGCCAGATTCACTTCACAACCGGGTTACTAATTTAACAACTGCAATGATTTACTTAATAAATGTAGCAAGAAAAATTGCAAAATGGGGCAAAAGTCACTTAACAAATTTCTCACTTAGCAACATCAATTTTGGGTTCAATTGTGGTCGTAAATTGAGGACAAATCAACAGTCCTACAAGAGTCAACTCTAGAAGTCATTTCCACCAAATTCCATGGGACTGCAGCCAAATGGCATTTAATTTACACCATTAGTAAACCTGCAACGAAATTCCCTGGTATCTTGAAGAAACAAACTAGAACTATCAAAGTGCTAGAAATGCATGCCGTAAATGTTCGGGATGGAACACTAGAATCCCCAGCAGCTTCTATGGCTAAGCTCTTTGGATTTCTAACAGAGTTTTAGGACTATCAAATCTGGGAAGCAAAATCCAGACAACCGGGATGGTTCTCCATACATCCATGGGCATCTAAATAAGGATTTATGTAGGCTCTGAATGGTCCACATGGGGGAAAGTTAGGATTGCACACTGCCTGCCTTTTCCCAAACTGAACTGAGAGAGAGAATTATGGAGAAGTAGGCAAAGAATCCTTCTTCATTAATGGGCAGAGTGTGTTAATTAAGGAGGTGGTCCTTGACCCTCTATAAAAGCATTCTGCTTAAGCTAATTTGTTAACCTAAGCAATTATTAAGTGAGTGGATTTGACAATTAGTGATCCATGTCGTGCACACATGGACACACACACACACACTTAAGGATGCTTGCAGGGTCAAGTGCTATGGTGTTTATAAGTGGGTATTTTAATCTTCAACAATTTGCAACAGAAGAATCAGTAACCTTTTGTGTCAGTCCGCCTGTCCTCTGAATTACTGTCCTTATAAAGCTACGATGAGGGGGTTGAAATACAAATACAAACAGGTTGAAAATGGAAAGAGTGAAGGAACATAATTTATAGATTAAGGATTTCTTTACCTTTATGTCCTCTTTCAAACACTGGATGGGCTCAGGTAGAAGCCAACTGAGCTGAGCTACAAAGTTACATGTCCACTGACCCAATCATTTGGCTGCTATTCTGGCCAGCACAATGATAGCAGGGTCTGCAGAGTATGGACCAAGGAAGAGCTGATATTGACCAATGTCTTTGTCATAATTGGAGCTGATCTCCTTTGGTTCCTATTCAGTAGCCATTGATCTCTACTTAAAGGTAAAGGTTCCCTAGGTTTACTAGGGATTCGAACCGCTGAACTGCCGACCTTTCGATCGACAAGCTAGCATCTTAGCCACTGAGCCACCATGTCCCTTGATCTCTACTTACCACGTAGGTAAGTAGAGATCAAGGGACCTACCTGCCACAGGAGGAGAGCCATTTCAACATGAGATACAGAATTAGCATGGAGCCCAGCTAGTTTTGAACACTGAAGAAAAGAAAATTATTCCAGAGATAATTCTCAGGATGGAGAAAAAGAGAGCCAAACACAACAGATAAGACCATCAGTTTCGGAAAGACTCTAAGTGCTCTTCATGATTTGGATGTGAAGCTTTCTTGAGTCTACTTCTGGAAGATTGAGGATCTTATAAGATACATGAGGTAAAAGAAACAAGTACTTTATTTATTTATTTATCCATCCATCCATCCATTCGCCCACCCGTCCATCCATCTATCCATCCATCCATCCACCCTTTCCATGGCTGTTCATGAATGCACAGTGAGAAACGGCAGACTCGAGAGCAAGCTTCCCAAAATGGCAACACAGTTCTCGCAGCAGCACAACCATGGCATCAAGAGGGTTTCAATTAAAGATGTGTATCCTGATCCTAAGCTGGAGTGGTCTCTAAACTCAAACAGGCAATGCTCCTGTATCAGGCCAGCAGACCCCAAGGGGGGGACACAATGGAGTCTTGTTTCTGGTAACTCGAGAAGCGTTATTCTTGGCTCTTTAATTTTAGACTGCAACACACTTGCATTCCTGAGCATTACAATGGCATATATTTATACTGTGGAATGCAGGGCCCGGTGCTAATTTAATAGGCCCTGGGTGACCAAAAGCTACTCTCTTCACTGGCTTGACACAGAGATAAAACTGGAACAGGCGAGGTTTATGGAGCTTACAAATTCTGGCATTTGTCCCCTTCTCTCCCTCCTATCCCCTGTAAAAGGCTGAATTTGACAATCCCTGAAAATTCACTGACCACTTGAATGGACAGGCCAGCTGCCGCTAATGAGAAATGCGATGGAGACAAAATTGGAAGTGTTGCAGCATGACTGGACAGCCCAAGGCAAAGGAGAGAAAGATTTCTCTCCCCCCACCTCCCTCCCTCCCTCCCTCCCTCCACGCCATCCTTCTGCAGCAGACATGTGTGTGCTTATTTTGCAGCACAGTAGGTCTGTTGTTGCCTTGATGGAAAAATCTCGCTAGATGAACAGAGGTGCCCAGATGTCATGGATATCAGCACACAGCATTTATTATTACAGCTTGTCACAGGAGCTGCAACTAAGAAGAACATTTATGTGCCCTTCCCTCCACTTTTTATTATTATTTTCTTACTTAGGACTTTTTCCAGATGTTAACCAAAAAGGCAGTAATAATTGCTTACGGTCAAATAGCCCCCGACTCTTATAAGCTTGTTTGGCTTTCTTTTTTAAAAAAAAAATTAAATAAATAAAGAATGGCTCCATAAACTGTAGATGTGATATATTAAAAGGTCGAGGTAGCTTTCATGCCTCTGGCTGAGTCACCTTTTGAAATGAACATTGCGTGAAGACTAAGTAACAATGCTGGATTATAAAATGGACAAAAGAGAAACACAGCATGGGAGAGATTATGCTGAAGGCGAGTGGTTAAGAGATGTTTACTTCTTTTATTCCCATTTTGGATCCAAAAAAAAAAAGATTGGCAGGTTTTTAAAATAATGTTCAAAAATTGCAATCAAATCTGTTTAGCAATGGCAAGAAGGCAATTCTCGCTTTTGAGCCATCTTCAATCCTTCAAAACCAATATTGTCTCTGACTATGAGGCATCCTTGGTGCTCTCTGAATTTGGTTGGTTTTCTCCAGACGTTTCATTACCCAAACTAGGTAACCTCATCAGTGCTAGTAAAGAGTGGGGCTTGCTTTATTTTATATTCTAGTGGCTTGCCTGTCAGTGTTGGTGGGAGTGGTGGTCTTGGTGATTCTTTGGTTGGGCTGACAAAGCCCAACAGCCACTGAAACAGAGGAGGCCCTCAGACCAGAAGGTCTTGGATGATTCCAACCGTGTTGTCATAGGCACCATCAATTGGGTTAGACATTGTGAACCATTTGGCACCATGGATACTTTAGGAATATGGGGGCGGGGGCGGTATGTATTCTGAATAGAGCTACAAAATGGCTGCAGTGTAAAATATGAAGTCTCCTTGTAGTCAACCATAACTTCAGGGACATATCCTTATAGTTTCTTGGTGACGATGGGTGGGGTGGGGAAGGGGAGTGGCAGCAGAGAGAGGGAAGTTGACTGCTTCTTCAGGAAGCAGCCTGTGATATGACAATATGCAGGAATGATTTTAGACAATGATCTGGCATACAAAATGTGAGTCAGAAGGAGGGGTAGGGATGGAGAAAGCCTAGGCTCTTGCTAGGTTGTTGAAAAGTAAAAATAGAAGATAGGAAAGGTACTTTCAGATTTGCAAGATTCTGTTACTAAAAACTTAGAGTAATGATAGCGTTAGTACTCATAGTTGGTGCTTCTTGTGTGGACTACCTCAAAAGGACCGACACATGGAGAGGAATGATAGTTCTTTTCTAACAGAATGACTTGTATGGTTGACCATGGGATATATTGTATTTTGTCTTCAGCAACGCATTTGACAAAGTCTCCAATGAGATTCTAAGAAAATGGCAAAATTCAGGATAGGGTGCTTTACAAAACTGGTTGAGCAATGGATACAAAACTGGTTGAGCAATCATATCCCATGAACATATGCTGACAAGCTCAAAGGAAGGGTTGAGTAGTGCAGCATAGAGCTCCACTACTTTGGAACATTTGCAAGAGAATGAAGACGTCTCTGCCATAGAGAACTTGAAAGTATCCAGGTGCTGAGATTTCTCTCATTTAATCATTTTCCCTTTCAGCAGATCTAATTAATAAATATTTTGAGACCAGAAGTGTTCCTCTTGGAACTGATGGGCAAACAGTTAAAAAAAAAAAACAAGACATGAAACTTTGTTTTTGTATATTGTAACTTCAGAGAGATTACTTAGTGCAGTAGGTATAAAGATGGAAAGCTTTGGCAATACCTACAATGGAGGAATGAATGGTGAAGATGGAATTTGCTGAGATGGCCAAATTGATTTGTTTGATTAGAGAAAAGATAAAATCAACATATATTGCTCTTGCTGAAAACTTCTTATGCATAAAACAGAAAAATATGAATTTAGGATTAATGGTTCTAATGATCAAGCAGAATATATTATAGAAAGGAAGTCATGAAAGAGATAAATCTATAATCATATTTACAACTGCTGTAAAAAAAGATCAGAAACCACTTCTTTGTATCCCCTTTCTTTCTCTTTCTTTCTTTCTTTCTTTCTTTCTTTCTTTCTTTCTTTCTTTCTTTCTTTCTTTCTTTCTTTCTTTCTTTCTTTCTTTCTTTCTTTCTTTCTTGAGACGTCTTCATTCTCATGCAAATGTTCCAAGGTAATAATTTTGGCAAACCCTTTTTTTACCCTACTCTGATAAGCCCATAACAGAAATATGGGAGGGTTTTGGAAGATAGCATTGTTTCTGTGAATAAGAAATGATTGCATATAATATATTTCATTTAAATTCTAAATCAGACTTTTAGCTTTCTTTTTTGCTTCTGTTTCTTTTTTACTTTTTATTCGTTGGTATTAGTTTGGTTGTTTTTAAAACTTTTAATAACAGTACAAAAAAAGCAAATCTGCTTAATATTTTATGAGAATCTCATTTTCTGCTATCAAGAGCTCAACGTTTTCTGCAATATTGTATTGTAGTTATACACATACAGACGCACTACACACATACCCACAATAGCATTCAGAGGAGAAGACAGATTAAACTATGCAATATTTGTTTTATTGGCAGTGATAGCAGCTCTTTGCCTGGGAAGCTGTGAAATGAGAACACTATGAAAAGTATGAGAAGTTTCTGAGATTTGAGCCTTAATGATTCCAGGAAACATGGGCATTCCTATACAACTGTTCTCCCAAAAGGTTTTAACAACAAGTTGTACATTTCCAGTGGAACAACAGTATCCCTTCTGATGGGCAACTGATGCCATCCTTCTATAGAAGTTCCAAGAAGACAGATGAAACTTTTAAGGGAAAGCTTTACAATACTGTACTATCTTTATACCCTATAGGAGGATTTCATCTTTAACTTTCCAATTTGGATCCCTCAATGATTTGACTGATTTGGATCCCTCAATGATTTGGATCCCTCAATGATTTGACTGCTGGTGGCAGCAGCTTTCACTGCTGCCACCAATATTCCTGCAGTTCCTCCCCTGTGATCTTGTTACATCTTCTTGTTGCCTGACCCCCTAATCTCTCCAATGTCTTTCCACTTTATGCTGTTAATAATCCTGAAGCAAGTGGGAGTGAGAGATAATGAGCAAGCTTTATCTATGACCCATGCTCCAACAGGTTTACTTCTGTCCTAATGACGCTCAGAAATATTCAAGGATTGTTATGGATCCCAAATAAATGTGACAACATGGCACTCTCTCCAGTGGTGGGATTCAAATAATTTAACAACCGGTTTTCTGCCCTAATGATTTCTTTCAACAACCATTTTGCCAAACTGCTCAGAAAGTTAACAACCGGTTCTCCTGAAGTGGTGCGAACTGGCTGAATCCCACCACTGACTCTCTCCCTAAAAGCTACAACCACACAGGACCCCCTGGTTGGCAGAAACCTCATCCAATAGTTATAAAACAAGCAACATACAGATGATAGATCGCAAGTGTTCCATTCCACAAACTTATCAGCCAGGCTATTTTTGAACAGGAGTGGAGTGCTCTTCCAGAATCTCTAGCTAAAATGAAATGGCATCAGTGTAGAGCCGTGTTTCTCAACCCTGGCAACTTTAAGATGGGTGGACTTCAACTCCCAGAACTCCCCAGCCAGTCATGCTGACTGCGGAATTCTGGGAGTTGAAGTCCACCCATCTTAAAATGGTCAACGTTGAGAAACACTGGTCTTCAGAACCTCTGCATTGGCTTCCTGTTATAAATGTATAAATGTTCATTCGTACAGCTGTGTGGAAGAGCCTGTGGTCAGTCTTCAAATGGGTACTAACGATTCTTCTGGAATGTAGTGTTGCATTCCATACATGTGCATTTTTTATTTTATTTTCCTAATCAGGAGGATTCTCATACTACAGGTAGAGCTCTCTTAAGTATCTGAATGCCAAAAACAATGGCAGTAGCTTTAACACAACTTTTTCCCATCTATGAACTTCCATTTAAAGGTCCACCGGGAAACCTTACAACAAACAGATTGGCGGGTAGTTTCATGAGTATAGCAGCTTATGCTATGTCTGCCATTCTCGATGATGCTCCTTGCTGAAAACGACAACTTTGTCAGTACTACCAACCAAACGTCCAGAGGAATAAATTAAATCAATGTATTTTCTGTATCAAACTCTAATATTATAGATCTTATTTCATAACAGGGGTGTCTATAGAGATGATAAGTTCAATCGATACAATGGCTGTGATGGTGAGATTGAAGCTCTATCTGGTTCAAATAACGTGGACCTCTCTGCTTGAAATATTTTTGATATGTATGGTTGATGGCTTGAAGTAATGAATAATGTTTAAGAAGGATTGAAAATGTGCAGAGGATGTGCATCGCTCTTCATTAATAGTTAACATTAACATTAATAGTAAAATTGAGTGATGAAGCAGTTCAGTTCAGAGGCCAGCTCCAAATTGGATTGTCTTAGAAATGTTCTCTGCTCCATGAGTTTCTTCACTTGCAAACTTAGAACTGCTACAGATACTATTTACAGACATTGTGATAGTGTCTATCTCATGAGTTGTCCAGCAAAATATCTACTATTAGTCCAACAAAGGTTACTAGTTTTATAAATTGGGATGGAGAAACAGAGCTGGATAAAATGCTATGCACTCTATTGAATCCCACAGCTGAAATCCGATTTTTACTGTGTTTAGGTGGTGGATGTCTTGCAAAATATATATATATATGCCACCATGCAAAACTAGTTTTAAGAGCATCTTGATGAATTTAGCTAAGTGTACTTCAATCTTTGGAGTACCAAAATATATACATATATGTATTACAAATTTGATCTTCTCATTCCTCAAAGGCCAATGTAGTGAAATGGCTTGAAAAAATCAGAGTAGAGTTAAGGACTACCCAGCATCAAGTCCACAATTTTTTAGGTCCTTAATCATTTTAGACCAATTTTTATCTCTTAATCTGCCAAAAAGTTTTAAGGATAAAATGGGTGGGCAAACCCCATAGCTCGTTTTGGTTTGCTGATGGGCTATAAATGAAATAAATCATACTGAACAAACTTGTTGAATAAGAGAATGGCACTCAATGTGGTTGCCACACCAAAGATGATGGACTCAGATTAAGTGAACATGTTTGGCTTCCTCTATATCCATGATGGTGAACCTATGGCACGGGTGCCACAGGTGGCACGTGAAGTCATTTCTGTGGGCACATGAGTGTTGCCCTAGCTCAGCTCCAGCACGCATCTGTGCATCGGCTAGCTGATTTTTGGGCCTTCCGGGCCCACTGGAAGTTGGGAAATGGGCCATTTCCAGCCACCGGAGGGCCTCTGGGAGGTGTGGAGAAGGTTGTTTTCACCCTCCCCAGGCTCCAAGGAAGTCTCTGGAGTCTGGGGAGGGCAAAAAACAGGCCTACCGGGCCCACCATTAACCTTTTTGCCGTCATGTGCCAAAAGCGGGGGTAGCGCAGGAGGGGGTCACGTGTGCATGCGTGGGGGTGCGGGGTGTGGGGGGGCATTGAAATATGGGTGTGGGCACATGTGCGCACCCCCCCCCATGCTCCCCATGCTTTTGGCACGCGATGGCAAAAAGGTAAGCCATCACTGCACTATATCTTCCAATGCTCATTACTGCAGCAAAGCTAGAAAGTTGGTAAGACTTGGAATGGGTGGGTTCCATCACGGGAGCCTAGGAAACAGCAGCAGCAAACCACTCAGGCCCCTGTAAATTATTGGTGTTGCACGGTCACAGTTGTATACAGCCCACGTGGCATACGATGGGAAGCCATTCAGGCGCCTGCAAAGAGATTCAAACTTTTGCCAAGTGCGGGGCAGGCAGCTAATTGAGAGAGGAGCAGCCTTAGCAGATAAGGGAAGGGGTCAAAGCCACAAAAGCTAAATCCTTGACCTGTTATTTAAAGGGTCAGGTAGAGTTCAATAGACTACTCTGGGCCAATTCACTCAATTAAAATATTAAAAGTCCAAGTCAGAAGCTCAGAGATTGGAGCTAAATCTTGCTTCTTTGGCAAACTGTGTGTGTGTGTGAGAGAGAGAGAAGGGGTGGGGTGGGGGGAACCAGGATTATTGCAGTCTTCCTGGAAAGCAGCAAGGAAAGAGTGGGGGGGGGAGGGTCTTCTGCAAGATGGGAAAGAGGTAGGCTTTTCCAATAGCCTTAATTTAACAGCTAAACTCAGAACTGGTGATCATCAATGCCCAGTGATAACATTTGTTGGAATTCCAGAAGCAGAGAGGAGAATATTATCCTTCTCTGGGGAGTTCGTTTATGTCGGAAAAGATAATATCTATAAAAATGTTTTGCATTTGTGGCAAGAAATATAAGCCTCCCAGTCTCCCTCTCCATTTTTAAAAGCAGAATAATTTGGGTCAGAGAAGGTGGTTGTGGTATAGCTAACCCACACTTTCTCCAGCTTGGCTCTATGCAGATCAAGAGATTCACCACTGCTTGAACAAAGACTACTGTCTCTGATATCTGATGCCTGCCTCAACCTGTTGTGTATCTTCTGATATTGTCTTTTTCTCTCTTAAAAAGGCAGAAGATGCTTCCAGAGGGACAGCTCCTGATGGTAAGGCATAATACTGTTCGCCACATCTTTAACCATTATTTTTGCAATTAATTAAAAAAACAATAGATGAGAAAAATATGAGAGGCAAGGCTTCTCAATCTGTGTAAAAATCTTCTTTTGATGAAGGTGAATGCAGAATGAAATCATTCCAAGAGTCGTTTTTGGAAACCAAGAAGAAATATCACAGTAAAACAGAATTTTTTAAAAATGGAAAAATGTTGGTGGTGCAATAGTAATTTAGGATGGGAAGTAAACATTACAGAGATTGCCTAGGGAAGGAGATTGTAGATTATGGGGCATATTACACAAACGTATATAAGGAAAACTCCGCTATTATTTGGGGCGGAGAGGAAATTCAGAAGGTAGAATTTGGAATGGAAAAACTGCAAGTGGAGGGCAGAATTTGGTTTGATTTATAAATTGCCTCACCCCAGGAAAGCACCTCCAGCTTCTGCATTCCAGATTATCTCCCCCAGCTTCCTTTACAGAATCCAAGATATGTGCATGCAAGGGGAAACATTTACTTGGACCCTTGAATGCATAAAAACAGGGGTGGGCTTCAAAAATTTTAGCAAGGGTTTCTCTGCCTGGTTGTTGGGTGGACATGGCCATGATGGGCGTGACCTAGTTGGCCTCCTGCGCCACGGCACAGGGGCATTTTTGCCCGCCCCAGGCTCCAGAGGTTTTTCTTGAACCTCTGGGAGGGCAAAAATGGCCTCCCCAGGCTCCAGAAGCCCTCTGGAGGCCTGTTCCCAGTCTTCCTGAACTTCTGGTAGGCCCGTTTTTCACCCTCCCCGAGCCCCCGTGCGTGCCCTGCACTTACTTACAGCCAAAACGGGCCACGTGGTGACTCCTGGGAGGGGAGGGGCAGGGTGAAAGGGGCCAGCCAGGAGTGGGATTTGGGGGTTCTCTGAACTGCACAGAATCTTAGCTAGAGGTTCTCCCAAACCCCTGCGAACCCCCAGCAGCCGACCCCTGCATAAAAACATCTTTTAGCAGGGGGATCTGCTTCAAGCCAAGGAATAATGGACAGAGAATGGTTAGATATACACCTACAAATAACTTTTCCATTTTAAATTATCCACGATTACCATCACTGCTCATCTGCTTCACCTCCCTTCTGTGTGTATGCATGTAATGATATTGTTAGGCCACAATATGATCCTGGAAGCAATGGTTTTTACATAGGCAGACCATCACATTGAAATTGGTGCAAATTATGCTCTAAATTCTCTTTGCTGTCCAGTCAAGGTAATCACTCCTCCTCCACACTACTGCCAGCATCTGTACTGAATATCATGGGAGGGAGAGGGGGACAAACATAAAATCCTTCCCCTGGAGTGGGTGGGAATGGAGATTTTGTAGTATCCTTCCCCTGCCACCCCCACCAAGCCACACCATGCCCACCAAGCCATGCCCACAGAACCGGTAGTAAAAAAAAAATGGATTTCACCACTGGTCGTAAATGTATGAGTCACCATTTTTGGGTGCTATTGTAACTTCGAACAGTCATTAAAGGAATGGCTGGATTGAAGGATTGGTTGGATTTAAGGGTTCAATTTTGTCTGCAATGAAGATTCTTATTTAGCCAATTTTTCTCTCAGTCTTATGCTAAGTTAAATCAGTTGCAGTACAAAGTGTTAAGCATCTGGTAAACTTTGTTACTGGTCTGAAGCATAACATCTCCAATCCAAGATTAGATATCTCTCTCCCTCTCTCTCCCTCTCTCTCCCCTACTGTGTCCAACTGGTTGTGGAATACTGTCCTCGTCATTCAGTATTACTATTAACACTATATTAGCCACAGTGGCACAGTGATTAGAATGCAGTACTGCAGGCTACTTCTGCTGACTGCTGGCTGCCTGCAATTTGGCAGTTCAAATCTCACCAGGCTCAAGGTTAACTCAGCCTTCTATCCTTCTGAAGTGGGTAAAATGAGGACCCAGATTGTTGGGGGCAATAGGCTGACTCTGTAAACTGCTTAGAGAGGGCTGTAAAGTGGTATATAAGTCTAAGTGCTATTGCTATTGCTTCTTTATACTTTTTTTTAAAAAAATATAAATATTACAAGCATTTTTTTTCCTGAAAAACTATTGAAATATAGAAAATCCAATTTCAACTTGGCTGAAATATCAGCATATCTTGAATGTAGACAGTAACACAAAGTGCTCTTCTAATATTTAAGGCAAAAAGAGATTACTGTAAAACATGAAAGAGGTTGAGATGACATCTGGATCTGCAGTCGTGAATCATGTGGACTTTACAGTTTAGCAAACTTTGTGTAAACCCCTTTGATCTCTGTGGGTTTTTGCTTTGAGTAGGTACGTATAGGTAGTGACATAAATCCACTGGTCAAAGCACTGGAAAAAAGACTCACATTTTGCTGCAAGAAACCGACTTCTGCATTATTAAAATTTTCAGATTTCAATATTCAAGTAATAATCACATAACCCCCAGATTTAAATGCAGAATGTGAAATAATAAAGAATATAAGAATGGATTGGACAAAAGTAATAACAGACTTACATTGCTGGCAATAAAAGTGCTAGTATTCCTGATATAATACATAAAAGGATGAATAATTTAGCTATCATGTTCATAATGGCCGAGAATAATAGCATCAAAAGTTTATAAATGATTTCAAGCAAATTAAAAATGCTGACATTTTAAATGAAAGCATTTTGCATGCTAGTAGAAGGACCAGGGAAGGAGAGAAAAGGACATAGAGATAGCCCTTGAATTATGGACCACAAATGACCCCAAAATTTATGTTGCTAAGTATTTTTTTTCCCCATTTTACAATCTTTCTTGCCACAGTTGTTAAGTGAGTCATTACAGTTGTTACATTAGTAACATGGTTGTTAAGTGAATCTCTTCCCCCTTGACTTTGCTTGTCAATGATCCCAGGACATTGCAGCCGTCATAAATATGAGTCACTTGCCAAGCCTCTGAATTTTGATCACGTGATGCTGAAACAACTGTGTGAAAATCAGTCATAAATCACTTTTTTCAGTGCTGTTGTAACTTTGATCAGTCAGTAAATGAACTGTTGTAAATTGAGGACTACTTGTACGCACAGACACCCTCCCCACAAATGGTAGTTCAAAAGCCTGGAGCAACCACCCAAAGAGTGATTTGATAAAAACAATATTTATAAAAGATATTTATTTAAACAATTTTCTGAGATTGAAAACTGGAAAGTCATTAGGACCAGTGGTGAGTTTCAAAATTTTTTACTACCGGTTCTGTGGTTGTGGCTTGGTAGGCATGGCATGGCTTGGTGGGCATGGCTTGGTGGATGTGGCAGGGGAAGGATACTGTAAAATCTCCATTCCCTCCCCAATCCAGGGGAAGGTTACTGCAAAATCCCCATTTCCCTCCAATCAGCTGGGACTTGGGAGGCAGAGAATAGATGGGGGCGGAGCCAGTCAGAATTTTTACTACCGGTTCTCCGAACTACTCAAAATTTCCGCTACTGGTTCTCCAGAACTGGTCAGAACTTGCTGAAACCCACCTCTGATTAGGACGACTGTAAAAGTTGAAGTGAGCCCCTGTTTTTCCCCTGCCCCATACCTACCTTTCTTTGACCAGGGATGTCTACATTGTGTGGTCAAAAAATTTGAGAGGGCAGCCATGATGTTGCAAAAAAAAGTTCTGGTTGTACCCCTGACCTTAACTAAAGAGCCTATTTGGCACAGTTTGGAACACATTTGGGGACAATGTGCAACACCCTTGTTGTGTCTTACAAATAAGAAAAAAAATTCCTATTTTTCACTACTTAGCACAAAAGCTTAGCTGGCCTGAATAGGGGCAGCTCTGTAGCAATATTTGGGACTGTCTTTACAAGTTTGTGTAGCTGATGAAATGCCACTTTAATGTCATCTGACTTGCCTCAATCAGTTACAAATCAACATTCTGGAAGTTCTTGTCTCTGCTTTGTTCCAGAATTTACTGATAATATTGGCAGAATAAACATTTGATGTTTGTTTCAATGAGCAAACAGCTTCATGAAGAAGTGCTTGCAGTAGAAATAAACCAACTAACACTAGATCTTTGTGAGATAAAATACTGGCCTACAAAGTGGATCAGCCTACAGTAGCGACGGCTAACCTTTTTGGCACCGAGTGCCAAAACTGGAAGGTGCGCACGCTGGAGCTCAGGAACTCGGAAGAGAGCAGCTGGCCGGTGTGCATATGCACAGCAGCCACTTGCTCTTCTAGGTTCTGTTGCATGCAAAGATCAGCTGGCCGGCGCGCATGTGCGCGATGGAACGCAGAAGAGCAGCTGGCAATGGTGCGCGTGCCCACAGAGACGACTCTGTATGCTCTCTGGCACACATGCCATAGGTTTGCCATCGTGGGCGTATAGTATTGCCATTTCCTTTAAGGTCTGATTTCTGTATTTTGCTCAACTGTTTGCATACTTTTGACTGCTACTAAAGTAATTAGGATTGATGGCTTAGCAAAAGTAAAATAAACTTTTGTTCAGCTGCTGGTCAAGAGCAAAGAAGATCTTTCCAAAGCCACTATAAATTCAGTGAATATAATAAATAAATGTGAATTATCTAGGCCCATGATGGCGAACCTATGACATGTGTGCCACGCATAGCCATATCGGTGGGCACGCAAGCTCAGCTCCGGTGTGCATGCGCATGCCGGCTAGCTGATTTTCGGGCCTTCTAGGCCCACCAGAAGTAGGGAAACAAGCTGTTTCCTGCCTCCAGAGGGCCTCAGGGGGTAGTAGGGAAGGCCCGTTTTTCTCTCTCCCCAGGCTCCGGAGCCTTTCTAGGAGTCTGGTGAGGGTGAAAATGGCCTTCTCCACCCCCCACCCCCCAGAGGCCCTCTGGAGGCCGGAAACGGCCTGTTTGCCAACTTCTGGTGGGACTGGAAGTTGGCAAACGGGCCATTTTCGGTCTCCTAAGGGCCTCCAGGGGGTGGAGGTGGGGAAGGCCATTTTTGCTCTCCCCAGATTCCTAGAAAGGCTCTGGAGCCTGGGGAGAGAGAAAAATGGGCCCACTAGGCCATCGTGGGCCAGGAGCAGAGTGGGCCGCATGCGTAGGGCACATAGAATTACGGGTGTGGGCACGCATGTGCGCGACCCCTCTGCACTCCCCCCAACTCCTGGCACACAATGGCAAAAAGGTCAGCCGTCCTGATCTAGGCAATACATAAGGAAATTACATAGGCAAAACAAATGTGTAAACTACACCAATTAGCACAATATTTTAAAGCTTTTTTAGGAGGGAAATGGAACATAACAGTTTTTATGTTTCCAATACTCTTCTCTTTGAAGCCAGAATAAAATAAAAATCATTTATGTTTCAAATATACCTATGTTTGAAGCCAGAAAAGATAAAAAGAATTGCAGGAGTTAATTGCAAATTAACTCCTAAAAGAATTAGGAGTTAATTTCTATATGAGCCATGAAAGGGAGACATTAAAGCTAATGAAAGGCTAATGTTTTTGTTATTTTCAGATATTTGCAGGCAGGCCGAAATATATGCAATGCACTTTTTCGCAAAGTGTGTTTCTCCTTACTCCACATTCACCACTCCAAGATAACCTAAATTCAGAAGGCTTTAAAAGCAGAGATTCTAATGTGGTGTATCTTTTATTGTATTGTATAATCGCCTTTTCTTCCCATAATAGAAGCAGTCTCCTTTTACCATCCAAGCGTGCCTTCTGGTTCTCCCTGCACCCACCCCCCTCTCCATTAAGCTGAGTTAGATTAATTGCCAACACATCTATATTCACCCATGTTCCCTCTTCTTTTGATTAACCCCTGACAGAGATTAATTGAACATGCTGTAGAGGGTGAAGAGGCTGGTAGGATATCTGGATGGATATATGTGTCTATGGCGTGCATATGTGCTTGCCCAGGAATACATTAGGACTTATTAATGGAATTTTAGTGTTAAGTATTTAGAAATTGCTCTCTATATTGACTTGAAACATTATGTATCTTTCCTGCAATGTAGGAAATACGATATGCTGGGATACGTTTTATTATATCTCAGCAGATTTGGGGATAGAGTTCTCACCCGAGACACAAATGACCAGGCTCAAATTATCCTACTGGAGACACATTATACGAAGATCTAGCTCTCCAGAGAAGGCTCTAATGGTGGGAAAAGTGGGAAGAAAAAGAGGAAGACAATGACCAGCAAAAGATGAATGGATTCAGTTACAGTAGCCCTGGGTGCATTGTTAGAAGACCTGAAAGACAAAGTTAGGGGTAGATTCTCTGAAGAAAATCTATCTCTGTGGTCACTAAGACTTGACATTGACTCGATGACTCATAATCAATAAATCAAATTGCATATTGCGATATGTTGGGGACTTTCCAGCTGGTTCCTCACCAAAATGCACAGGATATGATAGAAGAAGGAAATTACGTTGCGATTCTTATGGAGCTCAAGCAAACCAAGTTTAACTCAACTCGGCAGGGTTGTATTTGACTACACTGGTGCTGCAATTTTCAGTAAAGAGCCTTGTATATTTGCAGAAGGCTTGCCTCCTCTCTACCTTACGAAGGTGATCCGGAAAAAATATTTTCTTTGGGTAGAAATGAAATCAGGGAACTTTCTCAACGAAAAAAAAGTTTCAGTTATGGGTCATATACAGTTACTGGAGAATAGGCCCAGCCTTTCCCTCTGGCATCCAAGGTGACCTTCTATCATTTCACATTTTATTTGACCTTGTACATTTCCAAACAAAATCCTTGGCTACAATCATCCACTATTTTCTAAGAATGCCAACTGCATATAAGGCTCAGAAGCATTCTTGGGAACAAAAGATGATGAGAGAGGCTGATGTTTTGCTTTGCTGTATGCTACCTTCTCACGAAACTTATGAATTTTTTTAAAAAAAGTAGTCTGGTGGCACAAAGTTTACTGGTAAGGCATCTGTGAGTGATTCTGATCTGGAATGGTTGGTCATGCAACCGACTAGAGGGAAAGTGAGCTGGGATTTTTCTAAGTGACAGAACATCATCTAAAGGTATTCCTAACCCTAATCTTCTAAGCGAAGGGTAAGACTGAAACACTATTGAGTTTTTTGGAAATAAAAACCAGAATTGTTTCAAATACCAAGAAAATCTAATATTCAAAGTCAAATTTAAGTTCAAAACAGAAAACTTCATTCCAATTAAGAAATGAATAGAAAGGTAGATGAAAGACATTCAAGAGAATTAAATATTCCTCCAAAAAACTTTCTGTCATTGGAATTTTAAAGAACTGCTTCAATGTAAAATGTAACAGTCAGGGAAGGAATGAAAAGAGAATTATGATAATAATCCAAAGAACTAGCATCTGTAATTTCATAGATTTGTGTGTATAATAATACATTAATTTATTAAACTTGTATGATTGTGCCCAGATTGGAATTTCCAGGGAGAGAATTTTGAAGAACTAAGCAAAAATAATGATAAAAATAGATGAAACTCTAATCTTTATGGGCAATTCTAACATTTAACAAATGATTATATATCAATGAAATGCAGCTGGGAATTCTGAATAAACGAAAATTGAGTGCTGTAGATCTTCCAGCATATATGTGCCCCATGTCCCTATATTGTATAGTCACGCAGGTCTGTCAAACTGACAGCCTGTGGGCCTGATGCATCACATGCAGACCACTCCCATCCTGGCTCCGCAAAGACAAAAAACATCATGATACGTCACAATACATTACATGACGTGATCAAGTTTGACACTTGTGGTATAGTGTATAGAGTTCCCCAACCTTTCCAGCTTTGCGGACTGGTGGGAGAATGATGGTTCCATATGAGCCACAGGTATGTGCGTGCACCCGCCCCTCCATTTGCATGAACAGCACACATGTGTGCCCGCTACTCACTCAAATGGAGCACACGTGCATGCCTGCTGCTCGTGCAAGTGGGGATGTACGCACATTCAGCCACCATTTCTGTGGCCCAGCTCCAAAGAGCTCAAGGCCTGGTAGTGGGACACGGCCCAAGGGTTGGGGACCCCTGCCATATAGGCTTCTAAATTAGACCCACAGGAAAGTAGAAAATGAACATCAAGGTTTAAGGAATCTTGCAGACCAGTTATCTTTAAAATAGTTAAGGATCTGTTGCAGAAGCTTTGGTTTCTGCTGTGAATGTTCAGTTCTAAGATGACAGAACTGAGAAGATAACTTATTATCTTTTATTATTAATGTCTCCATCACACAAAGATTGATACTTCTATCTTGAAGGAAGCAAGTGCTCCTGTTAAAAAACCAAATCTATAGATCTGTTTTTCTTACTCAATTTATACTTTACCATTCTTGGGCAAAGTGGTTGAACAACCTGGTACCTTTTGATGATTGTGATTAACCAGCTCTTTCTGACTGGCTTCAGCTGAGGAATATTTAGCTGCCGTGTGAATGGTCTATTGAGGAAGTATGAAAAAGGAAGTGTGTTCCCTGCTCAAGGTCTTACTCTTGGCAGCTTCTAACAACACTGATCACATATTCTCCTGGATCTCCTGAGGGAATTCAACACTGACTTTATTGTGGTTTTGTTGCTATACCAAGGGCAGGCCTCAAGTGCAGGGTCCTCTCCGCCCAAGTGCAGGGTCCGCTTTTCGGATCATTGAACACCACTTTGTACGGCCAGCTGCATCTCCAGGGCGGCTTGCATAACTTTGTTGATGGTCTCTTGTTTTGGGTGCCTGCGAGGTTGCCGGCCATTGACTTCTAGTTGGTAGGCAGCCTTGGCAATGGTGGAAGGTGCTGCTCTCAGGACATATCCATACCAGCAGACCTGGCCAGCTCTCATCTTCTCTAAAATTGGTGCCACACCAAAATGTTGTCAAATGGTGTCATTTGTGATGTGGTCAAGAAGGGAGATGCCCGATATCCAAGGGGGAATTACAACTTCATCTCACCATTTGGAGGCTGCGTTGTTACTCTTTAATATCTATTTGGAGTTACATCTTCAGGGAATGTGGAACTAACTGTCCATTTTATGTAGATGACTTTTATTTTGGTTTATTTTTACCAACTTCTTTATATGTGTTGACCTCTGTGGTAGGCCTCTTCTTGGACTGGATAGCAGGACTGGATGAAGTTTAGCACTAGGCAAGTCAAAGTGTCTAATAGCCAGTGAGAAAACTTTCTAATTGGATTGATCTCTTCATGGCAGCACATGAAAGATTAGGTTCTTTCCAGGCCTCCTTGGAAAATATCTGCAATGTTGTCCATCTGTCATCTGGCTAGTTTTGTCTCTTGCGTCACCTGAACAGATTATAATAAATGATACCTTTGAAAAAAAATTCCAGAAACTTCAATGGTTTCTGGAATTTAGTCTGCAGAGCCTGGTTTAGCTCTGCAGACTAAAGCACCGTAATTAACATCCAGCTGTCTGCAATTACACCAGTTCGAATCTCCCCAGGCTCAAGGTTGATTCAGCCTTCCATCCTTTCTAAGGTAGGTAAATTGAGGACCCAGTTTGTGGGGTATATTTATACAAAGCTGACTTTGTATAAATATACAAAAGTATGAAGGCTATTGCTTAACGCATTGTAAGCCGCCCTGAGTCTTCCCTGAGAAGGGCGGCATATAAATCAAATTTTTAAAAAAACAGTTCTAGAAGTCTTTAGTGGGATCTTTCCCTTTGGAAACATGTGGCATCTGAAATGTGCTGGCTTCCCAGTAAGTAGCAACACGGGGTGAACTTGGTTGGGCCTTAAAAGCTATGTAAGCAGGGTTGACTCAGTTAAGACATGGATGAGAGGCTAGGCTGGAATATCATCCGATTACCTCAGAAGAATACCAGGCAAATCGCCATTGCTGTCAAGGAAGCTTCATAAGTAGGTTGTGTATTCACTACAGTTGAGCTCGAGGACTGTTTTAAAATACACACACACACATTTGCTCACAGGAATTGTAAAGCTTTCTAAAAGTATATAGTTTAAAAGGCTAACCCAATGGTATATTTGCTACTGTACAAATTAAGATGATGTAAATTGATACCTACTGGGGCAAAACATCCCTATGGTAGAAAAATATAACTGCCAATATCAAAATGCCTCTACCAAAAAATGTGATAATCACAGAATACAGTATATAGTTCTGATTGCCATACCATGTCTTCTTTTTTTCTTAAATCCAGTAGACTGGTTCTACCAAGCTTCCCATTTGCTAATTTTCCATAAACTGCTGAAAAAGATAGTAATACTCCTTTACTTGCTACAGTGTGCTATGTTTTTAAGTTACCGCTTTGTTAAAAGTCAGTGGGAATTTATAGAGGCAAATACATTTAAGGAGAACAGGCAGAAGAGAGAATGCAGAGAATAGAAACAAACTTTTAAAAGATATACCCCATCCACTAAATGATACACATCCACTTAATCTTAAGAATCAGAAGAAGGTCACCCTGTCTAATAAAAAAGAAGGAACTCTTCTGCTAATTCAACTTTAAGAGAATAAATAAAACCTTTCAAGAAAATTAGCAACAGGGGAAAATAGACAAACACTAAACAAGTATTGACATCTGTCAAAGAGAACATCAATATTGATTGACCAGAGAAGTAAATATTAACCAAGTCAAAGCTTAGGTCAATGTTTGACCCAAGGGGCAGGAAAGATACATGTGCTGAGACACCAAGTAAGTGTCTGCAAAGCTCCGATATTCAGGATATCTTCCCTTTGAAGGCTAGTTACTCTGTCCAACTAAATACATGTTTCAGTCCTCTTCTATACCTCTACTATAGGCAATTGCTGATACTGAGGGTGAGTAGATAGTGGGCTGGCACGTATTTGCAGTAAATTTCCTAGCGCTTGGTATTTTTTGAGGTTCTTCAGAAAACGGGCAGTTCGTGAAGGAACCGAACAATCAGGATTTAGTTAACTCAGAAAAGATATACCTCAGGAGGTAGGAATATTTATATAAGCCCTCTCATTTTGTACATCTATCATTCAGTAATGGACTACGATAGAGATAGTCCTACGGGTAGTTACAACCACAATAGAGGCCAGAATTTTATGTTACTAAGTAAGAAATTCGTTAAGTTTTGCCCCGTTTTATGTCTTTTCTTGCCATATTTGTTAAGTGAATCACTGCAGTTGTTAAATTAGTAACAGGGTTGTTAACTGACTCTGGCTTCCCCCTTGTGCTTGTCACAAGGTTGCAAAAGGTGATCAATTGACTCACATTCATGATGGTTGCAGGACACTGCAACCATCATGAATGTGAGTCAATTGTCAAGCATTTGAAGGTAAATCACATAACCCTGGGGATGCTGCAACGGTCATAAGTGTGAAAAATGGTCATAAGTGTGAAAAATAGTCATAAGTCACTTTTTGTAGTGTTGGTGTAACTTCGAACAGTCACTAAGTGAACTGTTGTAAGTCAAGGACTACCTGTCGTTGACTTACAACCATTCATTTAGTGACCATTCACTCAAGTTACAATGATATTGAAAAAAGTGACTTAGGACCATTTTTCACATTTACGACCATTGCATCATCCCCATGGTCACGTGATCAAAATTCAAATGCTTGACAACTGGTTCATATTTATGATGGGTGCAGTATCTTGGGTGATGTGATCAACTTGTGTGACCTTCTGATAAGCAAAGTCAATATGTTACTAATTTAAGAATTGCAGTGATTTGCTTAACAAATGTGGTAAGAAAAGTCGTAAAATGGGGCAAAATTCACTTACCAAATTTCTCACTTAGCAACATACCAGTAAACTTTGGGCTCAATTGTGGTTGTATGTTGAGGACTACCTGTATATTCTTGGGAGAGGATTGCAACTATTAGGTGGATGGGGTGACTGTTGCTGTTGCACCCCGGAGGCAGACCTACACAATGCACAATAATGTCCTTCACTCTTACAGATTGGGATGGTCTATACCTGAATTGAACATTGTGGAACTCTTTGTTTAGGTCAAAGACAGTAGTTACAATCACTTATTGATACGTAATCCTAAAACTGTTTGTCTCATAATGGGCCAAGTGAGCATACATGTTTCTTATGAAGATACCCTGCTTCTTTTATGTTTCCTCACTGGAGCCAGCCAAACTAGGTGACCTGAGCTAATATCAGTCTTGAAGCCAGCCTCTGCAGTTATGGAAGAAATCCAATGGTTCCTTTTTCCCAATTTTAACTCCTGTGAAATGAGCCCTTAGCCTGGCTATATTAAAGTGCCCTCCACCAGTTTTTGAATCAGGAGGGGAAAAAAATATGCTGGCATTAAATTTGCTGCCCTTAGTATCGAGTCCCTTTTTAAACCGGTGAAGTTGGTGAGTGGCAGTGCCTTTACTGTTTGAACATGGGGAAAGTTAAAGAAAGTAATTGGTGGATTTACCACCACTTCATTTCCCTCCCCGCCCCCTAAGTATCAACAGCTGGTAGGAAAACAAACAACTATCACTTTCATGTAGAGTAGGGTGGGACTCAGCAAATCTAGGTGGACACTTGGAGTGCTGTGCTACCTGAAAGACAGAGATCGCCTGCACAGAGACTTTCTGTGTCTGTGATTTGTCAGGCTACTTTTGAATACAGGTCTAGTGCATTTTTTAAGAGTGCTATCTTTTGTAGGAAAGTATCCTGACTGCCAGGACCCAGGAAATGTGTAGGTAAACAGAATTTATTTAGCATATGGCTGGTCACACACAGTATTAAAACACTTCATTTTTACAGATTAAAAACATTTAAAACAATCATACAAACAAACAAACAAAAAGCAGTAAGAAAACCTAAGAGGAAAACAGAAATAGCATTTCAGAGTTTAATGTCGAGTTTGGAGAGCCAGTCAGTTGCTGTCATTGTTATGCAGAGGAAGTCCCTAGAATCTCCTGGATACCTTCTGTTAGAGCATTCCCTCACTATATGTTGGATAGTCTGTTGGGGGGCCCCGCAATCACATTGTGCTGAAGGTGTCTTTCCCCACTTATACAAGGAGTCGGCAGACACCCCATGAATCATTCTAATTCTGTTATATGTCACCCATATGTGTCGGGGTAGATTAAATCCTGGAGGTATACTATTAGGATTAATATGCTCAGAGATACCCTGGGGGGAATAACTACTCCACGCTTCCATCCACTTTTGTGTGGTGTTCTGATGATCGGCCATCAACTTAAGCGCTGTCAAGAGTGGTGGGTTTCTTGACTTTAATCAGCATCTTAAGAGATCAGGAATGTATCCATGAATGGGTAGAGAGGAGTTTAACAGGATCTTACTATACTCCCGAATGAGAGCTTCTTGTCGTCGTAAGCACGGGAGAAATATGTGACTAAGAACTGGTAACCAGTAACTAGGTGTAGATTTTATACACCCAGTAATTACCCTCATTGTATGGTTAAGTTGAACATCAATAAGTCCTGTATGTGAGCTGTTTATCCATACAGGTGCACAGTATTCCGCTGCAGAGTAGCAAAGCCCAAGACTGCACATCGAAGAGTTGAGGCTGAAGCTCCCTAAATTGTTCTGCATATTTTTTTGTAGGGTGTTATTTGTGCTGTTAACCTTGGCAGCCCTAGTCTGAATATGTTTTTTTAAAAGACAGGGTCCTGTCTAAAGTAACCCCCAAGTATTTTGGTGTTGCCTCGTATGGGAGCAGTCTGTTGTTCAGATATTCATTGAGTTCTCTTTTTGCCAATTTGTTGTTAAGGTGAAAACATGATGTAACTGTTTTACTTACACTTGGGATTAACCTCCATTGGTGGAAGTATGTGCTCAAAGTTGTAAGGTCGGCTGTAAGTACGCCTTCTGTAGCTTCGATGTCCTTGTGTCTATATGCTAATGCCAGGTCATCAGCATAAGAGAACTTTGTTAATAGCATGGGTGGTATATCGGAAATGTATAAGTTAAATAAAGATGGGGCCAGCATGGAGCCCTGAGTGAGAGATAGATAATGGGCAGGCAAGATCAATGATTAGAACTGCAACAAAATGGCAGCACTGCCAGAAAATCCAGTTGTGCCCTTAGGACTGGAAGCGTTCTCCGTGCATGTTCAAATTCCAACAGTGTGCTGTTTTATTTGTATTTTTATTTATTTATTTAGATTTATGAGCTGTCCATCGCATCTAGACAATGACTAATCACTATTCAGATATCACGCTAGAATGTTCTAAGCCAGGGATGTTAAACTCAAGGCCCGCAGGCCGACTGCGGACCGCAGGGTGCTTAAACGTTGCCCACAAGGCCACCCTGGAAATAGCAAAGTACCAGCCTGCAGGGACTCTGCCAGTGAAAATGAAGCTCGGGAAGGCCACATGTGGCCCTCCCCAGCTCCGTTTTTGCTGGCAGAGCTCACGGGCTGCTACAAGCACCCCCAACATCGAGCTGGCCACGCTCCCACCCTGGCCACATACCCCCAGCCCCTCAAGGTGAAACACAACCCTGATGCGGCCCTCAATGAAATCGACTTTTGATACCCCTATTCTAAACCCTTTATGTACATTGTCTCCACATTTTTAGACAGCTAAAGATGTAATAGCCCAGTTTAGTTTAGTTTAGTTTAGTTTAGTTTAGTTTAGTTTAGTTTAGTTTAGTTTAGTTTAGTTTAGTTTAGTTTAGTTTAGTTTAGTTTAGTTTATACTTATATGCCATCCTTCTCCCGAAGGACTCAGGGCGGCTCACAAAGATAAAACAATAAAACAGTAAAATTACAATTAAAATACTCAATTAAAGACCCCAAAAGATCAGTTAAAACTCCAATCAGATCAGCAAATTTGTTGGAAAAGCCATGTCTTCACATCAGCGCGGAAAGAGCGGAGGTCGGGGGCCATCCAGAGCCCAGTGAGTAAACCATTCCAGAGGGTCGGTGCACCCATAGAGAATGCCCTCATCCTGGGCGCTATCAGCCAACATTGTCTGGCCGATGGGCCCCGGAGGAGGGCAATCTTATGTGAGCGCACTGGGTGGTTGGAGGCAGGCAGAAGGTGATTCCGCAAGTACCCTGGGCCCATGCCATGAAGGGCTTTATAAGTAAGTACCAGCACTTTGAAGCGGGTCCAAAGGACCACCAGTAACCAGTGCAGCTCACGCAGGAGAGGTGTAATATGGGAGTAACGGGAAGCCCCTGTAACAACCCACGCAGCCGCATTGTGGACCAGTTGGAGCCTCCAGGTGCACCACAAGGGCAGCCCCATGTAGAGGGCATTGCAGTAATCCAAATGAGAGATGACGAGAGCATGGGTGACTGTACGGAGGGCATCTCTGTCTAGGAAAGGGCGCAACTGGCACACCAGGCAAACCTGTGCAAAGGCCCCCCCTTGTCATGGCTGTCAGATGATTGACCAAGGACTGCTGCGAATCAAGGAGGATGCTTAGATTGTGAGCCTTTTCAGAGGGAGTGAGTAAGTCCCCCCCCCCATCCAAAGTGATGGGGGCACTACACCATGAGATGCCAATATCCACAGCCACTCCGTCTTGGAGGGGTTAAGTCTGAGCCTGTTCCTACCCATCCAGACCTGCACCGCCTCCAGGCACTTAGACATCACGGAAAGGGCATCCCTAGGTTGGTCCGGGGTGAAGATGTAAAGCTGGGTATCATTGGCATACTGATGATACCTCACCCCAAAACTACAAATGATCTCACCCAGCGGCTTCATATAGATGTTAAAGAGCAAAGGGGAGAGAACCGATCCTGAGGCACCCCACAAGTGAGGGGCCTCGGGGAGGATCTCTGCCCCCCCCACCGCCCAGGCAAACTGCGTGTGATCCAAGAGGTAGGAGGAGAACCACTGTAAAACAGTGTCCCCTACCCCCAACCCCCCGAGTCACCACAGAAGGATACCATGGTTGATGGTATCAAAAGCCGCTGAGAGGTCATGTAGGACCAGGATGGAGGAATAACCCCATCCCGGGCCCGCCAGAGATCATTCACTAGGGCAACCAATGCCATTTCTGTGCTGTGTCCACGCCTGAAACCCGATTGGTACAGATCTAGATAATCCGTTTCCTCCAGGAATTGTGGGAGTTGGTATGCCATCACGGACTCAACAACCTTTGCTATAAAGTGAAGGTTGGAGACGGGACGGAAGTTGTTCAAAATGGCCGGATCCAGGGCTGGCTTCTTGAGAATGTAATAGCCTACTTATGGCCAATAGTGAGTTCAATAATTTTGTTTATTTATTGCATTTTTGTGCTAGTTTCCTAGAAGCTAAAGTATCCTCCATGGTTCTCCCTCATCCCATTTTATCCATTCAAACCAATGGGGTAAGTTGGACTGGGAGACAGTAACCAGCCCACCTCATGAACATGGTGTGAATGGACTCTTCCTGGTTCTGTTCTTATTATCCACTTGCAACTCTGGCAAGTTTGGGACTTGTAAGCTCCTAACACAGGTTCTTTATTAGTGCATGCCAATTTTTGCCAGTATGTGATGCTAACCTTGGATGTCAGTTTTGCAATTGCTCAGCTATTACTAAAGGGATGAAGAACCATTAAATAACAGTGCAGTAAAGCAAATTTACAGTAAGCTTCTGTTCATTAGAGAGGTAATGCTGTGCGCTGCATTCACTAGTATTCCTACCAGGTTTCATCTTCTTAAAGAATAGCTCTCAGTAGCAGCTGTTTCATCCATTATCAAGAATGGAATGTGTTGCCCTCACAGCAAAATTGGCACCAAGTGCAAGGCTTTCGTTTCCTGACTGAAAATGATTCAAAGGCATAATCTGTGTGATGCCCTAATAAATAAATGAAGCAAACCCTAAAACCATGCTTGTTCCTGTGCTCCCTTATTTGGTTCTAATAATTCATGTTATTCTATTCTTCCTCCAAGGAGTTGATGGTCTATATTTGTTTTACCTTCACAGCAAGTATGTGAAAGGAGGTTCTCATTCTTTCTATCTCTGTGAATCTGTTTTTGTGTGTGTATATGTGTGTGTGAGAGAGAAAGGGGGAGGGAGGGAGAGGGAGAGAGAGAATTATTTCAGATAAACTTTGTAAATGAAGTTTAGAAACGAGTGTCTATAGCATATGCTATAAAATTCTCTTGGCCACGTATCATCACTGGAGTGTGAAGCAACGGATATTATTTAAAAGCAGATCAAAGAAGGACTTTATCTTGGAATATTCTTGTTATTCAGATTTTACATCTTCACAACTAGTTATTTTGAAATATTCATCTGTTATTGAATTTCTAATGGCCACATGTTTGTTCTTTCCTTTCCTTTCCTTTCCTTTCCTTTCCTTTCCTTTCCTTTCCTTTCCTTTCCTTTCCTTTCCTTTCCTTTCCTTTCCTTTCCTTTCCTTTCCTTTCCTTTCTGATTTCCTTAGAAACATTCACTAGCAACCAATTGATTAATCAACCTTTAATTAGTTCTATTACAAACTGCCTTTTAACCAGCACAACATAATGTCAGTTCTGAATCCTAAAATCTTTATCCAGGTATATAAAAAGAATCCAATGAAACAAACAGAGTGGTACTTTTAAAAATGATTTGCAACCTTTTAAAAATCTATCCTTGTGTTTCTTGTTAATTATAGATTAAATAAATTATAACAAACTAACTAGCGATCTTTGAAACAAGTTACTGCATGGATGGCTACCTAGACTATTTCAGATTAGCTGAAATACGTTTCAGCAGATTAAAGTTTTAGGAATATAGCCTTTGTTATAAGCATAAACCAATGTGAATTATTCTTGAAGGGACAAGACTTTTAAAGGTTATCTGATGCATTTGAGGCAGCCCCCTCTCGCCCACCTGCTGAGGCCAATGAGAAACACTCCTGTCACCAGCATTCCCCAGTAAAAAAGACAGATGCCCAGTTGGCTGTAGAATAAATTTCTTTACCTGTTATGTCAGCTGTTGGAGGCTATGATCATGCAGTACCAGATGCTCAGTTATGGCCCCAGAAGGACATTTATTCCTCTCCTAATCTTAAACAGGAGCACGAGAGAGTGGCACTGGCCACACACAGATTTTGATGGGGACCCAGTAACTCAGCAGGAGGTTGTGAGATCCAGATCATGGCCTGTAAGGATTAGAGGTCAGGTGAGAAAGGTTGCAGCAAAGTAACAGTCAGTTTCACTTCTTTTTTCCAAAGGATAATACAATTATAAGATCAATTAATTGATCTTACCTAATTAATCAATCATTTAGGTATTAATGAATTAATCAGTTAGGCATGTTCACCACTTTGACTTGTTTATGAAGATGTATAATAATAATAATAATAATAATAATAATAATAATAATAATAATAATAATAATAATAAAAAAAAAATTGGTTTACTTCAGATCTTGGGAAGAATCTATATGTATGAAGGCCTGCATCAGCTAAAGAACTGGCTTTTGTGATTCCACATTGTTCCATACATGATAATAATCCATTTTCTCTTTCTCTAATCACAGTAGAGTTATTCAGTGAAATAGTTTGCCCACAGATTCAATTAGACCAAAGAAACTACTTCTTCCCAACATGCACTAGAATTATATAAATTCATCAACTATACAAAATCTATCAAAAGCCATTAACGGTTCCATGGGGAAGGGTTGTATGTGGAATGGACCTTTTCATCTTCAGGCTTTGAATAATGGAATTGTGATAAATAGGATCAAGTAGTCTGTTCTAACTTGCAGAGTTACAGATGCAAACCCTCATATATCTTATCTCCAAACAGGAAACATTTGTTCTTTTATTCTGAAAGTTGGCATATCTGATCATTAGGAATACTAATTAAATATCTGAAATTTTTCATACCTTTGTCTGGGAAAATGTCAGAAACGCAGAACATTAGTCAAGACTCCCCTTTGTAAACTTTAAAGGAGGAAAATAAAAAAATGCAGAAGCTATTTTTTCCTGATCAATCCTCCTATAAAAAGCAAGAATCTCATTTTAAGAATAATAGAGAGGCTCATTATCCAATTTCAAAGGCATATCAAAAATATTTCAGTAAGACACGCACTTAAGAAAATAGTTGGTACACATATTCATCTAAGGTTAGTGGTTTGATTAATTATTATTTGTTGAATAGACCACAACTGCCTGAATTCATAAAATTCAGTAAGCAGAATAGCTGAATTCTCAGAGAATTCTAAGCCAACGCCTAAAGAAAACACACAATCATGGTTGCAATGGGTAATTTCAATTAAAATTTGGGCAAATGCCATGTAGGCAATTTGGCCATTCATTTTGTAGTGGAGAAATCACACTCCTCTTTATATCACTTAAGGCAAATTACTGTCCAGAGCATCTCAAAATCTCAACTTCAACAACAACACAGTAAAGGAAGGTGGGGGGGGGGGGGGAGTACCAATCAGCAAAAGGAAAAACAAGGAAACTAAAGATAAGAAGAGAATGAATGTGTGTAAAGTAGGAACATTGAACAAAAGAGGAAGACTTGCCCAAGGCCATCCAGTGAACATGTATTTGACAAACTAGCATTGTACCCTCAGATCCAATCTACCATCATGTCACCAGAACTCAAGAATCTAACACTCTTGTACAGTCATACAGTATTTTATCTATGAGCACAACGATGATAACATTACATTCTCCTTTGAGGTTGTTTTCAGTTACCAATTGTTAATTGCCAGAATTAATTAAGGACAAACTCAAAAGAGACTTTAGTTTCACATCTATTTTAGAACAGTATTTGCTTTTAATAACCAGGGCCGTGTCTTTGTCTAATCTAATCATTTTTACAAGCACAGATAGGAGGGAAAGATTTTGGATCCCAGATGTTGACTCTGCATCTTTGTTCCTCTCATAAAAGTCAATGAGAGGTTACTAGCAGGCAGAGGGTAAATCCAGCTGTCCTAAACCGTTTTATTTGAAAGGTTTCTTTTGTTCATACCTTCTGCTATAGATGTTTTACTAATTTAAAAAAAAACCAACCCACAACATGATTCTCAACTCAAATCCAAGATAGATTAAATTAAAATTAATGAATGAGCAGCAGTTCATTCTGCTGAGTGTGGGTGTGCACTCACATACACATAAATGTAAAAGTACAAATAGTAGATTAATTCATTTAAAAGCCTGTAGATTGCCAATTTACACAGTCCTGTGGATTTTAGCAGAGCGGCATTAACTTACCACAGAGTTCATTGCCATAAGGAATAAGTAATGGTACGGGCAGAAGAACTATTGATAGTTGATTATTGCAAATCCCATAGACCCTTTCACGTGGAGACCTATTGATGAGCAAGGCTGTTATCAATCCCTTGAACCAAGGATCTGCCGAGACCAGAAAAAGAAGCAGATTTTTTGGCCCTGACACAAATGAGTTGGGAAGTTCACCTAATGGGCCATTGATAAGGGAGCAGAGGGGAGCAAGGGAGAAAAATCTCTGACAAGAACAATCAATCCATTTTAATAGGCATTATTAATTTGCTGCAGAAATTGAGCTTTAATGACAAGGAGGTTGGTGCAACTTCAGATTCTAGCCATCAATCATCCTGTTTCACAAGATTTTAGCCAGCATCTATTCATTAATCTTATGCTCACTACCAAAGCCTCCATTTGTAGGGGATGGCTGAATGAATTTAAACCAAGTCATCCATCTACGTTGGATGTGAAATCCAAAAGACGGTTCACATCTAGAAGAAAAAAATAAGAAGCCTAAGATGAAGATGAAAAAAACAATGTAATTCTGGATTTAGATGTTGCTGTAAAATGTCTCCAGATTGTCTGTTTCTGTGTGTGACCAGCTACGTGATCTTTTATACCATGCTTGCCAATGAAAAGCAATAGGGCTTTCTATTAAGAGCCTATACCAGTGTTGGTGAACCTTTTTGGCACAAAATGCCAAAATGGAAGTACGCGTGCATGTATAGGGGAGCATCAGAAACCAGAAGCTCTGCTTCCCAGCGCACACATGCACACCAGGGAGCTGCTCTTATGGTTTCTGGCGCTCCTGAAGGCACAAACACCAGCTGGCCAGCGTGCATGTGTGTGCCAGAACCCAGAAAAGCAATGGGTGATAGCTGGCGTGCCTGGAGAGATGGCTCTGTGTGCCACTTCCGGCACACGTGCCATAGGTTCACCATCATGGGCCTAGACTCTATCTTTTATGGGTGAATATAGATTACATGTAGACATCAGCAGTTGGTGAATTCCAAATTGTTGGAACTTAAGTTATCATCAATCTGTCTATGAGCAAAGTTAGTAAGTGGAAGCTATGGTTCAAAATTTCTGAAAATTTTTGACACCAAATTTTATTCTCTTTATTTGTAGCACTTTTCTATACAAATTAAATATATTAAATGATATAAGCAGGATGCGAAGAAGACTTATGTAGATGAAGATAATGATAGCAGGCCATCAGAGATTCAGATGGAAAACAGTAGTAAAGAATGTATTGAATCGTTAATTTCAAAATTGGCAGATTTATTGGCATAGATTTTTTTTCCTGTGATCTACCAGGCTATCTGCCCCACCTTATATTATTTTATTTTACTTTTTGGTAAACTTTCAGTTTAAAACATTAGCTGGTATCTCAGCTTCCTGCAGTTATCTTTATTGTTAATAACACTTCTGGGATCCACATCAGAGGTGAAATCTTGCAGGTTCTGACAGGTCCTGGAGAACCAGTAGTGGAAATTTTGAGCAGTTCGGAGAACCGGCAAATATCACCTCTGGCTGGTGCCCAGAGCGGAGTGCGAATGGGGATTTTGCAGCATCCTTCCCCTGGAGTGAGGTGGGAATGGAGATTTTGCAGTATCCTTCCCCTGTCACACCCACCAAGCCACACCCACAGAACTGATAGTAAAAAAAAATTGGATTTCACCACTGACCCACATGGCACCCAAATGCACTTATAAAAAGAAACATGGTGGGTGACTATAGCCTACTGCTTTATTTGCAAGCCTTCTCACATAAGATACAATGAAAGAAAGAATACAGGGAACTAGAACAGATTGTAGAAAGCAACCTAGGGAGCTGAGGGGAATAATGGTGGTTCAGGAAACAACCTTACATTCTCCTCCGTAACTGATTTTTTCTGACTGGTCCTACCTATCTTTGAAGCTATTTCATGAACAGACAATTCTGTCTCCCTATAGTTTTAAAGTGGCTCCGTTTCCCTAGATTTGAAATCCTCATTCATGAAATATAATGTGGTTAGGAGAGCTTTATTTCCCCCTTCCTCTCCCAAGGAAGGAAGGAAGGAAGGAAGGAAGGAAGGAAGGAAGGAAGGAAGGAAGGAAGGACATTTGCTTATTTTCTGAGTGAATTCCTGGATCCCAGAATGGGTTTTTTTCTGACATTCTCATTGCCAAGTGGTGGAAATGGCTTTATCAAGCGTATTGTATTTTTCAAGCAGTTAAAAACAGAAATAAGACATTCCAAATGCTGGATTTTGATTAAGGGAGTTGCTGCCTGAAAAATTGGTCACCACCAATGCCTGCCCAGTCCCACTTCCTTTCTGCCAGGCCAGGGACTAGGGCAACAAAATAGGACCCTTGGCTAAAGAAAGGACCACTTCCTTTCTGTCCACATGGACTTTACTTTGACGGGAGTAACATCTGTACATGAGCATGCATGCCCAAATATTGGATACACTGCCTGAATCAAGTACTGAGGTTTTGAGAGATGGTGTTTTAATAGAAACTCCTCTTCTAATTACCAGGTTTCCCTGAAAATAAGACCCATATTTTTTTTATTAAAAAGTTTTACAAAAGGTTTACATGTTTATTCCCCCCTTCCCTACCACCCCTGCCCTCTCCCCTCCCTTACCCCTACCACCCCTCCCCCCCTTTCCCCTTCCCATCCACCCACCTCCCCCCTCCCACTTCCCAGAACAAATTACAGGATATAACATTCAACAATCATAATCCATCCTAATCTAAATAATTATAACATTCAGCATCTCTTATTCCTTCAATTCCCTAATTACCCTACTAACTTAATTTCCTAAAAACACACCAAACATCTACATATTTATTCATAACCTATCTGCAACTTTTTATTCCGGTATTTACTTTGGATATAATCTATCCATCTTCTCCAGTCCCTTAAATATTTTTCATTTGAATGTTCCTTCAAGTACACCAAAATTTTTGCCATCTCTGCTAGGTTTGTTACTTTCATTGTCCATTCTTGGATTGTAGGTAAATCTTGCTTCTTCCAATATTGTGCCACCAACAATCTTGCTGCAGTTATTAAATTCAAAATCAAATTAGTCTCTATAACCGTACAATCCATAACTATATCCAGCAGAAACAACTTGGTGTAAATTTTAACCTCTTTTTAAGAATATTTTGTAAAATCCACCAAATTTTTATTCAGAATGCTTGAACCTTTTTACATGTCCACCAAATATGAAAATATGTAGCATCCTCACAATCACATCTCCAACATTTTGGTTGTACGTTCGGATACATACAAGATAGTTTTTTTGGATCTAGATGCCATCTATAAAACATTTTATAAAAATTCTCCCTTAAATTTTGCGCTTGTGTAAATTTCACATTTCTTACCCATATTTTCTCCCATGTTTCCATCATTATTGGTTGTTCAAAATTCTGCGCCCATTTTATCATACAATCTTTAACCAGCTCTGTTTCCGAGTCTATCTCTATCAATATATTATACAATCTTTTTATATGCATTAGACTTTGGTCTCTAATGTGTTTTATTAAATTTTCATTGCTTTGTATAATACCAATTTTCTGATCTTTTCTCCATCTGGCTTGTAGTTATACATACTGAAACCAAGTTTGAATTATTTTCTCCTCTTTCAACACATTCAAAGGTTTTAATTTTAATATACCTCCCTCCATGTTAAGAATATCTCTATATGTAATTACATCCTGTTTGCTTTCTATACTCGTATTCTCTATTGCGTGCCTGGGTACTGTCCATATAGGTATCTTTTCATTTAACTTATATTGATATTTCTTCCAGACACGCAATAAAACATTCCTCAATATATGAGTCTTACATGCTCTATCCACCTTTTTGTCATACACTGTCTTATATTTTTTTGAGCCCTGAAATAAGCGCTTGGCCCTATTGCCATGCACTCAAAAGCCCGATTAGGCTTATTATCAGGGGATGTCTTATTTTGGGGGAAACAGGGTATCAACTTTTTTTATAAAACATCCAGATACCCAAACTGGAACATAGAAACAGGAAAATCCTGGACAGATTGGGCTGTGTCTTTGATTATAGTGGCAGAGTGTCTCGAAATCAGTCCGCTACTATGAAGTTTTCAGTGGAAAATAATGTAATTGTCAGGCTACGTTGTAGTCCAGAGACAAGCCAGCTTTGTGTGACCATGCTTCTCTTTAATAATGTTTATTTTACTGAGCTTTGACTCCAAGAGCCAGGAGAGTATAGTGGTGTGCCAAGAGGGTACAGAATTAGAATTGTAAATCTTCTTTCTCCACATTTTTTCATTATTTTAATAAAATGGGTAGGCTTAGTTTTTGCTTTAAAAAGAATTGGTTAGCACTTTGAGAGCACGCTATTATAAATTGCTGGTGGCTTACAATGCATTTAAAAACCATATGTAAAAACATTAAAAATTAAAACATTAAAAACAATTAAAACCCATTCACACCATTCATGGCCGGATCTCACCAAATTGCAACAGCGAGATCAACGGCCTCAAGCCTGCTGGAAAAGCCAGGTCTTCACCGCTTTTCGGAAGGCCAATAGGGTGGGGATAGTCTGGATCTCAGGAGGTAACTGGTTCCAGAGAGCTGGGGCAGCCACAGAGAAGGCTCTCCTTGTGGGCCTGCCAGCCGGCACTGTTTAGCTGAAGGGACCTGGAGGAAACCAATTCTGTGGGATCTTACTGGTTGCTGTGAGCTATGCGGTAGCTGCCTTAGATCTACCTCTGCCTTAGATCTACTGTGTAGAATCAGTTGATTTTAGGATGGGGTAAATTATCCCTTATACCAGGGATGTCAAACTCGGGTCATCTTGGTGGTTTCACGTGACGTATTGGGACTTTTATCCTCTTCGCTAAGCTGGGAGTGGGCATGGCCAGCGCATGATACATCAGGCCTGCAGGCCATGAGTTTGACATCCCTGCCTTACATGATCCCTCAGATTGACCATGCTCAGTTTTATATAGAAGACTGTAAATTCTATAGCCTCGCTTTAGCCAAACCCCCCCTCCCCCAAAAAAACACCACCACTGCAGCCCCTACAGCCCATACTGCCCAATCATACCAAGTGCCAAGTTTCATTTCGCACTTAAAACAAGTAGTAATCCTGCAGTAGAAAGCAGTAAAGCCTTACTGTCTATTAATAGCAACCTATGAGTAATTCTACTGAAGTGCTATTCATCATATCCAAATGAGTGTGAACTGGGGAAATTATCACTTAGCCTTTAATCAGCAGCAGGCAGGACATGTTCACACCAGATAACGTAGCAGCCATAGCTCAATATGTATAGAAAAAAGAATATTTGCCAGAATTATAGAACAAAGACATATTTTATCTTATTCTGTTTTGGAGCAAATTTCCCCAATCGGTATCCTTTTGAGATGTTGGGCTTCAGTCCTCATAATATCATTGGTCATGCTAGTGTGGATGAGGGGAGTCCTGCACATCTGGAGTTTGTCAGATTGAGGAAGGCTGGTTTTAGGACCTCAGAGTACAAAAGGATTTAATCTGAGTAGTAAGAATTTCCCTTCTGTTCCCCTTTAATCTAGTCCCAACATTTTCTTCCTTTCTTATCTCAGATCTTGAGCAATGGCTTAAGCAAAGGAATCTTTAACTACCACTCTAGCAGTGAAAAGAGGCACTGGTGTTCTGCTGTTTGCCTGCTTTAGCACATGGATCTGTGCAGCATCTAAAAGGAAATGCTATCCAAACCCTTGACTCTGCCCTGCACCTAAGAGGACGCCATTCATAATCCGAAATCACAGCATCTAGTTTAGCCCTATTGCAGTTATGATCCTCATTTGGCTATCTTTGAAGACTCTTTGGGAATTCCAGTTGTTTCAGAACGCAACTGTACAAAGGATGTTTGCCCGTGGGATTGTATTACAGCACTTAGCAATAGCACATAGTGGCTCAGTGGCTAAGACGCTGAGCTTGTCAATCAGAAAGGTCGGCGTTTCGAATCCCTTGTATAGGTCTCCTGCGTGAGCAGGGGTTGGACTAGATGACCTCCAAGGGCCCTTCCAACTCTGTTACTGTTACATAGATTTATATATACCACTTCACAGTGCTTTATAGCCCTCTCTAAGCGGTTTACAGAGTCAGTGTATTGCCCCGCAACAAACTGGGTCCCCATTTTAATGAGCTTGGAAGGATGGGAGGCCGAGTCAACCTGGTGAGATTTGAACTGCCAAATTGCAGTTCATATTTTAAGAATAGCAAGTCCTGTTGGAGATAACAATACTTTGGCCCAATCAGGGGATGCTCTAAATACATGCATTGTAAAGTATCATATTTTTCGCACTATAAGATGCTCCAGACCATAAGATGCACCTAGCTTTTGGGGAGGAAAACAAGAAAAAAAAATCTGCCTCTGCCTCCCAGCAATTTGCCTCCTTGCAGCAAACAGCAAACAGCTGTTTGCTGCAGCACAGCCTGATTTAGCATGAGCAGATGATTGGCGGTTGGATCAGCCTCCTGGAATACTGCCGATCAGCTGTTCCAGGCTGTGGGGATTGCTCCCGCCCATCGCCGCCATTGCTGCCACATATTGTCGCCTCCACGTATCCCATTTTCAACCTCCGTGCACCCCATTTTTGGCCTCCATGTGTCCCTTTTTCAGCCTGTTCCAGGCGGCAGGGATTGCTGCCACCTATCACTGCCAATTGCCTATTACTGCCGAACGGTGGCAGCGGCAATGATCCCCACCACCTGGAATGGGCCAAAAACAGGCTGAAAATGGGGTGCACAGAGGCCAAAAATGGGATGCGTGGAGGCCAAAAATGGGGCATGCAGAGGTGGCAATAGGCAATGACGGCGGCGATGGGCGGCAGCAATCTTCGCAGCCTGGAACAGCTGATCAGTGGTATTCCGTGAGACCGATCCAACCACCAATCAGCTGCTCATGCTAAATCAGGCTGTGCTGAAACTGACCAGGCTGTTTGCTGTTTGCTGCAAGGAGGCATATTGCTGGGAGGCAGTGGCTGAAGGCTGGGGGCCGGCAGGTGAGTGGAGCTTTGGCAACATTCACTATATAAGATGCACAGACATTTCCACCCAATTTTGGGGGGTGGGGCGTGCATCTTATAGATGGAAAAATACAGTATATGTTTCTCAGCATTCAGTGTATTTAGCAGTTAAGAGGGAGATACAAGTCCTCCTGCTACTAAAATCTATTTGGAATTGAACCCAACTTCTGGTAACTTTAATTGGATTTTTAACAAAACTGGGCCAAATTCATTTAAATATTTTTAAATTCTTTTTAAATCTATGGTGTATTGTGTTTTTACTTTGGCTGTACACTGCCCTAAGTCCTGAGGGAGAAGGGCGGTATAAAAAATGTAATAAAATAAATAAAAATAAATAAATAAAATGGGCAATTCCTGGTAATCCTGACAGCAATACAAAATGTTTGCCATGATTTTCCTCCAGATTGTTTTTTCTTCAACTTTCCCATACAACATTTAGCTTTAGGTCTTCCTGGTAAGCACTAACCAGAGTTTGACCATCTTCAGGTGAAGATTAGCTAAATTCAGCTAAGTGCTGCCACCTGCTGTGTCCCCTACCAAGACCAATGTATTTATGATTGGTATGTACCATACTGCTAATAGCAAGAGCTTTTATTACAAGGTGAAGAACACTTTTACTCTAAACACAGCTCCATTCTACCAGTGTTAATCTATTGGAAAGGCCAAAAGTGGATAATAACATCTGCTTGTGTCTTTATCACTCCCTTCTCTTTCTAATAATCTTTCTCTCTTTTCTCTTCATCCAGTAAACTGCCAAATGGAGGATAGTTTATGGTGGCCAGATGTCTAAACCAAGAGCCTGCAGACAGCCACTAATATTCTGCTTTACTAAATATTGTCTGTAAAATCATTTTTAAAAGGCATGCATTAATGTTAATATCACACATAAATATGACTATGGATGAACTAGAATGAAATATAGAGAAGGAAGGAAGGAAGGAAGGAAGGAAGGAAGGAAGGAAGGAAGGAAGGAAGGAAGGAAGGAAGGAAGGAAGGAAGGAAGATGGGTTTAGCATAAATTTACATACCTTCCACAAGAGGAAAAAAATAGCATTCCAAGTAACTTATAAATAACTACAATTATTGTTAATTCCATTAAATCTTCTTGAAGCCCTCAGCATGGTACATGTTAGCTAGCTGTGTCTCTAAAGCACAAGGCCCTTCTACCGTCCACTCTTCATCTTCCCTCCCCATCATTTGAACCTTTGATTTCCATCTCCCTCCTCCCGACATGTAATGCATCAACCCAAACTGGTACAAAGGAGTAGCAAAGCTGCTTTCCAGGTTTTAAAGCAAACTTACCACCTTTCTATTATGGCCTCAGGAAAATCTAATGCTACTGACCACCAATGGGCTAACTGTACGTGCCGTGAAAAGAAAAGAAAAGCATTAATCAACCAATTAAATGAAGTGTTCCCTTATATATTAACAATAGTTTGCCCCTCCCCCCATTATTTTATTTATTTATTTGTTCAACTTGTATGCCGCCTTTCTCCAAAGACTCACGGCGGCTTACAATGCATTTAAAAACCACATATAAAACATTAAAAGTTAAACCATTAATAACAATTAAAACCCATTCACACCATTCATGGCAGGATCTTGCCAAACCGTAGCAGTGAGATCAACAGCCCCAGGCCTGCCAGAAGAGCCAGATCTTCACTGCTTTTCGGTAGGCCAATAGGGTGGAGATGGTCCGGACCTCAGGAGGTAACTGGTTCCAGAGAGCTGGGGCAGCCACAGAGAAGGCCCTCCCCCGCGGGCCCGCCAGCTGGCATTGTTTAGCTGACGGGACCCTGAGGAGACCAACTTTGTGGGATCTTACCGGTCGCTGGGAGCTATGTGGTAGAAGGTGGTCTCGAAGATATCCTGGCCCTGAGCCATGTAGGGCTTTAAAGGTAATAACCAACACCTTGAATTGTGACCGGAGACCAATAGGGAGCCAGTGCAGCTCACGGAGAATTGGTGTAATGTGGGTGTACTTAGGTGCACCCACGGCAGCTCTCGCAGCTGCGTTCTGGACCAACTGTAGTCTCCAAACACTTTTCAAGGGTAGCCCCATGTAGAGCGTGTTGCAATAATCTAACCGTGAGGTGACAAGGGGATGAGTGCCTGTGAGGAGAGCCTCCTGATCCAAGTAGAGTCGCAATTGGTGCATCAGGCGAACCTGTGCAAAGGTCCCCATAGCCACAGCTGTCAGATGTTGCTCCAATCTTAGCTAGTTATCCTTAGTTAGTCCTCTGTCCTTCCTAAAATAAAATAAGACACTACAGTTTACGGCCTCTCATTGTGAATATAAAAAAATTAAAGGAAAAGTTATTAACAGGAATGTGTACTTTAGTCTGATAGTGATCTTTATCAGACTAAAGTTTATCAGACATCAGTTTGAGTCCTACTGTAGGCAAAGCCAGCTGGGTGCCAGTCCCTCTCCCTTAGCTCTGAAAAGGAAGCAAGAGCAAACCCCTTGTGAAAACCCTTGTCAAGAAAACTGCAGTGATTAGTCCAGGCAGTTGCCCAGATCATCACAATTATATGACACATAAAAAAAAGGAAGGAAACATTCTGGTAAGTAGAGGAAGTGGGCAGGACTAGATACCAGAATGCATTGAATTGGTTACCTCCGCAGAGATGCCTGGCCTGACTTGTTTGATCACACCAATAATAAAATATGCTAAAACATACAATTTTAAATACAACTACCTCACATTTATTTTGCTAAGAATTCCCATTTTGCACAATTCAGGGCCATAGGGAAGTGGCAATGAGTCATACAGGTTGAAGTCCATACCTGTTGGAATTGCTAAGATTGAAAAACTGCTCCAGTTGCTTTCACAAGTAATACATTCACCTCAGTGGTGGGTTGCTCCCGGTTTGGTTCGGTTCTATAGAACCGGTAGTAAAATTGGTGGAAAGCTCCGCCCACCCACCACAACATCATCATGGGGGATCTGAACACACAGAAGCATGAGTGCATACACGCTCCCATTGCAAACCGGTAGTAAAGGTACCCACCCCTGATTCACCTACATTCTAAACATTTGTGCAGATTTGTTATCTTATTGGGCCACTCTTAAGTACCAAGTTCTGCATGAATCAACTCCCTAGGTTTTTTGAAAAATGTATTATTAAGGGACAAGAATAAGCAAGTTGTGGCCTCAAGGCTGCATAAAATTTCTAAATCCATTTTTCATGAGGGCTCGCCAATATGCTTTGCATGTCTATTTCAGCTATAGTAAATGGAACTTTGGAAATAAATTTCAGTTTACTATTTCCAAACAGATATATTAACTAGCATGGATGAATTTTATGGGAATATTCCCTCCTTTTGGATAATGAATTTTCTTAATAAAGGTAAAGGTAAAGGTTCCCCTCGCACATATGTGCTAGACTCTAGTTCCCAACTCTAGACGGCGGTGCTCATCTCTGTTTCTAAGCTGAAGAGCCAGTGCTGTCTGATGACGATTCCATGGTTATGTGGCCAGCATGACTAAATGCCAAAGGTGCACGGAACACTGTTACCTTCCCACCAAGGTGGTCCCTGTTTTTCTACTTACATTTTTACATGCTTTCGAACTACTAGGTCGGCAGAAGCTGGAGCAAGTAACAGGAGCTCACTCCGTTTCACAGCGCTAGGGATTCAAACTGCAAAACTGCCGACCTTTCTGCTCGACCTCAGCGTCTTAGCCACTGAGCCACCATTTCTTAATAGAAATACATAGTCCCTCTAACTAGTGTATGTATTATTTCAGTTTGGCCCAACACTTGGAAAAAGGTTATGCAGAATGTTCTACCAAGATTTACCAAGAAGATACTTTCAGAGAAGATAAACAATTGGGAAGAAAAGAGGGTGTCTTTCAGTCCACAGAATGATATGGAAAGGTTATGAGGCCCTCCTTTGTGCAATTAAGAGTAAAACAAAGATAATTTACTTTTGGAATTAGGTCCTGATCATCAACTGATAACCAAAATGTAGCACAGTGGTAGGACATCTAATGCCCTTCAAGTATCTTTTATTTCAAGCCCAATCAGCCTAGCTGCCATGATTAATGGCAATGGTTTATAGAACTTGTAGTCTAAAACATTAGACCAGCACCAGGTTATAGTTAGACAGACTGATATAAATCTGATCCTTTTATTGCCACTTTGCGGGCAGATTTTTGTTCTGGCAGATTTATATCTGTTTTTTAATAAAATGCCTCAGTATAAATCGGCTGTTTCATTTAAGGCAGAGGGAGTTGAATTTTTTTCTGAAAATATATGAGGTGTTTGAGATTTGTTTCTCTTTTTTTCCCCCTCGACAAATACACCGCACTTACTTAAGACAGAGTGGGACACTCCTTAGAGGTGGCTACTTCTTTGCAGTGGTCCCTGGAGTAACTATACAACTACTTAATTGCATTGACTATATTAGTGACACAAGGAGGTAGAAAAACGGTTATAGCACAAAACTCTCTGGAGGGAACTTAATAATTTCATAGAGCTGTTAGAAGAGGCAAGAAGCAGTATTACAATGACATGTATTAAGACACTGGAGATCAAACAGATGTAGAAAAACAAAGAAAGGCTCCAGACTCTGAAGAAGGTGCCAACCATGAATTGATATGCTAAAGGATGCCAATGGACAGATAGTAAATGAAAGATGATCAAACCAAGATGGAAGGAGGAGATGAAATTCTGTACTGAAGACATGCTAACATCCACGTGCTTAGAAGATATTCCTTATTTACAAGAACCTCTAGTGTTAGAAGATAGTTTGATCAGCACTCAAGTTGGAAGGCTATAGGAATTGATGGAACTTCTACAGAAATACGCCAAACTAGAGAAGAAGAAACATTAGAAGAACCAACCCTGTGATGTCGCATTAATAACCTACATTTGATTATGGTAGTCCCTTTTATGATATTATAACTGCCTCACATTGTTCAATCCATCCTGCCTGCCTGCCCCAAGTCTAAAATTTGCTGATAAACTGCAGACTTGGGTGCCGTGCCCATGACTTTCCCCAGACCTATCTCCTGGATACCACCCCCCTCCCCACCAAACCAGATCAAGACACCAAACCTTTCAAAATCACCAAATGGCCTCTGGTGGATTTAATATATTGAAATGATTTATAGCCAGGCTTTCCTCTGGAAAGTAGATTTCAGAATTTATTTGCTGTCAATTGCCATTTGTTATCTAACACAGGATATTAGGAGCTTCTATTTTCCCATTTCTTTCCTAAGAATGTCCTGGAAATTCGGTAGGGTTCCAAGGAAGAGGAGACACTACATGATGAACTAATGAACGAAGAGGCAGTCACCTCCTTTATTTCCATTTGACTGAACCAACTCTTGTTTGCCCGACCACATTCTTTGCACACACAAAAATGCTCACAGATCTTCTGGAAGCCAAATTCGAGCTGAGGTGCTGGTAGGGGGATAAAAGAGCCCACAGCCATGTTTTTGTGTTGCTGCTGGTGGTGGTGCTTGAAAGTGTAGCTCCTTATTGCTGGTGACATTTGAATTTGGCATTTGAAATGTTTCAGTTCTTTGTTTTGACACATTGATGTTTGAAGCAACTGGGGAGGGAGTTAACTTTCCCTCCTGTAATTGCTGCCAGATTGAGAACCTCCTTCTCTTGCAGCCCTCCAGGGGATCCTGTCACAGGCTCAGTGGAGATCATTAGCAAGTGATGCGGGAGCGCAAAGCTCCTGATGAAGTTTGGGTAAGGGAGGAGGAGGAGGGAAAAGTTGTAACACAAAGCCAGGCTGGGCTGGGGAGACTCTGATTCATGGGTCACATTAAATTGAAGTGGTAGCACTTAAGTAATAAACAGAAGAACACAGCAAATTCCAGTAAACAACAGCTAAGGGTAAGGGAATTTTTTTCACCAAGGGCTTCAAAAGAACCCCGAATTTGTTTACTATGAGCAGAACATTGGAGAAGGGCTTTAGAGCAAAAGCCTCTGGTCAGCTCAGCAGAACATCTTCAAGAGCCTGCAAATGGACCAAGACCAGTTCGGACCCTTTTGTTATGGACTAATATACACTTTTATCTGGAGACAAGGGAGCCTGTTGTGTGAAGCTAGTTGTTAATTTAAAAAAAAATATGGGGTGGTTTTTTTTGGTCACAGCATACAAATTCAGCAGTCATTTATTCAGTGAACCATGGCTAAGTAAATTATGACTTGGTCTTCTGTGGGAAACTAGTCATTGTCAAATGCAGTGCTGGTGTTAGGATGCTAACAACTTCTTCAAGTAGCACTTGAGTGTCCTCTGTACAGTGCTGTGTCCAAAAAGTAAGCAGCATGCTGAATTTTGGTTACTGGGAATGTTAAAACAGCAACAAACAAGCCAACATTCAAATATGGTGTTTGACCCACTGCGCTCTGTGTGTGTGTGCATGCACGCACGTGTGCATCCCCATTTCTGTGCATGAATAGGAGAGGACAGACATTTGGATCTATCTCCGGGCAGACTTTGCCATTTTTTTCTAGTGATGAGATGACTTCCTTTTCTTAGCAGTGTCTTCTGGTATGGAGGATAATGTTATTCTGGAGTCTGTCATATGTAAGGGGAGAAAGAGAGAGGAGGGGTCCTTTTATCTCTTTCCGCTAGAAAAACCAAGTGGGGTAGCTAAGAAATCAGAAGGAATTAAAAAAAATAGGAAAATATTTTTAGAAATGTAATGCCCATAGTCCAAGTGAACACTTGACAATTACAGTTTATACATTTCAGTCAGAAAATTTAAAAAGTTGCAATAAGAATAATTATTCCCTCCAACTTTCATTTATCATGCTTAATATGTTCACTTCTTTTTCCGGATAAATATCTCTGAGGAAGGATCAATATCCAGACAAAAATAAAAAAAATTAAAATAATACCTTCTATTCCTAGGTTTTATGTTTAGAAAGATGAGACCAAAAGGGTATAAAACATACTTGAATAAATACAAGAACACTTGCTCAGGGTATGGGTTAAATCTATAATCTGCATAGATTGTCAAGATGTAGGTAATCCATGAATTGGACTCTGCGAGGCTCTTGATCTTTCTCTTTCCCACAATATTTCCCTGGTGGAACTCAAATTAGAATTTTTATAGGGTGGGGGGTTTTTAAGACCCAGAATCACAGTCTTTGGCAATTGGACGTACAGCAGAATGAAAAAAATTGGGTTGGGCAGGAACAAAACTCATAGGTTACACCTTGTTGCTGTGGAAGTGGGAGGTGAAGATTTGCAAGCACCTCCACACCCCTCCCATCCTCCATCTCCCAGCTGCCATCTTCTTCCTGCCTTACCCTTCTTTAGGGGCTGAGTTTTTAAAAAACCAGAAGGAGACTTATCTCAGACTTCCACAATCTGATGGGACTTATCCAACATTGTAGAATTCCTCACTATCCTAAGTAATTTCTGTTGGGAAGCAACATTCATACATGGCAACCTGGCTGCATGTTATTTATATAAGATGTTGTTTAAAAGCCTAACTTAAATGCATATTTAAAACGTATTGTTACTTGACCCACTATAATTTGTTGGGATTTATTTGATTGTTTGTTGCATTTGACTCCCTTTTTCTTCAAGAAAATACTTCAGATACTATAGGATTCTGAGGGAGAGAAATCCAGGTGAGCAGCTGAGATTGTGGTAGGGAATTAAATTACCTGCCCTGCTATAGCCAACATCTAGGCCTCATCCACAGGACTGCATTTGACTGCTTTGTCAACTGTCACCATCAGCCCTTCTTCATCATCTTCTTTAAGCAGTCATGTAGAAATTGGAATGGTCTATTTTGAGGCAGGTATGTTGTGCTGCATAGAATAGCTCTATGGAATAAAACAAATAAATTTGACATCTTGTTTGTGTGATTGAAAATGAAAGGATTGTTTTCTCTCATCATTCACTTTTGTGAACGATATATTGTTTTGTATGAAAGAGAAAAAGTAACTGCTGCCAAAAGAGTAAATAGAAAGATTTTATAGCAACTGATTTGTAGATTTCACTCCAGAACAGGAGGCAAAAATATTTAAATAATTGTTTAAATAAATCCATTAGAGTTCCATATCCGGGCTTTAGACCATCAGAAGGAGCCTAAGTCAGTAAATTCAGCTTTCCCAAAAAAAATAAACAAAGCAGTTTTGTATCATATTCTTTATTAAACAATATTCCCATTATCTGTCAGCTGTTTTAAACTATAATTCTCAGACAAATCATTAAAGAGAAGGGAAGTAAACCAAAATGGATAAACAGTCTGATGTAGATAAAGCAATATCTTATTTTTCTATAGAGCTGAGATGGTGAAACATGTGATTTTGGACCAAATTCCAGTGGTCTCCTGCAAGATCATCTATTTATTTAGCATGTGGCAAAAAATGTTTTAAAGCACATCACATTTACATTCCCAATGAGCAAAATGAAATTATTTACTCTAAGATCAATCCTTGAATCCTTTGAGACTGAGTCTGTTTGTGAGGAGCAAACAATTCCACTTGATTTCAGATTTTCTAACTCCTGGATTGTTTTGAGGCAGTATTAGAAGAAACATCTTTCTTATTTTATTCCCTTCATAATTCCAGTGTTGGATTAGTCCTTTGGCCCCCTCCCCCATTCACAGACCTTTGATCAAAGCAACAGGCTGAGTGCACAACAGGTTTAGACAAGCAACTCTAGTTTGCAGGAGGACAGGCACCAGTACTTGGGGGCCCCCAGAAGGTAAAAAAAATGTTACAAAGATTAGGTGGAGAGAAGCTGGGGAAACCCTATGGTGATACTGAAAATCAGACAGTGAGATGAAACACACAGAGCTGTGTTATTAAGTGAGGCAGTGATTTAAAAAAAATACAGCCACTTTATGGGAAACACATGGAATGTTTCAAGGTGACATCAAAGCTCTGGAGAAGATTTACAGAGGAACAGGCTGGATTAAGTGGAAGGCATCTGTTTTGTTGTGTTGGTTTCTCCTTCATTAGGCCCAAACCATCCTGGTCACTTTGCTCTTCCCCCACTCCTGCTCTGCTTTCCTTTCAAAAGAAAGCAAACAAAATATAACCACATGGCTGAGCTGGGCAAAATATGGCAGGAATGAGAGGGTCAGGTTACAAACTTTGCATCTTTCTATATGGCTTAGAGTTAGTCAGACCTGTACATCCTCCGCCTTGTTACACTCGAGGTTAGCTAGTGGTGAAACAGTGGTATGCCTTTAAAAAGGCAGAAGACCATTATGTACAATTTTGAGTTCTCACAACTTCCTTTTACACATTTACGCATCCCTTTCACAGATTTGAGGCACTTAACAAATCTCCAAAGGGTGTCGGCGTCCTTCTAAAAATCAGTGACAAAACAGATTGAAAATATACACATTCTCTGTCAGTGATGCAATGGCACACGGATGTCAAACTCGATCACGTCATGTGTCATATCATGATGTATCACAATGTTTTTTGCCTTTGCGAAGCTGGGATGGGCGTGTGACATATCCAGCCTGCAGGCCTCCAGTTTGACAGCCCTGCGGAATTGCATGAAGAATGCATCTATTTTTCTGCATTTGAAGATGGATTTTACATCTGGAATCTTCCAATTAGAAGAGAGCATTCTCTCTTTGCATACCTATATGGGTATATCTATGTATCAGAGGGGATAATGCATTGGTGGCTTAGCAATCTCTTCCCCTCCCCTTCCCTCCTGCCAATAACAGTCAGTCGGATTTCAGGGGAGCAGTAGCATAGATAGCAAGAAAGAAAATGGGATTGTGGGGAGTGATTCAACACAATTTTTTTTTTTTTTGCATTGTCTGACCAACCAGCTGCAGTAAGCACCATTTGGCCCATCACTTTCTCAGCATTTCAGGGGCAGCTGCCAATAAAGATAATTATGTGTTGGCTTCTGAACTGGTTTTGAGCAATTTGGGCAATGGACATAGTGGCAGTGTGAAAGAAGCAGACAGCTCTTGCTGAGCCTGCACCCTAAGAAAACCATGTGGATCAGTGGTGGGTTGCCCCTGGTTTGGACCGGTTCTATAGAACCGGTAGTAAAACTGGTGGGAGGCTCTGTCCACCGACCCTGATGTCATCAGGAAGCTTCTGCGCATGCATAGAAGCGCATGCGCGCAGCCCCATTGTGAACCGGTAGTAAAGGTAAGTAGAACCCGCCCCTGATGTGGATGATACCCTCAACCCCAGGAACAAATCTTAAACTGATTTCTTTTACCCAAAATTGGGTGTCCTGTTTTACTTTAACCTAAGTAATCTAAACAGCTGCCTTGTTCATCTATGTAGATGAGCCAACCTGATGTGGAAGCACTTTAGCCAATTCCGATACTCAGACATAGAGTGCTTACATTTTTGAAATGTAATATATATTTTCTGACTCATCTATTTGCCAAACACTTGCTTTCTTCCATGTTCTTCCCAATTTACTTACCTATTTATAAAGGGTTCACTGAATATTAGTTTTACTACGATTCATTAAATAATACATAATACAATTAATACTAAAAAAATAAGAAATAAATGTTGATAAGTTTGCATCAAAAACAATGAACTTCTCAATAATCTACACCAAACAAATTTCAACAGGAGTAATTATCCTTTGGTTCTACCATCCTATTTTGTAATTATTAAAAACAAGGTGGATAACCAACTAGTGGTAATTTGCTATCTTATTGGCAGACCTAAACAAATAATTTCTTCTCAAAGTCCCGTTATGATGGATACATCATTGTCTGCCACCACTCAGGCTGAACCCTGGAATACTTCCTAGTCTAAATTTCTGGCAAGAGTTTAGCTCTTCTTTCAAGAGTTTCTCCCTTCATCCCAGGCTTAGAGAAAAATAGATGTCTTAAATCTCTGTCCCCAAAGTCCAAAAATACAAATTTGAAAGGCATTGTGGCAGTACAGAAGGCATAGGTATAACTATGAACCCTTCCACATGTGAAATATTTTCAGAGAAATTATCTTAATAAAGGTGAAGCTCCACAGTAGATATTAAAATGATTTTATTTTATTGGTGAAACGGAAATACAAAAAATGCATTTGGATATTGTTAGACAGGTCATCCTTGCTCCTCCTTCTCTTTTGTTTTTCTCTTACCAATATATATTTATCTAGATCTAGATAAATCTACACACACACACACACACACACACACACAGGGTGTACAGCAGTGGTAGGTTTCAAAATTTTTTACTACCAGTTCTGTGGGTGTGACTTGGTGGGAATGGCATGGCTTGGTGGGCGTGACTTGGTGGGCATGGCAGGGGAAGGATACTGTAAAATCACCATTTCCACCCCAATCCAGGGGAAGGTTACTGCAAAATTCCCACTTCCTCCCAATCAACTGGGATTCGAGAGGCAGAGAATAGATGGGAGTGGGGCTAGTCAGAATTTTTAGTACCAGTTCTCCGAACTACTCAAAATTTCTGCAACCGGTTCTCCAGAACTGGTCAGAACCTGCTGAAACCCACCTCTGGTGTACAGGCAATGAATTTCAAAAACTAATAATAGGCCGGTCCAGAAATATCAGATATGAGCCCTGCTCCTGATGTAGAAAAAGTGCCACGGATGTCATAGTGACCTAAATCACAGATTTACAGAGTTAATACCATTTTAATATATATTATTTTTTATAAATAGATATAGAAATACTTGAATGCGGATGTGATTTGTTTTCTTCCTTCTTCCATTCTTCTGAAAATGCTACTCATCCTAAATAGTTGATCAACAAAATCAAGCAGCCGTTAAGTATGCACTTTTGTTACTATAAAATACAAAGCCCTTAGCGTATGCCATTGGTAATGCATTACCCTGAGGGTTTACTGTATAGAAAGAAAGACAAAGATGAAAAGGTGACAGAATTTGATAAAGGAGCAGTGCAAATCAGTTGGGGAGGGGGAAGAGGAATTAATTGGAAATCAGCAATGCAGAAATAGTGGTGCTGGTCCAGGAAAGGTTTTCCATAAGAAGAGTGGGGGAAGAGCAGGAGGAGAAGGAGGAGGAAGAGGAGAGCATGTACATCATGGTCAAAGAGAAAAGTAGAGGCTCTACCAGGCATAAGTATGAGCACACTGAAAAGCACAAAGCAAGAATGGAAAAGCTGATAGAGAATGAAAAGCTTGTGAGTGGTGCTGCTCACCAGAAAAATGTTTCTAAGAAATTGCAACTTTATTCAGGTTTTGGTTTTCTTTGGAAAAATCCAAGCAGCCAAAAGGCTGGAAAGTTTCTTTGAGGCAGAGAAGATGGCAAAACCACTACTTCCGCTAACTTTTGGGAATAGTTTAGTCAGTGGTGGGTTTCAAATTTTTTTACTACCGGCTCTGTGGGTGTGGCTTGATGGGTATGGCATGGCTTGGTAGGTGTGGCTTGGTGGGCGTGGCAGGGGAAGGATACTGTAAAATCTTCATTCCCACCCCACTCCGGAGGAAGGTTACTGCAAAATCCCCATTTCCTCCTGATCAGCTGGGACTTGGGAGTCAGAATAGATGGGGGAGGGGCCAGTCAGAATGTTTACTACTGGTACTCCAAACTACTCAAAATTTCCCCTACCGGTTCTCCAGAACTGGTCAGAACCTGCTGAAACCTACCTCTGAGTTTAGTGGAGCTCACAGTACACTACAGTACACTATATATATTATGAGGTATGGTTCACAAAAGCCTATAACATAATCCCCACTATAACAATCCTACGAAGTGAGGTGAGCTGAGCTGAGAAAGATAGACTGGCCCACGTCACCCAATTGGTGTTCATGCCTTAAGGCAGGACTAGAACTCATAGTGTGTTAGTTTCTAGCCTGATGGCTTAACCAATAAAACAAATTGGCTCTGATAAGTATGAAGGCTGAAGGGATGTACCTAATGGATTCCCAGCAGAAGAACAGTTTGAACAGTTTCCCAGCTCCCAACCTACTCATGACTGCAGCAATATACCAGCTCCAAGAACTAAACAGATTCTAGTTAGAAATGTGCAATGTGTGATAATCCACTAAATAAGGGATAGGGGCGGAAAAGCTATTTCCAGCTTCCAAACAAACTCTCAAAATCCAAATGCCTAAATATAAAATAAATAAACTGTGGGGTTAATTGGCCATATCTGTCAGGTTCCTCAAACTAAGAACAACCCATGGAGTTACTTTTGAGTTTCTTTATTGTTGCTCACCTTCAGAGAGAATGTCCCAAAGGTGCTTTTTTTCAAAAGGCAACTGGACTTTCAGGTTTTTCTTTGAAGACATTTGGCTTCTCATCCAAGAAGCTTCTTCAGCTCTGACTGGATGGTGGGGAATAGAAGGATTTATATTTCTTGCAGACAGCTGGACATTTTCATTCTTTTTAGAGAGTCCTTGAGACCACTTGGAGGTTGACCTGTGTCATCACTGTCACTTGAGTAGTGCAAATTGGTGTGGAGCCTTCTTGGAACTGTGGAAAGGACATTGTTGTAGATTGGAGATAGATGATGTTGTATCCCTCCCCCTCTGTTGAGAGAGGCTGTTCAGTTTTGACATAGATAGTCGCTTTGATCCCTCTTTCAGAAGAAGCAGCTTTTTGGATGAGGAGTGAAACATCTTCAAAGAAAAACCTGAAAGTCCAGTTGCCTTTTGAAAAAAGCACCTTTGGGACAACCATGACCTGGATGACTGAGAATTTCCATAGACCTTCAGATAGAATCTTACCAGGCTAAAACAACTATATCATAACTATAGACATTGTGAAGTGCCACGGGGGAGTGTCCATCCTTACTCTCTTCCTGCCTACCAGACAGAGGTGGTATTCAGCAGATTTCTAACCAGTTCTGGAGAACTGGTAGCAGAAATGTTGAGTAGTTCGGAGAACCGGTAAATATCACCTCTGACTGGCCCCGCCCCCATCTATTCTCTACCTCCCGAGTCGCAGTTGATTGGGAGGAAATGGGGATTCTGCAGTAATCTTCCCCTGAAGTGGGGAAGGAATGGAGATTTTACAGTATCCTTCCCCTGCCACGCCCACCAAGCCATACCACAGCCACCAAGCCATGCCCACAGAACCGGTAGTAGAAAATTTTGAATCCCACCACTGCTACCAGACATTCCAAGCTCCACTGCCTCTGTGAAGCAGTGCCTTCCTCTTATGACACCAGACTACATTCTACCATATCATCATATAGGGTCACAGAGATTTCTGAGTGGACACTTCAAACTTTATTTCTACATCAGTGGTGAAATCTAAAATTTGTTACTACTGGTTCTGTGGGCGTGGCTTGGTGGGGGGAGTAATGTGACTGGGTGGGCTTGGCCAATTTTTTTTTTACTTTTAAAACCATTTTTTCTACAGCCTCTTTGGGAAAGAGGTTGTAAAAAAATGCTTTCAAAAGGCTCTGACAATCCGAGCTGAGTTGCCTGATCATTAGAGGCATTTAAAAGAAAAAAAAGTCTCTACTGATCAGGCAACTCAGCTTCGATCGTCAGAGGCATTTAAAAGAAAAAAAGGGTTTTTTTCTTTTAAAAGCCTTTGATGATCCCAGCTGAGCCGCCTGATGATCAGAGGCTTTTTTTTTTATTTTTAAAAGCATTTTTTCGACCGAAGAGGTTGTAGAAAAAATGCTTTTAAAAGTAAAAAAAAAAAGCCATTGATGATTGTGTGGCTCAGCTGGGTGGGGGGTGAGTGGGTGGGGGGTGGGCAGGGATTTTTGCTACCGGTTCTCCGAAGCACCCGCCTCCGTCACAACTGGATCAGGCGATCCAGTCCAAACCGGGAGCATTTCACTCCTGTTCTACAACATTTACTCACATGCTATGAATGGTACAACATCCACAGTATGGCAATCACAGCAGAAATCTGAAAAGCTCGATGAATGTTGACAATAAATATGTGGATTTTATCTGATAAATATCTCAAGAACCTAATGTATTTTTACACTGTCCTGGTTACAAAAATGATACACATTTTGGTGAGTGCTGCCGTTTGTGGTGTATTATTCAAATGTTGGATTTGGGCTCAGAACTCCCCAAGTTCAAATCTGTTCCTGACTATAGAGTCCACTGGCTGACCCCCAGGGCAATGACAATCTGTAGTTATCCTATTTTATAGGATAGTGTCTGTGAAAATCAAGTAAGACACCCACCCCCACCCACACTCTACTGTATTATCTTTGATTAGCTAGAGGAAAGAGAGGATCTAAAATATATCAGAATATTCAAACATTCAGAAATAGAAGCAATCATTCATAAAATGTTCATAAATATTCATAAAGTGGGAAAATAATTCTAATCCATATCGTCTGTTATGAGAAATACAATGTTGAGGATAGTACTGAAAAATTGCCCCAGTTCTTGGAATTGAGCACATTAATTAAATTTCAAACTTCCTAAAGTTCCATCAGATAATGGAAAGAAAAGTCAGAAATTACTACTTTCAGATCTACTGCTGATATTAGCTTCTGTGTAGCTTAAGGGGCTTGTTAGGATATTAAAATCAAAATAACAGCACAAAGGCATTAGATGAATGAAACAAACAATAATGAGCATCAAATACAGTGGTACCTTAGTACTCAACTGCTTTGAAACTCATTGAATTTGATGTGAAAATTTTGTCCCAGTACTCATTGTTTGTTTGATACTCAGCATGCAAGCTAGACTGTGCTTGTTGGTGTCAGCTGCCTTGTAACTCACTACATTATTCCTTATGGGGAAAAAATATTTGGTACTCATTGTTTTTGTACTCATCATGCCTCCCAGAACCAATTAAGGATGAGTACTGACTACTGAGGTACCACTATACATAAAAACATTTTTTTTCTCCTCTGTATATTTCACCACAGTCAGAAACCTGAGTATCTTCCTATTTCTGTGTAAAATATCTGCCTACCACCCATAACTAATTCTTTATTAAACTTGGCATATCCAACCTACCAAAGCCACCCTCTTCAAGGGTGAGTGGTAATTAATTACTACTCTCCCAATCTATAAGAGAGTCAGAAAAGTCCAGAGAAGCTGACCCAAAATGCATGATTGTTTTAGATGCTAAAGCTAAATAAAGAGCAAAGCACGGGCATGAGGAATCACTGTAGAAAGAGGAGATTTCACAAGGGACCATCAGTTGATCGACCCAGGTTCCTAAATACAGCAAGTCTCTTGCATTAAACCCCAGTGTAAATCTTAATCCTTAAATTATTGAAAAGGAATCCAATTGTCAGTACATAAGAGGCTGGAAGATCAGCTTGGCAATTGCAGTATGTGAGAGAGCTGAAACATCTGCAAATGGCATTGATATTGGAATTGATATTATGGGCCATGAGTGATTAAAGCGTTTAGACACGTATCACTGGGGAGAGCAGAAGCAGAAAATTTGAGATGATAGAAAATTGCTCAACTATTTCATATTTGCACCCGTGGAAGCAGTTAGGAATGCTTCTTTGCCTGAAATTTATCTTGCAACTAAAACATAAAAATAACAGAACAGCCATGTGTGTCACACCCCCTCCCTTAAGATAATGGATTATTTCACTTGAATGGAATACAGGTATCTTCCTCTGGCAAAGTAAAAATAATCCATTGTGTATCACATTTCTAAGCAATCCTCTGGAGTTACTTTTCTGCTCTGGGGAATTGAAACCTGACCCAGGGCTGCCCATAGTGTCACTGTGGACTTAATTCTGCTTTGAAACAACGTGTTCATTAGAACGGCGCAAGATGACATCGATTCCGATTTATTGTGAAACCATTACTTGAATCAGATTTCTCCCAACTTCATTGCTTTGAAGAACTTTGGAAGTTGCAGTCATAATACATCTGGAAGAGGGGCAGGCTAATTTAAACGAGCACAACGCCCTTAATTTTATATGCAACAGGGAAGTGTTGTTTGTTTAAAAAGTGAATGCAAAAAGGTCACTGTTGCTGTGTAAGGGAGGTGGCAGATGACAGGTCTGTCCGTGTTCACTTTATGCTCACATCCTGGAAAACCTTCAAAAGATTTGCAGCCTATTCTAATGTTGCATTCATTAGGATCGTGTACCTCAGATCCTGTAAATATTTGTCAAACACAGAAGAGAATCTTATCAAGGGGATCTCTAACATCCGGGCTCCTGTGTTTTATCTCTTGTCCTGCCAGCCCTCTGTACTTTCAACCAACCACTCAAGACAAGGGCTTTTTCTGGGTAACCTGAATTTAGCTATCTGAGTAGCTAAGAAAGGAGAAAGCACCAGCTATTCCTCTTAGGCTCGTCTGGCATCAAGCTAAGCAATTTGTCTCCACCCACCCCTGCCATCTCCAAAAGCTACAGATCTACAGATTAACAGAGTTGGAAGGGACATTGTAGGTCATCTAGTCCAAACCCCTCCCCCACCTAAGCAGGAGACCCTACACCATTTCTGACAGATGGCAGTCCAATCTCTTCTTGAAAGCCTCCAGTGATGAAGCTCCCACAACTTCCAAAGGCAATTTCTGTTCCACTGGTTGATTGTTCTCATTGTCAGAAAATTTCTCCTTTTTTCCAGGTTGAATCTTTCCTTGATCAGTTTTCATCCATTATTCCTTGTCTGGCCTTCAGGTGCCTTGGAAAATAGCGTGACCCAGGGGTGAAATGCTACCGGTTTGGACCGGTTTGCCCGAACTGGTAATAAAAAATGCTACTGGTTCGCTGAACTGGTAATAAAAAATGCAAAAAAAAAAAGTTCCGACAATTTCCGCTACCGGTTCTCCAGAACTGGTCAGAACCTGCTGAATACTGATTAATACAAAACCTGCTGATTATCCCACAGCAAATACATCTTCCTAATATTCCATTTCTAATACATCTCATCTTCTTATATCAACATCACCAACAAGAACATATAAACCAGCCTTATACTTCATCATCTCTTTCAGTCGGATGGAGAGTTTTAACAGCTAGGATACAGATATTGCAGGAGTCATTACATCGCTCTTCATCACCAGATGGATTGGCACATCAGAACATTTACAATCTAACCAATTACTTTGAAAGGGTGTCCTTGACATTATTTCCTTGGTGTTCTTGAATAACATAAGATTCCTCCTACTGTTATTGAGGACAATATAACATCTTCTACCAACAGCGAAACTTACACCTTCCTTCTCTCCAGGACTTTCAGAACTTATGTCATCTTCTTGGCCATTTAATGATCACCCTTTTGTCACCGGATGTACTCAGCGGCTGAGCTTCTTGCGCTGCGAGACTCCCCCCTCTCGCAGATCTGGCCCTCCACGTTATTGAGGGCCTACCTTGATGACGGATTTTGGAATCCCGAGAGGTGGCATGTTGCAAAGAAGGGGTTGAGGGTCTTTTTATCTAATTTCTCATCTAATATTTTAAAGATTTCAAAAAAGGGGGCAGATGGGAGCAGGGTGGGTCATGTGGATTTGGGGGGCAATCCACAGAGGGATGGGTTAAAATATGATTTTTTAAAGAGGATACCAGATCCAGCACAGAGTTATACCATAGGATGTACGGATCTGAGAACAGAAGGGCTTAATACCTGTATTGAAAGAGGTTGTTCCATCATGATCATGGTTGGGAGGGGCAGATACGGTGGGGGCAGGGGGCCACATCATACTAGGGGAGCACGCAACCACTGTCTTCAAGCGGTGTCATGCTCCGACCCGCAAGGCTCTTCCCGTTCCCTGGGTTGCTCAGAGTCTCAGAGCCCAAGCCTTAGGCTGATGCTATGCAATGTCAGGTCTGCAGCTAACAAAGCCCCCCTCATTTGTGAACTAATTCAAGAGGGGAGAGCGGACCTGGCAGGCATTACAGAGACCTGGTTGGGCCATGAAGGGGGAGTCCCCCTTGTAGAGATGTGCCCACCAGGTTTCCGCACATTCCATCAGCCAAGGGCTCAGGGTAGGGGTGGAGGGGTGGTGGTTATTATAAAGGAGAGTCTTGATCCTAGGGAAGCCACTGTTCCTCAGACAACCGGATGTGAGTGCCTCCTCGTGAAGTGGGGCCATGGGTTTCAGATGGGCCTGCTGATTGCGTACCTGGCTCCCTGCCACGTAGCAGCAGCCCTACCTGAGCTCCTTAATGTAATAGCCGAGGTGGCGGTTGAGACTCCTAGGCTTCTTGTCATGGGAGATTTCAATCTGCCGTTGATCGGTGAAACATCTGAGATAGCTCGGGAGTTCATGGCTTCCATGACAGCCATGGACCTGACCCAGTTAGTTCATGGACCTACTCACATGGGAGGACACACTCTGGACTTGATTTTTGTATCTGATCAGTGGCTGAATGGCCTTGATATAGGGGATATAGTCATCAAACCCTTGTCATGGTCAGACCATTCTCTCCTTAGGCTTGACTTTCTGTCCGCTACACCCCACCGCAGGGAGGCAGAACCGATTAAATGGTTCCGCCCCAGGCGCCTGATGGATCCTGACAGATTCCAGATGGAGCTTGGGCCATTTCCTGAGACTCTAACTCACAACTTGATTGAAGATCTGGTGGCAACCTGGGCTAGGATGGCCTCTGATGCCTTGGATCGAGTTGTGCCTTTGCAGCCTCTGACCTGGCGTCGAAGTCGCCCGGCTCCTTGGTTTTCCGAGGAGTTGAGGATGATGAAACACCGGAAAAGACGCCTAGAGAGTAGTTGGAGAGCCAGTCGTTCCGAATCTGACCGAACACTAGTGAGATCATTTATTAAGACCTACTTAGTGTTGATAGCAGCGGCAAACTATAACTATTTTTCCGCTATTATTGCGTCGGCAGATAATCGCCCAGCCACCCTGTTTAAGGTGACCCGCTCCCTTCTCCATCTAAGAGCATGGGAAGACGCCTTACAAGGTCGAGCTGAGGATTTTGTACAATATCTACATGATAAAATCACTCAGATTCGGGAAGGCTTGGACTCTGACTGGATATGTTCAGATGAAGTGATGGAGGCGAGTCTTGAGAATGTTATTTGGGATGAGTTTGACCCTGTGACCCCTGAAGATGTGGACAGGTTACTGGGGAAGTTGAACGCAATCACATGTTTATTGGACCCATGTCCCTCCTGGTTGGTACTGGCTTCCCAAGAGGTTACACGAGGCTGGCTCCAGAAGATAATAAATGCTTCTCTATGTGAGGGTTTCTTGCCTTCCACCTTGAAAGAGGCGGTGGTGAGGCCTCTTCTCAAGAAGCCCTCTCTGGACCCGGCTGTTCTAGCAAACTACCGTCCTGTCTCCAACCTTCGTTTTGTGGCAAAGGTTGTTGAGAGTGTGGTGGCGCAGCAACTCCCGCAGTACTTGGATGAAACTGTCTATTTAGATCCGTTCCAGTCCGGCTTCAGGCCTGGTTACAGCACTGAAATGGCATTGGTCGCACTGGTTGATGATCTCTGGAGAGCTCGAGATAGGAGTTGCTCCTCTATCCTGGTTTTATTAGATCTCTCAGCAGCTTTTGACTCCATTGACCATGGTATCTTGCTGCGCCGGCTGGAAGGGCTGGGAGTGGGAGGCACTGTTCTACGGTGGTTCTCTTCCTATCTCTCTGACCGGTCACAGTCTGTGTTGGCAGGAGGGCAGAGGTCGACTTCAAGAAACCTTATTTGTGGGGTGCTACAGGGGTCGGTCCTCTCACCTCTTTTGTTCAACATTTATGTGAAGCCACTGGGTGAGCTCATCCGTGGTTTGGGAGTGCAATGCCATCTTTACGCTGATGATACTCAGCTTTACATCTCCACCCCAGACCACCCCAATGATGCCCTTGCAGTGATGTCCCAGTGCCTCGAAGCCGTGCGGATCTGGATGGGGAAGAACAGGCTCCAACTCAACCCTTCCAAGACTGAATGGCTGTGGATGCCGGCGTCCCGATATAGCCAGCTGATACCATCGCTGACTATTGGTGGCGAGTCATTAGCCCCCACAGAGAGGGCTCGCAACTTAGGTGTCCTCCTGGACACACGGTTGTCTTTAGAAGAGCATATGACAGCCGTGGCCAGGGGTGCTTTTTATCGGGTTTGCCTGATTCACCAGTTGTGGGCCTTTCTAGATCGGGACTCCTTACGCACAGTCACTCATGCCCTCATCACTTCCCGTCTGGACTACTGTAATGCTCTCTACATGGGGTTCCCCTTGAAGTGCACATGGAGGCTCCAACTGGTCCAGAATGCAGCTGCGTGGGTGATATTGGGAGTGACATGGCACTCACATGCAACACCTCTCCTACGCGAGCTGCACTGGCTTCCGGTGGTCTTCCGGGTGCGCTTCAAGGTGTTGGTTCTTACCTTCAAACTCCTCCATGGCTTAGGACCTGGGTACCTACGAGACCACCTTCTGCAACCGATAAACTCCCACCAACCAGTACGCTCCCACAGGGTAGGCCTTCTCAGGGTGCCATCACTAAAGCAATGGAACAGGTTACCCCCGGGGATACGAATGATCCCAGATCTTCGTACTTTCCGTCGTGCACTTAAGACCTTTCTTTTTCACCAAGCCGGTCTGGCATAAATCTTTTCTAATTTTTAAATCTTTATGCTGAAGATTCTTAACTGTTGAGCCAAACTGGCTTAATTATTTATATTCACATTCTATATGTATGTCATTTTAACTGTTCACCGCCCTGAGTCCTTCGGGAGAAGGGCGGTATAGAAATTGAATAAATAAATAAATAAAAAATAAATAAATACCACCTCTGCATTGTTGTCACATGACATATCACAATATTTTTTTTCTGGGGTGGGAGTGGCCTGTGCATGACGCACCCGGCCCATGGGCTGCCAGTTTGACACCCCTGATTTATCATATTTATATGGCTGTCTAGCTCATAAAACATGATTCTTGGCATTGTACTATAAAAAAAAACCCCATAAAGTCACAATATTTAAAAAATCCAGAATTAAAACATTAATATTATTATTAGAAGTCTTGGCAAAAGCACGAGCTCTTTCCGGTCATGCGCTCCTTCATTTTTTATTAGGCATCTTTCTACTTTCATAGCACTAGTGCCGAATACCGAAGCTCATTCTCAGTAAAACGTGCAATTGAACAGGGACATACAGAGGTTCACGGAATTACAAGCAGCCTTCTTAAAGATTTTTAAGGCAATTCTGCCACATTGCTGATACTTAAATTATCTGGATGTTTGTTTACCAACCTTATAGTCAAAGCAAAAAAAAAAAAAATAACGTGGGGAAATTAAGTCAAGGCTTTGAAGTCCCATAACATGTGGCCTCATTTCTGGCCTCATTCTCTGCCTGCTTTTTCCCCTGCAGTTATCCATCAGGGCAACCAGTTTAATAATATCGGCCTGGCCAGTTTTGTACTGACCCACAGAAATGTTTCCAGCTTGATGGAAAACAGAAGCTAAATTGCAGGCCACAAACACAACTGAGCATTCACATCAGCGATGTTAGTTTATTTGTTTATAGCTCCACTCTCCTCCCTGAATATGCAAGAAACCCATAGAAAATAATGTCCTTTAAATGGTTTGGGGATCAATGACGGATCTTATATTTTGTCTCAGCCGTTTTTAAAGAATCAGGGAAGGCTCAGTGAAGGTAGGCTGAAAATATATTGCTGACAAATCAAGGAAGAAGAAAGGGGGAGTTACGCATTTTTTACCCTTTTACTTCACACAAATCATCTGAAATTCATACCAGCCCTTCTTACTTTATTTACAAATCCTGATGAATCTACAACATGATGGAAATAGGAGAGCACAGCCAATACCACCCCACCACCCCCAACTCCGTTGCTGGCAAGTCACTGATCTGTGATTGCCTCTCTTTGCAATGGGCAATCCATCTTCTTTATAGGGACTATCTGCAGCTGGCCCCATCTGTGACATCAAAAATACAATTATTATAGCCAGAGTCCTCCTTCCCTTTCTGAATTTCACCACAGCTTTTACTCCTCTCTGCTAAATTACTCAACCTTCCCCATCCCCCACCCTACATACATATGGGACCATGTTGCAGGGGCTAGGGGGTGGGGATAGACTTTCTCCCTTCCTCTTGTGTGGTATAATCATGGCTTTAGAATTAGCAAGTGAAATGGTGCTCTTCTACGGAGGGAAATTGAAATTGATCATTTGACTTCATTGGATAGGCAGGTGGAATTCAATCAGCAAAGGGCATGAAATCAGGGAAGGGGAGGGAGGGAGGGAAGGAAGGAAGGAAGGAAGGAAGGAAGGAAGGAAGGAAGGAAGGAAGGAAGGAAAGGCTGAGGCTCTAATTGTTTTATTATGAATATTACTGTACTCTCCTTCAGTTAAGCCCACTGAGTAAGAAAACAGGCATTTCTGAGGGCTTTGTGCTTGAAAGGGAAAAAAATAAGTAATGTAGTCCATTTGCTGTATCAAAGTGCTCTAAGTGCAGTTAAGCCTATGTCAGGCTTAACTGTATCAGCCACCCCTTTTTATTAAGGAAAAAATTGTTTCTGTGAGAAACATCTAATTTTTAAAAATGGACCATACAGCATCTCCTTCCTCCCCTGGCATTTCTAGAAGGTCAATTCTCAAGATGGGAGAATGCTTTTTAACCCTGAATGTGCAGGAGCCCAAAATGCTAAGGGGATGGCTCCCCTGCTTCCTTGTTTCCCAAAGTTAGCTCCCAGAAAGTAATTTGTTAAACCTGTTTAAGACTCTATTCCTTTGCTGCCATCTTCTAGTCTGGATTCTGCAGCCCGGATATGGGTTGCTTTATTTACTAAGCACCCACTTGAGCGATCATTGGTCCCACACAGGCAAACAATGTTGAAGGTTTTTTAAGCCTTCCTTATCCACCCCAAACATGTAACTCAAACATCTTCAAACTTGGCAGCTTTAAGACTTGTGGACTTCAACTCCCAGAATTCTCCAGCCAGCAGGGACCCCTGTGGTAACTGATGGCAAGATTCAATTTGGTGGGTTTCAGCTTTCCTTAAGTGTTGTGCAAGCCACGGTTAAGTAATGGTAGATGATAGATCTGAGGAGCCTACGGGGTGGAGAAAGTCTCCTTAGATGGCAATGGACATTGCTTTAATTTCCAATGGACATTGCTTTATTTCCCAATGTCTACATTTTCATAGATTTGGAATGCTTAGGAATGAAGGGTCTAAAGACCCAGCTGATAAAAATGTTCTTTTAAGAAAAGATCACTGGAAATTTGAGGTTTTACCTGTTTTTGTTGGTTTATGTTATTATTGTTTAAGTGCAGAAGTAGACATAGGGGCTGGACTAGAAGACATCCAAGATCCCATTCTATTCTATTCTATTCTATTCTATTCTATTCTATTCTATTCTATTCTATTCTATTCTATTCTATTCTATTCTATTCTATTCTATTCTATTCTATTCTATTCTGTCCTTGGGGATATAATTCAAAGGGCTGGGTTTGGCCATTGAAGTCCAACACTGCAACCAATTTATTTCAAAAAAGGGATCCTCCCTTCCCTATGAGCCCACACTGAGTTTTAAGATCCTTTGAAAGGGCCTTTCTTTCTAACCCCTGAAATGGAAGGCATGTCTACTGAGAGTATAACAAGGAACCATTTTTCTGGTCATGATTTAGTTCTACTACCGTATTTTATCATGGCTTTTAACTGACGTGTTTCTTGTGCTAGGTTTTAGCTGTTGGGACTTCTTGCTTTCTTTTGACTGAAGAGGTTTGAATGGAGACATTTGCAAATACATTATATATAGGTTATAATTATATATAAAAATATATAGGTTATAATTATATAAAACTATAACTGATAATTATTAGTTATAATGATTATATATAATTATTAGCTCCCTTGAGCTCTGTTTTAGCAGACACACAGGATATAAAATCATCGTAGGTGTCTGTGTTAAACTACAGTGACACCAAAAATGAAGAAACATGATATGTTTTATACAGGTAAACTCTGTTTTATAGAGGTAACTCTTGACTTACATCCACAATTGAGCCCAAAATTTATGTTGTTAAGTGAGACATTTGTTAAGTGAGTTTTGTTCCATTTTACGATTTTTCTTGCCACAGTTGTTAAGTGAATCACTGTAGCTGCTAAGTTAGTAACCTGGTTGTTAAGTGAATCTGGTTTCCCCATGTTGACTTTGCTTGGCAAAAGATTGCAAAAGGTGATCACACGACCCCAGGACACAGCAATGGTCATAAGTATAAACCAGTTGCCAAGCATCTGAATTATGATCACATGTGCATGGAGATACTTCAAAGATTGCAAGTGTGAAAAATGGTCATAAGTCCCTTTATTCAGTGCCGTTGTAACTTTAAACGTTCACTAAATGAACTGTTGTAAGTCGAGGACTACCTGTACTTATCTTGTGACATTGCCATTAATGTATGAAAAGGGGGAAGTTAGCATCATGATGTTGGGACCCACATTTTGTCACTGGCTCCCTTTACTCTCCTTATGGAGATCTGTGATAATGAATGTTATTAAAAATAGTGGGATAAACATACTAGTTTATCCCACTATTTTAAGAGACTTGCAGTTTTACATTGGGCAAGAAAAGCTGTTCTCTCTAGAAATCTCAGGAGCTAGATTATACATAGAATGTTAAGTGTCCTTATGCTTATTTCTACTCATCTGGTAAGAAGAGCAAAGTTGGCTTAATATAGCTGTGCCCTGGAGGGACGTTGAAGAATGCTGGACCATTCTGTGCTTCTTTCCCCCTGAAATCTATACAGTCCTGACTGACTTTACCATAAAGCCATGAGTTTCAGAAGGATTTATATCAGACTGGAATATGATCTTCTCCCTGAAATGCCTTATGATTCAGTGTTTGATTTTGTTGTTTCCCCCGGTATAGGTGTTTGATTGAATAAACAAAAAAGAATGGAGTGGAATGGAATAGAATAGAATAGAATAGAATAGAATAGAATAGAATAGAATAGAATAGAATAGAATAGAATAGAATAGAATAGAAGGTAAGGACTTTGGGGGTCTTCTAATCCAACCCCCTGCTCAGGCAGGAAATTCCATTTCAGACACCAATTGTTCTAACTGTCAGGAAATTTCTCCTTAGTTCTAGGTTGCTTCTCTCCTTGATTAGTTTTCACTCATTGCTTTTTGTCCTGCCCTCAGGTGCCTTGGAGAATAGCTTGACTCCCTCTTCTTTGTGGCAACCCTTGAGATATTGGAACACTGCTATCATGTCTCCCCTAGTCCTTCTCTTCATTAAACTAGACATTCCCAGTTACTGCAACCCTTCTTCATATGTTTTAGCCTCCAGTCCCCTAATCATCTTTGTTGCTCTTCTCTGGTAAAAAATTATCTTGGGGTGCATTGGTCAATCACAGTTTATAAAAGTGTGGGGACAGGAAAAGAGAAAAAGGCCTAAATCAGTGAGATACTACCTTGCGAGACTGCACAAAAGGCATTATTGTTCTTGCCTCCCCAAAATGCTCCAACAATGCAGCTTCTCAGCTCTGTGGCCCTTTGTTGCAGGAAGGTGATCGCCAAAGTGTGACAGATGTTGTTTTAAATCCTTCTCACAGGCTGACTTGAAGGATCTTTGTTTCCTTCCTGAGTCTCATGTCAGGAGGTTTTGTGTGGATAGGCTTACAAGAGCTCTTTAAAACTGTAGTGAGGGAATCATTTCCCACAGTCAAATATAGAGTAGTCTGTAAGAACAGGAAGCAAAAAAGAAAAGGTAAATGGTTTTTATTTTTCAAAGATAAGGGGAGATGTTATTGGAACCCAGAATGGACTACAGACAACCAATTTTGAGTTTTGCCATTCATCTATACCATTTTTACAAGGAGGGAATACTTTTTTAAAAAGATAACTAGAGTGTAGATAAGAGACACGTGAGGTATCTCTTGGAGACGTGAGGTGAAATCATGCCAAGAAGGTGAGCCTTGGGCAGTGGTGAAATCCAATTATTTTACTACCAGTTCTGTGGGCGCGGCTTGGTGGACATGGCTTGGTGAGCATGGCAGGGGAAGGATATTGCAAAATCCCCATTCCCTCCCAACCTCTGAGGGAAGGATATTGCAAAATCTCCATTCCCATCCCACTCTGGGGCCAGCCAGAGTGGTATCTGCCGGTTCTCCGAACTGCTCAAAATTTCCACTACTGGTTCTCCAGAACCTGTCAGAACCTGCTGGATTTCACCCCTGGCCTGGGCATTTGCATCACAACTCTCTCCATCCCACCACTCCAGCAGACACCCAGTCCCTTAGCATCAATACTGAAATGCATCTTCAGCCATTGAAAGTCTGACTGTTAGAGGAGCAAAACCTCCCCTAACAAATGCCATCTATACAGAGTCTGTCTGTATAGGCATAGGGTCACCTGCATGAGCAGGACTAAATGACCTACAAGGTTCCTTCCAACTTTATTATTCTATTCTAAACTACAAAAAGTCTCTGGAGCACAGGGCTGAAGCAGATTCATAAACCTCCAGCTTCCCTTTTTGGGGCTGATCAACATCTGATTGATTACAAAGTGGTTGCCAGGAAATCTTGGTGATCTCCTTGAAGAGTTCTTGGCTGGCACTCAAAAAACTCTCCCTTTTTCCTCAGTGAAACAAGCAAATTTGATGTTCTTCTCCAAGAGACCTGGGAATGTAGATCCCTGGGATTTAATGGTTATGTGACCTTTTCATTTTGGGGTACTCCAAGGTGCAAAAGATGGGATCTCTTCAGGCAGATTTGGCATATTAACTTTTTGGGGAAAATACTTCTAAGCAAGTTACATGTTTTTATTACTCAATATCCATCTCCACTGCCTATTGTCCCAGCTTTTGACTTCTCCATCCTGAAGATTCTGGAATAAATTTAAGGGCCTGGCAATTATTCCAAATCACAGTTAAATCTGATCTCCTTAATACAAATGGATGCCTAGAGCAGGGCTCTCCAAACTTAGCAACTTTAAGACTTGTGGACTTCCCAGAATTCCTCAGCCAGCCATGAGGGACACCTCCATTGAGAGCTTTCCTATTAAAGTCATCACAGGTTATTTTCTAGTGTTTCCAAAATTATTGCAAAATGTAATTTTCTTTTCAATCAACAGCCATCTTGATAGTGAGCCTTTCCACTTTAATCTATATTTAGAAAATACATGCTCTGGCCAACTTTCTGGAAAAAGAGAGCAGAACAAAGTAATGTAATAGCTAGAGGAAGCCTTCTCCCGCTTTTAAAATTCAGACCCTGCCTCACAATTCCATCATTTCATTTGCAAGGGTTGCTCAGCAAGGACAAATTGATAAATACTTGGCTCATAACACAATATGGTTTATCTGTGGTTTAACTGAAAAGAAGAAAGTATGGATAACTGATGTGGCAAATACTAGGGGATAGTAGAAAAGAAGACAAAGAATTGGAGAAGATCACAAGTATTAAGATCTGAAAATTGAAGTTGAAAGATTACGGCATAAACCCACTGTGGTGATCCCAGTGTTTATCGGTACATTGGATGCCATACCTAAAAGTCTTGGACTGCACTTAGAAAATCTCCACATTGACAAAATTTCCATCTGTCAATTGCAAAAAGCCACACTGCTTGGATTTGCACATATACTACACAGATACGTTACAATATATTGGCTGCTGTTATTCTACATTGTTGTGTACATAATAATAACCCATGTTCTCTTTCTCTAATCACAGCAGAGTTATTCAGTGAAACTGTTTGCCCACAAATTCAATTAGACGTAAAGAAACTACTACTTCCCCAAATGCTCTGGGTTTAGATAAATTCATCCACCATACAAAATCTATCAAAAACTATTCACCATGGCAAGGGAGGCGTAAGTGGAATAGACCATATCTTGTTTTAAGAAATACGATGCAGCTCCTGGGGAAGAGATGACAGAGGAGAGACCTTTCAAATATTGTGACATGCCAGTGGGCTTCCATGAAGCATTGCGGGGGCCACTGCTACAAGAGGAGCTGAAATTGAGGTCTTCTGATGCAATGGGGTCATTCTGATGTTGTTGCCAGGACCTTTTCTGTGTGTGCATGCATGTGTGCAAGGATATAAAACACTTCCAGATTTTATTAGCCTTGTGAACCACCTCGCCTTGCCTTTTGTCTCCTACAAGCATCAGCCGTCTAACCTTTAATCTCCCTCTGCCCTTGGACTACCTCGCCCCTGTTCCTGTCTCTTGGGCCCTTGGCCTTTTCCCTCCCCACCATGATCTCTGACTAGGAAACGCCCCTTGAACAGCACCCCGTATTCTCCAGGGTCCTTTCCATCAGCAGCTACAAATCAGGCATAAAAAACACCTGTAGTGGGAGGACATCCAGCGTGGAAGGATGGGACAACCCGACTCTGGCTCTGCCCCACCAGTTTTCGGAAGAAAATGGGGGAATATTAATGGGGAGCAAGGTCCAGGGCATGATCCGATCCTCCTGGGTCCATACTCAAGGGTGGTGGGCTGGACAATATAGGCCCAGAGATCAGCCCAGCAATCTTTCTGGCCTTGCTCCTATCCCTCCAAAAATTTATGTCTGCTACATTGTCTGCTACAAAGAGGCTACTGTATGGGTTGGAGAGCTCATTAAAAAGGCAAGGCGGTGCGACCACCGGCTCCCTCCCCCTCGTAAATCTGTTAGTCACGCTAAATGCTTGCAGCCCCTGTGTCCCTCCCAACTTCACATGCTTTGCACCCCTGCCAGAGCAGCTTGGCGTGGGGGGTTTTGATTCATAGTACAGGGAGGCCAGAGTAAACCACTTTTGTTATATTATTCATGAGCAGAAGCACAAGGTCCCACCAGAGCTGCCTCTGTGCATATGTCCCTTTAGTTGGAATTTGGAAGACGAGTGGATTGGTCGGTCCTCTTCTTGATTATGTTGCTTTGGGGAGAGAGTAAAACTTGGCTGTTTAGATTATTTAGTCACTCAATTTTGGTGCTGGGCGATCTTTGGTGCAAATAGAGAAATCACATTGTAAACTAATGTCTTCCAGAATTATAGACTCACATTAGTTAAGCCAAAGTAAAATTAACTGGACCCTTGTTATAAATATTTATACAATGAGCTGTAGGTTTACGTTGATAAATTCTACCGAGGTAATATTTACTACTAACGTTAACAATGAACGCATATCCTTTTAAAGCCAAATAGAATAGTGTATGGTAGAATTTACTGCTTATTGCAGGGGAAATCAGGGACCCCAAATGCAGGGCTTGTGCTATAAGCCAGAAGAGCCAAGCCAAAAAGTCCAGTCCTAGAAATTCTCCTAGAAATTTCTCCTAGAAATTCGTTTTGAGAGCCTTAGCAAATGGAATTGCCTTTTGGTGATCCCGCAATCAGTGGGACTTACAATGTGAACATGTGGGAACTTATGGAGAGAAGGCATAGATGATAAAGCTGGATTTGGAGCAGTCCCTGGATGTATGCTGAATATCACTGCATGTCTTGAACAGTCCCCAGTGCCCCTTATAGGATCTGCATTGCCATCTATTTATCAAATGCAGAGCTACCGTGTAGCACGACCATCATTGGCGTCATTTTAATTTCCCACAGAGCTTCAGCATGACAGTACCACAGCAGCAGATCAAACCCTCTGAAAACCTGTAATCAAAATGAATATTAAATTCTATATTCTGGGTGGAATACTCAATAGAAGTTCCAAACAGTATTTAATGTTTCTTACAATGGTACCATTTCAATCTTGCAGCTTGACACGCTCCAATGCCTTTGATTAAACAATGTCATCCATCAGGACCCCAGAAGCACACAACCTTTTTGTAGCAGTGCCTGCCCTCCAGAATGAGGTGCCCTCCCCCACAATATCTGGATGATCCCCACTCTGTTGTTCAGAAGAATGGTGAAGATCTAACTCTTCATTCAGGTCTTTGGCAAGGGAGTGTGAAACCCTTCACTTCGTTGTCCTTGACATCTTTTATTTTTCTCTTTCCTTGGTTTTATTTTAATTTCTTTGTTTGATTAGTATGTGCTGCTCAAAGTTGTTGGGCATCAGGCAGCAAACAAGTTTAATACATTATTATGGTTGGTCACACAGTCAGCCAGAGCTTTAGGTTGGATTTGGCATTTTTGTCCACCCTTCGAGTCCTTCCCAAGGACCTGAGATAGGCAAATGTTGTTGTTGTTTGATGGTGTTTAAAGGTATTATCACAGGATGTGAGTTATTCCAAGTAAAACTGCCTTTTGCAATTGACTGATGGTGATTTTGTTAATGATGGTGTTCAAGTGGAGCTCCTGATGTTTTGGGATTGCACCCAAGGGACCTATTAGTAATGATACTATCTTTGCTTTCTTTTGCCACAGTTGTTCAGTTGTTCTTCTTTGTATTTTGTTATTTTTCTCCAGTTCTTTTTCTTCTATTCTGTTGTCTGCAGGCACTGCAACACTGAACTTTTGTTTTTCTTTCTTATCAATAATTATTAAAGCTTGGGATGTTGTGTGGCAGATGCTTGTCTGTTTGAATTCTAAAGTCCCAGAGCACTTTAGCTTTTTCATTTTCTATAACCTTGTCTATTGGTCCTGCCAGTTCCTGCTTATTATTATTATTTGTACCAATTTGTGCTCCATTGTTATTATCCTACCAATATGTCACTTGCAGTTAGAAACATTTTCAGAATTGCAACTGATGGGTGCCTAATCCCAGTGGAGTAACGTTTAATTGAAGTGACTGTTCTGCACAAATTAAACTCTGCTTTTGAAATTTGCAAATTGGTTTGACAAATTCTCTGATGCAAAAGGTGAAGTTAAAAAAATGTGTGATCCCCCCCCCCCCAAAAAAAATCTCGGATAATTCCTCCCCTTCCTTTTCCTGTTATTAAATTGTGCCAAAAAGTCCCTGGATATTTCTGAAACAAGATTGGTTATTCCTCTGTAAAGAAGACAAGGAAGCTGCAGGATTCACATAACAGCTGCAAGAAGGTGAATGCAGGAGCCCATTCATCCTGCTACACTTTGCCCATAACCCAGGCCTGACCTGGTGCTAAGAGGGATGAGGTTAGAGGAGACACCTCCTGGGATCTAAATCAATCCCCCAACTTCCCTTCTTGCCTGAATTATTGTGCCCTTTTTGTGATGGTGATGACTAAACACTGAAGGGCAGCTGACCTCAAATAAGACCACCAGATTCGCTGTTTCCACCACACCCTGATCAAAAGGTGAAAGATCAGGTCTTTAATTCCTGCGTAAGTTTGTCCATGATTCTTTAAGTGCACCTTATTCTCTTCCCAATAATAGTTTCATCTTACATCTCCAATCTCCAGCAGAGGTGTGTGGTGTAAATGTGTGTGTAAAGTCGGGGAGAAGAGAGAGCTTTGAACTAGAATAGAGGTGCTTTAAAAATAATGCCTGTTTTCATTACTGCGGTAGTATACTATTCTTATGACCATGAATTTTCCATAAATTAAGAAGTTTGATTAAAATGGATGCTCTAGAGCTAGAGGAATGGCCATAACTAAAGATTCGTGAGCATCAGCTTCTAATGAGAAGCATAAGATTGCAAGGAAAATCTCCTTAAGATAGAAGAACCCCCGACTTGTGAATGACTGTTGCTTCTCAATGGCCTTGCATTCTAAGTGAGTTCAATGTATGCCAGCTGTGCTGAAGGTGTAAAGCTTTGGATATAAAACTCCCCATACAGGACACGATGTTGGAAACAAAATACATGCCTTGCATGTTTTGTGACCATCTTATCTTGAATCTTGCCTTGGATGGACCCTGGATTATCTTCCTGGTTTCTGGCTAAATTCGTACTTCAGCATTTCTTGTATTTTCTGGCTTGAATTGTATTTTTCTGGGTTGGCTAAATTTTTATGCAAAAAGCTCCAAGTTATCAATCAAAGTTTGGAAGCCAAGATTGAACACAAGAAAAAGACCAATAAATATAATGCAAGAGTTTTAAAAATTGCAAGCAAATCCTGAAACAATTAACAGTTAGCAATTAATAGCATCAGGGAGTAACCAGGAGATTTCTAACTATCCTTTTAAAAATATGGCGACCCTCTTAGAGGATTCTGTAGAGTGGCCACCCAAAGTTTCTCTTCAAATTGTGTAATTTCTGCCTGATCTTCTGCCTGTTTCAGTAGTGGGTTTCAATTTTGGCTGCTACCAGTTTCCTTGTGGGTGTGCACACACTTTTGTGTGTGCACAACGCTTCTGCGCATCTGCAGAGATGTCCGGGCGGGTGAGCAGAGCCTCCTGCCACCGCCGCTACTGGGGCGAACCGGTAGCAACCCACCACTGGCCTGCTTGCTTTGTTCTTCTGATTGCCTAAGAGAAGCTTAATCTAATGTTACTACACTTGCCTAGATTCTACAAAGTTTAAGACAGCATATCTACTTTTTCTGAGAGGGGCCCTATTCAATAGCAAGAAAGCTTCCCTACAAATATTTTCCTAGGAATAAATAAGGAAAGGAATTTATTTTGAAATAGATATGTGGACATGTAGAATTTCAGATAATTAAAACCCATTTTCATACCATGTTAAATAAGGCATTCAAAACAACAAAGAAACAGTCGTAAAGACCTAGCATGAGTTACGGAAGGACTGATGGACGATGTTCTCATAGAAAGCTGCAATCCCATCAAAGCCACATAAGGGCAGAGGATGAGAAGAGACATAAGACAAAAGAGGAAGCTGAAGGGAACAGCAGCCAGGCTTGACATGGCATTTAACACAGAGAAAACATAGTCCCTTTCCACTAGTCCCTTGTAGCATCTTCTAGCACCATGGTACCAATATAACTGTAGCAAGGTCAGATTTCATAATGGCGCAACAGTGATGCTATAAGATGTATAGGTTATAAGTGGGATGATGGCCTAAATAAGAGAGAAAGAGAAGAAAGGAATGGAAGAGTAAAGTAGCCAGATTTCCAGAAGGACAATATAGTTTTGTGCATTTGCCAGCTGATACATCACCCCTCTTCCATCAATCACACAGCCCTACCCCTTTTAAACATCCAAAATGTAAGGAATGTGGATCCATACTGATTTAATTTTGGGTTTTGGCTGGTCCGCACAGTTCGTTTCATTTCAAAAAATGAATGAAATCCACATTTTAAAAAACATATTTTCTCCTTTAATTGTCAGTCACACATCCTCCACTATCCAGCTCTTTATTAGCATTTGAGTTGATCCAATTAAATCATTTGCCCTCAGAATCCTTGTTCCTGGAAAATGCCCTTGAATAAATTTTTGCTTCCACAAGTCTTGTTCAGCTGTCTATATCTGGCATCATAGAGAACTATAAACCTTGCATTTGTTAAGAGTTATAACAGCAATCATTCCCATAAATGTCCAATTCATGAAATATTTTGAAATCGCCCGGCAAATAGGTCTAAGTACAAGTGGAAAAATACACAGACCTGGGGGTAGGGATGCCAGTAATTTGCTGTGTGTGTGTGTGTGTGTGTGTGTGTGTAGAGAAGGTGAAAGGATCTTCATTAATTTATGTATTGCTTACTGCTCCCAGGCAGAGCACTCAATTATTGAAAGAAAAAAAGAACACTAACTGACCAGCATTCTCTATCATTGCTACTAGCCAGTTCAAATTGATGCAGCATTAACAATGATTGGTTAATGTTGCAACATCCAAATTTGCAAACTAAAGACAATACTTGCTGAAGTCATCTGAGTTCTGCAAATACTGAGGACAATTAGAAAGGTCAGAGGTTGCTGCTTTCAAAATGTGATGTGAATAATTGGCAAATGGAAAGGCTCATGCCGTGGCCATATTTCAACTTGGCCATATTTCAACCTATTTGTGTATTTCCCATTACCTAGTAGGTAGCTTTGCTGATGTACTCTGGGGCAGCCTTCCCAAATCTGAATATTTCCAGATAGAGCAGGCTATAACCTCAAGAATTATTCTGGAAGGCATGGGACTGAAATCTAGAACCAGGCAATGGGCTAAAGTTTATAACTGATCAACATCACTGCTACATAATGCTTTTTGCAGATGCTATTTGAGAATAGTTTCCAGATATTAATTAAAATCAGTATGCGTGTCAGCCTTTTTATGTATACTTAGCAAAATGTACTGCTGCTTCTGATGTGATGCATTTAGATGCACACCATCCTTTTTTGTTCCTTATAACCATAAAAAACCTCAGCATTTCCTCTGGGCAGGAGCTGTGAGCTCAGCTTATGAGGTTTCACTGACCTCATAGGGGCCCCCAGCTGGAAGAGGAGTGTCCAAGGATGACAAAGGGAGCCAGACAACATGACTAGTCCTGCAACCAGCCAGCCAGAGTACTAAATGTAGAATATCGGAGCTGATCTTAATCTAAGATTATTAATCCCATCTTTCCCACCATGTTGGCACTAATGGGAGTCTCCCTCCTCTTACTGGCCACATACACTTCCTACATTAAAATGGCAATAAGTGGTCCAGCAGCCACCATCTTGGGTAGCATCTCGGAGCTCCTGAACACAGAAGAATGCCACGAGCTCTGTCTTCTACTTGCCATCACCCAGAAAGATGCAGAACTATCGGAGGAGAAAGAACTTGTTCCTTCCAGCCAATGGCAAGACATCTCCAACATGGACCAATGCAAAGAAAGTCTAGGCCACTGGCTAGAGATGCAAAAGGGTTTCATTGACTGGGACCGCCTGGCTCGAGCTCTCAGACAAATTGGGCGCCCTGATGTTTCCAGGGAGTTAAAGAAGAGCCTCAACAAGAACAGGAGTTTGGAACCAAAATGGAATATGGAGGAAAATCAAACAGGAGCGGCCCCAAAATCACTTTTAGTGATTGAAAACAGGACACCCATCCGTAGAAGCCGTCAGGGCCCCATTCAGAAGCCCAGGAAGGCTTTTCTGAAGGAGAAGGGTTGGAGCTTGAAGACTCTCTTTCAGAAGTGGCTCCCGTTTCCTTTACACCACTTCACTCTGCAGCAGTATATTGGCCCAGCTACGCGACTGCTAATTGCCGGTTTCCTGGCTGGACTGATCCTGTGGCTCTTTTCTGTCTATTACATCATTTGCTGGAACTTGCGGCAATGCCTCTTTGCCAGTGGCGTTCATTACAATGGAACCCCAGCTCGGCAGAACATGAACCTGACTGTGATTTGGAATCATCAGTCTGGAGAAGATTCTTTGGAGGATCTGGATACCTCAGAGGATGAGGAGGTTGCCGAGGAAGAACATTAACCAAGAGGCTTTCAGTGAAATCTGCAGGAAAGTTGATTTCATTAAATAAATTGCCATGTGAATCTTTTGTTTGTGCCCAACTCAGTTGTCAACTCTGGGGATTCAACAATGTGATGCTTTCTAGACATTTGGGAATGACCACAGCCATCAGCTCTGACCACCACAATAGGATGATAGGCAATATAATTTAAAACATCTGAATGGCACCAGGTTTGAGAAATTACAGCTACAAAATCAGAGCATATACTGAGGCTGTTTTGTGATGCAACTGCAGATGTAAAGTCGGGGCAAGTCGAGTACAAGTTTTGACTGCAGCACAGAAAGAGTAAGTTATGTAATAAGAAGTATTTAGTATCAAATTTGGTGGCAGTAGAAAGATATTGTTGTCACATTCTTTTCCTGCCTGCCTGCCTGCCCCTCCCTCCCTCCCTCCCTCCCTTCATCCATCCATCCATCCATCCATCCATCCATCCATCCATCCATAAATCTATCTTATATAGCAGAATTAACATCCAGCTATCTGCAATTACACCAGTTCGAGGCTCAAGGTTGACTCAGCCTTCCATCCTTTCTAAGGTAGGTAAATTGAGGACCCAGTTTGTGGGGGCAATAAGCTGACTTTGTATAAAAAATATACAAAAGTATGAAGACTATTGCTTAACGCCTTGTAAACTGCCCTGAGTCTCCGGAGAAGGGTGGCATATAAATCTAATTTTTTTAAAAAAAGTATGTAATTTTTTTGCATATTTTTAATCATCTGCCTACCCGCCTGCCCTATGTGATTCTTTGCATGTTTTATCTACCTGTACAGGGTGCAGGACATGGTTGGCAATGGTGGCAGTAAATCTCAAGTAGTTCAACAGAACAGTGGGGGGAGGCCCTATGGTAGCATTTGCGCAATTCAGTTAGCTATATATCTAAATTAGTGGACAAGTGCACACATACACAGAGATACCATCATTTCATGAAGGTTTTACTGTTGTCACTTATCAAAGAGTCACTTGTTGAGATGGGTAGCTTTGCAAAATTGATTACACACACAAAAAAGTTTAATCCAGAAAAAGCACCATCCATCTTGGATCACATTAATCCAGATGGGCTCGTACAACAGGGATACAAAGTAGTATCCATTTTTAAGGGTTAAATGGCACAATAAGGCAATAATCTCAGGTAAAGGGCAGGGAATGGAGACAGATGTTGAAAAGGGCACCATGCCCACTAGAGGAAATCCACAGCTGAATCTGACAAATGAACCTGGTTTGCTGGGACATTTGTTTTGTTCTGTGTTACTTTTCAGAGTTTTCAGGTTCAAGAGGCTTGAGTTCAACAAAGCAGAGATATGTCCCTTTTTCACATAGTATTTTCCTCATCATAATCACTTTTCCTGAAGGCTGCTGGAAAGTCCACAGGGATGTAGTATAAGGTGTGATCCCCTATACACAGCTCACAACAGATTCAGGGGCAATTCAACTAGGAAGCTAATATGTACTTCCTGCAAAGAAGAATGCTATTTCTCCTACTACCTGTGACTTTGCTCCAGTCATTCAAAGCCCTCCTTAGAAACACCATGGACATCAGCAGCAATAAAATGAACATAAAAATAAAAATATGGAGGCTACTGCATCACATGTCACGTGGCCTTAAAAGTCCAACAACTTTCTTCTTGGATTGGCTGGTGAAATACCTTTCCACATGGCAGTATTCCCCATGGAGATCACAACAATGGCTGAAATCTAGCAGGGATGCTTGATCACATGGGATCTTGTGCATTGTGTAGCATGAGGGAAGGACAGCTGGTAGTTGCCAGAAGGACAGACTCATTGGAGGAAAGGGACGTACTTCATTCCGCATTGTATAAATAAGCGAACAATGGAGGAAAAAAGACATATCAAATTCATAGGGGAATTGTGCAACAGTCTGTCATCCTCCTATATTTATTGTGCTGGTGGTTTTTATGTGACTCACATGCTTCGGAAGCAACTGCAGCCCTTGTGCATTTTCCAAGATGTGGCTGACTGTAAGAGATTTATAATCAATCAACTCCACCTTGTGGTGTGTTTGGAGAGACAGGAAGTGTACTGGATATCGAGAGAGAGAGAGAGAGAGAGAGAGAGAGAGAGAGAGAGAGACAGAGACAGAGACAGAGACAGAGACAGAGAGAGAGAGACAGACAGACAGACAGACAGACAGACAATTTTTGAGTGCCTTTGTATCTTTGGACATTATTTAATATCAATGGTTTTTTAAGCTATTCAAAATCTGTTTGGTGTAATACTAACACTGTGGGTTTGTTTATTTATTTAATTTATATGCCACCTATTTCACTATCCATCTGCACCTCTATAACTGTTTGGTTCTGCAACCCAACAAGACAGACACAGACTTCAGAGGATAATTAGAACTGCAGAAAAAATAATTGCTACCAACCTGCCTTCTTCCATTGAGGACCTGTATACTGCACGAGTCAAAAAGAGGGCTGTGAAAATATTTACAGACCCCTCGCATCCTGGATATAAACTGTTTCAACTCCTACCCTCAAAATGATGCTATAGAGCACTGCACACCAAAACAACTAGGCACAAGAACAATTTTTTCCCAAACGCCATCACTCTGCTAAACAAATAATTCCCTTAACACTGTCAAACTAGTTACTAAGTCTGCACTACCATTAATCTTCTCATCGTTCCTATCACCCATTTCCTCCCACTTATGACTGTAACTTTGTTGCTTGTATCCTTACAATTTATATTGACTAATATGATTTGATTGCTTATTTGTACTCTATGACTATCATTAAGTGTTGTACCTTATGATTCTTGATGAATGTATCTTTTCTTTTATGTACACCGAGAGTGCATGCACCAAGCCAAATTCCTTGTGTGTCCAATCACACTTGGCCAATAAAGAATTCTCTTCTCTTCTCTTCTCTTCTCTTCTCTTCTCTTCTCTTCTCTTCTCTTCTCTTCTCTTCTCTTCTATTCTATTCTATTCTATTCTATTCTATTCTATTCTATTCTATCCAAAGATATTGATCCATTCTTATGGCATTTTACAAACGTATGATTCTTCACCCGCAGTACCACATCAATCCTAACAACTACTTTGCCATCATAATGGTGGTTTATCAACTTGAACAGTCTTTCTTGCCTTCATACAGTAAGTTTCAGTTAAATTCCAGGAGGAAATAACCATGAAGAAGCCCCTTTCAAGCAGAGTGACGGAGAGACTAACAACAACATGAAACAACAGTGGCAGCATCCTTACTGATTAAAAGAAGCTCAGAAATACCTCCAAAAGAAATACTAAAACACCTTGGAAAAAGGTTAGAAACATGATGAGATCTCATGTACAGGAAGAAAACCTGGTTTTTCAACATGTACCCTTGGTGTATATAGGCATCCTCCTTAGATGCTTTTTATATGCTTTATATGCCCTTTTACAACAGCATGTTGGTTTGCAAGATAGCCTTTAGATTAGAGATCCTAATATAATAGTCTTAAATGCTTGGAAGGTTTTGGTTGTGCTTATAGCAAATATCCCTCAACTAATTTTGTCCTTATTGTATGTGTGTCAGTGGTGGGCTTCACGTTTTGTTACTACTGGTTCACTTCCCACAAGCGCATCTGGTTTGTCTGTGTGCCTGCCTTCCATGCATGCGCCCAGCCTCAAAAATGTGCCTAAATAGGACAGCATAGAGCCGGGGCTAAACCGGCTGAATACAACCTCTGATGTGTCTGTTTGTGTGTTTGTGCATGCATGCGCACGCATACATATGTGCATTTGCGTGTGTGTGTATACACTGTATAGGGATGCGGTGGCTCAGTGGCTAAGACGTGAGCTTGTTGATCGAAAGGTTGGCAGTACAGAGGTTCGAATCCCTAGTGCCGCGTAACAGGGTGAGCTCCCGTTACTTGTGCCAACCTAGTAGTTTGAAAGCATGTAAAAATGCAAGTAGAAAAATAGGGACCACCTTTGGTAGGAAGGTAAGAGCGTTTCATGCACCTTTGGCATTTAGTCAGGCCGGCCACATGACCACGGAGACATCTTCGAACAGCACTGGCTCTTCAGCTTTCAAACGGAGATAAACACCACCCCCTAGAGTCGGGAAGGACTCACATATATGTATGAGGGGAACCTTTACCTTTGTATACACTGTATACATAGTGATATATAAACTATGTGACAATTTTAATTGATCAAAGCCACAATTGGCAATGGAAATCAGTATCCATGGATCCATCAGCTAATGGCTATGACACATGGAGGACTGGAATTTAAGATGAGTAAATTATAAATTAGCACATATAAATTACCATAGGAAATGAATAAAAGAATAATAGATACATAGGCCGCATGCCTTTGAAATGAAAAGAAAAGGAACAAAAAAGAAAGGGCAAGATGTAATACAATAGATCTGAAGGATCTGATCTTGTGGCATGGAGTTTATAAACATGTGAAAATATTTTATTTGTTTATTCACACACACACACACCTCAAATAAGTGAAGGTATAAAATGTGTGTCGGTAAGTTTGATTTTGGACTATGTGACTTTTATGGAGAAATAGGGAAATAAGATCTGTAGGCTGCTTGTGGTTACCTGTTAGCTCCAGTGAATGGTCATAATAAAAGAAACTGAGAGGAATTGGGGGGAAAATTGAATATAGGTAGTATATATATACCTATACTATATAGTATAGGTACCCTTGACTTATGACCACAATTAAGCTCAAAATTTATGTTGCTAAGTGAGAAATTTGTTAAGTGAGGTTTTTTACGACTTTTTGATGACATTTTTACGAAATTTTATGAGCTGCTTTTTTTTGCCACTTTTGTAAAGTGAATCATTGAAGTTGTTAAATCAATAACACCGTTGTTTATTGTTAAATCTGGCTTCCCCATTGACTTTGCCTTGTCAGAGGGTCACAAAAGGGGACCACATAATCCCGGGACACTGCAACCGTCATAGATATGAACCAGTTGTCAAGCATCCAAATGTAAATCACATGATCGTGGGGATGCAGCAATGGTCATAAGGGTAAAAAACAGTCACAAGTCACTTTTTTCAATGCCGTTGCAACTTCAAACAGTCACTAAATGAACTGTTGTAAATCGAGGACTATCTGTAATGTTCTCAATGAATGCATCCAGGGGAAATAATTATTTTACTAGGTGATGTGAATAGATAGGTAGGAATGACATGAGATGGTACAGAGAAAATTACTGGGCTATTTGGTGACTCCAAAATAAATAAGAATGAGGACTGGTGAGTATTTGCTTAAAAAAAAACACTGCATAGTAGAAAAAGATCAGTTTAGTTCAAATTCATGGTTTAAATTATACACATGATCAAGTGCCAAATATACATCTAAGACCAGTGGTGGGATTCAGCCAGTTCGCACCACTTCAGGAGAACCGGTTGTTAACTTTCTGAGCAGTTTGGCAAACTGGTTATTGGAAGAAATCATTAGGGAAGAGAACCGGTTGTTAAATTACTTGAATCCCACCACTGTCTACGACCATGATTCAATTCATTCTTTATGATGAGAAATCGAAAGTTTTAGTGAAAGATATCAGGGTGACGATGATAGTTCTGAATGGGGCAGGGTTTTCTTTTTTTTCAAATGGTGCCAAGACTTGCATCTGGGGAAGAAAAAGAAAGAAATGAAGAAAATAAAAAAGAACAACAACGCAGGACAAGAAGATGTATGAAAAAGTATTAGAAGATAGTTTTCCAACAGAATGAATGGGAAACGGATATAAAGTGGGGTGGGGGGGAGAAAGGTTGCAGAATCTGTTTGGCATAGAGTAAAAAGTATTCTACAAAACGCCATAAAAGTGAATGGTGATGTGCTAACGGGAAGTATGAAAAAAGGGGATTGTGTAGATAAGAAAAAAAAAGTGTGTAAGGGAATCAGGAAATGATGACAAAATGCTGACATAAATGTTTTATACATAATTAAAAGCAAGATGAATGCTGTAAGAATGATTACTTAAGAAAGGTGCATGGTAAAACAAGAAGATATAAACTCAAGAGCGAATGGGTGTTGAATGCATGTAGACTGGTGTAAAAGGATATATATGTGGTATATGTATGCATGTTTGCAAGGACAAAAACTATGGTATAAATTCATTTTTTTTCAGAGCCAGCTTGGTGTTGTGATTAAAGGCACTGGGCTAGAAACTGGGGGGTTATGGATTCTAAGCCCCACCTTAGACACAAAGTCACCTGAATGACCTTGGCCCAGTCCTTCTCTTTTAGGCCTAGGAAGCAGGCAAGAGCAAACCACTTCTGAAAAACTTTGCCAAGAAAACTGCAGGAGTTATTCCAGGCAATCGCTAAGAGCTAAGACTAAGCTTAAAGCTCAAAATAATAGCTAGTTTTAATTAAGTTTTTGTTTCATTTTCTTATCTCATGCTTTTAATTTCTTTGGCTTACTCTCTCTTTGTTTTTCTTTCTTATCAGTGGATAAAATTGCTTGAGCTGTAAGAATATAATGTGACAGATATATATATATGTATGCATGCGTACAGATTTCTGCACAATATTATTATTAACCTTGCAATCGGTAACCACTAATCTTATTACACATGCTTGTTTAGTCTCACAGTATGGCAATGAATCCTAATCTGATGCTCAATTGGATCACAGCCCCACCATTCCACGATTAAGAAATGCTATTCTATGTCACAGTAGGAAAACGTACAGAAAAGTCTGCATATTTATGAAGGGGAATTACTGATATGGAAGGAACCAGAAGAGGGAGCTGTGAGCAAAGAATAAATCAGAACTAGGAGAAGTCACACAGCAATTTTGCATGCATTTAGAATAGAATAGAATAGAATAGAATAGAATAGAATAGAATAGAATAGAATAGAATAGAATAGAATAGAATAGAATTCTTTATTGACCAAGTGTGATTGGACACACAAAGAATTTTTCTTGGTGCATACGCTTTTGGAGTACATAAAAGAAAAGATACATTTGTCAGGAATCATAAGGTACAACACTTAATGATAGTCATTTTATTTATTTGTTTTTCTTTCAGTTTTCCACACATAAATGTTAACATGAGCTTCTATACCCTAAGTATAACTAGCAAGAACAGTGTAATAGTCATCAAGCACGTTGGAACATATGAAACACCCTCTTACACATTAATAACAATATCATTATATTATGGGATTTCTAATAAAACAGACCCAGCCATACTTCAAGAAGGAGGACCAAGTAAGCCCAGAGATCACAAGGACTTCAGAAATATGTACACAAACAGGCACACAGACATACAACATGCACACAAGCATTCAAGAAATCCAAAGCAATTCACCGAAGATTGAACTCACAATGGACACAAAATTCTGCCTGCCTCAGGCCAGGAGAGTGGAGGGAACATGAAAGAATGAGCAGGAAATGAAGTGAAGAAGTGAACACCATATCCTACATTAAGGCATGACTATAACCCCCTTGACCAGATTGATTTGCCTGGTCTAAAGATAAACGTTGGTGGTTCATAATATTAGAGTTATATTGAGGAACTGTATATGCGCACTCAGAGAGAAGGAAAGGGAGAAATTGCCATGTCTAACCTTTGGTCTACAAAGATTTCAGGAGCAACTAAACCTCTCAGGATCTTTGAGCCTATAAGAAAGAGATTATGAAGCACGGTTCACTGAGGTAGCCCTCAGAAGCCATACGATGCTCCAAGGCCACTTCTTCGGAAAAGAAAATTATGATAGCTAACAGCACATGGATGGCAGACCCGACTCTTCTTCTAGAGTTCCTCCACAGAGAGACTAGCTTGGAAAGAAAGGACAACATGTTGACAACGTGTTAACATGTTGCTTTCCTAACAAGGGTATATAATATTGGTTGAGGAAACATTTTGCTCCCGTCACAGATTATGTAACTGAAGGAAAACATGAAGTCAAAAGAAACGTCAAGCTCTCTTTGAACCGATAGCAGCTTTACAACGACTCTCTTAGAATTTATAGGCCTGCAGACTTAACAAGTTACAAAGGTTTCCCCCCCACACACTTTTTCCCCCCAACTACTCAATTGTTATCACCAAGTACCAATTCATTCTTTCTATCTTTGTCTGCCTCTCTTCCTTCCATAGGATAGGCAAAAAGCGAAGGCAGAATAATTAACCTGATATCACAGATTTGCAAAATTGCCACAGAAACTACAAAGGCTGGGAAAAGGCTGGGACTAAGAAGGACATATTGAAATTATAACTAGACATCTCGGAAACTTTGGATAAAAAAGTGAAATCAGTTTACTCTTCATGTTCCTATAACACTTGCAATAAAAGGTGATGGCAAGCTGTCTCACTTGGAAACACATGGGTTCCTCGAAAGAATTTTATTAAACTAGCCTTCCAACAAGGCAGATGGAAAAATATAAAGCCAGCTCCAAAGCTATTTTTTTCCTGATCTCTCCAAAGTGCAGATAATCCTCACTTAACAACCACAGTGCGAACCAGCAATTCCATTGTGATTTAGCATCACATGATTGTGATGGGCTTACAACCTCATATCCTCCATCGTTGCTAAGAGAGTCACCTGCAGTTGTTAAGATCAATTATATCAGGGAGATAATCTAATCCCTCATCCTTTGCACATTAACCAGTTGGACAAACTAGCCAGGTCTTCTACTTATTGCTCTATCAGGCCCCCTCAAATCCAGGAGGACCCCAAATTGTGGACCTGCTCCTGCAGCGGGAGGGTGATCCTATTCAAAGCCAAAGTTGGAATTAGATTCGAGTCAGATTAAGCAGATCGGCAACGAACCGCAATTTTGTCTTCCAACAATCTGAGCTTGTTTCAACTCAACCAGGCCTTTACAGACTTGAGGCAGCAAGCCAGGAATTTTCTAGAATTCCAATCCAGCCCAAAGTAACAAAGTACAGTTGGGTATCATTAGTGAATTGATGCTCACAGAAAACTTTCATCAGGAGCATCACATAGATGTTACATAGTGTAGAGAGACAAAAGCAAAACTCATCAATCCTACACTGAAGGAACCATGGGTGTTGGTTCCTTCCTTCACACACCCCAGCTGGAACCACCCACTTAGTGGTAATATAGTATCTTAAAGCAGGGGTGGGATTTTACCAGTCTGGACCAGTTCGGGCAAATCAGTAGCTCTGATGATCAGCTGGGAGTAAACCAGTTCGCTCTGACTATAAGGTGGGCCCACCCCACTACCAGTGGTAGGTTTCAAATTTTTTTACTACAGGGCAGCAGGGGAAGGATGCTGTAAAATCTCCATTTCCTCCCAATCAGCTGGGACTCGGGAGGCAGAGAATAGATGGGGCCAGTCAGAATTGTTACTACCGGTTCTCCAAACTACTCAAAATTTCTGCTACCGGTTCTCCAGAACTGGTCAGAACCTGCTGAAACCCACCTCTGCCCCCCGCCCCTGCGCTTTACTGACCTATATCTTCTCAGCTGATTCACACAGCAGAGCAGATTGTTGCCCTTCAGCTGTGTTACTCCCCAGTGGTAGCACAGAAGGTAAGTTTTTGTAAAACTGCATGTGTGTGCACACAGAGCACACATGCACACATGCACACATGAAGCACGCAATCACCAAGCCGGTTGTTAAACCAGCAGGATCTCACCACTGCCTCAAAGCCCAAATCTTTGCAGATGTTCAGTGGGATACCCGGTCACTGATTTCAAATTTCAATGAGATTTTTTAGGTTTAGGTGTAGGTTTATTTGATTTAATCAAATAATTTAATAATCCTATTAAAAATTTAATCAAATTTTTAATAGGGTTAGGGGCAATCATCCATCCAGGTCCTGTCAAAAATCATCAGTCTTCAAACAATGTTGTTTCCATCCCATGCACGCACCTGAATCCTGACTGCAGCAGATCTGGAAAATCTATTCCCTCTGTGATCCTCTGCAGCTGGAATCCAACCACCTTCTTCAAAACCTCCCCTGCAAAAAGAAAGACTGAAAATTGGCCAATAGTTGTCTAATGAGCTATACTGAGAGAAGGCTTCTTCAGGAAAAGGCACACCACAAACATATTTAGGAAAATGGACACCAGCCCTCAAGAAGCATTGACCATTTTAAATCTAGTTCACACATGCCTGGCTTGGCTATACCAATATGTCAGTGTAATATGGATCAAATGCACAGCTGGTGAAGCTGACACTGCAGAGGGCTTTATTCACAATCTCAGTTTTCCCAAACTTAAAAGATCTCAGATAATATTTCAAAACAGTACCCTGGTCCACTCTAGGGGAAATCTCCAAGTAGAGACAAATTCAGAGCAAATGCAAGTGATTTGTTTTGTCTCCAAGCATGTCATAGCAGCCTGCAGGAGGAGCTTCATTTCTACTTTTCCAGAAGAGGTAGTAAGATACTCTGAATAGAAGTGATGGATGTGATTCCGTAAGAGCAATAAGAGTGGAGAGGTGAGAGCACTTTGCCATTGTTATTTCTACCACACACTTCTGAACATGGATACACAGCCACGATCAGTCAGGTCCATTCTTTGTTTTTTTTCCCCACTATATCATTCAAGGCCTCGCACATTTCATCAGTGATATGATGATGGGGTGATATGATAGCAGTGTTCCAATATCTCAGGGGCTGCCACAAAGAAGAGGGGCTCAACCTATTTTCCAAAGCACCTGAGGGCAGGACAAGAAGCAATAGATGGAAACTAATCAAGGAGAGAAGCAACCTAGAACTAAGGAGAAATTTCCTGACAGAACAATCAACAGTGGAATGGGTTGCCTTCAGAACTTGTGGGTACTCTAACACTGGGGGTTTTTAAGAAAAGATTGGATGACCATTTGTCCAGAATGTTATGGGGTTTCCTGCTTGAGCAGAGAGTTGGACTAGAAGTCTTCAAGGTCCTTTCTAACTCCGTTATTCTGTTATCTTCTGTAGCAACTATATAACTGAACTGGCTGAGAATCTACAAGAGAAAAAAGGCAGTTTGGGGACAATCTTCCCCATTGTCATTGTTATTTTCACATTCCAAAGATCAGCAAGATATATGTTTTTTTTTTTTTTTGCAAGACTGAAATCCAGAAGCTCCTCTAGTTACCTTAGAATAGATACCTGAGCCAATCCAATGTCCAGTGGAGAAAATCCTACTGAATTTAGAAGTAAATCCTATTTAAAAAAACAATATATCCTTTCTAAAAATAAAAACTGGTAGAACAAATCGAACTGCCTATACAGGTTCATTTATATATAGGGGCATGGATAAAACAACAGCATGGCTACAGATGCAGAATTTAGTGGAATTTGTGATTTGTCTTTAGGAGTGACTGCTCTAACTACTTAGGAATAGGCATTTTAGCTAGCATTGGCCTACCTGTAATAATTCAAGCAGTTGGGATTGTTTCTTAGCATTGATTTGCATGGGCAAAGGAGAAATTATATTTAACGGCTAGTAGAACATAGGCCATTTTATTCCTCTTCACCCAATGATTTCTCTTCTCTTCTCCAAGCCAGAACAACTTCATACTGCTGGTCACAGCAAGGAATGAGCCCACAAAGATTGGAGGCTAAAATTAACTTCGGAGTTAAATACTTCAAATCCTGCTCAAGGCCATTTTAAGCAATGCCACAAATTAAGACGTCTTCCATAGCTAAGCCTTGGGCAACGTGCAAGCTGTCACAGCTTGGGAGGTTAAATCCCCAAGGCCGAAAGCTTTCATGCTTTGAAGTGACCAGAAACAGTGTTAGAAAATTTCCACGTGTCCTAGCATCTAGAGGTATGCCATGTCATGCTGCAATGGAAGTCAGAGAACGCAGCACAGCAGCCACTACTGGAGTGTTTCTGGAAAAGTCTTGGTTAAGTGAAGTAAGGGCAGCCCTAAAGGACATCTTCTAAGACAGGCTAAGATACTTGATCTCCAAAAAAAGGCTGAGTCAAGATATTTCCGTCAGATATCACCTTCAGTTAATGAGACGAGTTTGGACATTTTGACAACCTTTGATCCCACTACTTCTCCAATCCTCACTTTGAATTATCAGACAATGGAGCAGCCATATCATTCTCAGGTATATATTTTCATTTCCATATAAATAAGGCCATTATGAGGGTTCTTATTTAGTACGTAAGATGCCAAATAAATTAGAAAATGGTCTGTTTTTTTATGTTGTATTTTCTACTCAGGATAGGGTATGTTTCTGTGATGTTTGTTAATATCACATTTTATAAATTGTCTATTTGCTGGAGGGGAAGTACTTTGTCTTACCTTTCTTTTTCTTTTTTTAATTTTTTTTTCAAACATAAACATAAAATATGTCTTTCAAGAACGAAGTCTCGATCTGGTCATAGATAGGTACAACCGCTTATATTTCTTTAACAAGCTCCATTCACAATTTCCCATTACATCTTTTAAAATTAGAAATCAGAACATAAAATTTTTTAACATAAATTCTAACATCTTAATCTAAACCATTCTATTATGTCACCACAAATTTAATTTCCAGATAAACAACTCATTTTTATAGCCATTTATAAATCCAAATTATATCTGGTTCTTTCCCAAGCTCCCTTCAGTATGTCTTTTAACATCAATATCAAAACATTAATCTTAAAAAATATTCTAACCTCTTAATCTAATTATTTACTTTACAATTTTATCACCACAAATCTTATTTTCAAATTAAGTACAACTCTATTTTTATTTCAATTTATAGAACAAAAGTCTATTCATATTTCTTAATCTCTAGGCCCATTTCATCAAATCTTAATCTTAAACTTTATCAATTTACATTTAATTTTCTTATACTTATCATCTATTACACATTTCATTTTATACAGATTTATCTCAAAATCCATATCCTCCTCCATATCTCCTACTATTATTTGGCTGATTTCCAGCATGTTTTATTTTGGCTGATTTTCAGCATAATTTCCGCCATACCTCCAACTATTGTTTGGCTGATTTCCAGCATACTTTATTTTGGCTGATTTCCAGCATATTCTCCTTCAGAACTCCAACTCTGGTTTCGCTGGTACCCAGCATCTCCTCTTTTAACTTTTCCCTTGCAGTATAATTGTCTATTATTTAGCTAATAGAAAGCGGCAATTTCCAATTGCTTTATCAAAACCTCAAGCCCCCAAGATCTTCAGCCCTAAATTTAAAATTTGGGGTCTTATTTATAAAAATCCTTGCTGTTATGTTGTTTCTCACCTGGGTTGGTGTCACTCACCCGGCTTCGAAGCACATCGTCTTTTCTTCTTCCCTCCTGCATGAATCTTTTCCCAGTTTGCCGAGGCTTTGTGGCAGCCGCCATGGCTGCCTCCCCCCACCGCCGACTCAGAGGATTCCCTCTGGCATCTGAGGAACTTGCCTATTCCTCTCGGCCACCCGAGGTACTCCTCTTCTTCCCCCATCCTTGCAGGATAGGTTCGATCCGAAGACCCATCGATCGGTAGTTTGTCAGTCGGGGCTTTCACAGGGCTCATCAGAGCCCGCTATTTCCCCAACTGTAATGCTGCAGCGCCAAACCATCGTCTTGATGTGACCTTTCTTATGTTATTAGTGGAGGCAACTTATAAATAATTGTTAACAGAAAAATATATTCCCCTCCTTGCTGCAGTTTGGGATTACGTACTCTTTTTCAGATGCAAGAATAGAAATGACCAGTAGATGGAAGCAGACTGCTAAGAGTTTTCTGTATCTCTTTGCTGCCATCTAGGGGTCATTTGGACTTTTGTAATTGGGATCTGATATGTCTAGTGTATTATATTATACTCACAACAGAAAGGAAATGGATTTAACTATAAAAGGAAGGAGCTGCTTAGCAGGCCATTATGTTTCAATTGCACAATAAGATAAGGCTGTAAATGTGTGTGTGTGTGCATGTACATATGTGTATGTGTGCAGTTAATAGTGTTTGCCTAGTTCATATGATTTTTAAGGTTTTTCTGCTATTTTTGGATTGAAACCAGATGTGTTCTAATTCCCATTTTGCAGGTCATTAGAAGTTGTTGAATATGTATTTTGCAACTATTTTATGATGAATTAGAAAGGTCCATACCAGGATAGTCAGGTCTTTCTTATTAAATAGGTCTTCAAAGCAGGAAGTTATAACCAAGACATATACTGGGCATTGTCAGGGGTCTAATATATTCTACCAGAATGGATTCATTTGCGACAGAGAAATATTAAAAAGAAATGCAGACACGGCTACAGGAAACAAAGTGATATTTCAAAAATAGATTTAATGGAAGAATTGTTTTCAAGAGGAAGCTCATTCATAAGCCATTTAACCAGGTCCATGTGGCTTTGGTTCTTGAAAATAGTTTTATGATAATAAAAAAAGTTATCTCTGGGAACCTGCTAAATAGGATATTTGGTTTATGAACTTCAACATTAAATATTTCTTACGGAATGATACTAACTACTAAATAACCCAGGCCTGCCATGTTTGGGATATACAAATCCACATGATTATGTGATGACAAGAAATTATTAAAATCTCAACAACCTCTAGATCTTTATTACCATCTCTAGTGGTCATTCGGGTGGGGGCGTTGCTTGCTGCCCGGACATGGGTCTAATAAATTGTTGTGGAAAGATTGAAAAAACAAACAAACCAATGGGCAGGTCTGTTGTATAACTGATATGTTAAATGCAACCCTGTATATGCCCACTTAGAAGTAAAATGAATTCAATTACTCCTACGTAACTGGTTTACCATGTTGCAAATATAATTCTTCTTATGAGCATCTGCCCGATAAAAATCAGTGAACACTATTAGTCTTTATTCACATTGTAAAATATTAAGAGGGAGGAACAGAGGGAGAGAAGCAAACAATAACAACAACAACAACAACAACTTTATTATCATTGTACATGTATACACAGTATACCCATACAACGAAATTCACTTAACCACCAAAGACCAGGTCCAACACACATAACAATTTATTTATTTAATTAATTAATTAATCCAATTTAATTAATCCAATTTATATGCCGCCCCTTTCCGAAGATTCAGGGCGGCTCACAATACATTTTAAAAAATCATTATAAAAAACATTTAAAAATTAAAAACATTAAGAACATTAAGAACATTAAAAACTCATTCACACCATTCATAGCCAGATCTCGTCAGATCACAAGAGCAAGATCAACGGCTCCAGGCCTGCCGGAAAAGCCAGGTCTTCACCTCTTTTTGGAAGGCCAATAGGGTGGGGATAGTCCGGACCTCAGGAGGTAACTGGTTCCAGAGAGCTGGGGCAGCCACAGAGAAGGCCCTCCCCTAAGGGCCCACCAGTCGGCATTGTTTAGCTGACGGCACCCGGAGGAGACCAACTCTGTGGGATCTTACCGGTCGCTGGGAGCTATGCGGCAAAAGGCGGTCTCGAAGATAACCTGGCCCTGAGCCCAATCCCCAAACACACCCTCACCCTCCACAATTCCCCACCCCTAAACCACCCAAACATCAGACCAAATAATACTATCCAACAGCTCACTGATGGTGGTCCTTTGGTTCATTGTTGAGTGTAATTATAGCTCTGGGATAAAAACTATTCAGAAAACGTGTTTTATTTTAATCCTTCTAGTAAATCTGAGTGAATAGCATATTCAGTGCCAAAGAATATATAAGGAATATATTTTATACCGCCAAACTACATGGGAAATAGGGTTTGATTGCTAGAACTTCTGAAATCTTTGCCAAAAGTAATTGAACAGTCCAAGGAAGTCAAGAAAGGAAAACAGCCCCAAAGCTTATCTATTCAATTTTCATCTAGGCCAATACCATCATCGTACATCTATATCTCTGGATTATTTTATCATTAAGTTGAGAAGGACTTTCTTCTGAAACATCGTTACATTGGATTGGTGATAATGAGAACAAAGACATCTGGAAATCTTAGGAAGGAGAAAATTTTGCAGGACCCAAATAGCCAGTTCCTGTTAGTTCAATGAAAACTAAGGTGTACATGCTATCGATGATAACCAATCTCCAATTGCGAATATTGGTGGAAGAAACAGACATTTATCTTGCCTTGTAGGAAGGTATGTCCCAAAGGTGCTTTTTCAGGAGGCAACTGGGCTTCCTTGTTTTTTCTTTGAAGACGTTTCACTTCTCATCCAAGAAGCTTCTTCAGCTCTGACAGGATAATGGGGAATGGAAGGATTTATATAAGAGAAGCGAAACAAAGAAAAAACACGGAAGTCCAGTTGCCTCCTCAAAAAGCAGCTTTGGGACAACTATGACCTGGACGCCTGAGAAACTTTACAGAAAGGTAGTGTATGGTTTCACATTCAGCCTGGGAGAGTTTAGAACAAGGGGGGGACCTAGAAATCTCAGGGCCAATATATTCATGTTGATATTAATTGAAAAGAACCCTCACAATTTTACATCGAGATCCTAAAGCAATGCAGTCAAGGATCATTGACACAAACTGGAATAAAAAATTTATAGAGTTGTACTTACTGCATGTAGTTAGTGTTTGGAATTGGGTCAATGCTAAGCTATTGTGTATAGAATAGAATAGAATAGAATAGAATAGAATAGAATAGAATAGAATAGAATAGAATAGAATAGAATAGAATAGAATAGAATAGAATAGAACGTTCATCAAGAATCATAAGGTACAACACTTAATGACAGTCATAGAGTACAAATAACCAATCAGGAATCAATATCAATATAAATCGTAAGGATACAAGCAACAAAGTTAAAATCATACAGATTTAGTAAATAGTTTGACAGTGTTGGGGGAATTATTTGTTTAGCGGAGTGATGGCGTTCGGGAAAAACCTGTTTTTGTGTCTAGTTGTTCTGATTTGCAGTGCTCTATAGTGTCGTTTTGAGGGTAGGAGTTGAAACAGTTTACGTCCAGGATGCGAGGGGTCTGTGAAATATTTTCACAGCCCTCTTTTTGACTTGTGCAGTATACAGATCCTCAGTGGAAGGCAGGTTGGTAGCAATTGTTTTTTCTGCAGTTCTAATTATCTTCTGAAGTCTGTGTCCGTCTTGTTGGGTTGCGAAACCAAACCAGTTATAGAGGTGCAGGTGACAGATTCAATAATTCCTCTGTAAAACTGTATCAGCAGCTCCCTGGGCAGTTTGATCTTTCTGAGTTGGCGCAGAAAGAACATTCTTTGTTTAAAGGAGACTCTATAGACAATGATCTTGAAGTATGAAGTTGTTTTTAAAATATCAGGGTACAATATGAACATTTTCCTAAATCCTTGATGTGCAGCTAAATATGTATGTAAGTATTGGAGGATTTGGCGGGGTGGGGGGGAGGAAGAAAGCTCTTGCTCTGTCCTTTTCAGACCTAAAATTCAGTGGCTTGTTTCTGTTATATATCTACTGTGAGGTGATAGCTCATGGAGACATAGGTTGAAAACAACCCAAACTCATATTATGCATATTTTGAATCTAGGCCTCTGCAGAAGAAAAAGAATATTTCCCTGTAAGTTCTTTGGACTAGTTCAGAATAAGCCCTGCCTTTGAACTGATTTGCACTTCCTGCTTTCCCAACATCTGAAGGACACACCATCTATGGTGGTGCAGGGTAAGAACGGATGATGTCATCCTCAGACTGCCCTTAATATGGAAGGCCACCTCCCCATTCGATATTACACAAGTGCTCTGATCTTACACAACTGTTCCGAGTGGTTGTTGTATATTTTGGGAGATGCCTCAATTTCACTCTGGACACCATTTTGTTTTAGGCTTTGAAGCGGTCTGACATAGAAGGTTTTTTTTTTCCTCTGAGTTCAGTAGTTGAGTGGTGAAATGCCTTTTTAAAAGGAAGGAAGGAAGGAAGGAAGGAAGGTAGGAAGGAAGGAAGGAAGGAAGGAAGGAAGGAAGGAAGGAAGGAAGGAAGGAAGGGATTCAGCAAAGGAATAATGAAAGGTAGACTATTTTTTTCCTTCACTTCTTTTACCTCAGTAAAATTTGACAAGTGGCTTGTTTTGAACTATAAAATCATGGAAAGGAAAGGAAAGGAAGGGAAAGGAAAGGAGTGGGGAGGAGAGGGGAGGGGAGGGGAGGAAAGGAAAGGAAAGGAAAGGAGTGGAGAGGAAAGGGGAGGGGAAGAGAGGGGAGGGGAGGAAAGGAAAGGAAAGGAAAGGAAAGGAAAGGAAAGGAAAGGAAAGGAAAGGAAAGGAAAGGAAAGGAAAGGAAATCCAACAATTAGGACTGAGTTAATTGTTGTCCAGGCAGAACATCACTGTAGCTAAAATAGAAAAAAAAACATTTCAAGTCTTAACAAGAATTTACAGCTGTTTATGTGCAGGGAGACAAAGACTGTTTTGCAGAAAAGCTCATAGGCTGTTTTGTGGAATTTTGGCTGACTGCAGGCCGTAACCAGAGACCCCCTTTCTGTTTACCTTCATTTTTTTCTTGCAGCATTAGAATAGAATAGAATAGAATAGAATAGAATAGAATAGAATAGAATAGAATAGAATAGAATAGAATAGAATAGAATAGAATAGAATAGAATAGAATAGAATAGAATTCTTTATTGGCCAAGTGTGATTGGACAGATAAGGAATTTGTATTTGGTGCATATGCTCTCAGTGTACATAAAAGAAAAGATATGGTCATCAAGAATTATAAGGTACAACACCTAATGATAGTCATAGGGAACAAATTATCAGTTGAAAGGTTTTCTTTCTTTTTCAAACTCCTATTACCCAAATGCAAACTCTGGTCTTAAAGAAAAAGGCATTTTCCTTTGTACTCCCTGCTGAATCAACTAAGCTAAGCCTGTTAACGTTCCTGTTCACTTGCTCATTTTTATCCAGGAGTTGGATGCACGCTCATTACTATTCTATACTCATTGCAAATACATCTTGAAACATTGCTCTATAGAGATAGTTTTCATTTAGCGGCTGTCTCTTGCAACAACTCTTCACAATTATGTGACGAAAAAGTAACTTTACAACCAGTCCTCACATTTCTGATCTAAAGGAAAGGAAAGCTGAAGTAAGATCATAAACAGGGTCACGGTTTCCCCTAGTGATGACTTTGCTTAACAGCCACTTGTTGGTCTCAATTGTGCTTGCTAAATGTAACCCTCGACTTACAATCACAATCGGTATCAGTACTTCCATGGCTGAGCGAGGAAGTTATTGAGTCATGCCTGATTTTACCTCTTTTTTGTTGTTAAGTGGATCATCCTGGCTGTTAAATGAATTGCATGATTGTTAAACAAATCTGGCTCCCCCCCCCCATTGATTTTGCTTGTTGGCAGTCACCAAGGAAGGTCACAAATGGACAGTTCAATTATCATAAATTGTGCATGGTCACTCACGCCCTCGTCACTTCCCATTTGGACTACTGTAATGCTCTCTACATGGGGCTCTCCTTGAAGAGCACTCGGAGGCTCCAACTGGTCCAGAATGCGGCCACGCGGGTGATTATGGGGGCGACACATCACACCCAAATAACACCTCTCCTGCGCGAGCTGCACTGGCTTCCGGTGGTCCAGGTGTGATTCAAGGTGTTGGTTATCACCTTTAAAGCGCTCCATGGCTTAGGACCTGGATATTTACAAGACCGCCTGCTGCCACCGATAGCCTCTCATCAGCCGGTACACTCCCACAGAGAGGGCCTCCTCAGGGTGCCATCAGTCAAATTATGTCAATTGGTGACCCCTAGGGGGAGGGCCTTCTCTGTGCCCCCCCCCTTTGGAACGAATTGCCCCCGGAAATACGTAGGATCCCTGACCTTTGTGCCTTTCACCGGGCCCTGAAGATCCTATTATTTCAGCAAGCTGGTCTGACCGTACGATAAATTTTAATGGGTTTTTTAGTCTCGGGGCTTTTAATAATTGGCCAAACGATTGAATTTGTTTTAAATTGTTTTAACTTTTGTATTGATGTTTTTTATTACTGACTGTACACCGTCCTGTGTCCCTTGGGAGAAGGGCGGTATAGAAGTTCAAACAAACAAACAAACAAACAAACAAATGCTGGTTGCCAAGTGCCTGAATATTGATCACCTGACCCATAGGGATATTGTGACGGTTGTAAGTGTGAGGACAGGTTGCAAGGCCTTTTTTTCAGTGCTGTTAAAGCTTCAAACAGTTGCTAAATGAATGAATGTACCTGTATTTTCATCTTCGCAACTACCAAATAGAGAGCTACAATGGTTTCAGGTTTCAGGTTATTTTACTTTTGGAATATAATTTATTATAGAGAATATTGGGCAAATGACCTATACAATATACCCATCCCTTCAGAACAATAATTATTAGTATAATTCTCTCAAACCCATGAACACAGGTCTTCTCCTTTGCATTGCAGATCCCCCGTATGTAGTTGAGAAAGAAGACAAGAACAGAAATAATCCTTTCCAGGGGGAAGAATATGGGCCACCAAAACCACATCAAAAGCTACTTTCTGTGAGCAGGCTGGATGAATAATGACGACAATGGAAGAGACCCAAACACATCACCCACCCTAAGCAAATCCAGTCAAGAACTAGACTTTGAGGATGAAGAGGTTGAAAGGCAGGAGAACAATTCAGATACTGTCAGCCTCCTCTCCGATGACTCCGTCTTCCCAGACTATGAAGGTGCTCCATCTGACAGTGAGGACTATCAAGCGATCACATTGTACTGGTGCTGTGTAAAGAATAATGCAAAGCTATTGCAGGATAAACTTGACAGGGGAGTGACCAGGGAAGAAGCCATGGAGTTGGATATCAACGGAAAGGTAATTAGACCTCCTTCCTGACCTGACACAGCAGGTGTGAACTGGAGATGAAATGGTCCTATGATGGTCTAGTTCAATTGGGATATAACTAGAACAATGTTCAGCTTTGTAGGTCTTCTATCTCTAGCTTTACTGGTCTTAACAGTCATAGCCAATTACTTAAAGATAACCTACAAGCTTCTATTGCTTGCAGAATCAATGGTCTATTTGTGGTTAGTGCTCACTGCCATGAACATACTACTCCATTGCTCCAATCCCTGGACAGGATTCTGATTAGCTTCCAAATGCAAGTCCAAGTGTTAGTGATTGTGTATAAAGTCAATATGGCTTGGCATGGAAGTATCTTCTGCCCTTTTTCAAACACAATTGTTTATCCCAGGAGAAACTGCTGGTAGTTCCCCATCTCCACAAGGTATTGACAAGAAAGCTTGTGTGTTCTGTCTTTCTATGGGATCTTTTCTTAGACTTTGGGATAACTTCCCCCTTGAATTGGGACTAGCCCCTAACAGAATAACAACAGAATAACAGGAGTTAGAAGGGACTTTGCAGATCTTATAGTCCAACCCCCTGCTCAAGGAAACCCTATACAATTTCAGACAAAATAGTTGTTCAATTTCTTCTGAAAAGCTTCCAGTGTTGGAGCCCCCACAACTTCTGGAGGCAAGTTGTTCCACTGATTAATTATTCAAACTGTCAGGATATTTCTCCTTAGTTCTAGGTTGCTTCTCTCTTTATAATTTGGCCTTCTGGAAACTACTGAAAACTGAGTTGTTCCAGAGCACCTACAATGTTCCATGATACTTAGGATGGATGACTGTACTATGGCATTTAGATTTTATGATTTTATACTTGTGTAATTTATACTTTTACCATCAGATATCTTTATTTATAATGTTTTATTAGACTATACCACTGAGAGTCTAGGGATTGTAGCTAGTGATCTCTCAAAATAAATCAATGAATCTAGTCGTTCCACAAATCCAACTTACTTTAATATGATGGCTTCATGAAGCAGTTATGAACAACCTATTTGATGTTTGTGCCTGGCTAGATGATAGGGGGAAACCATGACTGAATGGCACAAAGACACACCCTTTTATCCAACTGAATGAATAGTAAAGTAATCTGGAGCAGATCATTGGCCTATGTTGCTATTATTTTCAAGTTTTAGACCTAGAGTGGAATTTATTCATAGTATTCCTCACCACCATCACCAATTCAGCCAAAAACTAAAGTGACTACTTCTTGTCGGTTGCATTTATGATGCTAGATAATTGGGTTAGGTAGCTGCGATTTCCAGGTTTTATACACAGAAGTGGAAAAGATGCAACACTTGATTTCCATACTGGTTTGAAGACATGGCTGTTCCAACAAATTCCCTGACCGGTTACGGGGTTTTAAAATTGGGGATTTTAAATTTGGATTGTTTTAGCTGTTATTATTGTCTGTTTTTATTATGTGAGCCGCCTCGAATCCCACGGTAGAAGGGTGACATATAAATTTTAATAATAAATAAATAATAATAATAATTAATAAATTTGGGCTCTTAGGAGATTAGGATGCTTGCTCAAGGCCACCATTCTCCCTTGAATATGTTACGTTGATCTACCCCAGTTTCTTTACCATGCTCCACCCTCATTCTCCTTTCACAATGTTTCCTGGAGTGGGGGAATAACACCTCCACACACACACATCTTAGAAATACCAAGACGGGAGTGCAGGATGAAGCTGGAGTTCTTACCAAGGGGAAACAGCCCATCCCACTGCTGTAGGCCCCTTCATTCTCTCCTGCAAAATAATCACTCGCTTATACTCATATAAGAAAAGGTGTTTTGCATTCTGATTATTTACTCTGAGAAGCCCTAACACCCTATCCTCCAGGGTTTAAGAGGCTCCCCCTAAGCAGCTTATGGTTTTTGCAAGCCAGCCAATTGTCTTATGTGCTCTGGGAGGATCTAAAAGGGGAAATATAGTAGACTAGCTACAATATAAAAATGTGCCTTATACATGAGAAAATATATGTCTAATCCCTGCTAATATCATCACCCTGTATTGATTGCCACTTTCTACTCATGGTTAACCAGAGAGTCCTATCTCCAGTGTCAATCTTATGATGGATCAGGATGAACAGAGCAGTGGTGAAATCCAAATTTTTTGACTACCGGTTCTGTGGGCATGGCTTGGTGGGCGTGGTGTGGTGTGGCTTGGTGGGCGTGGTGTGGCTTGGTGGGCGTGGTGGGGAAGGATACTGCAAAATCTTCATTCCCAACCCACTCTGAGACCACCCAGAGGTGGTATTTGCCGGTTCTCCAAACTACTCCGAATTTCCGCTACCAGTTCTCCGAACTGCTCAAAATTTCCATTACCGGTTCTCCAGAACCTATCAGAACCTGCTGGATTTCACCCCTGGAACAGAGTCACCAAGGATGGTAATGGAAAAGCATTTTTGCTACATGGCATTCAGTCCCTGCCTGGTGTTCACTTGGCCACTGAACAAGCTCAGAAGTATGATCTTATTGCACCAGGGTTAGCCATAATGATGCAGCAACCATCAAGATATTGGGATCATAGACCTCAAAACCTGAAAGGATGGATGGGGAAAGATTTTATGTGCTCTGGAAGATGGAATCTTAACATTTTCCCTCTTGCTCTCCAGAACGGTCTCTTGGTAGCATGTTTCCGGGGTTTCAAAGATATTGTCATTGTTCTCAGTAAATGCCCCTACATAGATGTCAACCACCAGGATAACGATGGAAACACAGCTCTTATGGTGGCAGCCCAAGCAGGTAGGAAAAGTTACTATTTTCTATGCACCACATTACACCAGGCAAGACACAGGGGACTTCAAAGAACATAAAAGATTCAAACATCAGCGGGGTATTTGATCAGAATTTTAAAACCAGCAAGCTGAAGAACACGGTTCCAAATGATACAAAAAAAAAAAGGACTGTCCCCTTCCTGTCATTCCCTTGTTTAAAATCATCATCTAGCCAAAACAATATTTAATGGGGGAAAAAACCCCACTACTGTTGGATCTTTACATCCTGCATCTCTCTTAGGATGCATTTACCAGGAAGGAGGGAGTGGGTGGGTTTTGAATGTACACTTCAGTGGTGGGATTCAAAAAATTTTACTACTTGTTCTGTGGGCGTGGCTTGGTGGGTGTGGCTTGGTGAGCATGGCAGGGTGGATCCATTCCCACCCCACTCCAGGGGGAAGGATACTGTAAAATCTCCATTCCCTCCCCACCCCACTAACCTGCTTTCCAGCTCCGTGTGCAGGGCAACAAAAGAAGACCCAGCCAATCAGCTGGGCCTCGATCAGCTGGGACGTGGGAGGCAACAATAGATGGGGGCGGGGCCAGTCAGAGATGGTATTTGCCGGTTCTCTGAACTACTCAAAATTTCTGCTACCAGTTCTTCAGAAGTGGGTCGGGTTGGGTTTCCAGTTTGTGTTCTAACTGATCCTGGTTGAGGCAAAAAAGGAGTAGAAGAAGATATTTATTTAGGGCCTCCCCTAACATTATCCTTCAGTTTCAACATAGGCAATGTGTGATATTTTAAAGTGGTATGGGATCTTAGGACAGGATCTCAGGGGGGTTGTCAGTCAGTTCATTTATACACACATTGATGATTTGCACCTATGGAAGGTAGTTATAAACTGTCTACAAAGCAAAAGTGATAGGGAGCTGCACAAAATGAAAAATCAAACAAAATTAAGAATATGCCCCTAGAGTAGAACTGTGATTCTTTGTGATCGATGCCGCCTTTAGATGGTAATGAATATCTTTCTTTGAAGATCTCAGTGCATTCCTAACACTATTCCATTTCTCTCTCTGTTGCCACAAAGGACACATTACTATTTTGAACTATCTTCTGAATTACTATCCAGGAATAGACATTGAGATGCAGGATGACAGAGGCCTGACAGCACTCATGAAGGCTGCACTAAGAGGGAAGAACGATTGCATTGCAGCCTTGCTCATGGCAGGTATGCGATTAATTGCCGCTGACTATCCAGATGTTGATTTTAATGTTCTTGGAATTAACATAATCTGGTATTTAAAAAGTTAGTTAGAAACATTAGGGGCATCTCTTTTTTCAAGGAGAGACGGTGTAGAACACCCCCCAAACTGGAATATGAGTGAGAGATGTACTTTTCAAGGACGGTTTAGAAAACAAAACATTGCTTCTAGACAGTCTTCTCTTCCATGTCCCTAAAGAGAAACTTAGAAGAACCAAATTGCAGTTGTTCCAGGATGCTAGAAATAAAACTAAGAAAGAAAAAAAAAAGAGGAGCTTCGTTGCTTTTACATCACACCAGAAAAGAGACTCTGTAGGGCCTTTCAGGGTAATGGCCCCCTTTCATGATAAGAGGAGTGTTATATTCTGGGTAAAGAATGGAGGTGCGGCCAGAGTGATTTTTCACAGCTCTTTATTCAATACTGCCTGTGTGGCAACTGTTGCTTCCTGGCTGACACAGTTCCTTTTATAGGGAAGCTGATCAGCCCACAACCAATCAGGAGAGAGTATTTTTCCGCCTCAACAGAGGACCAGACTGAGAACTTCAACTGACAACTATATACAATACATAACACTGAGCCAGGCAGGACAGCAAAAGCAATTCTCTTTATTACTCACCAACATGCATGGGATGAAAAACAGCTCAAGAGTAGCCACAATAGAGAAATTTGGGGGGGGGGGAGCCATAATTTAGAGCCTTTTATCATTAATAACTCTTGGAGCAACCTAATCCCCATAAAAAGATTTGCCAACATAGTGTTGACTTGTCCGTTTCCATGGTGGGTCCCTTTCATTCACACACAGATATTGTAGACCAGACTTTCTCAACCTCAGCAACTCTTAAGATGTGTGGACTTCAACTCCCCAAAATTCCCTAGCCACCATGTTCACTGGGGAATTATGGGAGTTGGTCCACACATCTCAAAGTTGGCTAAGGGTGAGAGGAACCCCCCCCCCTTTTTTTTAAGATATTCCAAGTTTGGCCATTCCCATGACTTTACTTCTTTTTTACGGGCTGAATCAGAGTTTGTCTACCCTCATGATATTCATCTGAAATTGGAGCAAAGCTAGACTACTTCCTTTCCTTTTGATTTTTTTTTCAGTGCTGGAGCTTGAAAGAAAAACTGTTAGTCCAACTCTAAGCCTTTAATACATTTGTAGTCAGTTTCACACACTGATAAGCAGCCTGCCTAGAACTCCTGCCTTAGCCCTGGGGTCAAGGAAGCCATTATTCTACACACAGGGACATTATACCATGATTAGAACTATTGGGAAAAGAACCAGGTTGCTATCCTTCCGTGACAGTTTTTCTCAACCTTGCCAGCTTGAAAAAGTGTGGACGGCAACTCCCAGAATTCCCCAGCCAGATGCCTGGGATCACAACTAGCAGACCCTTTTAAATAAATAATAATAATCAAAGGAAGTTGATACTGCTACTACTCATATTTTTACATATGTAATTTTTTAAACATACATTCTATATTTTTGCATAGAATGTGTGTTGAATATATTGGGGGCATGGACAGCAATTTATATTCTTCTACATGTAGGGGATTTTTATCATTCTGGAAACCATGGCAGCTTAGTGTGCCTTTAATTTTTTGTTTGTTTGAATTTTTCTGTTGATCAGCTGGAGGGAAAATGGATTGGCTCATAATGTGCCTTATCTCTTCTCATATTTCAAGGCCAGCAAAAGTTGGCTTGTGAGGGACGGGAGGTGAAAGCCAAGTTGGGGGAAAAAATGTTGTTTGGAAATGTAGACAGTTCTGGGAAGGGAAAGAGACTCTGGATGTTGGGGAAAGTCTTCTTCGGTTGTTGTTTTGCATAGGCCAGCCAACAGTCATAGGATCACCACAAGTTCAACATTTATTTATTGTTTATTAATTGGTTCAATTTATATGCCGCCCTTCTCCGGAGACTCAGGGCGGCTTACAATATGTTAAGCAATAGCCTTTTGTATATACCTGCTTAGTAGGGCTTTTGCCCCCCCCCCAAAGCAGTGTTATTTTTTATACAAAGTCAGCTTATTGCCCCCACAATCTGGGTCCACATTCTACTTACCTCAAAAGGATGGAAGGCTGAGTCAACCTTGAGCCTGGTGAGATTCAAATTTGCAGTAATTGCAGGCAGCTGGAGTTACTTAACAGCACTTTAATCTGCTGCGCCACCAAGGCTCTTGGTGATCTCATGATCTCATCATGAGATCATGATCTCTTCCCCATAACTCAGTAAAGTACATTCTACCCTCAGTGGGCCTATGGGAAACTAAGCCAATTTTGGTGTTGCTGTTCCTTTTACTAGTTTCCCTTTGCCTCTGTTCTAGCTAGCAGCTGGAGGACATGGTCCTCATTCCCCATTAGGAGGAAGCCTGTCTTCCTTGCACCTTCTCCACTTCAGCAGCCACCCAATCACAGGACTGCCGAGATGGTGATGTTTTTAATGAGATACTAGATTTCTCCATTTAGCTATCTGTTAGAAACTGCAAGCAAAGGGGCAAGGGAAGTTGAAAAAGCTAAATTCATTCTCACTGTCTGCATGAGCCAGAAGGAGTTTAGACATTTTCAGAATGTGTTCACTTCAGCTGTCCAGAAATGGCAGAAAACAGAGAGAGAGATAGCTGAAAGGGCTGTTAAGCCCAAGGGCAGGGATGAAGAGCATAGCAGGAAAGTTCCCCTGGTATCTATCTCTATCTCTATCTCTATCTCTATCTCTATCTCTATCTCTATCTCTATCTCTATCTCTATCTCTATCTCTATCTCTATCTCTATCTATCTATCTATCTATCTATCTATCTATCTATCTATCTATCTATTATCTACTGTATCTACCTATCTACCTACCTAATTTTCTATCTCACAGAGGGACTTCCATTGCACAGCTCTTCAAAAGCTGATATGAATGGCAAGTCTGGGTGTATTCCCAGCAGATTCTCCTGCTACACATTCCATGTGTACACAGTGTTGCTGTATTGTATGAAATAAAAACAGCAACTAAACCTAATTATTCTCGATTCAGTACTCCATCAGTTGTGGACTCTCCCAGGATTCTGGCAGTTGCCCAAAGATACCAGGTGTTCAGCAAGTATCTTGGAACATCTTGGAAGGTCTTACTTAAATGAACACTTTGGTTGCTTGGTTGGTTGTTCTCATCTTGCTAATTAATCTGTGAAACATACACAACAGTACATTTCCTTTGATAAAAAAAAAGTTCTCAATTAAAAACAAGTAAAGCAAAACATCCATCCAAATCTAAGCTCAAAAAGATTCCCCCACCCAAATCAGAAGCTTTTGATAGAAATTTTGTCAGACTAGATAATCTACATGAATCAAACTCCTGACTTCCGAAATCCTACCCCAATCCAGCTAATGATAAAAACCAGCAGTTCTGTCTTCCATTTGATCTCACTCTCCATATGTCATTTTTTAAAAAACCTTCTTCCATCTGCTTGCAGACAGGAACCACAAGAATCCTCAATCCTTTTTAACCATATTGTTTACATATTTATATGTGATGACCTCCACAAGGTGTCCTAATGGAAATCTTTGGAGGAAACTGGGCCTATTATTCAATTCTAAGCATGATAGTATCTATTCTTTTCTTGAATCTATGTTATCAGGCAAGGGATTCTTTTTTCATCAGTTCTTCTCCACTGTAATCCTAGTGATAACACATGCTCTCTCATACATTTTCACATAAAAACATACATGTTCACATATGTCCCTATAGAAGCTGCTTTCTCCTTCAGACGGAAAGGTAGGCAAGAAAATGCTACAATCCATGATTCTCTACTCAATGCACAACTCAATTGCACAACTCAGATGTACAAAAACTATACACCTGGAGAAAAAAAGAATTAGCACAGGATGCAGAACAGCTTTTGGGTAATGTAAAGGGGCCCAGCTTCTCCTCCCTTGAATCTCAAAATGGGACGGTGAAAGCAACTCCAAAACCAGACTTCTGGAGCAACATCTGGGAGGCGGTGATATGCAAGTGTAGACTTGGGAATGAAACACTGCTGGACTTCTCATCGTGTGTGCTTTCTCCTAGGAGCTGACGTTACCGCTGTGGACCCCGTGAAAGGAAAGACTGCACAGGAGTGGGCAGCCATGACTGGATGCTTTGAAACTATCATGCGGATCAGAATCCTTTTGCAGCGACCTTGTGCCCAGCAATTCTCTAACAAGTACTTGCCAGAGTGGCCCCCTCTGCCTGAACTGGTGGCCCAAGCGACGGCTACAAAATCCAGAGCCAAGCGTCTGTCTGATCACATTTGCTCCATGTTTACCATCCGTTTCCCACAAGACCCCGAGATGGATGGGGTGATGGATCACATGGTGCGCATGACCACATCCTTAGCCAGCCCATTTGTAACCACGGCTTGTCAAACTGTCTGTCCTGACAGCCCACCAGAAGTAGGCAAGCAGAGACACTCAGTGCCAGAAATTCTCAACCAATATGTACCTGATCCCGATGCCAAATCAGTAAACAGCAGATCGTGCAGCAGTAGCCAGTTCAGGACCCAAACTCTGATACCATATCAATCCCCTAGTACCATTGAGAAGCTTCTGTCCCTTCCTATGCGATTCAACAGCGCGATTCCAAAAATTAAGTATAGCAAGTCTTCTGCCCAGTCAGTTCCTCAAGAGAACAAGCCACCCAAGACTAAAAACAAGAATGCACTGCAGGTGCCTAAATGGCGATACAAGGAGCTGAAAGAAGAGAAGAAGAAATCTGAGGAAGCAGCAGGGCAGAAGAAGAAGCCAGACAAGGCTAAAGGAAAAGACAAATAGTTGGAATGTTTGAGGATGCAAGAAGAAAATGATACTCCAAAGACAAAGTAAAACTCTGCCTCAGGGTGATTCAGAGAAATATCATCACCCTTATGGATATTTTCTCAATTTTTGGTCACGCTAAGGAACTAATTCTAGAGTAACTTCCCAATATTGATAATAGACTCTAATCCTCAGGATGGAAAGTGTGGATGTTACAGAAGAAAGAGTGTAGATTTAATGTCTCCCTTGCATAGAATATCCCAACTCTGATCCTCAAATGAACCTTAAGAATATGCTTAGGGTCTTTTTCTTTCAAGCTTTGGTGAAAAAGCTGTGGAACAGAAGCAGATGGGGAGAATTAGAATTTGAAAATGGGCAAGATTGGGAAGAAACGCCCTCTCGCTCTCTTTTCAATGTATACTTTCTTTCTTCCCAAGAAAGTTACATTTAAGATGCATAAGCTTATAATGTGTATTATTTTCCCAAGAGCATTGCCTCATTGGTGATCCCAGCCCTTAGGTGGGCAAAGGAAGAGTTGCTGGGCTGTCCAGATAATATTCTAAATTAAGTCAGGGAGACTCCGCCAGCATCCATTCTTCAACTCCCTAGCAACTCCAGAAAGTATTGCTGAAAACAAGTAACAAAATAGCTGATTTTCAACAGTTCCTTTCTCTTTTTTCTCTTTCTCTCTCTCTTTCTCTCTCCCTTTCTCTCTCTCTCTCTTTCTTTCTTTCTCTTTCTTTTTCTTTTGTGAGAGGTAAAGTTCGAAGTCATATGCTTTATTTCACATTTAACACACATACACATACCATGCAAAAAGTTCTGAATTGATTTATTATGTGCCATCACGTCAATGTCGATTCTTAATGGCTACATATACTATGTTTCCCCAAAAATAAGACCTCCCCAAAAATAAGACCTCCCCCCAAAATAAACCTTGCCCTGAAAATAAGACCTCCCCAAAAATATTTAAAAGCATTCAAAGCCAGTCCTGCCTTTTCCTCTGGTTAGGGTTAGGGAAACAGAGCTGAAAATCAGGTAAGATGGCAAGAGGATCCTTGTCTCACTCCACGTGCCCCAAAATAATAATACCTCCCCGAAAATAAGGCCAAGCTCTTATTTTGGGGTTCAAAAAATATAAGACAGGGCCTTATTTTCGAGGAGTACATAGATTTCTTGCATGATGATCAACCCTTAATCTGATCTTTCAGGCCTTCAAAAACAAAAATCAACAGAACAATTTTGGATAGTTTCCACTTTTTAAAAACATGAGAATGGGAAGTAATTTACCTTCCAGTGCCCTCCAACTTCTCATTCTTTACCCTGCCATCTAAAATATGGAAGAAAAAAAAAGGCCTCCAGGGGCCCTGTAGACTTGCCCATCTCAACTCTACAAAACGGGCCATCACAACTAGATCTTACAATCTTTTCTCTGAAGTTGAGAGCTGAGGTCACATCTGTAGAAAAGCGGAGTGACTGGTTTTGGATGTGCTATTACCACGTTCAAGAAATTTATGAACCTGGGAAGATGTGACGATTATATTTATTTTTTTAAAAAAAATAAAACATAGGATTTGTCTTTATTTCTTTTTTTCACTTTCTGAACTAGGTTCAACTTACCTTTCATTTCTTTGCGGCATACATTCAGTTCTCATAGAGCAAATAAGAATAAATCATCTTTTGATGTTAGAAATAGAAAATTAGAAGATCATATAGAATTGCTGGAGAAAACTATTTTTAAGATTGAGGGAAATAAAATAGTGGGTATTATTGTGACAAATATGAATTCAATATTATTTCAAAATAATTACAGTATGTTAGATATGGACTGAAATTAAGAAGGACATGTTCAGCTGGGAGAAATTAAAATATATCACCGTTGGGGAGAATTTCTATGATAAAAATCAAAGTTTTGCTGAGAATGATGTTTTTGTTTTGTGCAATATCTACTTTATCAACAGATGTACCATTTAAACCATTTGTTGTTCGATCTGGTTGGGAAAAAAATGATGTAGCTGAGAAACAAGTCTTTTAAGTTAGAAGATCATGACCAGAAGTTTGGATGGCATGGATATTTGTCATATGATAAAATTAAAATTAATGTGGACTTTAAAAATCATGTTATTATATGTGCCATATTGAGAATATGGAATAGATACAAACCCAGGTTGTGCCTAAAAGTACCTTTATGGATCTCAGCACAAGAAGCATATGAGAACTGGCAGATAAGCTGAATGGTTGATGTACCAGGACTGACTGGAAAATTAACAAGAGGAATATCAAATTTAGAGAGCCGTTAATAGCAAAAGGATACTAATTATTGTATTTTTATCTAATTAAATGTTAATGAACTAAGAAATTTGGGTATACAAATAGATCAGTGGGAAAATGTGTGGTTAAAAAGGTTGAAATTTATATTGTGTTACGATCTGAAAGAGATTTTTTTCTAAAATGATTTATTGGTGGTACGCAATGCCAGAGAAATACAGAATCAGTGGTGGGATTCAACTGGGTCTCAAATGTTCGTGTGAACTAGTTGTTAAATTACCCCTCCCTCCCTGCTATCAAAGTGGAACCTGGGCGCTGCGCTGCACTGCAATGGAGAAACAGGCAACGGAGTGGTCAACATGAGGGAAGGAAGCCACTTTCACTCTTTCTTCTCCCTGCTCCTCCTCTTCCTTCCCTCATGCCAGTCCATTGCCCATTTCTCCATTACAGTCAGGGCCGGATTTTCCTATAGGCTAACTAGGCTTCAGCCTAGGGCCTCAAGATCAAGAGGGGCCTACATTCAAATTGTTAGCAAAATTAAAATTACACTATTCTAAAAACAGTGAACACTAAAACACTGAACCGAAAAAAATGGGAGGTGAAAGGGCCTCATAAGTGGAATAGCCTAGGGCCTTTTTTCATCTAAATCTGGACCTGATTGCAGTGCAGTGCAGTGCCCCAGATCCACTTTGATAGCAGGGGGCAGGGGGGTAATTTAACAATCGGTTCACACAGGGTTAGGTTGGCCGTCGCAGGAGTCTCATCCCACATGTGCTGCGCACCTGGAGGACGGAGATGGGCCTCCCTGCCACGACAGCCAACCAGACCCTGGGAGAACCGGTTGTTAAATTATTTGAATCTCACCACTATACAGAATATAAAAAGGCACTTCAGATGTATGTTAGAAATGTGAACAACATGAAAGGACATTTTGTCATGAACGTAAATAAAAGCTTTAAACATTGGATTCAAATCAGGGGTGAAATCTACTTACCTTCTCTATCAGTTAACAAATGTGAGCACACGTGCCTCCTCTACACATGCGCAGAGGGTCAAAAACGGGACATAATGACATCCAGGCGGGTGGACAGAGCCTCCCACCACCAGTGCTACTGGTTTGCCCGAGCCGGATAGAACCGGCTACATTTCACCACTGATTCAAATACATTCTTTTTTTATACACAGGATTTTAAAGATCAACATTCAATCCAAGCTAGCATTTTCTTTAAGGACTAAAGAATAGAAAAAAGTCATGGAAAATTATTTCAGTATATGATTACTGCCATGAAATTACTATGTGCACAGAGATGAAGACATTCAGCACTACCTACTGTGAAGGAATGGCTGGTGAAGTTGATAGATTTTCCTGAAATGGGTAAATTGACTTTCTTTGATTACAGAAGAGACATTGTCTACATTTATTGGAAGCCTCTTATGTCCTTTTTGCGTAAAAAGACAAAAAAAAATTAACTTTGTGATTTGTGTCTATGATGTTTGCACAGGACAGATTATGGAAAGAACAGAAATATGATGTAACTTTAGAGATTCCAAACATTAAAATGATTAGACTGAAATTAAAACAAATAAAGTAAATCATTAACAATAATCCACAATTAGCCAGTAGTTAAAAGCCTGTTCAAAATGATGTGTGATAAAAATCTTTTAAAAAGCTAGTAAGGACATTAACTCCTTAACTTATGATTAAGGGAATCATTTTGGTTCACTGCCTAAGGCACCAAGCCAGAAATCAGGAGACCTGAGTTCTAGTCCAGCCTTAGGCATGAAAGCTGGCTGGGTGACTTTGGACCAGTCATTGTCTCTCAGCCCAACCTACCTCCCAGGGTTGTTGTTGTTGTGGGGAAAAGTGGAGGACAAAGAAATATTAGGTATATTTACCACCTGGAGTTATTTAAAAGCAGGATATTTTTTTTAAAAAAATTTAAAAAATCTAAATCCCCCTACAGGATTGTATACAGTGGACAAAAAAGGGGCAGCAACTGAAAAAAAAAAGTAGACTCCAGGCTCACAATAACTGTACATTCATCTCCTCAGATGATTTCAGTATGTGTGGGAACATTTTCTGTCAAACAGATCTGCTCTACATCATGTAGGAATTTAAAGGCGTGTTGTCAGGAAACAAATTGGCAACCAGTGCTATGATCTGTATTTGATCTCTTTTCAGTCTTTCCCAGACTAGACTAATCCCAGATTTTATATCAGCTAACATTTCTCAATTAAATACATAGGTCAGTCCATGTAGAAATCTGAGGGCCTCCCTCTGTTTCGGGGATCCTCTGCTTCCCAACATGTTTGAAATTTAACTTAAACTAGCTGAATACCCGTGCTCCGCTACGAAACAATGTGATCGAGCTTGATAAATCAACACTTAGAGTTTGAAAATTAATGAGTAGTTATGATAGGTCTCTCCTCTCCCTTTCTCTTCCTCAGGTTTGCCCCACAGAAGCCTCTCCTCTCTATCCTCTTCTCTCCCTCAGGCTGGCTCCACAGAAGCCTCTCCTCTCCACTTCTCTCCCTCAGGCTTGCCCCACAGAAACATTTCCTATCCTTTCCCCTTCTCTCCCTCAGGCTTTCTAGCCCCTTCTCTCCCTGAGGCTTGCCCCAAAGAAGCCTGTCCTATGCTATCCCATTTTCTCCAGTTATTTTCAAGTTGGGACGGGGAGTAGAACTAATTAGCATCAGAGCCTGTTATAATAATATAGGAAATACTAATGCTCTGAGGGTCATTTCAAAAAATCTTTCTTAGTGAGCACCTAGAAGCCAAGAGGAACATATGTGGCAAATTTCAAGTTTGTAGGCTTTATGGTTCTGGAGATTTCGTGATTAATGCGTGAGTGGTTTTCGCTTTTATATATATAGATACAGGAATGGAATCAGGAAAGTGCCACGGCAACATTCCAATATATTTCAAACAGTACCATGATCAGTGACATTAAAAGCTGCTGAAGCAGTCTTAACCTCCTAATTTAGCCTTGAAGCCAAGTGAAGATAATCTACTTCCTCTCAGACTGCTTGCAGTTTAAAAGCCCTCTAAACCACATAGCATAGATCACTTTACACCGAAGATTGTAACAGAGGCAGCCCAAATAAAGTATTTGATCTGGAAAAAAAAATCACTGAGAGCATTACAGCAAACTGCTAAGAATTCAGTACTGTAATAAAAGCCTGGGAGGAGGAAATATCAATCAGCTTCCCTTCAATCTGAAACAACTCAGCAGGCTGTAAGCTTGCAGGCATTATAAAAGCAGAAAAAATCAGTTTCTTCGGTAAGATAAAGGTAATCCTTGTATAAAGACCCTAACTTAACCATGCTAACCAAAGTTATTGTTAGAGAAAATATCATGAGACTGCATTGCTTAGCAATGGCTGTTGCTTGTTAAGCGAGGACTTCATATTTCTTCTGCCTCGCCATGTTCTCCTTCGCTTCCACTCCATCCATTTGGCCACTCTGACCTCCATGCCCACCTACACCTGCCACCCTCTACCAGCCCCAGCTGACCCTCACTATCTTGTTCCTCCCACTCAGGGGTGAAATCTACTTACCTTCCCTACTGGTTAAGAAGTATGCGCACCATTGTCACGTCCAATTTTTTACCCTCTGTACATGTGCAAAGTCTTCTGCGCATGCACAGAGGGTAAAAAATAGGTTAAAACCAGGAAGTAATGACATCAGATTGGGTGGGCAGAGCCTTGCACTGCCGTCGCTACCGGTTCGCCAAACCATGCGATGCCGTCGCTACCAGTTCGCACGAGCTGGACAGAACTGGCAGGATTTCACCACTGCTCCCACTGCGGATGAAGTGCACCCAGCCCAGACAGCTGCTGGGCCTTTGTGAGGCTTCACAAAGCCTCAGGGAAGCCTTACACTACCTCACATTGGTTGGTCATATGGGGAGAATAGATGAGTGATCCCAGAACAAATATATTAAGGCAAAATGGATGGAATGAGAGGAAGAACCAAAAAAACCAAAAAACCCCGAATTAGAGGGGGATGTTGAGACTCTGACAAAGAGGGAGCTAAACAAATAAAAGGCAATATATGAAGAGCTATGTGAACATGACAGAAGCAACAATGTTTTTTTACACATGAATATATGTGTCTCACACAGAATAGAGACTTAGATTTAGACTTAGAGACTTAAAATAACTTTATTGTCACTTTGAATGTACACTAATCATCAGACATTAAAATGAAATTTCATTGCATACAGCTCTCAAAGGGTCACCACCTCCAATATACACCCCATAAACATGACAAAATAAATAAAGAATGCAAAATTATACATATACCCACATATATTATATGACAGGGAGCCCGAAGTGCACAGACTGCTAGAAGTTCCCTGAGGATGCACTGCAGCACGAGTCCAAAAGCTGGCAAAACTAAATCCCTGGTCCTGGCAACTGACCCAGATTGGATCCTTCAATGTTTTGCAAGGGTAGTGTAAACTCTGAAGCTGACCTGGCTGAAGCCATCCTTTCCTGCCTCATAATTGCCACAAACTTTGAAAGGAGGAAGGGAGGGATGGAGCAGACCGTCTAACAGTCAAAACAAAAAGTTTTCCTGTAGGAATCAAGGTCATCTCAACAGGTTGTTGCTGAAGGAGGAGAGGAGCCTGCCAGCTATATTCACTGGACAATATGACCAGTGACATCTGAGAGGGGAAACTTTTGTTCTTTTAATTAGGTGAAAACCGCAGGAACTTTTAGAGTTGGTTTTCACTAGGTTTTCAGCACAAACAGTTAAGGAATTGTCCATTTTACCAGAAAACAGAATTAGCAAATTAAAATAACCGAGTAAAGAAAAGAATATTTTGTTTGTTTGTGATTATGGATCACTCCAAAGTTAATTGTGTTCTAAATAATAAGGTTTTATTGCTAAAGAATAAACTGATTGCCTCTTCCTTATGCTTTTCTTTTTTCTTTAGAAGCCAAAATTTAGCCAAGTTATCCTAGTTGCCTAAACATTTCCTCAGACATCTGAAATGAGAAATCCTGCTTAAAGAACTCTCTGAAAAAAGAATATAAGGAGAGATGTGGCTATACTAAGTTGAATTAAGAATTTGTTGTTAGTTGCGAAGCCATCTTTTTTATACAAAGTCATCTTATTGCCCCCACAATCTGGGTCTTAATTTTACCTACCTCGAAAGGATGGAAGACTGAGTCAACCTTGAGCCTGGTGAGATTTGAACTTACAGTAATTGCAGGCAGCTGGCAACTACGTAAGTGCTACTTTAACAGCACTTACTTCACTGCGCCACCAGGATCTGGCCTTCTAAAAAGCAGTCAGGGTTGATCTCCTTAGGACTGACAGTTTGATCGCCTTGCAGTCCAAGGGACTCACAGGAGTCTTCTCCAGCACCATAGTTCAAAGGCCTCAATTCTTTGGCGCTCAGCCTTTCTTGTGGTCCAACTTTCACAGAAAATTAAGAATAGTATTGAATAATTCGTTTAAAATAAAAGTCCAGTCAAAAAATCATAAGGCTCTGAAAAGCATAAATGAAAACAAATATAATACTTCAAAGTACCAATTGCAATGTAAATATCAGTAAAGTGAGAAATTGTGTTTTAAATTGTTGAAGTAGTTTGCCATGAAAGCAAGCTATCTCAACAAAAGGTTATACAAAACTTTTTGTATAACCTTCATTTCTTGAGCCTCAACCCTTTAATCTTCAGAGTCAGGGAAGAGCCATCAAATGCAAAAATGGGAATTACGTCAGAAGAGCACCTCATTATTATTTCATCTCCATTCCCTATGCTGTTTTCTTTCTTATCTGCCTTCTCCAGCCGAGCCTACATATGGGATGGGGGCGTGCTACACATGGATGTGGGAAATATTTGCTCAGTACACCCTGTCCTAGTTTGCCTTCAGCGTCTGGTGATGGAGGGGAAAAAACGAGGGAAGCCAAGGATCCCTTCCTGAGAGATGCTAGAAAATCTCATTCATCCAATTTTATGGGTTCAGCCTGTATGGGGCAGGGACCCATGTGTTTTGGGCAGCTGTCTCCCCAAGGGTTAAAAAGGAGTTATTAATTTCCTGAAACCAGAAATGTCATGCAAGAGAAAGGAAGGCATGCTTCTTTCGTCTCATGACTTCCTCCCTCCCCCCCACACACACCTTAGGATCAATATTAGAAATGTATTCGGAGGATACAGAGTACCAAACCAAATCTCACAGAAGGATTCCCCCATCCTCCACCTCAACAGGTACTCTTCACTTAACAACCCTTGGTGCCATGACCATTCTAAGTTAATGACAGTGCTGAATGTGGAGACTTACAGCCGGTCCTCACAGTTGGAGCTGTTGTAGTGTCCCTGCATGCATGTGATCCACTGGTGGGTTTCAAATTTTTTTACTACTGGTTCAGTGGATTTGGCTTGGTGGGCATGGGATGGCTTGGTGGGCATGGCAGGGGAAGGATACTGTAAAATCTCCATTCCCTCCCCACTCCAGGGGAAGGTTACTCAAAATCCTCATTTCCTCCTGATCAGCTGGGACTCAGGAGGCAGAAAATAGATGGTGGCGGGGCCAGTCAGAATTTTATTACCAGTTCTCTGAAGTACTCAAAATTTCTGCTACCAGTTCTCCAGAACTGGTCAGAACCTGCTGAAACCCACCTCTGATGTGATCACAATACAGGCACTTGGCAACCAATTGATATTTTACAACAATTGCAGCATCCCATGGCCACATGATTTCCATTGTAGGCTTTTGCTGCCAACTTCCAACAAGCAAAATCAGCAAGGAAGCTGGCAGGAGGTCACAAGTGGGAATTCCATGCCAATGTGTCTAATGATCGCCTAACCACCGCAACTGGAATTGCCAGAATTGCCATTGTAAGTCAAGTGAGGTCATGTGATATTGGGCTTTATGACTGCATTGCTTAGCAATAGAGTACCCAGTAGTCCCAATTATCTTTGCTAACCGAGGACTAATTGTAGAAAGTCAGTTATAGGCAGTAGCTACATTGACCTATCTGGAACCAAAGCCTCAAATATAGAAGCTGCTCTCAGGGACCAATGGCAGCCACGATGGCATTCATGGGAATGTAACAGTGTGAAATGAGTATAGAGAGCAGAGGTGAAATCCAGCAGGTTCTGACAGGTTCTGGAGAACCGGTGGTGGAAATTTTGAGCAGTTTGGAGAACCAGTAGCAGAAATTTTGATTGGTTTGGAGAACTGGCAAATACCACCTCTGGCTGGCCCCAGAGTGGGGTGGGAATGGAGATTTTGCAATATCCTTCCCTCGGGAGTGGAGAGGGAATGGGGATTTTGCAGTATCCTTCCCCTGCCATGCCCACCATGCCACATCCACAGAACTGGTAGTAAAAAAAAAATTGGATTTCACCACTGATAGAGAGTGGCCTTGAGGGACAGAAGAAAGATCAATTGCCAAAGCAATGTTCAGATGAATAAGATTTGAGCCCAAGCCAAGATATTGGCTTACAAAAATGCCTCAGACAAACCTCATACACACACCCTGCCCACCCCCTCATCACCACTTGAATATAAAAGGAGGAGGAAGGGAAGCACATTCAGACTTGCAAGATTCTGAGGCTATAGTGTTCTAATAAAAGTAGCTTTCGATCTACACAGTGTCTGTTTCTAGATCGGGTCTGCCATTTAGGGCTAGGTTATCAAGTCTGGGCTACAAGAAACCAAAATTACTGCATGCAAACCCCAAGGCAACCTTCATCTTCACTTTGACTGCATTTACACCACTGAAGGGATTTAAAAATGAAAGAAAAGGAATTAGGATAATCGAACAACAAGATTGAGGTGTTAGACAGCTTCCAGCTTTCATTGCTTTTTTTTCTCTTCATGTTTAACATTCTGTAAAGCAAGAAGAAGGGAACTGCCAAAAACAATACATGTCAACAGTCAGTCATGGGCTACATATAAACTTGATTTATTAATAGATGATTTGTTGTTGTTGGCATAAGATACAATCTTCAGAGATTTCTTTCTTTGGCGAACTTTTACCAGCAAAAAGCCAATACCCATCTATTTTGTCTTGTTTAGTGAAATGGAGAGTAGATCATTGGCTTTTAGACTATATACTCTGGGTCAGTGCTTCTTATTGGAACACTAATGCAACTCAAATGGAGTTTTGGGACATGGTGTTCTATGTATCTAATCAGATGAATTGCAATGTGTCCCTTCCACCTACTCTTATTCTCCTGATTCAATCCCATATTTATTAATTCTAATTATAAAACCCTGAGACAAATCAGCCTTAGGCTCAATGGGATTGCTTGAATTAACTCCCAAGTACATTTTTATAAAATCTGGATATAATGTGGCTTTCGTCTACAAATACGGCTTTCTCTCAATTTGAGCCTGGTCTGTATTCCCATGTAATACAGAATAGGAAGAAGGTAAAAGAGTTCAAAGGTATAGAATCAGGGGTGAAATCCAACAGATTCTGACAGGTTCTGGAGAACCAGTAGCAGAAATTTTGAGTAGTTCGGAGAACAGGCCAATACCACCTCTGGCTGGCTCCAGAGTGGGGTGGGAACAGGGGTGAAATGCTCCCAGTTCAGACCGGATTGCCCGATCCAGTAGCGATGGAGGCGGGTGGTTCGGAGAACCAGTAGCAAAAATCCCTGCCCTCCCCCCATGTCCAGCTGAGCCGCACAATCATCAGAGGCTTTTTTTCTTTTAAATGCCTCTGATGATCCCAGCTGAGTTGCCTTGATCGGCAGAGGGTTTTTAAAAAACCCTCTGACAATCAGGCAACTCAGCTGGGATCGTCAGAGCCTTTTGAAAGCATTTTTTTTACAACCTCTTCGCCCACCCAGTCACATTACCACCACCCCCCAAGCCAGGCCCACAGAACCGGTAGTAACAAATTTTAGATTTCACCACTGGGTAAGAATGGGGATTTTGCACTATCCTTCCCCTGCCACACCCACCAAGCCACGCCCACGGAACCAGTAGTAAAATATTTGGATTTCACCACTTTATAGAATGCACTCTTGACAAATAGAAATAGTCTTTTTCTTGCATTCTTCTTCTTCTTCTTACAGTTGCTGAATCTTGGGAAAAGGCATTGCTTTTTTAAGCAGGCAGATAACAGAATAATAGAATTGGGAGAGACCTTGGAGGTCTTCTAGTCCAACCCCTGCTCAAACAGGAGATCTATACCATTTCAGACAAGTGGCTATCCACACCCAATTCCTACACTAGATCTTCATGGACTCAGAAACATTCCTTTTTTCCCCCTGCCTTCAAATTTCAAACATTTCCACAACTTGATAGAACTTCAGAGAAGAAAATGAAACTCTCCCAAGGCAAATTACCCCCAATATTTATTTATTTTTTGTAAACAAGTTTTATTAGAATCTTTCTTTCATCATGCATATTTTATGAACAGAGCGTTGACCAGATTACATCTTATACATCTTATAATATATCAATCTTTATAATCTATTCCAATCTTTCCATTTTTTCCATATTCATCTCTTTTATATAATTCTTTATCACAAATTAATCATTTTTCACCGTATCTTGTTATTTCAGCTTCTGCCATATTGTTCTTTTTTTTCAAGGCCATTTGACATATTTCCAATTTCAGCCATATTCTTTTTCCATATTTCTTTATCTTATCTTAATTTCTTCTTAATATATAAACAGTATTACTATCCGCCCTTAATTTCTAATCTCTTACAATAACATCAATTAATTATCTTATTTCTCCATTATAAAATATATTTCTCAAAATCCCTGTCCCACTTTTTAACATCTCAACTTTATCTCTTAATTTAAATTGTCTTCAAAATTAAACCAAATTGTCATTTCACATTTCATCTGCTATTCTGTTTTACTATAAGCAATATACATCATCATATTCAAATCTTACCTTAAAACCCTTTAACTTAGTTGACCATCCACAATTAATAATATTAATAGTTCCTTTAAATCTACTAATATGTACCTTATTTCCCTTCCTCCTTTCCACTAATCTGCCCTTCTTTAACCATTTTCTCTTGGTCTCTCCAAAATTCCACTTCTTGATAATTTTCTCCTTTTATCCCATTCTCTTAACTTCTTCTTTTTATATTTATTATATCTTTTCTTCTGGATCCTTTTTCTCACTTTTAAATATATTATTTGAATAGTTCTCCCCAAGCTTTCACCTAATCTCTTTCCACTTTTTCCCTCTTTACCCTTTAATTGATTCTTTTTTGGGGGTGATGTTCCCCATGTCCACTATTTTTTTTGCCACTGTAAATCCCAGTTAAATCATCTAACTGCTTTTTGCATTCAATATTTTCTTGCTCCTCATTTATGGTCTCTTTTACTACCTTCTCCCCTATTTCCTGTTCTGTATATTCCAATACAATTTCTGACCTTTTATTATCCTTTAGTGATTCACGTATATTTTTAAACATCTCAATTAATTCCTCACACATCCAAGATTCTATATTGCCAACTTAAGAAATTGCTAAAACTTTTGAGTTATGTCACTTTTAATTAAAAATTAAAATCCATATAGTCTCTTTTTGTTTTCAAATAATGTCCAGTTCAAATATTTATCCAGTCCACTCCAAGTTAAAGATTTGTTATCTTCCACAGGCATTGAGAATTGAAACCAAGCAATGTAGAAAGTCAAATACTCCTTAAAAGTTCTCACAGTTTCCAAATTATCTTCTAGTAGTCAAGGTCACAGTTGTGCTTTCTATCTTTCAGCAAATATTGCAGTACTCCCTTTCTGCCAGCAGATCTCTCTCTCAAATCCACAATATTCTCAAACCAACTAAATGTCAAATCTGTCAAAAATGTTTTAAATCGACATAAAAAATACTTTTCCTCGGTTTCTTTTCTTTTGTTATTTGTAGTTTCTCCAAATCCAATTGTAGATATGAAAATTTTCTTGGGCTTTAGTATTTTAGCCTCCTCTTTGTTCTTCTCCCTCCATAGAATTTCCCAAATGCTAGTTAGCTGCTCATTTCAGCTCCAGGACACCTTTTAATGTTCCAATTTGAAATTTTCTTTTACCTGGGAGTTGGCCAATCCCTCACCTGGTATCAGCACTCTGTTCAAATATCACTTCTGCACAAAAACATAGTCCAGTTGCCCCAGTTTCAGAGCAGTTATTTTATAATGGCTGCCACCCTCACTGCCAGTCTGAAGAACTGCCTCTGTCCTTTCAAGGAACTTGCCTGTTCCTCCTGGTTGTCTGAGATACATCTCCTTCTTCACCGCCCCTAGAGGATGGTTCCGGTCCGAAGACCACCCCCCATCCCCCTGGCAGTTGCTTGTCTGGCTGGATTTTTGTGGAGCTCATTGGATCCCACTATCTTTCCAGCCAGCCTCACCACGATGCTTCCAGTTTTTTGATATTTTATTATTATTTGATGTACATTCTGGTTTTGATAGATACTTGAAGACAAAGGAATGGTACCTCTAAAGAATATACTTATTTTTCAGAAAGACAAAGCTCATTTTCAAGAATTGATATACATATTACAAAAGTGGATAAAAAGGTAAAGTTTCTCCTGCCAGCTGTGTCCGACTTTAGGGGTATTTTACCTAAAGCTTTCTTAACCTAATTAGTTTGATGCTTACAAGTAAATCCACAATTCTTAGATGAAGATTATAGAAGGAATTCGCAGTGCATTATCAAATACTGTTCAGTTCAGTTTGGTGCCTTCCAGATATCTTGGTCTTATCATTTGGTTTGGATGACTTTTGACCATACTGACTGTCAATCATGGAACTGAAATTCAACACATCTACAAAAGGCCAAATTAATAAAAGTACATGCTTGCTACCATATTCTCAGCCCAGGGCCCAGAACTGCATTCAGTTATAAAAGAGCTCATCTACTGATCTTGATATTTTACCCACCCTTAAAAATAGAAGGAAAGAATATAGTTTTGACTACTCTGATCATCATACAGCCTAACTTTTACTTTCTCTCCTTAATAAGGTCAGCACATTTTTTTATGCTGTCACAGAAAATAGTGTGGTTTGCTTTCATGACAGCAGCTGGTTGTCTTCTTCCCAAGCCTGGACTTGGGAAAAAGAGTTCCATGTCTGGAGACCAGCTTCCCCTTCCACCAGCTTTCATTCTCAATTGAAACGTTTCCTTGTGAGCCTTTACTTTGCCTTCTTCCCATCCTTGTCCACTTTCCTTTATCATCTCGGGTTTTCTTGAAGAACTTTTGATTTTATTAAAATGAATAGAAGGTTAGGTGCAAGAATGCATGGGGTTTTTTTCATATATGTCTGGGTGGAGAAGGAGAAAAGATGGACTAGAATTTTCTCCCATTCTTTGCACCTTCTTGTCTCCTCTCGTCTTGTCTCATCTCCTCTTACCCACTTGGTAATAGAAGTCCACGTCAGAGTTGGGCTTCACATACTATAACAACCAGTTTGCCCAGCACCGGAAATGTGAGTGTGCGTCTGCCATCTATGCATGCGTGCAGCATCACAAAACACGCCAATTTGCACACACGTGCCATCCGCACATGCATGTAACATTAAAAACACAATGATATAGGACGGGATTGCGCCCGGGGAAGGTGGGCAGGGGTGGGCGAACCGGCTGAATACCATCTCTGGTCCACATGCAGAAAGTTGCCTTATCCTTAAATCCTTTCTGTTTTATGCAAACTTGCAGAGGGAAAAGCCATGGTAATCCTATGCATACATCCTTTACTATTGTTTTTTTTTTTAAGGAATATTAGTCCCATGGAAAATCTGCATTCAATTTTCCATGAAGTCAGTATTTTCCTGACAATACCACAGAAATAAGGAGGAAGGGGATGCCATAATGAAATTGTGTTTTTTCCGACAGCCAAAAAACACAAATGCCTATGGCCGTGATGGCGAACCTACGGCACGCGTGCCACAGGTGGCACGCAGAGCCATATCTGTGGGCACGCGAGCATTGCCCTAGCTCAGCTCCAGCACACATGTGTGTGCTGGCCAGCTGATTTTTGGGCCTTCCAGGTCCACTAGAAGTCCGGAAACGGGCTGTTTCCGGCCTCCAGAAGGCCTCTGGGGGGTGAGGAAAGCCATTTTCACCCTCCCCAGATTCCAAGAAAGCCTCTGGAGCTTGGGGAGGGTGAAAAAAGGGCCTACCTGGCCCACTGGTAAACTTTTTGCCATTGTGTGCCAAAAGCGGGGGGAGCACGGAGGGGTCGTGCACGCATGTGCAGGGGGGAGGCATTGAATTATGAGTGTGGACATGCGGGCACACGACCACCATACGCTCCCCCGCTTTTAGCACTCGACAGCAAAAAGGTTAGCCATCCCTGGCCTATGGCGTCAGCCTTCCCAACTAATCCACACAGGAAACACAACCAGATGAGCTAATTCCACATTATTGCAACATTACATTGACAGAATCTTGGAAGCCTGAAAGAACAAATCTGTTTTCTCTTTTAAAGCCTGATACGATAGGGGAGGTTCCTTTCTGAGTTTCTTTCACTTTCCATTATACACCTGCAGGCTACACCTCCTCTTATTTGATTGTTCCCTAGCCACCATTTCTCCCCCCACCCCCCTATCTCTCAAGGTCATTCCCACATCATGTACCATTGCACTTGGGAAACCAGAACCCAGTGATTAGATGAGATGGCATGGTATTGCTATGGTCAGCTGCAGCCCAGCATGTCGCCAAGCTCCAAAGATTCTTGGTTCATGCAACCTGGAATATCTGCATTGGATGGACTTTTTCCAGGAAAAAAATCCAGGAAAGTGTTAGACCAGATAATACCAGCTTCAGTCTGCCTTAACGGTGACATAGAGCAGTGATGGTGAACCTTTTCGGCACTGAATGCCCAAACCGGAAATCTTTATCTTTTATTAGATTTATGTACCGCCCTTCTCCTTTCGGACCCAGGGTGGTGAACAGCCAAAATAAAAAACATTTATACCACAAAAGTTAAGATAATTTTAAAAGTAATTAAATAAAATTTTGGCCCATAATTTAAAACATTTCAATTAAAATCAGTATCAAAACTTTAAAATATACATAGAATCAGGCCAGCCCGGCTAACTGAAAAAAGTAAGTTTTTAGGGCCCGACGAAAAGTCCGGAGGTCTGGGATTGTTCATAACTCTGGGGGTAGTTCGTTCCAGAGGGTAGGAGCTACCACAGAGAAGGCTCTCCCCCTAGGGGTCACCAGCCGACATTGTCTGGCTGATGGCACCTGAGGAGGCCCTCTCTGTGGGAGCGAACCAGCTGGTGAGAGGCAATTGGCGGCAGAAGGCGGTCCCGTAAATCATGTGCATGTCCGTGCGCCGGAGTGCCGGGCACCCAAAGACCAGCTGGTCGATGCACATGCACGTACCAGCCAACTAATCTTCGGGTTTCTGGCACTCGCATGCGCGCCAGCCAGCTGATCTTTGCGTGCACCAAAGCACTGGAAACCTGGAGACCAGCTGGCTGGTGTGTGGATGCCTGTTTTTTGGCCATTTTTTCGGGCCGTTTTCAGGCTGTTTTTCGGGCCATTTTCAGGCTTTTTTCCAGCCATTTTCTAGGCCATTTTTATGCCATTTTCTGGCACTTTGGCACCTGTGAAGCACGCGTGCCATAGGTTTGCCACCACAGACATAGAGAAATCACTGGGAAAACGTATCGTCGGAATACATCTTTGTACCTAAAAGCAAGAAATGGTGTGGATAAACTCTAAGCAAACCACAAACTCTTTTTTAACAACTTAGAAGCTCAATTCTTTGGACCAAGTCACAATTTCTGGGATGTTTCATTTTCCATGAATATATCCATTAAAAGCATGATGTCTCTTGTAATTTCCTAGACCTATCCTGAAACAAAAGCACAATCTGTTTTCTGTGTATTTTTTCTTTTGCCTAAAATTCTTCACCCTGGCTGATTTGCCATATGCCAAAATTCCACAATCCTATCCCAAACAATGTGAGATGGGAAAGATTCAGATCATGACAGATTACAAGCCTAACACTGGATAAACCATGTTTACAAAGTCTAAGTAATATTGCGTGAGAATGTTTCAGAAAAATCCTCCCTTCCTGTCCTGTGTCAAATTTCTGATAATATTTCACAACATTGAACTGACATTTGTTTGTCTCAAAAATCCATGTGTAGGAGTTGATGCGGATGCTTAATTTGGCTGCTAAATGAGAAAGTCTTGAATGTAATTGTATTAAGTGCTGTCACAATTATAACTAGAATGAAAGAGTGAATAGAACATTTCACACATTGTCATCTTAGAGTTCTGTACTTCCAACCAGCTGACCAACCTTTCTCCAGGTTGACTTGATCTTAGCCTCTAAACTCATTTTCCAGCAAGGATATATACTGCTGTTCTTGTTGATTGTGTAGCCAAACCTCTCCAGGATTACAGTGGCTATAGCATATATCAGTTCATTGGTTTGAGTTATTGTGGTACTAGAGACTGTTGTGAAGGCTCTGTTGGCACCTTCTAGCATTCTATCTGATGGTACATCTCTGCTGAACCTTGGTAACTGGTATTGAGGGTTGATCGTAGCTAGTTGATCTCAGATCTTATGACTCATAGCAGATGTGCTCCATAATGGAAATAATGGTGGTGATGTTCCAGCTTTAGGAGTTGACTGCACATCCAATTGTTCTTCCAGGTGTTCTTGGGTTGTAATGTATAGTTTTGTCTATCTCAAGTTGTGATAGCAGCTTCCTCTTCACTATGTTGAAGCATTGGGTAATTAGCTGTTTTTCAGTTAGCATTGATGTAGATCTTTGGTCTATCCATAGTTCCCTCATACACTTCATTTACTGTATCCCCTCTCACAGGGATGAAATTTACTTACCTTCGCTACCAGTTTGCAAATGTGAGCATGCTTGCATGCGCCTCCTCCACACATGTGCAGAGCCTTCTGTGCATGCGCAGTGGGTCAAAAACGGGATGTGATGATGTCTGGATCGGTGGGCGGAGCCTCTTGCTGCTGGCACTACCGGTTCGCCCAAGCTGGATAGAACTGGCTGAATTTCATCACTGCCCTCTCATTAGGTCTTCTACTAAAGTAATCAGTTCCAGAGTCTCTTGTCTCCTCCATGTATGGTTTGTTCCAGTGACCTATTTATCATCAGATTGTTCTGGTTCTTCAACATTTGATGGACCTTGTCAAACCAGGCGACATCTGAGGCAGCATGACTCTCATATCATATTTGAGATAAATAGATGAAGCATTAGGGGGTCTTTACCCAATGACCCCTACTGGTAAGGTAGGTACCAGCCGAGATTTGAACCCTGGTCTTCTGCACTGAAGATGGTGTTCTAACCACTTCACTATCTAACTGCTACACACACACACACACACACACATATGAAAGGCATAAGAGCATCAGCGTTCCTACCATGCCTGTCCTAATGTTCCCTTTAATTGTACTCATTTTATGTATTCAATTCATGCTTATACTTATATATATTATCTAATACATACTCGACAAATAAAGAGAGAGAGAGAGAGAGAGAGAGAGAGAGGGAGGGAGGGAGGGAGGGAGGGAGGGAGGGAGGGAGGGAGAGAGAGAGAGAGAGAGAGAGAGAGAGAGAGAGAGACTACACATAAGAGAGAGATGGAAAATTAGTAATTATATATATTTATTGCACCAGTAATTTAGCAGGTTACAGTGCATTAATCTTTCTAATTTAGGCTTCACCTCATAGCCCAAAGAGAGTCCATGTGAAATCTAGACTTGAATTTTCTTTTTAGTCTTACTGTCAGGCTCCATTTCTCTCTCTCTTGGCAGGTGGCAATTCAGCAGATCAAGCTTTCCTATTGCTGAAATTTCAGATGGAGGGAACATTTTACATTGTAAGTACTGTTTGGGGAGGAGGGTGCTGATAAGCCACTGTATCAGGAAATAAAACAACCCCGTGCCAACTCTGTCATGTAGCTTTTGGGGTGTTAAGAATTCGGCTGATGAAAAAGAACTCCTGCCCAGAGACTTCACTTTCTGAAGAAAAATGAGAAATGTCATGAGCTCCTGCTGAAAAATACATTACCATTTCAAGGGAAGCATCGATAAAAGATCGTTTCAGAAGTAATCTGGGACTGCCTGCTCTGCAATGGATGGTGGGCAGCTGAGATTTCCAAAAAAGGGAAAAAGATGGCTGGCATGATTAGAGAAAGGTATTCCAAGACCCATTTCCTGCAAGGAGGAGACTTCCTTTTCCTGCCTGCCTAGCAACAGACCTGCTGTTATCAGATCAAAAGTGTTTATTTCCAGTTCAAGAGACGCCGATTCCTTGCTTTCCCATCCAAGGATCTGAAATCAAACCTGAGGCTAAGATAAGGAACAGTTCTTACTGCGATAAACTCAGATAACAGGCGATGACCCACAGATCTGGGAAAAAAAGGGGGGGTAAAGGCTTATCTGTATATGTCAAAGTAATTTCACAATGTTTTAGAAGCTTTAGCTCTGCCTCTTTTCCCCACAGGAAACTTCAGTGGAGGAACTGCATTTCAGCTGTTTTCTTCCCCATTCTAATGAGGTTTATAAATAGCTGTTGCAAAATGATTACTAAACTTAAAACACTACCTTTAAACTTCTGAAGGGGACTTTAAACCATGTGATTCCCACTCTCTGCACTCAAGACAGAAATACCAGAGATATAAAAGATAGATTTTATTGAATGTTAAGAATGGTACACATGGAATGTTTGTAAATCACATTGACCATTACACCAGAGTAACTGCATTCTTAGAGCAAGAATTAATTCTAATGGCCAGCTTTCATCAGAATGCTGGTATAGAAAGAGAGAAAATATATGTATGCACATAACTGCTATTCATCCTGGTTCATCTTCAAATATTAATCTTGGTCATGCTGTTACATTAATCTCCAAATATAAGGGGAAAAAAGCAATTTTTAAAAGGGAAGGTAGGACCCCTGATGAATTTTTGGAATCAGGAAGTGACCAGGAATTTGATATGGTTGCTTCTGAGCAGCAATTCTATCAGCTGATTCCACAGATCGCCTTGGTTGATCGGAGATGAACTAAAAGATGAAGCAGCAGAAGCAACAGGAGGGATGCCTAAAGTACTCTGGATAGAGGTAGAACATTGAATTTGAATCAAATAAGAGCTTGTATTTAAAGCTACATTGTGGCAATAAGAGTGGAGAAGCATCAGTATTGCTCTTAGTGCATTTTGAGCTGCAATCTCCCTGCAGCCTACCTTCCTGCTCATCATTTTAGCAATAGCCCTTAGACTTACCATATATACCACTTCACAGTGCTTTACAGCCTTCTCTAAGCAGTTTACAGAGTCAGCATATTGCCCCCAGCAATCTGGGTCTTCATTTTGCTGATAATATAGCTGACATTCACTGAAGTCTTCTTAATTGGCAGAATCTGGAGAGGTGATTGAGATAGCTTCTTGTAGAGCCATGTCCATGCATAGCAACTTGTAATATCATATAAAGTCCAGTCAAATGGATAGATTCTTCTTCAGCATAAACTCGGCTATCTTTAGCTTGGATCCATTTCCTTCCTTTGGGAGCTGGAATGTTGGCTGGGTCTATGGGTGCAGGTGCTGCCTGTCATGAAGAGGTCCTCCCAGAATCCAATCTTATTGGACAATTATTATCCTGTCTCCAATCATAATGTTCTGCGCAGGGGATTGGACTAAGGCCAACAGCGGATTTCCCCTCCCTCACTGATGACCTTACCTTCCAGTTCCAGCCAGCAGGACTTGCACCGTTCTGCTCACCGCAGAAGTAAGGCCCATGCTCAGCTGAAGGTTGTGGGCCAGTGGGAGAAGCCAGCTGGCAGATGAGGGATGCAGGCGGTACAGCCTTGTGCTCCCTGGGTGCTGGCAGCCGCGGCAGCCAAGGCCCAGCAGCTGCCGGGAGTCCAGGCGGGGGGGGAGGCAAGATGGGGGCTGTAGGGGGCAAGCGGCAGCGGTTCACCTTCCTCTCTGTCATCAGCCACAGGAGAAAGGGAAGAGTAGGTAGGGATCAGGGGTCGCAGCCTGCCAGGAAAGCTGAACTGCTGCCCAGTCCAGAGCAGTGAAAAGTGGCTGAGCCTCGCTATGTCCACCCCCACCCACCTCCCAAGAGGGCCCTTCAGCCTAGCACAGCAGGCCCAGAGGGGATTTCCTTCCCCTGCCATTGGCCTTACCTTCCAGTTTCAGCTCGTGGGCCTCACACTGCTCTGCTCACCACAGCTGCCTGCAAAATGGGGCCCACGCTTGGCTGAAGGATTGGGGCCGGCAGGTGGGCAGGGAGATGTGGGTGGGGCAGCCTCATGGTGTCACGTGGGCCAGATTAATTGCTTTGGTGGGCTGTATCTGGCCCACAGGCAGTAGTTTGAGGATCCCTGGACTAGAAGATCTCGAAGATCCCTTCCAATTCAGTTGTTCTGCTCTGCTCTGCTCTGTTCTAGCATGTGTGAGTACCATGGGCAATAACACCTGGGTGGGAAGCTTCCAGTTGATTTCTGGGTACATTCCCAAATAATAGTTTTAACCTATCAGTTCTGCTTGGCTTGGTTCCAGATATCTTCAGAGCCACCTCTTCCAAGTAGAATCAATCAACTGGAAAGATCTTCATAAAGTAATGGAGGAAGTTAGTAGGAAGTAGTATTTGAGATTATGGCCCATGATCTGGGGAATATAACCTCTCCATAAAAACTGTTCAACCCTAAAAATATTCCAGAAGTTTCTGAAGACAGAATTGTTCACTTAGAGCAATGGGGCAGTCAAATGACCCTTTCACAGGGGTCGCCTAAGACCATCGGAAAACACATATTTTCAATGGTTTTAGGAATAATTTTATGGTTGGGGGTCACCACAACATGAGGAACTATATTAAAGGGTTGCGGCATTAGGAAGGTTGAGACCCACTGACTTAGAGGCAATTGGATACTCTTAATTTGACTGGTAATATTGTTGCTGCTGTTTATAAGCTTTTATGCCCCTTAATTGTTACGTTTATGACTTGTGTTATTAACTCCTGGGAGGCTATTACGGGATTAGGTTAGAATTCAAAATGGATACACATACATTACAATACTGAATTTAAAACAATGGGAAATAGCTTCAAATTCTCAGTCAGCTATGAAGCTCATTGAATGATCTTCATAATCACTTTATCTCAGCCAAAGTTTTTATGAGGAAATATAGAGAGGGATTTCTTATGCTTTTTGAAAAATGGAGGGATAACTATTAAAATTATGTAAATATTATAGCTTGGAGGGTCTGCTAAGCTTTATGCCAGAAGAGGTGTATATATAAGAGGGGAGGCCTGCTCACAATCACTACTAGAAATAGTTGTCATAGCACATAATTATACCAGATTATATATAAACACTTTTAGATTAGTCCCAAAGCATTAAATTAGCCATAAGAAAAAACTTCATTTAATGTAAGTATATGAGGAGTATGTCAAACTGAATAGACCAATGATGCATCCAGAAGTTGGAAGGATATCATTTATGAAAATGCCAAGCAACTGTATTTGAAATATAGATATTCCATTCCATTTTATGCTTAAAATTCTTTTTTACTTATGGCATATACAATCCAGTTGGTTTAAGATGTAAATCATAGGTGCCCGTAGCAGGAATGAGCAAGCAAAGGCAACTGCTGAACTGTGAATCAGGAGTTGTGATATAAACTGCACTTCTTATGTAGTTGCATGTGATGTTTTGAGAGAAATATTGTTCACTTCATGCTTTAGGCAACATCACAATTAGGTATAGTATAATTAGGTATAATATAATTAGGTATAGTATAATTAGGTATAGTATAGATGAACACAGATATAATTTAAGTGGAGAAGGTCAAAAGATCTATTGCAGACTGAGGATGGATGATTATTTAGCTGAGAAGGTGAAGAATAAGCTTCACCTAAAAGTTAGCTGATCAGAGCAGGTAAAGATTCCAGCCTTGTAATAATTTCAAAGGTCACCCATACATGCCTATTACAGCAAAATCAAAAAAAATGTGACAAACCTGGATTAAAGAGTGGGTGTCACTAAGGAACAAGAGAATGTTAGAATTAGAACATAACTGGATGTTTGGTTCAGATGGCTTTTTATAGTAGGATAAAACATTAGTACTTTAATAGAGATTTTAAAAATCATTAACAAGAAGTGCCATATTAAGACTACGGAATGAATACAAGCCCAGGCTGCGTCCTAAAATACCTTTATTGGTCTTAGCAGAAGAAGCATTTTATAGAAGAAGGGAAAAAAAAAACCACCAGGCAAAGAGAAATGGTTAACATATCAAGATTTGTAGTGCAGAACTTTAAGATGAGAGCAAGAGAACAACTGACTACAAAGGGATTTATTTTTCAAGGGTTCTATATGCATAATTAAAAGAAATATTTAATTTAGATAAAAACTTAACTAGAATTGAACAACATAGGATGGAATTTGAAATTGAACTCTGTACAAATGAACATGTAATTGCAGGAAATTTATGAACTTTTGCTAAGAATTGATTAAGAATTTTGGTTATAACATACAGATGGATCATTAGGAGAGGATGTGGATAAAAGGATTGAAAGTTATATTGTGTTATAATTTAAGAGAGAATTTTTATAAAATGATGTGCCATTGTATACTACATCAGAGAAATCATCTAACATATATCAAGCTATTTCTAGGCAATAGTGAAAATAGTGAAATAGTGAAAAAGAGAAAAACACAAAAGGACACTATGATCTTTGGTGGACCTATAAAAAAGCAAAAAAAAATTGATACAAATATTTATGTTGATATAAAGAATTTTAAACAGAAATATCAAGATGAAACCTTTTTTTACTGGGACTTATGGATGATCATTTAGAGATTTACAGAAGACTGATTTTTTAATAGGGTAATTACAGGAAGATTAGTATATGAACAATGACGGAGAAATACTGAAATACTCACAATGGCGGATTGGAATGTGAAGGTGATAGAATGACCCCCAAAAAAAACCCAACAGCAGCAAAATTGACCTTTTAAAAGACTGAAACTTTGAATGGATTTTTGCTAAATACGGAAAAAAGTGAAATGGTGATTTGTGGATTTGCTGATAGAAGAAAAAAGAGTTCAATCTGAGACAAAAGGGATCTATGTAACATAATTTAAATGAGTGAGGAGGGATAATACTTCATCTGTAACTGCTGCAAAAAAGATCAGAAGTCACTTCTTTAATTTTCTTTTTTTCTTCCTGTAACTTTTCTTTATCTATTTTCATGTTTACCTTTTATCTACATGTTTAAAATAAAAACTTTTGAAAAGCTGAGAAATTCATAGCTTTCATTGACTTGTGAGGAAAGGACTGAATATTAGCAAAGTAGGTTTGAGGAGGTGACTAAGAACTGGATAGTTTGATTCAAAATATGCAGAAAATGTTTGGCAGGGTTTCTGTATAATAGGTAGATTTGTATCCTTTCCAAAGGAAATTGCTGAATTTAGATTCAGATTTTTCCAACAGGAAGAAGTAGTTAAGGGGAGACAGGAAGGAGAATGTATCTCTTGCCACATTTTTGTCTTGCGCTTTTAGTTTTACCTTTATGTGGGATTCTGATTATACTAAAATCATCACGAGTTGAATAACTTTGGGAACTAAGATATTAGTTTTACACAAATGCACCTTTTAATTGCCAGCAAGAAAGTCAGACATTACTCATTAAATTGATAGGAAAACATCTGAATTTACATCTGGTAGGAATTCAATCGAATGGGAATTTTTTTTTTCTTTTTTTCTCTTTTTTGCTATAGAGATTATGAAGTTTATTTCTAAAGGAGATACATTGGTTTGGATAAGGATCCACTCAGTGTAACAAGTTCTGCAAAAATAGTTACATAATACCCAGAAATTAAAACCACCATCCATATTTTCTACACATCAAAAAGCAGGGGGTTGATATACAGCTTCAGTTACCCATATATTTTGTATATAGGTAACCAAATAAGTACCTAATTTTCAAGCCTGATGTTCACAGAGCTAATGCCAGTAAATTAAAACTACCAGGTTTCTAATGTATTTAAATTTTCTAATGTATCTGCATTTCCATGGAAGTTATACACAGATAGATTTATTTTCAAGTGCTAGAAAGTTAAGCCAGTATGGATTAATGTTGGATTAAGCACAGATTAATTTTGCACAAGATTACAAGGCCACAGATATCTTCTAATGTTAAGGGATAATAGACTTTATCTTCAGTTGCCCTAATATAGAGTATAAATACAAGTAGTCCTCAATTTATGACCAAAATTGAGCCCAAAATATCTGTTGCTATGTGAGACATTTGTTAAGTGAGTTTTGCCGCATTTTACAACCTTTCTTGCTGCACTTGTTAAGTGAATCACTGCAGTTGTTGAGTTAGTGACACGGTTGTTAAGCGAATCTGGCATCCACATTGACTTTGCTTGTCAGAAGGTAGCAAAAGGTGATCACATGACCCCAGGACACTGCAACCCTCATAAATAGAAGTCAGTTGCCAAGTGTCTGCATTTTGATCATGTGACCATGGGGATGCTGCAACAGTCATAAATGTGAAAAATGGTCCCAAGTCACTTTTTTCATTGGTGATGTAACTTTGAACAGACATCAAATGAACTGCTGTAAGTCAAGGACTATCTGTAAATTGGCCTTCTTTAAAAAGCTGAAATGGCAGAAGATTTCTTGATTGCAGGTCCCTGGAGTTTCTCTTTGATAGCTTTATTACACTTCTTGGTAAGAGCTGCTGTGGCATGAGCAACCTCCTTGCAGTGAAGGATGTCTTTCAGTTTTGTAGCTGCTCTCCAATTTCACTTCTGAAAAATGACACAAATAAAGCATAATGGTCACATCAGGCATTTAATTAACCTTCAGAATTGCTTTAATAAATATTGGAAACAAGGCAAGTTCTCAATACACCCATATGAAATAAGCATAATGCTATTTCTCCCATTTGGTCTCTAACCGTCACAGAACATACTATCTACTCTCTACTACTATTACTGTGTTTCCCCAAAAATAAGACCCTGTCTTTCATTTTTTTAAACCCCAAAATAGGTGCTTGGCCTTATTTTGGGGGAGGTCTTATTACTTTGGGCTGTGTGGAGCAAGACGGGGATCCTCTTGCCACCTTACCTGATTTCCAGTTCTGTCTCCCTAACCCTAACTAGAGGAAATGGCAGGGACCGACTGTGCATGCGTTTAAATATTTTCGGGGAGGCCTTCTTTTCAGAGGGGCTTATTTTAGGGCATGCGCTCAAAAGCCCAATTGGGCTTATTATCAGGGGATGTCTTATTTTAGGGGAAACAGGGCAGAGAACTGGAAGCATCTCTTACAAAACAATTAGCAATTAATTTCTACAATATATTTATCCTCAAGGCTGCTTAAGCATTGGCTGGGTTTACTCATGAAGTTTCTAAACATTGTTGTTTGTTTTTACTTGGCCACCACTGTCTGGGTTCATACTGAAGCTTTATGAGTTCATACTGTAGCTTTATGCTACAAATCACAATGGCTGGATTCACAAAGTTACTGTGGTATAATAAGAGCATTAAAAGAATACAGTTATCAAGGGGTAACACAGTCCCATGTTTACTCTCTTTAATTGACTGGGTTGGTGAAACCCTAAGTGTAAATCTGTAAAGCCGATGCTATAAGCTATATTAAGGTTAACAGAATTCTGCTCAAAATCAGAAGTTTGAATAGCACCTGAAAAATTAAATGTTGAAACCTTTTAACAAACCAAGTTAATGATTGGAAAGTCCAATCCAATGCACAGTTATGTGTATTGGTTTATTGGCATGTAATTTCAACCAGTGAGAAGTTTGAATGGCAGGAGGGACTTGTATAATAACACTTATACCAATAGTACTTAGACTTATATACCACTTCACTGTGCTTTACAGCCCTCTCTAAGCAGTTTTCAGAGCCAGCATATTGCCCCCAACAATCTGGGTCCTCATTTTTATCGACTTCGGAAGAATGGAAGGCTGAGTCAACCTTGAGCCTGGTGAGATTCGATCTGCCAAACTGCTGGCAGCTGGTGATCAGCGGAAGTAGCCTTCAGTACTGCACTCTAACCACTGTGCCACCACAGCTCTTTAAATAAATACCACTTTATAATGCCTTGGTAAGACCACAATTGGAATATTGCATTCAGTTTTCATCGCCACCATATAAAAAATATGTGGAGACTTAAAAGAGTGCAGAGAGGAGCAACAAAGTGGACTGGAGGCTAAAATATATAAAGAATGGTTGCTGGAATTGGATATGTCTAGTTTAATTAAAAGAAGGACTAGGGCCAGGGTTGATATGATAGCAGTGTTCCAATATTTGAAGGGCTGCCACAAAGAAAAGGGGGTCAATCTATTCTCCAAAGCAGCTGAAGGCAGGACAAGAAGCAATGGATGGAAACTAATCAAGAAGAGAAACAACTTAGAACTAAGGAGCAATTTCCTGACAGAATAGTGGAACGACTTGCCTCCAGAAGTTGTGGGTGCTCCAACATTGGATGTTTTAAAGAAAAGATTGGGCAACCATTTGTTTGAAATGATATAGAGTTTCCTGCTTGAGCAGGGGGTTGGACTAGAAAGACTTCCAAAGTCACTTCCAACTCATGTTATTTTTGTTAATGAGGTCACAACAGGACAGTTAAAGTGTCACCTCTTAGTGCGTGTGTATGATGAAGATGCACACTCAAAAGGGGCAGAGGACTGACATACACTCACATACCATGCTGCTAATTTCAGTCAAAGAGTTTCACAAAAGTCACTCTTTTAACCTCTCCAGGTGACTGGCATCTTCTGTGACAAACTCTTACTGAAGAAGGAACAATTCAGAGTCTTGCCCGAAACTCGCTGTCCGTAGTCAGGACCAGTTCTAAGCAGTGAGACAAGAGATACCAGATACCAGATACCAGCCAGTCAAAAAGGGCAGCCTGCTTTGGATTTCAAACTGGGTCAGGATCAGGTATTGACCAAAATGTGGAGCTTGAAGTGGCTGATGGAGAATGCAAGTGCTGAGGACGTGGCCATGCTAAGCAGGTTGAGAAGTCAGCTGTTCTCCAGATGTCCCCTGGCTGCAGAGTTGGATACACAATGTGGAGCCATTGTTGCTCCCAACAGAATACAATTTTACCGCTTAGGGCCTTAGGCCAACCATGTGAATCCATCAGTCTGTAATTCCAGTCAGCTATGGCTTCATCAACACATCACAGCTAAGAGAAGCATAGTCTACTAAAGGAGGCATCGAGGCACTGGTGGATCTGGCAACCTCTGAAAATGAAGTCCATAGCAAGGAAGAGCAGGGAGGAAAGATGAAGTGAGAGGGGCTGTATGGGAGATCATGGAAAATGACTGTCGAGGGGGGTGCTTGGGTCTTGTAGGAAAAACGTGTGTGTGAAAAAGAGAGAAAGAGAGAAAGGGAGGGAGGGAAGGAGGGAGGGAGAGAGAGAGAGAATGAGAATGTGCATAGATGTCTGCTCCACAATAGGAAATGCTTTATTAGCTGGGAGTGGTGGAGAAAAGCCAAGCAGGAAGAGGCAGTAATAAGAAACATTTTTAACTTCTCCCACATCCAGATCTTGCCAAACTGCTGCTTTCGGGTGAGAGGCTAAGAGAGGGGCTGGAAATAAGATCTCGTCTTCTATTCCCCCCACCCACCCAGACACACCCTCCCTCTTGTGCCTGCTTTTTAACACACCGTCTCCCTGAGACAAACTTTAGCCAGATTGAGCTTTGGGCTGAATCAGGGGGAAATCTTCTTTTTCAGTTGGAAAATAGTGAAATGGAGAGGAAGATCCGAAAGGAGGTCTGTGACCCACTCTCAGGTTAGGCGCAATCAGAGAAAAACTGGGATTTGCCCAGGGCGGAGAAATTAAACACACCTTTCCAAAAGGCACTTCAGGTTTTGATACTGGAGGAAAACCTCACATCACATCGGAGGAAGAGTTCATCACAGCCTGCCAGAAGCAGGAAAACAGCAGGATACAGGACGTAGTCAAGCTCTGCTCCCCTCACAATTCAAAATCTTCCGGGTAAGTTGTAATCGGTGTTTCTTTTTTCTGACTTTTCTGGTTTTTTTCTTTTCAAAATTTAAACGCTCCCATCTCCTAAGACTGACTCTTTCAGCATCAGGTTTTCTACAGTGAGGGGGTGGGGGGTGGGGTGTCAGAATACAAGAAGTAGCCTAGCAGGCTGGAGTTTCCCAGGGAGGTTGTCAGATAATCAGTCACAAACTAAATTAGTTGGTTTACTTTTGCCCCTTTTTCTGAATGACTGGCCATTTCTTTTTTGCTGAGTTCAGCTCGTGGAATGGTTCCCCTTCTTAAATCCAGATGACAGGATGTCAAATCTCCAACGAGAGCATGAAGCTACTCCCACTCTAGCTTAGAATTCAAAGTCGATCTTCCAAAGGGGACTTGAATTCCCCAAAGGAAGATCATCCAAATCTGTGGAAAGGCTGTCAGGCCATCAGCAGTTAAAACTGAGCAAGATGGCCTTGTAGAATAGTTGTATAAAGACTATGTCTTGGGTGATGGCTGATTTATTTTTTAAGGGATTTAGGAGGGATCCGTCTTGGGTTGTAATAGCCCCAAAGAGCAGCACTATGATGTACTAAGAAGAAAAACTCAGTCACTACAAGCTGTTTCCTTAAATATTCCAGATAAAGATGACAGTTTTTGCAGGGCCAATTCCAAAGAAATATGGTATCAATCTCTGCAATGGTAAGCTAGCTTCAGTAGCAATAAATGTAGGCTCTCCCGTTCCTTTCCCAAAATATGATTTTTTAAAAAATGATTAAATTTATATGCCATTAATCTCGCTGTCTAAAGAGACTCTGGGCGACATACATAAATTGATACCAATATAGCAGGCAACTGTAGAAACCTCCCACCACCACACACCCACCCCATCTACCAGTATGTATCTATTGGATTGGCATAAGGGATTGGTTCTGATTAGTTTTTAGATGGGAGACTTCCCGGGACTTAATCCAGATTGAGAAGTTGGGGGAAAAAACCAGCCAGGTACAAGAGAAGGGAAAATATTTCTATCCCATTGTACCAGGAAAATGCTGTCACAAATCAGAACTGACTTAAGTCTTTGGTCCTTTTTTGTGGAGACTCTGGTTTTTATTCCATCAGACAGTTGTAAGATGTCAAGGTAGTTGGTCAGAAAGGAATAGAGAACCAGCACAAGAAAGAAATAGTTAAACCTCATTTATGGAGAAGAGAAGGTTTCAGAGAGAAAGCAGTACTTTTTCTCCCTGGGCTGGAGAAAAGTTAGGCCTTTTTCCCTGCCTAACCACTTCCCAAATCAGGCCCTTCCTGCTAAATTGCTAAATTCAGATCTGCTCTGAGATTGTTGAATATTGCAGATGCTGCCTCTGCAGAATAAAACAAAGCAATTAAAATAATTAATTTGCTGCCATTCACAAAAAGACCACATTTCTAGATCCAGAGGTATAATTAATGTCAGTGTGGAAATATTTACAATACAGACAGCAGGTTGAGCTGAAACAGAGATTGCCTAGTCAGTTTTTTCTTCAATAATAAAATACAGTATGTTGCAATTTAAATTACAGCTGCTATGAATATCCACTTATTCATGTACACATGCGTATGTATGTATGTATGTATCTGTGTTCTATATCATGTTTTGTTCTCTTCTTTTAGTGATCCTTTGGCAGCCAGTTTAATTAAGATTCATTGCCTGGCCAGATTAGAGCAGTGTTTTTCAACCTTGGCAATGTGAAAATGTATGGACTTCAAACTAGCTAGTGAATTCTGGAAGATGAAATCCACACATCTTCAAGTTGCCAGGATTGGGAAACACTGGATTAGGGAATACAGAGCAATCATAAACAAACTTTGCACTTTGTTTGCATAATGCCTTTTTAATTGCTTGTGTTTTCGGTTACTGGCTTGTATTTATTATGTAAAAATGGGGCATCTGTCTAATGCAGCAAGAAGGAGGAATAAACACAAATCAGTAGTATTAAAGATATTTGGAACAGTCATAGGTTCTATAGCTGGCTATTCTATAGGCCCAGAATATATCTGTGTATTCAACAGAGACCTCAGCATTAGGTCTTAGAGACAGGGGATGTTACCTATATAGGCATGTGTCATTTCTATATAAGGAAGGTACATACACAACATTCTACTATATTTCTATATAGTAAATGCAAGTCAGTAACAGAAAACCACAAGCACTTAGAAAGGGCACTATTCAAACGAAGTGCATACTTTATCGATGGCTGCTCTGTATTCTCTAATCCAGCGTTTCCCAATCTTCCCAGCATTATCCTAGAGTCTAGACTGAGGGACCATTCCCAGAAAAACCAGGAATTTGTGACTTTTTACTCCTGACATTTCTGAAAATGGATTTTCCTGTGGAAGGTCTTTCATCCTTTGTTTTCTAGGGAAGTCTGCTTAGATGAGGAGATGGTACCAAGGGAACTGTTCTGATCCAGTAGACTTAACAATGACACGGTCTTGCAATTAACCATCATTTTATTTTCCTCAATACAAAGACACTGTCAGATACTGTGCAAATGGCAACTTGGTGGCTTCCTCTCTGCTTTCTTAACTCAGCACATCCAAATCAAAGGATGGCAAAAAAAAAAAAAAATCAGATCACATGCTTGATCAATTCCTTTCAGGGCAATTGGTTCAGAGCACAAAGTGTTGCATTTGGACCTGATTATTCTGAAGTGGTTGATGTCTGAATTATGATAACTCATGGTTCTAGTAAATCTAGTAAATCTACATACATCTGGAGATAGGGAGGGGATGCATTTACATAAACACTTTCATGTTTAACTGCCCAGAGTCGCTGTTACAGCATATAACGGTAGCATATAAATTTAATAAATAAGTACATAACCTCACTAGAGTTCTCCCAGTAGTCATATATATTTTAATCAAGGGCTAACCAGAAAATATTTGGGTTTTAAGGAAAAAAATCAGAGTAGATCCCCACAAGACTGAAATCTACCCATGCTTGGAAGCATAGATTGAAAATCTGAAATTGAACAGGTATGAAGAGCCTGGTGGCACAGCAGACTAATAGCCTGTTATTAACTTCAGCTGTCTGCAATTACTGCAAGTTTGAATCTCTCCAGGCTCAAGGTTGACTCAGCCTTCCATCCTTTCTAAGGTAGGTAAATTGAGGACCCAGTTTGTGGGGGCAATAAGCTGACTTTGTATAAATATATAAAAGTATGAAGGCTATTGCTTAATGCATTGTGAGCTGCCCTGAGTCTCCGGAGAAGGGCGGCATATAAATCAATTTTTTTTTTAATGATAATTTTGATAATACACTCTACAGCAGGGGTGTCAAACTCAATTTCATTGAGGACCGCATCGGAGTTGTTTTTGATCTCGAGGGCTGAGGGTGGGCATGGCCAGCTTGATGTCACTAGTATCAGGGGTGTCTGTGAGAGCCCGAGTGCTCTGCCAGGTGAAAATGGGCTCCTGAGCTCCATTTTCGCTGGCAGAGGCACATGGGCTGGTCCTTCCCTGTTTCCAGGGTGGCCAGAAATAATGCCCATCTTCCCCCAAACAATTTTTAGCAGAAGAATACCTGTAATCTTTTACACACAGAGAAAAAAAATACAATGTGTTTGTTGGAAAGTGGTACATTTGAAAAGGATTTGGGGCTTCATCAGATCACAAGGGATCACATCAGATTTTTTCTACTTGCACCTAATCACACCATAAACATACCCTGACAACATATTTTTTCTGCAGCATCCCCAAAATATTGCCTTCATGTCATTTCCAGTCCATGAATAAAGTTAGATACTTAGATTTAGATACCATGTGCAATTGTCCTTGGTTGTAGGGATGTCTGTTTTCTTTATTCTGGCATCATATATAGGCAGCCTCAAAAAGTATAAATCTTATTAGGCTTGCTGTCAGACCTGCCACAACTTAAACCTCTAAATAGAAACGATCCTTGGCTCCATTTGTTGAGAAAGGAACAGTTTTTTAGCAATAAAGTGTAATGCAATAGTGCAAAACCAGAACTGAGAATTGCACGCCAAAATCCCTAAATTCTACTTTTCCATTTCTTAACTCATTACCCCCTCCAGTGTAACCAATCCATCAGGCAAGATGTTTTCCTAACTGTACAAGTTAAAGCATAAGTTTAGTATGCAGGCTCCCAATTGCCTTGGAGGCATATCAAGAAATTCTAGTGACCAGGAAGAAATATAAGCTGGGGAGGGGGGGGCAGCAAATTTCACATTGGTGTGTGTGTGTGTATTTTGCTGACTCAAGGACGAGTAGAAAGCAGTTCAGCTTAGCAGTGATAAAAAAGGCTCAAAGCGTTATGAATCAGCAATTCAAAGGTCATTGAAATTCTAAACACTATGAAGAGAAGTGTATCACCCAGTTCTCCTTTGGTGACACTTCTGGGGAAATTCTCTACTGTCTCATGTTTCTGAGGATCTGCCTGTGAAGACAATTCAAAACTTTCCACTGGTGAAAAGTGCTGCTATCCAGAGTTAGTAGGAGCTAGAGCTGAGCTGCATAATCAGCAGCTCCAGGACCTTTAAAACTTTAGGTACAGTTTCAAGTCCCCTTCAGAATTAGCTACCACCTCAATTCCTAATGTCTTAGAAAAACAAAATGAATAATTGAAAAGTAATTATAAATTTAATTAATTTAGTGTAATTTTAACTGAAGCAAACTGATTCAACTGTAAGTGTTGTTCTAGGCATTTAAATAAATGCAGCCGAAGCTCAATAGAACAAAATAAATAAAGCAACAATTAGCAGTTTGATATTGAAGAATAAGGACAAATCTATCTCAGCCTTAATTGTGACAATAACATCTCTCTGCAGTGCATATGAAGACAGAATAACAGAATAACAAAGTTGGACGGGATCTTGGAGATTTTCTAGTCCAACCCCCTTCTCAGGCAAGAAATCTTATACCATTACATACAAAAGGTTACAATGATGATGTAAGATGATATCTGATCTTTCTAGAGAAACATAGTTGTGAGCTACCAATAGAGCTCTCCTCCATAGATTTAATTACTTTTTTTAAAGTCATCTCTGCTGTCAGCTATTGCCAGATCTTGCAGCACTGAATTCCCAAACTTATTAATAGAGAGAAAATAATATATAGCCCGAGCTTAGGAACTTTCTGATCATATTACCAAGCGCTTTGCCATCTGACATCAATGGCAGTTCAGTTTGTAACTAAGACTCATAGTTAACCATCTTCTAAATTTAAGCTTCTAAACTATTTTGGAATTGATATTTTTCTTAAAAATGACATTGTTTTTTTCTCATTTTTTCAGTGACCCATGTAATGACAAAATGGACAGTGTTTGTTTTAATGTACATAGTTCAGAACAGTTTATCTTCAATGTTTAAGAGTCTCTGGGTGTGTGCACTCAGACAGATAGATAATATACACATACACACACACACACATAAATAAGTATGTATTATATATATCTTTTAGAATTATGTATATCAGGCAATCTTGTCAAAAGTATATAGGGGAATGTTCAGCCTGTTAAGGGTTTCATCCCTTTTCTTTTGGACCTCTTAGAACAGGGTGTCAAACTTGATTTCATTGAGGGCTGCACCAGGGTTGTGTTTGGCCTGGGGGGGTGGGCACTGTGGGCAAAGCCATTGTGGGCGTGGCCAGCTCAACATCACTCCGGGCGGGGCTGGGGAAAATCCACTTTTGCTAGTAGTTTGTTTTGCTAGCACTCTGCCAGTGAAAATGGAGCTCAGGGAGCCCAAAGCGACCCTCCTGGCTCCATTTTTGGCTATGACAGCCTCCTGCAGCACTCTGCCAGCGAAAAGGATCCAGCTTGCAGTTCTTCAGTTTGACACCCCTGTCTTAAAAGAATCCAGCTGCAGGTGGCAGAGCTCTTTTTAATTAGATTAAATATTAGCTAATGCCTTGAACTTTTTCCCCCCAGTGGTATCACCCCCTTTTTAAATATAACCTTAACAGTCCACACAATAATTGCATGCAACCTTAAGCCCCCAAAATATTGCTTGTCTTCAGATTAAACTATGATAGAGACGTCAGTGCTGTGAAATTATTAAAGACTGGTGAAATTACAAGAACGATGGGGTGCCCTCTTTAAGCATGAATCTGACTTTTAGTTAGGCTTTCTTCCTTTCATTACTGTCATGGAGCGGAAGTATGACACCTCCTGGGCATCACAACTGTGAGAAATTCTCCAGTTCTCCACTTTGAAATTTGGCCAAAAGTCACTTCTGCACACGAAGACACATGGCTATTATTGTTAGAAGAGGAACCAAGTCACAACTGTTTATTTTAATGTTAAAAAGGAGAACCAGCAAATTATTTTGAGGTTTTGAGACCCACACAATTCTGTTCTGCATTTAGAGAAGATTTTTCAGGGATTCAAAGGACTTCTCAGTAAGCTCTCAATCTTTATGATGATTGGATAAAGTATGCTTATGTTACAGACTAAGATGAGGGGTGTGAGTTGATAATATGGCATGTTGAGCGGGCTCACATCACTTGCCGTACATGAATAAACTATAATTAGCTGAATTCATACAACAAAAAAAGCAATATGCCATGGCTTGCAAACCACAATGGCTAAATTCACACATTATGCTAAGCAAAAACAAAGTAGTGCTTATTATGGTTTTGGGTTACCATGAAGCCAGCCATTGCATATCATATGTTAAGGAACCTGATACTTAAGTCATACTATTAATTGCTATTAAACACTAGTGCTAAAACAATAAAGAGTAGCAATAGAGTGGAAAAAACAGAAGTCAACAGAATATCTAAATCCATATTGCATTTAAATTTAACAATTTAACTTAGAACTTCTTTGGTGTCACCCTGAGATGTCATCTTCCTTAGCTGATAGATTATCACCTATGTCTGGAAGAGCAGAGTCCCAGCTTAAACCCCAAATATCTCCACTTAAATGGATCTAGTATTGGATAAAGGGAAGAACCCAGCTAAATGGGTTCCTATATTGACTTGGCTTTTGTCAACTTCCAAACGTTTATCATATTTTTAAAAAAAAAGAAACGACTCTACAAATTAGAGCCAAGTAAATTGGCACGTACAAAATGTGGTTTGACTGATTCTGTGCCGAAACCTAGCTGTGGTTGAGGAAGTTGTGTGATTATTTAATCATGGAACAATCTCACAGTCCTCAACCACATTTAGTACTTCACCATTTCAGCAGCTTCATACATGTGAAATGTGCCTCTGGTGCAACTTGAAGATAATCATATTAACATTCTGACCACTGATGAAGCTTGGAGCATAAATTCCAGGTCTCAATCTACTCTGAGTTCCTTAAGGAGATAAATTGTAGAAAACATCTCAGATATAAAAACCTGTGAAAAGACTTATTTATTCATTTATTCATTCATTCATTGATTTATATTTCCTATTTCTTAGCTGCCCATCTCCCTCAGAGATTGTGTTCAGCGTCCACCTTCTCGTATCCCTCTGAAAAATCCATAGGTCTGAATCTGTGTTGATCCGAAAAACTGACATTCAAGAGGTGTGTTTCTTCTGAATCTAGGAGTTGTTCAAGTGACATTTAATCACTGGAAAAGAGGGGGGATGAAAGTAAGTTCATCTTTGTATACGCTGATTTACACCTCTCTCTCTCTCTCTCTCTCTTTCTCTCTCTCTCTCTCTTAAATGAAAATGGACTAAAATCCTGGTTTTAAATGCATGAAAAATTGAGGAGACACTGTTTTTAAGCCTTTAGACATTTATTTCTGAGTGATTCTGTTCTGAGGTGAAATGCCATGCATTTCAATGAACGCCATCTGAGTAGAAACACAGATTATAAATGAAATAAATAATTTGTTAATGTTTCTAGGTGAGATGAGTGGCAAGCAAGTCAATCAATCAATAAATCAATTGCTAGATCCAAGAAACTGAAAAGCTTGTAAGTGGTAACCAAAACAATATAATACACTTGTCTTAATAGATATCAAGAGTTATTACATTACCTGCATTCTTATCTAGATTTCCTGGCACTGTAACCCTCAGATGTTCCCTGAAGCCATCCCAGTAGATAAGGGACAGAAGGTTCATCCAGCTAAAATTAATTCTGGAAGCTGCAATCATGTTGAGATTATGAAAATCTCATGAATCATTGGGCTATAAAGATTTAAAGGGTTCCAGATTCATTTGATTTTACAGTTTCAGTGAAGTTCTAGAGCCATTTCTCTGTGCTTATAAATAGTAGAACAATATATATAGAGAGAGATGTTTAGATCAGACTTTGACTCAATGTTAGAGTGCATTCCATAGTGCCAAGTTCCAAATATTATTTATCCTCAAGCATTGTGGTTTGTAAGTTTCATCCATAGCTTCTTTGGTTTTCACAGAAGATAAAATAGTATCTACCCACACACACACCCACACACACATACTATGTTTTTATGTTTTTTTTCTCTCTACTCTTGGCAAGATGTAACTGCCCAATTTTTGGAGCAGAATTATAAAAGGGTTTGATTGTATGATTCCCAAGTCTCCTCTTAAGAGAAGACACAGAAGATAGTTGACATGAGAAGGCGCCTCTTTGGCGTATCCTCTGGGGAGTCCAATGTAGACGATGTCTATGAGAATTAGAACTCAAGCCAGTTGTGAAAGGAAGAGGTCACTGAATTTTGCACAGAAGGCAGAGGAGTCTGGGAACAGCTGGAGGAAAAGTAGAACTCAAATGTTGAAGCGGAGGAGCTGGCCAAGAGGAGGAAAGAGAGAACAGAAGAGGAGGAATTATGGGGGGGGGGGGGGAGACATGGAAACCAGACAGACCTCTCCTATCATCTAACATATTGGCCCTAAGATGAATATGTCCAGAGAGAGAGGGTGTTCCACAGTCTGAGTATAATCAGACACACAAACAAAGTTCCCTTTGGAAAATACGAAGAATCAAAGAACACTTCTGACAAATTCTTTCATTTCAGAGCAATCATTGGTGAGATGCACTAAGCCATAATAAAGTTTGTTTGGCTGTAGCTTAGCCTGAAGTGCAAATTCATTCCTCGCCATTCATAAATCGTACAATAATTGACAGTTTATCATGTGTTCAATACACATTTGGTGTTCCAAATCAACAGCGGCTTAATATAATTGTGGGTCCGTCATATAAACTATGACTTGGTAAATGCAGAGGTATTACTAAATACTCGTTAAGGTCTGCAAGGAAAATGAACTGGTGGCAGAGAAGAGAAAGAAGCACCTGCATTAGATTTACTGGGACATTGTATGCGGGACTTTGATAGCGTTCTTTTCTGAGCTCAGTGTTTATAGGCCGATATTGTTTGAAAGTTGTGCCTGTGTTTTTCTTTCATCAGCAGGAACAAAGCCAGCTGTTTTTTTGTGAGGTAGTTTGTTGCCCTGCGTGGCGGCCTCATGGCTGGAGCCACACTGGTTGTGTCTTCCTCCGATAGATCTTTACAGGCTTATAGATCTCTCTGTATATGTCTCCGTTTCTCCCCCATCAACAGCAGAATCTAAACAATCTTGATTCCTGTCCAGCCTGCAACGCCCAGACCACAGGCTGGAATTTTTGAATGGCAGGAAACCGAGACATAGCTTGTTTGTTGTGTTAGAAATCTGTGGGTGAAACAGAACAAAATGAGTCCTGGACTTTCAGGACCCGCATTTTTTCTGCATTTACAAAGAGGAAGGTTGCACGAGTTGGAAGCAGATTGGGCTGGGTCACGACTCTGCTAGATTTAGTTTGGCAGGAGTTTTTCTTTCACAAGGAAGTGAACGAATAAGTAACCCCCTGCCCTCAGAAGGGGGAAAAATCCGTTTTGCTCCTATCTTCTCGGTGGAACAGCTGGAACATTTTTGGATTCTCGCAAAGAGTATTTTTATATCCTTGATGAGGTTGCTGCAAGACCCCCAAGTCTCTCCCAAATCAACAGTTGACCTCAGTTCATGAAGATACAAGAGCAAAGCTGGAAAAAAGCCAGAAATGCAGCAAAAAAAAATATCCATCACCATCACAGTAGTGGAGGGAAACCCAGGATCTTTTGAGGCCAGAGACTACCCCTAAATAGCTTTTTGTCTTCCAGATGGGCAAGAAGAATTGAGAGCAGAAATATAAAAACTTTAGGTTCACAAATGAACTGGATGTGCAATGAGGCCTTGCACATTACCACTTTCGTGTCTTAAGGTTTATTAGGATTATTGACAGCCTTCTAGTGCATTTATTTGCAGATGACACTAAGCTGGCAGGAATAGCCAACACCCCAGAAGTCAAACTCAGGATTCAAAAAAATCTTGACAGACTTGAACAATGGGCCCTATCCAACAACATGAAATTTAATGTGGAAAAAAGCAAGGTTTTTCACTTAGGCAGGAAAAGCCAAAGGTAGAAGTATAGATTAGGTGAGACCTGGCTCAAAAACAGTAACTGTAAGAGGGACCCTGGAGCCCTAGTGGACGATCACTTAAACATGAGCCAGCAGTGTGTGGCAGCAGCCAAAAAGCTGATACAATCCTTGGTTGTATAAACAGAGGCATAGAATCAAAATCACGTGAAGTATTAATATTGCTTTATAAATCCTTAGTAAGACCGCATCTGGAATACTGCATCCAGTTTTGGTCACCACACTACAAAAAAGATGTTGAGACTTTGGAAAAAGCGCAAAGTAGAGAAACTAGAATGATTAAGGGCCTGGAGACAAAAATATGCATAATTGGAGGAATTATGATATGCAGGAATTGCAGGAATTGGATATGGCCAGGCTAGAGAAAAGAAGGACTAGGGGTGACATGATAGCAATATTCTAGTATTTGAGGGTCTGCCACAAAGAAGAGGGGGACGACTTATTTTCAAAGCATCAGAAGGCAAGACAAGAAACAAAGGATGGAAACTAATCAAAGAGAAAAGCAACTTGGAATTAAAGAGAAACTTCCTAACAGGAGGACAATTAATCAGTGGAACAGTTTGCCGTCAGAGGTTGTGGGTGCTTCATCACTGGAGGATTTTAAGACTGGACAGCCACTTGTCTGAGATGGTATAGGGCAGTAATGGTGAACCTTTTCAGCACCGAGTGCCCAAACTGGAATGTGTGTGCATGTGTGTGCACGCATGCGCTGCCCAGCTGGTCTCTATGTTTCCGGAACACCAGAAACCCAAAAACCAGCTGGCCGGCACATGCATGCCTGTTTTTTGGGGCATTTGGGGGGGCATTTTCAGCCCATTTTTGGGCTATTTTCAGGCCATTTTCAGGCTGTTTTTTCAGGCCATTTTTGGCTTGACAAATAGACAAAAATGGCCCCAAAAAGGCCTATTTTTTTTTTTTTTGGCTGTTTTCAGGCCGTTTTCGAGCCCTCCAGTGCCCACAAAGACCAGCTGGTTGGCGCACATGTACGCTGGAAACCAGAAGACCAGCTGGCAGCAGAACCCATGCCCACAGAGGGCTTGCGTGCCACCTCTGGCACGTGTGCCAAAAGTTCGCCATCACGGGTATCAGGTTTCCTGCTTGAACAAGAATATCTCCAAGATCCCTTCCAGCTCTATTCTGATTCAATAGAAATCAAAATGCTATTGCTATTGCTATTGCGATACACAAAGATAGAAGAGGGATACAAATTCACTCTTAATTTGACTAGCCCAATGGTCAGGATAAAGACTGACCATGACCATTTCCATAGAGATAATTATCCTAAAATGATTTCAGCAACTGTGTCTTCCCGGTTCATTTGTTTCCTTGGCAGGGTTCCCAGCACTACAGTATCTTTTCCCTCTTATTTTATTTGAGGTTTTTTCTTTCTTTCTCTCAGATGGATGACCATAATTAGAGTTGCCAGGTGTCTACTATTTGAGCAGACAGTCCACTTTTTTCGCATTATGTTCACTACTTTTTTTCACAAAATAGTGGACATTTTTTTTATTCAAAAGCTTTATGATGAAATGGTACGTAATCTAAAGCTGTACATCTAAGAGAGTAAGGATAGGAAAATCGCGTTTTGTCTTTTTTTTCAGAAGTTAGAATGAGACAAAGATCGAATATCCATTGAACTCGGTTCTCCGAAAAAATTAATGATGAGATTAAAATAAAAATATATTTTAAAATTATGTACAGTTCACATTTTAAAAATGTATTGTAGCTTGTGTTGACTGACCTAAAATGGCGTCGAGTGATGAGAGTGACAGCAGCGGAATTGTGCATCAATTCCGGTATCAAATGCAAACGTTGAACGAATTTTCAGCATCATGGGAAATTTGTGGACTGACGAACGTAACTGACTGCTTGTACCATCAGTTCAAAGTGAACTTTGTATATTATTTAATATTTCTCAACATTGTACTGAAATTAAAGAATTATTCCTTAAACACAAAGAATTGATCAAAGCTGCGCAGTCAAATAAAAAATAACCATGACAGCAAAGTAAAATGTCATTTAATATTTTACATATTATTATAATATATTTGATGTTTTGAATTTTAAATAAAGTTTTGAAGTGATTATTTTAATATGTGTTAAAATGTTTGTAAGAAAATATATAATTTAATTGTAAAAAATTTTTTTTATTTTTTTACTATTTAAACCCGCCCCCTCCTCCCGCTTGTCCGCTATTTTTTGGAAGCAGACCTGGCAGCCCTATTGTCTGTACATTTATCCTTTGTTTTAAAAAAAAGGATATGTGTGTAGAAATAGGCACAAGACATATTTTAATAGGAAAAGTTTTATTACAGTGTGTTTGAAAAGTGCTTATTAGTCATTCATTTTGTTGTTTTTTTCATTCTGCAGAGAAAATGCTTTCTCAAAAAGCTATCGCTGGCCTTTTTTCAATAATTCTGTGTCTTGCGGGAAACATCTCACTCACCGCTGGTAAGAAATATTTGAAGAATAGAGAGGCTTCTCTGGAATTGTGTTGTTTAGATGAATTACGAAGTTTAGAGAAAAATATTGATGTTGAGCTCCATTGTCATTCACAAATATTGTTCGTTTTATGTGGTAACTCTTCATTTGCTTCAGTATATTTTATTGAATCAGCTTTACTCATTGTATTAAGACTATGGCTTACAAACCACAGTGGCTTGGTTCATAAATCCTTTTAAGCCAAAGCCAAGCAAACCACATTAAGGTTAGTGTCGTATGTGAATTCTTATTGTCTGAAGATCTCCTGTTGTAGAGGAAATAGAGAATGGCCTTGAAGGACAGTGGGAAGAAGTGTTATCAAGGCAAAAATCAGACAAGCCTGTTTTGAGCACATTCCAAGAAAAAAAAATTAAGAAAATGCCTCAGACAAGCCCTTCCCTAATTCACATGAAGATAAAATGTGGGAAGCACATTCATATTTACAAAATTCTGTTACTATGACTGTTCTAATTAAAATATTTATCAGAACATCATAAATACAGATGGCATTTGTTTCTTAATGTGGTCTACCTTATAGGGCAGACACCTTCCTTCAAAAACTCCTACCCCTTCTTCCTTTCTGCCCAATACACTTGTAACGCCTTACAAGCACAACTATCTTGGTTTTATCAGATCTCTCAAAAAAAAAATCTCAACCTTTTCACCAAAATTTAACGGCAATTTAGTTGGTGTCTTCCAGTGAGCTAGTGAGCTTCCATATTCACATACTTTTATGAGCATGCCTAACATTATAATCTTCATTTTCACCACTTCTGTGATTTTCCTTTCCACAAAAGAATCTCTCTGTGCAGTGTTTCCTTGTTTACTCCTTCCTTGGCATAGTGTCCCATTTCCTCTGCTGTTTTCCGCAGGGTTGACATTTGGAACATACAGCTTTGTAGTTTTGTGAAATGCCATACACGTAGATGTGGCTTTCTAACTCTAGCATTAGAGAACACTGATTAATTTGTGGATAATTATGCCCAGTTTCAGGACAAGATAAGAAAGAGGGAGTAGAAGCAAAGAGGGAAAGAATTCGACTTACAATATCACACTGTCCTAGCATACAGCTGAGAAATCCGGAGGATCACTATGAAAAGCTTAAACATTGACACCCAGAAGCTAAATGTGGCTCTTTCTTAATGAGATGCTTTATGTGCTTCAAGGGAAATAAAACTTCCAGAAGGGTCTTTGAAGAAACCAATGTTAAAATGTATTTTGTGTCTGAAGAAATGGGGGTGGGGGAGTGGCGAAACGGACACAGATCTTACAGTTTTATCATCTGGGCCAAGATGCATCTATCAGAATGAGAAACAATGGCCCTGTTGTTTTATTCTCCCAGTACTGAATATCACACTTTTAATGCTATTGATTGATAGTATTTTCCAGAGTTGTCCAACCATCATTGTACAAAATAACAATAACAGTGTTGGCTTTACAGTGCTTTAGCAATAGTTGGGTGATCATAGGAACATGCTGGAAGTCACTTTTGTGGAAGTGACTCGTGACTGATTTTTGTATGCTTTTGATGGTTACACCAAAACACTTCATTAGATGCCAGTAGAAAGCTTTCTAAGAATAATGGGCAGGGCAGACAGATTAGATTAGAACCGTCACTGTTTTCTCCTCTTCCTTATCAATAGTTTGGTGGAAAAGCAGCAAAGTATGTCAGCTGGGAACAATTCCCCACCAGCTTCTTTCTGATAACTATTTGAGCAACAAAACCCAAGCAGAGGATCTGGGGGCAGAGTAAAGAGAGAGTTTGAACTGTTACTCTGCCTCTTATTCACTCCTGCAATTTGGATCCAGACAATTTGAGGGGGGGGGAATACATGTTTTTTTAAAAAATAATAATAATCTGAAATTGCCTTTATGTGAAAAGCCTTTCCAAGCCAAGTACAAGGACTGATTCTTTGCGCCAGCCTTTCTTAAGAATGGAGACCAGGCGGAAATTCCAGTGATAAGTTCTGCAAAACACTTTGAAGTAGTGATTCAAGTGATTGATATTCCCCATTGGTTTTTGCCTCTATTCTTGTATTGTGCTTTACCTTTTTTCTGTGATGCTCAAGGTAATATTGTCAGGTACCTAGAGAGCTCCCATCCATGGATCCAACCAAAGCTTGCATCTTGTCTCCTCTATTACTGCTTTTGAAAGCATTTAATATTAAATATTGGCTGGATCAAGTAGGCAACCTTTCTGGCACCACAGATGCCAAAGCAGAACTTCAGGAGACATCCAGTGTATTTACATGAGTGTGCACATGGATACAGACACTCGTTCTCTTAGATGCATTTCTGTGCATAGACATGTACAGCTCACTGCCAGCAGTTTGATTCTGACCAGTTCAAGGTTGTCTCAGCCTTCCAGTTTTCCGAGGCTGCTAAATGAGGACCCAGATTATTGCTCCAACTCTGGAAGTATTAAAGAAGAGATTGGATAACCTTTTGTCTGAAGTGGAGTAGGGTTTCCTGCCTAAGCAGGAGGTTGGACTAGAAGACCTTCCAACTCTGTTATTCTATTCTAAATATTGGAACAGTGCTATTTTATTGTGAGTTGGACTAAGGAGAAATTTCCTAAGGGTGAGACCAATCATGTTGGCCACGCCCACCCAGTCACATGACCACAGCCACCCAACCAATCATTAGGGCAGAGAACCGATTGTTAAACTATTTGAATCCCACCACTGGCTAAGCCATGTCTGTTTAATCATAATTTACTAAATTATGGTTCATTAAAATAAATTATAAAAGTAAGTTATTAATAAAGAAAGTCAGTTTGGTGTAGCCTAAAGGATTAAGGATTAGGCCTAAAAACAAGAATGCTGTGAGATCTAGGTAGGAAAAGCTGGCTGGGTGATCTTGGGCCAGTCTAACTCACTTCACTTGAGTTCCTGTTGTGGGGAAAAATAGAATGAGATATCGGTGCGTTCATCTCCTTAAGTTGTAAAAGGTGAGATCCAAATCTAAAAAAAAGGGGGGGGAGGGTTTCACCCAATATTTTTAACTAAAACCAAACAAATCCTAATTGTGTGACTCCAGCCACTAAATACTATACAGCTGTTTTATCAGCTGATTTAAAAGGCATATGAACAAATAATATGATATACATTCATATCTGTGAATTATATTTTCTTTTGTGTTACAGGTCAGCCGAACTGCGTCTGTATGCAATCGGTATGTTCAGAAAATTTCACATGCTCAGGAGATTGGTGTTTTGTAAGCAAACACTTGGAGAATGGGAAAACGATCGATAAGAAAGGCTGCCTGAAGGAAGCAAATGAATTTTGCTGGGGCTCTATCACAAAAACCTACGGCATAAAATGCTGCCAGGGCAACATGTGTAATATCAATCTTTCCATCTGGCTAATAGGTATTTTTTTAAAAATTTCCTTCTATAAAGACTATTCTCCCCTAGACGGGAACAAGATTGTTTGTGTTTTGACTTCCCCCCTATAATAATATACATAATAGGTTGTAGTATTATACACCCACGCACACACACACGTAACCAGCAGTTGTAATCTTTCCATTCTTGGACAAAATGAGATGCCATACATATTTTTTTTATTTGATTTATATGCCACCCTTGTCCGGAGACTCAGGGCGGCTTACAATGCGTTAAGCAATAGCCTTCATACTTTTGTATATTTTACAAAGTCAGTTTATTGCCCCCACAAACTGGGTCCTCAATTTACCTACCTTAGAAAGGATGGAAGGCTGAGTCAATCTTGAGCCTGGTGAGATTCGAACATGGAGTAATTGCAGACAGCTGGATGTTAATTAGGGTGCTTAGTCTGCAGAGCTATCCAGGCTCCTTAGCTAACCCATTTTGTGAATGGATTAGCTAATCAACCCTATTTAATGTTATAATTCTGCCTTCTTTTAAAAATTGGATTGTTACTCACCATAGTTATCTCTTGATGGTTTTGGTTTTGTGCAGAAGTTAGGTTTCCAATAAGGTTAAGAGGCTGCTTTAGGTGCTAAGCTTTCCCGCTTTTTAGAATCATAGGACTGGAAGGCCTCTTGGAGGTCTTCTAGTCCCTGCCTATGGCAGGACACTTTATACCACCCCAGACAAATGGCTGTCCAATCTTTTCTTGAAACCTCCAGTGATGGAGCACCTACAAGTCCAGGAGGCGAGCTCTTCCATTGATTACTTGTTCTCACTGTCAGGAAACTTCTCCTTAGTTCTAGGTTGGATCTCTCTTTAACCAGTTTCCATCCAATGTTTCTTGTCCTACCCTCAACTGCTTTGGAGAATAAGTTGACCTCGTCCTCTTCTCTCTGGCAGCCCTTCAAGTACTGGAAGACATCTAACATGTCTTCTCCTCTTTGTTAGGCTAGACATACCTAGTTCCCTTAATTGTGCATCATTTTAATTTTCTCTAAACACCATTTTAATGTTATTTCTTGTTAGTTATATCATCAGAGGAAATGAAAATCCAAAGACTATATGGCTTTCTGAGTTATAGAGCGACGACATTCTGATGATTCCTTCCGGAGAGATATTTCCATTTGTTTAGAATAACTGGGAAGCCATACGTGGTTAACCTATATAGGACCCATTGCAGGGGTGAAATCCAGCAGGTTCCGACAGGTCCTGGAGAACCAGTAGTGGAAATTTTGAGTAGTTCCGAGAACCGGTAGCAGAAATTTTGAGTAATTCAGAGAACCGGCAAATACCACCTCTGGCTGGCCCCAGAGTGGGATGGGAATGAAGATATTGCAATATCCTTCCCCAAGGGGTGAGGAGGGAATGGGGATTTTGCAGTATCCTTCCCCTGCCACGCCCACCAAGCCACACCACGCCCACCAAGCCACGCCAACAGAACCGGTAGTAAAATATTTAGGTTTCACCACTGACCCATTGCCGTCAGAAAAGCATTAGTAACCAACTTTAATCCTGGGATTTGATTATTGGACTTGTTTATGGCTATAGAAGTACCAAGTATTATGGTTGATTCTAACTCAAAGGGTCATTGTTTTTTACATTTGCATCTGCACCAAAAAAAAGTCAGGAATTACTTTTTTCTGCAGCTTTTTTTTTCTTTCCCCAATTTTGCTTTTTCCCTGTCCTTTCCTTCTTTTCCCTCTAATTTCTTTTTTATTATTATTATTTTTTGTACAGTATTTTGTATATTTTTTTGAAATTTAATAAAGTTTTATAAAAAAAAAAGAAAAGAAAAGCCATAGTAACTAAATGGATTCTTCTTCCAATCAGATGAAGGTCTGTCTGAAGAGGGCCCATCTTTGAAGAACCTTCTCCTGATGGTCCTGATTCCATTGTTTGCTACTTTGATTCTCATTATATTAATTGGTCTCTTTGTCTGGAAGTGGGCCCAAAGCCGGCGGAGACATATGCCATTTGGGTCTAATGAACTAGGCAACGTGGATTTTATGCTGAAGAACTCTCTGGCTGGGGACAGCACCTTAGAAGTAAGTCTGCATTAGGAACGGCATTCAATGCCACTATGGTTAGTTGCTCACCTTATTCTAAGCCAGGGGTCAGCAACCTGTGGCTCTGGAGCCGCATGTGGCTCTTTCACCCCTCTACTGTGGCTCCCTATCACTGAAAATATGCATCACAACCGCCAATGTGCGACAACCACCGGCACACCATTTATTGAGCTTTTCAACCCCCGGTAGGCCAACCATGGATAAATCCAAGAAAAGAAAAGTTTCAGAAGAAAACAGGATGTTTAATTCAACTACATATGCTAGTTCTGTGGCCGCTCAAGAAATAGTCCAGCACGGGAAGGGTTTTGTGGTTCCTGATGTTTTCTTTTCTGTGGGAAACAGGTTCAAATGGCTCTTAGAGTGTTTAAGGTTGCAGACCCCTGCTCTAAGCCAACATTGTTTTAATGGTGACAGTTTAGGTTCAAATACCGTGACCTGCACTTATATTGGTTACCTTTGGCTTGTTTTATCTTACTGCTGTTGAATATTTTCCACTCTCAGTTGTTCAGCTTTCTTTACTTTGTTGATTGCCCCACCATCGGAATGAATATATTTGGCTGTAATTACATGTTCCCTGCCATTGTTAGCGCTTCTGCCTTCTCCCATTGGGAGAATCCTAGAGCTCCACTAAAGTTTCTTTCAAAGTAACTTTGGTATGAACTAAGGAGAAGAAGCTTTCTGAGATGGGAAACCAGAGAAGCTAAATCGAGCTAAACCAAAATGACAAAAATGCATTAGAATAATTTCTGCCTGGTGTTAGATCTCGATTTTTTTTTATTCTTTCCAACCCAACTGAATATTGGAAAGGAATTACAGGTGCAACAGTTCACTTAGTAACCTTTCAAAGTTACAACGGCATTGAATAAAGTGATTTATGACCGCTTTTCACACTTACGACCATTGTAAGCGTTCCCAAGGTCACATGATCAAAATTTGGACCCTTGGCAACTGGTTCATATTTATGATGGTTGCACTGTCCTGGGGTCATTGTGATCCCTTTTTGCAACCTTCTGACAAGCAAAGTCAATGGGGAAGCCAGATTATGGCTTGTCGCTATGTCGCTAATTTAACAGTTGCAGAAAAAAAGTTCCCACTGCATTCCTGTGATGGAAGCAATTGTCACATAATGCTGCCGGCCCTTCCTTCCTTGGTGGGTATGTGGTGCAGAGTGCAACTTACTAAGGAGTTGGAAATTCCAGAAGCAGGCTTGGCATGCTTATTACACTCACCAAAATATACCTCTCCATCTATTCCTCTAAGATTCTTCACATGTTTGATTTGTATTCAGGTCTTGCTGAATGATGACTGCACTACTGGAAGCGGCTCTGGGCTGCCCTTTCTAGTCCAAAGAACTGTGGCTCGGCAGATCACCTTGGTTGAATGCGTTGGTAAGCCAAGGAGAGAAAGAAACATCTGAATTGTCACCGGCAGAGAATTGCTGAACTGGTTGGAAACAAGAATATACATTCCAGTTCTCTGATAAAATATACAGATTTGAGCCATCATTTTATTCATGAGGCATATCTGGGTCTGGCTTGCATTTTCAGAACACTTCCACACAGCACTCTTTCTACGCACAATCCCTAAAAAGTGTTTTGAGCCTACAGAGTGTAGTTTCTGAAGCAATAGCAACAGGACTTAAGACTTATATACTGCTTCACAGTGCTTTACAGCCCTCTCTAAGTGGTATACAGAGTCAGCATGTTGCCCCCAACAATTTGGGTCCTCATTTTACCAACCCCAGAAGGATGGAAGGCTGAATCAACCTTGAGCCGCTCAGAATCAAACTCCTGAAGTGAGTAGTGAGTTAGTCTGCAGTAGTGCATTCTAACCACTGCATCATCACAGCTCTTGATCTCTGAGGGACCCTACCCTCAATTTGCAAAAAAAGAACAATTCAATATTGTTAGTACTCTCCCAACCACATTTTAGTGCATGTTGTATAATTCTGAATAACAATGATAATAAGAATAAGAATAAGAATAACAACAACAACAACAATACCACCATTGGCATTGACAAAATCACCTTCAGCCAGTTGCAAAAGGCTGCTTTACCTGGAACAGCTTACAAAATCATGCAACAATACCTTTAATATTATTAAATAACAGCATCTGCCTATTCCAGGTCATTGGGAGAACTTCATAGGCAAATAAAAATGTCAAATCCAGTCTAAGCATCTGGTCAGCTGCATAACCAGCCACAGTCATAATATATTTGTAATGGGGTGAATCTGCTTGGTTACCTCTTCATCTCTGAGGATTCCTCCTCAGAAATCTCACTTAGAGCTGTGAAGGTGGCGTGAAAAAATCACTATATTAATTTCGTAACCAGAAATTAATTTGCTTTTCCCAAAGCTTCTAATCTTGGTTGTAGGTTGCCCTGAAGGTTGCTGGCATGAGGGAGAAGACAGACAGCCTTGAAGCAGGCCAATTTCCCCCGTAAACAGAAATATCATTTTTCTTCCAGGCAGGATTATCCCACTATAAAACAGAAATTTATTAGCTCACTTGCTGAATATAGAACACATCATGAGAACACAGAGGTGCAAAACAGATTCTGTAGTCGAGCAAAGTAATAGCGTGTCTTCTTTTATGTGCAAGGATTATTTGCGCATGGACAAATTCAAACCCTGGATAGTCTTCCTGCTGCCTGAAGTATTCAGGTCCATTAACAGATGCTCCACCTAAACATGTTAACGTTTATCACTCAGTTCTGAGCCATTTCATTAAACATGTTTCTTTCTGTTATCTGCAAACCAACCTAAAATGGAGATCAAGCTTGCACTTGGGCTGATCTGCCTTAACTCTGAGATACTGAGAAGAAAATTCTTAACTTAATGGATAAACATTAGGCAAGGAAAGAGCTGTTTGTCATCTGTTAATTTTTCCATGGAAATATCTCTTATTGCCAGTTTGCCACTAGCAAAATGTTTTGGAATATTTGACTTTGAGTTCTGCTAGCAATCATCCTCTGAACATTTTGTTTTCAAGCATTTAAAAGCAATATTATTTTGATTCTGAATGGGTTATATATTTATCCATAGCCGTTTTGGATAATAGGCTGTAAAAGCCAACTATTCATCAATAACTATTTGTGATTAAATTGATCAAATGATTTTTCACTGTTGTCAGTTCCTGCAGCTGCTCTGGCATAAATTAAAAGAAAAAAATGAGTCAGGTATGTTAGACATTTAAATGCTAAGATTACATCTAATATGAATGAGAAATATCAGTCAGTTCAGGCAAGAAGTCATTCGTGAAGGCAAGTGAAAGGGGTTGAAAATTATGTACCTGTATTCCTGCATTCTGGTCAGATACTTGGCTCAGGTGTGACTGTATAAATGATGTCAGGTGCTTGAAATTTTGCCAAAAGACAGATGCCAATCAAGAACTTTCTCTTGTACTTCTGAAAGTACATTAGCAATATGTGAAGGAAAGTTTTCTGAATTGTTGAGGGAAGAGGAGGCACTGAGCCTTACCACAGTGGCTGGAGATTATTTGGTAAAATAGATTAAATCTCTTCTCATTGTTTGATCCATTTTTATCTATTAAATGCATTATACCAATTGTCTATTTAAAAAGAAAAAAGAAAGTTATGTTCCTCTCCCCACAATAGGCAAAGGACGCTATGGGGAAGTGTGGCGTGGTACTTGGCATGGGGAGAACGTGGCGGTCAAGATTTTCTCTTCTCGTGATGAGCAGTCATGGTTCCGTGAGACGGAGATTTACAACACGGTGCTGCTAAGGCATGACAACATCTTAGGTGAGTGGAAAAGGTGCAGAAATCCAGCAGCTGTATCAAGAAGTCTTAGGCGAGCAAACGGAGGAAGCACATTTTAAGACCCATGAAGCTAAGTACACTTCCAAAATTTGCACAAGGGATTTAAAGAGCTGAAGAAACTCAGAGATTTAAAAATTCTCATTTACCCATACACTCAACATAACATAATCTATAGATACTTTGATAGCTTCTTTGGCAATTTTGGTACTTTAGCAATGTGCACTGAGCTTTACCTTCCTTCCCTGCCCGTAGGATTCATTGCGTCAGACATGACATCACGGAATTCAAGTACTCAACTCTGGCTAATCACTCACTACCATGAGCATGGCTCCCTCTATGATTACTTGCAATGCACAGTGTTGGACGTGGAGACCTGCTTGCGTCTGGCCACCTCGATCATCTGTGGGCTCGTTCACCTGCATGTGGAGATCTTTGGCACCCAGGGCAAGCCAGCCATTGCTCATCGGGATCTGAAAAGCAGGAATATCTTGGTCAAGAACAATAAGCAGTGCTGCATTGCTGATTTAGGTGAGTGGATTTTAGAGCAAATGTTTTTGGCAAAACAGGTGCTGATGTGTACCTTTTTCTTAAGGGCAGAAGAGCTTTCTAGGGGAAGTAATCTGAGTTCTTATATTTGCCCCTTAGAACTTCTAAGTTATTAACCTAATAGCCTTCTACAATATGATCGCCCTCCGGATGTGTGGGCTTCAGTTCACAGAATTTCTACTGAGAATTCTGGAATTAAAATTGATATATCTGGAAGATTGAGGGAGCCTGGCCTAACAATATACTTCCCACCCTGGCTGTATGATCCACCTCTGCTACAAATATAGGAACAAAATGTTACACAGGTAGGGATGGAAAGTACAGTCTTGATCAGGCTCCTAGCAAAGGGCTTAGAATTTAACTACTTCCTGTTTACAGCAATCTTTATCTGGTTTAATTATTTTGGTTGTATGGTGTAAAGAATTAGATCAGTGGTGGGTTGCCCCCAGTTCAGACCAATTCTATAGAACCGGTAGTAAAACCGGCAGGAGGCTCCGCCCACCGACCCCGACGTCATCAGGAAGCTTCTGTGCCTGCGCAGAAGCGTGCGCACATGTGCAAGCGAAGCAAGCATGCACGCACAGCCCCGTTGCAAACTGGTAGTAAAGGTTGGTAGAACCCACCCTGAATTAGATGCTACATTGTTCTTATCTTGTTCTACTCTTCTCTTTTCATACATGTTCTTATTTTATTATATTTTAGTCTTTTTATTTTAATATGTTTTGTGAGTCCAGGACCTGTTGGACTGGACTGGACTGGACTGGACTGGACTGGACTGGACTGGACTGGAATAATTTCTGAAGTAACCACTCCTTTTCACAAGTTCATATCTGACATCCAGTTTTTTTCCAAAAAGGCACATAATTTCCTGATTGCATTAGTGGTGACTAGTTTGACCTTTGTATGAATAAACAAATAGATCTGTTCGCAGATAAGTTTACAGTACAATAACTTCAGATAACTCATATAAACAGACCAGGCCATATGTTTTAGAGGAAAGGACAAATAACCTATGATTATCAGCCATTCACACTAGGGAGACAAGAGTTTCCTGGCTTCAGATAGTAGCTTTTACCAAATCCCAGGGATGCAAGTTAAGCTTTCTGTTTAGACCAGGGTTTCCCAAATTGTGCACTGTTCCTCTCTCGGGGAAGTGCATACAGAGTCCAGGGAGAAGTGAAGAACATTTTAGATCAGGGGTCCCCAACCCCACAGTTCATGAACCGCTATCAGTCCATGGCTCGATGGCAACTGGGCCACACAAATGGCAGGCGAGCACAGGAAGCTCTATTTGCATTAGCAGTGTGTGTGTGCACGTGAAACCATCTCCTTCCCCCACCACTTCAGCCGCTGTCCACCTGTGGACCCAGAAAGTTGGGGAATGCTGTTTTAGATACATTGTTAAAATAAATTCACCTTTCCCAAAATTTTACTGTATTGCTTTCATCATTCATTTGTATGCATTTTGATATTTGGATTTTTAGCAGAGATCTAAATTTTGAGCACTTCGGAGAACCGGTGTTCAGAGAACTGGCAAATACTACCTCTGGCTGGGCCCAGAGTGGGGTGGGAATGGAGATTTTGCAATATCCTTCCCTTGCCATGCCCACCAAGTCACGCCCATAGGACCGGTAGTAAAAAAATTTGGATTTCACCACTGGGAGAGATGTGTACATTAATGTTACACTAAAGAGACGTGTGATGGCAAAAAGTTTAGGAATCCCTGATTTGGACATTCCGAAGAGACTTTATTGATTAGCCCAGTCAGCCTTATTCCTAATTAGTTTCTCAGTAGAACAGTTTATAGAGTGAAAAACAATGGCATCTCTCAGCTCCAAAAAAAGAAGCATCATTCTTACATCATAGAAAGCCAAATACAAATAAAGGAAAAGAATGGACAGGAGTTATGGTGCATATGAACATACGTCACATGCACCATATGCCATAGACATATGTCTATGGCATATGGTGCATATGCCATAGACAAAGGCTCATGCATATACCTTCATCCCATTAAACCAAAGTGCATTCTCATGCTCTCTCTATAATGTTAAACAAGCCACAAAAGTTATGTTATTCTCATAAACTCAGGGTAATGCCTTTTTTTCCTCAGTTAAATCTGATCTTTTCAATGTTTAGCTTACTGGTGTAGGATTGCCCGCTTGTTGCAAAAAAAAAAGGACAACCATAATGGTGGTGTTGTTCTTCTTTTTCAGGATTGGCAGTCATGCATTCCCAGAGCAATGATTACTTGGATATTGGGAACAACCCACGGGTGGGCACCAAACGCTATATGGCACCTGAAGTTTTGGATGAACAGCTTCGTATGGACTGTTTTGAATCCTTCAAGCGGACAGACATCTGGGCTTATGGTCTGGTCCTATGGGAGATAGCCCGAAGAACCATTGTGAATGGTAAGGAAAGCCAAATGGAAATAAGTTAAAATGTGGTAATCTAGGGCCTTGCCTCATGGTTCAGGCAAAATGCTAACCCCTTATTCTTGCCACAGGATGTTTATACCATGGTAAGTTGCAAGTGAAACAAGATTCTAAGTTCAGAAGAAGAGCTCTACAAAAATGGATGGAAGCTTTGCAGAAATCAATCCAGTGGTGGGTTCCTCCCGGTTTGGCCCAGTTCTCCCGAGCTGTTAGCGGTGACGATATGACATCACCGAACCGGTTCTCCCCCCCCCCCATCCCCTGCGTTATTCTTACCTTTTATTTGGCCCCACCCCCAATCTATTACTGCCGCCTGAGTCCCAGCTGATGGCTAGAGGGAAAAGAACTGTTTAAACTCTTGCCGCGGGGCTTCAAAGGGCTGCCCTACAGCGGATCAGTGTTAAAAGAAAACAAATGAGTAGACCAGTGCCTGTAAAAATACATGAGTAGACCAGTACCTGCAAAAATACATGAGTAGATCAGTGCCTGCAAAAAATAAAAGGGTAGAACAGTACAGCTCTGCAAGCAGTTAAAAGCCTGGTAGACCAGTACCTCTGCTAAATCCTAAATAATTGTCACATGACCATCAAGCCACACCCACAAAATAAGCCGTGCTCACAGAACCGGTAGTAAAAAGTTTTAGAACCCACCCCTGAATCAATCCTCTCTGATCCAGACACAATCAGACAGGTTTTTTTCCTGCTAGTCACAGAACTATTTTAAATATCTGAAATAGCATCTTCATCCGCAACATTTAATGGCTTCTGGCAGTATGCCCACCTGTTCAGAAAAGGGTAAAATGGAAAACATTACTGGGAGGTTACAGAGAGCCATCAGACTGATTTCTCTTGCTTGCAGGAGGTGCTTTGTGACTGGCCACACCTACCAGGTCAGCCATTTTGTCAGAGAGCCTTATGCTAGCTACCTTCTTGGATCAGTCCAAATGTCCATTGAGTCCAGCCATTTTAGCAGTCTGTAATGCAGACCCTGGGTCAGTAACGCTCTGGCATTGCTGGCTCTCATCAACTGGGATTCAAAGGTCTCTGTGGTATTCAGAGATCTATTCCCTCTTAACATGGAGATTGTGTTTAACTATTTAGAATTTTAGTTATCCCTCTCCTTCATGCCAAAGTGTTGCCATAAATGGAGGAAGTGGTTTACTCAAGTTTTCTGTATCAGCCGGCCATCTGATCAGCAGTGACTGAAATCTCACAAGATGGCCATCTCTGATACTTCATGCTGGATTCAGCTTCCTGCACAGTCTTGCAAACATTTGTTGAGTTGTCTTCGCCGTGCTGTGGCCCAAGATAGAAATTGTACATAAATGAGTGGAATAACTACCAGCTTTTCACAGTAACTCTTAACCTGCTCAGAGTTCCTGCGAATAGATCCTAATTGTGTGGCCTAGAAACAGTCTTAGGACACAGTTCATACATGGGGTTGGGCATAATTTGCTCAGCTGTGATTTGCTGAATAAATTAAAACTGGCACGGTTCACAGAGGGCCGTTGGTTCTTTTAAAATGGCAGTGGGCCATCTCCATTCCTCCATCAGTGCCAACAGAGAGAGGGATTGCCCAGAGCTAGAGTCTTTGGGGGACTGCAGGTTGTCCCCCTCTTTAATTTGAAGGAAAAACCTGTAACTTCTGGCACTGCATTGAGTTCATGCTTTATTGAGGAGCTGGAATCTCAGCTGCTGTTAGAGAATGGAAGGAGCCAGCCCTGCCTGCCACTCTCCCCCTTTGCCTTTGGCTCCCTGTGTAGAAACAATCACTAATCAGGCCTGTTAATGGGGATGTTTTTGACTGCCCTAGTTGGAAGTGTTTTCATTTTTCTTTTTCCACACGAATGATTAGCTGTAAATTATAAACACTGTAATCTAGTGTCAGCGCCCAGCCTGCAGATTAAAGGGACCATTAGACTCAATCAGCACTTTGTTTGTTCAACTCTGATTAGGAAACAAGCAGCATCGCAGCTTAGTTTGGCAACTGGCCACCTTCAGGGAACTTCGGCTATCGTCTGACCAACGCAGCAGTGAAGCTGCCTCTCTGCTCCTACATTAGCAAAATATGCAGAGGCTTCCAGTGATGGTTTCTCGGTTGATTCCCCCCACTCCACCCTTTGCGCTTGTAACATTCCTTCAGAGAAGAGGCTGGAAAAGGATCCCACCTCTAAAGCGTTCCTGTGTGCAGGCCATACTATACAAGCTTGCAGTAAGGATGGCTGAACACCAAGCAAAGATCCAAAGATGTTTTTTTGTTTATGTAGTTGTGTTAAAGATTAAGCCAATGCAAACTAATATAAAATAGAGAAAGTAAAGAAAAGAACTCAAAGGAAAAGCCAAAAGTGCAAGAAAAGAAAAAAGAAAAGAAAATAGAAAAGAGAGGAAAATAGAAGAGAATAGAGTATCATTTTTTATTGGCCAAGTGTGATTGGACACACAAGGAAATTGTCTTGGTGCATACGCTCTCTGTGTACATAAAAGAAAAGATACGTTCATCAAGAATCATAAGGTACAACACTTAAGGTTAGTCATAGGGTACAAATAAGCAATCAGGAAACAATATCAATATAAATCGTAAGGATACAAGCAACAAAGTTACAGCCATACAGTCATTAGTGGAAGGAGATGGGTGATGGGAACGATGAGAAGATTAATAGTAGTGCAGACTTAGGATGCCTTCTCTTTACAGCAGGTAGAGGAACAGTTAAAATTTATCTCTTAATGTTAACAATATATGATTCAAAATCATAAATCATAAATTCATATTTTTTTAAAAAAAATGTGCAAAAATCCACAAGGCATTTGCAGTCAGCAATAAACATAGTTTTTGTTTTCTCCACTCAAAGAATTCAATTTAGCCATCCCAGCAGGGTCTATCATCTTTACCAACCATTCTTCTATCCTTCTATCTCACTGCAGTAAGATCCAAAAAATTTTTGGATTTCCTGCTTTCTGGCCCCTGGCAATTATCACTGCCCTAGTGCAGAAACAGCCCTAGTGTGAAAAAGTAAGACAGTGTATCTATAAACCTGTGCATTTTTTCAAGGATCAAAAGTATTCAGTTGATAGACTTGGACCCATAGAATATAGATTTGAAGAATTATGATGCTCAATAATAAAGCTTCTAGGTTGTTCAAAAGGGCCCCAGTTCAACCTTCTAAATGGGCTGTGTCTGTCCCTTTCTGAAACTATGGACTGGAATAAGCTAAAGGCCGATCATTTTTATTTGAAGAGCAGTTTAAGTGAGGATATACATGTGAATCAAGAGCCAGCCCAGCACTGGGGTTAGAATGCTAAAATAGAAACTAAGGTAGTCCTTGCTTAACAACCAGTTGTTTAACAACTGTTCAAAATTACAATGGCCTCAGAAAGGGTGCTTTAAACTTATAATAATATGAGAGAATATGATGCCTTGTAACATAAAAAAAACCCTAGATTCCAGGGGTAGGTTCTACTTACCTTTACTACCGGTTTGCAACGAGCCTGCGCGCATGCACAGAAGCTTCTGCACATGTGCAGATCATCAATTATGACATCCAGGCAGGTGGGCGGAGCCTCCCACCACTTTTACTACCGGTTCTAAAGAAACGGACAGACTCGGGAGCAACCCACCACTGCTAGATTCATCTCAAGCTCACATACACCCCCATTCTTTCCTCGGTTCCCAATGCATGTCTTTGAGACAGTCATGTCTTTAAATGTTTCCTAAATATTCCACATGGGGGTGCAGTTCTCCTGCCAGGAGGCAAAGGCTACAACATAGGAAGGTACCTCCTACTAGGAATGCTCGGAAATTAGGAAGTTGCTATGTACTGATGCTGACTGCTGGTTCATGTTTGAGATTGGAATGAATGATTGCTTGAAGGATTGACTTTTATCCCACTTTCATTATCTTTTATAAATAATTCAAGGCTACAATCGTACCTAATATTCCTTCCTCCTCCTATTTTCCCCACAGCAGCCTGTGAGGTGAGTTGGGCTGAGAGAGAATGACTAACCCAAAGTCACCCAGCCAGCTTTCATATCTAAGGAGGGGCTAGAAGTTACAACTTTCTGATTTCTAGCCTAGTGCTTTTAGATCAAACTATGCACTCATTTTCAGATCAAAGGCCAAAGTTCTTGACTGAAGGGCAGGCAGAATTTTTAATTTAAATGTAAATGGTTTAATTTGCAAGCCACCCATCTCCCAAATGAGTGGGCAGCTGACAATTAAAGGAGCCTGACTGGTGTAGGGGAGTAATGCCTCCTACAAAGGCAGCATTTAAGACCCAGCTGCCTGCAATTACTTGTGAGTTCAATCCCAGCCAGGCTCAAGGTCAACTCAGCCTTCCATCCTTTATAAGGTGGGTAAATTGAGGACCCAGTTTGTTGGGGGCAATAAGCTGACTTTGTATAAATATAAATATACAAAAGTATGAAGGCTATTGCTTAATGCTCTGTAAGCCGCCCTGAGTCTCCGGAGAAGGGTGGCATATAAATCAAATTTAAAAAAAAAAAGTTTGTGCCCCCTCTGGTTTTTCCAACCCATGCTTGGAGATGCTGGAAACTGAGTGTGGGATTTTTCTATTTGCAAAAGAAAGGAGGGAGGGAGAGAAAGAAAGGAGGGAGGGAGGAAAGGAGGGAGGGAAGGAAGGAAGGAAGGAAGATAAAAGAGAGAGAGAGAGGAAAGAAGGGAGGGAGGAAGGGTTTGGTAGGAGCTTTTTCAACGTATTAAAAGGGCATAAGTTTTCATGAGCTGCATTAGATGCATAGAATGGCTCTCCTTTTCTGCAAAGATGTCCCTTTCCTTTTTTCAAGAGAGGCACTCTAAGGACTAAATAATTTTAACTCAACCACAGCAGAAGGAAAAAATGAGCAGATGTTTTAACAGAGAAATACCAATAGCCCATTTTGTCCAAGCTTATTGGAAGGTGCTCTCAATGTGTAACTCTAGGTTACCACCCTACAAACCCTTGCTTCTGTATGGTCTCTTGCTGTTTGGCTTCTTTTCAGTTCTTCGCAAACCACTAAATCACTGGCCTGATTAATAGACTGTGCTAAACCCAAATGGGTTTCTTATTTTTGGCTTAGCCTAGGATGTTCCCTAAACTCAGCCACTGTACTTTATAATTTGTAGCTTAGTGTGAACCCAGACCAATGATGGCTTATGCAGTAAGCTGATTAAACGAACAGAAGCTCAGCTCGGTGCCTGAAGCTAACTATGTTGATGCCTGCCCTGTTTCAATTTGGGGTTTTTTTCCCCCCATAACCAGAGATTATACTATTGAAGTTTGTGAGCTTGTTAATTTCTTTGTTCTAAATCTCATTACTTGTCTGATCCTTGACTACAGAAAGGATCAGAAGAGGCTTCGAAGAAAATAGCGATTACATTAAAAACAGCCAAAATAAAATCCAATTGAGGCATGTATTAACTGGGCTAATTCTGTCTCCCTTTCTGAATAAATACCTTCAGTGCTAGTTAATAAGCCAATTACATTCACAATAATGGATCTTTAACTGGCTGCCTTTTACATGCACTAAGGTACATAGCCACACTCTGTCTTTGGAAGATCCTGTACCACCTGCATATGAAAATTTGGTAGTATTGCTTGGCATGGCAAGACCATTTTGAGGAAAAATGGCATCATGCCTGTCTTCTAGCTAGAGCAAAGCACTGAGATGTGTTTGTACTGGGAATCAGGACCCCCATCATTCAAAATCAGGTTGTCAGATGGATCAGGGTCAGGTTACATTGAGCTGTTTAGTATAGAAAGGTTTAACAAAACTGATGGAGGTCCTAGTTAAATAGAGTTCTTGGCCAGCAGGTGGCACCAAACGCATTAGTGCTGAAAGTTGGTAGGATCCATTGAGCATTGTTAAGGAAAATGTGTCCAATTGGCTACTTCAGCTTCTCAAATCATTTGTTTGGTAATGCTGAGTTCAACAACCGTTCTAGCTGTAATGTCAGACATTTAAAAGTTCATTGATATGAAAGGTCACATACAACTTCAACAAAGCATTTTAATATTGTATTATGCCTCAAAAATCTATTAGAGTAGCATATGTAAAGTAAGGTAAAGGTAAAGGTTCCCCTCACACATATGTGCTAGTCATTCCTGACTCAAGGGGGGGGTGCTCATCTCCGTTTGAAAGCCGAAGAGCCAGTGCTGTCCGAAGACATCTCCGTGGTCATTTAGTCATGTCACCGGCATGACTAAATGCCAAAGGCGCACGGAACGCAGTTACCTTCCCACCAAAGGGGGTCCCTATTTTTCTACTTGCATTTTTTACGTGCTTTCGAATTGTAGGTTGGCAGAAGCTGAGAGTAAGTGGAGCTCACCCCGTTACATGGCACTAGGGATTCGAACTACTGAAAGGCTGACCTTTCGATCGACAAGCTCAGCGTCTTAGCCACTGAGCTACCGCATCCCTTTTTACTAAATACTGAATCCATCCATATCGTGTTTGCATATGCTTTTCAGTCTGCCTGTAGTACTCTTCACTATGTCAGCATGCACCTGGTGCTGGTTCATGGATCTTGACATTCCAGATATAGTAGATCGTGTTTGGCATTCCAAGGCTCAGGACCTTTCTGAACTGAAGAACATATGAATTGCGGAGAGAAATATTCTTTCTGGTGCAGGCTTTGTTTCAGTTACCATTCTAGAGTTTTCTAATGTAAATAGAATAGAGTAGAGTAGAGTAGAGTAGAGTAGAGTAGAGTAGAGTAGAGTAGAGTAGAGTAGAATAGAATAGAATAGAATAGAATAGAATAGAATAGAATAGAATAGAATAGAATAGAATAGAATTTTTTTATTGGCCAAGTGTGATTGGACACACAAGGAATTTGTCTTTGGTGAATATGCTATCAATGAAATAAAAGAAAAGATCAAGAATCATAAGGTACAACACTTAATGATAGTCATGGAGTACAAATAAGCAATCAGGAAAGAATATCAGTATAAATCGTAAGGATACAAGCAACAAAATTACAATCATAAGTGGAAGGAGATGGGTGATGGGAACAATGAGAAGATTAATAGTAATGCAGACTTCGTAAATAGTTTGACAGGGAGGGAATTATTTGTTTAGCAGAGTGATGGCGTTCGGGAAAAAACTGTTCTTGTGTCTAGTTGTTTTGGTGTGCAGTGTTCTATAGCGTTGTTTTGAAGGTAGGAGTTGAAACAGTTTATGTCCAGGATGTGAGGGGTCTGTGAAATATTTTCACAGCCCTCTTTTTGACTCATGCAGTATACAGGTCCTCAATGGAAGGCAGGTTGGTAGCAACTGTTTTTTCTGCCTTTCTAATTATCCTCTGAAGTCTGTGTCTGTCTTGTTGGCTTACAGAGCCAACAAGATGTAATGTACATGTTTCTACACCCTGATTGTGAGACTGCAGACTTGTGTCCCTGATGATTGCAACACTAATTAGGTTAGCCAGAAGAAGCTCCTTAAAAGGTATACCCACTTGCTAAGGTATGTCTCAGCACTTTGGAGGGGGGTGCTTTTAATATATCCTTCTCTCAAAATTCACATTTATTTCGTACACTTTTTGTCTTGTAGGAAACAGCCAAAATTCTTTTTTCTAGGCAAGGTCTTTTGAGTGTAGCTTTTTTATCCACTTGTAATTGTTTCACCCTTGGATTTTTTTTTATTGTCATCTATTTTTACATCCTATGATTTGAAAAATATGCTAATGAGGATAGTGAAGTTATAATAATAACAGTACAGCAATAGCACATAGATTTATATACTCCTTCACAATGCTTTACAGCCCTCTCTAAGCAGTTTACAGAGTCAGCATATTGACCCCAACAATCTGGGTCCTCATTTTACCGACCTTGGAAGGCTGGAAGGCTGGAAGGCTGGAAGGCTGAGTCAACCTTGAGTTGTTCAGAATTGAACAGCCTGCATAACTGCATTCTAACCATTGCACCACCATGACGCTATGCAATATTTTGATGGAAAGTTAACAAGGATTGATAGTGGTTTTATTTTTCAGTTAAAGCATTGGTAGTTCCTTCTAGCAGCAAAGACGCCAGGATTCTGTAACCATTAGTCTCAAATATCTTTAAGGCAGGGGTGAAATGCTCCCAGTTCGGATGGGATCGCCCGATCCGGTAGCGATGGCGGTGGGTGGTTCGGAGAATCAGTAGCAAAAATCCCTGTGCCCCCCCCACCCCCTTGCCTGGCTGAGCCACGCGATCATCAGAGGCTTTTTTTTTAAAACTTTTAAAAGCATTTTTTCTACAACCTCTTTGGCCGAAACAATGCTTTTAAAAGTTAAAAAAAAAAGCCTCTGATGATCATTCAGCTGAGCTGGGATCGTCAGAGGCTTTTCAAAACATTTTTTTCTGCAACCTCTTAAGGTTGTAGGAAAAATGCTTTTAAAAGTAAAAAAAAAAAAAAGTTGGTCACGCCCACCCAGTCACCTTACCCCCACCACCAAGCCACGCCCACCCCTGCTTTAAGGGGTTTTAGATTTCACCCCTGCTTTAAGGGGTTATGGTATACTTTAGTTCAACAGATGCCCCATAATTTATAAAGATATTCTTTCTGGATTTTTACTAAATCATTTTGTTATTAATCTTGGCTAACTATATACTGGTAAACTTTGATCCTAAATCAAAAGTTGAGGTATGTTGGTTTAATAACATGAACACGTTCTTGCGTGTTTCAAGTCATAATGAGTAGAGCATCCTATAAATGTAATTTAGAAATTAATAAAATTGCAAATTGTGAGTAAGATTGCAGCAGTACTTGTCTGTGTTTGTTTGTTTGCATAGAAACAAGAACAAGATAGATGAGTCATTGGTAACTGCAATGTTTATGTTTTCCAAATTCAAAGTAGCTTTCACAGTAAAAAATACTGGTTCTAGCATGAAGTCTGTAAGACCCTTGTCTAGCTAGTAGCTCCCAAAATGTATACAGATAGTCCTTGACTCATAACAGTTTGTTTAGTGGCACTGAAAAAAATGACTTATGATCATTTTTTGCACTTATGACTGTTGCAGCCTCTCCATGACCATGTGATCAAAATTTGGATGCTTGGCAACTGATACATACATATATATATAAGCCGAGCTTATATATATATGTATGTATCTCGGTTTATATATATATACATATATATAAGCCGAGAACACCAACCTGAAGATGACGAATGAGACTTCGTCGAAACGTCGCCAAGATACTTCCAATTCTACGCGGGAGAAGACCCAAATAACCAAAGACCTACATACAAACACCCGCGAAAACCTCAGAAAACACACACACACACACACACATATATGCCGCCCTTCTCCGGAGACTCAGGGCGGCTTACAATGCGTTAAGCAATAGCCTTCATACTTTTGTATATTTATACAAAGTCAGCTTATTGCCCCCACAAACTGGGTCCTCAATTTACCCACCTTAGAAAGGATGGAAGGCTGAGTCAACCTTGAGTTCTGCGAGGCTAGGATTGAACTCACAGTAATTGCAGGCAGCTGGATGTTAACTACTGCCTTAGTGGGAGACATTAGCCTCCTACGCCACTCAGGCTCCTTATTTATGATAAGATTGAGCTGTGGTGGTGCAGTGGTTAGAGTGCAGTACTGCAGGCTACTTCTGCTGACTGCTGGCTGCCTGCAATTTGGCGGTTCAAATCTCACCAGGCTCAAGGTTCACTCAGCCTTCCAGCCTTCTGAGGTGGGTAGAATGAGGGCCCAGATTGTTGGGGGGCAATATGCTGACTCTGTAAACTGCTTAGAGAGGGCTGTAAAGGTGAAGAAGTATATAAGTCTAAGTGCTATTGCTATGATGGTTGCAATGTCCTGGGGTCATGTGATCACATTTGCAATCTTCTCCCAAGCAAAATCAGTGGGAAAGCCAGATTCATTTAACCACCATGTTAATAGCTTATCAACTGCAATGATTCACTTAACAGCTGTGGCAAGACAGGTCATAAAATGGGGCAAAATTCACTTAACAAATGTCTCACTTAGCAAGAGAAATTTTTGGCTCAATTGCGATCATAAATCGAGGACTACCTGTATTCTATGGAGAAGAAACACGATTCACATGAAGAACTATTGTTTTTTTTATCTTCCATTCTGAAAGATCCATACCATTACATACACTAATTCAGTTGCCAAATTTGAAAAATACTGATCTTCACCAATTTAGCCTCATTTTTCTATTCTCCCTATAAGAAAACAACAGTCTAGGTCAGGTGTCAGCAACCTGCGGCCCCGGAGCTGCATGCAGCTCTTTGGGCCTCTGCTGTGGCTCCCTGTTGGGTGATCCCACCACTGGCTGGCTCCGCCCCTCCCAGTCACTCTTCACCTGCCCTGAGAAAGTAAGGGCAATGGCAGGGGATGGAGAAGCAGCCGGGGCAGAGATACAGAGAGAGGGGGAGAGAGAGAGAGACACATATAGAGATACAGAGAGAGTGGGGGAGAGAGCGAGGGTGGGAGGGAGGGAGAGATGTCAAAAGGGTTTTGTGGTTCCCAGTATTTTTTAACAACCAGTTTTCTGCCCTAATGACTGGCTGGGTAGGCATGGCTAGGAGGAGACATGTGACTGGTGGAAGTGAGTGATGTCGAGCTGGCCACACCCACCCAGGTTTTGTGGCTCCCGGTGTTTTCTTTTCTGTGGGAAGCAGGTCCAAATGGCTCTTTTGAGTGTTTAAGGTTGCAGACCCCTGGTCTAGGTCAAGCCTTCCTTCAACATTAGCCCCTGCCTCTCCCACCTACCTACCTTGCTCAGCTAGTGGAAACTGCTTTATTGCATTGAATGGAAGACATGTGAGCATTTGCTCGTAAAGTGTGCATGGGCATGTGTGTTGTCGGTAACAAAAGTAGTCTCACCACTTGCTATTTCTCAATGGAGGCTGTTTAAAAAATTTCTACCTTGGTCTTTCCTGTCCACTGAGGAGGTCCACCTATGCCTAGACATTGTCAGGGTGGAATCTTTTCTGAGATTTTCCAGAGGAAATGTTTTAAAGTCTTTTATTTAACTCAAATGGTTGGGCTGGGTTGCCAAATGGCAGAAATGAACATCAAAATAGGTCTTTTCTACAGCTACGTCCTCAAACTCAGTTCAGTTGTTTTTGATTCCAGGACAAAAAGAAAGCCATTAGCTTATATGGCGTTGGAGAACATGATTGCTGGCATAGGATCTAAACGAATTCCAATTCCATGTTCATGATGATCCCCCTAGTCTGAGATAATGGGCAGATTTAGCTTTTTTTCCATATATATACCTGTGTACTCATAGAATTGAAACGGAACCACTGGGAAAAATTTTTTTTTCTATTTGTATGAGCCTGATCCTTTATCAGCACAGTCCTCCTGAATCTGTGTAGCTTTTCTTTTGTCCTTATTTGACTACGTTCTAACACCAGGACCTGGGTTGGACATAACAGATGGTACAGGAAGATGATGTTCACACTGAATAATTTCTGCATGCTTGGAGCCTCAAGACTTCTCCTTCCTCTTCCCTCCATTATTTTTTATCCTGCAGGGATTATTGAAGATTATAAACCTCCTTTCTTTGACTTGGTTCCAGTCGACCCCAGCTTTGAAGACATGAAAAAAGTGGTTTGCATTGACCAGCAGACACCCACCATTCCAAATCGGATGTTCTCTGACCCGGTGAGTGATGCAGACTGTTAGAAAGATAACTTTTAGTGCTTTATTTTGTTATTGAACAGGAAGGGGTTCCCGTTGTTTCAAAAAGGACGCTTGTTGAGCTAGGATTGCTGTGTGGCAGGGGTGAAATCCAGCAGGTTCTGACAGGTTCTGGAGAACTGGTAGCGGAAATTTTGAGTAGTTCGGAGAACCGGCAAATACCACCTCTGGCTGGCCTGAGAGTGGGGTGGGAATGGAGATTTTACAGTATCCTTCCCCTGCCACACCCACCAAGCCACGCCACAGAACCGGTAGGGAAAAAATTTAGATTTCACCCCTGCTGTGCAGCCATCAACTTCCAGAGTAGAGGCAGAAGCAAAGAAAGCATTTTATACCATGCCCACATAGGAATCAAGCTTCCCAGCTAGATCTATTGAACAGTTTGAGGAGGCAGAAGTCCCTTCCATGCAGGAGGAAAGCCATGTCCTATCCCAATGATGCCATGTATCTTCTAACTGTCTTGGAAAGATGAAATTATTTATCCCATCAGCTAATTCACACTCCCCTTCTTCTCTGAAAGAGCTGCCCTGATGATCATGTTTAGCTCTTCCTCTAAAGCCGTGTTCCTTAGCCCAAGCAACTTTAACATGCATAGACTTCAACTCCCAGAATTCCTCAGTCAGCATGATGACTGGGGGATTCTGGGAGTTGGAAGTCCACACAATCTAAAATTGTCAAGGCTGAGAAACTCTGCTCTAGAGCTGCAGGGTAGGCATTTCCCTACAAGGATGCCCATCAGGGGTGAAATGCTACCGATTTGGACCAGTTCTCCCAAACCGGTAGTAAAAAATGCTACCGATTCGGGCGAACCGGTATTTCCAACGATTAGCTGGGCGACGATTAGCTGTAATGTGCGATCTGTATTAGCTAGAATCATCAGATTTCCTGCTTTCTAGCTAATCTAAATCGTGTGGCACAGTGGATTCCCCCCCCCTCACTGTTCTACTTACCTTTGCAGACTCAGAAGGCTTTAAAATGTTCCTTTTTTAGTGCTATGTGGGCGCAAAGCATGTGCTTAGTAGCAGACTCACAGAACCAGTAGCAGACTTCAGAGGATTTCACCACTGATGCCCACACTCGCTACACAAAGGCTGCCATGCCTTGGTGACCTTCCCCTGGAAGAATTCTGGGCTGCCCCATCACAAAAAGGCCCTGTTGGGATATTTAACTATTTAATTGATTTATTAATCACATTTGTGTGGCAACCCAGCTCACAAAAAGTGACTTTTGACGGTCTGCAACATCGTGTCAAACTCGCAACATCACGTTGTCATCACATGACATCACAACTTCCCCCCCTTTGCTAACCAGGGATCGGCGTGGCCAGTACTTGACGCATCCGCCCCGTGGGCTGCAAGCTTGACACCCCTGGTCTACAACTATCAACAAAATAGGAAATATATAAAAAAACAATTATTATAAAAAGTATCAAAAGTCATTATTAAAACCAAAAAAACCCACTATAAAAATTAAATGGGGACTGCTTTGTAAGATAGTTTCAAAAATTATGAGGTGGTAATCCAGAGGCAAGCTCTCTGCATGGCAACATCTGAAGAAATAATATTTGTAACAGTTCAGATTGCCAGGCTTCCACTTGAAGATTTATCATATAGCTTTGTGTCTTCTAGTTAGTCAGAAGACACAGGGCCCATATGTGTCTTGTCCAGGGGTGGGTTCTATTTACCTTTACTACCAGTTTGCAACGGGAAGCTTCTGCATGCGCAGATCGCTGATGATGACATCCGGGGCAGTGGGCGGGGCCTCCTGCTGGTTTTACTACTGGTTCTTGCGAACTGGTCCGAACTGGGGGAAACCCACCACTGGTCTTGTCTTTTCCGGTTCTCTATCCAACCTTTTTTCTACATTTTCTATCTTTCCCAATTTTCTTTGTATTCTACGACTGTAGAACATCTGTCCAAGATAGGGCTGAATGAATGAGGGAAGGAATAGGGAAGAAAATACATGATTTACTCTTTGTTTTCAGTGGGCCAGGCCAATCTCTGGCTTGATACCTGGCAAATCCGCTGCAGGACCTACTCGGCTTTTATAAGACAGAGAAGCACAGATTGTGTTGTAAATTATGACTTCAGAATCCCTGGGAGAGAATCTTGGCACTAGTTCAGGGAAAGAAAGAAAAAAAAAAAGAATGCAAAGATAAGACAAGCAGGAAGAATCATGGGCAGCGGCTGCTGGAATCCCAGAAGCTAGAGGGAGGATGACCAGGGCCTTGGGTGGTCAGAAGATAAAATGCCAGCACAGAGCTATTCGCCCTTCTTAGAGTAAACCATGCATGCAAACAAGTGGACGATAAGGGATTGTTTGTTACTTTGCAGACCACCAAACTGAAGATTCCGTCATGTAAACAAGGGTGTGCCCCAATTAGCAATTGAATTTGAACAGGGCCATCATCTTAATTAAGCCGGGGATGAATCATTGAACCTGAACGCCATTTCATTCCTTGAAGAGCCCTGTCTACTACTTTATCCCATGAAAAAAGCTTTTATTTCTCAATCTCATATTCCATGACATTTTTTCCTTCACCAAGATCTAAATGGTAAATATGTCCTCCTAACTGAATTAGTGGTGAGATAGCAAATAGTTCAAGATCCCTTGATGAGCTCCCCACTGAAGTAGATTTCCTTGGGCCAACTATCTCTGTAGCTGATCCCACTTCGATAGTGTTTTTTCTATACAGGTAGTCCTCAACCTATGACCACAATCGAGCCCAAATTTTCTATTGCTAAGTGAGCTAGTTGTTAAGTGAATTTTGCCCCCATTTTATGATCTTTTTTGCCACAGTTGTTAAGTGAATCACTGCAGCTCTTCAGTTAGTAACACCGTTGTTAAGTAAATCTGGCTTCCCCATTGACTTTGCTTGTGAGAAAGTCACATGATCATATGACCCAGCGGTGAATCCAGCAGGTTCTGACAGGTTCTGGAGAACCGGTAGCAGAAATTTTGAGTAGTTCAGAGATCCAGCAAATACCACCCCTGGCTGGGCCCAGAGTGGGGTGGGAATGGGGATTTTGCAGTATCTTTCCCCCAGGAGTGGGTTGGGAATGGGGATTTTGCAGTATCTTTCCCCCAGGAGTGGGGAGGGAATGGGGATTTTGCAGTATCCTTCCCCTGCCACGCCTACCAAGCCACGCCCACAGAACCGGTAGTAAAAAAACTTGCATTTCACCACTGATATGACCCAGGACACTGCAACCATCATAAATACAATGTATGGATGCAGTTGCCAGGCATCCAAATTTTGATCATGTGTCCGTGGAGATGCTGCAGAGGCCATAAGTATGAAAAACAGTCATAAGTCACTTTTTCAGTGTTATTGTAACTTCGAACGGTCACTAAATGAACTGTTGTAAATTGAGGTCTACCTATACTTTATCCGAAAAGGAGATTGGAGTGGAGCATTCTGAATTGTGAAACTCTTCCCAGACCCTCATTGCCAGCTGCCAGAAGCCTTGAGACATAAATAATTTATCCTCAATACTAAAACCATATGGTAACGGCTTTAGCAAATGTTAGCCAACATTGTACCCTGTCCCCCTGATTTTGTAACTTTTTCCTATAGCATGGGAAATTCTGTAATGTCATCACACAGGCGATATGCTGAGACAGCACTTTTAGAGCTGACATTTGCGTGCCTAATGAAGCAACAGAATAATTTCGCTGTACAACCCGGGAAGAAAAACAAATGCAAATAGTCCCAAACATTTTCGCTGATGTTACTCTAAAGTTACAGCAAATAGGGATGAAGTCATTCGCATCGTCCTTTGCCAAAGATCGAACATTTCTAGTGATGGAGTACTCTTCACAAGATACACAAATACATTTATCTTGCCTAAATACTTACTGCAAGACGCTTTGCAAAGGCTGCCTTGGCAGACCACTCAGAAGCTTCGGCTGCTCCAAACTGGGACAGTGCAAGTGGTTAAGGGCATACTGTTGACTGATAAGATGCAGGGAGTGCAGGAGGCTGCAGATTCATGCAGAAGACCCATTCCTTGGGAGCAGACACTCGTCTATTAAGTTTTAACCCTTTTTACTGCCTAAGAAGAACAGTTCCTTTCCTTCTTCTGTCCATCTGTCTTCTGTGCCTGCTCATCCCTCTGTTTTGTTCTTTCCTTCCTCTTTGTTTCTTTCCTAGCTCCTTGCCTCTCCCTGTTCTGTTTTTTTTTTTTTAATTGGGGTGGGGTGGGGGCATTGAAGACAGGATGCATCTGTGCACAACCATTTCAAAGTTACAACAGCGCTGAAAAGTGTGACTTATGGCAGTTTTTCACACTTACGACCATTGTAGCATCCCCATGGCCACGGGATCAAAATCTGGACACTTGGCAACTGACTCATATTTATGATGGTTGCAGTGTCCTCGGGCCCTGTGATCATCTCTTGCGACTTTTTGACAGGCAAACTCAATGGAGAAGCCAGATTCATTTAACAACCATGCTACTAACTTAATAATGGCGGGTATTCACTTAACAACTGTGGCAAGAAACATCATAAAATGGGGCAAAACTCATTTAACAACTGCTTCAGTAAACAAAATTTTGGGCTTAACTGTGGTCATAAATTGAGGACTACCTGTATATGTACTTGTGTTTGTGTACCTGAGGTTGATTTTGGTGTAATTGGCCATATGCAGATGAGCGTCAATTTATTTTATAAATGGATATCTTATTTTATTGGCATTTCATTCCAATTCATTCTACTTGAGGGGTTTTTTTTTTGTCCCTGTCCTCCTTAGATTGAAGCATATCCTACCTGCATATTTATTTGGGAGGGTAGACCTTGCACAGGACTTTTTTTCCTCCCTCTAACTGCTTTTTCAGAAGTAGTCATCTTAAAATTCAGGGTTGCCTTCTGTTGCATAGATATGATATTTCACTATTGATGCCTTTCTGATGTCCTCAATTCCACTCTCCTCAGGGGCCATGACTGTTGCTAGGACACCTCCCTCCATCCCCCCCCTTCCTAGAACTGTGTGATTGACACACAAGCCCTTCTTCCACTTTTCTGTAATCCTTGTCAGACCATCTTGGTACCTGCATAATGAGGGACGAGGGTTTGCATCTCTTACTGCCCCCCTCAGGGGATCTGTACTCAGAACACAATCTCTGAATGGCATCTTATGGAGAGTCTGGAAAACACCATGCTTAGTGGGTTCTATTCCGACTTTCATTTCAAAGTGTACGTAGCTTCCTGTTTACAACAGACACTTTCAGAAAACCCTGTTCCATCAGATAAATTGAGGGTTATCTCTACATTCTGTCTCCTAGGGTATCCTATAGTCTGGAGACATTATATTCTCAAATGCATGCTAAATCCTCAGAAGGAAATGATAAATCTTCAGGGTAGCTTCAGCTGTCAGCCGAAATGAACCTTTCATTTCCTCAGCTTTTTGTTTTTTCTTCCTTCGGGGAGACTTACTTGCTAGTTGCAGATGTAACAGCAATATAGTTGAACAAAGCCAACTAGGTGACCTTGTACCAGCCATTCTGTCTCAGCTTTAGGCAGAAGGCAATGGCATACCACTTTTGAAAAATCTTGCCAAGAAGAAAAAAACTGCAGGGACTTTTCCAATCAATCACCAGGAGCCAACATTGAGTTGAAGGCACCCCTCCCTTCAAAAAATGTATTTAATAAACTCCTGCTTAGAAGCTTATTTATTTATTTGTTTGTTGTTTATATCCCACCTTTATTATCTTTACAAACAACTCAAGGTGACAAACATACATAATACTCCTATTTTCCTCACAACAACAAAGCTGTGAGGTGGGTTGGGCTGAGAGAGTGTGACTGGCCCAAAGTCACCCAGCCGACTTTCATGTCTAAGACGGAACTAGAATTCACAGGCTCCTGCTTTGTAGCTTGGTGTTTTAACCACTAGATCAAACTGACTCTCAAATATGTTGCAAGTCATATTGAGGAAGAGAATAAAAGGGAAATTTATAGAACTAAGATCTATTCTATGTTATCGGGTGTCCAAGTTTGACCCTATCAGAGGAGGAGAGAGATTTTCATATTTGATTCTGCGTTAATGATGGCACTCCGATTGGTTCAATTGCTGTCTTGCTGCTGAGATCACCATAACAATAAAATCATTTATATTGTACCTTACCAAACTTCAGTCTCTTCCCCCCCATCCCCAATTCTTTAACATGTGTCTATCCCAGGAATAATTTTGTGAACAGTGCTAAAATTCTTTCTTCTACATTTCAACCAGAATGCCAACAAAATCATTGGTGCTACAACAGACTTTCCAAGCTCTTTTAAAAATCAATACAAACTGAGTAACTTTTTTGGGCAGATCACCCTAGTAGACCCTGCCCCTACTGGACATGAGATCCAGATATAAATGCAACCTTAATCAAAGACTGATCCATTTATGACAAGTCAAAAGATCTGAGGTACAGGAAGTCCTCAGTTTACAACCACAATGGAGCTGAAAATTTCTGATGCTAAGTGAGACAGTTGTTAAGTGATTTTTGCCCCAACAACCTTTCTTTCCATCTAGGATTTATTCAGCAAACCATAGTTGTTAAGTGAATAGTTGTTAAGTGAATCACTGCAATTTTTAGTACCACGGTTGTTAAGTGAATCTGGCTTCCCCATTGACTTTTGCTGGTCAGAAGGTCGCAAAAGCTGACCACATGACCACGGGACACTGCAGCTGTCATAAATATGAGTCAGTTGCCAAGCATCTGAATTTTGATCACGTGACCATGAGGATGCTGCAACGATTGTGTGAAAAATGGTCATGTCAGTTTTTTTCAGTGCCGCTGTAAATTTGAACAGTCACTAAATGAACTGTTATAAGTTGAGGACTACCTGTATTCCCACCGAAGAAACATCTCCCTAATCTGAAGAAGAGAATAACTAAGCATTTAATTTTCATTGTGTGTTGACATTATAGCTGTCCTTGGTGCTATTGACTTCTGAATTGCTCCAAATGTCAGACATTGAGAATATAACTATGCCACTCCTAGATGTCATAAATCTAGAAAACTTCAGCATCAACTCCAAAGCTAGCTCTGACTGAAATTCTGTCAGGCAATAGGAAATGACATGAAAGTGTTAATTCCTTAATTTACCCTTGATCTATCCTTATAGACCCTAACTCTGATGGTGGCACCAAGTTCAACAAATACCATCCCTGACTTCCACCTCATGTTAACAAGTAGGCCTGATCCTTAAAAACAGACAGACATCCCTTTAAAACATGCAAGAAAAGTCTCATACCCCCACCCCCTTGCAAGTCTAGTCGTCTCAACCATAGTTAAACTCTGCCAGGCTTTTGCTCAGGATGGGAGTCCAGTGAATACGCATGCAAGATTCTAGTTGTGTAGAATTTTGGAAAATGTGTTAAGTCTAGATTTTGATTCTAACTATCCCTTCTCTTTCTCTCACCCCCCACCCCCTCCGCTATCCCCACTCATCTTCCAGGCTTTATCTTCCCTAGCTAAGATCATGAAAGAATGCTGGTTCCAGAGTCCCTCAGCAAGACTCACAGCTCTGAGGATTAAAAAGACATTGAAAAAACTCAGCACCTCCTTCCACAAACCCAAACACTCTCCTAACTTCTAGGAGCAGAGATTGGATTTCTGGCTCCTTGGCTCAAAGGAAGTTCAAGGTCACCCCTTCGATGTTTCCTGCTGGTCCTGGCCTCTGTCTGTGGCTTCAACAGACCTCCTTTGAAGCTTGACCAAGAGGATTTGGACTAGAGCTCTATAGCTCAAACTGACCCTCTGCAGGAAGTTTCACAGAACAGATGACAGCTTCTGGAATCCTTAATTTGTTCCTCTAGCAACAAAAGGGAGGAGGGGCCTACCCACTTCTTGCAGAATGTACATTAATATAAATACTCCCTGGATCTGTAACCTGACGCCAGCCCGTCTCGCCACCAAATCCTGAAAAATGGGAGGGATCCCATTTGCAAAGAACACAGCTGCTATGCCCAAAGGGTTGGCTGCCTTTGAAACGCCAGTTAAGGATCATTTGCAAAGGTAGTGTTTAGATTGAACATATAAAATCTGTTCGTGCCTCTAGCTGTGTGTGCATGCATGTGCATGCATGTGTGCAGAGGAGCCATTTCAAAAGCACCTACAATGGTTTAAAGGGATAGGCACAACTATGCAAGCCTTTGTACCAGATCAATCTGAGACCGCTATGGAGATACGACAGTTTTTTCTATCTGTATGTGAACATGGAAATCTGTCTAGATAGTCAGTGTGATATTGCTTTGCTTGTATGTAGTCATGATTTTATATATATATAAGCTGGAATTTAGTAGCACAAGACTCCAAAATGGCTTTCCATCCTGTAACTGATCTTAGAACCACTCTGACTTGCCCTGTCATATAATCCCTGAAAATGGTCAGTAGAAACAGGGTATAGCAACCATGCTGAATGGAGCTGGCTTTGCTCTCTGTGGATGGAAGACAAATACCGGTAGTGAACACACACACACACACACACACAGAGTCAGGGAATTGCACAGCGGATGTCCAAATGAAGTCAGAGACGCTGACATGAATTTGTAGTTTTATATAAATAAATATATATTTACATCTATATTTGCAGCAAACAAGATAGTCAGACTAACAGGAGCATCCTGAAGTAAATCACAGAGCATACAGGATACATGGAAGAAAAAAGCGGGAAAACAAAGAAACTCCTTTACATCCACAGTATCCAATCACAGCACAGATTGCCTCATGCAGGAGCCAGCGCTCTCCAACCAATCTACTATAACTGTGTCTTCTGGCTCATTGCACAACCCCACTGTTCTAGCTATTACATTTAAATACCTTTGCACACACACACAGGATGCCATTTTTTCTGCATTTGAGCCCAGCAAGAATTAAGCGCCATCAACACTATTGTTCAGCCATTACTGAATGTGGAACCAAGGTGAATGTCCAATGGTTGGATTTGCATATGACTACCTCAATTGAATTTTGAGAAATTTCAATATGCAGATGCAATAAAAGGCAAAAGTCTAACCAAATAAAATGATGGGAACTTCACTCTATTGATTTTAAGATGGGGGCGAGAGGAATGCACCCTATCTAAAATATAAGCTAGGTCAAACATTACTCTTTCCACCTGATATTACTGTACCGCATGGATGAGTTACAATAGCTATAAGCTTCACAAACCCTGTGCGCAAACAGAGTCCAATAGTTCCACTAAAACTGAGATGAGTAGATTCCTTCTTGACATGCTGGATACATCTACAAGTGAACAAATTGCAAAGGCCAAGGCCTGTCCTTGTAAAATGACTATTTTGAATAAAAAGGTAGAAGGTGGAAAAAGTTTTCAACATTTTAATCAGGCCTAAGACTGAGCTTCTGAATAGCCTATTACAAGAGAAGACAAAACAGTAACAGGAGAGCAATGGAGAAGGCCTGTTCATTCAACAGTTGTGCTAACATCTCCAAGGAATTCTATGTCATAGAAATGTATATCATCATATAATACGTATGCAGGATAGCTGAGTAGAACTGAGTGAAAAACACAGAACCTCATTTCATCAATAGCCTCAAAATTGCTTTGAGATCATTACTAATTTGCACAGAAATTATATTTGTATTTACTAAACATGCTGGGGGGCGGGGGGGGGGGGGGAATGAGCAGCCTTGTTGCTTGCAAAAACGTTCCAAATAACTGGCTCCAGACAAAGATTCTGTAATGGGGAGAAGGATGAGAAGAACAAATTAACAAAAGAGGACAAGGAGTTTCAGGGGGGAAAACAGTTTTTTTTTTAAAAAAAAAAAGCTACTCTCCATTCAGAGACCACTTAAATCCCATTAGGACTAACAGGAGTCAAGTGTTCTAAATGCACTCCAAGATGGCAAGTAATAATTAAACTATGCCTTTTCTTTTAGCTCATGAAAATGAGTGGTGCATGCAAGCTTGCACCACTTTTTTAAACAGTAGTTTTAAAAAGAAGGGAAAAAATGTATTTGTTGAGGGATATGGATATGTCCAATCAATCAGCTGAATTGGAATCTGAATTCAGGATTTCCTCTGCCAAACATCTGCTTGTCAAAGTCTTTTTGCCATCATATACTTTAATAAGACTGATTGAAAATATATCCATGATATTGAGCTGTGGTGGCGCAATGGTTAGAGTGCAGTACCGCAGGCTACTTCTGCTGACTGCTGGCTGACTGCAATTTGGCAGTTCAAATCTCACCAGGCTCAAGGTTGACTCAGCCTTTCAAAGTGGGTAGAATGAGAACCCAAATTGTTGGGGCCAATATGCTAACTCTGTAAACCAGAGTTTGAGAGGGCTGTAAAGCACTGTAAAGTGGTATATAAGCAAAAGTGGCTACTGCTATTGCTATTGCTATACTGGGAAGTTAGTCTCACTGATTTTCAGGAAATTGCATGCATAATGCATTTTGGCTTTTAGATGCACACAGTATTTTATATATAACCTAAAAATGTCAGGAATAAAACATACAATAATAAAAAAGGGTTTTGCAGATATACTTATCATATACTAATCAGAGGCAGGATTAGCTGCAGGATGCTTGTCAAATGTACAGTTTGTCTTGGGTTCCATCCTGATCACTTGGGATGAAGGTGGGAAAGTTAACTCTCTGCAACCGAGGAAGAGCCACTGCGAGTCAGTTTGTGACTGAACTAGATAGCTTCTTATATTCCCTAAGAGCTCAACAGCTGCATGATTTCATAGCCAATTGCTTGCTGATTGCAAACTGCTGTTTATCCAGGATAGATGAGTGTCCAAAATATTGCGGGTGGCTCCATGTTTTTATTAGTCTAGGAAATTCTAAATTCTACGTAACACAGACTGGAATTTTTATCATGTTATTTGACCATTAAGAACCCAATCAATTTTCCAGCTTTGATAATGGATGTTGGACAAAACTACAAAATAGCACATTGATAAGCCAAGAAAACACTGTGTTAGATGCATCTGCTATTCCAAACCATCATCTCAGCTTATTTGCTAGCAAAACGGTGCCCCCACAGCCCTCCAATTGGCACAGAAGCTTAACTGTATATTTATTTTAATCAGAAGCTTGCCCATGTGAATCAGTAACATATGTAGTAATAAGTCTACATATCCAAACCGTTCTGATCAAAAGTAATTAAGCATAAATCATTCCATGTGCTGGAAAGAAGCCCTTATGTGCAGACTCTAAACTCAGGGACAAGTCTCAGTCTAAGCTAAATATGGATTTGATAAAAAAAAAAACCTTCTGGTCTCCATAGCCACTGCCACTGCCACTGATAGCAGAAATGTGCAAGTCTGCAGGAAGAAAAATGTAGGTTAACTAGGCAGACAGATACAATTTAGCACAAGGATCACATGCATGTTTCTCTCATGCTTACGGGATCAATATTAGGAGCCATAATTTCTCCCTAGAGAATAGATCAGGGGTGTCAAACTCAAGGCCCAGGGGCCGGATCTGGCAAGCGGGGTGCTTAGATCTGGCCTGCAGGGCCTGGAAACAGCAAAGGACAGACCTGCAGTGCCTCTGCCAGTGAAAACGGAGCTTGTGTGGGCCATGTGTGGCTCTCCTGAGCTCCATTTTCACGGCAGAGGGTTGCAGGAGGCCGTGGCAGCTGAAAATAGAGCTTGGGAGCCCGTTTTCTCTGGCAGGGTGCTCAGGGTACCAAAGGCGCCCCTGACACAAGTGACATTGAGCTGGCCACGCCCCCCCCAGCCAGCCCCACCCCCTGGCTCCACCGAGTCAAACACAACTCTGATGCGTCCCACAATGAAATTGAGTTTGACACCCCTGGAATAGATGGCTTTTTTCCTCAGCATCTATTCAGAAATTCCTCTGTTTTCTTTGCATGTCCATCCTGACATCTGATTATTGACGGACCAATGGATATACATTGCCAAAGTGCTGCCAATATTGTTCATATAGCTTCTCACTGTTTAGTTTACATTCTTTTCTTCACCCTGTAAATATTAGGTAACACTGAAAATAATTAGGCATTCATAGTTAGATTTACAATTCAACTGTGAATGAGCTCTGTGCACAACTCTTATACAATGTCCATAATTTTCCAGTGAATATGTGAAATTTTGTCATTCATATAATGTACACACTTGTGTCTCTGTTCAGACACCGATTAATATTGAAAGAAAGACAGGCGGATCCTACAGCTGATAATATGCCAACAGTTGTTCTAGTCTTGTGTGACTACATTAACACAAGATAAAACTTTAGTTCAGGGTCAGACAAAGTCCCCCCCAACCTCTCTGTTCCACCTGATTTTTATGCTTTTTAAAAATAATAATAATAATAATAATAATAATAATAATAATAATTATTATTATTATTATTATTATTATTTAAAGAATAGGAAACAGGCATGCTGCAATGCAAAGCAAAATGCTCTAGCACCATATTAATTTGGAGAAATGCCTTTGGGCTCAATAAAGGCCCACTGGGAGAATAGAAAGTATACTGGGGGAGGGAGGGAGTTTGTTCTCTGGCTAAATTGGCATTTGGGGACTACCCTTGCTCATTGCAGCAGCCATTATCAAAACAGACAAGTCTGACTGGGAGCCCTTTGGGGAGTAACGCTCATCATGTGCTCTCAACTTTATGAATGCACCCCTAGGCTGAATACAGCTCCCTACTTGGTTAAGGGATCTGTCTGAAGCCCCTTAGCAGAAAAAGCCCATACACAGTGATTTCATTGTTTCCCTGCAGGAATCCCTGCCAGTGGCCCTGTCATACTTCTCGTGCAAACTTTGATCTTCCAGCATTTGTGTACCCTGAATGATTTCAGTGACAGTTGGCTGTTCTTTTATGGGCCTTTTCAGCCTTCTAATAAACTTCTGATTTGCCTTAATCCAGTAAAGCTGTAATTGCATTTGCTTGGGAATAAATCTCCTTGAACTTTGCAACCCTAACCCTGAGAAAGTGAACAGGCTGTAAACCCACTCCGAGATGCAATATGACTGTGTGTTTTGTTAAAAATCTTTTCTGTTCAGCTTCAAGTTTAAAGGGGCAAATAGACTTACTTATCGAGAAGCAAATCCCACCACTATATAAGTAGTGCTTACAATAAATCTGAGTTGACAGGGTGTCCCCTAATTTATGGATACTTTGTTGTTCCATACAAAAAGCTTCAGGGATTTATATCCCTCTCCCCCACACTTTTTTTTTTTACTATAACAAAATCTGGAAGAAACTGTGAAATCCTAAGGATGAAAAATAAAGATGAGGCGTGGGGGTGGGGAGGGGGGATAAACCTGTTACTGTGGCAATAATGAACACTTTTGTAATTAGCACTAGCAGAAAAACTGAAGAAGCAATGTGGAGGCCTCATTACTAACAAGCTATGATGATGCTTGTTTTCTAAACTAGCCCCAGCTTTCCCTACCTAGCCCCATCTTCACTTCTAAAACTAAAACCTTCTAGAATGACATTGGCCTTCATGACACAGGCTATATTTTTCTGTTCCAGATGCAGGAAAGTAGTGGAACTCTTGTTGCAAACTATAAATCCTAGTGATTTCCATCCAACCAAATAATGGTGAGGATGCTGGCAGCTTCAATTCAGCAACATCTGGATGGCCACAGCTTTGTTCCATTATTATTGACAAACATAGTCTCAATGTGCTATTTAATTTGCAGAAAATGCCTTTGCTGAGGCAGCATATGTATTTGCAGATTTTATGGGAAGGGAATAAATAATATGCACTGCATGTATTTTTTGACTTGAGAAAAAAGCATGGGCTTGAAGACCATGCCCAGGAGTAGATTCAATGGTGGGATTCAGCCGGTTCGTACCACTTTGGGAGAACCAGTTGTTAACTTTCTGAGCAGTTTGGCACACTGGTTGTTGGAAGAAATCATTAGGGCAGAGAACTGGTTGTTAAATTGAATCTCGCCACTGAGCAGATTCCATTTTGATTAAGCAGATCAACTCTGCAGCCACTGGAAATCAATCTCATTGTTTAAACAAGACTATAGAACAGACTCAAAATATCCTGCGTGACCCAAGCTTTTATCAGCCAAACTACTACAGCTAGAATTCCAGGAGTTTCCTGTTGATAGCAGAAACAAATTCAACCCCTCCATTTTTTTTTAAAGAAACCAACCGAGACAGAGATGAAAAGAAACATATAGGCCAAAGATTTTGTTGAAATGTCTCTGGTATAAATCTATGATAAAAATCTGAATGTGCAATTACATTTCCTGGAATATGTTATTTCCCCACTTCTTTGTCACTGATTCCAGTAATATTGCAAAATATTATAATGTACATGAACTGAAACTGACCTATTAGATAATCATTAGACTTAAAAGCCCTTTACCAAGGAAATACGCTGCATGCCTTGGCTTGTTAACAAGGGGGGGCAGTTTTAGGACTATCCCAGCGATAAAACTGTCAAAATCCCTCTCTCACATCTCAAGAGAGAGGTGTTCATGTTGTTCAAGAGAACAAACATTATCATTAGACAATTAAAAATGGCCTTGGGAGTTCGAATCAACTGAACAATCAATTGTTCAGTTGATTTGAACTCCATACATAAATACATGGATCTGAGAAGCTCCAAATTATTCCCAGACCCAAATGCATTTGCCAAGTTGCTTTCTAAGTCTGGGCAGCCTGCAATTCCCAGAATTCCCAGGCAGCATGGCTATTGTTGGAAATACTAAGAGCTGAAGATTACATGCCAGTATCCAGAATGGAAATTGACACCTCCCAGTTCTCAAAGTCACATTACTGTATGCAAAAGCGCATGTAGGCTGCCAGTAACAACTATCTTCTAAAAGTGTCATCCCCAAACTTGGGGCGCTCCCAGAAGCATTAAAGACTGTGCCTGTACTTCATATGTACCATGACAACTGGAAATTGTAACAACTGAAGTCCATCACAACTGCAGGTCATTGTTGGGAAAAGCTCTTCTACAGGATAAGTTACCAGTAGATATTTTCTCTATCAAGACAGAAAGGCTTATTAAGTTTCTCAAACAGAAACTGAGACAGAAGAAGATTAAATATGATCACTGAAGTAACATTACTGTTTGAGATAGTCCTTTACAAGTTTATTTACTAGTTCCGTGATGGCAAACCTATGGCATGCGTGCCACAGGTGGCACACAGAGCCATATCTGTGGGCACACAAGCATTGCCCTAGTTCAGCTCCAGCACGCATGCACGCACCAGCCAACTGATTTTCGGGCCTTCCAGGTCCACCGGAAGTCAGGAAACAGGCTATTTCCAGCCTCTGGAGGGCCTTCAAGGGGATGGGGAAAGCCGTTTTCACCCTCCCCAGGCTTCTAGAAAGCCCCTGGGGAGGGCAAAAAACAGGTCTATCGAGCCCACCATGCCATCACGTACCAAAAGTAGGGGGAGCACAGGTGGTCGTGTGCATGCGCGAGGGGCAGGGTAAATTGAATTGTGGGTGTGGGCACGCACGTGTTTGACACACACCCCCACCCTCACCATGCTTTTGGCACGCAACGGCAAAAAGATTAGCCATCACTGTACTAGTCAGTCCCCATGAGCTGAGTGGAGATTTTTTCTGGACTAAGGATGGATAAGAAGTGCAGTTGGAAAGTGTGTTCAGGAATTGCCCCCAGAGATATGGATGATCCCTTTCGCCGTGCCCTCAAGACGCTATTGTTCCAACAAGCTGGGCTAGCCTAGACATGATTTTTAATTGGGGTTTATTTTTAATGATTAAGGCCAATTATTTAATATGTTTTTAAAATGCTTTTAAATTTTGTATTTGGATTTGTTTTACTGTTGGCTGTGCACCGCCATGAGTCCTTCGGGAGAAGGGCGGTATAGGAATTAAATAAATAAATAAATAAATAAATAAATAAATATATTATTATTATTATTATTATTATTATTATTATTATTATTATTACTATTATTCACAAGTACCTTTCTAGTACCATTTGATCTTGTGGAAGATATGTCATCGGTCTATTTACAAAATGACTTTTTGTATGATGGTTGCTCACAAAATTATTACCCTGACTTATGTTTTGGCTGGCACTCAACATTTGTATTGTTTAAGAGTGCTAATGTGGTTCCCACTTAAACTCCAGAGGCATCCTTGGCAATAGAGATGATCTACCACCTTACTATATCATTCAGGAGGAACCTGAAGTCACATCAGTACTAGCTCCATATTCTGTTAAATGTTTTCCTAGCACCTTTTTTCTCCCAAGACAACAGAACAAGCAATATGTACAATTAGATACATTTAGGATTTGCAATGATGTCAAACTTTTCCAAATCCTATTGACCCAGAACCCAATTCAGAGTCCTCAGTGGCTCTCATGTTCCTTCTTGCATATGCTGAAGGAGCAATAGCTCCCAAAGTTCCTCTCTGCACATGGATTAGAGAACAAACGAAAGTATATGGTATCATCAAGAGAATAAAAGAATTGAAATGGAAATGGGCTGGTCAAATAGCAAGAAGGCAGTGGATCAAGGCAGTCAAAGAATGGATCCCACTTGATTAAAAAGTGTCCATGAAAGAGACCTAAAACAAGATGGATTGATGACATTAGCAAGTGTTGCAGGCTCAATTGGCAAAAGAAAGTTCAGGACTGTATTGGCTGGAAACATTTGAAAGAGGACTTCATCCTGCAATGAATAGACAATGGCTAAAATGATGATGTTGATGATGATGATTTCCCACTCTGCTCCAGAACTATATCAAAACTTCCAATATTAAGCCAGAAGTGAGAAATCACAACCAACAAGGCAGGATATTGGATTCTTTCTCCACCTGCTAGCTCTTCTGAAGGAATTAGGTCCAGGGTAAATGATGCATTTGCTTAAATAGAGAAGCCTGGATTGAATAGATGAAAAAGAAGTTCCTCCACATATTAATTTGGAAATCTTAAACCAGTATAAGTCTAATATAATGGTCAATTTGAAAAGTTTCAGGTGTGTGTGTGTGACTTGGGATCCTCTGACATCAGCACATACTTGTTTGAAAGGCTAGCCACTCATAGCGCTTATGCTTAAACTTCATGCTAAGGCACAAAGCAATGTAATTTGTTTTCTTTTGGATCCATGTGCTATATGAATCCAAATGCAGCTTATACAATAAGCAAATATTGAAACAGCAAAACATGCGAACAGTCCAAATTGACTCCTCACTATTTCAGAACAAGCTGTTTTCCTTAAAAAAAAATTGGAGGGGAGGGTAAGAGATCTGGCTGATGTGATTATTTGGAAAGATTTTCCCCAATTTCTCTGGTCTTTCTTCACATAGCATGCTTCTTTTTCAAGCATCCCTGGTCTGCAACCTCAGAACTCCTCTTGGCAGGAGTCGTACAGCTAGACAAGCTCTCTGACTTAAGCTTTGGAGCTCTGGCGTAACTCTCTCCAAATGCACGCAGATTACAAATTCCACAAGTGAATCATGAACTGAGCTTTCAGAAAGAATTTAAGATAGGGATTTTCTAGAAAGCAACTGCTCCAACAGCACATCTGCTTCCCAAGGGACCAGCAGTAGCACAATATACAGGAATAAATGTGAAACTCCAGGTCTCAAACAGAGCAAATGCATTTTCAGTGCTAACCCATATGGATATATGCATTTCTGAGGAGCCACCATTATGGCTCGAAAGGACTCAAAGACCAAGGAGCTCTCACCAGTCTATCCTCCTGACTTTAGCATAGCTCCCTGATCAGTTCAGATGTTGAGTATCTGAAAATAGCTCTTCAGACTTAGGGATATCCAATGACATTGTGTCTGCATTTTACACACCATCAACTGTTCATGAAGCACTAAAACCCTGGCTTCTGAATCCCACTCAACACTATTCTAATTTTATGGCCATTAATTTTATTTGAAATTGAAATCATTTTAAAGCCCATAATTTAATGGTAAGAAAACTTATTTACACAGTGTCTTTATCCATTAACATATCAGTTAACATAGAAAAAACAATTGCATGCTACCTTTAAATATATGACAAACTACCTATTTTTTGCAAAAATTACACATATATTGCATTCTATCTTTTTTTTTTCATGTAATAAGAGCTTGATATTCTGTAGTGGGGATCTATATACCATGCTAAATTGTGGTTTACTTTAACAATTGCTTATTAAATAAACTACAGTGGCTGAATTCATTCATTAGGCTTAACAAATAATTCCAACAGAAGAGTGTATATGTAGCTCAGGGTTGAACTGTGGAGTCCTTGGTGCTCTCTGGACTTGGTTGTTTGCTTACAGACATTGCATTAAACAAGGAACCAACTCCACACTCACTAACACTGATGGTGTTATCTAGTCGGGTAATGAAACATCTGCAAGCACACAGCCAAGCTCAAAGAAGCACTAAGGACTACACAAAAACAAATGAACTTTATGGCTCAGCTCCATGGTGAGCCCAGCCTATTTCTATAAGCAAACACAATTTTTATCTCTGTAGCTGAATTCAACACACAGCCATAAAGCAGACCCAAATCATTGTCAAATATAATAATAAATATGTTTGCTGGACGCTACAATTTTCAGTTAACATTTTCCTACCCAGGGAATGCACTATTTCATTATTTCTTGACCCCTATCTAGGGCATGCAGTATTTCACTATTTCAATATTTCCTGATCCAAAACACGGAGTTTTTCACACATGCCTCACCATGTTTTTTAGTCATATGCCAAACAGTAACAATTTGTACATGTGAATAAGCAAGGATGCATAATGGGAATGGTATTCAGTGGAGCTCCACAGTGCTCTATCCTGGGCTGTTTATAGTTTCATTAGTGACCTGAATGAAAAAGTTGAGGAGAAAAAGTTGTTAAATATGCAGATGACACCAAATTATGAGCAGCAGCCAAAGAAACAGAAGGCTCTAAAAGGCCAAAATGAACAGATGAGATCTTGCAGGTAAAATATATATTTAAAAAGTGAAAGGCACAAGCTTAGGATATGAAAACAGTAATACACGTAAGAAGGATCTGGGTGTTTTAGTAAATCACAAGTTAAACAGGAGCCAGACATGTAATGCAGCTGCCAAAAACGCAAATACTATATTGTGATGTATTAACAGGAACACATTCATTTTCATTCATAAGAAAGCACCATCCCACCCTATTCTGCGTTGGTCAGGTTCCACTTTGAATAGTGGGTCCAGTTCTTGGCCCCACATTGAGAAACAAACACAAATTCAAAAAAAAGTTCACCAAGATGGTGAGGTGGTTGGAAACCAAGACCTATGAAGAACCATTAATGTCTAGAACAGAAAATTGGGTTGGGGGGACAGATGCTACCAATCAGCAGACACTAAATGGTGGTCACAGAGAAGAAAGGCAGTGCTGTTGTTCTCTTTTGCTCTAGTCTAGAGGGCAGGATGGGAACCAGTGGGCTGAAATTACAGGTTAGGAATCTCCTGATAGTAAGAGCTGTCTACCACTGGAGATATTCAGACCGAAGTTGGAGAGCTATCTGTCTGAAATGCATTGATGATTGATCCTCTTGCATCAAGTAAGAGTTTGAAGTATCTGCAATTGTAGTTGTACCTGCGACTGTTTAATTAATGTTATGGTACAACTCTAGCAAAAAAAAAATCATATAATACCAGATAACTAAATAAGCCTACTTTTTTTAAAAAATCATTCCTCATTGATTTGATGAGCCGGATTGACAAATTATTTCAAGTGAGAGGAGAATTTCAGAGATTTTCTTGGGCTGTGGTGGTTTTAACACTGAACAGTTACAAAGTGGCTAAGTTGTGCATGAATATCTTTCTTTATGCAGTCATGGGGGTGGGGGATACCACCACCTGACTTCCCATATTTTCATTATATCCCAAGAGAGGACATCATGAGGAAGATCCTGGAGGGGGGGGGCTTGTTGATAGCAGTGTTTGGCCACTGCGAAGGACTGACCATTCAGCCTTGAAAAATCATTAGAATTTATCTTTTTTCCAGGGAAATCCAAAGAAATCATCCACCCAAACTCTTCTTACATATTTGGAGGAGAAATATGAAAGATCAATCACACCCAGCATTACTGAGTTATTTCCCACAATCATTAGAGCAACATTTTTTTTTTAACTGAGCCGCCTGATACAGCAGTGTGGGTGTCTGCGGGCAGACAGCGCATATGAACCAATTTTTATTACCGCCAACCAATCGTGCAAAATCTATCTCACCAAAAGGCATCTGATGCGAGCCTAAATGTTTTATTAACAATAAATTATGCTCTGCGCTGTCCCTCGGATGGCTTCCGATCTGTGAGTGAGCGAAACGGAGCGCGAGACACCAGCTCTTACTCGATGTCTTCCAAGCCCTTACAGGATGCGCTTTCGGGAGATCATCACTTCTCTAGATTCCACCATCCGATGTACACACGCACGCTTTCACACACACACACACACACGTGTCCTGAAAGGTAAAGCAATGATCTCCATAGGCACGCACCCAAAACAACCCTGTACCCGCCTTCCTCATACTCTGGGCACGCCTCGCGCTCTTCTTTGTGTACCGCCACGGATTTACTGTCGGAGGATAATTTACCATTTCGCTCCGCTTCCCTCCCTTTCCTCTCCTTTAAAGCCCCAGCACCACATCCCCTTTAAAACTCCGGCTGGCTTGTCCTCTGTTAAGAGCTCGCTCGCTCACTCGCGCGCGCGCTCTCTCTCCCTCCTTATGTCTAATTCGTCTCGCGCTGCCGCTGCCTTTGCCGCCGTTGTTATTCGCGTCTCCTCGGAGCCCGCGTGAGCTCTACAGGGGCGAGCGCGAGGCTGTTCTCTCTGCCTCCGGCGTTGCCGTCGCCGCCTGGGAGCCGTTGCCATGGCGGGGGGGCTGGCTCGCGCTGCTCTCCGCGCCCTCCCCCCGCCCGTTGGGCTGGCGCTGCTGGCGCTGGTGCTCGGGGGCCAACGGGGGGCCCAAGGTGAGTGTCGGTGAGGTGGGAAAGGAGCCTGAAGCCAACATGGCGGCCAGCGCTTCGGCGCCGGCTGGGCGTGGGAGGGTGGGGGAGCCCCCAGCCCCGAGCGGGAACCTTGGGGGCACCTCCCTCCAGGTGTGTAGGGTGGTTGTCTGCGGGAGCGTAAAGGTGCCGCCGCTATGGCTTCCTGGGCCTGTGGGCGGGTGAGGGGAGTCGACCGAGAGTCGGAGGGAATGAGGAAGTCGTCTCCCTTTTTCTTTCCCTCCGTCAGTATTCTACCCCCTTCCTGAAGCCTTTCCACACAGGGTCGGTTGGGGTTTGGGGTGGGGGTGTCCCATGCAGAGGGCCTGGGGCTGAGGTGCAGGGCCCGCGCGGGCTTGAGGTAGAGAGGTGCATGCAGGGAATAGGGAAGGTATGGCGGATAAAATGATGGAGGTGTGGGGGAGGAGAGGCTGGAGTTAAGGAGTATTCTGGTAAGTGCGGGTGGCATAGAAAAATCTTGATTTGGCAAGGCAACCATCAGAATGTGTGTGTGTTTGGCTTTTGTTTTATGTTGAAGCTGAAAGGGAGGTTTGCTTTGATCCTTTCGTGGTCTTCAGTTCTGTATCTGGGATGCTTTTGATGGGGTTGATGGAGGTCACATGGCCACGAAGCCAATGAGACTCATTGTTTTCATGAACACAGATCACATTTTGTAATTAGTTTTTTTTAAAATACTCTGAAATGGGTACCGTAGCATTGAATTAATATATATATGTGAATATATACCCGAATAACCAAAGACATACATACACACACACACATACACACACACACATATATATATATACACATGTGTGTGTGTGTATGTATGTGTATGTGTGTATATACACACACACACACACACACACACACACACACACATGAAACTCAGTAAACAGAAACATAATACTAGAAAAATGTATTAGATTTGAATTCTAAACCTTTTAAATCGGCTATATGCTTGAGTTTACCCAAAAGCCTGTTAAGCCTAATGACTGAAGATTCCTCTTTGCTGTCTCAAAAGAAAATATCCTCAAATAAGCAAAATTTAATTTTGTGTTTGCAGACTTCTTTGCTAATATTTGTTTATATATGATATATTGTTTATATCATAAAATACATTTCAAAAGAAAAATGTAGGATATTGCCTTGAGGACATACTATATATTAATAAAGCTTTTGATGAGATATCTTGTTATCTATAGATACTTCCATTAGACAGCTGGAAAGCAAAGTTAAGAAAAATGAATGGCTAGAATTCTATTATAAAATGGCAGTCCTGTTTCTGATATGTTAAAAACCTGTGTTGAATTTAGTCTGAGTGAGTTTTGCCATATGGTAACCTGCCGGACTGAATGCTTCAATATGTTCAAATTACTTGGTCAATTTGTAATGAGTTAGTCTATATTAGCCTTCAATTCTTCTTTCTCCCTGATAGCCAATTTTTGCTATCAAAAATTGATAGCAATTTTTGGATAACCAAAATTATGATGAGTGTACATATAGTCATTTAAAGTAATTGTGTACAGTTAATCTCTGAATGGAAGATTATCAGAAATCTACCTAATATATGCTGCAATGTATTTTATTGTGGGGAAAGAGTGTATGAAGCAAAGCATTTAACCAATTTTCCAGTAACAAAAGTAAACATGATTTATATGTGGAGTATAGAAAATGAATGGGGAGAAAATATACTCTCATGGACATGCTGGGATTATCAAGGAAACTGAGGATGGAAGTTTCAGTTCAGGCAAAAAAAGAGATGCTACCTCACACTGTACAAAATGAGGACCAGCAATTTGGATAGGTTAATTCGGGGGGGGGGGGGGAGTAAATAATTTTTGTTAGTCAATGTGACTAACAGAAGATTTAAAACTGATGCCTTCTTTACAGTGTACTGAGAATATATAGGAAGTATTGCATTTATGCTTTATATATGGGCATCTGACTGGATGTTGTGGAAATACACTTTTAAACCGAACCACTTTTGCATGCTTTTGCTTAGGACTGGGGAAGGTATGTTTCCCTACTAAACAGTGCATCTTCACAGCATTATTTTCACTTGGTTATTTACCCCATACAAGGTGTGCACACACAAAAAAAGAACCCCAGTTCAGAAGGAAGTAACAAGAAGAAAAGAAAAACAAGTTAAATCAGTCACATGATTTTAGTGATTGCTTCATGAGGACTACCTCTTATGAAAAGAATAATGCCATTTTAAAAAACCATAAATTTATATTATCTAAAATTGTTTAAAAACAATAAAATTACAGTCTTGAATATGTTGGTTCTATCAAATTCAGTACCAGGGTTCATACATCATCCTAAGACATAGTTTAACATTTATTTTTTTCCATAGGTCACGTTGACACATAATACAAAGACAAAATCAGACTTCTAATGTTATTTTTTAAATTGAAATCTGCTTTTCTTATAAAAATGTCAAAATAACCAGCAGTTTTAAAAAATCAATAAAATCAGCAAGAGGGTCAGCCACAAATAGATTAGCTATATAACAGATACAAATTCAGTTAGTCTTAGAATATTTAGGATTTCATCCTGAAATATGGGTATGTTTAATATGGGTAGCAGTTCTTGTGAGCTTGGTAAACAAATTAGCATTATGCTATCTTGTCTCTTAAAGATGAATTGCTAGCAAATTTTTTTTTTTTGAAAAAAGCTAAAAGTTATAAGAATATATGATGTAATAAATTCAGACTACAAGATATTCATAATAAGATTTTGGGGGTAGTGACAGTAGTCATAGCTATCTAACATGGAAGGTAAAGATGTTTTCTTTTTTACTTTATAGAATTTAATTCCTTCAGTAGCTGCCTGCAAAAATGGCAGAGGTAGTGAATGTTCTTTTTCTAAGGAGAACTAGAGTTAAGATACTCAATTGTTACAGATAGGATATCAAATACAAATGAAGGGCTTTGTAGGTTATCACCTACAAAGCCGTTCATGACCTAGGCCCGGGATATTTGTCGGACCCCATGCAGCCAGCGACAATCCCTAATCGCCCGGTGCATTCCCACAGACAGGGCCTCCTCAGGGTGCTGTCGGCCAGACAGTGTCGGCTGGCGACCCCCGGGGGAGAGCTTTCTCTGTGGGCGCACCCTCTGGAACCAACTTCCTTTGGAGCTCCGGATGGCTCCTGACCTTCGCTCGTTCCGCTGTGATTTGAAGACCTGGTTGTTTCGCAGTTTGGACTGACGGGGATTTTTAAATTAATTTTAATTGTTTTAAATTCAAAATTTTAATTTCACTGTTATAATGAGGGATTATGCATTTTTATTGTTGTGAGCCGCCCTGAATCCTCAGAGATAGGGCGGCATATAAATTGCATAAATAATAAATAAATAAATAAATAAATAAATAAATAAATAAATAAATAAATAAATTTTAACTTTAATTACAGATAGGTGCCCAACAATAGATGAAAGTGAATTTTAGAAAATTATGGGTGCATTTATAGTTAAATAGCTGTCTGAAAATCCTCATGCAGATGAAGAAGCTTTTGTCTTTGATATTTTAGACTCCTCTGAAAAGCTTATATTGATTTCCTTGTAATTTATGCTTGTTCAGAAAAATAAACAGGAATGGGGAAATTGACTTGATTATTTTTTGATGGCTTTGTTTGGGTAGATGATTACTGTTTCCAGGAAATGCTGCTGCTTATTTTTATAATGTTTCTTGATAAAGTGTGCGTGTGTTTCTGTAATGACTATGCAGGAGTGTAAACTATGCAAACAGAGTTTAATGTATTTATCAGTGAATGAGATCAAGGAAGGAGCTAATTCTGCCCAGTTACAGGTGAAGGGTATCAGTAAGTGAAAGTTATTTACAGGATGTACAGCAAATAGCAAGAACTATGAAAGAAAGCTTATTCTTTCACTTGTCTTTTTACAGGCAGAACGTGCTTTTTGTTCCTTGCAGAGAACATGGATGTACATAGCTGAGATTGGTTTTGAATACAACATAATTTATGCTTTATACCTTTCCAAGAAAGGTACCATTTAAATGGAGGCTAAGTGCACTGTCCCAAAAAGCATTGATACTTAAAAACAACAATAATTCAGCTTGACAGGTAAAATTCTATTTCCCCGTTTCTGGAAACTGGGCAGTCTGTGCACTATTGTGAATAAAGGCTTTGGTGGGAAACTGCTTTTGCAAGTGATCTCAGTTAAAACATTTTACAATATTCAGGGACTGACAGTAAAGAATTTGATCACCTTCTGCATAAATCAAGTGGGTTTATTATCAGCATTGATTCTGAGTTCTTGCATATCAAGAGGCAGATAATAAAGGGGTACCTTTTATGAAACCAGCTAAAAGAAGCCTATTGAAAGGCAATGAATACTGAGATGGCAACTCTGTAGTGATTCTGCTGAGATTAAGACGCAATAATATTAGACTCAAGAACAGCAATACCTGTTATTAAGCTTGGAATACTCGGTAAAATTTATTTTAAAGAAAATGATTTAATCATCCAAAAGATTACATACGTAATTGTGAATCAGACCATCCACAGATAAGCCAATCCTCAGAATTTCAACTGAAATACCATGAAATATGTTTCCTTCGCATATAAACTGATCCTTGAATTTTTAACCACAATGGCAGGCAGGAAACTTCAAACTGTTACATCATCATTTACAAAATTGCATTTTTAAGGCTACGATGGGCTTTAAAAATCTGAACTATGGTCCGTAAAACCCTCAAAATTTGGTTCGCATTTTGGAATCTAACATTCTTGCTTATCCACGAATGTGTTAAGTGTAAGCAAAAAATTATTGGGGTTTTACTATAGACAGAATATGTATAGAAAAGGAAGTAATGTTTTAACGTTGTTCTGTGTTGTATTTTCTTCTGACTGATTTTGTGTGTGTGTGTATGCAAGAATCCTGTTTCTACTGATTTTAGATTCCAATAGATGCTTTTCAGTTTAAAAAATAAGATGAAAAATGCTGTGTGAAACTTTGCACAATATAAAGCTGCATTAATCTGTTTGTGCATTGGCTTTAAGTTTAAAAAGGGGAAATCTAAAAGTTATTTCAAGATAAGGGATTAATGTAATTCACACCATTAGCTCTGAAAGCTAACGGGTGCAGATAACTCTACAATTCAGAAGTATTCAGAACATTCAGAATCCAGATTGAAAGGCTATGCTTTTGCTTTTCATGTCCCACTCTTCACAGTTCTGTCTTTATAGGTATTGGGTACTGCTAAATTAATTTCATCTTTCATATTTATAAGCTTTAATCACAGAATGTTTTAAGTCTCTAATATAAATGCTGAGTGGGCTGCATTTAACTTGACTTCCTCTCATGAGCTTTTATTGGAGATTTGTTGCCAGATGCAGTTAATAGCTTAGAATGTTGCTTAAATATTAACAGGCAAATATTTAAAGAACAGCTAAAATACAAAAGTAATATTCCAGTAGACAAATTATGTTGACCTAAAATGAAGATGCCTGGAGTTATTCAAATGAATAGATACGTTGTAGCAAGCTGTGGTTCACTTGTTTCACACAGCTACACAAGTCTAATTAGGAGAGGATGTGATTAGGAGGGGATGTGAGGGTGGAGGTCTGTGAAGAGGAGCTGAAAAGATAGATGTACCTGCTCTTATTTGAGCAGGTACATTTCTGTTTATATGAGCCTGCAGGAGTCATTTTAAAGACCCCTAAAGATGCAATCTTATATCAAGTAATTGTGGGTAAGCCCTTTTAAACACAATGATACTTTATTCTCAGATGTATTTGCATTTATCTAGCATTAGAAAGCAGAAGATGTGTACTCTGGTTGACACCAACTTGTAGTATTTATTTAAATTTGCTCTAGTTCCCAGTCATAGTAACATTACTAAATCTTGGACATGGAAAAATATGAAGGTTTTTTAAGGTCCTCTTGCCATCTGAAGCTTAATACTTGGCAACCAGAAAAAGAATGCATTCTGTCACAACTAAATTCCACTCCTGAAAAAGGCTTATTAGGCAGCAATATGTTTGGCATTGTGAAGGATATTTTATCCAGGTATTCCACAGTTCCTTATAGCTGATTTTAGTAATGTGATGATTTAATTTTAAACTATTGATTTCTTTTGAGTACTCTTACTGAATATTTTTTACTAAAGTTTACCGTATTTAAAATAACATATGGTATTTTAAAATTAATGCAACTCAGACACTTTTTTTTACTGGACAGATGGTTTTAAATGTATCAACAAAAGGCACTTGTTTTGTTTATTAAAAAAAATAAAGAGAAAAAGGTGAGAATGGCCTTTATTTCCCCACCCAAATTTGTGTCATAACAAGTTGGTGTTCTGTCTGTGATTAAAGTACAGTGTCAGTTCATTTCAGCAAAAATGCATACCTTGTAGATCTCTTGTACAAGAACAAAGCTTTCATTCTGAGGCTCTGAAGCTTAATGTTAAGCTTGTTTAAACAGCTTCTTTAGGGGTTGGGTCTGACTTGCAGCAGAATGTCAGACATAAGCATGCCAAACAGATATAAATACAATTCACAACAAGCTTGTCTTGCACCTTTTTTCCAGTGCATCTTATCAGAGGTGTAGATAAAGATCTTAATGAGTGAGCTTTCCTTATGGTATCCAATGAGAAATTTTCTTTTATTTAATTAGATTATATACTGAGGACCTCTACCTCCACCCTCTATTTAACTGCTAGAAAAAAGTATTTTTTTTGAATTTTGCATTTGTGTAGGTTTTTTTTTTAATGTTGGACTTGCTCAAACAACCTCAGCAGCAGACTGAATCATTTTGTTAAAAAATATATACTTGCTTCATACATGGCTGTTGATTTATGAACGTTCTCCAAGCTGAAATAATTGGGAGTCTGCTAGTTTGATTTTAATGATGCAAAAAGATTCATTCTCAGTTACTACATAGAACTTGAAATGCCAGAATTGTCCCAATGCTTTTTTAACTGGTATTTGCTGGTCATCACTTCTTCCCTGGAAGGGTTGAAACTGATTTGGCTGATTGCTTCTTGTACTGCCAGTATAAGATGTTGTAGACAAAGAAAGAAATCTCATTACATTGCCAGTTTGGGATATTTATTATTTAGCATTCCTAAGATTATTGTACAGAAATTGTACAGAAGATTATTGTACAGAAAGATAAGATGGTATCTATCCACAGCTTCAGATTCTAATAGAGCAGAAAGAAGGAGATGATTTTTTTTTTTTTTTTTTTTTTTTTTTTGGAGCAACCACTTCTTCACTGATCATTCTTCCTGGGTGACAGATGGTGCTTTCATTATCCTTACCAGTGCTTCTTACCAGCAGAGAAGTCCAATCCATGCACTTATCTTCTGTGGAAGCTTAACATTTTGCTTTCTGTTAAAAATCCAGATACATTATGGTAGGCAAATATACTTCAAAAATAGTTTTGAAATACACAGCAAACTTTCCATTCTATGGTTCATTCTATACATGTTAATTATTGGAAGTGGCATTCATGGTGCTTGGGGATCATCAGTTATGGGAAGACTGCTCTAGAAAGTCTACAGGAAGTCCTCGACTAACAACCACAACTGAGCCCAACATTTTTGTTGCTAAGTGAAACACTGGTTAAGTGAATTTTACGACCTTTCTTGCCACAGTTGTCAAGTGAATCTCTACAGTTGTTAAGTTAGTATTGAAGTTGTTAAGTAAATCTGGCTTCCCCATTGAGTTTGCTTATCAGAAGATCACAAAAGGGGATCACATGACCCTGAAGACACTGCAACCATCATAAATATGAATTGGTTGCCAAGCATCCAAATTTTGATCATGTAACGATGGAGATGCTGCAATGGTTGCAAGTGTGAAACACAGTCATAAATCACTTTTTTCAGTGCTGTTGTAACTGAACCGTCACTAAATGAACTGTTGTAAGTTGAGGACTACCTGTATTGTTTTTAATTGGCATCTGCATAATATAATTTTGACTCTCAGGAAAAGTAAAATGAAGATAACAGGAAAAGGGTACTATTTTTATCAATCCTACCTATAGAATTATAATAGGAAGGCTATCCATATTTCTAGTGTAGATACCTTCTCATCCTAAGAGACTGTTTCAATGTAGAAGACTTTTTGTACTTGTGGGTGCAATGGTTAATTATACATGACCTACGCCTAATATGTGGACTGTGGTGATGTGTGTTTTTTTCTCCAAATTATAGACTATTTTTTTCAGAACTGATAAGTGTATATTGTTTCTCAGTCATTGGTTACTAGACAAAGCTCTGCTTAATTACTAGTGCTACTTTGAGTTGCATTTGTGCCCCATCTCATTTTCAGTATGAAATCTAGACTGGGATATTTTGTTGGTCACTAAAATGGAGCCATCGGAAAACATTTAACTTTACCATTTCTAGTTAAAAGGAACAGCTTGGGTTTTATTCCTCTTCTGTGAAAGAAACCCTTCTTCTTTAGTCTGAATCTGTAATACTGTTACAATCAGTAGTTTCTACTGCTTTTGATCTTTAAATATATTTGTGGATTTCCAGAAACCACGTTTTTTTGTGTGTCTCTTGGGCTTTCTATTGTTTCACATTAGTCTACCTTATTTCTTGATTTATTTTCAAATGTGAATATTTTTTCACACATTCACATTTTAAATATAATTTAAAACAAAATATTAGGAAATTCTTAATCTCTTTTCTCTTTTCTAAAATTTATTAAGCCAACCAAGCAGTATTGAAGCTGATAATTTTTTTGTAATTAAATTTGCAGAATTAACTATAATCTACTAAAAGATACTTTCAAGTCTAATTTGATTCTTAATGATTGAGTCCATGCAGTTCTTGGAGGTGCATGGAGGTGTTTTGTAAGTGATTTTCCATTATTTTATTCCAGTCAATATGTTTTTCAAATTACCAAACAACTTTACAAGATGTCTGATCCAAGTATAGCCAGCATTGTTTGGCTTCTGAGATTTACTGTGGTTAGTTAGATTGTGTCATTTGTCAATAGCAAAATATGGCTGGAGAGTCAGTTTGGAATATTAGTTAAGGCATCAGGCTAGAAACCAGGAGACCATAAATTAGGCACAAATCCAACTGGGTGACCTTGGCCAGTTACTTTGTCTCAGCCCATGAAGGAGGCAGTGGCAAATCACTTCCGAAAAAACTTGGCAAGAAACTGCAGGGACTGTCCAGGCAGTTTCCAAGAATTGGACACAATTAAATACCATTTTATTATAAAAATGGTTCAATTGGGAAGATATAAGATAAAGAATTCTATGTTTTTGAACTAGAGAGATCACATAACCCATCCATACAAAAATGAACTGTGAACTATGATCTTAGTTAATAACGTAGAGTGCACCATTTTCATTATGTTAACCTAGTAAAATACAATGAATTCAAAATGCTAGGGAAAGAAAATCTTTATAGCTGTGCTTTGGTTTCTTGAATTAGCCTTCTATATATTTAACATATGTCTCACACCTTAAAAATTGTTCTGGTGCAAAGTTTAAAGTTGAGTTGCATCTCACTTTTACAATAAAGATATTTCTAAACCACCTTGCAATACTGTATTGCTGTTCGTTTATTTTACCAAATACTGTATGCCACAATCAGGGATTCTTAGCTGCTCACAAATACAATTCCTAAAATACAAGATAATAATAAAAAGAATAACTAATAAAAGCTCACTTAAACCCAAACAGCATAGCAATCAGTTCCAATATATCATCTTTTATGTACCAAAGGTGCAACAAAACCACTGTCTTAACTGCTTTCCCAAAGATAAAAATAGAGGAGATTAGACTAAATTTGAGGGGCTATGTTTCCATAAGGCTTGTTTCTGAACCTACTGTAACTCTCCACCTTCATATGAGGGGGGAATTCTCAAGAAATCAAACAAGATTATATGTATTACAAAATGAGGGATAGACTGGAAGCCAAATAGAGCATATAAATCATGTGATAGCTGATGCTTCTCATCTGCTGCCTATTGTATAGGTATCACCCAGATTAAATCATCTGCTAATATATTTTGAGAATAAGAAGCCTGTTTATGTTTCTAAAATTATGTTTCTGAACTTCTTTTATCCCATCCAGACCCTCACTCCTCCAAATGCCAAGTTGGAACCTCCACTACATCTCTTTGGAGATATTTAACAGGATATCATCAGCATATTGATGATGCTTTGTTCCAAATTAATAGATGATAACTCCCAACACTTTCTTACAGATGTCCAATAGGATAAGAAGAAGGACCAAGCTTTGAGATACTCCACACAGATGAATGGCCAGTAATGTAACTTCTCATTCCATCTCATCCCCATCCCCATTACTTACAACAACCTCCTGCTTAGGAAAGAACAAAACCATGATACAGTGCCTCTAACATCCAATGTTAGATTGGAATAAGCACGCCAGAATAGTATGATCAGTATATATATAAATGCCACAGAAACCCTGGCAGGATCAAAGGCTCACATTTGCTCTGGTCAGATTCTACTCCGGATCCTCACAAGAGTGGCCAGTACAGTTTCCCTCCCTTGCCTAGATCTGCAACCAGACAGGAAGGTATCTAAATAATCTACTTCACTCAGGATCCTCTAAATCTAACATTTTCCTGTGCACTGCTCCCACTATCCATGCATGGGTTAATGCTTCAGCCTTTGGCAACAACTGAGTGTTAAATTTAAAAAGAAACTTCCCCTTTTCGGCTGCCTAGCCACACCTCCCAATCCCATGATACCCCAGTCTTCGCTCAGTTGCTTGGCAAACGCTGACGTGTTTCTGGGAGCTCCTGGTAAGGCATTCTCCCTTTATCCCCTTTCCTTTCCTTTTTCTTCTCTAGTTCTCTCTTTTTTTCTAGATCCCATCACTGGGACGCTTAGGCATTTATTTTATTTTTGATTAAAGCTCCTTGTTCGCGCTTTATTGCTTGTTTGACTCAGCGCTGTGGGAAGCACAGCACTAATCAGCTGGGAGTCGGAGTGGGGGATTCCCTCCGCCCATGCGGCGGCGGGCGCCGTTTTTAAACGCCGAGGAGCCGCTTCGCTCCAGCAGTGCAGCAAGGCAGGGAATCCCCAGGCCAGCTGGGCTGCGGGCTCGGAGGCTTCCGACCGCCCACGCAGCTTCACAGCGAGGCTTCCCTGCGAGGCGCCTCCTTCCTAGGGCCGGGGAAGCCCTTGCCGCGCGCAGGAGGCTAGAAGGTGTTATCTAGCCTCCGATCAACTAAACTAGCTGGGGGAAGCAGCGTGCAGCCACGGTTCGCCCGGCTAGCCCTGCTCAGTGCTGCTACGCTACAGAAACGCTCCTGAGCTACATCCAGTTACAGCGGCAGCTGGTAGGACCCTCGGGCCACCAGTTTAAGACCGCTGCGTGATTCCAGCACCCCCCCCGAGACTGCACGTGGTAGCCGTCATTTTGGGGGACCCTCGGGCCGCCATTTTGGAAAGCAGTTCTCGTTTAACCACCATGCCTTCGTGGTTCCTTGTGTGCTGAAGCCATCTGGTGAGACCCTCGGGCTCTCAGTGGCCCCTCCTGGTTCGCCCCCCCACCCCCCCCAGCGGAAGAGGGGAGTCGCTGCTACTCAGAAATGGGGGCTTGCTGGCCAGTTCCTCCCGCGGAGGCCCTACTGTGTCTGATTCTTCCCTATCATCAGACCTCGAACTGGAGCTGAGCCCACCGCGCAGGGGGGCCAAAGCTACAAAGAAGAGCCCGAAGAAAAGGTCGAGCCGGTCCAGTCGCAAATCCACAAAGACCACTTCGGGCCATGACAGAGACGAGCTGAGATGCCATTTGGCGCTCGAACGTCAGTGTGAGAAGGTGCAAAAGGCTGCAAGTGCGCCCCAACCTGCAGATCCAGCCGCGGCCGCCACGACCCCCACCCCAACCAGGGAGTCAGGTGCAGCAATGGCAAGCCTCGCAGACCTCATTCGGACCTCAGCTACCCTCGCCAGGGCTAGCGCAAGTCCACAAGCGGAGCAGCCTCATCCTCAGGCTACAGAGCGCACTGTGCCCCTCTCACTCCCACGAGAGAGGACACCCTTAATCGCACCAGCCATCGGTGCCCGGGGGGGCATTACCTTCCTCACATCCAGACTTTCAGGCCATGTTCTCCTCCGCGCTCTCGTCCTTCCTCGCGGCAAGCTGGCAACAGGCAGCCCACCAACTGCCTCATCAGCCCACCCATGGGGCACAGCTCCAACCTCAGCCCCAGTACATTGCTCCTCAAATGCAGGACTCCTCATCTGATGAGTCAGACCAGCCGGAGGAGGGTCCCGAGGACATGGAATTCTCGGAGGATGAGGGACTGTTACCAGACGCCCCAACTTTTACAGGCCTTTTCCAACCGGCACTTTTCAAGTCCCTGCTCCACATGGCAAGGCTCACGACCAATCTAGGGCTGCCAGGGGAAGTGAAAGCTACACCATCCACGCCCTCAGGGCCACATGATGCTCTGTTCAAATCATCCAAGCCGGAGAAGGATTGCATCCCTTGCCCTCAGCTATTCATGGATGTGATACAGAACGCCTGGGGACAGCCGGCATCCCTCACAACTCCCAGCAGCCTTGACAGGAAGCTGTACTGCTCAGCCCCGGAACTGGAAGACCTCTTGGCCCTCCCAACAATTGACCAACCGGTTGCATCCCTTTCATCCGGGGCAGTCATTACCTCTGACCCCCTAGAGGGCCTCAAGGCAGAGAATAAAAGAATGGAGGGCTCCTTCCGCAAATCTCACCAGGCGGCTGCCTGGGCGATTAGAACCTCCACAGCCACCTCATTCTTCAATAGGGCGGCTCTCATCTGGCTCCGTCAGATGCAGGAAAGACTTCCCCCGGGCGACACTAGGCTCCAACAGGACATTAATAAAATCATAGCGGCCACAGAATACGCTTCAGACGCTTCGCTCAACGCCGCTAAGTTCGCCTCAAGAGCACTAGCTTCCAATGTTACGGCGAGGAGGCTCTTTTGGCTACGCCCGTGGAAGGCCGACCTCAGGGCCAAGTGGCGGCTAACAGCAGCATCGTACAAGGCCCCAGATCTGTTTGGGCCCGCACTAGATCCAGTCCTAGTCGAGGACAAAGACAAAAGGAAGATTCTTCCCTCCTCCTACCGTCGCCAGGAGCGGAGGTACTCTCCTTACCCAATGCAGCAGCCCTTTCGGCCCAGCTCAGGACCCAGGGGGTCCTTCTCTCACCGCTCCAACTACCAGGGAGGTGACAGGTCCCACGATAGGCACCAGTTCCGGGACCGGTACAGGGGCCAGCAGTCCAAGCGCCCCTTCTGAGGAGGCGGCTCCAAGGCACCCAGAAGGGGAAAGTGACTCGCTGCCCGAGGGCCCAGTGGGGGGAAGGCTCCTCGCTTTCCACCGCCAATGGGTCTCCTCGACATCGGACTCGTGGGTGAGGCGCACCATTTCATCGGGGCTCTCAATCGAATTTGCAGGGCGGCCGCCTCATCGCTTCGTTCGGTGCCCGATCCCTCAATCCACCGAGCTCCAGGCCCTGATGTCAAACGAGCTGGTTCACCTCCTTCAGATCAAGGCAATAGAACCGGTTCCCCCGAGCCTCCGGGAGTCAGGGTTCTACTCAACCATCTTTTTGGTTCCCAAACATTCCGGCGGATGGAGGGCCATCCTGAACCTAAAGAGGCTGAACCGGTCGGTACTATACCACAGGTTCAAAATGCATTCCCTGCAGTCCATCTTGATGGGAGTGAGACGGGGGGACTTCCTCCAATCAGTCGACCTCAAGGAAGCCTACCTCCACGTGCCCATTCACCCCAACCACAGGCAGTTCCTGAGGTTCGAGTACGGGGGTCGTCACTTTCAGTACCGGGCAATGCCGTTCGGACTCTCATCAGCTCCCCGTACCTTCACCAAGCTCGTGGCAGTGATAGCCGCCAGACTCAGGGCCCTCCCGGTCAGAGTCCTGTGTTACCTGGACGATATTCTGATCCTCTCATCCTCGCAGGATCAAGCAGCCAGGGACCTGGATCGGGTCTTGAGGATGTTCCGCAGCCACGGGTTTACAATAAGCCTAGAAAAGAGTCACCTACAACCCTCCAACCGGATCCTCCACCTGGGAGCTCAGATAGACTCCTCCAGGGGCCAAGTCTTCCTATCCCCAGACAGGATCCAGAGCATCCAAGCCTTAGTGCAACAGACCTTAACAGGAAGGAGGCCATCACTACTGCAGTTGTCATGCCTCCTGGGGAAGATGGTCTCCTGCTTCGGCATCGTTCCGTGGACACGCAGACACTCAAGAGCTCTACAATGGTTTCTGCTGCCCTTCCAAAGAGCAGGGAAGGCCAATTCGAAACACCAAGTCACACTCCCACCCAAGGTGGCACGATCGCTCCGCTGATGGACCTCCCCCTCGCTCCTCAGGGGCTTGGACTTCCTTGAGCAGGACAGACTAGTTCTCACCACAGACGCAAGTCTACGAGGGTGGGGAGCGCACCTCTTCGACCAGGTAGCACAGGGTCAGTGGACCACACGAGAACAGAGGGACAGTATCAATCTGCTGGAGCTTCGGGCGATCAGACTAGCCCTAAAGCATTTCCAAGCCTCAGTCCACGGTCGCCACATCTTAGTTCTAACAGACAACATTTCAGCGAAAGCCCACATCAACAGACAGGGGGGCACACGGTCTCGCCGTCTCATGCAGGAGACCGAATCCCTACTAAGCTGGGCAGAGAGGAACCTTCTCTCAATCAAGGCGGACCACATTTCCGGGGCGGCCAACGTAACAGCGGACTGGCTCAGTCGGAAGACAATAGATCAGGCAGAGTGGCAACTACACCCTCATCTCTTCCCGCAGCTGACAGCTCGATTCGGGACTCCGGTGCTAGACCTGTTCGCCACTCCAAGCAACGCTCAGCTTCCTCGCTTCGTGTCCCGCTATCAGACCCCCCAGGCGGAGGATCACGACGCCCTCCGCTGCAGATGGCCAGGGGGACTACTATACGCCTTCCCCCCCCTGCCACTGATCCCACGACTCATAAGAAAGCTCCTGTCTGAAAGGGCCGATCTGATCCTAGTAGCCCCAGCTGGCCGCGCAGACCCTGGTACGCAGACCTAGTGGCTCTCTCCGTGGAACCTCCGTGGGTGATCCCGCCTCATCAGATCCAACTATGCCAGGGCGAAATTTCTCACCCAGAGCCTCTGGCTCAAATTAGCCGTCTGGCATTTGAGCGGATCCACTTAAGGAACAACAACGTACCAGATAGCATCGTCCAGACCGTCCAAGTGGCTCGTCGACCCTCAACATCACGCATCTACGAAGCATCCTGGAGAGCCTTCTGTAACTGGGCGGCACGTCTCCATGTGGATCCCACCTCAGCAACCGTACAGGACGTCCTGTTATTCCTACAGGCTGGCCTAGATAAAGGGCTAGCGCCTGTGACCCTAAGACAACAAACTGCTGCACTGTCGACAGTCATCACCAGCGCACCTTACCAAACCCTTTCGCACCACCCGCTCATTAAGGACTTTCTGCAGGGGCTAAGAACTTGTGCCCGCCTACAGTACACCGTTACCCTACCTGGGATTTAACGTTAGTTCTACAAGCCCTAACAAAACCCCCCTTTGAGCCACTGGCCACTACAGCTCTCAAACACCTCTCCTTCAAGATGGCCTTCCTGTTGGCCATCACCTCAGCGAGGAGCTGGCCGCTTTCTCCATCCGCAGAGACCTCTGTATCTTCAAAGAATCATCAGTGGTGCTTCGGTTAGATCCCTCCTTTATTCCAAAGGTAAATTCGTGGTACCATAGGGCTCAAGAAATCATCTTACCAGACTTTTGCCCGGCGCCCCAGCACCCAAGGGAGAAAGGATGGCACACGCTCGATGTTCGGTGTGCACTGGGCGTATATATTCGCAGAACGACCTCCTTTCGCCATACAGAGGCATTTCTAGTATCGTTCAACCCTTCCACCATGGGCCAGAAGGTTTCATCCGCCATAATCAGCAGATGGATCAGGGCTTGCATCGTGCTAGCCTACGAGGCAAGCTCTACACCGCCTTCTGACAAGATCCTAGCACACTCGACTAGAAGCACAGCCACTTCAGCCGCCTGGTCTACCCAGGCATCCATTGTGGACATCTGTAGGGCAGCAACCTGGTCTTCACTATCGCCATTCATCCGCCACTACAAAATTGACTCTTTTGACTCAGCTGAAGCCTCCTTTGGACGCAGAGTGCTTCAGCAGGTACTTCTGGCGGAGGACACTACAGGCAGTCAGTTTCCCTCCCAGAGTACTTAAACTTGGGTATATCCCATGCATGGATAGTGGGAGCAGCGCACAGGAAAATGGACGTTGTCTTACCTGAACGTCCCTTTTCTGGGCGCTGCGTACACTATCCATTCCCGCCCAAGTCAAGCTACTGCCTGCATTGTGGTTGGGTCCATTTTCCCGCTCTCTTACTTGGTTGTTTGGTTTTTCAAATAAAGTTATTGTTGTATCTTAACACCTTGTCCGTGGTCATTTACCACACCTTTCGCTCAGACTGGGGTATCATGGGATTGGGAGGTGTGGCTAGGCAGCCGGAAAGGGGAAGTTTCTTTTTAAATTTAACACTCAGTTGTTGCTAAAGGCTGAAGCATTAACCCATGCATGGATAGTGTACGCAGCGCCCAGAAAAGGGACGTTCAGGTAAGACAACGTCCATTCTACCATCTTCTTCACAACATTCCCGCCAAAAGAATTGATTGGGACCAAGCAGAAGTAGTTCAATGCAGCTGAACCATCAGAATAGTACCATTGGAAGGCAGCTGGCATTGATATGTAGGTAGTTGTCAATTTACTACTAGTTAGAACTGGCAACTTGGTTGTTATGTAAAGTAGTCATTCAATGACATGCCTACATGACGGTCTCACACAATAACCACAACCCTGGCTCTGCCGGTTGCAGTCATTAAGTGGATGGAGGAAAAGAGCTGACTGCCAAACAAGGGCAGACAGTTCCCCTCTGTGTATGGAAGAGAATTTCAACAGGGGCAGAGGGGAGAGGTACTCCTGTGCTGGGCTGGAGAAGGGAGGCTCAGATTTTTATGATCTTTGCAAGGATTGTAGAGATTTGAGCTTTAACTCCAGCCTAGCACATGAGTTATTCTTCCCTCCCTGTGCATAAGTAAGAGAACCCTTGTGAGCAAAAGTTGGGTCTTTGGGATCCCCACTTTGTTTTCCCCAGCTTAGCATAGAAGTTCCTCTCTTCCATATGCACAAGGGAATTCCTGCACTGGGCTGGAGAAATAAAGCTTAAACTTCCACTTAAACTTACTTTAAGATTAATTTCTTAGTTAATATAGAGTCAGCATAACATTATGGCCAAATGAGAGGAAAACTGCTCAAAAACATACTCCTTTTCATAACAAAAATTTGGAGGAAGTGCCTGCTGTGTTTTATCCAGTTTCTTTGTATTTTCGATAAGCTTTTGACAGACTTATTGTCAGAAATACATTCGCTTAATAACCCATTACAGCCCAAACCTTAAATGGACTGTCTGATTCTTTTTCACAAAAAAATAACATTTCTCCTTTATTGTGGTTGGAATGCATACCATCTCTCTATCTTGGAACACTACATTCTATTTATTCAGTTCCTTTTTTTCCCAGTCCTTAAATAGAAAGGATATCTGCCTGTAGCAGACAGCAAGGTTGATGTATTAACCTATGTTTATTTTTTGTAAGCTATTTCTTATAGGAAATAGCTTAACTTTTTCCTTTAGTTTGTAGATTGCCTCACATAGACAAAAATCCACATTTAATGAATGATATATTTGCTATCTGATAATGCAGTCACTTTCCTGCAGCATATTAAAGCTATATGAGGGGGAAACAAAGTTGGAGGTGTAAAGATGAGATTATTCTAATAATAATCACAGTAGCCAACTTGTGTTGATGGCTAATTTTCTGCAAAGATCCCATGATTTATCAAGGCTCTATGGTACTATACTAAAGTTTTTGCTAGTGGTAATATTGAGAAGTACATTTCTTGGTGTCACTGCGTCTTGTAGTATCTAGAATATTTCTTTTCAATTGTTTTTCAAAAAAAAAAACACTTAACTTGGCAAACATATTTATTGCTTCAAATCATGTGATGACTCTCTATTATTGTTTTGATGTTATAAGAATGTGTCTGTTTCAGTATATATAAAGGCAAATTGTAGAAGGCACACCAGTGTCCATAAAGAAGCAATGAACTAGTACTTCATAGCTGCAGATGTTCACAGGGTGTGTTTACAATTCATGAAAGTATATAGAAGATCATAATAAACTCTGTTGAGGATGAGTTGTGAAGAGATATGATGTAATCCTGTGATGTTCTTGATTTATAGCACTTTCTTGTTAGGAATGGGAAACCATTTTTTTCCTTTGTTTAGATAAATCTAAGTTTTTGCATTAAGCTGTCCAACAGGTATGCACATGCTCTTTATTCCTTCCGGGAAACAGAATCTGCTGACAATTGTAGAAAATATGTTATGTTTCTTAGGTTCACACACCTTTTTCCTTGGCATTTCTAAATTTATCCTCACTGCTTAGATTTAGCTTGACTGTTTTTTCCGTGTACCTTGACAGAGAAATGATTTTTGTTCAAAAGGTGAAATTTGATAACTGCTTTGTGTTTGATTAAAAAGCAGAATGTAGTTGTTTTCCAGTGACATAGCAAGTGGATATTGACTTGTAGAAAGCAAGTGACATTTCACAACATTTGAACTGAAATTATGTGCAGTGTTGGCAAATATTTGTTCCCAAGCCTGATTTTTCTGGCATTCAACCATTGGCAGAGGGGGAATTAAATATTGCTGTGCATATTAATTTTTTCTGCAAAATTTTTCTTTTCCTGCTATTAAGTTGTGTTATACCAGTCAGATTCATTTTCTGTTTTTGAGGAAAGCTGGAAGTTATCACAATATCTAGGAGCAATATTGTTTAGGTGGGAGAACTGGATATAGAAAGACCAAGCAACCCTCTCACAATTCTCCTGTAAAATTCTTCTTCTCCATAACTTATTAGCAATTCTTCCTCCCTCACACATAGGTTTGTATTATGTACAGCTAGCACTCAACTTACAACCACAATTGAGCCCAACATTTTTGTTGCTAAATGAAACACTTGTTAAGTGAATTTTGTCTCATTTTACGACCTTTCTTGCCACAGTTAAGTGAATCTATGCAGTTGTTCAGTTTAGTATCATGTTTATTAAGTGAATGTGACTGTCCCATTGACTTTGCTTGTCAAAAGGTCACAAAAAGGGATCACATGACCCTGAGATACTGCAGCCTTCATAAATATGCATCAGTTGCCAGACATCTGAATTTTGATCATGTGACCATGGAGATGCTGCTACGGTTGTAAGTGTGAAAAATGGTCATAAGTCACTTTTTACAGTGCTGTTGTAACTTTGAATGATCACTAAATGAACGGTTGTAAGTTGAGGACTACCTGCAGTGTTTTTCTTTGGGTTTTTTGTGTCCTCCAGTCATTGTTGCCTCCTGGACAAATATCTGCAGTTTTCTTGGCAAGGTTTTTCTGGAAATGGTTTGCCATTGCCTATTTCCCAGGACTGAGAGAAAATCACTGACCCAAGATTATCCATCTTCATGACTAAGGCAGGACTAGAGCTCATGGTCTCCTGGTTTCTAGCTTGGTACCTTGACCACTCTCCCAAATTGGCTCTCTGTAATAGCTGTTATGACTTACTATGTATGCAGAAGTTAAATTGAAGTACAGATACAAATAATAAAAATGTCCTTGAATCAAGATTGACTCTAATCCTTCCATAGATATGTTCATGTAATTCTCTAAGTAGCAGTCTGAAAATTGTTTGTCAATGTCATCTGCTGAATTTTTCTTCTAAAGACTTTCCATTTTAGCTTACAACCTTGATATTTCCTGATAGTTTCCTATCCAAGTATTAATCAAGACTGACCTTACTTAGCTACCAAATCCAGAAAAGGTTAGCTAACTGCTACCATTTGCTGAGACATGTAAATAATAATATCCATACATAAATGTATTGAGTTATATTTACATGCATATTAATCAAGAAAACAATAATCCTTCTAAACATAATGGGGCTTACAAATAACTTTAATAGATTGTATTCACTTCTCTAAACCACATTCTATAGGATAAATTTTGTTTTCTCTTTAGTACATCATTTTCATAACATGTTTTTATCTAACCACCATTTGCTATGGCATTGAATCAAGCAAATTATGATTGTTGTTGACCTCAAACTGTGGATTAAAGTGGTTTTGTGGTCTACAATTTGAAATTGTTACTAAGCGTAATTTGGTCAGTTAAGATATAAGTATAGTTGGAAGAAACTAAAATACAGGAGAATACTGGTGTTTGAGAAGAGAGAGGAATGAGAATTTTTAAGTATTTTAGTAAACCATTCAGATTTATTTAACCAAATAAATCTTTAGTCATCCTCCGTAAGATAAGCTAACATCAGTATCAGTACATTCATAGAAATGCCTTGCCATTGCCTTCTTCCAGGATTTTTTTTTTTTTTTAACTTTTCAGGATCACCTACAGGACAAAGATTTCCTGGTGATCTTTCATCCAAGTACCAAATAGACCTGTTTACCTTTCTAAGTGAAACCTTTGTAATATAAGTAAAATCACATGAAAAATAGTATAAGTTACAGATAGTTATGACAAAGCTTAGAGGCAAAACTGGCTGGAATTTGCACTATTTCAGAATTGGATAGCTCTTTGTTTCTTTCTGCCACTTCACAAAACAAACTTGAATCTACAGCATTTTCTTTGTTTTTTGGCCCCAATAAAATAGAGGGAAGAAAATACCGCTGTGTTTGTTTATTTTGTTTAAATATTTCATGTACTTGCAAATTAATTATTAAAATATATTAATTTGTCTGCATGTAGCCATCATTTTTAAAAGAAGGAAACTTATTTTTGTTCTAGAGAATTGAAGGTTGCCTTGGATAACTTCATTTTTCTAGATGGTGAGAGAGACTAGTTGCTGAATCTTTCATTTCAGATATTCAGTTGTAATCCTGATTGGTCACTGATATTCATGTCAATGTTTGAACCTTCTCTTTTCAAGTGGAAGTTCAGTGGAAATTATTTTGCATGTTTGTTACAGTAGATTTTCATTATTCCTATTAAAATTCAGCTCACTTGCCACAAACAGAACTGCATCTATAGACTTGATGCTTTCAATCTTTAAAAAGTCAGATGGAGCAGAAACAGTGCTAAAATAAATGTATTACTGGCCTTTGTCCAACATAGGATTTTTAATAGTGTTGGTCCTTTATTGCAATAGATGGAATATCTTTGAGTTATTCAAAAATACTTTGTTTTATAGCTCAAGTGTAAAGAAATTAAGTACCTACTTCTAATATCAAATTTCCTTCAAAACTGAATTGACAGAATAACCTTGAAATACGAATCTGCATTCAGTAGAAAGCAGCTGTGCATAAGAGAAATGGGCTTGTCTTATTCCATGGGGACATTTAAACATCAGAACTATAGCAAATAGACATTAAATTATTTTGTTCTATAGGCTTCCCACATAGAGGAAGTCTGTGGAATAAAAACATTGTTCATATAATATTGACCTAATTTTGTTCAAAATATTTTGCAAATGTCATTTGTATTACTTTAAACTGCTAATGGCTCAATTAAAACTTGAATTAATATATAGTTTCATTTCAAATATAATTCCAATTAATCCTTCTCATAAATAGTTTGTCACACAGAATTATTTTTCTCCTTAATTCAGCTTTGTTGTGTTTGTGCTCTGACTGCAATCAAGCCAATGCCACATGCGAAACAGATGGCGCCTGTATGGTCTCAATAACAAATGTGAATGGAATGAAGCATCACACCCGGACATGTATTCCTGAAGTAAAGTTGATTCCTGCTGGAAAACCATTTTTCTGCCTTAGTTCAGAAGCTGTACGCAACACACATTGTTGCTACTTTGACTACTGCAACAAAATTGATCTTATGGTACCCAGTGGTAAGTACAATAGATTGAATATGAGAATGTTCTGTGAGTCTTTATAGGCAATTAAAGCAACCCTGATTATTTTTATGCTGTGGTGATATCAGCCTCAATATATCCTGGTAGTTATTTAGTTATTATTTATTTATTTATTTATTTATTCAATTTAAATAGCTTCCCATCTCAAATTCATGACTCTGGACAACTAACAGTGTTAAAAGAATGCAAATTTAATCAAGAAGACAAAATAAAAATAGAAGCCATTGTAAAAACAAGCCATCAATCACAAGTTAACATAAGCAGTGTATGGGATCAACTCCAATTTCTGACCCCTAGATTTAGTGATAAAACTAAGTCTTCAAGGGCTTACAAAACAGGTGATAGGGTCCAAAGCCATTTTAATCTCTATAGGAGCTATATTCCAACAATAGGTTAATGAAAAAGAAAAAGCTCCCTTCCTGGATACTCCCAAATGGCATTCATTATTTTATATAATTATTTAAAATTTCTACACCACTCATCTCACCCAAGTAATTTGGGTGGTTTACAGCATCTTAGATAAAAAGCATAGTAAAGCAGCTGATTTTTTTTTAAGTATCAACAACATAAACTAATTTTTTTTCCCCCATAAGAGTTTGTGTGCAATTTTCAGAAAAATTATTTATTTTAATCCTTAAATTCTCTGGGAATATCTAACTGGCCTGAGATATTAGAACTGGATTTATGCCAATGAAGATTGAATTTTAAAAGCTGGAATTGTATTTAATGTTTAAGGGATTATTTGGAAAAGTATATTACTGCATCTGTTTATGGTATCATTTTGTGATACCAAAACTAATAAAAATTGGTGAAAGTAGAGCCATTTGAAATAATCAGTTGAACTGCTAATTAAATGTCACTTTCCATCATATTATAAAATCATAGGCAGGTTTTTAAAAGCTCTATTCATTAGCTAGGTTGCAATATTAAATTCTGTGGCAATGCTATCAGTCTCTTATGTGTAAAAAGTAAGAAATATTGTTGGGGAAGGGTTTGACTCCCCCTTCTGGCAGTACATTTCATTGCAGCATTCTTATGTTTAGCTAGAGGTTAGACTGCATGAGTGATTTCAGAAAAAAAAATCAGCTTTTAAAATATATGGAAATCTTTAACAAAAATTACTAATATACTGTATGCTGAATAAAACATTTCACAAGATTATTCCTTACTCAGTTAGGGAAGATGAAATGGAAAATTGAAAGCAATGCTTAATACTATTTAAATAATCTTTGGAAGTATAGTGGAGTCTTTTGTCTTCTGTATTGAACACTCAAGCTGATCTAAACTTAATTCTGTTTCCATAAACTATATTATCAAAAAGTTTCCACTGACAAATATGTTCCTACTAGAGGTACTCAATCTTGCTTTTATTATATGTGGGTATATCTTCATATATATTAAATAAAAGCAGTGAGAAGAATTAGAGTTTCAGTGATGAAATAATAGTGTTAACTTTCAACCGGAATATAGGACCATGAAAAAAGATAGATCTATTTTCTTATTTTGAGACAATGTTCTGTTTATTGGCAATATGGAGAAATGATAGGGAGAAACTTTTTTTTTTAATTGAAAAAGTTTTACATTACAATTTTTTTTATAAAGAACCCCTTTCCCCCCCCACCCCCCCACCCTACCCACTCCCCTCCCTCCCCAACCCCCCCCTTGACTTCCGCTATTAAACAAACATTAACAATCCATATTTATCCACTTTTCAAGGTGAGATCCAACTAATAAACTAAAACTATAACATTATTTTATATAATAAAATCCTAACTCTTAACAATTTTTCCCTTTATTAATAAAAAGATCTAATAATTTTAAGCATTTAATTTAAGATATCATATAAGTAATAATAATATATAACATTAACTCTACTTCCCCCTTTTTCATCTATCATAATCTAAATCAAACAATATACTTAGTACATTTCTCTTTATACTATAACCAGAAATTAAAAATGTAAATTCAATCATTTAACATAAAGTAGAAATAGAAGTTATCAAATTCAATACATTTTTCTTTTAAATTACTTAAGTGTAAAAAATATACATTCAATTAAGTGCTAGCTGAAACTTCTTACTTTGGTATTTATGCTTCATATATTCTACCCATTTCACCCACTCCTTAGCAAAGACTTCATGAGTCTTATCTTTTAAGTATGCAGAGATTTTAGCCATCTCTACAAAATTAGACATCTTCAATACCCACTCCTCTATCGTGGGTACTTTATTCTTCTTCCAATTTTGGCCAATCAGTAATCTAGCTGCAGTAATCATGTGTAAAATCAATCTAGTATCAGTTGATGAGCAACCTTTAACTATTCCCAACAAGAAAAACTGAGGTGAAAAATCAAGCTTCCGCTTCAAAATGTTCTGCATTACCCACCAAAGTTTGATCCAAAATGCTTTCAATTTTCTGCACGTCCACCAAATATGAAAATATGTTGCATCCAAACAATCACACCTCCAACATTTAGGTTGAACATTTGGATACATACATGCTAACTTTTTAGGGTCAAAATGCCACCTATAAAACATCTTATAAAAATTTTCCCTCAAATTCTGTGCTTGTGTAAATTTAACATTCTGGACCCAAATCTTCTCCCAAGTCTCCAACATTACTGGTTCTTCAAAATTCTGTGCCCATTTTATCATGCAATCTTTAACTAATTCACCCTCTGAATCTCTCTCTAACAATACATTATACACACGTTTAATATGCATCGGCCCTTTACATTTTATCTGGGTCACCAAATCTTCTTCATGTAGCATTAATCCAATTTTCTGATCTTCTCTCCATCTTGCTTGAAGTTGAAGATACTGCAACCAAGTTAAGTTCACCCCTTGCTCCAACAGAATGTTAAAAGGTTTCAAACTCCATCTGCCCCCATCATTAAAAAGTATCTCTTTGTATAACAACCCCCCAAGTGACTTTATATTTGGCAAAATCTGCCCAAGATCCAACCACAAAGGTATTTTGTAATCCAATTGATATTGGTGCTTCTTCCAAACTCGCATCAAGGCTTGTCTCAAAATATGACTATTAAATACACTGTCTCTCTTTTCTTCATAAAGTAGATATGCATGCCATCCATATTGCAAATCGTGGCCTTCTATATTCAGGATTTCTCTTTTAGTTATGCCAATCCAATCTCCAACTTGTATCAAAACTGCAGCCTCATAATATAAACGTAGATTGGGAACCTTAAGGCCCCCTCTTTCACGCACATCTTGCATAATTTTAAGTTTCACTCTTGGTTTTTTCCCATTCCAAATAAATTTATTTAAGCCTGCTTGCCATTCCATCAACAGCTTATCATTTTTAAGCACCGGAATCATTTGAAACAAAAACAGAAATCTAGGTAGAACATTCATCTTAACAACTGCTATTCTACCAAGCAAAGACAGTTGCAGCTTCTTCCATTTTTCAAAGTCCTTTTGAATCTTATGCCAAAGTTCTTCATAATTATTTTGAATAAGTTTTCTATTAGATGCTGCAACTTGTACCCCTAGATATTTCACCTTTGTAACTATTTCAAAGCCTGCCACCCTTTCAAGTTCTATCCTTTGTGGTTCCAACATATTTTTAACTATCATCTTGGTCTTTCTCTGGTTCAGGCCAAAACCTGAAACCAGACCATATTCCTCTATAATATTTTTCATCTGTATGATTGATTCCAAAGGTCGTGTTAGGGTAACAACCAGATCATCTGCGAATGCCATTGTTCTGTAATCTTTTTGCCTTACAACTATTCCATTCATTTTGTCCGAGTCTCGTAGAGCATTCAACAACACTTCTAGCGTCAAAATAAACAATAATGGAGATAATGGACAACCTTGTCTTGTTCCTTTCTGTATATTAAAAGTAGTAGTTAACGTACCATTAATAATAATTTGTGCCGTCTGTTCCTGATAAATTGCAGAAATCGCTTGTATAAATTGCTCTCCAAAGTCCATTTTGTACAAAGTCTTTTTTAGAAAGTCCCAGTTGACTCGATCAAAGGCCTTCTCCGCATCCAAAAACACCAACACCACAGAAGTCTGCTTCTTTTTCTCAAGATATTCCAGCAAATCTATGAGTTGCCTAACATTGTCCTTCATGTATCTACCCTCTATAAAACCTGCTTGGTCTTCATGAATCACATCTTGGATAACTGGCATCAATCTGTTGGCTAATACTTTAGCATAAATCTTATAATCCGTATTCAGGAGAGATATTGGTCGAAAATTTTCAGGTTTTACAGATACTTCTTCTTTAGGTATCAGTGAGATGAATGCTGTCTTCCGTGAGGGGGGTATTTTACCCCCCCGCTGGATATTACAAAACAAGTCCTTGAGATGCTCAACCAGTTCCATTTGCAAAGTCTTATAATATACTGCTGTCAGACCATCTGTCCCAGGAGCTTTAGATACTTTCAATTGTTTTATTGCATATAAAACCTCTTCTGATGTTATGGGTCGGTTCAGTCTATCACTTTGAGTATTTGAAATTTTTGTAACTCTCATTTTCTGCAGAAACTTTTAAACTACTAAAAACATTATTTCCTCTTATTTGGTCTTTGCTGTTTGCAGTTACTTGTTTATATGTAATGCTAAACAGAAATTTCATATTATGAGCATGAATCCTGATTTCCTGGTTTTGGTGCAACAGCAATGGGGGAATAACAGAAATATCTACTTCTACTTTTTTATGATTACTTTGAGTATTTGAGTCTATCACTTTGAGTATTTGAAATTTTTGTAACTCTCATTTTCCACAGCGTTGCTCCCACAATCCATAGGTAGGTGGGATCTGATCCTTCAATCCTGACAGCAACTGAGAGAAAATATTCAAATTATCTTCCTTCGTGCTGAGGCCACGCCTCCAATCCCCATGGTTCCTCAGTCCTTTTTCTCTCAGTCGCTGACAGGACTGTGGATTCCTTCGTGCTTGTGAGTTTCTGGCTGGTTAGGCTCCTAACTAGGCTTTTTATTTCATTTTTGATTATTTTCTTTCGGGAGGAGAGCTTTTTAATTGCGGGCTGCTGCAGAGGCGTGTGCTGCGGTTCTGGGGCTCCAGTCCGCCCACGCCTCTTTTCCTTCTCGTTTTTTTCTGTGGGACAGGCAGACGGCTTCTGGCCCTGAGGGGGCGGATCCGCGTTGCTCGCTTAGCCGCCGGTGTCGAGAGGGAGCAGCTGGTGAGCTGGCTAGCTCCCTCGCACCTTTCCTTGTTGCTCTCCGTTAGAGGTGGCTCCGGAGTTCCTGCACGGGCTCGTGCAGGCTCCGACGACTGCAGCGGTCTCCTGGGACTCCCAATGGCGCCGGGACTGTAGCGGATGCCATTTTGAACCCCTTTTTTGGCGCGGACGCCATTTTGTTTACATTAAAAGTTGCGGCCGCCATTTTGAATTGTAGTTTTTGGCGCAGCCGCCATTTTGAATTGTAGTTTTTGGCGCGGCCGCCATTTTGAATTGTAGTTTTGGCGCGGCCGCCATTTTGAATTGTAGTTTTTGGCGCGGCCGCCATTTTGAATTGTAGTTTTTGGCGCGGCCGCCATTTTGAATTGTAGTTTTTGGCGCGGCCGCCATTTTGAATTGTAGTTTTTGGCGCGGCCGCCATTTTGAATTGGAGTTTTTGGGCGCGACCGCCATTTTGAGTCCCTTTATTATTGGCCCTCAGGCCCCCGCCCTTTTCTCACCTGTGTGGCGGCTTCGGGGACGCTGCAGTATAAAAGGGGAGCGGGGTGATTGGTTCTACCCCCCCCTTGGGCCTTCGATTGGGCGAATTTTTATTTCTGCGCTTGTTGAGGGCCTTAAGCCAGGTCCCTTCCGCCCTTTCAGGCCCTTTGTTCTGCATTTGGGTGTCATCTTGCCCAGCAGGCCATGGCTGATTCCTCGCCCTTGTCCTCTGATTTGGAGACAGAGACCAGCCCTCCCAGGTCGACTACCGGGTCCAGGCGTGCAGGCAGTAAGCGGACTTCATCTGCCAGCCGCAATCCGGCACACTCCAGACTCCCGGCTGTGATGGACAGGGACGCTCTCCGACGCCATAAGGCGTTGGAGAAACAGTATAATAAGGCCAAGTCAGCTCTACAGGCCTCCTTGGAGATGGGCGAACCTGAGCCAAAACGTCATGCTTCTGACCAGGGCACGTCCTTGCACTCTGACTCGGGGGAGGGTCCCGCTCCTTCTTCGATGTCATCAGCAGACCGGGGCTTGTTCCCTCCATCTCGAGGGCTACACAAAGGGGTGTCCCTATCCCTTCCAGACGTCTCCTTGGCTGGGGTGGATTACAGATCAACCTCTCGCCATAATATGCCAGAGGCGACCTTTACCCCCATGGCAGCGGGGCTGCGTGCCTCTGAAGGGTTCCTGCCCAGTGGTCAGGTGGACTTCCAAAGCATTTTATCTTCGGCCTTCTCGTTATTGGCTGCCGGGGTTCAGCAGGCTAATTTTGTCCAGCCTCCTCGTGTCCCGTCGAAGACGCCTCAGCCGGTCCCTGCTGTGGGCCACTCACACTCGCCCGCCAGAGGGGACTCGGTCTCCCTTGCGGGTTCAGCTCCGGAGGACGAACTACCGGAAGAGGTGGACCTATCAGAAGACGAAGATCTGCCTCCTGATACTCCGGCCTTTACGGGACTTTTCAAGCCGTCGCTTTTCAAGTCCCTCTTGCACAAGGCCCGTCTGGCCACCAACTTGGGCCAGTCTGACTCGACCTCGAGCGCTTCTAAAACCCCCGCAGGGCCGCATGACGCGCTTTTTAAGGTGGCAAAGCAAGACAAAGACTTCATACCGTGCCCGCAGCTATTCACGGAGGTCATTCGTTCCCCGTGGACCCAACCTGGCTCGCTTACGGCGCCTAGTAATCTGGACAGGAAGTTGTTTTGTGCTGCACCTGAACTGGAGGAGCTTCTTGCCCTTCCTTCAGTGGATGCCCCAGTGGCAGGGTTGACCTCCTCTTCTAACATCCCTACGGACTCATTGGACTCTCTCAAGTCTGAGGAGCGGAAGGCTGAAATGGCTTTTCGAAAGGCGCACCAGGCGGCGGCCTGGGCAATTAAGACGGCTACTGCCACCTCTTTCTTCAACAGAGCTGCATTGATTTGGCTGAGACAGCTCCAGGAGCGTCTACCCCCAGAAGAAAAGAGGTGGCACCAGGACATTAACAAAATTGTGGCCGCAACCGAATATTCGGCAGACGCCTCGCTCAATTCTGCGAAGTTTGCTTCCCGTACGCTGGCTTCCACTGTGTCTTCGCGACGCTTGTTTTGGCTCCGCAACTGGAAGGCGGATGCCAAGGCTAAGTGGAAGCTGGCGTCGGCTCCTTACGAAAGCAGCAAACTCTTCGGCTCAGCCTTGGATCCTCTACTGGTGGAGGACAAGGACAAGCGAAAGGTCCTCCCGTCGTCCTTCAGGCGTCCGGAACGTAGATATGTACCGTATTCACAGCGGCAGCCCTTTCGAGGCTATTCGGGTCCAGGGGGGCCCTTCTCACAGCGTCAGTCCACCGCCGGGCCTGACAGATACCAAGACAGGCAGCAGTTCCGCGATAGGGGACGACAACCTGCTTCCTCTAAACGACAACAGCGAGGCTCGGGGTTCAAGCCCTTGCGTAGGGGCAAATGACTCCCAGTGCTCGGATCCCATCGGCGGCCGTCTTCAAAATTTTCGCTTCCGTTGGGCTCTGTCGACGTCAGACAAGTGGGTGCTTCAAACAGTGACTCATGGGCTCTTGATAGAATTTGTGGGCCCGCCTCCGCACAGATTCGTTCGTTGCCCGGTTCCATCTTCCCCCGACCTAAGGGAGTTGATGTCTGCAGAAATTCTCCATTTACTGTCCATACAGGCGATAGAGCCAGTTCCCTCGCCGCAGCAGGGCTTGGGTTTTTATTCGGTGCTCTTTTTGGTACCCAAAAGTTCGGGGGGTTGGCGGGGTATCCTCAACCTCAAGACTTTGAACCTGTCGGTACTGTATCGAAGGTTCAAGATGCACTCCCTCCGCTCCATCTTGGGGGGAGTCCGCCAGGGGGACTACCTGCAGTCAGTGGATTTACGGGAGGCTTACCTGCATGTGCCGGTCCACCCCTCTCATCGTCGCTATCTCAGGTTCGAGTACGAGGGCGCCCACTATCAGTACCGTGCGATGCCATTTGGCCTCTCCTCTGCTCCAAGGACATTCACGAAATTGGTGGCAGTAGTCGCAGCTTCATTACGGTCCATCCCCGTCCGGGTACTGTGTTACCTGGACGACATTTTAGTTCTTTCCAGTTCTCTTTCCCAAGCGTCCAGGGACATAGACCGGGTGGTCGACTCATTCCAGCGACATGGCTTTTCGATAAATGTGGACAAAAGTCACCTTTCGCCGACTACCAGGCTTCTTCATTTAGGAGCAATTATCGACTCCGAAGCAGGCCAAGTATTCTTGCCGTCGGATCGGATTCAGAGCATTGCGGAGTTAATCGCTCAAGTCCGGTCTCACAGGTCGCTTCCTCTCTCTCTTCTGGCGAGCCTTCTAGGAAAGATGGTATCTTGTCTGGACATTGTCCCCTGGGCTCGCAGGCATTACCGCACGCTCCAATGGCATCTGCTTCCCTATCAAAGGCGGGGACTGGGTTCGTCTCAGCGCAAGGTTCGTCTCCCGGAACGGGTTCGCCTCTCGCTGAATTGGTGGATCTCCCCGTCGATCCTCAAGGGGTGCCATTTTCTGGAGCCTGCTCGTCTAGTGCTGACAACGGATGCCAGCCTGCAAGGGTGGGGGGCCCATCTACTTCACCTGGTGGCTCAGGGCCGGTGGTCCAGCTCCGAAGGTCAGGAAAGCATCAACCTCCTCGAGCTTCGCGCCATCCGACTGGCACTACTGCACTTCAGGTCTACTCTAGAGAACACACACGTGTTGGTCCTTACGGACAACATCTCCGCAAAAGCTCATGTAAATCGCGAGGGAGGCACAAAATCCAAGACACTGATGCGGGAGTCGGAGCTGTTGTTCAGCTGGGCGGAGAGGCACCTCCTTTCCATAAAAGCGGACCACATTTCCGGGGAGGCCAACACTCAAGCGGACTGGCTCAGCCGGAAAAGGATAGACCCTGCGGAGTGGCAACTTCTTCCGCCCCTGTTCCAGGAGATTACGGAACGATTCGGTCTTCCCATCATAGATCTATTCGCCAGTCATCTGAACTCGCAGCTGCCTCGCTTCATGACTCGTTATCCTCATCCAAAGGCGGAGGCATGCGACGCTCTAAGAAGTCCTTGGCCAAAGGGGTTGCTCTATGCCTTTCCCCCGATCTCCCTCATTCCTCGGGTGATCAGGAAGCTCTTACGGGAAGAAGCCGAGGTCCTTCTTGTAGCACCGGACTGGCCTCGTCGTCAATGGTATGCCGATCTGGTGGAGCTGTCGGTGTCCAACCCGTGGTTGATCCCTCCCGGACGGCTCTCTCTCTGCCAAGGTGCCATCTTTCACCCGGAACCCCAATGGTTTCGGCTGACCGTTTGGCACTTGAGAGGGTCGTCATGCGCAGGGATCGACTGTCGGAAGACGTGATCGACACTATTCAAGCTTCAAGGCGTCCTTCCACGACAAGAATTTATGGGGCAACGTGGAAGTCTTTCTGCGCTTGGTGCTCGGATCATGGCGTCGAGCCCCCATCAGCTGACGTTCCTGCAGTACTCAACTTTCTTCAGGCAGGTCTGAAGAAGGGACTTTCGGCAGCTACCCTACGCAGACAAGTGGCGGCGTTGTCCACGATACTCTCGTGTGCTCCCTACACATCATTGTCTCATCATCCAAGGGTCAAGGAATTTCTCCACGGAGCGACCAACTTATGTCCGCCTACGGTGCACAGGTTTCCTTCATGGGACCTGTCCCTTGTTTTGCAGGTTCTCATTGATCCACCGTTTGAACCTTTAGGGTCAGTAGAGTTAAAATATTTGTCGTTTAAGTTGGCATTTTTACTTGCCATAACGTCGGCAAGGAGGGTGTCTGAATTGTCGGCTCTTTCCATGCGACAAGACCTTTGTCTTTTCAAGGATCATACGGTTGTGTTGAGATTAGATCCGGCGTTCACTCCTAAGGTGAACTCTCTATTCCATCGATCACAGGAAATTGTTCTGCCGGACTTTTGTGCATCACCTAAACACCCATCTGAACGACGTTGGCATAAGTTGGACGTTAAGAGGGCTCTTCGTTATTATCTTCATCGAACATCGTCATTCAGACGGTCAGAATCCTTGTTGGTTTCGTTCCATCCTGCTTCCCTGGGCCAAAGGGTTTCAGCATCGACAGTTGGACGCTGGATAAAACAGACAATAACTAAAGCATATGAAATACGAGCGATTCCGGTGCCTGGGAAAATCCTGCCTCATTCGACGCGGAGTGCAGCAACATCGGCTGCTTGGTCGTCTCAGGCCTCGGTGTTGGATGTGTGCCGGGCGGCGACATGGACTACATTATCACCATTCATAAGACATTATAAAATTGATGCTTATGAGTCTGCTGAGGCCTCCTTTGGTCGCCGGGTACTTCAGACAGTAGTTAAGGACCACGGGTTGGGGAGCAGTCAGCCTCCCGCCCAGGATAGATGAACTTGGGTATATCCCACCTATGGATTGTGGGAGCAACGCTGTGGAAAATGGACGTTGGCTTACCTGAACGTCCGTTTTCATGGCGTTGCGACCACAATCCATTCCCTCCCTTATGGCTTCCTGCTGCCCTCTGGGGGGGGGCGGGTTGTTGTTTTCATTTGTTCAGTTGTTGTTGCAGTTATTCGCGACTTCGTGTCAAAGGACTGAGGAACCATGGGGATTGGAGGCGTGGCCTCAGCACGAAGGAAGATAATTTGAATATTTTCTCTCAGTTGCTGTCAGGATTGAAGGATCAGATCCCACCTACCTATGGATTGTGGTCGCAACGCCATGAAAACGGACGTTCAGGTAAGCCAACGTCCATTTTCTGCAGAAACTTTTAAACTACTAAAAACATTATTTCCTCTTATTTGGTCTTTGCTGTTTGCAGTTACTTGTTTATATGTAATGCTAAACAGAAATTTCATATTATGAGCATGAATCCTGATTTCCTGGTTTTGGTGCAACAGCAATGGGGGAATAACAGAAATATCTACTTCTACTTTTTTATGATTTTGGTGTAATTACAAGCTTCCATTTTTAATCAGTAAAAATAAATGTTTCTTATTTCATTTTAGCTGAAGTACATGCATCCCTGAGACTCCAAGTCAGTGTCAATTCCTTTAAGTGTTTACCCTTACTTTTCAGTTGTATGCCTTCAAATCTATTAAATGTAGACCTATTGATTTTTTTTAATCCTTAGATATATACTGGGGTTGAATTTGAAGCTTTTCTTTCTTAACTTCCCTCTCCAGGACATTGGAAGGATAATGAAACTTCTTCAATCTGGGGACCTGTGGAACTGGTGGCTGTCATTGCAGGACCTGTCTTTCTTGTGTTCATCATTATGATTATACTAGTTTTTGTCTTCCATCACCATTCACGTGGATACCACAATCGTCAGCGATTGGACATGGAGGATCCATCTTGTGAGATGTGTCTATCCAAGGACAAGACTCTGCAAGATCTAGTCTATGATTTGTCTACTTCTGGCTCTGGCTCAGGTATAATGTGTCTTATATATAAAGATATTTAGCTTTATTTTATTATAAACTTCAATATATAAATATATAAATAATCTGTACTGTTAACCTAAGAATACCCATGCCTCCTAGAGTTTTTTGCACAACTTCCACCTAAATGGCTATCCAGTGTTTTATTTGTACTGGAGTGTTTGTCACAAACTATAGCTGCAAGGTATTAAAAACTAAAATTACATTTCAGAATAAATTAATTCATTTGTCCCCAAAGCATGCAGTTCATGCTTCCTTTAAATAAGCCATACAGAGGTACAGGTAACTCTATTTGAAATCAAAGAGATAGTGTTCTATTAGTACTGAGTCTACTGAAGTTAGTGATAAAAATGCTAACAAACAAGATGAAATATTAGTAATTAATAACTTATTCTTTTACAAAAATATTAAGTTTCAATAAATGAGAAAATACAAAAGAACAAAACATTAAGGAAGAAAATGTCTTATTTCAATTGTATATTTATTTTAAGAATTACCTGAATTTAAGTACATAAACTGATCCCAATTTTTCTTAGCTTTCTTATAAGTCTATCAAAAATGATAAAAAGTACCTTCATTCTGATTGCATTTCCAACATATATTTATATACCTTTGACAATTTATCCAGGATTAAATACCAACAATACATTATCTTCTAGAAATTCTCTTCAAATTATACTTCAGTGTAATTTCTTTCCGTGCTTATATTTATTACCAGTATGTTTTATCAATGAGAATAAAATACAAAACAGAAAAAAACAAATATCTAACAGTAACAAGAACTTATGTACAAAAAAAGAAAAAAGACCCAAACATCCAACATTAAACATTAAAAAAAATATCCTGGATTTTATTTTTCTTTTCAGCATCCAATCAATATAATTTCAAACTCTGATTTCACCTATTTCCCCCACTGATCAGGCATTATATTGTATCAAAATTGCTTTGTCCATGTAATCATATAATCTTTAATCTAGTCAACTTCCATATAAACTTTTATTAAGCTTATGCATCTTAACAACAGCACATTCATCATTAATCTAGTTCAAAGTCAGGTTTCTCATTTGCAAAATCATACTTTTTATCCAATTTAAACTTTTTTATCACTGAGCATAAGCACTGACAGGTATGAACTTCCTTTATCAATTCTTCTCTTGAATTTAAATTAGATAAGTCAATCAGTTTCATGTAACTATCATTTCTGTTTTGAAAAAGGCTTCTTGAGGGACAAAAATAGAGGAATTTTAGGGGTGTCATTCTTAGGTTATACCTATTTCAAACCCTCAATTTGGCATGCCGGATAAGTGATTGGGGGAGGGGTGCAGTGACCAACCAGAACACTGACAATTAGAGACCTAAGTACACATGATGGAATTATTCGCCCCAGCTCCTGCCCACCTTGCCATTCAAAAGCATATAGACATGTAGTTAAAAGGTACCAATTTGGTGGGAAAGTAACGGTGTTCTGTACGCCTCTGCATATAGTCGCAGCCACATGACCACAGAGGCGTCTTCAGATAATGCTGGCTCTTAGGCTGTGAATTGGAGATGAGCACTGCCCCCTAGAATCAGGCACGACTGGCAGGGAAAATCTTTTACCATTTTAATAAATATTAATATCAATATTGTCTGAAACAAAAATAGCATCCTGAGTAAAAATTCATCTTCATTACAGAAATTATACCCAACAAGAATAGCTGTGTTTGTCCCACCTCAATAAATCTTTTTAGTGTTTTTCTCTTGATCCTGTACACTCATTTTTTTAACCAACATCTTTGTTTTTTATTTACTACTGCCTTTCTTATACTTTCATCAGGATTTTCAGAAGTAGCTCTAAGTCTTAAAAATCTTTCTCTATTTCAGTAACATAATATTATCTAGTCTTCTATCCAGCTAAGCATCTCTAGGCCCCATTCTATTTTCCAAAAAGTCCATTTTGTCATTCACTTGTTTAACTTCACCAGTAATTTTATTCAACTCATTGTCCAGTTGTTTTTCCAGCATGTCAAATGTAGCTCCTATAGATTGTGTCACTTTTATTGTAAATTCTTCAAACATTGTCTAAAGAATTCCAACTCACAGGTCCAAATGCTGTGATTTTTTTGAGCTAGTCAATAATAAACTGATTACTTAAGAGCCGTGGCGGTGCAGGTTAGAATGCAGTATTGCAGGCTAATTCTGTTCAGTTCTACAAACTCAAGATTGACTCAGCCTTCCATCCTTCTGAGGTGGGTAAAATGAGGACCCAGATTGTTGGGAGCAATATGCTGACTCTGTAAGCCACTTAGAGAGGGCTGTAAAGCACTATGAAGTGGCATATCTTAGTGCTAGTGCTACTTATAAGTTGATCTGTGCACTCTAGTCAATAGCACTATCTGGTGTCTAAAAATAAATATAAAGGGAAAGGTACCAGAAAACTTCTTAGATTGCTTATAAATCCATTTCAATTAGCACAGGATTCAATAGAAAAACAAAGTGTTCTCATGAGAGCCCACCACAAGTTGTCCAAGTTCTAATTCTGTTTCATAGATTTGAAACAGAAAGTTTTAATCAATTTTTAAAATCCCCATGTTTCTTTAAGAGAAAAGCAACCAGTAGTACTAATGTTCAGAGACCAGTATCCAGGTCCAATTTTTAAATTACACTCAAAGAAAAACCGAGACACTTCAAAACAAAATACTTTGCAATTAGTTGATGAATTGAGTAAAGAGGTAGGAACATCAAGTTTGAAGGTGTGGCATACCTCAAGTTTGAAGGTGTGGCATACCTGAAAAAAAAAACAGACACTAGAGCTGACATGCACACATACCCATTCATTTCTAAAATATCTTATAATCTATTTTTTAATCTAAGGTCCCAAAGGTTCTTTTTCAAGAGGCAACTGGACTTTCTTACTTTTTCAAGATGTTTCGCTTCGCATCCAAGAAGCTTCTTCAGCTCTGACTGGATGGTAGGGAATGGAAGGATTTACACTCCTTGTAGGTCATTTGCATCCTTTAGAGAGTCGTTGAGGCCACTTGGAGGTTTATCTGTCTCTTCAGGGTCACCTGAGTAATGCAAATGTTCCAATTTTTGGGGGGGGGAAGAATGTCACATTGATATCTAGTATAATTATATCAGATGTGCGTGTACTTGAAGGATAATAAAATCAAGGTGAACTTACTGTTCTTGTCATTATCTTCTGCTTTGTCTCTGTTTTCATCCTTCATTCTTTGCTTTCAGGCTTACCACTGTTTGTCCAGCGTACTGTGGCTCGAACAATTGTCCTCCAGGAAATCATTGGAAAAGGTCGCTTTGGGGAAGTGTGGCGTGGCCGATGGCGTGGTGGTGATGTAGCTGTGAAAATTTTCTCATCACGGGAAGAGCGATCATGGTTTAGAGAAGCTGAAATCTATCAAACAGTCATGTTGCGTCATGAGAACATTCTGGGATTTATTGCTGCAGACAACAAAGGTATTTTTTGCTTTGATAAAATAAACAAACATGTTTCAATTGTCTTTGAAGCCTAATATTAATGTATGATAGATTCATACTTAAATCTAATTTTCCTTTTTTTTTACTGTGTGATTTAGCATGTACTACAAAAGAGGTCACCTTGAAATTAAGACTTGTCTCTTAGCATGATCTGTGAATATGCTTTGAGGTTTGTGGCTTCTTGGCTTATTCCAAGTTTTCCTCACCCATACTTACCAATCTGCAGAATATGGCAAAACAGTTTTAAAACTAAAAAAGGCAGAAAATGCAATTATTACCTTTGCTTGTTCATATGCTTGATTCTGAACTGTTTACAGCAGTGTTTAAAACCACAACTAAATGTGATTTTGAATTCAGTTATTTGTGTATCAATGATATAGCAATAGCTATTATATGCTGCTTTGAATTAAACCCAATTAATAGGCTGCATGATTATTTAGCAATAGTGATAAAGTTTGTGTATCTGTTGGCTGTATAGATACAATATCATAAAATATCATAGAACATTTTATATGCTAGGAATCTAGAAATAGTAACAGAGTTTTGGCAGGTAATTTTGGGGGAGAAGAGCTTGGATAAAAATAAAAATTTACATTTACTTAAGAAGTTGGGATGTAAACATTGAAGAAAAAAGGAACAATGTCAGATTTAAGAGCAAGAGGGAATACATATTGACAACAGGAAGAGGTGGCTGAGGGAACATGAAACACTGGAGAATTGTCAAAAATCAAAGGTGGTAATGAATTGGAAGTTCTAATGTTAAGTTTACATACAGGAGAACAGCCAGGACAATTTTTTGTCATTACAATAGACTGAGATGTTGTATAATTAAAAAGTTATCTCTTGTGGATTTCATAAACAGTAGGGATTGCTTTATTACCCTAATCTAAAATATTCAAGAATGTTAGCCCTTAGGTATTTAAATAAATTGAATTCCAAACATTGGTTTGAGCTAAACATCTATCATGGAGGAGGAAAGGAATCAACTTTGGACCTATATCCCTCTTAAATAGAGACTCAGTTAGAAGTGTGTAAGAAATTGGAATGATGAATTGTTAATCTCTCAGTCTACTCTCACCATCACAGAAACAGCTTTATCCAGGAAAAATACATCTGCTATAATGGCTTAGACTGCAGGATGCAGTGAAAAGCAACCGGCACTTTGTTTCACTTCCTACTTTTCACATAAACTGCACAAACAGTTTTTAGCTTCTAGTAAGCAACTATTATAAGAGAAAGGAACTGGTCATGTTAACATAATTGCACTGTGTAATTCAAGGTATGATTGACAATTTCCTGTCTAGAATATTACATTCTTCCTTGAGATGGCAACCAGTTCTTGAAGTTTAATTGATTACTTTCATAAAAGTACTTTTTTATCAGATCTACATTTGAAACTGGAAAGAAATAATTTCACAAAACTCTTAGTTTCTGAATTTTACCACCTTTGGGATTGTCTCTTATTGTTTCTTTTATTTCTTTACCTTGAATGTGAGACATTCTTACAAAATACGTTTGATGATGGTTTGGCGCTAGATTAGCTCTTAAGATTTGCTTCCTTCACTCTGTTCATTGCATTTCCATATCTGGAAACATATCCAGTCAAGAAAAGAAAAGAAAAGAAAATTGAGAAACTGATCTGATCTTGTGCAGTTCATGCAAATTTGTTAAGTTTATCTGGAAACACCTCTGAATATCTGCTTGGCTATCAGTTATTTACAATGTTCACCGTGTGATGAATCCAGGACTGAACAATATTAAAATAACTTGGCAATCTAATTATATTCAAGTATATGCTGTGAGGCACACTTAACATTTATAAAAGTATCCAGAAAAGCACATTATTTTGAAGCTCTTCAAGCTTCAATAATCTAATGCTGTATGAAATGACAACATTCCTGCACATTAGTTTTTAACTGCCTTCTAATGGAGCAAAGACTGACAAATCCAAGAATCAGCTTTTCTATTTCCATCCCCTAAGCATTATTATTCTCTGCTTTTACAATAAAACAAGCTATCTTTTCTGCCTTTTATAGGCACAAAAACAGTCCGCAATCACTATTCTGTGAAGAGAAGTATATAGGCCTGGATTAGTTAGCTGCATTGTACAATGGCAAACCTGAACATAAAAACTGGGTACAGACCAACTTCCTGCTGACTTCGCGGCGGTATCGGACACGAGGAGCAGGTCTCCATGCTCCCATGCCGACTTCTTATTGGAGGGCTCCAAAAGGAGCAAAAGCCACCCTGTACGGGTGGCTTAAGAAAGGTAGGGTGCCCTGTAGTTTGGGGAGAGTAGCAACTCTCCTGGACTCTGGGCTTCTTCCCTCTCCCTCGATGAAGAGGCAGCCATCATGGCTGCCATGAAACTGGGATAGCCGAGGCAACAAAGAAATGTGCAGGAGCGGTGCAGATGGTACAGTGATTGGAGCTGGGGAAGAAGATTCCTTTTTATTTAGACCCTAACCTTTAAAAAAAAAAGGAAAATCCAGGAAAAGAGACTCTATTTTTTAAAGCAGCAAACTACCATAGAGAGAATCCTACACCCGAAAGAAAGGAACTAAGAGGAGAAAAGTGAAAACCCTTTTAAAACATAGAAAATCTGGACTTTTAAATTAGGTAGGTATTGTTTTGTAAAGGCATAACAACTCTGGACTATCTACTTGAATAATGGATTTTGTTCCCATAAACTGAACTAAATTTGGATTAATTATATCTATAAGACTTGAAACAATGCTGAAACCTAAGCTGAGGGCGCCATCTACTGGTGAATGGAATACACCAGACCCCCTACAAGTTTAAAAAAAACTTTTTGATGAGTGAAATAACATCGATCTGGAGGATTGTGGTGATACCTACTGTTTTATAACTAGTTACTTTATGATTATTGGAGATCCTGTTAAGAGAATAAGGAAGACTTTTAAGTAAAGCAAAGTGATTTTTCACTTGCGGAAGCTTCCTGGACTACTTAAATGGAATTGATTAACAATAGTCCTTGATGTAAAGGATTATGATTACTGAACTTTCTGAGAAGTACAGTGGGGCAAAAAAGTATTTAGTCAGCCACCAATTGTGCAAGTTCTCCCACTTAAAAAGATGAGAGAGGCCTGTAATTGTCACCATAGGTAGACCTCAACTATGAGAGAGAAAATGAGAAAACAAATCCAGACAATCACATTGTCTGATTTGGAAAGAATTTATTTGCAAATTATGATGGAAAATAAGTATTTGGTCACCTACAAACAAGCAAGATTTCTGGCTCTCATAGACCTGTAACTTCTTCTTTAAGAAGCTCCTCTGTCCTCCATTCATTACCTGTATTAATGGCACCTGTTTGAATTTGTTATCAGTATAAAAGACACCGTCCACAACCTCAAACAGTCACATTCCAAACTCCACTATGGTGAAGACCAAAGAGCTGTCAAAGGACACCAGAAACAAAATTGTAGACCTGCACCAGGCTGGGAAGACTGAATCTGCAATAGGCAAGCAGCTTGGTGTGAAGAAATCAACTGTGGGACCAATAATTAGAAAATGGAAGACATACAAGACCACTGATAATCTCCCTCGATCTGGGGCTCCACGCAAGATCTCACCCCGTGGGGTCAAAATGATCACAAGAACGGTGAGGAAAAATCCCAGAACCACACGGGGGGACCTAGTGAATGACCTGCAGAGAGCTGGGACCAACGTAACAAAGGCTACCATCAGTAACACACCATGCCGCCAGGGACTCAGCTCCTGCAGTGCCAGACATGTCCCCCTGCTTAAGCCAGTACATGTCCGGGCCCGTCTAAAGTTTGCTAGAGAGCATTTGGATGATCCAGAAGAGGATTGGGAGAATGTCATATGGTCAGATGAAACCAAAGTAGAACTGTTTGGTAGAAACACAACTCGTCGTGTTTGGGGAAGAGAGAATGCTGAGTTGCATCCAAAGAACACCATACCTACTGTGAAGCATGGGGGTGGCAACATCATGCTTTGGGGCTGTTTCTCTGCAAAGGGACCAGGACGACTGATCCGTGTATAGGAAAGAATGAATGGGGCCATGTATCGTGAGATTTTGAGTGCAAACCTCCTTCCTTCAGCAAGGGTTAGGGTCATCATTGAAGATGAAACGTGGCTGGGTCTTTCAGCATGACAATGATCTCAAACACATCACCTGGCAACAAAGGAGTGGCTTCATAAGAAGTATTTCAAGGTCCTGGAGTGGCCTAGCCAGTCTCCAGATCTCAACCCCATAGAAAACCTTAGGAGGGAGTTGAAAGTCCGTGTTGCCCAGCGACAGCCCCAAAACATCACTGCTCTAGAGGAGATCTGCATGGAGGAATGGGCCAACATACCAGCAACAGTGTGTACCAACCTTGTGAAGACTTACAGAAAACGTTTGACCTCTGTCACTGCCAACAAAGGATATATTACGAAGTATTGAGATGAACTTTTTATATTGACCAAATACTTATTTTCCATCATAATTTGCAAATAAATTCTTTCCAAATCAGACAATGTGATTGTCTGGATTTGTTTTCTCATTTTGTCTCTCATAGTTGAGGTCTACCTATAATGACAATTACAGGCCTCTCTCATCTTTGTAAGTGGGAGAACTTGCACAATTGGTGGCTGACTAAATACTTTTTTGCCCCACTGTAACATTGGACTGGAATATATTGCTTTTGGATTTGAGTAAGAGTGGGACTTATTAAATTAAGACAAGATGCTTCATCGGGGGAAAGCAGTGAGATTTCAAGAGAAATGGCATGGATGTTTCAAAGCTTTAGGAGTACTATGGAAAAGAATCAGAGAGAGACCTAATGCAAGGCATACATGGGAAAATAGAAAATATGCTACAACTGATAATGAATGAAGAGCAAAGAGTCCAGGATAGAGAGGAGATAGCAGAAAGAATGGAAGAAAAGACAGAATGGACAAACCAACAAACAAAACCAAAAGATGGGAAGGAGAAGATGATAAAGTTAATAATGACTATTGAAATAAACTAAGGGGAAAGCACTTTAAGGGATTTAAAAATGGAATCAGATAACTGGGAAGATACTTTTGAAAGGGAGATAGGGGCGTGGGTGGATATTCTGGAGACCTGGCAGTTTAGGAGGATAGAGATGGGAGAAATATTCGGTCTGAATGGTGAAGATACAGATGTTGATAAAGATCCAAGACAGGAATATGGGAGGCAAGCCAAAAAACAAATAAGAATTGAAGTATTAAAATGGGCAAGAGACAATGGATAGAAATTATTATAGATTATTTTCTTCTTTTTTTCTAATATAATAATGGGCTGATTAGAAATTTATAGAGGAAGAAATAAGAATACACACCTTTGTATATTAGAATTAGTAATAGTGACCTGATTTAGGGGGAATATTGGCAGATATAATTTTTCCCCTTCTTTTTTATATAATAGAGGTAATAATTTGATGGGAAAGACTAGAAGGTGAAAGATGGTATTACTATGTACGTTTATAACACCATTGGCATTAAAATGGAATATTGTAATATTGAATAATTACCTTAAAAAATCATGTATATAAATTCTAGGATTATATCAGTTTGATTAACACAACAATTATTATGATTATCATTATTGATGTTTGTATCAAAATGAATTATACCCAGGGGCCACACTGTTCATATATTGATATTGATGTATATTTAAAAATAAAAATTTATTTTTAAAAAACTGGGTACAGACCATCTGAGATATTTTTTATAATGTTTATTAAAATTACATAAATATACACAAAATGAATACGAACTAAGGAAAAAGGGGGAAAGTGTAAAGAAAAGGGAAAAAATATAAAAAGATATTCCCTTCACCAGAACAAGTGCAATTTCAATAACTTATCACCTTTTCTGTACTACAACAAAAATTATTCCCATATGTCATTGCTTATCTATAAACAAAATTTAAAGCCTGTTCATTTAGTCCTAATCAGCAAAATCCATTAAGTTATGAGAAAATAACGATGTATAAATTTTAACATTAATCAAATAAACCAGTTTCATATTTCTTTCCTTTTAACACAATTCCTTATCACTTTTTCTGAAAATATAACAAAACATTGTTTTCTTGTTTCAGTATATTTTCCTTTTTTTTGTATTGCCAACAGATAATGGCACTTGGACACAATTATGGTTGGTCTCTGATTACCATGAGCATGGCTCTCTGTTTGATTACCTCAACCGATATACTGTAACTATTGAAGGGATGATTAAATTGGCTCTGTCTGCTGCCAGTGGTTTGGCACATCTGCACATGGAAATTGTGGGGACTCAAGGTAAGGGATACTAATGTACATTTGATAACGAACAGCTGGAAATTAGAAAGACAAACTTCTGTTATTATTGATAGACATGAGTTGAAAAAGAGAATAAATTCTTTTGATATAAAAGAATTAGCAACAATGTCAGCAACAATGATAATTTATTAAATTTGTGTTCTGCCCAACTCTCAATTACTCCGGATGATTCAATTTTTTTAAAAAATGACAATAAAATCAATAAAAAATGCCAAGCAAAACAGACTAGAACATGAGTGTCAAACTTGTGTCAAGTTGCCATCACATGACATATTTGTGACATTTTTTCCCTTTCATGGAGCTGGGGTGGGCGTGGCCTGCACATGGGCTCCCAGTTTAACACCCCTGGACTAGAAGGAATGAAGGAAGGGATCTCATTCTCACTTGCTAAAGGCCTGGGTGAAGAGCAAGGTCTTCATGGCTCCTCAGAACAACAGCAGAGTGGAGGGCAGTTGGCTCTCAGGGAAAAAGCATTCCAAAGAGTAGAGGTTGGTACAAAGAAGATGCACTTCCAGGGTCCCAATTGGTTATATTGTTTAATGAAAGGAACCTGCATCATGCCAACCTTGCTGGATTGAATTATCCTATAGGTTAATATTGAGAAGATTTAGAAATCTGATATTGTTTATTTAAGAGGAAGAGATGTATAGAATATAAGGGCTAGAGATTCTGTTTAATGAACTGATGTTAAGCATAGTTTCTCTTATTCAAAGTAATGAGAAATTGTACTTTAAAATAATCAGGATTGATGTGCTAAGGAAGGATATAAATGAGAATAGATAATGCTTGTTCTTCATCCTACATTTTAAATGGGGATTTAACAAGATAGAAATAGTATATATGAATTATACTATTGTCTTAATCTAGGAGGAGTTGGCAGTAGAAGACCCATTCAATTTACATTGTTGAAGTTGGATAAAAGATCAATTTCTAGATCTCGGATGAACATTATCATGATTTAGCCAAGATTTTTACATGGGACTCTTTTTTTTTTTCCTTGATCAAAGCGTATAAACAGGACTCACTCTCTCATCCTTTGTTAGGAAAACCTGGGATTGCACATCGTGACTTGAAATCCAAAAATATATTAGTGAAGAAGAATGGAACTTGTGCCATTGCAGACCTTGGTTTAGCTGTCCGCCATGATTCTGTTACTGATACGATTGATATTGCCCCCAATCAGCGGGTTGGAACAAAACGGTGAGTAATTATACCTGAGCTGACAGGGGTGGGCAGATAAAGATATAGCTGGTAATTTTGAATGCTTCCTTTCTCTGTAGCCTGTTGGTTGCTTCATTTTTAGAATTGTATTTTCTTAGCCATTAGCTGTTAACTCTAATTAGTTTTTCCCACAGCATCATTAGGATTGGGTATTTGTGAATCAATTACAGCGTTAAATTACTTCTGAAATTTAAAGAGTTTCCCAATAAGATACTTTACAGCATAAAATATTCTTTAACAAAATCATGTCATTAGAAACGTAATTAACATTTCTATAAACCTGAGCAGTTCATTAAATGGTGAATTGTAGAAGGAGAATAATAATCTTTAATGATAGCTGAACACATATTAATTAGGAAACTGCCTTTTATCTATATGAACTATATACTTAAAATTTGAATTGTGTTTTAATATGTTCTTCTTTCAAATCAGACAAATCACTTGACAAAGAAGAGGAATTTTTGTAGAATGATTGCTTATGTTTCTATTCCTGCTTCACCTTTCCTGCCAAGAAAACCTTTACAGTGCTGCTAACTAGCAAGCGAAAATTATCATTCTTTTTAGCTTGATTTTGTTGGTAAACATTTTAAAAATCTGTTAACAGAAAGTCAAATAATATAAAACATTCTAAAATATTATAGGCTTTCCTCAAAGTTGTTGAATGAATTTTTTGTTCTTATTCATAATAATAGACAATAGATGCATGATTTTCTGTATAAGTGGCATAAGTGAAACGTATGTGTCTCAAATAGTTGCCATTAATCTGTTCTTTTGCTACAGTTACATGGCCCCTGAGGTTCTTGATGAAACAATAAACATGAAGCATTTTGATTCATTTAAGTGTGCAGATATCTATGCCCTTGGCCTGGTTTACTGGGAAATTGCGCGCAGGTGCAACTCAGGAGGTAACAGATCTTTCTCTCTCTCTCCCTCCCTCCCTCCCTCCCTCCCTCCCATAAAAGTTAAAGAGTTTTCTATTGGCTTCAGATCTTCCAATTCAATACATTTTAATGCAAAGCAAATAAAGTTGCTGACTCAAAATCTGATTTTCTTTCCATTCATTTAGCATTACAGTAGGACTTTTCTTTAATATGTTCAAATGATAGTCATTGGTTCAGACACAAAGCTACAGTTCATGATTAACATTAAATGGTATTTTCCTGTTCTCTTTGGTATATTAATTAACAGAGGTGGTATGTCATAAAGTATTAAAAAAACATTCCTCCTTAATCTGCATAACTGCAGAATGTATTCCAAAGTAAGGTAATTTTTTAAACTATATTTTTATTAACCAGTTATGAGGATTATAATTCATTTTTGTCATCAACTGAAAAACAATATTGTTTATTAAATGGAAATAAGCAGGAAACAGACAATAGGTCATAGTTACAGTCTACACCTATTAAAAGTATTATTTAAATTTACATAAATGGAAAAGAGGAAGGACAAAAGATAAGTAAGAAACATAAATTTTCCAGACTCAAAATTTTCCACTTCTGGAAAGTCTGCTAAAAGTGCATTATATCTGAATATTATTGTTTCAACATCTCAATAAAACTACATATGGCAAAGTTTTTAAATGTCTATGCATATATTGTTCAGATCTCATTAAAATAAGGTTATAAATTTAAATTTAGGTTATAAATTCAGGTTATAAATTTAAATTTAAATTTATAACCTGAAATAATATAATTGAAATGCTTACACAGACTGTAGATACTTAAATGAATATGCTAATTGGAATTATACTCATTTGTACAAGAAAAACTCACATTTAATGCTATATAGCAAAAAAAGAACACATTCAAAGTTAAATTAGACAAAAAGAAGATCCAAAGACAAAGAAGGCAAGCCTAAAACAGTTTAAAAAATGAATTGGATGAAATGAAGAAAGATTTTGCAGTCAGACAGCTTCTAAATCAAATAAATTGAACTGAATTAGGCAACAAAAGACAACTTAAATATAATGAATCAAAAAGTACTCTTTTCCATGGTTGAGTTTTTAAATTGCCACACTTTAAAATAAGATAAAATAATTATTCTGCCACAGACTAATAACACAACTCTTTAATCTCAGGAATAAAACCAATAATTTTGATTAAAAAGAAAGGATTAAAATATAATTGAAATGTTAAAAAGCTAACTCAGATAACAGTGTTATTAGTACTCTAAAAAAATATTGAAATCAGAATTTTGGAATAACAAAGGAAGTAGTTGTAGGAATAATTTTGCTAGAGCAAGTTCCTGTTTTTAAAAACTCTATATATATTATACAAATTAGGTATTTTTTTAAAAAAAACCATCTGTAGATAAGAAATGGTAAGTTTAAGAGCATTTTTAAAAATCTTGTTTACTTTAATGCCGTTCCAATCATCAAAGTAAATCTAAGTGATGTATATAATAAAATAGGCAATTAATCTCTCATTGAAGATTTTTGTGCAAGATACAACTGTGTAGTAGTTGTTAAATATATGTGTTCTTTATTCAGGAAAATCACTGGTTCCCAAATACAGAAGGTGAAATGAACATAAACATGTTTTGAATTTGTGTTTAAAAGGAGGGAAAGAGATTTTGTTCATTGTTATCATGATACGTAATATTGAAAAATCATTTGGAAAAAGTGGTGAAATAGTTTGGAAAAAGCTGTGGTGAAATCTAAAATGATCTTAATAATTTCACTGCAAGAAATCTAAGAAAAATAGTTTCATATGGATTGGATAGTATATTCTGTATATTGGGCAAGCCCTCAACTACCAAAACTGAAAGATTAATATACCGTATTTTCCGGCATGGATGTTTCCGACTGGATGTATAAGATGACCCCCTACTTTTCCTATTAAAATATAGGGTTTGGGCTATACTCACCATATAAAGACTACCCCTCTTCCAACATACACCAAATAAAAATTTAAAAACATCAGATTTGATTTCAATATGGTAATTTTAATTCAAATGCTTATGACGTGCAGGTACTTAGCAAGAAATCTGTCACTTATAAACATATAATTGACTTGGCATGGTCAAGTCAATGTCACTTCTTTGCCCTTTTTTAACCTACAAAACACAACACAACTGGCTCACCCAAAATGTAAAAGCAGCTGCGCTAGACCCAAAATGTCCCCTGCAACAAGCAGGAACCTCACACAGCCACAAAAAGCCCCCCAAAAAAACAACTTTTACACTTTACACACACAAAATTCCACATACAGCTTTGTGAGATTTTGTGTGTTTTGTGGTTAGAGGGAAACACTACAGAAACACACTAAATCTCAGAAAGCTGCACAAATATTATTTTTATTTATTTTTATTTTTATATAAAAGCAGCTAAATTTAAAACTTCCTAAACTTTAAATGGTTAGGTCTAAAAAAAGAACAACTAAAAAAAAACCCCAATTAACTATTTTTTTTAAAGCTCTCAAAGGGGAAAAATACTTACCCAATAGAACAGGGGTCCCCAACCTTGGCAACTTTAAGATTTGTGGACTTCAATTCCCAGAATTCCTCAGCCAGCTTTGCTGGGAGTTGAAGTCCACAAGTCTTAAAGTTGCCAAGGTTGGAGACCCCTGCATTAGAAGGTACAAGGCAGGCAGGCAGGCAGATAGAGCTGCTCACTGACAAGCTTGATTGCAGGCAGGAAGATTCAGTTGCTTGCTGATGCAATGGATTGCAGGTATTACAGCAAGCAAAGCAAGGCAGGCATGGCGACCAGCAGCTAAGGTAAGCAAGCTGGAGACGGGGGTGGGGGGGTGGTTAGCAGGGGGTTAGCAGGCAACTTAGCTAGGATTGTCAGAGTTTGGCTCGTCCATTTAAAAAAAAAAGGCTCTGATGATCATGCGGCTCAGCTGGGCATGGGGGGGCGGGGGCAGGGTTTTTTGCAATTGGTTCTCCATACTGCCTGCCACCATTGTTTCAGCACGCCGTAAACCAGCTTATAAAACGACACCCGGTGTATAAGACGACCCCCCGACTTTTGAGAAGATTTTCATGTGTTAAAAAGTTGTTTTATACGCCAGAAAATACGGTATTACTACTAGGTTTAACTTGGCCATTATTTATAATCTTAGGAGAAAAAATATTTGTAATGCACTGTTAGAGTTAAGAATACAATAGTGGATAATAATTTTCTTGTTTTTTCTAGGATCATCAGGAGTATTTTTCATGTAATATTTGCTGAATATATATAACTCCCTTTTTCTTATTTTCTATATTGTTTTCTATTTTGGTAATAAAAATATTAAAGAAGCAGGCTAGAAACTTTTCCTGTGCACATATTGTTGTTATATAATTATCATAATTTATTATTATTGAAAACCACCTTGCATACAACATCAGATTTCAGCTTCACTGCTAAGGTCCATGTTGTATGATGCCTCCTGCTCCTTTTGCAGGCTGTTCATCCTATATCATTAATGCTACTGTGCCTATGTAAAAGATTCTTTCATAAGAAATAATAGCTTGTTTCTCTTTTTTACTTTTAGGTATTCATGAAGAATATCAGCTCCCATACTATGACCTTGTGCCCTCTGACCCGTCCATTGAAGAAATGCGAAAAGTGGTATGTGAACAGAAACTACGACCGAACATTCCCAACTGGTGGCAGAGTTATGAGGTACAGTTGATCTTGAAAACTAAAAAGCATGCCATAAAGCATAATTCTTAATATAGTATTTGTCATATTAGCTAGACGGGCAAGGAAAGCTTCAGGAAACTGTTGGCATGAAATCTTGGTAGCAATTGGATAAAGAACCCCAGTTATCAACTTATCCTTTCTTTTTAATATTTTGTACTGAATAATTTTATTCTGGCTTATTGAATAAGGTCTGTGCAATCTATAGGTTAATACACACATACAAAAAAAATTTTCTACAAAATATATTAGAATTCTGGCTTTGATTGTAGTTCTAGGCAGTCAGTTAAAAATGGACTAGGTCAGTGATGGCTAACCTTTTACATCACAGTGTGCCAGCCTGCGTGCCGGAAATGGCATGCAAAACCATCCCAGCTGGACCGTGTGGCCCCACTGGCTTTTGCGTGTGCGGGAGCACCGAAACCTGGAAAAGCAGCAGTCCATCGCACATGCACAAGCCGGCTCCTGAACGTCCAGTTTCTGGCATGGACACATGGCAGACGAACAGCTGGCCATCGCACATGCGTGCAATGTGAACCCGGACGTTCAGGTGCCGGCTTGCACATGCATGACAGAACACCGCTCTTCCGGGTTTTGCCACATGTGTGACGGTGCGTGTGTATGCACAGGAATGCAGAAGAGGAGTCAGCGAGGCCTCACATACCTCGCGGGATGGTTCTGCGTGCCACTTCTGGCATGCGTTCCATAGGTTTGCCAACACAGAACTAGATTATACATTGCACTAAGCTAAGATTTGCATAATTGTGGCACTTTGAATTACACACACTAGATTCACATATCATACATTTAAGCCAAACCAAGCAGGACCACATTATAGCCAGACATGGTATTTAAACACAACCATTTTTTTCAAATTTTCTTTACTTGTTTGTAGAAAGATAAAAATGAATAGTTTATATGCAAAAGACAAAACTCAAGTGGAGTTTTTGGCTTCAAAGTATTAAAAAGTTGGATTGGCTCTGCCTTGGTTTTCATATAATGCAAAGCAAAAAAAACCCCAAATTATAGCATAGTGTTTATCTAGTATGGAATATTTAACAAACCATAGTTTTTAAAAACAACTTTGAGTTCTGTGGAAATGCAGTTAGTGACAAAGAATTGTCTTTTTCATGGTTGTGAAAGACAAATCTTTGGTTCTTTTAGGAGGCAATTGGCAAAAACTGAATTTTATTTTGACTAGATTTTTTAAAAATTCCTAATAAAATATGATGCCACTGCAGTTTTAAATGCATACTAATAAAAAAGAATAAGCACAAAGCAGCATTATAAGCATAAAAGCAGCCTATTCATGGATTTTTAAAAAATGGATTCAGTCTGTTGAAAAGAGATTTCTCCTGATGCCATTCTCCCCATGTTCCCAGGCTTTGCGAATTATGGGAAAAATGATGCGAGAGTGCTGGTATGCCAATGGAGCAGCACGGCTAACAGCTTTACGCATCAAGAAAACTCTTTCTCAACTCAGTATCCAGGAAGATGTGAAAATTTAGACTGCAAGCACCATCTTGAGGAAAGTGCACAAAAAGCTGCCATGCGAGAATTGATGTGATGAAGAAGGCCTACCTCGTCTTTGTATTCAGCCTGCTGCTATCAACTGAACAGCTTGGCCTGCAGGTGGCCAGGTGAGGAGGATCGACATTAGGGACTTCACTCATTTCCTCATTCAAGAGTGAAACGCATCTTTTTTGAATTTCCTCTCGAGAGCGTTCTGAGGGGCTTGTATAGGAGAATGTCAGTCACAATATAACCTTGTTTCTCTTACGGAAATCCCTGTAAATTTGAGTTATGTGCTGATTAGGGAAAGCCTTATGGCTTGGGAAAAGATGATACTTTCTTGTGGATTAAAAAGTGTGGCAAGGGGAAGGTTTTGAGGACTGACATGTACACACAGGCACCTTGTGTGCACTTTGTCTGGCCAGATAGTGGCCCTTTTCTAGCTCAGTAGATCCTAAGACAGAACTACAGCGTGTGCATGTGCAAAGGTTTGCATCCCTTTGCCCTGTAGGTGTGTATTGTGTCTGCTTGTGCTCCTGTGCATGTTGAAAATGTAGTGTCCTTTTGTGAAGTGCAGGTGCTAATTCCCTATTTCTCACTAGCTGATAATTAGCTGTCTTCTCACTAGGAAAGAGTAGGGTTCTGCCCTGGTAAATAGTAGACTTTGGGAGGGCACCGTACAAATGGTTTCACTGCCATTCTACCCTTCTCTTTTTTTAAAGCAGGGAAAATACTTTGATTGTGCGTGTTTCTTTTTTAGTTTAAAATTCTCCCATAATGGGTAACAATGATTACCTAGCAAGCAGAAAGAATTATGGAAGAATTGGGTATCTGCTGAAATTGGTGCTTTCCTAGTTAAAGAAAGACAAAACAAAATTGACCGTATAGGATCATTGCCCTTCCATTTCTCAAGGTGCCTTTGGCAGAACAACTCCGGTGTTTTACATTTCTCTACCGAATGAAATGGCTATGGAGAAATATGCACTCAGAGACTTCCTGGCAACATTTGTCCTTTCAAGGAACAATGACTGCAAAATAAAGCTGATGTGTGTGTGTGTGTGCGTGTGTATGTGTGTGTGTGTGTGTGTACGTACGTACGTTTATGTGTATATAGATAGATAAATATAATATGATCTCCCTTATTCTGGAAGCTACTTTGTGTCATTTGGGAGTGGGGTGGGGTGGGGGTGGGTGGGGTGGGGAAGGATTGGGAATGGATTAACTGCATGCATTTTGTTTGAATTAAATGATCAGGGCATAGTAGGACTGATTAGGCTGTCACATCTTTTTGGGGGGGAGGACAGCCTGAGATTGTATTGTGATGCAAACAATGCATTAGAAACTCCATTATGTGTAGATTGGGTGTTTGAGAGATAACTCCTGAAGCCATAACTTTTAACTGGAGTGGTTTGATTAATTTTTTTAATTCTTACTTTAATGGAGGGGCTGGATTTTAACTTTTTTTACTATTGTTTATAAAATAGATAATTACCTCTCATTTGTTTATAAAGAAATCACTGCAAAAAAAGAAAAAAAACTGAAAAATGCACACAGCTCAATTTTACACTGGAACTGTTTCTATACCATGAGCCCTTGACTACTAGGAGGAGGAGTTATCCCTTCTTGGACAGGGGATTTTATAAGAATATAAAGCATTCTGTATTTGTTGTTTGTCAGAATAGGCATGTGTTCGTCTTTCTTTCCCTCTCCCTTAAACTTTATTGTGTCTTTGATTGTATTATATACATTGCAGAGTTGCATTGTATATTGGAGTCAATTTGACATTTTCATTTAGGTCTGTAACAAGTTGTAGCTTCCTTTAATGCTGTGTTTTGAAAATCTCAGGCGCTTTTGTTTGTAGGCATTTGTGGGATTTGTGCTTCTGATTGTAAAACTTGCCTTTTTCTATTATTTTGGTCTGATCATTTCTGAGCCAGAGACCTCCACAAATCTCTAGCAAAGGGACAGCATTTACTAAAATCTTCCTTGCGTTTCTGATCTAAAGTAAAAGGCACCTTGAAATTTATGTTAATCATACATTTTCATAAATAAGAAATGGCATCTATGATTGCTCGAGTTGGAATTGAGAACCATGTATGACGAAGATTTACACTTGGAGCTCAGGTAATGGAAATGTTCATGTGTATAATTTACTGTCAAATCCACCTCCAATTAAAAAGCCATTTGATTTTCATAGATAAGTTGAAGATTTTAACTGATAGACATAAAATTAACTTCAGGCTAAAAAGTGTGCACTTCCCTTAAGCATATTTTGTTTCAAAGTATTCCTTAGCGATAAATAATTTTGCCAAAATGTGTGTACTATTTGTATTGCATACTTCTTGATATTTTTCTCCTAGACCTACGGTTTAGAGGCAGATAAACCTGTTTTGTATATTCAATTTAAATTGGAGTAGAATTCCCCCAATTATGCCTTATGGTAATTTGCTAAAAAGATTACATCAGTTGCTTCCTTCTCAGAATAAAGCAGTTCTAGTTCTCCATGAAAGGCTATTTATTTAATAGTTTGTAATCTGCTCAAATCCCATAAGAAACTGGATTGTACAACATCAAAACAAAAAATCCCAAGCTATAACAATAGCCAAATTCAAATACTTATCAATAACAAAAAATAACTAGAGACAGCAGAAATAAAAAGATAAGATGGTCGTCGAAGATCAGAAGTGCACTGAAATAAAATAGCTTTAATCTGTTTACATTAGATGGGGACTGCATGTACTTTTGCGGGGAGAATATTCCCTGAGTTGGAGGATATTGTAAACGTCACAAAGGGAGCCAATTTTCACAGATCCTTTCTTGATGACTAAACCAGTGAACACTCTTATAATATTGCCTGTATGTGTCCCACCATGTGCCAGTTAGGGCTCTGTTGGCTAATGGCCAGCACTTTGAATTGGCCCAGAAGCTTACCACCTACCTATGCAGGATCTTTAATATAGGTGTAATTCTGGCTAGATGGGGCAGTCTTGCCAATAATCTTACTGCCACATTTTGTATCAGGTACAGCTTCCAGATTGTCTTCAAAGGCAGCTCATTGTAATACACATTGCAGTAGTCAAGTAGTAATCAAAAGTTTGAGTTATTGAAGACAAGGCATCCTGTTCTATATAGGATTGTAAATAGTTCAAAGCCACCCAACCACAGTTTCCACCAGTTATTTAGGTAGGAATTGTGAATCCATGCAGATCCCAAATTGACAACCATATCCTTCAGGGGAAGATAATGCAGTCCAGAGTGGTCTACTGACCGTTATCAACCCTGCCTTGCAGAATTTGATGTTAGTTTGCTCCATCCAAACCTCATCGATGCTGGTTCAAAATATCCGTAGGACTGTGAAATATAATTGAGCATTGTTTTAGAGTTCATCTGTGGACACAGAGGTGGTTCTGCAGTCCCAGTCTGGAAGTACAGAGTCTAGCACACTGTGGGAGCAATGGAAGTCCATTGTTGTTGTAAGTGTGGGTGTTATTCTCTGCTACTGCCCAGGGTTTTTTTTTTCTTTTTAGTTTTTGATGGCGCTTTATTTTCAAAGCTGGTGAAGACTTCATAGCACAGGGCTTGCCAGCATGTTCTGTCATTAATTGTGGCTTCTAGTTCCAATGGCTGGGTATCACAGTGGCATAGGGTTTCATTCACAGTGTCTTTGTAGAGTTGCATGGTCAACCTTGAAGTCTCTTCTCAAGCTCACGTAGAGCAACTGGCAAGGCATACAGTGGTCATCCATGCTGAGGACATACCCCTCCCATCTCCAACCTCTCATAATTAGGGACTTGGTGCTGGTGGACTCCGCATAATCCAGGACCTCCAGATTGGAGACTGTGTTGATTGGAGAGTGAACATGTGAAATTTCTCCAGTTTGATGTATCTTTGATGCAGAGTCCAGGACTCACATTTATATAAGGGGGACGGGCTAACCACAGCGCTCTAGACTTGTTGCTAGACTTGCTGGAGATATGGATGCTGAATTGATTGAGCACTTTAGTACACAGCCGTCCCAGTGCTTGACTAGAGTCAATTTCTTTCTCCAAAAAAACCATCATTCAAGATTACGCTTGAAGCTGTTTATCAGTTTAGCTTGAACCAATAAATCACCTGTTCCACCAGTTTCATATAGATTTTAAACAACATGGAGCCCTAAGGGATCCCACACTAAAGCTTCATGGATTTAGGTGCATCTCCCACAAGTCATTGACTGACCACGCTCTCAGGTAGGAGGAGAACTACTGTAAAATGATGACTCAAACTCCCTGTAAGAAGGACACCATGGTATTCTTGATGGCATTTGTACACTGCTTAGTTCTGATAAAACCAAGAGGGGCATTGTCCCCTCGCCCCATCTGCATCTGAAGGAAGTTTATCTATGAGGAAAGCCAGTGCCATTTTTGTTGCATAACCAGGTCTGGATCCTGACTGAACAAGTCCAGATAATCTGCTTCCTCTAGGATCTTTTGTAGCTAATTACCTACTACTTTGCAATACCCATTCCTAAGAAGGGTAGACTACATATAGGGCAAACTTTATCAAGCACAGCTGAACCCAGGTTTTTCTTTTTCAGTTACCCCCTTCAAAGCAGACAGCATCAGCTTCTCTATCAAAGAATCATAAATAACTTCCCAGATCTGGCTGATCACACCCTAGCCAGCCACCCAAAGGAATACAACATAATGGTGGGTGATCAGACTACAGAGGATTCTATCTGCTTTCTTGGATTCTACCAACTCAAAATAATCCAGATCATATCTGGTGGCATCCCAGGCCCCACAATAGGCTCTGCTTTCCTGGCATCCAATCCAGAGAGGACAAGAACCATTTTATTCATAAAGAAGCCCTCAAATTAATCCAGCAAAACTGGACTCTTGAGATGTATTTATTTATTTATTTTGCGTTATCATGACAAAGTAAAAATGACCAAAGAATTGTTTTTCCTAAATGGAAAACAGGAACATTTGCCTGATTTCAGACTGTAGGCATATTCAAAAAAAGGGCCCTCAAATTGCACCATTTTAATAAAGCAGAGTTGGGTGGTGCTTTAAGACATTTCTTTGATGTGTCTGTATCACTCCAGTGACGTGGTAGTTAGCTACTACAGTTGGCATCTTTGACTAAGAAGAGCAAATATTCTGTTTACTGTGATAACAATAGCATTAATGTTTCTAACCATTCCTTCATAATTACTTAAAAGTAAAACTAGTAGGCGGTTCCATTGCAAATGAAACCAGTAACTGTCATGGTACTTTGAGGCTTTTTTCATGAAATTTTAGTCCAGTGGCCAAATAACCCAGCTATGGGGTTACAAATAGCAGAATAGAATCCCCATGTTAAATTCCATTTGGGGAACATCGGACAACTTTATCAAAACAAACAAAGAGTCTTAATATAAAATTTCCCAATAGAAAACTGCATTTGCAATGCCCTTAATCTTTTCCAAAATTTATATGGTATGACTTATAGTTGGGGGTCACACCGGCTTCAGAATAGATCATTCTTGGTACTATTGTATTGTCTCTTCTGTCTTTCTTGTCCCAAAAATTTATTCCTTCTCGACCTTTATATTTGTTTCAGGTTTTATATGTTTTACTAGAGAAAGACTGTAAAATAGCCACTTAGACACTTTATCTCCTCAGTATGCAAATGTAAATAGATGTAATATAGGAAAGAAATCTTTTGTTTTAATATAAGAATGAGGCTGTCAAATTTTTGGTTGTACATTATTAAAAGTTTGTTTTTATTCACATAAACTCTTATGACTTTTTATGTTTCAGTTCTGACTTATCTATACTGTACTTTACATGCTTGAATTTTAATATTGGCTAAGGGAATGGAAAGATAAATACATAAAAATAACTCAAAGATATACCTGAGCTACATGAAGCTATGTTTCTAATAATTCTATAAAAGATTACTATAGGAAAAAAATTATATTGTCGATACTATTGGAATTGTGCTATGAGAATAAAGCAAAAGTTAGGGCTTGAATTGGATCAGTTTCAGAATACAGGTAATCCTCATCTTAGGACCACAACTGGGGCAAAAATTTCCCTTGCTAAGCAAAGCAAATGAGTCCAGCCAGACTCTACAACTTTTTTGCCACGATTGTTAAACAGATCACTGCAATTGTTGAGTGAATCATGATCATTAAACGAATTGGCTCCCACTATTGACCTTGCTTGTTGGAAGCTGGCTGGGAAGGTTGCAAATGGTGATCACATGACCGTGGGATGTTGGAATTGTCATAAGTACATGCCAGTTGCCAAGCACCCAAATTTTAATCATGTGACTGGGGATGTTGTGATGGTGGTAAGTATGAGGACTGGTTGTAAGTCACTTTTTTCAATACTTTTTGTCACTTCGAACCATCACTAAGTGAATAGTTGTAAGTTCAGGGCTACCTGTATACTTTAATGGAGTTCTTGCACTTCAGGATTATTCATCTGTGAAAGAACTTCTAGGGAAACTCTGACGTTGCCCAAAGGACCAGAAATATGAAAGAGTGAAAAGTTCAAGGCACCTGGCGTTCTTGTTCTTTTTATTTTGGTGCAACACATTCATCCTGTATAATTGCTTGGTAACAAGTGCCATTCATCTCAGTAGAATTTACTTACAGGTAAAGCATGGGTAGAATTTCAGTGTTAATGAAGTTCTGCTTAATGGATTATCTCATAAATTTGGGGTTTTATTTTCTGAGTTATGCTTTAAACTTGCCCTAAAAAAACGTGTTCCCAGGATATGACAGTTGTGCCCTGTACAGCTGTGGGATTGGCCAACTACTAGTGCCCTCTGCTTTCCCCCTGGAGTGCCAGAAGGATGCTGAACAATTGTCATGGATTAATCTATTGTACATTATTTTTTCAAAACATTCTTTTGAGAATTTTTTATTTACTCTTTATTCATTTAAGAGATTACAAAATGGAGAAAGATGGTTAGATATTGATCTGCAGATTTTGAATCTATGTCAGGTCCAACAATCTGGAAAAGAATTCCAGCAAGAACATCCTAGAATGTACTTAAAACAGCTCAAAAAGAGAATAATAGCCTTAGAATGAGAAAATTATCACATCTGAATCAACAACCAAGCAAGGACAAACAAACGCTATATAGCAGGACTGAGCAGTTTTATATTCTCAAAAATATTCTGCACTCATCTGGAAGAGGATGATAGGAGTAGCATACAAAAAGACTCATGATTGAAATGGACCTTTATCTTTTGCCAGTATTGTAATACTGTCACCTTAAAAAGGGGTGCAACAATTACACGTAGGTTAGGGAATATTTGTGAATTGATTTTTATTGTTGCTTGTACTCTTCCTCTGATATGTTTTTATCAACTCCTCTGTAATAAATCCTTCAACTTTTAAATGGTATAAATGTGGGATTGGATCAATTTGTCAGCTTTAAGGTTAATTCCATGTAATTACACTTTGACCCAGGTAGACTAATAAGGGATAGGGGAAACTAAAGCTTACTCTAGGCAGTGTTTCTCAATCATGGCAACTGGAAGATGTAGCTGTAGCTGAGGAATTCTGGGACTTAGAAGTCCTCACATCTTCCAGCTACCATGGTTGAGAAACACTGCTGAAGGGAGAGAGGCGTATTGGGCATCTAATTTTGTACCATATGAATGAGGAGCTTTGTGCCTTCTTACTCTGTTCAGAGATGTATGAAAAAAAATGGAATAATCAAGTCTGCTACAGTCCCTAACATTTATCACAAGCTTTCTCTATAAACAAGTCTACACTTTCACTACTGGTGCCTTCAGATGCAAACTCTTAGAATTGCTAATAACAAGATATTGAAATATGGAATTTACCCCCTTTCTGGTAGCTTTTTTTTCCTCCCAGCAACAACAACAAGAAGAAAGCACAGAATAATACTGGGAACTGCATGATAACACCCTCATCAGAAGCCATACAACATGTAGAGAGCAGCAATTACAGTTGCATATTTGGTTGATATTTTAACAGATAGATTGAAGTGTGACCAGTTGACCACAATTTTTGTAGAACCTCCAATATGACAAGTATGCTTCTGAGTTGATGGATGTGTTAACATATAACTCTGAGGCTAGGATAAATTAGGAGTAAATCAGAGTTGATCTGGCAGATAAGCATATAAATGAGGTGTGTTTTCCAATTTTTGGCTTGTTTTCCTCAATTATCTGTTGATGCCAGAAACAAAAGTTGTAGCTCTGGACTCAAAACAGGATTATGGTAAGTCTTAGAACCAACTAGTACCTTGTTCTAATACCCAGATATGACTTGCTGCAAAAACAAATCATGGTTTATTTCTTAAACTGATTTCACACATCGTACTAAACCAAAAATAAACCATGTTATTTCTTAAAGTTATGTATGAATTAATCTGCTATAGGTGTTAAATAACAAAGGATTATAAAAGGTTATAATATAGATCACATGGAAATTTTCATGTGATCTATATTGTAACCCTTTATAAACCCTCTGAATATGATTTGGACATAGAACATATAAAATATGGAATAAGGTAAAGTTGCAGGATTAGGCAAATAGTCTCAGAGAAATTATAGGATTTAAAATTCAAGTAAATTTAAATTATTTTGAGAATGAAGACATTTCTGAACATAAATGTTTTAAAGCTACTGTATATATTAACTTCTGAATGAATTTCAATCCCTAAACTATAAAAATTAAGGTTATCTGGGCTTTCAAAATGAATTCTGAAGAACTATTTTATTATGGCTATGCACAATCCTGATGAAGATATTTATAAGACCACTCTGCCCTTTTATTTCTCTTCCCTATGTAATATTTGTAAAACAACCAGCAGTAGTAGACAGAAGTGGAACATAAAGTGAAAAGATTCCATAGACTTTCTTACCCATCAAATCCCCATTTTTACTTCATTTTAGTTTCATTACAGAAACATTCTGGCACAGTATCGGAAGCCAAATGGAGAACTAAATATTTCTAAAGACTTTCTGCAAATGGATTTTGAGATTGCCAGTCGCACGCATACTCTCAACTTCCCAGCAGCAGCCATCTACCTGTCTGCCAGCCTGCTTGTGAGCCACCTGGGTCTTGCTGGCTTCCCTGTTGATTTTGTTTATTGGAAACTGGCAGGAAGTTCAAGGTGGTCCTCACTTAATGATCTTCAGTCCTCATTTCAGACCAACAACTAAGTGCCAGAATTACTGTTGCTAAGTAATGCAGTAATGTGATATCCTAAGGTGCATCGCTAAACAATGAAAATTCTTCTTCCAATTTCCATTGTTAAGCAAGGGCTACTGGTAGATGTATAACCGACAAATAATATGGTTTTTCTTTTTCAGATAATTTCTTTGAGAATGGATGCTTTCCCATTGTGCTGATCAGTTCCTTCAGCTATTGTAAATCTTGGCACAGATAACGATTTGGATTCCTTGTACTCAATCTGTGTACAGTGTTTGAATTATTGGAGTGAGAACTGTTATTCAAAAAGCTTTTGGATTAAATTAATTAATTTTAAATCCATATTGGGCTCACCTAAAAGGTTTTCTAGCCATCAAGCTTTTGCATCGTATTAACACACATGACCTTCCACTGGGAATCTATTGCCTCACTCCTGCGTAAGAGGACAAGCAAGGAGATCCCTCTGACTATTCTTGAAAGGACAGATGTTCCAAACAACAACCACAAATGAGAAATCCATGTATTGCGCACATCAGTCCTAAGAGGAGTTCCAAAATACAAAATATTTGTCTCTCGAGTGATCTTTCCACAGCTGCTACACTCTTGGGTTTGTCTTACTTCCCATTTGGTTGCTGTTGACTTCTTCATTCCTTTCTGAAAATTAAGATCAGCTGTGGAGGCCTAGCCCAGAACTTGTTCCATCTAAATAATTGCTGGCCATGCTCATAATACAACAAAGCTCAGCTATCCACATTGTAATAATAGGTTAGGAAAAAATAAACGCTTGCTTATAATTTTATCTTTTCTGCTGTGCATATGTAATAATACGATACTTTGTTTTGCCTGTAAATTGTATGGAAAGCAAACCAGTTCTTCCTTTTATGTTAATATAATGATTTTTCTTTCTTTCTAGTATTTTCTCGCAAATGCAGGATGTCATAAGCCAAAATTCAGATTCAGATTCTAACTCCAATTCTGACAGTGTTCCAACTCTTGTGTATTGTTAGGCTCAGGAATCTTCAAACCATCATTCATCTGAGGAAGCTGATCAATCAGGCATCTCCTGGTCAACTAGAGCAATCAAATGTTAAGACCTCAAACCTCAGGTCTCAATGCATTCAATGGCAAGCACAGCAGCTCCATTCACTGAGTTTTCTCACTAGACAAAGGGTGAATTCTAAAAAATTGTAGAATAATAATTTTAAGACAAATCTATATGTCCTTGGCTAGAGAGAAATTCCCTGAAGATGGGCTCCATCATGAGTCCAAAAGAACGGAAGAGAAAACTTCTGGTCCCGGTGTACTGACCTTGATTGGATCCTACAATAAGTTTCATTATTAAAATTAAATGTGCAGGTTTCATTGAATTAAAAAATAAATAAAACTATATTGCCAAGCTCTATATTCATTAGCATCAAGATAAGTTACCAATTTTAAAAAAGACACCAACCTCAACTGCCCTACTGCAATACTGAAGAGAAGATTGTACATGCTTTAAGGCAAGGGTGTCATCACGGCTTTGTCACGTGACGTATCATGACTTTTTCCTCCTTCACTAAACCAGCCGTGGGCGTCGTCAGTGTGACACATCCAACCCATGTGCTGCATGACAGCCCTGCTTTAAGGCATTTGTTCATGTTTTAATGTTTGGAACGAGCGATTGAATCAGCAGGAACCAATCGGAAGAAGGGGAGTCTAACCAGAATTCCAGCACTATTGGCCTCAGAGTCAACGAGGAAGCCTTGGCTATGGAAAAGAAATCATGGGAAAGAAAGTTGTTTCTGCTGCTTTAGATTTATTAGGGCTGAATCGCACCTGTAACTTCTCGGAGCAAGCTCGGAGCAATCACTTTGGAACTTGATGAACTTAACAAGATACTTCTAAACAAACTGTCATAAGTAAAAACAATTCCAAAGTGATTCAGGTTTTTTTTGGGGGGGGGGGAGCTGGTTTGTGTCAATCCTGCCTGTTCCAGCCCTGTAGGCATCAATTTTTTAAATACTGAACTTCTCAATCATTATTTCTATCTCACTCATCTTTTAAATGCTTTGTTTCGCACACTGGTATGATTGCATAAAGCAATCAGAACGACAATAATGGAACACCTGAAAGATATGTAAACTCACCAGTGGAAATCCAAAAACATTACTCAACATAGGCACATTTGCCATTTCATCATTTCCAACTTTGTGAGATTACAGATTGATAGATTAGAGAGAGGAGGGGAGAGGGAGAAAGATGATAGACAATCTCTCTCTCTCTCTCTCACGCACACACACACACACTGATTTGGGATGGAGGAGAGCAAGAAGCCAGCACCCTGCATCTCATTTTCTTTATCATATACACTTCCCAATCACAGTAAGATTTTCAATAGTCTAGCCTTTTCAATAGTCTTGCCGGGGAATGATAGGAACTGCAGTCCTTGGGGACATTAGGCAGGGAAAAACTGATCTGATCTCTTAATGCTATATGGTCAGTCTAAATGCTTATACAGGTAGTCCTCAAGTTATGACCACAATTGGGCCCAGAATCTTGATCATTTAGTGAAGCAGTTGTTCAGCAAGACACCCATGTGACTGCTCAACAATTTCAATCTCAGCTCTCCCAGCTGCGGCTATTAAGCAGCCAGTAAAAAACCTGTCTGCCAAAGGAGAACAAGCAATTCCATTCTATTCACGGAACTGGGCTATAGAGAAACAAAGTTTGGACCCCAAAGATTTTTGCAGCCTAAGAAAGGATTCCCTAAGCATGGAAGGGGGTGGGGATTCTTTAGCAGCTTGCAACTTTTTCTGTTGGTTTCCCCATTGACTTTCTGGGGAAGCCAGCAGAGAAAATTGCAAATGATGATCACATGGCACTTTCCAACCAGTTGTTAAGTATGCACAGGTTGCCAAGCTTCCAGAACACAAGCACATTACTGCAGAGGTGGAAGGAACAGCATGATGTTTTAGAATGGCCAGAAATGCTTTACTTTCTGAACCGTCATATTTTTGAACAGTCATTAAATGGTCAGTTGTAAATCAAGCACAGTGTAATAATTGTAGTAATCGACTTTTAACCCCAGCGCTATCTATACATAAAGGACTGAAAAAGCAGCCTTTTAAATACTGAGAGATGCTGCAATCTTACAATTCAAACAGCACCTTTTCTTTAGTTTTTCCTTGGATTGAAAGGTTGTGAGGCTCCTTAAGACTCCTTTGGATGTTACACAATTCAGCCACGTTTGCAAACAACTACACAGACATGCAAGTAAGGTTCAACAATCAGAACACTTGCAAAAATTTGTGCAATGCTCATCTTTTGCACTTATCCTTTCTTCACTCCCCCTCTGTGAGATTTAAGAAAGTGAGATCCATGATGTCCCCCCCAGATGTCATCTAATTATCCATCTCTAAAAACCCAGGTGGAATAGCACATCTATTTTCGGGGATTGCAGCCTGAGGGATGAAGTAAAGGTTTCTGTGCAACTCCCCTAATCAGAGAATCTGGGAAATCATCCACAGATCAGGTTTTCTCAAACTTGGCTACTTTTAAGACAACTCCCAAAGTTGAGAAACCTGATCTAGATAACTCCCAATTGGGAAACACTGGCGTGCATAATGTGCTATCTCTTCTGGTGAGAGCGACAGAACAGCTCGATATAAAACGGATAGTTGTAGAATTAACAATGAGCTGAGATAGTATTTCTAACTATGTGCTACTTGTAAATGAATGAGGCAGGGGTGAAATTCAGCAGCTTCTAACAGATTCTGGAGAATCCGTAGTGGAAATTTTGAGTAGCTTGGAAAACGGGCAAATACCACCGCTGGCTGGCCCCAGAGTGGGGTGGGAATGGAGATTTTGCAATATCCTTCCCCTGCCAGGCCCACAGAACCAGTAGGGAAAAATTTTAGATTTCACTCCTGGAATGAGGTATATAAACTGAATAAGCCTATAAGAGTGCATGCTTCTCCTGACAGTCTTTTCTGGCAATTAAGGTTTCCTCTGAAATTTATCCATGCCGACGCTAGAAGGAGCTCCATTACCACACATCCTTCCCACGTTTTCCGCGCAGACTATGAAATATGAATATTTATTTATTTGTGGCTTTACAGTCTTGGGCCACATTCTGAAAGCATCCCCGTCTGTGGACAAAACCAGAAGACACTAACTAGGAAGAAGTTTCTTTGCTTCATTTCTAGAACATCGCTTGTTCCGTCGCGCTGACCAGAAGCGAAGCACATGGTGCGCGCCGGCGTCCCCCAATCTGGAGCCATCTAGATCAGGATTTCTCAATTTTGGGAATGGAAGTCCACGTGTCTTGAAAGTAGCCAAGGTTGAGAAAAGCCTGATCTGTGGACGATTTCCCAGATTCTCTGATTAGGGGAGTTGCATTCCGGTACAATTGAGGGGCGCCCGGTTGGGGAAGCAAATGTAAGGTAGGTGCTAAAGGAAAAGACTGTCTTGTGCAAGGAATCTCTTTTGTTTCGGACACGAACCGCCCCTTGTCTTCCCACAGACGGGAGCCGTGAGAAAACAGAACTCTTTTGAGAGAGTTTCGGATTTGCGCTTAAAAGCTTAAGCAGTTTTCACACAAAGATCGCTTTTTTTAACTTAGGACGCCGGACAACAAGATCCGGTTTCTCAGCCTCGGGCTCACCGCAGCGGAAGCTCCGCTACCTGGGCCATTAAAAATAGCGACTTTGTTTCACAGTGCGGCCGACCGCAGACGGCTGAAAGGACGGGGCTTCCGGGGAACTGCTTCGCTTGTCCTCAAAGGTTCCAAATGAAGCTGTCTCCGCAACTCCGCCCGCTTCGTCTCTAGATAAGGACACTGAGGACTAGCAGCTTGGAAAATAGAATTGTTAGAACTGTCTTAACTTCACACGCCGCAACCCTCTCGGAGTTCACTTCTTCTCGAGAGGAAAGAATAGACCGAGTGGAGGGGGGAAAGGGGGCCGGCTCGCCCAAGCGAGCTTGGCTGAGGGAAAATACCCCCAATGTCTCATATACCTGGACTGGGAAGCGTCCAGGCGTCAGAGCTGGAAGCAGCGCTTCGAATTCAGAAAAGTGAGTTTTCTCGGCGGTGGAGATGGAGCTGCGAGCCGAGGGGCGTGGCCTCCCGAAGACGGGGCGTGGCCTCAGCGGCGCTGTCTTTGCAAACGGAGGCTTGACTCGCCGAGAGAAGGCGGAGGGGCGTGGTTTCCCCATCGAATCCCGGAGCCCAGACAGCATCGTGTGGCGCGGCCGCCCGTCTGTCTTCCTTTCCGCCGCTCTCCAGCCATGACCCTGCGAAGACTTCGGCGCCTCCGGCCCGGACAACCGGCGCAAGAAACGGCGGCCAGCGTGGCCGGCCCGGAAGCTCACGGGAGCCGAGCGTCGGAGCTGGAAAAAGCGCTGGCGGCCTCGGGGGGCACCTTGCCCCGAGCCAGGAGGGTAAGTGGAAGAAGGGACGCCGCCCTGCCGGAGGGGGGGAAGCGGCGGCAAGAACCGAGCATTGCACACGCGCGATCCTCCTAACCCGGCGCCGGCCCTCCTCGGCCAGTCTCGCCCCCCCCTTACACACACACACACCCCTTCTAGTCCTGGGTGTGTCTCGTTGCGGACCGATTAACGCTTTTGCCGGCGCTCGTCTAGCCGCCCCTATTTGCCATTGCCTTTCCTGCCCCTCTTCTCCCGAGAGGCGAAGCGCCCCAAGGACTGGGAACTAGGGAGAGACATCCCCCCCACCCCCTCGGCCTTTCGCTGCCCCGTCCTTTTCCTCAGGCTTCTCGCCTCCCGTTCATTTTCCGCGAAGGCATCGCCTCTCCCCCACCCCACCCGCCCCCTTCCGGGACCTGCCTTGGGGTTAACGGGGTGCGAAGCCATCACCTGCGGTTGTCCCAAAGATGCTTCCCCCCGCACTCCCCAAGAGACAACTGGACTTTCTGGTTTTCCTTTGAAGATGTTCAGCGTCTTCAAAGAAAAAACAGAAAAGTCCAGTTGTCTCTTGGGGGTGGGGGTGGGGGTGGGGGGAGCACCTTAGGGACAACCATGACCTGGATGATTGAGAATCTCCATAGACAATCACCTGCGGTGCTTGTCGATGCGGAAAGCCCGCTTCTCGGTGCCTTGAAGGTCCGCGTGGGAGAAAGAGGAGGAAGATTCACATACACTTTGTGGTCCGTTTGCAAGACTGATCTTAGCCTCCTGCTGCCGTCCCGACTCATCCTATCCCACCTTTCCTGACCAAACTCTCAGGTGGGGATGGTGGAAAGTTTCCCACGGAGACACCAGAAATTCCTTGGAGTGCAGAGATCTCCAACCTTGGCAACTTTAAAGCTTGTGGACTTCAACTCCCAGAATTGGCTGGTTGGGGAATTCTGGGAAGTCTTAAAGTTTCCAAGGTCAGTGACCTCTGTTGTAGTGGACCTGTTAATCCTGGGATTGACCAACTGTCCTGGATTTGCTTGAAGACACTAGTGGACAAGTCTCCTGGGTGGGCTAGCGCCTCTTCTTGATTGTTACCATTTAGTATCTGGATGCAATTTAAACTTGTAATTGACTGATGGCTTCCAGTCAAGTAGTACTGTTAATAAAAATTAATGGGTGGCAAACTATTTTGGGAATTTGAATCTATCAAGGGGGGGGGGAGTGGCTCCTGTGAGATACTTTTTTGGGAAACTGTTCTTTGGTGCAGCTAGTTACATTTGCAGCTGATTTTCTAGATGGAAAAGCATCACATATATGAGCTCACTGAACTTGCACTTTACATCGCAAAAATGTGTGGCTTATGTCTCACAAAGCACGTTCAATGAGAAAATTTACCTGACTGCATATCCTACTGGACTTGGTTTGAATAAATTTGAATGAACATACATTATGCTTTTTTTTTAGATACAAATGTAAAACATGATTGTCTACATTCAAAAAGGTTGTGATGTTCAGATGTTTCATTGTTTGCATGGGTTTCTTGCTCTCTGGAGGGAATCGTTAGGAAGGCAATATGGTGAAGAAGAAAAATGTCCATCTGTTCATCATCTCAAATTCTGTGGTTACTGTTCCCCTCCTAGTTACAGAATCAATTTTAATTTTTTCCCTATTGAACCCTGATTAATTTGGTACAAAGCAAAAAGTCTAGGAATTCAAGAATTCCTGGTGCAGGGACTGAACTGAGCTCCCAAACCTTCCCAAACCTCCCAAAATTGATTCCTGATAACTTCTGACTTCATTCCTTTCAGTCTCATTTATTGAGGGGAAGAAGTACTGTAGTTCACTTTGCAACTGGAGCCAATACAGATCAGCCAGTGAGCTATTAACTAATGCAGACTAATCTTTATCTATTGCTAGGTTGGGTTATAGCTGAATTCTTTGGAAATTTCTAAATGCATAGGAAATTTTTTTTTAAAAAAAAACCTCCTTAAAATCACCCCCTTCTCCAAATCGCCCTAGTGCTCTCTTGGTGAGTTAGATTGTATGTAGCTTCCATAATTCACAGCTAGCAAAGTGGAAATTAAGTGCCGGGATGCAATGCTTCTAGGAAATTGAAATGGAAAGAAATACAGTGCTGTTTTCTTCTGTAGGGGTTTATGAAACAAGTTCTATATCTAAATTTGTTTCTGAGATGTTAGGTTGGCAATTCTAACCGTGTTTTGAGGGGAAGGGTGTTGGAATACTTCTGGACTCAGTACTGACTACGGATTACGTCCTTAGTGCTCAGTTTAACAAATCCGTATGTGTCACAGTTACTGCTGCAGAGACTGCTGCCTCCAGTTTATCATTTTATGACTGTGGTGATTGTGGTTTAAATGGGAAATTAATTTGTGTGCTTTTCTCTCTTTTTTGTGAAAGAGGGGATAATGGCACAACAGCCCTTCTTTGTCTCAACAAAGGGCAAGATCAAAAAGCTTACAGGAAGCTACTCAGAAAAGCCAAGAACCTTTGCTTGAAATGAATCAAAACCTAACAGGGATATAGGTCCCATTTATATATCATGACAGTATCCTAAAAACATATGGAAACCTTTTTTGGCACTCACAGATGCTTTCATTGTTTGAGCGAAAATCGCACTGCCCCACCCCCACCCCCTATCTAACCTGTCTAAAGCAAAGTTAAATCCAATACAAATAGTCCTCAATTTATAACACTTCATTTAGTGACTGTTCAAAGTTACAATGGCGCTAAAAAAGTGATTTATATGAGTCGTGACCGTTTTTCAATTACAACCTTTAAGCATCCCCATAGTCACGTGATCAAAATTCAGATTCTTGGCAACTGGTTCATATTTATGACCGTTGCAGTGTCCCAGGGTCATGCAATGACCTTTTGTGACCTTCTGACAAGCAAAGTCAATGGGGAAGCCAGAGTCACTTAACAACCATGTTACCAATGTAACAACTGCAATGATTCGCTTAACAACTGTGGCAAGAAAAGTCGTAAAATGGGGCAAAGCTCACTTAACAAATGTCTCACTTAACAAGAGAAATGTTGGGCTCAATTGTAGTCATAAGTCGAGGACTACCTGTATGCTGGGGGGGGGGGGAACTTTAAAAAAAATTATATTTGTCATTTAAGAACTTCAAATTGCATTCCAGAAACCGGCTTTGGACTATCAACCCCTGAGCTGCATTTGAAACAAATATTAGAAGGAAACAGGGACTCATTTCCTGTACGGCCCTTCGTGTCCCATAATAGCGCCCTGTGGTTATGGCTGCTTGCTACTGTGTGCAGATTTAAAAGAAACTCGGTCTGCTGAGACCCGGTGCCAGTGGCTTCCCCCTGACAGACAATCTGCTTAGCGGGTTCTAGACTTTATTAATCACCCTCTGAATGGAAAGAGAGAGGCGGCAGACTGCCACACATGGGTGACGTCTGTGCTAAAACACCTTGACGACCGTGACATCACTCTTGTCCAGAACAGAAGTGACGTAACTGAGAAGAAACAATTACGGGAAAGAGGGAGGAGGCATGGACTGTATGAGCCCACATGGAATGGCTTATAGCCTAATTTTCAGTGTTTTCTTCCACTCCCCCCCCCCTCAACCTCCCTGCTGGTTTGAGGTTAGCAGCAATATTTTGATTTCTGTTTCCTGTGCTCATTGCCAAGCATGGGAGTTCCCAAACAAGAAACACTTACAGTTAATCACATTGCTTTCAGGGATGGCTTTTACCTCCAGTTATATTATATTCTAGCCTTGGTGGCACAGTGGTTAGAATGCAGTATTGCAGGCTAATTCTGCCCACTGTCAGGAGTTTGATCCTGACCAGCTCAAGGTTGACTCAGCCTTCCATCCTTCCAAGGTCAGTAAAATGAGGAACCAGATTGCTGGGGGCAATAGGCTGACTCTGCAAAATGCTTAGACTGGGCTGTAAAGCGCTGTGAAGAGGTATATAAGTCTAAGCGCTATTTCTGTTGCTATTTTTGAAACCCCTGGCTTCCACTGACAATCCTGGTTTGTATCTGGTACTCATTCTGCAACATCCAGATATATAGCAATAGCAATAGCACTTAGATTTATATACCACTTCACAGTGCTTTTACAGCCCTCTCTAAGCGGTTTACAGAGTCAGCCTATTACCCCCAACAATCTGGGTCCTCATTTTACCCACCTCAGAAGGACAGAAGGCTGAGTCAACCTTGAGCCTGGTGAGATTCGATCTTTCTTTATCTTTATCTGATTTGTATACCACCCTACTCCCGAAGGACTCAGGGCGGTGAACAGCCAAATGGTAAAAATACATAAATAACAAAATTTAAAAACAGAATAAAATCAAATTAAACAATTTGGCCCAGACAAATTAAAACACCCTAATCATTTAAAACCAATTAAAATTTGCATAATTAAACGGGAGAAGATTAGGCCAGGCCCGCCTGGTGGAATAAAAAGGTCTTGAGAGCACGGCGGAAGGTGCCAGATCCGGGATCCTCTGGGGGGAGCTCATTCCAGATAGTAGGTGCCCCCACAGAGAAGGCTCTCCCCCTAGGGGCCACCAGTCAACATTGTTTGGCTGACAGCACCTGGAGGAGCCCCTCTCTATGGGAGCGATCTGCTGAACTTCAGCTAGCAGTCAGTTGAAGTAGCCTGCAATACTGCCCTCTAACCACTGTGCTACCTCTGCTCTTCCATCCTTCCAATATATCTCTTTGTCAGACAGACCTCGGATGGCTGAGCCACGCTTCTGTCAGATTAATGGCATGGCTGCTCTTTCTCCCCAAACTTTTAAAAGGAATAAAAATTGTCTATCCTTACAAGGACCAGATAGCTGCTCCTGCTCAGTGCTCAGGATTACTTCGGCAGAGATTCTACTTCTTGCTATCCTATCCTCCTCCTCCAAATTGTTGAGCACAGAGTAGTGAACTATCTGGTGTCAGTTAACTTTGTGACTGAGTTGGCAGTCTTCTTGTTCCTACTCCCAACACTCTAACCTCCGTAACGTGCTGTCCCTCAAGGCCAGCCTCATGAAATATTCTTACATCAAGAAGCAAGTTGAGTATATCATACCATTGAGAATGGTATGATATACTCTATTGCCATACAACATTTCCCCTATTAAGGCAATGCCTCCCAGATTTCCACTGCAGAAATCCAGATAGGTACAAGATGGTGGCAAACAACCCCAATAATCCCAGTTTGTGGTCCAGATTTTGCAGGTCAGAAAGAGTTCCCTAGGGAAAAAAAAACACCAAGTTAAGACCAAGGGTTCTTATGCTCCGAATAATTACATAGCTGTATTTTATATTATTTTCATGCATCCTTCCTGAGGTGCCAGACTCAATCAAGCGCACTGGTGATCAGGAGGTCTAGTAGCACTTTTCCGACTGACACATTTCATTGAAAAGTTTAAGCTTTTTGAGCCGAGCTTGCTTCATCAGAAGTGCTATGTTGATGTGGGATTTTAGTCCCTCCTTGCATTTGATGAAGCAAGCTGCAGTTTACAAAAGCTTATGACTTTTAATAAAAATTATTACAGTAGTTGGGAAGGATCTGCCAGCTCCTGATTTTTATTTTTATTTTTGCCACCATAGACTCAGCTATCTCTCCTCTTCAATTGGTGACCTAACATATCTCAGTTGCTTGAGCCATTCCTGACCAATTTTTCAGGCTTCTGGAGGTCAATATGTTGCGTGCTGAATTATTTCAGTACAGGTAATCCTCAACTTACAACAGGTCATTTAGAGACTGTTCAAAGTTACAACGACACCAAAAAAAGTGACTTATGACAGAGGTGGGTTTCAGCAGGTTCTGACCAGTTCTGGAGAACCGGTAGGGGAAATTTTGAGTAGTTCAGAGAACCGGTAAATATCACCTCTGATTGGTCCCACCCCCATCTATTCTCTGCCTCCCGAGTTCCAGCTGATCGGGAGGAAATGGGGATTTTGCAGTAACCTTCCCTTGGAGTGGGGAGGAAATGGGGATCTTGCAGTAACCTTCCCCTGGAGTGGGGTGGAAATGGATTTTGCAGTAAGCTTCCCCTGGAGTGGGGAGGAAATGAGGATTTTGCAGTAACCTTCCCCTGGAGGGGGGAGGAAATGGGGATTTTGCAGTAAGCTTTCCTTGAGTGGGGAGGAAATGGGGATTTTGCAGTATCCTTCCCCTGCCATGCCCACCAAGCCATGCCACAGCCACCAAGCCATACCCACAGAACCGGTAGTAAATATTTTTGAAACCCATCACTGCTTATGACTTTGATTTCCACACCCATGACCAGTGCATGGACGCTTGGCAACTGGGTTATATTTATGACTGTTGCAGTATCCCAGGGTTATGTGATCCCCTTTTCCAATCTTCTGACAAGCAAGATCAATGGGGAGGCCAGATTCACATATCTAATTTAACAGCTGGGGTGATCCACTTAACCACTCTGGCAAGAAAGGTCCTCAGATGAGGCAAAGTCCACTTAACAAATGTGTCGCTTAGCAATGTAAATTTTGGGCTCAATTGTGGTCATAAGTCGAGGACTGCCTCCTGTAGTGTGGTTTTGGGTAAGGTTCTTACCGGTGGATGAAATGAAGAGCCAAAATACATCGATATGCAAAGCCTTAAAACATTAACAGTCTATTTTGCATTAGCCCTTTTCAGAAGCCACCCTGAAAAGGTTGAGAAAGGTTGACCTTATCCTCTTCAATGACATCTTTCTGTAGACCATGAAGACTGGAAAAAAAAATAATAAAGAAAGGGCTTTTTCAACATAAGCCACTATAAAGACTCCAACCAACTGTTTTCCATAGAATAAAAAAAAAATCCCCTCATGAATGCTGAAAGTTTGTTTTTATCCTGTAATTGGTGGGAGGACCAACCACAGGCCATTTCCTGGGTGGGTTATCTGGTGGGTTGTATAGTTTCTTTTCCTCATCATTCCAGGACTCCTGTTTGTTTGCCCATGATAGGGCCTGGAGGAAAAAGTGCCGCCGTTTATGTAACTTTGAGCCTAGGTCCCTCTTTCCTGGGAAACTCTGGTTTATGCTCAGAGGAGGGTTCATTTCCCAATGCTTGGTTTTGCCCTGAAATCAGGGGTGAAATGCTCCCGGTTCGGTCCGGATCACCCGGTAGTGATGGAGGTGGGTGGTTCGGAGAACCGGTAGCAAAAATCCCTGCCCCTCCCCATGCCCAGCTGAGCCACACAGTCATCAGAGGGTTTTTTTTTTACTTTTAAAAGCATTCTTTCTACAACCTCTTCAGCTGAAAAAATGCTTTTAAAAGTAAAAAAAAAAAGCCTCTGATGATCGTGCAGCTCAGCTGGAATCGTCAGAGCCTTTTGAAAGCATTTTTTTACCACCTCTTCCCTGAAGAGGTTGTAGAAAAAAATGGTTTTAAAAGTTAAAAAAAATTGGCCACGCCCACCCAGTCACATTACCCACCACCATCACCAAGCCACGCCCACAAATTTTAGATTTCACCACTACCTGAAATTCCATGGGGTTTTCAGAAGGCAAACCTTTGTGCCTACTTAGCTCCCCAAGTAATTTCGGCCTGATTTGGTGTCTAAGAACTTCTTTTTAATATTTTTATTAAGAATTTTACAGTACAATAAAAGTATAAAGTTAAAAAACTGGAGGGGGGGGGAGAAAACAGAAATTTGGATTTTTGTCTAAGAACTTCTGAAATGGAGTATTTATTGCAAAAGGGTAAATGTGGAACATAACGTGTCACTTTAAGAAGGACAATTCAGATATTAAATAGTAGGATAGGGAGATAGGTGCTAAACCAGTATGTTTCAAACTTGGCAACTTTAAGGTTTGTGGACTTCTACCCCCAAGATTTCCCAGCTAGCTGTGTTCCTCATGCTGCCAAGTTTGAGAAACTCTGTGCTAAATGATTGATTCATTTAAACAGATGAGTAGTGAGCAGATAATAACTGGGTGCCCTTATCCTTGTCAAAAAGGGAAATTGGGTTTGGAAGAGTTGTCTGCTTTCACAGTTTGTATGTTGCGCATGCTTGGCGTGTGTGTGTTTGTGCATCTGGGCTGGAGATCACTTTTTTAATTAGAATTTTTCAGTGCAGTAAAATATACAGAACAAACAAGAACAAAGATAGAAAATAAGAAACAGAGATGCAGTTGCTCCCCTTCTGCCCTTTCTTCTAACAGTAATTATCATTGTAAACTTTTTTCTGCATCTTATATAAATCATTTATAATCCCCAAATCATCAATTCCTTCTTTCATCCAAAGACCATTTACGATTTCCAGTCTTTTTTTTTAATCTCTGATAAACTAGTTACTCTCGCCATTACTGCAATTTCAACGAATCTTCCAATGTAGGCATTTCATTGCTTTTCCAACACTATTCCACATACAATAATTCTGCTGCGCTTACTGTATACAATATTAATCCCATATTTCTTTTCTAATTTCTGTGCTGGAGACAAAGTTAGAAGCAATTCTGAAGTAGGGAGAATTGAATGCAAGCCTAGCTCCACCCTAAGACTAACTGTGTGCACATGGAGCGTAAAGAAATCCTCCAACACCTTATTGGGTGTATTTATTGTCTTTTAGCTCCAAGATCCTTTCTGTTAATATTACACTGTACATTTCTGATGGCTGCAAACATGTAGCCTGGTCAATTGCATGGTGCTGGGTGATTTTACCCAAATGGACTCTTTTCTTTTATCCTGCCCATCTTATTGATCTGCCTTGTTTATCCCACTAGATGACAAGTTCTTCATTTGTTTCTCCAAATACAGTAAATTGACCTCATAGAGGAAGTTAAAAGCTTGATTTAATACAGATGGGCCGCTAGAGTATCTACAGAGCTGTCCTGGCCTTTCAAAGGAGCTACGTATTTGCCTGGGATGAACCCCATGAGGAGATGTCATAGAAAGAGTAGAACTTCTTGGGGCTCCATTTCAGGCACCTTGATGTGAGAAAGAAGCTAACCGGGTTAGGTCAGATTAGTGCTGAGAGGGGAGACCACTAGGAAATACCAGGGCTTTAGGTAAAACTGGAAAATAAAGAAAGTTGTCCAAAACAAAGCAATGGTAAATCAGTTCCGTAAACTTGCCAAAGGAACAACAGGAAACCCACATTCAAACTCTGCTCAAAGTACGCTTTACAAATTTACAACTATAATTGAGCCCAAAATCTCTGTTGCTAAGTGAAACAGTTGTTAAGAGAGTTTCCTCCCATTTTACGACTTTTCTTGCCACAGTTGTTAAGCGAATCACTGCAGTTGTAAAATTAGTAATGCAGTTGTTAAGTGAGTCTGGCTTCCCCATTCACTTTGCTTGTCAGAAGGTTGCAAAAGAGGGCTGCACTGCAACCGTTATAAATATGAACAGTTGACAACAGTTCTAATTTTGATCACGTGACCATGGGGATGCTGCAACAGTCATAACAGTGATGGTATTCAGCCGGTTCCATCCAGTTCGGGCAAACCGGTACCAGCAGCTGTGTGAGGCTCAGCCCACCCATCCAGATGTAATCACGTCCCATTTATCTACGTTTTTGACACTCTGCGCATGCATGGAGGTGGCATGTGCGAGCAAAGCGAGCATGTGTGTGCGCTCACATTTGCAAACCGGTAGCAGTAGTCATAAGTCACTTTTTTTCAATGTCGTCGTAACTTTGAACAATCACTAAACATATGGTGGTAAGTCAAGGACTACTTATACTTTTTTCCAGATGGTGAATGCCTTTGGCCAACCATGCTGGCTTGCTTCATTTGCCAAGGTCTTGGATGGACTTTGGTCTATGACCTCGGAGGCCTGTAAAAACTGCAGCCCTGGAGAAGCTGCCCCCACCCGTGACAGGAAACAGCCACTTTCTCAGCCTGCAGATGAAAAGCCTTATTTGTTTATGGAACCATCAGCCGTTTGTCCAATTTGGGGAGGGGGAGAGATGATAGCGCAGGAGACTCATTTCACTTTCAAAACTGAAGCATGCAACAATTTGCATGGATTCTGAGTGTTGTCGTCCACCCTCCCTGTTCCCCCCACCCCCCCCCCCTCGGTTCTGCATCCTGGAATTTCTCAGGTTGGCATGGGTGGGGGGAGGTGGGACTAAAGGCACTCGAGGGTCTTGTTATCCTTTTGTCCCTTTTCCTAATGGCCTTCCCGACCCCACCACCGCCCCCACCCCTCGCAATCCTGGCTGCCTGGCACCCAGCCTTCAGCCCAAAAGGGCGTTTAGCATTTCTCCCTGTTCCTGCCGCCCCCGCCTGATATTGGAAGCACATGTTTTTCTCAGTGTCTGGGTTTCATTACTGGTGGAGACAGCCTTCTTTGCAGGTCTGAGGCTGCGCCCTGCATCTTGGGCCCAGGGAGCAACACAAGAGGACGAAAGGGGATGAATAATCAGAGAAATGGACTAGTTCTGAAACACAAGCATCCGCTCGCTCTCTTCCACTGGTTGCCATTTGGAAAAGCTTCTATCACAGCTGCTTTTGGCAAGACTCTTTTTCTTTAGTTCCAGAGGTTCTTCCCTCCAGTGGCTTGCAATGCATAACGCCTCATTCCCCCAGCAGGGTCAGTGGGCTCCCACACCCTCTGCAAACAGCAACCCGCTTGGCTCTTCGGTTCCTTCTACACGTGGCAGCAACACACGCAGGCACGCACGCAGACAGGCACACAACACGCCCCCCACCGAAACCCAGCTGGCAACTTCAAGGCTCTGAGGTTGAGCCTGTGAACTCAGCATTTGGTTTCCTTGGCTGGATGCGGTGATTCAAAGCCAAAAGGGAGGAGGGAGGATTGGAGAATTGGAACATTCTCGCTATTGTACTTTGGGTCAGCCTGGAGCTGAGCTGGGGGTGGGCGGAAAGAAATTTTGAATGCTTGTGTTCTTGGGACAATTGGGTATTTTTCCTTCCCTGACTTAATAACGTGCATCTTTAAAAGATGCCAGCAATGTCTTAGACCAATGATGGTAAACCTTTGGGGCTTGGCATGTCAAACATTTGGAAAATGGCGAACTTGACTCTGCTGGTGGGTCATCCTCCCCCCATCTTGAACAAAAGAGAAATAATTATCTATCTTCCCCCCCCTCCCCAGCACACACATACCTGCCAATCTAGGTCATCCTGAATAGCAGTGCTGAGGCTGGGCCTGAAGTGTAGGCCCAAACTTTGACTTCACCCCTAGTGCTACTGCTGTCAATCAATTCCTCCTGATAGCTAATCTGAATATTTAGGAGAGGTTCTTAATGGACACAATAGCTCTGATTATTCAAGCATTTGACAAGTGCAGAATGAATGAATGCATGGAAAGGGGTATGTGTTCATCTCCCACCAGTAGGAAACCAATGTCTGTATCACTTTGTTGCAGGGTTGGGTTCCACTTACCCATGCTACCGGTTTGCAACGGGAACATGCACGCTTCTGGGCATACGCAGGTTGTCTGTGATGACACCCGGGCGGGTAGGCGGAACCTCCCACCACCGTTACTACTGGTTCGCAAGAACCGGAGCTAACCGGTAGGAGCCCACCACTGCTTTGATGGTCTTTTCACGTTATTATTTTTTTGTATCATTATTATTTTGATATCGCCATTGTTCCTGAGATCAGTATAGCCCTGTCTTTGGTCTTTCTCAGCTCCAAAGCAGGATATCTGGATAAGGCTTAGGACTCAGGTTCAGCTTTTAGTACCTGCTGTTTTTATTAAGTAGAATTTGAATTTTGACTAGCTTGCTACAGCCTCCAGACTTCTCCGGAAGAAAGAGGCAGGGTTGATGAAGACACTTGCCATGTGCCTTGGGAATCAATTGCCATTAAAGTAGGATTCAAATCTATTTACTCCATTCTCAGCAGGCCACCCAAATACCCCACTTCACTGATGGGAGTTTGTTCAGGTCACTGAAATGCCATTGTCCAGCTTGACAAGTAGGGCCATTTCATTCCAACACGGAGCTGGAAACCCTTGTCTCCACCCTTGCTTCTGCCACTCCCTTCCCTCCATGCTCCTCTGGAAAGTCATTGCAATCCTGAATCTTGAGTTTTTGAAAACGTTTGCAAACGATTGCAGCGATGCGTATAAAAAGAGACTTGGTGCCTGCAGGTTAAAACAGAGGTCATTCTAGGCTGGGGGAAGAGGGTGGAGTGCTTGCTTGTCAGAGGCGGGCAGGATGAAGTCTTACATGAACAGCTGTTTATTTTCAAGCATAATTCCAATTGCATGTGTAGCTGCCTAATAGAAAACTGATGCTTCGTTTCTTGGCTGCGCCTTGCAGGAGACGTTGAGTTCAGCCATAAACCAAAGACATGCACGTTTGCACACTTGTACCACTCGGAAAGTTTAATGAAAGCCAGAGCATTATCAATTGCCATGTTGTTTGCCGTTATGCCAAGATGGCTGAAATTCTTCAGGGGATGCGACACGGCATGAATATGGGGCACCACCCACCTCCAAGGGTGGTTGAATCCATTTATATTAATAATTTTTCCTAATTGGTCCTCCAAATTTCAGTTCCCATCATGTACTGTTTGGAAGCATCAACAATGAAAGTGTTTGTTCAGAATGGTCCTGGCAATTAATTTTATTTTAAAATTAGGGCTTCGGAATAAAATGGGCTTTCTCTTCCAAAGGTTTTTCTTTTTCCGTGGCACCAAGCCAGGTAGCTTTGAAAGCCTACAGTGTTCAGATGTGACTTTCTGAATGCTTTTCATCAACCCCGGTGGTGGGTGTAGGACCCTCTTAGTTGGCATTTGTGGTTTTGGGTTGGGGAAACTTAACCAAGCTTGAAATGCAATTCCAAGAAATCTTCAGGCTTATGTGAAAATTGGATATAAAGCACCAGGATGCCCCTAGGAGATTCAGCACCCTAGATCGTGATGTGCCATTTGTTTTGATCAATTTTTTTAGTCAGATGATGCAAATCATGGCTGGTTTCCTTGACAGTTTTTTGGTTTTTTTTTGCTTCAAGCAATGAAACAGAAACTTCATTCTGAATGTCCATGAATGAGGACCTAATGTGCTTTCAACCTAGAGGAGTTCCCATTCATGCATTGTGCAAGTGGCTTCGTAAAAGTGAATAGCTGGTTTATGGGTAGCAATCCAAATTGGGCTGATAGTGGCATAAGAGGACAGACATCCCCTGGAGCAAAGGAACTGTTGATTCTAACATCATCCAGAGATGCAGGAAGCATAATCCAGATCAGGATTATAGGGGAGGGAGGGTACAGGATGAAGAACAGGGAATGCCTCCTCAGCTTGCCTCCAACAGGCTCCCCATTGGAATTCCCCTCCCTTGTGTGTTGTTAACCAAGGGCATGAATGGCCTCTTGTCTAGCAACTAGCTTCCCAAAACAACCTCTGCTTTGGAGTTAGCTGGCTAAGGCAGGGACCTTGTTTCATTTCGGCAACCTGTTTACATTGCCAGGTTGGCAGTGACAGGTGTCCAGAGCAAGCTGACAAACCTGAGCTTTTAGCATCGTTGAAAGCACGTAATGAAAATGACCCAAGTAATTCTTACAACAGCTCGGTAAACAAGATAGGCAAAGGTTCTCTCAGATCTTGATGCCGCTTTAAGGACTGAAAGAAGAGTCATTAGGTGGCAGGAAAATGTCCTTCGTATGCAGCCTGACTCTGGGCTTGTTCTGTGGCTCCGTTGTGCCAGTCCTTGGCTCAGTGCCACCAGCACTATGTGGGAGTGAGGTTTGAGGCCAGCATCCTGCCATACTCTTGGCTAATTCTCTTTTTTGCACCTCTCCCTCAGGGCTCTGCATTCAAGTGGCACTCTCTGAGCCAGTCACCTGAGCAGCACAGGTAGGTGCTAAGTTGTTCCTTTCTGCTGGGAGAGTTTCAGTGGCGAATTTTGTCCTGCTCTGCTGAAGACAGACTTGCTTTCCCCTATGTCCGCCTACAGAGAAAGCCTTGTCTTTGGTGTAGTCTAACCAAAAACTGTCTGTTTCTTGCTTGTGCTCGCTTTGGACACTGTGCACAGCTGCCTCCAAGCAGTTCTTGTCTTCCCCTGTGGCTGGGAATGAGTGAGATGGTCCTATAGTGGCCAGGGAGAAGGGGGGAGATTTAACAGAAATTATGCACCTGGAAATAATTTACAAGCACCATCAAGTTATTTTGCCTTCTGGGATAGAGTCTTTAGGCTAGGGGGTAAAACTCATGGCCTGTGGGCTAGATGCATCACACGCTGGCCACGTCCACCCCCGTTTTAGCAAAGGGAGGAAAAGTTGCCATACATCACATGACAACAACATGTCATCACGAGTTTGACACTCATGCTCTGGCTGTGTTAACTCCAGTCCTGCATCTCCTGCTGGGGACAGAATTTCACCAGCTAAAACTTTAGAACAATGGTTAACCTTCCATGGAATAGGCAGGGGGATTCACTCTTCAGTTTGTCTCTTTAATAGCTAAACTTTTCAATTGATGATAATAGCAATTCCTCTTTTACCTCTCTGGTGCAACTTTCTTCAGCCTGGTGTCCAACAGAAGTGGGATGCACAACAGTGCTCTGATTCAAAAGCCAAAAAGCATATACCTTTCTACAATTCCTCAAACCAAAATCCTCTTCTGGGATCCCATGGTAATAGGAGTATACAGGTTGGAGGACCAATTCCCACGGTTACCTCTATGTTGAACAGGTTTATGGGAATTGTTGTCTTAGCATATATGATGGGCATCAGATTGCCATCCCTAATAGGAGTTGATCATACCTTCATGTGATCCGATACAAAAAGGCTGGGATGTGGCATAGTTGAGTGTTGCCTCACAATAAGAGGGTTTAGACAAAATATCCATCAATTACATTTGATACCGAATCACCTTCAAGCTTTAGGAATGTGCCCTTAAAGCTGCATTGGTGAAAGTTGCAAGAGCAGATTGCCACTTCAGCTTTTTAGGAAGAAGCTTTGTTGTGCAGAAAAAAAGGCAAGAGAGTCATGAAAGTGTGCATTGGAGAAAGAACCTCTGTTTTTGCCTCAGCTACCAAGCCCATGGTTGCAGTTCTCCAAATGATTTGAGGCTGAAGCTCCTGAAGCTTTCTTAGAGAACAGGAAAGTTGGGTTTTAACGGGGCACATGAAAGTTATAAAGAAATACCTTATGGTTTCATTGCTAAATGGGGACAGAAAGAATTTCCAGTTTTGAAACATGGTAATTAAATATAGGATGATTGAATCCCATTATCTTAATATGAGCCATGATGGCGCAGTGGTTAGAATGCAGTACTGAAGCTACTTCTGCTGACTGCCGTCTGCCAGCAGTTCAGCAGTTCGAGTCTCACCAGGCTCAAGGTTGACTTGGCCTTCCATCCTTCCGGGGTGGGTAAAATGAGGACCCAGATTGTTGGGGGCAATAGGCTGACTCTGTAAACTGCTTAGAAAGGGCTGTAAAGCACTGTGGAGCAATATATATAAGTAATATTGCTATTGCTATTTTACTACATCCCCATCTCAAGTTTTTGCCAACGTAGCATCCTCCAGGTTTTTCTAACTGACTACCTTGGCAGCATGCTAGGTGATGGGGTTTGTGGCCAGTACATCTTTAACTGTGCAATGCTGAAGAAATAATGACCCTCCCCCCCTTGTTAAAGCTACTGTCATATGTGAAAGAACAAGGAGAACAAAAGACAAGATTAATCCAGGATATTAGGAAATGCTTCTCTATAAGAGCTTCTCCTAAAATATGTTTCTGAATTATCTTGGGGACATTTCTTAAATTCCAGTTCAACTTGTAGAAATAAAATAAACTTTTGGGAGTCACTTATAAAAACACATACTTCTTTTCCAGAAATAATAAACAGAATAAAGGCACACAGAATGGTTATGTTGGGTGTGTACATGCACCCATACATTATTTGTGGCCAGATGTTCTTCTGTTTTATGAAAATGTGCCATTTTTTCATGAAATGAAAGGAGGAATCTTTGTCTCCTCCTTGCAGTTTCCAAATTTTCATTAAATAGGCAAGAAGAAATTTTGTCCAGTTACTATCGTTATACTAGATAGTTTCATATCATAAAATGGACAATGTTCATGGAATGATCAGTTCCACTTAAAAGGACAGAACATATACTCAACTTGCAACATCTGGTGGTAATATATGGACTTTGATAAAAAAAAAGTGAAGATTGATAATCTGGATTTATTTGGATAGGAAGGCAATGCAAATATTTCCCATGAGAATTTTCAGAATATTTGTAAAGGTTAGTTCATTTTAGTATTGAAGTTACTCAAAAAAAATTCCAGAAGAATTTGACTGGAATTTTAAAATGTATGTTTGATAGATTGCGGCTCTGCTGTCAGAGGAATAGCCCCCTATGTAATTTACCCTAAAAGATGACTCCAGTAGGTTAGATTGTCTGCCATTCTTCGGTATTTATCTTACGTATCTCCTTTTTGCAGTAAATGAGTCTGCAAGAAGGAGATACATATATAAAAGCATACTCTGGAATGATGTAGTGGTTGTTTGCTACTGAATCTATGTTTGCTTCAGCAACCTCATCCCTGATTACATTTGTGTTTGCTTTGGCCATGTTTTTACATTTGGATCTCCTTTTGTTATTTTGTTAGCTCTGGTCTGGATTCATAAAGACTGGATGATACACAAAAGGCTGCTCCCTTCCTGTTTGTTCCATTGGCTTAAAATGGTGGTGGAAGGAGCTGTAAGGGAAAGAGGGACTGTGAGCTGCAGAGATGATTCTTGGGCAGAGTAAATGTTTGATCCAGCTGCCTAGCTAAGAGGCAGAATGCTGCTTTTCACTTCCCTTTGAACACACATGAGACAGAAGTTGCTGAACTATGACTAAGGGAAGTTCCTGTAACTTAAATCATATTGTTGGGCAGTGCTTCAACTGTGGGAAGATGGAGGAATCAGAAAGTGAAGAGAGATCCTTACGCAACTTTGTGAATGTGGCTTGAATCTGCCTCATGAAAGGTTCTGAGGAATTTCGGCTGAATTTCTTTCCTCTCGCATTGTTTCAGGAAGGTGATCACACTGGAGAAAGAAGAGAGTCAGACGTATGGTTTTGAGATTCAGGTAAATGTTGGGAGAAAGCCTTCCTAAGCTTACCTCACAAACTGCTAAGCGGAAGTTTCTCAGGCTGCACTCAGCAGGAATTGAGGACAGGGTTTTAAATCGCATGCCTCAGGCTATTTGCAAATGAGAAAAAAAGTTGAAATACAAATTTCAGACATTAGAATAGTTGAAAATTGAGGACTTGGATTTTCAAAGCATTGAATATCAAATCTGAGGAAAATATGATAACATCTTGAATCTGGCCTGTCTCACTTTTCGGCTGAGTTTGATCTTCGACGTTTCAGAGAATGAGAAATGATCCAAATCAGGCAGAATTCATTTCATCTCACAGCTTGCTATGGCTGTCTAGCTCTTCATGCTGCTTTACCTCATTCATTATAGATTATAGCACCAACCCCTAATCCACCCTTCTCATGCCATAATAAATAATAATTCTTTTTCCCATCCGGGCAATTTTCAGACCTATGGGCTACACCATCAGGACACAAAACGTGTGGAGATGTTCACTTTTGTTTGCCGGGTTCACGAAAACAGCCCAGCCCAAGCAGCAGGCCTTAAACCTGGTAAGAAACTTCATTTACTGCTTTGTACTGCTTCACTGGAGCTCAACAGCTGACTGGTAAAATCAGCAGGTATGATTCAGATTTCAGACCTTCCTGGTCTTTAGTGGCCAGTGAGGTTTTTCACTCTTGTCTTCTTGAACTGTGAATGTCAGTGCACACTTGTGTAGTTCTTCCATTTTATTGTTGTTACCCAAGTGTACTCTCAGGTTCAGCTTATGGTCACTCACTCACACACTCACAACCCTGGAAAATTGCCACACTCAATCCCAAATGAACCGAACACTGCGGCACAAACGGTTCTTTAAAATACACAGAGACCGAGTGAATTTAAAATAACAGCAAACTTTTACTGATATATTTTTGCTCGTATGCGCACGCCCACGCGCACGCGCGCACACACACACACACACACATGCACACACACACACGTGCACATTTACCCAGCATCCATTACTAGGCTGCCAGGCACTAGCCAGAGGGACAGAAACTACCAAGTCTGGGATCCAAAAACAACTCAAAGGCTGGGCTGGCTTCAGGACCTCTTTTTATCCCCTAGAGTTGGTGTGAAGGGGCTTCCCATGCAGGCCCAACTCCTTTGTGGGTGAGACTTGAGGAGGGGCTTGCCATGTGTTCAAGGCCCTCCTTTTGTCGTTTTGTTCCCTTAAAGACTTGGTTCCTTTCTCTGAGAGAACTTTTCCTGGCTTTGGTCCACGCTGCTTACATGCCTTCACCACTTTTAAGAATGGTGGCTTTAGCCTAGTCTCACATTGTCTCCACGCTTCCTCCTAACCTTTTTTTACAACTGTAGGGAAGGCTAAGTAGGCCTCTGCTGTGGAAAGGCATTGGAGGACTTCATGACATCACTGACTACTCTTGTCACTTCACAGAACAGAGCCTGCAAGGCCACAATCTGAACTCCACAATGTCATTTACTGCTGGACACCCTCCAACTCAGTCTGCTAGTTTTACCAAGCCGTGGGGTATGAGCTTCTGTGTGAGGCTCTAAGGAGAGGTGCTGAGATCCCAAGGTGAAGGCTAGAAATTGGGAAGCGTACAGATAGAACTCGCTTAATGACGGCCCTATTTAGCAGTTGTTCAAAGTGACAAAGGTGCTGAAAGAGTAGCTTTACAACCAGTTTTCACAGTTATGACCGTTGCAGCGTTCCCACAGTCACTTGATCGATATTCAAGCTCTTTGCAACCAAAACACATATACGACAGATGCAGCATCTCATGTTCACATGATCATCATTTGAGTTCCTAACTCACAGTTGCGTGATGTTTCACTTTAATTACTTACTGTGAATTGTTTAACAACTGCAGCTGAAATGAGATTGTAAACCTGTTGCAATCGCATGATATTTCACTTAGTGACTGAGTTGCCGTTCCCAGTTGTGGTCACTGTGCAGGAACTATTGGCTTTTCCTCACCTCTCATTATTTAGAATCAAAGGAGAGACCTCAGTTGATGGGGTCCTGTGGAATCCTTGCAGATTTCACAGTTCTCGCAGGACTATCCTGTCCAGATTTGACTCCAGATCACCAACATGGGGAGTGACAATTGTCTTCCAGTTTCCCCAAGGGAAATAAAAGGAAAAAAATTGGTACTAGACCAGTTTTATATGTCTAAACCGGGGGAGGAGGGGGGGGAATCAAGAAACCCTCTCCAGAAAAAGCCAGCCAGACAACAGCAGGAAAACCTGGTTTTTTTCCTAACATCATCAGTTTGTCCAGCTGGGATTTCCAGATTTAAAATGTATTCATTCACAAGGCATTCCTGCTCACTGGAATGTTAGGCATTTTTCTGAACAATCAAAACACTCTATGTTTTCCTCTTAAAATGGGCGGTGGGCCCATTGTCTCCTGGCCAACAGGACTCGTGGAAGAAATATTGTACTGTACAATAGCCAAAGAGCAGGGTCTTTCTGAGACAGGCCAGGAATGCAGACTCCCTCTCCTTTTTGCCTGTGTTGCATTGGCTCCTTGTAAGGAGGCCTCAACCAGCTCTGGCTTCACATCATAGGTAACCATGAAGAAGGCTGGGATACAGTTTGCATGACGATGCCACCTTCTTCTCTCCTCCCAGCTGCTCTGCTCTGAAGAACCAAACATTGTTATCTTCATTTGTTTAAAATTTGATTTATATGCCGCCCTTCTCCAGAGACTCAGGGTGGCTTTCAGTGCGTTAAGCAATAGCCTTCATACTTTTGTATGTTTATACAAAGTCAGCTTATTGCCCCCACAAACTGGGTCCTCAATTTACCCACCTTAGAAAGGATGGAAGGCTGAGTCGACCTTGAGCCTGGCTAGGATTGAACTCGCAGTAATTGCAGGCAGCTGGATGTTAACTACTGCCTTAGTAGTTTAAAGCATGTGTTTTTTTCAAGCTTGTCACCTTTAAAATGTGTGGATTTCAACTCCCAGAATTTTCCAGCCAGTTGAAATCCACACTTTTTAAAGCGGACAAGGTTGAAAAACTTTTAAAGAATCAGATTGACACCAGGCCCAAACGGAAGTGAGGGAGGCATCCAGAAGAATTAGAGGGCTTGGCCTCCTTTCTTCCCATTAAAGTCTGTTTTTCCTTCTTTTGGCATAGAATGTGTTTTTTTTTTAAAGTACACCTCTCCAAGCCTGGATCATCTGTTCCAATGGCAGAAAATTTCCTGGCTATCAGTTTCTTTTTTCTCTTATGTAAGCAACCCCAGTCTTCAAAATCATAAGTTGCTGTGGCTCATCATAAACGAGCCATGGTGGCGCAGTGGTTAGAGTGCAGTACTGCAGGCTACCTCTGCTGACTGCCGGCTGCCTGCAATTTGGCAGTTCGAATCTCACCAGGCTCAAGGTTGACTCAGCCTTCCATCCTTCCGAGGTCAGTAAAATGAGGAGCCATTTTGCTAGGGGCAATATGCTGACATTGTAAACCACTTAGAGCGGGCTGTAAAGCACTGTAAAGCTGTATATAAATCTAAGTGCTAATGCTATAAGTTGTGCTTAAAAGTTGCAGAACAATCTCAGACAAAATTTGAAACAATACTCTGTTAACATTTTCTACAAAATAATAGATTACCATCATCCGAATCGGGTAGTGTTGGTGTTTCTGAATGGGACTATTGCATTGGGAGCTTTAAAATACTTCTATTTCTCCCTAATACTACATGTATATATACATGTAGTAAGAATGTACAGACATTCTTTAAGATTATGTGCACACACACATACATATGCAGTATATAAGCACTTGTGTACATATATACATGCAGACACTTGGATTCCCCGTGTTTCTGTTCTTTTCCTCCAACCCCTACGTTGTTTTTTCTTTTAATTTTTAACATTTTGTTTAATAAAACAGAGAAGAAGAAATCTAAAAAGTCATGAGTGTTTCTTGACTAAGTATTTCCCCACACTTCTCCAACGGTCCTGGCCTCGTCTGAACTCTTGACACATAATTAGAGTGCTCAGAATAAAACCAAATTGAAGTGCAATGATGCTGTTTTGCACCCAAAACAAAATAGTCACTGCCGTGTTGGTCTATGGAGTAAAAAAAAAAAAAACCGAACCCATACTTGTGCATTAATTTTATGAAGACCAAATTAATGCAATACAAATGTGTGCAAGCTTTTTTGTTCATTTCTTTAAGCAAAATGCTGCAAAAACCAAGGAAGGGAAAGAATTACTTTACCTCTTTAAGCCATGAAGTGGAGAGATCACAGTCAACTCTGATATGACCATTGTGGATTGAAAGTCTTCTTTGTGTTAGAAGATGTGGGGATCATCATTCCCCCCCACCTCAAAAAGGGAGGGGGGCTCCATCCATCCCTATCTCCACCGTCATCCTTCCCAGCCTGAGAGACCAAAATAAAGAATGTTTCTGCAGACTTGCAGAAGTGATATCTTAAGTTCAGGCTTTAAGTGTGCGGGCCCAGTACAGATCCTTTGTTCTCCCTGACTCGTTATTGTTGCCTCTGCTTTGTAGGAGACACAATCACAGGGGTGAATGGGCTTAACGTAGAAGGCATCCGGCACCGTGAAATTGTGGAGATCATCAAAGCATCTGGAAATGTGCTCAGGTAAAAACCAGATTGATGTTTTTAGCCAGAACTAGCCGCCTCTTCCCCCCGCCCCTTCCCATGTGCCACTGCTGTGGTTTCCAAGCCATGGAGGCACCACTCATCCAACTTTGTCCCCTGTGCAGGTTAGATACCTTGTATGGTGCATCAATCCGGAGGGCCGAATTGGAGGCTCGCTTGCAGTATCTCAAGGTGAGTGGCATTCAAGCAGGAACGTGCAATGAAATGTTTACAAGTTTGGCTTGGGTTGCTGCCAAGAAGAGGCAACCACTTTGAATTAGGGCCTGTACATGGACATGAAACGATATCCCAAAACTTAACCTGGGTAACTGCCTTGCAAATATTTATATAGACAGAATTGCAGGGTTTTTTGGCTTTGATCAGGATGCTCCATACTCCTAAAAACCCACAGAAAGCTGTCCTATGCCAAATGTAATTGCTAGTCCATCTGGCTCAGTATTCATTGTAAAAAAAAACCAGCAGTTTTCACTGCATAGGAATCACTACGGGAAAAGGAGCAAAGTTAAAATTTCTTCCCCTATTTCTCCCGGCCCACCCTTGCTCCCACTCACAAATGTGTCCCTTCCCATTTGCCTCATGCTTCACCCACTGAGCTCCCGTATTTTGGGGTTCGGTGCAAATCTCCAGCCAAAGAAGTTCTCCCCTGTATAACTACGCCTTGGAATGGAGAAAATCAGGGAAAAATACAACTTCTAGGACACTGCTTTGCAAACTAAAATTTTCAATAGGCATCAGAAGAAAAAAGAATAGTTGTGAAGACTAAGCTAACATTCATTTTACACTAATCAATAACTTTTCCACTTTCCATCAAATGTTTTTTGGCACTATTCACTTCATTCTATCACAGTAAATGTCATTCTCACTGTTGGTTTTGATGTACCATTTTTTCCCAGCAGGAAATTCTTGATCTAGTCTAGTTCTTTACATGCAATATATTCTAACAGCAGCAAGAAAGGCTGATGATAGCCATGCCACCTAGAGAATGCAGGATATGTTTCAGGGTTGAAATTTTGGGTTACTTTCCCCTTTATGTTCTGCTTTTGTTTAGGTGATCTATTTAAGAAAAATAATGTATGAAGCCCCTTAAGAGGTCTAATTTTATTTACCATTCCAAGTCCCACAAAAGCAATTTTTTTAAAAAAAAATTAAAATATAAACTCTATATTTATGAGGTGAGGGATCCTTTAAAAATAGTCTTATTCCCTATGATTAGGGTGTAATTTAAGGTGATTCTGGACATGGCAAAAGGAATACCTACACTGATATAAAAGAATACAGTTGTCTTAACTAAATTGAGTAATTTTTTTTTCATTGCCTGATTTTTGGATTTTGCTTGTTCTTTATAAATACTATAAAAGAGACAGTGTGATATAGTAGTTAAAGCATCAGGCTAGAAACCAGCAGACTGTGAGTTCTGTAGTTTTAGGCACGAAGCCAGTTGGGTGACCTTCAGCCAGTTCCTTCCTCTCATCCCTAGGAATGTTGATTCAAAGGCATCTGTCTATTCATGTATCTATCTATTTATCTATCTATCTATTTATCTATCTATCTTCTATCTATCATCTATCGTCTATGTATCTATCTTCTATCTATCATCTATCTATCTATCCATCCATATCTATCTATCATCTATCTATCTATCTATCTATCTATCTATCTATCTATCTATCTATCTATCTATATCAGTGATGGCTAACCTTTTCCGGACCAAGTGCCCAAAGCGCCCAAACCCCCCAAATGCAATGTGTGCAGCCCCCGCGCATGCACCCCACCCACCCACACATGCACACATGGTGCCCTGCCTGCACCCCGAGCATGCACACGTGCTCCCTGCATATGCCCTGCCCCCTTGCGCATGTGTGCACACCCCTCATGTGCCCTGCCTCTGAGCATGCGTGGCAGAGTCTCGAAGACCAGCTGGCTGGCAATAGGCGCACACACATGCACAGAGGAGCTGAACTGGGGCGACCGCTCGCATGCCATCAGAGAGGGTGTTGTGTGCCACCTCTGGCATGTGTGTTATACGTTCACCATCATGGATCTATATCATCTATCAATTTATTGGTATCTATCTATCATCTATCATCTATCTTTGTCTAATGTTGAAGGCTTGAATAAGTTTTCTTAAAGAAAGAAATTTAAATTAATATTAACACAGTGCAGCTTTGATTCCTGAGGTGCTCTCTTATTTCTCCCATTGTTCAAAAAGATGCTCTTCATCATCTCCTATCTCATGTTTTTCTTATTAGATATTTCATATACTAAATCGGGAAGTGCTACCTGCAGAGTTTGCTGATAAATAGAGCCACAGCCTTGTTTATTTACCGTCTGAGAATCTATAGTTCTGAGAATTTTTTTATGTGTTTAGCAGGAAGCCTCCCTATCTTTGAGAAGTAGGTGGGCCATTAGTGTCATTTCGAAGCCAGCAGGTAGTTGGACAATAGGTTGCAACTCTTCTCTGGCTTTTGTTCAGTCTTTTTGCAGCCCATAAATTTCCAGGCCTTGCCTATTGAATTCCTTGAACTCATGAACCCAAGAAAGAGAATCTATCTGCTTTACCCACAGAGCAAATAAAAAAGGAAGGATGAGATTTAAGGAGGATGGCTCACCAGCAGTCAAGCATCACTTGAAGGAGATTTTAATTAGATATACAGACTTGACTGATCCTTCTTGTTGTTTGTAATATCAGTTTCTTTCCATTGCAGCAAACGCTCTATGAAAAATGGGGAGAGTATCGGTCATTGATGGTCCAGGAGCAGCGCTTGGTCCATGGTGAGTGTCAAAAGAGTGTCAGCATTTTTTGTGATTGTCTTCTAGGTTATGGAGGGAGAACCAAATCTGGCTGAAGGGGCTGGCAACAGAAAGACATATTTACAGACCACTCTTGGCTGTGTTGGTGTAACCCACTAGGCGAGTGTTTCTGGGAATTGAAGTCCATAATGTCTTATAGTTGTTGAGGTTGAGAAACACAGCACTCAGCCAAACCAAGATTACAAAGTGTTGATCCAAGCGTGGATCAGTTCTTCTCTTTGGGAGAACAAGCAGGTTCTTGCATTCACTTCAGTAATTGTTTGCTCTCTTCTGGTAGGGATTGTGGTTAAAGACCCCAGCATCTATGATACGTTGGAGTCTGTGCGCTCCTGCCTGTATGGCTCTACACCCTACGGGATGCTGTTGAGAGGAGCTGGGAGTACGTACAGCAGCGTGGGCTGTGTCAGCACTGCCACTGATGAGACGGAGGAATCTCTTTACCAGACTTGCTTTTTTGACTCTGCCAACTCCTTGGACATTGTCCCCGCAACAGCCCAGTCTTCACGCCCCAAGACAACATTAACCCGCAGCATCAGCGTCAAATGCACCACTACCACCACCACCACCAATGGGGATGCCTGTTTCTGGGACAAATCCAGAGAACCAAAAAACTCTGTGGTCACGTCAAGGCCCCCCAAAAGCAAACAGGGAAGCTTCCGAAAGAGATTCCTCAAGTTTATTCCTGGGTTGAACCGTTCTTTGGAGGAAGAGGAGAGCCAGTTGTAAAAGGACACTCTTGTTGAGAAAATCAAAGCACAGTTCAGCTGTGAGGCCAGCTGAGGCCTCTGCTTACTTTGGTCTCTATTTATTTATTTATTTGATTAATAGAGGACTGGACTTCCGAACGCCAACAGACCAGCTCTATGGAAATGCAGGTGGCAATCCACCTTGGACTTTTGGAAGAATAATTCATCAGCCTGGGTGGGAGTGGGATAACAGTGGATCTTCAAAGTCCTAGGAAGAAACGGGTGGTGGGGAGAAAGAAAAAGATCTCAAAAGGAAAAAATGTAGCACATTGTAAGGCCAAAGAAGTACAAGTGATTTTGTATACTTCATTCATACGAGGGTGGCTTTGGTTTGGGATGTTTTTCAGGAATTGGCATAAAGCAGTCTCTTCAAGTTATCGGGTGGTTCTTTGTCATTGTAGGCCATAGGCTGACTTTTAAAAATGGATGGGAAACAGGACGTTATTATTGGTTTAACTAGCAGGGATAGGTTTTTTAAAAGAAAACTGGAATGTTTGGTTTGGGTTTGTACATTGGGTGGCTTTTGTTAGGACTTAATGAGGGGGACCATTAGAAGAACCAGCATGTTAACTTAGCCTAGAGCATGAAGTAGCATTTGAGGTTTAGTCAGATAGATTGAGAAAGCTCAAATCTGAGGCAAAAAGTAGAAAGCAAGAGCTACCGACATACTCTAGATGCATTGGGACTTCAAGTCCCAGAATTCCCGTTTAGGCTTGAATTTGACCACATTGGCTGGAAATTTGCATTACATTTAGAAGGTTCAGTTATAGGATAGAGTGAGCTGCATAGGTGGCCACGAAGTAGCAAGAACTCCCAAGATATTTCTGCATTTTGTGTTTTTAAGCGTTGAAAGGCAAGACTGCCAGGAGTTTTATGCACATCAAGTTCAATCTTTCCCCTACACTTGGGGTGAGGTCAATTCTAAGCTATGCTGAGAAGAAGGAACACTTAATCCACTTTGTGAGTCCATGTCTTACAGTCAGACTACATGTCTATAGCAGCAGATACTTTCCCTCCCACTGGGAAGGCCGATGAATCGGTTGAGCTGTAAATGTTTGGGGAACTCCCTTCCAACCCTCTCCCCCCCACACACAGTTTGTACAAATGTGGTTTCTGAGCTGCTCTATATTCTATATCTGTTCTGGGGAGCCACATCCTGTCTGTCTCATTACCTCCAGAGGCTGCAGCAATTCCCCACAACTTCCCTCTAGTCTTTAAAAAAAGTCCAGATGTTATTTCACATTTTTTTCTCTCCTTATTCTAGAGCAAGTTTGAAAGGAAAAATTATAAGAAAAGACGTGCTGGTGTTACATTTTTCTCTTTCGGTGTACCTAATTCTACTTGAAAGGCCAATAGGAAGAACAAATTCAATTTATTCTAGTTTTACTGACTTTTCTCCAATTCTGTAAAAGATTGGCTCTGTCAGGAGTCCCCGCTTTGCTCCTGCTGAATTATACAGCAATTCTCAGGACTGCTTAGGGAGAGAAACAGTGGAAGTCAAATTAGAGCCAAACCTTAAAGATCTGGATCCGGATTCTGCAGGGTAGCTAGATGTTATGAAGGTCGGGCCCTAGGCAGAATGAAATTTGTGGCTATCCTGCCCAAATCCCAGCATAGCATCTTTCTCAGGATTGCTCACAACTATAGAAGGAGAAAGGGAGAGGGGGACTTGGACAAACACAGACATAGAGTCTTGTTATGTTGTCTGGAAAAATGGGAATTGTAATCCAGCGTATCTGAATGGTACCAGGTTGAGGAAGACTGGGCGAACCTTAGACAAAACAAAAAGAGGTGTTTGTCTAAAACCTTAGAGAAAAGGTGATTTGTGAGCTTCCATATGCCACTGCACTACAACTTCCAGTCCCCTTTATTAACTGCTATGCCAGCAAAGGCTCTTGGGAATTGTAGTTTAGTGACATTTGGTGAGCCATATTCCTGGCCTAAGTGAAGTCCCTCAGAAAAGAACTGTGCCTCTAAAAACAGCTTCGAATCTGACTGTTCCAACCTCTCACCAGCAAATGCCTTGAGTGAGGGAAACCAAAGGGCAGCTTTCTGTTTTTTTGTTTTTAACTTTATCTCAGGAAGTAGCTGCAGGAAGAGGGGAGGCGGGGTGACACAGCACAGACGGGAAAAGAGTGGCCGTTGTGCACCCTGACAGATATTTCTCAAAAGAGATGTTAAGTGGGGGGAAAGCAACAAACAAACAAAGCAAGGCCAGCAATTTTGGGAGGCACCATGTGCCAATAACTGTATGCATAAAAAACTGATTTAAGAGTTAGATTTTTGTACAGACATGTGCAGCAATGTTTCCACTGTAAACTTTTGGATAAAACTTGTGAGATGTTTTGCATTCAGACAGCCTTGCTCTCATTTTCTGTTGGTCTTACAAGCAGCAATGAAGGCCTTGGAGCTCTTCAACCATCTGCTGCTGGACGTTCTCAAGAAACCGAGGAAGGTGACCTCTTGACTTGAAAGCTGTTCAAGCTACTGAGAAGACTTGGGCCACCAAAGTGCAAGGTGTTAATGCTGCCTAGTCCAGGCCAAAGCCAATTGTCTTATTGGGTGGAAGAACAGTATTTAGAGCAGAGGTGGGGAACGATGGCCCCTTTATGACTTGTGGATTTCAACTCCCAGAATTCCTGAGCCAACCATGCTGATTCAGGAATTCTGGGTGTTGAAGTCCTTCTTTTTCTTGGGCCATATCCATCATCGGACGTTGGCGATCATGTTGGCGATCCTATTTTTATCAACAGCTGCACGAAAAAGTGCTGCTGAGTTTTGGCCAAACCAGTCCCTTAGATTTTGAAGCCATGATGTTCTTCTTCTGCCTGGACCACTTTTGCCTTCAGTCTTTCCCTGGAGAATTAAGTGAAGTATGCCATATTTTTCTGGATGTCGCATCACAAATCCAGAAATATTCTAACTTTCTCTTTTTTATGGTTTTGATGATTTCCCTTGACTTTCCCAGGTAGCTTATCACCTCCTCATTTCTGTTGAAGTCCACAAGTCATAAAAGGGCCATTGTTCCCCACCCCTGATTTAGAGGATAGGAGTGCCTCTGGATGTTCTGCTGCCAAAGTTTTGAGGTTATCCAGCTGTTGCTGAGCCCCAAGTGACCCAATGGTTCTTCTGCATTCCTTCATGCTGCTGAGTCCACACATTTGCTTCCCCGCAGCCTCTGGCTTCTTTTGCAGCCAAACAGTTCCCAATTGAGTGGCTCGACTTCTGCCTGAGGAACCTATGATTTCAATCTAGATCCGAAGTGGAGTAGTTAAATTTAACTTTGGACAGAGCAGGGGTCATCTTGCCTCTGTGTTGACATGATTGTGGTATGGCCTTGCTCCTGTGATTGAAAATGTAGGTTTCCATCCAGGCTTGGACACGATGTATGGAAAATCTTGAATTTTGCTGAACTCAGGGTTTTTTGAAATGAAGTGTAGCACTGTCAGTAGCACTATTCACCTTCCAGCAGCCGGATGCCTGATAGAGATCATTCTTGACTGATTCCAGGAAGCTCATCGTGATAAAATTGGAGGGGAAAAGGGCACCCTCTAAACGGAAGAGGTATTTTATGTACTTGCAACCACTGGTTCCGCTATACATACCCATAAGCACTAGTTCCACTGCACTGTATACAAGAATTCTGTATTTGCAAACATGGTCTTGAATTCAGCAAATACATCAGACACAACTCTGTGTGTGAGAAAGGAATGCATACAGAGATATACAAGCACACATTCCCCAACAAGATACTGAGCAACGACGCAGTGTAACATATAATACATGTCACAGAAATCAGCTCCGCTGCACTTTAATTCCCAGTATAAGAAGTCAATATTACAGTTCTATTGACATGAAGCTGTTTTCAATTGATGATTTCTTAAATTATATTAAGATATGGTTTGTTCAACCATTGTTTATTGAAGAAATCACAGTTGTTTTCACACTGTGCTGTTATGCCAAAGTCAAAGAATTCTGACCATTTCCTATGAGAGGCATTCCTAGAGCTTGATATAAATCAATACAGATAGTCTTCAACTTATGACCACAATTTGGATAAGAACATCCCTTGTTAAGCAAGGCGGTTGTTAAGTGAGTTGTGCCCAATTTTACAACCTTTTTGGCCACAATTGTTAAATGAGCCTGGCTTCCCCCATTGACTGCTTGTTGAAAACCAGCTGGGAAAGTCACAAATGGAGATCACATGACCTGAGGATCCTTGAGTGGTCAAACATATTTGCAAAGAACCAGAATGTTGATCGCAAGGATGATGTGATTGTTGTAGGTATGAGAATGAGTTGTAAGTCATTTTTTTTTTCAGTGCCACTGCAATTTCAAATGGTTGTTAAATAAATGGTTGCAAGTTGAGGATCACTTACAAAACTGAAAAGAATTCTTACAAGTCTGTGCTGCCGATTTTGCCTTTTCCAATCCGTCCTAGTCAACACTTAGAACGGGTGTCAAACTGGATTCCTCAAGGGCCGGATCAGCATTGTAGTTCTTCTCTGCAGGCCGGCCAAGTGGACGAGGGAAACAGGATGGATGCCTCCTGCAGCACTTTGCTGGGCAAAATGGGGCATGGGGGCATGTGCGGTCCCCCGTGCCCCGTTTTGGCAGCAGGGTGCTGCAGAAGGCTGTCCAGGCCGAAAACAGAGTACCCCATTTTGGCTGCCAGAGGCACTGCGGGCTGGTCCTTTGCTATTTCCAGGCCGGCTCTGCCTTGAGTTTAACACTCCTGACTTAGAAGGAGATTCGACCACTTGCAAAACCTCCTAGATTAATGTGGCCTGTTGGGATTCTTTTCTCCAATTAGCAATAGCAATAAGACTTATATACTGGTTCACAGTGCTTTACAGCCCTCTCTAGGCGGTTTACAGAGTCAGCATATTGCCCCCAACAATCTGGGTCCTCCTTTGACTGACCTCGGAAGGATGGAAGTCCTGAGTCAACCTTGAGTCTATCAGGATCGAACTCCTGGCAGTTGGCAGAATTAGCCTACAATACTGCATTTTTTAACCACTGCACCACCATGGCTCTTTTTAAAGGTAAATTAAAACTTTACCTTGGAGAAGTGAGCAGCAGTGGTGGTGGTGATAGCCCCTTACAAAGTGGGCAGCTGGAACTCTTTGAGGGAGAAATTCTAGCATAGGTCTGTTCTCTAGAAAGACTATCCTCCTATTATAGTAGCTTGGTTGGCTTGTCGTTACCCCCACCTGTTTTTCCATATATTTTTTTTAAGCTACCGTGTTTCCCCAAAAATAAGCCCTCCCCTGAAAATATTTAAACGCATGCGCAGCCAGTCCCCACCATTTCCTCTGGTTAGGGTTAGGGAGTCAGAGCTGAAAATCAGGTAAGACGGCAAGAGGAGCCCCGTCTTGCTCCACGCACCCCAAAATAATAAGACCTCCCCAAAAATAAAGCCAAGTGCTTATTTCAGGGTTCAAAAAATATAAGACAGGGTCTTATTTTCGGGAAAACATGATAACTTCAGAAACCAGGCAGGCTCACACTCTTCTACTAAGTTCACCAAGATTCTTGTCCTTTGTTTTCGGCCAAGGACACCTAATAAGCAACAAACTAATTGGCTGTTTGGCAGACCAGGGGTTGAGGAGGCTTATGCGGTATCCTAGTGCTAATTAACTTAAAGGACCCCCACCCCCACCCCATCTGTTACCTGCCAAGTGGAGACCAACTGTTTTGCTTGTTCAGAGGAATACATGCTTAGCTGGGTGTTTCAGAACTCCTGGCAAAGCCTTTTCCACTAATCTCAGTCAGTACATCTGGGAATAAGCCAGGTTGACAAATTCACTCCCTTTCCAATTCCATCTTCCACTGTAGCCGCCCAAGGAAGGTAGCCTGTTTTTCCTCAGGTCTTTGTGGCTCTGTGCTTAACGACTGCCTGAAGACCAGATATCAGCAAGTAGAGCTTTCAAGATTTTGACTAGTATTGTCCTAGCTAAGCTGTGTAATGAAGTGGGGGGGGCATGGGGGAAGGTGGAAACAACATGGCAGGTTCTACACATCATGCTGTACTGGAAGGCAGTTTGTTTTTCTTCGAGAGGGAACCCTAATCCTCGTCAGCCTCTAGCTTTAAGATAAAGTTGCAGAAAACCTGCTTTTATTAAGAGAGATCTGTAACAGGAGAGCTGAATTGTTCTGAGGAAATACCCAGCAAGCTCTCAGGTGGTGCCCCTTTTCCTGAGAGCAAATGACTGCAACAGCTCCCCCTTGCAGAGCTGAGGATGAACGCTGCCATTGTACGGTCATTAATAAAGCGCCTTTTCTATAATATATCTTTGGTGCAGGGGTGAAATCCAGCAGGATTTCTGGAGAACCGGTAGCAGAAATTTTGAGCAGTTCGGAGAACCAGCAAATACCACCTCTGGCTGGCCCCAGAGTGGGGTGGGAATGGGGATTTTGCAGTATCTTTCCCCTGGAATGGGGTGGGAATGGAAATTTTGCAATATCCTTCCCCTGCCATGCCCACCACACCACACCACGCCTACCAAGCCACGCCCACAGAACTGGTAGTTAAAAAAATTGGATTTCACCATTGCTTTGGCGCCATTTTGGGAAATTTAAAAAGTAGCTTCAGAGATCATGGACTGAAATGCCAGGCATAACAGCATGCATGTGATGCAGAAAAATTGGATCAAGTCTCCCCGTGTTGAAGTCAGGACTGTTTGAGCTCCAATTTGCAAAATCCAATACCTGAAGTGAAGCTTGATTCCTACAGGGAGATGATTCAGTACTTCAGGCCAAGAGTGGATGACTGTGCAACCCAAGTCTGCTGGGAATTATAGTTCACTGTCTGAAGGCTGCTGGTACCCCATTGCTGGCTGATGGCCGAATATGAATGCAAACAGCCTCCTCTGAGCAGAAACAATTATATCTGGGCTTGAGAGTACAAACCAACCCATCAAAGTTGGCCAGATCAAACTGCTGTTTTCTCTCTTCAAAAGTTTGAAACCTTTGCTCCTTTATTGGTGAATATCTGCCCCTGCGTTTAGGGCAAACACAATGCGTGCACCTAACACAAGTGATGTCATTGAGATTTTATTTATTTATTAAATTTGCTTGCTGCCCACCTCACCAAAAGGTTCTTCCACTGGGAACTTCTTTCAATACTGGCAGAAGGGGCATGCTGCACAACCTGGAACCAAGGAATTTTGACTGGTGGCAGGGTCCTGGAGAAGAACCTTTTCTGCCATGGCCCCTGCCCACCCTTTGGGACATTGTGCTCCCAGAAGTAAGATCTATCCTCATCCTCTTGTCCTTCCTGAAGGGCCTCAAAACCTGGCTCTGCCCTGCTAGCTGTAGATGTCACTAAGATTTTTCACCTGGTGTGTCTTTGCCCAAATAGATCCAAACTGGAAAGGTAGATTAATATCTCTTTATGCATAAAAAGAGACTTCCCCCCAATGGATACAAGGTGAAGGGGTTGCTTGATCACTTTATATAAAGTTCAAACCAGTGGTGGGTTTCAAAATTTTTTACTACCGGTTCTGTGGGTGTGGCTTGGCGGATATGGCTTGGTGCGCATGGCTTGGTGGGCGTGGCTTGATGGGCGTGGCAGGGGAAGGATACTGTAAAATCTCCATTCTCACCCCAGGGGAAGGTTACTGCAAAATCCCCATTTCCTCCCAATCAGCTGGGACTCAGGAGGCAGAGAATAGATGGGGGTGGGGCCAGTCAGAGGTGGTGTTTACCAGTTCTCCAAACTACTCAAAATTTCTGCTACTGGTTCTCCAGAACTGGTCAGAACCTGCTAAAACCCACCTCTGGTTCAAACATACATTGAGTTGGGATTGTGTTCATTCATTGGTTAGCATCATTTGACTCATCTGTGACTTAATAAGCACACTCAGCAGCTTGATATGTACTATGTAACATTTCATAGCACCCCATAATATTCTTCGTGCGATCTTGTTAATGCCCATTCGCATATTCAGGGGGTGAGTTTTGCACATTATAATTAGTTTTGGAGTTACTAAAGTTCAACTTTTGTTCAGACCTTGCCTTCAGCTGGTTTGGGCTGATCCTTATCAGAATTTCACATTCTTGCTTGTTACTTCAAAGAACTGGAAATATTAATCAAAGGTACTCTTAATTACTAAAAACATTGCTCAAAGCCCCCCCCCCCCACTGCTTCCATCAGCAGATTGGCTTGGAACCCTGCCGGGGGGCGTTTTACATTGTAGATGGCTGGTAGAGCAAGAGAGAAGATCCCACCTCTTGTACCACTTACTGTATGTACTAGCTTTCTAGTTTTAGCTACAAAAGTGGCTGAAGAAAATAGCACCTTTAGGGAATCTGCAGGTGATGACCTAGGTAATACAAGGCTATTAGGAGGTGGGCATTGGTGGTTCCTACGCAAATATGAGCAGGAGATGAAGTAAGGGAGAAGGTTAAGTCTATAAATAGCACAAAGAAGCCACTTGTACTAAGCAGGTGTTGCTGATATCAAAACAGTCACCTGGCTCCATTGCCATAGTATTCAGACACCTGGCAGTTCTATTACAATACTGTAGTGTTATTTTACACGTGCTACCAAATCTGTGCTACAAAGCTCCAGATCCAGATTTCCATAGGCTAGGAGCCATACAAAAAAACCACCATGAACGCTCAAGAAAAATGCCTACTTTTATTAAAAGATTCTTGGCAATAAATTATTTTCCATCATTATACCAATAAAAGTTTCAGGTTTTAAGATGAAGCCTCTGTTAAGGGGTGGGAGAGGAGGTGGAATAATCCGTTTTACATGCTGGCAAATTAGCTGTTTCTTGATATGTTCTATGAGCCTCGATATGTTCTATGAAAAATTTTCTCTGAAAAATCGACTTAGTTTTTCAAATTAAACTTTTCATTCCATAGAAAACATTTTTAGTAACATATATTAATCTAAATGTTCTTGAAGTGCAGTATAGTATGCATTATGATTACAGTTCCAGTGCATCAGATTCTTAAAACTAGCATAATATACAGTAGTTTGTTTTATTTAAATTCTTGATATGATACACATTAATGTCAAATGTGTCAAATTTTATTTGATGGATTTTTTAAAAAAGACAACACCTGAATTAAGGCTATTTTATAGCTTCCTCTACCATTTTGTTTCCTGGCTCATTACCTTTCCAATCTGCCTCGGTGGAAAAACTGCCCCCTTTTTACTTTGAACAGGGATCAGCAACATTAAAATGTGTGGATTTCAAGTCCCAGAATCCGGAAATTGAATTCTACGTATCTTCAGGTTGTCAAGATTGATAAACACTGCTCTACTGTACACAGTTACTATTGTTAGTGACAATCTGAGAGAAATTCTAAAGAGTTTTGTAATATCATCCAATGTTGCTGTGGAGATATTAAGCCTGCCTACATTAATAATATGCTCTCATGCTGCAAAAAAAAAAGAAAGAAAGAAAGAAAGAAAGAAAGAAAGAAAGAAAGAAAGAAAGAAAGAAAGAAAGAAAGAAAGAAAGAAAGAAAGAAAGAAAAAAGGTAGAGCTATGGGTAATAGTTTTCCAACTGTGCTTCAGTTCTAACTAAAATTCCCTCAGAAAACTGTTAGGCCCAGGAACTGTCTGGTGCCATTGGGATCCATTTGTCTTTCTGGGCTAATAGCAGCTTGTCACTCCTTGTGTAACCACAACCACAGAGTTCTCCAGTCTGTTCTGCAGTTCTTTGTATTTGCTTCCTGGTCCTACCCTAAAAAGTTACTCTGAGAAACTCAAATGCATTTTTATGTAATGACACTTCAGCAACTTCTCAGAGTAAAGGAATGGAAAAATCGCAGTTCCCCATTAGTTGCTGAATTTCAGATCCCATTATCCAGAGCTGCTAGTAGTGCTGCTTGGGGCTGGATGCGTGGAGAAGATTAGAGGTTCCTAATGCCTGACATAAAGATATTACTGCTTTTTGTTTTTTGTTACTCAAAGCAACACTTTATCTAACAGCTTGTTCTGTGGTTTAATATTCAGGATATTACCAAAGTATTCAGGATGTTACGAATTGACATTTAAATTCTATATTAGTGATGAAATATCTTATTTATTATTATAGTTCCCCCTACCTTTATAAATGCCTTCTGTTTGAAATTAAAGATCCTTCAAACTATTCTTACCAAATTTACAAAAATTCTCAGCCAAGAATGTATTGCGCACACAAAAATACAGCGAATTCACGTTATATATTAAATTCTCTCAAATGTTTGTCATCTTGGCCTTAAGAAGCCACATTGCAGACTGTATAAGGAGTCCTGCAGAGAAATTGAGAAATATATACATCTATTTAAAAATAAAACTATTCCAAATATTGAGATGAGGCTGAGATTCAACTGGTGATACATTAGAGAAAAAGGAGGAGCCTGTGTAGCGTAGAGGGCTAATGCCTCCTACTAAAGGCAGCAATTAACACCAGCTGCCTGTAATTTCTCTGAGTTCAATCCTAGCCAGGCTCAAGGTCGACTCAGCCTTCCATCCTTTCTAAGGTGGGTAAATTGAGGACCCCGTTTGTGGGGGCAATAAGCTGACTTTGTATAAATATAAATATACAAAAGTATGAAGGCTATTGCTTAACGCATTGTAAGCCGCCCTGAGTCTCCGGAGAAGGGCAGCATATAAATCAAATTTAAAAAAATATATATAGTGGGGATATTATACTGATATTAACATTTGCCACACAGCTTCCACCTCAGTGGCTACTACTAGTATCTTCTATCATCCTTCCTTGTACACCCATGTTGAATGATCACATCTGCTTTAAGAAGAAAATGGTGAGCTTTTATCAGACATGTGCATTCCCGCTTACTAAGAGGAAAGGAATCATGGGCTAAAACCCTTAGGCTGCTGTACACTGCTATATGAAAGTTGGTACCTTTCCAAATTTTGCTTCCCCAGGACATGACATCATATGTGTTCAGTTCTTGCTTCTCTTTTCTGGTTTTGCAGGGAGAGCTATACAGAACTGCTGATGGAATTTAAGGAAACATCTTGACCTTTTCACATAGGAAACAGAAAAGAATCTTGTTCTTAGAAAGGTCTTGTTCCACATGGAAAACAAAATGGACATCTTGTTCTTAGACTTCCTTTTAACAGCTCAGTTTTTCTCTGCATCATATCAAAAAGATGCACAAGAGTATTTGTCCTCAATACTGAGAGGAAAGTGTACCTATGGAGATTCTTAGTCATCCAAGTCCTGGTTGTCCCAAAAGTGCTTCTCCCACAACCAAAAGGCACCTCAACTTCCTTTGTTTTTCCTTGAAGAAGTTTCGCTTCTCATCCAAGAAGCTTCTTCCGTTCATTCTTTAGTCCATTCTGAAGATGTTTCTTGGATAAAAAAATGAAACATCCTTAAAGAAAAACAAAGAAAGTCCAGCGGCCTTTTGGAGAGGGGGAAAAAGCACCTTTGGGTACCTATGAGATGCTTTTCAGTTTTAGAAAATTCTGAGTTGGGCCAAGAGAGATTATCTTCCCTTTTTATTTTTAGTTTTTTTTAATTTATTTTTTTAATTTGATTTATATGCCGCCCTTCTCCAGAGACTCAGGGTGGCTTACAATGCGTTAAGCAATAGCCTTCATACTTTTGTATATTTATACAAAGTCAGTTTATTGCCCCCACAAACTGGGTCCTCATTTTACCTACCTTAAAAAGGATGGAAGGCTGAGTCAACCTTGAGCCTGGTGAGATTCGAACTTACAGTAATTGCAGACAGCTGGTGTTAATCACAATGCTTTAGTCTGCTGAGCCACCAGGCCCTTATTATTTAAAAGGATTTGCTTAAATTTGACATTGTGCCATTTTTCCTTTTCTGTCTCCAGTTTGTCTCTACTACCAATTTCTCATACATCCTAAAATGTCTACTAGCTGATTTGACCTTCTCAAACTTACAGCAAAGTAACTAAGTATATTTCAATATACTAGTTATCTCTCAATTATATACTTATCCCCCATTGTGATAAGATATATTTGAAAAATGTAAATGGGACATCTTGCCTGAATGCGGATTTTAAATTAGAATGTAATTAATGCTTATTATTTTAGACATAAGCTTCTACCATTGACTTGGCACAGAAACAAGGAACAGACGGGAGGAATTAATTTAATTGACTTGCTCCTTATTTTTCTCAACCTGTTGACCTCTAAGTGTGTCACATTACAATTCCCATTATCCCCAGACACCAGATGAAAGACTGCCCCATGCACGAGGTCTAGATACTAACGTTGAAATACGTTGAATTAGGTATCTGAACAAATGTATTCTAATTTAGTTTATTTGTCGTAGATCAAGCATAATGATAAGCCAAAGCCTCTGTCTTTTGGCTCATTGGAAGCTTCGCTGCCAAGTCTGAGTGGCCCACAATGACTCATATGAATGCGATATACTGTAGTTAGAAAGGTGTGTGCTTTTGGAGTTATTTATACAAACAGGCATAATTCCATATGTAGAAAGCACAGCCCTGACAAAAAAAAAAGATAAAAATATATTTGTGTGCAATGTGGACATTCAATTTTCCTCTGGTCAGCCCTTTAACTACTGTTAACTAAATATAGTACTGTATCTTGAGTATCCCTCTAATTAGTAAACATCTCTCTAATGTTAAAAGTTTGCTAACTGCAGCTTTTTTTCTCAGAGATTGGCAATGGCCAACTTTTTTTTCTTTCAGGGAAAGAGTAGGACAATTTTGTTTGTTAGATTTTTATCTGATTTTATTAGGTTATAAATAGGGGTGGGTTGCTGGGGGTTCTCAGGGGTTCGGGAGAACCTCTAGGTAAGATTCTGTGCAGTTCAGAGAACCCCCAAATCCCACTCCTGTCTGACCCCACCCGCCCCGCCCCCCCCAGGAGTCCCCATGCGGCCCATTTTGGATGCAGGTAAGTGCAGGGCATGCCTGGAGGCTTGGGGAGGTCAAAAAACATGCCTACTGGAAGTTCAGGAAGGCCAGAAACGGGCCTCCAGAGGGCCCCTGGAGCCTGGGGAGGCCGTTTTTTTTGCCCTCCTGGAGGCTCCGGAAAGCCTCCGGAGCCTGAGGAGGGCAAAAACGCCCCCCTACCCCGCTATGGTTCAGGAGGCTGACTAGGCCATGCCCATCATGGCCACCCTCACCCCTTGCTAAAATTTTTGAAGCCCACCCCTGGTTATAAACAACTCAGTGTAGTGAACATGCATAATATAATTATAATTTAACAAAGTTGGAAGGGACCTTGGAGATCTTCTAGTCCAACCCCCTGCTTAGGCAGGAAACCCTACACCGCTTCAGACAAAAGATAATATTCCTTCCTCCTTCTCCTATTTTCCCCACGACAATAATCCTGTGAGGTGGGTTGGTCTGAGAGTGAGTGACTGGCCCAAAGTCACCCAGCTGGCTTGGGCGTGTGTCTTTACTATTTATAATTTTACCTATATTAAGCCCACAATTTATTTTAAGCCACCCGCTTCAAAATAGCAGGAAACTATAATTTGGGGGTGCAGTAAGCGCAAAGACTGGGGGCTATCAAGGGGTTGTGGTTCTCCCCCTCATGCACACACTTATCTGGTGGTATTACTTTGACCTACAAAATGGCAATGGCAGAGTCGTGTGTGAGAAAATGGACTTGAGTGTTTAAAGCCAGATTTTGATGGATGTTCTCCGCTAAGGTCTGAGAAACCACACTGGTGCAATAAGACTTCTCAAAAGAAGAAATGCAGGGTTCAGATGACATGAGGCATGCAATGTGTAGGGATGCAGGAGGAAGTGTTAACCAAAGCAGGAACTGCAATGACGGCCGGGGCAGCTTGGCATGGGGGAGGGTGGGTGGGGCCCCATCCTTAATCAGCTTAAGAGCAATGGAAAAATAACTTGCTCAAGTTCAAAAGTACAAGTATAACTGCACGTGACACAAAGCGATTCCTTGACTGAGATAATGGGGATGTAAAGAGAAGAGAGGATGTTAAAGAGAAGTACTACTTCCCATTAACCTAGTCATGTATTCTGCTAAAAAAACAGATTGTGAAACAAGTTGCAATAGCCTTGTTCACATATAAGACTATTGATTCTGGGTATATATTGCAGCAGAACTGGCCATTCTTGAGTGATCTCAGAAAAACAAAGCAGGGTCAGAAATTATTAGAAATTGGGTTGGGAGACTACCAGTAGATCCCAAGGATGTAGGCTAGATTGGGAAGTTGGAAAAAAAGGTCTCCAAATGAGCAAAAGATGATCCATAGTTTGGCTAAAGAATGGATATACTTCATCATTAGGAACCAAGCTTGGCTTTGGGGAGAATTACCGCCCATAATGGTTGAATTTGCATTCAGGTGATCTTTATTTAACACTCATCCAGCAACTGTTCAAACTTATGATGGCGTTGAACAAGTGGTACTTACAACTGGTCTTTGCATTTACATCCCTACAGTCACATGACCATGATCTGGACATTTGACACCTGACTTGGAATTGTGACATTGCATCATTCCATGGTCATGTGATCAGCATTTGTTATCCTTTTTGTTGGCCAAGTCAACCAGTTAGATGGCAGGAGGTTGCAAATGGCAACCACATGAAGTACTGTACTCATTTAACAAACTGTGGTGATTCACTTAAAGGCAGCAAATGAAAATGCTAGAATTTCCATCACCAAACAGCATGGTCACTTCCAGGTATCAGCTTTAGTTGAGTGTGTATATGGGTAAGTAATGTAATGCCAAAGAGGACGCCTTCCATAGGCAACCGTACTAAGCTAAAGCCAAACAAAGTACATTACCCATCTTTCCCTGAAAATAAGACCCAGTCTTATATGTTTTTGGGCTCCAAAATAAGCATTAGGGCTTATTTTTTGGGAAACACAATATCAGGGTGATCAAAACTACTGGACACCCTACTCCCACCCCCGGCACATCCGGATAACCTGCCTTCCACTCTGTGCTTCTGCCTCCATCTGTGCTGGTGCCACCGCACAAAGACAAGCCTCCCATGGCTAGCCAGCTGCTACCAGTCCACTGATTCTTGGCTTTCCCATGGCCCACGTGGCACACCTGGATCATGTGCCTCCCCTTACACTTCTGTCTCTGCCTGTTGCTTTGATAGATATTCAACTCACCTGTTCTGCACAGGCTGTGGCTGCTGCCGGACACCGTTGGCCCCCATGCCCTCACTGCCTCCGGTGCTGGCCACGCCCCCCCAGCTGATGATGACATTAAATAGGGCTTATTTTTGGGATAGGAGCATGCTAAAAATCAGGCAAGGACTTATTTTCTGGTTAAATCTTATTTTCAGGGAAACACGGTATATATATATTTGCAATTGAGATACAATGGCCAATCATATTCAAGTACAACAATGCCATCTTTCTCAATCTGGATGTTTTCTGCTGTGGAAAGTGTCCCTCCTGAATTCTGGGAGTTTATTTATTTAGAAAATATGGCTGGCCATCTTAAATACATAATTCTGCACAGCAAACAATACATGCAAAGCCCATTACACAAATCCCATAATCAATTATAATCTAATGCAAAAAAAAAAAGAAAAGTGAGGCACTATATAGCAATGCTAGAAAACAAACACATATCATTTGGGTTCCCCTAATATTCCGGCCCTTATGTATGACAAAAAGCCAGTCTTAGCAGCCTTCTGGAAAGCCAGAAGAGTGGAGCTTTCCAGATCTCAGTGGTGAGCCTGTCCCATAGGCAAGAGGCTGCAACATTAGTGACCCCTCCTTAGTCCCACAAGATGGCTCTGTTTAATAGAGGCGACCTGGAGTACGTCCACTTTGTTGGCTCTGGTGGAAAGGGCTGAAATCCTTGGAGATAAATGGAGCCCCAAGTAATCTGGCCCTGTAATATGCAGGGCTTTAAGGGTGATGACCAGCACCTGAAATTGCACACAGATGTTTTCACCATTATTCTTGATTATTCATATAATAACAGCGGCTAAAACTGTATTTGCACAGAATTGGAAAGGCGAAGAGATTCCTGTAGATGAAAATGTGATTAAGAAAATATTGGAATGTGCAGAAATGAATAGATTAACATTAGCAATTAAAGGGAAGGAAGAATCTGGTTATTATAATATATGGGGTTTATTTTATCAATGGCTAGAGAAGAAATATGAAAGTAATGCATAATCAAGCCAAAGAAGTTAAAGAGAAATGTTATGATAATAGAATGTTAAGTATTAAACATTAATATCAGTGGTGGGATTCAGTCAATTCGCATCACTTCTGGAGAACCAGTTGTTAACTTTCTGAGCAGTTTGGCAAACTGGTTATTGGAAGAAATCATTAGGGAAGAGAACCGGTTGTTAAATTACTTGAATCCCACCACTGATTAATATCAAAATAAGAGTAGGTATAAAAAATGAATATGGTGGTAAGTTTTACCACTTAACTGTTTTGACACAAAAAATATGTACCCAGACAACACACTGTTTAATGAATGATGGAATGTTTTGTATTAAAAGAAAATAAACTATTTTTTAAAAAGAGTTCTCCATTAACTTTGCTTGTAGGAAGCCAGAAAAGAAGGCCACAAATGATGATCACGTGATCATGGGATAATACTCCAATATCATAACTGCATGGCAGGAACCAGATCAGAGTGCCTGGATTGGGAGGGGTTTACTGTGCAAGATGCAATATAAATCCAGCGGTTGACCAATTTCTGTGTCTTTCTTATTATCTGTTTCCTCACCCAGTCCCAACCCACAAAGAAGATTACAGGAGGACTACAGATCCTGTTATAACAATGAGGAGGACCCCTTTGAATCCAACAATTCACCCCTGAAGTCTTGAGGAAATTTGTTTAAGCTGAATATTTTTCCTGAATATTTTTCCATTGGCACTATGAGGTTTACTCCATGTTTCCAAACTGTAGCTCCCATCGGTCCTAGATAGCGCAGCTCCCAACTGTAGCTCCCATCGGTCCCAACAGGGAGGCACATTCGGAACTGAAATTCAGCACAATCTGGCAAGCAGCTCAGATTACCTACCCATACAAACACTCAGCTAAGGTTGACACCTAGAAGATCATTTCTACACATTATCTCCAGTGATGGGTTTCAAAATTTTGTACTACTGGTGCTGTGGGCATGGCTTTGTGGGCATCACATGGCTTTGTGGGTGTGGCTTGGGCATGGCAGGATACTGTAAAATCTCTATTCCCTCCCCGATCCAGGGGAAGGATATGCAAAGGATATTTCCTCCCAATCAGCTGAGACTTGGGAGGCAGAGAATAGATGGGGATGGGGCCAGTCAGAACTTTTACTACTGGTTCTCCGAACTACTCAAAACTTCCACTACCGGTTCTCCAGAACTGGTCAGAACCTGCTGAAACCCACCTCTGATTATCTCCTCTCGTTTTAATTCTGGGAAATTAAAAGGAAGGTTAAATTTTAATTTACAATAACTAGACAACCGATTAAGCAGAAGATGACAGAAAGAAGATATGGAAACATGTAACTGTGGACATCGAGTGGCTGTCTAGGAAGTCTAATCAACTTTCACCATCTATACTGCTGAGAAAACTCTTGAGATAGAGATCAAAGGCCGCCTGCGCACCAAAACCAAGGATGCTTCACTCTCAAGAAAAGACTGGTACAGATAACAAATTAGAGCTTTGTAATTTTAATAAACAAATGCCATTTTGCTCTCTGAATTCAGGCAGACCTAATCGTATCCCTAGGTGTATTTGCCCACCCCACCCCCCCACACACACACCCAATGGGATTTTCCAATGTATTTTATCAGGAAAATCCAGGAAAGTGCACCTAGGGTTAGGGTTAGGTCTCCAGGAATTCATAGAGCAAAATGGACATTGCCAATGGATTTGGAGTGTTTGATTATGCTTAGGAGGATGCTGACTTTTTGAGTCAGCCTTATCTACGTTTCCTGGTAAAATATATGAAAAAAATCCCCGGAGGGGGAGGGATACACATAGAGTTAGTGTTAGCATTAGTTTTCAATGAATTCAGAGGGCAAAATAGATATCATCAGAGGATTCAGAGCACTTGATTATACTTAGAAGGGTGCTGACATTTTGAGCCTGCCTTATCTACATTTCCTGGTAAAATACATGGGGAAATCCACTTGGGGATAAAATAAATGTAGTATTAGGTTTAGGTCTCCATTAATTTATTGAGCAAAATGGACATCGCCAACAAATTTGGACGGCTTGATTATGCTTAGGAGGGTGTCAATTTTTTGATTCAATCTTATCTACTGTTCCTGGAAAGATACATGGGAAAATCCTCTTGGTGGGCAAATACGCCTAGGGTTAGGGTTAGGTCTCCGTGAATTTGGAGAGCAAAATGGCCATTGCCAACAGGTTCAGAGTATTTCATTATGCTTAGGAGGGTGCTGACATTTTGAGCATTCCTTATCTACATTTCCTGGTAAAATATATAGGAAAATCCCATTGGAGGGCAAGTACACCATCTTGTTCTCCAAATTCATGGACCATACCCTAGGTGTATTTTCTCTCCAAGGGGATTTTCCAATGTATTTTACCAGGAAAAGTAGATAAGTCTGACTGAAAAAGTCGGCACCCTCCAAATCCTTTGCCAATGCCCATTTTGCTCTCCGAATTCATGGAGATCTAATCTTAACCCTAGGTCTATTAGCCCCCAAATGGGATTTTCCCATGCATTTTTACCAGGAAAAAGCAGGAAAGTCCACCTAGGGTTACAATTAAGACTCCATGAATTCCGAGAGAGAAAATGGACATTGCCAATGAATGTATGTATGTATGTATTTATTTATTTATTTATTTATTTATTTATTTATTTATTTATAATTTTATTTATATGCTGCCCTTCTCCAAAGACTCAGGGCGGCTTACAATGTGTTAAGCGATAGCCTTCATACTTTTGTATATTTATACAAAGTCATTTTATTGCCCCCACAAACTGGGTCCTCAATTTACCTACCTTAGAAAGGATGGAAGGCTGAGTCAACCTTGAGCCTGGTGAGATTCGAATTTACAGTAATTGCAGACAGCTGGAGTTAATCACAATGCATTAGTCTGCTGAGCCACCAGGCCCTTATTTGGAGTACTTCATTATGCTTAGGAGGGCACCGAATTTTCAAGACAGCCTTCCCTACATATCATGGTAAAATACATGGGAAAATACCATTGGGGGCAAATACTGTTGTGACCTAGGCTTCCTGAGTCCTTAAAACACACAAGTAGTCCCAAAAACCTCTTTTATTGCAACAGCTGTGAATTACGTTCATTCACAGCTGAGTCTCAATTAGTTGCAAAAAGTCCTTCAGGAGAAGTCCTTCGGGATAATCACCAACCTTTATCTCCCTTGACACTCTGCCAAAGACCTACTTGGCAAAGCCACACGGATTCCAGAATCAAACAGAGATGCCGACTGGGAACAGAATGAACAAGGTTGCTTTCCTGCAAAGGGCCCATGTGCCTTTGCTCCACTTTTAAGCCTTATGGTAGGGGCCAATCATCTCCAGGCCTTATTCCCAAGTTGTCCCTTTTGTTTTAACTGTTCATGCCTTCTGGCAGTTCTGCGCATGTGTGCACTAGGAACAGGCTCCTCCTGTTCCTCTGCCTCTCTGCTATCTGGCTCTGGAGGCTCTGGAGTCCGCACATCACTCCAAGATGGCCCTGGCCCCTTCTCTGCCTCCAATGCTGAGCCCTTGTCCGGGCCTTTCCCAGACTCCAGGATTAGCCCATGTTTCTCCCCAGCCTCCTCATTGTCCGATCCCACTGCCAGCTCCACAGGCTGCTGGCGGACCCCAACAAATACACCTAGGATTAGGGTTTGATTTCCATGAATTTGGAGAGCAAAATGGACATCACCATAGAATTCTGAGCACTTGTTTCTGCTTAAGACTTTTCGAGCATGGCTTATCTACATTTCATCGTAAAGTACATGGGAAAATCCCTTTTGGGCGGGCAAGTCCATCTAGGTTTAGGGTTAGGTCTCCATGAATTTGGAGCGTAAAATGGATATCGCCAACAGATTCTGAGCTCTTGGTTATGCTTTGGAGGGTGCCGACTTTTTGAGCATGGCTCATGTGCATTTCCTGGTAAAATATATGGGAACATACCCTTTTGTGGGGGGGGAGGAGGCAAATAAACCTAGGGTTAGGGTTAGGTCTCCATGGATTTGAACCACAAAATGGATATCACCAACAGATTTGGAGTGCTTGATTATGCTTAGGAGGGAGCCAAATTTTCGAGACGGCCTTATCTATGTTTCCTGGTAAAATTCCACTGGGGGACAAAAAGACTTGATTCATGGTTAGGTCTCCATGAATTCAGAAAGCAAAATGGATACCAGCAACAGATTCAGAGCACTTGATTATGCTTAGGAGGGCACCACTTTTAGAGACAGGCTTACCTATGTTTCATGGGGAAATACCTAGGAAAATCCCCTTGGGGGACAAAATAGCAATCACCATTTTTCTGTCCGAATTCATGGAGACCTGACAATAACCCTAGGTGGATTTGCCCTCCAAGGGGATTTTTCCAGGTATTTTCCTAGGAAACGTAGATAAGCCAGGCTCTAAAAGTTCCTAAGCATAATCAAGTGCACCGATATTCTGACCCAGCTCCCCAAACACGACAAACCCTCTGTACTTGAAGCAATGATTATATCAGCATTTCCCGCTGCACTTACTCTAATGCTGACATAAGAAGGAGAAGCGGAGGCATCTGGAAAGGGACGGTTGACTCTTCACCTACTTATTTTCCCTGGAGAGAATATCACCCAAGAGATGGGATGGGAGGGGCGAAATTCCTTTGAGTGGGAGCAGTAGATTAGGGGCAGAGTGACTGGGAAGATGGCCAATGAGTGCAGAGGAATGGGGAGAGGAAAAGGAGGGTTTTGACTGAGGAAGCCAGAGTTGGCTGCGATGAATGTTCAGAGTAGAATGTTCGTGCTTAATAAATAAGAGGTTTTTTTCATCAAAGACTTTGTTTGAAATGCAATTTATTTGAGACGACTTCAAAACCTGACAGGTTCCTTTATTAGGAGCACAAGCAGCAAAAAGTTTCTCTTTCACCTCAGACTAACAAGTCTGTCCAGCAGGGAGATGAATAGTTGTCTGCCATATCTATTCATCTCTGCCCACTGCCTTTTATCCCCAGAGCTAGGGTGGGGCTTCGCTAACAGCGTGGCTCTTCCTTCCCAAGGATTGACCCACGGATTTCCACTGCTCTCCTCTCCTCTGCCTTCTGTGCATCCGCGCATCAGGCACTGGAACCAGCTGTTCCTCCTCTTCCTCATCAGCCACCTCCAGACCTGGAGGCTGTTGACTCTCCATCTGAAGGCTGACAGACAGCCCAGGTTCTGCCTCTGTCTCTCTCTCTCTCTCTGCCAGCTCCATTCCCTCTTCCCCCTTGGAGCTCTCAGGTTGCCTTGATGTTGACCCTGACTCCCACAGCTCCTCCTCCTCTGATTCAGCTGCTGGAGTGGCCAACGGCCAACAGGCCACAACAACTGAATCTGCTGGCAATGCCCATTTTGCTTTCCAAATTCATGAAGACCTAACCCTAACCCTCGGTGGATTTGCCCCCAAAGGGGATTTTCTGATGTATTTTACCAGGAAACGTAGATAAGCCAGGCTCTAAAAGTCAGTGCCCTCCTAAGCATAATCAAGTGCACCGAATCTGTTGACAATGTCCATTTGCTTTCCAAATTCATGGAGACCTAACCCTAAGTGTATTTACTGTCCAGTGGGATTTTGCCATGTATTTTACCAGGAAACGTAGATAAGTCTGACTCGAAAGTCGGCGCCCTCCTAAGCATAATCAAGCTCTCCAAATCCATTGAGGATGTCCATTTTGCTCTCAAAATTCATGGAGACCTAACCCTAGATGGATTTGCCCCCCAAGGGGATTTTCCCTTTTTGAGCCAGCCTTATCTATGTTTCCTGGTAAAATACATAGGAAAATCCCTTGATGGACAAATTCATCTTGGATTAGGGTTAGGTCTCCCTGAAGAGTTGGGAGCTTCAATAACATTCTTGGTTTTCTCTCTTTGTCTCCTACTTGTAGCCTAAAGGGCTCTGGACAACTCAAAAACTAAGTCATTATACTTTAGTAGGTTCTTATAGTCAGTGGGGAAATCATAGCCTTTCAGATGTTTCATTGGTGAATCTAAAGTTCTGGGTGCTTATGACACATTGAACCATAAACTGATCCCATGAGCTGGTTTTGTATAACATGCTATGATCCAATGTGGTGGCTGATTTGATTCAGAGTATTGAAGAATAGTGCTAAAACTGGTTTATAGAAGGGAATTAACCTGGCCCAGAGCATATCAGCTATAAGTGGTCACTTCAGGGGTGAAATTCAGCAGGTTTTGACAGGTTCCGAAGAACCAGTAGCGGAAATTTTGAGTAGTTCAGAGAACCAGCAAATACCACCTCTGGCTGGCCTCAGAGTGGGGAGGGAATGGGGATTTTGCAGTATCCTTCCCCTGCCACGCCCACCAAGCCACGCCCACAGAATCGGTAATTAAAAAATTTGGATTTCACCACTGGGTCACTCCCACCATTTTGATCTCTTCCCAAGAATCTTCTGTTCCTTACTGGGAAGACCATACATATAATATGCTAACCCCAAATGCAATGTGCTTCATTTGGGCTCAGGTGTTGCATGAATGCAGTCGCTGGAGTTTGCAGCTTTGCGTGATAGATGAATTTAGCAATCACAGTGCACTGTGGGATATGAACTTCACTGCAAGAGAGGTCTTCTGTATTAGCTCTCAAACTGGCAAGGAGCTCCGAATTGCAGAATTATAGAAAAGAATCCCAGCAGGGCTGACACCAGAGAAAATATTGACTAGCACTTCTGCTCGTACCACAACCCCCTTCCTTGGCTACCGCAAATGCTTCTCCCAGCACCTTTGATTGACAGGGCTTTTGTTTGCCTTTGTATCGGTGCCTCCGGATGGTGCTTGCAGAAATCCATGTGCTGCTGCTTCTGTGCTTTTCCCACCTGGCATTCACACAGCTGGCTAGAGCAAAACCAACAACTGCATTCCCGGAGCTTGAGTTTTTGCTGACGCTGAGATGTAAACCCATTTTTGCTGACGCCAGAGATGTAAACCCATTGTGACAGGCCAGAAGGCTCAGGGGTCTGAGACCCTTTCGCTTGATTTGCAATGGCGTGCCAGGCATGGAAGCCACTGGAGAGAACGGCCAAGTACGAGTATTCTGTGTCCAGCAGCCTGTAGTGGGCGGAGGGGGGGGCGGGGAGAGGAGGCACCTAGCAATGCAACAAAGGATGGTGATAGAGTTGCAAAGGCACAGCTTTCTGGGTCTCCAAATCAGAGGTCAAAGCATTGAGATGGAGCCACGGATGGAGCGTGGAAGCTCTAATCCCTTTCTTTTGATGTCGTCGGGAAGGTTTTACGTTAACCAAGCACAACACACAGGAATGCCGCAGGTAAGCTTCACTGGATATATAAACACACCCGTGGGAAAAAAAACTTCACCGGTTGAATCGTACCAGCCCTGCAGGTGTTAAGGGTAAACAATTCCAGTGGGAGCAGATCTGGTGATTTGACATGGAAACTTTCTACCTGTGTTATCTATGCTTAATGCCTTCTCTTTAAGCAATTCCAATGGCATCTTCCATTAGCCAGGAAGTTCTCTTACTGAACTATGTGGAGCTTTGAATTCAAAGGCTGAAAGGTACTTTGGAACAGAGGGAATTCCTCAACTTACAACCATTCGTTTACCAACTGAAATGACAAAGGCCCTGAAAAAAGTGACTTGCTGCAACCAGTCGTTGCACTTACAATCATCATAACCCCCTTATAGTCATATGATCAGAATCCAGATGCTTGGCAACCGGCATGTTGTTTTATGATGGTTGAAGCATCTCGGGGGTCATGTGATTGCCATCTGCAACATTCCCAGGTGGCTCCCAACAAGCAAAATCAACGGGGAAGCTGGGTTCCCTTAGCAGCTGCTCGCAGTTGCTTAACAACTGTGGCAGAAAGGTCGTAAAATCAGGTGTATAACTCATTTAACAACTGCTTTGCTTTGCAACAGAAATTCTGGTCCTAATCGTGATTGTAAGTTGAGGACTACCTGTATTCATATGGCTCTAGTCAGCAGCTTCCTTTTTCCTTTGAGATAGAATTGTAGAGCCAGAAGTGTGGAGTTGGTACCTTGAAGATCATCTAGTCCCGTGATGGCGAACCTATGGCACGCATGCTGGATGTTACACGCACAGCCATCTCTCCGGGCATGCGAGCTGTTGCCTGTTGCTCTTCCAGGTTCCAGTACACCAACCAGCTGATCTTCACAAGCGCGAGCCCTGGAAACCGGAAGAACAATCACCCAGTGCACATGCCTCACCAGGTAGCTGCTCTTCCAGATTCCAACGCACGCATGTGCACAGGCCACCTGGTCTTCCAGTTTCTGGCCCACATGCATGCTCAAAGACCAGCTGGCCGGTGCATATGTACGTGCTGGGAACTAGAAGAGTAGCCGCCCAGCATGCACGTGTGCACTGGGTGGCTGCTCTTCGGGTTTCTGGCACACACACGCTCCCGTTTCGGCATTTGGTATTGTAGGAAGAAACATCCTTCTGGGTTCAGCTCCAAGTGGGGAAAAAAACACTGGAAACTTGGATACTGCTTGGAAAGATGGTTTGATGGTGGACAGGATCACATGGCTTGAGTTCCTGAACAGAAAAGGGGCAGATACAGTGAGTCCCTGGTTTTATGCTCTCTGGCTTTGAACTTCCTGGGGCCCAAAAAGAGTTCCTGATTGGTTGTCAGACTCCCAGGGGGTGGGAGTCTTAGCTAGCCTTGCTGGCTGATGTAATCTTCCCAGGTGCCATGTGGTGAGTTTCTGTTGCTAGATGGGTCCTATTGTGTTGCAGATGATGGTCCATTGACAAAGATTGAGTTTCTGCCTCTGGCCCCTTGACAAAGGGTGGGGGCAGGAAGATGGGAGCTGCTTCATCTTTAAAACATGCATCTCCATTTTTCATCCAGGGAAACATAATATTCTGCCTTTTTAATATTTCCCAAAATATTTCATTTCTCTAGGAAAGGGGTGGGTGCTAACTTCCTACAGTGCCAAAAAGGTTCGCCAACACTGATCTAGTCCAACCTTCAGGAGATGTCCTGGGGGAAGTGAGTGTCCTGTCCTCTCTTAGGTCATCCCACTCCATAGCCTCACAGTTTCTCATGGCTCCTTCCGTGTCTCCCAGGGAAGAAATGGGGAAGGAAGTCTTCAGTAATTTTTTTTTCAGGAAGTTCCAGGCTGGAGACTAAAACATGTGAAGACTGGTTGCAGGATTTGGGTTTGGCTAGTCTAGAGAAAAGAAGGATTAGGGGTGACTTGATAGTAGTGTTCCAATATTTGAGGGGCTGCCACAAAGAAGAGGGGGATGACTTATTCTCCAAAGTGCCAGAAGGCAGGACAAGAAACAATGGGTGGAAACTACTCAAGGAGATAAACAGCCTGAAATGAAGGAGAAACTTCCTAACACTGAGGACAATTAACCCATGGAATAAGCTTGCCTGCAGAAGTTGTAGGTGCTTCATCGTTGGAGGTCTTTAAGAAGAGACTGGATCAGGGGTGGGTTCCGCTTATCTTTATCACCGGTTCGCAATGGGATCGCATGCGCACATCACTGATGATGACATCTGGGGCGGTGGGCGGGGCCTCCCGCCGGTTTTACTACCGGTTCTTACAAACCGGTCCGAACTGGGGGCAACCCACCACTGGACTGGATAACCACTTTTCTGAAATGGTATAGGGCACAGGTGTCAAACTCAATCACATAATGTGACCTATCATGACTTTTTTGCCTTTGCGGAGTCGGGGTGGGCATGGCTTGCTCATCCGGCCCGTGGGCCGCCAGTTTGACAGACCTGGATTGGGTCCTCTGCTTGAGCAGAGGGTTGGACTAGAAGACCTCCAAGGTCCCTTCCAGCTCTATTCCATTCAGGGTTGCCCTCCAGAGCTGCAGCACAATCCCTGCTAAAGAGAAGTCGGACTTGGTTTCAGGAGTTGCGGCCAAGTGTTGCAGGCAGCTCTCCACGTGGGGGAAAGGCAAAGAGTAAGGTCTGATGGGTCTGATGAGCTAATCCTGCAAATGCTGCCACTCACGTGCTTGCCTCAGTCTGCCATGGTGGCATTTGCATGATTCCATCATCAGGTGCCTATTATTTTGGCAGCATTAAATCACACACCTGCTCCCAGGTGCTGCAAAGCCCCTTTGTGCTTCTGATTCAAAGCTCTGTCCAGTCCTCTTCCCAGGTGCGTATAACAGCAAAGCTGTCTTCCCAAAATCAGCAGGCAATGCATCTTTGGACACCAAGATAAACACCCATTGTCTGTTCATATCTGCCTCTATGGGTTTGTGTGTCTGCACTTACGTGAAAGATTAATAGCAGGAAGTTGGATGGCATTTTAACTTTCCATGATGTCACAGCCTCCCAGCCAATAACAGAGAAAAAAGTTTATAAATAGCCCTGCTGGATGGTAACACCTGGATGATCTTAGCTAGAGTTTCAAAGCTAAGCAGAGTTGGACTTTGGGAGAAGCTCAGGTCTGCGGGCTAGACTGAAAAACGGGGTTGTGGGGGGTGGGATCCCATTCTGGAAGAAGGCAAAGACAATCCATGTTGCATTTTGCTGAGAAAATGATGCTGATGCGTTCATATAGTTGCTATCCATGAAGATTGTGCTTTACTTTATAACTGCCTATCAGCTTGGATGATATCACCTGGCCCAAAGCCTAACTTCTCCCTCCTCATAGATCAGGAGTCTGCAACCTTAAACACTCAAAGAGCCATTTGGACCTATTTCCCACAGAAAAGAAAACACCGGGAGCTACAAAAGCTGAGTGGGTGTGGCCAATTCAACGTCACTCATTTCCACCAGTCACATGACCCCTCCTAGCCATGCCTACCCAGTCAGTCATTAGGACAGAGAACCAGTTGTTTAAAAACACAGGGAATCACAAAACCCTTTTGATATCTCTGTCTCCTCCCTCCCTCCCTTCCTCCCCACCTCTCTGTATCTCTCTTATGTCTATCTCTCTCCTTCTCTCTCTGTATCTTTGTGTCTCTGCCCTGGCCACTTCTCCATACCCCGCTGTCTCCCTTACCTTCTCAGGCCAGGCAAGGAGTGACTGGGAGGGGAAGGAGAAGGGCAGGGCCAGCCAGTGGTGGAATCACTTGACATGGAGCCACAGCAGAGGGTCCAAAGAGCCGCATGTGGCTCCGGAGCCACAGGTTGCTGACACCTGTCATAGATCTTATCCTGCAGCAAGTCACCTTACTGCTTTTGTCCTGGAATTGGAGTTTGCAATTGGCCAACTTGCACTTGGAAAAGAGGAGAGGCCTCTTCAGATGCCTCTGATCCTGAAGGATGTAAAAGATCACATGTCTGAGACTCACTTGGTGCAATCTAGGCTCCTCCAAACTTCTTTTCCTGCCTGGTTTCCTGTGGGATCCGGTGGAATTTCTGCTTGGAAACTCCCACCTCAGCTTTTCCTGTGGCAGCCAGGGAATGCCCTTGGGTCTGATTAAAGCTGAATGGATACCTATTATTCGTTCTTCCATCATCTCCCACCTCCTCCTGGACCAGTGTCTCTCAGCTTCAGCAAGTTCAAGGTCTGTGGACTTCAACCCCCCAGAATTCCTCAGCCAGAATTTAAGTCCCGATATCTTACAATTGCTGAGGTTAAGAAATGCAGACCAAGAATATCACCACCTCTAGGTTTAGAGAAGATGGGGCTCTTTTCTGCTTTTTATTTGCAAGATGAGGCAGCTCAGTTGCCTCGTTTTAAAGGTCTCTTGGTCATGATTGCTTTGATGGGAAAAAGTATTAAAGCAATTTCATAAATTAAATTGCATCAAATGGCTTTGTTTGTGGTCACTAAGGTAAGTAAGCCTCACACCTCTTCTTTCACCATTCCTGAGTTCTAACCCTGCTCTTTCTCATCTTGCAGTGGTGTGTATGTGTTTTTAATGTGATGTTCTTTCTTTGCATCTGAGAAGTGATTTGTGTGACAATGTACAGTACTCAGTACTCACCAAAAATTGGTTCCAAGAGGCACAGTGAGTACCAAAAATGATGAGTATCATAACTTAGTCACAAGGCAGCCAACACTGACAAGTTCTAGTTTGTACATTGAGTACCAAAGAAACAACCAGTACCATGGCAAAATTTTCACGTCAAAATGTGTTGAGTACCAAATTTGATGAATTTCAAAGCAGTTGAGTACCATCGTACCACTGTATTAACACGGGGGTGTTTATCCAGTTGCAAACTATGGTACAAACAGACCCTGCCAGGACAGGAGAAGGAAGGAAGGAAGGAAGGAAGGAAGGAAGGAAGGAAGGAAGGAAGGAAGGAAGGAAGGAAGGAAGGAAGGGCTAAGGCAGGTTTACAGTAAATCTGAGGACATGTGGGAGAAAAATGGAATGCTTTTATTAATTCAGATGAAAAAAATAGATGTAAGAATAGATTTTCATTTTATTTTTTAAAAACCCCATTCATAACTAAAATGTTTCCTGGGTTTACAAGCACGGGATATTCCTCATTTGCTGATCCTATCTGGCAAAAGAAGAATGAGCCATTGCTCATTCTGTGCCCCAGATGTATTCAGCCAGCTCACAAGTGTGGCCAGGAGAGCAATGGACTCCTTCCACACTTATTCCTGAGCAGTTGGTACATGAATTTCATCGTTTTTAATGAGGAACCAGTGAAGCAGCTACCGATAGCCCAGTCCTCCATGAATTGCCCATGGACAGGAGGAGAAAGGAACACACTCCATCTATTTTTCCATCTCCACCGATGATGCAACAGACAGACCCTCTCTGATGCCTGAAAGCTGTATTTCTTTCAACTTTTCCCCTCTTTTCAAACTAACAATTCCTAATTGCTGTATCTTTTCAACGCTACAGAGAAGCTTCTCCAACATCTCATCATGTAAGTTGGCCTGCTGGGCTTCTTTTCCATCTCGACAAAAACCCTTCCCTGGTGGGGTGCCCATGAGCAGAGTTTCCACAGAGACTCACCAGAAATTGCCCTAAAGCCTTTCTGCATTGACTTGTTTATTGTTAGTCCCCTTCCTAATGAAACCTACCTCTTTTTTTCCCTTTTCTTATAAACAGCTGTGTATTTGAGTGACCTATAAATCATGGATCAAGCAATGTTGTTGGTTGTGCTTTTTTTGATGATCTCTGGCGGGCACGAGATGGGGGGGATTATGGGTTAGTTCTCGCTCTACTTGACCTCTCAGAGGCTTTCAATACTATCTGGTATCGACCATCCTATCCTTCTGGAACAGCTCCAGGGGTTGGGGGGGGCACTGTGTTGTCCTGTTCACATCCTTCCCCCGAGGCTGCTTTCAGCTGATGTTGATGGGGGTCAAGAGGTCCAGCCCCCAGACTCTGCTTTGCGAGGGTCCCTCAAGGATCAATGTTTTCTGATTAACGTCTACATTAAACTTGTTCATTTCATTTTGAAATGCTGCAGTACAATAAATATGTAGAAAGTAGAATTGGATCCCCTGGATCATGTAAGATTAGCAATTTAAAATTTCTGACATTGAAATATTTAATAAAATTAGCCACGAAGGCTTCCCACCCCGCATCCTACCCCATATATTGCTGCCTGAAATGACAGGTTATTGATTATTGATTATGTGCTATCAAGACACTGATGACATTTAGCGACCATGTAAGTAGTTTTTCTCCAGGACAATCTATCCTAACTTGGTCCTTCGGGTTTTCCAACAGCGCACCTATCACGACCGTAACTGAGTTCATCCACCTTGTTGCTGGTTGGTCTCTTCCACTCCTTCCTTTCCTTTCCCAGCATTACAGTCTTCTCCAAAGACGTATTTGCTCAGGATGTCTAAGGTAGGATAATTTGAGCCTGGTTATTTGTGTCTGAATGAGAACTCTCTGTTGATTTTATCAATAATCTGTTGGTTTGTTTTCGGAGCTGTCCGTGGTATTCTCAGGAGTCTTGTCTAACACAAAAGTACAAAAGTGCCTTCCTAACCTGCTTCTTCAAAGTCCTGCTTTCATTCCCATAGGGTCACAGGGAATGCCATGGATTGCATCTAGGTTAGGGTCACATGTGTCAAACTCAAGGCCCGGGGGCCGGATCCAGCCTGCGTGGTGCTTAGATCTGGCCCGAGGGGCCACCCTAGAAACAGCGAAGGACTGGCCCATGGTGCCTTTGCCAGTGAAAATGGAGCTCAGGAGAGCCTTCGGAGCTCCATTTTTGCTGGCAGAGGGTTGCAGGAGGCCATCGCAACCTAAAACGGAGCCCATTGATATGAGTGACATCGGGCTGGCCACACCCACCCTGACCACACACCCCTCCCCAAGGTTGAACATAATCCTGATGCAGCCCTCAATGAAATTGAGTTTGACACCCCTGTTGTAGGTAGACATATCATGGCATCTGAATTTCTTTTCCAAGGTCTTCATGGCTAGTCCACTAAGAGCTAGAGGATACTAGGAGTATATTTTTGCACAAATGTTCTATGAGCTGCTTGAGTTCGGGGACTCAGAACAAATTCCTGAGTTCAAGAATTCTTTCCTTCTAAATGCTTGTCTTTTGCTCCTGTCCCCCTTTCCACAAATTTAATGCAATGAAAACCTCAGAAGTTTGCCCTAGCACTACAGTACCAGAAGGGAAGAAGACATGCGCCATCTACTGTCCACAATGTTAAACACACCCATGTTTTTTGGAAGAGTATTAACATTTTTTGGATATTGAAAAATGTGGAGTAATATCACAATTTTTTCACTCAAAAAAAGAACCCCCGCGTTGACTGCAATATGTTATATTCTGACTATATGCTGATATCTCCCTAAAATATACCCATACCTACACATTGCAATAAACTGCATTATAACCATGTTTTGGTAATAAAACCAGATCTGTCCATGTGGACCCATTATGTTAAACCATAAATAGTAGTTGAAACATTTGGGTTAAGATATATAGTTAATTGGTTTCAATATGTTGAATTTTGTTATTGGGAATAGTTGATAAAAGAATTATTGGTGATTAGAAGAAGAGAATTTAAGGAAATAATTGGGGATTGTACTATGTTATGTGAATCTAAATTTAGGGGTTCAAATTTTAAGGAGGGAAAAGAAAAATTGAGCTATAATAGGATAAGAAGTCAGAATGAAGGGTAATATTGGTTTCTTAAAATCAAAGAAAATAAATGCTATGAGAAAAATTGAACATATAAAATTGTGTTAAAGATGAACAAAAATCTGTACAAATTTAAGACCGGGCCAATATTTTGTTCAGAAAAGATGTATTGTATGTTTTGTTGATGTGTTTAAAAAATAAAAAAAAACTTTACAAAAAAAAAAAGCCATAAATAGTGGTTTTACATACCATCAACATTCTGACAAAATAATACCAGTCCAAAATGTGAATCCCGCTTTGTATAAAGTATCCCATCATATCACTGTCAAAAAATTTACTAAGACTGTATTACTATTATTCCTCTCTTCCTTCCTGGTATCTATTTCTTCCCACTTATGACTATAACTGTGTTGCTTGTATTTTTCAATTTATATTGTTTTATTTGTTTACTAGTATGATTTGATAGCTTATTAGTAACCTTGATTATATTTTTATTCTTGATGAATGAATCACACTTGGCCAATAAAGAGTTCTGTTCTGTCCTGTCCTGTCCTGTCCTGTCCTGTCCTGTCCTGTCCTGTCCTGTCCTATCCTATTCTATTCTACTCAAATAGTATACAGAAAAAAGAAGTTCTTCAAAGGTCCTTCTCATCCCAAGGAAACCAAAAAAAATCTCTTTTAAGGGTACTCAGTGTTTTAGTACAGATCATCAGACCTTTAATGTAGGCGTAATAGATGATTGCAATCCAGGTACCATGTCCCATATTACAATCTTTTGATTAGAATATACAACTGTGTGACATGACTATGTATCTCTAAGATGCTTTGACTTTATAAAAAAAATATAGGATATATAATTGGCTAAAGATGCTTTCTTTAATGGTTATTTCTGATCATCATATACACAAGGTTTTTCACTGAGGGGAGCAGCTTCTCTCAAATTAAGTGATTGGCTGATTAAATCATGCAATCAAAAAAAAAAAAACCCTAGTGCCCAACAAGAATGTCAATACATTAAAAGGCAAATGAATCTGATAGAAAGTTAGTAACTCAAGGTTAAACTGTGGGTTTCTTGATGCTCTTTGAGCTTGGTGGCTTTCTTACAGACATTTCATTACCAAACTAATACTGATGCCATTACCTAGTTTGGTCATGAAACGTTTGCAAGAAAACCACCAAGCTCAGAGAGTGCTATGGACCTTGCAAACGAATCTGTCAATAACAAGTAATAACAGATCTGAAAAATGCCCAAGCAAGTAAAATGTATAATGTTTTGTATTCCAAGAGAAATAAAACTTTGGTCACATCTCATTGTCAAGATTCAAAGGAAGCCCTCTGGGGGAAAAAAGCCTTAATATATCACCCTCAATGAATGACAGGGAATCCCATTCCAAGTGATTCTATACTGGAAGAGTTAAAACTTACTCGATCCAAAAAAATGAGTAGAGATATAGAGAGTCCATGAAAATCTGTTTCTGAGAAGGCAATCAGGAGCTGAAAGGTTCCCCTCTCATGCGGGCAGCTCCATTTTGTTCACATTAGAGCTCCTCTGGCTGAAAACTAAGTCAGAAAAGAAGCTCCCAACCCCATTGTTATCTGGCTATCTGGATATCTGATATCTAGACATAAGACGTTGAGCCCCCTGGATCATTGTTTCAGACAAATTTGCTTACCAGGTTCTCCAGTGCCTTTACTGCCATCACTGGAAAAGTTGAGATACATTCAGAGATGCATCTTACTTGAAAATAGCCCACACTGAACAGTATAGCAGAGTCAAACATCAACACAGGAAACATTTTATGATATTTTGCTTTATGTCATAAACTGTTTTGCAATTATATTTATATCATAAAATGTTTGTAAAATTGCCAAATGCAACTCCACGAGAGTCATGGGTCTCAGAGTTGGGCTGCGTTCCTTGGTTCAAAAATTGTTGTCCTCTGATTCACCATTTTGCCCACTTAGATGATAGATAGATAGATAGATAGATAGATAGATAGATAGATAGACAGACAGACAGACAGACAGACAGACAGACAGACAGACAGAGACAGACGGATGATAGATGATAGAGAGATGATAGAGATAGATAGATGATAGATGGATAGACAGACACAGACAGATATAGATGACAGAGATATAGATGACAGATGGATGATAGATGATAGATGATAGGTAGATAGGTAGATAGATGGATAGATGGATAGGCGGACAGGCGGATGGACAGACAGATGGATGATGGATAGATAGATAGAGAGAGAGATGATAGAGAGATGATAGAGATAGATAGATAATATAGATGATGGATGGAAGATAGATAGATAGATAGATAGACAGACAGACAGACAGAGACAGACGGATGGACGGACAGACAGACGGACGGACGGACGGATGATGGATGATGATAGAGAGAGAGAATGATAGAGAGATAATAGAGAGATAGAAGATAGATAGATAGATAGATAGATAGATAGATAGATAGATGGATGGATGGATGGATGGATGGATGGATGGATAGATAGATAGATAGATAGATAGATAGATAGATAGATAGATAGATAATGGATGATAGGTAGATAGGTAGGTAGGAAGGTAGATAGATAGATAGATGATAGAGATAGATGATAGATAGATAGATGATAGGTGGTAGATGGTAGGTAGGTAGATAGGATATATAGACAGACAGATAGATGGATGATAGATGATAGAGAGAGAGATGATAGAGAGATGATAGAGAAATAGATGATAGATAGATAGATAGATAGATAGATAGATAGATAGATAGATAGATAGATAGATAGAAGATTGTAGGTAGGTAGGTAGGATATATAGACAGATAGATGGATGATAGATGATAGAGAGAGATAGAGAGATGATAGATAGATAGATAGATAGATAGATAGATAGATAGATAGATAGATAGATAGATAGATGGATGGATGATAGGTAGGTAGGTAGGTAGGTAGATAGATTGGATAGATAGACAGATAGGCAAATCGACAGACGGATGGATGATGAATAGATAGATGATAGAGACAGAGAGATGAGAGATGACAGATAGATGATAGAATGAGATAGATGATAGATGGATAGACAGACAGACAGATTATATCTTCTTACATTTGCAAAAACAAGGGACACCTCCTATCTCCCTTGGATATCTTTACTGTCATTTAGCCTGCAATTCTTTAAATTAGACTGTAACCACATGAGGGCAGCAGAGCCCAGATGTGCAGAAACAAAAGCAGGTTGAACATCATCTTGGTTTAATAGCGCATATGCACATTACAAAGGCAATCTGTGAATGCTCCATGCTCACCCACCATCCTTTTGTTCTGCTTCCTCTTTCTGCCTTCCCCCCATGCAGACATTTTCCTGCTTCTAGCTCCTGGCTTATTCTATCTTAATCAAATCAAGCAGTTCAAAACTCTTGGGGCAGAGACTGGAAAGGGTGCTGAATTTTCATGCACACGCCTCTGAAAACCATGGGGGCTACACCACGGCAAAATAGAATTGTGTGGATGAGATTTGTTTCCCTCTCAAGGTTGGAAATGCCATATGGGAATCCGCATTTCTGCCAAGCTAAATAGAGAAGGGTATTTTTTCCCCACTTAAAGGTCCCATTTATACAGGGAAGAGGCTGAATGCAATAGCATTTGAAGAAGCCCCTCCCCCTTTAATTCTCTCTACCAGATGAAAGAGGAAAAATATTCTGGGCACAGATTTTCCTCACCTTCCCCCCTCGACATGTGCCAGAGTCTGGATGCCAACCCAGTAAAAATACTTTCCATATTTCAAACCATCTATTCCCAAACGGAAATAAGTCCACAGATCCTGCTGGTAACTCATGTATACTCTCTCTGTCTGTACAGAGAGCCATACATAATTTCTTTTTTTTAAAAAAGATCCACTGATTTATTTTTTCTACATCACAAGACACCTGGATTCCATCTATCACTTCTTCAGTGGAGGGATTCTTGCTCAGTGGCTCTATATCTATCTATCTATCTATCTATCTATCTATCTATCTATCTATCTATCTATCTATCATCTATCATCTATCTATATCTATCTATCTATCTCATCTCTCTATATCTATCATCTGTCATCTATCTATCTATCTATATCTATCATCTGTCATCTATCTATTTATCTATCTATCTCTCTATCTATCTATCTCTCTCTCTCTCTCTCATCTATCTATATCTATCATCTGTCATCTATTATCTATCTATCTATCTATCATCTATCTATCTACTAAATACCTGCTTAGTGCAGGATGTGGGGGGAACAATCTATTCTCCCCCACCCTTGATAAATTAAAGTGGACCTTGGGTTTATCTATTCGCAGCTTCACTTTACGAGGGTAGCTACAAGAAGGAGTACAGAAGAACTTGGTTCTATCTTTCATACAGTGGACCTGGAAGTTCACTTAAGCACAAGTGCTTATGTGCTAGTTTGAATAAGCCACCTTCAGTAACACTTACAGGTAGTCCTTGACTTATGACCATAACTAGGACCAACATTTCTGTTTCTAAGCAAGGTGTTTGTTAAGTGAGTTGTAGCCCATTTTACGACCCTTTTGCCATGGTTGTTAAGCAAACCACTGCATTTGTTAAATAAAGTTGTTAAGTGAATCCAGCTTCCTCCATTGATTTTGTTTGTCAGAAGCCAGTTGGGAAGGTCGCAAATCACACGATCCTGGGGATGCTGCAATTGTTGTAAATACAGGCCAGTTGCCAAGAGCCTACATTTTGATGACCATGGGGATGCCACAACTATGTGAGGACCAGTTGTAGATCACTTTTCCCAGTGCTGTTGTAACTGCAAATGTTCACTAAATGAATGGTTGTAAGTTGAAGGCTATCTGTATTGAAGATATTGTGTTGTGGTGTTTGACTGGGGTGACAGAATGTTGATCTTTTCGGCCTCTATTTCTAACATTTCCCATTCAGAGAGAAGGCTCCGAGCAGGGGCGGGTTTCAAAACCCATCGCTACTGGTTCACTCATGGGTGCACACGCGCACACGCGCACACATGCGATGCTTCTGCACATGCACAGAAGCATCTGGGTGGGTGGGCGGAGCCTCCCGCCACTGCCGCTACCAGTTCACCCAATCCTGGGCGAACTGGTAGCAACCCACCACTGGCTCCAAGGTAAAAGGAGTGAGATTGTTTGAAACATCAGAGAACTAACATCAACCTAGTTCAGGGCTTCCCCAAGGTGGTCAATATTGATCCCCAAAATCTTGCTTATTTATTTATTTATTGGATTTTTATGGTCTCCCATCTTAAACAACTCTGAGCAGCTTAAAAGGTAAGGGTTCCCCTCACACATATGTGCTTGTCGTTCCCAACTCTAGGGGGAGGTGCTCATCTCGGTTTCAAAGCCGAAGAGCCAGCGCTGTCCAAAGACGTCTCCATGGTCATGTAGCCGGCATGACTAAACACCAAAGGTGCACGGAACGCTGTTACCTTCCCAACAAAGGTGGTCCCTATTTTTCTACTTGCATTTTTTACGTGGTTTCGAACTGCTAGGTTGGCCGAAGCTGGGACAAGTAACGGGAGCTCACCCTGTTACATGGCACTAGGGATTCAAACCACTGAACTGTCGACCTTTTGATCAGTTTAGCCACTGAGCCACCATGCCCCTGTTTACAACAACCATAAAATCAATAAATAAAACAATCATAAACAAAAACTCTCTGCTGTAAATCCTCCGCTTAGGATAACCCGCAGCAATCTCAGCTGCCATTCTTCTGTGTGTTCTTCCCCTACAATCCCAGCACCTTAGTAAAAATTCCAGTCTTAATGGTTATCCAAAAGGCTGGAAGGATGGGGACCTATATAGACTGGATTTGGTATTATTATCTATCTATTGAGTCCTCCCCAAGGAATTGAGATAGGCAGATGTTGATGTTCAATGGTGTTAGCAGTATTGTTGCAGGATGTAAGCTGTTCCAAGTAAAGCCGCCCTTTGTAATTGACTGATGGTGATTTTGCCAGTGTTGATGGTATTCAAGTGGTTCTCCATATATTTTGGGATTGTACCCAAGCACCCATTACTATTAATACTATCTTTGCTTTGTTTTGCAACAGTCAAACTCTTCCATTTGCAGGTCTTTATATTTTGTGATTCTCTCCCCCCACCACCACCATCAGTTCCTTCTCTTCAGTTGTCTCCAGATATTGTGAAATGTCCACCATCCAGAACTTTTTTTGTCTTTGTTATCAACAATTGTTAAGTCTGGGGTGTTATGTGGTGGGTGTGGGTCTGTTTGAATTCTAAAGTTCCAGAATACTGCAGACAAGTGGAATTTCTTGCAAAGATTCCAATGCACCATTGTTGCAGGGGTGAAATGTAAAATTTGTTACTACTGGTTCTGTGGGCGTGGCTTTGTGGGGGGGGAGGTAATGTGACTGGGTGGGCATGGCCAATTTGGTTTTTTTTTAACTTTTCAAAGCATTTTTTCTAATGCTTTGAAAAGCCTCTGCCGATCAGGCAACTCAGCTGGGATCATCAGAGACTTTTCAAAGCATTTTTTTAACCACCTCTTTGGCCAAGAGGTTGCAGAAAAAAATGCTTTGAAAAGCCTCTGATGATCCCAGCTGAGCCGTGTGATCATCAGAGGCTTATTTTTTTACTTTTAAAAGCATTTTTTCGTCGGAAGAAGTTGTAGAAAAAATGCTTCTAAAAGTAAAAAAAAAAAGCCTCTGATGAACGTATGGCTCGGCTGGGCATGGGGGGCGCAGGGATTTTTGCTACCGGTTCTCGGAACTACCCACCGCCATCACTACTGGATCGGGTGATCCAGTTCGAACCAGGAGCATTTCACCCCTGCATTGTTGCTACTTAGTCATGCCATTGTTTATAATCCATCGATGTGAACTTCTTGCAAGCAGCTAACTAGCTGGTCCACTCTTTCTTCAGCTTCTTTGCAGACCGAGCATTTATTGTCCCTTGCTGTCTTCTCGATTCTGGCTTTGCATGCATTTGTTCTTAAGGTTCTGTCTTGTGCAGCCAGAATTAGCCCCCTGTCTCTTCCTTCAATTTTCTTGTTCTTAGCCATTCCCAGGCCTTGTTGTTATCGGCTTTGTCTGTTGTTGTTTTTTTTGTGTCCTGGCCATGTAATACTTTGCCTTGCCATGTCTCTTTTCTAACCTTCATTTGATCTTTCTTGTAGACCAGTACGGCCTATTCAGTATTCAGTAAGCCTTTGTGACATACTACCTTTAATGCATTTTCTTCATTGTCCTTCAGATATTCTTCCAGTGCCTTTGCTTCATCTTCAATTGTCTTCTTTATTTGCAACTTTGCATGCCCAGTTACTTTCCTGGTAAGTACAGTCTCCCAACATTGCTGCATGGATGAAGGGCACGACTGTCATTATTTTTCTGAACTTCCTACTTAGGACTTTTAGTTTTTCTTATTACAGTATTCTTGTAGTATTATAGGTAGTCCTTGACTAATGACCATAATGGAGTCTGCCCATTATGATTGTAAGTTGTGGCAGTCACAAAGTGGGTCATCACATGACTGACCCAATTTTATCACTTTTTTACAGTGGTCATTAAGAGAATCTATTGATTGCTATGGGGAATATTTGCTGGGAACTGGAAGAAAACATCAGCTTTCAGCAAAAACATTGCAAATTGTGGTTTGTTTACTGTGACCGTGAGATGCTGCTAATGTCCGTAAATCTGTGGCCACATGATGTCTTGTCACATGATCTTGGGGGGGGTGGAATTTTGGAACCAGGTTGTAAGTACTGTTGTAACTTCAAACAGTTGTTAGGCGGCTAGTCATAAATTGAGGGCTATTAAAGTAATACGGGGGTCAATGAACAATCTGAAACTTTATGAAAAAGCCAAAGAGCAGGAGACAGTCCTAAGGTAAATTTGTGAACAGACTGGTTGAATGTAGAATAACAGAGTTCAAAGGGATCTTGTAAGTCATCTAGTCCAATCCCCTGCTCAAGCCGAAGACCTTATACCCATGATGGCGAACTTATGGCACGCCATACCTGTGGGCACGCGAGCATTGCCCTAGCTCAGCTCCAGCGCGCATGCATGCGCCAGGCAGCTAATTTTCAGGCCTTCCCGGAAGTCAGGAAATGGGCTGTTTCCTGCCTGCAGAGGGCCTCTGGGGCGGTGGGGAAGGCCAATTTCACCCTCTCTAGGCTCCTAGAAAGCCTCTGGAGCCTGAGGCGGACGAAAAACAGGACTTCCAGTCCCATTGGAAGTCGGGAAATGGGCCGTTTCTGGCCTCCAGAGAGCCTCCAGGGGGATGGGGAAGGCCATTTTCGCCCTCCCCAGGCTCCTAGACAGCCTCTGGAGAGGGCGAAAAATGGGCCTACTGGGCCCACTGTGTCATCACATGCTAAAAGCAGAGGGAGCGTGGGGGGGACCACACACACACATGCGAGGGGGGGTGGGGCACAATGAATTATGGGCACTCCCCCCACTTTTGGCATGCGACAGCAAAAAGGCTAGCCATCACTGCCCTCTACCATTTCTGACAGATGGCTGTCCAGCTTGACATAAACATATCAACATGCATGCACAGGTTCTTTCTTATGCATGCATGGATAATCTGATCCGTGAAGTTTGGGCCAGTGCATTTGAAGAGGGCCTGGGTGGAAGAGGTTGTTGTAGAATTTTTTTCCATACCAAGCAAACCATTTTGATAATCTGCCACCTGGAATGAGGCCGCAAGACTGGGTCACCTTTCAGCCAGCACCTGAGATTTCATTCCATTCAAGCCACATGGTTCATCTTGTCCCTCCCCTTCTGAGATTACAACTGCATATTTTCCCACCTGATCGATGCTTATGCTTAGTTTTCCTTAGATCAATCTGTCATAAAATTGTAAAACTACAGGGGTTGAGTGAAACATTGGATTTTAAAATGGCTCACTGGGATTTTCCGTCTCACATTTATTGCACACAGCTCTTAATGCAGGACAAGGTTTTTCATGATATGTGCAAAAAAATACACTCTGGCCTGGCAGTAAAGAAGGGTCTGCTTTAGAGGCTGCAACCTGAGCCAAATGTAGAAAAAGCCTCTAGAGGGCTACCTTGGCAGCCTATAGCAAATATTGTTAATGCAAAATAGAAAAGCCAAATTCTATCATCTGTAATGTGTATTACAACTATAAAGCATTGGGGTCAGCTGATCTTTCACACTGGTTATGGGTAAATGGCATACACATTATTTTTTCCCCTCTGCACTTACAATTCTATTTACAAAAAAAAAAACAAAAAAAAACCAGGGAGAAATCAAAAGAACTTATTTGAGATGATCCACAAGCCTGCCATGTATGCGAGCAGGTTGATAAAGAAGGAATGCTGAGGTGACATTCATGTTTCAACAATCTTTTGTGTAGGGGAACTAAAGGATTACAATTATGCAGTGTTTACTCCAAAATGAATTCCCTTTTGAGTTAAATGAAGTTCACTTCAGCAGTTTACAATTGCAAATTCAAGGCCAGGTGGGATAATAGATCAATAGAAGTCATTTTAGCATGTATGAGAAGTGCAAAGAATGAGACAAAGTGTTTGCAAAAATAAAGAAAAATTACCTGAGGCGCATCCCAAGAAAAAGAGGGACACCACTGATTGTTTTCCCTTTTCATTTTTGCATAGATTGTGCAGTGTGGGTGATGATAGATAGATAGATAGATAGATAGATAGATAGATAGATAGATAGATAGATAGATAGACAGACAGACAGACAGACAGACAGACAGACAGACAGACAGACAGAATTTGGATAGGGTCTTATTTGGCTTAATAAGAATTTGGATTGGGTGTTTTAAATTTGTGGGTTTTTAACTGGGGGGCCAAAATATTTAATCTGTTTTAAATTGCTTTTAAATTTTGTATTTCATATTGTTTTACTGTGACTGTACACCGGCCTGAGTCCTTGGGGAGAAGGCAGTATAAAAATTTAATTAATTAATTAATAGATAGATAGACATATTCTTGGGGAATATGTTTTATCCTTGTTGTGGTCCACCAGCAGCCTGCAGAGCTGGCAGCGGAGTCGGACAGTGAGGAGGCTGGGGAGGAACATGGGCCAGTCCTGGAGTCTGGGGAAGAGCCAGACAAGGGCTCTGTGTCAGAGGCAGAGATGGGGCCAGGGCCATCTGGGAGCGATGCGCTGACTCCAGAGCCTCCAGAGGCGGATAGCAAAGAGGCAGAGGAACAGGAGGAGCCTGTTCTTGGTGCACGCTTGCGAAGAGCTGCCAGAAGGCAAGAGCAGCTAAAGCAAAAAGGACAACTTGGGAGTAAGGCCAGGAGATGATTGGCCCCTCCCAGAAGGCTTAAAAGAGCAGCAACGGCATCTCTTGCTTCTGAACTTGGTGGGGTTTTGTCAAGAAAAGCCTTTGGCAGGGTGCCAAAGATTGGTGATAAGGCCGAAGGACTGTTTATGAAGAATTTGTTTTGGAATTAATTTGGACTAAGCTGAGAATGAAGTAATTCTCAGCTGTTCTAATAAAATATGTTTGTTTAGGACTGATTGTGTCTGGTAATAACTACGTGGGCCTAAGTCACAACATCCTTATTGTTGATGAAAGACACATGCCTGTCACTGGAAACAAGACTCAACTGGCCATTTATTCAACTTCTATGCATAAGGGAAGAGCAGAAGTATCAGGTCCTTCACTTTATGCTGCAAAATGTCCTGGGCTGGCTTTGATCACAGGTCTTACCCTCCAAATAAGAACCATAAGGCTGTGCTTCTCTGTGGTGCTCTGTGCAATAAAGTTGTTTTTATACAGGAACATTTTTGGTATTGCTGAAATCCTCCTACAATTAGCTGAAAGTGAAATTGAATAGCAATCCTCAGCACATTTATTACAGTATTGTATTATTCAACAATGTATTTTCCATTCACCCAGATGCTCCTGTCGTGTTTACTGAGAAGTCAGTTTCAATCCATAAATGCCTCTTTCAAAGTTTGCAGTTAGACTGTTTATGACTTCTTGACAATCCAGGCCTGGAACTTAGTGATTAATTCCCTTTTAAATGCTTTTGAATAGCATCTCTTTAATTTTCCCTCGTTGCCAATTGCTGGCTGGCTAATTATGGCTTTTCCTCCATTGCTCGTTACCGTGGTTCATTTTGATATAGCAAGATAGTACCATCATAGGACTTCATGAGATTGTATTAATTGCTTTTAGTGAACATTTTAGGCACAGCACATTAGGGGTGGGAATAAACATAAATCTTCAATATCAGTGAGAGGTACTGGGTAAAAGAGGTGTGTGATTGAAGGATGATTGCTTGACACTATATGAGTATAAGAGGATCTTCTGTTCTGAAAACAAAAGTGTAGAATACCGTAATTCACAGGTATGAAGTCTGAATTACTATATCACAGTCTGGCATTTTGAAATTCCAGAATTTTAGTATTTAAAAAATGATAAAAATGAAAAGCAAATAGTTTGATTATTTGTTCCGAAACCATGCCTGGACAGTACTATCAGCTGGTAGAAATCTCCAGTGAGGAAACGGTCAAGAGTAAATAAATTTGAACTGAACCAGGTGTTGATGTGACGCTCATCATCTGGATTCTTCATTGTAATATCCATGCCAGAGTGTCTCCAATTATGACCCTTTAATAAGAATGTGTGTGACACCCCCCCCCCAAAAATGAACAGTAAATAAGCTGCTGTGATTGGCTTTGACCGACAGCTTGATTCTGGGGCTTAGCCATCTTTCAAAACTAATTTCATGTATTATGGTAGTTTTTGTCTTGGCTACAGCTAATACAAGCAAGCCAGGAAGATTTTTGGCAATGCTGCCACTTTGCTACCCAAGCTTCATTAGGTTTTTAAAAATTGTGTGCCCCCTTCCTCTAAAGTTGCTTGTTATCCCGCAATGTTTGAAAACCCGTGACCCATGCACATTAAAAATCAGCCTTTGCTTTCAAAAATCCTTAATTGTGCTGCTGAAGTGCCAAGGATTCTACTCTTCCTTCTGGTTTCTATGCCATGAGGTACTCAGGAGAAAATCCCAGAATTCCCAAACAGATAGATGTGCACTTGTTTGCAATAAGATGTGTGACTTAGTTCCCTTCAAAGGAGCTGATCCTCTTTCTATGAGAAAATACCCCAGTTCCTTCTGTAGGGAAGGACCCTTTTGTCCTCTTTTGTGATGTCCATTTACGACTCTCTTTGGAAGGCTATATACAGGTAGTTCTCAAGTTACAACAGTTCGCTTAGTGACCATCGAAAGTAGCAATGAAACTGAAAAAAGTGACATGACTATTTTTCATACTTATGTGCAGCATCCCCATAGTCATGTGACTTACAGTCGGATGCTTGACAACTGCCTCGCATTTATGACAGTGGCAGTGTGCTGGGGTCACGTGATCCCCTTTTACGACCTTCTGACAAGCCAAGTCAATGAGGAAACCGGGTTCACTTAACAACCGTCGTGTTACTAATTTAACAACTGCAGGGATTCTCTTAACAAATGTGGCAAGAAAAGTCACCAAATGGGGGCAAAACTCCCTTAACCAATGTCTCACTTAGCAACAGATATGTTGCGCTCAATGATGGTTGTACGTTGAGGCAGTGGTGAAATTCAAATTTTTTTACTACCGGTTCTGTGGGCGTGGCTTGGTGGGCGTCGTGTGGCTTGGTGGGCGTGGCTTGTGGGTGTGGCAGGGGAAGGATACTGCAAAATCTCCATCCCCACCCCACTCCTGGAGGAAGGATATTGCAAAATCCCCATTCCCACCCCACTCTGGGGCCAGCCAGAGGTGGTATTTGCTGGTTCTCTGAACTACTCAAAATTGCCGCTACCGGTTCTCCAGAACCTGTCAGAACCTGCTGGATTTCACCCCCAAATTGAGGACTGCCTGTAGATGTTTCAAGAGAGCCGAAAACACAAGTCACTTCCAGACTTTAAAAGAACCTAAAAATTGAGTGGCTTTCGTACTGACCGATTAAAAAAGGGAGGGGGTGGAGAGTCCACAACTGGATAATACTGTATTAATTAATTCTTTATTAAGCATCAGCTGAAATGTCACAGGGGATCCTGCATAGTTTCGAGATCGCCGGAGCTCTTCCTTGGGACAATTGCATAACGGAAGGATTCCCCCCACCCCCACCCCCGCTCATATTGGAGGGGAAGGAACGAAATATGACCCTTTTGATCTAACCAGGCGACGGGAACGTCACACTCACGACAGCGCGATCCTCCCACGGCGGCCTCGTCAACCCCGGGCAGCCCACCTCTTTGGCCTCGGAGCTAGCTCGGAAATGGGAAAACCTTTTTCTCTCTCTCTCTCTCTCTTTCCACTCGCTGCGGATTCTTGTCGTGGAGCCGGGGGGGAAAAAAAAGCTTACGGCACCGGAGAGAAGGGAGCCGCTGCGCGCATCAGGGCGTGTATTTTGGGCTCGGAGGCGTCTATTTTTAGCCCCCCATTGATGGCTGGGATTCCGACGACGTCAATCGGGTCTGGGCTTTGACGTCACGGAGACTCCTTCCTGGCCGGGGCCGAAAGGGCGGAGTTTGCAAGAAAATAAAGCCGCGGGCGGATGGGGAGAGCAGCCGGGGTGAGAGCGCCTTGTGGTGGTGGAGGGGTGGGGGGCGGTTGTCGTCTTCGGCGCGGAAGTGGGCGAGAGGGACGACCGGCTGGCTGGCCCGGCTCACAATGCCTGGGGAGGTCAGGGCCCCGGAGGCCGCTTCCGGGCCGCTTTCCCCGGCGAGGAAGCCGAGAACCGGCGCTGCGAGGACGGCGATGGAGAAGGACGTGCAGCAGGTGAGAAGTGGGGGGATGCGCGCCCGGGCGATGCCCGTCACCCGTGGTCACACACACACACACACACACGCACACACACACACACACACACACCCCTTTTAAACTCACCAGCCAAGTCCCCCCTTGGGCTCTGTCCTTTTTAAAGCCTTCGGGCCGGCGCCAAACTTAAGCGGGTGAAAGTTGGTACCCTCGAGGGAAATGCAGAGGAGGCGAAGCAGGGAGCCGCCTCGTCTTGTCCTCCGTTCTTACAACCCCGAGAGTCGCTCCTGTGCGGGTTGGCGTAGTAGATGACCCAAGTTACCCTGGAGGCTGAGGAATTCTTGCTTAATACGGTCGGGCGGCTTTGATAGGTACGCAAAAGTGCTTTTTCAAAAGGCGATTGGACTTGGTGGTTGTTGTTTCCCCTTCGAGGAAGAGAACCCAAAGATGCTTTTTTTTTCAGGAGGCAACCGGACTTTCTGGCTTTCTCTTTGAAGACGTTTGGCTTCTCAGTCCAAGAACGATCTTCATGGATGAGAAGCCAAAGGTCTTCAAAGGAAGACTTTTAATGGTTGCTAACAATGGAGGCTGAATTGTGGGAGATGGTCAGATAAGCTTCTGAAAAAATAATGGAAGGGTTGTATTGCTTGCAGTCAACTGGTCCTTTAGCGCTCTCTGCGGGGGTTTATCTTTGCCTTCAGGGTGTAATTGGTTGTGGGTTTTTCTTGGCACTACAAGTTGTAGACTGGAGATTGTTGTTAGTTGCGAAGTCATGTCTGACTCATCGCGACCCCATGGACAACTTTCCTCCAGGCCTTCCTGTCCTCTACCATCCTCTGGAGTCCATTTAAGCTCACGCCGACTGCTTCAGTGACTCCATCCAGACACCCCATTCTCTTCCATACCCTTCTTCTTCTGCCCTCAATCTTTCCCAGTATTAGGCTCTTCTCCAGTGAGTCCTTCCTTCTCATTAGGTGGCCAAAGTATTTGAGTTTCATCTTCAGGACCTGGCCTTCTAAAGAGCAGTCAGGGTTGATCTCCTCTAGGACTGACCGGCTTGATCGCCTTGCAATCCAAGGGACTCGCAGGAGTCTTCTCCAGCTCCATAGTTCAAAGGGCCTCAATTCTTAGACGGGATATAGGTTGTGTCTTGTCTCTCCCCCTCTGTTGAGAATGGGCTGCTGAACATAAATGCCCTCTTTTACACCTCGTTCAAACCAAGGATCCTCTCTACCCAAAAGGGGTCCAGTTGCCTTTTGAAAAAGCACTTTTGCGACAACTACAGGTAGTCCTCAACTTACAACCACAATTGAGCTCAAAATTTCTGTTGTTAAGTGAGACATTTGTTAAGCGAATTTTGCTCCTTTTTACGAGACCTTCCTTGCCATGGTTGTTAAGTGAATAGCTGCAGTTGATAAGTTAGTAACCTGGTTGTTAAGTTAATCTGGCTTCCCCATTGACTTTGCTTGTCAGAAGGTCGTAAAAGAGGATCACGTGACTTTGGGACACAGCAACAGTCATAAGTACAAACCAGTTGCCAAACATCTGAATTTTGATCACGTGACTATGGGGATGCTTCAAAGGTCGTAACTGTGAAAAACGGTCATGAGTCACATTTTTCAGTGCCATTGTAACTTTGAACGGTGATTAAATTAACTGTTCTAAGTCAAGGACCACCTGGATGACTGAGAATCTCCACAGACATTTTACGAGTGCTTTTGTTATTTAGGGAATTGTGGGAAGACATCTGCCAGATTTCCCGCATTTTAATCCTTAGATGGGCACCTGGCTGGATCTTTACAGATCAGTTTTGTTCTTTGGGGTTATTAGGGGTTAGAACAGCCTTCACCAATGCAATGCCTACCTACCAGATTGTGGCATTAGAATTTGGAAGCTTTGATGGCATTGCATCTTCGAGACTTGATAAGATAATGTGTCCTGGCTGAATACTTGCATTGAATTATGCTTATGGAAGCCTATGGGTTGGGATCTAATTTCTAAAAAAAAATGCTTTGCTACAAACTTCAGTGTCCATTTCCTTTTCCTTTGAAGCCTGCAGACCCCAGACCTCATCCACACTTGGAAGAAGATTGCTCAAAAATTATTCTGCTGAGGAGGGAGGAGGTTTCATTTCTCCCTTTCCTACAAATGAATTTATGGTGGGCAGTCAGTTAGTCACCCAGCACCCCTTGGATAGAGTTTAGAGCAAGGCTGTCAAACTCCTGACCCGTGGGCTGGGTGCGTCACACCTAGCCATGCCCACACCAGAGATGGGATTCACTTACCTTCCTTACCAGTTCACAAATGTGAGCGCCTTCTACGCATGTGCAGTAGTCGTGCATTACATCTGGGCAGATGGGCGGAGCCTCCCGCAGGCATGACTATCGTTTCATGCGATCCAGAGAGAACCGGCTGAATCTCACCACTGGCCCACGCCCGGTTTAGCAAAAGAGGGAAAAGTCCTGATACGTCACATGATGACGCTGTGATGACGTGAGTTTGACACCCCTGGTTTAGACAAAGAGACTTGTAAGACTCTGTTGGGGGCTACTTGTATGAATGGAGTTAACTAGTACACACAATAAATAGATTTATTTAGTCCTTGGGGTGAAACTAAGTGTCCCTAAATCAAATTCTTTATTTGTACATCATTATGTATAAACATAATGCATTATTATGCATTAGCCCACTTTGTGTTAGACCATCAGGTTGTGATACATTCTAAATACTTCCGAGAGGGATGTGCTTGGTGAGGACATAAAACACAACAGCTCTACTCTTTGCCCTCTGTTTGGAAGTCAAGCTAGTTTTGTTCCATGGCATTCACTTTCTGAATTAAACCAATTAATTGGCAATTAAATTAAAATTATTTACTTGGAAGGAAGTCCTGCTGAATTCAGTTGGACAGAATCCACTTGTGTGGGCTTAGGCTTGTATTCTTTAAATGTCACTGATGTGTGTGTGTGGGTGTATGTATATGTGTGGTGCTGGAGAGGAGAGTGTGTAGTTGATTGACAAGCTAGGCATCTTTCTAGAGTGCAACCTGCTTCTTTTATTGGAATTGCAGTTCCAATTGCCACGTGGCTCTGGTTGATGATCTTGGCTGTGCTTCAAAGGACCGGAATCTCTTTTTATGTAATAATTCTGAGCACTCTACTTTTCTTACCGTGCCATCCAACTAGTGAACAGTCTGCTTGAGATGTCAGTCAGGCTGGGTGTGTTAACTGCTCCTGCAGTCATCCTAGGTGAGCTTAATCCGAGCTTCCTCTTTTGGTGTGATTACTATATGCTTTTCTTTCATGGTTAAAACATGGAATCCATAATCCTTGTGGCTAAGAAATCAAACTTGAAGCTATGTGGCTTCACTGTTCAATGAAATAATTAAGGCTGAAATTAGAACTGAGCAGTAAGCTTTTAGTGTCTTTTAACATGGTTATTTCCCGAGAAATGCTTTTTGTCAATATTAGTTAATTTATTAATAAGAATTATAGCTGCTTTGAATGCATTGAGTAAAGTAATAAATAATCAGAATTCTGTCACTCTGCTTTATTAATCTTGCTGGAAATTGTTAAGAGAGAATTACGCACTCAGAATATGAACTTCAGAATGCTAAGAAATTATGAGTTGTAAATGGATCCTTAAACTAAATTCACAAGTTTCTCTGGTCATTTTTTTCCTGCCGTTCAAGCATGTCCAATTCTCAGAGATGGCCTGGACAAGTCCCTACAGGTTTCTTAGCAAGGTTTTTCGGAAGTGATTTGTCATTGCCTCCTTCCTAGGGCTAAGAGAAAGTGCCTGGCCCAAGTCATGCAGCTGGCTCTAGTCATCGTTCGTTTTAATTGTTTGTTGATTGTTATAGGTCTGACTCATACATAGAGCTAAGCTATAAATTATTATTTACAGATTTCGGGTTTACAGCGTTTGGGTTTGTCTACATTATAACTTAGCACAAAGAATAAAGAAAAACATAGATTACAGCTGTTGCTTCTACCCTGGCCATTTGAGATTAAATGTTTGGATATGTCCACCATAAAATATCTTTTTTTAAAGACATACAATAACTATTTCACTGAAGGCAAGGATGGAAGGGCGGGGGGGGGGGATGCTTTTCTTGAAGATCTCTTCAAGCCATGAATATTTATTTTCAACAGCAGAAATGCACCCGTATGCACCCATCCTACTTTGCTCTACTTAGCAACAAAAATCATTTCATGAAAAGGAACCTGCTTCTTAAATGGTATATAGAGAATTGGATGTCATCACTAATAGGGTCCCCTCAGTGCCAATTCCCATAAGCTGATTTTTGATCCTTATAGGATTGTATTTACATTCCAGGCTTTAAAAACAGACTAACATCAGTGATAGACAAGTGACGCTTCTCTAACCCAAAACCACATATAAGTCACTTAGTTTGATGGAGCTCTCCCTTGGCAAAAGGAACCTCTTTTTATTTATTTTTATTAAAATTAAAAATTAAAATAGTGAAAACATGGCCAGCATTGAAATGTATTTTTACCTTATTTTATTTTAGAATTGGCCATACTGGGGCTCGGGGATTCTCTTAGTGTTCACTGGAAATATGTGGCTTTAGAGGCTGATGAGGGGAGTTCCTTAATTTCAGATGGATTCCCTACCTGGCCTATAAACAGCCCCTGGCATCTGCTTTCAAGAGCTGCTGACACGGAGTGCTTGCTTGTCCAGCTGCTGACGTTCAGTAGTGGGTGGGGCACCCTTAGCACTTTGACGCCCTTGTGGGCTTGGTTTCCTCTGAAACACAAACATGCGTGTGCGTAGCATGTTGGCTGCCAAACCTCCACTAGCAGTTCCCAGCCCAGCCTCTGTAGATTGGCACCAGCTGCAGGCATTAGTCCTCCACCATGACTGGCAGGCAGCCAGATGGCTGGTGCCCAAGGTGTTCACTGCACCTGCACCTGATAAAAGTGGGGGACAGATTAGGGGGTAAAAAACAGGTTTTACCTTGCTGAAGAGAAGCTCTTCTTCCAAGAGGAACATGTTTCATCCATGAACCCTTCTGTTTTGGGGAAAGAGGACATACTAGACATTCTTTCCAGAAGGGAAAACCCTTGGAAATAACTACAGCTACAACATTCTGGCCAAACTCAAATATTTTTCTTAGCCATTGGGCTTAAGTTTTATTTGAATTTTAAGGAAAGAACAACAGGAATTTATTTGGCTTTCGGTGGGGGTTTGGCTTGATTCTAAGTCAGTTGTGCTTCCAGATGGAGAACTTTTGTTACTACCAAAGGGCATGGCACAGCTATTCCTTCTCCTTTTCCTGGATATGAAAAAAAGGCCCAAGGCAGGATTATGGGGAAAATATAGGAGGGGGCACACTAAAATGTGAACTTCTGCCTGTGGGATGCCACAATAAAGACCTCATTTGGAAAAAAAAAACATTTAACCTTGACAGTTTAGAAAAGAGTTGACACCTCTACAACCAATGGAAGATATAGTCTGGACCAGGGGTCTCCAACCTTGGCAATTTTAAGGAATTCTGGGCGTTGAAGTCCACAAGTCTTGCCAAGGTTGGAGATCCCTGGTCTAGAAAACAGTAGGAGACAGGTTTACATTTAAATAAGCTGTACAGTATTATTGGGACAGATGAATTCATTTAAGGGTGCATTCATTCTAGTAGAAGAACCATTTTTAACCCTGAGTTGAAACAAGGAATATTCCACAAGTCAATACACAATTTTGATGCCCTCCAGAGGTGTTGGACTCCTAATGAAAATGATGGGAACTGCAGCCCTACACTTGTGAAAGGCACCATGTAAAAAGGAACAATGGAATTGTTCAAACAGAAGGACTTGACATTTCAATGAACTGATTCGGCAACAACAAAAGATAGTTACGTTAAATAAGTTCTCAAAACAGAAATGCCTTTCTTGCAGAGCTGGTTTCTTTCTCTTACCCCTGTTGCTTTTCTTGGAAGGATTCTTCCAACTCAGTTCTCCTGGCTGATTTGCCAGGACACCTTGTCCTATGGCTGATAGCTTGGGCCAAGAAAGATGCTCTACTATTGTGTTGGTTTTCTGCCAATAAAAATTGTCGTGGCAAGAGTTCAGGATGCACGGGCTTCAGATGAACATTGTCCAGAGTGATGGAACTATTGAAACAATCAGGAGTCATCTGGGGTCAGGTGTCAAGACAGAGAAAGTTCCCTCAGTTTCTCTCTTGATGGAATTAGAAAGAAACATCTTTCCCCCTTTTCTGGGTAAGACCCAAATGTTTTAAGGGGCTTCTTCTCTTTAAAGTGAAGGAGCATTACATGCTGGGATTTGGTCAGAATCAACAGGCATCCTACCAGGGGTGGGCTGCTGGAGGTTGGCAGGGGTTTGGGAGAACCTCTAGCTAAGATTCTGTGCAGTTCAGAGAACCCCCAAATCTCACTCCTGGCTGGCCCCTCACCCCACCCCTCCCCTCCCAGGAGTCCCTACGCAGCCCGTTTTAGATGCAGGTAAGTGCAGGAAGAACGTAGAGGCTCTGGGAGGGTGAAAAATGGGCCTACCGGAAGTTTGGAAGAGGGCCTCCCAGAGGATCAAAGAAAGCCTCCAGAGCCTGGAGATGGCAAAAACACCATCACCTCACCGTGGTGTAGGATGCCAACTAGGCCATGCCCACTATGGCCATGCCCACCCAGCAACCGGGCAGAGAACCCCTTGCTAAAATTTTTGAAGCCCACCCCTGCATCATGCCATAATATTTCCTCACAAGCATAATATGAGAAAATGCCTGCCTTCTGGAGAAATGTGGTCAGTGTAACTGGAAAGTTTAAGACTCTCTTTGCTTTAGAACATTAGGCACTGCCCAGAAGCTGAAGTATGAAACTTGCCCAGTGAGGCTAATTGTTTGCTATCTTCCATCTTAACCTATCTCACAAACTTATTGCAAAATTAAACTTTTTGCAAAACAATCTTTTTTCCCCCCGAAGAGGAGCATCCTATACCTGGCATTTTTGTCCTGAAAGAAATGAATCCTAGATCTCCATAGAACCTTTTGGTCTTCAAAGATGAAAAACCCTGCTTTGCAAAAAGAAATGCCTTTGCTTTGTTACTTTTTAAACAGATATTCACTTTTCTGCACTTCAACCAAGTGAGCCACTGCGTTCCCTGAAAAGGACTTTCTTTCCTGGAAATATTTGTTACTGTCTAGAATATCAGTCTCCATAATCCCAGCTAGAAACTCCTAGCACCTTGGCACATCCCACTCCAGAATGAAAGTGAGAAGGACTTTGTCTTCTAGCTAATCTGGTCTGCACCTGGACTGTTGGCAGGAGTGGGGCGGCAGGGGGTCGACTGTCTGAAACTCCAAATTCAACGTACATCAGGCTGTGTTGAGCCAGACACAATCAGCAATAGGGCTAGTAGGCAGAACAGCTGTCTTTGAAGAAGACTGTCAAGATCACCCTTCTTTCTAGGGAAGAAACTGCTTTTGAGTGGTTAATGTTTAGGAATTAAACTCTACTACTAACTTGGATAGATGCACTCAGAAGTAAACAAAGCCTGGGTGAACTGCAGTGCATCTATCCAGTCACCTGTAAATGCCAGAACATGAAAAAAAGGAGCAGGCCATGTGAATAATGCAGTCTGCAATCTTGACAGTTGGAACCTCTCTTCTCCCACAGATCCTCCAGTTGTAATCAGGGCCAGGTTGAAAGTCACACTCCCCCATTGGATGTATCTTCTGATAATAATTGTCCCTTATAGCAATCCTTGGGATCATTTGTAATGGTGCTCAGAAGGAGAGGGGTGCAATGAAATGATGCAGGCAGAGAGGACTGATCTTTAACCTCCTACTACCCTACTAAAATTGCAGGTCTAGAAGGAAAGAAAATAGTCCTTAATCAACAATGCATCCAAGAACCGAGTTGCCCAACGTTTAAATTTACCCTCTTAATTAAGCACTGCGTTGATAATATTTTTCAAATGCCACTTCTGGATCCTTTCAGGTGGTCGAGAAGCCAATGTTGTTAGCTCTGCTGCTTAAGGGTCTCATTCAGAAGTCCTTTCAACAAAACCCAGCAAGTTGCATGGTAAGGCAGGGACTTTGAGAAGGTTGCTGGTGTCTGTCCCAAAAGCACTTGGCAATTCAGTGGTGTTTATTACCTTTGCCAGCCAGTTCCAAGATATGGCTGAGGACACTCTGAAACTGGGAGTTGTCTTGCAAATGTACTGTAAGTACTCGCACACCCTCTTTCCTTTGGATCCATGTTGTGCCAGAATGCTTTGCAGATCTGGGTTATTGTTGGAAGGGTGCATGATTTTGATATGATTGGCAGCCCAGGATGCTGCCAGGGATATTAAAGCACAGTCTCTCGGGACTTGCCACCTGCTCCATCAATGTTGCTGGCTGGTAAAGCAATAGCTTTGTTGCTTTGAGTGGAACTGCAGTTGGCTTTAGTTTTAAAACACATTGTCAGATAGCTTTCAGAGCCTTCTGTTTTTCCACAGCACTGTTGCCATTGCTACGAAAAATTCTTCCTTTCTTTCCAGTATTCTTTTAAATGGTTGCAAAAGGCACCGTGTATATAGTTTGTCCACCAATATATATATATATATATATATATATATATATATATATATATATATATATATATATATATATATATATATATATATATATATATATATAAAAAATCAGAACAGGACAACATGTATCAGAAAGCAAGGAAAGCACCCCGAAGTCTGTACAAGCAGTTGAGAGGGGGGAGGGAGGGGGGAGGGAGGGAGGGAGGGAGAGAGAGAGAGAAGCCTAAATAGGGAGGAAAAAGAACACTTAAAATACACATCTATTGAGAATGGAGCAAATTTAGTGGCGATACAATACTTTGTGTTTGGGAGGGAAATCTCAGGTGGGGAATTAGAATTAAATTAGCATTCTGGGCTGCAATTACTTGCTGCAGCTTCTGTTCGTTTGCCTTTGTTTTTGTAGCGAGGACCACATTCCCACCAGAGAATTTGTTTGGAAGGTACAGGGCAGGCAAATTGAATGGGCCAGGGTAGAGCCAAAAGCAGATTGCAAGACCCAGGCTTTCCTTCTAACAGTCTTTCTTTTCTGTTCTTCCTTTCTTTCTCTTATTAAGTGGGCTCAAACAATATGCTTAACCTATTTTGTTGAATTAACCCTGGTTGTAGCTCAATATATTGTGCAAACCTAGAAACTTAGCCCAATGAGTAAGGTCCACTCAACCTGCTACATTTTATATTCTCTTCTCGCATCTCTTTTTTCCTGTCTGTCTTTCGAGATCAGAGAAGAAACCTATCTTTCATCAGAGGTTTGAACGGATGTCTTGTCAAGGGTTTTTAAAGTCAGCTCTAGGACCCCATGAAATTGGGCCAAGGGCTACAAGTCATTAAATAATTTAATCGGCAGCTGGGTTGGTTTGCTGGCTATAGATCTGCATTCAGGTTGCACCTTTCATTTTGCTCCGACTTGTCTGGTGATGCTTCTTTAACACAAGATTTTCCATTTCATTCCAGAACGTTGGTCAGAAATGGAACCCCAGGGGTTAGGTAAATATTGACAGTTCTGTCAATTACTTTGAACTGAAGGGAAGAAAGGAGATATCTGGGCCCGGAGATCTAAGTGGGTTTCCCCTGCCTCCTCTGAGTGGCAAGCCACATTTCCATGCACCTAAAGAAGTTCTCACCTCCCCCGCAGACATTGCTGAGGCTGGAAGCCACAGGCTGTTCAGCTTCAAGTGTGCTTATTTACTTCAGTGGAATTTCCTACTAAAGCCATCTGAAGGTATGCTATGACATTTACCCCTTTGGGGGGTTCTCCCGAGTTTGATTTTGCCTTTTATGAGGCTATTTTTCTCTCTCTGATTCTCTTCTGGAATCCGAGCCACCATTACCGTTTGGGAGCTAGTTGAATATGCAGAATGTTTTGTGGCTTCTTGTTTTCTGTCAGGTTTGGCTTTCTTCCAAGGGGCTCTTTTTCCAGAACAATAGGAGGGCATATTGACTCCATTTTGACCCATAATAACCCAAATCAAAAAACTAGATAGTAAATCCACATTTAAACCCTATCATTCACCAGTCAGCACTAATTGTCATCATTAACAATTTCAGGGTTATATCAGGAGTGAGGGAGGATGTTCTGAGGTGGAATATTGACTCTTTCTGTATTGTTGAAAGAGTTGGATTCGTAGCCTAAATCCATCTTTCCAGTTGATATTCTATGAATTCATCATTAGGAGGGCTTTGGCTCCATGAACATTTATTTATTTTATTTTATTTTATTTTATTTTATTTATTTTATTTTATTTTATTTCTATACCGCCTTTCTCCCGTAGGACTCAAGGCGGTACAGTCAAGAAAAAATATAGATACACAAACATCATAAAATTGCTAATTAAAATTATTATAACATAGTTTGGTCCAATTAAATAGAACCCAAAATTAGATAATATTTTAAAATCATTCACATGTTCATATGTTTAGCCCCGCCCCGACATCAGGGTCTTGAGGGCATGGCGGAAAGCACGGAGATCAGGGATATTTCATATCTCAGGGGACAGTTCATTCCAAAGGGTTGGAGCCCTCACAGAGAAGGCCCTCCCCCTGGGAGTTGGCATAATTTGACTGGCGGTACCCTGAGTAGTCCTTCCCTGTGAGAACGAACAGGTCAGTGGGAGGTTATTAGTGGCAAAAGATACCCAGGTCCTAAGCCATGGAGTGCTTTAAAGGTGATGACTAACACCTTGAATCGCACAGTGCAGCTCGCGTAGGAGAGGTGTTACATGGGCGCAATAGACTGCGCCCATAATCACCCGCGCAGCTACATTCTGGACCAGTTGGAGCCCCCGGGTGCTTTTCAAGGAGAGAGCATTACAGTAATCCATACGGGAGGTGACTAGGGCAATATTAGGTAGTATACTGCAGGGGTGGATTCTACTTACCTTTACTACTGGTTTGCAATGGGGCCGTGCATGCACAGAAGCTTCCGAATGACGTCGGGGTTGGTGGGTGGAGCTGCCCGCCGGTTTTACTACCAGTTCTTGCAAACCGGTTCGAACCGGGGGCAACCCACCACTGGTATATTGTCCCTGAATTTGCACAATATATGAGGCAAAATATTATTTCTTTGGTTTCCTCTTAGCAAAATAAACAAATCCCGCCATTGTGATTCACAGGCCATGATTTGTGGCTTAACCAACCAACTGTGGTTTGTTTTTCAAATGATAGTTAAATAGAATTCAAAGCATTTAACATTATCCTGAACAAACAAGCCCGTATCAGAATGCAATTATGTTTGACTAAAAAGTTGGCTGGTATTTGGTGTAGGAAACAGGCAGATGGATATCTGGGCTCTTCCAAATAGCCCTATGCTGCAAGCATGAATCCTCTGTTAACCTATTTACCAATCTGACTCTTTAAAAAGAAAAAGAAAAAATTAAATCCTCCACAGGACATCCTCAGTTCCACCTTCATGAAATGTTCGGGTTTGCCCTTAACACAACCCAGCCTTTGAGAAGTGTTGGAAAGATGGTTACATTCTTCAGAGCAGCTGCTCCGGGATTCTTGCCAGGTCTTTGACTCAAACATTGCCTTAAAAACGCATCTCATTACGCAGTCGGTTTTACAAATGTGAGGCCTTTAAGCAAACTCAGAGGTTGTCTAGGCCAAAAATATTTTTAACAATAGGAAAAGCCATCAATCTTTCCAGCTGCTGAGTTATCGGTGTCTTTTATGCTTGGCCCACATAATTCCATTCCGAGACAACAGTATCACCCGAGTAGGAGAATTTGGAAATGGGGGTGGGGTGGGGTAATGAAAGAAGCTAGACCGAGGCTAGACTCCTGTCTACAGAAATGAGCAAACTTTTTTTAGTGATTGAACTAAACTTTGCAAAGAGGCTTTTGCATCTAACTGCTGAGCCAGTAAGCTCAAGTTTCCTTTTGGCCAGGCCTCTTTCCAACCTGTTTCTCAGCATGCTTGCTCAAAAAAAAAAAAGAAAAAAAGAAAAAAAAAGACAATGCTATTCAGCAAGAGCATTTTTGTTGTTTGTTTCTTCAAGTCAGCCTTGAGTCCTGGTGGCAGCCTGGGCAGCTCACTGCCATTTTCTTGGCAACGTTTTTGGAAGTGGTTGTCCTTGCCTGTGGGCTGAGAGAGGGTCTGGCTCAAAGTTCCCCAGATGACTTCATGCCTAAGGCAGAACTCATGGTATCCTGGTTTCTGTCCTGATACTTTTAACCTATACCCCAAACTGTCTCTCAGAAAAGGAAATTGTCCCTTCAAATCAGTTTTGACTCCAGGCAATTACCTGCAGTTTTCTCAGCAACATTTTCAGAAGTGAAAATGAAGGGAGAGGCAGTTTGGTCTACTGGTTAAAGCACCATGCTAGAAGTGGGAGACCGTGAATTCTAGTCCCACTTTTGGGCCAGTCACTCATTCCATGGTTCTTGTTGCTGTGAGGAAAATAAAAGCAGTGAATATGTGCAGGGTTTAGTTTAGTTTTAGTGTTTGCTGCCTTGAGTAGTTTGTAAAAATAATAGCATGGGTATAGATAGATAGATAAATAGATAGATAGATAGGCAGATAGGCAGGCAGGCAGTTGTTTTCTTTTAGGGCCGAGAGATTGCCCCAAACTCACTGAGTTGGTTTTGTGCCTGAAGTAGGATTAGAACTCACAATTTCTGAGTTTCTAGGCTATTGCCTTAAACCACTACGACACACTGCTTTATAATAACTTTTTTTAAATAACAAGCTTATTTGTTCTTCTTATGCTTAACAGCAGCTATTTTTTTCAAGTAGTCATTTCTCAGCAGTTAGGATCTCTAGAGGGAAAAAAGGCAATATTGCTTTATGCATTATTCGGGCATGGAGTTTCCTCAGAGTTGCTTTTTAGAAAAAGAAAGGTAGCAGAAAAAAATTATAAACTTTTGTTAACAGAAATTAAGAGTAGAGAAAGCAGTGAAGTGAAGTATGTTGTAAACAAAACAGATCTCCAAGATTGGCCAGATTCCTTAAAAGACCTCTTATTGTTGAAACAGAAAACGAATAGAAACACAGTTAAATAACACATTGCTGCAAGGCAAGTATAGATTTATTCTTCCAGTATTGCATAATAATTATTTTGGTTATAGTTTGTGTGGAGAAAGAAAGACCACAATTCTTGGTATTTTGAGAGATTCTAAATATTGGGAATATAACTAGGAGGAACATAGGTTTCTTTGATGTGCAACGTTGGTTCTACCATATTAATAATCTTGCAGTATTGGTGCTATTTATTTATTTAATTTTAATTTAATTTATTTGGCGCCCATCCTGCCATGAGGCTATCCTTGGCAGCTTACCATAGTAGAACATAAAATATAAAAAATGTAATAACCATAGTAAAATAGTCAGACAATAAAAATAAAAAAATGTAGTAATATGAATTAAAAGATGGGTGAAGAGGGAGCATGATGTCGGGGAGGGTGGGAGGAGGGGTCTGCCGCAGGAGAGGGCAAATGAGATCTGCCATAATAGGGAATTATTTTGAAGTGTTTTTCACTCCTGTCTGATTCCATGTGGTGGGCTGAAAGTTGCAATGAACTCCATTTACAAACCACTTTCTCCTTGTAGGATCTTTGCCTTTTGAAGATATACTGTATCTGTGGTGTTCGCTTTATGATACCTTAGATTTTCAGTTAGCTTTTGATTTTTCACATATTTAATGGGTGATGTCTTTTCTGTTTGCTGTCCTGAGAACAGAAGACCCAATGATGGATGGAAGTCTTTAAAATGTTTCAAAGCCTGAATCTGGGAGAAATCTTAAACTACTTGGAAAATTACCTCAGGGAAGAGAAAAGAAACTAGAGTGAGGAAAATACTCAGATACATAAAGAGGAAAATCTCTTGAGAAGACTTGAGAGGGACAGCAAAATGCATCTTAAAATATATTTATGATTGAGGCTTAGGGAGAATCCTATTAAGTCTGCAACAGGTGCAGAAAAGCACATACAGAAACTGGCTTCAATGTTTTATTCCCTAGTCACTCCTGTCTCTAATTTCTTCTCCTTGACTGAGGGGTTCCACCGGGTTTTACCCTGAGAAGGGGAGAGCAAGTAATAAAAGAAATACGTTATATAACTTGGCTGGTCCTGCCATCATTTTAACATCTACCATGTTACCAATAATCCATTTTGGAACTGATTTTTAACTCTACACAGTGACATATTTAATATGATGCAACTAGCTGTATCCATCTGTGGAGCTTTTAAAAAAACAGATAAAAATTTGCAGTTAGCAAATATCATTTTTTAAAAAATGCTTCCTGCAAGAGAGAAGCATCCAAAATGTATTTGCATTATAAAAACAAGTTTTATGTGAATTATTCCATTAAGCTAAATCACCTAAATGTATTTAATTAGATTACAACTCTATCTAAAGTATGCTGACTGGGGAATTGTGAAAGTTGAAATCCATACATCTTAAAGCTGTTGAGGCTGAAAAACCTTGATCTAAAGATATACATGCACTTCTCCAAAATTATTCTATAGTGTAAAACATAAGTTTTTAAATATTCAATCTGCAGCTTGGCCAAAACAGTAGATTTAAATTTGTGTTAAATTACCTTTAGTAGCCTGCAACAGGTGAGTTCTCTACAATTTCCCCACTGCACAGACAGGTGCAGATCAGTTTGGCTTCAGCCAGCTTCCTCTATCAAATACCTTAATTTATTTACTCAGGTCTAAGGATTGCCTTAATGTCAGTTTATGAAAGCAATAATCAGAAAATGTCTCAATATTATTAAATTGCATTTAAAACGTACAATGTATGGCCGGCTAAAACTGATTCCAAAATTGCAGGGTTTTTTTTAACAGACCTCATCTGTTTATTTTTGTTTTTTAGGCATTTTTACCTGTGTCTTTAAGAGAAGATACTATTTTATTTCCAGGACAGAGAGCTTTTAAAAAAATCTATAATATATGCAATAAGCACATAAATCTATATTATGTGCTTATTGCTGCAGAATTAAAAAGGAATCACCTAAGTAAAACATTGAAATTGCAAACAAGTTCATATATCCTCTCCTTTCAAATTACCGGTTTTCAGTGACAGCAAAATCAAAAGAATCATCATAGACTTTTCTGGTGCTGTAGTCCTGCTTCAGACATTATTACACAGTGTCAAGATGTCAGGATACTTGCATTAACAACCTCCTGCCTGTATTTTCTCACTTCCACTTCAGTCTGTTTTTCTTACTACAAAAGGTGCTTCGAGACAGAGAGCTCCTTGTTCTATCACCCAAAGACATTTTGCAATTGTTTTATTTTGTTTCTTCTTTGACAGATCTTTGGCAGCAGTGCAGCAGGGGGGGGGGAGGAATGGGGGGGGATAAACAAAAGAAAAACACAGGAGGGTTCTGGTACTGTAAGGTAGTTTTAGAAAAGGCTGGTTGTGACACTGCGTGGTCTCTGTGCCTTATTTGTAGTATGTTCCTCCATCCCTAACAATATTTACAGTACTCTCTTTTCCCATGCCTTTTTTTTCTTAAAGTTCAGGAGAATATCCCAAGGAAAACACAAATTGGTTTCCTTTCCACAACTACCTTTTGCTCGGTAATTTACAGAGGAATACTGTATTTTTTAGCAACAGAACTAGAAGTATCTTCTCTCTCCTTAGCAGCAAACACATTTTACTGTACTGCTTACATTTTTGGAGGATGACAAACTGGAAGGTATCCCTTCCTCCATCCATCATTCTGAAAGCGGTCAATAAATATTCAGATCGCTTTCTGGCAATGAGGCAGAGACAATGGCCAGGAAAGGCCCCATTAAAGCTACCCCAGTTCAGTCAAGGGAAAGAATGTGGAATATCCCTCTGGAGCTCTTCTCAAGGGTTTCCAGCGTGAGGCGGTTGTGCTCAGCACTTTTCCCCCTTTTTGACTTTTAGCTTTCTTCTTTAGCACTGGAGCACAACCAGTGTTCAAAATCCCCACATTTTACATAGGGTAACCTGGCTGCCGTCGCCTTCACCAGCAGCAGAAGAGTGAAGAGAAAAGATTTACTTTTAAAGGAGTGGAGTGGACGGGGAAAATGTAAAGGCAAGTCTCAAGAAGTCTGTAAAGATTCTAAGTGATCCAGATCAGGGGTCTCCAATCTTGGCCACTTTACGACTGGTGGACTTCAACTCCCAGAATTCCTCAGCTAGAGCATGGACCCTGATCCAGGTCATGGTTGTCCCAAAGGTGCTTTTTTTCAGGAAGCAACTGGCGTTTCTTGTTGTTGTTTTTTTCTTTTGAAGACGTTTCGCTTCTCATCCAAAGAAGCTTCTTCAGCTTCTTGAAGAAAGTCCAGTTGCCTCCTGGGGAGGGCAGGGGGGAGGGGGGTGGAAGCACCTTTGGGACAAGGTTCAAAGAAGTACAGAAGCGAGCCAATGGTGGGAACTCTCTCCCTTGAGATTCGCAAGGGTCGCCGTGGATTGGAACCGAGGGGGGCGCCGCCATCGATGGAAACGAAGGCGTGGCTGGGGTTGCAGGGACAGGCGGGTCGAGGCCATAAAGCCATTGCACGAAAGTTGAAAAAACGGGCTCTGGAACCGCACCCCGAGGTCGTTCGCTTCACATTTCCGTCCCTTGAACCTTTCTGCTCCGTCGCTCCCCCACCCCACCCCCCCTTACTTTCTTTTTGGTTCTTCCTATGACACTCTCTTCTTTCCTCCTCTTCCTCCTCTCTTTTAACCAAACCCCCCTCTTCCCCCCCCCTTCAATCCTTGCTTAGGAAAAGGCTCTATTTTTAGCCGGGAGGGGGGGTAGCTCTTTCTATTTTTAGATCAAACAATTCTAAGGCGTGCGTCAATGGAACCCCGTGTGCGTCACCCGCGCAGACATTCCGATCCCGCCCCTCGCTCCGAGGGCGCCGGAACATTCCGCCCCTTTTTGCCTTGTATGGCGAAGGCTGCAGCCGAGCTCGTGCGTCAGAGGATCTCTCCCCCTCCCTTTTCTGGCCACCCCTTCGCCTTGCGTCACAGAGAGCTTAAGAGAATCTCCTGGCCACGGGCTGGTGAGCCCCAGTGGCTTAGTCGGCGTCTAGACTGTAGGCAGCTCGCTCCGGCGCGGGCTCGCTCTTATCTTCAGCTTTGATCTGCGCGGCAGCGGCGGAGGACGGCAGCGAGAATCGGCGCTTTCCCCGATGCGCTTTGGGTTTTCTTAAAACGTTATTCTCCGACTTCCCCAACAAGCTTCATGTGCAAAAGTGGAAGAGACCGCAGCTAGATTTTTTCGGCTCCGTTGGGTATGTGTAGATTTCTTGTTAATCCCTTTCCCGTCTGCTTTTTCGTAAAAGTGCAGGCGCGCTTCGTGACTTTTCCTTTGTCGTTGACGAGGGACGAGGGATGTTTGCAGGACGAGGGATGCTTTTTTTAAATAAATAAATGAAATCGGGTCGGGAGAGTAAGGGAAAGAAGTTGCGGGGGATCGGAAGGGATCTTCTTGCTTGTTGAAAAGTTAGGGAGGCGCGAGAATTGCGGGCAAGGAGGAGAAAGTAGAGGTGAGGTTGCGCTTTATCCTCTGATGCGCTGCAAAATGAAAAAGAAGTGTAAATAGCGAGGGAGGGTCGTTCTACCTAACAAGCAGCAAACGCTTGCTAAGTGAAGAAGTATGGATGTGCAAGCCCCATTTGCAAGAGCGGAGTAGAGTTTATCCCTGAAGAGTGAATCTTAAAAGACCGGCGGTGCCTTCTGTTACTTGTTCGTACTTATGAACTGCAACAGGGTTTTTCAAATCGACCTGTTTTGATTTGCAGATTTTAGAAAGTTACTAGAATTGCCATATGTCATCTGCCTGGCTCTTCCTATGTAGTATGGGACAACTTGAAAGCATCGGTTAAAGTATACAGAATGCAAAATCCCTGAACCACTGAACTAAAATCCTACAAGGGCAGGCCTTTTCTCCTTAAGAAAAGAGGTATTTGTACTTCGAAGCTTGAATTGCAAGAGGATCTGGCTGCTGGGGGCTTGGCTGATGGCAACTATAAATGGTGCACTTGTTTCCAAAAGCAGTTTTCAAAGTCTACATTTGCATTTTAAAGGACAAAATTGCTGTAACCGGAGCTTGTGGAAGCCCTGGCAGATGTTTACCAGTGACTGGATGCATTTTGCCATTTTTATGTCTTGTGACCTTGATTGTGATGTCAGCGTAGGATGGGCACCTCACTTGGGCAAAAGTGAAGTCTCTTTTTAGAGGAAAAATTGTGATATTAAGAAGTGAAGCACTCTGATGCTTGATAAGGAAAGTAATATTGTACAGCTAGTGCTTGCATCCAGGTGCGAGGCCTCGTCATAAGGCCTGGTGATTATACCATGTTTTGGAGACAAGCAGGTCAGACTCTTAATGTCTTAGATATCTGAAGATATTTTATTCTTCATCAGACTGAATATATCAATTCTGCCCATATCAAAATGAGAAAAGAACTTTAAATGTCTTTTCTCTTTTGGAAGATCACTATGGGAAAAGCTGTTTGTGCCAGATTCGTATTCTCACTCTGCCTGCAGCTAGTCCTCTTATACTTGCATATTTTTTTGCTAATCTGAAGGTAATGTGCATTGTGTGTCCGTGCACATATACACATTTACATTTTTCTTTCCTAGATGGAGAAATTCCCCTCCATATTTTCAAAAAGTGGACACCTTTGAAAAAATGTTTTCTAATGTTCTCTCTCCCCCCCCCTTTCCTTTTCCAAAGAGATGCTCTCTTTTTTTGTGAGTGTGTATATCCATGTTTGTGAGTCGATCTGCTGAGCAGCTTGGTACCATCACAGGTGTTGAAGGACATAAATCAGCAAAGCTCCTAGCCTGGTGCTTTCATGTGGCTTTGCAAGGGGGTGGAGGGCTTGCAGTTCCTGGCATGTTCAGAGCGACAGGTGCTGCATCAAGTTTGAGCACCTGGCAGCCTTTGCTATGGCGGGCTCTCCCTGTTTCTAAGTCTGTGCGCCAGACTTCAAAGGCTGAAGAAGTCCACTTGCTACAGTCTTGTCTTTGTCTATTGTGAGCACTTCCTTTAGTGGTCTTGGTCACCCCAGAATCATTAAGTTAGACTGTAAGGGGTTTGAAAACCTTGACTGAGACTAGGAAGCTTCGAGGTATAAAATGGGTTGAATCCTAGAATAATCTCAGCAACTACACAGAGCAGTGTGGGGTAATCACAGCATTCCCAAAAGCTTGATTTGTTTTACATACCACAATCCTGTGCAAATTTATCCAGTAATAAGGGCAGCTCTGTTTTAAGGGTTTTCCTCTCCAGCAAATCTGCCTAGGACAGAAATTTAGGTAGGAAGAGAACCAATTGCCTTCATTATGTCATCGTTAAGACACCTTCTACCAAGGAAAAGTGTTAAGGCAGAAAGCCGGGAAATGTGAATTATTTTGTTTTCCATGGTTTGATCACAGAAAGTGGGAAAATGCCAGCTGGCATTTTCCACAAAATATGAAATGGTTAATTCACAAACACAGCATTGGGGTTGGTCTCTTGGAATGAAGCCCATGCTTACCTCTTCCATTGATAGCTTTGAGTAGTGTTGATTATCTTTTCTACAGATCAGACATCTTGACAGGTGCAGTTTTTCTCACTGCTGCCATTTATACAGTATAGAGTGCTGCATCAGTTGAGTATCTTGATGTGCGACTGTTAAAAAGCATAGGACACGTGTAAAGTAGGAAAAGGGGCTGCATAGACCAGGGAAGAGTTGGACATCTAATACCAGAATCCATTTGCCCTTGTTCAAACGCAGCTTGACACAAGCAATGGATTCAGTCTTGGAACATTTGAGCCTGGAAGAAATAGCTTTCAACAAGAAAAGCTTCTTTTAGATAATTCCACCCATTGTCGAACTGACAATAACAGTCTGTTCCTGTTGCAAGTTTCCTTAAGCTGTTGAGTATTTCTTCTTGGAAACAGCGTGGTCATTTATGCTGAATGGTGCCAGTTTTTGCTTACAGAGTTCGGAATCTTTCTGTGGTTTTTTTTTTTTACATTAGCACGGAATCAAGTTGCTGAGTTGATCCGTCCCTGCTGTTCTGCAGCTCTACAGCAGAGGGTGCTCTTGAGCAGTTTCTAAAGTCTAAATGCAGTCCAACAAATTGGGAGGAAATTGTAGGGCTGCGTGGAACATTATAATGATGGGCTCCTGTGCTGTTCCCCTAAAGCAGCAATGGATGAGTTGCTAACCTTCCCGTTCAGCTATCTCTCAGGATCCCTTGCTATTGGCCAGGCTGTCTTGGGCTGATGGGAATTGTAGTTCAGCCATCTCCTGAAGACACAGATTTCCCATTCCAAAAGCAATCATCTCTCCCCTGATTGGTTTATAGCTGCCATTGTTCTAGAAAACTTAGCTGTTGGCTCTTAAGTGTTGGGAGGAATTGATATATTAGGTTGAGATTTCAGCCTTTCTATTCCAGGACTATCCAAAAGCAAGCAGTGCTTGGTCACTGGTCGCAAAACCTTCCATCCTGCTGATTGCAGTGGGAATCCAGCTAGCCTTCAGTCTTACTACCTTGGGTGCCTTTGTTTTTGTCTCAGCCTTTGAAGGTAAACGGAAGCTGTCAAATGATGGTGGGGGTGTGGGGGGGTGCAGGGCAGCAAAGTTCTGCAAACAATGCTGCTCTGCCTATCAGATGGGATAGTAGCACATCTGTTGCTGCATCTGTTTTACAGTGATTACAGGAGCCATTTGTGCGCTAAAACAACAAGGATCCCAAAGGGGCGGCTCGCAGGGTAAAGAGGTGAGTGTGTCGTTATAGCAACGCCATGCCGTTTCCATTGGAAGATAGTAGAGGACTGTGAGAGAAATACACAGAGGAGAAAGCGATGGCAACAGTGCCTGCAGGAAGAAGACACTTGTGCTTCCAACAATGTTCTTTGCTACAAAGGAGGTTAATTCCAGTTCCTCTCTCATGATTCCCTGGTGAGGCTCTTGGTGGAAAAGGGTTGGAGCACCAGCCGTAGATGCATGAGTGGAAGTGTTTTTAGGCAGTTAGGCAGGCACTGAGAAAGAGAGAAACTGAAGCATCTTGAAATGCTTTTTCTGGTGAATCCCATTTAAAAATACTTTATGGCCACAGTGGCCATAAAGAGAATAGGAAGAGAATAGGTCATTCACCTGTTTTCAAGAAGAGGGTAGAAATATCTAGTAGTCAAGCTATTATCTACCCAGGTAATTATTGGGTGGATTCAGCCTTCTATTATAGGACTGTTCACTAGAAGTGTGTTGCCTGCCCTTCTTTTTGCTTCAAATGTCAAATCAGTACAGAAATCAGGCAGTGTTCAGAGGAATATCCTTTCTTGCAAACATTTGCATGTCAGGCAGGTCTTAGGGTAGACGATTAAAAGCTAATCCTCTCTAGTCTGTTGTGAAAAGAATTTCATTTTTTATAGTGCCATATTCTTAGAGGAAGAATTCCTATTTTAATCGCTTGGTTTGATTGTTGTGAGTCGCAGAGTGCTGTGGAGAGTTGGGGTGGCATTCGGATTTAATAAGACGGTGGTGATGCGCATTTTTAGGACAACAGCAAAATGTGGGGAAATGAGACCTTCCATATGGAGACTCTGATGGAACAGCCGTGAACTTTCTCAGATTCCACCTCAATTAGCTCAATTTCATTGTATACTTTCAGAGCATAATGTATATTTCCACTATTGATTTCTCAGTCCATGGGTGGGCCAAGGCTGGTTTCAGCCCTTTTGTCTCTGCTCTTACTTTTATTTTGATATTTATGCCTTCAGGCCCAGGGAGAAAGTAAGTATTATCAGTCAAGCCATTTTCTTTTAATTCTGATTTACAAGTGCTATCTTTTTCTCCCTCTCCACAGGAGCTGGTAGACTAAATATCACTGTGTCATTGTTGTATGCGGTGGTTAGATTTAGCATGGAGGCTTTAAAAAGGCAATGGGGGAGGGGAGGGTTCCAATTAGAACAGTATCACAAAGAACTAAATGTCCAGACTGGAATAAAGGACTTCATGATTGCTGCTTTAAAAAAAAAAAGACTTGACTTTTAAAAAGCTTGCACACTAAGGACTAATAACATGAGAAGTATCGCACCGAGCTTTGTGTTAAAAGGCCCACTGTTGATCCTTCCTGTTTGCTAAATATCTGCTGTCCAATCAGCTCTTGTGCTCAGCGGTGCTAGCAGCAATACCTAAGTTTAGGATTACAACCCCTGTAATGGAGCTCCCTAGACTAGTCCTGCATTAGCTAGGGAGATGCTGCTCTCCATTTGCAGACGTCAGAACTTCCTCTGGGGAGAGTAGGCTAATAAATCCTGTGTTACGAGGAGCCCTGGGTATCACCTGTTGCTACATTGGAACAAATCATAACAAGCCTTAACAATTGGATATCCAAGTTCTATTTTAAGAATACAGAATAACAAGATCAGATAGTGTCAGTGGGTGTGGAGAGGAGTTATGAGGCTCCAAAGACACATGGACAAGATATTTTCTTTTAAGGAGGGAAGTTGAATAGAATTGGCCCGTGTAGGCTGTAAATGCAAACCTTGTTTCGGATGAAAACTCAGCAAGGGACTCAAATCACCTAGCTGTTGGGAACTGTAGTCCCTCTGCCGCTTTCTCTTTGGGAGCTTAGGCAGTGGTGGGATCCTGCTGGTTTAACAACCGTTTCGGTGATTGCATGCTTCACGTGCGTGCACATTGACGAAAACTTACTTCCGCATTACTGCTGGGAGTAGCACAGCTAAGGCATGGCAATCCGCTCTGCCGTGCGAATCAGCTGAGAAGATATAGAATATACCTGTAAGATATAGTTGTAAAGCCGAGAGGCGGGTGGGAGGGCAGGTGTACCTGATCATTGGAGCAAACCGGTTCATTCCCAGCTGATTGTCGGAGCTACTAGTTCGCTCAAATCGGTCCAAATTGGTAGAATCCCACCCCTGATAGGGTAGGATATTGATTCACATAACATGTTGAACTCTTGCTAAAATTTGGGGACAAATTAACTGAGAAAAACCTTAATAGGAATCACTTTCATTTAAAAAGGGTATCAAGAATAATTTTTCAAAATCTCTTTTTGGCGCATGCTTTTGCCAACCCCATCTGATCCTCTTAACAAACTGAGAAGAAGCTGCAAGCTTCAGTTTGGTTTTTTGATTTTTCAATTGAAGTTCAACGCAGGGAGTCCTTGACTTATGATAGTTTGTTTAACAAGGGCTCTAAGCTACAATGGGCTTGGAAAAAGTGACATATGTTCCTATCCTCAATGTTCCTATGTGATCCCCGGGTATCACAATTGATCACAATTTGGGTGCTTGGAAATTGCTTGCATTTATGATGGTTAAAGCTTCTTGTGATCAGGTAATTATCATTTACAATCTTTGAAGCAGGCGTCTGTCAAACAAAATCAATTGGGGAAGTCAGATTTGCTTAACGGCTACAGTAAAAATGGTTGTAAAATCAGGTCCAGTCACATGATGATTTGCTTAATGACTGCATTGTTTAGTGGCCAAAATTCCAATCCCAATTGTGGTCATAAGTCAAAAACTACAGATAGCCACTTCTTGGGTGATGCATTTTTTACCCATCCAAATCCCAGATTGGTCTGTCATTTTTGATCAGTTTTAATTAGCAGAGTGAGGATTATTTCCAAGTAAAGATTTGCATGCCGAGCTACTAAAAAGGAGCTCCTATCCTTCCGATAAACGGGTGATAGCCTTATTTCAAAAGTGCAGAGTTAAAATCACTTGAAATTCTCTATGTCTCAACCTCCCGTAATTCTTTCCTCTGTTAAAGCAGCTTTTGGTAACAATTTTCATTTTGCCACAAGAGTTGCTGCTACAGACTTGACTTCTATCTCAGCTAATGCTTCCAGTTATAATTCCTTTTTTGGAAAGTGCCATTCTCGAAGACACTATAAAGCTCTGAGATTCTGTTTTCCCAGCAGTTTCAGTTTTCATGTTCCTTGTCAGAGGCTGCTGACATTTTAGATGGATCTCCTTCAGAGAAAGGACTACAATAAGATAGAAGTGGGATGATCAAGTAGGATAACGACATGATCAAAGCCTCTTTTTTTGTAGTAGTTTTCCTCTGTAGTGCTGGCAAGAAACTACATATAGCATTTCCTTTTGTTGTTGTTGTTGATAACTGCACTGATTGTGATGCAGGTGAGAAAAGAATTGTTGTTTCTAGGATTGGGCATTTTGTACAGGATATTGAGATTGAGATTGGGAAGATAAGAGAAAACTTATTTTGGGGGCAGGATACATTTTCTTTGCTCCTTGGTTCATCAACCTGAAGTTCAAGTGTTCAAAACCATTAGGGAAAGGCCTGATCGTAACTGAGTCCAAATTAAATTCTACCTTGTTTTTATAGGTCAAATTGTTTGGGATGTTGATGGTTCCAAGTTTGTAAAATTAAGATGGAATTAATAGAGGCAGTAGAAATTTCAAAATCAATCTTTAACAAGCTATGGGAATCCCAGGCACTGCAGGAAAACAAGAACAATTAAGGACTTTGATCAGGTGTTAATATCTTGGCAGCCTTGTCATTTAAAGTTTGAAGCTGTTTAGGTAAACAGATGGTTACCTCAGTCATTTAACTTTCATAAGGAAATTCTTGAAATATGCTAGGTGTTTGTTTTTTTTTAACCTGGAACACATTCATGGAGTGTTTGTCCATTTCTTTCAGACTACTACAGGTAGTCCTCGATTTACGACCACAATTGAGCCCAAAATTTGTGTTGCTAAGTGAGACATTTCTTAAGTGAGTTTTGCTCACTCATTTTATGACCTTTCTTGCCACAGTTGTTAAGTGAATCACTGCAGTTAAGTTAGTAACCGAGTTGTTAAGGGAATCTGGCTTCCCCCTTGATTTTGCTTGTCGAAAGGTTGCAGAAAATGACTGCAAGAGTCATGAATCACATCCCAAGCATCTGAATTTTGATCACAGGCCCATGGGGATGCTGCAACGGTCGTAAGTATGAAAAATAGCCACAAGTCCCTTTTTCAGTGCCATTGTAACTTTGAATGGTCACTAAATAAATGGTTGTAAGACAAGGACTACCTGTATTGGGTTAATGCTTTAGTTCTTATCTCCCACATTGAGAGAGAACCCAGTATAATATTTAGGGGCTCCTCCTGTGTTCATTTTGCATTTCTTATTTGTTTGCTTTGTTCGTTTTCCTTTTTCCCCTCATTAAAACACTTGATTGTGTGCAATGTTTGGCCTTCTTTATTCTCTGAAATGACATTAACCAAGGAGATGGGATAGCTATATTGAGCATCTGCAAATTTACAGCTGGGTTTGCATCATAATGCCCAGTGGTAGGATTCAAATAATTTTAACAACCGGTTTTCTGCCCTAATGATTTCTTCCAACAACCAGTTCACCAAACTGTTCAGAAAGTTAACAACCGGTTCTCCCGAAGTGGTGCGAATTGGCTGAATCCCACCACTGATAATGCCTCATTATTGTTTCAGCAACATTGCTTTTCTGGACGCACAAAGGTTTACCTTTACACTTGTCTCTTGTGTTGGCAGAAATATTTTTAATTTCAGATAAACGCATAGGAATCTTTTCTGCCAAGTACGTGGTGAGGCTTTTCATGGCATAACTTGTATCGCCTAGGAAGTAGTATCTTACATGTATGACTGTTGCTTTGCATGTTCAGAAAATTTTAAAAATAGAACAGTACCACAAGTTTCATCAAGGAAAGAAAAATAAAGCAAAAGATGTAGAAATAAACTTAGAAGCAAACCTGTTTATGTTTATTATATTTATATACCGCCTTTCTCCCGAAGGACTCGGGGCAGTGAACTGCCAGCAAATAAAATACAAAAAATACAAAATTTAAAACAGTATTAAAATCCAATTAAATCAATTTGGCCCATAGTTAAAACCCCTATATTAAAACCCATAATTTTAGTCTGTTTTAGCCTCTTAACTATGTGAGGTGGAGAAGAAAACTACCACCACTCACTCGCAAGAGTCAAGAAATGAGATTTACTCCCAACCTTCAACATCGTGACTATTTAATAGCTGTTCTCTTTTCAGCAGAGAGGAATATCAGGGATAGGAAGGAGAACATCTTGTATCTCTCTCTAATAGCCTCATGAAGAAATAGTGCATCAGAAAGATTGGTCTTCCTTTTAACAAGGGCCCCAAACTCTTTCCTTCCCCATTTGTGCTTTCCTGCTTCCATAAATAAAAGTTTAGAACTACGATCAAGAGGGAGGTTCACAAAGGTGGGTGACATACGGTTCGCCCCAGCACCGAAAATGTGCATGTGCACCTTCCGTGCATATGTGTGGCCTTCTACGCATGTGCTTTGCTTGTGTGCCTGCTTGTACACGTGCACACAGCTTACAAAACACAGCTAAATAGAACGGCATAGCGCCAGGGTTCGGTTCACCCAAACCAGTCCGAACTGGTTGAATCCCACCCCTGGAGGTTCAAGGCCAAGGACTTGGTTTGTATTAAATCTAAAGTAACAATTTGTCCCGATGTTAATAAAAGCCCGCCATATTTGTAAAGGTACCTAATGGAAACTAGGCCAACCACGTTTCTGGGACAAGAGCTCCTAGGTTATCATTTTAGTACATCTGGTAGTCAGTAGATGAGGGAAGGCTTACAAGGTCCTCCCTTTTTATGGCACCTTTAAGATCCCTTTTCTGCCAAATCAATTCACGAGAGTTTCTAAATTAGAGCACAGATGGACCTTTTATATCTCTCCAATATCTAACAGTAGATTTTTCTCCTTCTCCCAACCCTTGTCTTCCCTTAGAGATGCCCTGTATCCAAACGCAATATGGGACCTCGCTTCAGAACGGAGGGTCCTGCGAGCGCTACCCAGCAGACCTCTTGACCCCTGAGTTTGGCAAACCCACCATGGACCTGGTCAATACCGAGATCTCTGCTGCCACTACTACTCTGCCCAGCTTCAGCACCTTCATGGACAATTATACAGGCGAATTTGACGCTTTCCTTTATCAGATTCCAGCCGCGAACCCCAATACCACATCCTTCAAGCTGGAAGATTTCCAAGTATATGGTTGTTATCCTGGTCCTTTCAGCAGCCAGTTGGATGAGACCATGTCCTCGAGCGGCTCAGACTATTACGGCAGTCCATGCTCAGTCCCTTCTCCTTCCACGCCAAGTTTTCAAACTTCCCAAGGTCCAACTTGGGAGAACTCCTTTGGAAGCTATTCCCCCACTCATACCTATGAGGGCATGAGGCCTTGGGTGGCAGCAGCAGAGCCTCCCAAAAGTAGTTCTACTCAACCATCTTATTTTTCCTTTGGCCTTTCGGCTCACAGCCCGGGAATCCCATCCCAGAATCCCCTGAAGATGCATCCGACGGCCCATCAGCACTTGGTGGATGGAGAAGTCTTTTCACTCCCACAAACCTCCTCTTCGGTCCATTTTTCTCCATTACCACTCAGCCAGGCCTCCCCAGGCCTAGATAGTTCTGGCCTGATGGACAATTCCCTCTCTCCAACAAAGACGCGCAGCCCTGGATCCAATGAAGGGCGCTGTGCTGTGTGTGGGGACAACGCTTCATGTCAACATTATGGTGTCCGGACCTGTGAGGGCTGCAAGGGCTTTTTCAAGGTAAGAGGAATGCGTTATTTCAAAGTAGAGCAGGAACTTGATTCTGAAACGTCTAGTTCTATTAAAACAGCTTTCTCCAGCCAATGGTCTTCCAGTCAGCCCAAAGCAGCAACTCACCGAATTTCCTAACCAGCATGGCTTCTTTCCTATGGTAACTGAGAAGCTGTATTCTCAGCCAATTTGGAGGGCATGAGGTTGGGATTGACTGGCTGAAGACAATCCCAGCATTCTGTGTGTCCTTAAGCTCCAGCAAAGAATGCCGGGATTCGAAGACCTTTTTCCAGGGAGGGAAAGGAAAAGCCTTTGCTATGTGTTGACTGCCACAGGGATGACTCATCAGACCTTTCTCTGACTGCTTTCTAAATAAAGGAGGTCATTGTAAGCACTCTCTTCCCCTCATAAGGGTAGGTGGCAGGGGGAAAAAATTCTTCCAGTGGGAGGCTGTAGAAGAGCTCTGGCAAGCCTTAAATCCATATCAATCCTTCTGTGTCTTTGGGAGGCTACCCTTATTTCATCTGGAAACTGTTGAGACCCAAAGCAGCTAAGAATCAGCAGCTCCTTGGTGCACACACAGAATTCCTTCCAAATAGTCCTTGTAGTTTGCCGTAAAAATGGGGGCGGGAAAGCTAAGAACAAAATTATAAAAGGAGCTGTAGCCCAATGGATTTGGCAGGCGCCATGTTGGGAAAAGGCTACTCTGCAAAAATCACCGGGAAAAGCGGTAGAGTCTTCAGGGAAGGGATGGAAAATGGGGGACCACTGAAGATACATGAGAAAGAATTGAAACGTCTGGTGCACAGCTCTGAAAAAAAAAAACAATGTAAGAAAATGAGGTTATGAATTATAGGAATTGTAATTGGACATACCTGTAGCATGCCAGGAGGGAGGAAGCCGATACGTTGGATGGTTTGGCATCCCAAAGGTGGTCACTGCTCTTCTGAACGCAGAGATTTGGGAAGGCCACAAAAGCAGAAAGGGAGACAGGTCTGTAACCAGTGTGGAATAGAGAGGAGAACATAGTCAAATAGGCATACCTGAAATTAGCCTAGTACAGTGGTGGGCAATTGTGGCTTTTACAACCTGTGGACTTCAACTCCCAGAATTCCTGAGACAGCTTGTCTCAGGAATTCTGGGAGTTGAAGTCCACAGGTTGTAAAAGAGCCACAATTGCCCACCCCTGGCCTAGTATATTCAGCTTCTCTGAATATACCACTGTTTACTGAGTGGGAACTTAGACCAGGAAAGTCTTCCATACAGAGTTGACTGGGAAATCCTGGGGACTACACCAGGGGTGGGTTTCACTTGCGCATGCACAGATCATATTTGATAATGTCTGGACAGGTGGGCGGAGCTTCCCACTGCCGCTACCAGTTCACTTGAACCGGGGCGAAACAGTAGCAACCCATCACTGGACTGCATCCGACACATTTGGAGGAGAGCAAATTGAGGAAAACCATCTTGAAAAATCTTCCTCAAGTGTTCTCTCTCAGCAGGCGTTCAATTAGTGCTTACAGTGCTTTTTGGGACTCTCTTCATTATAAATCTTAGGCCTTCTGCAAACTTTGGGGGTTCTCCACACCTGGAGATATCTGCATCCTGATATCTCTTTTGGCTAATGCAAACACTACAATTCAGGGGATGAGCTTACTTTTGGATGTTATAAGGTAGCCAGTAAACAAGCTAAGAATACAGCTTTCCAGTTGTTGCTGAAGTACAAACTTCAGCAGCTGTAGCCAGCAGGACCCTCCAAACTGAAAGTTGGCAACATCCAGAAGGCTGCAAGTTAACTACTGCCCAGTCTTTTTCTTTTTTCTTCTTTTTAACAACAACATGTAAGGAAAAGCTTGAAATCACGGTTTTCACTCCCACTCCTTTTCATACTTGAAGCCCCACAGAGTAGTTCTCCTGTCTAATCTCAGCCTGACGAAGGCTGGGCTTTAAGTAAAGACCTTTCTCCCTTGGGACGTGTCTTCTGAATATACACCAGTGCAACATGCAATGTGCATTCCTCACATTGGGTTACTTTGAGCAACCGCTAATGTGCTCTCCTGGGCAGGCGCTTCTGGCAAGGAGGCCTCTCGACAGCACACATTTCCGTCTCTTGAATTCTCCCTTGCATTGTGGTTTGGCAACGATAGGAAATGGAGGGCGTTCCCTGCCTTTGTGGAGAATAGCAGTACTTGTAAGAGAAAGGCCTTTCTCTTTTCTCTGGGAAGGGCTCTTTGTGAGCCGAGTCTGAGGAGAGAAGAGCTTCAAGAGCTCCAGTGGAGCTCAGTTAGGTGACTAAATCAGTACGTCTGGCCAGTTTGTAGCCATAAAAGCTTAAGATTTTTGAAAAGCAGCCAGTGATTCTAAGGGTGCCTTGATACTGTACATTTAATGCCCCTGTGATTCACTGAACATTGACGATTATTGTGTTAGAAATCAGTAGAACTCAATTAACGGGTGGTGCATTATCACCAAAACTGCTTTATCAAAATACCAGTAGTCCTCGGCTTACAACAGTTTACTTCGTGACCGTTCAGAGTTACAACAGCACTGAAAAAAAGTGACTTACGACCATTTTCTACACCTACAACCGCTGCAGCATCCCCATGGTGATCAAAATTCAGATGCTTGGCAACTGACTCTTACTTATGACTGTTGCAGTGTCCAGGGGTGATGAGATCACCTTTTGCAACCTTCCGACAAGCAAAGTCAATCGGGAAGCCAGTTGTTATTAACTTCACAACTGCAGTGTTTCACTTGCAACTGTGGCAAGAAAGGTGGTAAAATGAGGCAAAATTCTCTCAACGACATAAATTTTGGGCTCAGTTGTGGTTGTAAGTCGAGGGGTACCTGTACTTCAGCTTGGTTTTACATGTGTTTTAATATTAAATGTGATTTCTTGTGTTACATGGCCTTCTTTTTCTTTGCTTTTAACCATCAGATGCATTTAGTCTGCTTGGCTGGGAATCGTAGGAGTGGTAATTCAACATATCCTACAGAGAGCCATTTTACTGTAGATCATGCTAAATTGGCCACAAATCTCCTTTCTTGCAACCATAAATAAAGGTGTTAATGTCTCTGAGATATAAAGTTCCCTGCTGCAAATAACCGGTAGCTATCCCACCCAAGATCTTGGCAGAAGGAATGGGTCTGAAATCAATTTTGAATGTAAGCAGTAGTATGGAATAGAATCTCCCTGAAATCATAGAGGAATGGGGATACTAACTTCCAGGTTTTTCCTTAACTGCACGTTTTCTCCCATAAATTTCTAAATGAGGATGGCATTCAATCCATAGTGAGACAAATGGAGGGACATCCACTTGTTCCAGTCTAGATTATGTTCTAGGGAGAAATGGCAGGTAGATGTTTCCCAATAAAACCGAGATTAGGGTTGAAGTGAAAAAAAGTTGCTAAGACTACAAATTTAGCTAACAAGCTAAATCCCATTGAAATAAGAGATGGAAAAACAGAAATTTGAACAAAAAGTTGCAAACTCCAGGAAGAAAACCATGCATGGTTTGCTTTACTTCATAAAGTAAATAAAAATGACATGAGGTTGATTTTGATTGGTTACGGTGGTGTAACAATCAGGTGATTCCTTGCAACTTGGATATATTCTAGAAAGATAGTTAGAAGAGGGTGAAAGGAGGAATTTGTTGCTGTGTTTTGGGGGATCTAACAGCCGCACATCTGTTTTGCAGCATGCAAATCTTAACCTAGGTGATTGATTTTGCAATCAGAATATGCTTTTTTTTTTTTTGATTGAATGACTTCTCTAGAACAGATAAATACATAAGGGATGAATTTCTTTGTTTCACATTTGAATATGAACTTAAATTTGTAATTCCCAAGTCAATGCAACCCAAATCAAGCCAAAACAAAGTTTATTCTGACTTTTCTAATTTTGCAGTTTGGACCCAAATGTATACAACTCTGTATAATAAGGAAATTGCACAAATACACTACATTAGAGAAAATTGCTTTGCTTAGAAGCAGATCAAGGGTTAGTGGGTCCCTAGGGCAAAGGAACAAATGAGAACCTCTGCCAAAAGTAAACTTCATTATTAAGTTTAATACTAGTATTACTAGCATGTAATATTATGAAGTCAACCAATGTTGCATCTGTTTTACTTACAAATATTAACTTACGTGAAAAGTAAACTATCTCTTGCTTACTTTGCAATGTTTAATGTAAGATAGCTGTCACATTTTATATACAAAACACAGATACACTTAAACATTTTATATAGCCTAGTAATTAAGAATGAAATCTTGTTTATTTTATGGTATTTTCCAATATAATGTTGCATTAGCACTGTGGTGGTTCCAAATTTACAATGTTGAGTATGTTGAGTAATTACTCAATGTTGAGTAATGACATTAGCTTAATCTTCATGCTTCCTTAGGAATAATTCTTCCATACACTGGCTGCAAACATTCAGGTGGCCAAGAAGATGGTGGCAGAGAGACAGTTCTATCTCTCTGTGTTGCCATCTAGTGGCTCTTAGGAAGTTGCCAAAACTGGATCTATTGAAAAACAGGATTTCTGCTAGGCTTCCAATCCATTTGAAATACAGTGAGAGCTATTGCTAATTGAAATGTCTTCAAATACTAGTAGCTTGGCTTGGTAGTTATGTTGTTGGTTGAGCTCAAACCAACAACATAGCTATTGCTAATGTTTCGTTTGCTTGGTCTGCACAGATAGAAGGATTTTTAAAAGCTTTCTTTCCTGTATAGTGCACCATCTACACAATGTGTACAGTCTCCTGACTCTTGCACTTCATCTGTAACTTGCAGATATAATTGCAATCTTTGTGCCTATTTTAAATTTTCTTCCATATTTAATTTAGGAAGGTTTAGAGTTCTTTGTCTTTTCTTGTCAGTGGAGGCTTCGGCACTGGAAAAATCTCTCTGATACCTTGATCTTGCCATCTCTGCTTGCAGCCTGTTTCTAGGCTGGGTTTCCCAGCCAACGCTAGGCCCAGACAGGTCTCTTTATTCTTTGTTACTAGGCAACGGTGGGAGCAGGTCTAGCCTCTGAGGCGTCTTGGGCATAGTTGGGCTGGCACCAGGGAGACACGGGGTCCTAACCTACCCTCAGCCATGCAAGTTCACTGGGTAATTTGAAGTCAGTCCCTCTTTCTCAGCCCAACCAACCTCACAAGATTGTGATTGTTGGGGAAAAATAGGAGGAGAGAATGCTATGCACATAAAGACATTAGTTCTCCAAAGAAAGAACAGCCCCCACTCAGCCTCAAAAACAAAGAAGAAATGGAAGAAGAAATGCAAGCTCTCCAACTTTCTAGGCATTTCTGCACTCCCAACACTTACCTTCATTGCCCTGCCTTTGGTTAAATGTTGCTGACCAAGAAAGTGACATTTTACTGTATTATCAATACATGTTCACGGTCTCACTATGACCATGTTATCCTTCTCTGAATGACCTACTGCCAAGACTTATAAATAACCCCAAAGTAAAGAAACTTGAATGCAGGAATGCTTAGAAAAATGTGTGTACATTTCCAAGTAGATTTTTTTAAAAAACAAAATGCCAAGGTGGAATGAACAAATTTCGAAAAAAATAGAAACTGGGAAAACTATAGAGGTTTAATGCCTATGGATGAATAAAGAGCTGTCTTCTGAAGAATTTGGCTACCCTTGCATCTCTACCAATTGAATGGAAAGAGGACTTTACAGATGTATCACTGCTTTTCCAAAATACTTGAAAGTATTTCGTATTATTCAGATTCCTGAATCATCTGTACAGTGATTTTAGGTGCATTAGGGCTGTCATACATGTAACATCACAAAAAGAATTGTCACCTCAGATAAAATGCTTTCCTCTCTTGACTCCGGCTGCTTGTTTGGGTGTGTGATTTACGGTATGTAGATACCATAATCCAATAATGCAAAGAAGTGGGTAATGTTGGACCCTCCAGATGTTGAACCACTGTTTCCAACAAACCTTCACAATTACCAATGCAGGCTGGAGCTGCTGGGAGTTCTGTTAAAACAGAAACATTTTGCATTCTTTCTTAGCAGAGGTGATGGGTTGAACTTCTTGCTTCAATTTCTGCAACATTAGAATATTATTACCTGTAAATGGAGATATGCAGGTCTAGCTGTGCATTGTGCTTAGATGGAACATGAGATTTTGGTCATATTTACAACATGAGAAACCCAAGGCTGTAAAAATGTTGCAAGAAATATAACTCTGGTTAAGACTTCTTAGTTTCTCTGTCACCAAGGTTGAAATGCCCTTTATTTATAACGGTGTAATCTTGTGTTCTCTCTAATAGCGCACAGTACAGAAGAATGCCAAATATATCTGCTTAGCCAACAAAGATTGCCCTGTGGACAAGCGGCGAAGAAACCGGTGCCAGTTTTGTCGGTTCCAGAAGTGCCTTGCTGTGGGAATGGTCAAAGAAGGTGAGGCATGTTCCACCCTGTTCACTAGCCTTCTTCATCCTAAGATCCTCTGAAAACCAGGCTGTGGAGGCATTTTAATGGTTGAGCTTCCACATGCCTGTAAGGCAGAGGTGAAATCCAACAGGTTCTGGAGAACCGGTAATGGAAATTTTGAGCAGTTCAGAGAACCGGCAAATGCCACCGCTGACTGGCCCCAGAGTGGGGTGGGAATAGAAATTTTACAATATCCTTCCCCCAGGAGTGGGGAGGAAATGGAGATTTTGCAGTATCCTTCCCCTGGAATGGGGTGGGAATGGAGATTTTGCAGTATCCTTCCCCTGCCATGCCCACCAAGGTACACCACACCCACCAAGCCAGACCCACAGAACCAGTAGTAAAAAAATTTGGATTTCACCACGGCTGTAAGGTTCCAGGTTAAAGAGAGCTGCAAGAGACTGGAATTAGGTATTTGGCTCCCAGAGCAAATTAAATATTTGCAAGAGGAATGGCAACTGGCTGAAAAGAAGGAGGACGAGAAGGAGAAGAAGATTTAAGATTCATTTGCCTGATCCAGCACCAGTAATTGCAAAGGAGGGCTTAAATCCTCTTTGTAGCCCTTGGGATGGGCTGAAATGGTCGAAAACATCCACTCTTCAAGAATGATTTATCAGTACGGGCAGTTGCCTGGCTTTTTGCGCTAAGCCAAACAACATGAATGGTATTATGTACAATATCAGGGTGGGGGTTTCAGGCCAGGAGGGTTGGTACCTTGTTTTGGACGTTAATACCTTTGTATTTAGAATTGAGCTATTCAGAGCCTTGTGACAGGAGGCAATCAATGGAAGTGAACATTGCTTTATGGATTTTTCTAAGATTGAAAATTTAGTGAAAGAAAGCTGGAGCTTCTGACCACTTCCTCTGGCTGCTCAGAGTAGTCCCTAGGTTGTTAAGATTCTTTGACCAGGGTCATGCCCTGCTTAAATCCGTGATGCGATTTGTTGAATAAATCATGCATCAAGTGAAACCATAAAGCAAGATAAGCCGGAATATCAGCATTCAGATACATGCTAAGCCAAACCCAAACAAATCCAATTTTAAGAGGATGCTGCATTCTGCCCTTATAAAAAGCCGTCATGATGTATAAAATGCCATACAGCTCTAAACCCCATTGAATGATGGCTAAGCTGCACAGAAGCCTAACATCATATGCCTCTGGCTGAGATTCAGTTGTGGTCCTTGATTTTTTTTTTTTAAAGAAGCAGCTGTTCCTAGATTGTGGGCTTCTCCTGGTGATAGCGCTTGCTAGCCTATAATCCTCTCCTCATCTTTCTGTTCCCCCTTCCCTTTTTCTCTTTTTTCAGTGGTGCGGACAGACAGCCTGAAAGGCCGACGTGGTCGGCTGCCCTCCAAGCCCAAACAAGCTCAAGATATTTCACCGGTCAGCCTCATCTCCTCTCTTGTGAGAGCACACATAGATTCTGTACCCAGTGCTACCAAACTTGACTATTCCAAGGTATTTCCCTACATCTTTGGAAATGTGAGATTCTGTACCCTAGACACTAGCATTTTGGAGGGTTGAAATGCTGAAATTGAGAAGTGAGAAAATATGCTGATAGCTTTGGACCTCAGTCCTCTTACCATCAATTGATCATAATGAATCTGGAAGCTTCTTACTTCTTTCTTAATGCTTACAGTACTTACTTACCGCTTCTAACACAGAAGGCAATGGATATTTCTTCCCCCTTTTTACTTTGTTTTTTTTTAATAAAATGCACACTTGGTTTATTGGCCTGGCCATATGTGGCTCAGAGAAAGGCACATATTAGATGAAATATTTATGCCTGAAATGCCTCTGCCAAATTAAATTGGTAAGTGGCATCAGAAGAATGGTGGTGGATCATGTCAAGATCTCTCATCCAGTATTGTTCATATGTCCTTTTAGCCAGTGATAGGCAGTCCTGTATGGATTCATGTAATTTATATCTATTTACTTTTTTAAGTTCTCAGTCACCATTTAACTAGAAGTTTTCAGGACAATTCAGAATCCATATCTTTTCATTTTAAAACTCATGCACATAATACTTACTTAAACCATCTAAGGTTGCAAGGTGGCAGCTGTCACTTCACTTCACATGACTTCTTTCGTTTATTTTTGGGGACTATTATTTGAACAGATTGTTATTGTTCAGTGCCTACATTTTATGGGCTGTTTGTATACATTGGACATTTCCAACTTGGTGACGTTTAGAAGAGTTGAGATTATTAGTATTTATTAATTTATAGTTCAACACCAAACCAATAAGCATTAAGACATATACGGCAATTTAGGAGAAATTTTTATATAGAAATATGAATATATTACATTAAAACAAAGCTGTGTGGGAGGAACCAGCCAATTCCTTTGGGCTAAAACTACAGATAGAAATGTTGCCATTGTCCTCCTCATATGAGGGGCATTCAACTTTGCAATGTCAAGTCTTAATTGACATTGTTAAAAGTGAACATTTAATAGAACATGGGATATAGATTCAATTACAATATATGAACATTTACAGGTTTGATTTTTCATATCTGACCCTGATGATGGTGCAGAGAAGAAAGCTATGTATAGCATGCATGACATGTTTGGATTATTGATCCCAGAATTCCCAGTTAGGAATGACTAACGATGAAGCAGATATTTTACTATATTTGATTATTGACAGTCATCCTGTAATAGACTGACAGATAATCTAGGAGCAAACTATTCACTTTCCAATTTATTAAATAAGCTGACATTTTTAATTTTTTGGCCTATCCTGCCCACCCTCTAGACCAGGGGTGTCAAAGTCGCAGCCCGGCATCACATGCGGTCCACACCCACCCACCCCAGTTTAGCGAAGGGGAAAAAAGTCACAATACATCACAATGCATCATGCAACGTGACGTCGCAAGTTTGACACCCCTGCTCCAGAGCACATAGTCTACAATGCCGAAGCTCTTCATGCTAGATAGCCCTGCCAGAACCAAAGAGTGCCAGAAGAGATTTTATAGGATGTACTTTAGTCACTTAGACAATAAAGGAACTCTTCAGTGCAACTTCTAGAACATGTCTTGCTGAAAATAAGAGAATAATTGCTTGCCACCTCACAAGAAATGCATTGCTTCTTTTCTGATGACTTGCTTCCTTGTGTTTTCAGTTCCAGGAATCTGTCTCTTATCAGTTTGAGAAGGAGGACTGCATGGATGTGCAGCTGTTCTATGACCTATTAACAGGCTCAATGGACGTGATCCGGAAATGGGCTGAGAAGATTCAGGGCTTCTTAGAGCTTCCAAAAGAAGACCAGGATCTGCTTTTGGAATCTGCTTTTTTGGAGCTCTTCATTCTACGGCTAGCATACAGGTAACATGTCATAGCTACACCTTTCAGTTGAATAGCAAAGCATCATGTCCGTTATCCCCATCTGGTTCCTAGCCTTTGCAATCTAGAAACAGTTCACGTGAAACTGTTCAGTGGCTTTGAGTTATAACTTTGTGCAGCATCATTTTAAAATGTTACCTTAACATCAAAGGAGCATAGCAAAAAGATGCCTTTTGTGGATAAATTCCACCTGGAAGACGTCTGGTGTATTTCAATGACCTTTTTCCAAATGCCTAGCCCAGTAGGCAAGAAAAATGGACATTGACCTCTGCAATGATGGAACCAACAGCACCAGTGGCTTGAAGGTGCTGTGAACACCAGAACAGGAAAATTGTAATTACCGTAGCCTTATGGCTTTTGCATCCTCAGTATTGATCATCATCACCATTATCACTACTACTAGTACTAACCCAAAGATGCTTTTTCAAGAGGCAACTGGACTTTCTGTTTTTTCTTTGAAGACGTTTCGCTTCTCATCCAAGAAGCTTCTTCAGGTTTTTGGATGGGAAGAGAAACATCTTCAAAGAAAAAACAGAAAGTCCAGTTGCCTCTTGAAAAACCACCTTTGGGACAACCATGACCTGGATGACTGTGAATCTCTATAGACATTTACCACTACTAACGTTAAAATATATGATGGCTGCCCACTCCAATTATTTCATTTATTTGATTTATGCTCCTCATAATTATTTGCCATGGACAATGATGCCAGTAAGAATGAACTCACTCTCCTGGTTCAGTAAAGTAGAAAACTTCTGGGCAGGGATTTTTAAAAGGATTTTTTTTTTTAAAGTGAGTCTATGTTGCTTTTATTCTGTGCTTGAATAATTAACATTTCAGGATTTTTAAAATAGAAAGAGTTTGTGTGTGTGTTTACATTAGAGAGATGACATTAGAGAGACATTAGGGGCTGCAGGTATCAAAGTAAGAGCAATATTCAAAGTAGCAAGGAAATCCTGTGAGATGAGAAAGGAAATCTGTTGAGATAATAAATTGGATAGCATATCAGACTTTGACCAGGGGACTTAAGGCTTAAACCGGCTTGGTGTGAAGTTTATCTTGGCTTCATGACACCTGCTTGGGTTAGCCACCTTGCAATGTAGCTGAGAGAAGAAAATAGAATATCTGTTGATGCATGCAAGAGCTATATTTGCTGCCCTGAATTCATTCTGAGAAGCAGCAAATAAAAATGTAATTAACACAAGCAACTCTAAATGTGATAATTAGAACTAACACAAGCCACCCACGCTTGCTTAGATTCAGTGGGCTGCCCCTTCCCAGCCACAATTGGTAAGGAAGAAAATGCTGGGCACTTAACTGTCACCTTAATCCATAGGGTGATGAGTTGATTTTAGCCCTACCTGGAGAAGCCAGAGGTTGAATTTGGGATCTTCTGCATAGTTCTGCCATTACTAACCTATTTCATTACAGGTGTCCGTTTCTGAGCCTCTTCTCTGACTACATAATGTTTTGTCTCTTGCAGATCCAAGCCAGAAGAAGGCAAACTTATCTTCTGTAACGGCGTTGTGCTGCATCGTATGCAGTGTGTCCGGGGTTTTGGAGAATGGATAGATTCCATCATAGAATTTTCCCAGAACCTCCACCGCATGAACATTGATGTGCCCTCCTTCTCCTGTCTTGCAGCACTTGTCATAATTACAGGTAGGTGGACAGGAGGGCTTCTGAGAAAAATATATGGACAGGCGGAAGAGAGACATGCAAGCAGGAAATACAGCATAGAATGGAGGATGAGGGGAATCCTAAGAAGATCAATAGAATTTTTGGCTAAGTGTGATTGGACGCACAAGGAACAACTCTGCTTGTTAGGAATATGGAAATTGAGAGATTCTAAGCTCTACAATGAGCCAGAATTGTTAGGTCTTATTGAAGAGAGCTCCAGATTCGTGAAAATATCCTTAACTGACACCTGTAACATAGATGTCTTCAGAAACCCAGTTGTTTCAGATGCTAAATAACAACCCTCAGCATCCCTCATCATTAATCATATCTGTCTGGAGTTGCAGTTAGTAACATTAGGAGGACCAAACATTCTATCCCTGGAATAGGATCTAGTATTGGGGGTGGGGGGGGGAGGTTTCAAAAATAATTAACTTAGTCATCATAAACCATGTGGCTTAGGCAGCATTTGCTGGAGATCCCTGGAAAAAAAGATTCATAGAATCCCAACTTTTGTACACTTCTCTTTATGTGATGAAACTGATATGTCCAAAGGAAGGCCTCACATTGCTTGTTTCTGTGTTTATTTTTTATGAAACACAAGGCAGGATTGTTCTGATGTAGCTGGTGAGACATAGATTTATAAAAACGACACTCCCAAAGGGTTTTTTTTTTTCCAGGAGGCAACTGAACTTTCTGATTTTTCTTTGAAGACATTTTGCTTCTCATCTAAGAAGCTTCTTCAGCACAGAGCTCCAAGAAGCTTCTTGGATGAGAAAGCAAAACGTCTTCAAAGAAAAAGCATTTTGGGGGCAACCATGACCTGGATGACTGAGAATCTCTATAGAGATAACTGAGAATGTTCTGTAAAAACCACAGATTCCCATTAGTTTCCACAGCACAACATCAGGGTTAGAGAGCTTTGTTAATAAATTCCAGAAAAGGTTGTATATCTAAGTGCTTTGAAATTAGACTTTTGTTGATTTCTTTAATGACTAACTTCTTCCCTGTTCCTTACCCAACTCTGATATCTCAACTAGATCGCCATGGGCTAAAGGAGCCAAAGAAGGTTGAAGACCTCCAGAACCGCATTGTCAGTTGCCTTAAGGACCACGTGACTTCCATCACCAGTGAGCAGGTACAGCCCAACTGCCTCTCAAAGTTATTGGGCAAACTTCCTGAGCTCCGCACCCTTTGCACTCAAGGCCTACAGCGCATCTTCTACTTGAAGCTAGAAGACCTGGTGCCCCCTCCTCCAATTGTGGATAAAATATTCATGGACACGCTGCCGTTCTGAGGACAAGGTGAAAGGAAGCCACCATCACCATGAACCAAATGGTGCTTTCTTTGGGGGAGAGTGGCTTTGTTTGGGTTTCTCCTCATCCTGCCTCCTACTACCACCGCCGTCACCATTTATCTTCCTTGGAGGGAGAGAAAAAACTAGCAGAAAGAATGTTCTGCCACCTTCCATCCAGAGGGAAGTTTGCAGGAACATTTCCAGAGACGTTTCCAGAAGAGTGTTTTAAAACGTTAGCCCAATGGTTGGAGACTGAAAACCATAAGCACTGTACGCGCCCTTTCCCCTTCATTCCCTTGACGTTTAGAGGTTACCGGGACATTAAGAATTGCCATGTAATTCTCTCTGAAATTGGGACAACTTGGAGTTTGTATTTTTTTTTTTTTACTTGTGGGGGAAGCCCTGTGTGCCTTCTCGGGTTACGTGCACAATCCCTAAACAATGCTGCCTTGTTCCAGGACCTGCCAACAGCTCTGCGTGCAATCCAGCACCCCTCTTCCACAGTGTTGCATGGAGCCACTGTCTGTGTCACAAATGGAACATTTACATTGATTTGACAGCTGAAGGCCAGTTAGAATTTTAAAAAAAAAGAAAAAGAAAAGTTTGCCTTCTCTTATTCGACCTTGTCATCAGCCCTGGATTACACGCCCAGGTTTGGCAAGTGAAGTTTTCCAACCCCTCGGCCTAGAAACTGCTTACATCCTGTCCTTGGTACAACTAGGGTTGGGGGTGGGGGGTAGAGTTCAGGGAGAGTTTTGCCGTAAATAAGCATATGTCCCTCCCGCCTTCCGCTTAGACAGTGGCCGTTTTGCTCTGTTGAGTAATTTCTTTGTAAAAGATGTATATAAGAACGATGGGTTGGCTTGTAAATACTGAGGAAAGGAAGGCTCTTTGTCTTGAGCCACCAACAGTTGTGTATCGCTCTACACCTGCAAGACACCTTCTGTCTTTCTATGTAAATAACTTTGTATTGTAAAGTCCTCCATTTTTGACATTTATATTTGTCTATCCCTGCTTTCCAATTTCCAGTATGTGACTTTTCCAATTATTAATATATATAAATATATATATATATTTAATATATTGAATAAAAAAGATTATCCAGGTAGATGTAACTCTTAATCCCACTTGTTTATGTGCCTGATCATTTATATGCCCAGAGTAGCCCAGCCTAGTATCTGTGAAACTAGATAATTATGTGCTGGGTAAAGCATGGTTCTCATTCCCTATGCTTCAATTCCAGCATAGAAGCGAAGGGCCAGAATAGAAAGGAAAGAAAAAAACAACCCTAAGGTCAGAGATTAACACTGTTTCCTATGGTATTTTATACTTTTATAGAAAGCAGTGATAGGGTTTTTTCTCAACCCTGTTTGGTGCTTGGGTGATCAATTTGGGGCCTTTTGCACAGAAGGTTGCCTGAGCCAAATCCAAAACCAGTGCTAAAGATATGATGGCTTTATATAAAGAATTCCTGGAAGCTTGGCATTCGGACAAATTTGCCATCAGCAAATACATAGAAATAAATCTTATTTACACACCATTCAATAGAAATAAACCTTATTTATACACCATTCAAAAGAGACAACATAAAGGTAAGAAGAAAATAAAAAAGAACAGAACACATTATCTCCAGAAGCTTGTACCCAGATAAACAAGGATTAACATCAGACAAACAAACAGAAAACAATACCCTAATCATGGAACTACCAAGGAGAAAAACCATACTCCCATCAATACTGACAGGGCAAACTATTGCATATAAATAGGGAGCAAACCCCATACATACTAGCATTGATAATGTTACCAAGAAGCTTCATCAATTGCAAGCAAATAACTAAATTCAGAGAGTACCAAGAACTTCAGTGGGCTGTCTGTGCAATCCCAAACCATTTGTGATGTGACTTTCACACTAATGTTCTGCTTTCTTCAGTGCTTTCAGTTGCTGTAGGTTTCACAGATTTGCTATAAGCCACAGTTTGTAATCGTGTTTTTGAATAAGCCAAACTAATATAGCTACATACAATAAATTTTAAGATTTTAATATACAATGGCTGAGTTTGGCTTATTCTAGCTTTGCATATTCTCATTCTGGCTTTGCATAGCATATAAATCCAGCTCTTATCCACATCCATTTAATGCACATTCACTCACTTGCATGTATTAGCAAGTATACAGCTTGTCTTAAGATACTGGACCTTTTCATGATTTGCTTCTATAGGACAACTTCTAGAAATACTTCTAAAAATATTGTAACATTTTGCTATTTTAAGGTTTTCATGTCTTTTTTGAAGTCATGGACAGCCATTTTTAGCTGTTTTCAAACAACTATTTCAAGTTAAAAAAAGAATCCTCATGCTGCCTTAATGTCTTTGAAGATAAGAAAAGCTGGAGAATGGGCAAACGTTACTTGGGATGAACCAGTGGTGGGATTCAAACAATTTAACAACCGGTTCTCTGCCCTAATGACCAGCTAGGTAGGCGTGGTTCGGTGGTAATGTGACCGTGTGGGCATGGCCAACTCAACGTCATTCACGTTGATGGGTACTTCGCCTTAGCTGGTACAGTGTAGTAAGGGTTAACCAGAGAGGCAGTTTATGTAAGCAGGGCAATAAAGATTACACTAGAAACAACACCAGAATGTTTCCTTCCTGCCTTTCTTATGGGATTAGCCCTGTAAAGTAGAAAAAAACAAAAGGAGATTTCTTCCAACAACAGGTTCGCCAAACTGCTTAGAAAGTTAACAGCCGGTTCTCCCAAATAGATGCAAACTGACTGAATTCCACCACTGGAATGAACCAAATAATAGATTTTTTACCACTGGAAACCCTGGGTAGCATAAGCTACCTCCACAAAGCATAGTTAAGCAGATCCAAGTTCAAATCTGGAAATCCAAACACTTAGGTTGGGAGGGAAGTCAAACGTCATTAACCCATACCAAGTTGAGTTGATCGGCATACCTTTTTAGGACTTGCTATGGATTTAGCCGAGGTTATTTCTCTCTTCGGAACTTTGGCATGAAAAAGGGTGGCTAAAGCAGCCCCCCAAAAATAGGGTGGCTCAATGCTCAGAAAATATTTTTTTACAGACCAAGACTTCTCCTACCTGTCCATTGAGCCTCCAACCTAACCAAGCCATTGTAGATTATTTTATTATTATTAAAAATAAAGAAAAAGAGAGCCAGACCCCATCAGTCTATTCCAAATGTAACTAGAGTAACTGTTCGTTACCTTGCTGATCTGTTTTTCAGTTTTGTCTTCTCCTTTTTGGCAGGGAACACTCTGTGTGAATATTATTTAATTGTATTTTCCCCGTGTTTCATACAAATTTAATAAATTATTGTGGTTGGTCATACAGTCAGCCAGATGTTTAGACTGGGCTTGGCATTTTCATTCACCTGTCAAGATCTCCCCAAGGACCTGAGATAGGCAAATGTTGTTGTTTGATGGTGTTAAAGGTATTGTCACAGGACAATAAAGGTATTGTCGTAAGCTGTTCCAAGTAAAGCTGCCTTTTGCAATTGACTGATGGTGATTTTGTCAGTGCTGATCCTGTTCCAATGGTGCTCCAGTTGTTTTGTGATTGTATCCAAAAAGCTTATTACTATTGGTACTATCTTTGCCTTCTCTTTTCCACAGTCATTCTGCTTCAATTTGCTGGTCTGTATTTTGTGATGTTTTTTCAGTTCTTTTTCTTCTATTCTGCTGTCTTCAGGTATTGCAGTGTCCACTATTCCAACTTTTTTTTTGTCTTTCTTATTGACAGTTATTAAGTCTGGGGTGTATGTGGCAGGTGTTTGTCTGTTTGAATTCTAAAGTTCCAGAACATTTAGCTTCTTCGTGTTCTATTACTTTCTCTATTTTATGGTCCTGCCACTTCTTGCTTGCAGCTAAGTAGTATTTCTTGCAAGTATTGTTGTTATTTTGTCATGCCATTCTTTGTAGTCAGTCTGTGCAAACTTTTTGCAGTAGCTAACTTTGCTTATAGTGGGCCATTATTTCTTCAGCTTCTTTGCAGAAGCGCCATTTGCTGTGTGTTGCTGTCTTCTCAATTCTGGTTTTGTATGCATTTGTTCTGAAGGCTTGGTCTTGTACAGTCAAAATTAGCCATTTTGTCTCTTTCTTCAGCTTTCCTGCTCTTAACCATTGCCAGGTTATCTTCTCTGCCTGCTGTTTTTTATTTTTTGTTTTAATGTACTGTAATATTTTGCTTTGCCATGTCTATTTTCTATTTTTCATTTGGTCTTGCTTACAGGCCAGTTATTATTTTATTTTTTTAAAACACCTTCTCTGCAGGTAGTATAAGTACATTGTCACACATGGGAGAGGGGAAAATGGAAAGCTTTCTCCTTGTTTATGCATGATAATGCTTGCAAGAGTATTATTAAACCTCTTCTGGAACCAGAAATGGTACAAAATAAAATTCTCCCAGCTTCTTCTATAATATATAGAATCGCTTAGGGGCTGAAACCCTTCCAGATATCCAGATGAAAACATTATATGTAGGCTCTGCTCTGTTTAAATGCAAGTCCCTGTGTGGGTCAATCCAAGATTAATATTGGGTGCACATTCTTTCCTCCTCCATCTGCCACAGAAGGAGCAATTGTAGGATTCTTCCTACAAGAAAAAAAAAAGTACTTAGAAGGACAGGCCTGAATGAAAGCACAGCCTAGGATCTCACCCTTTGGCCAAGGGCATATAGTCCAGTGGTAGGTTGCTACTGGTTCTCCCCGGTTCTTGCGAAACGGTAGTGGAAATTTTGAGTAGTTCGGAGAACCAGTAAATACCACCTCTGTCTGGCCCAGCCCCCAATCTATTTGCTGCCTCCTGAGTTCCAGCTGATCAGCTAGAAGAAAAAAAACTGTTTAAACTCTTGCCATGGGGCTTCAAAGGGCCGCCCTACAGCTGATCAGCGGTAAAAGGCAGTGTGGTGGTAGACCAGTGCACTCAAAAAACAAATAGGTAGACCGGTGCCTTCAAAAACAAATAGGTAGACTGGAACTCTCCAAAAACAAATGGGCAGACCAGTACGGCTCTGCAAGCAGTTAAAAGCCTGGTAGACCTGTACCTCTGCTAAATCCTAAAGAATTGTTTATCCCATGACCATCAAACCATGCCCACAAAATAAGTCACGCCCATAGAACCGGTAGTAAAAAAATTTAGAACTCACCCCTGATATAGTCTACTGGGTAATTAAAGTGTTTCTCGCCTTCAGCATCTCTTTGACGTGTGAACTTCAACTCCCAGAATTCTGGGAGCATCTCAGAGATGCAGAGGCTGAGAAACACTGCGTTGACGAGACATGTCTTTCAGTAAGGAAAGATCAGTCAATATTCACTTTGGTCTAAAATCTCTCGTTTATCACTCAGTTTTCCTCCAATATTGTCAAACCATTTCCTCTTTTCTACCATCCATTCTCTGTTCCTTCTTTTTTTATCTTGTAAGCCTGATGGCAAGAGCTTGTTCCTATCACCATCATTATGACACAATTGTTGTCATTATATTTCAAACTGCTTTGGGAGATTATAGTGAGAAAAGTGGATCAGTCTTCTTACCTACCTATTTATGTTATTCAAAAGACAGGTACAAACCTAATTGCCACATTCTAGTAATATCAAGGGTACTTCAAATGATGGGTCGCGTATCAAATGCTTACATATTATCAGTTTCATGCTTGGACATGATTTCCTTGAATGTATCCATTGTAGTTTATCTTGTGCTTATTTATTTGATATATACATATTGGGTATTCTGCCCTGTTTTGGCTTGTTCAGTAGCTGAGCTCCATCACTTCAATATATTCATTATCCCTATAATGAGATTAATCCACCCCGTCTTTCTAATGAGATTATTCCAGTTTTCTGAAAGTTGAACTAACTTAATAGCATCAAGCCAAAGACTTGGCTAAGGAGAATGAAGTTTCTCTTCTCATCTTTGCTAGAACCCCCCCCCCCTCCAAGTCTGTTATCCTCCAGTCATGTTGGTTAGAAGTAAAGTTCAGTAACTTGTAGGACACCAGACTGTAGAACAGTAATAATATTACTAATTGCCTTTATTGTCATTGTGCATCATGTATACAACGAAATTGGAACCCTGTAGAGTTCATTAGAATAGTCCCCTATTGTTGCTATGATTTGCTTGTTGGAGTGTTCAATTCTTTGCAGAGGATCTCAACATAAACTTCTCTAAAAGGAGCCACGCCATCTGCTTGGAGAGAGTTATGGTCATGGCATGTAAGTGTCCCTGAGAAGACCATTTCTATCAGGGGTGAAATGCTCCTGGTTCGGACCGGATTGCCCGATCTGGTAGTGATTGCGATGGGAGGTTCGGAGAATTGCTAGCAGAAATCCCTGCCCCCCTCCCCCACGCCCAGCTGAGCTGCGCGATCATCAGAGGCTTTTTTTTTAACTTTTAAAAGCATTTTTTCTACAAATGCTTTTAAAAGTAAAAAAAAAACCCTCTGATGATCGCATAACTCAGCTGGGATCGTCAGAGCATTTTAAAAGCATTTTTTTACAACCTCTGAAGTGGTTGTAGAAAAAATGCTTTAAAAAGTAAAAAAAAAAAAAAAGAAGAAAGGTTGGTCACACCCACCCAGTCACATTACCTCCCACTACCAAGCCACGCCCACAGAACCGGTACTAACAAATTTTACATTTCACCACTGATTTCTATGCTCAACTCTCTGGGGAGTGAGACCCATTTTGCCTTTTAGTAGAGTTCCAGGGGCTACATTTTTAAAATGAGTGAGAGCAGAATAAATACATGAATTAGGACAAAAATTTAAGTATGCATATTCTAGCTTTAATGTAAATTACACTAATGTTAATGTGATCATTCCATACACATTATTGATATCCTCTCGTGACCATGATTGATCTTGAAAACCTAAGGTGGGCCAGATCTGATTTGTGCTTGGAGAGGAGTACTTTCAGGAAAGCCTAAGCCTATAGGCAAGACTGGGAGATAAAATTAAGAAACCCTGAATGAAGTTCAGCAAACTATTTCCTTGTGGTTGCCAACATGTAACCCATTTTGACATCAGCAGCCAAGCCTGTTCATGGGACACAGCTTCGTTTTACCACACTAAAAATAATGCTAGAACGTAACAGACCTCACCACCTTTGGCTTCCATCATATTAAGAGAATTTGAGCTACTGGATATACATCAGTCAGGATAAGACACACAGGCTACCCAAAATCTACCCTGTGGATAGGGCTCGCCCACATAGATTTTTTTTAGGACCAGGGAGCTATGTGGGAAAAAGGCCACGAGACCCTCTGTTCAGTCCTGAAATAGACTTTCAGCAAAGTCTAAGCAGGTCACTATGCCAAACAAAACCTGCATACACATAATGGCCTTGGAAAGCATCTGTTTGCTACAGAGATTCCAGCCATGCCCCCACCAGATTTCAAGTAGGCAGCCAGACAGAAGAAAAGCACCCACTCCCTTGGGATCTGAACAGGAGCAAAACAAAAAACAAAAAAAGGCAGTCTGGTGCCCGTAACCACTATGTCCCTCTTTGTGGTTAAATTTCTGGGTTCTCTCTGGTTTCTCTAAGCTGCGTTTTGAACTGCTCCCAGTCTGGTTTTTTGCACCAAGCCTTTCCCTGTTCCAAAGCATCTTCCCTGTGTGATAGAACTACTGAAATGCTAAGCAGCGATTAACTTTCGTCATCTGGACAGGACTTTTAAAAACCTCCCCGGCATCCAGAACAGAAGAGTCACTCCTTTCTACACTTTGCTTCTTATGTCAACACCATTTCTTTCCTTTATTTTTTATCCCTGCAGCTAAGTTCCTTGGAGCCAACCTCAATTCCTGATGGCTTCATGAACCTGTCTGTACATTTTTCATGGAGACAACATTCCAGTTGGTTTGCCAATGCCACCTTCTGGAATATCATTTTCATTTCCCAGTCTAGTCTACAAGCCTGGGATTTATCTTGTTCATCCATCCAAGACCCTGCTTAGCTTCACATTTTACTAATTAGTGTCAATCTATTTGATTGAGCTGGTAAAGAATGCGGCCATGCGAATAGTCCTCAGCGCCCCAAGGACTGCACATGTAACACTTATGTGAGGTGCTATAGAGCCAGTTTGCTTCCAGGCCATATTCAAGGTATTGGTTATCACCTTTAAAGTCCTTCATGGCATGGGACTGGGTTACCTGAGGAACTGTTCTTGTCCCAATTATATCAACTCCTCTCATCCAGTTGGGCAGAAAAGGTAACCTATGGACTAGTGGTGGGTTTCAAATTTTTTTACTACCGGTTCTGTTGGTGGGCGTGGCTTGGTGGGTGTGGCTGGGGAAAGATACTGTAAAATCTCCATTCCCACCCCACTCCAGGGGAAGGATACTATAAAATCTCCATTTCCTCCTGCTCAGCTAGGACTTGGGAGGCAGAGAATAGACGGGTGCAGGTCCAGTCAGAATTTTTACTACCGGTTCTCCCAACTACTCAAAATTTCCGCTACCAGTTTTGTTTTGTTTTTTAATTTGATTTATATGCCGCCCTTCTCTGAAGACTCAGGACGGCTTACAATGCATTAAGCAATAGCCTTCACACTTTTGTATATTTATACAAAGTCAGCTTACTGCCCCCACAAACTGGGTCCTCAATTTATCTACCTTAGAAAGGATGGAAGGCTGAGTCAACCTTGAGCCTGGTGAGATTCGAACTGGTGTAATTGCAGACAGCTGGATGTTAATTACAGTGCTTTAGTCCGCAGAGCTAAACCAGGCTCTCTAGAACTGGTCAAAACCTGCTGAAACCCAACTCTGCTATGGAGCTCATCCAGGGAGTCTAGGCAGACTTTGTGTAAGAGAGCCTGAATTCACTGCCATTGCACCTACTATATGAATATTTTACCTCCAGAGGTGAAGCTGGTTCCCACTATCCCAGCCTTCTGGGAGAGTGTGAAGACTTGGCTCTAGCAACTCGTGGGGATCAAAGAAGGTGTACAACCTTGAGGGTGGTTGGAAACCTCTCTTGTCCTTGAACTTATCTTTTCCCCTTACTTTTATCTGTTCGTCATTTGGTTTTAATTCTGTTTTAACTGTTTTATGAGGAAGCTATTATGACTTTTTTAAAAAAAATCTGTAAACCTTCCAATCCCTTAGATAGGGAGACGAGTGGGGCCTACAATTGAAAAAAGTTGAATAAATAAAAACCAAACCATAAAGTGACCTTTGCTCATTATATATGGATCCTGGAGCAGATGTTCCCACTGATCCTCCTTGAGACCCCTTGCAGAAATTGGAGCTGCTCCCTTATTGAACAGTGTTTTGGGTGGTTGCTTTGGTACAAAGTGGGACTGAGCCCATCTCCCCAAAAGAATAAAGCTTTTTTTATGCTGGGGCAGCAGTTCACTGCCAGGAGGTGGGGAGGATCACAGGATGGTGAGCCCCTGTGGAAACTCTGATGCCCTTGAGCAGTAAGTAATATCTCCCAGGCAGCAGCTGTAAGTCTCACCACCTGTTGTGCTGTTGATTTGTTCTCCCCAAAATAGGCCAGCCATCATGATCTCTTCACTTTCCCCCCCTCCAACACCAATGGGAATGATTCCCTACCTGGCATGGAATCAAACGTTCTCCAGTGTCCCTGCTTGGTGTGGCCCCCTCACTGGGAAAGGGTTTCATCAGGTCGCCGAAGAATGATGTTTAAGTACAGGGAGGAAACAGCAAGAGGCCCAAGGACCATGTGACTCACCAGCTTACTCCCTGCTGACCAACGAGGTGTGTGTGTGTGCCTGTGTGGAGAGATGAGTTCTGCCTTAGTAGGACAAGGTGGCTCTGCATGCTGATAAGCCTGAAACCAAAACCAGCCATTTGAGGATCCTTCCACCCAAGGCTAAGCCCCCAAAGGTTTCAACACAACTGACTGCTTGATGGCTATTGCCCAGCCTTCTGATGGAGTCCACAATCCCCCCCCCCCAGTTTTTTGGAGTAGTTCCCAAAAGCTACTATAGGAAATTGATAAAGAGTTCAGTGGTTAAGCAGCTGAGTTAAGAACAGGGAAATTCTTGGTTCAAATGGCTTCTTTGTTAAGAAGCTCCTTGTGCTCGGCCTTCATCCTCCCACTTCCCCCAGTTTTCAGCATGAGAAAAGTATGGCTATGGTTGTATAGCATGCATATTTACTATTAACTATAAATTCCTACATTAATCCATTTTCTTGAGTTTGGTGCAAAACTAATCATAATCTACACACATACAATTTTGCATTAAAATAATAAAACTGGTTGCATTGCTGGTTGTACATCATGTGAACCCAGAAAGTAAGAACAGCCTTTACAGATTAAGATATAGCCCACATTTGTAAATCCCCCTACTTGTGCCTAATGTTGTTTTAATAATGACCCCTTCTTCTCAGGAAGTTTTGGGAATTGCAGCTCTTAAGGGGCTTATCTGACTTGGAATCTGTCAGTAGCATTGGACTACAACAGCCAGCATTCTATGAGGTTTAGAATTCTGGGAAGTGTAGTCCAGTAACTGGAAGCCTTCTGGTCTCTGGAGGTTGAGGGGAATTAGAACTTCTAGATAAAGAATTCTGAGCCCCATCCTCACCCTCCCACGCACCACCCATCCCTCAGAAAGTTCAGCACATTGCCAATTGGTACCAACACTTGTTTTTCTAGTCTTAAGGCAAGGCAGTTTTGCAATATAGATAGGACGTGAAGTAGTGGTGGAATTCAAGTTTTTTTACTGCCAGTTCTGTGGGCGTGGCTTGGTGGGCATGGTGTGGCTTGGTGGGCATGGCAGGGGAAGGATACTGCAAAATCCCCTTTCCCACCGCACTCTGGGGGCAGCCAGAAGTGGCATTTGCCAGTTCTCTCAAAATTTCCACTACTGGTTCTCCAGAACCTGTCAGAACCTGCTGAATATCACCCCTGTTGTGAAGCCTGGTCCCTTTAACATCTTCCTCTAATAAACCCAAAAAGAAAAAAAATGAAGTAGGTTTTTGCAATCCCAAGACAACTTCAATGTGCAGCCACATTAAATTCAAATTTAAGCATTTAAAGCTAAAGACTCTTACCTAGCCCATGTTAACATTTAGTCCAGCATCATATGCTGAGCACGCCTTTGCTTAATCGTAAATCACATCCTTCATTTGCAGAGCCAGGTCTAGTTTGTGGAAGCTCTCATGAAACAGATAAGGTCACTCTCGGGTAATGAGAAAGATCTTCTGCATGAGTATTGGAGAGCTGCTGGCAGTCAGAGGTGCAATGCTTGGGTGTCCCACTTCATTATTTCTCAGACAGTGGCTGACTCAAAAAGTCCATTTCTCTTGATTTCTGAGTGAGATGTCAATATTTGCACAAGAGACTTGGTCTAGATAGTGTAACTAAAGGTCATGACCAACTAGGAAGAAAAGGAGTTAAATCTTACAAGTCTTATAAGAAAAGTTACATACACTTTCTGTTTTCCTCCCAGAAACTTAAAATGATGGTCGTCAGCCCCACCTTTTTTTTAATCAATGGTCCTGTAACTGAAACAAATGGAATGCGGGCCACCCAATGACCTTCATGCCTGGGAAAATTAAACCCAGTTCACACTGGTTCCTACCTGCCATTTTAGCCCAGGAAGTGGGCACCTGGAAGCCTTGGCTTCAGCATCCAGGAACCTTCCAAAACATGGCACTCATTTTAATGTTCAGTGTGAGAGTAAAGACAATAACAAATGATATAATGTAAAAATTTCATTTATGTAAATGTAAATGAAAGAAAAATAAACTTTTGTCCATTTCCTGCCTCTAGCATATCAATAGGGCCATATCATTTCTCCACTGGCCCATTTCTGGAATTCTCCATGCGCCAACCAAAGATAAGGTTTGTATCTCTGCTCCACAACAGCTGAGTGATGCCGTATGATGCTATAAGTGCCTGGTAGGAAAAGACCAAAGGCCCAAAGCTGCCCACAGTCTCCTCAAAAAGTTACTCTGCTTTAAAACCTAAGGCGCTTTGGATCAATGCTTTAGAGAGCCTTATGTGTTCTTTTTCCCTCAGCCTCTGTGGACCAGAGCATCCTCTGGGAGTTAAAAAGAAAAAAGAAAGTCAAAATGATGTCCCCCAATGTGATTGAAATCCCATCAATCACATTTTAGGTTCATTACCCATGCAATATGTGCAAAAAAAGAGGGTGGGCTTTCTAGTGTAAAAATCTGGATCTTCATCTTAACATTTTTGACCTCCACTCCTCATGGATGCCCTTAAGTATCCAGCTACCATTGCTCCAAGATTCCTTGGGCCATTTTGTCTCCTTCTATGAGCAGGATACTAACCATAGACCTTCCTGAAGACCTTGCGATGGCTCTCGCCAAAAGGTAGTGAAATAAGGTTTTACCTTATTTATGTTTTGATAGATAGATAGATAGATAGATAGATAGATAGATAGATATAGATAGATAGAAGAGACAGAGAGAGAGGAGAGAGAGATGATAGCTAGCTAGCTAGCTAGCTAGCTAGATAGACAGACAGACAGACAGACAGACAGACAGACAGACAGACAGACAGACAAACAGATAGATGATAGATTATTACTGTAAGCCGCCCAGAGTTACCCTGTGGTAAGATGGGCAGCCAATAAAATGTATGTATGTATGTATGTATGTATGTATGTATGTATGTATGTATGTATGTATAAATAAATAAATAAATAAATAAATAAATAAATAAATAAATAAATAAATAAACAAACAAACAAACTAACTAACTAACTAACTAACTAACTAACTAACTCTGACAAGCCCCTTCCCCTCTTGCTTGCTCCTCCCCTTTGGGTAATCTAAATGCTACGGCATCGTGAACAGCCCCCTCAAGAAGAAACATCTCTCCAGGACCTCAAGGTCCCCGCTTGCCTTCCAGATGAGATGATTCAGCAGGACTGAACGTTCCCTCAATCCAGGAGACCATATAAAATGTCAGCTATCCCATATAAGCAGGACAGGCTGTCAGCAGCTCCCAAGGTCCCATCTTCTAAGCCAGCCTGTGTCTACCAGGCTTGGTCTTCCCCAAGCCAAGGGCATGGATGTGCTCTTCAGGGCAGGGCAGTATCAATGCTTTTGGCTGGTGATCTATCTCAATTTTTTCGCTGGGCCTCCTTCACCGGAGCACACATGACACCCATGGCAGGATGTGATTTACTTCTGGACGTGATATCCAAGTGGAGATGATATGAGTGTGCAGAATGAAAAAGCACACACCCCGGAAAAAAAAACACAATGCAATGGTTATTTTTAGTAACACAGATGTTGTTATTCTTCAGGGAGGGTGGCTAGAGAGAAAATTCACAAAATGAAGCTTTTTCTTTCCCAGTGCGTCTCTTCAAATGCACCATAGGACAGATGAAACAATAAATTAGAAAGAGCGACTGCCGATTCTTGTATGGATTTTTTTTAAAAAAACAGGCATGTCAGATGGGTTTGTCCTCACGTCTCCTTAACTACAGCATATATGCGCCCTGGTAACTGTTTTTTAATGCCATGTCTCCGGGTGTTGCCTTCGTCTCATCCGCAACGCACAGCTGAGGCAGCTAAAAGGCCTTGTTAACTTCTAAAGTAATGCTCTCTGTCTTTTCTTGACATAATTTTGGCCAGGGATATGACCTGGCAGGCTTCCCCAGCAGTGTGGTTGCTGATGAATTTAAGGGGCTGGGATCTTCTCATCTTCCACTGGCTAGTAGAGGCTGCTGTAGATACATCTCCGCCTCTGGTCGCTGGCCATTGCCCTCTATGGCCAGATTGGCTCAGACTGCAGGGGAAACTGGACCCTTGGCTTCCACAGTGGCATCGGTCACTATAAAACCAAATGGGTATTTTCAAAAGGTTTATTGGATCTTATTTGGCTTCTTACCAGATACAGGTTTCACACTTTTTTTGACGGAGCATTGGACCTACTATGTTGCCCCCAAAATAAGACCAGGTCTTATATTAATTTTTGCTCCAAAAGACGCATTATGGCTTATTTTCCGGTTAGGTCTTATTTGGGGGGAAATACAGTACTAAACGTCCCCCCCCATCTGCTGACAATCTTAACTGGGGCTTATTTTTGGGATAGGTCTTATATTATGAGCATCCTGAAAAATCATGTTAGGCTTTATTTTCTGGTTGGGTTTTATTTTCAGGGAAACAGGGTATTTTTTTAAAATGCTGTTCCTTAAGTTGTCCCATAGTAAAACAGTACGGTACAATTTGGCTTCTGAACAAGGAAATCGGAGTCTCAGAACCAAGCTTTCTTGCTTGCTTACTTGCTTGCTTGCTTGCTTATTTATCTATCTCTCTCTCTCTCTCTCTCTCTCTCTCTCTCTCTCTCTCTATATATATATATATATATATATATATATATATATATATATCTATCTATCTATCTATTTATTGGTTCGATTTATATGCCGCCCTTCTCCGGAGACTCAGGGCAGCTTACAATGCATTAAGCAATAGCCTTCATACTTTTGTATATACCTGCTTAGTAGGGCTTTTGCCCCCCCCCCCCTTCTTTTTTATACAAAGTCAGCTTATTGCTCCCACAATCCGGGTCCTCATTTTACCTACTTCCAAAGGATGGAAGGCTGAGTCAACCTTGAGCCTGGTGAGATTCGAACTTGCAGTAATTACAGGCAGCTGGCAGCTAAGTGCTTCCTTCCTTCCTTCCTTCCTTCCTTCCTTCCTTCCTTCCTTCCTTCCTTCCTTCCTTCCTTCCTTCCTCCGTCCCTCTGTCCCTCCCCCTCTCCTTCCCTCCCCACTTCTCTCTTTTTCTCTCTCCTTTCCTTCTATCCAAAATGATTTCTGGCAGTAACAGTGGAGTCTGTCTCACTGTCATGTTTTTGTCATCAAGACACATCCGCTCAGCTCTCAGAAGGGAAAGAACAGCCCTATCCTCTGGCAATTGTTGTACAAGGATTAGAACTAATGGGAGCAAGGAGCACCAGAATAAACAGGAGCAATTCTAAATTTGTGAGCAGGCTGGTAAGCTGGTAAGCAAGGCAAGCATATCATTAGTCAAGAGGGCCATACAAGGTGACTAGAAGACAAGTGTGCAAAGACATAGTGTTGAGAACCAGCTGACCTTCAGCAATGATGTCTAGGTCTTCATAGTTCAAAAGTCTTCAGTGGGCTAGAATTAGAGAGAAACAAGCAGATTAAGGAAGAAAACAGCCAACAGACTCAGCAAATATCTCCACTGTCCTTTCTTACTCAAATATCAGTAACATTTGATCACTGTTGGAATACCAGCCAGTCAGGTATGTCAATTCAATAACTAACAATAGGCTGCCTCAATCCATATGGATTCTGAGTGGCAAACAACGATTACAATGTACAATGAATTAAAATAGTGAACAACTATTAACCAGCTAATTATGATGGCTGCCTAAACATGACCAGTGGCCAAAAGCCTGCCAGAACAATCCCACTTTATACTGCAAGGATGGTTTGGATTTTCCAGTAATTCTGGGATTAAATAGCCCATAAAGCGGAGTGAATTGGTTGGTAACAAACTCTTATTTGTTAACTCTTCCATTTCATTTTTTTAATAATCTGCCTTAACTGTGCACAATCTGCAAAATGATTGATGCTCAAGAATAAATGCTCATGATAGTCACATGCTCAGAAATGCTCTTAAGAGTGTGATGAGGAATCTTTTGGGCTCAGTGTCTCAAATGCCTTATTTGACTCTGCTGGCAGGACACAGACACAATATAGAAGAAACAAAAAACAAACAATTCTTTACATGTTTATTTATTTAAAAATACAGTTCAATCATGTGCGTGATCCCCAGAATCTGTCATGCGTCATTTACCTTCAGGCAGTGTTCTCTTTCTATTGAGAGGCTGCTGTGGCCTACCCATGTACTTGCATGAGGCCTTCATTCTTGAAGTGGCTTTAGAGAATGCTCCTCTATGGTCTCTGGAGCGACTGAAAACTACTGAATCCATTCTTTTGCGATTTTTTGGAGGCTCCCAAGATCATGTGAGAGCACATCCCCTCTAAAGAGGCCATGAAGAGCACCATCCATTCTTGCACAGCATTGGAACCACCAAAAGTCCCACAAGAATTTAAACCACAAGGAAGGTTGGGCCCTCCTATACTTCTCCAATTAGAAGTCCCATAAATGGCTTGGTTGATAACCAATTCTTCTATATTACTTCTACTTCTTTAAATAACATATTTAAATGTGTTAAATGTGTTATCTTTATCTGTTGTGAAATGGATGTTATGGAAGCCATGTAAGAGCACACCCCATTCCTTCTTGGCCTTTGCAAAAGTCCCACAAGAACATGCTTTTGAGAACAGTTGTTGTCGGGTGAACTCTGTGTGCTGGTGAACACAGTCGGATCACCCAGAACATCATGGCATCTGACTAGATTACAGATTACAGATTAGTTGGAGTTGGAAGTTGGAAGAGTTGGAAGGGACTTTGTAGGTCATCTATTCCAACCCTCCACCCAAGCTCTCTTTTTTTTCCCGATTAACATTTTTATTGAGTTATAAAATAAAATAAGATACAAAATACAAAAGTAAATAGGAGAATGGAGGGGAGGAAGAAGGGGAAGAGAAGTGAGGAAAGGTAGAAAAGAAAGAAAAAGAAACATTGACTTCTGACCAGTGGTGGTGAAATCCAAATTATTTTACTACTGGTTCTGTGAGCGTGGCTTGGTGGGCGTGGCTTGGTGGGTGTGGCAGGGGAAGGATACTGCAAAATCTCCATTCCCACCCCACTCCAGGGGAAGGATACTGCAAAATCCCCATTCCCATCCCACTCTGGGGCCAGCCAGAGGTGGTATTTGCTGGTTCTCTGAACTACTCAAAAGTTCCACTAACGGTTCTCCGAACTGCTCAAAATTTCCGCTACCGGTTCTCCAGAACCTGTCAGAACCTGCTGGATTTCACCCCTGCTTCCAACTCTCTCTGCTGCAGTAAAATAAGGCATTAACATCAAATCACAACTTTGTGTTTTTTCATAATAATATAAACAAGCCATTTCTATAAAGATTTATCAATCTAATCAGTAAATCTCTTTACTCATGGCATATCTTTTGACATGTGTATCATAGGTTCACCATCATGGATCTAAGATACACTTCCCCTCTCTTGAATCACTATACATTTGGCAGCTGTTTCTCCCAGAATGCTAGTTGGGAAGGCATCTGGAGGAGACCAATTTAGGGGAAGATTTTGTAACGTTCACAGATATTTGCAGGGAAGTAAAGGAGGCAAATGAAGACATGTATAAGGTACTGACAGCACTCAAAATGATTTAAGATGTGAATTATGTATGTACTAATATGAGACATCATGGCATAATTGCTGCATTTGCAGAATGACACCATGACACAAGTGTTGTCATTTTGACAGCAGAGCATTGTACATACAATTTTTTTCAGTAAAGAAATTTAAAAAGGGAGGGGGGAGGATATGTGCCATCAAATGCAAATAGAAAAAAGTCAAGAATGATTAATAAAGAATCCAAGATAAACTACAACAGGAATGTTCTTATAGGCTAGTATAAGCATGTTGTTATCTTCAGTGTTGCCAAATGTAATATCCAGTTATATCTTTATTATAACTTACAAAGCAACATTTGATTGAAGTTTGCATAATAAATCCCTGAAAAACTCCGTAATTTTAAAAATGTTACCATATGAAAAAGCACTTTTCAACTGCTTGTGTGAAATTATCAGCGCATCTTCAATCAGAGGATACATTTTGGGGAAAATGAGTAGATATTTTGTGCATTTTTGCAAATCTCACCTACAGGAACCTTTGGTCAATAAAGATTTCTAATAAACCAAGCATTGAATTTAAACATTTGGGAGCTAGCGCGTTTGTTTGTTAGTTGTGTTTTAATATTTCACAATTTTTCTTCATTCCACTCTGAAACAAATATATATATAATCCAGTGGTGGGTTCCTCCCGGTTCGACCTGGTTCTCCCCAGCCAGTAGCGGTGACGATATGATCTTGCAGCATCCTCATGTCACATGATTAAAATTTGGGTACTTGGCAACCTGTATTTATTTACAATGGTTGCAGCATCCCAGGATCATATGACCATTTGCAACCTTGCCAGTCAACTTTTGAAAAGCAGAGAACTCTGGTTTGTTTAACGACCACAAATGGTCGCAAAATTGGGCGTAACTCACTTAACAACCTTTTAGCTTAGCAGCGAAAATTCTAGTCCCAATTGTGGTCTTAAGTCGAGGACGGACTATACGGTCTAACTTTTGGATTTTTTCTGCTTCTAATATAATTCTTAGACCCACCCTTTCTTTTTTAATTGCTATCCTTTTTAAGGTTAAAATGTTGTTCCATGCATGCTACCATTGTGGGTTAATTCAATAAAATGAAATAAAGTCACAATTATAAATAACATGATAAAACAATGATGTAAATTCATGAAGAAATTTTGATGGTGATTTATGATTAGAAATTTGGACACAATATGCAAAGACCAAGCCAGGGGTGAAATCCAGCAGGTTCTGACAGGTTCTGGAGAACTGGTAGCGGAAATTTTGAGTCGTTCAGAGAACCAGCAAATGCCACCTCTGGCTGGCCCCAGAATGGGGTGGGAATGGAGATTTTGCAATATCCTTCCCCCAGGAGTGGGGAGGGAATGGGGATTTTGCAGTATCCTTCCCCTGCCATGCCCACCAAGCCACACCCACCAAGCCACACCATGCCCACCAAGCCATGCGCATAGAATCGTTAGTAAAAAATCGATTTCACCACTAGACTCAGCCCTCTGGAGAAGGCTGGGAAAAGTGGAAAGAAAAAGAAGAGAATGAACAGCAGCAAAGTGGATGGATGGTCACAGTGGACAGGAGTGCATTGACCCACAACATCAGGCTATGGATGTAATACATGATCACGGTGAAGAATCTGTGTAATCATTAGAAGTCAAAAACAATCTGACAGCACATAATCAATCAATTATATTTAGCAAATTAATGAGCTTCTTGAATTCTCCAAAGTGTTGCCTGAATACAGCCTCGGCTCTCATTTCTGGCACGCACTTCCCCACCCAATTAACATGTTTCAATGCGACCTCAAAATACATGTTTTTCTCCTCCTCAGTGATGTTATTTTCAACATCGTTTGCAAAAGAAAGAAAAAAGAAGGAAGAAACCCCACAGATTTGACTGAGCAATCCAATTGCTTCAGTTTTCAGATGATCACATTTTCTCAAGGGGAAGACACTCCAATTAACTCGAGAGGCAAATAATACTTTCTTTGTCTGAGTGCTTAACTCTGTCTGAATCCAAGTATTCAGTCAATCGCTGAACCAGCAATCATTTGAAAGAAGAGCTTCTGTAAATCCAAGCAACATGTCCCTTTTTTATGTAAAAGCCATAACAACTGTACACATCTAAACATTCCTTTATGCCTCAACCAACAAATCCAGCTAGATTAAAGCAACGAAGAAACGACATGTTTTGATCAAGATTTCTGGGAGAGAAGCTTGACTACCCCAGGACGTGCCTTTCATAACAGATACCCCATCATATGGCTGAGCAATTAGCTTGTAAAAATGTAAGCGGAAGCTCATCAGCGTTAAGAAACATTCAGATGTCAGAACAGTTGGTGAATGCTCCAACCTACCCACAGATATTTCATGTTTCATGCTTGCCAGGCATCAAAAAGCAACTGTTAACTTTCAGTGCCTTTGCTTGTGCTGATCACAGCACGTGGCAACACTCAGCTGACTTTGTCTAGGCCACAACTTCATAGAATCAGCTTCAAAAATTTTAGCAAGGGTTTCTCTGCCTGGTTGCTGTGTGGGCGTGGCCATGGTAGGCGTGGCCTAGTCGGCCTCATGCACCACGGCAGAGTGGTGTTTTTGCTCTCCCCGGGCTCTGGAGGCTTTCCTCGAGCCTCCAGGCAGGCGAAAACAGGCTCCCCAGGCTCTGGAGGCCCTCTGAAGGACCGTTTCCAGCCTTCCCGAACTTCCAGTAGGCCCATTTTTTGCCCTCACCAAGCCTCCACATGCGCCCTGCACATACCTGCATCCATAATGAGGCACATGGGACTTCTGGGAGGGGAGGGGCGGGGAGGGCCAGCCAAGAGTGGAATTTGAGGGTTCTCCAAACAGCACAGAATCTTAGCTAGAGGTTCTCCCAAACCTCTGTGAACCTCCAGCAGCCCACCCCCTGGATCAGGCATGGTTAATAGTTAGATCAGAAACTACCTGGAAAGATTAGAGCTGTAGGCTAGACTGGGTATTAAAAAAAAAAAAGACAGCAGCCAAATACAACAATAATAAATAACTTCTATATCACTATCCTGGATACTTCGATGCAATCATCCAGCATCCAGTGTAACTCCTTGGAGACATCACATTCACCTTCTTCTTCAGTCAGCAAATCAACCCCAAGTACTTTCATCAGTGCACTCCACAAGAGAGGGGGGTGGTGTTGTGTCCGGCGCGCTGCCTGATGATGGGCGCGCGCATCCTGATTGGTTGTAGCAAGCACGGGAGTTTTCACACTTGCGGACTGGTCAGTTAAGTTGACAGCCGGGTATAAATGCGCTGTCGTTCCTCAGCTGTTCTGTTCTCTCAGTTCTAGTGTTCCTGCATTAAATAAACGAAGTTAGATGTTCCGAGTTGCCTCGTTATTGATATCCTCAGTATTTAACAGGGAGGGTGTTTGTTTTTAGTATCCTTTGCATCAGAGGTGGTATTCAGCAGGTTCTGAACAGTTCTGGAGAACCGGGAGCAGAAATGAGTAGTTCGGAGAACCATTAAATACCACCTCTGACTGGCCCCGCCCCCATCTATTCTCTGCCTCCCAAGTCCCAGCTGATTGGGAGGAAATGGGGATTTTGCAGTAACCTTCCCCTAGAGTGGGGTGGGAATGGAGATTTTACAGTGTCCTTCCCCTGCCATGCCCACCAAGCCATGCCCACCAAGTCATGCCACGCCCACCAAGCCACGTCCACAGAACCAGTAGTAAAAAATTTTGAAACCCACCACTGCCAAAACTGCTTTGCATGATTAACTAAACTATGCATTGTTTCATTTTGGATTTTAGAACTAGCCTGCTTTGCTACTGGCAGAGATACCTGCTGCAATCTCTTGTATTTTTCAGAATATTTTCTCACAGAATCATAGAAATAAGCCCACTTGCCCTTTTTTATTTCCTGATTATTTATGCGCTCAATCATCCCTGAAAGACAGTTGAATATAAGAATTAGAAATGTAATTATTTCAGCAATTGAACAGTATCTGTTGCTATTTTATAGAACCAAACTTTTTTTAAAAAAAAAATAGTTTCTATGCTTATTGTGATTTTTGCTGCTTTACAAAGTTATGTGTGATGTTTTGGTGGGCTTGAGATGCTGCCTGCTTTAAAAATTCCTTTTTTATGCTACATTCTTCTTAACAGTATGCCCTTTACATAATTTGTCACAAAGACTTTTCTTGCAATTTAAACACGCTATCTGTATCAAATGAACACTCCAGGAATAAAAAAAAAAATCTTCATGTACGTTCAGCCATTGAAGATGCAGGATACAATGAGAAATAAAGCTACCCAAATTTATTGTTGCCTAAATTGGGTTGTGTGTTTACAGCACCCACCATTCCGTGGCTTGGTTGCTTTCCAAAGCAGTGGTAGTAGGTATGCTAGTAACAAATGATGAGACTGACAAACTGTTTTCTTCATCCGTTTAAGGTGCAGCTGCTTTCAAATAGCCTTGGATAGGAGTTGCTGAGTTAGAGCCATTTCCATCGGAGAAAATTAGGACGGATGTTTGCTTTGAAGTCATGGTAACGATAATGGGGTTGGTGAAGTCAAGATTGGCGCTTAGCAATTAGAGATGTGGAACAACAGAAAGCAAAAGCTCTGTCTTTGCAATCTACCAATCCAATCCAAGGTTGCAATGCTGGGGAGAAAGACCAGGTTAAAAGTGCAACAGACCTGGTGGAGAGTTATTTCTAGGCCTAATCAAAACAGCTTGGATGACATTTCTTCATCTCCACTCATATCTCACTGATTGTTCCTTCTCCCTCCTCTTTTCTTTCTATGCCCTCCTCCAAAATACAATGTCAGAGAAGATCAGGGAAATAGGCCACAATGGAGTTCATTGAAACATCCCACCTCTAGACTTCATGGTCCCATTATAGGATAAGGAAGTAGGCCACTGCAACATATCCTCCATCCTGCTCTCATTGAGAGTTGAAGGAAAAAGAAATTCTGTAGTTTCTTCCCCAAACCCCCAAACCCCCAAAACTTTACCCTTAAACTGTCTACTGTTGACCTCACCCCATTCCTAAGAGGTCTGTAAGGGGCATGCATAAGTGTACCAGTGGGCCTACCGTCCCTGTCCTAATATTCCTTTTTACTTACTCTTTTCATGTATTCAAATTACGTTTATATTTTTACCTGTTATCTTATATATGCTTGACAAATAAACTTATGATTATGATTATGACTCAAGGGCAGCTATGATGGGGATTGATCTGAGGGTGACACTGATGGCTGGAGACCATCCTTTGATTTGTACCTTTGAAGCCTCGGAAGGAAAACTTCATTTGGCAAAGATATCTTACCACTAGTCCTTCGGGTCTTGAGCTTTTCCCTGCAGCTGGTTCCTGAATCATCCTGGGGTGTTCAGCTTTGTGGGTGTGGAATGTTCCCTTCCTTCTCGTTTTGCAACAGACAAGCCAGGAAGGGGGAAGGCATGGCCCGTTGGCTGGCCATGGGTCTCTGCATTCTGGACAAGAGCGGCATTGAAGCCTGAATGGAACAATGCGTGGGTGGGAAGGGACATAAATTGAGATGTAGATACAGAGCTCTTTGGTGCTCCTAGGCTACAAAAGATTTGGCAGATTCTTGCCCAAATGCATCAGGGTGGCATTTTTCTTCTGTTTTGACAGAAGACTTTAGAGAGATAAAGCAGAGGCACAATCCAGATCCTGGTAAGGAAAGATCTACAGCCTTTGAGACTTGGCTCTTTCTCAAGAAGGAGGGGCGAGAGGTGGAACAATCTATAGACCAGGACTGCTGCTCTTTGTTTCCATCCTAAGAAAGGGGGTTTCGCTGAATGCGGCCCTTTAGCCAAGCTCTGAGCAACGCTGAGCCAAGTGGAACTGCTGATGCTGCGCCCCATGACTTACACATAATTCTCCTGTTAACACATCTCAAAATAGCTTTTTTATTTTTTGTTGCGCTTCTCAACAGATCAACTCTGTGGATTCACATTCGGTGAACTTGGACAAGAGATACTTATTGTCTTCCTTCCAGTTAGCAGGAAGTGGGGTACCCAGATTTTCAATCATGCACTCAGGCACAGATTCACACACTCACAGTGAGCATGAAATGTCTGCATATGGCCATTAATATGAGGTGCGGCACTGCCAGGGCGATAATGAAAAAGTAGTCTCGCTTGTGCTTAAATGCTCCTCTGTAAAGGGCGTGTCTGCCAGCTACTACACGTACTGTACTCAGAAGAAACCTGATCCTAGCAGAATCATGCATGATCATGCATGGTGAAATAATTCTATTCCCATTCAGAGCACCAGATAATTCATTTGTTCCCCACCCAAGAAGTGGTTGCCCTGAACTGGAACAGATTATCTCCATGTCTCCGAGGGAAAGGCCCCAGCAGTAATGCAAAAGAAAGCAGGGAATCGGTGCCTTGCTGTCCTCGGACAATGGAATAACAGAATAACGAAGTTGGAAGGAACCTTGGCGGCCTTCCAGTCCAACCCACTACTCAAGCCAGAAATCCAAAACCATTTCAGACAAATGGTTGTCCAATCTCTTCTTTAAAAATCTCCAGTGTGGGAGCATCCACAAATTCTCAAGGCAAGTTGTTCCACTGATTAATTGCTCTAACTGTGCAATTGTGGGGTCCTCCTTGTGCTCTCTGAGTTTGCTTGTTTTCTTGTAGACCTTTCATTTCCCAAACCAGGTAACATTATCAGTGCTGATAATGTTACCTAGTTTGGATAATAAAATGTCTGCAAGAAAACAAGCAAACTCAGAGAGCTCTCAGGACCCCTCATGTCAACCCTACAAATATTCTCCTTTATTAGTGCCAGGAAATTTCTCCTTAATTAGACATTTCTCCTGGAATAATTAAGTACAAACCTTATTCCAATTTCAGACCCCCAAGAAAGGGAGATTTCTTCTTCATGCTTAGAGCACCTTATTTGATTTGACAACGTCCATGACACAGTTCCTCCAAAGCCTTCGGGAGAGCTTACATGGTTATATGATCCCCTTCAAATACTTTTGCTGACCACAGACCTGGAGGACCAGGAACCAAAACCACTGCCCAACTTGCCGCTCACTCTTGGAGTGAGAGAAATCTCCTTGTGCAAAAGGAAAATAAATTGCTTGTTTTCCACCCTACCCTCAAATTGATGTTTTTACCTCCCATTGTGTATTCCTGGTTGTAAGCAGAAGAAGATCCCCACAGTCATTGAGGAGGAGCTGAACAGGCCTCCAGACATCCTTCGCCTTCTGAAGGAGCCGGAAGCCATTTCCCTTTGAAATATGAGTTTCACAGTGGTTTCAAATACAGCAGAGCCAGACATCGTTCTCGCCCCCAGAGAGGTGAGAAGCAAGGGACAGATGGCGGAAATCTTTCAGCTGGGAACCAAGCAGTAGGCAGTCACTGACCGCAAAGGGCACAACGGGAGCTACTCAGGATTAAAACTTGGGGAACAACATATAGAGACAGCAGCTGGCCCTTAGACAGAAAATGCCTTTGTATAAATGGCTCCCTCATTCTCTGTAAAAAACTTACTTATTTAACCTATTTGTGCCTGCTTGGAAAAATGGAAGAGGGAGCGTGTTTAATTGAAATGGTATGAAACCTTGAGAACAGTGTCCTTTTAGCTATGGCCAGATGAAGGCCAACTGATGGCTGTTTAACTGCCAAGACGTTGAAGCAGAAAAAGCACTAAAAACTGAAGCGGAATGTGACAGTGAAATAATTAAGGACTTGATAGGTAGGGGAGAAAACTCTGCAGAATCTCTTCCTTCCCTTGATGTCCTAAGCGTGTGTGTTTTTGTGTAATGCTCAATCCAGGGCTGCTTTTAGCTTGCTTTTGGAACCTAGCCACTCTAATCTGTAAACCATGGTTCATGGTATAGGCAGCCTACCTCTGTTACCTTGAGGTTAGCATCCTTAAGGAAGAGAGTCACAGTGTGTCTAATCTGGAGGGATGAAATGCTGCCTTTGTCCCCTCTTTCATGGATGAAAATATGGGATCCGGAGCGGCCCCATGGGTTGAAAAACGGGTGTAGATAAGTTACACTTTCTATAGCTCTGGTTTATAACATAGACCGCTGGGAGATTCTACTGAATTGTGCTTTAGTCCATAAGCCATCGTTTAGTGCAAAATACAAATCCAATTGTAGTGTAAGGCCAACCTGTGTTGAGTGTTCAACAAAACACTACTTCCCACTTGGGATATACCCATTATTTTCATTTGCTCCCTTCATGGACAACGATGCCCTTTAACTCCAGTTGTTTAGTGAAATTATAACATTTAGCTATAGTTAACGCAAATCATGTTTGCGGACCCTAAGCCACAATTTCACATTCTTGGTTGTGGTCAGTTTTACTATAAATTTAAAAAACAACAGTAAAGCAGGATCAGGTTCAAGGCAATCCAAGTATAGATTTTGCTTCCCGGTAGAAGAGAATATCTCAGGGTTGAACTGCGGAATGCTGATGATGTTACTTAGTTGGGTAAAGAAATGTTTGCAAGCAAACAACGAAGCTCAAAGAACACCAAGGATGCCACGGTTTCTGTTTTGCCCAGAAGAAAGCACACTGAACCTATCTACCAACATGGAATGGAAGGCACCAACTATGTTGATAAATCTATCACAGTACTGCCATTTTAATATGAAATATGCCTTAGTCTGTGTATAGATTTCATTGCTAACCATTATATGGTTTTGTTGTCTGTTTCAACATATTTGCTATTTATTGACCTGGAGTCTACTGGGTCATAGGTAGTATATTCATATTTAAGATTTTTAAAAATCAGAATAGAGGATCTACTGTATTATTTTCAAAATTCTACCCTCCTCAGTTGATGAATCTAGGTGACTTCCAGTTGACTCTCTTTTCAGTTGGATTGCAAACAATCTTGCTAAATCCAGGTCAGCCATTTCAACAAGGATTTGACTCAGGAAATTCAAGATATGAGGAGGGACTTCAAGCAGCGAAGTAGCAAGGAGATGACAAGCAGCATGCCAGGAGAAGGAGAAAAAGGGAGTGATAGAATCCAAGAGATCATAGATCAAAGGTCATATTAGAGCCTCCATAGCAAGGGTTGGCAAACTTTATTTCCTCTTCCAGCCATGCTTCAGAAGGTTACCTAGTGAAGCTCTCCTGACTCATTTAACAGTTTATCAAATCTGAGCATGCACAAGCTAACACATTGATGTAAATAAGTTTCTGCATTCATAAAATCACCTCTACATATGCTCATATGAAGTGTCCATCTTCTGCTACACTCCTGACACCTTTCTCAACCAGTTAAAATGTTCTCATGTCTGAATAGGTTTCAAGGCTTTTTGGCCTAAACATGCTTTTAGTGCCTGAATATTGAAGACACATGTAGAGGTAGTCCTTGGCTTACAACCACAATTGAGCCCAACATTTCCATTGTTAAGCAAGACAATGCTTGGATACGAATTCATATGTGGTTAGAAAAAATGATTAGACAACATATAGAGTTTAAGCCAGAATTATTTTTATTAGGCATTGTATCCGATGGCTAGGATAAAGGGACAATATACCTAATATTGCACATCTTGACAGCAGTAAGAATTGTATATGTGCAGGAGTGGAAGAGTGAAAACACCCCCTCAGAGGAGGAGACGATAAGGAAGATACTAGTCTATGCAGAAATGGACAGACTAACACTAAAAATAAAAGATAAAGGAGATACAGAATGCTATGCTACTTGAGATAGATTTTATCTATGGTTAGAAACACGAGGTAGAAGTTGGAACATGAAAGAATCAGGTTAGGTGGACATGGAAAGAGATACTATGTATGTATTAGAATGTAGGTATTAGAATAATAGATAAGTCGCCATTCTAGATTACAATGGTCAAAAATAAAATACAACACTAGGACTGTTCAAAATAATATATATGTTATTTGTTTTTACCTTTGTTTCATGGCAAGTGGAATGCTAGGACAATTACACTGTATTCAATATATTTATATGTAAACAATAAAAACATATTTTTTAAAAAAGTTAGACAATTTTTAGGTGAGTTTTGTCCCATTTTATGACCTATCTTGCCACAGGCATTAATCATTGCCATTAGTAACACAATTGTTAAGTGAATCTGGCTTCCCCTTTGACTTTGCTTGTCAGGTCGCAAAAGATGATCATATGACCCTGGAACACTGTCACTCTCATAAATACATGCCAGTTTCCAAGCATCCAAATTTTGTCATGTTACCATGGGGATGCTACAAAAGTCGTAAGTATGAAAAAGGGTCATAAATCGCTTTTTTTCACTGTTAACTTTGAATAGTCAATGGCTGAAAATCAAGAATATCTGTAGCAACTTGATGTCATTTTTTTAAAAAAATCCATAATGGTTAAAGAATTGTCCATGTTTAGCTGAGTTGCTTGATTTCTGATTGTCTCAGAAGAATTTCTTATTAAATAGGAGCTTCCTATTAAGTGAGAGCTTCCTTGAGACTTAGGTAATATGCTAGATTGGGTGACATGATAGCAGAGTTCCAATAGTTGAGGGGATGTCACCAAGAGGAGGACAATCTATTTTCCAAAGCACCCGAAGCCCAGACAAGGAACAATGGGTGGAAACTGATCAAGGAGAGATTCAACCTAGAAACAAGGAGAAATTTTTTGATAGTAAGAACAATCAACCAATGGAACAGCTTGCCTTCTGAACCTGTGGGTGCTTTATCACTGGAGGCTTTTAAGAAGATGCTGGACAGCCACTTGTCAGAAATAGTACAGGGGGTTGAGCAGGGGGTTGGACTAGAAGACCTACAAAGTTCCTTCCAACTCTCTTATTCTGTATATTCTGCATATATTCCACTTTGCAGGAAATGAAGTTGGGTTTCACCAGGACTGAGGTCATTTCTGTGGTAACCTTGCAGGTAGGAAATCCCCAGAAGAGACCTACACTATCTCACTCCACATGTGGGGAGAGGAAAATCCAGCTTTCTTTTGTTGTCATTTGAACATTGAAGTTAGGTTTTGGGCCTTCTGCTATATGAGGGTTTCACCATTTTGTATGTCTTCAATGGCAACACACAACATATAGTACCTCAGCTAGGCTTGAAGAGCAAACAGAATGGCAAACCATTTCCATATTGTTGTTAAAAGAATGCCATGATTGTGTCTGGGTCATTACCAGGCATCTGCTAGGAATCTTTAAATTAAGAATTGTGCTGTGGTTTACATTGCCTAAATAATTTGGAATAAATACATGCCTGGTGATATCTTGTTCAGAGAACTGATGTCTTCCTCCCCACTACCTTTAAGAATAAAAACCTGAAAGGGTTTTGGATGTCTTCCAAATAGAAATAAATATACCTATATGTTTGAGAATATTTTTGGGGAAACAATGGTGGGGGGTAAGGTTTTGGCCTGCTTCTTTGATGTTGACCCAAATATTAAAAATATACTATCTGCTATCTGCCTGTGATTCTGCTATCACAGGCACAATTTTGGATTATGTTTCCAAGATGAGCATGCTGGGAGTGCTAAATAACTATTCATCCTTACATTTTAGGGACAGGTTACTTTAGTACATAGAGAAACCACAAGTCTTCTTCTAACGCAAAACTTCCTACCCTATTCATAATACTGCCCAAGTAGCTGAATGATTTGACTTCTCCAATGTTGTTAATCAAGAGGAACAACGTACACAATGTTTTTGATCAAGAGTTTTGGGGTTAGGGTGCCTGCTCTGAAGGAATGTCATTTCCATCAATCAACACACACAGGTCAGGTTATCTCACAAGGGCATTTTACAAGTACAACCACAAATTCCAGCATATCTCATTTCATCCATGATGGGAGCTGGTCTTCAACACTATTTGGAGGTTGCTTTTCCCTTCTTTGAGGCACCCCAAAAATGGAGATGTTGCAAACATCTCTGGTTATGATTTAGCAGAGCGGCCTCCTACTTATTTCTCTTTCCTAATTCCTGGGGGTAGGGATAGGAATGCAACTCCCTCTCCAAATACTGTAGCGGCTTTCTGTGCAAGTGTTCAACGTTTCCAGGTAGGATGGAGAAGAAACACAGACAGCTTCTCAACAAAGAAACCCCATATTTGGCCCAGCCAGCTGGGGATGGGTTGTATAGGAAGGCAAAGCACAAAAGGAAGCTGATGGGAAAGACTTCACACTACCAGTTTGTGAAGACACAACTAGGGCAGATGGAAAAACTGTCTTGTGAGCCATAAGATAGCTTTCTAACACACTCTAAGAAAAAGATGGTATTACAGGTAGTCTGTCAATGTTCCAGCTGACAAACCCAACCAAAGCAAGCACATTCGAGACCTTCCATTGGCCAAATGGAAAACTTTATTGAGTATATCACTTCAGCACTGATGAAGCAAAACCAGCTCTACCTAATTCCCTCACAAACCCATATAGTTACAATATGGAATTCCCCCTCCCTCTATTAGTGCAGGTCACATTGTCCAATTGAGTGTCATTGTATTGTTATGAGAAAAAGTCTCTGGTTTTGGCAAACACCTGCTGATGTGTCTTTGGCTCTCACAATTTTTCTTCTTGAAGTCTGAAGCTTGCATTCCATCTCACTCTTCCCTCCCCCCGGTTCTTTGGCAAGTTGAAAAGCGATCATGGTTGCAACAGCATAAGTGTGCTTCGAGTTTGACATAGTCCTTGACTTACGACAACAATTGAGCCCCAAATTTCCGTTTGTTAACTGAGACACTTGTTAAGTGAATTTTGCCCCATTTTACGACCTTTCTTACCAGTTAAGTGAATCACTGCAGCTGATAAGTTAATAACCTGGTTAAGTGAATTTGCTTGTTTTGATTTTGCTTGTCAGAAGGTTGCAAAGGGTGATCACTGTCTTAAATAGGAGCCAGTTGCCAAGCATCTGAATTTTGATCACATGTCTATGGGGATGCTGGCAAAGATTGTAACTGAAAAAGGGTCTTAAATCATATTTTTCAGTGACATAACTTTGAAAAGTCACTAAACGAAATGTAAGTCGAGGACTCCTTGTATTAGTGTCTGACTCATGCTACGGAAGCTGAATGAACACCCATCCTTACAAGACAGATGAGTAGTTATCCTTCTAAAGGAGAGAGGAATAAACTTTGCTATCCTTGCTCGAAAGAAAGGACACAACACTTCCTGCTCACAACAAAGGAGTTAATGAAGTCTAATTGGTGAAAAGGGCAGCTAACTAATTCACGGTCTGAATCTGTCTCTCACCCTTGTGTCAAACCCACCAAATCCCTCTTTCTCAGTTGCTGATCAAGCTGGCAATTCTCACAATCAACTGAGCCCGCCTTGGCTATTCTCTTGCTTCCTGAGTTCCTGAGAGGAAACGTTCTCCGCCAGCAGCCGTATCTTAATCCTTCATCTTCTGCCTTGCAAAGAGCAGAGCGTGGTTCTTTCGGGTGAGGTTGGGGGGAGGCAGGGAAGGGACAGCAAAAATGACGCTAACAAGAACGGCATTGACATGGCCCGAGATAAACAGCTGGCTCACCGCCCTCTCTGGAACAACAGCCGTTCTGTTTGGTATTGATCGCTAATTTCCAAAGCTGTACAATAGTAAAAGGGAATCTGACGTAAAGGCAGGGATGGAATCCCAGGCAGCTCTTTTTCCAGGCCTGGATGCCACACGTTTTTGGCCGTGTGGGTTTAGGAAATCCTTGATCACTCCGAAGACAAGGGCCTCCTTGCAAGGCCCTGCCAGAGTTCCCAGTGCCTCAGCCTCCTTTTGTGCTTTGCCTTCTTATACAACCCACCCCCGGCTGGCTGGGCCAGAACATGGGGTTCCTTTGTTGGGAAGCCGTGTGTGTGTGTGTGTGTGTGTGTGTGTGTGTGTGTGTGTGTGTTTGTGTGCGTGTGTGTGTGATGAGGAGATGCAGCACCAAGGCTGTGGAAGAAGATCCTGCTTTCTGATCAAGAAAACCGCATGCGGTCCTCAGACATTCAGGCCCCTCTGCAATAAGATTTAGCACAATGTTTCCAAGGCCTCGAGTGAAATAATTTCAGCTTTACATTCAGTCTTTTCAGTAGAGACTTGAATTACTTTTCTGCACTTTGACTCAGCAGGGCACAGAAAATGAAACCACATTCAAAATAACAGAGCTGAAATACACATATTCAAATGCTGTAAGAGCAGTGGTGGAAATGTAACCCACATAATCCCTGAATTGTTCTTCAAAGATAAGCAAAGCTAAAGTAGTTGATAGTGGATTTCTTCAAAACAAAGGCCCTTTATTGACTTAACATATGTGCAGGTAAAGGGCCAGACATACATGGACACAATTCAAATACCAAACCTGTACTGGATGTTGTTGGTAGCATACTGAATGAAGTCAACTAAATTGAGGCCTCCTCCAGACGAGACCAAAAGTGCTGATTTGAAAAACCACAGCCAGAAGCAAGAGCTTTTATTGGATGGAAACCTTCTTGAAAGCTTGGGTTGTTACCACAGTTTTGGAGACTCTGTGGACTCAATATTAAACTGTAATATCTAGATTTGGGTAATACCTACATCGCTAAGGATGTGCTTGTCCAGCTAAAGGCAGGTTTATCAACTATGCTCGTGATGGCAAACCTATGGCACATGTGCCACAGATGGCACATGGAGCCATATCGGTGGGCATGGGAGCATTGCCCTAGTTCAGCTCCGGTGTGCATGCGGGTTGCCGACCAGCTGATTTTCTGGCCTTCCAGTCCCACTGGAAGTTGGCAAATGGGCCGTTTCCAGCCTCCAGAGGGCCTGCAGGGGTGTGCAAGGCCGTTTTTGCGCTCGCCAGGCTCCAAGAAAGCCTCTGGAGCCTGGGGAGAGCGAAAAACGAGCCTTCTGGTCCCACCAGATGTTGGCAAATGGGCTGTTTCCAGCCTTCAGGGAACCTGCAGAGGTGGGGAAAGCCGTTTTCGCCCTCCCCAGGCTCCAAGAAAGCCTCTGATGGCAAAAACCAGGTCTACTAGGCCCACCGTGCCATCGGGTGCCAAAAGCGGGGGGAGCACAGGGCACATGCGAAGGGGAGTGGGGTGCATTGAATTATGGGTGTGGGCATGCGTGTGCACAACCCTCCGCTCCCCCCACTTTTGGCACACAACTGCGAAAAGGTTTGCCATCACTGAACTAAGCTGATGGCTGAAGATGTCAGACCTTGCTGGGATGACAAGCCTTCAGTCCAGTTATGGGTTCCCCTTACCTTCGCTACCAGTTTGGAACTGTGAGCGCATGCGCACACGCTTTGCTTCTGCGTGGCACTTCTGCGCATGTGCAGAGCGTCCGTGATGACGTCCGGGTGGGTGGGCAGAGCCTCTATCAGTTTGCCGGAACCGGGGCGAATCGGTAGAAACCCACCACTGCTTCAGTCCTTCTCAAGTCAACCACTCTAAGCAGATCTAAGTACGGTTGTCTCTGAAAAGGAAACACTATGCTGCAGCCTGGCTGTTTACTGGAGATCAGTAACAGGAACCAGATGTAGTTCTTGTCATTACATCCTCGCTGAAGATGTATCTCTTTCCCAGCACAAATTATCTGTGTCGTACATCAAGCTTTACATGACTGAAGAGGAGGCTTTTTTGAAAGAACGCATTCAAATCCAAGCGAAAGGTGGTATTCCTGATTTAATTCTGTAAATTCGAGTTGAGGAACCATTTGTTGGCTGTGGGCTGCCCTTAATGTGATTTGGGAGCTTTAACTCAACTGTAACATTTTATCTTAGATTGCAGGAATGCCATTTCTATTCTTTTCTAAAGTTGGGCCACATCTGTTGTAGGTGGTGTAAGAATACCTAGAGTGAAATAGCTCAGATGAGGAAACTGATTTTGGATACAATGTCCCGGGGACTGCAAGAGATTTGGATGAACAGGCTTTACTTATACAGAATGCTTTAGGTCAAATAAACACTTTACAAATGATTTCTTACATACATAGCATTTCTCTGCATATTCCTATAATACAGTTTCATAAATATAAAGCCCTGTTTTAGAGAGAGATGCAGGAAAATTCCCAGGAAGGGAAGCTTCAATCACAGAGTTTCAAATATTGAAAAAGGAGATTTAAAATTTTCAGATTTAAATTTAGATCATAAACAAATAGTCTTTCACTATTTAATTAATGCTTAATTCTGCCCCCTCGAAACTTGCCTTTAATACCCGTTTTGATATGGGTGTTCCCTTACATAAGTTAAAAGACCTAGCAAGGGGCTGCACTGAGCCAGTCATAGCTTTTCTCTGAAACTAAGAATTGGCCCAAGTCTATTACTTGGATATAGAGGTTTCTTAGCTATTCCACTGCTGACTAGGCTGGGATTGTCAAAAAAACAGCCTGGAAAAAGACATTGGCAAGCACTTCCATAATGCTGCCCAGACATTTTCCTGGGTGCACTGCAGTCCCTAAGACTTGAAGGCACCTTCTCTTATAAATTGGGTGGTGTTTCCCAGAATGTGAAAAGTTTGGAATTCTCCTTCTTTATCAAGAAAATCATGGCATGCATTGCCAACTTCACTGTGACCATTACAGGGAAATATAGATTAGAAGAGAACAAGGTCATTCTTTTGTTAGAGAATCTGGATAGCGTGTTGAATAACAGGATTAATTTATGATTCTTCAGTTATTTACAGAGTTGTGACATAAGCATTGTTTGACCAAAAAAAAAGTACAAGAGGCTGTATCTTCAGTAAAAACACTTTTCAAAATCTCAGCAGGGAGCCATCTTAAGTGCTTAAGAAGAGATTCTGGTACCAGAAAATATAATATGTCTATTACAAAAAATAAACCTATAATAATGAAACATAAATAGTTGTTAGTATAGATTAAATTTAATGTTCAAGAAGATAATGAGGCATGGAATAAAAACAATTGGAGAGGCCAGTAACAAAACATCAAAGAAGGCAATGTTCACAACTATAAATCCATTTTTTACATATTTAAAATTACTGATAAACTCTTTCAAAATATTATGCGCTGTCTATTGAACACTCATGCATTTTTTAAAAAGAAATTGGATTTGGTTACTGGTGCTCAAAATCCATTATTTTCCTGATGCAGTTTTGTTCCATAGTACACTTCATGTATTAATTTTGTTCTTTAGATTTGATAGTATTTTAAAGCTAGCTTGGTTGCTTTTTAAAAATATGATTTGAAAATTAACAGGAAATGGATATTATACCCTTTTTATAATCACACAAAAATGATGTTACAAAATTGGATAAATATATCCTGGGCACATTTTGTTCCTGTCATTGTCTTCCTGATAACCCCAGTCCAGGATTAAAGCAGGCTTAGACCATTCTGGCCTATATTGATATCCAAATTTCCCCCTTAGGCCAACAACATCCAACATGCATAAAATTGTTCAGGTTTGGGCTCTTCCACATGGCAGCCCTGAAGTGCGTGAGTAGCAGAAAGCAGTGCTACCTTAAAGAAGTACTCCCTGCATGGCATCTGTAACTGATTATAAACTGAATTCAGGCATAAGTATGTCTCTCCCTCTCCCAGCCCCCATGAGCCAATCTGCCAAGTCAAGATGTTCCATGGAAAATCCAATTATATTTATAGAATTACATGTGAAGCTTGAAATCCTTCCAGGATGGGCATGTGAAAGCCAGATGTTCAGAGAAGTGGGGTACCTTAGCCCATTTGGAATGACAAATGTTTCTGCAATTTTTAGAGAAATTGGGGTACTTTATCATGAGTCTGTATTGCAAGGGAACATTACAATCACTGTTACCCCAGAAATCTAAACCCTAACAATAAACTATTATCTCAGAAAACTGCAAAAACAAGAAAGGCCAAAAAAAAAGTACAGTCAATCATTTCATAAGTCATTGAGGAAGGGGAACATAATTTACATCAATATTATGTTGTAATGTTATTCAGTGACATTCTTAGTCAGCAACTTGGTGCCTTCCAGATGTGTTGGACTATGTAGCAACATCTGGGGGGGAGGTCAAACCAGGCAAGATGGCAATCACTGCAGTCAATCAAAGTTTTGCCCCTTTGTAAAGAGACAAAGCTTCAATGGTGCTGCTATATATCACATCTTCATGACCTCCTGAAGAAGACCCAGACCTGTCCCAAAACACTAGGCTGGGAAAATTATTATGCGATCCTTGTCGCCCAAATGGATTGACAGCTTCTTATAAAATCAAATTATATTTTTAAGTGATTCATCTGGATTTTCAGAAGAGAGAAATGAATGTTCTTCAAAGAATGTTTGAAAGGAATTAATAATGAACTTAGAATAAAAGCACTACAAAACTGCATTTATCCTTGGTAATTAATAAACATAAAGGATATCAAACATGTGAGAAAAATACATAATATGAAGACCCATGTGAAATACGCCTTTTGTTAGTTTTCTTTTAAGATCTTTGTTTTTACTTGGCAACATAGCAACAAAGTAAAGCTAGCTAGGTATCTTTTAGAAACAGCCATAAATTCAAGATTGGTTTATTTGGGCAGGATAGTTCTAAGGTTTCTCATACTGAATTGTCTCAGGCAGGGGTGAAATTACCTTCCTTACTGGTTCGGAAGTGCACGGGCAGATCCTCTGCGCATGCCAAAACCTTCTGCACATACGCAGAGGGTAAAAAACACATTACTTCCTGGTTAAAACCAGGAAGTAACAATGCCTGGGTGGATGGGCAGAGCCTCGCGCCGCCATCGCTACTGGTTCTCTGAACCACCTGCCACAATCACTACCGGATTGCCTGATCCGGTCCGAACTGGGACCATTTTATCCCTGCTCTGATGTAGAGGAACAACCAGGGCAGAAATCAGCTGAATTTTCCCTTATTCTGCTAATCCTTAGAGTGTCTAATAGGAGGGAGCTTTCTAGTTCACAGCAGTTGATGATGGCAGAGTAGTTGCTTCGAATGGTATAAATACATGATCCAGTACAAAACGTATGTTGCAGTAATCATGCCCTTTTTCAGGACCAAAGTCTGGGGCAGAATATTAAAAATCTCTTAGCTGGCGATTCCATTTAAATCAACAATCCATACACCTGCTATTTGCCTTTTAAAACAATATGCGCAGTTACTAATGCAAAACTCCCAAAAGGCTTCTTTTTATTAAATATTGGAAAAGTCAGCTGCAGTTTCATGAAATTAAGGGGGCTTAATTATAATTTCACTTATAGTAATCAGGTAAATTCCTCTTATGGGTCATTAAAAATCAGCTGTATTCTTTTTACCTTTTAACAACATCTGATCTCCAGATGAATAGCATTTTAAGAATCAGTTCTGTTCACTGATACGCTTATAGCTTGGGTGAATCTTGTTTAAGGAATGGAATGCGTACCGTATATGTTGTGGTTGAATTTTTATTTATTCACAATGTTATAGTGGTGCCGTTGACAAAAGCTCTTGTGTAAACTTAGTGATCATGGGACTGAGAGGCTGCCCCTTGATGGAATGCTAATTGGTAAAAATCAAATAGCAATGAGTAAGAAAAATGGCAATTTCTCAATGGAACAACATTAAAGTAAGACTTTCGCTGGACTGGGACCAACCAGTGCTTTTGAATGTGTTCATAAATGATGTTAAGGCTAAGCAGGAAGCTGGCCAAGTTTGCAGACAACATTATACTAATCTGGATATTTTATTTATTCATTTATTTGTCAAGCATATATAAGAAGTAAAAGTATAAACATAATTTGAATACATAATTAAAATTATTAAACATAATTTGAAAAGAGTAAGAGTAAAAAGGAATATTAGGACAGGGACGGTAGGCACGCTGGTACTAAAAATTGAGAGCAATAATGAAGAGTTGCAGAAGGATCCTTTTTTTTTAAGGTGAACATCGGCCTATCCAAACTTACTATGGTTGTAGTAAGTTTCTTTCAGCTAAACTGGTTTTACATACAGTCCAAGCTTTGGAAGTAGTTAACTCAGCCTTCTGTCTCAATACTGAGACAGAGATAGCAGGGCTACAAAATGAGTCACTCCAGCTGTAATGTTAGCTGGTCCTGGTTTGTATAAATCCATGATGGCGAACCTATGACATGCGTGCCAAAGGTGGCACACAGAGCCCTCTCTGCGGGCACATGAGTTGTCGGCGTAGCTCAGTTCTGCCGCGCATGCATGCACGCCTCCCATTGGCCAGCTGATTTTCGGGTCTCTGCATGCATGTGGGGGGGGCGCATGTGGGAAACACTTGCACATGGGGGTTGGGGCGCATGCACCGGGTTGTGCATACCCGGGGGAGGGGCGCACACAGGGGCACATGGGGGGCACGCGCACATTGCATTATGGGTGTGTCCGCGCACTTTTGTCACTCAGCGCCAAAAAGGTTAGCCATCACTGGTATAGGTGATGACATTGGATCCGGAGTGGCTCAGCCATCCCCACTCTTTGCACTGTAGCCTTCATACCACATATTCAGCTTTGTTTCAATGTTTAAAAGCCCAGGAAGTGCTGGTTGACTAGGTGCAGATATTGATGTCTGGGTGAAAAGGAAGTGGTTCAAAAATGTACCTGTTTGTGGTTTGCTATGCGGGAGCATTTGCTGGCTAATTAATCACAATTAACATAATGCCTGATTTAGTATGCTATGCAATCTCACCCATCTTATCTCTGGCTCTTTGCAGGAACAGGACCTCTCTTGATCTATACTTGTACAGTGTTTGCGACTCCATTGCTATCAATACAATTAGGTAAGACATTATTATGCAAGCTCACTTCATTATAGAGCCAATTGATACCCTCAAAAATTAACCCAAAGGTTCTGTCTGAAAGGCAATTGGACTTTCTTCACCTTTTGAACAGAATCTTTGGGACAACCATGACCTGGATGATTGAGAATTTCCGTAGACGCTGTCAGGAATTAACTGACATCCCACTTGGATAGTTCTGCAAGTTCCTTATTGGTAAAGTCTTCTGAGACACAGGACTTGACTGAACTGGGTCCCCCTGCTCTGGCATCTTATTTCTATTCTATTCTATTCTATTCTATTCTATTCTATTCTATTCTATTCTATTCTATTCTATTCTATTCTACTCTACTCTACTCTACTCTACTCTACTCTACTCTACTCTACTCTACTCTGCCCCACCCCTTCACATCCAAAATATTACATTTGTTCTTCCCAACCCAACTCTTCCCTTTGATCTCTAACATCAGGGGCACTTTTCTGAGGAGACAACGTGAACCTGTTAGGAATAGAGTTGAATTATGGCTGGGCTGGAAAAAAAATGCAGAAAATCTCAAGATGGCATCCATAACTCTTGGTCACTCTAATGGTTATCCAGTTTTTTGCAGGCCAAAGGCAATAGTACTACCCAGTATTGTCCATAGAAGAGACAAATTTTAATCCTGTAATGAGGAATGTCAAGCATCTTCATTTGTTCAGAGTGCTCTGACTTTTCTTTTTTTTTAGGTCTTTCTGAAATTCAAGAAGAACAGCTTTTATTGTTGCATATGTAAGGGCAAATGCTGGCATCCTGAGCTTTCTGTTGCCATGTTATAGAGAGAAAATGCTGAAACAATGCGTGTTAAATCATGAAAATGGCCTATCCTTAATTACATTGGCTGCTTCCATTAAACCTGGGCATTTGTCTTCCTTGCTGTATCAGAGAACATAGACAAAATGAAAGAAATTAGGAGTAAGGCTCTGTGGCTAGAGTATGAGAGGAAATCAGCTACTCCAAATGTTCCTTTTATTGAATGATATCCATTTAGGGAACTGACAATGCAAATACAAGAAATAGGGATGAATCTTTTAGAATCTCAAACATTTATCAAGCAAAACTTCACAATCGGCAGCATTTTTTTAAAAAAGCTATTATCACTTTATGTGCTTATTTATTTTTACTGATTGATTGATTACATGTATAAGCCACCCATTTCACTGTCGAAATGACTCTGGCTAACTGTGTTGTATCACTTATACCTGGTTTGTGATCTTGGTATGATCTTACACCTATACGTATTACTTAGGGCTCACAAACCAAGCCTAGCCACCCATTATAAATTGCCAATTGCCAGCCAGGGGAGATTTCTAAGTGAAAAAGACAGTACCAGGGGAAGGATCACTGTTTATCCAGGTGGTGACCTTGTTGGGCAAAGAGGGGAAGTTAAGCATGTTTGTGCAAATAGGAAAGATGGTGTCGTTGCATAGACCGGCTGTAGTCTGGGTCAAGAGATTCTGCCAAGCCCTTTCCACCAGATGAGTCTGGGCTCCCTTTTGTTCCCGTTAACCTTTGCCAGGAACCTGACCTAAACGGGTCTATGTAGCAACCCACACACGTGGGAATAAAGATATACAGGTTGTCCTCGACCTGCAACCACATTGAACCCAACATTTCTCTTGTTAAATGAAACATTCTTTAAGCGAATTTTGCCTCACGTTACAACCTTTCTTGCCATTGTTGTTAAGTTAGTAGCATGGTTGTTAAGTGGATCTGGCTTCCCCAGTGACTTTGCTTGTCAGAAAGTCACAAAAAGGGGGGTCACCTGACCCCAAACATTGCAAAAATATTACTCAATTGCCAACTGTCTGGATTTTGATGACAGGACCATGGGGATGCCACAACGGTCATAAATGTGAAAAACGATCACAATTCACTTTTTCCAGTGCCGTTTTGTAACTTTGAACGGTCACTAAATGAAATGTTGTAAGTCGAGGAGTACCTGTACTCTGAACAGGTATATGTTTCAAGTACATGTGGGGGCTTGGCAGTCAAATCAAACCTGAAGAACAAACACCGTCTGAATGCAGGTGGCATAGTCAGAGCTTCCAATAGACAAAGCTTTCTGTTCAGAAGCAAGCTCCGTGTTTGGAGCAGCATTTCCTGCTGGCAGACCCCTCTGTGTCTGCCTCACTTGTGCCTTGCGCTTCATCTACCTTGCCATACTACCCTTCACTGGCAAGATCACAACTTTTGCTTTCTTGCCTTTGTCTTCTGAAATCTTGCTTAGGACCAGGGGTGAGCCGCTGGTGGTTCGCAGAGGTTCAGGAGAACCTCTAGCTAAGATTCTGTGCTGTTCAGAGAACCCCAAAATCCCACTCCTGGCTGGCCCCACTCACCCCACCTCTCCCAGGAGTCCCCACATGGCCCGTTTTGGATGCAGGTAAGTGCAGGGTACACGCGGAGGCTTGGGGAGGGCAAAAAATGGGTCCGTTTCCAGCCTCCAGAGGGCCCCCAGAGCCTGGGGAGGACAAAAACGCCCCCATGGCCCCACCTAGCAACCTGGCAAAGAACCCCTTGCTAAAATTTTTGAAGCCCACCCCTGCCTAGGACTGACTTTTGACGTCTAGATTATTTTATTAGATCGTGATCTGCATTGTCTGGCTTTTCCTACTCCCAGTTCATGACCCCAAACAAGGACGTTGTATGCCCACAACTGAGTAACCTTTTCATGTTGAGCGGTGATGCTGCCTGTTGTTGATGGTGCTGCCTGATGCATTTACCTAGTGCCAAAGTGGCTCTCGGATTGCTTTAATTTTCCCAGCAGTAAGCGAGATAAAACTCTGGGGCTGGCAAAATTCAATTAGAAATCATGGTGCCAAGATGTGTCAAACTGCACTTATGACAGCTTGGCAGCACACCCAGAATTGCACATTTCTGAATACACCTGGCTCTGATTTGCCCCTTGCCAATTTCACCTCTTTTATAGAGAGGAGGGCATGAGACCAAGATCCAGCAAGCTTTTGTGGTGTTTAGGTACTGAAATAACATGGCAGGAATCACAGAATTGCTATACACGAAGAGCTAAAATGTAGAGAAGCAAGGATCCCTTTTCAGCTAAGTAAAGTGTGCTAAGAAGATCAAATCTATTGGGTTGCTTCCACACAGGTCTGAAAACTTAATCTTGTTTCCCTGAATTTGCGGAGATTTTTCTTTTTAACCCAGTAAAGTTTGCCAAGTTCTGAACACCTTGGATTCTACACATGCAATATTAAGGTAGCTGGGTTGATACCCATTCAGAAATACATCCAACTTTAACTTCAATAGTGAATATATTCTATAAACTCCTGTTGCTCAGTGCTATAGAACAGGAAGAAGAGGAAAAGGGGAAGTGGAAGGAGGAGAGGGTGGAAGAAGGACTTAATAATTATCCTCTTTTTTTTCAGATTTTACTAGCTCTGCTATAATTTTGGTTGTATTTTATCATATTCACTGGTTATTGCACTTATCAATCAATCAATCAATCTCTTGTTCAGTGCTACAGAAAAGGAGGAAGAGGAGGAGGAGAGAGTGAAAAAGGAGTCAAGTTTTCATATTCGTTACTGAAACTGTGCACTTCTTCTGTAACCCCTGCTTACTACCGTAGTAAAGTTATTTTTATTTTTATTTTTTATTTATTTATTTTCGTTAAGCATGTATTTTATGACAGATACAAGTGTAGACATAATTATAAATACATAACAAGGATACGAATAAAAGAAAACATTAGGACAGGGACGGTAGGCACGCTGGTGCACTTATGCACGCCCCTTATTTTGTTGTTGTTTCCATCACTGTCCATTTCAGAAATCCAACTAGAATATTTGATGTTATGAGATGCAGCGTCTATGTTCTAAATAAATAAATGTCTTTAAAGCCTGCCTCCCCAATCTTCCTATCTCATATCCATTGGAAAGCCATTCATCACCATAATATTAACCCACTGTTCAATACTCACCTCTGCCTCACCGTGTACCACTTCCTTATACACTGCAGGAGCCCTGAATCTACTGAGTGACGAGGTGCACAGATGGTTGCTCTTTTGGTTAAAAATACACTAGTAAAGCGTTCCCACACCTTTAAAACATACCTTAGAGAAGCTGCAGAGCAGGCAAAGGCAGGCTTTGCAGAAACTTAAATGTTTGCAATTATACCAGCGATGCTCATTTTGCAATCCAACTGGGACCAAAATTTCTGGTGGCTATAAAGTGAGCCACACCCAGTTATACAACTTTTTGTGCCACGGTTGTTAAGCGAACCACTGCAGTTGTTAAGCAGACCATGCTATCATTAAGCAAATCCAGCTTCTCCCCTTGGCTTGCTGGTTAAGGGTTGAAGTCCACACATTTTAAAATTTTCAGGGTTGAGAAACATTAAGACAGACAGACAGACAGACATTGTAGAACTAAATAGAAATCTGGGAGGCAGGGGTGGGGTGAGGCTTAAAAACCATGTTGCTGGCAAACCATGATTTAGCAAGGCAAAACTGGAAGAAAACCACAATGTTCTCTGTTCACAGATGACAATAGGGATAGCCTATTTGCACATGTGTACAACAGATAAACATCCTCCCTTGTTTTCTTTGAACTGAGCCATTCTGTAGGTCAGGATTTAATCAACCTCCTATCAATGATCGTACTTCAGTCTCTCAGCCCTGGGCTTTTAATTCCAGCCATGTGGGTGCCGGTAAAATCCCAACAGGGAGAAACCATTTTCATTAGGCCATACATGATAGACGTCTTATACTCTGGAGAAGCAGGCCTCTAAGACTTCCTACAGCCGCAGCTAGTTTTAATTTATAAGCAAGTCAAGGCTAAATTTATCATCAAGCGAGGATGACATTGCTAAGTAACCTTGGTGAGGAGCCTTAGTTGGCTCCTTCGCTTCAAGTGTAGCTGGGTTTTAAACAAATTCAATCTCCTTACAAAGACCTTGGGTTTTTTCAACAGCAGCTGTTGAGTTTGGACCAAAGCCTATCAAAAACCTAGCAAATTGGGTCCATGGGTTTCTCACTTATCTACTTCATCTCAGAGGGGAATATATCTTATCTCCATTTATGACGCAGTTTGACTTGGTACCATTTTTCCAGTATCTCTTACAGTCTCAAGTACCATATTTTTCAGAGTATAAGATGCACCTTTCCCCCCCAAAAGAAGGTGAAAATTTAGGTACACCGAATGTAGTCCCGCTAGCCCACCCACTGGCCCCCACCCTTTGGCCTCTGCCTCCCAGCAGTTATCCTCCTTGCAGCAAGCAGCAAGAAGAAACAGCTTGTTTCAGCTTCAGCACAGCCTAATTAGCACAAGCTGATTGTCCATTGGATCTGCCTCCCAACTCTCAGCTGTTTTGCGTGGGCCTCTACTCTTTGTTGCAAAGAGGTAAATTGCTGGGAGAAGATTTTTTTTCTTGTGCTAATCAAGCTATGCTGAAAACAAAAATAAAAGTAAAGCAGGCTATTTGCTGTTTGCTGCAATGAGGCAAAATTGCTGGGAGGCAGAGGCAGATTTCTTTTTCTTGTTTTCCTTACCAAAAAAGGTAGGTGCGTCTTATAGTCCGGAGCATCTTATACTGGTAAATATGGTAAATGTATGGTTTCACAGCAAGGATAACTTAGAGGCAGCATCTCACAATATTGTATAAAAGCAAATGGACATGTTTTCAGCTCAGTTCTTGTAGGTACCTCGGAGACAGAGTCAGAAAGAGGTAGCGGATTTCAGATACTCTAATAGGCCCGTGTTTCTCAACCTTGGCAATTTTAAGACTTGTGGACTTCAACTCCCAGAATTCCCCAGCCAACTGGAAGGCATTCTGGGATCTCCCTGAGTCAGGTCCCTAAATTGTAGAATTTATGTAACATGAATGGGAGAGCCAGTGTGGGATAGTGGTTAAGGCCCCAGGCTAGAAAATGGGAGGCCATCAGTTCTAGTTTCAACTTGGGCACAAGGCCAGCTGGGTGATTCTGGACCAGCAGCTCCTCTCTCTCAGTTCCTAGGAAGAAAGCAGAGGCAAACCATTTTGAAAATGTTGCCAGTAGAATGGCATGGACTCATCCACGCAGCCATCTGAGGTCAAAACTGACTCAAAGCTTAAAGTATAAATAAACCAATGACATTATCTAGCTAGGTGATAAAACATCTGCAAGAAAAGAACCAATCTCGGAGCCCCTGAGCAAGTTTTTTTCCTGAAAAAAAACTTCCTCACTAGAGTTTTTTTTCCTGAAAAACTCTAGTGATGGAGTACCCACAACTTCTGGAAGCAAGCTGTTCTTGTTAGGAAATTTCTCCTGGAGTTCTCTTTTGTGATCTTCCATGTCTTATTTGTTTTCCTGCCTTCAGGTACTTTGGAGAATAGATCAACCCCCTCTTCTGTGTAACAATCCCTTGAATATTGGAAGATTGCTATCATGTCATCCCTAGTCCTCCTCTTTGTCAGACTAGACATACTCAGTTCCTGTTCATTGTATATTTTAGCCTCCAGTCCCCTGATCATATTGGTTGCTCTTCTCTGCACTCTTTCTAGGGCCTCAGCATCTTTTCGGTATTGTGGTGACTAAAACTGGACACAGTATTCCAAGTGGGGTCTCACTAGTGCAGTATATTCATCCACAGCTTGCCCACATCCTGGTCTTCCTCTAAGACAAAGTGCATTTGGGAACTCTGATCCAACTCTGATAGGCAGGAAAACCCAAAGGTACAAGTGCAGATTAGGCGAAACCTGGCTCAAAAACAGTAACTGTGAGAGGGACCTTGGAGTCCTAGTGGACAATCACTTAAACATGAACCAGCAGTGTGTGACAGCAGCCAAAAAAGCTTATACAATCCTTGGTTGTGTAAACAGGCATAGAATCAAAATCAGATTCTATGTAGATGTATTAGTATTAGTAGAAGTACTAATACCACTTTACAAAGCCCTAGTAAGGCCACACCTGGAATACTGCATCCAGTTTTGGTCACCACATTACAAAAACACCACATTACAAAAAGACCTAGGAAAAGTGCAAAGAGCAACTAAGACGATAAAAGGCCTGGAGACTAAAACATATGAAAAAGGGTTGCAGGATTTGGGTTTGGCTAGTCTAGGGAAAAGAAGAACTAGGGTGGATATAATACCAGCATCCCAGTATTTGAGAGGCTGTTTCAAAGAGGAGGAAGTCAACTTATTTTCCAAAGCACCAGAGGGCAGGACAAGAAACAATGGATGGAAACTAATCAAGGAGAGAAGCAACCTGGAAAGGAGAAACTTCCTAACTGTGAGGACAATTAACCAGTGGAACAGCTTGCCTTCAGAAGTTTTTGGTGGTTCATCACTGGAAGTTTTTAAGAAGAGACTGGACGGTCACTTATCTGAAATAGTGTAGGGTCTCCTGCTTGAGCAGGCGGTTGGACTAGAAGATCTCCAAGTTTCCTTCCAGCTCTATTCTGATTGATTGATTGAGTGAGTGAGTGATTGAGTGAGTGTATGTGTGATTGAGTGAGTGATTGAGTGCTTGATTGAGTGATTGAGTGACTGAGTGATTGAGTGAGTGAATGAATGATTGATTAAGTGCTTGAGTGCTTGAGTGCTTGAGTGCTTCATTGAGTGAGTGAGTGACTGAGTGATTGAGTGAGTGAGTGAGAGATTGAGAGATTGAGTGACTGAGTGCTTGATTGAGTGATTGATTGAGTGAGTGAGTGAGTGAGTGCTTGAGTGCTTGATTGAGTGATTGAGTGATTGAGTGATTGATTGAGTGATTGAGTGAATGATTGAGTGATTAATTGATTTCTGGGGGCTGAGAAGTCTCACAGTACCGCAGAACTGCTCCCTGCATTGGTCAGTCCACCTGATAAGCATGTTGGCTGTCAAAACTCTGGAAGTCCCATGGATAAAGAGATAATATTCTCAGTGTTTTTTCTCATGGAGGGATTCTGGACCTTCCGCCCCAGGAAGCAGGCACAGCCTCTTAGATTTAGACTTATGCATTGACCTCTCTAAGAGAAAGAAAGTAAGCAACCCTCAAAGTACAGCATTGTGCTTTGCATCATTACACTGTTTTCTCACAACACGGAATGAAATTTTCCTGGATTATTTATTCATTTGATTTTTATCCTGCCATTATTTAAAAGCAAGACAGCAAATGTACTTACTAACTAGTCCTTCTTCCTCTTATCTTCCCCACTATTGAGGTAGGGCAGGCTGAGAAAATGTGACTCATGTTATTAATTCATCCAATAGCAGGAGCATCCATCCCATATGGTTCTATCCCCAACTCTCCAGAGATTGTGGTGATCTGTTTTCCTATTGGCTGCTCTTTTGTCCTTTCTCCTGGACTTCAGCTGAGTGAATACTCTGCTGCCAACATCCACCAGCTTCTTTGCCTTGTGACATCCACAGGCTTTGGAAGGAGAGTTTGAGCGTAAGGCAAAGAGAAGGCTTGAAAAGTGTGATCAATCTTCTTTCCTGACAAGAGTTCAAGTTTTGCTTTTGCCTGGGGGTTTTGGGGCAGGGTGGACCAGAAAAATGCATAGCATGCTGCTTTAGAGCAGTGTCTACAAATGCTTATAGTTGTGTGTCCACACAGTAGACAAAGGAAGAATGGAGGTTTTGTCCATTTGCCCCTTTTGTTCACACAGGACCAATGCCCAGAGTCATTTGAAACAAGATGGACAGCAAATAAATTTCATAATAAAATAAATAAATAAAACTGCCCCTTACAAAGCTTCAGGCTGCTTTTACTGTGTCAGCTGCTGCTTCGTGGTAGAAGGTCAGGGGGCGCCAGCAATTTATAATCTGTCTTTGAAGAAAATAGTCCTTGACTTATGACCGTTTGTTCAGCAACCTAGGGCGTCCCCCACCCCAGGCCCTCTGAGGCACCCCAAACTCTACATAATGACTGCAATGGGGAGAACTGAGATTGCATGGGTGCCTTGCTTAACAACCATAACAAATTATTGCTATAATTCTGGGGTCGATTTTAGTTGTGAGTAGAGGACTACCTACCTATATGTGCAGAGGAGACTAAAGGGCATTCTCCTCCCTCTCCCACAATCTTCAGCATCATCGTGCTCCTGATGACGGCCTGCAAGCATTGGTTAGAATGCAGTTCCTTTCCTGCCACCCCAGCAACAGGCAACCATGGTGACAGCTGGTGGGAAAAGCACCTGGCAGCAAGATTGCTAGCCTGCTATCCTTTTCACCAAAAGTGCTGGCAAGAGGCTTTTAGTTCTTCAGTATGTTACTGCATTTCTATCTTCTCATCCTCCCCCACCCAATTTCTCCAAGAAATAAAAGTACAGCATATGGCGGAGGGGTTTTTTAGTCTCCCACCATTTTATTTTCCCAACCATCCTATTCAGGAAATGGGGCTCCTGAATAGAGCGATGTGACAGAGGAATGCTGATTTGAGTGCCCTCAGTTACATACGGTATCTTTTCTCCCGCCCCCCGCTCCAAATAGCCAGACATTCACCAAAATGCATTGGAAACATGGTGGTGTGGCTGGGTTGCCATTTATTTCCTGCTTTCACAGTGAGGGTGGGGGTGGTTTTTATTGCTTCCAGGACCTGCAGTAAAGTGGCAAACCGTGGATATAATTGTTATGGAGTCTCCTATTGGTTGGCTGGACAAAGAGCATTGATTGCAGAGGTGGTATTCAGCCGGTTTGCACCGGTTCATGCGAACCGTTGGTGGAAATTTGGCCAAGGTCGCTGAACCCGGAACGATGGCTGGCTAGCCACATCCCCGAACCGGTCCACCAGTCGCCGCTCACTTGCCCCTACCACCATGTTTGTTGCCGCCATGTTCTTCGTGCATCTACATCCCCAGGGGTGGGTCCTACTTACCTTTACTACTAGTTCGCAGTGGGGCCGCGCACGCACTCTTCTGCGCATGCGCAGAAGCATTTTGATGATGTTGGGGTCGGTGGGCAGAGCCTCCTGCCAGTTTTACTACCGGTTCTATAGAACCGGTGCGAACTGGGGACAACCCACCACTGCGCATCCCATTGCCTTGCAAGTTCAATGGGATGCAGATGTGCGAAGAACATGGCAGCAACAAACATGGCAGTTGGGGCAAGCGTGTGGTGACCGGGGGACCAGTTCGGGGACATGGCCAGCTTTTTTCTCAACATCTGGTACTTTTCGGGGGCCTACAGCCGGCCACCACAGCCACAAAGCAGCTCTCAAAGAGATGGTGGCTGGGAGGCTTCTTTGCCAGCTGCTTGCGGTGGCAGCTGGCTGGGGGCCACCGAAAACTCTGGTCAGCCTTGCCTGCCAGACTCTGGACCAGCCGCCATGGAAGGTAAGCAGCCCAAACAAAGAGGCAGTGGTGGGGGAGGAAGCAGGGCTAGGGCCGGGGCTACTAAAGGAGGAGAAATGGGGGCGACTAACGAAGGGAAGGTGGGGGTAGATAGGTGGAAATTCCAAAAAAATCCTACCTTTTCCTGTGGGCATGGCTAGGTGGGGGGTGGGTCATGTGATTGAGTAGGTGGTCATGAGTGACATCAAGTTGGCCATACCCACTCAGTCACATGCCCTCCACCTAGACATGCCCACCAAACTGGTAGCGAAATTTTTTGAAGCCCACCATTGATTGGCTTGTGGACCTGCCTGTTTTTACGTTCCAAGGAGAAATCATAAGCTATCTTCAGACTGACGTGTGAGGATTAAGGAAAAATGTCATAGTATGGGAATGCCCCAAACCATGGATAATTCAAGTAGCCCAAATAATACAGTGATCCATTAATTACACATGGACTGAGTCTGTACAGCAGGCTATCTAAGATTATGGTTGGCTAATTGTGGTTCAATGTATGATACAAACTGAAGAATTTCAAATCTGTTGAAGAGATTAGTAAAACGTGATTAATGGGTGATCCCTAATGAAGCAGTTCTTAATTCATTAAATGTTAATTGTTGATAGGCACATTAGTCATAAATTTCTGAAGCAAAACACGTTTCTTATTAGGTGATACAAGCGTATGCATATTATTGCAGGCATAAGCATCAGAGCAGCAGAGGGAAAAAATGCTCTTTTTAGTTGCCAGTTACAAGTACTGTATTTACTTACTTAAATTAAATTAAGAAAAATCAGCTGCTTGGGTAATTGGGGACACATTTTTGGTCAATTGAATTTTGGGCCTGCAGCTGTCCTTTGGGATGGTGTCCAAAATTTCTACTCCAAAATCCTCTGCCACCAGCGCTCTGAAGGCAATTAGGGTAGGAAGCATCCGAGGGTGGAAACTCTGGATTCACTACATCCTTTCCTTTCCTGGGTAAGAAAAAAACAGGTGGAAAATATAATCAGCCCTGGGTTGGCAGCTAAACTGAGATGGATACAACATGATGTTATAGCATTGTAGGCCACCCTGAGTTGCACATGGGCACCAACATGACAAAAATGTAATAAGCTCCTTTCTGCAGTGACTTGCATAAGGGTTTTTAAAGTTGTAGTTTCTTCTGTCATGGATTAACACACATGCACACCAGTGGTGGGTTGCCACTGGTTCCGACCGGTTCACAAGAACTTGTAGTAAAACCGGTGGGAGGCTCCGCCCACTGACCTAGACATCATCAGAAGTGATTGCACATGCAAAGTGAGCGAGTACACGCGGGCACGATGCAAACCAATAGTAAAGATAAGTAGAACCCACTCCTGACGCAAACCCCAAATTAATCTGATTCTGCTTAGGAAATAAAATTTGCCATTATAATTTTATGGAAGGTCCTACTTATCACTTAATCTAATACAAGGAAACTCATATATTTGGCCCAAAAAGACAGATCTGCAAGTGCATGAATATAAGCATTCTCATAAAATGGTTATCATGGGGAGGATGGGGTTTACTCACAAAATACACAAATAATTATGAAGTGGACTGGGCTGTGAGAATAACCCTGAGGAAGAGGCACAGTCAAGGCAATGGTCAGATAAGAGAAATCTTAATCCAAAGTAGGAATGGAATTGGAGAAAGCCACTCCGGCTGGACCTTCCCAAGATCTCTTTAGGATAAAGGCAGGGAAGGGAGAGACACATTCAGGGTCACTGTAACCCTGTAATAAAAGTAGTTTTAGTATTCATGACTTTGGTCTTCAAAGGTCAGCTTTGAAAGGCTGATACTAAGGTCAATTTCTATGCCTCCTGTACTTCCTTCCAATATGTCCTCCACTGTCCTTTCTTTCTTTACAGAGTACTAGACAGAGGTAGGATTCCCATAATTTACCTACCGGTTCGCCCAGCACCGAAAATGTGAGCATGCATGTGCATCGGGGGTGGGTTCTACTTACCTTTACTACTGGTTCACAACGGTTCACTTCTGCGCATGTGCAGATCGCTGATGATGACATCTGGGGTGGTGGGCGGGGCCTCCAGGCAGTTTTACTACCGGCTCTTGCAAACCGGTCTGAACCTGGGGCAACCCACCACTGATGGCCATACCCCAAGCCTCAAAAACATGCCTAAATAGGACAGCATAGAGCCGGGGCAGACCTGAGATTTCCGCTTTTCCCGAACCAGTCCGAACCAGCTGAATATCACCTCTGGTACTAGACTTCAACCATTCTTAATTTTTACACTCAGAGAATGTTTTCCTAGTCTCTGAGGACCCAGAGGCATTCCTAGGCATGGGGTCATTTGTTTCAGTTTTTTAAAAAGAAAAATCTAAATTAAATGCATACTGATGTGCTCCAAAAAAGCCTGGACAGGCTGATACAGTAACCCAGGATCTAGTAGCAAACTCAGAGGATCACAACTAAAACCAGAAGTGTTTTATATTGAAAAGGTATTAGGATGTTTTAGTAAGCTCTGATATTTACAAAGTAATGCATCATTTATTTTAAAAAAATCCAGCCCAGGTATTGCTGAGCAGGTTGTTCTAGAATGCATGGTGGCAGCTGAAAAAGCATCAGGAAGTGTCTTAAGGGAAAAGGAGTATTCCAGGAGAGGAATGGGGGGCTAGCTAGAATACTGATCAGAAAGTACTTCTACCAGGAGGGAAGATACTACGTAATATTTAGATGTAGGACGGATTTTCACTTTTGCAATATTTAATAGCAAACTCAAGTACTGTCAGGACTTAGACTTATACTTAGAATAACTTTATTGTCACTTCAAATGTACACTTCTCTCTGGAGAACCGGTAGCAGAAATTTTGAGTAGTTTGGAGAACCAGCAATTACCACCTCTGGCTGGCTCCAGAGTGGGGTGGGAATGGAGATTTTGCAATATCCTTCCCCCAGGAGTGGGGACGGAATGGGGATTTTGCAGTATCCTTCCCCTGCCACGCCCACCAAGCCACATGATGCCTACCAAGCCATGCCCACAGAACTGGTAGTAAAAAAAATTGGATTTCACCACTGGGGTATTGCCATTACCGCTTTGTGCTTTTGAGGTGCAGAAGAAAAACTAATCATAGTCCAAGCCCATAGATATGTTTAAGCCCAGGGGTGGGTTCTACTTACCTTTACTATTGGTTTGCAATAGGGCTGCGCGCGCACCTGCGCTTCACACATTTTCATGACATCAGGGTCAGTGGGCGGAGCCTCCTGCCGGTTTTACTACCGGTTCTATAGAACTGGTGCAAACTGGGGGCAACCCACCACTGGTTTAAGCCATTTGGTTTCCAGCTTCAGAACTGAAGGTGACCTAAGACTAGCATGAAAGAAGCATCTGCATGTTCAAAATGATGCAATCAGCAGGATATTATTTTGAGCCTAAGATATTAGTCACTCACGGTGTTGCTTTACTCTGCCCGGCAAAATGCCGAAAGATGCCCAGAGGTAGTCATAGCTGTAATCAAACGTTTGATCCATGCAAACTATACTGTCAGGTGCAAAGTCTACCACCCGAGTCAGCAGATCTTGGGGACAAATTTCCTCCAGAGGGGTGTCACCGGGTGGCTTTAAGAGGGAGCAGTCGGATGCCTTCCAGGAGAAATGGATTTAAATTACAGGAAGGCGGATTCCAACTGAACACGAGCCAAGATTTCCTAAGGGGAGAGCAGTTTGACGGCCTAACCAGTTATCCAGGGAGATGGTGGACTCCCATTCACTGGATGTAGTCAAATGGAAGGTAATCAAGGGATTTGTTGGAGAAGCTTTTATTTGGCTTACCGTCCTGAATGGGAAGTTGGGACTGATGACCTCAGGGGTCCCTTCTAACTCAGTAATTCTGTGATTCAGAATTGCTCGGTGTTTAGCATTGGTTGTAGCACAGGGTGTACCCACGGAACTCACAATGGTTTCTCTGCAAGCACCACTGAAGCCTAAGGAAACTGTAAAAGCCTCCTCTTTGCTTCTCCTCGTCTCCTTGTGCCGGGAGCAGGGGCAGTGCCGAAAACACACCAAAGGGAGAGGGCGTCTGCCCTCCGCTGGCTGGAATGGCACTTTCCCCCCCCCCCCCTTACTGGATCTGCAGAGATAATCATGTAGGCAAGCGGATGATTCTCACTGAAGCCACGTTCCACATGCTTTGGGAAATTCATCATTGTTTTTTTTTTTTTTTTGTCGTACAAAGTTGGCTTTTAACATTCATGGGACAGACTTAAAGGGGAAAGTAAGACGGGCTTCAGGGGAGCCCCTGCTGGAATATCCAGGCAAACAGTTTGTGTCAGCCCTGTCTCTCTTGCCATCCTTGGGCACAGTGGGTTATATTTAGCACCAGGAAATTATCTGGGTGTGAAACCTAGGTTACAAGGGTGCATCGAGCAGTGTAGTTCACCCTCTGTGTTAAAAAGTAACACGGAGAAAATAATGTTAGAAAGCAAGCCAAGGCAGTACTAAAGAGAGGAATGAAGGGAAAATATTGTCAGAGAGTTTCACTTAATTTAAGAGGTAGGGTACTTCTGCTCCAGCTCGTCTATGAAGTCAGGCGCCAACTTTGGCTACATTTTTCTCACTCTTTCAATCTTTGGCACAGAGCAAGTGAAACTCATACCTTGGCACATGCTTGAAATCTAGATTTCACACCCAGTCTTGCCATGGCTATTTATAGTGTGGAATGCCCGCAGAGGGTATCAACCAGCAGTTTCTGCATTCAGTTGCTATCTCGCTGTCTTTTTATCCGCCCATAGGTTAAATTAACAATTTATTTACTTTTAAAACGCCAGAAAATTGGAATTTAGGAATTGCAAGTTGTTCAGGCTGGGTGGGATACACATGCATCCTTCTTGCCAAGCCCTACTTGAGTTTTTCAAACAGATTGGTCATGGATAAGAGATGAATATGATTTTTTTTAATGAAGAGTAGGGACCTTTATTCATCTATGGTGAATAAAAATAAAATATGGGCAAACAGATGGACAAACTGAAAACAAGTCATTTTTCTATTTCTTCAGCCATTTAGCAATGTTCATTTGGAAGAACAAATGCAGGATGGATCGATGTACCAAAATGAAACCATGGAAGCTAATTTCATCTCCCACTTACAGAATATGCATTCATTAAAAATAGATGCATTTGGTTGAGAAAAATTGTAGCCTTTCATCTGTGGATAAATAACCACCTCTGTTATGGTCGGCCACTAGACAAGTTGTTTGAGGATGATGGGGAATATAGTCCAAAAAAGGAACCAAGTTCTCCATTTTATGGTACATATTAATTTATTAGGGCATAAGCTTACTTTTCAAGGTTGCATATAGGTAGATGAGAAGCCCAGACTTTTTTCCTAGCTGCTGCTTTCCCACGTATCAATATGTATACTTCCTCTTTCCATATTTAATATTGATGAGCAACTTTTGTCTACCGAACATTGGTCAACTAAAAAAAAAATGGGCTACTCAGACATTTGGGCAGCCAGTAACTTTTATGGAATCAACTGCATTTTGATTTTCTGTGAATAAAAAGGAAGGAGGTAATAAATGTGGTATGTATTCAAATTATGTAACATAAGGCACTTATATATTTTATTTGTTTACATATCATCAGGGGTGGGTTCTACTTATCTTTACTGCTGATTTGCAACAGGCGTGCACGTATGTGCAGATTGTCTATTATGACGTCCGGGAAGGTGGGCAGAGCCTCCTGAGTCCCGCCACTTTTACTACCGGTTTGCAAGAACCGGACAGAACCAGGAGCAACCCACCACTGCATATCTTATGTAAAAAAATCACCCATCTCCCTCATACAGAGACTCTGAGCAGTGTACAAACAGACATTAAAAACAATAGGTGGCGCAGGGCTTAGAATGCTGTACTGCAGGCTACTTCAGCTACAACTGCTAGCTGCAGTTCGGCAGTTCAAATCTCACTGGCTCAAGGTTGATTCAGCCTTCCATCCTTCCAAGGTCAGTAAAATGAGGACCCAGGTTGTTGGGGGCAAATATGCTGACTCTGTAAACTGCTTAGAGAGGGTTGTAAAAGCATTGTGAAGCAGTATATAAGTCTAAGTGCTAGTGCTATTGCTAATATCTAAGTATTGTAACAAAAACAATTAAAAGAGGAATAAAAATAATTAAAGTTCATGATTAAAAGGTGGAGCAGGGCCTTAAAGATGCTAACCAGCCCCATGGCTGTGTTTGGGCTGACTATGGGCCCAAAGTGAGTCGACAGAGCCAGAATATCAAGCATTTATAAAAGGTCTGCCTTTCTTATAAGTTACAAGTGGGAACCTGTCTCACTTCTAGGAGAAGAAGGCTCCAAATGACAGAGAAGGCTCCCTGTCAGCCAGAATTCTTTAACTGATGGGGTCCGTGAGATACCCTCCCTGCCTGACCAAGTGGGACGGGCTGATGTAATGGGGTGAAAACAGCTTTCAACATAATCTGGCCCCATACTACGGAGGGCTTTAAAGGACATAACCAACACCTTGAACTGAACTTGAAAACAAATCAGCACCCAATGCATCTCAGGCAGCAGCAGTGTTACACGTGCCATCCTTGAGATACCCAGGATTAGCATTCTATACCAGGGGTCTCCAACCTTGGCCACTTTAAGACTTGAGGACTTCAACTCTCAGCAAAGCTGGCTGAGGAACTCTGGGAGTTGAAGTCCACAAGTCTTAAAGTGACCAAGGTTAGAGACCACTGTTCCAGGGGTGAAATCCAGCAGGTTCTGGAGAACCGATAGTGAAAATTTTGAGCAGTTCAGAGAATCGGCAAATACCACCTCTGGCTGGCCCCAGAGTGGGGTGGGAATGGAGATTTTGCAATATCCTTCCTCCGGGAGTGGGGAGGGAATGGGGATTTTGCAGTATCCTTCCCCTGCCACGCCCATCAAGCTACACCCCACCCACCAAGCCACACCCAGTAGTAAAAAAATTTGGATTTCACCATTGCCCTGTTCTATACCACCTGAAGCTTCCATATGCTTTTACAGGATAGCCCCATGAAGAGGGTATATAATACATTCTAGTAATAAAACGCTCTCTTCAAATATGTTTCCATATCTTGTGTGTTTTTAGTTTTTAACAGAACAAAGAAAGAAGAACTGCTAATAAGCAAGGGAAAGTCCTGCCCTTATTAAAGAGAAGTAATCCATTGCTTCCTGTGTGGCCTAGTTTTGTGATTATAGGATAACAACTTGCTTTTTACATGTGTTGTGTTGGATCTCCCATTACTTCCAGCCGGTATATACCTTCTGGTCATGCCACCTGGGAATGGTAGCAATTGTAATCTAAAACATGCTAAGTGTGCCAGGAGAAGGCTATTCAGATGGGATTCCACAGTTCTTCCCATTATGACAATCCAATGAAAAGCCAGCATACTCTCCTCTGTTAAAATGAATGGGAATTACTCTGATCACTTGGATTGTTTTTTTCTTTAGTTGCCAGGTGAATTCACTGCAGCTTTAAGCAATAGCTTTAGTTTTATTGTAGTTTACTGAATAAACAAATTGATAATATTATGGTTTGGCGCTATGGATGAAACCAATCGGGACGCGGTGGCTCAGTGGGGGACACGGTGGCTCAGTGGCTAAGATGCTGAGCTTGTCGATTGAAAGGTCGACAGTTCAGCAGTTCAAATCCCTAGTGCCGCATAATAGGGTGAGCTCCCGTTACTTGTCCCAGCTTCTGCCAACTTAGCAGTTCGAAAGCACGTAAAAAATGCAAGTAGAAAAATAGGGACCACCTTTGGTGGGAAGGTAACAGCGTTCCATGTGCCTTTGGCATTTAGTCATGCCAGCCACATGACCATGGAGACATCTTCGGACAGCGCTGGCTCTTCGGCTTTGAAACCGAGATGAGCACCGCCCCCTAGTGGGAACAACTAGCACATATGTACGAGGGGAACCTTTACCTTTTACCTTTATGAAACCAGTTATGATAAAGCATTCGAAATCATCTAGTTATCCCTCAGAAAAAAACATGTTATAGCAATACAGCAATGTCGGCTGGCGGCCCTCAGAGGGAGAGCCTTCTCTGTGGGAGCACCCAACCTGTGGAATGAGCTACCTCCTGGGATACGATTGATTCCGGACCTCCGCGCTTTCTGAAAGGCCCTGAAGACCTATCTCTTTCAACAAGCCAGCCTAGCATAAACGGTTTTAATGGTGTTTTTTAAATTTTTAAACGTAATCGATGTTGGGTTTTAAATTGGGATCTTTTGATTGTGCAGATTTGGATTTTAAACTGGTAATGCCATTATTTAATCTATTTTAGTTTTTCTTAACTTTTGTATTATATGTGTTTTAAATTTGGCTGTTCACCCCCCAGAGTCACCCTGGGGAGAAGGGCGGTATATAAATTTAAATAAATAAATAAATAAATAGATGAGAATGGGCTCATAGCAAATTATCTGAATACACTGAAAAGAATAGCTTCTGACTGGAGAAAGAGTATGCCACCGTCCTGTGGTGCAAGACATGAGCTCATATAATCAGATGACAGTGGCCAACCCAAATATATAGTTTCCCCTGTTTAATAATTGCCAAAACTGCAGTGCAAACTCTGAAGTGCTAGCTCCCTCTGCTGGCCAGCTTCTAACTATGACTGGCTTGCAAATCACAAGGAGGCACAAAAAGATGAGTTTGTCGTATGGTAAATAGGTATAACCTGGGTGACCAAGTTAAGTACAGGAGAAAACAGAAAACTTAGTTGTACAGAAGGAGGCATTTAACCAGAAATCCTTATCCTAAGGGAGATGTACAGTTAAGTATTGTCTTTTTTTTTTAATCAACATTTTCTCTTCAACCTTGTAGAAACGGTACGGTTTCCTCAAGCGCTGACTTTAGATGTGACAAATCAGCTTTTATTTTAGGAAATATGGTCTCTTCTAATACTTTACTTAGAGAACCTTGCAAGCTGTTCTTTGAAATGTGCACTCCCACTTTGATTCAGCAGTGTGATAGAGCAAACCAGCAGCCAGGGGATCAAATTTCAATTTGAAGCATGAATTTCCAGCTCACATTTCAGTGGTTCAATAATTCAATGCAAGCGATGAGATCTGATTCCACGGAAAGAAATTCAGGAGTATTTCTGAACTTAGCTTTCAGTATTTCTCAAGCTAATTTAGCTGGAGCCACAAGTGACACCACAGGCTATGTCTGATCCGCTGCCCCTGTCTCCACAGTAGTCATATCCTATATAATTTAATGGGCAAACTAGTGTCATCAAAAGCCTTCTTAGCTGCATGTTGCTCTATAGTCAAGACTGAGAGACCATTCTTAGTCAAAAAATAATAATAATTAGTTGGGATTGGATGGGGATGGATCTCATGTAAAATCATACATAATCTACTGCAGCTGAATTTTACATATTTATCACTGCAAATTTAATTTTACATTTTTAATTGCACCTGAGACTTTGAAAAAAATTTTAAAGATCACTTTGTAAGCAATGTGTATAGAGTCTACAACCTGGTTTCAAAAAAAAAAACAATTGTACTAATAAAACACGCTCACTGAATGAAACCAAGGTTAAGGTGTTCACAAATGGAAACGTACAAAATAATTATCCGTCTGATTTCACATACGTTGATGTAATATTATGTTAATTTTTATACTCAAGCCACAATAGTTACATGAAGTTTATTCTCAGGTACTAGTAGCTTTAGAAGTACTAATTTTATTTATTGTGCACTTATAATAAAGCACAATACAGAAACAAAATAAATAATTGGAGCAATAATACATAACACACAAAGTCTTAAGAAGAAGAGTACCTTCATGTTAGCTATAATGCACTCTGTTTTGAAAGACTATAATCAGTTTCAATTAACGAAGAAACATTAAACAAAATATGATTCCATAGACTCAGAAAGCTCTTAATTGGTGTATGACATAAAGTTCAGTAACATAGTAACCATGTTTCCCTAAAAATACCGTAAGACTGAGTCTTTTTTTCTTTTAGGCCCCAAAATAAGGACTAGGGCTTATTTTGGGGGGGGGCTTGGTTTTTGTACGGGAGGCCCACTTCTTCTGCTTGTTCATGGTGGAGCAGGAAATTGTGTGATACATGAATGCTGCTGCTGCGAGGAGAGGGGATGAAGCTGCCCCATGCACCCCACACTGGCTTACCTCAGGACCCTTGCAGCCAGGCCACCCATACCCCGACACCTGCCTCACCTTGTGGCGGAGGCTCCAAGAGCCCCATCCAGCAGGACCCCACATGGCCACCGGCCCACTTCTTCTTCTTGCTCATGGTCTCAATGGAGCAGGAGGCCGAGCAATGTGCTGGTGCCGCAGCCATGAGGTGAGGCGGGGGGGGTGCTACCCCACGCGCCCCGCACTGGCTTACCTCAGGGGCCCTCACAGCCAGGCACCCACACCTGATGCCTGCCTCACCTCGCAGCCACAGCACCAACACACTATTTGGTCTCCTGCTCCATTGCGGCCGCAAGCAAGCAGAAAAAGTGGGTCGTCCATCATATAGGCTCCTGCTGCACATGGCTGCTGTCAGGGCATGGATGTCCTGGCTGCAGGGGCCCTGAGGTAAGCCAGTGCGGGCTGCGTGGGGCAGCTCCATCATCACCCCACCTCACCTCATGGCTGTGGCACTGCAAGCAACCAGATGGAATGGGCGGGTGGGCAGCCAGCTGCGTAGGCTCTTAAATAGGGATTATTTTAGGGGTAGGGCTTATATTAGGCCCATGTGTAAAAAACATGCTAGTATAGTGCTTATTTCGGGATAGGTCTTATTTTCAGGAAAACAAGGTATATGCTAAAGTGGTGCATTGTTTCAAATTATATTTAAATAATCATATCATGCATTGGTTATTCAAAAGTATATACTGTTGAATTATTTGATTCCCCGCCCATAGACATATTAATAAAGGAGAATATTTGCAGCTCAGAGTTGAAATGAGGGGTCCTTGGTGCTCTCTGAGCTTGCTTGTTTTCTTGCAGATGTTTCATTAAGTAGGTAACATCATCAATGCTAGTAAACATATTAATTTTGCAATCTGTGAGTCCGGTATTAATTTTGCAATCTGTGAGTCCAGTTTGTGGGGGCAATAAGCTGACTTTGTATAAATATACAAAAGTATGAAGGCTATTGCTTAACGCATTGTAAGCCGCCCTGAGTCTCCGGAGAAGGGCGGCATATAAATCAAATTAAAAAAAAAAAAAAAAATCCCAAACTTGTTTTTCAAAGAAAAATCTCCCATGAGTTTTCAAGTCTATATTAATTTGTAAACCTAGTCAATTATTATAAGAGCCTTAGATAGCTCGACAGGCTAGATAGCCTGTTATTAACACCCAGCTGTCTGCAATTATGCAAGTTCGAAGCTCAAGGTCGACTCAGCCTTCCATCCTTTCTAAGGTGGGTAAATTGGGACCCAGTTTATGGGGGCAATAAGCTGACTTTGTATAAATATACAAAAGCATGAAGGCTATTGCTTAACGCATTGTAAGCCGCCCTGAGTCTCCGGAGAAGGGCGGCATATAAATCTAATTTAAAAAAAAAATTCAAACTATATTCCAGTCCATCATAAAATGTACCACAATATTTATAGTTGATCATGATGTACAGTATTTAAACTTGTCCAAACAAATGCATACGGTTATCCTATACAGTGATGGCCAACCTTTTTGCCATCACGTGCCAAAAGTGAGGGGACCACAGGGGGGTCACACCCACGTGTGCCCCCATCCATAATTCAGTAAGCCCCACCCCCACACATATGCACGCATGACACCCCCGCGCTTTCCCCGCTTTTGGCACGCTTTTTGCCCTCCTCAGGCTCCAGAGATTTTCTTGGAGCCTGGGGAGGGCAAAACAGCTTTCCTCACCCCCTCCAGAGGCCCTTCAGAGGCTGGAAATGGCCTGCTTCCTGACTTCTGGTGGGCCCGGAAGGCCCGAAAATCAACTGGGAGCTGAGCTAGGGCAACGCTTGCGTGCCCACCGATATGGTTCTGGATGCCACCTGTGGCATACGTGCCATAGATTCGCCATCACGGCTATATAATATCTCAATGCCTTATAGAGAACTGTCATATATTCAACATGCCTTCCGTACATTACCTTTATCACTTGGAATTTTTCAATGAATCTAGGAAAGATACATTGCAAAGCAATGCTTACATTTTGTAGTCCAAGTGGCCATTTTTGGCATACAATGTGCTAGCAAGATGTTTCTTACAGACTGTACAACAGGCAGGAAAAAGAGTGTCAATATTGGATGCTTGTCTATTCATCTTGTTTCAGTCACATTAGATTTCAAGATGTCCTTGACTTTCAAGAATCTTTGTCAGAATAAAAATAGCTTAGCAAAGCATCATTACTGAAGAAGCAGAGAGGGAAAGTAATCCCATACAGTATGTACATGCTTATAAATTATACAAAATACAGTAGGATATGCTTCAGTGTGCACGCAGCACAGGGTTGTGCTACAAATCAGTGCTGTTGGGTTATGTTTCTTCCAGGAATTTTCCAAGAAAAGTTAAAATGCTACCAAATGGATTGTTGAGATGTTCTACTGATAGTCATGGAATCCAGTATCCCAAAGAGAAAACCATCTAGGATGCAACAAAGCACATCCCAAAGCAGCCTTGGTGGTAACTAAGCAACTCAGTTGTCTCCTATGTAAGGACTGAAACTGGGCCAAGATGAAAACTAATTGATGTCACAGGAATGTCAGAGCCCTTGTCACAAGGATGTTTAATAGTTCTGCAATCAACCACATAGTATTTTTCAGTTAAGAAGCCTGTGAAAAATTAACAATTGAACAGAGTTGACAAAGCCTGGCCTTGGAAGATTCCTTTAAGGCTTCCACATTAGGCAGTTTAGCAACGATTTGGCACAGGTAGAAAGCTGCTCACAGCCCAATATCTTTTTTTTTTTCCTTTTGGAAAGGTTAGGCATTGATCAGCGTTTTACCGCTATGACTGTAAGTGAAAGACACATTAATGGGTTTGTGTTTTTTCCAGAAACACTAAAACATGCATAAGATGCAGGCAGGCAATTCAAATTCTGTCAGTAGAAAAGACATGTGTTGATCCTCCATAAAAACAGATAAACATACAATACATACAGACAAAGAGGGAGGGGGGAGGGGGGAGGGGGAGAGAGAGAGAGAGAGAGATTTTACTTCTTCGGTTTCATGCAAGGTGGGCTACTGGGGGTTCGCAGGGGTTCGGGAGAACCTCTAGCTAAGATTCTGTGCAGTTCAGAGAACCCGCAAATCCCACTCCTGGCTGGTCCCACCCAGCCTGCCCCACCCAGGAGTCCCCACATGGCCTGTTTTGGATGCAGGTAAGTGCAGGGCGCACACAGAGCTTCGGGGAGGGTAGAAACGGGGCCGTTTCCGGCCTCCAGAAGTCCTCCGGATCCTGGGGAGGCAGTTTTCGCACTCCCAGAGGCTCGAGGAAAGCCTCCGGAGCCCGGGAAGGGCAAAAACGCCCCCCCTGCCATGGTCCAGTGGGTCGACATGGCCATGTCCACCATGGCCACACCCACCCAGCAACGGGGTAGAGAACCCCTTGCTAAAAAATTTGGAAGCATGTATTTTTTCTGTTCACTTCCTAGTCTGTTTGGTTAAGAGGTCTTTAGTTTTGCATACTCTGCCTAAGGCTGGAACACAGGAATTGGCACACAGCTTTCCTGGATTAGCAGAGGGATCTCTCTCACATAGATATAGTCGTGGACATTCAAGAATGACATCATATGATGCTGCCAGCTGTTATATATATTTTACCTCTCTTTGGCTCACAGAATACCGAGAGCAATCTGTTACTTAAAAAAAAAAAAGTAGTACAGTCCCAACCAAACAAGATTGGAAGTAGCAAAATATGGAAGCAAAACTACAGTATGATAATATTTAACGAAGTGTTAAGAGCCCAGCTGTAGCTGATGGGGTGATGAGAAATTGGACTATACTCCCAAAGCTAATAATAATTTCTAAAATTCCAGATGCCCATCTGAGAGCCTGTTATGTCATTTGGAAGACTCTTTTTCTCCAATCTGGTGCCCTCCAAATGGTGATGCTACGACCGTGTTTCAACAACTGTTCCCAAGGGAGCATCTGTGTTAGCTTCTTTACATGTTCTTTTTGTATGGGCTTTTCATATACAAAGCCCAAACCCCGTTGTTATTTTTAAATAGCATCTGGAAAGTCATTCTTCTTCTTGCCCAAACATTCTTTTTTTCCTCAATCTGACTGTAAGGGGTAGTTGTGCAATTAAGGAAACAAAACACGGCAATAATTGAGGATCTAAAAGCCAGAGTCACTATGTAGTTTATTCCTGTATAGGAACTTGTTCAGGTGACACAGACACGTGTATATCCTTGCAACACCCCTATATTTATCAATAATCACATGCTACCTAAGCCGGGGAGCCCAAGGCAATTTTTGTGAGCATGAGATAGGGATGTTCCCTGAGCCCAGTTTTGGCTGGACGCCCAGCTGCACGGAAAGATTGGAACAGACACGTCTCTGCTGTCATAGCTACTGGCACACACAACACCCTGGTGCTGTTGCAGATCAGCAGTTTGGGGTGAAAAGAGAGCCAACTTTTTTTTAATCTGTTCTTGCTCCTGGGCTTTTAGGGGTCGTAGTCTAAAACAGAGAAAGCAAAATAGTCTTTTCCTACTGCGTGTTACTACGTCAGAAAAGATTTCACATGTTAAATTCCTTAGTGTTTAAAGTTTGAATGCATAGGACAGATGCCCATCAAGAAGCCACAAAGAAGCTATAGCTCCTGCTGGGACTTTTGTAATATGGAAGGCAATCACTAAACACTGTGATTTTATGTACAATCGTCCAGAAAAATCAAACCAGTAATCCATGTGGTGTACAGATTAAAAAGCTTATGCTGAAAAACATCGGCATATGCTGCAACGGTAATGCCTGCTGAGCTTAGAACAGAAAAGGGATTTTGACTGAAAAATCAGTGCATCATTGTGTGGAAGCAGTGCAGCCTGGCAGGAAGCGACAAGAGATCGCTTGACCTCCCCCTCATTGTACCCTGTTTCCCTGAAAATAAGGTTTGCCCTGATAATAAGCCCAATCAGGCTTTTGAGCGCATGTGCTAAAATAAGCCTCCCCTGAAAATAAGTCCTCCCTGAAAATAATTTAAACACACAACTGGAAATCAGGTAAGATGGCAAGAGAAGCCCCATCTTGCTCCACACGCCCCAAAATAATAAGACCTCCCCGAAAATAAGGCCAAGCGCTTATTTTGGGGTTCAAAATAATATAAGACAGGGTTTTATTTTCGGGAAAACACGATAGGAGGAGAACTGTATTAGTGTAAGGTGGCAAAAAGTCAGGAGGAGTCTTGTGGGACTTTTTTCCAACTAACGTATTTCCTTAAAAGGCAGAAGCTTTCGTGAATTTGCTTCATCCGATGGATCCTGTACTCAACTTCACCTGCTAAAAAGGAAAGAGTTCATTATTTCACTGATGTGCTATAAGACAAAGTGAAACCGAATCCAATCACATGGAAGGGTTTGCATAACACATGGCATCACGAATGGTCATCCTGTGGTTTTCTACCCCTTGGTTCACTTTTTTCCCCTTAACCCACAAAATAAATCATGGGAACATTAGAATATGTATTTATTTACTGTATTTGTAGACAGGTGGTGCTCGATTTATATCCACAATGGAGCCCAGAACTTATGTTGTCAAGTGAAAAATATGTTAAGGGGCAAAACTCATTGCCCCTTTTTACAACTTTTCTTGCTACATTTGTTAAATGGATCACTGCAGTTGTTAAATTAGTAACACGATTGTTAAGTGAAACTGGCTTCCCCATTTTGACTTTGCTTGTCAGAAGGTCGTGAAAGATGGTCTCATGACTCTAAGATACTGCAACCATCATAAATGTGAGTCGGTTGTCAAGCATCCGAATGCACATCGTGTGACCATGGGGATGCTGCAACGGTCATAAGCGTGAAAAATGATCATTTCACTTTTTTCAGTGTCATTGTAACTTCAAATGGTCACTAAACAAACCGTTAAAAGCCAAGGACTACCTGTACTGTCTTTATATATTTATATAGTGTCATGCCCTTTTCTGAGCTCTCAGTATGTGAGAGCCAGAGAGCTCAACCTTTGGAGTATTAGCAGCAGACCATTTGAAGCATAATAAATCTCACCTTACGTAAGTGTGTGCAGGATATTTAATTTTAAAACCACTAGTGTAATCTCACACACCTGGGATTAAATAGGCCAGGAATAAACCGAGGCCCCTTTCAGAGCAGATTTTTAAATGTTTCAGCAATTGTACTTTTGGTCCCTAACACTTTTCAAGGGTGTCAAAGTGGCGGCCTGTGGGTCGGATGCATCACATGCAGGCCATGCAAATCCCAGCTCCGCAAATGGGGAAAAACATTGCTAAACGTCACGTGACGGCGTGAGTTTGACACCCGTGCCTAACATCTTCTTTAAGGTCTTTAGCTTTGAGGAGACAAGAGAATATTTAATGGCATTCAGATACATGAAAGAGGGTTGGCCTATAATGGCCCTATCCAATTTGCTTCTAATTAGGAAAAGCAACATTTTATATCTAGATAATTACAATTACTGTATTTTCCTGCGTATAAGACTACTTTCTAACACACAAAAATCTTCTCAAAAGTCGGGGGTCGTCTTATACGCCGGGTCTCATTCTCCTGTAACCAGGCAGACCAGCCCATAAGGCTCTGACGAGCCTTAAATGGCTCTGAGGAGGGTCGTCTTATACGCCCAGTCGTCTTCTATGCCGGAAAATACAGTATTTAGCTTTAGCAAAAGGCTTAGCAACTGAGACTTCTTGAGTTTGTTTGTTTTTTTCGTGTAGTAAGTAACCCAGCTCACTGTAGGAAACGTCCTGTATCTTCCATTAACATCGTTGACCAGAAGGAAGGATTGAGCAACCCAGGTACTCAGTAGGGCTCTCTTTGAATCATGCAAAATTAGATCTATTTTAAAAAGGATCCCTGAGCCTCTTTTGCCCTCTGTGTATGATAAGCCATCTGCTTAAGAGGGGCCAGAGCTCAATGGAAAAGCCCCATGTAGAAAGAGCCCTGTGTAATGGGAAAGGCATCCAGAGTGAATTGACACATCTCCTTGCTGCAACTTTCTTGGGGAAGGACTTGGCAGACACGCCAGGCAAGTGGAATAATAACCTGGTCTGGATTTAGCAGTGTCCTTGACTGTAAAAAGAGCAGGCGAGTAACCCATACCATAAATGTCCAGACACAAAGTCATTTTGGACCACAGACAAGACATCTGAGATGCGGCAAGCTCACTCACACTTATTACTCCCCTCTTTGAACCCTGGTCAAGTTCAGGCAGTAGCTGACAAGAAGGGTGTGCACCTCTAGTCGGGAGGGAAGGGGGATCAATAACACAGGGCCCTACTTTTCACCTTTGGAAAGGATAGCGGGTTGTCAGCTGATGTCTTAGACCACGTTACCAGGGCAATTTTGCACATGTTTTCTCAAAAGGCTCCAATGAATCAGCGTGATTCACTCTGAGGTAAATACATAAAGGATTACAGGTAGTCCTTTGCTTGATGTCCATTTGTTCAGTGACCATTTAAAATTATGGGGGCACTGAACAAATTATATTCATGACTGATTCTTGAAGTCCCGACCTTTGCAGTAACCCTAAATCACGTAATCAAAATTCAGGTGCTTGGCTTCGAAACATATAGGAGTGCTTCACCTCCCTTCATCCATCTTTCTCCCCTTATCTCTGGCCTTTTGGCTTTCCTGCACTTCGCTGTATACCCCTGCTGCCCTCTACCACTGCTGCCCCCAGCTGAATTTTGCCGTTTTTTTTCTCCTGCTCCTGGGCCTAGAATCTAAGCACTGGGTGAGGGTGCTGCTCTGAGACACATACATAAAGACCACAGCACAGCTTGTTTGCTGAAGGAAGCACCTATCCCCACTTACAAAACCAAACTTCTCTGCTCTTTCGGCCAAGGGAGCTGCAATTAAACGAAGCAATACTATTGATGCTCTTTTATACGCATCAGCCACCGTTATCCCTATTAGTGCAATTTTCTTTAACAGACCCTCCAAGGTTCCTCACTGCTTTTGTCTTGGGCTTCAAAGCATCCTGCTGAGTTTCCTGATTTCTTCAATTACAAATATTAGCCAATCTTTTCTCTTTCCCTGCCTTCGTTCAGAGGGTGAGGCATTGCCGTGCTCCGGTTTTTTTGTGGCAAAAAGCCAAGCAAATAGTTCTCACTTAGCATAATTGGAACCGTTGGAATTGCTATCACTAAGCAGGGCAATCACACAACGTTTTGCCAATGACCCCTTCGCTTAGGGATGGAAATTTTGGTCATTAAGTCAGAACTGTCCCACTGTTGAGGGAGGACCTCACACTTCTCCTGCCCTGGTGTGCTTACCTCCATTTATTTATTTATTTATTTACTTATTTATTTATTTATTTACTCATTCATTCATTCATTCATTCAATTTATATGCCGCTCCTCTCCGAAGACCCAGGGCGGCTCACAATACACTAAAAAAATCACTATAAAAACACTTAAAAATTAAAAACATTAAACACATTAAAACCCATTCACATCATTCATGGCCAGATCTCGTCAGATTGCAAAGCGAGATCAATGGCCCCAGGCCTGCTGGAAAAGCCAGGTCTTCACCGCTTTTCAGAAGGGCAATAAGGTGGGGATGGTCTGGACCTCAGGAGGTAACTGGTTCCAGAGAACTGGGGCAGCCACAGAGAAGGCCCTCCCCCGCGGGCCCACCAGCCAGCATTGTTTAGCTGACAGGACCTGGAGGAGACCAACTCTGTGGGATCTTACCGGTTGCTGGGAGCTATGCAGTAGAACGTGGTCTCAAAGATAACCTGGCCCTGAGCAATGTAGGGCTTTAAAGGAAATAACCAACACCTTGAATTGTGACCGGAGACCAATAGGGAGCCAGTGCAGCTCACGGAGAATTGGTGTAATGTGGGTGTACCTAGGTGCACCCACGACAGCTCGCGCAGCTGTGTTCTGGACCAACTGTAGTCTCCGAACACTTTTCAAGGGTAGCCCCATGTAGAGTGCATTGCAATAATCTAACCATGAGGTGACAAGGGCATGAGTGACTGTGAGGAGAGCCTCCTGATCCAAGTAGGGTCGCAATTGGTGCACCAGGCAAATCTGTACAAAGGCCCCCCTAGCCACAGCTGTCAGATGTTGCTTTAATCTTAGCTGTGAGTTTAGAAGGACACCCAAATTGTGAGCCCGTTCTGAGGGGGACAAATTCCCCCCCCCCTAGAACCAAGGATGGACAATAGACATAGTCTTTAGGAGGCAATACCTACAGCCACTCGGTCTTGTCTGGGTTAAGGCTGAGCCTGTTGACTCCCATCCAGACCCTCACAGCCTCCAGGCAATGGCACATCACATCCACCGCATCACTGAATTGACGTGGGGTAGAGATATACATCTGGGTATCATCAGCGTATTGCTGATACCTCACCCCTTATCGTCGGATGATCTCACCCAGCGGCTTCATGTAGATGTTAAATAGGAGAGGAGAGAGGACCGAGCTCTGAGGCATCCCACAAACGAGGGGTCTAGGGGTCAATCTCTGTTCTCCTACCAACACCGACTGTGACCCACCAGAGAGATAGGAGGAGAACCACTGTAACACAGTGCCTCCCACTCCCAGCTCCCATAGTCGTCCCAGAAGGAAACCATGGTCAATGGTATCGAAAGCAACTGAGAGGTCAAGTAGCACCAAGATGGAGGAAAGACCCCCATCTCGGGCTCACCAAAGATCATCCATCAGTGTGACCAAAGCAGTTTCCATGTTGTAGCCAGGCCTGAAGCCAGACTGAAAGGGGTCTAGATAATCTGTTTCCTCCAATGACGGCTTCATTTCTCCCACCCTCCATTTCTGCCCATTTGTCCATGCTTCACTCTGTGGGTTACCCCTGCCACCCGCAGCTGACTTCACCATCTTTTTCCTCCTGCTACTGGCCTGGGACCCCAGCACTAGGTAAGGGTGCAACTTTGAGATGAATGTGACAAGCAGTGTAGGCAAAGACAGGCAAAGAGCTGTCTGCTGAAAGGAGCTTGCCAGGCCCAGCTGAGGAGTAGGTGGTGAGATGGGATAGTGAGATATGGTATAGTGCACTTGAGCCCTGAGTGAGATAGGAGAGGGGGCAGCAGTTCCCCAAGTGAAGGTGGAGGCTGTGAGGAAGACACTGTTTGAGATGGCAATAGAACTGAAGGAAGCAGAGAGAGAATGGCTTCCTAGAGGCACAGTGCACGCTCTGCAGCTCATGTTGGTAATGCACCTGGACACTTGGCCTAAAGGCTTCAGAAGTAGAGGCAAGCTCAGCACCGCACCAACAGAACGTAACCAAAGACCCTCAGCTCCCTCTCAGTCCAGCCTTCCTTTTGCAAATCCTGAAAAAGGTTCAGCAGCTTCCAATGTGCTGAAGCCAGTAGTGGGTTGCCCCCGGTTCGGACCAGTTCGCAAGAACCAGTAGTAAAACTGGCAAGAGGCCCCGCCCACCGCCCCAGATGTCATCATCAGCGATCTGCACATGTGTAGAAGCGATCCTGTTGCAAACCGGTAGTAAAGGTAAGTAGAACCCACCCCTGGCTGTAGCCCATAGATCAGTTCTTCTGGTGCATGCTCTGCAGCTCTCATTGGAAGCTGCTGGCTCTTCTCCCCTCCCTCTGGTGATACAAGAGACAAATGCTTTAAGTTTGGCTCCAGTCTTCACTCATTTTAGTGCACAGGTGTAAAAGCAATCTTTAATCAGGAAACATTAGAACACCTGTAAGGTTAATGATCTCTTGAAGTACAGGAATATATTTCCTCTCGTTTAGAAGTTCAAGTTGCTTTCCTCAATTGATGCTCTCCAGATGTATTTAATGAGAATTCTCATTCTCTTCCCCCAATAAATATATGAGTTGGAGAAAAGCCAGCATATTGAAATGCAAAACATCATATTGATAGATAATTCTTTAGGGAGGCAGTAGTCTCCCAAAAAAAATTATCACATATACCTTAATTTAAAAAAAAAAAACCCTGAGCACTAATGTTGTTTATTAATAGCATTTATAAATCAGTTTGCACTTACTAAAATAGTGTCAATTTATTTTTTATTTATTTATTTATTTATTAAATTTATATACCGCCCTTCTCCTAGTGGACTCAGGGCGGTATACAGCCAAGAATAAAAAGCACTCCAATACAAAATTTAAAATATTAATAAAAGAATTAAATAATTTTGGCCCAATAAATTTAAAAACCCAATAGGCAATTAAAATTTAAAACCCATAAAACTTTAAGTTTAAAAAAGATTCATTATTCATTAATATAGGTTAATTGCTTTTCATAAAATTCCAATATTTGCTCCCCATATTGATTGCTTTATAGACCTCACTTCGGAGACCACTTCTGTTGAATGACACCATATTATCATCTAGGAAATGCAGTACATTTTCACAGCCAAATTAAGCCCAATACATTTGAAAAAGTAAATTTAAAATACAAGAAAGCCCATGTTAGTCAGCCAATGCAATAGTACCACAAAAACCATATTGCAAATATTACAAAGTCTATCCTGTGTGGTTCTCAATATATATAGAAATACTTGGTAGCCAACCTCATTGGTGCTGAGTACCTGTTACAAGTATTCATTTATATACTGATTGCATTTTAAAAATTAAAAAAGATTTTTGAAGTTCAAAACTATCCTGAGTTCAGCAATCTCTGATTTCTACAGAAACAGAAATATTGCAACTTCAAAGAAGGTAAATATAGTTCCCAACGGCAATATAACCAGTGGTGAAATCCAAATTTTTTTACTACAGGTTCTGTGGGCATAGCTTGGTGGGTGTGGTGTGGCTTGTGGGCATGGCTTGTGAGCATGGCTTGGTGGACGTGGCAGGGGAAGGATACTGCAAAATCCCCATTCCCACTCCACTCCGGGGGTAAGGATATTGCAAAATCTCCATTCCCACCCCACTCTGGGGTCAACCAGAGGTGGTATTTGCCGGTTCTCCAGAACCTGTCAGAACCTGCTGGATTTCACCCCTGAATATAACCATTCTTTTTTTCAAGCTTTTCCTCATAGCTTTTTCTTTCCAGTTCTCATAATACTGAATTCTATGATAATCTTGTTTTCTTGTTTACAATAATGCAACTGCAGAATCTATTAGTTCTAAACCTTGGAATTTTCCCTTACCTATCAGCAGCACTGCACAAAATACGCCTTTTGGTTTCAACCAATTTCCTGTGCCTCTCTGGCTACACAAGGAGACTTACCAGCCATGGGCTGGGCTGGGCTGAGCCGTTTCCATACATTCCTCATTTCTAATTGATGGTCATAACTCATTCCAATATTAACAGTCGTTTATTTTGCTCTACTTATCACAAGAGTAGATCATGCTGGTTTAAAAGACAGAGAACTTTCTGTATTTCTTGCACCACCTCTAGCCACTGCTGATCCTTCTGATCAGAGCTGAGCTAGAGTCACAGTATATTGGCTACACTATTATATAAGGGACTATTTTCTAGTGAACCTCAAAGAAGCAACTATAAGCTTATTTAAGCATGAACCAAACCCAACAGCTGGACATCAGGACTGATGGTATAGGACCACACCATTTATATTTAAAAATTTACACAGTGTTTATTGAAGAATATTAGTTCAGTGAGGCAACCTGGCAGTTGCTGATAAAATATGGAAGCTAGAGAAGTCATTAATCAGACTACATACACAAGATCAATTGTGGCTCTATTTTCAAGGTTCAGTCATGAACAACATGCTTGATTTGTGAACAGTCTTTTCATAGAAGTCATTATTGTGTAAATCAAGTGCACAAACACCAAAAAAACCACAACATATTGGACTTCTAATACACATAATATAACATATTACAAACACTTATTTCCAGAATGCTACATGATAAGTGTGTCTTGTGGATGGGTCCAAGTGGTGATAAATCCATCCTTGTTGAAAGGGATGTTCCCCGCTGTTTTTAAGGAGGCACTGGTGTACCCCTTCCTCAATAAGCCCTTGCTGGATCGTGTCATTCTGGACAATTTTTGCCCAGTCTCCCACCTCCCCTTTTTAGGGAAGATGGTCGAGAAGATGGCGGAGTTGCAACTCCAAAGGATCCTGAAGGAAATGGATTATCTCTGAATCATTTTCTGTCAGGTTTCAGGCCCAGATATGGGACTGAAATGGCATTGGTCAAACTCATGGATGATTTTTAGAAGTGGAACATCCATCCCTGCTCTTTTTAACCTCTCTGTAGTTTTCAATACCATGGTATCTTTGGGGCCAACTTAGAGCTAGGGATGAGAAGCACAATTCTATGCTGGTTTACCTCTTTCCTCCGAGGTCAATCCCAATCAATATTGATAGAGAGTGAGAGGAACAGCTCTTGGACACTGCTTTGTGTGGTGGCATAGGGATAGGTGCTCTCTCTGCTTTTTAATATCCGCATGAAACTGCTGGCCAAGATCATCTGTCACCATGAGATGAGGTATCATCAGTACGCTGATGACACCGTTATATACAGTATCCCTATCCCATGTGAAGCAAGTGATGTTCTTTTGTGGTGCCTGGAGGCTGTGGGGACCTGGATGGAGAACAACAGACTCCAACTGAAGTCTGGCAAGACAGAATGGCTGTGGGTGGGCTCCACTGTACCCAGTTTATCACCTGTGGTCTTGGATGGGGTTGTACTAACCCAAACAGATCCAATGTGTAACCTGTACATCCTCCTGGATTCACAGCTCCTGCTCGAAGAGCAGGTGGCAGCTGGGGCTAGGAGGGCCTTTTGCTGTGCATCAGTTGTATTGTGCACCAGTTGTATTGTGTATCAGTTATGCTGTTTCCAGGGTAGGGAGGCTCTCCACTCGCTGGTCATTTCCTGTTTGGACTACTGCAATGCACTTTAATAGGGCTACCCTTGAAAAGTTCCAGGAAGCTTCAGGTGGTACATAATATGGCCACACGGACAATTTTAGGTGCCGAACGAAGGGTGCATGTTCACCTATGTTCTACAAGCTGCATTCAATACCAGTTTATTTTCAGATCCAATTCAAGATGTTGATTAAGACTTTTACAGGGCAAAGGGCCAGGCTACCTACAGTAGTGTCTTTGTCCCATTACATCAGCCCATCCCACCTAGTCAGGCAGGGAAGGAATGTTGAGGACCCCTTTAGTTAAAAATTCCAACTGGCAGGGTCCAGGAAGAGAGACTTCTCTGCCGTTGCCTGTGGAACATTCTTCTCTCAGAGGCGAGACAGGCCCTCACTCTCCTGGTCTTCCAAAAGAGCTAATACATGGCTCTTTTGCCTTGCATGGGAGCATGGGGCTGGTTAGTTCCCTAAAAGCCCATCCTTCAGATCTTAACTAATTTTAATCTCTTGCCTCTTCTTAATTTTTTAAAAAATTTCAACACACACACACAGGGAGGGAGGGAGTTTTATATTTTAACATTTTATTCAACACTGCCTAGAGTCTGTTTTTGAGGGAAATGGGCAGTACAAAAATGTGGAAAATAATTAAATAGATAAATAATGTTCATCTTGGTAGGATTTTTTTTAGACTTAAATAACAATAATGCATACTAACACAGTCATCCTATGTTTGGAAAGACTGGCTTTCACCATCTGAAACTAAACATATAACAAAACCTATGTAAAGGAAGGTATATATAATGTATGCATACTCATGTAAATGAAAACATATATTTTATGCTTACAAAAACTTGTTTTAGGTCTAGAGACATTTGTTTAAATAAGGAGGCATCTGATCTATCTCGAAGACAAAGAAACCTTTATTTGTATTAAGTTAACGCATTCCACTCCATTCATAATGATTGGATAAATTTCTGAACTTCAGAACCTGCATGGCCACTCAGTAACATTGGGTGAATGAACATACTTTGACTCTCCACTGATCATCTGGTGTTTTACTGGACCCCAGTTTGGAACGAACTGTGGGAAAAGAAAAGGGCATAATTTATGTCATGATATGATTCTGCCAGGAGCGTCAAAGTTAACTAGATGAGTGCTGCATGGATCTGAGGACGAACAAGCTAACATAAAGCTATCTTGCCTTTAGCTCTCTAATTTATCATTGCTGTTTCTCACTGGGGTAACAAAGGCACTCTTGGCTTTTGCCAACCAATCAGGTTGCCAGACAAAACTTCCTGTTAGTAAGTAACCCCTTTAAATTTATTACTGTACATTTGATATTTTGTTATTCTGCACCACCACACAGACACAAAATAAAACTTCTTGCTATGGGTGCTACATTTTTAAGTGGCACCTCATTAGGAGGTCTCCAAGTCTCCTGGAAGGAACCTAAAGTATACTAGAGAAGTGTGTCAGCTTTAAAATAGGGACATAGATTGGGGAAGATATAATCCCTAAGAATTTGCCCCAGTTAAACTTCTTGCTTGTTGGAGTGAAAGAAAGCTTTCTGTTCATCCTGCTATAACAAAAATTCATGCCTGGGTGTTGCAAATGAACCAGATATTTAAATAATTGGCAAAGAAAAATTGGTACTTCTCAATATGTCAGCTGAAACTGTTCTGGTGCTGTCTAAAAGACTTGGCATCTTAGCAGATGAAGGATTGATACCTATGGGCTAACTTGTCAGATAGAAATTGCCCACACAAATATACAACTGGGCACTTACTACAGTAATTTATTGCAAACCCTGGGGGAAATGACTAAAAAATCTCTGAACTGGCCAGAACATCGAAGTGCTTAACAAAAGGTTGATAAAACCCTCATGCTTATCATGCCAGACCCTGTAAAAACTGAGGATTGTAAATGGTGCTTTTGTAAATCAAGCAGCACCTGATTTCAGGCATCATTTTTTTAAACAATCTTATCTAACTGGACAAACATGGATCCTAGGAAGTGAACAAAATAACTATTTTTGCTTTTAATCAAAAAAAAAAAAGAAAGACATGAACAAGGCACCAGTATTTTCTGTTGGCAAGCATTTGTCTATGTAAATTTGTGTATGTATTTGTCAAGGCAAGTGGGTAATATGCAGATTGCTTCACCTTATTCTCAAGATATGCGGTGTTTGTGTCTGCAGATATGTATGTACTGTATATAAAATGTTAATTTGGAAATCGTTTCGAGCTGGAGAGAGAAAATTAAAAGCAATGTGGGTCTGTCTTGTGAAAACTGGACAATTGGACAAACTGGACAAACTCCCCACAATTGGAAGCAAGCTGTGGCCATGCCATTTATATTCCCTTTGTGTATGTTGAATGCATAATAGAAATTAGGAAATTTCTTCTTAGCTTACTGCCACTTACTCTTCATTGTTTGAAGTCTATGTTCAATAAATCATGCCATATTGAACTAGTTCTCCCCCCCCCCCAAAAAAAAAAGCTTTGTGAGTATGAGTGAGAAGCTCTCAATTTTGTTGGTCAGGATTGTTTGTCTGATTTCCTAACTGCATGGGAGGAATTGAAGACCTGTTCATGCCCCAATGGGCTGGGCTTTTGGGGTCCTGAAAAAGTAAGCATTGTTCTACTTAGCCTGGGATTCTGTCTATTCTTATTTTCTTTTGTTATTGAATACATTAAGAAAACAATGAAAAGACCATGTAGGTGTTGAATTGAATGAAACTAATCACTGTTACACTAAATCTTTTTGTGGTCCTTCAGAAAGTGTGAGTTCCTATGATCTGTTAAGATTGCTGTCACTCCAGAGCAGCTTCATCTGGCTTCACGATCCACGTTTTCCTGTAGCTCAAGCACATTCTCTTCTGACATTAAAAAGGGAGGAAGGAAGGCTAGGAACCAAAGTAGCAGAAGCAATTACAAGCATGGAAAGATCCCTCTCAACATCTGAGGAGTTATTTTAAAAATCTGAGGAAAAGGTTACAGTTTTTATTATTAAACAAGACAGTCTTTACAGCTGCACAATTTTGGGATTAACTCAAAATAGTTAAATTCAGTCGTGGCCTTAGATCAATAATATACTGAATATACAACAAGCTATGCCAAAATGTAGCTTGTTTTTAGTTTAGCATGTAACGTATACCCAACTACCGGTAAGCATGTTTTATTCAGTAAACCATATTTAAACAAGCAATGTTGTATGAGATCAGCCACTTTTCCTCAGCCTGAAGTAGAATGAGAAGAATCATATACACTGCACATTTGGAGAAAGGGTTAGCATAAAACAGAATACAAGGGATACTATATACAAGTTATTAATGCATTTTTCAGCATTTCCATAGCAATTCAGACAAATAGAAATGAAGTAACCCTATGACTAATCAAGTTTTCATAAATGTCATAAACAAGTAAGCTACATTTATAGCTATCAGTAGCAGAGACAATTTTAAAATCTGTTGCCATGATGAGTCATTTACCTTTTAATAATTTTATTGAAACATATTCCATAAAAGAGGTAATTAGAAATACCATCAGTAGAATAGTTCCATTCTCTAATTGCCTAAGGAAGAAAAAAAAGTCTTGCAGTAAAACATGAGAAGGGGGGCCTCTTCTCCCCTTGGGGGGGGACTTTGGATAAGCCATTAGAAAGGGGGGAGGGAAGAATCCAAAATCTCAAGAGCTGAGCTAAAAAATAAAAGCTGGATCAGCTATCACTTTTAGTGGTTCACTTCCACCAGATTCAGAGTAGGTTACCTTTTTATTTTAGTCCCCAAAAATTAGCTTCAGTCTGCCTTTAAAGATTGTGGAATTGAACCCTTATATATGCATGTTCTTATATCTTTTTGGGGAAAAGACGTGTATATAAAAGCACCTTTCAAATATCTTTGATAGTCCTTTTAATTCTATTTATTTTGTAAGTAGATCAGCCTTTGACGGCTGAAAAGGATTACATTTTTACAAATACGGTAAAATTTATGTAAATAAAATTGTGCGAACCAGACATGAACCCTAAACAACTGGACTGAACCAAATTCCTTTGCCAGCAAAAGACACCTTACTGTAACATAACTTTTATTATTATTATTGTTTATTTGTTCTATTTATATGCCATCCTTCTCCAGAGTCCCAGGGCAGCTTACAATGCATTAAGCAATAGCCTTCATACTTTTGTATATACCTGCTTAGTAGGGCTTTTGGCCCCCCCTAAGCGGTGTTCTTTTTTATACAAAGTCAGCTTATTGCCCCCACAATCCGGGTCCTCATTTTACCTACCTCGGAAGGATGGAAGACTGAGTCAACCTTGAGCCTGGTGAGATTATAACTTGCAGTAATTGCAGGCAGTTGGCAGCTAAGTGCTATTCAATAGCACTTTAGTCCACTGCTCCACCAGCCTCATTACCAAAAAGAAAAAAAAACCATGAAAAACATGGCTGCAAATACAAAGGCACCTTATTTTGTAAATTTGGTATTTATATATTGCCCGCTTGTAAGTAATTTTTATATTTACAGGTAGTCCTCAACTTACGACCACAGGAACTCAACATTTCTGTTGCTAAGTGAAACATTTGTTAAGTGAATTTTGCCCTATTTTCTTGCCAACAGTTGTTAAGTGAATCATTGCAGTTATTAAGGTAGCAACATGATGGCTAAATGAATCTAGCTTCCCGAATTAACGTTGCTTGTTCAAGTCACAAAAGGCCTGACCCGGGACACTGCAACCTTCATAAATAGGAGTCAGTTTGCCAAGCATCCAAATTTTGATCATGGGGATTCTGCAACAGTCGTAAATGTGAATCACGGTCATAAGTCACTTTTTTCAAGGGTTTTTTTTATATATATATATCTTTCAACTGCCACTCAATGAACTGTTGTGAATCGAGGACAACTTGTATTGTACGCCGGTCAGAGTCATTACTTCTTTGAGTTGGGAGACCTTATAAAACTTGAAATGAAGGAAGATGGAATCAAGAGACCATCTTCTTCTTCGTCTAAAGACCATCTCGCAAAGCATTGTGCAAAAAAAAAGAAAAAAAATGGGAGAAGGACAAACGAACAGCAAAATTGGGATTGATATAACCGGGCGGCCGCCGTTTTTATTCAAAAACACCAAAGATTCACCATCGCGCGAGCCTTCACCCTCACACGGATCGTCGCTCCCAACGACTTCAGGATTGCCGCTTCGCGTCGCTTTCTATACTCTTCCGCTTTTTGGTCGCCTCTTCCGGTACGCTGCGCATGAATGACGTATCGTCCTGAACGGGGGTGGGTGGGACGAGACGCATGCGCATTTGCGGCAGCGGCCTACATAGTTCCGGTTAGTATCAATTACCGGTAGGTATGGTACTCAAATGTCGTTGATGACGTAACGAGGGACGTAAAACTACGGCAAATCTGCTGTTGGCTCTGCAATAATTAGGATGAAGATGTAAATTTCGGAGATCACTCCTTGTTCCGAGAAATAATTTAATTTGCCGTGTGTCTGCCGTGCTAGAGTCCTGTTAATAAACAATGCTTTCTCAACAGTTAGTTTGAACCATCAGTTTATAAGGTGTGTTGAAAATGCAAATCTTTTGCCAGTGGAGTAAGTCGGTCCAGGGAGATCGAACTAAAAGGGACGATTGGGCTTTATTACTGTAGAAAAAACACGCAGATGCAGCTTTTTTCTCACCCATCCTCTTACTCTGCTTTTTCGCCAATTTTTATATATATATATATTTGGGGGATAATCTGGAGTTTTCTGGACGGGAAAGGGGAAACTTCGCCTTGTTATGCAATCTTTCAGGGTATAGAATAGACTAGAATTCGTTTTATTGGCCAAGTGTGGTTGGACACACAAGGAATTTGTCTCCGATGCATAAGCTCTCATTGTACATAAAAAGAAGAGATACGTTCATAAGAATCATAAGGTACATCACTTAATGATAGTCATAGGGTACATATAAGCAATTAAATCATATTAGGAAACAGTCAATATAAATCGTAAGGATACAAGCAACGAGGTTACAGTCATAAAGCGGGAAGAGATGGGCGATAGGAACGATGAGAAGATTAATAGTAATGCAGATTTAGTAACTAATTTATTTGTTTAGCAAAGTGATGGCATTCGGGAAAAAACTGTTCTTGTGTCTAGTATGACAATAAACTTTATTATTATTAGCTGTGCAATGCTCTATAGCGTCGTTTTGAGAGTAGGAGTTGAAACAGTTTACGTCCAGGATGTGAGGGATCTGTAAATATTTTCACAGCCCTCTTTTTGACTCGGGCAGTATACAGGTCCTCAATGGAAGGCAGGTATGAAACAAAAACAAACGAATAACAGACTCTCACAAGCATCTCGTCCTTTTTAAGCCAATGAAATAAAATACCAACAAAAATCAGCTTTCTTTTTTAACTAGTTAAAAAAACCATCGCCAAACTTTCAAACCTTTACTGCATTAGCGCCCTAACCATCGCATCTCCCATTTGCGGGGGGGGCAGCAAAGGGCGAAACTGGTTCTCTGAAACCCGGAAGTTTGACCCTTCAACGATGGCGTCTCTGGTTTGCTTTCTTGGACCGTACCAAGAGCGGCGGGGGGGGGATGCTATTTCTGCAATTTCTATTTTAAAAGCCTGGAAAGGGTTAAAAGCCTTTATGTAAATGAAATTCAGGCGTTTCTCCCGACGGGCCGGCGGGCGGGCAGAAGCGACCTTGGCCAAGAAGAGTAAGTACTTCGGGCTCGCCCTCGAGGATGATTTTTCAAATCCCTCTCTCCCATGTTGTTTTAGTTGGGCCGATCCGAAGATTAAGTTGCTTGTGTAGGGAAGCATCCGGATCTGGGACAGGTGAGTTACCAGCTGTTATTCCCACCGGGCACCCCTCTGCCTCTTTATGCCCCCCCTCCCACCTCCCAGGAGGCGCGAGCCCTTGTCCGGTCGGTTGCCTTAGTTACCGAGAGCCTCTTCCTCCTCCTCCTTCCCCCTCCCCTTGAAGAAAGCCTGAGTGTTTTGGTCACAACACTGCGTTGTTGGTCACAAGAGGTTTACCACCCCACCACCCCTCTCAGGGCTGAGGCCTGCGTTAGGAACAAAACATTTTCTTTTCCCTGGTGTGGTTCAAAAGCCCGGTGTGGTGTATTGGTGAAAAGATTGAAATATATGGGTTTAAATGTCCCAGCCAATCAGGTCATTTGGAAATAATTCGAAAATAAAAAGTGACCTCACGTAGGTGGGTACATGAGGACGAAAGAACGTCCTTTTATTGTTGGGTGAATGGGTGGCCTTACTTGCAATTTTTTTCAAGTTACAGTGCTGCTGGGTTGAGGACTACAGTATTATATCTCCAAGGTGCTTTTTCCAAAGGCAACTGGACCTTTTTTTTCCCCCCCTTGAAGACATGTAGCTTCTCATCCAAGAAGCTTCTTCAGTTCTTGGATGAGTAGTGAACCATATTTAAAGAAAACAAAGTCCAGTTGCCTTAGGAAAAAACACCTTTGGGGCAACTATGACCTAGATAACTCCATTGATGATGGTGATGGTGATGATGATGATTTTATTTCTATACCACCCCTCTCCCGAGGGACTCGGGGCAGTGCACAGCCAGGTAAAAACGCAAAATACAGACATCAATATAAATTTAAAAATTATTAAAATTATTACATTTTCGGCCACTAATTAAAACCCCAAAGTTAAAACTCCAATTTAAAACTCAATTACAAAGCAAACCGCCCCTGATGAAAGAGTAGGGTCTTAAGGGCGCTGATGTTGAGGACTACTGCATCTTTCAAAATTCTTGGGAAATAATGGGATTCTTTTTTGTTTGGTGATCAGTTTCAATCTCTTGCACTTGATGACACAAAATAACTGGGTTGTTATCATTTGAGGCTCTGTTACTGATTTTGTTTCCAAAGAATATTGGTTGAAAAGGAAGAGTAACTCTTAAATCAGTTTGAAGAATAAACCGAACCTTTCTAGCGTTGTTTTGGACTGTCTAACGTTTCAGACTTTTTAATTTTTAAAACTTCTGTGAAATTTAAAACTGCTTTTGATTTGCCTTAAAGTGCTTCTTTGTAATTTATTCAGTATCAGCATTTTTATTAGAACTTTGTAGTTCCAGAAAACTAGGACAATTTGAACCAGTTCTGAAGTGATTGAAGTTTAAGACAGCCCTGCAACTCAGAACAATTGTAAAATCCTCAAAATGGCTCATTTCATGCTGTTCTTCAGTTTAGAACCAGACATTTTCCACTTGCTTGTATTTATCTTCTATAGATGCTACAGTTTTCCAGTCTGCTCATGTAGCTTTTTTTCAAGAGTACTTGCTTATTTTTCCTTTGCAGAAGTCACAATGAACTGCCGTTCAGAGATGCTGGAGATATCAGTTGAAGGTCGCCAGATTGAAGAAGCTATGCTGGCACTTTTGCACACCATATTACTTCATCGCAGCACAGGGAAATTCCATTACAAGAAAGAAGGCACCTATTCGATTGGGACAGTTGGCACACAAGATGTTGATTGTGACTTCATTGATTTCACCTATGTCAGGGTTTCCTCTGAGGAACTTGATCGTGCACTGAGAAAGGCAGTTGGAGAATTCAAGGTAAAAGTTAAGTATGTTTATTTCAGAATGATATGCATTTCCTGTTGCTTGTTCAGAATCATCCTTTGGCCCAGAATACAGATGCCAGACAGTTAGCAGGCTGTTTCCAGGATTAATTCAAGATGTTGGCTTTATTTTACAGAGCCCAAATCAGATTGGGATTGGAACATATCTGGAATTAATGTCCAAAAATTCTGTTTCTTTGCTAAATCCGTTTACTATTTCTTGAGCAATGTGTTCAAAGATCATAGCATAGTTAACATAGTTTTGAAAGCCCTAGGAGTATAAAAATTTCTTTGCGTGGCACTAAAAGGACAGTAAGGAAGTATGCTAGGCCACATATTTAATCCTTTTAAGTGTAAAATTGTAAAATTGTTGGAATTCTGCTCATCAGGATAGGTACCCTATCTACTAACAGCACCTCTATCTTATCTTGAGTGATCTTCATTTTGTTGGCCCTTATTCAATCCATTACTGCATCCAAGCACTGATTCAGCAGTATCTAGCAGAGACCCCTATGAAAAAGCAAGGTAGAGGTTAATATTGGTATGCTGTTAATTTACTTCATATCTGAGTGAATGTATTCAGTGATTCCATGTGAAAATTGAACAGCATGATGGATAAAATTACACTTACAGGACTAGGCAGCATAAACATCATGAAGACTATCTAGATATGAGTTAAACCACTCAAAGCCCTTTTTACTCACTTTTTAAGGTGGGCAATCTTTCCCAAAGGGTATCATTGTGGTGGTATCAAGCGAGAGATCCAAGAGAATCAACAGGATTGCACTCTCCCTGTCTCTTTCCCAGCAAAAATCATCCAGCATGATGACCGAGGTAGTTTCAGGGCCAAAACTAAGTCTACATTCTTACTGAAAAGGAAATACCATATTTTTCACACTATAAGATGCTCCGGACCATAAGATGCACCTAGCTTTTGGGGAGGAAAACAAGAAAAAAAAATCTGCCTCTGCTTCCCAACAATTTGCCACCTTGCAGCTAACAGCCTGGTCAGCTTCAGCACAGCCTGATTTAGCACTAGCAGCTGATTGGCATTTGGATCAGCCTCCCGGAATACTGCTGATCAGCTGTTCCAGGCTGCGGGAATCATCGCTGTTGTCGCCTATCACTACCTCCAGCACCTCATTTTCGGCCTCCGTGCACTCCATTTTTGGCAGTGATAGGCAGTGGCGATCCCCGCCGCCTGGAACAAGCCGAAAACGGGATGCAAAGAAGCTGAAAATGGAGTGCACGGAGACAGCAATAGGCGGTGGCGATGGGCGACGGCAATCCCCGCAGCCTGGAACAGCTGATTGGCAGTATTCCAGGAGGCCCATCCAACCACCAATCAGATGCTTGTGCTAAATCAGGCTGTTTGCCATTTGCTGCAAGGAAGCAAATTGCTGGGAGGCAGAGGCCAAAGGGTAGGGGCCGGTGAGTGGGCAGAACTTCAGCAACATTCTCTCTATATGACGCATAGACATTTCCACCCACCTTTTGTTGGGGGGGGTGTCTTATACACAGAAAAATACAGTAGATTTCATCCAAGAATATCCAGATGTGATTAACTACCATATTTATTTATTTATTTTATTTATAAAATAAATCTCCGCAGGACTCAGGGCGGCTCACAACAATAAAATATCCAATAAAAGCGTGTTAAAATACATATTAACCCCCCCAGTCCAGGCTGAACAACCATGTCCTTAAGTCGCGGCGGAAGATGCGGAGGTCAGGGGCCAACCGGAGCCCCAGAGAAAGTTGGTTCCAGAGGGTGGGAACACCTACAGAGAAAGCTCTGCCTCTAGGGGTCGCCAGTCAACACTGTCTAGCCGATGGCACCCTGAGTAGGCCCTCCCTGTGAGAACGCACCAGGCGATGGGGAGCTGTTGCTGGTTGCAGATGGTCCGACAAATATCCTGGACATAAGCCATGTAGGGCTTTATAGGTCATCACCAGCACCTTGAATCTCACCCAGAGGACAACTGGCAACCAATGCAAGTCACGCAGGAGAGTTGTAACATGGGCGTATCGGGAACCACCCATCACGACCCGCGTGGCTGCATTCTGTACCAGCTAAAGCCTCTGGATGGTCCTCAAGGGCAGCCCTAGGTAGAGAGCATTGCAGTAGTCAATACGGGAGGTGACTAGCGCATGAGTAACTGTGCGTAGGGCATCCCGGCTCAAATAAGGGTGCAACTGGTGCACCAGACGGACCTGGGCAAATGCCCCCCTGGTCACGGCTGTTATATGATCTTCTAAACTCAACCGTGAATCCAGGAGGACACCCAAGTTGCATGCCCTGTCTACTGGGGATAACACCTCATCCCCTATAGACAAAGATGGAACCTCTAGATCGGACGGTACCCACAGCCACTCGGTCTTGGCAGGGTTGAGCCAAAGCCTGTTCCTCCCCATCCAGACCTGTACCGCCTCCAGGCACCGGGACATCACGTTGAGGGCATCTCTGGGCTGATTTGGGGTGGATATAAAAAGTTGGGTATCATCAACGTACTGATGATACCTCACCCCGAAACCATGGATGATCTCACCTAATGGCTTCAAGTAAATGTTGAACATAAGAGGCGAGAGGACCGATCCCTGGGGCACCCCACAAGTGTTCAATCCCCTTGGTCAGGAGAAGGATATTGGCCTGTAAATGTTTACATTTTATTCAGTAATCAACATATTTATAATTTTCTGGTTGTAGAAAACGCTCCCCATCTACTACATAAGTCAAACTAAGCCGTGAGAAGCACCTTGTCTGCATCACTGAAGCCATAAGAACTGAAACTCATCCCAAAAAATCTGACAGGTCCTTGGACAAATAGTAGAGTCTGTCATGCCACATTAGACTGATTTTGTCCTTGAAGTATCTAACTGACATGTCCAACAACTATGATTTTTTTTTTCATATAATTCATATATGAGCCAACCCCCTGAACTTGCATCACTCAAAAAAGTTCCACTGGTGCCGAGGGTGCACAACAGAAGGAGAAAAAATATTGCCACAGTATAGGCTCAATAATGAGTTTTTACTAGCATCCAATCAGATTCAAGATGAGTTTTCTTCTACTTGTGTTTTTTAGTCTTCCTCCAACTGCCTGCTTTGCCCTCAGCCGAGGTGTGTACCAAGGGGCTGAATGGGCTCTGCACTGGGAAGAGGAGATTGAAGAGCAATTGTTTCAGCTGCTGTCATCATCTCGGTAGCCAAACATTTGACAGGGATCAAGGAACATGCTTTAGAGCCTTCTGGAAGCCATTAGAATCTATCATCTTCTGAGATGATAAGAGTTCCTCACCCCTACAGTGAAAAATAGTCTCTGCAAGCTTCATTTTCAATAGAAAATAATATATGACAGAAGGACAGATATAAACATAGCCCCCTTTTCAAGCCATCATCCACTTGCCCACTAGGGAAAAAAATCCAGAGTGTGACCTGCTATTTGTGTTGGAGCAGTAACAAGTTAAAACAGATTTATCATTATCAAGAGAGTTATGACATTCTGAGTGGCTCCTGTAAGGCAGTGCCAGTTTAAATACAGAAGACTTCTAGAACCAATATGCTAAAAGTCCTACATATCAAATCTGAAACCCATCTCTAACAGCTCAGACAGGGAGCATCCTGACTTCCGGCTGGCACCGCAGTGCGTTGTGGATGGTCTTTTTTAGACTGCCAGTCCCGAGCCTTTGTGAAGCCGTTTTGACAGCGCAAAACGGCTGTCTGATGGCTTCGAAATCTCTCCTTTGGGAGAAGAAAGAGAGTAGAGCAGCCGGGGGGGGGGGGGGTAGAGCTGTCCAAAAAACCCCTTGGAGTGACTCCAGGGGCTGGAAGGATTAGCTCCCCGTTCAGCCCAACGAAGCTCCGAAGCCGGGACTACTCTGCTAAGGCAGAGCCAGATGCAGCGACCGCCTCTGCACTCAACAAGAAGTTCAAAAGAATTTAAAAAGCAGACGGAGCAGAAGCAGGCGTACAGGCAAGAAAGAATCAATACCTAACTCCAAGTTACATTGTGCTTAACGGGATTCAAGTGAGTGGAGGTTTTTACCTAATGGCGTCTTTGCTGTAACAATGAAAGTGAAAGTTAGTAATGAAAGTCTCGGCTGAGGCTTTTTGTGTATTGAACTGATTGAAGCTGCTGGAGACAGAGAAATAGAGAAACAGACTGAGGAGATTAATCTGTTTTAAAAGGGGGGAAAATTTTACCAATTCTAAAGCCCCTGAAAGTTGTTTTTGAGACTTTGTGCTTGTAAAGGGGGGAGAAGAGGAAAAAAGATTTTTAAGAAAGAAGGAATAAAAATGGCTTCCAAGCAAATTAAACCTGTTATTCCAAAAGTAGGAGGGGGCTCTCCTGTAGTGTCAGTTGTGACACAGAAGGCTCAACTTCCTATAGATCCAAAAAATCAAGAGACTCCTATTAAAGATCTTAAAGAATTTATAACAGAAGCTATGAATAATCAAACAGCAATGATAGAAGAGAAATTTGAGGAAGAAATAAAGGAAATTAAGGATGTTGTTACAAAAAAGCATGATGAGATAAGAGATGACATTTTACTAACAGTATCTGGCCTGTCTAAACATCTTCTTCAGTTGGATGAGAGAGTGGAAGAAATCAATGAGGCTAACTTAAATTTGGAAGCCAAAATGGGTGATGTAATGTCTAAAACTGAGATACTTGAAAATGAGGTGACTATGATTCAATACAGATCGATGGAGTTTGCCCTGAGACTGAGAGGGATGAAGGAGAATGGTCGGGAGAATTTAAGAGACAGATGTGCAGAAGCCACAGCAGCAATTACTGGAGCAAGAAAAGAGGACGTGATACATCAGATTGATAAAGCCTACAGAGTTAACTCTTGGGTGGCAAAACAAAGGCAATTGCCAAGAGATGTGGTGATTTACTTCATTGATAGAAGAATCAGAAATGATATTTTACAAGCCTCTTATAAAAACAAAATCCAGGTGCTTGGACAAGAAATTCAGATTTTGAAAGAGATTCCTCCTAAAATGTTAAGAGATAGAAAGGACTTCGGTTTTTTGGTAGAGGAGTTGAGAAGGCAACAACTAATGTACAGATGGGATGCACCAGTAGGTTTAATAGTTACCTATGGTGGAGAGAGATACCGCTTGAATTCAGTCTGGAAAGCTAAAGATTTTTATTATAATGTTTCAAAGGCTGGTCACTCATCCCCACCCAAGGAGGGCAAAAAAGAAAAATAGATACTTCAACAGGAGAAAAATGGAAAACAGATAACTTATGCTGATGTGGCAGCTGGAGGAAAAGTGCAAGAAGATCTTCCTTTCCCATTGAAGAGTATAAAAGGGCTAGCATTGGAGACAGAAGAACCAAAGGAACAGCGCATGACGCAATCAACTTTTAAACAACTACAATAACAACAACAAAAACAACAATCAAAAGCACAAGAAGTTCAAGATTTAACTCAAGAATTGCAAGAAATTCAAAAAGCAGAAGCAGTGGGAGGGGCAAAGCCGAAGAGTAAGATGCAAGATCTTCAGCGAATGTTCTTAACGCTTCAAGGTGCCAAGGATGGCAACTAAGTTCCTCTCTTGGAATGTCAGTGGTTTAAATTCACCACAGAAGAGAAAGAAAATATTTCATTTTTTGAATCATTTATCGCTTTCCACTGCAAAAGTACATTATGGTCAATAATCATTTTATAAATCGCCACTTTTATAAGCCAATTATTCTTGGCTACATCTTTTACATTACATTAACAATCTTTTCTTCCTCTTCTGCTGCCATGAAAGTAAATATACTACAGAGCATGCATGTGATGAAATTCTTGGTCCACGTGAAAGATTATGCCATAATAAATATGTTATCTTTAAAGTGGTGCCATAAGATACTTTATACTGCTGCAGGCTAAATGGCTATTGTTCAAAAAAGTGTTATATTTCTATCTTTTTTCAGCAAATTGGTAATTGCTTCTTTTCCTCCCATAGGTAACAATTTTGAGTTGCACTTCTATATCTGTATAAAAGCTGTAATTCATTGCGGTTGCAAGTCAAATGACTGGATCTGAAATATATATATATAACTTTTTTAGGGGTGGTCATTAAGTTTCTTTTATAGGTATTTTTTGTTCCAAACAAGAAGTAAATGCTGGAAACTGGCCAAAAATGTTGCTTAATGTCATGTGATTGCAGGAGGCTGCAAATGGCCATAAAGATGAGCCGGTTTCCAAGTGCCCAAAATGTGTGTGTGTGTGTGTTGCTGTTATAACTTCAAAAATAGATTATAAGTAAGTTTGGAAAAGTCCATTGTATCTTGAAAGGGTTGTTAAATGACCAGTTGTAAATTGAGTGTCACTGCGTTTTTGTATTTACCAGCAGAGCTATTATTTCTGGACTGTCAGACCTACCGTAGTTTGCCAAGTTTTCTTATCAGTATCTACTGCGCATGTACACATTCTTTCCTTTTCTTCTGAAAAACTTTCCTTTGTTCTCCAGCCAGGGAAGTTCATAGCTGGGAAAGCTTTCAAAAATGTAACTAATTTAGATTATTTATTTATTTATTTATTTATTTATTTATTTATTTATTTATTATATTTCTATACCGCCTTTCTCCCGCAGGACTCAAGGCGGTGTACAGTCAAGAAAAAATAGAAGATACATAAACATCATAAAATTGATAATTAAAATTATAGCATGGTTTAGCCCAAATTAAATAAAACCCAGAATTATATAATATTTTAATCATTCCCAGTTAACATGTTTAGCCCCGCCTGGTTGAACATCAGGGTCTTGAGGGCACAGCGGAAAGCACGGAGATTAGGGATGTTTCATATATCAGGAGGCAGTTCATTCCAAAGAGTTGGAGCCCTTACAGAGAAGGCCCTCCCCCTGGGAGTCGCCAGTCAGCACAATTTGACTGACGGTACCCTGAGTAGCCCCTCCCTGTGAGAACGAACTGGTCGGTGGGAGGCTATTGGTGGCAAAAGACGGTCTCGTAAGTAGACTATATTAATAGATTAGTGAAATGTCTTTATTTTCTTACAATAAATATGAGTTTAATTAGAAAATGTATTTCCGGTTTTATTGATCAAAGTATACAGAAGGATAAAAGTCACGATCCAACTCAAAATGAGGGCAATTACCCCACGCAAGGTAACGGGGCTGATTGTCGCTCTGACATTGAGGTCTACCTGTATTAGAAACAGGTATTGAAAAAATAGTTTATGATTGAAACTATACCCATGTGTTAAGGCATACTATATTAAGGACTCTTCTTCAGGTCTTTTTATTAGAGCGTAGCATATGAAAACAAAATTGTCTTTGTGTCATTAGTGAGATTTCAGTTTTGGAGTATTTTCTCTACAGAAAAAGAAAACATCATTCAACATGGCATAACTTTGTTCCAAGTAAATATTCATAAGATTTTATTATAAATATACTGAAAATATACAATTATTCCAGTGAAACATAGAATAATTCTTTTTTCCCCCAGGATGCATTGCGAAACTCAGGCAGTGATGGGATGGGCCAGATTTCCCTGGAGTTTTATCAGAAGAAGAAATCACGCTGGCCTTTCTCAGATGAGTGCATCCCTTGGGAAGTTTGGACAGTCAAGGTAAATGTAGTGAGTCTGGCTAATGAGCAGGAACGGCAAATATGTCGTGAAAAGGTAGGTGAGAAACTTTGTGAAAAGATTATCAACATTGTAGAAGTGATGAACCGACATGAGTACCTGCCCAAGATGCCTACCCAGTCAGAGGTGGATAACGTCTTTGATACAGGGCTGAGGGATGTCCAGCCCTACTTATATAAGATTTCTTACCAGATCACTGACTCACTTGGGACCTCTGTCACTACCACTATGCGTCGCCTCATCAAGGACACCCTGGCGCTCTGATGTCCAGGATATCATGGACCAGACATTTTTGAAAAGCAACACAAGCAATTGGTTTTCTGCTCTCACCAAGCACCACATCCATCATTCTTGGAAATTTTTGGATTCTTGACACCCATACATCCTGTTCTCATTCACTAACTGTTACAGGTCAAGGCTAGAATTAGCTTGTCCACCAGTTCACCAGATCCCAACTTCTTCCAATTGCAATAGAGAATGGAAACCAAGTCCTCTTCATGTCCTTTTCTATTAAACTAAATTCCATTAGATGAACTACAGTGTGACTATGGGAAAAGATGGCTTGCATGCTTCATAAGTATTTTGGCAACATCTAATACGCATAAGATAATACCAACATTTGCACTATCAATAAGCCGTAAACTAAAATGTAAATTAGATGCCCTGATTTCTTGATTGTGAGATCTTCTACAAGGCTGCCAAGGCTGAAGTTACTTTTCTTGGCAAAAAGTGTGCCTTCCTTTCCTGATTACCTAATTGTTAGCTCATCTCTGGCTTTGGAATAATTAAATCTGTTAACAGGACATTTTTGCTTCTAGGTGCATGTTTTCAGGGTGGGAGTGTTTAAGGGTTTCAAGCCTTCTGTCTTTTTTGTAAGTGAAAATTACAAAAAGGACCCATTCTACCATACTTATTTTTCAGTAGAGTTTGAAATCTGTAGCCTGTATTTCTAGAGAAAGAAATTTCATGTTTTGTATATATTTTACCAGTGTAATATTATATGTATAAAATAATCTGAGAATAAAAAGAAAATTCCTGTCTTTTGTGTCATAACTTTCTACAATATAAAGTACCCAAAGACATCTAAATTATTCCAACTTGTTTAACTTTGGTTGATAATCATTGAAAGCAGTTTCAATTCTGATTTTAATGTTGAATTCAGTTATGCTTCCTGATTGGTTTTTGAGTTTCATTTGGCAAAAGTGAAGCTTGGAAATGCCACGGAAATTCACATGATGAATTTGAGCTATTCTCTGTCCTCAAGCTATTATGTCTTATTGAGACATAATAAACAATATAAAATCCGGGATCCAGGATTTCTGATAATTAAGAAGAATGTCAAGATTTATTTCCCACTAAAAACTTGGCTTGTGAATATATTGGTAGATATTGTAATCCAAATATGTACTTACATTATAATGAGGTGAACTGTTAACAGCCCCTTGCTTATCCATGTGTATACATTGTAGAAGCATGTTTCTCATTTACACAAAATTGCACTAATAGCACCGAGATTAAATGTTAATCACTGAGTTTAGGAAATTATATTCACCTTTTGGACAACATGTGGCAGGCATGGCTGAAATATGCCTGGGAAAATTAAAACCCCTACTTAGATTTATCCCTAGTTATTTAGTCCATTGAAATAGTGAGTTCTAATGAGATATTAGAGAGCCACTTTGGATTAGTGGTTAAGCCATCAGGCTGGAAAAAAGGACGTCCTGAGTTCTAGTCCCACTTTAGGCACAAAGCCAGCTGGATGATCTTGGGCCAATGATTTTTCCTCAACCCTAAGGAGGCAATGGCAAACCATTCTGCCAAGAAAACAGCAGAGACTTGTCCAAACAGAATCAAATATGATGGAACGGAAGGGGAAGGGGGGAAAGTGAGGTAAACCTTTACTTCACCCAATAAATGGACAATTAAATGATAATACACAAGACCCTTATAATTTTGTAAAATTACTAACTGGTATAAGGAATATTCCTCAAATTATCATGGAAGACCAAATATCAGTTTCAATGTGGAAAGGAAAGCAGGATGCACTGGTTTGTCCTAAACCATTCAAGTATGGTTTATCCTCTACATCAGGGGTGTCAAACTCGATTTCATTGAGGACCGCATCAGGGTTATGTTTGACTTTGAAGGGCCAGGAGGGAGAGGGATGGGCGTGGTCATGGTGGGTGTTTGACACAGGCTCAAGATGCGCTTTTCCCCTTCTTTCTTTCCACAATACTCCCCGGCCTTCAGAAGCACTCTGCCGGCCAAAAACAGGCTGCATGGAGGCCCCGCAGCCCGTTTTGGCCAGCAGAAGCACCGCGGACCGGTCCTTTGATATTTCCGGGGGGGGGGGGCAGATTTAAGCACTCTGCAGGCCAGATCCAGCCCATGGGCTTTGAGTTTGACACCCCTTCTCAAAATTGATCTCAAAATGCAGCTATTAGGTATGTGTTTTGCTACAGCATTAAAGTAAGCCCCCAATATTAAAAACTCAAGAAATCTTGGTACTGTATGTATCATTTTAGAGAAAGGTGTTAAAACCTTTAGGAGGTTTTCAATGGGAGATTTGTCGGGGATGGTGTAGGGTCTCCTGCTTGGGTGGAGGGTTGGACTAGATGACCTACAAGGTCCCTTCCAACTCTGTCTGTCTGTCTACCTGTCTATCCATCCCTCTAATATATGCCCCATCTTAAACAACTAGTTTGCTTTTTCCTAAATAGAGATTGTAGCTGTTATCAAATTTACATATATTTGTTCAGAAGCCTGCCTGTTATGTACTCGATTCTCTGGAGATATACTTACATCAGAATCCTTTGTACAATTATACTGGAAACTTAATGACCTAATTTAACTTAGATTAGAACCATATTTTATATCATTAGTTCATTGAGTTTAAATATGATTACCTCTGCACAAGATGATAACTTTTCAGTTAAGTATAAATCTAATCCGAATAATTCTTAATGCGCTCTACGTTTCGCAACTCAATAGCTGCCAGTCAGACACCCCATCATCCCTATGACCTACCAAACCGCCGAAGCTTTCAGTTTACACAAGGACAAACCTAGGGCATCCGTTCAGCCTTCAGTCTAGAAAAGAGCGCTACCTGTTTTACATTTCTAATTGCTTTTTTCTATTCAATTGGTAGAAGTTCCTTTAGAGGCGTGGCTTGTAACGTCTGTCCAATTAATAAGCAGGATTTCTTTGAAGCGCATCGATGCCATCCAATAACGAGAGGCCGTTAGCGAAGCGAGTAGCTCACGCCCAGGAAGCTAGCATTTTCGTATTGGGAGAGCTCAGCATGTGCCATAGCTCCGCCCTTTGAAAGCCTGAGCGAAGCAGAGGGAGTTTTTCCAATCAGCAAGTCCTCAAGCGCGTGAGTGACAGGAGGGCACCCAATTAGACTTTAAGAAAGAAGCCTGTTGACCAATCTGGATCCAGAATTTATTCAGCGAGCCCTTTAGAAGCCGATCTAGGTTGGAGGTAGGGGCTGCTCTTCCACTTCGCCGGGTGGCAGCCATGTTGGGGCTCGCGAGCCGCTGCTGCGCCTCTTCGGCCTCCTTTTTACTGAGGGGAGCACGGGGCGCGCCGAGTCCCCTCCAGGACCTGCTGCGGCTTCGGGGAGGGGCGGTTGCCGCTGCCGCCGAGGCCCGTAAGTGGCGGGCGAAGCACCAGAGGGAGCTCGAGGGCGGGGTCACCTTGCGGCCTAGTGCTGGGGGGGAGAGGGGACCGGCCGTTCGGGAGGGTTCCGGTCCGAGAAAAAAAAAAGCATCTGCACCGAGGGTGCTGCTCGGCCTGGATGGGAGGGCTGGCCTTAATCCTGGCCTATATAATATATATATAATAATGTAACATAATGGCTATATAATACCTGGCTAGGTGGCTAAAACGCTGAGCTTGTCGGTCAGAAAGGTCGGCGGTTCGAATCCCTAGTATAGGTCGTCTGCGTGAGCAGGGGGTTGGACTAGATGACCTCCAAGGTCCTTACTGTTAGGTTGCTGCTAACGTCTCTCTTCGGTGCCGCGCTCGGAGAAGGAGGTCGTGAGGGTAGAGGCGGGGAGGGGAAGAAGCAGAGTTCCCGCTTTGGCTTAGTTGCCTTGTTGCTGCTGGGTTCTCGCCGCTCGTCGAGCCAGGCCTTTGGCCTGGGAAAGAACCCCAGGAACGGGCGGGTTTTTGGATTGTCTAATAATGTTGGTGTCTAATAACGGCACGGCCGTGTTGCCCTTCCTCTGCAGAAACCCAGATGCCGACCCCCCCCCACTCCCCCGGTCGTTGCTTACGTGTCGGCGGCCGCAGGGATGGGGGTTTGTGCCACCATAGTCTCCCTCGGGTTTTTTTGCCCACCCCGTTAGATACGGATGGAAACGATGATTTTTGGCCTTTTCTGCATGGGCGGGAAGGCACCTCAGTGCGGCTGTTCTTAGCGGGGTTGGAGGGGCGGATCTATGGCGATACATCCCCCGCTTCCGAAGAAGACGGCTGGGGACGACGAAGAAGAGAGAGAGAGAGCGAGCGAGCGAGGGAGGGAGGAAGGAAGGCGATGGGCTCCTTTGAGGAGGACAAACATGGCGTCCTTCGGCACTTAGAGGGCATGAGGAAGCATTGCGGACCTGTCTCGGATCCTGCACGCCGTTTGCCACCCCCTTCCTCTTGTGGGTGCAAGTGGCCAAGATGGAAAGAAGAAAAGCACATCAGGATAAAAAGAGGATTTCCACTAGTTCGCTGAGATCTAGGCACGAACCTTCTTCCATGAATTTATATGGTGCACACCTAGAGATGATTTTTAAATTGCGCTGACAGGATTTAGGAAGGTTTTGCAAGCACTCACCATGCTTGATCGATCTATGTGGTCGCTAGGAGCAGAAAAACGGATTTTCAGCAATGCTCGTTTCATGCTTTTTATGATCATGGGCTTCATGAGTTTGGGGGGATAAAGATCTTTTATTATCTTTTGGGGGTATTAGAATCCAGGCTTTGTGAAGAAGAAATTATTTCATCAGTAAATTTGATGATCGTGAGTCAGGGAGCTATTCAGGCATCTGCATTTTGAATTTTTTCAGAGCCTAAAATTGGTCTGTGAGAATTCCAGTTGTGATAAAGAAAGGTTTACTTCAAGAGAGTGATAAGATTATTGATCTCTCCTGGATGACCACTGCAAAAACCTGGCCGCCTATATAGCTCATACAGGTGTCTCATAAAAGTTATTTCTAAGTTTTTCTTTAAACCTTGGTACTAATGTATTCTTAGAATAAAATCCATTCAGAACATTATGGAAAACCTGAGATTCATTTTCCTCCAGAGTTCCATATTTGACCAAAAAAAAAATCTGACTGGATTGCTGCTTCGAGTGATTTTATATAATTGGCAGAATTATTTATAAAATGTATGCTGCCCAATTCATGACAACTCAGGGAATAAAACAACAAACAATTGAAGTTATCTTGGAAAGAGGAAAATCTCAATCTTACACCTTTTTCAGGAAGTGGGGGTGCTTATAAATTTCTGATTGTAAAGATGTATAATTAAGCATCTAATTTGCCTGCTGATGGTTCTATTTTCTTTTGTAGGCCGGAACTATGCTGCACAAACATCTCCTGCAGCTAAAGCTGGAGTTGCCACTGGAAATATTGTGGCAGTCATTGGTGCTGTGGTTGATGTCCAGTTCGATGAGGCCCTGCCACCAATCCTCAATGCCCTTGAGGTGCAAGGCAGAGATACACGCTTGGTGCTAGAAGTGGCTCAGCATTTAGGTAAATTTCATTGATCAACCTGGCTTTCATTCTGTTAATGCTCCTTGTGATGATAAATAAAAATGACTTTCGTTCTTCTGAACATAATGAAGTCATATTTATGATCTGAAAAGGAAGTCTTTTAATCAGAAAGCTTTTGGATCTGAGGCCAAATAGGCTAGCATTATTGATTGATATTGTGGACCAGTCTTAAGTTTTATGAGCCTCCTGTTATGTTTCAAGGTTCAGTAGATCTCCGAAGCTGGCAGATAAAAGAATACTTAAAATTTTGCATGTCTAACTGGGCATTCAATACCAGTTAATTATTTTGCCAAAATTATTTCTGTTAATTTTTTGGCTGCATGAACTTTATGCATCTCTAGAGCTGATATTACCTACATAATAAAACGCACATTGTTTTATAAACAACCTTCTACCAACTTTCCTGGAAGCTATTTGGATTCTTTATTTTTACAAATTGGTAAAAAAAATAACTTTTGAAATTACAGAGTACATTTCTGTTGCTCAAGCATTATTTCAGGGTAAAGGCATCTTCTGTTATATTTCTTCTATTGCAGGTGAGAATACTGTTCGTACCATTGCTATGGATGGTACTGAAGGTTTGGTGAGAGGCCAAAAGGTTTTGGATTCTGGAGCACCAATCAGAATTCCTGTAGGACCTGAAACCCTTGGCAGAATCATGAATGTGATTGGAGAGCCAATAGATGAAAGAGGTCCAATAAAGACCAAACAGTAAGCACAAATTTGGGGGAAGACAGTGAGGAAACCATCATTCATTATTTGGATGGCCTTATTTACCTGGTGTCCTCTCCACTAGAAAATATTTCAACCACAAAATCAAAGTCAGTGAAATGGAAACGGAGAGCAACAGTTTGTGTACCTACTGATTTCCATGCCACTTCCTAAATGTTTGAAGGGACAAGAAAACTTAATTTTGCACATATGTGGCATCTGAATTATCTAACTAACTGGGAAAAATGGTCTTATGTGTGTCCTAGTGGATGGTTCAGTGAAAATGTTGATTTTAGTATATAGTTGCAGTTGGGATAATTAGGGGAAAAATGCCAACATTAATATGAAATATGACACTGAAATATATGTCTACATTTAGGAAACTGTTTAGTTTTGGTCATCTTGGAAAAAGATATACTTAACATATGATCAATCACCTTTTTCAGGTTTGCTGCTATTCATGCTGAAGCACCTGAGTTTGTGGAAATGAGTGTTGAACAGGAAATCCTTGTGACTGGCATTAAAGTTGTGGACCTTCTTGCGCCATATGCAAAGGGTGGTAAAATTGGTAAGTTAAGTGAGGTAGAAGGGTGACCAGTTGTGTTTCTGCAGCTTCCTTGCCATAGCATGGACTTTAAATCATTAGCAGTCTCAATGTTTTACATACAACTGATGTCAGCTGTCTTTCCTTCACTGATGAGCAAAACTCAATGACTTTCGTTCTTCTGAGATTGCTGAAGCAATTCATCTTCTGAGAAGGAAAATGGGAAATTGTAAAGAAGCTCCTAATCATTCTTTGGTACTGATGCAGCTTTTTTTCTTCAGGTCTGTTTGGTGGTGCTGGTGTAGGCAAGACTGTATTGATCATGGAGCTGATCAACAACGTTGCCAAAGCTCATGGTGGCTACTCAGTATTTGCTGGTGTTGGAGAAAGAACCCGTGAAGGGAATGATTTGTACCATGAAATGATAGAGTCTGGTGTCATCAACTTGAAGGATACCACATCCAAGGTGAGCAAACAAGTCAGGATCTAGCTGTGATCCTAAACACCAAAAGTGCGATATGGGTTGGCTTAATCTGCTGCCTTGTTTGCACCAGAAATTGGCAATTATTCTTAAGGGCATGCAGTTTTGAATTTCCACTGTTGATCTTGGGTCATGCGTTGACAATACCAGAGAAAATTTCAAGGACTAAAGGAATTTCTAGTGCACCAGGAATATTTTTGAATAACATATGAAGTGTACAAATATTAGACAGTCACTATGAAAGAATTACATAGGCTGGAAGAAAAGTATATTATTAGAAGTAAATCCCATTAAGTTTCAGAAAGACATTAGAGTTCGTAGGATAATAAATCAGCAATGATATTTCTGGGTATGTATCATAATACACCAATTTATTGCTATGGAGCAGAAAATTTTTAACCACATGCTAATGAAATGGGACAATTAACATACTGTTATTTTAAATTTCTTTGCTCTACCATAGGTTGCTCTCGTTTATGGGCAGATGAATGAGCCGCCTGGTGCTCGTGCCAGAGTTGCTTTGACAGGCTTGACTGTTGCTGAATATTTCAGGGACCAGGAGGGTCAAGACGTGCTGCTCTTCATTGATAACATCTTCCGTTTCACACAGGCTGGATCTGAAGTAAGCTTTAAACCAACTTGTCAGTCAAAGGAGAACAGTTTAATAATATTAAAATTGGGATCTTCCCAAATTGTGGGCAGGGGAAGCATAGATGCATTGTCTGAGACTTTCTATATTGTAAAAGAAGCAACCTTGGCAACTGCAGAAGATTTTAATCTTCTCTTCCAGGTATCTGCCTTGCTGGGTAGAATCCCCTCGGCTGTGGGTTACCAACCAACTTTGGCTACTGATATGGGTACCATGCAGGAGAGGATCACAACAACGAGAAAAGGATCTATCACCTCTGTGCAGGTAATTTGCTATAAATGTTGTTTCTCCAATTATATTGTCTACCAATTCAGGGTGTACTATGTTACTGTCTCATTTCTGGAAGGCAATTCTATTTTCATTGCCATTCCCTATGGGATCTGATGGAATTGCTCCCCTGTTATATAAATAGCTACACAACACTGCTGATGGTTAGCATTAAATCTGTCTATGCAACTGGACTGTTAATGTAGTAAATTTTCTTTTTCCCAAGGCCATCTATGTACCAGCTGATGACTTGACAGATCCAGCTCCTGCGACCACATTTGCCCACTTGGATGCCACCACTGTGCTGTCTCGTGCCATTGCAGAGCTGGGCATTTACCCAGCTGTAGATCCTCTGGACTCTACTTCACGTATCATGGATCCTAATATTGTGGGACAGGAGCATTATGATGTGGCCCGTGGGGTGCAAAAGATCTTGCAGGTGAATTTGGGGGGGGGGGGGAATGAAAACCATGAATTCTAACTTATGAATTAGTGAATACTTTTTGTATTCTTTTTAATTGTGCATGTAGAATATTAATACATTTTTATAGCAAGCGTGATACTGCAAACCAGCAACAAAGCTGCTTGGAAGAGGTAGAATATAGATAGGGTGGCAAGTGGCTTGATCCACTCCATGGTACCCTTGCTGTCTCAACTCACCTGCAGGTTTCCTTTCTAGGACTACAAGTCCCTCCAAGACATTATCGCTATTTTGGGTATGGATGAATTATCTGAAGAGGATAAGCTGACAGTGGCACGTGCCCGTAAGATCCAGAGATTTTTGTCCCAGCCCTTCCAGGTGGCTGAGGTTTTTACTGGCCATGCAGGCAAACTGGTACCTCTGAAAGAAACAATCAAAGGATTCCAACAGATTCTGATAGGTATGTATGGCAACTGGAACTGAAACCTCCTGAAACTGATGGCCATCTTGTTGCCATCTTTTCTCATTGCTCATTTTCCCTATTCTAGTTACAGAGTATCTGCTGCACTACAATCTTAATTGCTTTTCAGATGTAATGTAGGCATTTTTCCAGGTAATCGTCTAGTGATTACTGTCAACATTTTTCCATTCAAATCTAGGAAAATAGCCTTCTGTAATGAAACTACAAATAATTACAGGTAGTCCTCAATTAACAACCCCTCGCCCAGTGAGAGTTTGAAATTATGACAGTGCTGAACAAATGACTGGTCATTGAACATCTAAGGACGTGATTATGATGCAGGTACTTGGCAGCCAGTTTGCAATTAATGATGGCTGCAGCATCTTGCAGTCACGTGATCACTATTTGCGACCTTCCCAGCCAGCTTCCCATGGGGAAAGGTAGCAAAGAAGGTCATCTCAAGTTGCTTTTTCTCCTGAGGAGCCCAGTTAAGGAGTACAAGGTCCCAAGAATCTTGTACTCTGCCCTGTGCACACATGCCCGCAGCAGCCATCCCCAACCTCACCATGCTTTGCCTTGCCACACAGCCATGTGTCCACCAAACTGCTTGCAAACTGCCTGGGACTTGCAGGCAGTTTTACTATTGGAAACTGGCAAAAGGTTGTGAGGAAGTTCTCATTTAATGACTGACAAATCTTCACAATGATGGAAGCAGGAACTACTGGGTTTGCCATTAAGGGATATGGTCACATACATTGTGCTTTATAGACGCATCACTTAGCGATGGAAATTCCATTCCCAGTTACCATCATTAAGGAAGGGCTATCTGTACAGTTAAACCATGATGCTCAGTTACTGTTTGTTATTTAGATGTTGATAGAATGGGCAAAAAGGGCATGTAGTTGTGATCTGTTTTTTAACAATTTTTCTGATTCTGGTTTTTGACTTTGTGTCTGCAGGAGAATATGATCATCTCCCAGAACAGGCTTTCTATATGGTGGGGCCCATTGAGGAAGCCGTGGCCAAGGCTGAGAAGTTAGCTGAAGAACACTCATGAGTTTACCTTTGAGGCAAATCTTGTATGTTTTCAAATGTCCAGTGGTTCACATTATCCCACCTCACAGTTCTTGAAACTCTTGGAAATCTCTTGAAAATATTTAAAAGTTTCCAATAAACCATCTGGTGCAATTATAGTAGTAGTTAATGGTACTGTTGCAGCACGAAGAGAAGCTATAGCTTTGAAGCAGACCAAATTTGTTGATTCTGGGTTCACTGACCAACAGTAATTGACTATATTGGAAAGCAATGTTGCGCTTCTTTTAATTCCAATGTGGTGATTGCCTAGAGTATTCCACAGAGAGAATTGATGTGAACTGGATTGATGCAGAAAATTCTTCTACACTGTAAAGATCATTAAATGCTGGCACTTACTGATTCTTTCCTCTTCTCTTAAGCATTTGCCAAATAAGGCAGATTAGCATAGTTAATATGCTGGCCTACAGCCAGCCATTCATGCAGGCTGAGATTCCTTGGACAGCAGTCCAGAAATGCCTCTGCATGTTCTAGATAGTGTGCATTTAAATTTTGATCTCCCGGAACAGAAATGTTTGCTATGAATTTCACAACACACTTCACTTTTTGTAGGCAGCTTCACCCAGGCTTGGTCAAGTAAGTGCCATGTTCTCTAATGCAATTGAATGGATACAACATGGAAGGTTGGAATGGGAAGATTTTGGCTGCATAAGTCTTTGAATAGACCATTATTGAAAGAATGCTCAAATGTTGCTAAGTCTTAATCCTAAAACAGAATCTAAAGATTCATTGCACTCAAACCCTCTGTGTTTCCACAACTTTGTATCAAGTCACAATACTGCCTGTTTGGTTTTGGTTTAATGTATTGTGTAACTCTCAGTTCAGTAATATGTAAGGTTAACAAAACTTAACTACATAAACCCAAAAAGAAGATCCCACTGATATCTGATGCGACAAGATGTTTAAAAGAGGTAGTATCCCTTTGGCTTTTTCAATCTTGAGTTAGCTTTGGTTTTAAAGTACTTTTTAAGCAGCTTCCTCCTGAATCTTGTTATCAAACTCCTACACCACACATAGAGATGTGTTTCTCTCTCCCTTGCCGACCATGGCTATTGAGGTTTCCTTTTGGAAAGGAAGGGGACAGCAGTTCCCTTTTCCTTTGCCTGCTATAAGGAGACTGGGCAACATTAACCTTGATGTGGTTGCCATGTATAAACAATTTGTCATCAGACACTCATTTTAAAGGCGTTATGCCTTGATGCTCAAAGAAAGAATAGAAATCGATAACTTCCTGTAAAATGAAAGTAATTGGGATTAATCGGCTAAGGCTCAAGGGATACGTAATTGCTCTAGTATCAATTTCTCAAGCTTATTGCTCTGTTTATGTCTGGCAGTGTTGGGTTACAGAATCTCCTGATACCTTTTCAAAAACACAAAACAAGTCAATTTGGCAGAGGTTAGTTGCAGTGAAGAGATCTAAAGCAAGTAGGGCTTTTATTACATTTTTTTTTCAGAGGGTTGTTTTATGGTTGAAAAGTCTTATGAGACATAGATTGTGTCCTGCAAAATTGAGACCTAATAGTTATGTGCTATACATGTCTACCCTGCTGCAATTAGAATTGACAAAAGATCCATGGCAAAAGCTATAATAAACATTGGGAACAATTATAACAAAATCACATCCTTCATATAGATGAGAAATTTCTAGTAAACCTAGCTCATGTTATGGTGCAGGGCAATTGTGAATCCTATCTTGGATTTGATGTATTCTGTACGTGATTAGTTTTGGTTAAACTGATCAAACCATGCAATATGTGAAGCATGGGATAGTCTATTCAAGGGAAGTAGAATTGTCCATTTCTTTCAGTTTAGGATTATGCTAGAATTAACCTTAAAGCATGCATACTTGCTGTAGGAGTGCCTTTTCTATTTTTTTTAAAAAAATTCTGTAATGCAGAACTGTCCAGTACTTAATTAAATGTCACATATGGGATATTATACCAGGCCTTACATTTTGTAATTTTATATTTTTTGAGAATTTAAAAGCTATATATTTAATAATTGGAAATATTATTTTATTTTTGATACCTTGACATGCTGTCATTTCCCATTTTGCCTTTTAATTTTTTTATTAATTTATTAAAATATAAAAATAAAACACAAAAAATACGAAAATAATGGAAAAGTAAGAAAATTGACTTCTAACCCTTTAGTGCAGTAGAATAAGATAATATATAGCCTCAATTTTTAAATTTATATAGTAATATATATTAACAGTTTCTATAACAAACTTACCAGGAAAACCCTATTTCATTTTTTTCCCACCTTGGGCACAAAGTTAGAAGCAGTTTCCAAAGAGAAACAAAGCTAGGTGTATTCTTTAATTAAAACAGGCAATTTATCTCTGCTAACTCCCATCAGTTTTTCCAATCAGTAGTATTAAAGTATCTTTCTATTTTCATGCATAGAGCATTCTTGCTACTTTCAGTATATACAGTGGTACTCAGCTGCTTTGTGACTCATTAGTACTCTATGCATTTTGACGTAAAAATTTCATCCTGGTACTCATTGTTTGATATTCAGTGCACAAGCTAAAACTTATTGGTATCAGCTGCCTTGTGACTCACTACATTATTCCTTATGGGAAAAATTTGTTCGGTATTCATCTGTTTTTGGTACTCTCACCTCCCGGAACCAATTAATGATGAATACTAGGGTACCACTGTATAACATCAAAATTTCAATTTTTTTGCAAGTTCTTTGTCCATTAAGCCTAAGAGGCAAATTTGATTTTACCTTTATATTCACTTTGAGACACTTGGGTATTAAGATGCAAATACTCCAATATTTTTTTGCTTTGTCACAAGTCCACCAGAGATGGTAAAAGGTTCCTTTACATTTACATTTCCAGCATGCCTTTCAAATACCTTTATACATTTTTGACCATTTATCCAGTGTTAAATACCATTGGCACATCATCTTATAAAAATTTTCTTTTAAATTATAATATAATGGAAGTTTTAAACCCTTTCTCCTCATATTTTCCCAATTGTTCAAGCATCATATCCAAAATTCTTTGCCCATTGAATCACACAATGTTTCATGTATTCATTCTTTCATACTTCTGATTCCAACTCTTCTTTAAATTTGGAGGTAGGTTCACCTTGATTGAAAAATTATTAGACCATAAGTCCACCAATCTAACCTTGCCATCCTTTCTTTTCTACAAAAAGCTTCCTGGTGCAATGCCTTACTTTATTCTAAACCCTTAGGATGGCATGTCTAACAAAGTGGTTGTTGAAACATTTATTTTAACCTTGTATCATAAGTAAGCATGTCATCCAAATCTTAGTTCATGGCCCTCCAAATCAAGTAACTTATTTTGGAGACACCCATTCTTTAAGCCAGCCAAACAGCAAGCATCAAAATACTATTTCAAATCTAGTAAATCCAAACCTCTTTCTTGAGTATCTTGCAATAATTTATATCTAATTTGTTTTTTCCTCTTACCGTATAAACTTATCCATTTGCCAAGTTTTAAAATATTTTAATGCCATGTGACCTGCTGAAATCCTATTGTTTCATGCAGTGCACCTTGATGGTCGCCTTTTGTGTCTAACTACAACTAGGTAATTTCCTGACTAGGACCAGGTAGATGGGACAGGTTATCTGCAATTGACTTAAATCAGAAATCAACTCCAGTATGGGTCAATCCTTTGGGACCACCCTTTTCCCATGAAACTCACACCCAATAGGATTCTACTTGGCACTACTGGCATAGCAGATGTAACCACATTAATCTTGCAATTTTACATACTCCAGCAACAGAATTTGTTGGTACACACAGCAATGGCTTCCTTCCTTTATTTATTTATTTAGACACATTTTTATGCCGGCCCACTCCCAAGGGACTCTGGGCAGTTTACAACAGAGAATAAAACAATGCAACAATATCCCATACAAAAATTAAGACATTAAAACGTTAAAATACATATACTCCAATTTGTGGCCGGTTCTCGCAAGATCACTATAAGGAGATCAACAGCCCCAGACCTGCCCGAACAGCCAGGTCTTCACCACTTTGTGGAAGGCCAATAGGGTGGGGGCGATCTGGACTTCAGGAGGTAATTGGTTCCAGAGAACTGGGGCAGCCACAGAGAAGGCCTTCCCCCGCGGGCCCGCCAGCCGACATTGTTTAGCTGACGGGACTCAGAGGAGACCGACTGTGGGATCTTACTGGTCGCTGGTAGCTATGTGGTAGAAGGCGATCTCAAAGATAGCCTGGTCCTGAGCCATGTAGGGCTTTAAAGGTAATAACCAACACCTTGAATTGCACCCGGAGACCGAAAGGGAGCCAGTGCAGCTCGTGGAGAATTGGTGTAATGTGGGTATATCTAGGTGGACCCACTATAACTCGTGTGGCTTCATTCTGGACGAACTGTAGTCTACGAACACTTTTCAAGGGTAGCCCCATGTAGAGCGTGTGCAATAGTCCAACCGTGAGGTGACACGGGCATGAGTGACTGTGAGGAGAGACTCCTGATCCAAATAGGGTTGCAATTGGTGCACCAGACGAACCTGTGCAAAGGTCCCTCTAGCCACAGCTGTTAGATGTTGTTCCAATCTCAGCTGTGAGTCTAGAAGGACACCCAAATTGTGAGCCCGTTCTGAGAGGGCACTTTCTCTCCCTCCAGAACCTTTGCAACCTAGTTGTCCTGGAAAAGATCCAGTTTTCTTTTAGTACATTCTAGGCCAGGGTGTCAAACTCGCGTTGTCACAGCAGCATCACATGATGTATTGGGACTCTTTCCCCCTTCACTAAACCGGGCATGGGTGTGGCCAGCACATGATGCATCCGGCCCGCACGCCACGAGTTTGACAGCCCTGTTCTAGGCTCTGCATCTCTTGTCCTATCTTACAGCCAAAATGAATCTAAATAAAAAAGAGGCTTTGCAGAATGCCAAATAATCACTCTAGAAGAGCTGTTTAGCTAGAATCTAGATAATCAATTTAAGACAGGTGGCAGGTGCTGTATTTTTTACATCCTATCAATGTGTTATCTTTTGCACATCGCGTGGCCTGGGGTATAAGAACATCAACTACAGTACAACTTACTAGTGAGGATGTCAAAGTAGTGATGTAAGCAGGTGGGTATTCCTGGTAGTTGCCATTGAATGTGGGATAAAACAGGAAAAGGGAATTCTGTGCAAATGTTGCTGAAGTATAATTTGACATACTTCACTATGGTCCACAATGCTAGGGCTTCTGGGAACTGCAGTTCTGACTTGAACTCTCTACCCCTGGAATAATTATTCGATCAAGTAGCTGACCTTGGCTGAGCTAGAAAGCCAAGTGGGATTAATATTAATATTAAAATTTGGGTAGGAGATTTCAGAATTGTAGGTTAAGGGATTACCTGAAAAGGATGAGAATAAACCACTACTGCAAGTCTGTTCGGAAAACTATCACTATGTTGGTGAACTTAATCAGGAGGAACTCAAAGGAGACTTGATCGATAAAGTGAGCCATAAAAAATAGCAATCCTTGAGTGGCTGCCAAAAGAAAAAATAAGTAGAAAACTCCATTGTGTTTGAAAACCATGCAACGCACCAGGCTACAATCTGCTTTGTTTAAACTCTGTTGCAACATCTCAAAGTAGTTTACTTGTACATCACAGTTTCTCACCCTTGAAAAAGAATAAGTGAGAATGGCCTTCCCTTTGGAAGTGTGGGGTCATGAAAGACTGGGATGTGTGGAGATACTGTGCCCTGACATCCTCCTGATGGATTTGTAAAAAAAAAAAAAAATACTCTCCTTTTGTTTCACCAGTCACTGGTAGAGCAGAGCAAAAGGTTGTTATCTGCATATGAAGGATGCTTGGCATTTAATTGCACTTTCTTTGAGTAAAAAAGAGGGAGGAGATACAATAGAGCAATTGCTGAAAGGAAACATTTAGCCAAGATGCTGTGTTTCCTTAGTGCAAGGCAGGAGGGGGAGATGGAGGCAGGAAAAGTCCAAGCAATTAGACTTTTGGAGCAGAATGACACTTTCCTGTCTTTGCTTATGTATATGGGATAGTCTTCCTGATTCCCTCAGGAGAGGGAAAATAGAGCTGGATCTTGGAGGAAGGATACAGGCTTTCTGTTAAGTGCCAGGAATGGACGCAAATTCACACAGGAGTTCAAGAGGAAAATGGAATGCAAGCTGCTCCCTTATCTTGCCAAGTTCCTTTTTCTGGATTCTCCAATATCCAGATTCCAACATCCACCGCTCCTTGCTTTGTGAGCCTGAAGAATGACATAAGCATTCCCAGGATATCAGATGAGTATTTCCTCGTTAGGTTAGCCTTTATATATACATGATAGAGCTGAATACTCCACATTGAATACTAACACTTTCATGCGGGTGGGAGGTGCCACCCCCCATCAACTTCTTTAAGAAAAATTGTTGACATTACTTCCAAAGAGAGTGCCAACGTATGTCTTCAGGCTATACGGAGCCTATGCTGAGGCTCAAAGATAAATCTCACCCATGGCTGGCTCACTGCTTCTTGCCTTGGGTCTGGCATCGTTCACCAGCAGGGTATTTACAGTATTTCAATGCAGTAATGCCAGCTTGCTGGAAGCATCACTATTTCCACTGATGAAACAGGATTAAGCATCGTTTTTTGTGATCCTTGGAATACAAAATAAAGCATCATCACATTTTTTAAAAAAACAAAACCCAAACAATAAAAAGTAACAAATATGCAGGACCTTGTACATACAAGATTTCTACAAATTCAGATATGAAAAGCATTGACTTCCTGCAAATACCAGCATGGGTGTCCAGCAAGGAACCACCTCAAAACCCATTTTGCCATCCCTCCCTTTCTTCAATTTCCCCATCATTCCACCAACTTCCCTTTCTGCTCTCTTCCCCCTTCCCAATTGCACCATATGTACAATAATGTCCTGATCCATATGACCTTGCTCTGACTTTGGTCCTATAGAGAGAGCCCTTCCAAGACCAACACCAGTGAGTTATGTCAATTGATTGCATTATTGAAGTAACCAGGAACAAATATATCCCTTCCGCCATGGGGGTGGATGGGTTAAAAGCATGTTAAGTGTAGTGAAGGGTTAAAAGACAGCTAAATGTTGTCTTTTTAGTGAAAAAACAGGGTGGGTGAATCTAGGTGTTCCTTGAACGGTACAAAATGGTTCTGAGGCCACATAGGCTGCTCATGCTCCTTTTTTTTTTTTTTTTTTTTTTTGAAGAAAGACAGGAGTCTTATCTTTTTTAAATAAAGATTGTAAGGCTTTTCGTTTGAAGACTTCTGCACTGTTGGGATCTATGCTTCTAACCACAGGTAGGTCTACTGTGTATGTGTGTGTGCGTGTGTGTGTGTGTACACACGCATACAGCAAAAATCTGGACAGTCATTAACATCAACATGTTCGAGCTTTCTATATCGCTTTACTGCCAGTTATGACCATTCTGATTTTTTTTTTATCTCCCTGAGGCACCCAAATGTCAAGAAAGAAACGTGACAGCTCTCTTCCATGAGGCGGTCTCCAGCATCCAGTTGTCTAGATCAGATAAATCCCATTTGCTTACTGAGATTTGTAAATGTAAATAGCCACGTATTTCTTCATTTGATCTAATAATTTTTGAAAGCAAGCTGACTTAATGAAAACTGCCTCAATTAAATTATGCCTCTCCTGAAGAAATACTTCTTTTTGTCTGTTCTCAACCCATCACAAAAGAAGCTGCTGAGGTGACCGTAAACTCATGCATTATTAAATAGGATGGAAAGCCATATTCTATAAACTTCTAAATGTACAATGTTAGAAATGCATCTTCCCCCCACCCCACCCCCCGCCTCTCTCCGTCCCTCCCTTCCTCTGCCTCTCCCTCCCTCTATCTTCCTCCCACCCTCCTTCTCCCTGGAGAGATGCTGCTCTTAACAGTAGGCGATACTGCACTGCATTAGACAGCTCTGGTTCTGTTTAAAACAGCAGCCTAAATGCCTGCCTCCTTTTGCCTTTCCCTGCAGAGCAGATTAGTTCACCCCGCAACTAACTGCAAGAGACTGCCCTTCTCAAAATGGTCTGATTGGTGCAAATTTTGACGTGGCTAATGTGAGCGTGCTGGTTGGGCTGGCCTGGTTGTGTGCGGTAAACGCACACAATCTCATCGGGCAAAAACATAAGACCCTGGGATTGCTGTTCCATGCTGTCTCAATATGGATATAGCCACCGGTCATCAGATGCAAGATCCCCTTTATCCCCTTTGCTCATTCCTGTTCTTTGAAACATTTCTGCAGCTCTTCTTCCTCTTAGGGAGTTGCTAGGGTATCAGCTAACCGCCAGGGCAGCCCTCAACCTACAGTTCTGCCTAGTCTCTGTGAAATCCTGGCTTATTACAGGCAGAGCTGCGGGGTGCCACGTGGTTCTCTTCCGCCTCCACTCCCCTTTAATTAGCAAGATGAGGCGGCCTGCGTCATTCCCATCCGTGGGGAGAGGTCAGGGTGCGCTGTCTTCAATGCAGCAGCAACAGAAAAAGCGAATCTGTCTTTTCTTTTTCTTCCCCCCCCCCTTCCACCTCCAGTTTCTGAAATCTTCTCCGCTGAGCACTAGAAGAATAAGAGAAAGCATCCTCTGTTAATTACTCTCCCCCCCACCCTTGTCAGTGAGGAAATGGCAGAGAGGAGGAGGAGGAGGAAGAAAAACCGAAAAGGATGCTAGCTCTGAACAGTATGTCAGAATTGACGCACATTCCCTTTATTTATATTTCTCTACTTCATTACTTTTTGTCCCTTGGGGATTTTGGTCTAGAACTTCCCTATCCCGATCAGTATAATTCAGTAAAATAATGGAAGGCATGACAATTGGAGACAATATGTATCCGTGACCGATGAAACTATTCGGACAGAGGAGAGAGTTGTTTTCTCTGAGACTCTCTCTAATAAGGCAGAATCCTGCGCTTTGCTTCCTTTCATTATAATTATAATGGGGGACAAGGGGCTTCTCAATAGCTTCAAACCCCCTCCCTCCAGTTCCCGCAAGCTGCACTGGTTGCCAGTTTGGATCCACTTCAAGGTGTTGGTTATCAGCTTTAAAGCCCTTCACGGCATGGGTCCAAGTTATCTGAGGAACCTTCTCAACTTGATGAGATTAGCCTGCCCACCCCATTCCTCCCCCCCCCCCAAGCCAGCAGAAGAGGCATGCTGCGGATCCTGTGGGCCAAGGAATTTTGGCTGGCAAAGTCCAGGAGAAGAGCCTTTTCTGCCATGGTGCCCACCCTCTGAAACATTATGGCTCTTCAAATGAGATCCACACCTTCCATTTTGGCCTTCGAAAAGGACTTGAAGACCTGGCTGTGGCAGTTGGCCTGGGGCCCCAATGGGGAGGTGATATCTTGGAGGTGGTTAATGGATTAGACAGACCCCACCTCCTTCCCCATGTACATTTTGCTTCCTTACTCTCCATCTTCGTCAACTGAATTTTAAATCTATGGTTTTTATTGTTCTAATGTTTTATTTGATATTTTTACTGTATAGCCAGCTGTAAGAGGCCTAGAGTTGCTTGACAAGATGGGGGGGCATAATAGAGAGAGAGAGAGAGAGCGCGTGCAAGCAGGACTTTGGTCCACCAGCAGCCTGTGGAACTGGCAGCGGAGTTGGACAGTGAGGAGGCTGGGGAGGAACATGGGCCAGTCCTGGAGTCTGGGGAAGGCTCAGACAAGGGCTCTGTGTTGGAGGCAGAGATGGGGCCAGGGCCATCTGGGAGTTATGTGCTGACTCCGGATATCAGAGAGGCAGAGGAACAGGAGGAGCCTGTTCCTAGTGCGTGCATGCGCAGAGCTGCCAGAAGGCAAGAACCGTTAAAACTAAAGGAACGCTTGGGAGTAAGGCCTGGAGATGATTGGCTCCTCCCATAAGGCTTAAAAGAGGAGTAAAGGCACATGGGCCCTTTGCAGGAAAGCAACATTGTTAATTCTGTTCCCAGTCAGCACCTCTGTTTGATTCTGGACTCTGTGCAGCTTTGCCAAGTAGATCTTTGGCAGCCTGTCAAGGGAGATAATGATTGGTGATTATTCCCGAAGGACTTCTCTCAAAGGACTTTTTGCAACTAATTGGGACTCAATAAAAGTGGTTTTTGGGACTACTCGTGTGTTTTAATGACTCAGGAAACCTAGATCACAACTGGACTATGGAACTTCCCTCCTTTGATTCCTCAGTGGAATCGGGGGTAAACTAATTTCTCCTTTATCCCAAAGCTGATGCAAGAAAATCCCACTTTGTTGGTTCATTGGGAAACTGTGGCCTTAAAATTCTATTTCTGATATGAAGGTTTAGGAGACACACCTAATGGTTAAATCACATATTAGGATGTTGCTTGCAGTTATATTTTTCCTTTCCATACTAAAATGTAATTTAGCGTATGTACATATGGAGGGAACTTCTAGATCAGGGGTGTCAAACTCAATTTCACTGAGGGCTGCATCAGGGCTGTGGTTGACCTTGGGAGGGGAGCTGGGGGGCATGGTCAACTGGGTGGGCGTGGCTAGCTTGATGCCACTCCCCAAACTGCTGTCATGTTTCCTCTTTGCATTGGGTAAACTGGGCTGCACCCATGCTGGCCTGATCTTTCCTCTTAGCATTGGGTAGACCAGGACAGCCCCATGGGTCAGATCTGACCACATTGCAGGCCAGATGCAGGCCGTGGGCCTTGAGTTTGACACACCTGTTCTAGATCAAAAAAGCACAGAGATAAGTAGAGACAACTTTAATTCCTCTTCTCCTACTGTAACCCAAATTTGGGAAGAGGGGATGATTCAATCTGGTTTGTCCCTGTTTGTTTTCAACCTACATCTATCCGATAAGAACAACAACATGAAGAATGGGATATGCAGTATTTTTATAGCTAGATCTCTGTTGAATATCTGAAATGTGTGTCTGATTTTATGCATAATAATTTTCACAGGACACAATTCAGTCATTTTTATGATATTTCAAATCAGAAATGGAAAAAAAATGCTATTATATGTGGGTGTTGGGAAATTGCACTTGATATAATGGCTGCATTTATGCAGCATCCTGACTCATGATTTGTTTAACCATAGTTTACTGAGTAAATTACACTTGAATTCTGAATGTGTTCTGTATAGAGTAAACCGCAAACCACACTTGCATGCTGAGAATGTTTCTGTACACTCCATGTGCTCCTTAATTAATGGGCTGTGGGCAACAATATATTTATTGTAAGATAATTATTAGCCTAACTTGCATAATACAGCATAAGGATGCTGGAGAAAACAGCTTAGTTTCCACTTGTGGCATTCTAGTCAAAATGTGGCCAAACTGACCCCTCTGTCTCCTACAAGAAGACCTCCTAGGTCCTTTCAACTCTGTTATTCTGTTAGTAAAGAATATTGTGATATAGAATGACAACACTGTTTAGAAGGGACTGAGTTACCAGCCTATGTGCAAGCTTCACTTGATCAAAACCAGAATGATTCATGGTGGGCCCAATCGCAGCATATGGAACAGTGTGGCTAGGAATGGAAGAGGATTAAATGGTAAAGAATATGAATTAACATATGAAATTACAGAAGAGAAACAAAAAAAAAACATGTTACGTCTGTGAAGCTAAGAGAAAGGGGAGGGGTGTAATTGATCTGAATGAAAGCAGCCAGATTGTGTGGCGTACAACTAATGAATAAAGGGAAATTGTTTAATTGTGAATGAAAGAGCTAAAATGTCTGTCTGAAAGTCATCACGATTGTTGTAATTGTATATGATAGTAGAAATTCATAGGATGGTGATAGTCACATGATGTGCTCTAATGAATAGTTACCACTAAATAAGAATGAGTTGGGGAAGGAATGCACAGTGTTCTTAATGTATGTGATCCTGAAAATAGAGTTAAGATGGCATGAGTAGATGGGAATGAGGATGGAAATAGAAAAAGTGATTGAGCCATTTGGAGATCTAAGAATTAATGAAAATGGTGAGTGGTAAGTATCTGCTGTAAGAATATAAATGTAATAGCATGGTTAATATCATGATTTATGATGAAAGATTGATTCAGTTATTAGAATAGAATAGAATAGAATAGAATAGAACAGAACAGAACAGAACAGAACAGAACAGAACAGAACAGAACAGAACAGAACAGAATAGAATAGAATAGAATAGAATAGAATAGAATTCTTTATTGGCTAAGTGTGATTGGACACACATAGAATTTGTGTGTCCAATCACACTTTTTGTACGCTCTTGGATTTGTGTGTCCAATCACATTTATGTACGCTCTCAGTGTACATAAAAGAAAAGATACATTCATCGAGAAAGATAAAGTACAACACTTCATGATAGTGATGAGTGTAATGAGAATTTTGACTGGGGGACTTTTTTTTCATAGCATCAAGAAATAATCTTGAGAGGAAATGGACATTGAAGAAAAGGAAACAAGTGAAAGAAATGAAAATAGAATAACTTGCAGGGTGCAGACATGATTCCTGTATGAAGACATGTTAGAAGATAATATCCACAAAGAATGAACGCAAAGTAGACATAAGGAAAGAGAATGTAGAAACTATTTGAAACAGAGTAAAAAAAAAGTAATTCTACAAAGTACTACAGAAGCATCTTGAGTTCCATTATTGGAATGCATGAAAAACTGAGTGGTATTTTGAAATGGAAGAACCTGTGGATGACACAAAATATATTCAAGAGAATGACATCTGTAAAGAGAGCTGAAAGAAAGATATTCTATAATATGTATAGAAAAAATACAGTTGCAAATGTAATTAGAGAGAGCAAAAATAGAGAATATATAGAGAAATATATAAAATATATTGAAATATAGAAAAATATATAGAAAAATAGAAAGTCTACTTACATGTCAGAGGCGTGACGATTGCAAAAGGATGCAGATAGATATGCAAATGATTGCATACAAAGGAATTGTGGGATCAAAAATTGGGTGCAAATCAGAGTTCGCAAAGTACCCAACACTCTGTGCAAACCAACTGGGGAGAGACAGGATCTCAGCTGAGCCTTCCCAGGCTAGCTGGAAATCTTTGGGCTAAGTCACCATGGGGTTGAGGGCAGAGGCGAGGCGGGGCCAGGAGGCAGCTAGGTACTTTCAACTCATACTTACCTGGTAGGGGAGATACCATGATCATGAAGGTGGTTTTCCCAGGGTGAGGTTCACCCATTGCACTCTGGGTGTGTTGACCCCTGCAATTTCTCCAAATGTGGGAAACTTGACTGCATAATTTGCGGTAGTAGGGGACTGTGTTTGCGCTTTCCCCTGATCTTGCTTGTTTAAAGACAGAAAAAAGAACTTGGTTTCTTGTGCATGTTTCATTTGTTATCCCAGTACAATCTTTTCCAGTATTTTTTTACTGATTTTATAAGCTATCCTTATCAAATAGGATTTCCACTTGGAGTTGCAAGTAGCAGATTTAAATGTATATTTAGTTGGAAAGTGAAAGAATAAATGGGAAGACTTTTTAGCATCTTTGTCATCCAAGGGAAGGGATTATGATGTTGGGGGGGGGGGGGAAGGCTGGGATGCTGTGTATTACAGATGGAAAGAAATGTATCTTGATTGGATTATCTACTGTTCTTTTTCAGTTCTTTGGACTTTAGTTTATTCTGATGCTTTTATTCCTTCCTTGCATGGCTGTATGAGAATTCTAGAGGAGAGGTGGCATAAATATTAAAAGATAAATTGCAAAAAAAAAGGATTAAAAATATAAGTGAAGAAATTATTTGAGATTAAAATTAAATAAATGAATGCTGAAATTTTAAAAATTTCTACCATGACACAGAATGAAATGGAAACAAATGCTCTAAATACTGGTGTTCTGGAAAAAAAGGTGAAAAAAGGGAAATTGTACATACTGTGAAAATGTTGGACACCAGCATTTGCAAAGCTCTGTGCCTGACAGTTGGAAGGATGCTATTATTACATTAATAGGGGAAACTACAGTAGTAAATGTAAATCCTTTTTTTTTTTTGATAGTATTCTAACCGAAGGGTATGTTGAGCAGACTTGATAGCATTGTCACCCCACCTAGTCAATATTTCTATTCTACAGGTTGACCAGATTAATTAGGATTCTACACTGATTAACCACTCCACCATTCCTGCAGAGATCTGTAGCGTTTGTCAGATTAAAATCAACTTTGCCTATGGCAACAAGATTTGCAGAAAGCTCCTCCACTCAGACCATTAACACCAAACAAATGGCATAGCGTATTCAATGGGAATCTTGCAACATTAGTTACCACTTGAAAAAAGACCATAGTCATCATAGTAAACATTAACCTTTGAGCCACCCCTGATTGGCAGTCTCTGGAAGGCCACTGAATTCCTCAACATAAGACCAGGATAGTCCAATGCTAAGCTAGAAATCACCACAGCTAACTGGGGGATGGGGGGGCAGTAGGGTGGACAATGCACTAACAGTATCTTTACATTATCCTGGCCATCTAATGATAATACTGAAAATCTGATGAAGCTTCTAGTCAATGAGATGAAATTCTTATAAACCAGAATCACGCCATCACTTCCTGTCCCATCTAAGCCATTACTTGGTAGTCAGGTTGGAACTGAAGAGTGAGAAAATGGAATGATGGCCATTTAACCTTACTACACATTGAAAAGTAAAGTGCTACAGCCGGATTCTAGTCTGGATGGGTAATGTAAGCAGAAATCAGGATGGAAAGAGACAGTTTGCATTCTTTGCAATTTAACAAAACCTAGACGGCTTTCCTGAGTGATACTAGCAATTTGCATTGCCCTGGTCTTGCCCTGCAAGATAACACACCTAAGTGCCTTTTACCATCTGCCCTGTAGCAATCGGACTGCTGTTTTAACATTGCCCCAGCTATCTTACCTTGCCTCTCCTGAGATTCACAGCTTTTTCCCCCATTTCTGCTCAAACTGGCAATTTCAATCCTTATTAGCGTGTATAATATTACATGCTCGCCAAGCACTTAATTACCTACCCGGGGAGAATACTGCATTACCTGAAGTGAAATCTCCAACTCAGGCTTGATTCCCTTTAAAGCAGAAGAAAGGAACATGTAGAGGCGAATCTGTTCCTAATAATGGAGCATCTAAAGAAGAATTGCTCACTTCAAGTTAAGATTGCATATTGCAAGATTTCAAGATAATTTTCTAGGACAGGTCTCTGCACAGAATAGATCAGTAATATTACAGGACCCAAGAGTGCATCTGAGCATGTGCAGTATTATTTCTTCACCACTGAGCAACTGGGGACTTGTCTTTACAGGATAGGAACTGGGAAGTAAGATTTTCTGAATAGCACCGATTCAGTAACTTTTTTGGGAGGCAGGAGCTCTCACCAAAATGGAACCTTCTCTAGAACTGACACTGGAAATGAAAGGAAATACTTCACACTTCAGATTTCACTTAGACATAGCATTGAGCAATTTGGGGTCATAGTTGCTACCTGTAATTTTGGAAAAGTACCAAGAGATGCAGAAGGCTGAGCAATTATGCAAAGTAGGCAGAACCAGTGGTGAAATCCAATTTTTTTTACTACCTGTTCTGTGGGCGTGGTTTGGTGGGCATGGCTTGATTGGCATGGCAGGGGATGGATACTGCAAAATCTCCATTCCCACCCCACTCCAGGGGAAGGATACTGCAAAATCCCCATTTCCACCCCGCTCCAGAGGAAGGATACTGTAAAATCCCCATTCCCACCCTACTCCTGGGGAAGGATACTCCAAAATCTCCATTCCCAGCCTACTCCAGGGGAAGTACACTGTAAAATCCTCATTCCCACCCTACTCCTGGGGGAAGGATATTGCAAAATCTCCATTCCCACCCCATTCGGGGGCCAGCCAGAGGTGGTATTTGCTGGTTCTCCGAACTACTCAAAATTTCTGCTACCGGTTCTCTGAACTCAAAATTTCCACTACCAGTTCTCCAGAACCTGTCAGAACCTGCTGGATTTCATCCCTGGGCAGAACCATGTATAACTTATTAAAACAAAGCCAAGATTGGAGGTGGGAATTTTCTTTGGTTTGGAGATGTTTTTGAAGTTCTCCTACATTTAAACCATGAAGTCTATTTTAGGAATTAGGCTAAACTAATTGAATGAATGAATTAGTTGTCTCAAAATGGTTGACAATGGTAGAGCCACATTAGTTTATGGCAGCAAAAAAATCAGAAACCTGGGAATACCTTTTCTGATCAACAAATTTATCAAAAAATTAAAGTTTTCTTCATTTGACACTGCAGTTCAAAAAAGGTTATGTTTTTGAATACAATTTGTTAGCTGGAAAAAGTGCTATCAGATTCCATCCGATTTCCTGAAATGGTAGGAAATTGACTTTCCAATCATTTAACCATTGTAGTTAAGAGGCAGCTACAAAAGCACAAAAATGAGAGCAAGAAGGTGGCGCGGTGGTTAGAGTGCAGTACTGCAGGCTATTTCTGCTGACTGCTGATTGCCAGCACTTTGGCAGTTCAAGTCCCACCAGCTCAAGGTTGACTCAGCCTTCCATCCTTCCAAGGTTGGTAAAATGAGGACCCAGATTGTTGGGGGCAATAGGCTGACTCTGTAAACCACTTAGAGATGGCTGTAATATACCATAAGTCTATGGTTATATACCATAAGTCTAAGTGCTATTGCTGAGAAAAGGAAAAAAGAGTTTGGGTTCAGTTTGGTTAATTATCCAAATCCCTTTTCACAGCTGTGGCTGCTAGATAAACTGGTATCTATCTCACATTTCAGAGGCTTAACATGTTTTTGTATGTGCTGGTTTTATCATTCTAGTGGTATTTATTCATTTCTTTACAAAGCACCATGTGGTCCAAACTAACAACTTAGTTTTAATTCTGAATGTGTTGAAAGTTCTAGGAAGACTTATTAACTACAATGGAGAATGTTAAGCATTTATTTTATAATTAGCATTTTGCACTGCAATTCTTTACAAAAGCCAATGCATCAGGTAGCATATCAAATCAGTTAAAACAAAACAAACCAGAATTAAAATAATCACAGTCAAATCTAACAAGAAGCAAAAAATGTTCCATAGGTACATTCTGGGAGTGACCGCACAAAGTAAATCCCATTGTAAGGCTTACTATTAAGTAAACATAGAAAGAAATGCAATTTAGCTGGCATTTCAATTGCTATTAAACTGCTTAAAAGATAGCCCAAGTGAGCTTTCATCAGAAAGATACCACAATGCAGCATGAGAGATATTACCAAGAGGGCAAGTCTACATCTTAAAAATTTAATGTCTTTAAGAGGGTTATCAACACCCTCCACCAAAGCCTCTTTAGGAGATACGGCATACAGAGAAATGTCTTTTCTTACCTATTGCCTCCCAGGTAGACTACAGCTTCCATCATTCCCAGCTCACTTGCTCAATTTCTAGAAGATATCAGGGCAGGAAAGGTTAAGCAATATTTATCTGGAGATGTAGCTCTTACCCTTTGGTTCAAAGTTATTATCCCATAGAGCTGAAGAAGCTTCTTGGATGAGAAGCGAAATGTCTTCCAAGAAAAACCAGAAAGTCCAGTTGCCTCTTGAGAAAAGCACTTTTGGGATTACTGTCCCATACCTGCCTACTAACCATTTCAAAGGAATTAAATTATTGCATTTCCCCCTCCTTTTTGTTTCTCCTCCTTCTGTTGCCTGATAGGGCAAATAATCCTGATTTGGTCTGGCAAGAGGTAGTTAATCACACCAATGATAACCCAGTATAGAGAAAGATGTGCCTATGGGAAAAGAAACTTTTAAGTATTGAAGCCACACCCAGTTTGTCTCTTGAGCTACCTTTGCTAGTGACTAACTGCAGACAAGCAACATCAGATCATGCCTGTAAAGGCACATATAAAATCAGCCTCCTCCAACACCACTGGCCAAGTGTGGTTCTTGATTACAAAATGTCTGCAGATTGATTGGCTGTTAGAACAATAAATCCTTTTAGATGATTTAGCAACCCAGCTATGAGTGGGTAGCGTTTTGATATTTCAACTTTGGAATAGCTCCGAAATCTTACTTTTTCAATATTAAGATGATTAAGAATGTATTTTGAATTTATACATTCTAAGACAAGTCTACAAGTGACTAGGAGCTTGGAGATCTCCCCTAGCAGCTTCTGTTTGGCATGGTGTATCAGAAGTTGCTCAATTCTATAGTTGTCTATAGTTTTTGTAGGGTTCCCAGATTTGGGCAGCAAGAATCCAAAGGAACACTAGGTGGCTGCCAAGTTTACACTATTGCATATCTTTGTTGCCATCTAGTGATCATCTGATTTGTTTGCAGCTTTCATCTAGCTTTTGTCACCTCAATAGCCCAAGTTTTTACATCTTTTTCTATGCTAGCCCTTCATTTTAGCAATGCTCCAGACCATTTTAGGTTATGGATTTAATGGGCATATGTTTTCTTCAACTGACCGGGTAGCCCTTCCATTACTTCAGGTATGTAATAATCCAGCCTTTATGTATTTGTGGGCCCATCTACTCTTTCTGCTGTTTTGCTTAAACTTATGATGCTGCCACTGATTTTCCTTAGGCTAGTTTGTTTTGAGGTCATTCTGCTTTGGAACTATCTTGATGGAGCTCCTTCTTCTGTTACAGATTCCCTACTTAGTCAGTTAGTGTGAACAGCAAAACCAATCTTAGATGCTTTGCTTAAGGCCAGGTTGCAAATGTCTGGACTGCCACTAGATGGCAGCAAAGTGATACAGAATCTCTACTTCTTTGCTACCATCACTCATGCTGGCCAGGGAATTCTGGGAGTTTAAGCACATACATCTTAAAGTTGCTGAGATTGAGAAACACTGACCTAGTGGTTGTCTGGATTTTTGCATCCCAGATATCGTGGACCCCAATTTTGCTTAGCAACCCCAACTTACTTAAAAGACAGCGATCCCCTACAACTTTTTTTTCAAAGATCCAATCTTATACAGGTAGTCCCCTACTTATAACAGTCCATTTAGTGGTCGCTCAAAGTTACAACGGCACGGAAAAAAGTGATGTATGTTTTCTACATTTATGACCATTGCAGCATCCCCATGGTCACATGATCAAAGTTCAGATGCTTAGCAACTGGTTCCTATTTATGATGGTTGCAGTGTTCTGGAGTCATGGGATCACCTTTTGCGATCTTCTGACAAGCAAAATCAATGGGGAAGCCAGATTCACTAAGCAACCGTGTTACTAATTTAACAAACCCAATGATTCACTTAACAACCGTGGCAAGAAAAGTCATAAAATGGGGCAAAACTAACTTAATAAATGTTTCACTTGGCAACATACATTTTTGGCTCAATTGTGGTCATAACTCAAGGACTACCTGTAAAGGCTTTTCTGAATTCAGCTAGATTTGCCCCTCATTCTACACTTTCTAGATTTGATTTAAAATACAGTACCCCTTTTCAAGTCAATAAAAATAGAATTTGTCTCAGGTTTTTTTTAAAATAAAGAAAAACAAAAAAGAGGACAATTTTAATTTAACCTGCCATTCCTAGACTAGACTAGGAAGTTGGGGGTGGGGGGGAAACCCCTGAGGAAAATGATGGCATTGGTGCTGGTGGCGTACCATTTAATAACTTCTTACAAAATTTTCCTCACTTTGCAGCACTTCTGGTGGCCAGGCTAAATCTGATGCTTCTAAAGCATCAACAGACTCCTACTAGGTCAGACAGGCTGCAGAATTTGTTAAAAGCCGAAGCTAAGAAATAACAGCAATGAGTACCAGCCACGCTTATTTGAAAAAGGGAAAGCAACCAACTTGATTGCCCAGGTGATTGACAGGTATGTATTCTCTACACAGTAATGGGAAGAAACAGGATACTCATTGTGTCTCTCATTGACACCCCATCCTCTTACACAGCAATTGAATGTATGGAGAGAAAAAAAGCATTCAGCCAAACGGGGCTTTCTTGTGGGAGTGGGTTGTATAATTTCATATACGTTACAGTTGTATAGTATCATTAATATAGGACCGTAGTCCTTTTTGGAACTGCTCCTGCCCAAGGAGTTATAAAAAGCGAGGTGGGACAAATGCGTGTCCTACTTAGGGCCCCTCACTGTGAGCTTGGAGTAGCTTGTTGACAAGGTTACTCAGTCCGACTCGAAGATCTGGGCAGGGCATTTCTTTCAGTTCGTGTGATTTACTTCCCCCTCCGCAAGGCGCAATTAATACTGCCCGACCTAAAGCGTCTTTCCTCCCGTTGGAATAAATCCTCTTGACTGCGGTAGGATTTACTTCTATCCACGGAGATGATCCCGTGTACGCTCGCAGCCTTCGCGGTTTCCCAAAGAGCGGGAGGGAGGGAGGGAGAGAGGGCCGGCGTCTTCATCCGAAGGCTGTAAAGAAAGAACTCAGGGCTGTTTGTTCCCCAGGGTGCATTAAGGTACCCAGGATGATGTGCGTCCGCCTGCAACCAACCGCGTGACATCTACCCATTAGTGACCTCCTGGAGTACGAAGACTGGGAGGGTGGGAATCCCTATTACTAAGGATCTTTTCTGCCCTCTCCCGACTCGCTCCTTAGCCGGAGGGATCTCCCCGTGTCCCCATTTCTGGGTACAGGGGGAGGCGGGCGGTAATTGGACTAGGCAACGGGAGTACAACACCCCCCCCCCCCCCCGCTTTGCGATCTCCCTCGCCTTTGCCTGCAAGGCTCCTGCACCTTTAAATAATTCATCGTCCTGCCTTCGCCTCTGCCTCCTGCATGGGGCTGGGGAGGAGACAGCAGCAGCAGCAGCCTGGTGACATCAGCGCCAGGGCTTCAACAGCCACCTGCTCCCCGACGGAGACGGAGAGGAAGCAAGAGAGGAAACGGCTGGGAACCCCCGTCGGATCCGCCGCCGCCCTCCAGCCCGGCTCTCCAGATCCCCTCTGCCTCCAGAGAGCTTTCCTCCGCCAAGTAAGCGGGCGCGGGACGTGCGGGACGCCTGGCGTGGAGTGGGGGGGGGGCGAGCGTGGGGGGAACCCCAGACGATCCCACCGAGTTGATCGGATCCGATCCAGGAGGAGCCTGGGAGTCCTTGCTTCACCATCACTTTTCCCCCGCCTTATTCTCTCGTCCTTCATGCCCTGCCTGCGGCAGCTGCCGCCACTCGGAATCCCCCGGGTCCCAAAGGCAGAACGATTCCGTGCGGTTTCTGTTTTCCTTGACATTGTTTTAAAGCAGTCGAGAGCCCTGGCGGGGGCGGACGAACACCCCCCCACACTTTTAAGAAGAGGGATTCAAACGGGGTGGGGGTGGGGGCTCCTTCTCAAGCAAGTTCTCCCCGAGTGTTCTTTTTTCTTCTTGCAGTCCAATCTCAAACCCCTTAAGAAACAGTACATTCCTATTAAATCCGAAAAGAGATCTAAAATTGGAAGGCTAGCGAGCGGCTTAGAGGAAATCCTGGCTTCTAGAGGTCCCCTGAATGAAACGAAGCAACTAGAATGACGTGTTACCTAGTGCTTAAGCTACCTGAGCAATTCTCTTAAGATCCTGAAGTGATCCATTGGGTGTTTTTCCTTTTCGGAACTTCCCTTGACCGTGAATTGTTGCTTAGAATCGGGAAGCACAGATCTGTCCTCAGTTAAGAATATTAAGTCGAGAATGGTGTTTTAATAGAGCCTGGACAGACCCCTGAAGGTATTTGGGCATCCAGAAGAACAACACAGGGGTGGGGTTTGTAAATTAATAGAAGAGGATATTGGTAATAACAACCCTTCAGAGCTCTGGGGAGAGATGGGTGAAAAGCTATTCTGGGAGGCTGTGCTCTGTCTCTCCCTGCGTCCTGCCTGCTCTCTCAGCTGCCTCGCAGGTGAAATTGGGAGATGGCATCCCTATCCCATAAGAAGGTGAATGAGTTTGCAGAATAAATGCATTTGCGTTGCAGCGCCTGGATTTTCATAGTCTTCATGAAAAGCACTTTCAGTGGAGCCGGTTCACCCTGCAAGAGGTGGGTATGCTAATGAGACCGTCTTAGCTAGCAGCTTCTTCACCTTCATAGGAAGAAGGGGAAAGAGATCCTACTGGAAGAGCCCTTTTCTCATTTCAAGCACCAACATAAGTCCTCATTTCTGAAGCTTGCTTTGGCTAAATCCTGTGGGTGGGGGTGGGTTACCACTCCTGCTCTAGAATCTTCTGCTGTTGACCTTGTGTTTCGGTTCCAGGTAAATCCCAATCTTCCTGAATGAGTCTAGGTGGTTCTTAGCATACTTCCAAATTGATGAGCGAGCTGCTATTCATTGACTAGATCAGTGATGGCTAACCTTTTTGCTTTCATGTGCCAAAAGTGAGGGGAGCACGGGGGGGGGGGGTCTCACCCACGTGTGCCCCCACCCATAATTCAGTAAGCCCTACCCCCCAGCACATGCACACGTGACACCCCTGTGTTTTCCCCGCTTTTGGCATGCTTTTTGCCCTCCCCAGGCTCCAGAGGCTTTCTTGGAGCCTGGGGAGGGCAAAACAGCCTTCCCCACTCCCTCCAGAGGCCCTTCAGAGGCTGGAAATGGCCTGTTTCCTGACTTCTGGTGGGCCAGGAAGACCCGAAAATCAGCTGGGAGTTGAGCTAGGGCAACGCTCGCGTGCCCACCAATATGGTTCTGCGTGCCACCTGTGGCACGCGTGCCATAGGTTCACCATCACGGGACTAGATCAACATACCACATTAAGTCATAATCTGTTGTGTTGTCTTATCTTGGGGGAATTCACACATTGGGTCTATAAATGATTTATCTTTTGGTGAAATGCATTTATACAGTTAATTGTAACTTGTTAACCAATGTAGACTAATAGGCAACCCACAACATGTATCTTAATTACGGTTGTCATATAACATACCTGCCCATGGTTAACCTGTCTACCAACTTGGCTGGGCTTCAGAAAAGGACTGGACCAATTCATGAAAGTCCTGGACATCAATGGCAGTGGGCCTATCTCTTAAGGCCACCTTCCAGGCAAACTAGTGAGTTTTCTTATGCAGTTGGTTAGCCACTGAGAGAACAGACTCCTAGACTAGATAGATAGGCCAAGTGTTTGATCCAGCAGGGCACTGCATATGTTCTTCACCAATCTTAAGAATAACTTGAGTTTCCTGGGTTCATGTGATGCAATGAACTATACACTGATAACATGGTTTGGGTTTAGCCAGCATACTGGACTGAAACATGGTTCGCTAGTTTCAGCATGGCTACATATTCAGCTCAAGGTATTAGTCTACCCAAGTCAGAGCAGCAAATCCCCACACTCCTTCGTGATAGCTGTGAGTTTGGTCCATAAGACAGAAAGTCCCACAAGATTCCTCTCCTTGTCCTTAGATAAATAAATGCAATACAGGCAGTCCTTGATTTACAACAGTTCATGTAGTACCATTCAAAATTACAATGGCACTTTTTAAAAAGTGACTCATGGACATTTTTCACACAGCAACTGACTCGTATTTATGACGACTACAGTGTCCTGGGGTCATGTGATCACCTTTTGCAATCTTTTGACAAGCAAAGTCAATGGGGAAGCCAGATTTACTTAACAACTATTATTAATTTTAACAGCTGCAGTGATTCACTTAACCGTAGCAAGAATGATCATACATGGGACAAAATTCTCTTAACTGTCTCACTTAGCAACATAAATTTTGGGCTCAATTGTGGTCGGAGACTACCTGTAACAACAGAATGCTTTCTTTTCCTTTTTATAATAATCTACACAGGATGGCCACATACCTCTTCCCTCTCAAAACTTAGCTGTGACCCTAAAATCATTTTGTGACCTTGGCTTTTGCATTGTCTGAATACAGTACATGTATATAGTGTATGCACCATGATTTGAAAAACCAGTGGCCCGAGAAAGAGCAGCTCTTTCTTCAGGTAACAACTTTTGATTCAGTGCTCAGAATATTAGTAACAGTGCTTCCTAAACTAGATCACTTGCTCCATGAATAAGATGTTCCTGCGTTTGTTTGTTCTAGTCTGCTCTTCTGTTGAGAAACATGCTATCCAGTAGATTACAGGATCTTTATAAAGATGTGTGCAATAAAAAAAACTATAATGAGAAAATCTGAATCTTATATCATTCTCATTCATTTTAATGTAGAATTATGCAAAACCAGATAGAGAATAGAAACTGGCTCTTTTCTTTATTTTGTACGGTTTTAATATTTCTCATAACTTTTTCTGGTTTTTCTAGAGATGAGGAGGGATGGCAAATTAACCATAGCACCAAATTATCCCTAACAATTTTTACTCTTTTAGTAAATATTGGATAGACATTTTCAGCTACATTTTAGCAATCATCGCCCTAAAAAGGATCAAAGGACTTCTCAAAGTTGTACTCTATTCCCAAGACCTATGACTAAGTCATGGTTTAAGACAGGGTTTATTCAATAAACCATGTTTGGATGGGTGAATAGAAAAGCTAAAGCAAAACCAAACAAGCAATTAGCATAGTACAAAGTGCATACATAGTTCTAAATTTATTTAACTTTTTAACTGCCTGATTTCCAATTACTCTGGGCAGCTCACAAGAAAATAAGACAGGTAGTCCTCAATATATGACCACAACTGAGCCCAAAATTTATCTTGCTAAGCAACACATTAGTTAAGTGAGTTTTGCCCCATTTTACAACCTTTCTTGCCACAGTTGTTAAATAAATCACTGCAGTTAAATTAGTAACAACCATGTTACTAATCTGGTGAATCTGGTTTACTCATTGACTTTGCTTGTCAGAAGGTCCTAAAAGATTATCACATGATCCTGGGACACTGCAACTGTCGTAAATATGAGACATTTGCCAACACTCTGAATTTTGTTAATGTAACTATGGGGATGCTGCAATAGTCGTAAATTACATTTTTCAGTGATGTGATAATTTTGAACGGTCACCAAATGAACTGTTGTAAATCGAGGACTATCTATAACTATAAATGATTCATATTTATGGTTTGCTCATGCTCTAGCAGAATTGCAGCAGAGAAAAAACAGTGCAATAATTCTCTTCTTTGAACCAAAACCTCAATTCTATTATAAAAATGGAATCCATTGGAGTTGGCAGTCAAGAAATTTAAATAAATAATATAAATAAAAACAAAGTTATATTTTATGGAGTTTATTTTTGTTTGGAATTAGGTATTCTTTTCAATTACTTAGATTTTGTAAGGCATGTAATATATCCAAATTATGAAAATGTGCCCCAAATTAGATATTTATTTACTTATGCTTAAAAAGGTAAGCCCATTTTTATATCTTACTCCTTGCTAAGGAGATTTTAATCAGAGTTGGGCATGACCTGACCAGAAATTGATTGCAGCCAGCCAGCAAATCCACATTGGAAATTATAGTCTGAACTGAGTTTGCTAACTGTGATTGTAATATTTGCAGTTTAGCATTTTTAGGTTTTAAACAATAACTCTGACTTGCCTTATCAAGATGCTAAATAGAAAGAAGTTGGAAATAATCAAGCTGATCGTAATTTGGTTAAAAAAAATATATAATCCGGCAGATTAATCCATTATTTGCATTTTAAACATTGGAAAACATGATGTATAAAATGAATTATGATTTGACTGCCACTCAGCTTGGAAGGAATTTGGATCAAGAATCAGAACTAATATTGAGAACTAATCGAGCCATTATTTGACATGACATCAGAGCTGAGCCAATAAATCAGTTCATATGTTGGGCTTACTCATTAGTTTAACCATAGTTTATTAACCATCCTAACAAAACACAGTTTTAGGGATGCCTAAACTACATGTAATTTCTCTAGTGACTTAGATCTGGTTTTCAGGTTTCAGGACAGCAATGCAATTATTGGCTAGGGGTTTCTATTATGCCACTGATATACTATATTATCACTAGCTACTCCCTTTCCACTGACTTATTGAAGGACAATTCCTGTAGTATTCTAGAATTACTTACATTAGCCAGTAGATGCAGTGACTTGGAAAAAGAGAATATGATTGGCTTCACACAATACCTGAGCCAGTAATGGCTAACCTTTTTGCCGTCGTGTGCCAAAAGCGGGGGGAGTGGGGGGGTTTGCGCGCATGTGTGCCCACACCCATAATTCAATGTGGCCCGCCTCCCCACGCATGACCTTCCCCAACGCCCCCACTGCTTTTGGTACGTGATGGCACAGTGGGCTTCGTAAGCTTGTTTTTCGTCCTCCCCAGGCTCCAGAGGCTTTCTTGGAGCCTGGGAGGGCGAAAACGGAAAACTTCCAGTGGGACCGGAAGGCATGAAAATCAGCTGGCCGTTACGTGCATGCGCGCCGGAACCTGGGCTAGGGCAATGCTCGCGTGCCCACCGACATGGCTACGCGTGCCACCTGTGTTCGCCATCACAGACCTAAGCCATACTAATAATCACTTGGCGAGCTGTGGGAACTTAGTTTTTGTGGTTTTATTGATTCTGTAAATCTAGTCAACCTGTTCTATCAGAAAACAGTGATAAATCCAACACGTATGCCATTGCTGGAATTTCTTTGAGAAGCTTGTGTTTTAGAATCTAGGGTTGCACCTGAAGTAATGACATCGTTTACAAATTAGGTAAGGATTTCTTAGATGGAAGACCCAGTAAGTTGCAAACATCACAAGGCAATGAAAGATGAAAAAGTAATGTTTGAGATGACCACTTAACCCAAATTTGAGAGTTCACTGCTCCAAATTTCAAAGCCTTTCTATGCACACCTTAACAACTGTTATTTATTGCTTAAGTCTCCTTTTGTTGAAAAAGCCTTTTATGAAATCCTAAGGGCAGAGATGGGAAATGTGGGGTGGATTATATACTACCATTACATAGATGTAGAACTGGTTGAACAGTTGTACGCAATGATTACACATTAGTGGCACTGCACCAGGCTAGAACGTGTTGAATAGCACATCACGGGGCTCTGTCCTAGCCCTGTGCTGTTCAACATATTTATATATGACTTGGAAGAAAGGCTAAAAAATACGATTATCAGATCTGTGGATGACACCAAAATGAGTGGATAGATTTAACACTTTATAGAGGTCCACATGAAGATTCAGGAAGACCCTGACAAGCTGGAACAATGGGGAGAAGCCAGCAAGATGAATTTCATCAAGGACAAATGCAAAATCCTTCATTTGGGTAGAAAATCACAGGCATGACTTTAGAATGGAAGTCACTATGTTGAAGAGCAGCATGTGTAAAAAAGTTCTGGGCGTCTAGGTTAATAACAAAATGAGTATGAGGCGACAGTGTTGATAGAGCTGCTAGGGGGAAAAACCATGCAATCCTGACTGCATCAATATAGTGTCATGCTTGTTAAAATTCTTTTCTATTCTTTGTTGATCTGGACCAGAGGTGAAATCCAAAATTTTTTCCTACCGGTTTTGTGGGCGTGGCTTGGCGGGCTTAGCAGGGGAAGGATATTGCAAAATCTCCATTCCCACCCCACTCCAGGGGAAGGATACTGCAAAATCTCCATTCCCTCCCCACTCTGGGGCCAGCCAGAGGTGGTATTTGCCGGTTCTCCGAAGTACTCAAAATTTCCACTACTGGTTCTCCAGAACCTGTTAGAACCTGCTGGATTTCACCCCTGAGCACCTAAATACTGTGGCCAGTTCTGACCACCATATTTCAGGAAGAAAATTACCTCTGGGCATGGAAGAAAAAACTTAGAAGGAATGGCCAGTAGCACCGAACATGTTTAGTCTAGAGAACAGGGAGCCATGACAGCTTCTTCTGAAGGGCTGCCATGTAGAAGAAAAGGTAAATTTGTTCACTGTTTTTTTTAGGGGACAAGACAAATATTGGATTTAAATGACACGGAACACATAGTCACTGGGAGTTGGCGGCATAGAAAGGTAATGCATGTATTATGCTGATTTCATTTAAACACCAGGAAGAATTTCTTAACGGAGTTCAAATGGAACAGAACGCTTTGAAAGTGGTAGACGTTTTTCTTTCCTTAGAAATATTTAAACAGGCCAGATGGACATCTATAGGGATTGCTGCAGAAGTGGATTCTTGTACTAGGCAGGGGTTGCAGTCCTTGGTTTATAATAATTTGTTTAGTGACCATTCAAAGGTATAACAGCCCTGAAAAAAGTGACTTACGACCGTTTTTTCAGCATTTGGTCACATGGTCAAAATTCAGATGCTTGGCAACTGGTTCATATTTATGCAGTGTCCCAGGGTACGTGCTCACCTTTAGCAACCATCTGACAAGCAAAGTCAATGGGGAAGCCGGATTCACTTAAGAACAGTGGCAAGAAAGCTCATAAAATGAGGCAAGATTCACTTAACATTCATTGTCTTGTTTAGTAACAGAAATTTTGGGCTCAATTGTAGTCGTAAGTCAAGGACTACCTCTATATGATTCCAAAATCTCTTCTCGGCTTTTTACAAATCAGCAATCATTTGATTTCATATCTGTTACTATGTTATCTCACTTTTGAGGAGCTCAAGATGTCAGACGTGGCATGGCCTCCTCCAGTTTTTTTTCCCATGGCAACGACCCTGTGAGGTAGATCGGACTGAGAGAGTAAACAGGCTCAACGTCATCTACGCAATTTTTGTACCAGACCAGCCACTTAACCATCCCCATACTCTCCAGGCATGGGGATTCCTTTACCATACCAGTGTGGTTATCCTATCCTTGTGATGGCGAACTGGTGGCATGTGGAGCCATATTGGTGGGCATGCGAGTGTTGCTCTAGCTCAACTCTAGCACGCTCTGCATGCTGGCCAGCTGATTTTCAGGCCTTTTGGGCCCACCAGAAGTCGGCAAATGGGCTGTTTCTGGCCTCAGGGGGAGGGGGAGGCTGTTTTCGCCCTCCCCAGGCTCCTTGAAAGCCTCTGGAGCCTGGGGAGGGCAAAAAAACAGGCCCACTGAGCCATCACATGCCAAAAGCGAGGGGACCATGGGGGGATCACGCGTGCTTGCGCGGAGGGGGCCAGGGTGCATAGAATTATGGGTGTGGGCACGCACATGCGCGACCACCCTGCATTCCCCCTCCCTCCCGCTTTTGGCATGCGATGGCAAAAAGGTTAGCCATCACTGTCCTATCCTTTCTTGCATTTAAAAAAAATATATAGCCCAGATGCATTCACGAATTCTTACAGATAGACTGGAGTGCAGAGGTCGTTACAAGGACGATTCCTTCTCTTACTCTTATTTCTGTAAACGTAGCACAATCCTCAACACAGGAGAATCTGTTGATCTGTTGGAAACTCGGCACCCACAACTGCTGTTTGGCCGGGCTGGCTGAGCCTTCTTCTGGCTGTTATGTAGCCCCCACGTTTTACCTGGCGAACAGCAATTTGGACTGGGCTTGAACTGAATCAGGAGGACAATAATGCTGAATTCCATCTCGCCTTTTCTTCCTGCCGGTCTCCCTAGTGAGGATAATTACCAGACCGCCTCACTCGGGGCGGGAAAGGCTTCTGTGCCAGTCAGTTCCCTGAGCGTGACTCACACGCTGGAAGAGAACAGGGTGGTTTGGACTAAAAGCCCTGAGAGGGAGGGAGGGAAGGAGCGCAGGGAGGCAGGCAGGCGAGGCGGGGGAGAGCGCGAGCGCCCACCCGCTTCTGCCGCTACTTCGCTAGGTGGAAAAGAAAATCTTTAGCGGCTGCAAAGCTAGGCAAGGCTGGGGCTTTTTTTCGGGTGGTGGTGAGAGGAGTGACTCGCAAAACCTAAACCATCTGCCTCTCCTCGCTTTCACCAAGCCTGCACCTTGCAGCAGCGTCGTGCAGCGCACGCAGCCTCTAATGGCCTCTGGGTTTGTTTTCTTGTTTGTGGGTGGGGTGTCGACAGATCTTGGGAGCGACAAACGAAATGGAGCAGGAGTGTTGGGGGGGGGGGGGGCAGAAGGAAGGAAGGAGGAGATAAGAGAGATTGGGGAGTTTCCCAGCTGCCTCAGAGCGCCAATCCCGGACCCGTCCAGGCGTCCTCCTGGGAGCAGCCATCGACCAGTCCTCCCACTCCACCCCACCCCCAGAAGCTGCTGCTGCTGCGTGCTTTTGTGTGTGTGTTGTCTGGCCGTGCGCAACCCGTGGAAAGTGAACGCCCGCGTCCCGCCTCGCTGTTTGATCTGCCCCGCCTGTCCGTGTGACTCGAGGAAGTTGCTTCTCGGTCCTCTCCCGAGCGCCCCTCCCTCCCATCTCGCGCCTTGTAGGGAGGCGAGGTGGGAAATCGCCTCGCAGCCGCCGGGCGTCCCTCGGAGAAGGGCATTTGGGTTGTCGCTGCGGAGCGGATGAAGGACGCGCTGGAGGCTGCTGGCCAAGCGCCTTTCTCGGAAGAAGTTTCCCTGCCCACGCCCCACCCCCACCCCCTCCGTTCTTCCCCTCGTCCCGAAATACAAACTTCGAAGTCCATCCCAGAATGCTTATCTTTGGCAATCCCTTCGACCGCTTTGTTTTCGCTCTTGACGCAGCGAGTTCAGTTCAGTTTGCAAGCGGGCGGGCTTCGAAGCCGTTTTCCCTGGTCTGCTTAAGGGAGTATTAAACCCCGCTCGGCTTCCTCACTCGAAGAAGGATAAATTCTAGAAGAAGCGTTCCTCCCCCCTCTCCCCCTTTCGGAAACAAAATGCCTTCAAACACATAGAGCGAGATGAACAAATGCATTCCTTTTCTGAGTCTTTGGCTTTAAAAGAAATCGCTTGCTAATGAATACTTCATGTTCAAAGCACTCCATGTATGTACTTTAAGTGATCCTTGTTCTGCAGGGAGCTCAAGTATGACTGTCCCCGTTTTGCTAAGAAGACTGAGGCTTAGAAAACCAGAGCTTGTCAGTTTACCTCAGCTGGGGCCCAAACTGAACAACCGACTTCCGGGCTCATAGTCTTGGAGGCACTTGAGCCTGAGGTTCTTCAAGGACACCATAGAGGTCCTTGCAGAAGTTAGTCAGGTCCTGTAGAGATTCAGGTCACTGTTTACAATAGATCTAGCTTGAGATGCATTTCCCTCAGCTTGGGATCTCTCAAAAGGTTATCTCTCTGAAGTATGAAAAAAAAAAGAGACAATACATCAGCACCTTTGCCCATTCAGCATCCAGAAGAAACTTGCCATGTCTTATCCAGTCACTGTGAGGTCCTACAGCCTTATTTTATTCAGCCTTTGTTTGTTGATGCTACTTTGACAGGACAGAGACGATTGCTGATGAATGGATTTATAGGATTCTCCTGTCTAGAGGCAGACTCATCCATTGGCAGGGCTTCCTGTTCGTGCAGATCTTTGGGATTCCAAAGATCTTTGTTTTTCCAACTTGATTCTCTCTCTCTCTCTCTCTCTCTCTCTCTCTCTCTCTCTCACACACACACACACACACACACACACACACACACACACACACCACTCCTATTTAACACAATAGGTCCTTTCATAGAATTATACTGCGGATTCATGCTCTTACTCAGTCTCTATGGTTGCCACAGTGCAGCTACCCTGAATGTTTATGCAGCAGATGTGTGGGCATTTGCAAAGGAAAATCTATATACAAAAACATCTATATGTTTGGAATGTACGAAAAATCTACAGTTGTTTAAGGTACAGGGACATATAATAAATGCTGATTTTTCTTTTATGATATTTAATGAATTTGCAAATGGTACTGTTACTCCCAACTGCTCAAGTGTTGGGTTTTGAACAAGTTTTAGCCAATGGTAATCTTGTGCTATGATCCACTATAGACATTTTGAACCCCTGCTTTTGTTTTCTTCTTTTCTGCTATTTAAGATAAAGGCAGAATGGGAAAACTCATATATTTTCTACACAGGACCATGTCACTGCAGTATTTTATCTGACAAAAAATAATTTGGAGTGAACTTGATAGTGTTACGGGAGAGAGATGTGCACAAAAACTATTAGAGCTCTTAGATGCAGATCTATGAGGCCAGAGTGATAAATGAAGGAAGCAGAGTAAAAGGATAAAATCACCATGCGGGAGATATTCACCATGTATTATTTCATTTCAAATTTGTCATTAGTGAATTTTGGTTTTAACTTAAAAAAGCACAGATGATGTATATTTCATCATCTTAAATTATATTGTAGGCGAGAGCAAGAATGTATGTATATATTCACTCATTCAGTTTATACCATTTTTTCTGTTCAGATAAGTACAGCAATTAATAAGTGTGCAAAAATACAAAATATTAATATTAAAAGATTAATTAGTACTGTAACACAAAACCAATTAACAGATCGATTGAAAAGTACATCTTCAGAGATTTTCCAAATACAAAAAGGCTCCAGACAAAACTCCTTAAATGTACATTCTGCATCCTTGAAGTAATGTTAAAGAAAGCCTCCTGCCATGTATGTTATAGACAAATCTCTGACAGCAGAAGCCTCTTCAAAAGGCCTCTCTTGTAGATCCTTATGAGTGGACAGATTTGAAAAGGGAATGGTAATCCTTCAGATAATTGCCCTAAGCATTTTGGGAGGTTAAAGGTTCAATATTTGAAATTTATCATCTGACAAACAGAATAGATATTTCTATACTGACATCATATGATCCTGGTACCTTGTATCCTTTAGCAACATTGCTGCACTCTGCAACTTCAACACACTTTTCAAGGATAGAATGATCCATATATAATGCATATTGCAATGATTAAGGCAGGATATTAGCAAAGTGTGGACCGATTCTAACAGGCTCTGACATGCTCAAAAGTTACCTAGGAGCTTATTTATCTGAGTAAGAATTTGAATTCGGAAGATCCAACTTTTACCCAAATACACATAGGTAATTCAGTTTATAGTAAGTTTGTATAAGAGTTTATAACACTATAAGTGTACTACACAAGGGGGCGCTGAGGGACAGTAGTTGTGAAGCAATTATTTCCTGACTTGATTGTATTATTTCTGGACAGTTCCTAGGCAGATTTCCTGAACTTGGAAGAAAAAAAACAAAACAAAAACCTGAGATAGAATTCAATTCCTGTAAAGACCAATTATTTTTCCAAGGAAAAGCATTGGCAGATGAGAACTCATTTTACTTCTATCTAAACATGAGGTGGCTGTCTTTATATTTCCTTGTCAGACAGCCTCTAGGGTCCAATATATTCCCCACCCTATGCTTGAATGCACAGAACGGTTCCTGCAACACACTATAACCTACTTTTGCTTCCAGCGAACAGGGCAGGGAAAACCTCCCTTCCACTCATTGGGTTTTGAGAGCTTGCAGCTCTTGGTTAATGGGTTTGTCTGATGCACTCCTGCAGAGGCTGGCTCAGAAAATGCTGGACAAACTGGAAAATAGCTGCAAGCAGGTTAGCTGCAGGTTGAAAGATGAGCCACCATGTTTTCATCATAGATTACAATAGCTGTCCTGATGGAGCAGAAGTGGTCAGATTCTGGTTTAGGCTAGCATTCCTAAACTGATTATTGTTGTCCTTGTTTTCCAGTCTGTAAAGTCATTGGAACTCTGTGTAATTAGATATTTTGTATTGGCCTGGTCCATGTCTTTCATAAGCGGACAATATTTAGTATTTTTGAGTAACATAATTCCTCTACTGCCCCTAGAAAGTATAAGAATATAGGAAATATATGTATTAAAATGTTTTTAATGGAATTGATCAAGTATTATTATTTCAAATATAAAAACTGATAGATACACAGCATTGTCTCAAAATCTATGCATCTAATATTTGCTTGGAGACTTCTTTTCCCATAGCAATGAATTCCTTCAATCTCCCCTTACATAGGAGAGGCCTAAGGCCTTGTGGAAAAATGATAGGGCTTCATACATTTTTGTACTGTATTTTGGGCAAAACATGCAAGGAATTAATATCTTGATTGGAACAGGATATTAGCTGTTCCTTTCATATTATCCAGAGGTATATTCCACAACTTGACAAGTATTATCACTGCAGTTTTAGCATGCAAGCTTCAAACCATTTAAAAACATAAGTGTTGTCAATAGCTTTATTAAAGTTTTTACCACTGTTTTATGATCCTGACAGCTTTGACAGTTACAAAATAATTTTAGCAATTATATTCTTCCATGTTTTGTGGAATAGAAAATGTATGTGTAATGGGCATTATCAAGATATTAAAGGCTGTGAGTAGTGGTTTTATTATTCAAGGAGGCCAGCCTGCTTGCCTTCTTGATGTAAAATTTTTGAATATAGACCTGATATAAACTATAATGATATGAAGGATATCTAAGCTTTTTATGGCAGAGATGGTTTCCATGATAATGCAGAGCAGGCAGGTTCTTGAGAGGGAAAGGGTGCTTTTGGCCATAAAGGATTGAAAAAAACTTTAAGGTTTTTAAAAGCACATTGTTTTAAAGGGAGATAGAGCCAATACAAAACATGCTGTGAGAGGGAGCATTTAATGCTGCTTGGCCCTGATGTATTCTCCTCTGCTGACTTACTTGAGAGTAATGCTTCATGTCCCTTTATTTCCCCTACTGCAGAGTATAGCTAAGTCGTTATCAGTGGTTAATTAATAAGTGCCTTTCAGCATACGAGGTGGGAGGCTGAGCTGAGGGATGATAAGAATAATGAGTTGTTTTGCTGCGTCTGGCTGACTCAACCAGCTGGATTCAGCACAGAATGGAGGGAACTGGGAAATGAGGAAGATGTGTTCTGCTTCATTTTCTCCCAATCCATTTGGATCTAGGTCCCACTCCCTTTATAGATTGTAGTCTTTCCTCATTACAGTCTCCGAGCGGGGTGCAAGCATGTGTGCTTCTTCCATTCTTCCCTTTGCTAGCGGGATTTTTACATTTGTGTTTTCCCTGTGTCCTCCAGCTGCCCTCTGATTCCTTCCCCCACCCTCTGGTTCAGTTTTTTCCTGCAGCCACAAGAGATGTATTTTGTGGGCATTGTTGGCGTCAGCTTCTGTATCTCAGAAAAGGAAGGGTGGGTGAGTTGTTGCAGTTCCAGTCTCCTCACACCACAAGCAGCTATGAAAGCTGAACTTACCAGTGCAGTCCAACTACACTACATGCCTCTTGTTGTGTGGGCTTGTCAAAAGGAGTTCAGTATAGCCCTGTCCTACGCAATCTTGTGCCTGCCCCCTCCCCCAAGTTTATGAATGGTTTTAATGCTATGGATGAGCATGCCATAAAGTAAACTAGACATTCATAAAACAGGGATTAGAGGTCTTATATTTTTAGAACCTGCGCTCTGTAAGGAGAATTTAATTCCCTCATTTGCTTTTTTTAAAGAATTTGTGAATGAGGAAATCCAGATAGCTGTAGCTGAAAGAATAAGGGTCTGCAAGAGATGTGTTTTTGATCCCCCCTCCCAGGGGGGATCAAAATTAGTGGGAGAAAAACGCAAACGGTTGCCAGCTACATTTTTTTCCATTTTATCATTACAAAAGTATTGCTAGTATTAATAGGGAGAAGTGTATCAGGAAGAAATACTATTAGATTGCATAAGTGAACTATACCAATTTCATAAGCCCTTCTCAGAGTGGATCCATCCCATAATTCCCCTTCATACCAGCTAGGAATGATCAAGTTAGTTCAACACATCTGAAAAGTATCAGGTTTGGGGATACTGTCTTGCATTAATAAAATAACCTAGACAGAGGGACCATAATTACACATAAGGTTCAATTGATCTTTCGTAGGAATTGTCATTATAAATCCCTGATAAAAGCCGTGCCAGAAAATTGCTGCCGGTCAAAGTAAACAAGTTGATGCTCACTTTGTATAACACACTTGCATTTAGTCATAAAAATACAACAGAGTTCTATCTTTACTACAGCAGTAAGTAACCTGATGTTCACTTCGTTTTGGACTTTAGCTCCCTTTTGCCAAAATCAATGTGACCAATAGTAAAAAGTTGTGGGAGGTATAGTATGGTATTAAATATCTGAAGGGCACAAGATTGCTTACTCTTGCTTTATTGGAACCAACAAAATTGCCACATTACTCTGTATGATTGTGACACTTCAATTCATTCAAAAATAGCTATTGCCCTCCCTTGCTGTTTTTGAATTGGCTGCTTATGCACCAACACAACTACTTATATCTTCCATACATCCAGACAATTATTTTTAGCAATTTCCCTCTTAATAATGCTATGAAGGAGAGCCAGTTCTGTGTATTGGTTAAAGACATGGGACTAAAAACCAGGACACACTAAATTCTAGCCTTGCCTTAGCTTAGCCATGAAGCTAGCTGGTTACTTTGCGCTAGCCACTCTTTCTCAGTGCTATAAAAAAGACAATGACAAATCACTTTGAAAGTGTTGTCAAGAAGACTGCATGGACTTGTTCAAGTGGTTGCCTGAGTCAAGATTGACTCAAAGGTGCGCAAATACACACACACAAACACACACAGTTTAAAAGATTCCTCATTTGCTATATAGTTAACATGAAATATGCTGCAGCGTGAACCAGTGAGGGCTGGTCACTTTCAAAGGAAATTCAGAATGATTAAAAAAAAAAAGATTGAAATGTGTAGTTTTGAGGATGGGGAATCTTACAATGTCTGGGTTGTTTAAAAACATAGTTGGCTACAGTTGCTAGAATAGGACAACACTGGGTTCAATTCAGACATACTCCTATGTCATCACAGTAGATGTACAAAAACTCAAACCAGATTTTGGAATAGAATTAGGACAGATTCCACTGCCATTTAAATAACAGAACTGGCCATCTACAGGTTTACAGCAGTGACTACTTGAAACTGTTGGTTTTCTGTCCCTTCGTCCAGCAGATCAACTTTGGACGTTCCCAGGTCCCCCCCAGGTTTGCATTGTTAGTATAGAAACAAAGCCTGGTAACATTGGGAGCAGAGTTTCACAGATTCCCAACCTAGTTAAGAAGACAGACGTATACAATTTTGTTTCTTTTATGGCACCTAGAGAGAGCTCTGTTACTGCCACAGAGAATATTCCATTATTCCTAAACTAAAGATGATGCACAAGATGCACATAGTGCTTATGATGAGTGGGCAATTGTCTAATATGTTTACCACCCCTTATATTCTTTATAGATTAGGAATGGTCACATCAGAGATTTTCTGTTCAGTTTAAATCCTCATATTAACAGCTCTCTCTCAGGACGCTTGTTCCCCAGAACCACCAATTTGTATATCTTTACATGCACCTATACTCCTCCACCTGTTCTTCTTGTTAGTACAGTTCAATTCTCTGACAATAAATAAACAGTAAATGCCACATTAAATGGTACTGGTATATGCCTCCACATTGACCCCCAAAACAGATTACCGTACATGGTAGTCAGAGGCCCATGGCCACACAATCTTAACTTCCAAGAACTACTCATCATTTCCATTAAGAATTTACTTAATTTGCACCATGTTCTTATTTTGATACAGTCACAGATCAGGCTAGGAGCCAGCTCCCCTGCCCCCTTTGTATGCTTTTTTTTCCCATGTAAGGGGTTTTTCTTTATTGGTGGCATTATAGCAGTCAGTTGCCCATTGTCTGATAGTCACCATTCTACTAAGGACCCTTGGTCACAAGAAACCCTTTTTAGCTTGTCTGTATGCAATAAGCGTTTTGTGATACTCGTTCCTGTTCTTTATTGTGTCAGTCTACATCAATCTAAATTCATTCTTTGTAAATCACACTTCTTTAAAATCAAAGAATTGGTGTCTTGTCATATAGGGAAACTTAACTGCACCTATCATCTTTCCTAACTACCATGTCTCTCCTGTTTCAAATTAAGCCCTTCCTTATCTCCCAAACAATTGCTTTTAAGCATATGCATTTCCACACTTCTCACAAGATGTTTCACATTGAAGCTAGCTTGATGGCCCATGCACAACAAATGTATTACAGGCAGTCCTCAATGTATGACCACAATTGAGCCCAAAATTTCTGCTAAGCGAGACAGTTGTTAAGTGAATTTAGTCCCATTTTACAACCTTTCTTGCCACAGTTAAGTGAATCATTACAGTTGTTAATAACGTGATTTTTAAGTGAATCTGGCTTTTCTATTGACTTCACTTGTAAGGTCGCAGAAGATAATCACATGACCCCAGGACAGTGTAACTGTCATAAATATGAGTCAGTTGCCAAGCGTCTTAATTTTGATCTTGTGATGCCACAATGGTCGTAAATGTGAAAAACAATAAGCCACTTTTTTCAGTGCCATTGTGACTTTGAACGGTCACTAAATTAACTGTTGTAAGTGGAGGACTACCTGCACTCTATTTCTTATCCTTCGATAACCTGACAGTGGTTGGAGCCAGGGTTGTAAAAGGACACAATGGGGCAAGGAAGTGCCGGTTTAGCTCCTCAGCCACTATGTGGCTCATCCAGTTCCTTTCTGTCATCTTGATCTGTTGTGAAATAGAAATGAAGCAACGGGGAACCGTACCCGGGGTGCCTTTACTTAATCAGAAAGCAACACCCTTCCCAAATCTGGAACGTGAACTGAAGTTCCCTGAGGCTAACCATCTTCCGAGTTGTATCTCATGGAGAAGGCTGTCCAGAGTGGGAGACCAGGCTCCTTCCTCAAGCCCAGCCCTAGCGGGAGAAGGCTACACAACTGTACGCGTGGCCTGCAGAGCATTGGCTGAACCCCGTAAGATCCCGTAGCCTTTTTAGACCGACCTCCGCCGGCAATCTCCAATCCCTACGCCGCCTCCTTCGCGGAGGAAAGTAGACCTTATCTTGGGTACTCTTTTTTTTCTTTCCTTCTCCCCAGAGCTTCTTCCGCCTCAGAGGCTTGGCTTTTTTTTTTTTTTTTTTTGCACGGCGAGGGCGATCTCGGACCGACTCGCTCTTCTTTAGGCCGGCAGAGGTGGCGCTCGCGCCTCCGAACTCCCATCTTCAGCGCTGCTAGGGCGGGCGGGAGGCCGCGCGCTAGGACCCTGGCGGAGGCCGTCGGCAGTGGCGGCTGCCGTCGACCGTGGTCCCGGCGCTCTCTCGGTCCTTCGCAAGCTGGCTCGGCTTCCTGGCCAGGGACGACGACGTCCAGGAGGGTAACAACGACAACGGCCGCTTGGCCTGGCTCTGGCCCTTGTCTTTTGCTCGCGCTCGCCTCGGCCGCCGGCCCCAGCCGGGTCTCCCTACCCCCGACCGACCGCCCCCCCCCCCCCCCCCGCAGGGCCCGACCCTGCTCCTCCGGCGGGCCATGTGAGGGGAGCCGGCTGACACCTCCCACAGGTGCGGAGGGGGAAAGAGCTCCTCCAGGAGGCCGCGGAGCGCCTGGGACGCGGCCCCGGTTTTTTTTCTTCTTCTTTTTCTTCTGAGAGGAAGTGAGGGAAGGAAGTTTGGGCCCGGATCCCTGAGGAGGAGGAGAAGGAGGAGCAGCACCACCACCACCAGCAGCGGCGGCGCTACTTCGGCGGAGCAGACGAGGGGAGGGTCTGGCGACCGCCGGGAAACGAGTCCGTCCTCGCCCCGCTCGGGCGGTGAGGAAAGAGGCAGGGGCGCGCGTGAGGGTGGGGGGCGAAATGGCTGTGAGGGGAGAGCCGTAATGGCCCCGGCGGTTTGATGGGAAGTCCTGGCGGCCATCCCTCAGGGGTGGGGAAGAGAGAGAGAGAGAGAGGGAGGCCGGGGGTGGGGTGGGGGGCGAAGAGCCGCCGCCTCCTGGGGAAAAGAGTCGGAGCGAGAATGTTTTCGTGGGAAAGCCCAGCCGGGTGGGAATGATGGGGAGGGGGAGGTGCGTGGGGGTTAAAGTCAGGGCGGCTGCGCTTCTCCCGTGTTTAAAAGGCGGCTCGTGCGTGCGTGTGTGTGTGTGGGGGGGGGGTGTTGGTGGGAAGAAAGACCCGAGGGCTTTCGGGCTCGGCGGCGGGGAGTGTTGGGAAGCCAGTCACTACGGCCGGCCGGCCGGGGAGGCCTGGCTTGGTGGTTGAAGAAAAGGCGAAGAGAGAGAGAGAAAATCGTTAAATCACCGCAGCAGCCTCGCCTGTGAAGCAAGAACCTAGAAAACTTGGGCGGGTGGCGGGGTTGTGAGGGTTCCGCACTTTTTGGGGTGGGTAGGAGGGAGGGAGAGGCCGGTGATTAGCCTCGAGCGAGAGGAGTTTCGGGAGGCGAGCGAAGAACTCCCCATCTTTTGGCCGATTTTAAAGCGAGGAGGGCTGCGCGGAAGGCAGAGAGGGAGGCCATAGTAGGGGCTTTCTGGGGATGCAGGACGAGCGTGACTAGGTTAAGGAAGACTTTATCGGGGAGGTGGGAGGAAGAGGTGGGCCAGACGAGGATCTTTGCCCCACCTCTTAGGGATCCTTCCCTGCCGAGGCAGCTTGGGAAGAAAAAATGGCTTTAGGAAAAAGAACAGGTAAAGGGAAAGAAACAGGACCCGAAGCTCCTGTATTGGCAGATCGAGTGTGATTGGGGCTGGCAAGAGGAGCTTTTCCGCTGGGAATATATGAGAGAGGAACCTGGGTATTTGGACGGTGAGAGAGCTTGAGGTTCTGGCATCATCGCTGACATACTTAGGTGGGGGAGGTGCAATCTGATCCTAGGGAATCTCCTTTTTTTTCCCTCTCTTCTCCATGGGCGTACCATGCCTGTGAGAAAGAGTCTCACCTGTAAAATAATCTGAGGTGATATATTTTATGGCAATCTCTCAAATTCTTGGAAAGGCCAATATACCTGTTTTGAGAGATGGAGAGAATAGTTCAGGTAGATAATGGTTAAGGCTGAGAGCCTTTTGTGTGAGTGGGATGGGATGCAGGCATAGTGAGAGAGAGCCTTAAGTGGCTCTAGGGTGAATGAATGCTGGTAGCTGTTGTTTTCCCTTGCTGAATCATGTGTGCTGAACCTGATGCAAACAATCCTTTTCTTCTGCTCCCTCCCCCATCCTTGCAGGAAGTGGCCTGGAAATGGCAGCTGTGTTTGTTGCTTTTTGAAATTTTCTTTTTAATCAGAAAGAGTTTTGCTTTATAACTTTCCCTAAGCTCCCTGAGTAGATTATCCCTGTTTTTTTCTATGGGGAAATAAGGAAGTAAATAAAATTCCTGCAGTTTGAGAATATCACCTTTTAAGTAAGATTTTAAGTAATATAAGATTTAGGTAGTCGTTTGCATATCTTTTAATCTAGCAAAATGGCAAATCCTAGAAAGTGATCCATATCTAACAGCTTGCTCAAAGATGCCAACCCTTTCAGGTAGACATATTTCTATACTTAATTAAATTTAAAAGGATTAACTACTATGTTTCTCGCACTTAAATATTTTCTCATGGCTCCTATTCTGAATTGTTTTAAGACAATCAGAATAATCTTGCATAAATATAGCTTCAAAGGTGCCCAGATGGTAAAATGATTTTCAATAAAGATATACTTTTTAAGACTTTAAATAATTTACATTTGAAATGAAGAGATCCTGAAACCCTTTCCTTGGTGTCTCAGCAGGTGGCATCACCTGACTTGACCTTGACTTAGTCTGATTTCAGGAACTAAACAGAGTCAAGCCTGGCTAGAATTTGAATGAACTTTCAAAGAATGTTTGAACTGTAAAATAGATTAAGGAGTCAGAAAATAATTCCAGGAGAAAATATTAGCAAACTTTTGTTATATTGCTGCTTAGAAAACTACATAAAATTACATACTGTATTTTTCGGACTATAAGACGCACTGGTGTTTAAGATGCACCAAGATTTCAAAGAGGTAAACAAGAAAAAAAAAGTGCCCTCCCCGTCCCACAGTAGTACTCTGCAGGCCTCCCAAAGCCTCTGCGCGCCCTGTTTTTTGCAAAAACAGGATGCGCGGGGTGGGGTTTCGGGAGGCCAAAAATGGCTATAATCGGTGTATAAGACGCACCAACATTTCCACCCTCTTTGGGCGGGGGGGGGGATGTGTCTTATACTCTGAAAAGTACAGTAAATATGACCAGGAGTTAAGCTCAAATTAAAGGAGTCTTAACTCTTCATTGATATCTGTAAGAGCAGGGGTATCAAACTCACATCGTCATCGTGGTATCATGTGACTATCAGGACTTTCTCCCCCTTTCACTAAACCAGGTGTGGGTCTGGCCAGCACATGACGCATTTGGCCCCAAGGCCGGGAGTTTGACAGCCTTGTGTTAGAGGGTACCCTAAATTGGGCTTTGTACTAACTAAACCATATCCTTTTTTAATTTATTATTACAATTTTAATACTTTACATTTGTTCTTCAGTTCATACATTCAGGGAATAACTGGGAATATATGAATGCATGTAAATGATCCTATATAGGAAGAGTTATATCAGGACAGATAATGTTTGAAGAAAAATATTTATTTTTTTCTCCAACAATTTTTAAAATTATTTTTCAGCAAAGGGAAAAAAATTGTTTTGTCAGCCTGAGGGATAGTTTCAAGCAATTGAAGTCTAAATATACATGTTTAAATTTTTGCATGAAAATTCAATAATACAGCTAATACACAAGTAGTCTTTGACTTATGACCTCAATTGAGTCCAAAATTTCTGTTGCTAAGCATGACAGTTAAGTGAATTACAATCCATTTTATGAACTTTTTTGCCACAGTTGTAAAGCAAATCACTGGTTGTTAAGTGAACCATGTGGTTTCTCCCATTGTCTTTGCTTATTGGAAGTGGGAAGGTTACACAGATGATCACATGACTCTGGGATGCTGCAATTGTCATAAATACATTCCAATTACCAAACGCCCGAATTTTGTTCAAGAGACCATGGGAACGCTGTGACGGTTGTAAGTGGGAGACTAGTTGTAAAGCAATTTACACTTTTTTCAATGCCATTGTAACTTCACTCACAAAATAAATAGCTGTACGTTGAGGACTACCTGTACCATAATTGTACACTAATAAATGAAATGTCAGTGAAGCAATGTTAGAATAGTCTTCCCTTATGCCAGTGTTCCCCAAAGTGTGGTACGCGTACCCCCAGGGGTACGGGAAGAGTTTGGTGGAGGTACGCGTTGCACCGGAGTTTAGTGGGGATCACGTGGGAATATCCACTGCACCGTGCTTAGCTGCGCCCACAGAACAAAGAAAGAAATAGGCGCGTATTGCAGTTTTTACACGGGAACTGGGCCATCATACATCATATCGCAACTCATTATGGCGGGAACTTCTGCGCATCCTTCGCGTAGCTCTGGTTCGGCCATTTTTAAACTGCGGGAACATTAACAGTTAACGTTGAGCCTCGGAGCTGTTTAAAAGCCGGAGAATTGCAGTGTTATCTAACGGTTAGACAGTCTTGTGAGGCGTGACACAGCGTGAATATACTGCACTTCGTTATAGAGACAACTTACTTCTTTAATAGTTAGTTCCGGGTGCCTGTTATTGTGCTTTAGTAAGTTCCACTGATTTTGATTATATATATATAATCAATATATTTTGATTTTTATTAAAGCATATGTTTTTTATGAGGGGTACTCAGCGTTACTCAGCAATTATAGAAGGGGTACACATATGTCAAAAGTTTGGGAAACACTGCCTTATGCCCTAACGAAAATCCAAACGAGAGCTAGCCAGAATTATTTTATTTCACTTTGTTTTGCTCCTAAACCCAAACCTCTCAGTCTGGTTTGGCCAGAATGCTTAGTTCTTTTTCATTTGCCACTTGACCGGAAAATGGCAGCTCTGCCCTTCTTTTCTGGCTTATCACATATTTGTGGAGGGGAGTTGCATTATTTCTGTTCATCATCAATGGTATGCATGCTACTGGTTGAGAAAATACTAGTCCAGAATAAGCGATATAGTTGTTAGTAAACCATTCTTGGTTATTTGTTTTCACCAAACATTTTGGAGAGAATGGGTTTTGTGAGGCAAATAGAATTATTTTATTACCAATGATAAATTAATGTATGTTATAAATGAAAGAAACTCCTATTTTTTTAATTAAATTGAGACATGTTTTTAAATAGAGATGGAAGGACTCGTGATCTTTGTAGCTTTGTTGAGCGATTTTTTTGCAGGAAGTTCAAATCATAAGGTTGCAAGTCTTAATCATCAATCCTGTATCCCAGGGATTGGAATCTATGGTTCATGGGCCAGAAGTGGCTGCCACTTGAAATCAATTTGTCTATAGTCCAAGAGAGGACTAGAGAGGAACACAAGAGAGGAAGAGCAGCTATCCATTTGGCTGTTCCTGTGACAGTTCACCACCTTGGACAGCCAGTTTGATGACAGAATCACCAGCTGCCCCGGCACAGGTGGAGCAACAAGTCCCTTGCCGGATGCTAGTTAGAGTGAACTGTGAGGTAGAAAAGGAGGAAGAAACAGCAGTGGCAGCAGCATGGCCTCTGACGCCTATGCAGATGAAGGTTGCTGACCTTTGTCCTATCTAATACAGGAGTATAGATAGCATCCTTGACTGATGGCTATGCAGCCTCTGTTTAAACACTTTCAGTGTAGAAGAATCTACTATTTCCAATCTCTTTCATTTTTGAATACTTATGAATTTTTTTCTGGGATCCAACCAAAATTTCCTTGTAATTTAGATTTATTTCTTGCCTTCTTGAAAAACTTTGAACAATTTTGTCCTGTCTTCTATATAACAAGCCGTTTTATAGTTGAAGATTTTGCAATTTTCTCTAGGCTAACCATACCAACTGTTCCTCATATGCTCACTTTTCAAACATCCTATTGTTTTGGCTGTTCAGTTCTTAATATATTCCAGTTTGTTAGTGTTCTTCCTAAAATTTGATCATAATATTCTAGATAGTCTGACCAACTATTGATGCAACCCAGAATTGCATGTAGAATGCATATGCTCTGCTACATAGTATGGTATTCTCCCATCCTACACTGATGCCTCTGATTTTTTTCCTATCCAGTGTAGGATTCTGCATTTGTCCCTGTTGAAGTTCATCTTACTGTCTTCTACTTAGTGTTTCAGGTTGTCAGGATGGATCTTGATACTAGCTTGTAAACCATTTCTCCCCCATAACCCCTTCCATCTTTGTCTGGTCCACACTTTCCTTATTACATTCACCTTCCATTTCCCAAATTTCCTCTCTTTTTTTATAGTACTCATTAAACTGGTGTCTGACATTCTTTCAATATTTTATTTTTGAGTTAACAACCGTTCTGCGCTCTTTCACCAAAGGACTTTTCTTGATAAATCCTATCTAGTACTACTCTGAGCTTTTGAAATTGACTAAATAGATGACTAGGTTCCAATTTGTCTTTCTGTAACATCCTGAACCAGAAGATGACGTGGTTACTTCCTTTCAAAGTTCTCATTGCTCATCCCTATTGGTTAGTATGAAATCTAAAAGAATGGATCCTCTTATTTCTCTTTCAAACTTCTGAAAAGTAAAGACAAATAAACCAGGTGCCTTAAACTTTTAAAACTTTGAGCAAAACTTAATTTGGGAAATTCAAAATCTTGGAGAGTAAAAAAAATGGGCTCGGAATCTGTAGAAGAGCAGGCAGAACTGGGAGCGGAGTTAAACAAAGAGTTGTTGAATTGCCACAAGAGATCCAAGTCCAGCCCCTCTTGAGTTCCTCAATTTAGTGCTGACTGTTAGTTGACTAGATTCCTATCTAAGCTTTGAATAAATTTTCTGTGCTGCAACTGTATGAATGATCCTGATTCTTTACACCTAACAAAATCTTGCTCCTTGCCCCATCGACCCTGTTTTCCCCAAAATAAGACATCCCCTGATAATAAGCCCAATCGGGCTTTTGAGCGCATGGCAATAAGGCCAAGCGCTTATGTCGGGGTTCAAAAAAATATAAGACGGTCTTATTTTTGGGAAAACGTAGTAACATCAATAACAAAAAATATTTTTTGTTTGAAGCCCCAGGTTACAAAAAAGGCATCCATCTTTTTGATACTTTTCTTTAAAGCAGGGATGTCAAACTGGATTTCTTCGAGGGCCAGATCAACATTGTAGTTCTCTGCAGGCTGGCTGGGGGGTGGGGTGGAGACAGGATGGGGAGGAGATGGGATGGATGCCTCCTGCAGCACTTTACCGGCCAAAAAGGGGCATGGGAGACCGCACGTGGCCCCCCCAACACCATTTTCAACCTCCATGGCCACTTACAGTACTCTGCTGGCCAAAAACGGCCCTCCCGAGGCCCCCGCATGGCCCGTGCTGCTGGGGGCCATGGAGGCCGGTTTTCGGTTCCAATTTCAGCAGCAGAGGCACCACGGACCGGTCCTTTGATATTCCCAGGCCAGCCTCACGGGCCAGATTTAAGCACGTTTGACACCCCTGCTTTAAAGGATACAGTTAAATAAAGAAGTTTTGTAGTTCATAGTGGCTGAGAGCAATTGTTGCCTAAAAAATTGTATGTGATTTTTCATTTTGGATGTTGCATTGCTGGTAAATTGTCTTGCACTGCACATAACTGGTTATTACTTTTTAGAAAGTTCTGACTTTCCATTAAAATATCTGGGATTTTCCTTATACAAGGAAAGCCTCAATAAATCAGATATTTTTGTAGTTAAAACCTGCTATTGTCAAATACTTTTTAAATATGGAGTTGATGGCCATTTCACAGCTTTCATTCTTTGTAGTCTGATAAGATCATTAGGATTTTTGCAAGACTAAACAGATCCTTTAAATACAGTTCTTAAGTATCCTTTTTAAGAAATGCTAATTTTGATAGAACAGTAAAGCATAACATTTCAAGATAAGTCTGGGGACAGGATTGGCCAGCAGAATAGAGCACATGAAAATAAGTTCACACTACTTAAATCAGGAATTCTCCAGTTTTTAGGCACATGATTCCTTGTTTTTTTGAGGATGTGCAGGATTATAAACTCCATAAATCATTTGTTAAAGGGTAATCAAGAATAGAAAGTGCTAAACCTACACAAGACTATGTCTCACCTAAGTTACTTGCAAATGCCATTTCTTCTCCACATGGAAACAACTGTACCTGAACTAAATGCTAGCCTGCTTTAGACTATCAAGCTTTTATTTAAACACGCACTGTTACAGTGTCATAAAAGAAATATAGTTTTGATATAAATGAAGCCTCTTTGGTTTACCAGCTGCTCAGCATTATCCCAGTGTCTCTGTTTAACCACACCCCTCCCCTTTAAACCCATGTTGACTACAATTAATTCAACCACTTTGCTTTGCCTTTTTTTATAGCAAGCCATTCTGCCTTCCCCTTTAATTACAGTGCTTTCCTAGCACCTCCCTTCAACGCAACTCCAGCCCAGCTTGTCTCTGTGCTAGAAGAGCAGCTGTTTTTTTCCCCTGATATCCTGGCCCTTAAAGGGATATTCAAAGCAATGTTATGATTCCGGACACTTGTTGGGATCTCACCCATTGCTTTTTTGAAGGGGAAACAGTAAGTGGCATAGGATTCCCTTAATATAGCCTTGGAAGATATGGGGAAATGATACTTCCTGTGTTCTTTCCAGCTGCTGCCCTTTTCCATTTTTCTTTGCAGTTATAGAAGCTTCTTAGTTTAGATGATAGAGCTTGATATGACATTGCAGGAATAAAAGGTTGTGTTTATATGTAAGAGAAAAGCTTCCTGGTGTGAGATTTATTGAATCTGCAAAGGAATAGTTATTTAGACCAGATCAATCACATGAATAGATTACAGGTTGGCAAGGAAAAATATGTAATAAAATTCTCTGCAATTTTTTGTGTTCTCCCTTTAAAATTTTCTCCCTTTTCAATCACCTATCTCTCCCTTCTTCCCATGCTTGTGAGTGTATGAGTCTCGTAAGATTGTGCTTTACGGTAAGGGCACTTAAAATTGTGCTTTTTTTCATGTACTCAGCTATGTGCAGGTGATTTTCAGTGCCTTCTACCGGTAGAATTAGAATGGATATGGAATCTTCTTGTCAAAAGAAATTCACATTCCTAAAGAGAAAATTCCATGTTTTCCTATGTATAGTTTTCACTCATCATTCAGCAACAAGAACAATTTTTTGTATCAATTTAATCTAGAATAGTTGGTCCTTTATCCACATATTTTTGTGACAGTTTGCACTTTCATTTTTATATATTTGGGTCACAGTACATTTATTCTGTTTTCATTATTGCTGCCAACAGTATATTTTTGGTACAAGAGCTTTTATTTAAGAACATTAAAAGGTGAGGTATACATTTTTCCGCAACAGATGGCCTTGTTTGCTGTTTCCTTTGTCTTAGGGGGAAATACAGTGTACTATACTCTTATTATTACTCCTAAAATTTTTGAAACAAAACAAATAATATGGAATATTCTGCCTTTGAATCACACGTGATAGAAATGTGTTTTGCCAGCATTGGAACCCAAAATTATTTTCCAGCTTGCAGTCCTGAAAACCTCTTTGCTTTATAGTATCTCTGAATTTTCAGGCTGCATGGTTCTATCCAGTGGCTTTCTCCAAATTAGTATCAGTTCATTCTCAATGATGGCCACTAACATATTTCTAACCAGTTTATGCTCAATATATGAAAATCATCTGGGGCCACTATCTGCCTGAAACCCTAATCTGCTGTCTCTTAAAGAAATCTCGATGGTCATTGAATCTGCATATCAAGCAAGCAATACTTATATCTTCTATTAGAAACCTGGGCTTATGATTAAAATAATTCATGTGGTGCTTTCGGCTGTTACAATGAGGAATTTGTTGTTATCTGGAAAAGAAGAACTTGAGTTACAAACAAATGATTTACTAGATTAGAGAGAATGATTGTGAGACTCATAAAACTTAGGTAGCATTACTCTTTCTGCTGCTAGAATCAATCTGTCCACTAAAAATATCCTGAAAGAGATTGCTGGGGATTCTACTAGTAATTGCTATGATATTAGGATGTAAAAATCAGACATAGGTGCTTCTCTATAATGACCCCCACATTAAGGATGCCCTCCCCCTAAATAATCCTTGACAGTTTCTTTTAAATAATAGTAGCTTTCCAGAGTGTGATAATGATAATGTGCCATCAAGTTGTTTTCAACTTTTAGCAATCACGGATAGATTGGAAGCATTGTTTTCTAACAAATACCATGTAAATATAGCAGAGCAATTATGCACACACACACACACACACACACACACACACAGGGGGTATTATATGTGTTTATATAGATTTTCTGTTATTTGAATAAGCAGTTGAGAAACAGGAGTCTTATTTGCTTTTTTGTCTATTTTGCACATTTTGGTTGTTCAGATTCTAAAATAAACTAACATGTCATGAATGAAGTACACACACACATATATGTACTTCATGACATTCATGACATGTTCTTACTTTATTTTAGAATCTGATCTATCTATATATGCGCACACACACATAAACATACATACATACAAACATACTCTAAAGTTGCTGTTGCATTCAGAATATAGCTGTCACCCTCACCAAATGTATCAGTTTCTGATTGAGTTTCTTCTTACTTTCTGGGATTATCCAGCCTTTTCACTGACTCTCAAATTAATTATTAAGCATGGCTTAGATGATTTGTAACCTATAAAAATAGCTTATTGGGAAACCTGTCCAATGTACTTGTCAGATCATAGAGAAATTTCTGGAAATTCTGCTGCTTATTGCTGCTTGTGGCTTGTTTAGAATTTACTGTATGTCTACTTCTAGGAACAGTTAATCAGGAGCAGTTCTACAGTGTGTGCTGTAGAAACCCAAACAATCCATGGAAACCCTCACAAAATTATCCTACAGACACAACTAAATTCCAAAGGAGCCACAGACAGCATTTTTCTAGCTGAGCTTCTTGTGGAGGATGAAGTGAGGTTTTCCAATAAACCATCTTTATTGTGCCATAGGACAAGTTAAAAACTTAATACTAACATTTTCTTGAGAATTAATTTTTGAAGAAAATCACCTACAATCTTTTATATGAAACTTAAGGCTGATTTACTTTGCATATTTCCTAACACACATGGCAAGTCATCCCAAGAAATCGATTCATTTTATATGTAGAAATACATTTTTGGCAGGAAATCTGAAAACGTTTATATTTACCCTCAAGTCTATATGAATATGCGTATTCCTCCTCTTTTAAGTATGTTCATTGGATTTCTTAAGTTATTCCTTCTGATTCTAGTATGCTGACACCGTAAACTTCTTAGAGAGAGCTGGAAAGCGTAAAGTGGTATATAAGTCTAAGTGCTATTGCTATGTCATTATTGATTTTTCATTCTAGTTTCTTTCTTTTTCATCTTGCAAAATAGTAATAAAAAGCAGTTCTTGACCATTAACTTTGCAGACAGCGGTAGTCCTCGCTTAGTGATAGCCTTGTTTAGCAAACATTCAGAGTTATGGTTGAAAAAAAAGGCATTGCAACTAATCATCACAATTATAGCCATTGTAGCATTCCACAATCACATAATTGCCATTCAGACATTTTGCACCTGATGCGCATTGACAAGCATTGCAGTGTCCCATAGTCATGTGATTGCCATTTGCAAACTTAATAACCAGCTTCCAATAAGCAGAATTAATGCAGAACAATGAAGTGAAATTAAAAGTCATGGTCACATGATATCTCGCCTAATGACAGTGGTGATTTGCTTAACAATGGGAGTGAAAGTGGCATGAGTCCAGCACAGTCACATTATTGTTCATTTAATGACTATGTTGATTAGTGGTAGTGAACTGCTGGTTCCAGATGTAGATGGTAAGTGACCACTACATGTACATGCATCACTTACTGACAGAAATCCCAGCAGGCTAGTAGCCATTGTAACCGTAGGACTTGCAGATTTTTATGAGGGAAGAGGGCAGGAGTCCTAAGTAAGGAGCATAGGGGAAGGCTGTAGGGGGATGATGGTGCTAGAAAGCGCAGGAGAGTTAACAGAAGCCGCAAGAGGGCTTGTAAGATGATTGGCATATACTATGGAGTGTGAGCAGGCAGGGGGTGCTACTGAGTACAAGATCCCTTGGATCTCATAGTCCATGGCAGATTCATTGGGGAAAAAAAGCAGTGGGAGCAACTTAGTGACATAATTTCCAACCTTCCCTACCGGCTTCCTCAGTAACCTGAAAGCCACTCCTTCACCTTTTAACTAATTTTAATGTCTTGCCTCTTCTTAAACTTTTTATTTTTTAAAATTTTTATACATGTACTGTTTTATCATTTAATATCTTGGTGTACACTGCCCAGAATCCCTCCTTGAGGGAGATGGGCAATACAGAAATGTGAAAAATAAACAAACAAAAAACTTTGTGGGAAGCTAGCAGGGAAGATCACAAATGACCTATCACATGATGACTCACTAGGACATTGTAATTGCGACCCCAACACCTAGATCATGATCACATTACCGTGGGAATGCTTCAATGGCTGGAATTTTGACGACCGGTCATATGTTTTATTTTTTTCAGCACTGCTGGAACCTTTAGCAGTTGTAGAACAAATGAACATAAGTCGAGGACTGCCTCTGTTGGCAGAGTGGACTGCAGCCAGGTTTGCCTTCATTAATAGTTGAAACATTTTCCTCTTAATATATAGAAGGGGGAAAAATCCTACATCAGTTGGATAGAATTGCCCAGATTGCGAACATGTACTCATAGGGTTTTGATTGAGTACAGGTTGTAATTTTGAATCATCATTAAATGGCTATCACAATTTACGACTGTAATGGGTAGGCTCCACTACAGCCGTAAGCCAAGGATTTACAATTGTAGTGGAGCCTGCCCATTATGGTTGTAGGTTATGATGGTTGTAAAGGGATCAACCACATGACCGACCCAATTTTGCAACTTTTTTTGCAGCAATCCTTAAGTGAACACTAGTCATTAAATGAACCCATTTTTGTTAGGGGGTATTTTTGCCAAAGCCCAAAATAAGTGCTGATTTTTGGGGGAAAAAATAAATCACAGTCATGTTGCTGTAAATACAGATTGGTTGCTGAGCACCCGAAATACAGTCATGTGACCACGGGGAAGGGCAGCTGTTGGAACATTGGAACCAGATCATAAGTACCTTTGGAGTGGGTGGGAGACTTATGATAACATAGAACAGTTGCTATGTGATAAGTCATAAGTTGAGGACTACCTGCATAACTTTTCAAGGAGAAGCGACATTAATAAAAACATACAATAGCAATAAGCAACAATAAGTGAACTATATTAAAGGCATGAAACAAGAGAAAACTTAATTAAAACTCATTCCAGGTGTTTATCATCCAGACATATTCATAGATAATTGATTTCTGTCTGTTCATCTCTGCCTGTCAGCTTTTGTCAATTGGGGTTACAACCTAATGTTTCTTTTAGTAAGACAGAGGGGGTGTACACTAGGTTACCAGTGCCACATGCTGTATTGATTGCTAACTCTGTACAGTACAATATCAATCATTTTTGGCAGACTTGGGCTGGTCAAATGTTCTACCAAAACTCAGTTTTACTGCAGGCATGCTCCTGTTATTCTATGCAAGTTAAGGTTTCAAATCTCTAATTTACCATGGAAACCAACATACGGTAGTTGACATCCATCAGCTAGGTAGTATATGCAGTATACTGATGCACACTTAAAATGCATCTTTGTATTACCTTTAAGTCTTTCTTGAATGTCTTTTTATTTTAGAAATGGAAGCAAACAACCATTTTAATTTCACTGGCCTTCCCTCTTCACCTGCTGCCTCAGGACTGAAACCTGCTCCTTCCTCAGGGGACAATGTCTACACAAATGGATCTCCTATGAACTTCCCCCAACAAGGCAAAAGTAAGTGAATACCAATGGACTTGGCCGTTGCTGTGATATTAATAGTAGACTTGAACCTTGATTATGCAAGGTCCAATGGCTATAATGCTACCAGCTCTTCCCTTTATGGTGTATAGTTCTGTGTGTATGGAATTATTACTTTATTACTTTGCAATGAAATCTGAGGTTCAGCAGCTCTTAATAGAGATGGACAACTCAGTAATAAGAAAGATTTTGTGTATCCTTACATCCATGGAGATAGCAGAGTTGATATACAAAGTCCGAGCTTTCCTATTTTATTATTAGCAGAGAAAAAGATTATAAGATTTTTTTTTAGTTTATGTTGAAAATATCTATACACCACAAAATCTCTCGTGTCTGCCTGAAACCTTCAGTTGAGAAAAGTAGTGCATCATAGGGCAATAGTTTTTGAACCAAACTCCCTTAAATAAGTTGGGATCCATTACTTCCCTGGGAATGAAATTTGGGAAAGTGAGTGCTTCAGCACTGCCACATTGTTGCCAGTCAGCCATGTTACACGATGTTATTTCCACTATTCTCTCTCTCAAGTCAGTGGGGAAGCCAGCTGAAAGAATAAACTCAATCATGATTGGCAACACTTCTGCCACCTACCACAAGAAAAATCTTTTCTTATGGAAAGCTGGCAGGGAGCGTTGGCAATGGGGAAGCTGGCGGGGAAGGTTTCACATTGCTTGGTTAAGTCTCCCCCACCTTTGCAACTTCCCCAGCCCCTCTGTACTTGTGCTGGACATTAACCCATTCTGCACCCCTATGCCCCCTCCACTCCATCTCCCATGTACCCCATGAGCCCTCCCTGATATGTGGGTCACCTCTCATGAATCCTTGTGCATTCTTCCTGACCTGTACAATATCCCTGCATATCTCCGTGTGGGGAGGAGGCACAATGTGGGTTGCAGGAATACAAGTGGGTTTACGAGAGGCACAATGCGGGTTGGAGACATTGTGCAAGGTTGTGAGGAATTGCATAGGGGACAGTGCAGGGATGGGGAATGTGTGTAGGAGGGGGTGCATGTTGTGGAGGATGTGTCAGGATACGAGGATGACGTGGTGAGGAGAGGGTTTGCAAGTGCTAGGTAAGGGAATATCTCTGAAACAATGACCTAACAAGTCATAGGTTGTCTAGTGAACATCTAAAGGTAATCATCTTTTATGAATAGAAATCTAAAATTGTTAATCAAATGTAATTTTCCTCCAGCATATGTTAAGCTTCACATTATTTTGAAAGGTTTGGAAATGTTGCTATTGTTTTGCCTTGTTGCTAAAAAGTAAACAATGATCACATTTTGGGCACTTGGCAACTGGCTCACATTTGTGGCTGTTGCAATGTTCCACAGTCATGTGACTGATTTGTGGGTTGTTGTTTTTTTTCTGATTTCCAGCATTCACTTCTGATTTATGGCAAACAATGCCCATTGAAGAAAATAGGTTCACTTAACCATGGCATTTGCTTAACGACTGCCACCAAAAAGGTTGTAAAATTGTGTGTGATCATGTGATGATCCTCTTGATATCCACCATGATGTATGACTCTGGGCTCAATTATGATCATGTCAAGGACTACCTATATGATAAAAATCAGTGCAATCCTTGAAGCCATTCAGTTTATGGATGAATTGTTAAAGGAAACATGGTAGAACATAAGAAAGAACAGTTATAGTTGATTATAGTTTTTCTCATACTGAACCATTTGACTGCATAGAGCAGGAGACTTCATAAGTATTATTCATTATCCTCAAAACCATGACATAGAATGTGACAAATCTTTAGAAATTAGAACATGACATAAAAACTGAGTGCTTATTCTTCCTCTTCCAAAATCATTTAGAATAATTTTTCCTTCTCTTTGCCTTCATCGCTCTTCTCCTTCCCTACATCCTTTGTTATGTTATACTTCTTTTTCAGCAATAACTTGCACTCTTAAATTTTAATACAAAATAAAAGTAGGATAAATACCCTTTCTGACTGCTCCTTGTATGACAGAAGTGGGAAAACTTTTTTTTCCTTTTGTGGTGTACATTGAAGGGATAAACGTATCTGTAGCAGAAAGTGAATTGAGCCAGAAGTGCATGGAATATGGCTGTGGTTTAAAATGCAGTACAAAAAGAAAGAATGAGAATATAATTGCATCCATGCATTTTTTTATTTTTATTTTTTTTTGGACTTCAAGCAACTCTGTAGTGGCAGAAATTGAAGGATGGAGTTGGAAATAGCCAGAAAATAATGTGGGCTGAGAATATGTGCGAGGATGGTGACTTGCCTTAATGGAGCAGAGTATTCAGCTTTATTATGTCTTATCTCATTTTGCTGGTTGTACTTTTCAAAAGAAGGCAGGCCTAAAAGAAGAAGATAATCTTTCTCTTAGTCACTGTTCTTGGTATTTATTTTTTATTGATTTATTAGATCTTTTTAATAGCACCTTTATTACTTCGTAAGTAACTCAAGATGGTGAATATACATAACTTCTTCCTTCTCCTGTTTTCCCCAAAACAACCCTGTGAGGTGAGTTGGGCTGAGAGAGACTGAGTGGCCCAAGTTCTAGACTAATCTTGCCTAGCTGTCTTTCGTGACTAAGGTAGGACTGGAATTTACAGTCTCCTGGTTTCTAGATCAGCACCTTAATTACTGCACCAAACTGGTGATGATATTATTCATTCCCACTCTTAGCGGTTCTGTGGGCCAGGTCTCTCCAATCTTCCGATATTGCACTGCTTCTTTGAGTTTTTTAAATATTCTGGCTGGTATCAACTTTGATGATGACCAAACTAGCTCCTAGTATTTGTTCTCTCTTCCTTTTTCCTTGTGGCAGGTTTAAATGGAGACATGAATGTTAATGGCCTATCTACTGTATCTCATGCTAGTACTTCAGGGACCCGTTCCTCAAACAACTCTCACCTCCATCATCCCTATGACTATCTGTGGAATTATTCCCAGTATCCCTCTGGCAACGGCAACAATCTCAAAGATGGTCCACTGTTCTCCCAATACCCATTAAATGGCACTGTTGAGAACAACCGGCAGAACTCACCTGGACATACCACCAGTCTGAGGGGAAACAGTGGGCAAGAGTTCTGGGCCAACGGTAACCCAGGGACCATGGGATTAAATTTTGACTCAGCAGAGCTCTATGACTCTTTCCCTGATGATCAGAACTTTGAAATCCTACAAAATGGCCCATCAAGCTTCTACACGTCATCTCAGCCTTCTCCCATGCTTGCTTCAGGGAATCAGGACTTCTCACCACAGCAGGAAGAGCCAGGCAATGAAGAGGCAGTAAAAGAACCACGATCTACGGTTTCAGAAAATGGCACCAGATTGTTGGGCAGTATGGAGCTGGAAAATGCACAACCAGGTATAACTCACAAATGGTCCTCATAATTTTTATTCAGAATGCGTACTATTGAATCACCGTATTTTTCGGACTATAAGATGCACCAGAGTATAAGACACATCAAGTTTTTGAAGAGGAAAAGAAGAAAAAAACTAGTTTTTGGCCTCTGTGCGTCTGGTTTTGGCCCTCCCCGGCCCCCAGGAGCACTATGCAAGCCTCCCAAACCCTCTGTGTGTCCCGTTTTTGCAAAAATGTGCCTGTTTTTTGCAGAAATGGGATGCGCAGAGAGTTTGGGAGGCCTGCAGAGTTCCTGGGGGCTGGGGAGGGCAAAAACAGGGCCATTTTCCTGAAAAACAGGCCTGTTTTTGGCCTCCCAAATCTCCCACATGTCGCGTATTTGCCCTCCTCAGTCCCCAGGAGCACTCTGCAGGCCTCCCAAACCCTCTGCGCAGCCCATTTTTGCGAAAAACAGGCCGGTTTTTGGCCTCCCAACCCCCCTATGCATTGCGTTTTTGCCCTTCCCAGCCTCCTGGAGCACTCTGCAGCAGTGGTGAAATGCAAAAATTTTTGCTACTGGTTCTGTGGGTGTGGCTTCATGGGCGTGGCTTGGTGGTGGTGGGTCATGTGACTGGGTGGGCATGGCCAACCTTTTTTTAAATTTTTTAAAGCATTTTTAGTACCTATTTGCCCGAATCGTTAGTAAAAAAAACGCTTTTTAAAAAGTAAAAAAAAAGGTTCCAAAAGGTTTTTATCGTGCGGCACAGCTGTGATCGTCGGAACCTTTTTTTTTTTTTTTTACTTTTTAAAGCATTTTTTTACTACTGGTACGTCTGAATTGGTAGTTTTTATCACTACTGGTTTGCCCGAACTAGAGCGAACCGGTAGCATTTCACCTGAGCTCTGCAGGCCTCCAAAACCCTCTGCGCACCCTGTTTTTGCGAAAAATAGGCCTGTTTTTGGTGAAAACGGGACTCATGGGATGGGGTTTCAGGAAGCCAAAAATGGCTATATTCAGTGTATAAGATGCACCAACATTTCCACCCTCTTTTGTGGGGGGAAGTGCATCTTATACTCTGAAAAGTATGGTATATTCAATAGTATTATAGGACATGATGAAATTTGACTTCTCATAAGCCCAGTGATACTTTATGATTAATTCCAATTTAAGCAGGAAGCGTAGGTACTGTATAAGTCTTGCTTACTGTTAAGATTTCAATATCTGCCATTCTAATTATTTCTAGAAGTAAATGACTGTGCCTCCTACACTTGAGTATAGTAGTAGCATATTCACCTTGGCATCTGTGTGGCCTTGAAATATGTCTCTTCACAATAGTAACTCCCAGTGCTCGGTTCTTTAACATAGTTACAGACTACCAACAGTCAGATTGCTTTAGTGTAATACCATATTTTTTGGACTATAAAACACTTTTTTGTCTCCCAAAAGGTGGCGAAAATGTCCATCCATCTTATAGACCGAATATTGCCGAAGCCCCGCCTACCCGCCAGCCCAAAATTGCCCTGGTTTTGGGCCTTTTTCAGGCCTCTTTTGGCCCATTTTTGAGGCTTTTTCGGCCTGTTTTTTCGGCTTTTTTTGGCCCGTTTTTCAGAAAAAACAGGTCAGAAAAAGCCTCGAAAACAGGCCAAAAGAAGCCTCGAAAATGGGCCAAAAAAGCCTTCAAAACAGGCTGAAAAAAGCCCACAAAACAGGCCAAAAAAACCCTCAAAAATGGGCCAAAAAAGACTGGAACTGGGTTGAAAAAAGAGAAGCCAAAAACTTTACTTCGTTGTTTTCCTCTTCTAAATTTTGGTGCTTCTTATAGTCCGAAAAATACGGTATATTGGTTTTCCAAGCTTGGCCGAGTGACATGGTTTTCAGGTTTACCAAGGACTGTGGCCTTCTTTTAAATCTATATTGCAGGTTATTGTGTTTGGTGCAAGGATCTGCCAGTTTTCTGCTTGTTTTGTTAAGTACTATGGTAGGAATGGCATTTGTAAAATAATGATAAAAGTATCTTTTCCAGACAGATGAAACCATAGAGTTAGAATTACTGAGATAAGGAATGAAAAATTCTTTGATTAATTTAAAATGACGTGTGTGTGTTTGCTGTGAGATTCTGCTTATTTTTAAAGTTTTCTCAAGTCCCAAAGTGGAAGATAATTTTTAAAATCACAATTTAGAAAGTTCGATGTGACATTTTTAATAATAATATTTCCTGTAGAGTTGAAAATATGTGGCTACAACGGTTCCTCTCCAGTGGTTGAGCCTCTTAGCCAAGAGGCCTCTGTCTTGGAACCTGATGCTGGAGCTGGTTGTCTTGAAGATGCTTCTCGGATCCCTCCTCCTCTGGAAGACTCTTTGGAGCCTTTTGAGTCACTAGACAGAGGTAAGTGGATGAATTTTCTCATCTTTGCATTTTTGTATCTATACAGTTTGATCTGGTGGTTTCTTCCAAATCTTAGAAATGATGTCCTTGTAGAGTGAAAAAAATATGAAAAAATATAAGGCGTCCACAAACTAAGTAAATGAGAGAGTTTCAGCAAATGTAGTTTGTTTTACAAGCTATACACACATGGTGAAATTTCCTTCTCTTTACTATTCAAAATGCAGGAGCTCTTCTGCAAATTTCTGGGTATCCCATGTTTCACCAATTGTCACAGTATTCCATGCACTTCATGTGGAATGGTGGGAAGTAGGCTGCGAGACATAAAAGGTTATCCCGTTGTAAACTGGATTAACTATTAAGATGCACAGTGACTTCAATATTTCTGTAAATGACTAACGTGGTTATCCTTGTGGAAACTATTTTGTTGACAAAGTTTCTCTTAAGGCCTTACAACTAATGACAATGAAAAAAACTTTATCTTGCCTAGATGTAGCTCCCATATAAATGTTTGCTATTGTTGTCATTGATGTTCAGCTTCTCCAGCAGCAGCATTCTTGTAAATGTAAGCACTTATATTTAGCCCTAATTAGCAATTTACAAAACAACACACACACACACACACACACACACACACACACACAATCCTGTTACTTTGCTCTTTCCTATCTTATTGTTGTTCATGACTAGAGACTTAAGCAAGCATTTTACTGACGAGCGATAGAGGCACAATCTCCTTCATGAATTTATGGTTCAATTATATTTTTTATTGTGTTAGGGGCTTGGTTCAAAGCCTATGGATTTAAAATCCAGTTTTATAATTTAATTATAAACATCAAAAAAGACCAATACCATGATGGAGGCAAGTGGCTAGATTTACAAGACAAAACATTAATGGTTAGTTCTGATTTCTGTCTACAGTTTATGTCTAAATTATCTCCAGTTCCAATAGTTGCTTTTAGTTTCACTAATATGGGACCAGTGGGAGAAAAGGACAAGAGAGAAATACATGTTTTGAGTAGTGTTTTTAAGTGAGTGAGTGAGTAGAGTGGAGTGAATGAGTGAGTAAATAAGTAAGTAAGTAAGTAAGTAAGTAAATAAATAAATAAATAAATAAATAAGGCATATGTATATCAGTGGGTATGTGATATATGAGTTCCAACCCAACAACTTAAAGGCCTCTTCCTCCAACTGTATTGTCCAACCATTCTGTATGTTCTGCTTATTTATTACTAGATTTATATCCTAAATTTATTTTGTCCACTTCAAAATGGCATACATAATATTGCCATGTCCTGTTTTTCCCGCAACAACAATCAAGCGAAGAGGGTTGGGCTGAGAGAGAATGAGTGGCCCAAAGTCACCCACCTAGCTTTCTTGTCTAAGGGAGGACCAGGAATTGCAGTTTCCTAGTCCCTAGTCCAACAACGTAACCACTGTGCTCTTTGCTTATGTGACTTGTAGCTGTAAGCAGTAAAAACAGATCTAAATGTTGTTGTTAACAGGCTAACTTCTATAATTTTCTGTCTGACTCAGCCTTTTCCTTTCCTAAAATGTACAAAGGCTTGGATTTGGAAGTCAGTGTAACAAATGATTTGGATGCTAAGCCCCAAGCAAGTGGCAGTCTGTTTTCTTAAAAATAACCAAGACATTTATTTAAAATACCATTAAATGTTTCTTTGGTACAGCATTTCTAAAGACTAGTCTAATTACATATAGAAGTGTAAAGAGCACTATGTATAGTTAGTGTTTAAATTATGGATAGTAATTCAAAGACATATTGTTGGGATTAAATTGTTAGTTTGAACTGCGTGTAAGAACTTTACAAATGTATGATTTGTAGATCCAGGGACAGGAGATTTGTATGAAATGGATACATCTGAACTTGTGAGTGGCAAGTCTCCACTGGAGGATCCTCCTGACATTTCTGCCCTGGATTGCCCTGGCAGTCCTTCTCTCAACCACTCTGACTCCTTCAGCCTATTGGCAGATGACAGTCAGCCTGATACCTCGCTTTTTGGAAGTGCCACTTTGCCTCCTGTTCTTGGAGAGTCAGTTTTGCAAGGTAAGCAAGACCTATCCATTGGTCTGAACAGTTCTCTGTCTTCAAATACAGTAGCTTTTGCTTAGTACTTGTAAAAGTACTAAGTTGTAGGATCTAGGGGTACACATTTCCAAGTAATAAATTGTATAGATCGGGGGGAAGTGAAGCTAATTTATTTTGCAATTATAGGGGACAAAGAAACTTTAACACTATAAATGAGAAAGAATTCAGCAAATGTGCAGTATGGTTAGAAATTTAGTTAGAGGGAGACAGATAAAATTTAACTCTACAGAACTTTACAAAGTATATCTTGAAATACCACATGCAATATATAGTTGCATAACTGAATCCTTGATAGCTATTTATGCAGCTGGAAGTTCATTTTTTGTAGAAAATCCTTCTCTTAACAGTATGTAGAAGAAGGTAATACTGCATATTAATCCTGAGTAGATACGAAGCACTATGTTGGTCACATAACAATTATAATTATCATGTGAAGGCTTAAATTCTTGAAAGAACTTCCAAGTGATGAGGCTCAGTACTTAAAATCTATATCCCAGGTACTATATGCTGTTAACAGCTTGTAGCATTCCACTAAGTAACTAGGAATGCAGCAGAGGTAAGCATTGTCTTACTCCCTGCAATGCTCAATTGTGTGTTCATTCTCTTCTCTCTGACTTCCTATTTCTCCGTTTCTTCTCTTTTGTTATAGAGAGTAGCTTGGAGCTGACAGGTGTTAGTGAAGTAGGGCAAGAGGACACAGAGTTTCTGGATTCGCAGGCACCCCTCGAACCAGAATCTCTAAATACCTCTTTGGAAGAGGCAGTCAAGAGCAGTGGTCCAGACAATCCTGTATCTGTAATAGACGGGGACAGCAAAGAAACTTCACCGCTAAATGTATCTGCCAAAAGTAAGTAAACTCTTTTCTTCATGCTGCCTTTAAATGTAATTTAGTTGATAGCACTGGTAATGGTTGGTTGTTCTGACAGGTGATGTTCCAAGAAGGAGAATAGCCACAGTAGAAGAGGTGTACTACCCCTTGAAACATGGGTAAGTAGTCCCATTTTCCTTGCTTTTGTATGGTGCTAGTCCAGGCACAGCAAATAATATTTCTGAGTTAGGAAGCAGGTTTCCAATCTTTGATTGGCTATCTTTGTATTCAGATGGCGAAGGGAGGTGCGCATCAAGAAAGGGAGCAATCGATGGCAGGGAGAAACCTGGTACTATGGACCCTGTGGCAAAAGGATGAAGCAGTTTCCAGAGGTGATCAAGGTAAAAAAAAAAAGTTTCCCAGATAGGAAGAGATGGTGGCTGATTTCTTTTGTAAGTGACTTCTGCTTATGCTATTCTGCAACCCAGTTTTAAAATCATTCTTGAACATTAATTTAGTTTACTGAGAATAATGTTGCTTTTTTTTCCTGGCCCAGACAAAGTTCCTCTTTCACTATTTCCAAAGAAAAAACATACTGTGCAGAATATCTTTTTTACCTGGATCCGCCCTTGGTTTCTTTCTTTCTTTCTTTCTTTCTTTCTTTCTTTCTTTCTTTCTTTCTTTCTTTCTTTCTTTCTTTCTTTCTTTCTTTCTTTCTTTCTTTCTTTCTTTCTTTCTCTCTCTCTCTCTCTCTCTCTCTCTCTCTCTCTCTCTCTCTCTCTCCCTCCCTCCCTCCCTCCCTCCTTGCAAAAATTTGGTGCGAAGTCAAAGCTCTGATCTGCAGTCACTTCATTGCATCCCCAATCCTGGGCGGGAAAAGACTGGCCTTCAAAGGTTTACATAAGACTAGGATGGTAGAGGCCTGCTGGACCTGAGAATAAAGAGTGTTCCATCAGGCAAGGGCTGCCAGAGAAAAAGCAGCCTTCCTAGCTCCCATAAGATGGCAATATTTAGGGAAAGGGACTAGGAGTATGCCCACTCCATCTGACCTGGTAGGATGGACAGATGTCTTTAGGGAAGAAATATAAGGCTTTAAAGGTGATGACCCAGCACTTGAATTGCACCCAGAAAGATACTGGAAGCGAGAGCAGCTTGTGCAACAGAGGTGTTAGATGGGCAAACCTAGAGGCCTCAATTACTGGGTGCTCTGGTGCATTCTAGACCGGTTGAAGCTTCTGGATAGTCTTCAAGAGCAGTCCCATGTAGAACACATTGCAGTAATTCAAACAGAGGTGACCCAGGAATACTGACCTTGAGCAAGCTCTCCTGGCCCAGCAAAGGGCACAATTGCCACACAAGACAACTTTTTTCAAACCCCCGCCCCCTCCAACCATGGCTGCCCTCTTGTTCTTAAGCAAAGTTGTAGCTAGAGGTTCAGCACTATTCATCTGCTTGTATTATTTTTTGATCCCCTATTTCAGATTGTGACCTCCTGTTATCCAAGACTCCTTCATTTCCTCCTCGTCCAGTTGCTCTAAGACCTAACATATAGCATTCCCTGCCTTTTGTTATCATGTAGCTACCTTCATCATCATCTCTATCAGAATATGAATGTAGTTCCTGTCTGGAGAATTGGGCTAGGAATAAAATTTGCTTTGCTTTTTTGGATACTTCTTGTAAGATACCAAGGAGAACCTAAGATTGTTAATCAGTTATAATGGAAGATATCCAATATGCATGTTTAAATTATATGCTTCTCTGGACACTGATATAGAGAATTTCAGTTGTTCCAGAAATACCATGCTCACTGCAGAGAGCCTCCATCTTAAAAAGAAACGTTTAAGTGCTTGATTAATGTTTGGGTGGTTTTTTCTCCTGTAGTATCTGAGCAGAAATGATGGGCAGAATGTCCGACGTGAACACTTCAGCTTCAGTCCCCGAATGCCAGTGGGAGATTTTTTTGAAGAGCAAGATACGTCTGAGGTAGATCTTCTTCTGGGGAATCATTGGCATCTTCTGGTTTTTTTAGCATCTATCCTTTTGCCAAGATTGTGATAGGAATCCTGGGGCCAAGTGCAAATGACATTTTACAACAGAGTATCTACATAGATCCTGCTTTCAATATTTTAAATGAGGGAGGACATTCTCACGAACTACTATATCTCTTGAAGAATAGTAGGTAGTCCTTGACTTTATTTAGTGACCATTTAAAGTTACAATGGCATTTGAAAAAACTTAAAACTTAAAATGACTTGCCATTTTTCACACTTATGATCATTGCAGCTCCATGAATGTTGATCAAAATTTGGACACTTGGTTATTGACATGTATTTACGATGATTGCAGTGTCCCTGGGTCACATGATCACCTTGTGTGACCCTCTGACAAGCAAAGTCAGTGGGGAAGCTAGATTCACTTAACCATGTTACTATCTTAACAACTGCAGTGATTCACTTAACAATTGTGGCAAGAAAGATTGTTAAATGGGGCAAAACTCAACTTGCTAAGCAACAGGAATTTGGGGCTCAATTGTGGTTGTAAGTCAAGGACTATTTGTAGCTGGCATAATGGCTTAGTAAAAGTTAAGTTTGAAACACATAGTTAGCCCACTCTTCGTCCTCTCCCCAAATTGTTTTTCTACTTCTAAACCAAAAGTATGTTTACAGGTGTCAATGGAAGGATTTGTTTCCGTGGATTCTGAGGATCTGCCCCTTTGCCCTTCAGATATTGTGGTCTTCAATTCCCATCAGCACTAACCAGTATGGCCAGCAAAAGGGGTGCTGACTTCTGTAAGCTACAACATCTGCAGCATCCTTTTCTTCATTTCACAGGGTGTGCAGTGGGTAAAATTGTCACATGAAGAAATCCCTTCACGCATCCAGGCCATCACCGGTAAGCGTGGCCGTCCTCGAAATACCGAGAAAGCCAAGGCTAAGGAAACACCCAAAGTGAAACGTGGACGGGGCCGACCTCCCAAAGTGAAAGTGACTGATCTGCTGAGCAAGACGGACGCCAGAGTTTTGAAAAAGCTGGAAACCCAAGGTACCAGTTGGACCAGCCCTTTTTGCATGCTTGTAGCTTTCACAAGAAAACGTTATAGTTTGTGGCAGTGGTTGTTTGTCAGTATCCGGAGGAAAGGCTGTTCATTATGTGCAGCAAGAAAATTCAACTTTTGCTCTCAAAAATAATGCCAATCAACAAGATGCATGCAAATCTGCTTATTTTTCATTTGCATGCCTTTTCTGGAAACTGATGTGTGAGTTTTTGCAAAATTTGGAATTTCTTGTCAAGGAGCGGTGTGGCAGCAGGAAGAGAGGAACGGATAAGCAAAGGGCAGTAAGAATATATAGGTAAGACAACATGACTGGAGAATTTGAGGGGAGGGGCAGGTAGCCACACAGAAAATAAGAGGTGTGCTTTTCAGAACTGGAAGTACTTGGCAGGTATCATCTTCTTCCTAGCTGTCCCTTATGTTTCCACTGCCATGGAGGCTAGAACTTTGTTTTGTTTTGTTATTTAAAAAGCTAAAAGATTCAGGATCAGAAATGTAAATAGAATTCTTGTGGACTGCATCCATGGGTGCTCCATCAGTCCTGTCTTATTGTAAGCAGCTTCAAATCAGGTCGCTCAATATTTTTTTGGTAGCCTTAAGACCATAGTAGGTGGGCCAGTGATGAAAATTGGGTTGGGCTAAATTTTATTGGGATGGGGAATGGATTTTGGGTGGGTTTTTTATATCTTAATCTGTTTTAAGCCCATGTCAGATTCATCACTACAGTTTCCATTCTGACTCAGTATGGTGAGGAACTATGTGATTAGTATTCAGCAAATATGAGGAGAGGATATTCTGATGCCACACAGAAGGGGTCACGTGCTGTTCTGGGGCAGAGATAGCCTACCTCTGTTTTAATTGCAAGAAATTTGAAGCATCCAGGGTGTCTTAGTCTCCATAATTATTATACTTGAAGCAGTAAATGCTCTCGCTATCATGAATACTGAATGCTTCTCAATAAAGCTACAACTCTGCCTGGGTATTTTGGGGGAGAGCAATTTATCCACATTGATTTAATTATGACTGTTTGGGCTTGCTGCCAGTTTCATGTGGTGAAGCCACTGTGCAGAATACACAAGAGACGGAGGCAAATAGGAAGAATTTTTTATTCCTTATACAATGAACTAAAATCCTCAGTGCCACATGTCAACATTATATCTTGTCTGCACTTGATCTGACCTTATAGTCTATAGAAAGTTTCCTAGCAAAAAGTATTTTATTTTTATTTATTAAGCAGTACTAAAATCATGCAATAGATATGGAACTGGGCAGTGTCCAGATTCATATTTGCTGTCGGGCCTGTGAGTAGATTGTTCAGTGTTTTGTGCTCTTAGATTATTTATATTCTTCAAAAAAATACCTTAAAAAGAGCTCATTAGTTTATATGTGGGTGGAGTATGCAGACTTCATTCCTTATTATGGATATTTAAAAAAAGTCATGATCACCAAACCTTGTTTAATGACTGAAACAGTTAAACCTGAGAAAGGAACAAAACTATGAAAAGAGATTGTGTTGTGTTCATGCTGAGTATATTTTTTTGGCCCATGTTAGCAATGTCTTTTAGAAAATTAATACTTTCTTATAAAGAATGAAGGTATTGTTAGACATCAAGTGTAGAACTAGTTTAGTCTCATTCTCCCTTTTTGTGTTTGCAGATGTTCTGAGTGATGAAGATAAGCTGAAGATGACCAAGATCAAGAAGAAAATGAGACAAAAGGTACACAGAGTAGAAAAAGCTGTGCATTCTGCTTAAGAAGGCTCGGTCATCTTTGTGGGCAATATTTGAGATAGAAAAGGCATTCCTGATCTCGGAAGATGTAGAGGATGGAGGTGATATTGTAAGATCTTCTTTCTTGATTACTAGTAAGGCTGCAGATACGCAGAGGTTTAATAAGCCTTCCATATTGCACTGAAATCCAAAACTGAATGAATATTCACATACCTTTTTCATATTTCAAAATAATGTGACATGGGGGACAGTGGTTTTAGTGGATTAGAACAGCAGAAAAGAATTGAGAACCAAAATTACCTGAATTTCGACATTGGGAAGAATGAATTCCCCAGTATTTCTACAGCTGTTTCTCTACAGTGGGATGGGGAGGAAGTGGAGATATTTGTTAAAACCAAAGTACTTAAATGCCAAATCCTGCAATTCATTTCCTGGTGAATCTAAGCAATGTGAAGTAGATCATGTCTTGGTTAGCAGAATCTTGGGGATTTAGAATGTTTTGGTTAGAATGTAAGACAGGCAAAATACGATGGATAAATATATGCTGTAGAAGTTGAGGGAAACCACTTACTTAAAAATGGAGCAATTATTTTTCTCCTTGGTGTTTTTCTCTGTGTTCTCAGCATGGTTGGTTTTCTCTCTAGGTACAAAATAAGCAGAAGCAGGAAACCAAGACCGCAAAACCCAAGGAGACCAAGTCTAAGGAACCAAAAAAGAAACCTAAGGTAATAGTGATTATGAGGAGTTTCTTGAAAAGGAGAAAAGTTGCCAGGTTGGGAATAACCTTATGTGTGAAACTTAACAACTTACTTTGTCTCCCCGCCTTCCAGCCCCAAATCAAGAAGGAGAAGAGCAAGCCAGAAAGGACCAAACCAGAGAAGCCAAAGGAGAAAGGGAAGTTGAAAGAAAAAGCGAAGCCCAAGGAAAAGAAAGTGGCAACATCAGGGAAAGTTCCCCGGAAGGCTGATAAGAATCTCCTTGCTCAGCGCCGTCAGGAAGAACGGCAGCGGCAGCAAATGATTTTGGAGGAAATGAAAAAGCCCACTGAGGATATGTGTTTAGGAGACCACCAGGTATGTTGATCTGCTCAGCTGGATTCATGTTGTGGGGGAAGTTACTGGTTCATTCATCCTTCTGTTTCAAAAGGATCTTCTTCAATAAAGAAGGGATTTCTGCACCAGAAGAATGTGAATGCTGCATAAAAAGAACCTTCAGCAATATGCCACACATAAATTCTTACTGTTTTACTTTTTAAATCTTTAGAATATTTGTGAATTCATTTTGTAGTTTTTGTCAAGATTCCAGTTCTTAGAAAATATTTGACATTTTGGGGAGTATAGCATAAATAGGATAGGGAAAACAGAAGAAAAAAAATAGTAATAGAAAGATAAACCTATGCAAATTGTTAAAGCTATACCTAGAATAGAACCCTTACTCATTTGGAAGGTGTTTACAGCTTCTTCATGCAGCAGCCAATGATAAAAGGTACCAGAACTGAAATATATTTTCCCAAATTATATGTGGGAAGAAATGTGCAGTGCACATAGTATAATGTGTTATATCAGGTAGTCCCAGGATAAAAGTTCTTATTAAGTGGAGCTGTGTGTGTGAACACGTGCTGCTTGCGCAAGTGGAGCTGTGCATGTGAGCATGAGTGGTCCCTGCTTGCACAAGTGGAACTGCATGTGCGTAGATGCTCACTTGCCGCTTGTGCAGCCTGGTTCCAAATGTGCTGTGGCTGGGTAGTGGGCCGCAGCCTGGGTATTGGAGACCCCTGTACTAGACAACCTGTGATTCCTTGGGTCATCATTTCAGAAATATTTCCTTACCAGGTTCTTCAATGCATTTATCAGTGATTAAGTTTCTATTATACTGAGTTTCATTGAAAAGTTGTAATGCATTCAGTGATACATCTGCCTTGAAAATAGCTCATATTGAACTATATAGCACAGTTCAAACATCAGCACAAAAATGTCTTATGGCAATTTGTATTATCTCATAAACTCTTTTATGATCATGTTTATTTATAAAACATTATTAAAAAATTTGTCAAATTCCAATTTCATGGGATTCATGGGTCATAGACTTTGGACATATTCTGTAAATTGGTCCAATTGAGGTACCTTGGTTCAAAAATTCTTGTCCTATGATACACTGTTTTGCCCAAATAAAGATTGTTGGAACAAGAGTTTTACTAGTATATAAATGTCCTTGGGCTCTACCTCACTGGAACCAGTAATTGCTAATACCTCATGTGTAAGTTTGGGCCATATCTCCCTTTTGTATTGTGCTAATATTTTTGCCTTTTCTCTATTTTGTCCAGCCTCTGCCAGAATTCTCTCGCATTCCTGGATTGGTTTTGCCCAGCCAAGCCTTCTCAGATTGCTTAGCCATTGTGGAATTCCTCCATAACTATGGCAAGGTGCTGGGCTTTGATGTAGCCAGGGAAGTTCCCAGTTTGAGTACCCTTCAAGAAGGCCTCTTCAACGTAGGAGATAGTTTGGGTGAAGTGTTGGATCTTCTGGTAAAGCTGGTGAAAGCGGCATTGTATGACCCTGGCCTTCCTTCATGCTGTCAGGTATGAGTGTATATGTGTTGTCAGGATGCCATACCCTCAAGCAGTCCAAATTCTTTACCAAGAAAAATGAGTTTGCATAGTTTTCTTACTTTGCATAATCCTGCAAACTAACATCATTTATCATGTAAATTCTTTTGTCATCAGGCAAGTCAGTGAACTGAACTGAACTGAAAGAAAGAAAGAACTGAAGCTATAACTTCAGTTGAGTATCCTATTTAGGGGTTAAGAATAAGGAAAAGCCAAGAATGAGAAAGCTGTACCAAATGGTTCTTTCTCAGCTGTGGGAATGAGGAATACATGCAGGGTTGGCTTTATTTCAACATATATCCTATTAATAGGATATGGACTAAGATGGCTTGTCACCAAATGTCAACAAAGAAAGTCAGCCTTGTAAACTAAGGGATTCTCCTGTGTTGGTGTCTATTGAAAAGATCTACATATTAGCATTGATCATCTGACGTAAATCCCAAGTAGAGAGTAGGTTGCTGTATAATGTTTTGGAGCACATGGCAGCACCATCATAATCCTGGTTCTTGAGTCGAGTGGTCTTTTCCCAGATTCTGCTCCAGAGTCCCATAAACAATCCCATGAATAGATGCAGTGACTTTAAGGAGTTGTTGACAATAAGCTACCTGAGTGCCTCTGCATTCTCTGGAGTATATTTTTTTTCTTCAAATCCAAAATGCTGAATAGTCTTTCAAAATAAGTATAGCGCTCTCTGTCCAGGGACTACTTTTGTATTGATAATTTGATTTTTATGCAGATTAGGCTAATAATTAAAGTCAGAGTTGAATGACCAGGCTTACACTTCGCATAATTTATGATTCATTGTAACATGTGAACCTAGCTAGCTGTGGTGTGTTCAGTAAACTACAGATAAAGAAGCTACAGGTTATTTATTGGGTGTACAAACAGAATTTGATAGTTGCCAGAACTGATGTAGCAAGCATTTCTGCTGTTTTCCTTATTAGAAACACAGAGTTTTAAGTTTTCTTTTCCATCTAACACAATAGACAGCTTGGGCAAAAAATAAAGAAGTGTTCAGCAGACTAAAGGAAGAAAAAAAAATACGTTTAAGGGGAAAAGACATGTTTATAAGTGTTGGTGTTAAGAAGTCCTTGGCTAATGTTCAGATAGTTTTCAGACTCTTTTGCCTTTCATAGTGGAGAATGTGTGTTTGTAATATGAATTCTGAATTACAATGAAGAGAAACTGGAATGTTGCTTTTGCGGGAACCATTGCTTGCTTTATGGATTCAATTCAGACACAAAGGAGCTCTTAAGGCATCCATCAGGTTTCCTGAACCTGTTGTTAGTTTCAAGGTTACAGTGGTAAAACGTAGATGTGTTTTATGAGAGGAATCCTTGAAAAGGAAGGTTGACTGATTGTACTGCAAGTAGTTTTTGTATTCCTTCATATTAACTCAAACACAGCTATTTTGTCTGCTGCCATAAACTGTGCATCACTAAAAGTGGTGGAGAAAGATAATAAAATAACAACGCTGTATAAACAAGAATAATACAAAAACTAACTGCCCATTATACTTTTGATATATCTCTAGTAACAGAGGGAGAAACTGTGCAACATGTGCAATTGCTTTGATCACTTGCAAATTTATTTCCACTGGCTTTGATATTTCACCAGGTGCAGTCAGCATATTTTCATATCTCTCCAGTCAGTTTGTTTTAGATTTTGTTCTTTTAAGTGAAAGTTGGCTTTTTTAAGACTGCTGGACTGTGTTTATCCCATACCAGACCTTGAACTACAAAGTATAACATAACTAAAGAGTTCACAAGATCCAGGTTAAATATCTTTCTTTTCTTCTTTTCACCATTGCTCTATTTTACATTTATGGCAGAAAATAGTACAAGTTACACAGATTGTAGAATTTTTAAAAGCTTGCTTGGTTGTCACATAAAAGCTTGCTTCCTCGGCAAAGATGATATAATTATTTTTAAAACTTTGTACTCGGTGTCCTCCATTTCTTTCTGTTGTTGATAGGAGGAATTGGGATATATGTGTGTCAACAATATGTATGTATGTATGTATGTATGTATGTATGTATGTATATTTTCTTACTTTTCGTAGGTTTTATGTGTGTTTTTCTTTAAGCCAGGTTTTTCCTACTAACCAAGATTTTTCTGCAAGCCTAGTTGAGTGAATCACATTCACTACTTTTTGGGCTTTTTTTTCTTCTTTTCCTTCTTTTCATTCTGGCAGCCAGCAGATTTTGTGCTGCCCAATGGGAGACTTATATAGCTATTTCTGGCTCATTAACCATCATCAGTAAGCCATACCCACATCTCATGTATCCTCCCTGTAAAGGTACAATATCTATTTTCTTACTTTTTGTAGGTTTTATGTGTCTACAAAAATCTTGGTTATGTTTCTTGTTTCTTGCTTTTGCTTGCCAGACTTTGAAGATCCTTGGTGAAAAACTCACAGAAATAAGCCTGAACCGTGACACCGTGTCTGAGGTCTTGCGCTGCTTCCTCATAGCCTCTGGGGGGGATGAAAGCCTGTGTGACAGTTTGAGAACTAAACCCTTCCAGGCACTGCCTCCGGATAAAAAGGCTGCTATCCTGGCCTTCTTGGTGAACGAGCTCAACAGCAGCACCCTTATCATCAAGTAAGTGATGCCAAGTTAGGTGACTCCTGCAGTTGTGCCTCTCACAGCTCAGTGTGACTTATGTAGCAAGAGAGCCATGTAGCATAGTGCAACACATCAGATCCATTCTCCAAAAACATCTTTGGAGTGTGGCTGTAGCACCAACTTGCAGTCCCTGAATGTAATATTTCCCATTACATATTAGCTTAAAACATTACAATTTGGTAACAACTTTTTGAAATTTCCAAGGTGGCCACATTCAAAAGCTGCAAGGTGGGAGGGCGTGCTTGCACACATGGTCCTTGGCATCAGTTTCTCAACATATGTGCTGTTTAGATTTAGACATATGTATCTGCCACAAGAATTCTGGCTGTTGCATGTCAGGATACAGCTTTGATCCACAGGAGAACCAATGTGAGTGCTTGCATTGACTTCCTCTGAGACAGGTAGAGAAAGTATTCACAGTGTAGAAGTGTTGACGCTTTTACTCAAACTTAGGAAACTCTAGTAAAATAGTGGTGATGAAGTGGGAGAAGGAAGTAGGATCCAAAACACATTATAAGTTGGGGGTATCTGTCCTAAAGGAAGGGGTGGTGAATTTCCTTTGTTATAAACCAGATTGCATTTTCAGATGTCTCTTGAAATTAGCATTACACACAGATGTTGAAAAAAAAATATTTATTTATTTATCTATTTATTACATGTATTTATATGTCACCCTTCTCCTGAAGGACTCAGGGCGGCTGACACAAGTTAAGACACATGTACAATAAAATCACACTTTAAATCAAATAACTAATTAATGATAAATAGTAAAATGTCATTCTTCTGTTGTATATGTCCTCCCCACTTCCTTAACAATTTTTTTCTATATCCTGCAGCGAAATTGACAAAACTCTGGAGAACATGTCCAACCATAGGAGAAATAAGTGGATCATTGAGGGAAAGTTACGCAGGTATGTATCTGTAGAATTAATTTTGGCCTGCTGTATTCTGTCTCTGGGAACACAGTGACAATAAGAGGAATCAAAAACATACTGATCATAAATTTATTTAATGTGAAAATCACAGTAGTATGGAATCTTATTGTGAATTTAGGATTCTACCGCATTTCATTTACCAGAGGATTTAGGAATAGCAACTTTTCCTCCAATTCTTTCCCTTTACTGTATGGATCATCTAAGTCCTTTATAGTAGGGCAACATGTCCCTTTTCTTTACACTTCCTGTTCTTGTTATTGTATTGAAGATTAAAGATTGCCCTAGCTAAGAAGACTGGACGTCCTGAATCAGAAATCACTGGTTTGGAGGAAGGACGATGGCGACGGAGCTCCCGCATCATCGAGGAAAATGAGGACAAAGAAATAGAAGAAGAGGAAAGAAGAAGAGCATGCAAAACCCGGAGAGATAGTGAAGTAGGTTTTAGCACAACTGAGTCAATGAGGAATATGATGTGCTGTTGAATCTTCGCTCTAATAATGATAACATATTTGGACAGAAGTATTTAATCTCTTAACACAGAAAATACTGAATAACTGGAACCGTACATTTATGTCGCAACTTCTGGCATAAAAATTATTCGGTTTTTTTTTTAAAAGAAAGGATGTTTGAGGATTTCTACTGCAAGCACCATAATATTCTTTTAAAAAATTCTTAGAGGGCTTTTCTTTGTCTTTAAATGAAATTTGCCTTTTCCTAAAGAGTTATAGCTGTCAACAAATACAGGTGTCATACTTCCCTCTTGGCCTTTTAATGGGAAACATTTCAACTACCAAGAAAATCTAAAGTGTTGATGTTGTATGTTTGGGAGGTACAGTGTTTTCAAAACAAAACCTATTTAGGGAGGTAATCAGGAATCTGGTTTTAACTTGTCTCTTTCCACAGAACGAAACTTTGATTTCCAGCGTGCCAGAGCTAGAGAGGCAAATTGAAAAACTTTCCAAGGTAAATGTTTGCTGTTGAAAAAATAAATAAAATAGAAGAGAAGAGTTGAAACTTCTGCTAGATGTAGCAGTGAGTATTGGGGTTTCCTATAAGAGTGATAGGTGGAAACATGTCACTCTTTTCACTGATAATTAAAGTTTAAAATAATGACTCTTCCTTTTACATTCTTGGTGTTCTGACTTTTCCTGCAGCGCCAGATGTTCTTTCGCAAAAAGCTGCTCCATTCCTCACAATTGTTACGTGCATCATCACTTGGGCAAGATCGGTATCGACGGCGGTATTGGGTCCTGCCCCACCTAGGTGGGATCTTTATAGAAGGCTGTGAGGCCTCAGAAGGTATGCAGAGCATAGAATGTGGGTATGAGTGATTCCTTCTTGGAGGGAGGGAGGGAGGGAGGATTTACTGGATCTCATCATTTGGATTCTCAGTTGTTTCATTCAGTATAAGTATTCCTTGATTTACAACCTCAATTAGTACTGGAATTTTGACTAAGTATTGCAATCATACATTGAGGCACCATGTGACTGTTTTTATGGTACTTGTTAAATGAGTTGTCACATTTGTTATTAAGCGAACCACATAATCATTCACTGAACCACATGGTTGTAACTGCGAATCCATTTTATCCATTGTGTGTTTTTTGCTGGAAAATGGCAGAAAGCATCACAAAATGCTGTCACGTAACTCCTAATCATTGTTAATTAACCAGTTGTAAGTGGAGGACTATTCGTATACAATACATCTTTCATTACTGGTACCCAAGGAGCAGGATGGTTGCCATTGACAATAGATAACAACTAATAAGACAAATGTAAAGAAGTGTAATGTCAGTCTGATGTGTAGGCTAGAAGAATAAAAATAAATAGTGTATTACAATGCCTCCCTTAATAATTCCACCACTGAAATATGTTCTCGGTTGACCAAATTGCTCTCTGGATTTTGGTCGTATGTACAATTAGACCATCATGCTGTCAGTTGAAAAAAAAAATTGTAAGAGCGTACTTTAATATTTTCTTAGTCCCATTTTTTTCCTTTCTGGAACACCCTCTGTCATTTTTCTAATCTGATACCGTTTCCCCCAAAATAAGACATCCCCTGATAATAAGCCCAATCGGACTTTTGAGCGCATGGCAATAAGGCCAAGCACTTATTTCAGGGTTCAAAAAAAATATAAGACAGGGTCTTATTTTCGGGGAAACACGGTATCTACCTTGCAACATGTATCTGGCAACTGGAGACTGGGCAGGGGAGGTACTTCCATTGGCATAGATCTGTTGGTAGTGAATGGCATGGTGGCCTAGTTGTGAAGACACCTCCCATTCGGAAGGTTGAGAATTCAATCCTAGGGATCAGCAGATGCTTTTCTTCTAGGAAACAAAGAAAAAATAACTGCTGCGAACTTTGTATGGCATCAGTAAGGGTATCTGGCTAGTAAACCCTCAGCTCCATCCAGTCACCCTGACTCTACCCCAAATCAAGGGATTACAGCAGGGGTGAAAATCATCAGGTTCTGACAGGTTCTGGAGAACCGGTAGCAGAAATTTTGCCGGAGAACCGGCAAATACCACCTCTGGCTGGCCCTAGAGTAAGGTAGAAATGGAGATTTTGCAGTATCCTTTCCCTGCCACGCCCACCAAGCCACACCACACCCAATAAGCCATGCCCACAGAACCAGTAGTAAAAAAAATTGAATTCCACCACTGGATTACAGGGTTGTAAAAAGGGGGTTTAGATGCTGTTGGTAGTACACTGTGTTGCTTCACTGGGACATCTAGATTCCGTTGCCTCTTTCACTTCAGTAGGTTTGAGCACCACCTAGTGGTGAAAGTTACCCAACTTTCTCTGCTTTGCTGTTCCCCCAAGCAGCGTCCCTCCCGGTGTCCAAGAACTCATTGGAAAAGGGAGAGGCTCTGAAAGAGGAAGAACATGAAGCACTGTCAATCAAAAAGGAGAACACTGACACACCCTCAGATCCTGATTATATGAACTGCACAACTTCAAGATCGTGGAGTTGGCCGTGGAGAGGCAACGTAGGCATGTCACCACCAGAACATCTGGAATCCAAGTTGCCAGAGCCCACACCCTTGTCTGTCAATGGGTTTTTGGAAGATCCAGTGTCCCTGGGCCAGTCTCAGCACGACCTCAGTCAGTCAGCCTTTCTATCTTGGCTCAGCCAGACACAGCAAGCCTCTTCATTGTTTAACAGCTCTGTGCTCACCCCAGACAGTAGCCCTGGCAAAGGGGATCAGTTACCCCCAGACGAACTGCCGGACTCTACAGCAGATGATGAAAGTATCACAGAAACACAGGTGACCTGGTTCAATTTGCTGCCTAGGATGCCATGCAATGACTCTTCACTTGCTCCTTCCACTGAGCGACCCTCTCGAACTTCACAGCTCTGCAAGTCATCTACCAAGGACCAGTCAAAGACTTCAGCTCAGCAGGTAAGTGCTGCCTTAGAAGTTTCTCCTTAGGAAATGTAAGCTCCACTTCTAATCTGGGGTGAATCAGCAGAAGGAATTTGTTCCTGTAGATATGAAGATGTTCGGGGTAAAGCTTTATTCATTTCTGAGACAAAGGCTTGGAACTTTTTGGGGTTGGAGATCACATATTAGTATCATGTAAGATTCATTTCCTTAAGAATGGTGTGGCTTTTGTAAGGAAGACATTTAACTTTTCTTTTCTTTTTAAATGTCTTTAGAAGAACAAAACAAGTAGGAAAATTCTATGGCACAAATGTAGAGTGGGGGAGCCTTGGCTTGGCAGTAGTACACATGAAAGACTTCTGAGTGTCTTTCTTGACTGCAAGTTAAACCTGAGCCAATAGTTGATGCAACTGCTAAAAAGACAAATGCTATCTTGAGGTACATTAATAGAAGCAAAGAGTCCAGATAACAGAAGGAAGTTGTTCTACTCTGCCTTGGTCAGACCCCATGTGGGGTACTGAGTCCAGTTCTAGATACAACCAATCAGAAAGGGCAGTGACAGATTGGAGCAAGTTCTGAAGAAGGCTACCTTGATGGCAAAGGACCTGAAAACCAAACCCAATAAGAATTAAAGGATGTGACTATGTTTAGCTTAGCGAAAAGATGACTGAGCGGGAGATAAGACAGCAGTCTTAAAATATCTGAAGGGCCATTAAATAGAAAAAGGAGAGGACTTATTCTCTGTAAACCTTTAAACATGAATTAAAAATACATGGATGGAGGTTCAGAGTAATATCAGGAGGAACTGATTCTATTCTAACTCCCTGAATCTATGAACTATCAGCAGTGAAACAGAACACCAAATAAAGTGATGATGAAGATGATCACTAGCAGTCTTCAATCAGAGACTAGATGGTCATCTGTCAAAGATGTTTTAGAGAATCCTGTACTGATCAAGGGGTTGGACTTAGCATCCTCTAAGATTCCTTCCAATTCTCTAATGATGTTATTCTTTCATAAACGTTGTTATGCTTCTTGTAGCAATGCTTAATGCACATGCTTTTTGAATTTTCCCTCCCACAGCTGAATGGCTATTCCACCTCTAGCCCGGCATTGCCACCACTGTCCTCTACTCCATTGCATTCCAACTCCAGGGTCCACAACACTTGCTCCAGAGCCAAGGATAATTCCAAAAAGACCCTTGAACCTTTGGGGCAGCCAAGGCGAAGGGGGCGTCCTCCCACTAAACTTTTCAAACAAATTGAGCAGAAATATTTGACACAGCTGACAGCACAGCCTATACCTCCTGGTAAGTGACAAACACATCTGCAAGTTCTTGGTCCATATACTAGATTATTTGAAGGCAGGACAGACAGAGAGAGAGTGAAAAAAATAATGTTTTATGTTTTGCAAAAGCACAGTTGGGAGAATTAGTTCAGTGTCACATGTAAGTAATGCACAACTAAGTTGTGTCCCATTCAGTAACTAAGGTACAAGAAACTTTTTGTGATAGGGGGAACATGCTTTTTAACACACACACACACACACACACACACACGTGCACACACACACACACACACACACACACACACATTTTTGTCAGTGTACACAAACTGTGAATAACATTGGATATGCCATGATGTCAAGCATCTTGATGAAATTAATAGTGGTTGTTTGCTTGCTAAGTAGATATCATCTTCAGTGCACACTGATGATGAGATGTAATTGGGTAATGAAAACATCTGCAAATGAACAACCAAGCTCAGAGAGCACCAAGGATTCCACGGTTCATATCCTGAAAACATCCTGAGCCATAGATATTTGCTTCTATTGGCATTGGCAATTTTGGGAAGGCGCCAAGCCTTGAACTCGTTCTGTTTTTCCCTTGTAGAGCTGCAGAGTGGCTGGTGGTGGTTGCAGGATCCAGAAGAGCTAGAAGCTGTGGTGGAGGTACTACACCCACGAGGCATCCGGGAGAAAGCCCTACATAAGCACCTTACCAAGCACAAGGATTACCTACGGGATGTCTGTGCCCGAGCTGCCAATGGTAAGAAATACCTGTTTTGTGGTCCGTTGCCTATGAGCACAAGTGTGATCTTTTTAATTGACTTTTATGACCTTCCTACCTAGATCCCATCTTCAGGATTCATTCTGAGGTTGCCAGCCACCTTATCTCTCAAGAAGCCCTGGTGCAGTGGTCCATGTCTGAGCGTGCCCTTGAGATGGACCTATCAGTGCTTCAGTGGGTGGAAGAGCTTGAGCAGAGGGTGCTCATGGCTGATCTACAGATTCGAGTAAGTGCTAAGATTCTGTGGAAACTGTGCTCCTGTTGACAATGGTATGCCCTTTCACCAGGGTCCCAAAGGTGCTTTTTCAAGAGGCAACTGGACTTTCTGGTTTTTCTTTGAAGACATTTCGCTTTTCATCCAAGAAGTTTCTTCAGCTCTGTTTCTTGGATGAGAAGCAAAACATCTTCAAAGAAAAACCAGAAAGTCCAGTTGCCTCTTGAAAAAGTACTTTTGGGGCAACCATGACCTGAATGATTGAGAATATCCATAGAAACTTGACCAGGGTGTTGAAGGATGCTTAGATTCCAGAGGTCAACCTGAAAATAATCATTCAATGCTAAACAAACTTAAGTTTTAAGGATTAGAACTCAAGACGACTAGAGAAATCATCTAGGCCAGTGATAGCTAACCTTTTTGCCATTGCATGCCAGGATGGGGGGTGGGGGGGTCATGCACACACATGCCCACGCACATGCACGCACAACCCCCTCCCCCCGCTTCTGGCACATGATGGCCTGGTAGGCCTGTGTTCCAGATCCTCTCTATTTACCTGGGAAGGGCGAAAACAGCCTTTCCCACTCCCTTGGAGACCCTACATAGGCTGAAAGGGCTGATTTCCCAACTTCTGATGGGACAGGAAGTGACATTTTTTGCTGTCCCCAGCCTCCAGAACCTCTCTAGGAGACTCTAGGAGCCTCTCTAGGAGTCTCTGGAGGATGGGGATAGCAAAAAACGTCACTTCCTGTCCTACTGGGCCCTTTCAGCCTCCATAGAGCCTCCAAGGGAGTGGGAAAGGCTATTTTCGCCCTTCCCAGATAAATAGAGAGCATCTGGAGCCAGGTAAGAAAGAAAAACGGGCCTTCCCCACCCCCCACCCCCACCCTGCCCTCCAGAGGCAGGAAACAGCCTGTTTCCTTACTTCTGGTAGGCCCAGAAGGCCCGAAATCAGCTGGCCGGCGCACGCATGTGCCCCAGAGCTGAGCTGGCGTGTCCACTAATATGGCTCCGTGTGGCATGCGTGCCATAGGTTCGCCATCACGAATCTAGGCCATCTGAAAAATGTTCATTCTTAACTTAGTGATGTTACTCTCCTGAGAGACAGTTGCACTGAATTAGAATCTCTGCAGCTCTATGAATCTGCAAAATATTACTTGATTTTAGATTGTAAATATTTTGAGTATAGTTTCTTTTCAAGTGTAATTTACCATGGCAAATTACAGTTGCACAAACACTTGCTTCTCTGTAGTCATAACTTTGGCTTTCTTGTTTAGACAAGTAGATTTTATTTTGGAAGTGTTCTTCATTCTAGAATACCAGAACTACTCTTAAGTCTTACTGAGAACTTCTGTTCTATGAATGTCATCACTATTTGAAGTGAAGCCTCCGAGGGGCAGCGACAGAGAAGAACAGCATAGTCTGAAATACCAAAGAATAGTTATAAGGGCTGGGTTGAATCATTATTTGGGGAAACATTCCAAATTGCTTCTGGGTGTTTACAGTTTTGTGATATAATTATTTCTTCCGAATATTTTTTATTTATCATTTTGGTTTGGATCTTTTGCCTTCCCTCTAGGGCTGGACGAGTCCAGATCCTGATTCTGTTAGGAAAGACTTGCGGTACTGTGAACGTGAACTAGGACTCCTGGAAGACATCACCGTAAAAAACAGGCGAGAGGGACCTGCCCTGGAGCGTGAATCTAACAACCCTCTGGATCTTGCGGTGCTCCGTCTTGAAGACCTGGAGCAGAACTTGGAACGGAGATACCTCAGAGAACCTCTCTGGCCTCTGCACGATGTGGTGGTAGAAAAAGCTTTGCTGAATAACCCTGATACCTTGGAACAGGGTACCACAGAAATGTGAGTGTCTTCTTTTATTAATGACTGAATTGGCAAATTTATATCCGTGATTCTATATCCCAAGTTGTTAAAAACAGTGGGTTAGGAATCCCAAAATCAGTTATTTGGTTTTTTACCATGTTTCCCCCAAAATATAACCTACTCAGAAAGTAAGTCCTAGCTTGATTTTTACATGTGCTCCCAATATAAGCTCAACCCCCCCCCCAAAAATAAGCCCTAATTAAGACCCTGCCCACTGCATGGTGCACAAGTAAAAATTAAACTAGGGTAGGGGTGGGGGGGGACGGAGCTGCCCTACCTTCAGATAGTTGCAGCCAGGCCTCGCACACCTCGGCCGATTTCTCTTGCTACAGCTGGCAAGGCTTTCCTGAAGGCCTCTGAAGCCGATAACAGAGCTCTGGATCGATCCTGGTGCTTTTTTGGTATTAATTAATTAATTAATAATAAAAATAATAAATAATAAATAAAAAACAGGGTTTTATTTTTGGGAAAACATGGTACATTTCAGTAGACTGGCATGTTATGAACTTTTTAGAATGATTGATTTCCAGACCAATTGCCAGATATAAAATTATGGTAGGATATGAAAAGACAACACTGCTGTTGTTTGGGCAATGGCAGCTAATTCACAGAGGAGCAGAATTTATTGGGATAGAACCAAGTACGGGTAGTCCTTACTTAACAACCAGTCATTTTATGACCACTTGAAATTATGATGGCCATGAAATGGGTTCTTAACGTCCCACAAAGCATCCATATCCATCGTAAATGGTTGTTTTCCCCACCCTGGCACAATCACATGACCACATTTGAGCATGTTAACTTGATGACCATGGTGTTCTGCAAATCATACGACTTCAACTTATGAAGGCTTTTGCTAGTTTCCAGAAAAAAATGCCCATTCAAATAAAGAAGTTCTCCGAAAGATCATGGCAATCACTTAACAATTGTTGCAAAACAGATTGGAAAATTACTTCCAGTTATGTGAGTGCATCAACTTATGATCATAACTACTTCCCACTGTAATTCCAGGCTCAGTTACAATTTGCTACCCATCCTCTAATACTTACTTATCCTTCTCTTTTATAAACGCACCCTTGCTGCAAAAACATTGTTGGAAAAAAGAAAAGCAGCATTTTGCCTATAACATCGAAACTCATAGAGGAAAAAAATGGAAAGATAAAAACAAAATAAATGAAAAAGACAGAAAGATTTGGTGGGGAGATATGACACTTCCATTGTCTTGTATGTATCTCTGTGTTAAAAGAGTAAAGACCCCAAGGTTAGCCACATCAAGCTGCAGAGAGATTTTTCTTGCTTTTTTTTTTTTTTTGTTTGTTTTTGAGGTCTCTTTGTAGTGTACAGTAGCACCAGGTGAAAACAATGGAACCTTTCTACTGAATGTATGAAAATAATACTTGTATGTTGCTAATGTATGTTGTTAAATAATTCAGTGGACTGTAGCATTTAATTTAGTAATATTTTAAATTTGCCAGAAAATGTTAGCATTCTTCAAATGGCTAACATTTACTAAAAAGATACACGTTCATGAGCTAAGGCATTTTAGGAACTAATCTTTTGGAAGATTTTGGGAACTAAAAATAAAAGGGAGTTAAAGTGACCTAGAAAAGGCAGTCTTTGATCTAGAAGTTCTTTGCGGTGGTCTTTGGAACACAAATTGTATTGCTGCATCTAAATAGAGTGGGATTATTTTTTTAAAAAAACCTGTACTCGGGCTGTGGGTAGCCCATCAGCATCCTTTCATTACCTCTTAGAGGCTTCCCAGGAATAGCAGGGCCAAAATTGACCTTCTACAAAGGAGATTCTTTGATGTCACTTCACTAATCATATATTTTGCTGACTGAAATTGATATTCCTCATTTAACAATTATTTTTCTTCTGCAGCACATATGAAATCACACCACGGATGCGAATGTGGCGCCAGACTTTGGAAAGATGCCATAGTGCAGCACAAGTTTCTTTGTGCATCTACCAACTGGAGCGCTCTATAGCATGGGAGAAATCGGTCGTCAAAGCGGTGAGGAAGGGGCATTGGGCTGAGAGAGTTTTAGGGTAGGAAGTATAATCAAGTCTAAAGGAGATATCCAAGCCAGTTAAGTCACATGTGAAATGCTTCAGTGCAGAAAAAAGTATTAGTGATTCTTCTTCTGGCTTGGTTATTGGCATGTATGTCGCTGAGCCAAAAAAAAAAAGTTGTTGGATTTATGGGATGGTATCTCTGTTTGAAAGAGGTCTGTCTCAAGCAAAGACTTAGCCTGGATGAATTTTATCCAGAAGGAGCTCACCTTTGGGGATGAGAAGGGGCTTCACTTTAAGGAAAGAAAATAGGAAATCCTATTAGAGTGTCTTATTCACCTCATGAAGAGATTTGGCATTATCCATTTTTGTCTTCTCTGCTTTCCAGACTTGCCTTGTGTGCCGAAAAGGGGATGATGATGAGAATCTGCTATTGTGTGATAGCTGTGACCGTGGCTGCCACCTCTATTGCCATCGACCCAAGATGATGGAGGTGCCAGATGGGGATTGGTTCTGCTCTCTCTGCATCGCTCAGGTACTCACTCCATATGATACCTTTTGTCTTGTCGCCCTGATTTTTCCTGGGTTGGCAAGGTTTTCTTTTGTTTCTACTGGGTGCCTTCATGTTCCAGGGGAGAAGGGGTGGCATGTAGTATGATGCTTCCCTGTCAGGAAACTGGCATGTTTACTAGCAGATAGCATTGATGTTGTGGCCTGTCGGCCTCCTCCAGCAGCCGAATCAGAAGAGAAGGAGGTGTGGGAGGCAGGATCAGCAACAAGGCAGCCTGAGAGCGCCGAGTGGGGAATGGAAGAGGGGGGGGCGGAGGTGGAGGCAGAGGCTGGGCTGTCCATCAGCCCTCAGATGGAGAGTCAACAGCCTCCAGGTCCTGAGGTGATTGATGAGGAAGAGGAGGAACAGCTGGGTCCACTGTCTGATGTGTAGATGCAAGAGGAGAGCAGTGGAAATCTGTGGGCCGATCCTTGGGAAGGAAGAGCCACTGCTGCTAATGAAGCCCCAACCCAGCTCTGGGGATAAAAGGCAGAGGGTGGAGATGAATAGATGTGGCAGACAACTATTCATCTCCGTGCTGAACAGACTTGTTAGCGTGAGGTGAAAGAAATTTTTTGCTGGGGCTGCTGGTGCTCCTAATAAAGGAACCATTGCTTCAAGTACAGAGGGTTTGTCGTGTTTGAAGAGCTGGGTCAGAACAATTGACTTCACTGAAGTGGACTCCTAGTCTAGGACTTGATGATAGTTTCTCTTTTCTATCTTTCCCTTCCCCAACTTTTTCATGATGCAGATGCAAGGGGAATATCAGGATGAGTATGGCTCTCCACGACGGGGGAAGAAGCGGAAAAGTGGTACTTCTGGGCCTTTTGGGGGAAAAGAAGAGCTCAGCCCTCGATCTCGCGCAGCAGCTGCAGCCGCCTCCCAACAGCATAGTATCCTGGCAAATACATCCCCTCGCTACTCAGGTGAAGGCCTCTCTCCATCCAAACGAAGAAGAGTGTCTCCCCGAGGCCAGAGCGCTGACCTGACCTTCTGCGAGTAGGTGTTTCTCCTCTGCAAATTAGGGTCAGGGAGAGGCTTATGGGACATATTTCCCAGAGAGAGTTAGAAAAGGTAGGGACAGGGGTTCAGGTTATACATTGGCAAAAGTTAATAGGGAGGAAGAGACAGAGAGAGCTGTCACTTAAAAGTGACTTTCTCAATTTAAAAGAGAGTAAATAACACTCTTCGCTTCTGGCCAGACTTACGTATGCCCTTCAGTGCCACTCAGTGTTGGCGCTTCTTTTGTCAGGATCATCTTGATGGAGATGGAATCCCATGAAGCTGCTTGGCCTTTCTTGGAGCCTGTTAACCCCCGGCTGGTGCCTGGCTACCGGAAGATCATCAAGAATCCCATGGACTTTGCTACCATGAGGGCCCGGCTGTTGCGTGGTGGGTGAGTACACAGCAGAGCAAGGCATTTGGAATTGCCAAGCGACCCTCCTTTTCCTTCCCTCTATTTCCCTATCAATAGATACAGCTGTCAGTAAGTGACCATTTAAGTAACTTTCAGTTTACATAAAAGGGCTGTAAGGAGCACGTTTATATCATAGTTAAATAATACCTTTATTCATTATTTATGCATTCTGTTATCCCATGCAACATTCCATACCTGCTGGCTTGTTCCTAGTAAGTGAATAGCTGCCGTTTCCTCAGAGAATACTTGCACTTCCCATCTTTTTCAGGGCTGTGCAACTGGTGGAGGATGGAGGGTAATCCTGGGGAGATCTAATGAGACCAAATGGCTGGGGCTGCTTTCTGTCAGGATGGGGGCAGGGATTTCCATTGCTCTCAGTTTGGGAGAAGGAGAGTTAGCTATCTTGGTGGTCCACTTCAGAGCTTCTAGAAAGAGTGATGCTGTGGCAAGAACGTTCTAGTGCCTATTTGAAGAGAGGCATGTCAGACTGGGATGGTTTTGGGGAGTTGCTCAATGTAATTATATATGGCCTACTGTAAATTCAGAAAGATATGCCAAAAATTGGCAGCAGTTGTGAGAAGAAATGAAAAGAGGAGGATGGAGCTATTGAAAAAAGGAGGTTCTCAATAATAGGCACTGTTGTGTCTCAGTGCTGTACTTTTACACTCACCCTTGCTTTTTGTCATCCACAGATATAGCAGTTGTGAGGAATTTGCTGCTGATGCTGTCCTGGTGTTTGACAACTGCCGGACCTTTAATGAAGATGAGTCAGAGGTGGGCAAGGCGGGGCTGGCCATGCGCCAGTTTTTTGAAAGCCGGTGGGAGGAATTTTATCAGGGAAAACACGAGACATACCCATGAAGCTGGCAGAACGGGGAAAAGTGCAAGGAGCCAAAGGGGAAAGTGCCTCCCCTTTTACCCTGGGCTGCACACTTGTCTCTTCTGGAGCTCATCTTGCTACCTGCTGATTTAATTTTTCCCCTTCACAATGACTGGACTTGGATTGGCATTTAACATCACGCCTTGATTCTCTTCACTCCAAGCAACACAAACTCTGACTGTATAAGCCAAATAAAATATATATCTCTCTCCTTTTTTCAAAATGGAAAAAAAACAACAACCACCACCCACATCCCCACCTTAGCTGGGGCTATTTAATAATAGCAATAGTTCTTAGTGAATGTGTAAGAACACTTTTTTTCTGTGCAGTGTCAGTACCATGCATTAATGGCCAGTAATGTGGACGTTAGGTTTTCCTCCTTTTTAGATTCTCATTGAAATGTATAAAAGCAGATCACTCCTGCCTCTGGGAATGACAACCTTGACAAAACATGCTGCTTCTCTTCCCCTTGCCCCTCCCAACTCTGCCTCACCCTACCCACACACCCCTGCTTTCCCCCTTTAAGAAGAGCCTTCATTTCTGCGGCCAAGTTTTTCTTTCTAGCCCGATTTCCTTTTCTAAACCCGAGAGTAGAGTTTAGAGTTGGTATGTGCATTGGGAAAGGATGTTGAGGGGCTCTGCCAATGAGGGTGCACTCCCTTTGAAAGTGCTCGGTCCTTCTAGTCAAAGAAGATGCCCCTTCTGTATTTGGAGGTATCCAAATAGAAGCCTCTGTATGAAAAGTTAGGAGTGAGTGGGATTATATTCCCAGTTAGATTAATTTCCATCAACCCCCAGTTGCCCAGAGATACTGAGTTACTCCAAATTTTATTTCTAAGGAAATAATGCAAATAACTCACACAGCAGTTATCCACTAAGCAGCTGATATCACTCAGATTGTATTGTTCTCTAGGTGTGCAAATGATGGTTAACTTGGACTAACCCTTACACTCTTCCCCCTCCTGATCTCTCCACAGGGGCAGTCAATGAAATCACGATAGTCAGAAGTTCCTCTGTCTAATGTTCATAAGTTCATTTTCCTTCCAATAGAGGGCAATATGCTGAAAGGACTCACTGGGCTATGGGGGACCAAAGTAAACAAGCTTGCAAAACTGGGCTGCTCCAGTCAGCATCCTTAAGAGGAACTGGCTTTTGGATGGTTGATGCCAGTTCTTCTGGCAGATCATATTCTGGGATTTCATCCTTATTTGAATGCCCACAGCTCTCCTCATCCAACTCTGCCCCAGTGTTATTCCTCAGGGATAGCTTCCATCTACAAAGCTTGATCTGCCATCTCTGTGTATGTGTGGCAGGACTGTTTGTTTCCTGCCTTGGCATGTGATTACCATAATCTATCGTAAGGTTGCTTCCCTTCTGAGAAAGTTGTGAGATTGTCTCCATTGTAATGGAAGGAATACCATCCTTTCACTCTTCAGTAGCTATCTGGACCTCAACAAGATGATAGAGGATTGTCACTGTTTCCTTCTATGTTAGGTTTCTATTTCCTCACCATATTTAACCTATGTGATCTAAAGTGCAGCCTTCTTTGATTATCAAAGCTAAGACTTAGCCTAAATGCAGTTTTGGATTATAAGGCAAGTGAAGGCAAAATAGAAATCTTTTGTGTCTCATGATGTGGGATACAAGTTATTGCTTCATGCCTTTAAACAGGAAGCAGAAAAATTAGAAACAGAGCAGTGCTCAGCTAGACATATTTGTGTAATATCCATAGCTGACTTGTTTAAAGATCCAGACCTGTTTATACATGTTTCTTTTTCTTTTTGGTCTACATTTTCTATATAGTATTTAATTTATACACATACCACGTGTGAATATTTTAATTTACTCTATATTTGAACATTGTTTTGAAAGGAGGAAGCAAAATTTTGATTTAGTCCAACCATAATAGTTTTCCTGCACATCATTTTTACCAGTTTGTCATTTGTTCCTGTGCATTTGGGTATCTGGTGCTAGAGACTTGCCAGATTCAAATAGTGGTTGAAGCCAATCTCCTCTTAAGTCATTCCCTCCCTTGTTTGTCTCTTATTGAAGCAAGAAGTAGATTGTGGTCACAACAAAGGCTCCATCTTCATACGTGCTTGTGTATGTATATGTGTGTATATACACACATGCATGCCAGTGCATTCGCCAGTTGGCTGGTTGGTCCTTTAAAAGAAAAAGAAAAAAACTGTCCCCGAAAACTTTTATTGAACAAAAGGCAGGATAAATTGGCCAATTCTTTTTCAGTCCCAGCATAACCTCTCTCTCAGTCATTCCTTGATGATAGGTTGAGGCCTGTTTGCAGCCTGTATTCCAACATGACCCAGGAGATCCCATATCCCACAGCATGCGAGAGTTGCCAGAGAACCTGTTCCCTGGCCTGAGCTCTCTTCAGAAGCTGCAGACTGGGAGAAATCCATTGCCCAGGCACACTACAACAAGGAGCCAGCTGTTCGGCCCTTGGCCAGTTTCTGTGCCCAGAAGCAGGGGATTGGGCAAGACCTATTCCGATGCACCCTCCAGAAGATATAGGTTGACTGTTCAGAGGAAACAACTTGGTTCTTCCATTTTTCTTCCACCACTTTTGGTGGATCATAGGCGTAGAAAGCCACCCCCTGGAACCTTTCCTCCCTTGCTGCTTTCATTTCCAGCCTGGCTCCTCAAACCATTATAATTACGGGTATCACTTGGGGCAGACACTTGGCTGGCAGGGTCCTATTAGGAGATGGCTTTCTCCCCGATATCCACCTCTGCTACATCGGAGTGACATAAGGATGTGTGAGTGTGTGTGTGTGCGCGTGCACGTGTGTGTTTTCGCCTCAATCCGCGTCAACCAATCCAATTGCAAGAGCACTGATGTAAGTAAAATGTAACCACAGGTGATATAACCTGGAGACGGAAACCTCCCTTACTGTGCTTCCTCCAACCCAACCTCACTTTCCTTCCCAATTGTTTTCAACAAAACGTAGCCTTTTTATATCAAATAACCTCAATCTTTATTTTGTTTTAAATTTGGGGATTTTTGTTTTTTGGCTTTTAAAATAAAGAGGTAGAGTTGAAGTCTATTTGAAACTGACTTTATATTATGCATAAATATTTATATTTTATCTAAATGTGCTGTAACAAAACTTCTTTTGGTGGGTTTTTAGTATTTTTTTTTCTGGATCATTTGGTTTTTTGTTTTGTTTTTTCATCAGTCATGAGAGAACTCTAGAGTTGGAGGTGTTAATTTTTGGTTTTTAATTTAGTGTTTCATGGTTTTGGTTTTGGGGTTTCTTTTTTGTTATAGAAACGTTAGATTTATAGATTCAAAGCCTCACACTCCTTAAAAGAAGGAATCCAGGTTTGACCTAATCTTGATCTTCATTAAGGGATATGGTCTTTTCAATCAGTTTATAAAAAAAAACTTGTTTATTGAAAGTTACATGGTTTTTGGAATTTAATTTAAGAATTGCAACTAGAATTGGCCTTATCATTCAACCACTGGCTTTTTCTTCCCCTTTCATCTTAATTTGGTATCGGAAAGGAACCAACTAACCCATCATCCTGTGAGATGTTCTGAACAGCAGGAAGGGGAGGGGGGAATCAAACTTTTTTATATGAAATAACCAAATGTGTTTGTTTTAGTGAATTTTTGATAATGTACAGTTTTTTGTGAATTTAAATTGATTTCTTTCTATATTTTTAGGACCAACCTCATTTTTAATAAGGTTTAAAAGGAAGAAAAAAGTCTAGAATTCTTGTTTGTTTCCTTGTGATGTTTCCACAAGTACAGATGTTAGAGTGCTTGTCAAGTTTCAAAGAATAAACAAAAACAACCCAATGTTTGATAGAGAAGAAATTGCCTGAGAATGTTGTCTTTTCTCTGTGATCATCCCTGCTTGGGGGGTGCATCCGCTTGGTCCTCCCCTCCTCTGCCCTTATGCAATGCACCCTGGGGCCAGTTAAAAGACAGCTAGGCCAATTAGATGCGGGTTCAATCCTGGCAAGACTTCAGAATATTGTTTTTGAAAAGCTGTTAATTCATAACTCATGCTTAGCAAAATTGCAGGGGCCCAAGAAATTTTTTTTAAAAAATTCTAGTAAATATAATTGGTTTAAAACTAGGCTTTTGTACATACGTCTCAAAAAGAAACTCAGTCTTTGCAGCCTGACCTTCCATCTCTTCCCTCGAGTGTGGAGAAGGGAGCTAGGTCTGCCATGCACTTAACTTTGAAGAAGCTTCCCAGGCACACTGTCAATTATCAAGCATCAATTGAACTAAATACATTTTGCCGCCCAAATGAGGATTGGACAGGGACTGCTCTTTGTTTGAGAGGGGAGTGTAGTGGGCAAGCAAGGATACAGAACAGATGAATGAAGACAGTTCAGACTATTTCATGTTTTCTCTGGTTTTATGATGCATAAAATATTTCAATTTTCCACAACCCAAAATAGGTTTTGAATTCAAAATGGCTTGCAAGACTTCTGGAAGTTTTGAGTTCAAGAGCTATTTTAAAACTTTTTGCATAGTCTAAATTCTAATTTATGGCTTAATCTTTAAGGCACATTTCTTCTGCATTCCATTCCATTCTTATTTTCTACTTTTCTGGCCTTGAATTTCAGTAGTCCGGCCAGAGGCAGCCTTTCTCCACCTGTTCTTAATAATATCAAAACTATAGCATGAACTATAGAACTGGTATGAGAACTGTAGTCCTTCATCTCACAATGATGTTGTAGTTGCCTGGAACAAAAGTGTATCAATAGCAAATGTTGCTCATTTTGAATGCTTGGGGATCAGTTGGCACTGTTCACTACAGTATACTACAACTTTTTTTGAAATATTTGAAAGAAAGGCATCATGAGTAACTAATTTGGAGACAATTGAATTTCTCTATAGGCACTTAAATCCAGTCCTAGTCTACATTCTCTAATTTCATCAAATTTTGTCTTCATCCTTTAGCATTTGCATTGCCAATTATAGGTGCTAAACATAAGTCCCCATCCCCAAAATAAAATCTGTAGATTGGCAAAAGCTAAATCCTCTGCGTTGCCAGTGGCTGCACACAGCTCACACTGGTTTGCTCACTACCATTGCAAAATCTCACATTGTGTTTGTGAACATGTTTTCACACGCACGTTACTGCTCCCACAAGAGATTTCAGGTAGAGCAATGGCTGTTGAAATGTCCCATTAAATCTCCTTTTTTTTTGTAGAATCAGCACCAGGCAACAAGCAAAGCTGTGTACAATAGTACGATAGTGGGATCTAAAGTGATTGGAAAGATTCAGGACTGGAACCTGAGCTTTTAAGGGGTTATTGGCACTACCTTTAGCTATTTTATTGCCCTTTTATTCTGAGAAGGATTCCATCTAATAGATGGGGTATATTTAAAAACATTTTTATTGTAAGAGTTTGTCAAAAAAAATGTTCAAATATTATCTTTTTCACACAAATGTTTCCCAGATGGTGGATTAGCTTTCAGGGTAAAAGGTCATTGTTTGGCATAACTTGCCTTGCCCCCTGCCTCTTTCCCAGGGCTAAGAGAGAGGAATCACCCAGCTGGCTTTGTGCTTAAGGCAGGACTAGAACTCCCACTCCCCTGGCTTCCAATCCAGCAAATGCAAGGGAAATCTTGCTCTGTGTAGGGGAAGAAAGCTATTCCATCACACCATGTTGCTATCTGATCTCTTCCAACCCAAGATAAAAATACTCTCTGTCAAAATAATGTTCCATTTTTGTGGACCATTTTCCTTTGCCTGCAGAACAGGCTAGCTGACTTTCCCCCCTCGGCAAGAAAAGCTGAATCATGCAACCTATTACAAAGAAATTTAACAATGGTGGTTCTACTCTGAGAAAGGTATTTTCACCCCAAGTAGTTAATGGCTTAATTTTGTCCTAGAGGAAAAAGCCCTTCCAGGGCAACCCAATCTCCCCGTTTTACCATTTTATTTCCAATTAGTGTGGCTTATAGGAAAGCTTTGGAAAGTTGCCAGCAAGGAAAAGATCTTCTGTACTGGCATCCCTTTCCACAGCAAATACTTAATCGCCTGCTGACTTTGAATAGAGTGTTGATAGCTGCAAAAAGAACTCCAAAAATATAGCTGTTCTTTCCCCTTAAAGTGGTGCTTACCACACTCCTTTGCACCATCAAGTCTATAATTTGCCTGGGGCAAAGTACTTCCAGTTGGCCTGAAAGGATAAGTGAACTACGTGAGCACCTGAGATAGTCCTATAATGAGGTTTTCTTATCCACATTCTTCACACGTTGATACGTTTTCATAGCTCTGAGTTATATACAGAAGAGTATATTAATAAAGCTTTGATCCCGCTGGAAATTAAATTCTCACACAGTGCAATGGTCTAGTGTGCAGCAATAGTTTTTTTTTTTGTCACTAGTAAACAGGAAGTTTTGGCTTTAATATGGTAACCAATTTTAGTTCACAGGCTGTTAGGGGCCAGAGTGTTCTTCACATCTGAGAGCTTCTGGCTTTGGCTCTTTGCTTCGGGATCTCCTGCTGCTGCGGGTGGCTTTTGCTTAGCCCCCTGGTTTAAAGAACAAGGGGCCCTGAGCCCCATTTGGTAACCTGCATCCTTTTGCGCAGGTCTTGAATCACCCAGCCTAGGACTCGTCCCTTTTTCCTTGGCCACATAAAAGTACATCTTCCTTGTGAACACAATGTATGTTTGTGTGTGCCTTTGAATCTGTGTTGACTCCTGGCAACTGTCTAGACAAGTCCTTGCAGTAGTCTTGGCAAGGTTTTTCGGAAGTGGTTTGTCAGTGCCTCCTTCCCAGGGCTGAGAGAGTGATTGGCTCATGTCACCTAGCTGGTTTTTGTGCCAAAGGCGGGACTAGAACTGACAAGTGTCCCAATTTCCAGCCTGGAGAATTAACCAGTTATTCCTGTTAACTCCACAGCTGACGGAAGCACAGCAATGGGCAAGCCGTGCCAGAAGTTGGCCTGTTTTTTAATTCACAGAAAGTGGCTGAAAAACTTCCACGGATGCAAAAGGATTTTTCTCGAATATAACCTGAAGCTTTTATTAACAAATAATCTCTATTAAATCTTGGCAATTGCTGTTGTATTAGCAAATGGTCCAAATCCCACTATTAACTTGATGATCATCCAATGCAAATCCCCTCTTAAAAATGAAACTTGAAACAATTGAGGCATAGCACTTTTTTTTCCATCTTTTATTTCAAAACAAAAATTTGTTCAAAATGAGACCAGTCAGAGCTCCACAGAGGGGCAATTGTACAGGGTTGAGAAAGAAAGAGAGAGAGAGAGAAAGAGAGAGAGAGAGAGAGAGAAACAGGCCTGGCGGTATGTAGCATGGAGGATACAAAACAATAGAAACTTCTCAATTAAAAAAACCTGTACAAATAGTCCCTAAGTATATAAATAAAACTAGTCAGTACAATGAATGGAGAGATGGGCAGGAACTTTCCTCGGGTTTGTGGCAAATGGAAGCCTTTAAGAATTCCAGTACCTTCAAAATGGGAGTTCTGAAGGTCTTGAGTAAGAAATGGGATAAAGGCAAACGAGGTTCCATCCTCAGTTGGGTTGACTGCCAAATGTGTTTTAACAAAATACATTTTTACATCCATGACATGTTTTTTTTTCTTAAAGCAAACATTTAGCTAACTTGTTCCCAAGTCATGAAAAAACACAAATACACTGAAGCACATGAAATATAGCCTGTAGCTTTGTTATAGCCATGATCCAGCATGAGAAGGACGTTGCGTAGGGTGTGGATGCCTATTGCTATTTGTTTTAAGGGCAATTTGCTATAGGGCAAGGCATCAGTGCAACCATCACAACCCCCAGGTTAAGGGCATATTGCTCCAGAGGAAAGTGCAGACAAGCTGGAGATTTGTTCAAGACAAGTTAGGTTGAACCTTGTTGCATTGAATCAAGAGATCCTAGTTTAAGCTCATCCGCACAGGCCCTTCCTGCTAGGGGATGGGAAGACTATGGAAGAACACGAAATAGTCCGCAACCATACACATTTATTCCACAGCAATAGTCAAAAAGTGGGAAGGGGGGGGCTGTTTTGATTTCATTACTTTTCTTTTTTTAAGTCACAACAGTTTCAAATCATCACCCGCATGGTAAGTTTGGAAGAAAGAAAGAAAAAGGGGGAAAAAAACATCGCCTCTTCTGCCCTACCTTTGCCCATCCCAGAGACAGCTGCTCACTGTTCTGTTGGGAGCCATCTCTAGAAGACTCAAGTGCAGCAAAAATGGAAGCAGGAAATCATAGCACCGAGAGTCCTGGAATATAATTGGCCGGGTTAACAACTTCTGGTTAACTACAAGTCGATTTGGAATGGCTGAAGCCCATCCTCTCCGGGTGTGCTGTCTTGCATGCTTGCTTTGGGGTGTGTGTGTGAAAAACTGACCATTTCTTGGGGACAGGGCTTCCCAGGTTATATCGGCTACCATTATACAGCTCTTAACTGGGAACAAGTTTGTATCAAGCATGTCATCTTTTTTTTTTTTTTTTTTTTTTTTTGGTGGGCTCTAAATCAGCCATCCTGGGCCAAACCAAGGATCCACATAACATCATCTCTACAATGAACTAGAGTTTGCTCTTTGGAAAAGTTTTAACAGTATAGTAGCACTAAATATATCTTCCCCCTCCCCCCTCCCCATCCTTCTTATCATCTCCAAAGCCATACTATTCATACATCACCTTATACAATTTTTACAGATGATGAAAGTCCTTGCTCAAAAGTAAGTAAGTCTGCTAATTTTGCTAACGGGGCCTGGCTGGTTTTGTTGCCTGCATTCTACCTCCTGCTGGTTTTTTACAGGAGAAACAGGTAGTGGTGGGTTAGAAAGCATGGCGTATCTTAGGGCAACGATTCTCTTTGTTGTTGAAACTAAACCCTTGTGAATAAATACTGTACCCGGCTACAGTAAAACTGTTAGGAAGACAGCTATGCTTTGATACTTCCCAAATTAGGTAATGTCTTGCTTTTGCAAGAGAACATTAACCACCATTCTCCATTATAAAACAAAAACTCTGATGGGGCTGCTGTCATTCTTGAATCTCCCTTCATCATCTCCGGTGCAAGCAGTGAAGCCCCAGGAGAGCCTGGAGCTCGAGAGACGGTTGGGGCAAAAAAGCAGGGACAGGAAGGGGGAAGCAACTTCGTGGTCTTGTCAACTATTGCCCAGTTGGGTTCTCACAACAGAGCCACAAAAAATGCTTCTCTAGACAAAACCATTTCTGCTTCATTTTTTTAAATAAACTAATACATTTTACAAGGAAAATTAGAAAAGCAAAGCAAAAATGAGTACATTGAACATAAACTGTATTAATTAGCAGCAACACAGGGGTCTTTTTTTTCCATTCAAACCAACATTTTTTCTCTCGCTCTCTCCCCCTTCCCAAAAGCAGAGGAGCCTAAAGGGTTTTCTCTTTTTAAGGATGAGGTGGGGAACGTATCCCTTGGAGAAGGTGCAGTTTGCCGGTTCTGGGTATACAAATGAACTGCGAGTGCATGTGAGGTAGATGTGTAGCTAAGAATGATGAAAACTGGAATTGATGAGCATAAAAATGAAGGGAAATTCTGAACCGGGTTTCCTCTCTCTCTCCACCCCCACCCCACCAACTTCCAAGGAGTGTAGGGTTCAACGCCAGCATGGTACAGCTAAAGAATTCAGGGGTTATGGTGCTTGCTTTCTAAACTATCCGCATTGGAAATGGACGCAAGAGGCTCATCTAATAGCTCTTGGAGGCAGCCTGCTGCATTCTCCTCCGGTGTGGTAGATGGAAAGATGGAGTGAATCCTGGTTGGGGGGGGCGGGGGGGGGAGCTGGAATAAGGAGCAGCAGCCAGGTAGAAAGGAAGGACAAGACTACAGCATCTTTGCTTTTTGAAAACTGACACGGAGAAAGGCTGAACTAGGACTGGGCATTTATAAAGTGCAGGGACTGGTTCCCCCCGCTGTCAGAATGGGACAGGGGAAATCAAGGCACAAGATAAAAAAAAACCAGCAGCTCAGAGGTGTGGGCTCCAAAAGTCCCAGCTGCTTGTGTTTGGTCCCTGCACAAAGCATGCAGGCTTCCATATCATGGTTTAAGCAAGGGATGGTTATATATGGTAAAGCATCGTAACAGTGATCTTCCCATCCCGCAGATGGGTTATAGCTGTGGACTTGACTTGCAGTCTGCCAGGAAGCTGGAGCCTTCCTGTAAGCTTTCAGCAGGACACCGTGAGATGGGGCTGGAAGCAGAAAGTGCCCTCTGCAGCCTACCGAGGATGAAAGAAGAGCCTAGCATTTTCTTCATCACCCACTATGCTTCTCTTCCGAATGGATACGATGGAATAAACTTAAAATAATAAAAAGTTACTGCCCCAAAGCACATCTCTAACTAAGATTGCACAGGAGCATCTCGAGTGTGCAAATAGCACCTGTCCGCAACTCTTTTAACTCCCTGCATCTTTGCCTGGGATAATACACTTGCCCTCTTCAGCTTTCATGGGTTACTAGATAAAAACCCAGCCGCTTTAAAGAGTTGCAGAGAGACATGCTATGTCTCTGCACTCTTGCATTCCAAAGGACCTTCTTGGATCCAGATCTAGAGTGCTGCACAAACCTAACGTCTACCTTGGGTGAGAGGGTTGTGAGGCAGTGGTCCAGGAAGAGGAATGAGAATAGAGCTGAATCTTGGCAAGGGCAAAACGTATGGAAAAGATTGTATCCCTGTCTGCATGTGTTATTTCTCTTCTATCAGCTTACATTCTCTCTTGCATCCATCCATCTCTAGCTTTGATCTTCTTCAATCTTACACACAGCGGACTTCCTCCAATACATTTTGGATCTACAGCTGTCCTCTTTGCTAAACTCTTAGCAATCTCTGCGTTGGCATGCACACCACACACCGGGCCACTGCAACTCGGTCTCAACCTCTCTTTTACCATTGTCACAACAGTCTCAAATGCCTTTGGATGGCGATTCCTGGGTGGCAATTCTACTGTAGATTCAGGTCTACTTTTGTTTCTAATACGCCGTGTGATCACTTAAGATTCCTAGGGAGTCGCATTTGGTAGACTCATGCCAAGTCTGCTTCTATTCGTAGTCCAGCACCCTCCTCTTCCATCCTCGAAGGCTGCTTAGCAGAACTGGGTTTGAAACACTGTTCCCTGTAATTTCCCCCATCCAATAGCCTGGAATTTGGCTCTGCCAAATGCTACCTCCTATTCCACATCCAAGATGACTATCACTGAGCCAGCCCCAATCTCTGGTTCTAAAAGAGGAAGACCCATCAACACTTCAAAAGAACCAGCTTTCAGAGATCGGGGGGGGGGGGGGGGGAAGGAGGATAATAAGGCAGGGAGTCTTGAGGCCTTTTGTCTTCATTTAGAAATGAACACCGTGGTTTGGACAAGTGGGTGTGCTGTGATCCTGTCTTATGGGGTCAAGATTATATGAGCGGGATGCATCTAGACTAGACCACAAGTGGGTTCCCTCCTTGCTGGCAAACATATATTTAGCTCTTTGCCACAAATGGATCCATTAAGCATGATCATAAGGTAGAGAAGGCTGTGTGATTTTTTTAATAAGCAGATCATATATCCTGGACTGGGACAAATGCTGTCAAAAGGACAGCCAACACAGACGAAAGCTTCATGTTCTTTGTGGGTGGGAACTTGGCTTAGGATATGCTAGGTATCTAATGGCAGCCCAAAACCAAATGCACAGCTCAGAAAAGCAATCAGGGCAGGCAGGTACGCTGAAAGAAGGAACTCTTCTTTCCAAAGCAGCTCTTGATCTGGCACTTGGTTTTTACAGAGCCATTGGGGGCTTTCAATGCAGACATACATTTCGGTGCATGGATAAGCATCCCAGCAGTTCAATGAGGGTCAGATTAGCAATGCATTAGAGATGGGACAGAAATATTGGGGGAGGGACTACAAATCCACATCCCCCATTCACCCTGAACATTTCCCTACTCGCTGGCCATATGGGTGTTAGAGGTTTCACTATGGCTACAAAACACAGGAATGTGCACATTTACTTAAAAGTTAATTTCTTGAATTTATGGGGATGTCCTTCTTGGTAAGGACTGCTCTCTTAACCATAACTAAATTTTACAGAGTTGTATCCTGGATTTCTTTGTTTTCTTTGTTGTTTTTTTAAACTCTGAGTGCTGGTGAGAAAGAGATAAAATTTAGGAAGCTAGGATACTCCACATTTCATATAAGCAATACAATAAACTTGGTAGCTAGTTAACTATAACTTCTTTGATCTCCCAAATTAGCTTGGGTTCAAAGTTGGGTTCCTCATAGTTTGCTGCTCTGTTTTACAGCTTGAAGACAATGTCAAACCAAGTCAAAGATTTGGCATTTATCTGTTTTAAAGTCCTGATATCACGATTTGCTAATTTTATTTACTTTATTAAATTAATCAATGTTTTTTAATGATTTTAATAAATAATTTAATTAATTTCAATGCTGTTCCTACTGTTTAAGAAAACGGAGACCCTGATTTTAATGATTACACCAGAATGCCAAACCTATGACAGGGCTGGAAAGCTAACTCATGTTTTCATTACCTGCTTCAAGTTTACACTAAAGGCAACATAACATAGTCAAGCCTAATCCTTTTATTTTTATTTTCTAGCAGGTTTATTTTTTAACAGGTTTCCGAGTTAGAGTCCAGCAAAAGGGAGTTTTTAATTTTACTTTCTTTGATTACTGCTACATTTAAAAACATCATCCCCTTTTAAAAAAAAAACCCAGGGGTTTTACTAAACACCCACTGTTAATTGTTTCAGCAAGATCTTGTAGCAGATTTGGACAAGCAGCTACGAATCCTAACCTAGCAGGAAATTTGGCCGTATGAATCCTATCAAAGCAAGAGGGGGAGTGTGTGCCTTTCTATAGATCTCACCCACTCCCAAGAACATTTCATAGGACACCTTTCCTCAACTTGGTGTCTTCCAGATGTGGAGCTGTGCTTTAACCCACCTGGAGTGCATAAGAAAGGGTCCTAGGGGATTAAAGAGAAAACTCAGGGTACTGAGGGTATCTGCTACAACCTTTCTAAAAGCTGCTAAAAAAAAAAACCTGGGGGGAGGGAGGCAGGAGAGTGGCCTGTTAAGGACCAGGTGTACCTCAATGTAGTTGGAGGTTGCAGCCCATATTTGGAGCAAACCTGGAACCAATTTCTCAAGTAGAATCCTTTTATAGCTTGTATTTACTCTGGGTGCAGATGCAAGAGGTTTCAAAGTGTCCCTGTAGTTTGGCCTGTGAGCTCTGCAGGCAAATTAACGAGAAGGGCAGGGTGGGTGGGTATGAACCCCCAACCTAGCTGGGAAATTCCTTTACTAGTCCTGCAGAGACTGTGTGCTCCTTTGCCTTTGCCCCCCAAATCGTCTGAGTTAGTTGGAACCAGAATCTCAGTTACTGGTTTTGATTTGTTTTTTTAAGTGTTTCTCTAACTAGCCACCCCAACCCATTTTGGGACCCGACCCTGCAAAACTCCATTTGGCCATGGATAATGGCCCATTGAAGATCACATAACATAAAGATGAAGGCAAGCTTGCATGCCCCAAAAAAGGCACTTCAATTTCTCTCAGTATTAGGGGGAGGGGCGGGGATGGTTAGGCCAACCAGGAGGGTCTGGCCAGGTTAGAGAAAGGGGCACCAAACATAGCCACTGGGCTCCTGCATTGTCGGTCTTGTCTCTCTATTCTGGATGGTATCTCAATTGTGTCTGTGGGTCATCCCTCATCACAAGCAATGCGGGAAGGTATCTAAACTAGTCTAGCTGAAGGATAATGAGGATAAGACGAACTCAACCCTCCCCAAATCTCCAACAGGAAGTCAACCTGCTCTTGCTGGGTCAGGACCATGCTTTCAAAATGAGCAAGACAACAAAAGGATCCTGAGCAACGCACAAATCCAATTACACTCGATATATTTATGCCACCTCCTCCAACGTCACCCTACCCACAGATCTGTCTCCACTCCCTCAAAAGACATGGATGGTATGCACACAAACCAAGACAGATAGGGACCACATGCACACATACTCTCGCTTTCCTAGACTCACGTGACACCCGTATGGCCTCCGCCATTGCTCCTTCCTGATTGTCAGCTGCATAAGAGCCATTTCTTCAAAGGAAGGGGCCAGCAGGGAGGATGGGGGAGGAGAGGAAAGGGGGACAAGGTGATCACAGCCCACAGTGGGAAAAGCAAACGTTGTCATCGGAACAACAGGATGGAAGGGTCAGCTACATGGGCCAGCTGGGCTGGGCTGGGGGTGACTTTATGGTGGAAGAGAGGATGACTTTTAGCACCATCTGGTTGGGGGGGGAGAGGGGAAGGGAACATGCAGAGGTGTCTAAAGCACTTCAGGAGGCTCTGCAGGGAAACACAAGGTAGGAAAGGCTGAATTATTGCACATAGTCTCCTCCTATTGCAAATCTCAGGGCGCAAATCAAGGGCTGAGGGAGGGAGGGATAACGTGCATAGTAATTAGGGTCTCCGGAGGGGAGGTGGGGGGAGAGCAGGGAGCTGGGACATCCCCTGCAAGGTGCTCGATGCTCCTTGGTTGCTTGGTTCACGGCAATCGGGACGGGCTTCCTGCAGTCCCCACCAGTCGGAAGGAGAAGCACCAGTTCCCAGCTGAGTTGGACGAGAGAAAACGGATGCACTGTGGACCTGGGCTTGGCAGGCATGCAGGAACTGGGGGGTGGAAGGGGGGAGGGGCTTACGGCAGCACAGTCCGGACCGCAGGCAGCAGAAGGCACTGTGTGTGTGTGTGTGTGTGTGTGTGTGCGTGTAAGAATGTGTGTGTGTTTGTGTATCCCGGGGATGGGGACGGGGCGAAGCACTGCTGCTGGCAACGTGTCCATTCAACGTCCGAGAGTCCAGAGGTGACGACGCATCACTGGCGGCAGATTCCTTAGTCCGTTTATTGTTCCCCTGGTCCAGGGCAGGACGGGGCAGGCGAGGGGGGTAAGCCTCCCCATGGAAGCAAAGACAGGTCTGCACAGAAGCTCAAATCAGAGTCCAAAACATCCAGCAAAAAACAGTCCAATTGGACAGAGGGCAGAAATTGAGGTCTGGCGCAAACTCTTGTTTTTCTCTCTCTCTCAGCTGAGGCAAATTTTATGCCAAAAAGCAAAACAAAAACAAAAAAAACCAGGATTAAGTTCATCCGATGCCTCCAGCCGCATCATTTCATTCCAACTTGACAAGCATTAAGCAAACCCCTCTTGCTGCCGCCAAAGTTCAACTTTTTTTTTAAGATTTCCTTTTTTTTCTGAATTTTTTTTTTGTAAATTTCCTCTTTTTTATTTTTTTGTAAATTTGTCTTTTTTAGAAAAAAAATACCCTCTTGAAATAATAAAATAATCCTTTCAAAGCAAAATTCCCTCCCCGCTCCCACCCCAAGGAAGAAGAAGAAGAAGAAGAAGAAGAAAAAAAAGAATTCCGCACTGATTTTTTATCCTACAGCTGCGAGGTGGGGCTTTTCAGAGCATTTTTTTTCCTTATAAAACAACAACAAAAAAAATATTCAAACACTTTTGCATATTTGTCCTTTAAAAAATCTTTTACATGACCAAAGAAAACAAAATGAATTCAAAGGAGCAAAAAAACCTTCCTCCCACAGAGGTACCGAACCAGCTTTCCAAAAGAAGGGGAAAAAAATTCATTTTCTTCTCTGGGGAATTCTGGGGCATCCAAAGCATTTGACTTTGCTGTTATCAAGAAAATAAACACGCACGCACACACACGCACACACACGCGCAAACATACACGCACAAATGTTCTCGTATTAAAATAGTCCTTAGTCCATCTGTACATCTAAGGGTTGGGGGTATTTTTTTTTTTTTTGTACCCCCATTCTAACCTCCTTTGGTTCCTCGGTGACAAAAGTCTATTGCGGTTATTTCCTTTTTTAAAAAAACAAAACAACCTTTTTCTTTGCCAAAAAGAAAAAGAAGAAAAAAAGAAACAAAAATGGTTCCGACATCTTCTAAACGCAGCACAAAATTTTAACCAAAAAACAAAAACAAAAAACCACGTTGTCTCCCTCGAAGTGATTGCTCAGAGTTGAGCTGCTCGGTGGCACTAGAGGGACGAAAAATAGAGGGAATTATAAGAGTGGGCAACAAAGACCATGGTGGAGGTAGTTAGTGTGGCACACAAAGTAGTAAGCGAGAGACCGTCCCATTCCCAAGCCTTCCTCCTTCAGCAGAGATCTTCAAACATGGCGGCTTTAAGACTTGTGGACTTCAACTCCCAGAATTCTCCAGCTAGCATAGCTGACTGGAGAATTCTGGGAGTTGAAGTCCACAAGTCTTAAAGCTGCCAAGTTTGGGGACCTCTGTCCTTCAGCTTCTCTTTCCCCGCTTCTGGCAGCCATCCTAGCGTCCAATGTGTTAGGAAGCCTTTGAAGGATCTATCTGAGCACAAACGACCTTCTCAGCCACTCGGCTTCAACCTTCAGCCACTTACCTATGTGGGAGAAGGACTTTGAACTGAATGAGCAGACATGGTTAGGTCTGAATTAATTAGGGCAGCTCTACACTGAACAGTTGCTGCAGGAAGCCGTGCCCTGCGTTTCCTGCAGCGAACAAAGGAGACACCACTCTGAGGCACTGAACCATTGGCCTCTTTCAAGTGTTCACTGTGGGAAATGTTGATGTCACACCAGGAGCTCCTTCAAAAAAAAAAAAGGTCATTCTGAGAGTTGATCTCAGAATTCCAAGCAGAGGATCATATTAGCCTGCTTGGGAGAACAAACAAGTGTTGTGACACCTTAAAGATCAATATATAATATAGGTCTTATTGAACCAACGAGGCTGGCATGCAAAAGGTTCAGCAGGTGATCTTCAGTTGTTCCTGAAGGTCACCTACCTTTCAAGATCACTGGGTCACAAATTGCGAGGCTATGCAAAGGCAAGAATCTTTATTAGTCTTATTAACATTCCACTTTCTGCTCACTCAGTTTGTGGTTGTGCCCCAAGGTTCAAATTTGACGATCCTGATCAAAAAAACTAAAGCCAACAGAGACACTGGGCCTGTTCCTAGGACAAGAAGGAGATTCTGCATCCTATCTCAGTGAGAAGTTTGATTCTTCTTCATTCTTGGAACTTGGGAGGTGGGACAGCCTCCACCAACCTAAGTGATTTCCAGATGTGGAGACTTCAACTCCCAGAATGCCCCAGTCACCACAGCTACTGCTAAGAATTCTGGGAACAAAGGCCACACACTCGAACAATGTCTGTCTCGTTCCAGAAATGCTCGGTGGAACATGAGGTGGAGACTCAAGTCTAGCCTCTTGGCTTCCTTTTCCCTTATTTAGAGTAGTAGTTCAGAGTAGTTCAGCCCCCTGTCTGTCCTTAAAGCATCTCAAAACCCTTTTTATTCTCTTTTAAATTAAGCAGCAGGAAGAAGCACGGGGCTCTGCTACAAGCCTTCTGCTTGGCAACTCTCTTCTCTTCTTTTTAGAAATTAAATCCTGCTTACGCACAAATCCACAAACCGGTCTCCTGCAGTTACTTGAATCACATGGGGTGGTTTTTGACTTTGGGGAGAGTGTGTGTGTTTAATTTCCAAGCCACACTTGCTGTCCCTCTACGATAAAGAACAGGGAGGGGAGGACCCTGGATCTCATTTTCCAATTGATCATGACTGGATGCTGTAAAATAGCGATCGAGGTTCCTCTGTCAACCTTCTCTATGACACATTCCCAAGTCTAGTCAATGTCCCAGTTCTCAAATGCCATGTTAACCTCCTTTAAGGAATCTTCCTGGCATGTGGATGAAACAAATCCAGGTTTCTGGAGTTGCTGGAGAAAATATCTTCAGTGGACTCCTAACTCTTGCTTTCTCTCATCTTTTTTACTCTCTGCACCTCTCCTCCTCCTCTTGGGAGGAGACGAAAGGGGGTGAATCTATTCAGATTGCTCAAATTACTCCGAGAGGGACCCTCCTGTGCTCGAGGGCCAATGCCCAAGGCACCAGCCATGAGCTCCAAATTCAGTTATTTTCCGGAACTGGCAAAGGATCAAGTAAATGAAAAGAACGGAGCTATCTCTGGGAGAAGAAGACTAATATATATATATGTATATATATATGCCAGTGCCCCCTCCTGTCCTTACCTGTTGTTACTTGTTGTACTGATACGAGTAGGCAGCATGATCCGATGGAGACTCCACTGTCACGTGGCTCTGCTGGCCACTGTTCTCCTGTGACAAAATACCCATTGGGGGAATTGGGATGGTAGCCATATCTTCCCCAAACCTTTCAGCCCCACTAAGATGAGCAAGGTCAAATCGCTACGTGGCTCGATAGGGAATGTGGACCTCTCCACTTGCCTCCTTAAGAGCTCAGCAGCTTGCCGTGTGCTTTTTCTACCAACAGGAAACTGGTCTCCAGAGACTCCTCATCTTACCCACAAACACAGAACCCCCCAACCCTGCGATGGGACTCAAGGGGCTTTCTCCACGTTGCCTGTTTAACGCTCGACATAGAAAGACGCTATGTGGCTGGGAAGGAAAACTTTTCAAGGGCCTCTGTGAGAAGACACCAGTGGGTAGAAGCAAGAGCTCATTTCAGAATAGGACCTATTGAAGATTAGCGGCTGTTCGAATTCCCAGACTAATTTAAACTAGTTTGGTAAACGTCATTATCCGAAGCATTTATATGCCATAGCTCCTAAGGACAGAGGGATGGTGGTAAAGAAGAAAAGGTCACAAAAGTCATGGCAAAGGTGGCAGTGGGATATGGGAATCCTCTTCCATTCCTGAGCATTTAAGGGATGTCATTTCAAAAATCTATAAAACATGCTCTGGGTTTCCACCCACCCACTTACCCTCAGTAACCTGTTCCTCTTTACTGGAAACACACAAAACCAAAATGTGTATCAGTGCAAGATGAACAATCTCTGAATAGGCATGTAATATACCCCAGACAACATACAGTCCAGAGGCTGAGTTCACACAACACACCAAATCCCAAACCCAAGTTAATAAACCACGCTTGCTGTGTTCACATAACATGTTATGTGATTCACTCACCCCACACCCCACACCCCATCCCCAAATGGCTTAACGTTAAGAGCCAGTTGCCATGGCAAAGGTTGCGATTCTGGAAGAAAATAAGCCACACATTTCCCATCCTCATTTTAGCTTACTCAAAGTTATTATGTGAACTCAGCGTGAGGCGTTTTTGTTTAAAGGCATAAATCTGTAACCAAGGAAGCATTCCTAATTTAAGCAGGAAGGACCAAAGGGCCTCTTACCTCAACTGCGACACTAGAGGAAGGCACCGGTGTATACTGGGGAATATAGGCTCCTTGCATAGCTGCTGCCGCTGGCATATACTGGCAAGAAGGAGAGAAAACATCAAGAGGCCGCAGCAGGACTGGGTCTCAAGCCCCACAAAAAAAAGGGAAGGAGAATCCTTACTGTGCCAGCACTGCTGAGGGACAGATGACCCAGCTGTTGGGTGAGAGGCCCCATCATGGAAGTGGGCTGGATGGAAATGGCGTGGTCCATGGCAGGTGTGAGCACCGTCCCCTGCTTGGGAACAAAATACTAACTGAGTAAAAGAGGGCACCATAAGAGACAAAATGGAAAGTAATGAAGGGATGAGCCTATAGTCATCCTGAGAACAATGTGCATTACAATGGTATGAAAGTACTACATTTCCCAAAAGTTCAAATGGGGGGATAATTAGAAAAGGTGAGACATGCTGACCAGCACGCTAGGCCACACAGCATTTTGAATTAAAAACAAAAAAGTTTTGCCCACTGAGTAGTAAAGTATATTAGTTGTTATTTTAACACAGATGACACATTAGGGTTTTTTTTTTTACCCTCCTGGCCCAGAAAGACAAGCAAAACAAAACAAAAAACAATCACACAATTTAATCACTTTTCTTGTCATTTGGACTAGAAAGGGAAAAAGCCCAAGCTCTCACAAGTTTCAAAAAAACCCCCCAAAAAACAGCCACCAAGTCCAAATTTCACTGCTCCATCTGAATTCACAATTAAAGAGACTATTCAGCACCATGATAACTTTGGCAAAATTTTCCTTAATGGAGGATTCCAGGTAGGTAGGTTGTAGGCAGGTGGCAGGTAGATAGGTAGTAGGTAGGTAGGTAGGTAGTAGGCAGGTAGGTAGTAGGCAGGCAGGCAGGCAGAAATAGCTCTCACCGTGGGCTGCATGAGGTATGACTGATGGTGCATCCAAGATGGACTGTGGACCTAGAATAAGACAGTAAGTTTTATACAGGGTCTCCTAGCAAAACAGTAGATCCTAAAAAGTAGATTGAGTTATTCATCCCCGCCTTGGAGGAGACTGAGAAACAATATCCAAGTAGTGCAGGTAAGATTTCAACACAGGACTTCTGGTTCACAACCCACACCAGTGGTGGGTTGCTCCTGGTTCGCACTGGTTCTATAGAACCGGTAGTAAAACCGGCGGGAGCCTCTGCCCATGGACCCTAATGTCATCAAAATGCTTCTGCACGCATGGCCCCCTTGTGAACCGGTAGTAAAGGTAAGTAGAACCCACCCCTGGCCCACACCCTTGTAGATTTTTCTGCTTAATCTGTCTTGTCCCACTCTGGGTTCCCTCCTAAAAATGGGGTTTTGGACTACAACTCCCATAATCTTTGATCATGGGTCATGCAGTTTGGAAGGCCACTTTAATAAAGGCAGACCTTCCCCATCACACACAGAGTCAGCAGATAGAGGGGTCTTTTTTACCATTTTCTCTCCTTAAATTACTTTTTTGTCTAGACGAGGTGACTTCTGCTAGCTGAATAGAAGATACAACAGGAAAGTCAACTATAATTACCTTCCATTTGTTCTAAAAAAAATCAAGACACATGTTCTCATTTTTTCCTGCTGGGGAAACACAAGGGATTGAACAAATGCATCAGCCCTGGCCATGTTGGCTTGGTCCTTCACAATATTGTCACATTATTTCTTGCCATTTCTGACTCATTATTAGTGACCCCAAGCCATGTTAATCACGGAATCTTGTTATTATATGTGGCTGACACATCAATCTGTTAAAGTCCGCAGGTGTCTCCAACCTTGGGCACTTTAAGACTTGCGAACTTCAACTCCCAGAATTCCCCAGCCAGCCATGCTTCTGGGAGTTGAAGTCCGCAAGTCTTAAAGTACCCAAGGTTGGAGATCCCTGCTCTGAAGGGAAGAAAAGAAAGGTTGCCTCCTTCTCCCCATTCTTAGTACAACCGTTTCCAAGCTCTTCTCTCTTGTAGTGACTCAGGTCCTGGCTTGTCTTTTCCAGTGTTAGCTGCAAAAGCAACACACCTGGTAAGAGGAAACAGGTGATGGGAGATAAGGGGAGAGCGCAGTCTGGGCAATCATCCTGTTCGGGGCCAGGCTGTAGGGCGTTGTATAGAACCTGCAGAGAAAAATAGGAGTAGGCTGTTAGAAGTCTGTCCAAAAACCGAGAGAGATCTCAGCAGATCTCTCTTCCCAATGGTTGCCATGCCCGTTTAATTCTGCCAGGCCCCATTTTTCTATCATTTCTAATGGAAAATATTACTGTACCAATAAAAAGGTGAAGGCACAAGAGCAAAGACATACCCGTTTTGTAACGCTGTTGTAGGGTCATAAGTCAAGGTCATCCCACCCTGCAGGAAACAATAGTTAATTCACATATGGCTCATGCCTTTTCCTCTTCCCCAATGCACCACGTTCTCAGCTCAGTGAAGCAATAGTTATGATTCACTCAATAGTAGTAACTGTGAGAGGGATCTTGGAGTCCTAGTGGGCAACCATTTAAATATGAGCCAGCAGTGTGCAGCAGCTGCCAGAAAAGCCAACACAGTTCTAGGCTGCATAAACAGAGGGATAGAATCAAGATCACATGAAGTGTTAATACCACTTTATAATGCCTTGGTAAGGCCACACCTGGTAAGGCCACACTGCATCCACGATGTAAAAAGGATGTGGAGACTCTAGAAAGAGTGCAGAGAAAAGCAACAAAGATGATTAGGGGACTGGAGGCTAAAGCATATGAAGAACGGTTGCAGGAACTGGGTATATCTAGCTTAATGAAAAGAAGGACTAGGGGAGACATGATAGCAGTGTTCCACTATCTTGGGGCTGCCACAAAGAAGAGGGAGTCAAGCTATTTTCCAAAGCACCTAAGGGTAGAAGAAGAAGCAATGGGTGGAAACTAATCAAGGACAGAAGCAACTTAGAACTGAGGAGAAATTTCCTGACAGAACAATTAATCAGTGGAACAACTTGCCTCCAGAAGTTGTGAATACTCCAACACTGGAAGTTTTTAAGAAGATAATGGATAACCGTTTGTCTGAAGTGGTGTATGGTTTCCTGCCTAAGCAGGTGGTTGGACTAGAAGACCTCCAAGGTCCCTTCCAACTCTGTTATTCTAATTCTAATTTCACCTTTCCAGAAACAAGCTATAGGAGAACCTGTTCTCTAAACCAGCTTAGTGACATGTCAGTAGAGCCAGTCAAGTCGTTAGGGACAGTTCTGCTGCTTCTAAGTTTAGCCTGCACATCTTGTGGCCAGTTCACAAAATCCAAAGGGAGGGATGGCAAACCAGTTTCCTTAGGAAGTTCCATGCCAGGGATGCAGTTGTAGACTTCCCGTGAGGAAATAGCACACTGACCTACCACTGAGCGGTGGGAGAGATTACAGTTGAAAATGGTAGCTGGATGTGGGATCCAAACAGCCAAAATCTCTCCGGAGAAAGGAGAGACATTTGAGATTACTCCTATGTATTCCAGACAGCTATTTTTTTTGTGAGTACATGGTAGAAATCAAGGATTTTGCCGCTGCTTCCTATCAACTGGCAGTCGTGGGATTACAGGTAGTCCTTTAATTATAAGCACCATTGAGCCCAAGGCTTTGGTTGGTAAGTGAGACAGTTGGTAAGTGAGTTTTGCCCCCATTTTATGACTTTTCTTGCCTTAATTGTTAAGTGAATCACTACAGTTGTTAAGTTAGTAACACAGCTGTAAAACGAATCTGGCTTCCCCATTGACTTTGCTTGTCAGAAGATCAGAAAAGGGAATGACATGACGCAGGGGCACTGAAACCGTCATAAATATGAGCCAATTACCAAACCTCCCAATTTTGATCATATGACTAAGAGGATGCTACAATGATCATCAGTGCGACGAACAGCTGTAAGTCACTTTTGGGGGGGCTTTTGTAACTTTGAACTGTCCTTACAAATGGTTGTAATTTGAGGACTATATGCACATGAGCCAGAGACTTTACTGTAGCCTTTCCTAGACTCAAGGTTCAACAAAACCTCACTTCTTAATCACTGTGGACTGTATTTTTTTATTGCTTTTTAAAGATTGAGAATCTTCAGAACCACAAGTTTTATTGTATTCACTGGGTTAAGGGTTATGTTCTTCAATTTTCTTTCTTTTCTTTGGGAAAATCACGAATTTAAGATTTGAAATCGTGAATGTACGATTTCATGAAATCATGAATTTAAGAGTGTGTAAAAACTTCTTTTGAAAATACAGAAAAAAGTGATTACAGAAAATACAGAAAAAGGTGGGTTCTAGAAATTTTCGAATAGATTAAAGAGATGAATTTGAATTACTACTTTGAAGTTAATTAAAAGGATTTTCCTATGGGAAACATTCCATGTTTACTTTTGAAAACAAATAACTGATGACTTTTGAAGGCACAAGGAAATTAATGTATCAATAGATTTATTGAGTGAGCTATAAGAGAAACTGATTTTATTGAATAAAGTTGAAATTTGTCTAAATGCAGATTTAAAAATGTATAAGCAGATGGAGAAGGTGAATAGTGGATACAAAAAACCGAACTGTTGAACATACAAGTGAAACTGGTTGATTGGAGAAAAAAATGCAAATAGTAAACCAGAAGAGTGATGTGAATAATCTCTTCATATGGGATTTGTAAAAGGAATCTTTTAAACTTGTCAACAATTTTCTGTGAAGAAACATAGAGGATGTGAAGAGTGATGTGGCTAACCTCTTTACACTGGATCTACAAAAGGCCTTGAAAAAGATGCCAATGTTTTGGTGAGAAGACATATAGAGAGCATAAAAAGAAAACGGATGTTTGGATAATCTGAGGAGACTAAAGGTTGTTAATGAGAAAGGGGAAAGATTACATATTTGGTTTATTTGATCAAGGTTAAAAGAAATGGATTGCTAATTCTGATAACATTTGATAGACTTATGTAGACTGGAACTGGACAACAATGTTTTAAAAGTTTTATTTATTTATAAGCCAGTTTGGTCTAGGCACCAGGCTAGAAAGCAGGAGGCCATGAGTTCAAGTCCCAATTTAGCCATGAAAGGTGGATGGGTGGCTTTGAGCCAGGCATTCTCTCTCAGTCCAATCCACCTCACAGGGTTGTTGTTGAGGAAAACAGGAGGAGGAAGGTGTGTTGGATATCATTGCTGCCTTGAGGTATTTGTAAAAATAATAAAGATGGGATACAAATAAATAAATAAATATTTGAAGTACTGAGACCAGGAGATTTGTTTAAAGTAACAGGAATAAATGTGAAAAAGGAAGAATCAAAATGGGTTTACTGAACATATTTTACAATAGTTAGGTTGCTCCTTCTTAAGCCTTAATGATTTTTGCTGGGGAAGATGGTGTGATGAGGTTTTAAAGATTTGTTGACAGACAATGGGATGGGTTATGAGATGAAGAAATGATTGGTTGTATTTTAAGAGGGTGGAAAGTTGTTAATGTTAACCATACTTAACTAACTGGCTTTAAAAAAAACTTTTGTAATTCATATTAGTTTTATTTATACAATTCTTAATAAAATTATTGCAAAAAAAAGGAAGTTCCATGCTAGGAGCAAACATGTCAAATAAACTTTTTATCAAGTTCTTGTTGGGCCACCATATATGACCAAAGGATATTCTGTGCCCATTGAAGCCCTCTAACCCCCTGCTGACTCCCCACCCTTACCGTATCACTTTCCCTTGGCCAGGCTCGTCCATTTTGCACATATTTGCCCTGATTCTGGCGCTTCTTCTGGCCACCATCAGCAAACTTGCAAAGCAGTGGATCTGGAGGAGCTACAGGGAGAAAAAAAAACAAAAACAAAGCTGGGATTAGCCTTGGGACATTTTGTTATAACATATCTGGACGCTCCTAGTAATGATATTCCTAGGTCTCAGTATTCTCTCAGTGTACTTGAATCTAAATCTATACCTTCTCTTCACTGACTGGATACATTGAATTTCACTCCACACACTGTCCCACCTGTGATGTACTCATTAACAGGAGACTTCTTTGCTTTGTAGCAATAACCGCTGTATTCAACCTGAAGATCCACAATGGACAGGCATGGCTGATCACACTGGACATAGAGTTGAGTTGCTCACCGTCTCTTCTTCTCCTTGACTTCATCCTACCTCTGAATCACAGATGATACCTTCTTTCTTTTTCTTTCTTTCTTTCTTTCTTTTCTCTCTTTCTCTTTTTCTTTCTTTCTTTTCTTTCTTTCTTTCTTTCTCACCCAAGCAAGAGCCTTGGTGGCAGAGCGACTAAAGTGCTGTTAAATAACACTTAGCTGCCAGCTGCCTGCAATCACTGCGAATTCAAATCTCACCAGGCTCAAGGTTGACTCAGCCTTCCCAAGGTAGGTAAAATGAGGACCCGGATTGTGGGGGCAATAAGCTGACTTTGTATAAAAAAGAACACTGCTTGGGGGGGGGCTGAAAGCCCTACTAAACAGGTATATACAAAAGTATGAAGGCTATTGCTTAACACATTGTAAGCTGTCCTGAGTCTCCGGAGAAGGGCAGCATATCAATCGAATAAACAAACAAACAAACAAACAAAAAACAAACAAACCCCTCATGGCTAGAAAAAGGGAATGAAACCTTCTGCAAATTGTTCAGGATCCAGCTGTGCCGAGGGGCAGTCAGAAGACCGAGCTAGCATCAATTCTGTGACTTTTATGAGGCTATCTGCAGACTTTTATTTTAACGTCAGTGCTAGGCCTATTAGCATTTTGTAGGGAATGCTACAGCCTCCGTCCACAGTGTGTGTGTGTGGCCCAGTCAGCTTTCCATGTAAAGGCTTGCAGACTTCAGTGTCATGCTTCTGCTTTCCTTGAACTCTTGTGGTTAACCTTCCTTTTTGTTGCCAAGCAACTACTCTCTTCTCCCACAACTGGGAGAGTGTACAGAGCTACATAGCATTCTGAATTACTACCACATGAGTAGCACTTATGTACAAGAGGACACTCCTGCTTCCCTCCACCGGGCCCTGGGCCAACAAGTCAAAAGGGCCAGCTGATACATGTACTAAAACCAAAAGGAGCCTCTTATTCTGTGAGTTATGGGAGGAAGGGGAGGGCACCAGGTATAGCCACTTTGGAAAAAGCACATTATTAAAATAGCTTGTCAAAAAGGAGGCATAAAATAGTTGGGACAGAGATTATTTTTTATGGGCCTGCCCCAATCATATAAGCTTCCTCTGAGTGGAGGGGCTGTGTTCCCTCTCCCCAAACTCAGCTTCGTTATGCAGCCTAGTTTTATCGCAGCCTGCACTGAGAGAGTCTGTAGATATAACCACTGCAGCATCGGATGTGACTTGATCAAGCACTTCTCTGACACAAAGACTGTTTAGGTGATTTGGGGATAGTCATCTTCTCTCAGCATAATCCATCTTTATTGTTGTGGGAATTAAATTAAGGTCAGTCTCCATGTAAGCTCCTGGAGCGTTCAGACAAAATTGGGGACATAAATGCAATGAATAATAACAACCTCACCACCGCAAGGAGCAACCTATAAAGGGAAACGAAGGGAAATGAGTGGAAGACAATGCAATATTGTATTTATCGGACATGATCAATTGATCACAGGCTGGAAATGGCAAGAAACCCTTATTTCTTTTGATAGATTCCCCTACCTTATTTGAGATATGATGAGCTGGACACAAATATGGAAATAAAAATGCCCCTCTTATAAATTATTATTATTATTATTATTATTATTATTATTATTATTATTATTATTATTATTTAGATTTATATGCCACCCTTCTCTGGAAACTCAGGGCGGCTTACAAGGCGTTAAGCAATAGCCTTCATACTTTTGTATATTTTTTTATACAAAGTCAGCTTATTGCCCCCACAAACTGGGTCCTCAATTTACCTACCTTAGAAAGGATGGAAGGCTGAGTCAACCTTGAGCCTCGAACTGGTGTAATTGCAGACAGCTGGATGTTAATAACAGGCTATTCAGCCGGTTGAGCTATCTGAGCTAAATCCCTTTGTTGGAGTGAAGTCTAACTATTCCACAAGAACCATGCTATGAAATGTTACTCCATGGAAAAAGTATGATTCCTTAAGTCTACTGCATGTAGAAAATGATCCCAAACTTTCCCCCACACATTCCTCTTAGAGCAACCTACTATTCCAACTTATCTGCTGATTTAACCAATCCTGTCTTTTCCTGGTTGACGTGTTTTACCCCTCCTCTCTAGGTCACAATTTTAGCACTGGGTCAGATTTAGATTATTTAAATCATACTTCATAGGAAGAGGCAGCAGCCAAAATAATTTTAGCAGACCCATTTGATCAGAACAACAATTCTGATCCAATTCCCTCCTTCCTTTATTTACTTTTACTGTTTACTTTCTCCCTGCCTCTTCTCATTAGGCTGGTAAATTGTTCTTTTTCAGTAGCTCTCAGTTTCTTCCCTGTCTATCTACGTAGCTCCAGTTTCAGCACTGTAACTTCCTTCTGCTGCATTTGAAACCCTGACCATTCAGCCACACTTCCCTCTTCTGAAGTTACCTCCAAGGAACTACTCACACTGCATTTCAATAGTTTTACTCCTACTTTTTCTGTGATGTGAAATGGTACCATATCCTAGCTTTTTCCTTTGTAAGTGTGGGCTCCCAGGGTTCTTTTTATTAACGTTGTCCACTGCTCTTTTGGCTCCATTGATTTCTCTTAATCAGCTTCACTGTGACAGATAAATGATAGATGGATGGATGGATGGATGGATAGATGATGGATAGATGGATATGAATAGGGACAGAGAGAGGCAGACAGACAGATAGAGACAGGCAGAGACAGAGACAACACACAGATGTACTTTTGAATGAAGCAGCCAGGGGGTATCTTTCCAAATGCCTTGATGGATGTTGATGTTGGGCTGGATGATTCCCTCCATCTCAAACTAAATGTGAAGACTATTGTATCTCATCCCTTCTGTCTTGGGCAGCCAGTTGCCACCAGTGAGCCCAACTCAATGATCCATTTTCATTGAAAAAAAACCCTGATAATTTTGTTCTCGGAAAAATAATAGGCTGGACTTGAATTGACCAAATTTTTAAAAAGACAGGATAAAAATCTAAAAAAAAAAAAGATTCACTAGAATATCTGTAAAAATGACCATGTACCAATAATGAAAAATTGGTGGGAACACAGAGGTGAAAAATGAGTTGAAAATGAGTAGGTTAAAAAATTGTGAGACTTCTGAGTACAAATTGACAATGATTTAACTGTGGTTGAAAAGAAGAAAATGTGGATAACTGATGTGACAATACCAAGGGATAGTAGAATAGAAGACAAAGAACTGGACAATATTACAAAGTATCAAGCACTAATAATCAAAACTGAATAAATGTGGCATAAAGGTTGTGTCCCAGTGATTATTAGCACACTGGGTACCACACCAAAAAAAATTGGGCCAGAACTTAAAAATCTGCATTTAACACAAAATTTCCACCTGTCATTTGAAAAAGAACATTGCTTGAATCCACACATATACCTATCCTAATGCTTTATGATTTCCTAGATTTTTGGAAAGAACTCTGTGTGTATGAAGGCTAACACCAGTTTTAAAAAACCGTCACTTCACATTGTTGTAAATAGGCAATAATAAAAAACTTGGAGCTCGCATTTAAAGAATATTAATTGGCTTTATCATTTCCTCATCACAGAAACAGGAAAGCAATTGCTTCATGCCCTTAGCTGGATTATTGCAACAGTCTCTTAGCAGGCCAACTAATATTTTTATTTATTGGATGATCTGGATAGTGTGTGCTATTCTGGATCTTTCCTGGATTAATCTTTCCTTCCCTCTATCAGTGGCTACTCTGTTTTCCCCAAAATAAGACATGCCCTGATAATAAACCCAATCGAGCATTTGAGGGCATGGCAATAAGGCCAAGCGCTTATTTCAGGGTTCAAAAAATGTATAAGGTCTTATTTTTGGGAAAATATGTTAAGTATTTATGAAAAGTACCAACTCTAATTGCTGGCTAACTCTTGCCTTTTGGCTGTCAGGTTTTTCCAGGCACATCTACCGTATTTTTCGGAGTATAAAACGCACTGGAGTATATGACGCACCTACCTTTTTTGTTGAGGAAAAGACAAAAAAGAATTCTCCCTCTGCCTTTGCGCAATTTTGCTGTTGCAGCAAACGGCAAACTGCCTGCTTTACTTTCATTTTCGTTTTCAGCATAGCTTGATTAGCACAAGGAAAAAAAATATCTGCACCAGCAATTTATCTCTTTGCAGCAAGCAGCAGAGCCCTGAGCAAAACAGCTGAGAGCAAATCAGCTGAGAGTCAGGAGGCCGATCCAATCAACTTGTGCTAATTAGGCTGTGCTGAAACTGAAAGGAGCTGTTTTTTTCTTGCTGTTTGTTTGCAAGGAGGTAACTGCTGCAAGGCAGAGGCCAACCAGTGGGTCGGCGGGGCTACATTCAGTGTATAAAATGCACTTAAATTTTCACCCCCTTTTGGGGGGGGGGTGCATTTTATACTCTGAAAAATACAGTACTTAACTGGAAAATCTGATGGTAGCTCCTCTCTGTGAACATTTAGCTGTGGGTGAATGGTACCACCTCACACTAAAATTGTGACATCAGATTTTTTTTTCTCATTTTAATGCCAGCCCTCTAGAACCAACTGCTGCCAGAATTATGCCCAGAAGTCTAAGCATTTGAAACAGTGCTAAAACCTTCCTTTTTTATGGGATTTTTTTTTTCAAGCTGGTTTAAATATTAGTTATTTGGGCAAAAATGCTTTGTTGTTTAGATCTGACTTCTAATGCCTATTTTAACAGATATGGGCTAGTTACTGACTCTTTATATAGTAGTTGTGACCTTAATTGCAGGATAGAGAGTTACCGTACTAATGTCTTGATGTTGTTTTATTATTTTGTATGGGGCCCTTTTTTTTACAGGTACAAGAAAAACACTGCTATTCTTGCTACTGCTCCTGCTTCTACTACCTTACCTTTTTTGTTCCTCTGGAAAGGAACCAATTCACCCACACCGTTATAGTATTTTCTCACCTGGCACCCCAGGAGGGGTCTTGATATATTTGCCATTGAAGTGGGTGATGATGGCTTCACACTTTTCTGTAGACTCCATCCTGGGGAAGCAATGAAAAGAAATTGTCCATGAAGCTGGGATGGAGAAAATGCCAAATGTCTCTGTTCAGGAATAAGTATCCTGTTTCCCCCAAAATAAGACATCCCGTGATAATAAGCCCAATCGGGCTTTTGAGCACATGGCAATAAATCCAAGCATTTGTTTCAGGGTTCCAAAAAATATAAGACAGGGTCTTATTTTTGGGGAAACATGGTAGGGAGAAGAATTGGAGCTTGGTAACAAATGTTATGGAATTCCAAGTCCCTCAGACATGGGCAACACAGCCACTGGGAGGAATGATTGGGCAACCTCAGAAAGACGTCTAGACCACCTGCTCCTAATCGATGGGACCTGCAGTTCAAAATATAGTAGATGTGAGCATTACCGACTCATATTTCCTATGGAGAAATTCATCCCTTTATATAGTTTGCTGAACTGAAGAGGAGCTGAACTGAAAAACAGCTCCATTTTTAACTCCAATTCATGTCAACACGCATCTCGAGATTGAGAAGCAGTGCTTTAAATGGCCCTGCTTCCATTTAAAGAAGCATTTCCCAATCTCAGCAGCTTTAAGATGAGTGGACTTCAACTCCCAGAATTACCCAGCCATCAAGCCGGTTGGGGAAATCTGGAAGTTGAAATCGACACATCAACACAAAGTTGCTGAGGTTGAGAAACACTGATTGAGAGGACTTTGCAGAGAGGAAGGGACAGGGACATTGGGGTGAGTCCTTGTGGAAGAACCCTTTAATCAGAAATCCAGGTACTTAACTTTCTGTTATGCTTAGAGACTTGTGATGAGCATCAGTATTTGGAAAAGTTAGATAGGAATTAACAGTCCGTGTGATTCTCCTAGAATCTCCTAATCAAGTTTCATCAAAGCCAACAGATCAGATTTGGAAAACTGATGAGATAGCTAAGCTATCATTCCTTGGGGAGATTTACAAAAAATGAATCCAAGCATGCAAAATCTGACCTCAGAATTAACCTGGACTTGCAAACCAATCCACTGGCTTTGAAATGTAGCTGTTTACCAATCACTAGCAAGATATGAACTTAGGACTCCAAGTACTGTAGTTCCAATATTTCAAGGAGCTTTCAAAATGCTGGCCTGTGTTTCCACATGGCTCTGCTATGATGATTAGACACCTCATTTTCTTGCTATCCCTTTTGGCTCTCAAATGCTACATCTAAGGACTCAGGAAAAATATTTTAGAGCTGTAGCATTTGATAGAAAGCAGGGGCAGGGGGGAAGCAAAGCGGCTTTGACAGAGAGAGAAATAAGTGTTTTAGTTTCTCTCCTCTCTTGATGAGGACCAACCTCATCCATTACAATCAGCCGTAAGGAACAGGAATACGTAATTAATCAACCGGTGCTGTTTCTACCTAACAGTCCAAGTTTACTTCTTCAGGTAGGAAGGAAATAAATATGGAGGAGCCACGAATTGTCCGCTGCATTTTGACAATCTACCATTAGGGGGCAATGTACGACAGAAGAGAATGGTCAAACTAATTCAGGAAAGGGAGAATGTGGAACATCCAGGTGGATGCTTGGGCAGCTTGGATGTAGACACCTATGCCTAAAAATAATTCTACACTACAGTCAGACAAATCTTAGCAGTGATCTTGGGTTAGGAACCAAATGCATACAGATGTATTTTCTTCCTTCTTAGCAACAACACTCAATAATACTGTGAATCAGGAAACTGTAGGATCAGTGGTGCTTCTGCCTTGTTCAGCTTTCCCGTTCCACATCAAGCCATTTCTAAATCACTAGTTTTCTGCTACCCGTTTTTCTCTCCTTCCCTCTCAAGCAATTGACTAAATATCTTGCTTCTACCTAAGGCTAAACTGAAGACTGAACAGCAGTTGGGTGCCAAGGGAAAAGCAAATGAGGTAGCCTACGGCTTTATAGTCTACATCAAAACATCTGGCCCACAAGTTAGCCACATGTTGTAAGGCTTTAGGACAGATGAAGCGCCCACTGAAGTTCAGCTTTTTCTGTCTGCCAACCAAACCTGGAAAGGAATCATTTTGAGTGTCAATGCTCTACCGTCATTTGCTACAGCCTATCTTAAATCTTTTAGGAACATTTGGTGATATAGTAATGGCACATTTAGGGGAACGGGAAAAGGAAATGACACACCTGGTAATAAACCCAACATATAGCGAGCTAAAATAATAGATTTCAGAGACAGGTATAAAAACTTGCACAGAGAAGCCAAATGTCCATATCTAGTCCCAGGGAACCAACTCAGAAGAAGAGTGTGGCTACAGCTATCCCAACCCTAAAATTTAGGGAATAGGGCATGGAACAATAAAAAGGCAAATGCCCATCACGGCCTTAAACCAAGAGGGAAATATTTACAAACGCTCAGCATATTTGCACATGCTCCATGCGTAAGGGAATATTTAGCCCAGCAAATTTCTGTGCAGGTATTCCTACAGAAAACCATCCTTGGGCAAAGGAATGGCTCAAGGTGCTCGCTCACATATGGGATGTGAATGGATTACATTTCTGAGGGTTCCCTGAGTGAACATAGAGGCTATGCCGGTTTGTCCTTTTAAGCCAGCACTACTGTGTAGAGCTGAAGAAGTGTACCATTAAACCAAACCAATCCTAAACCTGATCCCAGCCATCCTGCCTGACCTGGCAAAGCCAACTCCTCGGCTGGTGCCGCTGGCATCACGTAGGATACGCGTAGAGATGACTTGTCCGAACGGTTTCAGCATCGACTCTAGTTCAGCCTCATCCATGCCCAAAGGCAAGTTTGACAGGTAGAGGTTGGTAGGATCCTGCTCCTGTTGCTATGGAAACAAGAAGTCAGGCTGTTGCCTAGCAATAGTCCATCCCATCCCGGGGACGCATTCCTTTGGACTCTCCCTTCCCTTCCTGAACGTGTCACCTGCCTCCGTTGAGATGCTTGCTGCCTCTCTTTCTCTAGGCATACCGAGGCCTTTCCATCTATAAAGAGAACTCAACGTATTATCTCGGTAGAGAGCCCGGCTTCTGCTCTGAGCAACCCCACTGGGGAGACTCACTGCTGTGAAGCAGAATGAAGACAAGCTGAAACAGTGGAAGGATCCAGCATCCAAGGAGAGCAAGTGAGGCAGCAAACATGGCCTGTTGGCTACATCACAGACACAAGTGTGCTAACTGCACCCTGGGAATGACATACATGCCTTACGTGCGTGTGGGAACGCTGTGTGTTCTTTCCAAATAGATATATACTCGGATTGTCAAAGACAATCCCACCGCTGGCCATGGCTTTAATTTACCAAAATGTAGAGGATCATAGGTTTCCCCACCCCTGATTACAGTGTAATTTACTTTGAGTAAATCCAAATCTACTGGAGTACTGGAGTGCAACATCTGCCACCCATCAAATGTGAAGATATTCTTGGGCTAAGAGAGCATTACTTATTTCTTATACGGAACCACAGTGATGGAGCTCTCTACTTCTTTGAGTAGTAGCTTATTTAGTCTACAGAACACAGGACCCCAATTTTTCTGGCTTTGTGGAGTGGCACTGGCAGGGGGGAGGGGAGAGAGGATGGTTTTGTGCCTATGCCCACCGCTTGCATGGCCCAATTCCTAAGGGGCCACAGCCCGGTTCCCAAAGGGCCGCAGACTGGTATTGGGACATGGACCAGGGGTTGAGGATCCTTGCTAAAGAAAGCTTTCTCTCTCTCTCTCTCTCTCTCTCTCTCTCTCTCTCTCTCTCTGTTGGGGGAGAAAGAGGAACTGCAGCTTGTTTCAATATCAAAATTGCCGGCTGGTTCAAAGCAACCAACCCCAACCAAATGGCGGCACCCTAATTTCCAGAACATCTCTCAATATATCCAGAAAGCACCAGCTTGGGGAAAGTGGAATTAAAATGATCAGCAAGATACAAAGTGTGTTTTTTTAAAAAAAAAAGAATTAATACATCATATAACTGAACAATTTATTTTCAGTCATTGATACCTCTAGTTTTAAAGACTTTTTTGTGTGTGGGGGGGGAGGAGTATTCTTTTCCCAGAGAACTTGGGAAAGGAATTATGGCCTGACCAAGTGAGACTGAGTAATACTGGAAATTATTCTGGGATTCCAAGGCCAGGATATTGAACTTAATGGATAAATAATCCGATCTGCTATGGTAGAGTCTCACATAACAGCTGGAGTCTGATTCACATTCAAATAATACTAAGGTACATTAGCTGTGGATGTTGCTCTTGTCTGCTTTAGGCCTTAACTGAATGATGGCTTGAATAGAAAACCCAGGTTTCTGCAGAATTCACCACTAGGTCTACTTGGAGGGACTATCCCCAGCATCACCACTTCCAACCAGACGGAGTGAAGCATCAGTGGTACCCTTGAAACACTGGGTACCACAGTAATGCTGGAGAATGTACTCTGCAGAAAAGCATCTCCATCACGGCCAGGTTATGAGAAGGGTCTTGCTTCAACAAGGCTAAATCACAAGGAGCATCTTGTTGGTGTAGGACTAGAAGTGTAACTGTGATGATTTGAGTTAGGCACTTTCTCAATCTTTTCATGGAAGTGAGGAGTGTCCTGCCATGCAGGGCTGTAGCTCAAGGCTTACCTTGGCCATCTGGGCTTGAACCCCACTGGCCTTGAGTGCAGTCACGGCTTTCTGAGCTGCTGTGGGGCTGTCAAAATCCACGAAGCCATATCCTGAAGGTTCAAGGAGAGGAAAGTTAAATCTTGTTGGCCTCGGAGGTTCCATTCCCAGCTTGTACGGGTAGTCCTCAACTTACAACAGTTCGTTTAGTCACCAAAGTTATGACATCACTGAAAATAAGTGACGTACGACCGTTTTTCACACTTAGGACCATTGCAGGATCCCCATGGTCACAAACTGAATGTTTGACAACTGACTCATATTTATGACAGTTGCAATGTCCTGGGATCACGTGATCCCCTTTTGCGACCTTCTGACAAGCACAGCCAATGGGGAAGCCAGTTTCGCTTTAACGACCGTGTTACTAACTTAACAACTGCAGTGATTCACCAACAACTGTGGCAAGCAAAAGTCGTAAAATGGGGCACAAGTTTCACTTAGCAACATAACGTTTTGGGCTCAATTGCAGCCGTACCTTGAGGACTACCTGTATAGAGGATTCTTCCTACAGCCCGGGTGAGTAGCAGAGAGACTCACCTCTGCAGAGGAGAAGGGCCCTCCTGCCTCACCCACCTATTTTACATTCTCAGCTGCACCACACCCTCTAGCACACCACAAACAGCAATCATTCTGAGGCGCAAGACTCATGTTATCTGTCTGGTTAGCAAACATTGGCACGGAAGCCAGAGAAGGAGGATCTGCCTCACCATTAAGCCATACAGACTGCAGGACTCCCCTTCTCTTCTTCCTCTTCCCACTCCTCCTCCTCCTCCTCCTCCTTCAGCTTGTACTCTGAGTGGAGGCTCCATCTTTTTTTTTCCCCCCCTTCTCCCCAGCAATGTCTGGCATTTCAGGAATGCAACTCCTCCCCCCACAACCATCACCCTCATGCCAATAAACCATCCCCACCTTCAGACTGAGCCCCTCCTCCCTCAGGAAGCTTGGCTCTAGAATTCGATTCTGAAGCTGCCCTGTCCCCCCACAGCCTTACCTGGGTTTCAACTTTGCCAGCCTCAAAGCTGTGGAAGGAAGAAACCCTCTTTTGGAGAGATTAAATTCTTAGGCCACTGCAAAGAGGTGTGTGTGTGTGTGTGTGTGTGTGTGTGTGTGTGTGTGTGTGTATGATACACATACATACACATACACACCTCCCCTTTGAGGACCCCCTCCCAAACAAACCCCACACATTATCCAGACTCTGATTCAGGTCCTGCGGATACCATATAATATACTCCATACGAGAGGAAAATCCAGGCTGAGCTCACCTTTGCATTTATTGGTTGTTTTATCCAGGATGGCCTTGGTGGAGACAATTTTGCCGTATCTGTAAATATAGAAAAGCATCAAGGTAAGGGATAGAACAAGCGCAGCAATTAAAGCAAATCTGAGAAATGGATACAATCGTCCTAACTATCTTCCCTGGAAATACTTCTCCTTCATAGATTCTTCCCCAAACCCCAACCCAAAATGACTGAAAAATAACAAGTTTTTTCTCTATTCAGGAATTAGAGCTGCTTTTCAATTAACTGCAGGACAAGCAGGGTCCATTACTGGTGAGAAAATAATGTTTTGCGGGTGATATTTGGCCCTTGGTTTCCCAACCATACCCTACAGAAGAATGGTACATTCTTCACCATAACAGCCAAGAAGCTGAAAGTGTCCAGAAAAGTTTGCTCAGATTTGTGTTGTCCCCTGGATATCTCTGTCTCTGTCACATATTTGTACACTTAGACTTATATACCGCTTCATAGTGCTTTACAGCCCTCTCTAAGCGGTTTACAGAGTCAGCCTATTGCCCCCAACAATCTAGGTCCTTGTTTTACCCCCCACGGAAGGATGGAAGGCTGAATCAACCTTGAGCCTGGTGAGATTCGAACTGCCAAACTTGCTGGTAATCAGCAGTCAGCAGAAGTAGCCTGCAGTACTGCATTCTAACCACTGTGCCACCACAGCTCACGTCTGTGAAGAAGCCCTTAGTCAGGAAGGTGAATGAAACAAACAAAAATGATAACTATATAAATTACATCTAGCACAACCCTCATCTCTACTGTGCATTTTTTAATAGGAAAAAACCTATAGGTGCCTCTGTTTGGAGAGAACCTGACAACAAGTCAGTTGCTTCCTTTTGGATGGGTGGGGCTGGGGGGATAAAAAGAAAAAGCTACTAGGTCTCCAAATGGATAGCCGTGATATTATTAGAACATATAGCTGGAAGATATCAGGGAAGTGAGAGTGGGTGGCCCATCTTGACCAGTGGTTGGTAAAGATCCCAATAGGTTCACAGATATGGAGCAGCCTTATAAATAATTCCATTGTCAAAGAGGTATCACTAATTAACTGCAGACTTTTCCAATTGCAAAGACATTAGGCCACTTGTTCTGACAGCAAATGAATGGCAAAGTGACACTGGATTTCACTTGAATTGGATTACAGATAGTCCTCAATTTATAATCATTCATTTAGTGACTGTTTGATGTTACAACAGCACTGAAAAAAGTCACTTACAACCAGTCCTCACAATTACAATGGTCACAAGATCCCTACAATCACATAATCAAAGTTGGGTGCTTGGCATGTAGTTACAACAGTTATAGCATCCCAGGGTCGCCCAGTTGCCATTTGCATCTTTCCTAGCCAGTTTCTCACAAGCAAAGTCAAAGGGAGAAGGCAGATTTGCTTAAGGACCACATATAACTCATTTAACAACCGCAGCGATTTGCTTAACAACTGTGGCAAAAAAAAAAGTTGTAACCTCAGATGTGACTCACTTAACGACCACCTGGCTTAGAAATGAGATTCTAGTTCCAACTGGGCTTGCAAATTGAAGACTACCTGTAGAACGGGGGTAGGTCTGTTTGGTGAGGTAAGCCATACGCCATGGCTTTTGAGGAGTAAGAGCTACAGAGACCTCAGTGGTACAAACTGAAAGGAGGCTGGTGGCTATGCACCAGCCTGAAGCTGAGCTTCCATTTTTGAGTGGGAATTTTGTGTTTTTTAATATAAATCCTCTTCCACCCTCGAGTGTCTCCAAACGGTGGGAAATCATGTTGTTCAAATTCAGTAATCAAGCAGTCAGTATTTGGTAGCATGGTCAGAGCTGAAGAAGCTTCTTGGATGAGAAGCAAAACGTCTTCAAAGAAAAACCAGAAAGTCCAGTTGCCTCTTGAGAAAAGCACCTTTGGGACAACCATGATCTGGATGACTGAGAATCTTCACAGACTTCCAGAAACTGTGTTAGCTGAGGTTACCCATCTCTGCACTAGAGAACATTTGAAGTTGGTGCATCCAACAATTTATACTGTGCACGGTAGAATGACTTTTGTGATATTTGAGGTTTCGTTTTAAAAGGAAAAAAAAAACTGCACACTCCTAATTACAATTTACAAATAAAATGTCAAACTCTGGAAGATGGGCAGTTCCTCACCAGATCTGAAATTCCAGTCTTGCACAATACAGCTCCAGAAGTACAGAATGCTGAATCTGGGTGGTAGAACACTTCCACAGATACATATAAAAGCCTGAATGTTGTCCTTACAGGAGCCTATATTAAAATCTCAAAAGGCGAGACCTGGGAATATTAAAATAGCAACGGCACAGCTGAGGTTCTCACCAGTCCTTGAGCTAGCAGAAAACTATACCAGTATAACATAAGCTGCCTCTGGTGATCATCTCTATCCTGCCACAGATAGGTTGTTGACAAATGGTGCTGGTTCTTATTAATAAGCAAGCAGGACACACTAAAAACAGGGATTAATATGTTTTCTAATGACTTTTATTCCTTCCCCTCTCCAGGCATCACAAAGTCAGAAATCTTCTGAGAGTGAGAGCAATCGACCAATGGAACAGAAGTTGCCTTCAGAAGTTGCGGGAGCTTCATCACTGGAAGCTTTCAAGAAGAAAGTGGACTACCACCTGTCAGAAAAGCTATAGGGTCACCTGCTTGGGTGGGGGGTTGGACTAGATGACCTACAAGGTCCCTTCCAACTCTGTTCATCTGTAATCTAAGTAGCGGGAAAAATGCTTCTGGGTGAGGTATGAGGCAGAGGCAATTTTTGACTGAGGACTAAATAAGTGAGTGTGGCTACCTGTGAAAACTTGCTTTGGTTTTGCACGCACATTTTGTACAGGTGCCGTCAAAGGGAGCCCAAGTATCAATTGGCTCAAGCTCATTTCAAATATAGGTTTAGAGCTGTTCTAGCAGGGCGCTAAAACTATGTTCAAAAGTGGCCTGGAGAACAGTTCACGGGGAAAATTACACTGGGAAGCAGCCGAGAGAGGGCTGTCTGTCTCTCCTGCTTCACTATGAAGCCCAGCCCCCACCACCCCCACCACCCCCAATTTAGGCTGATACAGATCACCAAACATGGGATCGGAGGGCTGGTACAGGATGAGAGCTCTCCTGCTGCTTAAGCAGAAAGGTTTTTGAAGAAAACGCCCAGGGATTAGAGGAAAGTGGTTATGCCATCTCGCCCTTTAGGGGTGACCTCACAGCAACACTAACCAAACAGCCGGTGAACGATACCAGACACCCCTCGTGTCAAAACCATGGGAGCTTACCAAATGCTTTAAGAGGTAAGTAAGGTTTTTAACTCTGGACAACCTAAGGACAATTTTGAACTGCTTCAGGTACAAATCCTGGAGGGGAGGAAAAGAAAGCAGCAAGCACCAAGACTGGGCCAGGAAAGATGGTTACTAGGATATGCTCCTGACCCAGTTTCCCATGGAAGTGGAAAAAAAGAGGGAATGGTTATCCCAGCATCCTTTGAATAGTTCTGGGACAATTAGAAACAGCCTTGGTGGTGTAATCATTTGCTAAGAATGGCTCTAATAGCCCTTTTCTTTTAAACCCTTTCATTAGCTTCCTTATCACTATCTTGCAAGGGAAGTCACAGTTATGCATGCAATTCCTTGGTCCAGTCTTTCTTTTTTTAAAAAAAAAAAAAAGCCTTAAATTCCTCCAACCTATTAAAAAAAAAAAACCCAACCCCAGTGTGAGCCCTGAATTAGTTTCCCTTTAAAAATAGCCAGCGGACTCTGGCTCTCTTCCCCTCCCCCAAGTGCTGAGCCCTACAGAGTCCATCCCAGCTGCCCTCTGACCCCACCCGCGATGCTTCCTGTTCACCCCGAGCAGGATTTCCTGCCCAGGGAAGGACAAGCCCAGGAAATCCGACCGGCGCCAAGAACAGCCAAGTCCTGGCGCCTCCCAGCCAGGACTCAGGGGAGTCCAGCTGCAGGGTTTCAGAGTGAGATGAATCATGCAGAATGCTGTGGTTATGGTCAAACCTCCAATGCAGGGAGGGGGGAGTTTCTATTGCTTTGCAGATGTGGGAATGAAGGCACAGAGGGAGGAAGGCACCGCACACAAATGTTGCAAGATAGGGGCAGAATCAGGAATGCTGCCCAGAATTCCCAGATCCCAGCCCCTACCAGTATTAGGCTCTGGACTTGTTTCCTTCCCTTCCCTTTGGTCCTCCCCAAGCTCTCCGCCGCTGGTTGCAGCTCTTATCCATGATCCCTTCTCTCACACATTCCTGGTATGAAGTAGGCGTGTTTGTCAAGTGTGGCTTTGGGGCCAGATCCAGCATTCCAGACTGGGGTGAGCTGAGGTAAACGAGGAACAGCCCCCTGCCCACCCACCCCTCCTGGCCTCCTAGTTTCAAGTACTATATAGCTTTGCTCCGTCTCCTTCAGGCAAGGCTCGGAGACGGAAGAGTAGAGCAAACCCTGGCAGGCAATTAGGGAGCCACAGACTTCACAACGTCAATATGTTGCTGCAGGCAATGTGTACGTGACTGCACTCTACTTAGCCCCCTCCAACTCTTTTTTTTTCTTCTTTCTTTCCCCTGGAAGTCACTTTCAGAACTCTTTAGCTGGGAGTCAGGCGCCTTCCCATCACTTTTAAGATAACTTTGGCAAATCAGGGGGATACCCAAAGCAACACTGATTATTAGTCAAAGTTGGAGTATTGTACTAGCTTCTGGAAGATGTGTGAGTTCAATACAGCAGACAGCACTAAGGTCTTAGGCTTTTGATAGCCTTAAAACAAGGACACTGAATTACAGATTTCCACGAGTATCCAAGAAACAGGTGAGCCACAGCAATAGCAGCACTCCAGCACTTGAGTCCTACAAATATTTATTTATTTATTTTATTTTATTGAATTGCTATACCGCCCTTCTCCCGAAGGACTCAGGGCAGTGCACAGCCACATTAAAATAACCTAGTATACAAAATTTAAAAAATAATTAAAACAAATTAAATACTTTGGCTCCACAAATTAAAAAACCCAAGAATTTAAAAACACCCAGTCCAGATTCTTGTCAAACTAGTCCAGCTTGTTGGAAAAGTAGGGTCTTAAGGGCACGGTGGAATGTACGCAGGTCGGGGATCATGCGTATCCCCGGGGGCAGTTCATTCCAGAGGGCGGGTGCCCCCACAGAGAAGGCTCTCCCCCCTGGGGGTTGCCAGTCGACATTGCTTGGCTGACGGCACTCTGAGGAGCCCCTCTCTGTGGGAGCATATTGGTCGGTGGGAGGCCATCGGTGGTAGAAGGCGGTCTCGTAAATATCTGGGTCCTACGCCATGGAGCTAATGGATAATGACCTTCCTGTTCAGGCTGTACTTCAGTTCAGGAGACCCAGAGCAGAAGGGCTGGATTCAGGCCAACTTCCCATCCTTACAAAGAAGGACATGGTCCTTCACCAAAGTGATGGAAAGAACTAGGATAGTGCTTACATTTATTTTATTTTTTGACTTCTCACCCAAAATATCCTAAATGGCCCAGGTAGAAGAATATCAAGCTGTGGTCCATACATTTTCAGTTTTGGCTCTAGTTTGAGTTGTGGAATAGGGACAGGAAAGGAAAATAGGTGAAGAACTGTAATGAGGAGATAGGAGAATAGGGCAAAGGAATAATAAACATTCCTGACTCCTGTCTTTTTGCAGAAAGAGCTGCTAAATCTGTAGGCAAACCCTATCCAGACTTGACTTGCCCTGGTTTGTTGGAAAACAGTCCTGAATTGATCCCCACAATAGCTGGGTGATCACTGACTCTCTGAGAGTTCTAGATTTGTGGAAAGCTTAAATTTCTTCGATATTAGTGACATGACTAAATCTCTTTCTGCTTTCTCTTAAGTCTTTCCTTCTGGCCCAGAAAGCCCTCCAGACATCAACATGGATAACCTCATGGCTTCAACAGAAGGCACATGATGTGAAAGTGGCTTACTGCCTATGTTTCTTAGTAAATCATACATTTGGCTTATTGCCACATCACTTGAGTCCATTTACCTTAGCAGGGAGAAGGAACATACCTTTTCCAAGAGCCTGATCCAACCCTGATCCAATAAGGCACAACCTTGCCACTAGCCCCCAAACTTGTACAAATATTTTTGTACATGCTATGTCTCATATGACTGCCTTTGTGTTGCCATAACAAGAGACTTCATTCATTCATCCTTAGCTGTACTAGTGTTACAGAACTATTTTCTTTCTTTTTTTTCCCCCAGCTCTATCCATGGGGTGCTTCACTAGGATTGTGAGGACTTGTCACCTGGAGGAAGTCAGTGGATTGAAAGAGCAAATTCTACAGACAGGATAGGGATTAGCAACAGGGATACACATTACATGCCAGTGTAGTTTTTTTGCTGAATTCAGGAAGCATGGATAGCATTCAGTAGCACCATGAAGGACAGGGGTAAGAGGAAGTCTTAGCCATAGCACTAGCAATAGCACTTAATTTTCAATTTCAATTTAATTTCAATTTATATGCCGCCCTATCTCCAAGGACTCATATACTTATTTACCGCTTCACACCCCTCTCTAAGCCACTTACAGAGTCAGCCTATTGCCCCCAACAATCTGGGTCCTCATTTTACCCACTTCAGAAGGGTGGAAGGCTGAGTCAACCTTGAGCCTGGTGAGACTCAAACTGCCAAATTGCAGGCAGTACTGCACTCTTACCACTGTGCCACCACGGGGCGGGGGGGGGGGCGTACTGGAGAAGACCGCTATGTTCAATTCCCACCGGCAACAGAATATCACAGACCAAAGTGTAGCTGTAAGCACACAACATTTGGGCATCCCTGGATCATTTACTTCCAACCCTAGGATTGACCATCAATATTTCTTGGACGATGGTAACTTACGGTTGGCAGAGCTTGACGAGATCCTGATCAGTGGTACCAGGATGCAGGCCCCGGATGTACAAGTTTGTTTTGCTCAGCTGGTCCCCGCCACCTCCACCACCACCTGGCCCGCTGCTGCTGCTGCTGCTACTATTGTTGTTGCAGCTGCCACTGGGGCTTGGGGGTGCCATCTGCTGGGCCACTGAGACATAAGGCTGCATGGCAAAGGAGAGAGAATTTGTTAAAATGGCTGTTAGGGGACAGGCAAAAACAGCTAGTAAGACAACGCTCCATTGTAGATGACAGAGACACAGTGAGCAGGGTGGAATTCCCACTGCAATCAGTCTAATTTTTCTTTTCAGTTCTTCACAAATGGGCAACTTTGACCTCTCATCATGATGAGCATAAAGGAACTGCAAGTTATATATGCAGAATGCCTTGCTGAAAAGGTGGAAGATAAGAAGAATTGTCTAGTCTCCTTTTGGTACAAAGACCCCAGCTAATTTACCCATTACTGGGTCTGCATCAGAGGGAGAGACCCTTGGGACAAGGGTTTCTTCTGTTCTGCTTCCTAGAGGTGGAAGCCTTCACAAGTTAAATACAATTAAAACACACAATTGTTAAGATCAGATCAGGGCAGAGGGGTTTTGCTTCCTCTGAGAGTTTCAAGCCCTTTCCTCCTCTGAGGATTACAATCCCCTCACACCACCCGTCCTGCCCCAAAGTGGTCCCTGATCAATTGCCTTCAGTCCCCGGAAGGGGAGAAGTAAGGAGGTTTCCTCATCCAGGATGATCAGAAGTTCCACCCTCCCGATGGATCTGAACCCCTGAATGTAACAAAGGCCCCCAAACACTGCCACCATCAGAGAGGATAGTATAAAAGGAAGGGGGGGAAAAAACAGCCTTGCTTTCATTGGTCAAGACACCTTTGATGTCATAATCAAAGTCAGCAAGTAAATTTGGTTAGAACATTCTCAGCTTGGACTCTTTTTACAGACAATTCTTGTCTCTGTGCAATGAACGTAGAGCCTTTGCGCTCATGTTTCAGAAGAATAAGGGCTGTTCCATCCCACCCCAATTTTCAGGACCCAAACAGCAATTTTGCTGCAGAACTTCAGCTTTCTGCCTAGCGTAGTCATTCTTATTGGTGAGTGTGATGGCCCCGTTGAATATTGTTGCTTTTAATATAGTGATCTTGCACCAAACCATAATAAGCTCTATTTATGTTTGACTTAAGCATGTTGTAGAAATTCAGCAATTTCTGGTTTGTTAAGCCATAGTTTCTGGCTTCCCATTTTATGCAAATCCATCCAATTGTGTTTCAGTACACCAGGTTTAAATCAAGTATAGCTTAATGCAAGGTGTGAACGCCATTGGTGGTTAATGTTCAATATGATCTATAAAGCCAAAGGATGCAGCTTGTCCATACTGTTTATGGGACCATCTCTACAGTTTTAGGAAGCAAATACTTTGATGCACCATTCTGTTGCCACTAGCGTGTGACTGGCCCTAATCTGGCAGTAAATACAAATAAATTTACTTTGCCAGATAATTCTGGGAATTTTGTAGTTCTAAGAAAGAGCACTAACCATCACTTACCGGTAACTTAATACACAGCACATCAAAATACAATTTCCAGGATTTGGGGAGGCAGGGGAACTTTAACACTATAAATCCAATATATACTTGTAGTGAAAATATCTTTTATCTTTTAAGGTGTTTTTTGTTAAAAAAAAAAACCTGGACAATCTCTTGGGAGACGTTAAAATGCAAATAATATTCATATCTGAAATGGTCACCTGGCCAATATGGAGTGGGAGGGGGGAAAGATTTTGCATCTACTCAGACATCAAGCAGCATTAGCTTCAAAAGTCAGGTGATTATTCTTTTCACAATATAATCCTAGCAGTGCCTGCTAACATCTGTGAATCAGACTGATTTTAAAGGCCCAGAAGCAGAGTTCATTCTCATTGTGAGCACTTTCCTATTCTTATATACTTTGGTTTACTTTTAAGTACGGTATTTTTAGAGCTACAATTTTTGTCAAGTTCACTTGCTTGGCCAAACAGTCGTTTGGACTCTTTCTAAGATCCCTGCATCCCATTATTCCTCATGCACTTTTTTTTTTTTTTTTACAAGGTCCTCCGATTGTGGGAAGCAGAGGAGGAGATGCAAAGGGAAGAAGGTGGAGCTTTTCCAAGTTATTTCTCTGCTTCGGGGCATGTGCAGGACAAGTCCAGATGTACATATGTTTGGCTGTGCATGAAGAGGCTGCACTCCCAACCTTCCCTTGCAAAGTGCTGCTGAAGTCACTGAGTCTGCCCTACCCATAGGGACACTCGGGGTGGAGTACTTCTATTGCAAAACTGCTCAGCTATTCAGCAGGCCTGGCTCGACGCTCAAGAGAGGCCATAGGCTGGGATCAGAAGGGGCTTTAAAGGAAGAAAAGCAGAATCAGAATGGATACGAAACTCAGAAGTAGGCCAGGGCCTACATGGGTCCTGCTCCACATTAAAAAATAAAAGCAGAACAGTTTTTGCCTTCTCATTTGGCTACCACACTTTGATTATAGGCAGTCCTCAGCTTACAACCATTCTTTTAACGACCATTCAAAGTTACAAAGGCACTGAAAAAAGTAACTTATGGCCGTCCCAAAGGTGCTTTTTTCAAGAGGCAACTGGACTTTCTGTTTTTTCTTTGAAGATGTTTCACTTCTCATCCAAGAAGCTTCTTCAGCTCTGAGAAATGAAACATCTTCAAAGAAAACCGAGAAAGCCCAATGGCCTCTTGAAAAAAGCACCTTTGGGACAACCATGACTTGGATGACTGAGAATCTCCAGAGACATTTAATTTATGACTGGTTTTCACATTATGACTGTTGCAACAGCCCCATGGTCAGGTAATCAAAACTCAAACACTTGGCAAAATAGCATGTATTTATTTATAGTGGTTGCAGGTTCCCAGGGTCGTGTCTGAACGGAAAACACGACCCTGTTCCAACAGGCAAAGTCAATGAGGAAGCCAGACTCACTTTAACAACCACATTACTAACTTAACTGCAGTGATTCATTTAACAACGGTGGCAAGAAAGATAATGGGGCAAAATTCACGTAACAACTCTCTTGCTCAATTGTGGTTGCAAGTCAAGGAATATTTCTACATGGCTATAAATCTACTATATAGAACTGGAATGACTACTTTAATTTATATTTTAATTTACAGGCATCCATTGATAAATAATGGATACTCCTTTGTGAACATTGTACTAAAGCTTCAAATTTCCAATTAAAACCTTGGTTTAAAACCAAGTTTTGACTTCAATAAATTAATGTAGCAATGGTACCTTTACTCTTAAGGGACAACAACTCAAATTAAATTTCAAAATAGGATAAGGACAGACCACAATAAAATAAAACAACTAGAAATTGTAAAAATATAGAGCTAACTGGCTATAATAATTATTAAACCAATTATAAGTTAGTAAAAATGAAAAGAATAAAATATTAAAAATAAAAAGAATTAAATATCTAAATTTTAATTAAGTTGCAACTAAAAATTTGAGCTAATTCCATAATGTCTGGTATATTTAATTTTAGACATCAATGAATGAATACAAGTTTATTAACTATCACTGACTGTTACTTAGCACTGTAAAATACTAAGATTACAGTTTTAAAATTCTATCCAAGCCATAAGATTCTAAACAGGGAAAACTAAACAACTGCCTGCTAAATAGGATTACTGTTCCTATTGGCCACTCCTGGAGGCCACTCTTAAGTTCTCCTCGCTAGGGTAGAGCAAGACTGGCCTTTGATTTGCTAGGATGCTGAAAGAAGTTAAATTAAAATTTTAATGCCAATATGGCAGAAAAGTCAATACAGAAGGATATGTATAATTGATAATTGATTTTTTCCCAAGGTCCCTGAGTATAAACCATTTTATATGAATCTTTTCTTAAAGAAGCTAAAAGTAAGACAGTTTGTGTGGTTGATACAAGTTTTTTTGAGTTTGGGGCACAAAATTTTGATAAAGTCTTTGCTCCTTGGCATCCCTAGTTTACTGATTTTTGGAGCACAGTTTGGATTCTTTTCTAAATCTAACTTGAGAGTCTTATTTCTGATAGACAGAATTTTCTCAAAGCCAGTCAAGACCAAATATTACATGAAAATTTGAGAAGGTTTAGATCAGGCTTAATTTCTATTAGCCATAAACACATACAGTTATCTTGGATAATCAATAAGATTACCGTGTTTCCCTGAAAATAAGACCATTAATTTTTGCTCCAAAAGACGCATTAGGCCTTATTTTCTGGTTGGGTCTTATTTTAGGGGAAACAGGGTAGCTTGAGGACATGTAATAATAATCTCACAGCATATCAAACCAGTGGTCAGTAAAAGAAGACAGAAAAAATAGAAATCAATAGCTAAACATGAATTTTCTTAATGTACAGTTGATATATTCTGTGCTTCCATGGCTCATAATAAGGTATTACTTAACAATTCATAAACAAGCTTGAGATACAGGACTTTTACTCAATTTAGAAGCGCCATCCAATATCTTGGAAGGTCCACAGTGGTACTTGTAGCACAGTTACAAAACTCTAGCTCTTTGACAGAGGTGATCATCTTTTTTCCATTAATATAATATTCAGGGTATATTGTTCTTTTGTTTTTGAATATTTAAAATCTTGGCCCCAGATCAGTGGCACAAGGGGCTTCTTCCTTATACTGCTAGCTGACCTGCAATTAGGAAATATAAGCAGTAACTGAATAAGATGAAATCATGATGGGGTATGGGGATATGTGAATATATCAACTGTGCCTGAACTTGATTGAGATATTAATAATCCAGTATATTGAAGACTTACTATATGTTTGCTCTGTCCAAACATAGTCCCCCAAACTATAACAATGGATTGTTATCTCGGGGTTGTTGTAAACTATAATCTTCGCATCAGGCCCAGTCCTATTAACAATGAAGGAATAATGCTAATTATTGATCAGGCGGCAAAATTACCATAAACCACTGTCTCCATTTGTAATATAAACCACAATTGCAGATTTGTCACAAATAATTTCTCACAATCCCCTCCAACATGCTATTAACACTATTTTTAAAAGATGTATTCTGAACAATTTGACCAAAAGAAAGCCTAAATTAAAAAAAGAGTGCAGCCTTTCTCTATAGTTATTGTTAAGTTGGCCTGGGCATGTTTGCTGTCTCATCTCACTTTTTCTGCTAAAGTCTTGGAGAAAATCTACTGATCTTTGAAAGCAGTTCCAGAGGAAGGGACATTTAAAATACCCTCTCAGTGCTGATAAAGAAGAGGATTAATCAGTCATACAGAGAGAGAAGCTCTAGCCAGCGACATTTTTTTCTATTTAAAAAGCTAGCCAATTTCTCTATTCTTTCAAATCAATCTTTTGGATGATACCCTTTCTTTGCTCAGCATGCTACCATCTCTAGTTCTTCAACCAGTTTTTACTACTGTAGAAAGTCAACGGGAACTAAATCTCCCAGCAGTCCAATCTAGCAAGTGATGGGGAGGGTTGCAATTCAGCAAATTTCTGCAACTCCCCAATGGGAGATCGTAGGCATCTTTTTCCTGCTATGTCTGCATGATGTCACATTCCTCTCATCCCCACCCGGCAAGGCAGGCGGGCGTGAAGATCTCTTAGCTGAACAGGTTTTGAAATATTTTCCCCCTCTTGATCTGGCCCTGTCCAAGAACTGCCTCAAGGTGTATAAAATCTGTTAGGCTGAAGGAAGGCAGGGGACTGCAGAGACTTGAAACAGAGACAATAGAGACAGGATAGGGATTGCCAATAGGATGCATATTTCACACAAGCATAGTTTTTTGCTGACTCAACAATGGCCAGAGAACATTTCAATTCAGCGGGCGAGAGAAGCCCCAGAAAGATGGTGACATGGGTGTCTATTATACTGATTGCTAGACTGTGGGCCGATAGAGAAGGCTGTGAATGCATTATTATTCAAATCCAGCTGAGGTTCTTTCAGTAAATGAAACATTCGCATTTCTTACAATATTTAAAGAGAGAGGAAAATAAACAATAAAATGTATGGATAGTCCTCGACTTACAACAGTTTGTTTAGTGACTGTTCAAAGTTACAACGGCACTGAAAATGTGACTTATGACCATTTTTCACAGTTACGACCTTTGCTGCATCCCCATGATCATGTAATCAAAATTCAGATGTTTGACAACTGGTTCATATTTATGACTGTTGCTTTATCCCCTTTTGCTACCTTCTGACAAGCAATGGGCAAGAAAGGTCGTAAAAGGGGGTAAAACTCACTGAACAAATGACTCACTTAACAACAGAAAGTTTGAGCTCAATTGTAGTCGTAAGTCGAGGACTACCTGTAATTAGTAAATAGAAATATATAAAATGTATAAAATTCCAGTGCAGAATAGGCATTATCAAACCCAGACTGTATACAAAATTATGTGCGTTACATATATAGGATGTGTGTGAGTGTGTACCTAAATCTAAGATTTAGGTACCCAGCCCAGAAGATTCAGCCGGTAGTCCCAGAAAAATTCGCTTTACTCCAAAATTCAGAACAGTCCCACATAAATCCAGGTTCTTTTAAGGGAAGGAGATTATTCATGCCTTTCCCCCATTGAAGAAAAGACCTTCAAATACGTAAGAAAACATTTTCCTATATATACAGCCAGTAACACTAAAAAAATTCTATCTAGGTTACTTGTAGATACGCTGTAACAGCACTTCACAGAAGATTGGATGGTAATTCAGAAAGGTAACCACCGCACATCCCAAAGGCCTCAGTGTGGGAAAAGCTTAGTGACTGATTTAAAATGGAACAAATGGTTGGGTTTTTTTTTTCTATGGGAAGCCTTGCAGCTTGCTGACAGGAGGCCAACTGGAGCTTTATGAAATCTTCAGGCTAAGCCCTGTCAAAAGAAAGATATAACCAATATTTCCTCTTGGATTTCCTACATCCGGGCTCATAGTTTTGGACAGGATCTCCCTTGTGCCAATCCATATTTTCCAAGGACAGGATGAGGAAGTATAAATGAACATCCACAAGGTCAGCTGTTTTATAAAACAACACAACTATCTCACATACGCGACAGGCTCAGCTCAAGATCTATGCTTAACTATTTCATCAGCCACTGGCCTGACAGCTTAGCATTCCTCAAAGGAGCGTGAATTCCCCTTCTCAGCCATATAGATCCGTCTCACCTGAGCAGTCCTTAGATGGCCAGCTTTGATGAAGCAGCTTGAGCTCTAAAGCATTTGTAACAACTTCATTATTATCTCCATCCTGGTAAATCAGAGCATCTATCAGGGGCAATAGATGCTCCTTGCAAAACCAGGAGAAGCCCACTGCATGTCATGGTCTTAGTGTCCTAAGCTAACACAGGTGCCCCTTTTTCAGGAAGGGTGGACAAACGGACTGATCAGTGGTTACTAAGGGGAAGCAAAAGACAGATCTAGGAGAATCAACTTGAAATGGACGCCAACTAGCTGGATGCATTCCTAGGGCAAGCCATCTGTTGTTCAAATTCTTGGACTATTCTCTACCTAGCTCTCAAGATTGTTAAGAGCACTTTACATTCAAGATCCGTACCTTAAGGATTTGAACAGAAAGAGTATGAGATACCCATATGTTATGGCAAAGAAAAGTGGGGGGTTTTTTTCCAAAAAATTGTAAACACACCCAACGGAATGTTTTCCTTTGGCAAACTGGGGATTACAGAGTTTCTTTTCCTGTAAAGTTTAGTCTGTTTTCCAATGGATGCACGGATGAATTAACCCAGTAGGATGAAAATGAAGCATTGCTCCAAATGAACAAATGACGGCCTACATCAACACAGATACTTTGAGGGGTAGCAGCTCTAACAGCATTATTTGTTCCAGTATCTAAATAAATATGAACTCTAGTGCCACAAAGAAGAAAAATTACAGGGCTTTCCTAGGGATGGCCCCCCTTGCAGTGGAATTTTCCAACTGATGGAGACTTACAAGACCACTTCTCTTGCAGGGCAAAAATAGAACGTTGTCTAAAAGGAGAACTCTTTTAACAGGTGCTTTAACCACACTGCACACACATCTTCCCAACGGAACGGACAGATGCATAGACAAATGAAATGCTAGCTCAGCTGTCTTGGCCCACCCCTTTCATTTCTTGGCAAGATGCCTGTTCCAACCTGCTTTGCTGATTCTCTATTGTCTCCCCCAGCGAGAGACAGTCATCCAAATGTCTGGTGGGAGCCATCTTTTAGCTTCATATGGATGCATGTAATGAAAAGAAGTTGTGTATTTATTTTCCTAATAGTGGCTTTGAGGAAAGGGACTATTTTCCTTAGAGAAATGGATATGAGTTTTTTAAAAAGCAACACCACTCCGAAACAGGTCAAACTCCACCATTCCAACTACAGAAATGCTAAAAGGACACATTACAATCAATTAGCAAAAGATCAGAATTCTGGCCACTTGCACAGGTTATTTTTCCAGCTGACTGATTTCACATCTTTCAGGACTCAAGAAACCTCATGTTCCAGAAGGAAGACAGATTGTATTATTACCTCTTGTTATCTCATTTAAATTCGAGACCAGTCTCAAGAATCCAAAACCTCTGAAAAAAATAGATGTGGACACATTTTTTCTATTTTTGTAAATTATACCCTGCACATTCAATATAAGTGTATTTATAAACTCCATGTTTAACAACTTCATAAAACAAAATACATATACTGTGTTTGCCCAAAAATAAGACCCTGCCTTATATTTTTTTTTAACCCGAAATAAGCGCTTGGCCTTATTTTCAGGGAGGTCTTATTATTTTGGGGTGCCTGAAGCAAGATGGGGCTCCTCTTGCAGAATTACCTGATTTCCAGCTCTGCGTTTAAATATTTTTGGGGAGGGCTTATTTTTGGGAGGAAGCTTATTTTAGCGGATGTGCTCAAAAGCCCAATTGGGCTTAGTATCAAGGGATGTCTTATTTTCGGGGAAACAGGGTACCATTTTAAAAAACATGTGACCCTTCCTGATCTAGAGCACTGGGATTGGTCTTGTTCCAACTTTTGTCTGCTGGACCTCCGAGCTTTAGTGTCCCAAGGGGGAACGATTCTTGTTCTGCTAGAATAACAGAATCATATTCTTACATGAAGAAATATTCCGATTTAGGTATGATGGAATAGATGGTTCTTCTAAATGCTTTTACTTGAATCAGAAAAGGGTGCTGGTCCACAAACCTGCAAACAGGAACTATATAGCACTTAAGTCCAATAGTTCTTCAAATTCCTCGCCATCAGCTGTAGTAGCCATCAGCTGTAGTAGCTGCTGCTGCTGAAGGTAGTATTCCAAAAACATTTAGAGGGCAGCAGGTTTTCTTGAGCTATCAAAATCGTGAAAGATAAACATCGAAAGGCATCTTACTTTCTCTTTTGAATTCTGTAGCATCATTTTCAGGTGTATCTCCAGATCTTCTGCTGAGTTTAATCCTAGGAGCTTTCCTCTCCATGCAACTTTGCTGACAGCAACAAAAGACAAGACAAGCACAAGAGCAACCCTGCAAGCTTAAGTCACTGCTCTTAGCATGAGCTTGTCCTTTGCAAGGTTAAGCTAAATTTTGCAGTGGGTCAGCTGGTATTATTTAGAAATAAAACATGGGAAGCTATATTAGGAATGTGAACTCAAATTAATATAATGGACTTACATTTATGCCAGGAGTCCACAACCTTTTGGGCAGCTGAGCACATCTGGAATTTGGAAGCCGTGTGGGGATACTCTACCTTTTCATAAAACTGCTGCTAGGGCAATTATATTATAAACAATTGCAAAGCACGATTTGCCAAACTGCTACCTTTGTCTACTCCTGCAGGATTCTTTCTACTGCTCCCGATTAGCTTTATCCTAAGAGGGATGGGGAGATTTCAAAGCACTGTTCAAAGCACTGTGTTTTAGCTCTCTGTTATTTTTACTTTCTAAGAAACCTTACGGGGCTCACAGGTATTCCTGGAAATCATTATGATGCCAAAGGCTGGCAGTTTGTTTTCTGCACAAGGCAGGGAGCCAACAGGCACAATGTTCAGCAATCAGCTCTGCAGATTGTATTCTGAGGACAAAACATGATGGGCACACGCCATCTATCATGCACTCCCCTTCCTCAAGTTTCAAAAATACAAAAAAAAAAAAAAAAAAGTACCAGTCAGGACCCTCTCAGATTCCCTTTTTAATCAGCTGGCAGAATATAGATCTGCTGCTGGCACTTTGAGTCATGCAGCCATTATGCCATCGCTAATGTGATGTATGCGGCTCCCTTCTCTGTCAATTTCTCTAACAAGGAAACATCACTGTTACTTTAAAATCCATCACAGGCCACCATTACTAGTAGGCAGAGTACTTCAGCCAGGGTTCTTTGGCCAAAGTGGATGATCTATTTCATTGTGAAGGAAATTCTTGCACATCGCTCACCCCCATTGCTGTTCAGTATTTAACTGTTATGCGAAAAGAGTGGAGTTCAGTGGTGAAATGCTACCAGTTCGCACCGGTTCGGGTGAACCAGTAGTGATAAAAATTACAGGTTCGGCCAAACTGGTAGTAAGAAAAAGCTACTGGTTCGTCTGAACCAGTATTTCCAACTATCAGCTGTGCCGCGTGATTTAAAATCACTATAAAGCAGGAAACCCTGCTTTATAGTGAATCTAAATTGTGTGGCACAGCCGTTTCCTCCCCCTCGCCGTTCTACTTACCTTCCAAAGTCTTTTTCCGCACGAAGCGTGTGTTTGGTGTGTACCGTGCATGCACGTGCATGCAGCATGCATTTGGTGTGTAGTGTGCATGCACGTGCAGTGTGCGTTTGGTGCGTAGTGTGCATGCATGCGCAGCAGGCATTTGATGTGTAATTTGCATGTGCACTCAGCGTGCGTTTGACATGCACCACGCATGCGCCGCCAGCAAACTGATGGCAAATCAGTTCAGATTTCACCACTGGTGGAGTTGTTCATTGGAAACTCACCTCCAATAGTGAATTTCCAATGTGTATCACAGAGCAGATTTTCTCCTAGTTTACTCTCCTAGTTTACTAACAAGCCACCACAAACACAGCCAATGAGAAAGGCAAGGCCTTTGAAAGCAAGGTCAGCTATATGATTCAGCTGGCTGTAATTTTGGAACCGTGGTGAACGTACAGAATCCCAAGAGTTCTGTTTATATTTTTACAACCAATCCTCTTTCACCATCTCTATACCAGCCTTTCAAGATTTTCCTCCTCTTCCCAAACTACTAGATACTAAAACACATGCAGGCAAAGATATATGCATGTGTGAGGGGTGCTGACAAGTTTCCTTTTTTTATACTACACAGACAGACAAAAGGATGTTTGTTAATCCACACATCAAAGCTCAGGGGGGCCCAGTATCTTGGAGATGCCATAATGTTGTTACCTGCTCAGGTCAAACAGCCTCCTGAAAGCAGTTTTTGGCAAATGCAGCCCTTCAGTAGGTCCAATATTGTTAAAATACATTGCTGAACTGAATTTTGCTGCCTGAGTAACTGGCAAAAGGAACAAGGTAAATGAGCCAAAGAATTGGTTCTGTTTGTTTGTACAAGTGAGGACCCATAGTGGCCTTAAAAAATATTTCTGCTGAAGACTCCAGTCAGCATGCTGTAGTCATCTTGAAACCCTATTCAAAGTTTTGCCCACTGAGGGAGTAAAAAGAAAGAAACCAAAAAATTAATCTGTTTTTCCTTCTTCTTTCTACCTTAAATCTTTGCCTTTTGTATTAACCACTAAATATTACCTTCAAGACTCTCTGATCCAACCAGTATTGGGTTGATTAGTTAGAACAGCTGGGAGAGATTCCTTGCACACATCTCCATTTCTAAAAGATTTGTGGGGTGGGGGCTAGACAGCTTTTCTCTGCCTGTGCTAATACTCTGGAACATCCTCCCAATGGAGATGAGGTTGGTCTCTGCCTTTTCAGATTTCCAGAAACTTTTAAAAAAATGGATAGTTTTGGCAGGCCTTTCCTCCAGTCCATATCTAATGCCATCTTGCTTCTTCGTTCTCTGTTTTATTGTTTTGTCCTTCTTTCTACATGGGAGCTAATAGTTATTATTGTTAAAATTGGTTTTATTGTGCACATTACATCTCAAGACTGGTTTCTGTAGCCTTTAGGCCGTCTAGAGTCATTTGACTGCAGCAGGTTAAATGTATTATAAACAGATAAAACATTTTGGTTTAAGACTGCTGCAAGCAAGTTGCTCCAGGAGGCAGGGCAAGAAACAGTAGGTGTCAGTCACAAGGAAGTAGACATTGGTTAGATATCAGAAGAGGCATCTTAAGGGAAAAAGCTGCTTGACTGCCTTTGGAGGTGGTGGCCTCTCCTTTTTTGCATCAGGTATATAAACAGACTGAGTGGCCATCCACCAGGGATGCCATAGTAGGAGATTCTTGCATTTGGAAAGATGGAAGGTTAAATTACGTTATGTCCCTCCAACATCTTTTCCAGTTCTTTCATTCTAGGTTTCTATAAACCCTGGTGCTTATCTTACTATGTAGCAAGGAACCCAGGCAACGGTAGGTTTCACATTATGTTACTACCGGTTCACCCTGCCTGCATGCACTCACTTCGTGTGCTCGTGCACTCAGTTCATGCACACACCTGCCTTCCGCACATGCACCCAGCCTTCCGTGGATGTGCTTTGCTTACGCACGCGCCTTCCGTGCATTCAACCTCAAAAACGTGCCTAAATAGGATGGCATTAGAACCGGTTTGGGTGAACCAGTCCGAACCGGCTGAATACCACCTCTGAACACAGGTTTCTAAAACACAAGTCTCAGAAAAAGAGCCTTTCCCCATTTGCATCTTACCATTGTCTGAACACTCGCCCTGCCCACATTTTACTCTGCTATGATGTTACCTTATGTTACCTTCATCTGGTACATAGCCCGTGCATGAGGCTGCCATATGTAATTTCTAACTACACCAGTGTTAAAGATAAAGAGTTTTCCCTTTCAACCAACAGCAAGCAGTAGCTTTTTCAAGGCCTGCCAGGTCCACACAGCTGGCAATGGGAGTCAGATGCCTTCTGAAGTGTGGGATCAACGAAGCGCCTGTTGGTCACCTCAACCAGTGCAGGCACACAATCTCTCTCTGGTCTCAGGGGGTTTATTTCCAAAATACAGAAGACTGCCGTTGAGTTCAGTGCGTCTGCAGAGGGGAGAGGCTTTGAAAAGAGCCACTCTCCACCGAAGTTGAAGACTGCAGTTCTTTTGAATTCAGTGGGCTTGTAAAGCTGCCCACTGGTTTTCGAAAGACCTCCTTTTCCTGGATTTGTGACTTTTTTTTCCCCAATGCTCCGGGTCTCCTCGAGTTTCTTCAACCATTCAGAAGGCTTGCAGAAGCACAGAAAGAACACTCACCTGCACTCTCCCGAGAGAAAGTAGGAAAACACAGGTTGAGCCACCTGCAAATCCTGCCACCCAAACGCCAGCCCAATGGGCTTGCAGAATGGATGAGAAAAACTCTGTGCTGCCTTTTTTTTTCCGCTGTGTACAGCAAAGTCAAGCCAAGTCACCAGCTAAAGCTCACCCCTTCTCCAGGCCCCATCTCTTCATCATGATAGGAAGATGTTTCTCACTGATGGGTGACATTTGCAAAGGGAATGGCAGTTAATCCAGAAGGTTTAACGAATCACTTAATAGGCCACACACAAATTGCACATGCATTATCAAGGCAACACCAATCAACAACAAACCAAAAAAGAAGCAATTGATGCAAGGCAGAGAGTATGAACAGCAAACCAGAGGCTTGGGTAGACTTCTGCCAATTCAAGAATGGTTGGATAGTAATTTAACTCCACAATAGGTATGGATTATCATTCTAAAATTTACACAAACAATATGGAGTTTTTCATTATTATGGCAGATTCTCCTCTCCTCCACATGTTTAATCCTGCTCTAGAAGGCTCCCAGACTGAGATTCTTTAAACCTCAGGTGCTGCCCAGCTGCCAAGAAATTAGAGCCTGAGAGGCGCTGAATTAATCCACTGTTTTTGCAAACTGCTATCGGCTGCGGTAGGCTCCTTCCCTTTGCAAGAGCTGCATCAATCTGAGATTGGCACCATGCTTTTATGCCTCCACAATGCTATGGACCTTGTGTGGGTGACTGCAAGCGGAGCTGATTAACTTTCAGCTCAGCTACTGTCCCAAAAGAAATGCTGCAAACAGTTCCGCTGTGCAGCTTCTGGAGCTGCAAAGCAGGTGGTTTCCCTACTGGTGGGAACTGTTTTCTTCTGCCTCTTTGTGTTTCTTCCTTCTGCCAGACTCAAGAGTCAAGGCAATGCTGGTATCTTCACCTCGTCCTTCCTAGTTCTTCTGTGGAGTGACTTTGTTACCATCCCATATACTGCTTTTTATTTTTAACCAAGTTTTTCACATTTTGTAGTGGCCTCCTGGAAGGAAGACTGATAAGCCTCATGAGAGGATAGAGCAGGGGTGTCAAACTTGATTTCATTGAGGGTTGCATCAGGGTTGTTTGACCTTGGGAGGCCAGAGTGGGCGTGGCCAGCTCAACATCACTTGTGTCAGGGGCGCCTGTGGTGGCCCAAGTGCTCTGTCAGCAAAAACGCAGCTCGCGAGGGCCACCTGCAGCCCTTCCAAGCTTCGTTTTCACTAGCAGAGGCACTGCAGGCCGGTCCTTTGCTGTTTCCAGGGCAACCCCACCAGCCAGATTTAAACACCCCGTGGGCCGCATCTGGCCCCCAGGACTTAAGTTTGACAGCATAATCAATAGCAAAAACACTGGTGTGGCAAAACTGCTTAAAGGGAATAAGGAGTTAAGCTGGGTTGTACAGGTAGTCCTGGAGTTAATTGTGGTCATCACAATTGAGGCCAAAATGTATGTTGCTAAGTGAGAAATTTGTTAAGTGAATTTTGCCCCATTTTAGGACTGTTCTTGACATAGTTGTCAAGAGAATCATTCCAGTTGTTAAGTTAGTAACAAAGTTGTTAAATGAATCTGGCTTCCCTATTGACTTGGCTTGTCAGAAGGTTGGAAAAAGGGATCTGAACCTGAGATACTGCAACTGTCATAAATATGAGTCAGCTGTCAAGCATCTGAATTTTGATCACGTGACCAGGGGACGGCTGCAACAGTCACAAGTGTGAAAAATGGCTATAAGTCACTTTTTCAGTGCTGTTGTAACTTCAAACGGTCACTAAACAGTTATAAATCGAAGACTACCTATAGATGGGAGATGCCCATAACTTGTTGGTTACTTTCTTATAGTGGTCATGTGCCTGGCCCAATTTCACACCCTTGTATCCCAGCTACCGATACAGCTCCACTATTTTCTGCAGGAGTTAGCCAATGCATATTAAGAGTAATACAATTATTACAGAATAAACTGTCCATTTGATGAAGTGATGTGAAAGATATGAATACAGTAATGAATTAATTAGTCTTTAAGGTGCTAAAGGATTCTCAGTATTTTTTAATAAAAAGTCAGCCAGACAGGAATGTTGACACTTGTTTACGATGGATGACAATGCTCCAAATTCACAACCTTCAAGATGGCTTGTCACATATTTTCCTTTGTAATCCGCTACAATACACTGTAGACACCTTTGAAAAATAGGCTAGTTTCTCAATTCCAGTGTTATGGGTTTCTTTTGAAAACAACTGTCGGTAGCTGTAAAGAGGCAGAGGTTCTTCTGGCAGAAATCACCATCCTATATACAAATAAGCCTTCTAGAAGGTTATAGGATTGCCAATGTTAGGAAATGTTATTTGTCTAACTAGTTGGTCAGGCAATATATAAACCAACAATGTATGTTTGCAGCCAAAAAGGTATTATATTACTTTAAGACTGTACTGCATCATCCTGTATCCTGACTGGCTAAGCTGTGTAGCCAATGTACTTAAGGGAAGTCAGGATCATGGCTTGTGTAGATACTACACCATTTTACCTGCTTATTTGCTGTAACTCTCTACCTGATCTCTCTGCATAATCACTGTTTGATCATAGCTACATGTTGCTTTCTACTATTTATTGAATGTTTTGATATTTAACTTGTTCCTGTTTTGAAACTCAAGAAGAATGTTTTATTGTGTATGACTACAACTGGTAAGAAGACTTTGTACTTGAAATATCCCTGGATTGATCTTTTAACTCTCGTCTTATCTGTGTATGACTTGGATTGTTTTTGGACTTTGCTTTACTTTTTCTAAAAGTAAAAGACTACAACAACTCAGTGTGTTTTTGCGTTGACTGTGATTGTTCACAACCACTCCCAGTCGCTTTTCATGCATTTACTCAAAGGCTACTCTGCTCAATAACCCACAACATCGGTTATGAGCCAAGAATATCCTTAACAGCCATCCTCCAATCTAGAAACTGAGAAAAGGCTCCCTGTTGTAGAAACACTGATTACAGTTAGCCAGCAACAATTTAGCCTAGCATGGGCAAACACACCCCATGTGATTAGCACACCAGACTATGTCTTGGTAAAATCTAGAAAGCCAAGTTGAATAAACTACAGGTAAATTAGGTGGATGTTATATGAGCAGAGCCACCACTACTACTGGGTTGCACGTTGTATGATCACAACGACTACTAAACCACACAATGCAACATACAGTAACATAGTTACACCCATGTATCCCCTCCTTAATTTTTGTTACCTACCCTGCTGCGTCATGCAGAAATCCTGCTTCTAGCAGCCATAGATAGACCTGAGACTGAACAATGCTATGATAGCCTGTTTAGAAGATGGTCGTTCTCTCTTGGTGAATTTCCTCTTCCCGTTCTAATTGCTTAACTGATCCTAGTCCTGATGTAGATGTCCAGAAATCTACAAGATTACAACCAGTACTCTTTCCAGTGACATGATGAGTATTCTAAACTATGGGAATAAACTGAACCATTCCTAGTCGTGTAAGGCTGCAAGTGAGAAAGCAACAAAGATAATATCAAAACGCAACAAAAGATATCCTGTGTGTGAATGTTGTGATATACCTACAACTGAACTGAATTACTAATTACTATATCATACACAATACCAAAACCATACCAAGAACCATGGTGGTGCAGTGGTTAGAATGCAATATTGCAGGTTAATTTTGCCGACTGCCAGGAGTTCAATTCTCACCGGCTCAAGGTTGACTCACCCTACCAAGGTCAGTAAAATGAGGACCCAGATAATTGGGGGCAATATGTTGACTCTGTAAACTGCTTAGAGAGGGCTGTAAAGCACTATGAAGCGGTATATAAGTCTAAGTGCCTGTCCTGCCTATGTGGCATGATTAAATTTAAAAAACATGAAGATGGACTGATTTGTTTTAGAGGTCGGCTGGTGAGCTTCAAGCAGCCGTGGACAGGGGTGTTTTTACTGCATAGACTTCAGCACTCACTGTTATGTTGATCACAGGATGCCATGAGCTCTTATCAAGGATGTTTCACCTCATACAGTGACTAGTGCTTTGTATATGAATGTATTCCTTCCCCCCTTAATCATTTGTGAAAAATATTTGGTTTGACATATATGGAAAAGAACAAATTCCATTGTGCAGACACAAATAATTCTGCAAAATGCAAACTCTGTTGCAGGAAAGCAGACATACAAAATGCAAAGGTTAGCAAGATAGAAACACAAGGAGTCTCTGTTGCTGGGCAGAGTAAGGAAATGGTCGACCAGACAGAGCATTTCAATTCTACTAAGGGCTACGTGAATTCTCCTGCGCTTTAGAATTACTATAAACATCTAAAACACATCACAGGTGTGTGAATGGAAACAGGCATGGCAGGGAATTTTGCTTTTCATCACCAATGAAGTCACGGGAACAATCACACCGGCTGCTCACGAGAGTCATATTCCACCCAGTCCTCATGCAGTTAAAGGAAAGGGCCTGCAAGTCAGTTCTGGGTAAAGGCGGAACATCTGTTTTTTTGCTGGAGGACAAGTCTGTTGCAAGAAAGGCAGTCATTTCTGCAGCTGTAGTAGCAGCGGCAGCAGCGGCAGCAAAGAATAATAAGCTCTTTCCAGAAAGTTTACGCCATGCACAGAGTCAGCAACATGCTTTTAATTGGTTACCCTACTCTTCTGTTCTTATGCTTCAGGGAGAGTTTGGTTTAGGTTGTTATACTGAAGAGCTGAACCAATGAAAATACTTAAGCTAGTACAAATGGCTGGGGGGGGGGCAGGGGGAGGGAGATTGTGACATTGTGCCAGTGACCAAATCCTGACCTCCAGTGTGATGACAGCAGTGTTTTTTTGTTTGTTTTTTTTCAGTGAGAGCAGTTCACCGAAAGAAGATGCCAAGGTTTATCTGAAACGCCAGACGTTCGCATAGACGTATCCTGGCAAAACCCTCAAAAACTCTATGGACGTTGGTGCAACTCACCTCTTCCTGCTTGCAAAGACCTCTTCATTGAGAGGGACCTGGAGGACTTGTGGATGGGGCTGAGGGGAAGAAAAGAGGATGTCCTCTTTCAGGAAACATGCTGGGGCTGAAGGTAAAAAGAGGGCAGCCCCTGCGGCAGGGGGTGTTGGCAACAGGAGGAAATGATTCATAACCTGCTGCTGCTGCTGCTGTTGGTTTTCAGTTCAGTCTTAGCCACAAAGACTGCCAGATCCTCTGAGGGCCGGAGCGCCAGGCAGCTCTTCGGTCCTAGTGCCCGTTTTGTTTGGTGTTATTCTCCTTGCAGCAGCTGGGAGCAGCTGTGGCCTTCTGATGTACTTCATGCTCAACAGCCACAAAGCGGTTGATTTTTTTTTTTTTTTTGCCAACATGGCAAGAATATGCAAAGCTGCCAAATTCTGGAACAATGTGTAAGATTATTTAAAAAATCTGCAAAATGATGAGAAAGAGCGGCTTGGAGTAAGCACCTTTGAAAGCATGGATTTAGCAGAGAAAAAAAAATGTTTAGTGAAATCAAGAGCAGAGATACAAGGAGTTACATGAGACTGACTCAGACTGACATTTCATTCAGTCCAGGCTGTCACTATCTTAAAGCTATCTATCTATCTATCGATCGATCGATCGATCAATCGATCTATCTATCTATCTATCTCTACGTCTGTCATCTGTCTGTCTGTCGAGAGATAGATCGATAGATCGATAGATCGATAGATCGATAGATCTAGATGTCTCTGCTAGCCAACTAGCAGCTGGCTCTAGTTTTCTCTATAGTAATCAAATATGGCACTAATCTCTAAAATAAGAAATATGAAAGAACAGAACTCCAGCCTAGCATCATTCATTAATTCCCAAACTCTACGTCATCTCTACACCGTATGACTAGTTTACAGTTCTGTTGTGCAGCACAGGTTTTCCCAACAAGTCCTGGCCTCCAGAAATGTTAAAAGTTATTCCGGGAATTGCTATTTAGCATTTCCCAATAGTGCCAAATTGAGACTATCTAGTTCAGTGCATATAGTTCTGTAAAGAACCATTCTTGAAATACTGTTGTCCTTAACTGGACAGCACAAGCATACTACTATTAGAAGTAAGCTATTATAATTTTTCTCTTTCCCTCTAACCTGTGGCTTTGAGAAGGCTTCTTTGGTTGAACTGGTGATTCATTCTTCAGGGATTTAATCACTGCTGAGTCAAAAGAAAACCCACACAAGAATATCCATGGAGATTCTCAGTCATCCAGGTCATGGTTGTCTGAAGAGAGCTGAAGAAGCTTCTTGGATGAGAAGCAAAAAGTCTTCAAGGAAAAAACAAAGCACTTGAAAAAGCACTTTTGGGACCACACAAGATTATCTTACAGAGTGATCACTATGGATCAACTGAGAGTCTTAAAAGCCGCTACTTCTTGGGAACATTTCTCCTACTCTTCTTTTCACTTCTCCACCAGGCAGCCTCTCCCCAGAACTTTAGGTGCTCCTTTCCAAACTTTTAAGGCTACATTGATGTCCACGAAGGAAGAGATAACCAAACTTGCATTAGATATATAATTTTACTACGCAACCCCATAGGTTCTCGGCAGAAGGAAGTCCCTGAGCTCAGGAGTGTCAAACTCAAGGCTGGAAATAGCAAAGGACCAGTCTGCGATGCCTCTGGCAGCCAAAAAAGGGCATGGGAGGGCTGTGTGTGCCCCACCCCCGCAACCCATTTTGGCCAGCAAAGTGCTGCAGGAGGTCATCCAGGCCAAAAACGGGACACACGCAGCCAGCCCCCACCCTCCCACCCCCGTGTCCCATTTTGGCTGGCAGGATGCTGCAGGAGGCATCCATTCCATTCGCCACCTCCCCCCAGCTGGCCTGCAGAGAAGTACAATGCTGATCCGGCCCTCGAAGAAATCCAGTTTGATAACCCTACTGTAGCTGAACAGGACATGCTCCCAGGTCATGCAGCCGTAAGTGATATTTCACCAGGAACCTTCATTAACAAATAGGTATGGAAAAAGGTATGAACTTTGCTGCAATTTTTCTGATAGCAGAAACAGTATTTCTAGGATGCTTCTGGGATGAGAAGCGAAACATCTTCAAAGAAAAACCAGAAAGTCCAGTTACCTCTTGAAAAAAGCACCTTTGGGACAACCATGACCTGGATGACTGAGAATCTCCATAAATATATTTTTATCACAGAACAGTACACATTCTGGAAAGGTTTAAAGAAAAATATTAATTTTCTAATCTCTCTCTCTGGCTCCTATTAAGATACCCTAACCAAGCTACATACTTTTGTCCCCTTGGCAATGGTTACAACTGCAATCATCTTAATTTACAAAACACTTGGAAGGAAAAACAAGCAAACAAAAAGAGAGAAATGATAGCAATATCAGCAGCAATCATCGCTTGTTCTTTCCTAAATTTAAAATATACATGCCCAGTCCTTCAATTAAAATAAATACGAAAGAACAGGACAGAAGATTGCTTGGTCGTCTTCCATGCCAGTTGATAATTTAGCTGGAAACTCATCCTTTAAGAATTTTCTGCCAGGGAGAAGTAATGAAGAAATGTACCACTTCATCATGTTACGATGGAGAAATACATTAAGTTCAGTGGCACTTTTGGCTAAGGGAAGAAGCAAAACATGAATCAGTGATATTTAAACCAGAGAAAGGCTATGACAGGAGTGACAGTCACAAGCCAATATTCACAAGGACTTTACTATTCATTTCACCAGAACATTTATGACATGCTTTTCAGAGTTACAGCTTCCCCAAAGTGATGGATACATGCACGCATATATAAAAATGCGCTCTCACTGAGGAAATTAAAGCTGAGATTGTTGAGAATGGAGTGCCTTTCTTGTGAAAGGCCCTTTGGAACAAAGACATTTGTAAAACTTTCTTAAAGGCCAGCTCCAAAAGCAACAGGAAATACATAATTCAGAGAGCATTTCTGAGAAAGCTTTGTTTCTCTAACCAGTGAACATAGGAATTAAGTCCTATGTAACAGATCTGTGGACAAGCTCCATTTCTCCCACAGACTTATCATGTAGCTTTTGGCGAGACCACCTCTGGGTCTTAGAGGAATCTTTATCCAAGAAAATTATGCCATTATGGAGCCAATTCCAAATCTCGGCAACTGTCTGCTGCTTCTGACAGCCTGGTTATGGTCTTTAAGGCTCATCTGTAATTTGTTTGAAAATTCCATTCTATTTGTTGGAAAATTCTAGAGGTAGCAAAATTCTGCAAATTTGGAGAGGCCCTAACCAGAAGTTTTCCTGTCCTCCTTTCCAGCATGAGCCTTCTGTTTACCTTCCTCCATTGCAAAACTCCTTCACTTCACTTTTAAGGTTGACAGAGAGGGTTTAAAGTGAAGGAGTGGGCAACTAATGGCAACCTGAATGTTTCCTTTTTAAATCCAGGACTAGTGGTAGCCAAGGGGATGTGTGACACTCTAGTGAATGAATGCTTTTACACTCTTAGGTTAGCTAGCTGGAGGGAACCTTGGCTAGCTCATGATTTTTCCATGTTTTCTGCATTTATATATATAAAAAAGATTTTTCCATTTTTTCTGCATTTTAAAGTTGACAAAAGTGAAGGCAATTGCTGGTCCATTTCAAACAAGAGACCAGGGAGTAGAAACTGAGTGAACTGAAAGTATTCTTAATTTGTTTTCACTGAAATGAACACTCGTCAAATAATTATTGCAAAGGCAAGCATCAAGACAGCTGTAGTAATGTTGCATAAATGACAGCATATTTCCCATGATTCACTTAAAATTCTCAACATAAGGAAAAAATGGATAACTTGCAAATTAAATTGTTCTTCAGTCCCTTTATTTAAATCATGCAATGTGACCCAAATTTGAAAGATACTTGCTTTGACCCCCTGTCATTTTGTTCAGACAAATTGATATTAGAAAAACCACTGTTAATTTGGATTTTATACGCTGGTTTATCAGTATTAAAATGTAAGCAAGATGAATCTAAAAGTGCATTGTTCAGATGGAAAAACATATAACCCAACTGAAATGAAAGTTTTTGTGTTTGGGTTGCTTTTTTTAATATATTATGAATGAGATAAAACGCTAATAAATTCCACACGCCCTCAAAAACAATAATATTTTTGGGATTTCTCAGCGAAGAAAAGATGATCCTTAAACAATGAATGTTGAATCATTTGCAAGCAGGATCTGTTCTGTAATGCAGACATGCATCCATCTGAACAAGTTATATTTTAATCACATGCTCAACTCTGTTCACAGATGCAGAAAGTTTATAGCAGCATCTCTCTCGGGGTTTTCTAATAAGTGAGTAATATGTAGATAAACATATTTGCATATAATGATGACCTAAAATCATTTCCTGTGCAATTGTAAAGTTCTATATGCTTGATAGTAGCAACTTGACTAGTTATGGGGAAGCACATTTCTAGCTTCCATAACTACATTTTTAAAAATCAAGTACAACTCACAAGAAAGATTACATTTCTTCCCCAAGGAATGCAAGCTCTCCTACCTTTAAAACAATTCAAATGGGTCAAGCCGAGTTTGTGATTAGTCCAGGATCACCAGTGAAACTGAACAGTCTGAATGGCTGAAGGTACTCAGTCCTAGGTACTCTCTAAATCTCATATGCCAGTGATTTCCATAGGGTTTCCTTATTTTTTTCAGTCAACATACATTTATGCCAACTTAAAAAAACATCATGAATCAAACCTCCCACACCAGGATAAAAGTTGCTTTGTTAAATCACTCCCCAAGATGACTGGGTGATGATTCATGCATTAGACGGACAATGACCCACGAACCCACACAACAGACTTCAACTGCTTTAGAGAAGGAGAAGAGAATCTGGTCAGCAGAGGAAACAGCCAATGACATCACAGGTTCTCACAAGATGCCTGTGTGGTGATGCTTTCAGGGTGTGGTGTGGAATGGCTGATACCATGACATTCTTGGCTTGTGGCTTCTTCTTCATGTCCCAGGCCTGAAGGCAATGTTTTAATGCAAAAGCCAACCTAAAAGCTTTCGCGGCAGGCTGAGTAAGACAGCAACCAAGAATGCTCACTCACTGATCCAAGCTGGGGACTAAACAATCCTAAAACAGTGGAGCAATCAGAGACACTCTGCTCTTTCTCCTCAGTTTTCAACAGCTCATTGCCAACCAGATCATGTGCGTCTGAATCTGCCTTTCTTCTGGTTAGAAAAGAAGTCTCTATATGCTTAAAGTCTCCCCACCACTACTAGCATAAAATGTGATCAGGTTTGTCTGGATCCAAGAATGGGAACCCATCGTAATTCTGGGACTCTGAGACATTCCAGCTTTGATCCACCTCTGGGTTACTGTGAAGCCTTTTGTGGCAGGTACATAAGTTGCTCTGAGGGGAAAAAGTGGGAAAATAAGTCTTGGATTCAGTAACTGAGAGATCTGCTTTTCCGTCATATTGATCCTTCCCATCAGATCCCACTGATCACCCCAATCACTCTTGGTGTTGGAGAATTTGTAAATGGTAAGACTTTACTTTACCATTCACCTCAAGGTATCTCACTGGCGCTCTCTCGTCTCAAGTAGTGAGTGGCACAATGTTTTTTTTTTCCTGAATTGCATAAACTAACTGATCTAGCATTTGATTTGTTTCATGAAAGAAACCACTGAATAAATCCTTAATAATTGCACCATATCCCACAAATCAGCCCTACCATAGCTACAAAGTAACTTGAAAATACCTATTCTTTTTGGACCAAGAAAAAATTTCAATGTATCTCTTTGAAATTTGGCATGGTTGTTTCCATTGGGAATATAATTACATATTTTATGGACATTAAAAAAAACTTCTACAAACTTTAAAAAGCTGCCCAGAATGTATGTGTGTGTGTGTGTGCGCACACACACACACGTGCATATGCCTTCAAGTCAGTCTTGACTTCTGGTGACTGCCTAGACCTAGACAAATCCCTGCAGTTTTCTTAGGAATATTTCAGAAGTGATTTGTCATTGTTTCCTTCCTAAAGCTGATAGAGAATAACTGTCCCATTCCAAAGGTGCTTTTTTCAGGAGACAACTGGACTTTTTTGTTTTTTCTTCTGAAGACGTTTCACTTCTCATCCAAGAAGCTTCTTCAGCTCTGACAGGATAATGGGGAACTTCTCAAGATCAGCAGCTGAGGTAGGACTAGGGATCATGGACTCCTGATTTCTAGCCTATTGCATTTATCATTATACCAAACTGGTTCTCTACTAACTTTTACATGCTTATAAGAGTCCCTTCGTTGCCAAATTGCAAGAGAGATCTTTTTCCAAAACACAAATTTCAGGATTCAGTTCAGATTATGCCATGTACACAGCAATCTAAATTTAAGTCATTTCTGGAGCTCTGGATCAAGTAAAATCAGGCACTCTTATTCTGGATCTAATGCGTGCTGCTTTCCTATTCAGCAACCTTTATATCTGAACATCTGTTTAACAGAACCACAGCTTAATTGCAGGTATTACTCAATTTATCAGAGTTTGTTTAGTGATCATTCAATGGCTTTGGAAAAAGTTGATATGATCTTTTTTACATTTACAACTGTTGAGGCATTCCCAAGGTCACATGATCAAAATTCAGATGCTTGGCAACCAACTCATACTTATGACGGTTGCAGTGTCTCTGAATCATGTGATCACCTTTTGTGACCTTCTGACCAGCAAATTCAATGGGGAAATTCAACGGATTGACTTAACAGCTGTGTTACTAACTTAATAACGGCTGTGATTCACTTAACAACTGTGGCAAGAAATAGGGTCAACATTCACTTAACAAATGTCTCAGCAACATAAATTATGGGCTCAATTATAGTCATACGTTAAGGACTACCTACTTTTCATATCCGTGGTCTTGCATTTTGGAACCTTAAGCTACCTTTGTTCCCTTGTTCCAATTTTTTTTTAAAAAATTGCATGGTATTTCTGTGGCCAAGGCTGTATTTGCACAGACATTTTAAAAATAAGAAAATTATTCTTAAGCATTTAAAATTGAAATTATACATTTAATACTGCTTGGTTTCATTTGGTTCCCTTCAATGCATTCAATTTTAGGTTGTTAGCCTATATTTAATTTTTAATCATGACGGTGTTAACAGGAGAGCTTAATTTCCCAAAATTAATAAACATTTTCCCTTTCCTAAACTTCCTGCCAAATCAATTTTCTCTGAGTGATTCCCAAGTTGATAAACCTCTGACAACTTTCCCTTTTCCATTGCCTTCTTGCCCCATTAAAGCTAGCTGTTGAATCTCTTCCCCCTTATTTCCTTTTTGTAGTCACCTAGAAAATCCCTGTCATTCCTGCACATCATCACCTGGATATGCTTTCTGATTTTATGTGTAATCCCAAATTTAACACTGCACCTCTCACTGCTTTCTGCATTGGGACAGGACTCAGCTGCTGATTAGCAAGAGCTGCTTTTGTCTAAAACAAGTTCCGTACAGACCAAGACGTTTATTTCCTAAATGGGCAAATAACCATGAAGGTGCTTTGAAGTGTGCAGCAGCGCAGACATTCAGTTCCTTGAGGGTACATGCCCCATCACACAAAAGTTCTTTGTTCTTAGGGTAGACAAAGAAACATAATAGTGTGACAGAATCCTTACAACAAAATAAGACCTGAACCATTAAAAGGCACGTGTATTGTGTGACCGGGGTTACGGTATCTATAATCCATGAATATATTTTACATTCACACATACAAAAATGTGGATACAAATATAGCAGGGATTTCTTTGAGGGTGGAAAAACCACACCTGCAGATGTCAAAGTATCTAAGACATTTGCAGAAAGTTGGATTATGCAAAAACTCATTATTTGGAAAAGGATCATTCCAGAGAATGAGGATCTGGCTGTTCTCAGGAGGACTTCCGGAAACCTCTGGACTGGTCCTGGCAAGAGCTTTAGCATAGTCCAGAGAGGGAATGGAATGTTCTAGACTTCTCTGGAACATTATGTTTCACAATTGACAAGTTTTACATATCCCCAGTAGATAGCAAATCACAGACACATCAGAATTAAATTTCAAAAAATTATAATGGCGAAAAATCTAATAAAATGCTGGAGTTCAAACTAAGAATCTCACAAAATGTCAGGCAAGAACACCAACATCTAATTAGATTTTAGATGAAAACATAAAAACCCTGGTTTTGATCTGTGTCCATAATTTGCTGCTCAACCCCTGAAAATACTCAATACTTGAAAAATTTTTCAACCAGTCTTAGTAAACTACTTAGTAAACTATAGTAAACTATTCTCAGAAATTCTAATCTGGTAACCCATTAGTAGAGCATGCCATTATTGAGGGAATGGAGTGAATTTTCCCTCCCATACCAGGACTCTGCATACCCCATATCTGCTCCTAAGAGCAAAGGAAGAATTGAGAAATCAGAAAGAAAGGTTCCTCACTGTGTCGTGCAAATTGTTTCAAATTCAAACATTTCAAGCGCAAATTAGTCTCTTTCAAGCTGCTCTCACACATACAGAGCTATTTCAAGCTTGGAATACTTCTGGAGTAGTAAGAATACTAGAATGGTGTCAGTAAACACAACTGTTTTGAACTCAAAGTGCCTGGAGCTCAAAACATTTAGAAATGGAAATATTTTTATACTCTGGTTCCACAATCCTTAAATGGATAGGTCATTTTGCAAATGAGGATGATCTCTAACTTTTATCACGGTTTTCTTCTTGCTCTACGAGACCTAAAACAGCCACAGAAGTCCCAGCCAGAAGGAATTCTAATTCCCTTAATGCAGAAAGGGAGAAGACTGCTCAGCTCCTCTTGACATTCCCCAGAGCAGCAAGATTGTCTTTTGGTGCTAGCGGAAAATACAGAGAGACTTTCCTGAGATGGGAAAAAAAAGAACTTGTGCCTCTTTCTCAGCCAACAGAATGAGTTCAGTTGGAGGAGAGGTGGCAAAATAAAGGTTCTTCTGAAACAGCATCTCTCCTCCCCATCCCCAACTCATACCCTAGCACAGGGATGGCTAACCTTTTTGCCATCGTGTGCCAAAAGCGGGGAGAGCGTGATGGGGTCACATGCACGCGTGCCCACATCCATAATCCTATGTGCCCCACACCCCCCATGCTCCCGCCGCTTATGGCCCGGTGGGCCCAGTAGGCCTGTTTTTTACTCTCCACAGGCTCCAGAGCCTTTCTAGGAGCCTGGGGAGGGCAAAAACGGCCTTCCATCTCCACCCCTCCAGAGGCTGGAAACAGTGTGTTTCCTGACTTCTGGTGGGCCCAGAAGGCCCGAAAATCAGCTGGCTGGCGCATGCATGTGTGCTGGAGCTGAGCTCGCATGCCCACCAATATGGCTCCACGTGCCACCTGTGGCACCTATAGGTTCGCCATCACGGCCCTAGCAGCTTCTTCTTGGGAGTCTCTCAACCTACCTGAACTTTTTGAAAAAGAGAGAAAACATTTTCCTAATCCTAGGTGCTTCCTAGGACTAGGAATAAATTTCTAGCTACCATGACTGCATACTCATTCCAGTGAGAGATATCTATAGAGATTCTCGATCATCCGAGTCATGGTTATCCCAAAAATGCTTTTCCAAAAGGTGGAAAAGCACCTTTGGGGATTCCAATGAGAAGGTATTAGATTGGGAGGATACATGCCATCTTCAGTTCTCCTATGAGCTATACGTTTTTATTGGCTGCAATATCATTCAGCACCATAGATAAAAGATTTGACCCTAACTGCCTAGCATCCCTCTTCTGAACTCTTCTCAAGTCTATATATAATAAATGATCAAGTATGGGCAAAAAGGATTTCATGCAGTTATTTGTGCAATGTAGTATATTCTGTAGCATTTTATACAGCTTTCTTTAAAAAGACAAAAATAAAATCACCCATCCCTACTTTAGAATTACATTTAAAAAAGAAGCAGACCATTACAAGTATCAAACATGTCTTTTTTTTTAAGGATTCCAAGAGAAATCTATGAGAAAAGCTATGATTTTTAAAAATTAATCTCTTATCAAGATCTCTCTAACACTGACTCTTTCTGGACATACATTGCCTCTGTTTAATATGTTTCATAACACTTCATGTTTGGACACATCATTTTATGGGCAAATGCATACCAACAAATACTAAGCCCTTTTCTTGAGTATAATAATCTAGTAAGAAAATCTTCCCCAGGTTCAAAACTTCATTCGACAAATATTTATTTATTTAAAGCATTTTAATGAAATTGCTACACTTAATTTACAATAAGTTTCTACAGGTCTTCAGATTTACAGTCTTAAAAGAGATGATCTAGAAGAGAAAGGAGAAGGGCAAAAAAGCAAATTGAGGCACTATGTCAAGATCATAGTCATTTGGATTCAAAAGAAGACAACTTGCAACTGAGGATTGGAAGAAGTTCTGGTCTAATAATGCAGATTCATTTAGATCCAATAAAGATAATATCTAGTAAACTGATGTGCAACAAAGGAGTCCACACCTCATCCCACTTTCCAACAGCAGACACTTTGTGACAGCATCCTGCCCCACCCCACCTAGCATTCCTTCAGCTGTACCATCAGCCCTTCCCTCCTGGCTTTTAGATAATTGGCAAAAACCTGGGTGTTCCATCAACTTTCAGGGGCTGGGTTCTTGTGATTACCTCTCAGTTCAGTGGATTGGGCTCGTTATAATTGTCAATGTATTCATGATTCCTTGCTTCATAGGAATACTATGTAGTTGTTTTTAGATAGGTAATATATTTTTAATCCCAATTATGTACTGAGGAGTTGCACACCGCTCGGAGTTGGTAGATCAGCCTATGAGCTGTGACAACAAATAAACAAAACACACAAATTCCTAATGTTCCCACCAATCCCTAATTGTTACACTGCTATGTTAGCCTCTTGAGATAGTCCAGACAAGAAGCATAACCAGAAGTACTACTCTATCTTCACTGTAAAATTTACTTAAAATAATCATCCAAGACTGAAAGTATTTCTTTCCTCATTTCCTTTTACTCTCCAGAAAACTAAGAAAGGTCCCTTTTCAAACATTTCTCACACCATCATCTCCTGGGGCTGAATTCTTTTACGGGCTGAATCCTACCCGCCATCTGCACTCTCCCTCCCAAGGTCATTCCTACTTACCATACAAGGGATTCATTTAAAAAAAAAAAATTCCCTCCCCTTTGGGATTATCCTTTCTCCTTCTTCTGACAAATGAGCACAGTCCAGATGGTGATAACCTACATACAATACCTGTTATCAAGGATTTTTTATTTATGATCTTTGCTTCCCTGAAGACCAAACTCCACAGATAAGACATGCTTCAGATTCTCCTACTCTGAATGTTTGGGGTGGAAAACCGGCAATTGCTGTCCCGCCCTTTGGAACAATCTCCATCAAAAGTTCTGGCCCCCAAAAATTAGAAGAGCTGTAAAAACTGTTTTGTGATGTCATCCTTGACTAATAGGTGATGGCTGGCTGTTATAACTGATTTCTATTTTATTTTAATAGAATCTTTGATTTAATCTTTGATTTGTTTTACTTTGGATAGTTTTAGAAAAAGTTTTGATGGCTTCATTTTTTGGAGAAGGAAGGAAGGAAGGAAGGACGGAAGGAAGGAAATTATCATGCAAAATGAAACATATTACGAAATATTCACCACTACAAAATCAACCAGCCTTGGCTTGGATTACTGTTATAAACTTGCTTCCAGCAGGCTGGTAGGATCTATTTCTCCCACCGATTGGGTGAATAGGCAAAAAAGCAAGAAAGATCTGATAGAATCCAGGTACAGGCCCCCATTTCTTTGGAATTAGTGAGCTCTTCTGGAAAATGAAACCATGGCAGCTGAGGGGAAGGCTGCCTAGATACGAAATGGTTGCTACAAGTGAGCATGTCTGGTCAACTCAACTCTGAATTACTAGAAGGCAGCTAATTACTGTAGCACTGCGCGCACACACACAGACACACACACAATGTTCTTTACTCCTGGGGCTGATCTTTGAGTTTCTTCCTCTGGGCCAATGGGTAAAGTTTTAAACAGCCACCCATCCATTTTTCTTTTCTAAAGAAGCCTGTGAAGTCTATGTGGGGACCAAAAGTGTCATTAAATGATGATGATGCTAGAGGCTAAACAAGCACATAGAGTTAAATATGCACCCAGAGGTTCATCTATCAGAGATTGGGTGGGTGTTGCTCCATTTCCCCGATATTTTGCACTTAATGCAAAAGCAATGTTGCAGATATAGAAGTTAGGTAGGCAAGTTCATTTCTAGCAACACTTAAGAAATTTGATTTTTGCATATCCATATTCAGAATGAACTAATTCGTACCTTGCAGATTCAGGTGCTAATTAGAAGTTGATAATACCTACTTAAATACCCTACTTTGGAAGGATTAAAAAAGAAAGATGCCAATTTAATACAGAATAATGGATAACATGAGCTTGGAGTAGTATGCGACATAATAGTAAAATCTTAGTTGGATGAGGAACTTAACTAAAGTGGTAATCATAAATGTCTGTTTTTGTTTTCAATTTTTTCCCATTGCTAAATAAGTCAGTTGTCAAGTGAGTTTTGCCGCATTTTAAAACCTTTTCACCACAGTTGTTAAGTGAATCGCTGTAATTGGACAATGAACCATGTGGTTGTTAAGTGAATCTGGCTTCCCCCATTGATTTTGCTTGCAGAAAACCAGCTGGGAAGGTTACAAATAATGATCACATAACACTGGGACAGTACAATTGTTAGTTGCTAAGCACCAAAAATTTTGATCACGTGAACTTTGGGAAGTTGCAACTATCCTAAGTGTGAAAACGGTCATAAGGTACTTTTTTCAGTGCCATGGTAACTTTGAACAGTCACTAAATGAATGGTTGTAAATTGAGGACTACCTGCATTGTCTCAGACTGTGGGGGATTATAGGAAGAGCCATCCCTCCGAAACACATGGATGAACACATAGGATTGTTTCAACCAGCAAGTCCTCAAGTACAAAATTCCCATGCAACTCAAAAGTCATGTACTTAAGCCCTACCCGTTATTTTTAGCAGCTGTGCTCAGTCCAAAGGATAAAACATGAAGTAACTTTCCAAAATTCCTGGGTTAAGGAAAAATTATTTTCATAATGAAAAAGGAATGAAGCATTGGGATTTCCTCTTTGGATAACAACAAAAAATAAATGTTGGGATGATACTATCAAAAACTATTTCAGCAATTATGACTACCTTCCTGGGATTGTTTGGAAGATATCATGAAATAATATTGTTTTCTTGAAGGAAAAGCGGGACATCAATCTGACAACTAATGTAAACAAACTCACATGTAAACATAGTTGCATAATAACCTGTATAATTATATTAATTACAGTATATTTAATATAACAACAAAATAACTTATATAATAAAAAATTTGTACAAGAACCTGTTTGGTGTAAACATTTAAGATGCTGGTCTAGAAACTAGGAGGCTGTGAGTTCTAGTCGTGCTTTAGGTATGGGAGCCAGCTGGGTGTCCTTGGGCCAGTCAATCTCTCTCACCCCAAATTACAGGATTGTTGTTGTGGGGAAAACAAGAGTATTAGGTATGCTTGCTACTTGGTTTGGATCATATATAAAACCAGGATAAAATAACAATATCCTGACCTCTCTGAGAAAGAATACAGCTTACCAAATTAATGAATATATAAATTAAATAGTATGTTTTCCAATCACACAGAGAACTCACTAAATCAGTTAGGATAAACAACAACAAAAAATTTGAGCTCTCACAGAAAAAAATGGAAATACATTTCCCAAAGTGACTTAAAAGCCTGGAAACTTTTTAGGCAGAATGAAAGTTGGTTTCTCCAAAAGGAAACTATCAGCTGGCCTTAGGGAAGGTCCAGTCTTTCCATGGAAATGAGAGGATTGCTATGATTTGAGCGCAAACAAAGGTTCCTTTCCCCATCTCTAAGCTTCCAAGAAGAAAAGCAGGATACCAAAAGCAATCCATTCAAAGCTCCGTAAAAGTAACCATTTGTTGCATCTTAATTACCTCTGATCGGAGACATCAGAGAAAATAACCATTTGGAAGGCAGTGGGTGTGAATAAATAAAGCCAAAAACAACCAAGACTTTCCAAGAATGAATGTATCCTGAGAGAGGCATCAGTTCACATAGATTTTTTTTGCGGGCCTATGCTCAAGCAATCTTCTCAAACAATGAATAAAACTGAAGAACCTATTTACCGTTGTCATTAAATGTACACTCTTTGAACAGTAACCTTTCTTTAACTTTTGGAAAAGACTATTTGAAAAGAAATGTGAGCACCAATCATCGGGCACAACAATACCCAAAGACATTAGCCACAGCCCCTTCCAAGTCTTCAGAGAGTCAAAATGGGTTTTGAATTTATGCAAAAAATACCTTAAAAAATAACTTTAAAAAAAAACAATGTCCAGTTCTGCCATTAACCTGTGGAAATAGTCATGATTCAAGCAGGTATATTTTTGGGGAATCATAAATGTTCTGCATACCCACATACTTCAAAATGCGGGAAATGTTTGACACTGAACTTTGTTACAGCAAGAAAAAAGGCAGCTATATGCACAAAAAGCTGGGCTGTGGGAAATGGCAGAATATAAAGCAATCTTATGTCATATAATACATCTAAAGAACCACTGAATAGAAGTACTCTGTAGTTTTAATGTTTTGTGGGCCTGGGTGCACACATTACCCTAACGCAGAGGTGGGGAACCATGTCCCCTTGATGACTTTTGGACTTCAACTCCCAGAATTCCTCAGCCAGCATGTTTCTCTGGCTGTGATGCTACATAGTCGACAACCAATATTAAAACAAACCATGGCTCAAACTAATGTCTCTCTCTCTCTCTCTCTCTCTCTCTCTCTCTCTCTCTCTCTCTCTCACACACACACACACACACACACACACACACACACACACACACAGCTTAAATTTCCTTTCTGCTAGCAAGGATAAAAACAGAACTCTGTGGAGCAAATGGACAAAAAAAAATCTACGTTGTGTATTATTCTGTCTTGCAACAAAAATTGAAGAGGAAAAATGATACTGTAAACATTCAGCATTACTAACTCAAACTGAAGAAAGTTTGAATATGGAAGCTACCTATTAGTTATCACTCATAAAGCTGACAACTCTATTACCACTCCATGTTTATATAAACCATTAGAGCATACAAAGTGCTTTACCACTTTATTTCCTAAAATCTCCCAAGGAGAATAAGTTGGGAGATACTAATATCCCTGTTAGTTTATTCCTGCAATTTTGCTTTTCTGCAACTATAAGAAAGTAGAATTAAAACATGGGCTCCATATAATCATTTCTTAAAATGCTGTTCTATCTAGCAAAGACATATTCTGTATAAAGACCTTCTTATATGTATTTAAGCAAACAGCGCAACTTTAATTAATAGCTTCCTCTTGTAAATACATCAGTTTTCTGACTTCCAGTAAATGTAAGAAAGAAAAATAGTGATACACTAGCTTCTTTTAATTGCTCTGTCAGTTTTGACCTGCAAGAAAATGGAAGTTGTATTACCCCTTTTTATGATTACTTTTTTCATTTGTCAGAATAGGATTTCTGTACTCTAAAATGAACTAAATTAAACAATAATTAAATATTTCTCAATTGAATGTTGGTAATTTAACAGAGGCTGTTCAAGGGGAAATACAGTAGTGGATTCATCATTAATCTTTCACACCTATCCATCTGAATTCGATCAAATAGGGAATGTTTTAATTAAAGATACAAGAGGCTTAGAAAATTTAATACTCTTTTGCCCATACAAATTAGGTATTGTACTTCATTTTACTTTTTAAAATGCCACAAATATAATAACAAAGTGAAAGAAAAGGGATAACATAGAAATCTTAAAATGAAATAAAATGAAAGTTGCTAGGATGTACCATAAAAAGTAAACGAACAAAAAGGTAATTATTTCAGAGAAGAGACTGTTGAGGAAAATGCCTAATTCAGTTCTCCCAAATCTGTTGCCAAGCTGTCTGGGAATAATACTAGTTTTAATCAATAGATCTAAAAAATGAAAAGTTAAAGAAATTACACCTAGTTAAGTGTCAGACAGAGGTTGGGATTCTAACCTCAATGTTTTACAGTACTTACTAAATATGCAGCCCATCCACTCCTCTAACTTTAATACAGATGTTTTACAATGCCCATTTATTACAAATTAAAGAAAGCAGTTACAGTAGAACCTCTGATCACGACCATAATTCATTCCATAAATTTGATCGCAAACTGATTTGGGCATGACCTGAGCCTAATTTTGGAAGTTTGGCACTTACAAAAAAAATGGTGTGGAAGGGGAAATTGGCTGCGGGAAAAAAAATGTGAATTTTTTGGTCGGAACCCGATTTGGTCATGGTCAGAAATGTTCGTGACCAGATGTTCTACTGTACGTGAAGAATGCATCTGTAAGATGAAGAAATAAATGCAATGCAATGCTTGGGGAAAGAAGGGAAAGTGACCAGACCAGTTCACGAACAAATGAAAGGCAAAGCTTGAAAACTGATTAATATTCAACATGCAAAACATATACAGTGCACATCCCAACTCAGCCATGATGTTCATGAACATCACTATCCTTCAATCTAGTTTCCCCAGTAGTACTGGTAGGTGTACTTTTGTCTGATAGCAAACAAAATTTCTATATCTAAGCATAGTAGAAGCACACAGCAATTAAGCGAGCACACAAAAATAAGTGCATGAATTTAACAATTATCTAACCCCAGCATTACCATAACATATTGCAGCCAAAAAGAATCATTCTCCAAGTTTCTGAAAATGAGCTGAACAAAAGATACATTTAAGGGCCTTTTAAAAGTTGACTCAATTGGACTCCATACAGTGCAGTACCTCATTTGAGGGAAGTCAATTTCAAAAAAAGAGTCCAGAGAGTAAAATCTGAAAAATATCACATGGATGTTCCAACAAGTGGGTAAACAGGATGTTGTAGGAAAATGTGAAAGGACAGAGTTGGTTCTACAAAAGAAATGCTATCAGCTTAATAATGGGGCAGAGAAGAACCACTTGTTTTGGGTCTTAAGAGCTGAAGAAGTCATACTTTATTGATTTAACTTTATTAAAGCCCTGAAGTCCTCTCACAAGCAGATAGTATAAAAAGACATACCTCAATAATAATTAAATTATGAAACAAGAATTTTGAGTACAGATTTTATCTCAGAGTTCGTTTATCTATCCAGAATAGGTAATTTTGGTCCTGTGATTAGATATCCTCATGCATTTATTTCAGACCATACATGATTGGTATCTATCATTAGATACTAATCCATTGTTTTCTTATGGATATATACCGTACTTGGACAAAGAAGCTAACAACAAGCATCTATGTCTTTTAGATTTGATAAGGATATTCATATATGAAAACCAACCAGTCAACCAACATTTATATAATTTTATTTTAAAAAATTTAACTTTAAACCCCCTTTTCTAGGCCCAAATTGCTTGAGAAATCTAGTCAGGTGAATCTGTACCCTGCACTAAAAACATTGTGTAGTTCGTGTGGTTTTAAAGTTATGAGGGAAAGGATTATTTAAGAACTCACAATTAAGCCATGGTTATTAAGATTATTGAGTCAATGCAACATGGTCAAGACTCAGATGGATGCTCAAGTTTTGACTCCTGTTGATGCTAACGCCAGACACAGCAGATCCATGGTAAAACAAACTGAATGTATAATTTCCACAACAAAGTAATGAGAGAAACATGTCCACCAAGTTCATTATTAATCCGATTTCATAAAACACCAGTGCCATTGATATGCAGGCTGAGATCTCCTCCTCTGTATACAATGGCATTATTTCTGTTACTTGCATTCAGGTAAACAATGCAAATGAATGAACCTGTATTTAAAATAGCTTCTCATAATCTAAGAGCCATAATTTTGTATTATTCCAAATCAAGGAAGGTTCTTCAATTAACATACATCTTAAGAGTAATATTGTTCACGCAAATGGGGTCATGGATTCAGAACAGAAAGAACCTCAATATGAGACCTGATTCAGAGAACCACAGGATGAAACCCAGAGCTTTCTTAAAATCAGTTTTTGTGCCTAAGCCAGCACACACCCATTGGCTACCATTACAATCCTAAACATGCTTCTCACCCCCTCTTTCTCCCTCAATTAGGACAAGAACAGATTTAATTCCAATTTAACTCAATGTAAATTCAAAACAGTTAATGGGATTACTCCCCAGGTACTTGATAATTTCCACTTCTGTAACAAATTACAACTGCAATTTGGTTACAAATTTTGCAAGGGCTCTGGGGATTGCACCTAAAGCTTCTGCTGGCTACATATGGCTCTGAAGTCCAGCAAAAATCTGTTGATTTTAATGAAATTTATTTCTAAAGAGCACCTTTGCGATGGGAAAAGTTAAAGTTTTTCAGCTGAAGTAAAATCTGTATATTGTACATCAGTGGAGCAAAAGGTTCAGCCAAGGAGCTGCCTATCCAAAGCCTATCAGCCCTTCCATATTGACGCTGTCAGAGCATGACATATGGCTTTTTTTCTTACTTTTTTTTTTTAAGTAATTTGGAAAAGAAAAGGGAAGGGGCAAAATTGGTGCTTCAAGTTTTGCAGAGACCTTTTCAGGCTCACAGGCTCCTCAGGGGATTTCGGCCCAGCCCCTTTGGAGTGCTGTACTTGACATGCCAGGCAAGCCTGCAACTCTCCAGCCCACAGACGGTGCACTCCTGTTGTAGATCCAAATCACCACCATGCACAGATACCATCAGACTCATTTCTAGACATGCATCTGTATACCTATATTGTGACACTTCGCCTGATCAAATTCTATTTATGTACAGATACACACACCCATATCTTGCTGTCATACAAATTCAATATTGTAAATATCTAAATGGGATTGCACACCTATATCACAGTTACACCTGTTCATCAGTGCACAGAAAGATGCATTTCCTCCATACTTACTGTTGGTAATTCAATTGCTAGAAAACAGGCACTTATACATGCACCAATTCCATAAAACCAAATTTTAGCCCAAATAAATTCAATTACAAACACTCTAGAAATACAGCAATATAATGAAGACATTTTCAAAATCACATATGCAATTTACACATATAATTTGGATTCACGTGGTGGGAACAGTGAAACATGCACATCCTTATACACAAACCTGCAGAAGTAATGGCAACTTTACTTCAAATCTAAAAGATGCCTGCTGGTTTGTCCTTAAGTGGGCTTTTAGGACATGGGGATGTGCATATTCATAAACAGCATGAGACATATAAAAATCTTCTCTTGAGCTTTTCAGGCCTACAGATCTCTCTTCCACCATCCTATAAGTTCAGCCTGCCTACATTTATATATTTCCATCATCCAATAAATAAATCAAAATGAGAAATTTAAAAAAATGTGACCCAGGTTCAAAGACAGGCTGCCCAGGGAGGATAAAAAAGCTAGAAGTCCTTCTGCTGCTACCCATACCCACCCCAAATATGGACAAACACAATTAATAATCCAAATTTAGCCTGCCTCCTACTTGTCAGGTTCCTGCCCATCCTCTTTATTACAGTGGCTGTAATGTGCCCATTCATTGATTGTAAAAACCATCAGCTCCTGCTTTTGGCTATGGAGAGGACACGGAGGAATTAAAAAAAAAAAAAAGCAGAAAGTCCCTCCCCCCTCTTACCCACCCCCTCCCCACCCACCCCCATTTCTTTTAAATTCACAACATAGGCATACAAGGTCATTCAGTGAATCAACAATAGAGATAAGCTCTTCAAAATGCTGGAAGTCTTGATTCTCAATTCCTGCCTTTGCACCCCACCTTCCCAACCCCGGCGGAGAGATAAGTTAGGTGCCTCAACGCCCTATACCCACACTAAACCACACTTCTTGCCACAGGGGAAACTAATCCACGCCCCAATCTTCAAGCGAAGCAACCAACCAACCAACCAGGCTAGCCAACCTGCATTTTCCCTTAGCTGACAAGGCCTTTCAGGTTTCCAGTGATAGCCTTGGTTGGGGGTGGGGGTGGTCACACAACTCTCCCCCGCACCCCACCCCACCTCTATCGCCCCCACCCCGGCCAACACATTTGCTACAACTCCCTTACAGCTTCCTACAAGCTGGAGGTTCCATCTTCCTAGGCATACATACTCCCGTCTCCGTTCCCGAGACATTTGGGGGAGGGGGGGGACGGACAGAAAGGGGGTGGGGGGGAGAGAAGAGGAGCCTTGTTTATGGCACAGGCTGCCTGAGAACACATGGATGCCATAGAAACCACATCCTGGAACCCCACCCTCGAGAACACCCAGTGAGGGGTGGGCTCAGAAGTCTGTCTCACCCTGGAAAGCATCAGGAGAGGGTTAAAAACCAGGCCCTTTGGCGTGATTCTGACTTGAAGCCCACGTCTTAAAAAAAAAAAAATCTCTCTACTGCGACTTCTTTCCAGAAACAAGAGAGACCACCCCCAGTCTCTTGGGGATCCATCGCCTCCTTTGCTTCCCCATGGCAAAGTCCTTGAATCCAGGGGTGCTGGGAAGAACGTAGAGAGACTATCGACGTCCGTGGAAAGTCAGCAAGTGTGCTGTGAAAATGGGATTTCGCTTGCCTGGGTTTCGTCTCCCCGGCTCTTCTGCTTCATCTCTCCCCCCCCCCACACCTTTTTTTTTTTTTTTTGGTAAATTTAAATTAAAAAAAAATACATTCCGGACTGAAAACTCGCCCTTGGGAACACTCCGGCCTGAGCAAGAGGGCTCGCCGAATGGGGGGGGGGGCGGGGGGGCGGACAAGGGGCTGGTTTCCACCAAGGGAACGGAGCTAAGACCAGCCAACCCCCGAGATTTGTTTCCCCTTTTGAGAAGGCAACCTTCTTAGTCTCCCCGAAACTGGAAAGACCCAATTTCCTTCACCGCTGCCACCACCCCCTCCCCTTGCGGTACCAGGATTTTCGGAAGAGGGGGGGGAACCTTCGCAGCCCCCCCTTTTTTTTATTAACCTATCCTCCCTGTTTAAGCCAAGGACGTTTCCAAGATCTTGGGAAATAGGAAGCGGGGGTTGGAGGGGGGGCCACGGGGTGGACGGCTTCCTTACCTTCTTGTTGCTCTTGTTGTAGCCAAAAGTGGCAATTCCTGCACGAGGAGGCACAGAAAGAAGCATTTTCGCTTAAATGTTAGAGAGCTTGGAAAGGGAGGGGAGGGGGGAAGAGAAAGAGAGAGACACACACACACACTCACACAGAGAGAGAGAGAGAGAGAGAGAGAGAGAGAGGAAAAAAAGAGAGAGAGAGAGGGAGAGAGAGAGAGAGAGAGAGAGAGACAGGGCTTCTGGCTTACGTCACCAAAGCAAGCCAGCTTGGAATCTAGGACTAGGGTGCCTGCGTTCCGCCAGGTCCTAGTGCCTGCGCTAGACAAGAGAGGTCCCTTTTCAACAACAAAAAAAAAAAAACTGGAAATTTTGGAAAACTAAAGTGCAGAAGTTAAACCATACAGCCACCTTACATGCCAAGAAGCATTCCTGTCACTGACTCTGGCCTCTGGCTGCCCTGAAAAATAGAAATGTCATGTGGCTAAGCTATTCATCAGGCGTCCAACAAACCCTGACAATGCCCCCTCTTTTCACCACACAGGATGCTATATGCCAATAATTGCCCAAACCATGTTACATGATTAATGAACACCCTGCACAGATCCAAACTAAAACCTCACTTAGGAGTGTTGCAGAAAAATATGCCTGTATTCCGGATTTCCTGGGATAATCAGTTTCCAATAGCCTATGTGTCTTTTGGACCATGCCTTTCTTTCCTGGATAAAACATGATTCCTATGTTTCATTTCTACAATTGAGGATAAGTAGAATCTCACAGCATTTTACTGATGAAAGCCAGCACATGTTTTTCCGAATTATAGAACAGGTCTTCTTTTCCTAAGGGGGGGGGGGAATCAAAAGAAGTTTACCCTTAAACAACCAAGGTTCAGATTCAGAGGAGAGAGACCGTTCTTTGTTGACTGTGGACAATGCATTGCTCTGGAGGCAGCTTCAGTCTGAAACAAAAGCAAGTTTTTCATTATGGGGATAGCTTTCCCTGATGGCCAATAATTCTGCTGTCCCAATATGCGAAATAATTAAATGCTCTGCTACATTCATTGATAAGTTTCAAATGAATTACTCACCCTCTTGTGGAGATGAGGATGACTCCACAGAGGCAAGGTAAGATCATGTCATCATGCAGAGATGCAACTTCCTCTCAGCTCAATTGACTTTAAAACAAATCAGGTAGTTGTCTTTCATGATATGTGTTCCACAATTGTGTCCAGGTAGTCCTCGACTTATAACAGATCATTTAGTGATGGTTCGAAGTTACAACGGCACTGAAAAAAAGTGACATGATCATTTTTCACACTTATGACCATTGCAGCATCCCCATGGTCATGTGATTTATATTCAGAGGCTTGACCACTGGTTCATATTTATGACTGCTGCTGTGTCCCACGGTCACATGATCACCTTTGGCAACCTTCTGATAAGCAAAGTCAAGGGGGAAGCCAGATTCACTTAACAACCATATTACTAACTTAATAACTGCAGTGAATCACTTAACCAATGTGGCAAGAAAAGTTCTAAAATGGGGCAAAACTGAACAAATTTCTCACTTAGCAACATAAATTTTGGGTTCAACTGTGGTTGTAAATTGAGGATTACCTGTATTTCTGTTTCAGGAAGAAAAAAAAATAAGCTCAAGTTACTTGAAAGCTCTGGTTGTAATGTATAATTTCTATAATACTTTCTATAGAGATTTACCGTATTTTCCAGCGTATAAGACGACTGGGCGTATAAGACGACCCTCCTCAGAGCCATTTAAGGCTCGTCAGAGCCTTATGGGTGGTCTGCCTGGTTACAGGAGAATGAGACCCAGTGTATAAGACGACCCCGACTTTTGAGAAGATTTTTGTGTGTTAGAAAGTAGTCTTATACGCAGGAAAATACAGTAATTCATATACCTTTATACACCTATGAGCAAACCGTAACTATAGTACAAGTTATTTACACTGATTTATGACCACAATAGGGACGGGAACTTCATCATTAAGTGAGTGAGGTGGTTGTTAAATCAATCATACGCAATTGTACATCCTTTTTTGCCGCAGTTGTTAAGCAAAACATGGCGATTGATAAGTGAATCACAGAGTTATTAAGCGGATGTGGCTTCCCTCATTGACTTTGCTTGTTGGAAGCCAGCTAAGAAAGTCGCAAATGGTGATTACGTGACCCTGGAACATTACATCTATCATAATACATGCCAGTTACCAAGCACCTGGATTTTGATCAGGTGCTTGGTAACCATGGGAAAGTTGTGATGGTCGTAAGTACGAGATCCAGTTGTAATTCAGTTTTTTTCAGCACTCTTGTAACTTCAGTCACCAAATGAATGATTTTAAATCAAGGACTACCAGTATATAAAGTAAGACATTATGTTTGGCAAATCAAATTTTAGTATACTTATAAATCTAGCCATTGTACTTGAGGTTAAATCAAATCATGCCTTGCTATGTATAAACTGAGCAACATCACAATATTACAATTGAACAGTATGCAGATATGTGGTCAGTTTTCAGCCAGAGAGCTTTGGATGGGGGAGAAGAGAGCCACTTTGGATCGAGAGTCATTTTGGATCGAGAGTCCGTTTGGTCTAGTCTAGTGATTAAGGCATCAGGCTAGAAAATGGGAGACTGTGAGTTCAAGTCCCACCTTAGTCATGAAAACCAGTTGGATGACTTTGGGTCAGTCACTCTCTCAGCCCCACTCATCTCATAGGGTTGTTGTGGGGAAAATAGAAAGAGGAAGATGTGCTATTTGAATTATTTGTAAAAATAATAAAGGTGGGATACAATAAATAAATAAAATATAATAAATAAAAATAAATAAGGCAGGATAGTAAAACAATGCAGTTTCTCCTATCTGCAAATATTCCAAAGAGAATAAGTGATACCCCACCACACACACCCCTACACTTCTGTTTTAAGGAAATCAGAGGATTTAGCAAGTCAGGACAAATAAATAAAAGGTATAAAATATCCATTATGGTGTTTCTATAACATTAAGAGTACAAAATTTTCCAGGAGTTTCTTTGTCCTGCACTGGGGGAAAATACCTTCTCTTAAAACCAAGCAACTTGTAGCTGTTTTAACTGGAGCCTGTCTTTTGCACATTTAAGGAGTTTTAAATGTCCATTCAACTATTTCATATACAAACAGACCTGACTCACATCAGTATTCTTTTGCTGGGAAAGTACATTTCCTTTCTTTCCTTGGTATGTAACTGTTGCAACCGAGTACTCAGAACCAGCAGAGACAACTGGTAGCAGGCAATTACTATTAAATAAGTCCTGAAGTTTTGAGCTGCCTTCAAGGATCTCTTAGCAGTTTTGGATACTCCTGGACTGGCCATTAATCTTGGTCTTGGGAAGCACAGTGATATGATGGTTTCAGCTCTGCCTGGAAGAATGGCTTCTAAAAGTAGAACTGTGTTAAAGGGTCTTATACGACACCACAATAGTCTGTTCTATCTGCTTCAACTTTTATTATCTGCATGAAATCACTAAAAGCTTTGGACTGACATTCACCTCTTTCTGTTTTTTGTTGTGCAACTTTTGAGCTGGTCTCTGGAGCTCTTCACAAGCTAAGACTTAACTCAGGCAAGAGGAAAGTACTATGGGTAAGAAGCCCAACACTTCAAGAATTGTGGCTTACAATTACCTTGATAAATTCCCTGGAGTATCGGAAATCTATGAGGCTTGCAATAATTCATAATTCTTACCAGGTAAAGCTGCGTACTGAGGTAACATCTGGCCAGAATAAATTTTATTTCAGTATTTAATGTTCTACTGCAATCATCTCCAGACTTAATCCTGACCAGTATATAGACTACAATCCCAGCCTATTGCTGGCTAAATTATTCTGGAAACTGGTCCATATTTCTGTAAAGCTTCCTTTTAAAGATAGCTCAGAAAACTTGTATTGATACTGATAGGTGCAAAGCAACTGAGCATGTATATTATTCACTGGCCGCAGCGATTATACTAATGTTTTCAATATACAGGCATTGGGCTTTAAAGTCCAAAAAAATGTATGTCCACTTGATGAATTTCAGTAGCACAGATTCTAAAGCACAGATTCATCTTGGCAAAAAGATCAGTTGATGGACATGAGGAATAGGGCCTTCTTGAGAATAGCCCTTCTGTTCAATTTGATACTTATCAGGGTCAATCATTTGCAGTTTTTCAATGGGTCGGTCTTGTACGTTCTGATTATACCAATAGCCTAATTTCACAGTTTTAAAAGTTATCATTATCTAGTTCATATATTTCTATCACCTTGGAAAAAAATCAAAGTGATTTGGAAAACTTCCATTGAAATAACTAATCTATTTATTCACCTACCTTTCTTTCCCGTTATGATACATACTGCATTAAGAACTAACAATAGCAGTTTGATGATCCATCTACAAAACTTCTGCAATCAGTTGAAGATTCCACCAAGGCCCAAGAACTGCTCAAATGAACAATGTGCCATTGGTAGGTTCATTCTTCATTTGCCTTCTCCTTTCCAGTTTCTTCTTGAGTCATGATTTAAGATGAATAAGTCTCTAAGGAGCATGGATCCTTTTTCATCCTGGAGCGTTCCCTTTGTTAGATCATGACCTGCTGGAACATTCAAGTGTAAGGAACAGATAAATCATGTAAGAATATCATCTAGAAAGGCATTTCAACATCATATTCTCAAACTGATTGGGGGAAAAGACAGCAAAGGAATAAACAGACTCTCCTCCCTCTATTTGGACATCCTTTTATCACATTCCTATCCTCATTTTTGTGAACTCCCACAGATCATACATTATACTAATGTCAATGTATAGTTTGTTTCACCATATTTACTCTATAAACCACAATTGGCTGGTTTTCACAATACCCTAAGTTTGTGATGGCGAACCTATGACACACATGCCACAGGTGGCACGCGGAGCCATCTCTGCTGGCATGCGAGCCGTCACCCTAGGTCAGCTCCATCACGCAAGCGCATGCTCCTCCTGATTTTCGGGTCTCTGCAGAGACACGCGTGCATGTGCATGTGCAGGGGATCGCACACGCATCTGTGGGGGCGCAGGGGGTTGCACGTGCATGCCCGGGGGGGTCGTGTATGCATGTGTGGGGACGGGGGAGTGCAGTGCCCCTCCACGCCCTGTTTTGGGCTTAGCAGGCCTCCCTGAAGCCTTCTGAGACCAAAAACGGGCCATGGGGGGGGGGTTGTGCGTGCATGCAGATGGGGTGAAGCACGGGGAGGTCGTGTGCGCATGTGTGCAGAGAGGGGGAGCACAGGGGGTTGTGTGCACATGCGTAGGGAGGCAGAGGACACAGGGGGCATTGCATTATGGGTGGGCACACATGTGCATACTGTTGCACATGCATACATGCTTTTGGCACCCGAGGGAAAAAAGGTAAGCCATCACTGCCCTAAGTCAACAGAAACTTTATAACAATATGCAAATTCAGTATAAATGAGTACTCACAAGGGTTACTTGCTTTTGGTCAGCAGTGCAGAGATTTTCTACTTCAGGTATGTTCAAAAGTTTCAAAGCTGTGTGACATCTGTTATTCAGGTGCTTGTTCTAAAAAAACTCAGAAGCTAAAAATGCATCGTAACTGCATACTACTTTACTATCCTATTGCCCAATATTGTTTCAACTTCTCAAGAAAAATATTTTTTCTTCATATGAAGTTTTTAGTTCCTTTAAATGCAGACTACATAAAATATGCTAGATTTAATGTTTTTTTCACCCCCAAAAATAATCCAAATGTTTGACCAGGTCATGGATACTGAATCAGGTAGAATAATTTAAATTCTAATCATTTCCACAAAGAAAATTTTTCCAACTCAAAGCATTGCAGAAAATGTACATACCTCTAGCACTGGGTAAGTTTAAAGGGATTTCAAGTTTATTCATTAGCTGTTACTTTAGGGAAAGTTTGGAGGAGATTTTCAATGGCCTTTCCATTCACACGTTGGTCTAGATTACTAACCTTTATTGGATTAAACATGAATTGAAGTATCTCCTCCAGTTTGGGAATCTCTGGCCTAGTTGCAGCTTTAAGCAGCATCAGCAGGATGGCCAACTATGAGGGACACAGAATTGTAATTCTGCAACATTTGAAGAGCCACGGATCTTTCCCTGCCTGCATTAGGATATTATCTAGAAAGCACTACAGTAATCAGGTTCCAATTTCATAGAATTGTTTCAATAACTCCAGAATCTTACAAAGGATTTAAGGATGCAGTCCAGGGCTGTGTTCACAATATATACTAAGCCAAGGTGGTGGATGCTGTGTGAATAGCATAACACACTAATTCAGAAGTGAACCGAAACATACAATATTAAGGCTAAGGTATGGGAAGGAACTCATCTAATTCATGATGCACTATTAAGCCATCCTTCCATCTCCTCTACCTGAATGGGTAATGTTATTTGTGTCCCCCACGGTTTTAATCCAAGTAGAAACATGGGTAACCAAGGGGCAACCTTATGTTCTATTACTGATACAGCCCTGAGGAGCCCTTTCTAAGCATCTGAAGAATCTCAGAGTTGTCCAGGAACAGTATGAAAACCATTAGCCTAAAGGCATCCACCCTCCTCTTGCTACCATAAACTCCACAGAGACTTGATTTCCCGCAATTCATAAAGGCAACAAGCTTCTCTTGAGCACTCATCTTGTTCCAGATAATTATAGCACTTCAAATCTATTTGCATGGCAAACCAAAATAAAAATAGGTTCCCTTGTAACCAGAATTATAAGCCCCCAAACCAGAAATATAACAAGCCAGAATTAGCTCAATACCATAGGCTAGAACGTCTCCCTATGTCCTACCTTTCTTTCTTCGTAAAGGCTATATTTACTTACAGTACTGCTAAACTAAACGTATGATTAATAGTGGGGGCCATTTTAGATCTTAATATACACATGCCTCTTTAGCTTGCTATGTCATCCAAGCACACAACACAGATCACATGGGTCTAGCATCAATCTACAAGCCTGGATTTTAAGTTATAGTGTGAACACAAGTAAAATAGTACCTGCCATGGTACCTTCCTTATGAAACATTCTCCCTCCAGAGATCAAATCTACTGATTTTTGGTATGTCCTTAAAAGCCTGGCTCCATGTTCAGGTCTGAGGCCCTGACTATGTGAAGGTAGACATTCATTGGTTAATTTAGTGATATGATGAGTGATGAATTCTCGGCTGCTATATATTTATCTTTTATATTACTGTAATTGTTTTTATTTTAAAATTTTGTTCACTGCCCAGAATCTCTTGGTCAGCCATAAAAAAAATAAACTAACTAAATAAATAAATCCCTTGTAGCGTGTGTGTATGCACACATGGCCACATATATAGAATGTACCTATAACATAGGGGCCTGGTGGCTCAGCAGACTAAAGCATTGTGATTAACACCAGCTGTCTGCAATTATTGTAAGTTTGAATCTCACCAGACTCAAGGTTGACTCAGCCTTCCATCCCTTCTAAGGTGGGTAAAATGAGGACCCAGTTTGTGGGGGCAATAAGCTGACTTTGTATAAAATATACAAAAGTATGAAGGCTATTGCTTAATGCATTGTAAGCCGCCCTGAGTCTCTGGAGAAGGATGGCATATAAATCAAATTTTAAAAAAAAAACATGTCCCTGCACCACTATCAAAAACAGGATCATCAAAGTTGTTTTAAAACCAGCTTGATATTCAGCAATGTCTGGATTCCCACATTTTATAAGCCATCAATCAATCATGATTTACAGATGACCTTAACTGCATTCACGCAATAAGCCAAATCCAAATCCACATTTAGTTTAGTGTAATACATGACGTCCACACATTATTAGGCAATAGCAGTTATGTATCTATGTTAAGGAAAGCTTTGCAAACTAAAGTGGGTAGTTCTTTTTTTAAAGACCAAGAACATATTTTTCTTTCTCATTGGCTGGCAATTCTTGCTCCCTTATTAGCATACAAATCCAGCCCTCCTTATTTAACAGAAATAATCATAAGTAAAATGGAAGGTGTGATTAAAGAATACGAAGTAGTTATTAATCTTCATTGAACGAATAAGGGAGCTTCTCTTACACATTTTGGCACCATTGGAAGAAACATTTTAAAAACCCTTTTCTTTTGCTCTCTTGATTGATTGAGTTTTGGTGCACATCTCACTCCTTGCTCTGCAAAACATCTCTCTCTCACGCCCTTTGTACCCCAGATTTGTTAATGTTGAATCTTACTTATATGTTCTCCTTCAGACATAAGGAATTCATCACTTACCTTTATGAGTACTGCCTCCTATCTTCCCTCTAATAGAAGTGGATTACCCTGGAAGCTGCTTGCCAGGCAGAAAACACAACTGAAATAGCAAAGGGCAGAACAACAACCTTAGCCCAGGGAAGAGAGAGAGGTGGTTTCCTACTTGTGACTTAAATTTCCACTTCATTCTTGGCATATGTCGGCAAGACTGTGGCTCCAACCTGGAGGTCTTGTATTGTGTAGAGTCCACCAGCATTGAGTCCCTAATTATCAGAATCCAGATAAGATTGGTGGGGTATGTCATCAGAATTGATGCCTCACCAATTTCTCCATAATGTAATGGAACCTGGGAAGAGACCGCAAGGTCAACCATGCAAGCTCTACAAAGACGCTGTGAAAGAGGCACTATGCCATTGTGACATTCAGCCAAGGAAACTAGAAGCTGCAACTGCTGATTGAACCCACTGAAGAACCCAGTGCAATAAAGACTCTACCAGCTTTAAAGACAGGTGTCATACAAAACTAATAAAAAATAAATAAATAAGCATTAACATCACAGAATAACATTCAATTACCACAGCAATGGACTACCAATGGCCCCAGACTCTGCATTTCTAGGCTGGGACTTCAGAGCCACTTCCATGTCCACAAATGAACTGCACAATAGCATGTTTTCTTGAGACCTGGAACTACTATATATTAATAATCATTTCCTTCACCTCCTCATCTAAGTTATTTATGAAATATTGAAATGTAGAAGTTTTCTGGCCATCAGCAGTTCTCTAGAATCTTGTTAAAACTCCCACTGTCTAATTAAGTTAGATACTAGATTAAGAAATTAATATGGCACTAAACAGTTGAATCAGGGACAGTTGCATCCACTGATTTCATTGCTCACCTTAGGGCTTTATCCACTGGGACAAAGTATTCAGCATCCTCTCCTTAATTTATATTTTTTTGGAAATGGGAATATCAGAAATCTATCACCAGTACCCATAATCACATAAAAACCATAGGAAGAAAGCATACAAAGAACTGCACATTCTGAAACATATCCATATTTGCCCCAAAAGCAAAAAGAAAACTCTCAATTTAAGACAAGCCCCCCCACCAAAAGACATTAAATAGAAAAATCTCATTTATCGATATAATTATATTTTTGGTGACTTTAAGATAGCGCTCCCATTTTAAAACTAATTCATCTGAGGAAGTAAATCTGCCTTTCCTTTTAGGCAAATTCCTACAAAGCCTGACTGAAAATATATTTTATTTCCATTCTGATATTCTTTATTCTATGTGACTTGATTTCTCTCCATCAGACACTCAAAACTTTCAATGCTGTAGCAATATCTGAATACCTCCATCCAGATCATGTCATTTACAACAGGCTTGGAAGCTAAAAGGCTAGGTTTGATGCCCCACTGAAACTCCATCATTGAAAAAATCCTGTTTCCCAAAATTAGTCAGTGCCACTTGCTATAAAAGTGAAGGGGGGGTACACAAAGTTTGAGAAAAGGGGCTTTCAGGTGATACAAATATTTGTATTTGTATTTGTACTTATACTTCAATGTAAAAGAATAGTTAAAATGTGAAAAATATGAAAAATATTTGAAAATCAAGAACTAAACTAAAATTGAAAGAGGAGTCAGGAGTCAGGCAAACAAACCTTTAGTTTGTTGAAGTTCATGAAAATTATAAAAATAAGGATCAGAAAAAAGGGAAACTGCTTACAAAATACTTTAAATTCAGAAAATTAGACAGTATACCATGTGGCAAATGCATATTCCCATACTTGGTTTTCTTCCTCTACCTACTTACCCACCGACTTTTTTGAAAATGTAATATTTTCTGTGAAATCTTCTAGTGTAGGTCCTGATTTTGGGTAGGGGGGTTTGATCACAGGACATGCTATTTTTAACAAACAGGAAGATCAAACTGAGTAGAATGAGAACTTGGTTACATTATCATACTGAGGTGTGGTTCCCTTAACTATAGTTTTTTAAAAGGCAAGCTATTTAGTTCACACGCTATGAGTTAAATCAAAACAACTATAATATAGTTTTTAGTGTAATATTGCCAGACACTACCTTTGGACCAGAGGCCTAAAGATTCACTCAAAAGTTGAATCTGCTACAATTTGCTGAATTAGCCACAATTGGTTTATATGCTAAGCCAAAATTAATTAAACCATTTTATAATTTAGCATGCTGTGGAAATATGGCCCAGCTGCTGTAAGAACAGAAATCATGAAATTGAAAGTACTTTTCTCTGCTACTCTATAAACTTACCAATAAGGCAAAGCTCTCTTGCCATGGGTAAAATTATCCACATAAACCTCATTCGAATCCCAGAGAAATGACAACAGAACAGTCTGCAATGAAAGGGATTGATGCAAAAGCAGAGAGAAAATATTCCAACCATTTTAAACAGAGGTTCTGACTCCAGTTTTAGATAGAAAATTTGACCTGGTTAGATTGTAGAGTGACCTCATTAATATTTATTTTAATAGTTGGCAACCTATCTCTTCTGCCAGAAACATAGCTCTTCTTTTCCTGTCATTCTTAGCAGAATTCCCAGGCCAGTTTACAAAATTGAAGATAAAATAGAGCATTCACATATATTATTAACACATTATTAAAGATGGCACACCTTACCATTAATTATTTGATGACCCCAAATAATTGCAGCAACCCTGTTCTTATTCCCATTGTTCCTTCACCTCTACACAGGATTGCCATAGTAGCATGCTTTCTCACCCTTCCTTTCTCACTAAAAGGTTACAAGCGAAGTAATAGCATCTCTAAATCAGGGTGGGAGGAGACTGTTGTAACCCCACCTCCAAAGCTTATTTTGTCTTGTCCTTCTCTTTTCTTTTCCCCACAATACAGGATGGAACATGGAGGTCGTCTTTAAAAGCAGGGTATCTTAAAATAACCAAAATATGAGGCAAGCAGAAGAATTTACAAAGGTGTCCATATTGTGAGATGCAACCTTTACAAGGGCTGAGCTACTGGACCAGAAGTATAACAACACTAGGATTCACACATGGTGCCAAGTTGAACAACAACACACATTATGGTTTATCACAAAGCATATACCCATACATGTCCTCAGAGTTATAAGGTAACTTAGACCTGACATATTGTCACAGTGTAACTGTGTGCAAATGAGGCAATTTTGTTCCATAAATGTGACCATATGTGAGAATGTCCCTGGGAGAAAGGAGGAAGGCCTGCAGTCTAGGTATTAGTCTGATAAGAGGCAGCTGGGTCTGCAGATGAAGGGGAAAGCATAGGAAGTGTTTCAGAAGGGATGCTCCCTAGTTTTTCACTCAGACAAAAAAAAAAGGGAGGAAGGAGTTACTTTCAGTTTTGCAAGAGATTAAATATACTCCAACAATAAAAATGGAGCTACCGTAGTATGCCTTGATGTATTTCTTGTCTGGACTCAAAGGCCTAATCATGATTGAAACAGGCCTATGCAACCTAATGCCCATAGACACCAATATATCTACAAAGGCTTTCCATTGTGGATATCAGCCTTTATATTCTACCTGATGTTCTCTTAAATATAATCAAACATGAAATTGATTATTTATTTAAAATAAAAACGTTGGATTCTAACAAAGATCTCACTGCAATGACAGAAAAGATCCTGGGAAACCACTTCACCTTGTGGGAAATGGGTGTTTTAGTGATTAGCAATGTCAATTAGAGCAGTCATTTTGTGATTGATGATTCACCATTGACAACCATTTTCTACCTGGGGCTCAAAAGGTTTTGTTTATTAAGGTGTTTAAATAATCCTGTCTTATTTAAATCAAACACATCTGATTTAATTTGTGAGCACAATCTAAGATCCATTCACACTTCAGACAAAGACTTTGTTTATTCCCCCTGCCAAGTTGCAGCACTATCCAGCCATATTTATTTATTTGTTTGTTTGTTTGTTTGTTTTTATTAGCTGAAAACATTGCCAAGTCCCATCCTGTCTCTTTTCAAACAATTACAGTCCCCTTATTCCCCTGCAAGAAATGGTTCACAACAGAGCCACAGGCAAGAAATAGGGTGTTCAAGTAATGAGAGGAATAAACCCTGCAAATGATTATAGATAGTCCTCAACTTATAACCATTTGTTCAGCAACTGGCCATCCCAGCAACCCCATAGTCATGTGATTATAATCTGGGCAATTAGCAATCTGTGTACACTTACAATTGGTTGCCAAGCACCCCACAATCAGGTGATTGCCATCTGCAACCTTTCCTGCTGGCTTCCCCAGAAACGCAATGGGAAAGACAGCAGAAAAGGTCACATAATACCCGTGCAAAACTAAACAAGCAAAAAGATCAAAGCAGGCTCCCCTGTCACCCTGGTCTGCAAGGCTTGGAAGAACAAGCAGGATTGGATAAATCCTGACGGAATATCTGGGGGTGGTCATTCCAGAGGGCAGGAATTGCAACTGAATACTGTAGATGTGCTTCCTGTGTCCCATAAAATGACAACCTGGTGCACCAAACTGGATGGGCAGAAACCATGGGAATTAGGCAGTCCCTCAGGTATCCAGGCCCCATAACTTAAAGGGCTTTAAAAGTGATAACAAGGACCTGGTTATTGCATCTAATTCTGCTGACACTATTTAACAAATCTCTAAGGCCACTAATACCAAAACAAATCTGGGTAGCATAAGGTATTAAAATCAAATTTAAAAAAAAGAGCAACGGTTCAAATAAGTTAATGAAACATCGAGAAAGATAAAAGCCTCTCAACATATATACATACATACAGCTTTCCCACCTGTGACCCACCTTCCCTAGACCCCTAAAGCCTAGGGGCAAAACCAAGTTTTAAAGACTTGCTTGAATGAGGTTAGATAGGGGCCACCCAAATCTCAGGGGGTAGGGGGAAACTGGCAAATACCACCTCTGACTGGCCCCAGAGTGGGGTGGGAATAGGGATTTTGCAGTATACTTCCCCTGCCATGCCTGCCAAGCCACGCCCACAGGACCGGTAGTAAAAAAAATTGGATTTCACCATTGGGGAAAACCTTCCTTTTAATCAGGATGAGCAGCTAATTCATATTTCTGGAGTCAGAATAGCAGCCCCTTTGTAGACAGCTGCTTTTTTTTACTTTTAGAATTTTGCTGTGCTAGAGTTATCAGTAGGCATCCCTATGTATCTTTTTTCTCAAATAAGTCCCACTGCATTCAGTGAGATTTACCAGTAAGCAAATATGGAGATGATTATAAACTCAGTTTATTATACCAGAAGTAAACCCAATTCGATACACTGAAAAAATAGGCATATGTAAGCAACTACTGTAAGTAACGTTATGCATATTTCTTTGGATTTAATGACGCTAGACTAAAATTATACTCTAGTTAGAGGTGGGCTGTACATTACTAAGTAAATAAATGACATTCCAGCAAGACATAAATAAACAATGACTGATTTTTACCTATTAAATTATGAATTCCCTTACAAATTATAATGGCTAGTTTGCCCAGGATACTAAACCAAAACCAAATCACATTATGGATTAGCATGACTAATGAATCCGCATTACGTGACGAATATTGCCAAATAAATTAGATTAAAGCTGAGTATCTTTGAATACATTTTATGGGATGGAATCATGGAACAGCTCATTGGCCAGCTGAGGAAATCTCCATTTTTAAATAATGCAACTCTGGAGATGAACACATTGTTAAGTTTTATAAAAGTGGGACAGGGATTTGGAAGCAAGCCATCAGATTTTATGTCAATCTAAAACAATACTGTAGCAAAAAGTGAGATATAAGTCCTACAGATTTGCCAAACTTTCTCCCCACCTCCCCCCCCCCTTTTTTTTTGGAGTTTATCTTACAATTAGAAACTAACTTGCAGACTTCTGGGATTTGTAGGCCAGGGAGGGAGGACTGTTTCTCAAGACTACAGATCTCAGTATTTCTTGGGAAGAGAAGGAAATAACTATTAAGTCAATGTTAGTATTTGCATGGTGAGTTACACAAACTTTAATTATACCTTCACTTAAAAAAAAATATCATTATTTCAAGCTTTCATGACGCAGGTTCACAAACGAGTCAACCACATTCCAACCTAGGAATCCAATCTCTGTGGTTAGGTTATGGTTTGTTGTGTAATGCAGACACATACGTTGGGTGAGTAAACCACATCTTTCTTAACTACGGTGAAGCATGGATACTGTCTGGAAAGCTCTGCCCTTTCACTCTTGATTTACGAGAGTTGGCTATGATGGTGTAGCCTTGCTGGAAACATACTAAGATCTGCTGGTGGTTATTACTTCTTACAGATCTTTTCATGTGCCCTTAAATCAGTTCTGGTGCTGAAGCCAATCTAATCTCTCTGGAGGCAGTGTGTTTTCCCAAGAAGGTCCTTGCTTTTACCTTGAAGGGAAGCCTCCTCTTCCTCCCCCGGGCCCCCAGAGTAGAAAGGTTGAAATCTGGGGAACTGTCAGGCCAAACAGCTTTTGCTAGCGTCACAGCCTCTGGTTTTCCAGCTGGCAAGACTGACCGTAACTGCAGATGTGTTGGATGCCAGCCCAACTCTTCATGAAGGAGGGGGCAAAATGGTTGGGAAATATGTAGCCAGTTTGTTTTGGCTGAAAGACCGGTTTTCTGTCCAGGCAGAGAAGAGAGAAAGAGAGAGAAAGAGAGATTGGGTGGGTCCTATTTTGTAGTGACCCCAAACGGCTGACTTCACAATATGTTGCTGGAGATGGGACTCGAAGAGGAGCTGGCTTCAAGGGAACAACAGCAAAACAATGGCAAAACCCAGCAGTTGTTTTATTTAATCCCTCTACACTTGCACTGCTTCCAGATAAAGGAAATTCAGGCCAGGAGTCACTTTTTTAAAAAGTATATTATTGGTTGTCTGCATTTCTTGGCGTGGAAAAGCAAAGGCTGGTATGTGTACTGTATAGGCTTGCCTGAGATAGGGACAAAAAAGCAGACAGCATTTTTTTTTAAAAAAAAATCTTTTAAAAAATTAAGCACATTGTCAACTTAGAAGAAACACCTTTCAAATATTTCCTCTTCAAAGCTATATTGTACCAAATTCTAGAGTTCCAAAAGAGATCTTCACAGGTGTTAAAAAAGAGAAAAGGACATCTGGCTATTGTGCCGTAACTCAGTTTTGGAGGCAAAGATCAGCAATGAGGCTGCAGCATAAAAATCAGAATTATCACAGATAATGACATTAAAGTGTATCGACAAGGACTGGCTGAAAAGTCTACAATTTTTCCATTTTCTTCAGCCACAATTTGTATACGTATGCCTAAACATGTAGCTTGCAGTGAAAAAGCGAAAAGCAGTAATGAGACTTCCTGGTTTCAGGTATAGATTTTTAAGAATATATCGCAAGAGGAAAAGTAGTTGGGAGAGGTGAGAAAAAAAATATATGTGCAGGTTGAGAATTAATTTAAGGACTGTCCTGAGTTCATCCTATTCAAGAGAAAGAAGAGCTAAGAGATGCCGGCCTTTCAATGAAATTATAGTAGTGCGACATTTTTTCTGCTACAACCTGACTGAATGACTGCTGCCAAAGGGCAACTGAAAAAAATGGAAAAAAATAAAAGCAATGCAAATCCTTGACTTGCAGCCATTTGTTTAGTGACCAAAGTTACAACACCCTTGAAAAAAGTGACTTATGACTGTTTTTCACTCTTACAACTAGTGGTGGGTTTCAAATTTTTTTACTACTAGTTCTGTGGGTGTGGCTTGGTGGGCGTGGTGTGGCATGGCTTGGTGGGTGTGGCAGGGGAAGGTTACTGCAAAATCCCATTTCCTCCCAATCAGCTGGGACTTGAGAGGCAGAGAATAGATGGCGATGGGGCCAGTCAAAATTTTTACTACTACTCAAAATTTCCGCTACCGGTTCTCCAGAACTGGTCAGAACCTGCTGAAATCCTCTGCTTACAACCATCACAGTATCTCCATGGTCATGTGATCAAAATTCAGATGTTTGGCAGCTAGTTTTTATTTATGGTGGTTGCAGTGTCCTGGGGTCACGTGATTATCTTTTTCGACCTGACAAGCAAAGTCAATGGGAATTAAGTTTCACTTAGCAACCATGTTACTAACTTAACAACTGCAGTGATTTGCTTATACTAACAACTGTGGCAAGAAAAGTCATCAAGCGGGGCAAAACTCACTTATAACTTTCTGGCTTTGGCAACAAAAAAATTGGGCTTAATTGTAGTTGTAAGTCGATCTGTATCTGTTCATATGTCTAAAAGCCCAAGAAACAGAAATCCAAATAGGATGGGCAAAAAGAAACTAGGATGATTCTCAGTATTTGAGATCTCTTACACACACATACACACACACACACACAATTGTTACAACAGACACTCTTTCATAGTTGACCTTTCTCCCCACAGATGGTGCCAGCCGTATAGATTCTAATCACAGAGAAAAATTGCTAGGTTAGAGAAGTACTGAAGTCAAATCAATATAATGTAACTATGGTTTATTCAATTTGCTAGATTTGCAAGACACACTGAATTCTAAAGTGTCATACACTAGGTGGAATTTATTAACACCATCTTCTCTCAAAAAAGATAATGGATCTACAATGCACAAAGTTTCTGATTTTCATGAAAACGTGAAATATGAAGCATAATGCAGTCCCAGGCTGCATTATTAGAAGGAGAGAATCAAGTGAAGCAGAGGTGGGTTTCAACAGGTTCTGACCAGTTCTGGAGAACCGGTAGCGGAAACTTTGAGTAGTTTGGAGAACTGGTAGTAAACATTCTGACTGGCCCCACCCCCATCTATTCTCTGCCTCCTGAGTCCCAGCTGTGTGGGAAGAAACGGGGATTTTACAGTATCCTTCCCAAGCCACACCCACAGAATCGGTAGTAAAAAAATTTGAAACCTACCACTGAAGTGAAGTGTTAATACCCCTTTATAATGCCTTGATAAGACCATCCTTGGAATACTGCATCCAGCTTTGGTTGACACAATATAAAAAAGTTGTTGAGCCTCTCGAAAGAGTGCAGAGAAGAGCAAGAAAGATGACTGGGGACTGGAGGATGAAATATGAAGAACGGTTGCAGGAACTGGGTATGTCTAGTTTAATGACAAGAAGGACTAGGCGTGATATGATAGCAGTGTTCCAAAGTTCCAGTGTTCCAGCGTGCATAAGTGCACCAGCATGCCTACTGTCCCTGTCCTAATATTCCTTTCGTACTTACTCTTTTCATGTATTCAAATTATGTTTATATTTTCAACTGTTATCTTATATATGCTTGACTATAAACATGATTATGATTATGAATATCTAAAGAGCTGCCACAAAGAAGAGGTAGTCAAGCTATTCTCCAAAGCACCTGAAAGCAAGGCAAGAAGCAATGGATGGAAACTAATCAAGGAGACAAGCATCTAGAACTAAGGAGAACTTTCCTGACAGAACAATTAATCAGCAGAACAACTTGCCTCCAGAAGTTTTGCGGGTGCTCCAACACTATATGTTTTTAAGAAGAGATTGGACAGCCGTTTGTTTGAAATCATATATTCCTGCTTGAGCAGGGGGTTGGATTAGAATACCTCCGACGTCCCTTCCAACTTACCCGTATTTTCCGGCGTATAAGACGACTGGGCGTATAAGACGACCCTCCTCAGAGCCATTTAAGGCTCATCAGAGCCTTATGGGCTGGTCTGCCTGGTTACAGGAGAATGAGACCCGGCGTATAAGACGACCCCCGACTTTTGAGAAGATTTTTGTGTGTTAGAAAGTAGTCTTATACGCAGGAAAATACAGGTACTTAATTTTTTTTTTTCATTTAGTTCCTGTAATTCTGGAGCCCTATATTGTCCAAACTGATAGTTCTCTTCGGAACTCTTAATAAAAGATACTTGTCGATTGATTGGGAAGCAGGAGAACTATCACCATCTAGTGGCATGTCTCAATGCAGTAGTGAATGACCACACGATTTTTAAAATATTTAAGGGATTTCGGAAAATGCTCACATCCCCTCCACTACCAGATGTTGCTGAACTATGATGTGTAATAACCCCAAACAATATAGACAATGATGACTGATACTGGCATAGGTTTTGTGTCTCAGGTTGAAATAGGATATATAAAGAAATAAACATTTTGTTTATTATGTTAATTCAGACAACTTGAGTAAAATAGAACTCAAGAACAGTTTTTTGAAACCAGCCAAGAACAGGAGCAAACGGAAGGAGAAAATGAGTGTGTGGCCAATATTATTAAAATACATGCTAAGTTTAAATATGGTTTACTTTGTTTTACCTTTTAGCAGATTACGTGAACCCAACCAATTGTGGATTGAAAGAACCATGATTAAATACAGGTAATCCTTGACTGCTATTCATTTAACAATGGCTAAAAGTTACAACTTCAGAAAAACTGACCTGTCCTTGAAGATACAACTATCATCACCCCACCCCACAGTCACACAATCACCAGGCAGCAACTTATGGTTATGTGATTGCAATTTGCAACTTTCCCGCCTAGCTTCCAACAAAGTCAATTGGGGAAGTTGGATTCTCTTATCAGTCACGTGATTCCCTTAACAACCACATGACTCACTTTACAACCACATTAACATTGCTGTACAATTGGGTTTGGTAATGTGATGCCTCGCTTAACAATTGCATCATTTAGGAACCAAAATTCTAGTCCTAACTGTGGTTGTAAATCGAGGACTACCTGTAAAGCTCACAATGTGAAAAGTACAGTATATAATGCCGGGTACAACTCTTTAAATCAGAGGAGGGATTAGCAATTCATCCTAATTACAAAAATCTGTCACACTCAAATAACATTTGAAGTGGTGGGGATGAAATCAGTCCTTGAGCCCGAGTGACTTTGGTCTCTGGCAGCCAAAAGGAAGCAGGGAAATAAGAGATGGGAAAAGAGGAAAAAAAGAATAAAAAAAAAGACTATGTTGTGGCAGTGGGGATGAAAAGGAGGCAATTGAGTTGCAACCATTTTTACATTAGGTCATCCCTGTTTCTGTTTTTGGTCTTCCCCACTGCTAACATGGTTTTCTCAGAGGCAATGACAGGAAAACAATCCATCATTTGATGAATGAAACGACTGTGAAGAGATACTAAGTTTTTACACACTATGCCTCCCTAAGGCCAGAGAAAGGAATCAAAGTTTTTGTTTTTTTTTCCTGAATGATTGTAAAGCTATAAACACTGGTTGAATCTCATTATACTATGTTGTTGCCCCCAATTTTTATGATCTGAATAACTGTTTGTGAGTAAGAAGCTTAAAGCAACATAGTATTGGAAATGACACCATTCAGACAGAATTATTTTTTCAGGAATGGCCATTTTGAATACAAGCAACTGCAAGATTTTGTGTTACTTTTTAAAGCCAACCCCTGTCCTCTCACTTGTCTTTTGTTATCAGTATAGGTAGTCCTTGACTTTCGACAACTGAGCCAAAAATTTATGTTATTAAGTGAGACATTTGTTAAGTGAGGTTTGGCCCATTTTATAACCTTTCTTGCCACAGTTGTTAAGTGGATCACTGCAGTTGTTAATTTAGTAACGCGAGTGTTAAGTGAATCTGACTTTCCCATTGATTTTGCTTGTCAGAAGGTCACAAAAGGGGATCACATGACCCCGGGATGCTATATGAATATGAATCAATTGCCAAGTGTCTGAATTTTGATCATGTGACCGTGGGGATACTGCAACATTTGCAAGCCACTTTTTTCAATGCCGTTGTAACTTTGGTCACTAAATGAACTGTTGTAAGTCAAGAACCACCTGTACTGTATATTCAATACTGTAAGTTAAAAAACAAAGCTGCTTTTAAAAAGTGGATATTTAGTCTCTAACTTCCCTCTTCTCTGCACCCAAAAGATTTCCAGCGTTTGTAAATATTTAAGCCCTCTTGAAAACCAAAATGTAAATGTTTGTATCTGCTTTGCTGTATGATGGGTTGTATGAATAGAAGCCATTCTTTCTTGAGTTTGGTTAAGCTTCTATTGTGAACATATGCTGTGCAAGTAGTCCTTGGCTTACCAGCACAATTGGGACCATAATTTCTGTTGGTAAACAAGGCAGTTGTTAAGTGAATCATGCTCAATGTTACACTTTTGCCATGGTTGTTAAGTAAATCACTGCATGGGTTATGCAAATGAGGGGGTAATTAAGCATATCTGGCTTCCCTCATTGACTTTACTTGTCAGAAGCCATCTGGGAAAATCACAAACAGTAACAATTGACCCCAGGATGCTGCAACCATTGTAAATACATGCTGCTTGTCAAGTGCCTGAATTTTGATCAGAGGACATGATGCTGCGATGATTATAAAAATGAGGACCAGTCATAAGTCATTTTTTTCAGTACTGAACAACCACTAAATTAATAGCTATAAGTCAAGGACTATCTATAGTTTCATTGCCATATGTTCTCCACATTTTATTCACAATTGGATTTCAGAGGTGTTGTATTTTTCTTCCAGTGCTGGGCAAAGTTTATTAATGAAGCTGTGAGCGTCTGTCTCAGCATTCCGTCCCCCTTTTCTTCTCTTTTCTTTCTTTTAGTTTATGTAATTACAAATACAGTGGAGACTTCTGGCAGAAGATACAGAACAATTAAAACTTGGACCACACGTTTTCTGAATGGTTTTTATCCCAGAGCTATAATTGCACTCAGCAATGAACTAAAGGGCCACCATCAGTGAGCTGTTGGATAGCATTACTTGGTCTGTTGTGTGGATGTTGGGGTGGTTTAGGGGATTTGTGGTGGGTGGGAGTGTGTTTGGGGATTGTTATGTGTGTTGGACCTGGTCTTTGGGTGTTAAGTGAATTTTATTCTATGGGTATACTGTGTATATCCGTACAATGACAATAAAGTTATTATTATATTAACCTCAAAGAACTAAAAGTTCATATAACAAAGTAATTCAGCATTTATTTATCTATCTATCTATCTATCTATCTATCTATCTATCTATCTATCTATCTATCTATCTATCTATTGGTTCGATTTATATGCCGCCCTTCTCCGTGTATACCTGCTTAGTAGGGCTTTTGGCCCCCCCTAAGCGGTGTTCTTTGTTATACAAAGTCAGCCCTATTTCCCCCAACAATCGGGGTCCTCATTTTTCCTACCTCTGAAGGATGGAAGGCTGAGTCAACCTTAATTTGCAACTTGTAATATTCAGCATCAAATGTATAATTTGAGCAGCTCTGTTCCATTTACATCTCAGAAATCTTATTTAACATTGATACACATTTTCTATTTTGAAAGACAGTTTAATCATTACAGTGTTAATATCTTCTAGTTCCTATTATATATGTACCACTTTACTTGACTATTTGTATTCTATAATGTAATAAAACAATTTAAAAAATAAAATGTTTCTGAATAAAATAAAAAACCTCCCTCCACAATATATTAAATAACTCTAAGGTAACATGTACTAAGCAGATATTTACAAAAGTATGAAGGCGATTGCTTAACACATTGTAAGATGCCCTGAGTTTTTGGAGAAGGGCGGCATATAAATTGAACCAATAAATGAATGAATGAATGAATGAATGAATGTCTTTATTTTGGACTTCATGCTACTCCCTTGGCATTGCTGAGGTGGAGTGAGGGTAGGGGACTATCATTTTGTTCTATGTATAAAAGGAGACATTCTTTGAGATTCTAGGAAAATGCAAGATATATATTCCTTGAAAGCACTGGAAGAAAAATTGACTTTTAAAAACTTGATAGAACAATGAAACATATGGTATAGCATGAGTTTAATTCAAGAGAAGAAGCTAGATATCAAGATTATTCAAGAAACCATTGGCCACATAAAGAAAATATGTTGAAATGAGCACAACATGGAACATTCTCTAATAATCCATCTTTCACTGCAATGCATGAACCTAATAATCTAAGAATGTCAACATATTCAATAGAACAAATGACAGATGGGAACAGATTTCGTGTCACATAATGAACGACACTTTTGTCTATCATATTACAGTCATGAGTGTTGTATAAATGAGGCCATATGGTTAGGATAGGGTTGTTTGTGTCACATGAACCTCAGAAAATGTTAATTCCATAACCATGCTTAACAGATACTAACACATCTGCAAATTTATATTAAAAACCAATATGGTGCTGTAGTTAAGGTATTGGATTAGGAACAAGGAAAGACAGCTTCCATTCCTCCCTTAGGGACAGCAACCATCTGGATTTTTTTCTCTCAGCCATAGACTAGGAAGCCAAAAAACATCTATCAACCCATACTGAACCAGCACAATGGAGTGCAGTCCATAGCCTTCAATGGAGACCTTGAAACCACGGGTGAAATCCAGCAGGTTCTGACAGGTTCAGGAGAATCGGTAATGGAAATTTTGAGTAGTTTGGAGAACTGGCAAATACCACCTCTGGCTGGCCACAGAGTGGGGTGTGAATGGAGATTTTGCGATATCCTTGCCCCAGAAGTAGGGAGGGAATGGGGATTTTGCAGTATCCTTCCTCTGGAATGGGGTGGGAATGGAGATTTTGCAGTATTTTTCCCCTGCCACGCCCACCAAGCCACAGCCACAGAACTGGTAATAAAAAAAAAATTGGATTTCACCACTGCTTCAAACCTGTAAAGCCGGCTAGATGACTTTGGGCCAGTCACTCTCTCTCAGCCCAATTTACCTGCTATTTTGGGAAAAATAGGAGGGGGAAGGAATATTAGATAAGTTCCCCACCTGGAATTATTTATAAAAACAATGAAAGCAGTGTTTTAAAAAAGTCTAAAAAGTACAGAAGTTTTATATACCCATAAATTCCAATCACTGCATCTCTACCCCCTACTATTCCAAGGAAGGATCTTGGTACTAATACCTCGCTATCCCAAACAGTGAGTACAAACCAATGAAAGATGCCTATATCATATAGTCCCCTCCGGTCGCTGAAAGAGGGGCCCTTTAGAGACCCGAGAAGCATTGTCTGTATTTTCCTACCCTACCTTTGGAGGGTAGGAAATGCAAAGCCCATGCAAAGCCCCTTCCTCCCGCCATTCCTCATTGGTTTTCTATAGTTCCTTAAAATCGTTGTTTAGCTGATTGGCTGGAGTTCCTCCTCGCCCCTCCCTCCCCTTTTGGAAACCGCCGGCCTGATGTTTTTCTTTTAAAGGGGCAGAAGCCGCGGGGGCGGCAGCCTTGTCCTTTGGCGCTTCCTCCCCGTACCTTCAAGGTGCGCTCCCGATCTGGAGAGCCGGAGGCATCGGCTGCAGTCATGGGCGCTCTCAGGATCGTGACAGGAGCGCTGCAGCCTCGGGAGATCCGGTGCCACTGGAGAAGAGGGTCGTCGGGACACGGTTTGGAGCAGCTGGTCCTTCCTGTGGCTTTGGGCAGAGCCCCCTACTCCACCGGAGGGAGAGAGGCGGTGATGAATGGCCGTCACCAGCAGCCGCAGCCGCCTAAACAGCGCCTCACTGACCAGTAAGGGCATTCGCTTGTCACGCTGTAGTTTGGGGGATCTTAAATGGGGGGGGGGTTTGTCTCTGGCCATTCCCAATGGCGAAATGTGCAAGATCACTTTACTCCCAACCCTTGGAGTGCAGCCCCTTGCCTTGTACTAGCCAACTTTCTCCATGTGATAGATCCAGAGGGTGTGAGCCCAGACTTTTTTCCCCACATTGGCACCCAGGGATAAATGCGGCTTTCCTGCTACAGGTAGTCCTCAACGTGTAACAGTTTGCTTACTGACCGTTCAAAGTTACAAGGGCACTGAAAAAAGTGTCCTGTTGTGACCGTTTTTCATAGTTACCACCTTTGCAGCATCCCCATGGTCATCTGATCAAAATTCAGATGCTTGGCAATTGATTCATGCTTATGATGGTTGTTGTGTTATGGGGACGTGTGGCGGCTTTCTGACAATAAAAGTCAATGGGGAATCCAGATTCACTTAACAACTGGGTTACTAACTTATCAACTGCAGTGATTCACTTAACAGCTGTGGCAAGAAAGGTCATAAAATGGGACAACACTCACTTAATAATTGTCTCACTTAACAACATAATTTTGGGCTCAATTGTGGTCGTACGTTTAGGACTATCTGTATTCCAGCTTTATTTATTTGTTCAGTCAAATAAATGAAGTAGAGAGGCAAAGGAGATGGAGTTGAAAAGGAAACCTTGCCCAAAGCAGTGTCAGCCTTTCAATTTGTTTCATTCAGTGATTCTTTTTTTTTCTTTTTTTTAAATGCAACTAGAGCTTCACACTGCCTGCGCAGCCACAATCCAAGAGTTTTCAGTCCAAGACACAAAAGAAACATTAAGATTCCTGACTAAATTCTTTAAATATACAGAAGTCATTGTCACTGTCTTTTAGTTGGTGCCTATTGATTTTTGGCATTTCATGTTCTATGACATGCTAAGCATCTTCAGTTCTGACAATCTGAGGGGTAAGAACTGAGGCTGTTCCCAGCAGAAATGCTGGCTGCCATAGAAACATCCCCTCAGCAGCAGAATTGCTTTTGATCCAAAATGCAACTATGGAAAAGGAGAAACAAACTGAGCCTTGGTGCTATTTTATGATCTAAAATATATCAGGCATGGTTAATACTTTGGGGGATTTTTTTCCAGGGCATAAAATCTCTACCAAGTACTAAATGACGGTGATTATGTTTCTGTAGGATGCATGATCATAATTTGAGTTTGTAGGTTAAAACATAGAAATATGCATTTTACTTTTGAATGCATTTTTCTAACACTCAAATAACATTTGAAGTTGTTGAGAAATATTGGAGGCTTGTTTTAAACATAATCTTTCTTTTGCCACTTGTTGTGCAAGGCTGTTATTCTTGATATTTTCTCTTCCTTTTTTCATATTTGATGTACAATACAACATGCAGCTACCTGATTGTATATTGATTAGTGTCCATTGTATCAATATTACAGTGGCATGCTTCTTTCCCTGTTAGAACCCATGCATTTCTGAAAATAATTTTAAACATTTTTTTTTGTTTTAAATTCATTCGTCTAGAAATTATTTTTCTGTCAGACTAATTTTAAATAATAAATAATAAAATAATAGCATTGGAACATAATGAATTATTATCCACTGTACAATTTATATCTCAACTATCTCTAAGGCTTAATTAGTTTTTTATTTCTTTTCGCCTGATTCTTGCATATTTTTGTATATTAAATAAGATGCTGGAACTGAATGTGTTATATAGGTAATGATCAAATTTACTCTATCAAATACTTGTCAGAAATAAATTAATAAAGATGGAGAAGATAAAAACAACGGGCCATGTCACTTAGTACCAAAGAATTATTAAACATGAATTTGAATGGGGTATAATGGATTTTTTAGGAATAAAAAAATACAGGGATATTTTTGAATCCATCTTTATGACTAAAAAACAAAAGCCAGTTTAGAGTTTTGTAGGTAGATGTCAAGTTCCATGGGAAACAAAAAGTCTTTGGCTTTTTTTTTTTAATGTTCATATAGCAATACAATAGAATCTTAAAGGCATAGCACAGTAATTTTTCTCCACAACTTATATCTAGTATAATTAAGGCAGAATTACCCTCTTTCTAATGCTTCCCTGGGATTCAAGAATCTTCTGTGCCAGCCATCCTTCCTCCTTTAACTATCTTGTTGTCTGTCCTGTGTTCCCATCGCCCATGGCAATAGAGAGAATGGAAGCTAAATGGCTAGACTGAGAGTTACCCCAATATTATTATACAGAAAATCCTGATTATGGGGCATTTCAATATTTGGAACAGCATAGACTCCCAGAATTCCTGAGTCAGAAGGGGCCTGATAAGTAGCCTACATAGTTAACTTCAACCCCATGAAGTTTCAGGTGTTTATCAAACCTCAAACATTCATTATATGAAAACAATGTAATAAATGCTATTTTAATGATATTACAAATAACAACAACATTGATCCCTTGTACAGTCCCATCAACCCTGCTCTAAACCATCCCTGATGCTGGTGACTCTCCAACTTCAGTGAGAGTAAATCTACTTTTCCTATTGTCTGAGTACTGAGAAGAAGGCCCGTAGGAGCTAATGAGGAGAATAAATTGAGTGTGGAATTATGTTTTCCTGTGGGGAAAATGTTTCCTGTCTCTCTTGGTAGCATGGCTTTAGTTTGCCCATATTCTTTTCTTTTAGGAGATACTTCTCTTCCCAGGAATTAATTAATTTTGGTATATAGAAGCAGAAAGACTTATAGTAATTCTTCTTTAGGCATGGAAGCTGGCTGGGTGACTTTGGCCAGTCACATTTTCTAAGCCATAGCCTGGGAAATTAGAAAAAAAATCTATCAAACGCATTGGCCCACCATGGTAGATTATGCTCTATAACAGTGATGGCTAACCTTTTTGTCATCACGTGCCAAAAGTAGGGGGAGTGCAGGGGGTCCGACACCCATAATTCTATGCGCCCCACCCTCCCGCTCATGCGGGCATGACCCCCCCGCTCTCCCCGCTTTTGGCATGTGATGGCACTGTGGGCCCGTTTTTTGCCCTCCTCAGGCTCCAGAGCCTTTCTAGGAGCCTGGGGAGGGTGAAAATGGCCTTCCCCACCCCCAGTAGGCCCTTTGGAGGCTGGAAATGGCCCATTTACTGACTTCTGGTGGGACCAGAAGGCCTGTTTTTTTGCTCTCCCCAGGCTCTAGAGCCTTTCTAGGAGCCTGGGGAGGGCAAAAACGGCCTTCCCCACCCCCTGAGGCCCTCTGGAGGCTGGAAACAACCTGTTTCCCTATTTCTGGTGGGCCCAGAAGGCCCGAAAATGGAGCTGAGCTCGCGTGCCCACCAATATGGCTCCATGTGCTACCTGTGGCATGCGTGCCATAAGTTCGCCATCACGGATCTATAATCTTCAGTGAAGAAGGCTATATCTTGTGACGGGATGAGGATGATGATAATGATGGAGGATGGATGATAACAATACATATGTTGTTCCCATCTCTCTCCAGGGACCTCTCAGTGAATGGGATGCTGCCACGTCTCAGTGATCTGCTCTTCTACACAATAGCTGAAGGACAGGAAAGCATCTCTGTTCATAAATTTACCACTGTAAGATATGCCCTTAAGAATGGTAGGATTGCTTGGGTGGGAATGTTGGACTGCTATCCTGATTTCTAATACAAATGAATCTTTTCAGTGCAAATTTCCCTTTAAATTGGATGTGAAACCTATAACTTTCAATTAATCTAAGTAATGGATATGTTTTTTTGTTGTTGTTGTGCATTGCTAATTGCATCATTACATACATCCAGCTACATTTTGCTTCTCACAATTGTATGATTGTATTATATGATCAGTAATGCTTTCGAATCACACATTTTGGTGAATATAAGAGAAAGGTTCTGTTTACTAGGGAAGCACAGAACAAATATCATATGACAGTTCATATATAGAATTCCTGTGAATCTAAATTATGTATAAAATTATGTGATAAAATGGGTAGAGCTTAAGGATGTGCACAACTCCTGGGTAATGCCTCCCAAATTCCGCACCATCAGAAAATAAAATAGATCTCATGGCTTGAAATGATGGAGCATCCAGTATGACATCAGACACTATGAGAAAGCCTTTGTGCTGGAAGATTGGGGACATCCTTTGCAAAGAACCTTGTCTGTGATGCTACTATGATGCTACTGTCACAATTCTACCCCATAGGAAAAAGATTATAATAACATCTGCTATTCTAATACCAGTAGAAATGGAGTATCTATGGGTACTGTTTTACCTGTAATACAATTTATTCTCACAGTTAATTTTTCTGGGCAATATGCATAATTTTTCATTGGAGCCCTCAATTTCCTCTTAGTAGAGATCCGTCCACCCTCTGAAAAACAGAATGTGGAAGTTTTCCATACATGTAAAAGCATGTACATGCATGTACCAAAGTGTAATTAAGAATTCACCCTTCATACTGCTGAGTTCTAAAATATTAAGTACTGCATCCAGTTCTAGAAACCCTCATCTTGAGCTGCGGTGACGCAGTGGTTAGAGTGCAATACTGCAGGGTACTTCTGCTGACTGCCGGTTGCCTGCAATTTGGCAGTTCAAATCTCACCATGCTCAAGGTTGACTCGGCCTTCCATCTTTCCAAGGTGGGTAAAATGAGGACCCAGATTGTTGGGGACAATAGGCTGACTCTGTAAACCGCTCAGAGAGGGCTGTAAAGCACTGTAAAATGGTATATAAGTCTAAGTGGAATTGCTATCTTGCCATATATTCATCCATGACTGGTTCTTAATTCAGGCCTTACAGCGCACTGGTCTTTGGACCTCAGATCCACGTCTTCGCGACTGCATGAATCTGATGCGGACTGCAACTCAAGGAGCTAACAGTGAAGGAATGCTGAGTCGAGAACTTTTTCGCAGGTAGGAATTACATTGAAGTGTCCCCAGTGGTATTGTGGCTGTTCCTTTGCAACTGGAGCCCTGAATCTATGTTTGTTTAACAAAGCATATCAGCTTCTGCAGGCAAATTTAGTTTTCGTTCATCATGTTGCAGACAAATTTTGTTCTCTAAACAAAATTTGCACTCCAATTCACAGAATTCCTTCTGCAGTCCTAGTCTCACATATTTCCTGTTTGCATCTCTTCCTACTTCGTTATATCTTCTTCCCCTCAGCGCACCACAATTTTTCATAGCCTAAAAATATGAGCACTATTTTGGTTAAGCAATATACATGCTACAGTAGTGAAATTTGCATGTTCGGGAATAGCAAATATGTAATAGGGATGTTAAAAAATGTCCAATAATTTTGAAAAATCTCACGTCTTTATTTGGACATGCTGAATTTCTACTCCATTCCTAACATCTGATTTAATAGTAACTGCATTTAAACAACATACTGAGTTTTCATGTGGTATTTTTCGATTGGGCTCTTTGTTGGATGAACCCAAACCGGGAAGTTTTGTCAATCATAGTACATTATGTGAACCCAGATAACTGTGGTCTAGTAAACAAACTACAACTAAGTAAACCATACCACAGTGCAGTATACAATTCAACCAATATATGAGAATGGAAGGTTTATTCTGTGTCTTCTTTTTGCTTTGGACTTCACAATGGCAGCTAGAAACTGCAGGAGGTTATCTCAAAAAAGAATTATAAAGATAGGAGAGGAGATAAATCAGTTAGCATTTCAAAACTGGAAGCTTTTTTTTAAAAAAATTGGCTAACTTGTTAAGTTTAGATGTTCAAAGTGCAAGAAAAAAGAAAACATACTTCTGAGTTGTTTGGTTGGTATCATCAAGTTAGCTGCTTTTCTAGGCAAAGAAGTAAAAGATACTGTAAAATAGTCATTATTTTCATGTCTGCTTGGTCACTAAATAAGACATCTTACTTTTTTCTCCTATGTGCCATTCAATATTTTATCTACAATTTTCGCTTTCAGGTGTGTGAGTAGCAATATAGTTCTCTTGACCCAGGCTTTTCGGAAGAAATTTGTCATCCCTGACTTTGAGGAGTTTACATCACATGTGGAGCAGATCTTTGAGCGTACCAAAGGACTTAAGGAGGGCAAGGTAAAAAGATCTGATTGCACAGAGGTAAAGGTAAAGGTTCTCCTCGCACATATGTGCTAGTTGTTCCTGACTCTAGGGGGTAGTGCTCATCTCTGTTTCAAAGCTGAAGAGCCAGCGCTGTTCAAAGACTTCTCCATGGTCATGTGGCCGGCATGACTAAATGCCAAAGGTGCATGGAACGCTGTTACCTTCCCACCAAAGATGGTCCCTATTTTTCTACTTGCATTTTTTACATGCTTTCGAACTACTAGATTGGCAGAAGCAGGACAAGTAACGGGAGCTCACCCCATTATACAGCATTAGGGAATCGAACTGCTGACAAGTAACAGGAGCTCACCCCATTATATAGCATTAGGGAATCGAACTGCTGAACTGCTGACCTTTCGATCAAAAAGCTCAGCGTCTTAGCCACTGAGCCACTACATCCCCTTTTTGCATATAGCAGAGGATAAATGATACAACCCCTCTGATATCTTCCAAAAAAAATCTGTATGGAAAGCTTCCCAGTGCTTGAGTAGAATATGAGAGGGGCAGATAGGAAAGCAAAGAGAGTGTCCGGCCGGCCTTAGAATTAATGAGAGAGGTTGTCTTATGCAACTTGCATAGGAAGAGGGAATTTGAATATCTCCCCTTAAGTACCCTTACTAAAATCCCTGGAAAACCTTTTTCAGTGCTGTTGTAACTTCGAACGGTCACTACAAATGGTTGTAAGCCGAGGGCTATTATCATGGTAAAATAAAACCACAAATGTATGTGGCAGTCTAGGATTTCTTTCTTTGCGGTTAAATTTGCTCGTTAGTACACTCATCCAGGCTGCTTCTCTGAGTTTCAGTTTAATCCCACAATCTCACTGGTGTAGAACGGAGGCCGAGGGAAACTTCCTCCACTGCCCTCCGTTAGATGGGCTGCAAAGGGTTAATGACTGTTTCCAGAGGTGGTATTCACTTACCTTTGCTACTGGTTTGCAAATGAGAGTGTACACACGCATGCGCAGGACCTTCCGTGCATGCTCAGAGCGTCAAAAATAGGACATGATGATGTCCAGGTAGGTGGGTGGGGCCTCCCGCCGCCGCCACCGCTTCCCCCAAACCGGATAAAACCAGCTGAATACCACCACTGACTGTTTCCCTAGGGCTTGTCCCACATCTGAACAATTTCTCTTTCCCTTTATATAGGTAGCAAATTACATTCCACAAATGGCGAGATATAATCCAGACATCTGGGGTGTATCTCTCTGCACAGTGGATGGACAACGGTAGGTATAAAGAAGGGAGATGCAAAAAACAAAACAAAAAAAGGGGGGGGGGGTAAACATTACAGAATAGGGAAAAATTATTTTCCCCAAAACAACAACTCGGCGAGGTGAGTTGGGTTTAGAGAGTGTGACTGGCCCAAAGTCACCAAGCCAGCTTTCCTGCCTGATGGGGACTGAAAACAATCTTGTGGTTTTTAACCTAGTGTTTTAACCATCAGCACAAACTCAGTGGGACTATAATACAGGTAGTCCTTGACTTATAATCGGGCCCAATTGGGCCCCACATTTCTGTTCCTAAGTGAGATATTTGTTAAGAGAGTTCTGCCCCACCTTTCTTGCCCCAGTTAAGTGAATCACTGCAGTTGTTAAGTTAGTAAAACAATTGTTAGGTGAATCTGCCTTCCTCATTGATTTTACTTGTCAGAAGGTTGCAAAAGGTGATCACCCCTAGGACATTGCAATTGTCATTAATAGGAACCAGTTGTCAAGCATCCAAATTTTGATCTTGTGACCATGGGGATGCTGCAATGGTTGTAAAGTGTGAATAACAGTCATAAGTCACTTTTTTCAGTGCCGTTATAACTTTGAATAGTCACTAAATGAACTGTTGTAAGTCAAGGACTACCTGTATAAGACAAGTTCCAATGTTTTTGGAACAGCATTCCAGGCTTTGCATAAGCATCAGGTCACCATGTCTTTGTCACTGAGTACAAGAGGGCTGGCGTTATTTCTCTCCCCCACATCTCCCTAGGCATTCCATGGGCCACACTAAGATTCCCTTCTGCCTGCAGTCATGTGTCAAGCCCTTAAAATATGCTGTTGCTGTCAGTGAATTGGGCACAGAGAGAGTCCATCAATATGTGGGCAAAGAGCCCAGTGGGCTGCGCTATGACAAACTCTCTCTCAACGAAGAAGGTGAGTAGTGGAAAGGAACCCCAGTGTGCTGAAAAAAAAGGAGGCCACCCAAATATGGACCACCCAGACCATATTTGCATACCCAGTTGTAACACAGATGCTGTCCTTTGTCAGCCCCTTTGACAACTAAAAGCCTTACTGTGTGAATGAGAACATTCCAGTTGTGATGAAAACATCTGTATACCTCTAATGTATGAGCCAAGGTGCAACTGCTGTTGAAAGATAAGCCAGTTTTGCTATTGTGTAATGTATGTGAAATACTTGTTTTAACCTTCCAGGATGGTAACATTGTACAAGTCCTGGTATACTGAAAGATAGTATGGAAATGCTGGTCATAAAATATCTCTATTTTCCCTATTAATATTCCCATGAAAAGTAAGAAGGAGAACTTTTCCTTGAATCTTTTATCTATCCCATTAAAACTTTTCCTCTTTCAATCCGTTTTAAATTCCATGCAAAATTCATAGAACATATGCAAAGGGGAAGTGAGAACAGCTTACAAACATCTTATGTTTATTTTGCTATGTGTTTAATCATTGGGTAGATGTTTAACAATTCATTGGTCCTACTTTTTATTATGATTTGAATATTAAGTGAATGGTATTTAACGAGCCTGTGAAAAAATATGCATCCTTCATTAAATTGTGAAATACAATAATTTAAGATCACATGAAACAGTTATTAACAGTATAACATGTTAATAAGACCACAGCAAGCAATAGCAATAGCAATAGCACTTAGACTTACATACCACTTTATAGTGTTTTACAGCATTCTCTTAACAGTTTATAGAGTTGACATATTGCCCCCAACAATCATTTTATTGGCCTTGAAAGTATGGAAGGCTGGGTCAACCTTGAGCCAGTCAGTGTCACTGCGTTTTTATATTTACCAGCAGAGCTATTATTTCTGAACTGTCAGACTTACTGTAGTTTGCCAAATTTCTTATCAGTATCTACTGCGCATGTACACATTCTTTGACTTTTTCTAAAAAACTTTCCTTTGTTCTCCAGCCAAGGAAGTTCATGGCTGGGAAAGCTTCCAAGAAGTAACTAATTAGATTAGATAAGATTTTTATTTTTCTTTACAATAAATATGAGTTTAATTAGAAGATGTATTCCGGTTTTATTGATCAAAGTATACACAAGGAGAACGTCACGATCCAACTCAAAATGAGGGCAATTACCCCACACAAGGTAACGGGGCTGATTGCCGCTCTGACAGTCAGGATCGAACTCCTGGCTATGGGCAGAGTCAGCTTGCAATACTGCATTCTAATCACTGCTTTTCCCCAACTCAGAGGTCCTGCAGATCAGCGGCTTCTATAGTTGCTAAAAAGTTCAGCCAGAAAAGTTGGTCAGTACTGAGTGAGGATTTGGGAATTGTGATTCCACCTTATTTATTTAAAAACATTAAGAAAGCGTCCCATCTTTCAACCAATTCTGGACAACTCCCAATGAAAAATTAAAAAACATATAAAACCACTTTCAAAGCTATAAACCTCAACCAATTAAAATGTTAAAAACAACAAAAACCTGGCACCAATCGGACCTCTTGGTGAGAGTATCCTTTTCTTTTCATTAATTTTAAAATGTAAAATTAAATTTTACATTTTAAAGTGCATCCCATAAACTGTGCAAGATCGCTGCAAGATCTATTTGTCTTCCTGCCATCATAACCCCTGCTGAGGTTTAGAAATTCTCTTTTTCTTTTCTTAGATTTATAAGGCTGTCAAACTAGAAAGACTCCAGGCAGCTTTATTTCTCATTTATTTCTGAGGTAACATAACTAAAGTGGAACATGTGGGAAGATAACAGACAACTGTTACTTGGCTAACTTCAACACAAAGAAATGAATGAATGTACATTAAATATCTTTCAATGATTTTATTAAAGAAGTTAACCTGATTCACTAGCAGGGGTGTCAAACTCAAATCCACTTAAATCTAGCCCATGGGGCCAGCCTGGAAATAGCAAAGGACCAGCCTGTGGTGCCTCTGGCAGCCAAAACAGGATGCGGGGGGGAGGGGCTACTGTTCTCCCCCCCCCCCGCACCCACTTTTTGGCCTGGACTGCCTCCTAGAGCACTCTGCTCGCCAAAATGGAATGCAGGAGACATATGCACCCTCCCGCGCCCCATTTTGGCCAGCAGGGTGCTGTAGGAGGCATCCGTCCTGTCCACCTCCTGGCCAGCCCGCAGAGAAGTACAGTGCTGATCCGGCCCTCAAAGAAATCCATTTTGACACCCCTGTTCTATAGTATAGTTATAGCCAATCATGACTTGCTTACCTAGCATTAAATAGAATCCGAATCCTGTCTCTCACTGATGGAGGATTTCCAGAGCTAAAACTCTCAGCCTTCCTCAGATTTGCCCATCCACTTACACCTCCCAAATCCATGATTCCTCAATTTCTCTCTACAATGTAAACAGAAAGCAGGTGCCCTATATGACCGTGTTTTGATTGGCAGTTCCATATCACAATCAACACAGATTCCACTATATTGGGAAAGCCAGTGAGTTAGAAAAATCTTAACTGAGGAGGATGAGGATGCAGAATTAAAAGACTCCTGTTTTAATCCATTTCCTTTGCATTCAGGGATTCCACACAACCCTATGGTGAATGCAGGAGCCATTGTGGTGAGCTCTCTTATCAAGGTAAAAGTTTCTTCGCTCTAGTACTGGTATTAGACATTGGCTGGAGTCCCCTGACAGTGGATACAGTTCAGATTAAAGACATTATCATCTCTGGACTCAGTTCACAAATGCTGGAATGTGGTTTGTTTGGTTTTGGCTTAGCATGTAGCTTGAACCCATTAGCTGCCGTCTTTGGTAAACTATGACTTAGCGTACTGTGTGAATAACTCCCATTGCCATATAAGGGGTTCTACATAAGGTGTAAAGTCTATATTGCAATGCACATATTATCGCTTCTACTTCCCCTGTCCCAGAAACAATATTTGGGCTATTCCGTGAGGATCAGTTTTGATATTGTCCTACAAAGATGGATTCTGGTTCCAGTTTACATCTCCGGGGTGAGGGATTACAGAATATTTGGGTTTGTTTGCTGCATTCTAGTCATGGCTGCTATTACCAATAGGCTATATAACATGCTGTCGTTACAATGCTCTTCCCATTATGCTTTTCTTCCTTTGTCAGAGTTGCAACTGTCCTACTCTCTCACTCTTGGCCAAAGTTGAGGGATCCCTTGTTTCATAGGGCAGATGCATATGGAAGTCAAGCCTTCTCTCATCTACCCAAAACTCTCTCAAAGCCAAAATATTCTTCCATGTCCTTAAAGTTCTACACGAGATTGAACAGCTGTTCTATCCATTTCAAGAACTGATCTAGGACCCCTGTAGCTATCTTAACTAGAAGTTTTAGAATGCATTGCTAAACCTATAATGTATTTCTAAACTTTCTAACAAATGCTTACATTTGTCAAGATTAAATTGTGTCTCAAAAGGCATTTGATTCTTTTCTCTCTTTTTTTCCCTTCCTCTTCTTCATCAGATGGGTTGCAATAAAGCAGAGAAGTTTGACTACGTGAGTGTGATCTTCATTTCCCTGCTGGAAAACTCCACAGTGCCCTTTCTCAGGGTTGGAGGAGAAATTGATTTTCTGGCAACGCTGGCTGATCGAGTCATTTATCTTGCAGTGCAATCCTGCCATTTGGTTTAGTCATTTGTTTAAAAATCTCCTAGAGTATTTAGCAATGAAGGATAAAAAAAAAAAAACATGCAGAACACAAGGGCATGCTTTCTAAATGACAAAGTGGCAAGCAGTATTTCTGATAGATTCAATTACGATGGGGAAGCTAGGGCCTGCAGAAGCATTCAATTGTCCAGCATCCCTTTTGCAATCCCAATTTTTTTTAATGTGCTTGTTTTGTTTTTTTTTCTTATTTTGAAGGATGGGGTGATAATCAACAAAATGGGTACCGAACTGTTAGATGAAATTAAAAATACTGCAGTTAGCTATACAAATAAATGACCATCAACAGAAAAAGAAAGAAGGGTTGCGGGAAGACTAGAAAAATCCAGATTGAAATAAAAAAAAGAGCTGGAACATAGAAGAGGTCCCTTCCAGATGCAGGTTTTTTTGGTTTCTGTTATAGGTGGTGGATTATTTGAAGAAGATGGCTGGAAACGAATATGTGGGATTCAGCAATACCACGTAAGGCACATGCGTTGTATGTGTGTGGGGGGGGGGGGTTTGCGGTTAGTGTGCCTAGCAGTATGTCAGGTTTCATCTCAATGATAGTTCTCCAAATGGAGACATCCAGAGGCTGGGAGAAATGAGGATTTGTGCACATTTCTTTACAGGTTTCAGTCAGAGAAAGAAACAGGAGATCGGAATTATGCCATTGGCTACTATCTCAAAGACAAAAAGGTAAGGAGAGGGAAGAGGGGGAGAGAAACTCTGGGCTTTCTAGCAGTTCAGGATAAATGCAGTGTTGTTTGTTGAAAGAAACCCCTCACACTGCAAAAGATCCATTTTGCCAAGATCTGACCCAACTTTATTGTCCTTGATTCCCTATTTGGCAGTGCTTTCCACGTGGTGCAGACATGATGGCAGCTCTTGACTTGTATTTCCAGGTAAGTTGCATTTTGAACTGCAGCTGAGCTGGTATGCTGGGTCCAAAATATACCAGCTCAGCTCAGAGTGGTGTAGGAGGCTAATGCCTCCTACTAAGGCAGCATTTAACATCCAGCTGCCTGCAATTACTGCGAGTTCAATCCTAGCCAGGCTCAAGGTCGACTCAGCCTTCCATCCTTTCTAAGGTAGGTAAAATGAGGACCCAGTTTGTGGGGGCAATAAGCTGACTTTGTATAAATATACAAAAGTATGAAGGCTATTGCTTAACGCATTGTAAGCCGCCCTGAGTCTCGGGAGAAGGGCAGCATATAAATCAAATTAAAACAAAAAACAAAACCAAGCAGGAGTGGGTTTTAAATTTTTTTACCACCGGTTCTGTGGGCATGGCTTATTTTGTGGGCGTGGCTTATTTGTGGGGGATAATGTGACTGGATGGGTGTGGCCAACTTTTTTTTTTTTACTTTTAAAAACATTTTTTCTACAACCTTAAGAGGTTGCAGAATAAAATATTTTTAAAAACCTCTGATGAACAGACAACTCAGCTGGGATCATCAGAGGCTTTTAAAGGCATTTTTTTTTCTACAACCTCTTCGGCTGAAAAGGTTGTAGAAAAAATGCTTTTAAAAGCCTCTGACGATCCCAGCTGAGCCATGTGATCGTCAGAGGCTTTTTTTTTTACTTTTAAAAGCATTTTTATGGCCGAAGAGGTTGTAGAAAAAATGCTTTTAAAAGTAAAAAATAATAATAAAACAGCCTCTGATGAGATGGGCGGGGTAAGTGAGCAGCGACTGGTCTGGGGACCGGTTTGGGGGTGTGGCCAGGCAATGTTATTACCGGTTCTCTGCACTACTACAAATTTTTACTACCGGTTCTTATGAACCTGGGCGAACCGGGAGCAACCCACCACTGAAATCAAGGGTGAAATCTACAGAATTCTGGGAGTTGCAGTCCACAAGTCATAAAGAGGCCATGATTTCCCACCCCTGCTCTAGATTAATATCCCACAGGCCAGTGTCTTCAAACTGCAATATGTTATAGATTCTTGGCACTGATAATTTACACTGATGCATATGACAGGTATCAGGTCAAAAAGGTTGATTTTGGATATTTGGCCAGAACCTTATTGTCAGGGTTCCAACCAATGCCCTAATTAAAACAAGAATCTCAAGCTGAGGTTCAAAAGAAATCCAGTTATTTATTAGGCGCGTCATGTCAGCACAAACCAAGTGAAGCCAATTCTGACCTCACTTAATTCGCCCCTTGGCTCTGACCCTGTTTCCCGCTCCCCCCAAGGTGTGTCATCAGTCACATTCCCCAATGAAGCAATTTCATGGGTTGTAGAAGTCACTCCCTCTGGCCCTTGTGGATCTCCGTGGAGATGGCCTTGACATTTGCTGGCTGGAATGTGCTTTGTTTTGACTGAGGTGCAAACTCCTAGATACAGCCGCGAGGCTCGATTCCCCATTCCCCTGCCTATGGCAACTCAAGGGCAGGTCAGGAAGGTTTTGCGAGTTCACACTTATTCTTTGTTCCATTACATGTTACCTGAAAAGAGACCTTCACATAATCAGAATTCACATATACAATCCTTCGTTTTTCAAGAAATGTTATATCAGGTGATTTCTCTGTGTTTAAACCACATTTGTGTATAGATCCTGAATTTTCATTCCAAGCAGAGGTTTGGAATGATTTCTGGGCTTTTTACTAAGATGTTATTAAAATTAATTTCTCTCTCTCTCTCTCTCTCTCTCTCTCTCTCTCTCTCTCTGTACCTTTTTTTCCCCTTATGAAGTTGTGTTCTGTTGAAGTGACTTGTGAGTCTGGAAGTGTCATGGCAGCCACACTTGCCAATGGTGGTATCTGCCCTATCACAGGCGAGTGTGTCCTCAGTGATGAAGCCATCCGCAACACCCTTAGCCTCATGCATTCTTGTGGCATGTACGACTTTTCGGGGCAGTTTGCCTTCCATGTAAGTTTCTGCTCTGTTTTGGGTGGGGTTGGAAGAAGACACAGGAGTGAGCATCCAGAAAGAGGGTAGGTCTATTTTCATGACAGCTGGTCTCAGTGGGGATTTTCTTCTAAAGGCCGTTCCTATCCATTGAAACTGTCAGGTGAATGAGGTGTTACTGAGCATCACATGACCAAAAGAATACCATATGTAGATGGAAATGAAGTGGAAACAACACTTTTGAAAGTTCCTGTACCATGCTGAGGCCTATGCCATGGACTGCCTTGTTTAACAGTGTGGAAGTAGACCTCTACTTGCAATCATTCATTTATTCACTGTTCAAAGTTACTGTTGTAACTTAGGCTTACTGAGTCACTACAATACACAATTAGTCCCAAAAAGACCTATTTTATTGTAACAGTTGAGAGTTACGTTCATTCCCAGCTGAGTCCCAATTAGTTGCAAAACAAATCCTTCGGAAGAAGTCCTTCGGGATAATCACCAACCTTTATCTTCTTTGACACCCTGCCAAAGGCCTTACTTGGCAAAGCCCCATGGAGTTCACAAACAAACAAGAGATGCCGACTGGAAACAGAGTTAGCAACGTTGCTTTCCTGCAAAAGATCCAAGTGCCTTTGTTTCTCTTTTAAGCCTTATGGGAGGGGCCAATCATCTCCTGGCCTTACTCCCGAGTCGTCCCTTTTGCTTTAGCTGCTCTTGCCTTTTGGCAGCTCTGTGCATGTGTGCACTAGGAACAGGCTCCTCCTGTTCCTCTGCCTCTCTGTTGTCCGACTCTAGGGGCTCTGGAGTCTGCGCATCACTCCCAGATGGCCCTGGCCCCATCTCTGCCTCCAATGCAGAGCCCTCGTCTGGGCTTTCCCCAGACTCCAGGACTGGCCCATGTTCCACCCAAGCCTCCTCATTGTCCAACTCCGCTGCCAGCTCCACAGGCTGCTGACGGACCACAACAGTTACAACAGCACTGAAAAAAGTGACTCATGACTCTTTTTTACACCTATGATTGGTGCAGCATCCCCATGGTTATGTGATCAAAATTCGCATGCTTGGTAGTTGGTTCATATTTATGGCGATTGCAGTGTCCCAAACTCAATGGGAGGCCAGATTCACTTAACAACCGTGTCACTAACTAAACAACTGCAGTGATTCACTTAACAACCAGGGCAAGAAAAGTCATAAAATGGGGCAACAGAAATTTGGGGCTCAATTGCAGTCGTAAGTCGAGGACTACCTGTACAGTTGCCTGAATCCAAATGACATAGTCCACTAAAACCAAATAAGCCACGTTATATCATAGTATCATAGTGAACTAGATCCAGGAAGGTTGAACCAGCTGCCTCATACTCTATTTGCCTCACACAAATATTCAAGATAATCAGGAGATGATACAATTTTGTCTAGAGAGGCTTCTGTCCATGCTGGAGACTTGTGGTTCAGCTGGTGAGGGAGACACTTTGCTTCTGTAATGTGCTGAGACTTGAGATGCTGTAGGATGCTTCTTGGCTTGTGTTGATCTCAGCTCATTTCTGACAGCTGTACACTGACGTTCTCTGGAAAAATATAGGGCACTTCTTAGATTTATGCAATGCAATCTCCTCTCTTGGGCACTTGTTTCTTGATAGATGTTCTGTAGCATCTATCCACTCTCTTCAGTCATCCTGGTATGGAGCTTTGCAAAGGAGAGACAACCAAAAATGCACCATTCTTAAAAATAGGTGTGCATGTAGCAGACCAGAATTGTGGTTACAGTACTTGTATACCCATCCACTTCTGCTTTCCGAAATGCTTCTCTCTAGTGCTATTTTCCTGCTTCATCTGCATGGTAATAGCCACCAGTTTCATTTTCCCAGCCCAGCATGAAATGTAATTTTGCACCAGGCAAAGCCCAATTTACACCTGCGAAGAGCTTCCAGAATTAATAATGCAACTGGAATATACTGCAAATTGGGTATCTGCTTTGCCATTTGCAGCGATCAACTTTATCTCTTTGTCCCTCAATTGTACTTACTTGGTTTCACGCTGAATAGGAAGAAGAGTTTTGAGATACTTAAAATGTGACTCGTTGTATCCTTCGCGTAATCTCTTTCTCATTACCAGGTTGGTCTTCCTGCCAAATCTGCAGTCTCTGGGGCTATCCTGCTGGTGGTGCCCAATGTTATGGGAGTGATGTGTCTATCGCCCCCTCTGGATAAAGCTGGCAACAGCACGAAAGGAATTGGGTTTTGTCAGGTAAGTTTTATGAAACTCCAGACAATTTTTAAAAGAGCCTGTGAGAACCATGGATGGAAAGGTGACAGACCTGGATTGATGGGTGGGCAGAGGTTTTGTGTAAGCCCCTCTCCCAGTCTCCGTTTCTCATGAGCAATACTATAATAAAGATAGAAATGAAAAGCGCTCTCCATATTAAATGAAGAGTAATTGGGTGGAAAATGACAACATAATTGATGTGCTTCTGGTATTTATGGGCTATATTTTATGTCATAACCATGAAAACATATCAGAATTAACATCTACGAGAAAGTACAAATAGTTTTACCATGAAGCACTTGAACAGCTGAAGTCCCCCACTTTTTTATGCCAAATTAGAGCCTGGATAGCTCAGCAGACTAAAAGCACTGTGATTAACTCCAGTTGTCTGCAATTACTGTAAGTTCGAATCTCACCAGGCTCAAGGTTGACTCAGCCTTCCATCCTTTTTAAGGTAGGTAAATTGAGGACCCAGTTTGTGGGGGCAATAAGCTGACTTTGTATAAATATACAAAAGTATGAAGGCTATTGCTTAACGCATTGTAAGCTGCCCTGAGTTTCCGGAGAAGGGCGGCATATAAATCAATTTTTTTTAAAAAATTGAAATTCTTGATTATATTGATATTGATAATCAAGTTAATGTTGATTCTTAGGAACTACATAATAAAAGTTCTCCAAGATGATCTGTTCCCAACATGGCCATTCAGGTCTTCCAATGACACATTCATGGCTGCTGAAATCAAATCCATCAGCCTTGCTGCTGGTTGGCTTTTCTTTTTCTTTTTTCTTTTCTTCCACTTTTACCCACATCCTGGATTTCTCAGGGGGCTAAGTCTTTGCATAGGTAAAGGTAAAGGTAAAGGATCCCCTCGCACATACGTGCTAGTCATTCCTGACTCTAGGGGGCAGTGCTCATCTTCGTTTCTAAGTCAAATAGCCAGCACTGTCCGAAGACGTCTCCGTGGTCATGTGGCCAGCATGACTAAATGCAGAAGGCGCATGGAAGACTGTTACCTTCCCACCAAGGTGGTCCCTATTTTTCTACTTGCATATTTTATGTGCTTTCGAACTACTAGATTGGCAGAAGCTGGGACAAGTAACAGGAGCTCACTCTGTTACACGGCACTAGGGATTTGAACTGCCGACCTTTCTGATCGACAAGCTCAGTGTCTTAGCCACTGAGCCACCGCGTCCCCAAGTCTTTGCATAACAAATTCAAACTGTGATAATTTGTGTCTCACATTAGAATTCCGGATTGATTTGTCCTTTAATCCATTTGTTTGTTGGTTATCCATGGTATTCTCAGGAAGCTTCTCTAACACCTATATTCAAAAGTGTCAATACTCTATCCTGCTTCTTCAGAGTTTGACATTTGCTTCTCTAGATTGTCCCAGGGAAAAAAATATCATGCACGATTGTGATATTTATAGATAGTCAGGATAGACATAGATAGGTTGTATCTGAAAATCTTTTCCAAGGCTTTAATTTTTCTTCTACCAAATACTACTTTGTGACTTATTTTTTTATTGTTAGTTCCTTTACTACAGTCAGTCCTAAAAGACAGAAGCTACCTGTCTTCAGTTAGTATGAAGGTTGGTTGCTGTGCTTGTTAATAGTTTACACGTAATAGTTTACACAATCCAATTTTCTCCATACTCCTTGAGTTTTGTTGTCAGCCATCAGAGCAGGGTCATCAACATAGTACAGTTTATTGAGGTTTTTTCTTCAACTTTTAAAACCACTCTCATCTTCTTCCAATCCAGCCTCCTTTACTGTACATTAAGCATATTATAGGGTGAATACAGAGAAGAGAATCTATAGCCTTATTCCATTTCTGTATCAATCTGGAGCCAGTCTGTTTTACCATGTTCTGCCAGAATTGTGGCTTTCCATCATGTATATAAGTTTCACATGAGGTTATGGATGATTTGGGATTCCATTTTCCTAAGAATATTACTTAGGAAAATAATTTAAATAGACTTTTTGTAGTCAATGAAGCATGAACTAAAAGCCAGTTTGGTCTGCTGGTTAAGGTATCAGGATAGAAATCAGGAGATTGTGAGTTCTAGTCCTGGCTTAGTCTGGGTAACTTTGAGACAGGCATTCTCTCTTAACCCAACCCATCTCACAGGGTTGTTGTTGTGAGGAAAATAGGAGGAGGAAGGAGTAGTAGCTATGCTCACCTCCTGGAATTATTTATTAAAAAAATAAAAGTAGCATATAAATAAAAATAAAATAAAAAAAAAATTGATCCTTTCTGATGTTCTTTAGATGTTTAGATTTTCCAGCATGCTTCAGCAGGACTGCCTCTTGATTCTTGGCTTCTTCTAAAATGAACCTGAACATCTGGTATTTCCCTTTTCATAAGGGGCTCCAATCTGCATTGGATGATCCTGAGCATTATTTTTTGACATATGGAGTAAAGGATGCTGGACAATTGTTTGCACATTTTATTAATATTTATTATTAATTATTTAACATTAATATTATTATTATTATTTCTTTCTTTGATATTGGTAGTAGAAGACTGAATCTGTTGGCTAGGGTCTCATACTTCAGATTTGCTTGGTTTTTGTTGTTGTTAGTTGCGAAGTTGTGTCTGACTCATCGCGACCCCATGGACAATGTTCCTCCAGGCCTTCCTGTCCTCTACCATCCTCTGGAGTCCATTCAAGCTCACGCCTACTGCTTCAGTGACTCCATCCAGCCATCTCATTCTCTGTCGTCCCATTCTTCTTTTGCCCTCAATTGTTCCCAGCATTAGGCTCTTCTCCAGTGAGACCTTCCTTCTCATTAGGTGGCCAAAGTATTTGAGTTTCATCTTCAGGACCTGGCCTTCTAAAGAGCAGTCAGGGTTGATCTCCTCTAGGACTGACCGGTTTGATTGCCTTGCAGTCCAAGGGATTTGCAGGAGTCTTCTCCAGCACCATAGTTCAAAGGCCTCAATTCTTTGGTGCTCTGGCTTGGTTTGGTTAGAGCCAAACTAGAACTGATTGTTTTTCTGTTCTTTGCCACATATCTGTAGCTATCTGTAGCTAATTCCTATTGTCTTTGGACTTGATAATGACCAGAGTGCTGATCTGACTTCATCTTCTAATGTAGAGATTTTTGTAAGTAGGGAATATCTTCTAACGCAATGATTCTTAAACCAATTAACCCAATTATCCCTTTTCCTGGTCTCAAATGTCATTACCCTCACACACATACACAAAAATCCCCAGATTGTTGTTTTACATAAGCATTTTGCAGCAGGAGTTCCAAACTGGAACATCAAGTCATTAACAAGCAACTACAAATTGTTTCATTACTCCCAGGATATGTTCAAATTAGCCTCTTGGAGGAAAATGCCCAGAGTTTAAGAACCACTGTTCTGTGGCATCTTGGATGCTTATGTTGCTTCCATCTTCTTTGAACCAATTACTAGAAAGCATTACAGTTTATTTTATAACTTTTCATTTCATTCTTTTTTGATGCTTATTCTTGTCTTTTGACTGTTATTTCTTCAGGAATTGGTGTCCCTCTTTAATTTTCACAACTATGACAATTTGCTGCATTGTACCCGCAAGTTGGACCCACGCCGTGAAGGAGATGAAGTTAGGGTAAGAGACCAAGGTAGTATTGGAAAGATACTACAGATTTAAGTGGACTAGAGTGGAAGAAAAACTCAGAGGACTTTAAGAGGGTTAGAATAGCAGAGGTAGGTGAATGGCCCAGGGCTTAAGATATATAAAAGAGAGATTGTATCAAAAAACAGATGCCCTTGAAGTCCTAGAGAGCACGGAATAAGAATTGCTCTGAGCTGTGATGGCGCAGTGGTTAGAATGCAGTACTGCAGGCTATTTCTGCTGACTGCCAGCAGTTCAATTCTCAATTCTCAAGGTTGACTCAGCCTTCCATCCTTCCGAGGTCGGTAAAATGAGGACCCAGATTATTGAGGGCAATATCCTGACTCTATAAACTGCTTAGAGAGGGCTGGAAAGCACTGTGAAGCGATATATAAGTCTAACTGCTATTGCTATTGCCAACCTAAAGAGGTGAGGCTCTCAGTTCAGGAGGACCATACAGATATTAAAAACATGGGAGATCTTTGCCTTCTTGGTTTCAATAATTCATTTATCCATCCATCCATCCAATATGACCATCCACTCTGGATCTCATGTAGCTCTGATTTGCAATCTTTGCTGTGCTCTTGCTGCTTCAAATAAGCTGAAGAAATGGATATGCAGGGATGCTTTCCATCCCCAATTCAGTCACACAAACAGTTGATCAGTCATGGTGTACAAGAAAACTGTGAGGAAACAACAACCAGCACTGGCTGCAATGAAGATGTTTTCCTCCATTCTAGTCAACTAGAAGCTTCCTTTAGCTACATTCTAACCCAGTTGTGGAAGATTTTTGTTTCGGGGATATATATTTGGAATATTTCATTATGAGAGTTTTTAAAAGCCCCCAAAATCATGAAGATGAGTTACTATAAGCCAGATGCACTCAATATACTTCATTTTTTTTTTTAGAACAAGACTGTTGTGAATCTGCTGTTTGCCGCTCACAGTGGAGATATCTCTGCCCTTCGGAGGTATAACTTTACTTATCCAGGGAAAGATGGTGCTGAAGGGAAATCTTGAATGTAAGTGAAATTTCCTTCCATGGCATTTATCTCTGTCCTCTTGGCTTTCTTCTAGATTTGCCCTGTCAGCTATGGACATGGAACAGAAAGACTATGACTCTCGTACGGCCTTGCATGTTGCTGCAGCTGAAGGTATCATATTCAGGATCTGCCATGATTTCTAGGCATCTGCTCTATATCCACATTTGCATTTGCAGGCTTGCATGATTTAAATCAGGGGTCCCTAACCCCGCGATCTGTGGACTGGCACTGGGCTGTGGCATGCCAGAAACCGGGCCGTGTAAACAAGCGAAGCCCCATCTGTGGAATGCAGGCAGTATGAGAAAGCACGCCCCCTCTGGTCCATGGAAAAATCTCTCTCCACAGAACCGGTCCCTGGTACCCAAAAGATTGGGGGCCATTGGTTTAAACATATACCATACCTTTTGTAATTGGTGCTTCACTGGCGCTCACCTCTAACAAAAATGGGGAAGGGGGTTTGTGAAGGGAAGGCAATGCTCTTATTCATATATAGTAAGTTCAATATAACATTGATCCATCACCATTAGTCAGTGTGCACTTTAGAACAATAAACCAGCATAAAAAAACAATGTAAATAAATCATGCTGCCTCAGCTCCAAAAAAAAAACAAAAAAAAAAAAACAAAAAAAAAACAACTCTTACAGCGAGCATGGGACCTCTAAATGTCTACAGAGATTCTCAGTCATCCAGGTCATGGTTGTCCCAAAGGTGCTTTTTTCAAGAGGCAACTGGACTTTCTCTTTTTTCTCTGAAGACATTTCGCTTTTCATCCAAGAAGCTTCTTCAGCTCTAACCTGACTTTTCTAGAGCTAGAGAAGCTTCTTGGATGAGAAGCAAAATGTCGTTAAAGAAAGTCCAGTTGCCTCTTGAAAAAAAGCACCTTTGGGACATGGGACCTCTAATTGCACAATCACAATACTTTCCCCAAAGTACATTTCCTAAGAGATGGTGTAAGCATTCTGAGAAACATACATGTATCAGAATAACTCTTGATTTGTCAATTCTCCTGATCTGCATGGCTGAACACCAAGAGATTCTTTAGAAATCCGCAGCCTGCAATGGGAGCGCGCATAGCTGAACAGAAACAAACTTTTCCATCCTTGAAATGTCTGCTCTGACTTTCTTGGTAGCCCCCATTCTGCAGTCCTGCCCCTTGAAGAACTCTGTAGACTAGGTTACATGTCGCATGATGTGTTGGAAGTGGTTCAAAAGCTCATCTTTGGAAAGATAGAGGAAGGAACTCTTTTTAAATTGTTCCAGTTGTATGATTCTCCACAGGACATCTGGAGGTTGTGAAGTTTCTGATGGAGGCCTGCAGAGTCAATCCTTTTGTCAAGGACAGGTGAGGAACAAATGGGCTGACAATTACAGATTCAAGATCTTGCTTTTTACGTATAGAATTATAAAATCTTAGACCCAGCTTCTCCTTATGCTAGACAGGGACCATATTCAGCATAAGAAACTGCTTCCAACAGAGCTGCCTGTAATACATTTCCCCTTTCTCTGTCTAGCACTCCTTGATCAGGTCAGTTTCTTGTTCTTGTTACTCAAGAAGTTTGCGTACTCATAACTTGTTTTAGGGCTGGTTGGCCTCTGTTGGAACAGAACTGCGAACATAATAAAGCTCAGTCTGATGCAACGTGACTATCGTGACATCTGTGCATACCTAAAGGCTTCAACTGTAATTTAGCTTCTCTCACCTTTTGTTGTGAGAAAAGGATGTATTACGGTTGATGATCCAGAGTAGAAAGAAGGTTCATATATTGCTAAACTTAGGTCTAATTTGTTGTTTCAGTTTAGCACGCTCTGTTAATTTAGAGTCAGATGTTGACAAGTCTCTTATTTTATTTTTCCCTGGTACATTAAGAACTGCCATAACAGTACTAAAACTGTCAGATTCCTTGTGCCAATAAGGTGTGCCATAACTTTGGGGAAATGTTATCACCTGGCATATCATGCTTTTGGGAGAAAGATTTTCATTGAACATTAACGGCCTAAGAACTTACATTCTCCTACCTAGAGCAATGCAATATGATTTGATACTCCAGAAACAAAAAGCCTAGTTTTAATAGTGATCTTTATTTTGTAACATAATATAAAATAATCTAATAATTTTTGTAATGTAATACTTTTGGGGAGGCATATAAATTGTTCTAATTTTAAGCCAATATGGAACCTGATACACAAATATTTACTTTTTGACCTGCTTAGTTGAGAAAGAGGTGATTCAAGCTTTTGGTTGTTTCCCAGCACCTGGAACAGTCTTTTCCATTCTGGCATCTTCGGCATATATTGGGAAATATAGTTCCTAGGGTTTTTAATCATTATGGCCTTTGATTACAAATTACAAGAGTTATACAGTCAACACATTAGAGGCCATTAGGCTGAGAAAAACTGCTTTCAATAGACAGTGATTACAGCAGTGGTGGGTTTCTACCGGTTTGCCCCAGTTCGGGCGAACCAGTAGTGGCAATGGCAGGAGGCTCTGCCCACTTGCCCGGACATCATCATGGACGCTCTGTGCATGTACAAAGATTCTGTGCATGTGCAGAAGCGCCACATGTGAGCGCACACTCCCAGTTCTGAGCCAGTAGCGAAGAAAGAGGAACTCACTACTGGATTACAATATACAAATCTTCATAGTGTTGCCTTCTTTGCAGATGGGGAAACATTGCCTTGGATGATGCCATCCAGTTTCATCACCTGGAAGTGGTGAAGTTGCTCAAGGATTATCAAGAAAGCTACATATTGGGTTCCAGACAGGCCAAGGAAGCAGCTGAGGATCTCTCCAAGGAGAATTTGGAAAGTATGGTGTGAGAATGGTAGTTTTTTAATAATGGCTTTGTTAAGCCCTGCTAAGAACTTGAAGAAGAAGAGAGACATATATAGAGAGAAACTACATTTTAGCTGCAGAAAAAAAGGAGAAAAAAAATGCTCAACTGACATTTTGGGTTGCCTGATAAAATCCAAAGGAACTATCACTATAAATACTGAACACATTTAAGGAAGAAGGGTTGAATTCCTAACTCCTTCAACTTTGTAACTTAATGAAGCCTCCACAATGAATGCTTTATTTCCTCCACTATTAATCTATTCTCTCTCTTGTCCAACCATTCCCCCAATAACTATTTAAGCAAGAAGGGAAAACATACTTGTAATGTTTTTAAGGAATTGACTTTTGTCTGTCCCACGGGTGGGTTCTACTTACCTTTACCACTGGTTCGCAATGGAGCCGCGTGCATGCGCAGAAGCATTTTGATGACATCAGGGTCAGTGGGCGGAGCCTCCCGCCGGTTTTACTACCAGTTCTATAGAAACGGTGCGAACCAGGGGCAACCCACCACTGGTCTGTCCCCACCTTCAAAACTAGTCAACCATTTCTGCTATTACAGCTTACATTCCCTTTCCTACACCCACACCATCTGGAAAGGCTGCAGAGCTATCTCATAATACAGTTGTGCCATTGGAGGGTGTGGAGATATAACTGTTGCTTTTTAGGGAATTGATTTTTAAAGTCCAGTAACTGATGACCAAATTAGAAATTTAGTGCATCTATTCTGCTTCTCGTTTCCATAAAAAAAAAAAAAGCATGATGCCAAATTTTGGTTGTGTGATCTGATAGAATGATGAGGTCTACAAAAAGCCTGAGCCTGAGTAGCGTAGGGGGCTAATGCCTCCTACTAAAGGCAGCAATTAACATCCAGCTGCCTGTAATTCTGTGAGTTCAATTCTAGCCAGGCTCAAGATCGACTCAGCCTTCCATCCTTTCTAAGGTGGATAAATTGAGGACCCAGTTTGTGGGGGCAATAAGCTGACTTTGTATAAATATATACAAAAGTATGAAGGCTATTGCTTAATGCATTGTAAGCCGCCCTGAGTCTTCGGAGAAGGGCGGCCTATAAATCAAATTACAAAAAAAAGGGGGGATGCAGTCTATGCATTTCCCAGGTCTGCCTTGCTTGCTAGAAGCCATACAATATATTCTGCACCTGGGAGCAAAACTTTTCAGTATAACACTGCACAACTTTTTACTTTAGTACTCTCATTGTGGCATTTAAGAAATGAATTACAGTGATGTAAGGCACATGCAGCAGAAAGATACAGGTAGTTCTTGGGTTACAACAGTTCATTTACCTGACGTTCAAAGTTATAAGGCACTGAGAAAAGTAATTTGTGACCATTGCAGCATCCCCATGGTCACGTGATCAAAATTGAAATGGTTGGCAACTGACTCATATTTATGATGGTTGGAGTGTCCCAGGGTCATGAAGTTACCTTTTGCGACTTTCTGATCAGCAAAGTCAATGGGGAAGCCAGATTCACGTAACCGTGTTACTAACTTAACAACTGCAGTGATTTACTTAAACAGTGTGGCAAGAAAGGTCGTAAAATGGGGCAAAACTCACTTAATTATCTCGCTTAGCCAACATAAATTTTGGGTTCCATTGTGGTTGTAAGTCGAGGACTATCTGTACACATTTATCTCAAGCAATTGGGATAAATTTAACATTGGCATGTTAAAGAGATACTAAATTGGTAAAGTTGTTAGCACTTTTAAATCAAGAAGGCATGGTTAATAAGCCTTACCTTAGCTTTTAAAGAAAGTCCAAGGGTTTATGAAGGAAATTAACTTGCAGGGGCTAAGTAACCAGCAGTAGGGAGTTTTCAAGTCTCCAATCTCTTCAGCGTTTGAGTACTGAAAGTGTTACATGCACAAACATCTCTCAGACTAACAACAACAAAATAGTCCAGTTGCAAAGATTCAACCTGACAACTTTCAGACAACCTTCAGACAACTCTACTGGATAATTGAATTTTTTTATCAACATGTTTACATGCACAGTTACAACATGACTGCTATGATACTTGCAACCACTCACAAACCTCCATTTTGAGAAAGCCAAATTCAAGAAGCTAAAAATAATTTACACAAGCACCAGAATGGAAAGCAAAAATGGGGAAATAGCTTATCTACACTGTTGCTCTCTCATATTTTAGGTCACTACTTCAAACACTTGTTCACACTCTAATCAGTCATTTCTCTCCTCCTCTCCAAAAACTTAATCACAAGTATGGGGAAAGATACTTCCAGGTTCAGTCATTACCCCTATATATAGAAAACTACTGCCCGATCCTAAGCACATTCATTACCACACAGGAAATAAGTCCCCCTTGAGGGCTAATATATGCAATCTTGCAATGTCCTAATGTGGCATAAGACATTTCCATCAGCTGCTTAAAAATGGCACCATCATTTTTCCTGCACCTCTTTTCAGCAGCTTACTCTACTGCTCCAATAAAAGTGTTCAGCTATTTTGGAATAGAATGGCAAAATATCTGTCATAAATCAATCACTGTGGAACAGGAAAAACTGAAACCTTGAAGTAGTACAGTGCTATGTTTCAATGTTGCTGCCAACAAGCTTGGTAGGCTACTTTATCCATCTAGATTTTTTAACTACTGTGTGCATTTCCAAACAGTGGATATTTGCAATCAGAAGTCCAGATAAGATAACATTTTGTTTTAGGTGCTTTTATTTTTACACAGTATACAGAACTGCTCTTGCTACATCCAACACCAAGAAAAAGAAAACATTGCTTAAATATTTGTTGATTTCAGCTTATTTTAATTATGGTGATTCTAATAAACTAGCAATTTTTTTATCGTTCCTTTTTGATGAATATATGTAACTGCAGATGTATATTGGGTCGATTCTTGTTCTTTCAACCAATCTAACACAGGATAATCCAGGGCTGGTATTAATAAAGTAATTCCTACATTAATTTGCGCACAGTATTGTTTATGAATTTAGGAGAGTTGGATTTTCACTGGTCATGAGATGCCATCTGCTTAATTCCAAGCTAATTTTGTCCTCTGACCCCACCAGCAGGAGGCAATAGATCCTTTGTGTTAAAAATCATTGTACTTATCAAAATGGAAATCTCCTTTAAGATTTCCTTTTCCTGTTAGAAGTATTTGCTCAAGCTTTCAGATATTTGAAGATTTCCATTTTGATAGGCATAAAGTGGTCCGTTAGAGGAACAATCCAAACATATTTACACAAAGATGCTCCAGAGTTTTCCTGATGGAGGTCATTTACAGGAACAGAATTTGTGGAGGTCCTGAAAACATCTATCCCAAGGCAACTACTCTTCATGGGAATGACTTTGACTGGCTCTTTGTTGGCCCTGAGGCAGAACAATTTCTGGAATGCTTCTGCAACACAGTGAGAGAAGAGAATGCCCTGATTCCTACAGAACTAGAGGCCTATGAGGTAAGGTATCAAATGGTGCAATTGATCACATAAACAATTGCTACCTTAAGGAAACTCATTTTTTAAGCAACCCTTTCCTGAAAAAACCAAAATAGTGCAAGATAAATATGGCACAAGTAAAGGATGGCAAACTTCACTCACAAAAGGCAAGGAAACAGAAAAAAAAATCTCAGTATCAATACTGTTGAATAGATTTCAATTTTGCTTGAGCTTCTCGGGTACATCCAGGCCTGAGTGGGTGAGCAATTCACCATCCCAGAGGGCAAAGGCAGGCACCACCGGACCTCGGAACTCTGGCGACGTATTGTGGATAAACATGTGTTGTCGTATATCTATCAAGCTGAATCTTTTGCGGTCATAGTCCAAGAATAGGCCGACTCTTTCTGGTTGGCCAATGTTAGTGATTGGAGTGGTTTCATTAGCAAACATGGCATTCCAGCAGTGATTCCCATAGGCAAAGACCCAGGAATTGTCATCCATTCCTATGCACACTTCGCGGGAGATGTCCACATCTGCCACCCCAATGCGGAACTGTTGTGATCGTTTCACAGTCACTTCCCAGTAATGGCAGCCCCTGGAGATGGTGGTGTCACCCAAAACTACAGCCCAGTCTCTGAAGCGTTCAGGGTTTTGAGGCACTCTGGTGGGGTCAATTCCCAGCATGCGATAGAGGACCCCAGTGTTCTTTTTGAATAAATCCAAGCTGCTGTGGGCTGTTTTCTCATCTAATTTGAAACTGATCTCTGAAATAAGAAAAATATGTATAAGGACCAAACTTTTGGCTTACCCTTATATGTGACTCCTTTGTTCTTAAGAATTGTCTTCCTAACTAGATAAACAATTTACCAACTCCTGTGACAGCGGCACATTTCTATTAATCATTCAATAATGTTATATTTTGGGCCAACTAGCCTTTCCAATTTGGTGTCCTTCAGATGCTTTGAGAACACCCTGAATTCCCACTAACATAGCCAAAGGCCAAGAGGTCTGGGAGTTCCAGTTCAAAGTATCAGGAAGGTATGGGACCAGGAAAATTGTAACACATGATGATTAGTTTAGCAAATGCATCTCTTTCATTCAATTAAATATACTTAGGTGGTTGAGTTAAGCTTGCAGTTATAGTTCAAAAATATTTTTCCTTAAAATTATGCATCTGCACTTTATAACTAAATTATTTCAGAAAAGGCTTGCTATAATATGTACATACGTAACCAACAGTTTTTTAAAGATTTAATAATTAAAATTAAACCAAATATGTTTGAAAATGGCATCCAACTAAATGGCAATACATTAATAGCAAGCTTTATCAAGAACCTATATCTCCTGTAGGATTGATTCCCCTAAGTGCTGCAATTGTTAATATACTAATTTGGAGGGAATTCAGTATTTTGGAGTGGAATGACCATCTGTGCCCAAATCTTACATAAATAAAATTATAAAACTTGTATGCTGATTCAATGATTCTTGACGGCTCACAATCCAACAAGTGAAATGTAGAGCAGAGAAGTATAACTTATGAAAACGCAGTAGTACTGAGAAGCAATGGCAAGGCATTCATTATCTGATAACAAACATTTAATATTTAAAAAGAGTTACGGTTACATGTCACCGAAATTTCACTTTCTGTCACCAAATAAAGAATTTTATTTAGCAAATGAATTGTTACGGATATCCACTTTACAGATGAAATTCTGTGTGGTTCATAACACATTACAAAAAATGAAAAAGAACAGTATCAACAAAACATTTAAAAAACTGTAATACAGTAGTTGCCAAAACATTCAACAAGATTAGGACCACTCATGGACCATATAATATTCTGCTCCTGTACCCTGGAGCGCATCCAGTTCTGCAATGCTTTACTAAGAAATGGTAAAATCAAAGCCAATCTAATCTTGGAGGAGGGGAGGTGATGGTGTTCCAGAAAGGAGAAGCTAATAGTTATAATATATAATGTAATGATTATTTTTCCATGTCAGCATATATAAAGATGGAAGATTTTTTTTTTTATTATGGACAAGTAACCAGTCATTGGCAGAATAATAGTGTATTACTATTCTATTAGTGGCCACCTGATTGCAGGACAATTTTTAAAGGCTATCCACTGTATGTTAATTGGGAATAGATCTGCCAATTGTTACCAATTCTAAAATTCTTTCTAGGCAAGAAATGTTACTCATAGCAATGAGTTAGATTATAAAAATACAGTGGAGCAAAATATAAACAAGTTAACCATTGGTAAAACAACAAAAACAGAAAAAAAATAAGTTGCTTTCACAGATACGTTTCTAGTGCATGTAATGAATATAACGAACTATGTGAGAATAGAAAGCAGTCAACTCAAGGAAGAGTTTAGCACCAGAAATATTTTAAAAACATCTTTAAGTATCACTCTCGTTTATTGCATAAATTTAATTAAATGCTTTAATATTCATACAACCTCTCTAAGCAACCTTACTTGGAAACAATCGCAATGAAACTTAAGTTGGTTATGAGTTCACGTGTGAGGATTTGCACATTCACTTGAAAAATACACATTTTCCCAAACTAAAAAAATCTGCACTCTTTCCCCCTTGCCTATTTAATCCTGGAGCTCTGCCAATAATCTCGCTACTAAAAGAAGTAAACTGATATTCGCCTCAACAAAAATTATTGTCGGATCAAATCCTTTAATTTCCAAAAGACGATAAAAGCTTATAAAAGACCGGATCCCACTAGCAGAAAAAAACGTCCATGCATCCTCAATTTAAATATTGCGTATAACTTTAAACAGCAGCGGGAGTGGAATATTCAGCAGAAAACGCTGAGATTTTTTACAGAAAAGCAAAGCAGAAGGAGTAAATCGGAGTGCCAAACACGTGGCCAAAGTCTTGAAGGAACGAAAGAAACTGTGGAAGTGCTGGCTGCAGCGTTAGCCGCTCACTGCCACCAGCCAGTTTTCTATTAAACAAAGGACAAAATTTTCTACCTCTCCGGAACATCTGGCGATATCCGAAGCTGCACAAACCCCAGCCCTGACCTCTCACGCCTCTCACGATGGGCGCCGCCATCTTGTAATTCATAAGTCACGTGAAACGGGCGGTCTGAAGATAAATATGGGAGCCATCTTGGAGGCGGGCATAACTGAGCCAACCTATAGATCACAACCGCCATCTTGAAATTCAAAGGGCTGGGTTGTGGATACCGAATGCGTTTTAGGGGCCGCCATCTTCTTTTAGGGCGCGGCATCTTCAAAAAACATCCCTGCGGAGCCATTTTAATCTGAAAAGAAGCTTCTTTTCCAATGGACTATTTGGCATCACGTGCCTACATTGATTAAATGCTGAATGAATGGCTTGTTAGAGTAGGCCGTTTTACTCAGAGAGAGAGAAGAAAAGTTTATATCCACTTTAAATCTACAGTAGGTTAAAAAGCAAACTCTGGAGTTTTGCAATAATTTCATCAGACAAAATGATTAAAAATCTAAAAGGATAAGGAAAGAAGGAAGGAGATGCTTCTATGGTTTGGAATACAGGTAGTCCTCAATTTACGGCCGCAATAGAGACCCAAAATTTATGTTGTTAAGTGAGAAATTTGTTAAGTGAGTTGTGCTTCATTTTTTCTCACCACACTTGTGGAGTGAATCACTGCAGTTCTTAAATTAGTATCACAATTGTTAAGTGAATCTGGTTTCCCCATTCATTTTGCTTGTCAGAAGGTCGCAAAAGGGGACCCCAGGAGTCTACAACCGTCATAAATGTGAATCAGTTGTCAAGCTTTCGAATGTAAATCACGTGACACTGGGGAGTCTGTATCAGTTGTAAGTGTAAAAAATGATCATAAATCATTTTTGTCAGTGCCATTGTAACTTTGAACAAACACTAAATGAACTGTTGTTGTACCTGTATCAGAAAAAAATTATACTGTGTCTGAAAATCCAGCAGTTCTATTAATATAATATAACAGAGGCATAAACTCAATCTTTGTCAATGGACCTCATCTGCAAGACAATGGGACCCATCTAGGAGAAAAACTCATCACATGGCACCTGGGAAAATTACATCAGCCAGCAAGGCTAGCTAAGACCCCCACCCCCTGGAAGTCTGACAACCAATCAGGATACTCTTTCTGGGCCCCAGGAAGTTCAAAGCCAGAGAGCATAAAACCCGGAGACTCGTTGTATCTGCCCCTTTTCTGTTCAGAACTCAAGCCATGTGATTCTGTCCACCATTAAACCATCTTTCCAAGCAATCTCCATGTTTCCAGTGTCTTTTTACCCACTTGGAGCAGAACCCAGAAGGATATTTCTTCCTACAATACTATTGTATTTGATCCTTGGTCTCATAGCCAAAAATATATTGCCCAATACCTCAATTTCCATCTTGTAAGTTCATTAAGAAATTGAATATCTGGAGGAAGGATCAGTTTTTGTTTTCCTAAAGCAAGATTTTAGCAAAATTATGTAATTCAAGTTAAGGGATGATTTTAAAATGGGCCAGTTTGTGCGCTCTCAGCCCAACTTGCAACACAGGTTTGTTGTTATGGGGAAAATAGAAGGAGAGGAATGTGTGTTGGATAAGGGAAAGGAAGGGACTATATTATACACATTATACATTAGATCTAGGAAATACTGGTGGACCCAGCCAACATGAAGAAGTAGTGTGATGGAGCAAAGGCTGTATTATAAAAAAGTATTGGATTCCCAGAATTAATCATTACTTTGCAAAGTGTGCTGGTTAGATCACCCTTAGAATACTGAACACCATCTCTTAAAGATTTGGAGAAACTGGAGTGGATTCAGATGAGAGCCGCCAAAATGATCAAAATGATTAAAGGCCCTGAACATGTTTAGCTTGCCCAAGAGAAACCTAATGGAAAACATTACTTTAAAACATCTAAAGGCTATCATATGCAAGGGAGAGGCTTTTTCTATGTTATAAACAAAAGTAGGACAAGGAGCAACCTGCTAAAATTAAAAGAAAGGACACTCAGCCTGAATATTAGGAGGAATTTCCTGATTAAACAATGGAATCATCTACTTCAGCAGTCCCCAATCTTTTTTGCAGCAGGGATTGGTTTCTGAAAAAGGCAATTTTTTCACAGATGGGGAGAGGTGGATTGTTTTGCGTCCTACCTAGACCCTGTGTATACACAGATGCAGCTTTACTCACTTCTGCGGTCTGGTTCCTAACACTTGGAGGTTGGGGACTCCTGATGCGCACAGAACAGGGATCAACTCCCTTGTGGGTTTTTTAAATACAACTGGATAGCATTTGTGAAGGATCACCAGGAATTCTGCACAGAGTAGAAAATTGGATTACATGACCTATACCCTAACCCTAACCGTAACTCATATATTCTAGGATTGTTGCACTATGAGAATCTTTGTAAGCCTTTTCTTTGTGCTATTTTTTCCAACATGAAATACTCCCTCAAGATGTTCATTTTCTGTGGGGGTGGGAGAAAATGACACTCTTGATGAATAAATCTTTTAAATAAAGGAATGGTGACTTTTGGCAGCCCTAGAAAAATCTTCCAGGATTTCAGGGACTGGATTGTACTACAACTTTTTAACTGGTTTCTTGCTGAATCAACAACTAGAAATGTACAGCTTGCTCTCGCTTTGGCTAGCAGAACTAGTGTTAAATGAATTCAACAGCAATTTATTCCTTTTTCCCATGGGCTGCATACAAGAAGCAGTATTGTGTATGAAGAATAATTAATCCTGTCATCCTGGAAAGAATTTGGTAAAGCAGCAGCTTCTTCTGGATAGATCTTTTAATATTCATTGTGCATGCTTCATTATGATAATTTGACAAGGCACTGGAGATATATAACATAAAATCCTCCAGTCAACACCAGGGCGATACAAAGCCTGTCCTCATTACTGATATATTTGCACAGCAATGGCTGGAGAATGCTATAGAGTGCAATAAATCACTAGTATGGAAATGACAAACATTGTTAGTCCACATTTTTGCCCTTATCCAAAAATAATCCAAGCACAACAGCCCAAACAGAAGCTCTACATACATAGTGTAGTAGAGTATTATAATTCTGAGATTCATGAATCTTCCTCCGACTTGCCCCACGCCTCTGAACAACTAAATGACGAAGATATTCAGATATTTTATATATTAGAGCATGCGGTTTCAATAAGAGGACTTGGGGTTTCACTGTTACAGTACAGTACAGTACAGTAATGTGGGTGTGGGTGTTACATGTACATGTGTGTTACTGTAATGTGTAATAGTATACAATACTATACTATATACTATGTAGTATATACTATACTATATAGTATACTATATAGTATAAATACAATACTATATAAAAAATAACAAAATTCTTGCTTTCTACAAAATTAATCCACTTTATCCGAATTTGCACATGTTCTTGTAATACTTGGGACGCTTCTCCATTTGAGACTGGTGCACAATCTGAGGATCATCTTGAATTTACAATTCCAACTCAAAAGAGCAGTTAGCAGCTATAGCCAAGAGGACCTCCATATAGGTTCATCTAATGCATGGATGTCAAACTCGCCCTGTCCCATTGCCATCAAGTGACATTTCTTGACGTTTCTCCCATTTGCGGATCTGGGGTGGTCATGGCCTGCGTGTGATGCATTTGGCTTGTGGGCCGCCAGTTTGACACCCCTGATCTAATGCATCAATTATGTCTGTTCCTAGATTAGGAGGCCCTTCAAACTAATGCTCCAGTCACCTCACAAATATACTATTGCAACGTGCTTTACATGGAGCCGCCCTTGAATATCACTTTAAAACTATAACAGGTCTAGAATATGGTGGTGCAGGTAGTAAGGGACATGCTTTAGAATAGCCACATGACAGCAACTGCTCCATGAGATGCAATGATCTCCAGTCAGCTTCTGCGTGTAATTCAAAATGCTGGTTACCATCTATTAAGCTCTTCCTGTCATAGGACCTGACCACCAATGTCAATAGTTTTTGCTTTTCTGGTAAGATCATAGAGAGAGGGTATGACTCAAGTCCTATCAATTAAACAATGCCAACTATTGGTACATAGGAAGTATACCTTCTCTGTCTCAGCACCTGTCCTTTCGAACAACATCTCCTCAGAGTATGATGTCCAGAAGGTCATTGAAAACCTGGTTATTCTCCTAGGCCTTGGATATCTTATGTTTGTTATGGATGATTTGTCTTCTGGAGTAGTTTTTCTGTATTTTTGCATTTATTGTTTCTTGCTTTTCAAATGTAAGCCACCCAAAGCAGTTTGGTAGCATGATGACCTCTAAATCTTATAAATAAAATGAATCATGTTTGCAACAAAACACATGGTAATTGTGTATGTAAGCAGCTTAGAATATTACACTGCAGAAAGATCACTGTGACAATAAATATACCTATTATCAAAGCCATAATCCTTTTACTATGTAGTTATAAAAGTTGGATCATCAGTAAGGCTAAACAAAGAAAATGGATATGGTACCTTGGAATTATGGTGCTGAAGAACATTGATATGTAGCGGTGTAGTGAACGGTATGTGGGTAAACTAGATTTAGCTAGATTTTCTTGTATTATGCTTTCGATTTCTTTGGCATATTACTTTTTTTATGCACCTTGAATAACATTGATTTCTTGAAAGAATATATAGCAATACTCATTTCTCATGAGTATCAGAACTCATCTTTGTCAGGAAGACACCAACTTTTGATTTAGAATTATTTTGTTTGTTTGTTTATGGAATTTATATCACCGCCTATTTGCACATGGCAATTCAAGGTGGCTGTCAGGTATGCTTCCTTCAGTATCCAGGAAAGGAAGACCCAGACTCCATTATAGGTTAAGACTGGTACTTTTACTAGATATGAAATGAACGCAACCGTGGAAAGCAGGATTCTGAAGCAAAACGCGCGAAAGTTACAATTAGAAAGCATCCCCTCCCCTGTGCACCATAAATCATCCAATCCACAGGTCTTCCAGAGGTCAGGTGGGAGCAAACGTCTGGTCCTGTCAGCATCCAGGAATGCAGTGTCCGTTGGTCTGACAACAGCTTAAGAAATGGTTTCGTTTCCCCAGATTTAAAAAACCCGCGTGAGCCTAAACCCCCCTCCCTCCGTTTCTATGACAACCGAAGCAGCAAGGCAAAATTAGCGAGGTTGACAGTGGCTTACAGAATATAAAACCCTATATAAAAACAATAAAACTAATAAATCATATAATAAATAAATATACTAAAATCACCACCACCCGCCCTGGCGACAGCACCTCACACAACCCATTTAATGGGCTCCATCCCGCTCTGGGTTCCCCAGGCCCATTGGCAGAACTAGGTCTTCAGCACTTTCCAGAAGAGTATTAGAGTGGGGGCCAATCTCATCTCTGGGGGAATGATGTTCCGGAGAGAGGTGTCATTTTGTTGGTGTTCCCTGATATTACAGATTTAATGTGGAAAATATTACTCCAAGTTCCTGCAAATGTTTGGCAACCTCATTTTTTGCCTCTATTTTCCGGTGGGTGGTTTCAGAATTGCTCCCTTCATTTTCCTTGTGCCTTTCCGAATCTCCACTAAACCCTAATTCAATGCAACGAGGACACATGACTGCAATAGGGTGTGGATGGATGACTTTGGTTGCTACCTTTTCACTGACAGGATTGTTCTAGCTGTTTGTAGTAAGTCAGCAAAGACCAGGCACAGAAAGGGGACAAACAGAGAGATGGGGGAACCTAGGTCAGCCAGAGGTCAGCCCCAGACCTTGCTTTTGCTGAGTCAGATGCTGACATGACAACAAACAACATGGCAAGCAAAGGCTGGAGCCTCTCAGTTTCCAGTAGCTGTTGAGGTAAATGCTCCTGTTGCTGCCTAATCAGAGCTGCCCTCAAGTACAAGTTTCCTCTGGGGACAGACTTAATAGTGACTTTGGATATTGGGGTACATTTCCTTCCTCCTTCAATTAAGACACAAGCAGTCACATTCTTTGGGGAGCCGGGGGGAAGCAGGGAGGTCTCCAGATATCAGCCTAACAAGGTATTCCATATTAAGAAACCAATGCCATGTAGGTCAGGACTACTTTTATTGTACTGCAACAGCATCTGAATTCTGCTTCTCCCTCCCTCCCTCTATCTTCATGTGAGCTTGGGAACAGCTTGTCTGAGATGTTTTCTCATGTATCTTTGGCCCAGCTTCAATCCACTTGAAGGCAGCTCTTCCTCCTGCCTTCAAGGCCATTCCCTCTTCCCCACTACACCGGGAAACAGGAGGGTTTTAAAGAAGGTAAAATGATCCCACTCCTTCTTAATATGCACATAAAAAGGTGTTTGATTGCATGGTTGGGGTTACCCAAATTTGACTCTTCCCCACCCCCATCTTATAGCAACCTGCTAGACAAAGTTTAACATACTTTGTCAAAAGTAAGAACTATTCATATTCAAAGGAGCCTCTCCTATATTCAGAAGATTGATTACTACAGAAATGGCTGCTCTAGAAAGGATTTCTATCAGGAATTAGTTATTAAAAGTTCCAAAAATGTTTCTTAAATATTTTATGGGCATAAAATGGTAAAATATATATTAAGACAAACATTTGACTGATGCTAAATAACTGTTTCCACAAACCATCAAATTTGACTTAAAGACAGACCTAGGAACGGACCTCGTTCATAACTCGGGAACTGCCTGTATTTATTTACAGTATTTATAAGCCGCTCAAATGCTATAGAACTGAGTAACATGCAACAACAAAAATAATTTTTAATTATTATTAAATATTATGATTTGCATGATTATTGTTCAAATGCTTTTTATGTTACTATGAATTGCTTAGAGCCTTGATTATTAACATAGTATAAAAACCTCTGTGTTAAATAAATACTCTTACATAAATAAAATCAATTTGAAGCCATTTGGAATATCGTACCAATAGAATTAGAGTACTGTATTGTGCTTTATGGAATGAATAATTTCTTGCCAAATTTCTCTTTCCATTTGGCAATCAAAGAAGAGCTACTACTGAATACCAGCTGACAAAACAGACTATATAGTGGGGACAATCAGACCTAAAACAGAGAGCTTTGGTCTGTAATGTCCCTGTTCTAAAATACTACCTACATTATGATGCATTGAATGCTGTTCTTTACCAGAAGCAATACAATGAACAGGCAAACAGAGGCTTGTCAGCAACAGAACAAGAGTGTGAACAATTATGGCCCCTGAAACCAAAGCACAGAGCAGAGATAATTATGACAGCTGTCCCCCTTTAGCACACTGAAACGAGTGAAGGATATGATGGTACACACTTATAGAAATAAACTGAGAACTGATATTGTCTGGGAGAAGTCCGTATGTTGGAAAATGCACTGAATTGTGTCTTTCTGCCTAGTTTTGGAAAAGATAAAGAGACTGATTCAATGCCAATTAAAATTATATAAACAATATAAAGCTACAGATTAAAGAGGTTGAAGATCAAGTGGTTGAAAAAATAATTTTGGAAGGTTGGCCTATAAATAAAAGTCAAATGCCCATAGGGGCAAAAATATATTTTCAGTTTAAGAAAGATCTCAACATAAAAATAGGTTAGCGATAGTATCATGCTAATAATATGAGATGATTTTATATTCTGTGGATAGATGCATAATTCCAACTTCAGTTTATAATAGGCATATGGAAAAAATTATTAGTCACACATGAAAATTGAAGCTGCTTGTTATAAGCTTAAGAATGTGTTTATTGGCCTGGGATAAGAACCTAGAATAAATTACAATGGGTGGAAGAAAGGATGCAAAATGGATTAACCAAGACAACATTGATAGAGGAAAGGGATTTCTGGCAACACCAGATTAAATTGTTAGATCAAGAAGAATTAGCAAATAAAATAAAGTGGACTAAACAATTTTTTTTTGAAAGGGTGAACAAAACAGGAAGATGGTTGGCTTACACGCAGCTCCATTTGCACGAGTGGTGTGTACACATGCCTACCCGGCTACTCACGCAACCGGCTGTTTCCTTGGCCAGATGGGACCCCTGCACTAGACCACTGAAGAAGAGCTATTCACTTTTAAAAGAAATCAGTACAACTATTACTATAAGTCTAATTTCTGAGAAACTGTTGAATAGAATGGTTTGACTTGAGCATGGTATTAACATACCATGAAATCTATCATCTATACCTTAGGCCCTATATGACAATCATGTTTGTTCTGACCCAGTAGACAGAGATCCTCAATTAATGGGATTAAATCCAAATTCAGGACACTGAACTACCCACCTAGTGAGATCAATCAATAGTCAGCTCAATTCCCAAGGAGGGCCTGTTAAAGGACAGGCCACAAAAGCAGAAGTACAGAATACCATTGATTGTCACCTACACTTTACATGCAAGTCTCTTCCTCTTCCTTCATCCCCATAGCAATATTGATAGATTACACCAGAAAAGGAGACAGAGGTTTACTTCAGGTCAATGAAACTGTCAAAGAAGAAAGGCTTACGTTGGCTGATTACATAAAAGACAACCAAGAACAAGCATTGATGCAAGTTAACATTTGGAACTTCTTGAATGCACAGGAAACAAAACATGAATATTGAAATTATGTAATAAAAATGAGAACAGAATGCTGCCAAGAAAAAGCATTCCATGGTCAAGTTCTACAAAAGATTAGGGGGAAAGTGGATACTATATGAATGCATATGGAAGGTGGATATTCTGGAGTATTTCAAGGCAGGATATTACAATTCTAGGTGTGTCAGTTGAGACTGCTTCATTATCCCAGTTTGACTTTCTTTTTCTGCACTCTTTGGGGATGAAAATAGGCTGTATTTAAACTTGAACACAAACAAACAAACAAAAAATACATTATTGCTCAGTTCCTACTATGCATTTTCAGTTAGACATGCTTCTTATGCTAACACTGCTGGAAATCCTGCAGCATATTTAATTGATTAATGTAGGATTTTTCCTCTTTTAAATAAAGTGAAAACACTCATTTTCCATGTAAATTCATTGAAATATGATTGTAGCCTCCTTTGATCATATGAAAATAAACTCCATGCTGGAACACTGGTAACTGTGACAACCCCCTTCAGATGACTTCCTGATGAAGTTCAAAGAGCCTGTTGCCTTGACACTTTTACTATTGAGATGTGCCAGAAACTCATTACTCACACATCCAGGCAGCTTGCTTTTTATTTATTTATTTTATTATTTCTAACATTTTTGTCCCAAAGTGATTTCTCTCTTTTACTCCAGAAGCTGGAAGGGGAAGAGATGAGGCTACTTGTAGGTTATTGATTGGTGGAGCTGCATCAAGGGCATAAAGTAAGTTGATGATGCCCGTCAAAGAAAAACAGGTTATTGGAATGTCTTGAGTATCTCAGAAACTCCAATATTAAGTCCTTCCGATCACCAGATTGCTGCTTGAGAATTTTTTTTCTTTCCTGCTTCACCTTTTAGATGTTAGCTGATAACAAGAAAGGAGAGAACGCAGGTAATGTGGGAAGAGGACAGTGTTTGGTCAACCACTAGATGACAGCAGCAATGCACTTTCTTTCGCTCAGATCAGACTTGGAAGGAGGACACCATGGGCATCAGGGAGGTAAGGAGATCCCTCTTTAAATGTTGAGATACTGTAATGATGAAGACTCCGTCAAGTTTACCTTGATTCCTGGTAACCACATAGACAGATTGAATGTTTCTCAGCAAACAAATTGGACAAATCTCATATTATCTTTTGGCCCACCTGGCTTTTTTCTTTTATAAAAAATGTATTTGTTCATAAATCTACTCACTATTTTTTCTGAATTCTTTCTATTGTCAGAGTTCTTTTCTTCCTAGCAGATTCTATCCTTCTTCCTTTATTTTGCCTTCCTACCTTCAGGCACAATCTTTTCCATTATTTAGAATTTAATTTCAACTGGTGAATTTTAAAAAGTTGACAAATCTTTTTAAAATTTCCGTTTTATTGATCAGAATATTTCTATACTAGCTATTTCAAAGTGTATTTTCATTTTGTTTTGCTATTTTTTAATGTGCTGAGCCTATTACAAAGGTATTAAAAGAAGTAATAGCAGATATATTTTCCAAGAACAACTATTGGATTGTTATTCTATTATATTGAGGGTTTGTTTGTTTGTTTAACAGTTTGCCCAATTCCGGAACAACTCTGGACAGCTTGCAACTATAAAACCAATATATAGAAAATACCAACCAACCAGAAGAGCATGATAGAAGAGTTCATTCCAGAGGGCAGGGATTATGCAGAATAGGCGCATCTTCTGAGGTCCTATCCGGATGTCTTTCTTTAATGGACAGGATCCAGAGTGCACTTACCTTTGCTGGATCAAATTGAATTAGACAGAAATCACAATCTTTTCTTTAAAAATCTCTTTGAATCTGCTTGACCATAGGTATTCTGATTGGTAGCAATAATCTCACTGTATTTCTGGTTGAATTGGGTTATTTTAATAGCATATCTCAACAATTTATCAATCTTTTTTGTCAAGTTGTGTCTTACTTTTTCCTTGCTCCTTCCTCTCTAGGAACTGCAGAGCCGTCAGTTCTGGTGTAGCCTATTGGCAGAAGCCACAGGCACCCTTATTTTTGTCTGGATAGTGCTGGGTGCCTCATCCCCCGCTGGTCCTAAAGATGTGCTGCCTACTTCGCTCCAACCAGCCCTTGCTGCAGGACTGGTAGCTATCAGTTTGGCATACTGCTTTGGTAAGATCAGTGGTGCCCAAGTCAACCCCGCGCTCACTATGGCCTTCCTGTGCACTCGTAAACTGGATGCTCTGCATGCTTCAAGCTATATTCTAGCCCAGTGTCTGGGTGCCATCTTAGCATCAGGCTTTTTTTATCTCATGTTACCCAGCTCAGCCATTGGGCAATTGGTCACAAAGGTAAGCTAGTTATTTCTCTTTCTTTTTCTTCCCGATGATCTCCCTTCCTGTAAGGCAGTGGTCCCCAATCTTAACAGCACTGCAGACCAGCAGCGGTGGTGGTTGTGATTGCAGCAGAACGGGGGTGGGGGGTGGGGGGAGGATTGTTTTGCATGCACACATGCCACATGCACAAATGGAGCTTCACATGCTCATCCACCATTTGCCTGGCCTGGTTCTCAATTTGCCTGGTTGGAAACCCCTGCTGTAAGTCATCCCAGGAGATGAAAATTAACTTTGTTAGGAGTTCTATGTCTCTATGTCAGGAGCCCACAGTGCTTGTTCTCTACCAAGTAACCTGATTCAATATAAATATCACTGGCTAAAGGAAAATGGAGCTGAAGAAGTCACCTTCCTTCATTGTGTCAAAGCATGCTACTCCTGTCAGTTGTTTATTACATTTATTTCCTTACAGTGGGATCTCTCTTTCTTCCATTCCTTCAACTAAAACTTTATAAAATAGGGTGATGTAAAAGAGTGACTGATCCCAATCATCCAGCACATTTTCATACCATCCTCAGGTGGTATGAAAATTTCAGGTGGTATGAAAATTTTAAGTCCAAATTTATGGACTTAAATTTGTGGTTCACAGGTTCTAATCCACTACCTTAACTGCTATTCACCAGCTACCAAAAGTTCTTTGATTCCTAGAAAATCTACTTGGGAAGCCTGATTTTGCTAACTACACATAACATTTGTGAATTGTTTTAATCTTTGTTGCTTCCTAACTTCATTCTCACCTGTTGGGATGGTCAATGTATAAACTTTCAACAACCCCACTGCCTTCTTGTCCTTCTCCTATGCATCAAAGTGCAAAGTAATTGGCTGTCGCAAAGGGTGGAAATGTATTTAATTTTAGATTTTTATCCAGTCTATTTATATAACTCAAGGAAGCTGATCCTGGCACTGCATTGTTCTGGACAGAGAGTTATGATGTTGTTCTTGAGATCTGTTGGAGTCACTCTTCCAATTTAGGAGTCACAGGTCCAAGTGCTTCTATCACCACTGGGGACCACTTTGGCTTTTACTTCCCACATCCCCTCCAGAGCCTTCTTTGGGTCCTGGTATGTCTCCAGCTTCTCATACTTCTTGTTATTGTTATCTCTTGGCACCACTACATCCATCATCGCCACCACCACCTTCTATTCTTTGTCTTCTACTACAATGTTTGGTTGATTGGCCAGTACCTGCCTCTTTGTCTGGATCCGGAAGTCCCATAGGATCTTAGCACTGTTATTCCCCATGACCTTTTGTGGAATCTTCCATCTGGATTTGCAGGGGTATAACACATACACTGTGCAGATGTTCCTGTAACAATTGTCAGCTACTTGGTTATATTGTTCCGTGCATGCAGTTCCTGCCTGTACTTGCACCTTGCCATTATGTGTTGGATTGTCTCTGAGACCTCTGAAGAGTTTGCATCTCAGGTCTTGTTTAGGGTGATAGACTCCTGCTTCTATGGATTTGATGCGCCTGTTCTTGTGCTGCTACAATCAGTGCCTCAACGTTGTCTTTTAATGCAGCCACCAATAGGATTTCCCAATGTCTGCCACTTCTGCTGTTTGTCAATGCTACATCCTATACACCATCTTGTTCTGCCATTGCATTGCCTCTGCTTGATCTTCCTCCTATGCTGCTACTGATCTTCCTCCAAGTATGCTGCTGCCTCAAGCTAGCAGCCCAGGTTCAAGATAGGTGCATAGGATGTATCTGAGCACCACGCGACGGAGTGAGCTCCCATCCTCATTCCAGCTCCTGCTAACCTAGCACTTCAAAACATGCAAATGTGAGTAGATAAATAGGTATCAGCACAATTGGGTGGTCAGATGACAGCACTCCATGCTATCATGCTGGAAACTACGGAATGTCATTGGACAGCGCTGGCTCAATGGCCTTGAAACAGAGATAAGCACCACCCCTTATAATCGGCAATAACTAGCAGAGTAAAATAAGCAGGGACTTGTTTACCTTTTTATCTTTCAATGGCTCCAGTTGCTGGGCAAAAGTCTGACAGAAATACAATCTATTACAATTATCTATATGGATTTCTCCCTCTGCCTTGCCCTCTCCTCACATTTGCATGCTTTCAAACTGCTAGGTTGGCAGAAGCTGGAGCAAGGATGGGAGCTCACCCCATCGCGTGGCACTCAGGTACATCCTATGCACCTATTTTGAACCTTTTGCAGCTGACATACCCAGGTGAGCCACTAAACCCCCATTGAAAGATGTCCAGAAAAAAATTAAAGATACTTATTTCCTATGAATATGCGCAATTTATAAAGGTTATGTTTTAGTCTTAATCTAAGATGGGCATCACATATTTTCAAGCATAGCAAAGTATAAATAATTAGCTGCCCTGTTATAATGACAAAATAAGGAGCAAATCTATTTGTATGAGTTTAATTACATCTTTCCCATATCAAGTTTTTGGTTGCCATTTAAAGTCTTCACATCAAACATTAACTGTGCCAGCCTATCCATTTTATATCTCATCAGTTAATATCTGAATCATTTTGATTACACTAGTTCGGTGTAATATAGAAAAATAAAAAATTATTAATTTGTAATAATAAAAAATAAATAAAAATACAATAAAATTTTAAAATCATAAGGTCTCTTTAATATAACCTGTCTAAAAATATTGTAGATTAACTGTTTTGAAATCATACAAGTAAACTGTCTCTGATTTCTGCTGAATTCATAGATTTCTTAGCAACAATGTGAAAATAGCTTGCCACTGCTTTCTTCTAGGATGTATACTCCAAGCAGTCTTGCATCCAAGTGGCCTGGGCAGTTTCAACAGTTAAAATTTGAACTGCAGAATATTTTATGGGACAGTAAAAACTTATGCAGGTTAATATGTCAAGCCCTTGGATGACTTGCAGAAGATCTCCACCTACACTTTGAACCCTTCTTTCTTTACTTTCTTCCTTTTAGGTCAGCACTGAGGGGAATGCTGGACAGGCTCTGGGGATGGAGCTGTTTTCCACTTTCCAGCTGGCTCTCACCATTTTTGCTGTAGAAGATCACCGGAGGCATGAACTAGGGGAGCCTGCTGGGATCTTGGCTATTGGTTTCTCTGTGATAGCAGGAGCTCTGGCTGCGGTAAGAGCCCTGGCAAATAAGTGCTCCAAAGTGCACCCAATTTCCTGATATCAGAGCTCCAGATCCCCCCAAATATGTTCCATTTAGCAAATTTTAATTAAGGTTAATTTTAATTGAGGTCAATTAAGTTAGATGCTTGTGTTCAGCTGGTGATCTTTAATCCTGGTCTACAGCTTCATTTTTGTTCAGTGGAGCTCATCCTCTGTAAGTGGACCCCTTTGTAAAAAGTGCAATTGCAGCTTTTATCCACTGGTTATTGGGGGGTTTTTTTTGTTTTTGTTTTTGTTTTTTGCTGCCCATGGACAGTAACAAAACTGGAATGATTCTTAAAGAGAAAGTCCTGGAAGGCAAAGTAACAAAACGAATTGAACCTACTTCTGTAGGTGTTAGATTGTTGAGTGTTTTAGTATTCTAAATCTGAATCTGCAGCCTACCAAATACGGTCTCTTGGCACCTTGAAAATGCCTATCACAGAGCTTTTTCTCAGGCTTTATTTAACTTACTTTCATCCACGCAGCTGGAAGGCAGCTTTAATAGGAACCCCTACCAGGAGCACATCTGCCCTTCATGGCTGGTCAAACCAGTTGAGCATGTCTTGCTATATTGTAAATTTTATAGAGATCTAAACAGTAAACCTATTTTGCCCATTAAACTACCCAGGGACATGCAGCCTCCTGCTACTTCTACGGTTGTAAACTTTTGCATAGCAGTTTTGCACAGCAACAGATAATGAAGAGTCAGTGGCAAAACTGTAATCCATCTCTCTCAGCAACTGTAGCATATAATTCCCTATTGCTTTTTACATTCCTGCATTATACTGCGTGCTGCTTTATTATCTGGATATTTTAGGAAGCTATCTTAAGTGGCTGGCCTTTAACTGTAATAAAAAAAAAATTCCCCATCTTTCGCAGTGTTAGGCTATGTTAGCCTGGTGAGATAGTCTAGACAAGAAGAGTATCCAGAAGTACTAGTTCTTCCTTTATTGTAAGGTTACATTAACAGAATCTTGCAAGACTGAAAGTATCCTCTCTCCTTAAAAAAAAACAAAACTTTTTACGTGATAATTATCCAGTCTTCCTCCTGTCTCCCAAAGTCATTCCCACCAGGCTAGAACCAGAAAAATACCTTTAAAATGCTCAAAATTTCAACAGATTGAATATCACAAACTGGGGAAAAATGCATACAATAGATAAAATTTGAGGGTTTTATCTCTCTCTCTGCATATACATATTACGTACGATTGTGCAGTATTTTGGAACCTGTATGCCACACCTGATCCTGAGGTGAAGTTTCCAAATATAGTTGGCATAAGCAAAGAAATGGGTTTCCTCAGGGCAAAACCTAAACTTGTTTAAATTTAATTACATGTTAATTGAAAAATGCCATTAATATGATTACTACCTATGTATTTAATAAATTCCTTCCTCCTATTAAAAATTATAATGTGTAATACTGTCAGTCCTAAAAGGTAGAGTAGAGCAAGTAATACTGTAGCTCCCGCCTTGGTCTCATTTTAGTCTTGGTAATGGTTCTTCTTCCCTCTGTCTAGCAAGATCATCCTCTTTACTTAAAACTGTTTGTGGATCCTTTCTGGAATATTGGTTTTGTTGCTATTGTTATTTTATTCCACTTTTCTTGCATATAACAAGGCAGAGAACATGCCAAATATTCTTACTTCCTATTTCCGCCAGAACAACTCTTCAAGATGGGTTAGCCTGGGAGTGATTGGCCTGAAATCACCCAGCTGGCTTTCATCTCAAATGTGGAATTAGAACTCGTAGCCTCCTGTTTCCTAGGCTATCACCTTCACCAGTATCCCAAATTGGTTCTCGCCAAGAATTTCAGGGACAGTAAATAGTCCTGAAGCTCAGCTAATGCTCCAGCAACAGCTGGAAAGATGACTTTTTTAAAAAAATAATAAACAGAACAATGTCATAGAACAATCTTCCAAAGGAGGAATTGAAATACAATTACAGCTTATATCAAACTTATATTTCCTAGGGTACCTTCTCTGGAGGCAGTATGAATCCAGCCCGATCTTTGGGTCCAGCTGTCATCACAGGATTCTGGGAACATCATTGGGTGAGTGGTTATTGCAATGGAGAGGAATGGCTTATTCCTATGGAGAAGAGTAGTCTGAGCTCATGAGTGCCCTGGAGGGAAGGGGTTAATTTTAGTAGTTGTTTCTGGAAAACCTCCTTTTTCCTGTCAGATAACTTTCTGGAAGTTCTGATTTAGGATGGCCTTCAATGGATGATTATATTCAGCATTTAAATCTATAACTTGGAAGTTTTAAAGTATTTTTCTGCTGCTATATTGAATTTTCAAGGTATTAATATAAACTACCCAGAACTTGCTGGAGAATACAGACACATATTTCCATTTTTTAAAATAGTATTTAGGTTTACCTTACACTCCCATCTTTACTGGTTTCAGCCAGTGTTAGGTATTTTATCCCCTCCAATATGGGTTTCCCTGCTTTTCTCTCTCTCTCTCTCTGCTAGTCTTCCCTTATGCTTACCAATATGGTGCTTAAGCCTTGCTAGGTTTCTTTACAACCACGTTCTTGCCAATCTGTTGGATATTATGTGATCTTCTCCCACCCTTCTAAGGGCTGATTATTTACTGCTTCAGAAACTACACCATGGCCCTCATATGATCTCTCATATTCACTTTCCAGGTGTATTGGCTTGGCCCTATTCTGGGTGCTGTTCTGGCTGGAGTATCCTATGAATTCTTCTTTGCTGACAGTGCTTCACGGGAAAAGCTTGTTGCCTGCCTGACCTGTCGCGACATTGAGATTGTGGAGGCAGCCAGCATGTCTCGGTCTTCACTCTCTGCTGCTGCTCAGGCTAAATCACCTGACAAGGAAGAACATGGCACTGAGTAGGAAGCTACAGCAATTCCCCATCTCTTTGTCTTCTTGTAAAGCCTCTGTTCAGCTTCCAGCTTCCTTCCACCTTATGCAGCTTCATATATATTTATATCTGTACTGCATTAAGTGTTTTGAGGTTGGTGCTCTTAAAGCACAGCACTGCCATCATGACCCTACCAGAATTCTGATTCTGTTCACAGTTTACAGCATAAATAGTATCAAATAGAGTAATCCAAGGAAGGATAGAAGCCAGGATTCCTAGATTCTCATAGATAAGGTAAGACCTAGTGTGCGTGATGCTCATCAGCTTCATTATACTTCATGTCTCCTCATTTGCCACCATCAGCCTCCATACCCACCTGACTGATTTTAGATACATTTAATTTAAAACATATGTAAATGGAAAGCTCATGTAAATCCCATAGAGATCTCAGAAGTATTCTTAGAGACTAAAAACGATTGTCGCATAAGAGCCCAGTGCTTTGTTTAGAAGTAGATTGCCAAGAAAAAGGGATACAATTAAGTTGTGGTAGCAGAGCCTCCCAGTTTGGGGAGGCCCAGTAAAAGTTCTACTGTCCAGTAGTTGAGTATTCTGTCTTTGATCATTCCTGTGATGGCATAGGTTTTATGGGGATGCTTACATGCCCTAGAAATGGGTAGACCTATGGGCCATTGGCTTCTCCAAAAATTGCTGATCCCATGATCTAGTGAGCTAGATCTACAGAAGATCTAAGAAAAAAATGCTTGTTCCAGTTTCTGTTTTAAGGACAAATATAATAATCTGAGAGAAAGGACTGGAAACAAGGCCTCCTGCCTTCTGTCCCAAACTCTGCTTTTTATTTCATTGCATGGCCTTGGACAAAAGCTTTTCTCCAGATCCGTGTCTCATCTGTATTATACTACTGTATGATACTATAGTGTGTACTGGTGTATCTATGGAGAATTAAAAGTAGATTGTCAAGATCCAAAGGTGCTTTTTCAGGAGGCAATCGGACTTTCTTGTTTTTTCTTTTGAAGACGTTTCGCTTCTGAGAAGCAAAACGTCTTCACAAGAAAAAATGAAGTCCAGTTGCCACCTGAAAAAGCACCTTTAGGACAACCATGACCTGGATGACTGAGAATCTTTGCAGACTTTTAGATTGTCAAGAATTTTTAATTTCTGACTGCTTGACAACCAGCCACAATATATAAATTTATATATTGTGTATATATAAAGTTAATAATAAATAAATAAATAAATAAATAAAAATATTACTCCTTTACTCCTAAATTAGATTGCTGGTATGCATATTCAGGACCAGTGCCTAGGTTCCAAATCCTTCCCTTCAGAATGTTATGTGAACCTTTTTTCTTCCGAAATTCAACTTAGCGGAACCAGAGTTCTAGTCAAACCCAGAACAGATTCTGGAAGCCTGAGAACCTTCATGAGCAAACATTTCAGGAAAAGCAGCGTGTTTCTCTTTGCCACATGGATGGAGTTTGACAAGAGGCCTAAGCCAACACACTCACACCCACCCCTGAACCTGATGTGCAATAAAATACGAGACTGTGATTGATCATGCATATGCTGATTCTCCTCTCCTGTGTCCTTCAAACATGCTGGCCCTGGTCAAATGCTGAGCCCAGCATATTCCATTGTCCTTGCTTCTTTCCGACTTGGCAGTTTTTCCTCAACTTGCCCAATCCCAGAGCAGGCGGATAAATCCCCTACAGCAGAAAGAGAATTAGAGTCTGTTGAACAGTTCTGATTAAATAGCTGCTTCAAAATGCTACGGTGACAAATATTCCAGAGAGGCCTCTTTTGAAGCACAGAGGGCCCTGCTGGTTTTATCTTCATCCCTTCACTGAGCAGTTAACCCATAAGACCCCACCTCCACAGATGTATTTCTACCTTGATTGTTCTCTCACTTTAGCTTGATTTGCTTATTCATTCATTTATTTTTTTATAACTGGCCTCAATCCTAGTGGATTCTGAACAGGGTATAACAAGGTCAATAATAATAATAATAATAAACAATTATAATAAACTATCCAAAAACTAAATAACATAGAAACCCATAAAACTACACTAATGATCTAAGGGTGAATAACATGGATTAGAATTGTTTTAGCTTGTTTAAGCAGGGCTGGGGTCATCTGGACCTCCAGGAGGAGACTATTCCATAAAATGCGGATCATCCCTCTGAAGAGCTGTCGCCTGGTTCATACTCTGTGTACTGGAGAGGAGAAAGGACCTGCAACAGAATCTCTTGATATCTTGTCCAGATGGGCAGAATCAATTCTGCCAAGATAGTTCCTGATACATCCTAGTGCTCCCTCTTAAGATTTTTTAAATATACAATTACCTTGCCTCATTCAGAAATGTTACAGGGACCCAGACAATATTCTTCTTAACTGTAACTTTTGTGGGTTGAAGACTACCCTTGGCAGGGCTTCCATGTTGGTTTTCTTCTTCTTCTTCTTTTCCATTGAAAAACCATAGATAATATCACTCTGGGGTTGCAGAAGAGACATTTAGCCAAGTGACAGAGACTCATGTAGCCTGCTTACTTTGCTTTATGGCAGAAGATGGCATTTTTTTGTTCACAGGGAGATCTGTGTTATCATTCAACATAATAGTTGGCCCGCAGGGATGGTGATGGAGTATAGAATACAAAGAGCTGTTTATCTGCAACATATTTTGTTGGTAGGAATTATTGGTGATATGATAGGGAGTTGAAGTTCAAGACATCTGCAGAACAGTAGGTTTGGGAAGGCTGAAATACAGTAGAGCATTCTCAACAGCTCCCTATGGTTGCTTATTCCAATGGCATCAACTAGCAACTGCCTACAACTAAAGTAAGCCTTAGTCACCAAACTAATACTCAGGAACCATAATTATAACTTGGCCATTAGGACCATCATTATATCTTGCCTGTTGTGATATCCTATCCCATCCCATCTAGTGAGTACCAGTTTATTTTGTTCTATTTTAAACCATAACAATAATACTTACAATTAATAGCTATCATTCTCCACAGTTGTTCAATAATGCTATCCCGCAGCTTGTGAGCCAAATCATTAGATCTCAGTCTAAAAATAGCTCTAAGCTTGGGGGGATAGATAGTGGAGGAAAAATAGGTAGTGTATAAATTGGATAGAATTGTGGGAATCCCTGAGATAAACTAATGTGGTTTGTACTGAGAGCTCCTAACACCTTGCATCAACTCATTGCGATAACCAGCATTATGGGAATTGTATTTCAACCAAATTGTGCAATCAGTTGTGCAATCCTGTATTAAAGATGCTATAGATTCTAGGATTGATAATGAGTGAATTGTTTCAAAAGAAAAAATATCAGAAGACAGCTGGGGGAAACACAAGAACACCATACAACATCAGATATGATTCCAGTTTTCAGTGCCAGTTAAAAACAATCTCACAAAGAGTTTTGTCAGAAGGGCTTTTCAAACCTATACCTAACTCTAGGAAACGTATCAGAAGCAAAAACATTCAGAGTCTGGGCTGATTTTAATCAATGGTCATGATAGGTCTACCCACCCAATCTTCTAGGAGAAAAATGTCCAACGATATAAAGAGAAATGGTTCAGAGCTACAAAACAAAACAATGTATTGATATTTTTCTAAACTGCTAATGACATGTTGACGGTTCTGTGCTCAACCTAGGCTGTAAATAGTGGAACAGCTCTTACCTCACTGTATCCTATGGAGGAATCCAGGAGGAAAGGGGAAAAAATTACAGAAAATGTAAAATCATAAAACATCTGACATGCCTTCAGTTTCCAGTTCTAGTCAGAAACAATTTCATAAAGAATCTTAAGAAAGATTCTTAAGATGGGTTTTTTCCTACTCACGCCTAACTTTAGCATAAACTTGCGCCTGACAACAATTATTTATCTGCTGAGTCCCAGTGATGCTGCCTTCACCTTGCCTCCAGCCCATGAGTGAGACAGCCTTAACACTTTCTTAATGCAGCATTTCTCTTCCCCTGCTCCCCATTTATTCAAGAACAGTCACAAGGTGTGCAAAATCTATTATTTATTAGATTTTTATTCCACCTTTATTGTTTTTATAAATAACTCAAGGTGGTGAAGATTCCTAATACTCCTTCCTCCTCCTATTTTCCTCACAACAACAGCCCTTTGAGGTGAGATGGGCTATGAGAGAATGACTGGCCCAAAGTCACCCAGGCAGCTTTCATGCCTAAGGCAGGATTAGTAGTCACAGTCTCCTTGATTTCTCTAACCATTTAACCCTACACAAAATTGGTTCTCTTTCAGGCTGTTAGATATGATGTTGGAGGTAAATCTGGTGTAGCAGAGAACTGACACAAACGTCTCCATGCATCTGTTTCTGTAGTGCTTTCCTTCTCTTCTGGAACCTTGAGAATCCTATCACCTTAAAACTTGCTACCCCAGAATGCATCCTTACTGGGCATCCAGAATAGGACCTTCCCATGTTGCTGACTGTACAATTGTACTGCATAATGCTGTATAGGCAGGGACTGGTTTCCCCACTGGCCAAAATCTGAATGCCATCAATCCCTAACCACTGTATAGGATATGCTGGGGCAAGGATTGTAAGGTCCCAGCACTCTGCCCAATCCATTTTTTCCTGTTTGTTTTTTCCAAAGGACTGTTGAACTATTGGTCTAATGACTACTAGTTGACAATGAAGAGTTGTCTCTCTCTTGACTGCAACATAACCATCTTTCATTAATAATTTGTGCTGCTTCATTGCGCCCACTGACATAATGTTCCTAAGAACTGGTTATATATAAAAGAAGTGTTAAACTCTGTGGTGTTCTTTAATACATGCCATAAGATTTCCCCAAAATAATTCCTCTATTGACCTGTCAAGCTACTGATCTTAAGTGGTAAGAGAGAGATCTTGACTTCCATCTAGCAATCAACCAGGTTTGTGCAACACTGGGTAAGTATAGTTAAAGAGTTGGATTTTGAGAATGGGTTTTTTCAATCTGTGTGCAGTCAACCTATTCTTCATAACACAGCACTTAGAGCAATTGCAGAAGTTGGATTCCAATCTTCCTCATGGAACAACAGAAAATCAGAGGAAGGCCCTGTGTCATCTCCCATGCAACATGCATGGAAATGGTATTAAAAAATAGGAATGGTACCGGTGAAATATCCGTCTGTCAGGTGGTTTGGGTTATAGTCTCTCAGTTTAGGAAGCAACAATTTCAATTGACAGAATTATTGGAACAACAATAAAAAATAAACCACAAATTGGCTGCAGAAGCCTGGTTTCTGGTCCATGCCAAAACAGCCGTGCCTCACAGGTACAAATGAACACAGGTACACAGTGTCCAAATGAAAGGAGGAAGTCCAAATGCAACCCTGACAGATCAACCTTGACTACATCATCTCAAGCCCCTTTCTCCATTTTCTTAAAACCATCCATATGGAAGGCCTTCTGCTGGCATAACATTGAAAGCACTACTTGCATTCCAGGACATCTAAAGTTATCTGATAATGAGACAGAGGCAACATACAGAAAAGTATGTTTAGTACTTTCTGGACACACTTAGGTGGCGGTAGAGATGCACTCAGAGGCAACAGAGATATAGTACCGTAGTGATCATCAATCAAAACAGCAAATTCCATACCAGTATAGTTTTCTGACAACTCATGAATTAGTTGAGAGCAATGGAAAAAACTAAAGAGACAATATCCAATGACAGCAGCGGACACTTCCCTGGCAATCACACACATGATCCAAAAATGACATGTCATAAATAGTCAAAACCTCTGGCTGCTTGCAAATTTTGGAAATTAGGTCGTTTCCCTCTCATGCACCTCTGCATTGGGAAGGACATGCAAGTGCCCCCCCCACCCTGCAAGCCACTCATGTGGATTGTGAAGGAGGACTCCAAACCACCTCCCCTACTTCCCAATGAATGCCACTGAAGCCATTTGCTTGGGATCTTACTTCAATAATTGCTAAGAAGAAAATGGAAGTAAATCATCTAAGCAAAGAAAAGGGAAAAGTGGAAATGAAAGAGTTCGAATTATTGGAGTCAAAGCTCTGTTAGTAGCTACAGGAGCTAGGGATTGGCTTCTGCCTAAACCTTTAGGTCAGACAGTGAAGAGTTAAGAGAGTCCAATCAGTCAATCTGAGTTCCCACCTCCTGGGCTGGACTATACTAGCAAACCTTATAAAGTTCACAGCCACAATACAAAACAAGGGGCTTAGGTGGAGGGGTGGTGCAGCAAGCAGCAGTGAGCTTCAAGACCATCCTGCTGCACCCTGCTCAGTCTCTGTCCTCCTCCTGACCCGTCATGTGGGAGGCACGCTTATCCTCCTTTTGGAGAGCTGTTTTTGCCGAGTTCTTCGGGACTATGTTCTATGTGTTTTTTGGGCTGGGGGCTTCCCTTCGCTGGATTGTTGGCCCCTTAAATGTTCTACAGGTGGCCCTGGCTTTTGGCTTGGTAGCCGCCACCATGGTACAGTCTCTAGGCCATGTAAGCGGTGCCCACATCAACCCAGCTGTTACCATGGCCTTTCTGTTGGGCTCGCAGCTTTCCCTCTTCCGTGCTGTCTTCTACGTGGTAGCCCAGGTGTTGGGAGGACTGGCCGGTGCAGCTGTGCTTTACGGAGTCACCCCGGCAGCACTACGGGGTAACCTGGCACTCAACACGGTAATGGGATCATGCAAAGCTGTCTCAAAATGTTTTTAAGAGGGGGGTATCCCTACAGCTGTAGACAAGAAATGAGTTAGCATTGCTGTGTGTAGGAGATTCTCTAAAGGGCTGCACTCTGTGCCCTTTAGAATCTGGATTACTAGGGAGATTATTGAGAACCAGAAGAATGAAGGTACAAAGTATATCCCATATAGGAGGGCTTGTTAACCCTAAATCTAGAAGGATGAAGCTGCTAGCATAGAACTTGAAACAAAGATTGAAATATTTTCATACTATTTTCATCTCAAGAAGTATCTTGGAGTAGTTATTGGGTAAAAGCCAGATTGCCCAGGATACTCAACGTATGTCTTTGTATGAGTACAGAGCATAAAAGAGAATACAATAGAATTTTATATCAGTGTAATTGGATATAGTAAGAAAAGTAGTTAAAGAGAGGGAGGATGAGAGAGATACAAATTATTTTTTTTAGGATGGTAAGGGTGATATCAAAGGCACTTTTCATAAAAGAATGTTATAATTGTTGTAACTTTAAATCAGATCTGCAGTTAGTTTTGAAGTAAATCATTTTTACTACATATTTCGAAAGAAAAGCAAGCATTGTTTTTCCAACCAAATCTTTGGATTCCCTACCTGCTTGGTTGATCATATCAGAGAACATTGTTCTTGTTAAAAACAATCTTAATTTGAAGGTTTTCAGATATATTACCCAAAAGCCCAGATTTGCTTGATAGTGAGATGGGCGGCATATAAATTTAGCAAATAAAAAAATATTATGTATGAGTTAGTATTAAATCTAATGAACTTTTCTATGTGAAAACCCTTCCATTCTTGATGTAAAAACCCACTCTACTCCTAGAATATTCCCTGATGGAAATCAGCTAATAGTATCACTATTACTAATTGTGAAACTTATTTTTGTTTGTGTAAAAAAAGTAAAATTAGAAGTTTATGCAAAAACACAGGAACATTTCAAGTGAAAGAATTCTCAGGATTCTTATCCTTAGGGTAATGCATTTTAAAAGCTTCCCTTGAATAGCAAAATCTTCCCTTGGATAGTAAATTCCCTTTTTGTAGTAAATGAACTGTTTTCAGGAAGCAAAAGTGCTGTATTTAGAAGCCATCAGACTAGCATTTCAGCTGCGTTTAAAAGCTTCTTAATTATGGATTTTGAATTGACATATTTTGGATTTGAGCAATAATTGAAACATATTTAAATATCAATTATCTGAATGAAAATTATACTAGGAATGTATCTTGGAATAATCAAAGTCTGAGTGAATTAGATTGTTTTAAATGCATTCTTCGTTAGTGTACTGTACCTGTCATATTTTTACACTTTGCTGGTGAACTAATTTCAGATATCAAATTTTGGAGGTGCGCAATAATGAATATTAAAATTCCTAGATGAATTCTTATGATACAATTATGTTCCAGATGAATGGAAGGCATCTGTATTCATCCTTCTCTTAGATACTATGAAACTATCTTAATTCTATTTAGAGGTTTGTCTGTTAACAGATTTTATACATCATGAGGCTGCCTTTAGACTGTTATTTTAACACTGGTACTGTCTCATTCACAGACCAGCGATGGTAATACATGAGAAGTTCTATAGTTCAGGGTTGAACTTTGAATACTTAGTCCTCTCTGAGCTTGGTTGTTTTCTCGCAAATGTTTCATTATACAACTAAATAACATCACTGATTATGTTACCCGGTTAGTAATGAAACTTCTGTAAGCAAATAACCAAGTTCAGAGAACATCAAACCCCCACAGACTGGGAATGAAATGAAGACAGCTTTATGGATACAGAGCCGAAAAAAGGCATTGTCATGATGCATTAACATCATTGTATCTTCTACTGAGAAGCCCTAAATTGAACTGATTTCCTCCCATTTTTACTATGGGAAAAACTGAAATATACCCATTAATTCCCTTGCTGATTCGGAACTTCTCAGTACTGCCTGGTTGTCTTGCTGCTAGAACAGGCAGGCATCTGTTTTTGAAGGGCCTTAATCCCTCACTTACCTGCCAAGCAACCTCAAGGTACATTTCTCTGCTCGGCATCCAAAATTCCATATTTTCCACTTTACAATACATTGAGCTACAGTGTCCCACGGACAAACCTCAGGAGCTCATTGGCTACTTTGCAGAAGAAGGACTGCCCCTTCAGCTAAGCCAGTCCATGGCCTCTAGTGGCTTTTAGACCGCTACCTGTTTTACTAGAACACAGTCTTCATTTAGTGACCATTTGAAGTTACAATTATGAAAAAGTAACTTTACGATTCCTTATATCTATGACCTTCTGTCAAGCAAAGGAAAGCTAAAATAAAATCATAAGAACGGTTGTGGTTTCACTTAGCCAATGCTTTGCTTAATGGCTGAGTTGCCCTTCCCAATTGTGGTCACTAAATGAGGACTACCTGTAGTCAATATAAATTTTGCCTTATAAGTCAAATATTGGTGCTTTGAAACTCAGCAGGGGCATTATTAGTATTAGTATTATTTCCAAGTCTCTCTGTGCTTTATTTTTTGAATCAGTAAAATGCCACTGTTTCACTGATTTTCCTGCCACAAGAGAGGAGAGTATCACTTTCAGCTCCAAATTGTACAAATAACCTGTTCAGTACGAGATGTGCTAACCAGCTGTTACCAAGACCTTGACTCTGAGGAGAAAATTGTATGCAATTGGACCCCAGGTTTCATCCAGAGGCAGTTAGAAACTTGTGGGTTAGGTGAGGATGCACCCTGTGCATTAAGCATGAGATGCGCTCTTTGGTGAAAGGCTGCAAACTGATAGAATGTTAATCCCAGTCCAGTCTTTAAAAAAAGATATCATAAAAAGAAGACAAGCCAGAGAGACATAGACTGAAGGAAAACTAGCAGGGATTTTCTAGATACATTTTACCTCACTCCTTGGTGCTCTGAATACCAAAAAAAAGCGAGTCTAGTTGCCATTTTAATTTTTGCCAAAAGATCACCTTGGATGGTGTTGTGAGAAATTAAAACACCTCCGTTAAATTTGTCTTAATTAAATCCAAAGATGGGTGGCCATCAAAACATATTTCAAGACAGGAACTGATTCCGAAGCCTAATCAGCTGGGAGTAAAAGAGGATTCTGCAAGCAGGCCAATGATTTAGAAAGTCTGCAAATTCACAACTCACAAATGGATGCTTGAACTTTACTACAGGGAGAGAGGGCTTACCCTGTGCAACCCCCTTGAACTCCAAATTTCAAGTGCGCTGGTGGGGGCAACAAGATATAATTTAGGTAAAACTGGTTGGAATCAGAAATGGAGTTTGTGGATTTAAGAATCCCTGCTCTTACGTTTTCTCTTTTTGCTCACCCAGACACATATATACTGTACACATATAAATGGTAAGATAAAGGGATGGGGAAATCTTGGGTTCAGGTGTCGGATGAGGAAAATATTTAGCGTACTAATAAAAAATGCTTCCTTGGTTAGAGGTGTAGTGTGGAAAAGTTGGACTAGATGGCTTTTAGAAGTGATTAAATGATTAATCCTAGATTAATAATTGAAATATAAGTTTACCTCAGGTTCCAAAAACCAAGTCAGGATGATTCATAAAGATTAAAGGCTCATCAGCATTAATTAACTGGATAAGCATGTCCCTGGGAGTTGTCAGGATCCAGCCTCCACCTTATAGACAATAGAGAACTAAAGAAAGAAAATCAGCTATATGTGAGACAGGCCTAAGCCTAACCCTAACCCTATTAGAAAATGCACTTATGTTTGATTTATCTACTTGATATAGATAATAGACTCTCAGATTTGCCTCATTCATTTATCTATGCATTTCAAAAGCTTTCCTCCTGGCTACAGACTTCCTGTTGCTTTATAAACCTATTTTACTTTCTTTTATTCCTGCCCCACCTTGTTGAACCCCTCATTTGACTAGAATGAGGTCTGGCAGATAATCACATGGGCACTATTAAAATCTAATATCTTTATTCTACAAATTTATTCTAGATATAAGTGCAATCAGTTATTTCCTCCTGGTATGCATAAATAATTTCTGGAAACCAAAGCCCCTAAAGGTATAGTTAGGTATGGAATGAATTACTGTTCCTCATGGTTTTTTTTTATCCTTCCACATATCTTCTGGCTACAGATGCACCCTAGCGTAAACGTAAGCCAAGCTACTATTGTGGAAATCATCCTGACCCTACAGTTTGTCCTCTGTGTCTTTGCCACCTACGATGAGAGACGTAACGGACGCATGGGATCGGTGGCCCTGGCAGTTGGATTCTCCCTCACACTTGGACACCTCTTTGGGGTAATGATTCAATGTGCAAGATGCACCAATATATAGCCAGCTGTAATACATTTAGGCAGTCTCTGTAGTAGCCACCTGACAGGCCCGGATGGAGGATTAGTCCTCCTAATACTTTCCCTCATTCTTAACTGCATCCTATTCTTCCAGCACTTTATTTTTCTTGTTTAACCATTTTGAATCTATAAAACAGCAGGGAAGGGGTCTTTCTTCCCATCAGGCATACCAATCTTCCAAAGGGAATCTTTGGGGATGGTCATGCCTTTTTCTGGAACAGCTTTTATCACGGCCAGGATTTGAAGAAGGCTTTTGAAATTAAGCCTATGGCCACATGAAATAAATGCAGCAGTTCTTGGAATTCAGCTGAACCACTCCTGCTAGAAAGTCTTTCCAGGTTGCTATATATAATTTATTCAGCATAACAGCTTGCCCCTTTCAATATCTTAATTGTATCTTTTAAACTGCCTTTCAATGGGTATACATTATTTTTAGCTTATATTATTTTTAAGTTTGATTTTGATGCTTTAATGAAATTTATTGTTGCTATATTATGTATTTACTATTTGCCTTGTATGTGTGCCTAAAGGCAGTATATAAATGATAATATTTAAGCAAAGATATAAATAAGAGAGTTGGACTCTTTAGGATTAGAAACCTGAATTGCATGATGAAAAAAAAATCTTTCCCTGTCGTAATCCTACTCTTTTTTTCAGATGTACTACACAGGAGCTGGCATGAATCCTGCCCGATCCTTTGCCCCAGCTGTCATAACCCGTAACTTCACCAACCACTGGGTAAGGGAGGGATTTGTAAGGATAAGAAATGATGACATCTAACAGTTCTTTGAAACAATAGTCCAGGGGCTGAAAGATTATCTGATTTTCCCTCTCTGAATTTGGAGAAACAACTGCAACTTCAGAAAGGGGAATCTTTTATATCTTTATCCAAAGCAGCATCCAAACTCTTGAAATTTGGCTCCCAGGAAGTCCCAAGTGAGATATTATTTGGTTGAGAACATAGCAGAGGCAACTTGGGTACATTTTAATCTTCTATAAAAGTAAATATTTTAAATAGTCCCCCAAATAAAATGCACTCAGTTCCAATTTTTATTCTGGGGTAAGTGGAGAAGGGAGAGCCAGTCTAGTGTAGTGGTTAAAAGCAGCAGGTTAGAAACCAGGAGACAATGAACTCTCATCCTGCCTGAAACACAAAGCCAACTGGGTGATCTTGGGTCAGTTCCCTTATCTCAGCCCTGGGAAGGAACCAATGACAATCTTTTCTGAAATTTTGCCAACAAAAATGAAGGACTTCTCCAGGCAATTGCTTGACTCGAAAAGAAATAAAATGTTGAGACGGCACCGAAAATGTCAGAGTATCCCAATGTCAAACTTACTTGACCTCACTTTAAAATTCTACTAATTATCAGGTACATGGCAACATATGAATCTAAGCTTGGTGGCAAAAATTGCAAGCAATCTTGAATCAATGGAATTAGAGATTGGGCAATTATGGAAAAGTCTTTGCTCTACCTGGAATCCATTTGCAGGCTCAATGATGAGACTAATAAAGTAGAAGAGACTAGCTGATTACAACTGCTGGGTGGGCTGCCGGTACTTTATGATTTATCAATGATGGGTGAAGAGGATTTCAATCTGCTAATAATGGGAAAAGGCCCTGAAGTATTTTTTTTTTCTGAAATGCTCTAAGATGTTTCTGCATCCCTAACCTATCTTCTTGTTCCCCTTTCCCATGCTTTTGTCTTTTGTTCTTCCAGGTATATTGGGTTGGACCAATTATTGGTGGTTTGATGGGTGGCTTTTTGTACGACTTCATCTTATTCCCTCGGATGCGTAGTATCTCAGAACGTCTGTCTATTCTCAAAGGTGACCGGCCTCTTGCAACCAATACATCCAGAGAACCTCCAGGGGATCCTATTGAGCTGAAGACACAAGCACTATAAACAGTGACCGTAGGGTGGCACAACATAGCACATACACACATCCCTGCTCTGGGGAGAGATGGGGCAGAATAACTGGCCCAGTATACAGAACTGTTATTGCTCCTGGCCAGTGGGAAGTGGTTGCACAAAGGAGGCACAAATCAGAGGGGAAAATATGTTATCCAGTCTTTCTCTCTCATAAAAACAAAGTAACAGACACACAACACATGGGATAATAGAATGCAGAGAGTGCAGTTGGGCTGGGAGGGGGACTATGTCATTGCCTGGTTTTTAAACGATTTATTTTGCGGTGAAAAGTCTTAAAAGCAGTTTTGTGGGGGGAAACAAAAGGTATAAGCGAATAACTCTGCTTTGAATTCTTGCAAAACTTGCATTCCCTTCACATCTATTATGCTGAGTCACCCTTTGCAGACCTCGCTGCTCTCCTTCCTGCGCCTGAGTTGTTGTGGGAGGCAGATTGTTTAGTGTGGGATTGCTAGAGTTCTTTGTTGAGTTTGCCACTGGCATCTTTCAATTCCCGTGCTGCTCTTAATATTCTGGCTCCAGCTTTGTGCGCTGTGCCAGCAAGGTATGAACCCTTGGCTCAAGTGGGTTTGAGGACTTGAATAGGAGGAACAATTCTTTCCTTCCGTCAAAGTAGCTCCCCCCCTTGGAGGACTCATGCTCAGATTATCTATTGACATAGGATGGTGAGAGTAGTGAGAAAGAGCAAGTGACTTGTGACCACGTAGAATATATACATAAATAATTTTGACTTGTGCGTACGTGATAAACAATTTGGGGGGAAAGTAAATGCAGAGACAGAGCCAGAACCCCAGCAGGAAACAAACATCACTGAATAAAGCATGTGCTTACATAGAGAAGGTCTCAGTTCAATTCCTGGCATCTTAGGTAGTAACCTCTATATGCTCAGTGCTGATCTTGGACCTGCTGCTAGTAGCCAGCTCTAGGTTTTTGTGCTACGCAATACATAGCTCCGCTATAAAATTCAAAATGCCAGGTAGGGATTTAGCTGTCTAAGTAAGAACATCTTATAACACCTATTTCAAACATCAACCACTAAATCAAAATAAGTTTCCTGAGGGGGGAAGTATCTAGCTTTTTATTTGAAATATTTATTGATGTGTTTACATTTGTGTTGTTTCTTTCCATCAGAAGCTGCTGCTGTTTCATTTTCCTCACTATCCCACATAATTTATCTCAGTGCTAAAAAAATGAAATGAAATAGAATTAGGGCATGGTCTCGCTTATCTTTAGGATAGGGTTGCCATATCTGGACTGCAGAAATTATGGCAGCCAACAGAAGGTACCAAAAGGGTTTTATGTATCTCTCTGCTGCCATCTAATTGTCAGCTAGCCTATCATAATATGGGAATTCTACTTTAAGCAGATTGAAACTATTCCATCAGTTTGAGTTTAGCCTAATTTGAAATTAAACTTTCAAGCCCCACAATTTCATCCTCAAAGGCACATTAGGGCAACAGATGAGAAGAATAAACGAATACAAAGGAGAATTGATGTTGAATCTGAATCTCTATAATCCTCCCCTCATCTAAACTACATTTTATGAATTGCCTTTTAAACTGTAGGCTTAGCCATACATATAGCTTCAGTGAAGTTCCTTTCATAAACATAGAACTTGTGAAATGTTGTGGGCTCCATTTTTCATTGCTACTGTAGTCTATTCCAACATATTCTCTGATACTATTTCACCTCTCTTTTCTTATTTGCTATGAAGACACTACATGGAAATAGACCTTTTTTATAGAATCCTCTAGGACTTCAATATGGAGAATCAATAAAGCTGTAAAAGATGACATATTTTTTAGAACTGAAAATTCTGCTCAGATGCTCGAAATAAGAAACAGCACAAACTCTGACCAAACTAAACCAAACAACTACCATTCTTCACCATATTAACAAATGCAAACAGTATATACTCAAGAGCCCCTAAAACCATCCTCTTCATTAACCAAAACTAATCTCTGGTTTCATCAGCATGCTTAGTAATGCAAAGTAATCATCCGTTTGTATTTCACCCTGCTTCCATGGAAGTCAAATTTATTCCTCTACAGCTTGGTTCATTCAGCAGGCTAAACTGTATTTTAAAAGCATAATTTGTTGCCCAGTGATTGGTTTCATACATCATCCTATGCTATAATCCAGAATGACTAGATTCTAACATCATGCTATATCAAATAAAGTAACCACAATATGATTTAATACAGTGTATGAACTCAGCCCATATTAAAAGACCCACATGTAAATTATTGGTCTTCTAAAAAATATACATCTTGTCAGGAAATCTGGTATCTTTACTGGAGTATCTATTTCAAAAGTTCAGAAACTTTGATTGAAAAAATGATTAAGATTAGAACGAAGATAATATTTGTAGTTTAGGATTGAGCTGTAGGATCCTTGGCAAGCTCAGGAAGCACTAGGGAGCCCACATTACAACAATCTTCCAATTCTTGCTGACAAAGAATGAGAATGGCTTTTAGAAAGAATTAAGGATAGGGAAGCTTTTGGATGATCTAACTATTAGATTTTTTTTTTTTGAGTATCAGCGTAGGTATACTTGGCTATTGAAGCAGGAGGCCAAGATCTGATGGGAGGAAGGTTGAGTCATTTTGCTTCACTTATAGAATTACTGTATACCTCACCCCCCCCCCCCCCCCCCCCGTGTAAGAGCCTTGAATGCTGTGTTTCTGGACTTCCCCAAAGTTTCTAGTTGCTATATGTTGTAAATATGATGCTGACTAGTTGGGTCCAACAGAATTTTTCTTGTAGTTAGATGAACTATCTATTTTACGCTGCAGGGTTGGTTTTTAGGCTCCTTATCTCTAACAGCAGCTTTTCCAACCAAATAGGTTGGAAGTGCAGTTCCAAAGTTCCCAGATATCATTAGGTTTATTGAGATCTAAGAGTTGCAATCCGATATATTAGAGGGGGCCAAATTAAGAAAAGCCAAAATGTGAGTACGAAGTGGTTTATTTACTGGTCAGGCAGTTCTAATAGTAGATGTGATTTAAGAGATTTCACAAACAAACTATTGGAATGAAAAATGTTGACCAATATCTTGAAAGGAAAATGGGGAGGGAGGTTACAGTGAATGATAGGAGTGCAGATGTTTCCTTCTGAAATGATGTCTGGGGCATGTTTATGAATTCTACAGTATTAATATTTGAGGTAGATCCTATTTTCAGACATTTTGGTGTGAATTGTTTTTCCTCCAATCTCTCTACTACAACTGTTATAACAAAAATGGTGTAAATTCAAGGACAGTCAACAGAATTAACTTGGAATCACTCCACCAGGGTCCATCATCAATCCAGCTGAGTTATAAATCAACACAAACAGGATGAATCTGTCTACTACAACAGGGCCATTTTATTAGGATTGATTTGCACTGCAGTTGGAAATGGTTCCATTCAGATTATTTACAGGAGATGACAATTTATTTTTTATGTCTTGCTTTCCCCCCCTGCCACATGATGCCAAGATGTTCATTCTTTTTCAATGAGCTGTTTAACTTTCTGTTTCACAGGTATAAATAACTCTTTAGTTGTTGTGTTGGGATTTATTTATTTAATTAAATGCTATAATTTATTTTTGCTAATAGCTCTGCATCAGAGAAATCTGGTGAATTTACATGATTATAATTAAGGAAGAGGGACATGGCATGAAGCAGAAAAGTAATTCATTATTTTATACATTCATGTCTAAATCACACGAGTCTCTATTCGGCCCAAGGACTTCAGAATACAGTGATTTCTACTAATTCCAAAACCTACATTGAATATAGTGGTGCTTTCTTCTTTAATATAGTTATACTATGGAATTGTATAGGAAACTAAACTTATAAATAGATCTATGCACTACTCAACCTTTAAGTTTCAAAATGATTGCGTATGGTCAACTAAATACATTTTGAATATCAGTGAAAAGAGAACATAATTCCCTCTCTCGTTCCACATAAAAAACATTAGCTGGACTGATACTAGCAAATACTAGGAAAGGAACTGTGCCCTCACTGCATGGAATGGAACAGAGAAACAGCTATTCAACCCTGGCATTTGCAAGCCAAGGCTGCTGTCTGATGTACAGCTGGCTGTTTGTCTCTCAGCAGCAACTACAGTTATTGGAGAGAGAGTGATTGTTTCCATGGCTGTTTGTAGGCCCCAGGAAACAAAATACTACATTAAGATCCTACTTCTTACCTAGCAGGCTTCTTATTATACCAGTTATGTTCAAAATTGGAAGATAAAAAGCTGCCTCAAAGCCAGGATGACTGAGATAGAGCCAAGTGTATTTTAAAATAGGTATGTAAAGTTTATATTCTGTCCTGAATGCACACATGTGGCTTATAAGAAATAGAATATAAAAAGAAGCCATTTTAATTAAAATTAAATGTATTACCCATTTGATTTATATGCCTAAAAAATGACAATCCTAATTTTTTACCTCAGTCTCCAAGTTCAAGCAGCTCAATCTGTAAAAGTTGCTGGGATAAAAATACACAATTGACAATGGCAAACAAAACATCATTATTCCATGTTGTATGTTCAGAAAAATTCTTGTAAAGACTTTTATATAATTAAATTAAATTAACCACTATCATTAAGGATCTCAATCTGTAACATCTTGCTAGATTTAAAAAAAAACAGTAATTGACAGTCCCAAACAAAACATTAGTACCTACATGCTGTGTATCCAGACAAGCTACAGTAAAAACTTTCACAAGTATATTATATAATGAAATAAAAAAAGAGAGAGAACTAAAGGGAATGAGAAAGATTTCTTGATGCTCCATTCTCATTTATATTGTTATTTCTAATGCATCCAATTATTTATTTATTAACCTTTTGAATTCCCATGTATTCCCATGAAAATATTTATATTTGGCGATTATAAAGTGTGCCTTGCATGAATACATGAATAGTATTCCCATAGTTATTGCCATGCATTGCACTCCTGGAAGTTCCTTTACACTACATTATTCTTATATATTTAATAGTGTCTGCTGGGAGGATGATAAAATACATGTAGTCCCCGACTTACAACAGTTCATTTAGTGACTGTTCAAAGTTACAACAGCACTGAAAAAAAGCGACTTATGACTGTTTTTGACACTTACCACTGTTGCAGCATTCCCCATGGTCATGTGACTCATATTTATGATGGTTGCAGTGTCTTGGGGGTCACGTGATCACTTTTTGCAGCCTTCTGAAAAGCAAAGGGAAAGCTACTTAACAACTGTGTTACTAACTTAACAACTGCACTGATTCACTTAACTGTGGCAAGAAAGGTCGTAAAAAGGGGCAAAGCTCACTTAAATGTCTTGTTCAGCATCAGAGATTTTGGGCTCAGTTGTGGTTGTAAGTCAAGGACTATCTGTAATTGATTGTACATTTAAAAAGCTATATGTGTAAGATTAATGAAGCATGCTACATGCTGTAAATAATAAAATAATATGTGTGTGAGAGTATATATACACACGTACACACATATTCTGATTCTGTATATTCATGTAGTGAGGGAGAGATCCATCTCTACCCTTTTCAGTCAGGTAAAGCAAATAAATAAATATATAAATAAATCCAGAGGGCTTTTTAACTACATTACAAGAACACCACAGAAACATGTAACTAAACAAACCATGGTATGATATGTCAAATCATGTGGGGTTTTTTTAGTTATATGTTTAGCCCCTGAACTTTGATATGAATGTAGGTCAGGCTATTTGTTTCTTTTTAGAATCTATTAGATTTTTCAAAAGCTAAAGTTCCCTGCCCCTGTTCGTCCCCTCACCCTCCCTTCCCCTTCATTGAAAAATATGAACCAAGAAAACTTATAGATTTCTTCTAGTGATGAGTTTATCTCCCTATCCTCTAAATAACTGTGCGTCTTTAAGGTAGATTATCAGCCTTTATAAAAGACAAATATCTTCATTTAACTTCTATTTCTATGGTCTCCTATTTGATGTTATGGCTAGAAAACTAATTTTTGTATGTCATATACATACTGGTTCCCAAATCCACTTGACTGAAGTACCCCATTTTGTCTGTGTGGCAAATGGCCATTTCTACTCCAGATATTTATAGCATGATCTAGCTAGCATAATGTCAATATACCAACAATGCTTTATATTGCCATAGCAGTGGCTAAGTGGCAATAGAAGACATGGATCACTACCATGAAAATTGCTAATCCCTTTTAATTCCTGTAATCACTTTTGTTTCTTTCCTTTTATTATGGCAGAATAAATAAAACCCATCTTTCCTGTTCTTTTCTAGCTGCTTGTTAATTGGAATACTATATTTTCAAATAGCAAAATAGAAATAAAAACCATCAAAGCATATAAAACTATGATAAAATGGTATAAAAAACCATAAAACATATGCAGCAGCTGTTTAAACATAGATACATAATCACTGAAGGGCTCTGCTCCACAACTGAAGCCTGAGGCTTTCCTAAAAATCAGCCAGGACATATGTCCTATAAGAGGTGGGCACCATGACAGAAAAGTCTTTCTGGACCTTGTCAGATGACACTCCTTGGTAGACAAGCCACTCTTGCCAGCGGTAACTGAGAAGAGGCAGTTCATCAAATAAGCAATCACATGCTATATAGGGCTTTATAGGTCATTATCAGCATCTGGAATTGAACATGGAAGCAAACTGGCAACCAATGCAGAATAGAGATATAGTGTGCACTGATCAGGGAGCACACATAACTGCCCATTTTGCACCCACTGGAGTTTCTGGGCAACCAGAACCAGGTCCCTCAGAAAGGGACTTTTTCACCCAGCCTATTTGAAAGCAAAATACCTCATCATGGATGGATTTTACCCCTCTGTGCTCTTAAGGAGGCTGAGTGAAAAAGCCTCCTGAAATCCAAGAAAGATTTCCTGCTTGAATTTTGTGATGGATCTTTTTCAGCCTGCCACCCAGGAACCAGACAGAGTCCTCTGGGCAGGCAAGCAGCAGCTTGCAACCTTCCCTGATCAGTTTCCCTATTGACTTTCTGGAGAAGACGGCAGGAAAGTTTGCACATGGCAATCACATGATCGCAAGTGCTTGGCAACCTGCTGTACTTGCGAACAGGTTGCCAAACAATCACGTGACTGCAAGGGAGTTGCAACAGCCATAATTTCAGTCATGGGTCATAAGTCCCTTCATTCAGCACCATCATAATTTCATACAGTTGCCGAATGAGTGCTCATTAAGTGAAGACAACCTGTACAATAATCCATTTGAGAAGTGCCCATAAGGTGAGTGACCAAGAGTAAAGCTTCCCAGTCCATAAATAGGCAAAACTGATGCACAACATTAAGTTCTTCACATAGGATTCAAGAGTCCAGGAGGACTCTCTGGTTGCATACAGGGTTTCTTTGGGGCAATGCCACCTCATCCAGAACAAGGGGTGGTGTTTTGTTTTTTTTTAGTGTTAGCCAGGGATCACTGAAGCGGCTGGCTGCCTCTGTGAAAGGAATTTTCGGGTGGTGTTATCTTACCCGCGGGACGCCTGAATGCCAGTAGGCAATCGGGAGAGACTCTTTTCCTGTCCCTATGCGGTTTATTCGCTCACAGGAATTAAGCTGCCGACCTCAGCGGTTCCAGGCTCAGCATTTTACCACGTGAGCCCCCGTGGCCCCCTACAAGGGGTGATAAGTCACTGAATCCAAAAGGCCCCCAAATCCAAAGTCTTAAGAAGATTGAGCTGAAACCTGTTTTCCCCAACCATACCTCCACAGTTTCCAAAGACCAAGACAGAAGGTCAAGAGAAGCATCACTTAATACCTCACCCCATGATGACAGATAATCTCCTCCAGAGGCTTCCTGCACATGTTAAACACAAGCAAAGAGAGAACCAAACCCTGTAGAACCCCGCAAAGTAGGGTTGAGGGTGAGATTTATCATTCCCAAGGAAAATCAGTTGGAAATAGCCATCCAAGAAAGAAAATCAACACAATACAGTATCTTTCACCCCCAAAGCTGTTTCAGAAGTATATGATGATCAATGACATTGAAAGCCATCAAGAGATCAAGATGAGCAAGGATGGATGCACTGTCCCCATACCAATCATGCCAGAGATAATCTACAAACATGATCAGCACTGTTTCTGATTTATACGCAAATCTGAAACCTGACTGGAAGGGGCCCAGAAAATCTGTTTTAGTCAGGATCTTCTGAAGCTATGGCATGATCACTTTCTCAACAATCCTCCTTAAAAAGGGAACATTAGATACTGGGTGAAAGTTTTCCACTATGGTTGAATCTAGTAATGGCTTCTTGAAGAAAGGATGAACAAATGCCTCTTTAAGATTCTGCCTGTTGCCATACATTTCTTTGTCCTCCAACAACAGTGTTACCTTCTTTCAAGTTACAAATAACATTCCACTACTGTAATTGGTTTTAGCATTCATTTATGATGATTCAATAGGATTAGAAGGCATTCATACTTCTAGTGCCTCAAGCTGTTGTTAGTAGTCTACATCTGTCTCCAATGGCTTTGCATCTATCTCAATAAATTAGAATAAAGCTGGAAGGGACCTTGGAGGTCCTCCAGTCCATCCTCTTCCTCAAGCAGGAAAGCATATACTATTTTAGATAAGTGACTGTCTAGTCTCTTCTTAAAAACATCCAGCGATGGAGCGCCCACGATTTCTGGAGGCAAGCTGTTCCACTGATTAATTGTCCTCACTGTTAGGAAGTTTCTCCTTTATTCCAGGTTGCTTCTTTCTTTGATTAGTTTCCAACCAGTGTTTCTTGTCCTGTCCTCCTGTGCTTTGGAGAATAATTTGACCCCCTCTTCTTTGTGGCAGCTCTATCATGTCACTGTCACTGTCACCCTAATTCTTCTTTTCTTTAGACTAGCCAAGCCCAAATCCTGCAGCTTTCTTCATTTGTTTTAGTCTCCAGGCCTTTGATCATCTTAGTCGCTCTTCTCTGACTGATAGTTTGCTAGTATAGAAAATAAGCAAGGGTTGCAATACCCTAAATAAGCACCTACTGTAAAACAATATGCAAAATAAGCAAGCATTGTAATACGAGAACTGTTCGCAGGGAGGGCATTACTGCTTGGAATACTGTATGTGTATGAACTTCCCGGTCTTAATTTGCTCCACCCATTGAACTGCTGAGAATACTTTTCGCTTAAAAAGGCGATGCCACAGCCTGTGGGGCCAAAAAAAAAAAAAAAAATCCATGAGCAATAGGGCAGTCATTTTTGCGTATTTTTATATAAAGGCATCAAGGATTGCAACTACAATCCGGAATGTGCAGCTAAAAACTGTCACGACGTGGGCCAATTAAACCATCAGAAGAACGATTCGGATGGGCAAAAAATTATAGTGGAATTAATTCAGTTCCCTGGATTCTTAGAACGCTTTGTACAGATTGTACCTTGAACCTAGATAAATAATAAATAAATAATTTATAGTGCAATTCTACTTGCGATTTAGCGCTTCGAAGGGACGAAGTCATTCTGCTTTATAAACTATGGTTTAATGGGTTGTGTGACCACTGCGAATTGCGATTTATTTAGCAAAGGCTTGGCGTGTCGGCACAGCCAGTCAGTGGCTGGTCTACCTGCAAAACCTTCCTTATAAGATCTTCCCGGGCAAGGAACGGGATTTATTTCGATGGGCTTGTCTCAGCAATGAGCCACTTGTGAGCGAGTTCCTTTGTCGGCATTGTCCCCTTAAAGAGCTACCAATAATTTTAGCGCCATTTCAAGTTTAGCAGGCGGGAATCGCGGTGGAGGACGGCAAGAGGGCGGGATCGAGCTGCTTCTCCCGCTGCAGCGAAAGCAGGACCTTAAAGCACAAATGGAGAACCTGGTAAATTGGGTATATATCTGTGCACGGGGCGTGACGACAGCGATTATTGGAAAGAAAGCCCTAAATGGAGCTTCTCCCTCCGGAATAATATACGTCCCATTGGATTCTGTTCAGCGGCCATTTATTAGGAAGCGAGTGTTAATGACACTCGTTTCTGATTGAATTAGTTTTGCAATCATTTCCTAAAAGATAAATTCTTTTGGTAAGAATCAAATATGTTCAGGATTGGTTTGGCGTGGTAATTTGATGACAATTATGACATCCGAATTATATTTATTGAGGGGCGGAACTGTCTGTGGAGCTTCTCAATCATAGTTGTCTCAAATGTGCTTTTTTCTTCGAAAAGCAACTAGACGGGTTTTTTCCTTCTGTTGAAAGAGAAAGAAGCCTTTCTCTTTAAGGATTGTTGGAAGGCAGAGTTTTCCCTTTTCGAATTCAAAACTCCCGGATGGGAGATTACTTCGAAATGATTGGAGGTCAGTTAGTTAGTCAGATTAGTTTATTGTTTATAGGAAAGCAGGCAAGAAACAAAAACATGCACAGCATTCCGAGGCTGGCCTGCTTTAGCTGTCAGAAAAAGCCTTTTTTATATCCTAAAAAGTCTTTGATTTTGTATGTGACCCTTTAAAGTCTTTTGAAATTCTTTTGATTTGGCATGTGAATCCTTTGATTTGGGTGTGTGATTGTTTTATGGTGTTTAAATCCTGCTTTTTATGATTGGGTTCTTCCATCCTAGATCTGGCAAATTAGTAATTGTTTTATAGTCCAAGCTCTGTTTTTCCTAGCCCTTTATAGTTGTTGGTTCCCTATAATTAATCAGTTTGCTCTTACTGTGTTTTAGTGAATATCTCCTTTTCTCATGTGTTTACAATTCTAATTACTTTCGCTTGATTTCTTTTTCTTTTTGGGTGTTGGCTTTTTTCTGTGTCCCATGCCTGTTTGGATGTTGTAGGCTGCTGTAATTTTGTCCTTCCTTTGTTGTGGAAAATAGAATGGCTTCAGCTTCTTAATGCCCCACTGACAAAGGTGGGGGCTGAATCTCTGCCTGAGTTTCTGCTTCTATTTTCTTTTAGGGGAATTTTCCTGCCCTTTTAATATTTTTACATTTTCTTTTCCTAGGAGAAGTGTGAATTGTAACTTCCAACACTTCAAAAGGCGACTGGGGATGAGGTAGCCCTCTGCATCCATATTTGCAGAGTATTAGGAAGTACTCTAAACCATCTTGGCTGTGTCACAAAATGTATTGGACTGCAAGTTAGCCAAGCAGTTCTTAAATCTACTGGCATATGGTATGCACCCACCTCTACTTGTTTGGTAGCTCTAGGCAAGCTTGACCTGCAAATTCAGCCAAAGAATTCTCTGGGGTCAAATCAGACAGATTTGGGCAGTTAAGGGAAAGCTGAAATGGAGCATTCAAGGCATCTGTAGTAAAAGTATGAAGTGGGTTCCTACTTCTGATTTAGATCAATTAAGAATTGGATTTGTGTTGTTGAAAGATATTAATATAATTCCAATAGGATGATAGTGGCTGCTGTACTTAAATGGGTTTATAGTTCAGTGTATTGTGTGAACCTGGCAAGTACAACTAGGCTTTACAATTCCGGGTAATTGAGTCAACAACCATTGTTTAGTATAGTATGTGAACGTACAGAATGAGTAGCTGGATATCCATGCTTCGCTACGAAACTGTGATTGGGCATGATAAATTGAACTAACCAGTTCTGGAGTAACGCCTGGGTAGATTCCACAATGGATGTCCCTCTCATTGTCATCATCACCAACAAAGTATATCTGGAAAAATGAAGGCTGCTGCTGAGGCCCCTCCATGATACTCCCTATCCTGTGGTAGACCTGCCCCTGCACTTTGAATGTAGTCATATTTAGCTGTAGCTGCCTGATTAACATAGGGGTTATTAGATGGATACTTTTTTACACACTATTGACTTCGAGATACTTGTTTGCAGGTATTTTACTTTTTTTCCCCTTACTTGTGTTTTCCTAATCGCATTTGTAAATCTTTTCCTGTGTTTTTCCCTCTTTTCCCTTTAACTGGTGTTACAGTAGAAGGAACAGATTTGTCTGAACTCAGGTCATCGGTGTAAGAAGTGATTTGGGATACTATGCAGGAGAAATTTAATTCACAATCCGTTGGCTCAGTGGTGGCCGGTGATTGAAACTCATAAGGGAATATCTCTCCCGCCACCTTGAGTTCAGAAGCTGTTCCATAGGTGGAAGGCATAGACATTTTGGTAAGGTAGGGACGTTTAGTACTGTAAGGAGCCCCAAACTGCTCCTGATTGAAGGAGTGGAATGTCTGCCAGTTTGAACTGGGGCAATGGAATGTGAGGTAACTGGCAGTTGGAACCTTTCAGATAGGGAGAGGGAGTAGAATGTCTAACTCCTTAGCATCAGAGCATGTTAATATATTGTATATGAATATACTGTATATGAAATACTAATGATCTGATGGTCATTTCAAAAAATCCTTTCTTAGCGAGCACCTAGGAGCCAAGAGGAATGTGTGTGCCAAATTTCAAGTTTGTAGGCTTTATTATTCTGGAAATTTCATGATGAGTGAGTGAATTTCACTTTTATATGTACCCGGTTTCCCCCAAAATAAGACATCCCAATCGGGCTTTTGAGCGCATGGCAGTAAGGCCAAGTACTTATTTCAGAGTTTAAAAAAATATAAGACAGGGTCTTATTTTGGGGGAAACACGGTATATAGATTATATTCATCTCTGATGCTTGCAACAATAAATCTTGTCCAGGTAGGTTGTTTAAACTCAATTAAAATGAAGGGATTCAAGTTAGCCTCATGAGGAACAAAATTGTACCCTTTATACATGGAATGAAGGTGAATATACATGTTCCAGGATAATCAATCTGGGTCAGTTATCAGGACCAGAGGTTTAGTTTTCTGAGCTTTCAGACTTGTGCTGGAGCCCATCTTCTGGGAACTTTTATCTTTATACAGTGCATATGCCCTGCCGAAAGTTTATAGGATGACTCTTTGCTGGTGCCCCTTCATATGTCAAAGCTGTTCCAATATCAGAGTAATGGAAAGGTGGTATCCAGGTGTGTGGGGGGTATTGGAATTTCCTGGGAAGAGGGTAGCTTCTGCTCCTTAGCTTTAGCTCATGGGCTTTTCATTGGCTGCTGTTCTGCTTTTTAAGTTTGAGGGATACAGGAACCCCCTCTTCTGTGTTTTGATTCTACAGTTTCTTAGTGGGGGGGGGGGTCTTTTCTCTTGCAGAGTCCAGGAAGATGTATCTTTAATAGTAATAAACACAACAATAACAGTAATAGGCTGACTCAATAGAGGAAATTAGGTTTTCCATTCAATGCACTACTGTATTCAAGGGGATTCTGTGATAAGGATAGCACATTTTTGTTATTGTATGAATTATTGTTTAAGGTGCTACCTGTTTGTCACATTTACTCCACCCCAAAAATATTGTTGATTAGATTATATAACTGGAATTGCATGTTAACTAAAGTAATTTAACTAGGACAAAGAATACAATGACACTCCAAAACATAATTTTTGGTTTTTACAAATGTGCAATTGCCAATAATAGTTAACAGTATCAGCTGAATGAATTTCAATGGTACATTATTGAAGGAAGTAGACTCCCGTATGATTTCAAGTAATATATATTAAAATACAGCTATTGTCCATTTTTAGTTTTAAAGGGTCTAGACCCGTGATGGCGAACCTATGGCACGCGTGCCACAGGTGGCACATGGAGCCATATCTGTGGGCATGCGAGCGTCGCCCTAGTTCAGCTCCAGCATGCATGAATGCGCCAGCCAACTGATTTTCGGGACTTCTGGGCCTACCAGAAGTCAGGAAACAGGCTGTTTCTGGCCTCCGGAGGGCCTCCAGGGGGGGTGGGAAAGGCTGTTTTTGCCCTCCCCAGGCTGCAAGAAAGCCTCTGGAGTCTGGGGAGGGTGAAAAACAGGCATACCGGGCCCACTGGTAACCTTTTTGTCATTGCATGCCAAAAGCGGGGGGAGTGCAGAGGTGCTGCGCACGTACGCGTGGGGGTAGGGCAGCATTAAATTATGCGTGTGGGCACACAGATGCGCAACTGCCCCCGCACCCCTGCTTTTGACATGCAATGGCAAAAAGGTTAGCCATCACTGGTCCAGACATTTTTTTAAATAGAATAAATGTGGCTTTCTCGTATTAATAGATATAGGAATTGTATGTCTTTAGAAGCATATTATATAACAAGCATTTTAGTATGTCCATTGTGGTCAAAACTGTGGAATATGGTTCACAAGCATCATTTTATGCTTGTCTTATATATCCAATGATAAATATTTGGGGGTTGTTAAACTGGAGCAAAAAATTTAAAAATAGCATTGGCATATTTTATCCCTCATAGGCTGCTACTATTTGAATTCTCAAATTCAAAACAACATCTGCCATTTCACTCCTTCGAATGCTGCTGACTTCGCATTTCATGATTGTGATTAAATATAATAACTGAAACAAAATAACTTTTATATTCCTGCTATTCAGTTAAATGTTAAAAATTAAAAAAGAATATATGAAAGATATCAGATAAATTAGTTGTTTGTAGATGCTATCGCAGTTCCACATTGGCAATATAAATATATATATTTTCAATTTATAAAACCTTTGGATTTTTTTCTTTAGAGCTCAGACTTCTGATTATAAGACTGGAAATATTTTTTAAGGTTGTATCCTACTCCTGGCATTCATAAGTCTTTGTATTCCATGTGCATAAATAGTTTCAGTTAAAATGGTCTAGTCTTTTGGAAGAAAGTATAACTAATACCACTATTATTTACCCAGTCTCCCCATAATTAGGGTTTTGTAATTTAGATTGGTTCATTTCGGCTTGCTGGGTTGTATGTACTAAGCTATTATATTTCATAAACCAGACATATAACCCAGTAGCATGCTGTATGAACCCAGCCTCTAAGTACAGGACATGGAAGGATATTACAGAGGCCTTGATTTGTTCATTATTATTGCAGGACACAAGATAATCAACTTTTAAGTTACATGAAGGCGGTTAGAAATCTGTCCCTAACATTCAAATTGTAATAGTAGTTCATTAATGGCACCATTACTAAAGTCCACACAAACAATCCTTCCTTCACTTTGCATCTTCAAGCAAAGCTACAGAGCCGTTTGCCAATGCAATAAGAACCTCAGGTGGAACTTAAGCCTGATGATCTACTGGATCTTAACATTGCACTTTTCTTGTCAACAAGATGACAACAGTTTGCTGCCCTCTTCTCCAGTGTTTGTCCAGCTTCCAGGAGTCTTCCTGTTTCTTGGTGGTCCCTAGACTAGTCCATGATCTGTCCATCCATGCAACTTTAGTTAGCTTTTTGAGATTCGCCACTTGCTGTGACACGGCCATCTCTCAGGGATGATGCTTTAATTTGGTTCCTTGAATTAAGAAGGCAGCTGGACTCTACAACACTTTTTGGCATTTAGTTAGGCGGATGCTTTTCTTAAAACAGTGACTGCGCTTCAGTTCCTCAAGGCTGCATGGGCTCTCGTGGTATTAAGTCCCTCACGCATTGTCTTCAGGGCTTGACACCTGCAGGGGCCGTGTGAGCCTGCTCGTAGCCACCCTTTCCTGACAGGAGGCGGGCGTGATCGCAGTCTAGCATCCGCCTTGGTCTGTGCTCGGGTCGGGCTGCCTTGTCTGCTATTCTCAGCCGCTCACGTGGGTCTGCCGGCTGCTTTTGATCGGAGCCGCGCTCGGCTTGGTTGTGAAGGGGAAGCCGGGGGAGAGTCACTCCATTTTGTGCGTGCGGCGGGAAGCGGCTTGGGTATTTCGGTCGCGCGACTCGTTTGGGAACGATTTTTTTGGGGGGGGGGGGACTCTGGAACCCCACCTAGGCCATGTGAGCGGGGGTGAGCCACACGTGGTTTGGAAAAAACCGTGGCTTTTTGTGGAGAGGGCTGAGTAAAGCGAGGGAGAGCTGAATAATCTGTGGAAACAAGATCAGGACAAACTGGCTTCTGCCCTGCTCTCTATGAGTTTAGGGTGGGCCTCATAGAAACTTATTGCAACGAGGCTGTTAAAACGTGGCTGAACCGATAGAGTGAGGTATTAACCTTCTATCATTTTGGAAGCCTTCCATTCTTACTTCCAAGTAGTTATCCTATACTTTTAAGAAGTGTTGTGTGCCTCAACCCCCTCTAATCATTCCTATCCCTGCAACTCCAAACGTTTGTCCCTGTCATCCACAGGATTAGCTTTAACGTTAATCATTGGGTTAAATCAGAGTTTGATTACCATTTCTTCCACCTCCTCCGCTTCTACTGTAGAACTGCAGTACTGAAGGGAGAGAGGGAAATTTTACTGTAATGTTTATAAATAAACAAGTTAGTCTTTATAAACAAGTATAGGTTTTTTTTCTGTCCAGTGCGGTACAGATATCTGGATAACAACTCCCACAATTCCTAATCTGAATGGATGTTGATTTGTCAATTTGTTTATACGATTATTTTTAGCATCTTGTAAAAAAACCCCAAACTTGGCAAGTCACAAGGAGAATAAAAACAAACACAAGAAAATCAGGGGCCTAATCCATTATTTGCAATCCATTAAAAGTATAGCTGGGTCAATGTTCCAAAGCTGTCAATGTTGACTCTCAACTGTGGATAAATGGCTACAAGTCAAAGAGGGATCAATAAATGAGGGTCAATAGGTAGTTAATAAACGATGGAAGGTTGTTTGGGTTGATTTATCTTTTGGGGTATCTGCAAAGCTGCATCCCTGTCCTTGGTCCTAAGGATGAAGTAGATATCATTTCTGTAAATTAACTGTTACTGTTATTCGTAGAATATTAGTTCAAATAATAATTATATTGCTAACAAAAATATTTAATAAAATGTTTTCACCTTAATAATTTCCAAGGAATATAGCAAGGCAGGGAAAAAAGCAACCAAGTGGCAGTTTGATGGAGAAACCAGTGAATTATTGGATTAATACTTGACATTTGCTGATGGTTAGCTACAGGAAAAAAGCATGAAGAACTTTGAGGTATAATTTATAGAACATCTAATGTAAAATGTTTTCCCAGCTTTTTCACTATACTGGGCCCACTTGGAATTTTCTATGCATGTTGTAGGCTCTAGGGGGTGGAAATGTCATTTGTTACTCAGAGGTTTGTGCTGCAGTTGTCTGATACACAATATAAATTTACTGAAGTTGAAAGAAAAGTAAGTTCTCTAAGAATGGACCGCAAGGTGAGAGGGGTATTAAACACCTCAATGAACAGATAACAGCTCTTTAGCCTCTTTTATTACATTCCTACCCTATATTGGTGTAAAAATGTAATAAAAGAGGCTAAAGAGCTGAATTCCAGCAAGAGCTGTTATTTGTTCATTGAGGTGTTTAATAGCTCTATTGTTTTTAGGGAATAATGGTATCCCCAAAAGAGATCCATAATTTTGGAATCCCTCTAGGCTTACAGTTAGGTGGGTAGAATAGTCTTTTTCAAGTTTTGATTAGGGTGGCAGGATTTTAACAAGGGGTGTGCCGTAGAGTGGGAACACCTCACAACAGTACTGGAACTGATGTCCTCATCACCACAAAGCTGTATTACTGCAGTGCACTCTACATAGGACTGCCCATGGAGACCACCTAGAAATTTCAGTAATCCAGAGTATGGTGTTTATTAGTTGGCACTTGAAATCACAGATTAAAACTATGCTCTGAGCTCTGCACTGGTTTCTGTGTAGCTTCCAAATACAATTTAAGCTGCTACTCATTAATCTCTATATAACTTGGCATCCAAGTATCTTCAGAACCATCTTCTCCAACCTGAATTGAATTGCTGGACTTGTAGGTCTGAGAGAAATTGCTGTCATGATGTACAGTGTTTCTGTATGGGACAAACCAAGGCGGTTCACAGGTAGCTGTTTTGTGGCAGCACTTTTACTTTGAAACATCTTCCCACATGAACTAAAGTTGACAATAGTTTTGGTCTTTTGGAAACTATTGAAAACAGGGCTGCTCTGGAAGCCCTGGAGTGATTCATGACACTTAGGCTGACTATGCTATAGTCTTCATATTTTATAAATATGTACTTTTTTAATGTGGTTATTTTTATATCTTTTATTACTGTGAACTGCTGAGAGTCTTGGATTGCAGGGAGCAGTAAATTTAAATCATCCTCCATTCCCCTCTTATAAAAGGCAGAAAAGTTGATGTTCAGCAGTATTCAATCGCAGAAATAAAATAGTAATATGGTGGAGGGAGAGTCAAGCTCAATAGATGTAATGAAATTAATGAATCACAGGTAAATTACCATCATGTTGACAAAGAGATAACCTCAAGAATGATAGTGATGGAAGCTGACACTATTATATGCCAGCTCCCAATTATATTGTTTTAACTCGTACATGATCACAGGATTTTAGAGGAAAGTACTTTTGGTTCTGGTAAATGAATTGTTTAGCAGACAAATTTATAGTTTTGTGTCTTTTTTAATAGACTGCAAGGAAATACAACAATATTAAAAAAGGGGAGGGGTGAGATACAACTCCCTCCCAGGTTTTCTTTCATCATTGACCTTCTGGTATCAATTTTGGAACAAATGCTTCAACAAAAAAGAACTAAAGTAAAAACTCATTAAGATATTCAATTCTTTTCACACTCCCTGTATCTTCAGTAGGGACAAATATGTATCAGTCAGCAATAAAAGTACATCTAAATCACCATTATGTCATTACAGTACTGTGTCCTGTATTGCAACCTCCCTAGATATCTGCATATACTTTTCCAGAGCGCTGCTCCCACTATCCATGAATGGGTTAACCTTCAGCCTTTGGCAAACAACTGAGAGAATTTAAAACCTAGGGACCCTCCCCTTTCCCTACTCTAGCCACACCCCCTAGTCCCATGATGCCCCAGTCTTCTCTCAGTTGTTGGCAAACGCTGAGGTGTTTTCAGGAGCTCCTGCTCTTCAGGTAAAAGAATCCCTTTTTTTCTCCTAATTTCTTCCTTTCCTTGGGACCCTGGGTTAATTTCCCCTTTCCTTCCCTGTACTCAGGGCTTCTAGGCTTTATTTTATTTTTGATTAGCTTGCCTTCGCGTTCCTCTTCTACTGAGTGCCACGTGGCAGAGCGCTCCCCAGCTGGCCGGCGGTGCCGATCCCAGCCGCCCATGCCACAGGGAGCGCTCCTTCTTCTGGCATCTTTTTGCTCGTTGCTGCAGTCTGCCAGCAGATCGAGGCAGACGAAGAGGCTGGGGTAGCGCTGCTTGCAAGGAGAGCGCAGCGGCGACCCCCAGAGAGGCCAGGCATAGCCGCGCGATCCGCCACGTGGCTCAGCGCTCACCAGCTGGCCGGTGGTATCGCCCACGCGGCAGCAGCGAGCGGAGCCTTCGCCAGCGCCGCCTCCGCTTCAGGCATGCTTTCGCTGCTGCTCCGGTCTGCCGAAGGACCGAGGCAGCCGGAGAGAGCGGGGGGAGCGCCGCCTGGGTGGAGAGCGCAGCGGCGGCTCCCAGCGACGCCCAGCTTGCCGCGCGACCTTCCCCACGTGGCGGAGGGAGGCGGCGGCCATTTTTAAGGGCGTCAGCCAGCCAGGAGGCCTAGAGGGAGCGCGCCTTAGCCCTACACCTAACGGGCCAAAGGAGGGGGGGCATCGGCTTCCCCTTCGCCCACCAGCAGCTCCTGGGGGAACCGCCCCCCCTGTGCCCTCCCCACACAAGCGAAAGAAGCGGGGAGCCAACCTTAGCCCAGCATCTGGCTGGACCTTCGGGCCACCAGTATAAGTCTGAGGCCGCATCCTGGGCGCTAGTCTCGGCCTGCACAACAAGCGTGGCACCTGGTAGGACCTTCGGGCCGCCAGCGAAAGTCCGCTGCTACCGGCCACCACAGCCTGACCACACCACGTGGTAGCCAATCCAGGCTGATCCTCAGAACAGATCCCACTGCGGGAACTGCTTCTGAGAGCTGCACGCCCGTGGCTCGTTACCACCCCGGCTAAGCAGCGAAGAAGAAAGGGGGGGTCCCCTCTCGCCTCTCACCAGATCCAGGCCGGCGGCTCCGGGCCAAGGGGCAATCCCCAAGCTATCATGGCGGAATCCCCATTATCCTGAGATCTGGAACTCGACCTAAGCCCGCCGCGCAAACAGACCTCGTCGAGAAAGAGGAGCAAGACATCAGGCAACCGCTCCTCCAGAGCGGACAAGGCGCCCAAAGCTCTGGATAGAGACGCTCTAAGACGCCACAACGCACTGGAACACCAGTGCGCCAAGGCACAAAAGGCAGCCATCGCTTCACCAGCCAGGGCGGCATCGGCAATCGAGACGGCATCCGTGGCTCAAGGGGATACAGATCCGGGCACCTCAAACCTGGCAGACCTGGTCAGGACCCCGGTAACACCACCCCAGACCTTAGCGGGTCTCACTCCATTGAGACTGGAGGTACCACCCATGGACATACCACAAGGCTCAGGGAGCCGAACACCCCTCCAACCTCTTAGCCGAACACAGGTGTCAACCGCCCCGCCTGCCTCAGCCACACACATGCACGCAGGGGTACAACCGCCCATTCCCATGGATTTTCAAGCAATGTTCTCCTCAGCCCTGTCCTCCTTCCTGGCCACAAGCTGGCAACAGGCTACACTACAGCAACCCCACGTACCGCATGCACAGGGGCATCAACAACCCCCCCTGTCGCACCATCACCTCCCCCAGGCTCAACCATCCTCGTCTGAGGACTCTGACCAAGCGGAGGAGGGGCCGGAGGACATGGAATTCTCGGAGGACGAAGGGCTCCCTCCGGACACCCCAGCCTTCACAGGGCTATTCCGGCCAGCGTTATTCAAGTCATTGCTACACAAGGCTCGTCTCACCACCAATCTGGGACTACCGGGAGATGTGGGCCCCCCTCCACAAACTGCTACAGCGGGGCCCCATGACTCGCTCTTCAAAGCAGCTAAGCCGGAGAAGGACTGTATCCCCTGCCCGCAGTTCTTCACAGAGGTCATCCAAAACCTCTGGGGGCAACCAGCGGCTGCAACAGCGCCTAGCAGTCTGGACAGGAAGCTGTTCTGTTCAGCCCCGGAGCTGGAGGATTTGCTAGCGCTGCCTACTATAGACCAACCGGTAGCAGCACTGTCCGCACCATCGCCCCTCTCAACAGATGCCCTGGATGGCCTCAAAGCGGAGGACAAGAGAATGGAGGGGGCTTTCCGTAAGACGCACCACGCAACCGGCTGGGCAATCAGAACAGCAACCGCTACATCCTTTTTTAGCAGAGCAGCCCTCATCTGGCTCCGCCAAATGCAAGAGAGGCTTCCCCCTGAGGACACCAGGCTGCACCAGGACATCCACAAAATAATAGCAGCTACTGAATACATTGCGGACGCCTCGTTAAATTCTGCCAAATTCGCCTCCAGAGCACTAGCGGCCACTGTCATGACCCGCAGGCTCTTCTGGCTGCGCCCTTGGAAGGCAGACTTGAAGGCAAAGTGGAGACTGGCAGCAGCGCCTTATAAGGCCCCAGACCTGTTCGGAGCAGCTCTCGACCCGGTGCTGGTAGAGGACAAGGACAAGAGGAAGGTCCTGCCAACTGCCTACCATTGCAGGGAACGCAGATATGCACCATACCCGCTCCAGCCGCCCTTTCGCTCAGGCCCCGGGCCCAGGGGGCCCCCCTCCCACCGCCAGCAATACTACGGGGGGGACAGATTCCAAAATAGACAACAATTTCGGGACAGAGCACGAAATCAGCCTTCCAAACGCCCCTACCGAGGCTCAGGGTTCAAACCTAACAAAAGGGGAAAGTGACTCCAGGACCGGGGGTCCCATAGGAGGAAGGCTGCACCTCTTCCACCGCCAATGGGCCTGGTCCACCTCGGATTCTTGGGTGCGACGCACAATTTCCTCTGGACTGTATATCGACTTCTTGGGGGCCCCGCCCCAACGTTGGGTGCGTTGCCCGGTCCCCCCGGACAAAGAACTGCAAGCCCTAATGCTGCAGGAGATCCAACACCTCCTGGAGGTCAACGCAGTCGAGCCGGTCCCATTACCCCAGCAGGGTTTGGGTTTCTACTCAAGCCTCTTCTTGGTCCCCAAGAACTCGGGAGGCTGGAGGGCCATCCTGAACTTAAAGCATCTGAACCTGTCAGTTCGTTACCGCAGGTTCAAAATGCACTCCCTCCGGTCCATCCTGGCGGGGGTCAGACAAGGGGATCTCCTCCAGTCTGTAGACCTACGGGAAGCATACCTCCATGTGCCCGTTCACCCGAACCATCGCCAATTCCTGAGGTTCGAGTATGCGGGCCGACACTTCCAGTACCGGGCCATGCCATTCGGCCTGTCATCAGCCCCCCGCACCTTCACCAAATTGGTAGCGGTAGTGGCAGCCAGCCTCCGGGCCATCCCTGTGAGGCTCCTTTGCTACCTAGACGACATCTTGATACTCTCGTCGTCACAGGACCAAGTGGCCAGGGACAGGGAGAGGGTCCTGAGGGCCTTCCAGGATCATGGATTTACCATCAACCTCGAAAAGAGCCACCTCCAACCCACCACCCAGATTCTCCATCTGGGGGCGGTAATAGACTCTGCCAGAGGCCGGGTGTCCCTGTCACCGGAACGGATCCAGAGCATTCGGAGCCTGACACTACAAGTCCTGGCCACGACAAAGGTTCCACTGCTCCAGCTGGCATGCCTGCTAGGGAAGATGGTCTCCTGTTACGGTATCGTTCCGTGGGCACGCAGACATTCGCGAGCCCTCCAATGGTTCCTTCTCCCGTTCCAGCGATCAGGGAAGGCCAACTCCCGAAGGAAGGTCCGCCTCCCGTCTCAAACCCGCAACTCCCTCAGATGGTGGACATCACGCGCCCTCCTCAAAGGTTCAGAATTCCTCGAGCAAGACAGGCGGGTGCTCATGACAGACGCGAGCCTGCGAGGATGGGGAGCACACCTGCACAACCTGGTGGCGCAAGGGCAGTGGTCCAGCCTGGAAAGAGAACACAGCATCAACCTGCTCGAGCTTCGGGCAATAAGACTGGCTCTGCGACACTTCCAGGAACATATCCAAGGGAGTCACGTGCTAGTGCTGACAGACAACATCTCAGCAAAAGCGCACGTCAACAGAGAGGGGGGCACGAGATCCAGGTCTCTGAGGAAGGAATCCGAGGCCCTCTTCAGCTGGGCGGAGAAACACCTTCTCTCCATCAGGGCAGATCACATCTCCGGATCAACCAACGTCAGAGCGGACTGGCTCAGCCGGGAGACAACAGATCAAGCGGAGTGGCAGATCCATCCCAACCTGTTCCGGGAGATCGCAGACAAGTTCGGGTACCCGGCAGTAGACCTCTTCGCTTCCCCAGCCAACGCTCAGCTGCCCAAGTTCATAACCAGGTACCCGAATCCCCAGGCGGAGACACACGACGCCCTCCGGTGCAAGTGGCCGGAGGGCCTTCTTTATGCGTTCCCGTCGATCCCACTTCTTCCACACGTAGTCAGGAAGCTGCTTCTAGAAAGAGCCAACCTCCTCCTCGTGGCCCCAAATTGGCCCCGAAGGGCTTGGTATGCCGACCTCGTGGCCCCCCACAAGGTAGTCTTACGCCAGGGGGAGGTGTTACATCCAGAACCATAGTGGCTGCAATTAGCCGTCTGGCACTTGAAAGGGTAGTGCTAAGGAAGGACAACTTGCCAGACAATGTCGTCAGCACGATACAGGCGGCCAGGTGCCCGTCGACAGCCCGCATCTACGAGGCAACCTGGTGGGCCTTCTGCCACTGGGCCTCTCAACACCATACAGATCCCACAACAGCCTCAATCCGGGACGTCCTGTTGTTCCTACAGGCAGGGCTGGAGAAAGGCCTTGCGCCGGCCACCCTGAAGCGACAGACAGCAGCGTTATCTACAGTTATCAAGTGCCCCCCATTCCGGTCACTCTCTCACCATCCCCTGCTGAAGGACTTCCTGCATGGGGCTACGAACCTGCGCCCCCCAACCGTTCATCGTTACCCGACATGGGACTTACCTCTGGTCTTGAGGGCCCTGACCGGCCCCCCCTTTGAACCACTGGGGTCGGTGGGACTCAAGTTTCTGTCCTTCAAGGTCACCTTCCTCCTGGCCATCACATCGGCCAGGAGGGTCTCCGAATTAGCGGCACTCTCCATCCGCAAGGACTTATGCATCTTCCGGGACTCCACGGTTGTCCTGTGTCTCGACCCATCCTTCCTTCCCAAGGTGAACTCCTGGTTCCACCGGGCCCAGGAGCTCGTTTTACCAGACTTCTGCCCGTCACCGCGTGACGACAGAGAGAAACGTTGGCACACCCTCGATGTTCGGCGCGCCCTTCGCCTGTACATCCGCAGAATGACCCCGTTCCGCCGCACAGAAGCACTCCTAGTGTCGTTCAACCCGTCATCTCTGGGTCAGAAGATCTCCTCCTCAACGGTTAGTAGGTGGATCAAGGCCTGCATCGCCCTCGCCTACGACACTAACTCTAAACCAAAGCCGGGCAGAATCCTATCGCATTCCACCAGAAGCACGGCCACGTCTGCAGCCTGGGCCACGCAGGCGTCAGTCCTGGACATTTGCAGAGCGGCCACCTGGTCATCCCTGTCGCCCTTCATTAGACACTATAAGATAGACGCCTACGCGTCGGCCGAGGCGGCCTTTGGCCGCAGAGTCCTCCAAAAGGTCTTAACTGACGTGGAGGTGGAGAACAGTCAGCCTCCCGCCCATGGTCCGTAGCTTGGGTATATCCCATTCATGGATAGTGGGAGCAGCGCTCTGGAAAATGGACGTAGACTTACCTGAACGTCCCTTTTCAGGGCGCTGCGTACACTATCCATACCCCCCCTAAGGAACCGGCTGACTGCTGGGAGGGGGGCCTCACCCCCACATGTTGTTCTTCTGTTGAGTTGTTGTCAATAAAGTTATCACATGTTTCACTTAACACCTGTTTGGTTTCCTACGCCTTCGTTCAGACTGGGGCATCATGGGACTAGGGGGTGTGGCTAGAGTAGGGAAAGGGGAGGGTCCCTAGGTTTTAAATTCTCTCAGTTGTTTGCCAAAGGCTGAAGGTTAACCCATTCATGGATAGTGTACGCAGCGCCCTGAAAAGGGACGTTCAGGTAAGTCAACGTCCATTTTCACACCTTGAAAAATATGCACATGTCACATATTCACCTGTAATTCAAGCTTTCTTAGGAAGTATAATCTAGCCCAGAAAATCTAAAGATCCACAGAACTCTTTCTTTTTGTTAAAAAATAGAGACTAATACAGCTATCTTTTTAGAATGTCAGCAGAAGACTACACTACAGGATGCTCTGCTTGCTTGATTCTTACACAGCATGAATGCAGAAAAAATTACATATTTGAAAGGCATAGCACAATTTGTGCTGGCCAATCAGCTTTGTAATGTTTATCAAATTTTCCATCATCAAAAGAGGTTAGGTCAGATTAATTGATTCATGGTTTCTAAGTACATTTTTTGACCTGAATTGTCAATGATAATCTGTGAGAGAAACCAAACTGTTGGTAGTTTAAATGTCCTTGAAATTAGGCTACTTGAGACTACTAGTAGATAAACTGGAATCAGTTTATTTTTAAGATATGCAAATGATTTAGTATTTTAAAATATTCATCACAAGGGTATTGTAGAACTTAATGATATTATAAAAATGGCTAAGTGATGCTTATATACATGTAATTATAAGTCAATTAACTGTCACTTGGTTTTTAGACAATCATCAACATTTGAAAAGACTGCTGAATCATAACTGATAGAACAGGAGTATTTGACTAGAAGTTCTGGCTATTTTGATATGTGGAATTACCTCACATCTAAACATTTGATATATAATAATACCCCACATTTAAAAATGGAATTGAGTTTCTACTCTGGATTTGAAAAGGAAGAGGGACCAATCATTTTTGTGGTAGGAAAAATATTTTTGATTCTGACTATATCCATGTCAGAATAAAGATATTATAACACCTTGGTGACTAAGTCCATATGATGTGTTTGGCATCATATGATGTGTTTGGCAGTGATTGAAATCACGCAATCATAAAGTTAACCATTTGGCTTAGGGGAGGTCTGTGGACATATTCATTTGTAGCTTATTTTGGGGATTCTGCATGAGGAGGATTAGTTAAATTAATTATTTAGAACATCTTCATATGATTCATTTTACTTTCTAGATACCATTGCAATTTACAGGATATTAAGAGTTCTGTGCTGAAACCATGATATGTGATACCTATGCCAAAATATTATTTGTGAATATAAGATTTAAAAATTCAAAGGATCTAAAAGCATGTTGCTTATTTATTAATTTATTAATTCACATAATTAGTACATATAAAATAGGTTTCTTGTTATGTGTGTGTGCATTTATAAATAGAGAAACATTTTGAATTTAATCCCTTATTTTAGAATTTGATTTGCACAAATAAAAATTGCTGGTGATGGTGGAAAATATACATGAAAGGTCCTCAGATCTATACACTCATATCCATTCAGAAGCAATGGATAAAATTTTATTTTGGACTTAATCCCAAAACAACAAAATAGGTAGGCTTTTGGTTTGAGCTCCAAGCTTGGCAATTTGATTGCAAACGTTTTGTCACCATTTGAGAAGATATCATCAGTGCGTTTGAATTGTGAACTATTTTGAAATAACAAAATAGTTGCTACAATTTATGTCATTTGATTGTTAGTCACTTGTATAATTACATAATTGATGCAAAATACATAAAAATATGTAATTAAACAAATGAAGTAAATTATGTAAAATATAAATCAGGTTTAGTGGATACTCCTTCCACTGGAAATGATCCATTATATCAAAGTTTTGCTATAGAAAGTAAAGAACTGTGTAAATGACCAATGTCCAGGCTTTGTGAGTCTTGCACCTGGTCACATTTGGACCAATAAAACATTTTTTTAGTACTTTGTAAATTCCATTGAGCTTTGCATATCTCTTCAAAGATCTGATATCAGTCTGGAAATGCAAGGAGGTCTTCTTTCTTGACCTCTTTTTTAAAAAATTTCTCTGTCATTGTTAGTGCAGAGAATTGTGGTGTTGATTGAGAATGAGGTTTGTTGTGTAACTCAGTCCTACGTCTTCTGATAGGCTCTTGCCTATCTCATTCATTTCCAGAGGACCTCTTTTTCTCAGAAGCTTGAATGGAACTGGGTTTCAACCTCCTGCACATCACATGAATTGTTATCCTTCCTGAACACTTGGGGGCTCACAGGAGAGTCATGGATCGATGCAGCTGCATTGTTGCGATTGAGGCCAATTACTGCTGAAAAGTGTTTTCATCATGGTTTTTGCTTTCCGTACCTGCCAGCAAGGGAAAAATAAGGGTTCAGATGTTTACACAATGTCTTTTTAAAACTCTCAGCTTTTCTTAATTGTTCTCCTATTAGTTGTCTCTTTCTTCTAAGTTGCAGGTATTGTTCTGAATTGATGTTGTTTACTTGTTGCTTTTAACCTTTTGTATAATGTTTGAATCACCATACAAATACAGCTTCTGGGTAATCTTAAAAACAATATTACAAAGCAAGGTGATCTTTTTTTTTCATAATGAGGGAGAACTAACTAAGAAACTTTCATTATGAACCAGCTTAGACACTTAGTCAATAAGTTCTATAAATCTTTCCCAACTTTCCTCCCTCCAAATGTGAAAAGCGAGTTGGAATGTGAATTATGTTTTTAATTTTGTTTGTAAATCTGAGAAAGAAGTACAGGCAGAGTTACAACAATAATTGGGACCAAAAGTGATGCAGTTGTTATGTGAGTTGCACACAATTTTATGACCTTTTTTGCTGTAGACATTAAACAAATCATATGGTTGTCAAGTGAATCACACAGTTGTTAAGCAAATCTGGTTTCCCCCATTGATTTTGGATGTTTGAAGCCTCCTGGGAAAGTTGTAAATGGCATTTGTTGACTCCAGAATGCTGCAGCTGTCATAAATACATGCCACTTAATAGGACTTAAAACGTGATATGTACTCTACACAACAAAATTAAGAAAAACCCAATTAAACAATTCAGCCAAACATATACTTGTTCATTTATTCCTTGAGAAAAATTATCCAAAGCAACATATTTGTGTAGGGCAAAAATATGTGAACCTCTAGGATTATTAATTTATTGAGGAGAAAATGAAGTCCGGTGTTTTAATCAATGGGATGATATACTCAGATGTGAGTGCTGAAGGTCCTGCCTTATTTAAAGAATAGATCCTTGAATATTCAGTATCACATCTGGGATCTTCACAAATGCATATATGTGGAAGTGTGTCATGGCTTGAATAAAGGAGATTTCTTAAGATCTCTAAAATAGTTGTTAATACAGGCTGGACAAACTATAAAACTATTTCTAAGCAGCCCACTGTCATGCAGATTGTGTATAAATGAAGGCAATTCAACTCCATTGTTACCCTTCTAGGAGTAGCCAATCATACAATATCATAATGAGCAAGATGGAAGATCTCAATGAATTTCAGGGTATTATATAAGAAACTAAAGACTTCTCCTATGTTGGCAAATGTCCTAAGGTGACCATCACAACACTGAACAACAATGATCTGCACAACTTTCTAAAAAGAACATTGCTGCATGTGTACACATTGTGAAAGACTATTTGGATAAACCAGGAAGCTATTGGAAGAATATTCTGTGGATGGGTGAATGAAACTTTTTGGTTTGAACGAAAATTATTATGCAAAAGGCAAACACTGCATTCCAAGAACATTATCCTATTTATGAAATGTAGTGAGAGCACATGCACCAAGACAAATTCCGCGTGTGTCCAATCTCACTTGGCCAATTAACCTATTCCTATTCTATTCTATTCTATTCTATTCTATTCTATTCTATTCTATTCTATTCTATTCTATTCTATTCTATTCTATTCTATTCTATTCTATTCTATTCTATTCTTGTATTGTTCGCAATATCCTAGCAGGTCCACAGCACACAGTGGACCTGCTGTGCTGCCTCTGGACCGGGACAGCTTGCCATCATTAATTGGACTATGAATTCTGAATTGCATCAGCAAATTCCACAGGAAAATGTCAGGGTATCTGTCCATGAACTGAACTTCAAGAGAAAGTGGGTCAGGCAGCGAGACAACAGTCCAAATCACACAAGTCGTATACCAAGGAATAATTAAAGCAAAAGAAAATTGATGTTTTGGAATACCCAAATCAAGTGAGAGAATAGTTCTATGAAATGTCTCCTCTGAGAGAGCCTTCCCAGTTTAATTGGTACCCTAGCTGAATTGGATTTGTCAGTTCTTTGAGATAGGACAGGTCAGAATGCTGCTAGGATTTCAGGAATGCTATTATATTGTCCTAGGGCATGATAACAGAATCTTGAAAGCCTGTCAATTAAATAGGTGATTATACCAGTAGATTGCATTTTTGTCAAGAAAAATGCAGTGCTGTTGAGTTTCATGGACCTCTTGATGATTATGACTATGATAGATGGGTTTTAGAAGATGTCAAAGCGATAGGCAGTTCCACTTCTGCATTGTATTATATTCTGCTGCAACTCTTTAAAGCAACTGCATGATTATGGTCAAAAGCACCACTGCTCCTGCCTTCTCTGGAGTCCATATTCTGAATTATTTCCTAAGGGGTGTGCAGTACAAGTAGTCCTTGACTTATGACTACAGTTGGAACAAGAATTTCTGTTGCTAAGCAAGATGGTTGTTGCTTTCTGCCTGTACTTTTTTGTCACAGTTGTTAAGTGAATCATGTCATTAGGTGATCTGGTTTCCCTCCCATTGACTTTGCTTGTTGGAAGCCAGTTGCAAAGGTTGCCAATGGCGACTAAAGGACCCCTGGACATTGCAACTACCCTAAATACATGCCTGTTGCGAAGCACCTGAATTTTGATCATGTGACTATGGGGATGCTGTGACAGTTTTAAGTGCAAGTACTAGTTGTACATCATTTCAATGATGTAACTGAACAGTCACTAAACAAACCTGTACATAGAGTAGTATCCTAATTTTATTTCCACAATGATTGAGGGGGTTTCTATTGAGAAAGTGTGAGTGGCCCAAAATTATTTAGTGAGCTTAGAGGGTCTTGAACCTTGGGCTTCCAATTCAACCTCTTAATATTATCTCATCTTCCAAATGCTTGTGTATTTCTAACAAGCCCCTCTGCAGTATATCTGCACATTTACCATACTCCAACATTTGTGCATAGTGACCATGGTTATCATTACCTCCAAGATTGTTGGAAAGTAGGTTAGATCCCTATAGCAGGCTGGGTAAGTGGACCAGTTATGTAAACCAGGTTATGCTGTTGTCTTGAGAGCAGTGTGAACAAAGCAGGAGCTAAAATGTAGGAAATAGTGAATTGCCTTGTCAAAAGTGGGTGGAGAAAACAAGCAATCCCCCTTCCCCCCCTCTCCTCACAGCCCTTTTTAAGGAGGTTGGGATTTTGCTAGATGCAGTCAGACCTCTTGTCCTGAGTGGTCTCTCTGTTTGGCTGTCCCTCTCTCATAGCCTCTGGAAGTTTGGAAGGATTACAGCCGTACCTTATCTGAGGAGTTTGTGTGCATGAAAGTCACAGGAGGGAGATTTGGCTGGTAAATAAGTTGTGAAATGGTTTATCTGGAGTTTATGAGGAAACGTCTATTGCTTATGATTTCTAGCCCTCAGTAATGATTTGCTGTCTTGCAATCTTCTTTAGATTGTGGGTTGCCCTAAATTTCAATCTTGTTTGGGATCGAGGCTGAGCGGCGTGACATAGAATATAAATACGTATATATGCCTAGTTATTCTATTATTTGTACAAGTCCAGGTAATTTGTAATCAGTATAGAAAACTAATTCTCTGATTTCCTTTTATTTTACTCATTAAAGAATCTAAGAACAGAGAATGGAGGAGTTGTGCTTTGTTGCAGCCAGAGTGCTGGGTTCATAGTGTTAGGATACTGCCGGTGATGTCTGTTTTAGTATTTTTATTATTTGTTTGTTAGATTTATGTCCTGTTTTTTCTCCAGGAGAAGGAGGTGATGTATATGGCATTTCATCCTCCAATTTTCCCCCCATAACAGCAGCTTTGAGAGAATATATTAGAAGAATGATGGTCCTAAATCTCCAGTCATTTAGGGACATAAAGATAATAACACTTTGCTGCTTTTTAAAGTAGCTGAATTTGTTCGTAGGTCATGTTATAGCTCCAGTGGGAACATGGGGTGGCTGCTTTCAAAAATTGGAGAGAGACATTACCTTCCTTTTTCTTACACACTTCAAAGGGCATTATTGAAATCAAGCCCAAAGTATTGAAGAGCCCTACAAAACAGTGTGGAGCTACTTAATCACTTCATTATATGTATTATGTCTCTTGAATGGGAAAGTTTGTTGTTAATAACATCTTTTTGGGAAAAAAAACCAAGTTGGATCAATCCAATGGATCCTATGTGTAGGCTCACTTGATTTAAGTTTCTAGGTCTTTGCCTTAAAACAGTATAGTTATTTCCAGAAAAACCACAAATGTTTTCAGCTGTATTGTACAATTCTACATGTACAGCAGTTAACATTTTTAAAGGTTAATTTTAGTAGGATCTGATTTTAAAGTCAATTGCTAGAGTCAAAAATAAGCATACACATGTGCTTGGATAAATTCAGGTAAGAATGTTAGTGTAGACCTATAGAATAATATAATACATTCACATTGCTGTTTGCCTCTATAACAATTTGGAAACTGGATTATATGTAGAGACATAAAAGAAGCTGGTTTATTTTATGATAATCTGGTTTTAAGTGGTACTATGTTTTAATTGCAAATTAGGATTTGTATCAAAAGTGAATATTTGTTCCTTCAAGGTCTCATACAGTATGTGTTCCAGATCCCTCAAACTTCTTTTATGAACTTGTTTTATTTGCACATATGTATGTGGTAGTAACTTTAATCATGTCTGCAGTCCATGAACAGGGGGAACAGACTACTGTCTATCCAAGACATTTTAAAGCATTCTTATAAAATAATTTTAATTTAAGAAATAAACAGTTAAAAGGCTAGATAGTTTGCTTAGCCCTCCCTATTTCTTTTAAAGCCAGATCTGGAATGTAAAACACCAACAATGGATAGACCTATGTAAAATCCTAGAATACCTTGACTTTAGTTAAAAACTCTAACATTACAACTGCTTTGGATTTTTGCAGACTTCTATGGTAGATATTAAGCAAGTACTCATTGTCTCATCAAGTTATTCCCTTGCTTTATGAATATTCAACTGCACAGCTAAACTCTCTCTGTTCTCTGCAGGCTCTGTTCTTTTTCTTAGTCTGAGATTTATGGACTTGTACATGATGAATTGTGAACTCCTAGCAACTTGCAGTGCCCTTGGATTCTTAGAAGGGGACACCTACCATAAAGAACCAGACTGTATAGGTAAGAGATCAAGACTGCAAGATATATATTGGAGGATGTGTAAGGGCTGTTTATGTCTCAATTAGTGATTGTTAGATGGAATCAACTAAATCATGAAGTAGAAAATATTTAAGTTCTGTAAAGGGGCTTTTTAACTTTTTGTTTCGGTTTTGAAAAAATTAGGAGATAACTTCCTGTCATCCTTATTTGGAAGGTTCCAAGACACAACAAAACAGTTCAATCTCCTGTGCACTGCTTGGAGAGTCCAAGCGTGGTTAATTTTCAGTCTGTTATGACGTCACTGAGTTGGAATTTCTTTGGCCACGCCTTCTTCCTCCATCCGAGCCTCAGTTTTTTTCAACTCAGTCTGAATGAAAGACTTGTTTGAGTTGGTTCCTTAAAATAAATTATTTAAAAAATTAGTTCTATTAGGAAAATTGGCTATTTTTAAATTCTTTTCAAATTACTGTAACTAGAGCGTCTAAATTGATTTATGAGTGGCAAAAATGGAGCGCAGAGAGTAATTAGTGCTGCAGACCCTGCAAACAGCATTTTGATTGCTGTGGCGGCCACCATTACTGCGTGGCTCAGATTGCGCTGGGATTCATCCCTGACCACCTGGAAGGCATCGTGGGCACTAGGGAAGTCCGAGGCTTTGGTTCTCCTGCATTTTGAGAGCTGCTGGTGAGCAGCAGGGCAGTGGGAAGGAAGCTGATAATGGGGCCAGTAGCCGCCATTTTGTGGGCGGTGGCCATTTTGTAGCAGCACAAAACGCAGCAGTTTTCTATAAAAGTTGACCAGCTGGGCAGCATTTGGAGCAAGGGACCTTCTCAGGAGGCTTGACCATCGCAGGATATCGTGGCCACACAAGTAAAAACCGTTTTGCCAGTTTATAAAGCGTTATTTGAGTGATTGATTGCCACATGGCTGGAAGCAGCCCTGCTAATGCCTGAGATGTCTGCTTATTGTTGCTGCTACTTGTAATCATAGCCTAACAAACCATTTTGCTGGTTTGGGCATAATTTGAACTCTGATCTGCGCAGTGAGCAAATCTTTTAGCTTTATTCTCTTGGGGGTTTTTAAGCCTGCTTTCAAGGTTAGATATGACTAATAGCACTGATTCTGAAGATTCCCAATATCAGACTGATTGTCCTGTTCTTAAAAATCCCAGATTAAGATCTAGCAAGGCTTCTGTTACCACTCAAGCCAAATCTTCCAAATCCTCAACTGTGGCTGCTGAGAAAGATGCACTGAGGAGAGAAAAGGCCTTAGAAAAACATTTTGCAAAGGCGCAGCAACAAGCTGCAGCTTCTAAATCCCCTGAGAGGGCTAAGGATATAGGTGAGACTTCTAATCCTGTATCTTCAGAATTGCAGCAAGATGTTCAGGAGGATCAGCCTAACTGGTCTCTCACTGTACCCATGGGATCACATGGCTTTCAGGCAGTCCCCTTCCAGGAAGGTTTTATACCTGACCCTCCTCAGCCCCCATCTGATTCTTCTCAGGTGCCTGGCAGGCAGTGTTGTGCACCATCAGCCACATTTACGCCCACGGCAGCAGGCTTGCGCCCCCTAGAGGTGACTCAGCAATCCTTATTCTTATACATTTTGCCATTGTTCAGACAATACCCAAGGTATTGATGAGGCACTTGCACAAAGGGGGATTTTGGCTCCTTTACATCCAGAGCCTTCCAGATCAGATCCTATGCATTCACATAGGCACAGAGAATATAGGGAGGGGTCCCTCCATGCATCTCCATCTCTTCACAGCGAGGCTTCGTTGGAAGGAGAGGAAGAATTAGATGACTTTGAAATGTCTGGAGATGAAGGGCTTGCCCAAGACAAGCCTTCTTATTCTAGTTTATTTTGTCCCCATCTCTTCAAGACATTGCTACTCAAAGCAAAAATGACTGCTAATATGGATCAGATGGACAGATCCATCTCTGAGGCTGGAGAATCTCAGGGTCTTTGTGCCAGTCTCTTTACAGAGCGGGTTACTACGTAGGAAGTTATTCCCTCTCCAAAATTCTTTGTAGATGTAATTCAGAGGCAATGGGCTCAACCTCTTTCGATCTCTGCACCTAGTGGCATGGACAAAAAGATGTATACTGTGGAGAAGGAACTAGAGGATCTTCTTCAGATTCCCTCAGTTAATCCTTCCTTGGCTAATTTGGCTTCATCTGCAATTCTCCCTTCTGATACTGCTGAAGGTTTGAAAACTGAGGATAGGAAGGCAGATTTGGCTGCGCGCAAAACTCATGTGTCTGCAGCTTGGGCCGTTAGGACTGCCACAGCAGCCTCATTTATGTCTCGAACGTCTCTTTTATGGCTAAAACAGATGCAGGCCATGATCTCCCCAGAGGAAGTATGTCTTCAACAGGACATCAGCAAACTGATAGCTGCAACTGAGTACATGGCTGATGCTTCTTTTGCTACGGCAAAGTTTGCCTCTAGAGCCCTAGCGTCTAATGTTGCATCCAAACATCTATTATGGCTGCGCCAATGGCAAGCGGACACGAAGTCCAAGTGGTGCTTGGCTGCAGCTCCCTTTAAGGGAAACCAGCTGTTTGGAGAAGCTCTAGAGCCCATCCTAGTGGAGGACAAGGATAAGAGGAAGGTTTTGCCTCAGCAGACTAGGAGAACTGATAGACGGTCTACCTCTTATTACCGTAGGCAGTCCTTTCGGTCCACTGAGGCAGGATTCCCTGCCTCCCAGTATCACAGGCAATACTTCCCTGGGGGGGACAGAGCACAAGATAGATCAGGATTTCGAGACAGATTTTGGCAATCACAGTCAAGGTGGCCTTACAGGAGTTCAGGGGGATGCCCCTACCGCCGTTCCAAATGACTCATGGGCTCAAATCCTGATTGGCAGCAGACTCCAGAGGTTTGCTGACCAGTGGAGGGATACCACCATGGACGCGTGGGTCTTACAGACAATTACCCTAGGTCTGAACTTAGAATTTTGCTCCAGGCCCCCTCTTCGATTTCTTCAGTGTCCTGTCCCCAGAGAACCCATCAAAAAGGCCATGATGGAGGCTGAGATTCAACGCCTGCTGGATATATCGGCCATCGAACCGGTACCAATTGGACAAAGGGGTTTGGGGTTTTACTCCCTACTCTTTCTGATTCCGAAGAGTTCAGGAGGCCAAAGAGCTATACTGAATCTCAAAGACCTCAATGTTCACATAACTTACAAGAGATTCAAAATGCAATCTCTTCATTCAATTCTGAGTTGTCTCCGACAGGGAGATTATCTAACAGCAATAGATCTCAAGGAGGCATACCTTCATGTCCCCATAAGGGAGTCTCACAGGAGGTTTCTCAGATTTGCATTTGCAGGACACCACTGGCAATATTGGGCACTTCTCTTTGGCCTCTCCTCAGCCACACGCACCTTCACCAAATTGCTGGACATGTTATCAGCATGTCTCAGAGCACATCCCATTTGCCTACAGTGCTATCTGGACAATGTGTTGATTCAATCGTCGTCGCTCAGGCAGGCACAACTGGATTCTGCAACTCATGATTCAGGCACTTCAGGATCATGGGTTTTTGGTAAATTGGGACAAAAGCCATTTGACACCATCCACCAGATTTACTCACCTGGGGGCGAAGATAGACATGCAGTTATCGCAAGTATTTCTGTTTCCAGACCTGGGCTCATCTGCACTCCAGGCCCCTGCAGTGGCTACTTCTCCCCAGTCAGAGGTCAGGACGCAGCAACTCACTGTGCAGAATCAGAGTTCCTTTACAGGTACAGCGGTCCCTGGATTGATGGAAGTCAAAGGCCATGGAAGGCGGCTGCTTGTTTCACGATCCTCCCAGACTGATCCTGACATCGGATGCGAGCATCTTTGGCTGGGGAGCACACCTGGGGACCCAGGTGACTCAAGGCAGATGGTCTCAACAAGAGCTACACAACGATATCAATTGGCTGGAGCTGAGAGCGGCCCATCTGGCGCTCTGTCATTTTCAGACCAAGTTGGCAAATCAGCACGTCCTTTGTTAACAGACAACATCATGGCCAAGATACATATTAACCGCCAAGGAGGCACCCGCTCCAAACTCCTTATGTGCGAGGCGAAGAAATTGGATCTCTGGGTGGAACGACATCTTCTGTCCTTACAGACGGAACACATCGCCGGGACATCCAACTCCACAGCAGACTGATTGAGTCGAACGCCGATAGACCAGTCAGAATGGCGTCTTCATCCGGACTTATTTCATTGCATCACAGTTTGATTCGGGGGTCCGGTCTTGGACTTATTTGCCACACCTCAGAACACTCATCTACCTTGGTTCTTCACCTGATTTTGGACTCCAACACCAGAGGGGGTCGATGCCGTTTGTTGTCTGTGTTCCCCGACCTTCTTTACACCTTTCCTCCCATTCCTCTTCTCCAAAGGGTGGATCCGGAGAATTCTGGAGGAGGAGGCGGAAGTGCTGTTAGTGGCCCCGCATTGGCCAAGATGTCCCTGGTTCGCGGACTTGATGTCACTGTCAATAGCACCTCCATGGATATTGCCATCGCACACGGTCTCCCTCAGCCAAGGGCCCTTCAACATCTGGACCCCCAAGGCTCAAGTTGCTCGCTTGGTGCTTGAGCGGGAGACCCTCAGGAAAGGTCACGACTCACCAGAGGTGATTTCTACCATCCTTGCATCTAGGAAACCGTCTACGATCAGGATTTACAATGCCACCTGGGCTTCCTTCAGTCGATGGTGCGCCACTGTACATCTAGATCTACCTCCACCACAGTCCCACAGGTGCTACAGTTCCTGCAGTGGGGCCTGGTGAAGAAATTGTTGACCAGTATGCTCAGGTGCCAAGTTGCAGCATTGTCTAGCATCTTGCCTGGTGAAGGACCTATTCCTCTCTCTCACCATCCTAAGGTTCGTAGCTTTCTGAGGGATGCGGCCAACCTATTACCAGCAACTGTACATAGGTACCCAACCTGGGACCTATCCTTGATTTTACAAGCACTCATCTTGCCTCCTTTTGAACCACTGCAGACTACCTCGCTTAGACTGTTTACGTTTAAGGTTGTGTTCTTAGTTGCGATCATGTCTGCAACCTGAATATCGGAGTTGGCTGCACTTTCAGTACGCCAGCATTTATGCATTTTTCACTTGGACAGAGTTATTCTTAGATTGGACCCTACATTTGTGCCAAAAATAAATTCCTGGTTTCACAGGGCACAGGAGGCTATTCTGCCAGACTTTTGCCCCAATCCACAACATCCAAGGGAAAAGCGCTGGCATAGGTTGGATGTACGCCGTGCCTTAAAGAGGTACATTAAGCGCACCGCGTCATTCCAGAGGATGGAGGCTTTGTTCGTGTCCTTCCAGGCCACTTCAATGGGGAACAAAGTATCTCCATCCACCATTGGACGTTCGCTCAAGGCATGCATTGCATTAGCATACGAACAACAAGCTCGTCCTGTACCACGACGCATCACGGCGCACTCTACTTGCAGTGCAGCCACCACAGCAGCCTGGGCTACACAAGCATCAATTTTGGAGATTTGCAGAATGGCCACTTGGGCTACCCCTTCTGCATTCGTGAAGAATTATAAGTTAGTTCAGTATGCTTCGGCTGAAGCAGCATTTGAGAGGCGTGTTTTACAGAGAGTTCTGCCGGCCGAGGGGACCCTGGGCCAACCTGTTTCCCTCCCAACATCACTTTAGCTTGGGTATATCCCATGCTTGGATTCTCCAAGCAGTGCACAAGAGATTGAACGTTGGACTTACCTTGAACGTTCCATCTAAGTGCAATGCTAGAGAGTCCAATCGCACCCTGGCTTGTATGGGTCCGGCAAGGAGTGGTCGGTTCTTCAGATGTGTTGCATCTTTCTTGGTTCCGGTTTCGTTGAAAAAACTGAGGCTGGGCTGGAGGAAGAAGGCGTGGCCAAAGAAATTCCAACTCAGTAACATCAAAACAGACTGAAAATTAACCACGCTTGGACTCTCTAGCAGTGCGCATAGATGGAACGTTCAAGGTAAGTCCAACGTTCAATTCCTTAGTTCAATTCCCTACAACTTTATCATTCAAACAATATGTTACCTTCCAGATATTGTAGCTCTCATCAGTCCTAGCTTGCTAGGATGGGAGTTGTAGTTCAATAGCATAGCCACTTGTTCATTCCTTCTTTAGTATATGGCATAACTAATATGTATCCTGGGATAGCAGTTCTGTGAGCTCTAGCTTTGCACCCATTTGAATTTTTGTCTCCTACTTGGCTTGAATTCCTCCAGAGAGTGTGAAAGATTTAATCCGCTATCTGCGCCATGAAGATGAGACCCGGGATATTCGGCAACAGCTGGGAGCTGCTCAGATTCTGCAAAATGACCTGATCCCTATTATCATCCAGTATCCCCAAGATAAACAGCTGTTTGATGCTGTCATCAGGTAGGAATGTCAGGATGAAAAAAGATGGGAGGAAAGATTATTGGCTATAGGTTTTAAGTATGAAGAATACCAGTAGCAGATAGCAATGAAGGAGTGTGCATTACAGAGATCAGGGAACAATCCATGCCCTGGTCTTTCCTGTCCCATAAGACTTAACTCTGAACAGTGGCAAGAGATTATGATCATTTTAGTCTGAAACAATTGAGGGCTCCGGATATAAATAAGACTAATAGTTGGCTATGCTCTGGCAGTTTTGTTTAATATCTAAACACAGTCAGTTTGAATAATGTGTGTATTTCTGAAATATATCAGTGACTGAGAATTTTAGCTAAATCTTAATAAAGTTCCAAATAATCCCCAGCCCATTGCTGAGGATTCTGGGAATTGAAGTCTACATACCTGGAGGATAGGCAGTTTGGAAAAGATGTCCTGAATAAAACCAGTTCTTTCTTCTTATTTTAGACCTCACAGAATCAACAAAGCTAAATAGATCCATTTTTCAGAAGAATATGGTGGCATCTCCTCTCCTCTTGTTTTTATTAATACTAATTATACATTAATTTAATTTAAATCCAGGCCAGGATATGGCATAGCTATAGAGGGAGACTATTTTAATTGTGCTGGGAGGAGGAACTAATATCTTTTAAAGAACCAAATTTTAAAATGTGTACAATGCAGTTGCCATACCAATTTTTATTATCTGTGGAGGTGAAGGCAATACAGATTGGATGTTAGAATGAAAAATAAGAAGTCTAGCCTATTTAGAAAATTAAATCCTTTACCATGCCAATATAGTATGGATTTAAAGAAAGAATCTCCAGATTATTTTTAAATCCCATGCTTGTCACACATGGTGATCCCAGTCTGGATTAAGCCATTATCCACTTATATTTAAAACTGAACCAAATCCTGAACTGGAACTGTGTGTAATATACCGGTAGGTGGCAATTAGGAATTCATTAGTGAAAAATACTTACAGAAATTGAAACTGAGGAAGCCACCCCAATGAATTAGCTAAGGACTACGTAATATATCAGTGTAGAAATGTATTCATTGCTTACATTTGTCAGTGGGAAATTAGTATAGCTTTAAGATATTTGTGAAGAGTTTTAATACTGAAGTGGTTTAATGACAACACAATTAAATTGACTTTATGTTACAATCATTGACAAAGTCTCTGTGTCTTATTTTCCTAGGTTAATGGTGAATTTAACTCAACCAGCTATCCTCTGCTTTGGAAAAATTCCCCAGGACATTAACCTCCGCCATCACTTCCTACAGATTGTCTCTTACCTGCAGGGTTATAAAGAAGTGAGTGGGAGGTCTTCTCTAGTCCCTGTTCCATTATTTGCAAGTTTACAGGATTATGAGGAAATAAGACCCTGCTTTTCTGAGCCACAGTGCTCTTTGTAATTATACTTAAAGCTTTTTACAATAAGTTTTGCTGTGCTTAAACTGAAAATCTTTGAAGGAAGAAGAATTGTAGCTTCTGAGATTGCAGCTAATTCGAACAACAGTAAAGAGTTGAAGTTTTTTTAAAAAAATAAATTTAAAGGGAAATAAACGGAAGAAGCAGATTGTAGTTTCGATACTAAGTTTTTGTAGCTTGCTTTGAGGGCGGGGGGTTGCTCTGTCTTCACGGGAACCTAATGCAGTACATTCTTTTTCTTTCTCCATTCTTTTTAGGCATTTGCCAATGATAAGGTCTTTGGACTGTTAAGTGAGAAGCTGTACGAACTATTGCAGCTGGTGAGTTTTATTTTGACCCATTTCCCAGGTCAAAAGGGAGGTGACTTGAGGACAAGAAAGGATTGTGAAAGAAGACAAAGATTTTGTCAATCAAGACGGGTGGGAGCAGTGAAGACAACAGCCTCCTCCTTGAGTTTACCTCTTTCATGTGCTCCCAATACATATGTTTCCTATGATCTCTTCTTTCTCATTTTAGGACTGGGAGCAGCGCCAGGAAGAAGATAACCTGTTAATTGAGCGCATCTTGCTTCTGGTGCGCAATGTGTTGCATGTGCCAGCTGATCCTGATGAAGAGAAGGTATTGGAGTGAAAGGCTGGCATTGTGCTGGCAAATGCCAGCCTTCAATGATGACTGGAGTGAAAATACAAGCATATATCTGCAGATAAGAGGAACCTGGGCTTCCCAAATCCCTCTTGTTGAGTTATACTAGCTGGTGCTGTTGTAGGTGATGATCAGGACTGCCATCATTCTCTTGAGCTTGACATTCGCTAGCTTCCAGTCTGCCATGAATTATGGGGGGAAGGAGCCGGTCGGGAGGGAGGAAGGCTAAGTACTCATCGTATCTTCCAGAAACACCATCTCAAGGTCAAAAATTTGGGAATGGAATGGAATGGCTCACCAACCAGCACACTGTTGAAGGGACAGTTCCCAAAACAATTCATTCAAATTTAATTGGATGATATTAACTAGCAAGGGCAGAAGTCAGGGCAGGATTGACAGTGATGTTGACGACATTCAGATAATCAGGAGTTTCTTATTCAGTGTTTCATCTGCATTATCTCAACAACTCCCTGCAGTATTACTGAATAAATCTGTGTTTCTTTAAGCGGCTGGGAATACCTTAAGCTTAATGAATTGCAGTGTCCTGGGGTCACGTGTTCACCTTTTGCAACCTTCTGACAAGCAAGGTCAATGGGGAAGCCAGATTCACTTAGCAACCATGTCATACTAAATGTGTGCGATGATTCACTTAGCAACTGTGGCAAGGAAAGTCGTAAAATGGGACATAACTCACAACAAATGTTTCACTTAGCAATATAAATTTAGGGCTTGGTTGTGGTTGTAACTTGAGGATTACCGGTATTCTTACCGTTAATCCCATCTGATCTCTCACATAGAACATTGACGATGATGCCAACATCCATGACCGGGTGCTTTGGGCTATGCATATCAGCGGGATGGATGATTTGCTCAAATTCTTGGCTAGCTCCCCGAGTGAACAGCAGTGGAGTCTGCACGTGCTGGAGATAATTTCCCTTATGTTCCGTGACCAGGTAAGCAAGCAAGTCTGTTCGGACCAGAAATGAAGGCTGGGATAGGGTGGGAAATATCTGCAGGTGGCAGAAAAAAAAGCAAAGGATACATTGTTTCTAGGTTGGAAATCCAAAGAGATTTCTAGGAATTTTGATTTTTTTTTATAGTTTCAGAAGGGGATACGGCTCAATGGCTGAGAGTCTTAGACTAGTGGTCTTGGCGGCCCGGCTGGGTGAGTGGGGGGAAGAGGACCAGATTGCGTGAGCAACAGACTGCATGCACACGCGCGTGCAGCTCAACTTGTGCGAGTGATGGGTTGGTGCACAGGCATATCCAGCTCAACTTCCACAAGATGAGCTATGCAGGCGTATGCACATGTGCTAGCCCGCCACTTGTGCAAGTTGAGTTGCATGTGTACATATGCATTCTTGCCCGCTGCTTGTGCAAGTTGAGCTATGCCGCCCATGTGCAAGTTGGCCTGCTACTTGTGTGGCCTGGTTCCAAATAGACCATGGCCCGATAGTGGGCCATGGCCCAGGAGTTAGGGACCCCTGCCGTTAAAGATCTACGGCTCTGGAATTTGAATGTTGCAAAATGGAGTGAGCCACCGTCATTTGTCCCAGCTCCTGCCAACCAATTTGAAAGCATGCAAATGCAAATAGATGAATAGGTTCCACATATAAGCATCCAGGAAGGTAACAGCGTTCCATGTTTCGCCACATGCTCTGTGCTATGGTGATGTCATGCCAACATGACCACAGAAATGTTTTTGGACAACACTGGCTCTTTGGCTTAAGAAACGGAGATGAATACTAACCCTGAAGGTCGGTAATGACTAGCAGGGTAAAACCCACAGAGGCACCTGTATTTTTTTACCTTTATAGCTTCAGAAAGTGGAAGAGGGAAAAGGAGGTTGAGAGATGGTTGGAAAGATGATTCTTCAGACCATGTTTCATTTTCATCCTCTGGTTCTGGCTGGCCTCTGTCAGAGTCAGAATATCGTGGCTCGTTAACTTAGAACAGCTGTTGTCATTAACATTTTAAAATTAACATTTAATCTAATTTAATTTAACATTAACTAAACATTTGATTAACATTTAAAGTTTCACTGTTTTGGGGAGACAAAAGCTTCCTTATCCAGTGCAACCTCTGTTGGCTTGCTTTCTGCTGGGGTACATATATTTAAGGGAAGGGAGGGAACAAACAGCTTGCTTTGCTGGAAGAAAATTGTTCCCAATAGAATCCAGAGCTGCTGGCAGCCACAGGGCAGACCCGTTCAGCCAAGGAACAGAGCATAGATGTGGCAGAACTGGAAGTCTTGAGACAGAAGGAACAGGCTGAGAAGAAGACTCGCGTATTCCAGCGAAGTAGCAGGTGAGCTTGGAGGTTTCCCACTTGGCTTTCCCAGCCAAAGTCACCAAGGATGATTTTGAAAAAAAAAGGATCCTCTCTGTTCCTTGTGTGCCATTCTTTAAAAGTCAAGAATTGAGCCTATAACCTTTAACAAAGGAAGCCCATTCCCTTTCCTTGTAAATGCTATCTCTAGGCTGGGCAACCTTCCAAAAAACACTTCTTTCCTGAAAAGATAATTTTACTACAATCCCAGCCATGGTTTCTCATACAATATTCAGTTCCTAAACAGGCAGGGATGCTTCAGATCTATTTAGGGCACCCTCCTTGTACCTGTTTGTTTGTTAAATTTATTTGCCACCTATCTCACCATGACAACACAACAACACATCTTTTTAAACACAGCAGTGACACTGAAAATAAAATAACATCAAAGAAAATACTGCAAGCTTTGAGAAAACTGGGAAAATTGCATAGAAAGCAGCACTAGTATTAATTGAAATTGTGCAATTTTTCCATTTTCTAATAAGTCCTTAAACCAAAATAAGTGGCCATTATCATTAAAGATGAAAATATGTGTTGATTTGATTAAAATCCCCTTGCACAATTTAGAAAGTCTTTAATTGTTTCAGTGCAATTTAAAGGAGTGTGAATTATACTTTCCATTACAAAAGATGGCACTTTAGCCTGTGTAACTTTTTAGTTCTCTGGCTTTGGCCAGAGTCTAAATGTCACGATTCATAAATTTAATCTAGAACAGCTGCTGTCACTAATTATTTTTTTACATTAATTTTTTTGTAATTTATTTTTAAAATCTATTTTTGATGACTTTCTCCAATAAGATTCAAAATTATTTTTTATTCAACAAGAAAGTTCTAAACTGACTCTGTCAGTTCAGATTCAAAGTCCTATTTTTGTTTGCATTAAGATTTCAGGAGAATCAATTGTATTTGAAAAAAGTTTTATTTATTATTGAGGATTTAACTTTGATTTGAAATAAACAGATAAGTATCAGTCTTCATAAATGGTTGATGTTATGATTCATAAATTACCACACTTGCTCTTGTGAAATCAAGGTAGAACTTGGGACTCTTTCTTCTGAAGAATATATTCAACAGAAAAGATGTCCCACAGGAGCTAAATTTCTAATCTTGTACAATATTCCATCTTCCCATTTGCTGAAGAGAGATAGTTTATCACAATAGCGCCCAACCTTTTCTGTACCACAGACCCATTTTAAATACCTTTTGTGGCCACAGAGCATTGCCACAGATCACCAAGACTTAACATTTTAACATTCCTTCACGGACTTTCTGTGATGACATTGTGGCGCCCAATGAATCCATGGACCACAGGTTGAGAACCACTGGTTTATCAAGAAGTTTAAAATGTGGGTGACAGAGAAATGGAAGAAGAGGGAAAGAAGAAAGAGTCTGAACTGTTTTGAGCTTTCCATACTATTCAAGGAAGGTTTAGATACAAATTTGTAAATTCCACAGCTTTATGTGGAGGGCAATAGCTGTAGACCAGAAATTACTATCCGATTAAGTATATCGTTATCGCCTCATTAATTTTGCCAGAAGACATGAATGAATCTTTCAATACTGGTTATAAAATGGGATTAGACTGTGCAGGAGAAAAGGAATCTTGCAAGAATGAAATCTAGCACTCTTTCAGTTGGTTCTCATCACACATGCTTCACTGGACAATGTTTAAGAGACAGAAATAGAGAGAAGGAATTGAATATAATTATTGCCTGCATAAGAGTAAAACAGCTGCTTTCAAAGTAGACAACTCTGGTAGGTTAGCCAGAAGTAGTCTGGCCTTCTCTAAAGTCAATTTCTGCCTCCTCTTGTCGAATCTTGTTGAAAAGGTGGTATTTTGGTAAAAGAGTCTGTTTTAATTGATTCTCTGAAATCTTAAAATATACAAAACTAGTCCTTGGATTTGAACTGAATGAATCAGTTTAGAACTCCTTGTTGAATGATTTTGGATCTTATTTACATATGAAAGTCACACTTTTACCTATTTTTTTTTCCCTTAGACACTCTCGCTTTGGTGGCTGTTATGTTATTCAGGGCTTGAAAGCTATTGGGGACAGAGATGTGGTGATGCACAAGGGGTTACACAACGTAAGTCACTTCAAGCTACTATGTGCAAGTCTGGAGAGGGTGGATTTTTTTCAGGACACAGCATCTGCACATCTGTGTAATGTTGGGGGTGTTTCTTCAAAGTATGACACTACTTTCTGCACTTATAGGAAATGGAGAAAGGAAAGCATGGGATGCTTGGGCACGTGGATCATGTGGTTCTTTAATTTGTCCTCAAATTTGTCTGTCTAAAGCTTTGTCACAATAACTCTCACTGAAAGTTTTAATAAAAGTCGACTATAGCTATTGGGTTTCCTAGTCCTCTGTGCCATCATTTATCCCTTCAGAAATTCCTGGCCAGTGTTGGACTTCCTCCACCAGCACAGGCACCTGAGCAGCTCATTCCTTTTTCATAAATTGGCTTCCAGTTTTCTTAGCATATCAGTTGGTTGAGGTCAAGTTTCAGAGCTTTTTTTTTTTTTTTTTGCTAGCTCATAAAGCTGTCAGATTATAATCTAGGTCAATCCATAATTGTAAAGAAGTGATTGCACCATCCTTAACCATATTTTCCAGGCAAAGCAGACCATATAAGTTTAGATTAGACCAGGGGTTCTCAACCACTGAGGCGCAGGCCACTAGGAACAGGGCAGCACAAATGAGCGAAGTCCCTTCTGCACAGATATGGGATCCAGGCGAAAAATGCTTTCCCTCCAGTTTTTCCATGGAAAAAATCTCACTCCATGGAACTGGTCCCTGGCACCCAAAAGGTTGGAGGTGGCTGGATTAGACCCTCTAGATTAAGCTAATTTTTACAGAAACTGTATTGCGTATTAGAAAATGTTCTGATTAATGACATTTATATGTGTTGCATACTCACTGAAGGTGATCACTTGAAAAACAGTATAATTGCCAAGCTTGTCTAATATTATACCTGCACTTTATTAAGAAATTGAAAATTTTCTGCAGAAATAATATAACTGTGGTAAGCTTTCCATCTGGTAATCCCAAAGGTGCTTTTTCAAGAGGCAAGTGGGCTTTCTGGGGTTTTTTTGGAAGATGTTTCACTTCTCATCCAAGAAGCTTCTTTAGCTCTGACTGGGTGGTGAGGAATGGAAGGATTTATATTTCTTGCAGAAGGCTGGTCATTTACATTCTTTTATAGAGTCAGTAAGGCCATCTGGAGGTTTAACTATGTCCTCAGGGTTACCCAGGTGGTGCAAATGGGTGTAGAGCCTTCTTAGAACTGTTGAAAGGACTATGTTGTAGACAGGAGATAAATGATGTTATATCCCTCCCCCTCTGTTGAGAAGGTTGTTCAATTTTGACATAGATGGCCTCTTTGATCCCTCTTTCAAACCAGCAGTCCTCTTTGTGCAAAACGTGGACTTTTGAGGTCTTCAAAAGAGTGGCCTTTGTCTTTTAAATGCAGATGGACTGCTGAATCTTGTCCTGATCGGTTTGTTCTCTTCTTGAAAAAGTACCTTTGTGACAACCATGACTGGAAGACTGAGAATCTCCATAGAAATTTCCATCTTCCATCATTTCAATCTACATTTCTCCTTCCTTCCATCTTACTCATATTTTGCCCCATTCCTGGACAGGTGAAGAACTACAGCCATGATCTAGGCAAAGAGGTCCGTCGGGTGCCAAAAAGGCAGCAGCTCGCCAGTGATGGTGAAGGACCTCCTCGCCGCTCTGCCCTAAACGTGCGGCGCTTCCTCCAGGAGTTCTGTGTGGAATTTTTGGAAAACTGCTACAATCGTCTCATGTACCTGGTCAAGGTGAGAACGAATTTCAAGTGTGGAGTTGGCCAATTGCAGGGTACCATAAAAGAGAAGAGGGAGACATCTTAGCCATCTATGGCCCTTGTTTATAGGGCAGGGCAGCAATCAGATTCATTGGGATTAGGGTGGCTTCACTGAGCCAATTTGCACCCAGGTGGGAGATATTAGAAGTCAATTTTTTGTGCTTCAGTGATTCCTGTTCCTCCTTTCATGCCAAAAGGAAGAATAAGAATATTATTGCTCCTTAGCCACAGTGGAAAGTTCTTGGATGCTATTAAAATGCAGGTTATTCCCTTTAAAGTTAAAGACCAGTATATTTGATAGATCCCTTCCATTCTCTTTCTTTCCTTCCCCAGGACCACTTGCTCAGGGAAAAGGCCCAACAGCATGATGAGACATATTACTTATGGGCTATGGCCTTTTTTATGGCCTTCAACCGGGCCTCTTCTTTCCAGCCTCAGCTGGTTTCTGAGACAGTTGGTGTTCGGACCTTCCATTTCATTGAAAGGAGTCTGACCAACTACTATGAAATGAGCATCGTAGATAAGAAGGATATCACCTCTTGGTCTAAAAGGTGAGAGGACATTCTCACTATGGAGTAGAATTCTTGATCTCTTTTTTTTCTTTTTTTGTCTGGGTAGTTTTAAATAATTCCATTTATCTCACCTTCCTATGCAAAGTCAGAGGAAGTCAAGCTTCTCAACTTCTTTTCCTTGTCTCTCAGGATGCATCTGGCTCTAAAGGCTTACCAAGAATTGCTAATGACTATGCATGAAATGGACCGTTCCCAGGAAGAAGCTGTGCGCAACAGCAGCCACGTCCTTAAGAGTGAAGTTTTTTTCATTATATATCAAGTTATTTCCTGGGATAACCGCCCTGAATCCGTAAGGAGAAGGGCGGTATATATGTCAAATAAATAAATAAATAAATAAATAAATAAATAAATAAATAAATAAATAAATAAATAAATAACTAACTAACTAACTAACTAACTAACTAACTAACTAACTAACTAACTAACTAACGTTCTAGGTTTTCTGCTCGAAGTAGAAACCAATTGTAATCTGTACCGATTCTCAGAGAAAGGCTCAGAAGTACATTTGCTTGGAGGGATAGGCTCATAGATAAACCTTTGGTCTGGCTAGTCCAGAACTCTTAACACAAATGGGCAACTTAGTTGAAGCATCTTAAGTAGGAGTTTTCTAGCCATTCCCTGAAGATATTATAAATTGGAGCCTTCTGAACATATACTCTGTTCTCTATCACTGAACTTTGTACCCCTAGGAGGTACAAAGTCCATGTTTTTCTTATCAGATTTAATAATTTGCTCAGCATATATATTTAAAAGTATATTTGCTGAGCAAAGAGAATCAAAAGAAAAGCAACAGTGGCCTTTCAGCTCCCAAAATTAAACTACTGTGGTGGTGGTGGTGGGGGGAGCAGAATCTTACCCACTTTATTATTACTTCCCCTCTCCATTATTTAAGGAATGTTGGTTTTGCTTGGATGAAACTAATGACAAGTACTTCCTTCCTCTAGATAATATTTTCTACGTGATGGAATATCGAGAGCTGTTCCTCACTCTTTTCCGTAAATTTGATGAGAAAAAGCAACCCAGGTCATTTCTGAGAGATTTGGTGGAGACAACTCATCTTTACTTAAAGATGCTGGAGAAATTTTGCAAAGGGAGAAAAAACCTAGTGGTCCAGGTATTTTGGGGCATGGGGATTGAGTTTCTTTCCTTTGAATTTTCAATTATTTCTTTAGGAACCTTTTGGTCAATGTATATATTCTTTTCACTGTTACCCAATTTTTCTTCAAGAAGCTAACTGCTTCTTTTCTTCATTACTATGCTCCCCATAAGTGGTTGGTATCAGTTCTGCCATCTTCAGCTTGGCACCTTGCCGGTATCCTGCCATCAAAGGTTAGGGAAAAGGGGAGAGGGGGACAAATGGGCAATAAACTTGTATGGGGATATAATGGGAAATAGGGAAGGGGGGAATGGCAGCTTGAGGAAGATCAGGAAAGCACCGATCCAGTTTGTGCCAGTCCTCAAGGCCACACACCCTGAGAATGGAATGCAGATTGCCCCAAACATCTCAGCAATTCTCAAAACACCTATGTGACTCCTCATTGGATGAAGACAAATTGGTCAAGGGTGGGGGCTGGGATGAAGGGAAAAAATCAGTAACCTTTTGCGCAGGAATCTTAGTTCTAGCCTGACTTTACTGCAGCCAGCAAGCTTTAGTAAAAGAACATATCCTTTCACCTAAATGGAGTCAAGGGTCTTTCTTTCCTAAGGGACCTAACTAGGGCAGATTGATCTGTGAGAGCTTAGCCAATGTCATATAGAAAGCTGAGTTTGAATCTAGCTGTAATCTAGATTAACTCTGGAGGATCTTTGACCCTGTAGATGCTGCTGAAGTAAAGTTCTCAGTAACCCCAATCAATACGGTAAATAAGTTTTACATCAATATTCTCAAAGCACGGTTCAGAAATCGTTTTGTTTTGCTGCAGAACAAGAAATACAGGAGGAAAAAGAAGTCCAAGGCTCATTCTGCTGCGCCTGGTGTGCAACCCCAAACTCCTGAAGAGTTGGAGGAGGTGTGGCCAAAGCTGGTGGAGCAAATTGATAAGTGCATAAAGGTAAGATTAAATTAGATGGCAGGAAGTTGGCTCTTCAGAGTGCAGACGTTGGGACCTCTGGGTTCCATCTTGCTTACAATGAGCAGAATTCCTTCTCCTTTTTGGCATGTTGTCTTGTAAAACAAGATAGGATTCAAGTTGCAGAAGGTGGCAGCTGGGCACTTCTTGAGGTGATTGGCAAAGGCCAGGTTTTCAGAGAAGAGTCTTCTACCTGGAGGTGCCAGAACAGGAACCTATTACCTTCTGCATACAAAGCACAAATACTTGATGGCTGAGCTTACCCTAAAAGTCATATGTATGACTTTGTATGAACTCTTTGTAAGTGAGGTATAGAAAAAAGACCCATTGTGACATCTTTGGGGGAAAAAAAACATCTTAAATTGCACACAGCCCTTGCAAACAAAAGAAGAGCTCTCCTGGATATCTTAATAGTTTTTTTGCTGTTGTGAAAATTGTGTTAACTTTGTTTCCAGATCAGCCTTTGTAGAAGGCATATGAACACTAGATCAATAGCACTTTTCTTCCTTCTCCCCTTTCTATAAAGCGAGGGGATGGTGGGTGTATTCCTTTTGTTTACATAGTTCATTCTAGCAGCCTGCTGCTAGACCCCTTTCAATGCCAGGTTTTTCTTCCCATCTTTTTATCCTCTAAGCCCAGTTTGATATTTTGGGACAACAAACTGATTTTTTAAAATGGTTCTTCCTAATAATTACGGGTTAGTGCTGTTTCCCAAGACTTCATAAAAGTGGGCTAGAAGGAATGATGGTCCTTTTCCATCCTTTTCAAGCCATTCCTGTGGATTTTGTTGCCGTTCCAGCTTATCCTTGATTAATTTACACATGCATAAAACTTGCTTTGGTTACCTGAAATTCATTTGTTGACTGTAGCAAAATGCAGAATCTTTTGTTTGTATCTATAACATTTCTTGCTGAAATTTCTTACTTTTCGGGGGGGGGGGGGGGGGGATCTTGCTGTTACAGGCTTCCATCCAATATCTTCTCTTGCCAGGGTTTTGAGTCTCCTCCAGATGATGTCATTCCTTTTGATGCTGCATCAGAAGTTCCGTTAGAGGAGCAGCGAGCTGAGGCCATGACACGGATCCAGGACAGCTTATTAACTGGCCAGGCACCAGAAGCACTCTCACTCTTGCGCTCAGCAAGGTAAGGAAGTAACTTTAAAGATGCATCTCTGTGTCTTTTTAGCTTTCAGATAAAAACTGCAGATCTGTATGCAACAGTTCAGAGCAATATCTTATCCTGATTCAGCCAGGTTATTGCTCTCCAGCAGCTGGAAATGGGACTAGAAGGACAATGATTGGATAGGGTAGTCTGCTCATCAACACATAAGCATCTTCTGAATTCCTGCACTGAGGAGGCCCTCAATGGTCTCAAAAGAACCTTCTCAACTTTATAGTTCTTCAAAACGTTAACCTAAGACATTTTTTAAAAAGTAAAAATCCAGTTAACAGTCTTATTCAATGAACAAGACTATTATAATAAGATGAAATCAAGAGAGCAATTTTCAATGGTTTTTATATGCAGTTAAATGAAAGATTTAAGGTAGAAATTAGAACAATTGAGCAGCAGGAGATAGATTTGAAGCTGAAATTTGTACAAATGATGTACATATATGTGTAAATCTTTGTTCAAATTTGAAACTTCATGTGCAAAAATGGAAATACTGATGTATTATAATAGCGGAATGGTTGGAGAAGATGACAGAACTAGGAGAAGTGGGAAAATTAACTTGTTTGCTTAAAGAAAGAACAATAACTAAATTGATCAGTGAGTAGAAAACCTTTATGGACTTTTTTGCTTAAAAAAAGGAAAAATGAATTTACTATTTATAGATTTGATTATTCAAAAGGGTAGATTATGGAAAGAAATTAAGATACAACTTTAGAAACAGAGGGTAACATATAAATGTACTGATAATTGATCAGAAGCCACTTCTTTATAACATATTGCATTTCTCAGTAGTATCCATTTGGGATTTATACACACATCTCCAAATCAGTGATATTTGCTGAACCTTTACAATAGCAGTTGCTAAGCAATAGATAGATATTGGTGGCTCTGTGTTTAACCCTGCCTCTAGTGTCTGCAGTGCTTGATGCTGCGAAGGGAAATTTATCTATCTCCTGCACTTAGCTAAACTTCCTTTTCTTCTGCTCCATAAGAGAGGTGTGGCCCGAAGGAGATGTGTTTGGATCATCCACTGTTGATCCGGTTGAAGAAATGGAGCTGCTGAAGCAAATCTTATTTGCCAATCTCCCTCGTGAGTATACTCCCTACGCAGCTTCCCTGAGACTAAGACTTGAAAGAGCCATAGTACCGCAGTGGTTAGAATGCAGTACTGCAGGACCCAGATTTTTTGGGCCAGTATGCTGACTCTGTAAACTGCTTAGAGAAGGCTGTAAAGCATTATGAAGCAGTATATAAGTCTAAGTGCTATTGCTAATGCTATGGCTAAGATTTCCTCTTACTCCTGCCCTTCATGGATTCCTTCAACAGTTTAGGATATCTTGGTCTTTTTCTGGCTGGACAGTTTTTTAAACAGCAGCACAACACTATACAGATCTCTAAGATGGCATTTCTCATATTGCTATAACAACAGCATATCATCATGCATGTATGCACAGATACAAATTTTCTCAGGCAAGATTTCTGTGTTTCTGAGATGGATTAATGACATTTTCCTTTAAACCTCCTGCATGTATTCAGGGCAGGCAGCGACTGACCCAGGTGACTCTGAGGAGGCTGCTGAGGATGAGGAAGCTGCTGAGGAAGAGTTGGCATCTGTGCAGGTATCTGAAAAAGAGTTCAGCTTCCTGGATTACGTGAAGCGGTAAGTTTTTTTCTCAGTCTATCTTCTTCGTGCAAGGAGTATTTCAGATGTCAAAAATTTTCCATGCATTCTTACCCTTACCCATAATACAGGTAGTCCTTGACAAATGACCGTAATGGAGTCTGCCCATTATGGTCATAAGTTGTGATCCTTTTTTGTGGCGGTCATTAAGTGAATGCTGCAGTTGTAAAGGGAACACCGTGATCATTAAGCAAAGCAGGGTTTGCTTAATGATCTGCGAGTGCAGTTTTGCCAAAAACTGTAAGCGATTATTGGGTTTTGGCAAAAATTATTGTAAAGCTTGGTTGTATGATCATGGGACGCTGCAAATGACCCTACCTGAGGCCGTGTTGCCGAGCACTTATGTTTAATCATGTGACCCTGGAGGGGGCCCAATACTTGGAACTTCAAAACCAGGTCATGCGTTTTCCTGGTTTGTCATAACTTACATAAGTGGCATTAGTTGATTACTAGAAACAATAATCGATGCATCTGAAAACACTGAAGAAGCTGAATGTTGTTATTCCCTTGATGTTCTGAGTTCCAGCCTGCGTGCGCAAGTAATCTTCCCCTGCTGTTTCCCAGAACATGCCTTCATGTCTGTATCCTGTGGTGCAGGTTTGCTAGTGCGAATGTCGTCAGAGCCTACTTCCTGCTGTTCAGAAATTACCAGCAGAATAGCCCCCACACTAATCACTGCGTGGTCAAGATGTTGCACCGCATTGCCTATGACCTCAAGATGGAGGCCTTACTCTTTCAGCTTTCGGTCTTCTGCCTTTTCAACCGCCTCCTCAGTGACCCTGCTGCTGGAGCTTATAAGGTGAGGTGGAACAGGGATGTGCGTGGTTGGTTATGAGTTTGATGAGAGATTAGATTTGAAGTGTAAGATTAAACACAGGGAAGGGCTTATGACACACAGTCGAGCCCAAAATTTGCTGTTAAGTGAGACGTTTGTTAAGCAAGTATTGCCCCATTTTACAATCTTCCTTGCCTCAGTTGTTAAGTGAACCTCTGCAGTTGATAAATTAGTAACCTGGCTGTTAAGCAAATCTGGCTTTCCCATTGACTTTACTTGTCAGAAGGTCGCAAAAGGGGAATCCCATGACCCCGAGACACTGCAACCATCATAAATATAAGTCAGCTGCCAAGCAGCTGAATTTTGATCATGTGACCATGGGGATGTTGTAAAGGCCGTAAGTGTGAAAACGGTGATGTCACACTTTTCAGTACCGTTGTAATATTGTTTTTTTTATAAAAGTTTTTTTTAAAAATTTAACAAACATAAACAAACAAACAATGCATTTTTTCTGAACAGAGTATTGGCCGAGTCACAAATTTTTACAACTTTTAGTTATCTCCAACACAATTTATATATTTCACTTTTTGCCATATTCTTTCTAATTTTTCTTTTCTTTTCCTTGTTTCTTCTAATATATATAACCAATATTACCATTCGCCCTAAACTTAGTCAGTTTTTCTTTTTTCCCCTCCTCTTCTTGTTTTCTCCAAGTTAAAACCCTTTAATTTAAAATCAGTCATTTTTCTAATACCGAACCCTAACTCTAAATCGTCCTATTCAAATATATTCCCAAGTACCATTGTAACTTTGAATGGTCACTAAATGAACTGTTCTAAGTCAAGGACTGCCTGTATTGCATGTGTTTTCTGTAGCAGCGCTTGCCCTCTAAAAAAACCACAACCTCCAAGATCCGATTGGCCCCTGCTGGTCTTCCATAGAGTTGGTCTTTTTGCTGGTGATCCATAAAGCACTGAAGACCTGGATATGTTCCAGTGCCTGGAGGGTTAGGAAGTTAAATCACCCATTAAATCACCAATGAGTCGTTGGATTCATGTTTGATGACATATTTGGGGTTTTTTTTTCATTTTGCATATTTGTTTATTGTTTTCATGTATTGTTAATTGCCCAGATTCAGGTTTTAGGTACATTTCCTCACTTCTGCATTTAAAATGGATAAATGCTGGATGAGCAATGTCAAATGGTGGATACAGGTAGTCCTCAAATAATTGAGCCCAAAATTTCCATTGCTAAACAAGGCAGTTGTTAAATGAATTTTGCCCCATTTTATGACCTTTTTTGCCACAGTTATTAAGTGATGCGGTTGTTAATTTAGTAACACAAATGTAATGTAAATCTGGCTTCCTCGTTGACTTTGCTTATCAGAGAGTTGCAAAAGATGATCACATGGCCCTGGAATACTGCAACCATCACAAACCCATGCCAGTTGCCAAACGTCCAAATTTTGATCACGTGACTATATCGATGCTGCAAAAGTCATTAGTGTGGAAAATGGTCTTAAATCACTTTTTTCAGTGCCATTGTAACTTTCAACAGTCACTAAATGGACAGTTCTAAGTCAAGGACTACCTATAATACAAATTGTCTAGGTCAAGATGGGTGCTTTTTTTAAAACTATAAAAGATATTTCAGGACTTCATCTGCAGCTTAAAATGCATGAATCATGCTATCATGGGCTTATTTGCAGCTCTGAAGCTACAGCACACCATCTATGATTTAAATATATGCAGAATGGCAGAACACACAGTCCTGCAGGCTTGATAAGCTTCTTTCAATGGAGAAAGATAGGATATATTGAGTATCAGAATTCAGAATTCCTAACCAGTATTCATCCAGCTCTTTTTAAAAACCTTATTTGAATATGGAAATCAGACCGCAACACCTGTGGAAAAGATGCCTGAAAAATAATTGAAAGTTTTAATCCAGAAGTCTCACAAACATATAAATAAATATATATCCCAAATTTCAAAAATACCTTTCTGTGTTCTTAATTTGGACACGCATCCTACTTTCTCCCATCTGTAATACAATATCCCTAAGCAGAACTAAAAAAGTACAGAATATAGGTCAGTAGTCTGCTTCACTGGGAAGGTGAGGGAACATTTCATTCGTTCGTTCACATTTTTGAACTGCCCATTTACTTCAGAAAAGAAGGATTTTCTTTAATGAAATGCTTCCAAATATTAACTGTAGAAATATAGTTCTACAGTTTCACTTGTTAACAATAATTGGGACTGGGGACTCTGTTGCTAAACGACAAGGTCATAAGGCACAATGTCATATGATTGCTCTGACTTCTGACAGCAATTTCCGCAGTCCCACTTGCCATTGTTAGGTGAATCCCATGTGGTCACAACATTCTGTAGTCACGTAATCAGCATTTACAACTCTATTAACTCTGCTTATCTGAAGCTGGCAGTGAAGATTGCATATGGCAATCATGTGACCACAGGATGCTGTGATGTTCTAATTATGATCCAGTTGCCAAGCACATGAACCGGGATTGTGTAACCGTGAGGATGCAGCACTGACTGCAACTGTGAGGACTTGTCGTAAGCACCCCTTATTCAGCCCCCTTTTTGAACTCTAAATAGTTACTGAATGAGCAAATGTTAAATGAGGACCACTTATTCTGTTCAGCTTTTGGACTTACTTACAACAAACAAAACAAAATACCTGTAAATTTTAGGAGCTGGTGACCTTTGCCAAGTACATCGTGGGCAAATTTTTTGCCTTGGCATCAACCAACAAAAAAGCCTACATGGAACTGTTGTTCTGGAAAAGCACAGCTGTGGTTCGAGAAATGACTGAAGGCTACGCAGCGTTACAGGAAGATGGAAGGTGAGCACAGGGATTTGGGTTAATACCTAATTTCTACCAGTAGGGGTGGGGAACATTTTGAGAAATGTTGCACTGGATGCTGGACTACTACCTCCATAGTATTGTCTGTAAATTAAGTATTGAATAACAGGGGGAAATACCTCCAGCCATTTAGATAGTGTTCTCAAACTACGGGAACCCCGGTTTAAGGAAGTTAGGCATTTTAGAGGGGCTAATCAGAGTTGTAACAAAAGTTGCTCTTGTTCCAGCCATTGATTTGACCAAGAAAAATGGAAAGGAAAAACCAGGAGTTGCCATCTCATATCCAGGATACTAAAATAGAGCTGGAGGAAATAAACAGTTCCTTAATTTCTCTGATCAAACAGGCTTCCAGGATATAAGGACATATGTGTACGTGCATGAGCACACCCCCACCTTCAAGTCACTCCTGATTCCTGGTGATTACCTGGACTAGTTCCTACACTTTTCTTGGCAAGATTTCACAAGTAGTTTACTGTTGCCTCCTTCCTAGGACTGAGAGAGAGAGAGAGAGAGTACTTGTTCCAAAGTCACCCAGCTGACTTTGTGCCCAAGGCAGAATTAGAACTCGCGGTCTCCCAGATTCTGGTCCAGTGCCTTAACCACTGCACTAAATTGCTTCTCAAAGATAAGGATATCTACCTATGAATATGAAGCCACTGGGTGATGTCAACCATTGGCAAAGGGTTAGTTATCATAAGTATGATAACTTGGCTACATATCGCTGTCCTGCCTGACCAAATAATGCTGCCTTGGTTCTTTCTCAGTATCTGGAAGTTGTGGTGATCCGGATGGAGGAAAAAAAAAAACAGGCTTTGACTTAATCATAGTAAGACAAGTGGATGTGTGGTTTGCCCTCCCTCCCCTCTCTTCCCCAGTATCTGGATCTGAGGATTTTCTACCTTTGGTTCCAAGTGAGGCTGGACACCCCGCACTCAGAGCTGATGTGTGATTTGTATTGTTTTCATATAACTCCATCTTGTACCGGGAGGCTCTCATCATAGTCATACATTCTTTAACTACATCCTGGTTGGATTTCTGTAGCTCTACCTGGAGCTGCCCTTGAAGACCAGCTGTAGCTGCAACAAGTCCAGAAGGCAGCAGTATGGATAATAATGGGTGCACCTATGAGCCACGGTGGCACAGTAGTTAGAATGCAGTACTGCAGGCTACTTCTACCAGCTGCCAGCAGTTTGCCCATTCCAAGTCTCAACTGGCTCAAGGTTGACTCAGCCTTCCATCCTTCCGAGGTCGGTCAAAGGAGGACTCAGATCATTGGGGGAAATAGGCTGACTCTATGAACCTCTTAGAGAGGGTTGGAAAGCACTGTGAAGCAGTATATAACTCTTAAGTGCTATTGCTGTTGCTAATGAGTGCACCTCAACATTTATTTATTTGTTTGTTTGTTTGTTTGTTTGTTTGTTTATTTTAATTCAACTTATATACCCATGTAATGGCCATGTAATGCCACTATTCTGCAAGTTTCACTGGCTCTTGATAGGCTTATGGGTGCAAATCAGGGTGCTGTCTATCACAAATAAACCCCACCTGGCAAAGGACAGGTTAACTTTATATCAACATGTAGGGGGCTATATCAAACAATGCTGGATGCCATCAGTTCTACATAAACCCAGAAACCCTACGAATGTCTTTCTTCCTGCAGAAATGTTCAAATTTTAGGTAATATTTCATGGGGAAATTTTTTCAGTAGGATATTCCTTTCCTTCGCAGTTCTAATTCACACAAGGCCTGGACTGAAAAAGAGGAGGAGGAACTTCAAGAGCTCTACTACAAGTATAAAGAAGTGGAAGGTAGGTACCTAATTGCCGGGAGGAGACATTGAAAGAAAAGCCAACTGAAAAGCAGTGCAAGATCAAAACTCACTTTAGGGCCTTCCATATTGTGGCTGGTAAGAATGTAACTGAGTGCTTGGGATGAGCTGAAACTTTCATTAGAAAAGTTTGGGATCCCGTAAGGAAGACTCTTATTTGGTAGCCCACTGCAGAACAGCCTCCAGTGTATTCCTGACTCCTCTTTTTTTGGAGCTCATTTTAAAATGAAAGAGAAGTTTCTATTGGAAGAGATTTCCAGATCTTTTTCATAAACAATCCCTATGTTGATGTCCCAAGCTGCCTTTCTTCAGTTGATAGGTTCTCAAATTCCACCCTGCTCTAAAGCCGGGCAGCATTGTTCTAAGGGTGCAGGTAAGTTCTGGTACTGTGGGTGGTTGTTAATAGTTTAGTCCTGGGTTCTTTGGTGGGTTTTGTTTTTAATGTAAGTCTCCCAGAGTCACTTGTATGAGGTGGGAGACTGTATAAATGATCTAAATTAATGTTCTTCTCAGAATTGAACACAAGGCAGCATTAGTACAATACTTTTATCCTGGCACGTTGTCAGAGCATGCTGTGTTAGTGCAGCTCTTATAAGAGAAGGTTTTCTTCACATTTTGTTTTCCTAAAGAAAATAAGGGAAAGGAAACGTGTGTCTGTGTCTAAAAATGGAAAGTGTAGTTTTGAAGCTGGTGCTGTATTGCAGAAAACCTGAAGGCTACTGGTCGGCAAGAATGATTGTAATGGTGGAAAGCCATTTAACCAGGGAGAGGATTATCCTTATACATGTTACAAATGGCTATCGGAGCCATAACTAGGCGTGTGTGTACAGGTAGTCCTCGGTTTACGTCCACAATGGAGCCCAAAATTTCCATTCCTAAGTAAGGCAGTTATTAAGTCAGCCTTGCCCCATGGTATGATCTTTTTGCCATAATTGTTAAGCAAAACACTGCTGTTAGAAAGTGAATCGTGTATCCTTTAAGTGAATCTGGCTTTCCCCATTGACTTTGTTGTCAGAACCCAACTGGGAAGCTAACAAATGGGTACCACATAAACACATATGAGTTGCCAAGTGTTCGTATTTTGATCATGCGACTGGGGATGCTGCCATAATCGTAAGTGTGACTATAAGTCACCTCTTTCAGTGCCGTTGCAACTTCAAATGATTGCTAAGTGAATGGTTGTAAGTCGAGGACTGCCTGTATAATGCCCAACCCAGCTTTTTTGCTTCTCTCCACTGTCTTAGCCAAAGTCCAAGCACCAGGTGTTCTGTTCCTCTCAAAGTCTTGTTTTTCAATCCCTCAGGTGAAGATATCCTTGATAACATTCTGTCCCATCTCGGCTCTCATCGAGGACGAAAGCGGGTGGCCAGGAAACTGGTACAGTTGGGGTTGGTGAGCAGCATACGAGACTTTCCTCAGGAGCGGTAGGTCATGTTAACACTTCTCATGAATTCAGGATCTTCATAAACATTTTTTTTTAAAAAAAGCAAAATGATCAGCATGGATTTATTTGTTTGTTTGTTTGTTTATTTTATTAGATTTATAAACCGCCCTACTCCTGGGGGGACTCAGGGCGGTGTACAGCCATAAATAAAACATATAAATACAAAAGTTTAAAATAGAATAAAACGAATTAAATAATTTGGCTGACAATTAAAACCCCAATAATTTAAAACAAATTAAAATTCATAATTAAAAGGGGAAAATAACTGAGGTCAGGCCGGCTTGTTGGAATAAATAGGTCTTGAGCGCGCGACGGAAGGTGTGCAGGTCCGGGATCTATATGTATGTCTGGGGGGAGCTCGTTCCAGATTTGGATGCAAACCGATGTTACTAGGAAAGGCTCAGATTCTTTGAGATGAGCTACCAAACTCTCTGTTCATAGCTCTTTCTTACTGATAATTTCAACCATGTTTCCCTAAACTGAGCTCTATCTTTCTACCCTTTAGTCTCTTGCTTACCTTGATTGTGTAAGCAGAAAGGTGTTGCTTGCGCTACTTCCATCACGCTTGCTGAGCGAATACCTTTCCTTGGTAGGAGCTGTAGTAACAGAAGAGGCATTGGTGGGAAGAATGCTTAAAGGATGAAATGGGTGTTTGCTTTGCCTCTTAACAATTTTTTATGATTCTTCAGCTGTTGTGTGTTTTATTTCTTATTTTGTATCTTTTTATTTATTTTAATGTTGGGAGCCACCTAGATGGATTGCTCACATGTTCTTGAGGTGGATGGCTATAAAATGTATTTTATAAACAAAATAAGGATATGTAAGTTGTAGGATATAGATAGTTCTTGGTCAATGACAGTAATTAGAATCAGAATTTCCATTACTAAGCAATGCAGCCATAAAGAGCGACATCATGTGACTGTATCACTTGGTGACGGCAATCCCACACTCCCTGTTGCCATTGTTAAGTGAGGTAGTTAATGAGTCCCAAGAGACTCACAGGCAGCTACAGTCCAGGAAGGTCAGGAGTGGCTCCTGCCAAGCAGGATAGGAGGCAAATAACTTGCCAGAGCGACTAACAACCTTTCTTGCCAGCTTCCCCATTGATTTTACTTGAGGGAGGCTACCAGGGAGCATCACAAATGATGACTATGTGTGTACATGACACTGCAGCTGTTGTAAATGCGAACCAATAGCCAAACTCCCAGATTGCGATCCTGTGATGGTGGGGATGCTGGGACAGCTGGAACTTCAAGGGCCGGTCATAAGTACCAGCCGTTCAGCACCATTGTTACTTTGGAAACTAGTTAAATGAGAACTACCTGTAGTTTTGACTCACTTAAAAAACAAAACAAGCCATAATACCCCCTCCCCATTTTGTGTTTTGCCTAGAAATCCTAGCCCCACTCATTTGGCTGTTGTTACCATTCTGCCCACTGTGGCCTCTGTTGCCCAACAAACTTAATGTAGGCCCTTAGCAGCCAAAATATTACCTTTCTCCATTAGAAGATTGAACACCTTTGGAAATGAAACAAAAAAAGCCAAACCCTACATTTTGATAGAAGAATTCAACTCTTGGGTATTTTTTATTGAAAAAGCCGCTGTTGCAACCTGTACTGTAGTGACAAGCCTGATTAATTTTCTTCAGCAGGAAAGGGACTCGCATTGTGCTATGGACGGAGGAGCAGGAGCTAGAACTTCGCCGGCTCTTTGAAGAGTTCCAGGACACTGATGGTGAGGCTGCCTGGCCGATTAGCCAGAACTTCATCTGCACACAACATAGAGCTCTGGTCTCTGGAGGTGTGAGATAAGCTGGGTGAAGATGAGGGAGCTGGGACCAGAAATGTTTTTAAGGCCTCACAAACTTTTTTGGTGGTGAATTCTCTACTGTGGAAGGATTACTTTTCAGTGAGCCTCCTAAAGCTAAGAGTTACTCATCTCTGTTCGGCAATCTCTGCTTTTTCTGTCTCTCAAGTTTTGAATTGGCTTCTCTGAAATAATTATAAGTAGTCCTCGTTTAGTAACCACAATTGGGACTTGCAACTTGGTTGTTAAGTGAATAGGAATTTCATATGACGTCTTATTTACTTGCTCTGGGTCACTCAATAAACTGAATTACTTGGAACCAGCAGTGGGAACTAAATATGCTGATATACTCCTTCTGTTTGCTCACACTGCCTTTGCCTTTTTCCTCCCTCTGTAGATATCCTATCCAATGTAATGAAGCATATCACAGCGAAACGTTCCAAAGCCCGCATTATTGAGAAGATGCTTAGCATGGGGCTGGTGTCTGAGCGTAAGGAGCTTTACAAGAAGCGCAAGCGCAAATCTGGTTCTCTTAGATCGGTATGCTACCACCCCACCCCCCAAAAAAATCCTTTTTCCTATCTGCACACCTCACTTTGAAAATGTGAGCATGCCCACATCTATGCATCTACAGTGTCATAAATCCTGGGCTAGTTTGATTTATTTAATAGTAGGAGGGAAGGGGTATATATTAAGCTCTCACAGATGCAATTTCTCAGATATGATCTTCTTTGAGTTTTCTACCAAAGGTGCTTTTTTAAGAGGCAACTGTTAGAACTGAAGAAGCTTTTTGGATGAGAAGCAAAAAGTCTTCAAGGAAAAACAAAGAAAGTCTAGTTGCCTCTTGAAAAAGCACCTTTGGGACAACCATGACCTGTGTGACTGAGAATCTCCATAGTTGATCTTTGAGCTTCCTTCTTTCCTTCAGCTCTACTTCTTCAAACATGCCTTCTTTCTCAAAAAAAAAATTGACATTTGCTTCAATCTGTCAATCTTTTCTAACTGAGCCTTTCAAAATATCAGTTAAAACAAAAGTAGTTCACAAGGGATATCCAAAATCTTATCTTTCGTTTAATATAAAAGGTCCTCCAAGAGACTAATTTGAGTCAGCCAAAAATACTGGGGGTGATAAAACTGCTGTTATTACATCTGAGGTAATGGTTGTTTTTTTCTCTAGTGTGGATTATTGAAGGAGGAACACCCTAATTTAGCATCTCCTGCTGTTCCGTACTCTTAAGAGATGGACTTAAGTTTCTTTCTTTCAGAATAAGGCCTCATTCCCCAAAGATTCTGAAGTGCCTGATCTGGATGAGGTAGACGACGAAGATGAAGAGGAAAAGGATGATTTGGATAGTGAAGAAGAAGAAGAAGAAGAACACGAAGAAGAACTGGCCAAGGAGGATGCTGGAAATGACAAGGACCAAAAATCCTGGGGCGGGTGGTCCAAGAAAATGTGGGGAGATGCTTCAGATCAAAAACTTGTGCAAAGCCTGAGACAAGAAGGTGAGAAATTGGTCTCCCTGATTACAAAAGGAGGAACTACAGTATACTGTGATGATGCTGTCTAGTGTCACAGAATTGTAGTGCTGGGACACAAACCCAGCTTCCTAAGATCCCAGAATTTCTCCCCCCTCAAATGATTTTTTAAAAAATTATCCAGATATCTGCTGCCCAACCACCCAAAGTGGTGTGGGGTATGGACTAACTAAATTGCCTAACCTCCAAACTATATAACTTTGTATCCCCAGTGGCTATAGAAGAGGTTTATCAGGAGAGATAAGTAATCTGATTGGGGGTGGGAGTTTTTGGAGACCACTAATTGATGTAATGGTGGCTTTTTCCCATTCATTTCTCCCATAAGCCCCATGTGTTATTCATGTTTTAATATGGACCTAAGCACATCTATTAGAATGTATTTTATCTCTTCAACACAAATGGGATTATTTTTCCCTTTCGTAATTTGCTTTTCACTTCTTCCTTCCCCATTATCCTTGCAAATAAGAAGCCCCAACTCCTAGGAACAATTTTCCCAATTTGATCTTTTTTGTGATGGGCTTCAGGTCATGAAGGCCTACAACAATCTTTTTTTCTGGTTTTCCTGGTATTCCTGTTTCTAAGAACTTTGATACATTAAAGTGTACTGCTTTTTTTCTGGGTTCTCCCACAAGCTGTGTTCTGAAATGGGACTGCCCACTCCATGACTTTTTCCTTCTCTTTGTGTAGAGATGGCATTCAGGAATATGAAAATGTGGATCTTTAATCTAAGAGGACTGCTGATGGATATCTGAAGGGAGAGGGAGATTTTCAATTTGTGTGATTATATTCATATAAAGGTGTCTGATATCCTGATGTCAGTTATGTAATTGGGGCACCTGTAAAATTAGATCATTGTGTCTGTATTATGGTTGTTGCTTGCACCCCTCACTTTCCCATACAATTTCAACCCACAGGTTTTGCTGGCCCCTTGCTCTGGCTTCAAAACTGCCTGAACAGAACAGCTGCTACCCGAGGAGAATATGGTAAATACAAACAAATTGGGGGTGTCAATTGATTGATTGGTTGATTTGACAAATTTATTTGGCTGCACTCAGAGTGACTCTGTCAATAAAACCAGGAATTAAAACATTTTTACAAAGCTTTTAAAATAATAAGAAGAGATAAAATGAGATCATAAAAAAGCAGTCAGCACACAGGCTTTCCCACTATCAAGGCATCCCCCAGACCTGCTGAAAAAGATACATTTTGAAATTTTTCTGGAAGGCCATAAGGGCTGGTGATAACCTCACTTCAGGAGCGAAGGTGTTCCAGAAAAGGTTCACCTCTTAGGTCCTTTCAGATGGAACTCTTTCACAGACTGAACCACGGATCTCATGGGACTGGTTAATGTAATAGAGAAAAGGCAGTCCCTCAGATACCCTGGCCCCATGCCAAATAGGATCAAATCCAGCTCCTTGAATTGGGCCTAGTAGCAAACTGGCAACCAATGCACCACACAGAGCAGAGATGTAACATGTGTCTATTTAGGGATGCCCATAATTACCCAAGCTGCCTCATTTTGCAGCAGCTGAAAGAGCATTTTGGATACTCTTTCATGTAGAGTACTTTACAGTAGTCCATTTGGGAGGTGACATTCCTATATTGAGTATGAAGAGTTGGCTATTTCATATTACTAATTAAGCCAATCTTCATAAAGTATTGCCCAAGACTAAACTCTAATTTTCTTCTCAGGAAAGAGATACCTACTCCCAAGTCCCGCAGGGAGAGCATTCTTCGGCTTGCTCTAGTTATAGCTGGATAGATTTTTGTTTCCCCAGGAAGTGCCCAGGCTGTTCCTTTGGTGCCATTGACTGAAGAAACCGAGGACGCCATGGAGCACAAAGATTTCCAGGAACTGCTGTGGAAATTGGGGGTGCGATCTCCAGCCAATGAGCAGGTGAGGGTTTTGATGTGAGGGGCTATAGGTGTCCTCTGTGTGCTTTCAGGGCTGATCTTAGATGCTTAGGTGCCACCAATTTTTAAAAAACAATTCATTAATTATTATTCTACTTTTATTATGTTTATAATTAACTCAAGGTGGCAAATATAACTAATACTCCATCTTCCTGTTTTCCCCACAACAACAACCCTGTGAATGGGTGGCATTGAGAGAGAATATTGTCTCTTCTGATATATAAGAAAAATGAAATGTAAGGGAAGTAATCATATGAAGCATGATTGATTAATTTAATTTAATTTAAATCAGACAATTATTTGTCTTGGCCCCTTACACTTTTGGAATGAATCCCTCAGCCCAAGGAAGGTTGTGCATTCCCAAATTAAAGGGAGAGACTATAGAAAATGTCTACTATGATGTAAAGGAATTGTGTTATTTGTATTATTTGTTCTAAAAGTTTCTTTTGTGTAAATACTACGCCAGAAGGAAAGCAATGAGGAAAATTAAACTTTTGTATAAATGGTGTTATGCAGTATGTTTTAATTGTCATTGTGTATATAATAAATATTTTAATAGAATATAGCATGTTGATAGAAATTGTTTTATAGACACATATCTGGGCATTATAAAGCAGCATACCCAGAACTTTGGATTTGAATAGCAGCTAGGACAAAATTATTCCCATGCCAGTTTGCAAATTTTGTAATTGCTAGAAAAACTCTTTGCGCCTGTATAGTTAATCCCTTCATTTGAGTGCCCCAGCTAGTAGAGAACTAAAGTAAATGCCTAAATATTTGAAATGTTTCATCTTCCATCTTGATAGATCTTTCATTTATTGACTATTGGTCTTCTTCTTTATCAAACAGATAAGCTAAAGAGTTCAGTAGGGGAACTGCTTTCCTTTGCCTTTTTGATTGGGTGAGGGTGAGAGGTGGGGAACTTTCTAGGTTAAAGAAACCTAGGAAATTCTCAGAATGCAGATAAAGAGCAAAAATTCTTAGATTATTTTGATGCAATTGTATTTACAAATCTTGGGTTTAATTGTATACTAGTTTATGTTGAGAGAAACTTTTCTGCATGTGTCAAAATATATATAGAACTAGATGCTGGAAAAAGCAAGAAAATAATTTACCAACCTTTCTTCCTCAGTTTCAAAGAACCACACTTTCAAATACTTACAGAAGGGGTTCCCAACCCCTGGGCTATGGCCTGCTACTGGGCCATGGCCTGTCGGAATCTGGCCGCCGAATTGGCAGGCAAGCGTGCAAAGCTTCATTTGCACATGCGCAGGATGTAGGTTGTGTGCACAAAACCATTTCCCCACTGCAGCCGAAACTGTTGAAGCCCCACCACTGCTGGTCCGTGGAACCAATATGGTTGGGGACCCCTTAGTTACAGGGCCTTGCTATATACTGATCTCAGCTTCATGATAGGGTAATTTTGTGATTTCCATTTTTTACAGTAAAATGGGTGGTGATATCTTTATTACTCTGTATGTTCTGTGAACAGTTAGCTCTTTATCCTAGTAGAGTCATACCCCTGGTAGTTGACAGCTTCGAAACATGTTGAATTTGATACTAGGCTCATTTTGACCCCAAAATTTTGCCCCAGTATTCATTGTTTGTTTGGTATTCGACATGCCAGCTAGAACTTGTCGTTGTCAGTTGCCTCATGGCTTGCTACTCTTTCCAGCCAAAACAAAGGGTCACCCTTATGGAAGAAATTTGTTAGTACTCGTCATTTTGGTACTCGTCACGCCTTCTGGAACCAATTAATGATGAGTACAGGGTACCACTGAATCTTTTCTTTCTCATTTGGATCTCCAATGACATTTTCTAGTGATGATTTTCTTTCCTTTAGGCTGATGGGAATTTAACTGTTATCATTTGCAAATCTATTTAGTTTGTCGTATTTCTACACCATCCATCTCACCCGTGACTCTGGGTGGTTTATGAATAAAAGCCATAAAAAATAGACATAGTTAAAACAATATTGGAAAGAGAACTATAAAGAGTAAAAAATTAAAAATTACGAATGTTAAATTAAAAGTTAATTAAAGCCTGACTTTAGTAGTACTGTGACAAAAGACTTGCAAGGAAATAAAAACAATAGCAGGCACAGGATGCCGTCTCAGATGGTCAGGAACAAATTCACTTTTTGCCTTGGTTTTTCTTGTAGGAATCCTTCTGGCGCATCCCAGCTAAACTCAACCCAGGACAATTACGCCAGATGGCTGCTTTCATTGCTTCAGAAGAAATGGAGGGGGAGACTCAAGACCAGCAAACTGGTAAGTTATATGTAAAGAGAAGGGAAATTGGAACTATTCATTAACACATCACTAGGCCAAGTGGGCAAACTATGTGCTACCGCTGGCTTCCATCAATCATCCCCCATTCCCAGGTTCATGCTGCTGAACTTCAGGCAGGTTCCAATTCTGAGAAATACATTTTTTATTTTTTATTATTTAATTCCACACTATCTCCCTCACCCCCATGTGCAATAAGCTTCTGGTAAGCACCTCCCTTTTTGAGTTTAATTAACCCATCCATTCTCACAAAAGGCCCAAATGAACAAGAATGTTGGCCTGGTCTCATTTGCTTATGTCACCACCAGATCCTAGTCATCCTTAGAAGATTTCAACCATCATGATAAAGTGGCCCTTTCCTGGAATACAGTGATATAAAGGAACAATTATAAGATGGTGTATCTTTATGCACTGCCACTTAGTCTGTCCCTGTCTTTGTAATTATGGATACTTGGTTTGAATTATTTGTTTTTGTGTTTAGCTATCTAAAACTTCAGTAAGCAGTAGATAAGAATGGGTTACACATTAACACTGAAGGTCAGCTCTTGTTGCAATATCAAGCCCAAAACATTTTCTCACTACTTCTGATCTCTTACCAAGTTTACTTTTCAAATCATCTTGACATTCCTCTACTCTCTCAAAACACTTTTTAGTATGGAGCAGTGTTTGCTAACTTTCATTTCTCAAAATACACATGACTGTAGGAAATAGATTGCTGCCTTCTGTAATACTGTCCCATTTTCCTGCCCAGGAAAACTTTTGCCAAATCTCACCCACAGGTTCATAGTGCAAACATAGTTAATTTGGGGATCCCACATTAAGGTGTGGCATATTGCAAGCCTAACCTTGTTTAGCTATCAAACAAATCCCCAGATATGTATGGTGGCTTGATAAGTTTTCATTCTGCATCACAGAAGGCTGACAAGTATGTGGCTGATAGGAGTGCAAGCAGCCAATGACTTTTTGCCATAAGTGGAAAAGTCTGGGTTGTACATTGTCCTATCTATTTAAAAAATGCAGATTAAGAAGAGGGAATCAAAGTTCTATGTGTTTGCCCCTCTAGTACCAAGTATTTAGAGATGTAGGTAGCCTAAAGGGGAGGGGGGAAATCACCATATTTCCTAACTGTGATACTCTTGTTACATCCATTCTTGCAGTGAGATTTTTCTGCAGCCATAAGAAAGAATATTGTAAATAGTTGACAGTTTGCTGTAACAGAATGTTTCAGTGCCATAAGAAATGCTTGACATTTCTTACCCAAACAGACAGAGAGCATCACAGATAAATTTACTCTGTCCAGCATTACTACTAAATTGCTCCAGCCTTTTCCTGAGGTTGCTTGGCCTTTCCCAGTTGATGTCCTTTTCTCTTGTTGGTTTCAGAAGATAATTTAGAAGAAGATCATGCTGAAGTAATAGAACCAAGAGGTCTGAAAGCAGAAACGTGAGTATTGGATTAAGAAGAGGGGATGGGGAGAGAAGTTCAGAATGGGTGTGGGGGAAAATATCTTACAGAAGGAAGAAGGAGAAAGGAAGGGTGTAGTTAGAACAGCCTTACATATTTCAGAGTAATAGAGTTGCTGGATAGGCAAGAAAAAAACATAATTGAATGTTCTTGAGTTTGTCTTGGCTTTTTGACATGTTAGTATTGCTTTCCTACTGAAGCTTTCCTGACAAAACTGATGAAGCTTCTTGGATGAGAAGCAAAACGTTTTCTTCTTCCTCAAGGGAAAAAAACAGTCCAGTTGCCTTGGGGGGGGGACCACCTTTGAGACACCTATGACCTGCATGACTGAGAGCATGAGTGCATTTACTGAAGCTTTGCTTTTTCCCTATCTCTGGGGGATCTTGGAACTGGGCAGAGCTGTCCCTCAAACTCAGAATTACCTATCCACTGAGACAGGATCCTCAGTCCATCCCACCATTCTAACCATCAGCTGGAAAGTGACTACATCCTGAGCAGTCACAGGACAGGAATTCCTCTTTGTCTGTGGGATTTTGACCTGTTGCCCAATACTGGCAGTCCTCGACTTACAACATATATACATTATACAGAGAGAGAGAGAGAGAGAGAGAGAGAGGCAACAGATTGAGCTAAATATTACATTAATCTTGAAGTCCCTCTGACAACCGTCTATTATTGTATTTAATGTGTAAAAAGTCCACAAATGGTTTCCAATTTCTTATAAAACTGTCTAGTCTATTATCTCTAATCAAAGCAATTAATGTTGCCATCTTTGCTAATTCAATTTTAAAATCCATTCTTCAATGGCCAGCATCTCTCTTTCTTTCCAGTGCTTGGGAATGTACAATTCATTCAGCAGTCAACCTAATACCTATAAGCTTTAGTTTTTATTAATATTTGTATCTTAAATATTTTATACGTTGTCATTATTATGTTAATCCAGTATGTTTTAACATATTTACAATACCGCCACATGTGATAAAATGAGCCTAGATTTTGATTACATTTCCAGCACTTACTAGAAGTTCCTTTATACATTTTGCTAGTCTATCAGGGATCAAATACCAATGATACGTCATTTTATATAAAAAAAAATTCAAGCTATAATTTAATGTAAATTTTAGTCCATTGGTTCATACATTCTATTTATCTAGCATTATGTTATACCCAAAAGTCATTAACATATTCATCTTTCAGATTCATCTTGACTTGAGTAACATTTTATATACTTTAGCAATAAAGTGGTTATCTCCAGAACATAAATTAACATCAAGTTCAGATTTAGTTCCTATGAAAACAACTTTTTTTGTAAAGTTTAAATCTTTCAAAAATTCTATAATAATTAAACCAGTCACAAACAAATCCTTCACTTACAAATTTTCTTCTTCTCTTTATGTTGAATCTCTCTTTTTCAAATATCAGTAAGTCCCGATATGTCATTCATTTACATTCTGATACCATCTCTGTTCTATGTAGAGCTTCATGAGGTGATAGCCAAAGTGGCAATTTATCAGCTAATCTTTTATACTCCTACCATGCATGCCCAATTGATTGCCTAATAGCATGGATCTTAAAACCAGGGTTAACGTTTACTTTGTCATACCACAGATAAGCATGCCACCCAAATCTCAAATCAGAACCTTTGAGGTCTAATAGCCTTGAATTTTTTAAAGTTATCCAATCTTTTAGCCATACCAGACAACAGGCATTGTAATATGATCTAAGATCCAGCAAACCCAAACCTCCTCTGTCTTTAGAATCCCGTAGCAGCTTCTGTTTAATCCTTGGTTTTTAATTTTGCCAAATAAATTTAGATATATCTTTCTGCCACTGTTTAAAAGAAGAATCTCTAATCAATATCACTATAGTCTGGAGTAGAAATAACATTCTAGGTAGTATTTTCATTTTAATTACTGAAATTCTTCCCATTAATGACAAATCTAATTTTTGCCTTCTATTTAAATCCAATTTTATCTCCTTCCACATTTTAACATAATTATTTTTGTAACGCTTAGAATTTTCCTCAGCAAGAGTCACTCCCAAATACTAAACCTTTTTCTCAACTTTAAAATCAGTTTTAAATTCCAATTTCTTTTGATTTTCCACAATTATATTCTTGGTCAATATTGTCATCTTTAATTAATTTATTTTTAAACCCCCCATTTCTGCTAACATTTTGATCTTCCTCATAGCATATCCAATGTTCTCTAGCGGTCTTGCACAATGAGTCATCAGCAAAAAGTCCTGTTTTGTTCCTTTCTGAATTTCACATGGTTTTGTCAAATCTTCATTCACTATAATCCAAGGTTTCTGGAACGTATAGATGGACTTTGTATAAAGTCCAATCCAAAATCCATCTTTTCCACTACTTTAAACATAAAGGCCCAGTTCAAGTTGTCAAATGCTTTTTCTTCACCTAGAAAAATCAATGCAATCTGTTTGTCACTGTGTTGGCGTAAATGTTCAATTACATTCAAAATTATCCTTACATTATCTTTTACTTGTCCTTTAGGTAATAAGCCACACTAGTCTTCGTGTATATAATTCTATAAAACTTTTTTAAGTCTTTCAGCTAGAATAGATGTGAAAGTTTGCAATCATTATTAAGGAGAGAAATTGGCTGATAGTAACATTTACTATCAGTTACAGTAGAAATGAGTGCACCATTGGGAGACTTGAAAGAACTAGGAATTGATCAACATGGAGAAGAATCTTACCTATCTGCACTAGAAAATAACTTGATGGCCCATAATGGTTATCAGTTTGGCCATCTCTTCCTTTAGAGTGAGCTTTGGTTTCAACACTGCAATTGGGAAATGGAAATGTGGTAGCAGAGACGTTAGAGCTGAATTTTCCTACTGAATGTTCTGAGGATAGAAGGACTAAAGTGTAAGAGAAATGGCTTGGCAGATGTAGCAAGCAATTTGTATTCTCGATCCCCTCTCTTGATTTGTCTGACAAGCTGTTTTCTTCTTGCTACTTGCAGAGAGGAGTGTATCCAGCATCCTTTGGGCCCCAAAAGAAGCCGCTCGGTTGATGAGGAGGAAAACCATAACCAAGGTACGCTTGGCTCTAATTCTGAGGTTTTAAACCTCTATTATTTCTAGTCTTCAGGATATGTCAAATCAAACTATTACAAGTCACTGACCCAGATTTTGTTTAGAAAACAAAGTCAGTATGTAATACAAACTATAATGGGACAGATCTTTTAAAAAAAATGACAAAGACCTGAGGTCATGCATCTCTAATTTTCCTGTCAAAGTCCCCAAGTTCTGCAAGCTACAAATGTAATGTTTGCTATTTGTTAAGTTGGATCAAACATAATGCTCGTTTAAGAAGACATTTGCTGTGCCCTAACTGAGCTCTAAGTGACATCTTGATATTTATTTATTATTAAATTTATATGTGGCCAATGTCACTATCGAGCAACTCTGGGTGGCTTATAATAGCAATATAAAACATTAAAAAATAAATAAAAGACATTTCCTATTTATAATTTATGTCAATAATTCTTTTAAGAACTGCTGTTGCCAGCTCTTCTTCCAGGTGCATTAGCATCTTGTGTTATTTGTCATTTACTTGATGTTACCAAGCAGAGTAAAAATTATCTGTCGGCATAAGATATATTGGACCATGAGGCTGAAAGTGGGCTTTTAGCCAGTATCTGGGTCTTCGTGGCCATACACTTGTTTCAGTTTGTAAAAAGCTCTGCCTCCATACATAGAACAAAGTTAGTCATACATTTTGCAACCTGAAGTACCTTTCTTAAGAAGCCTACTCTCTCCAATGTACATAGTTGAATCCTGGATTTAATTATGCTCTGTGCCAGCATCTTACATTCAATAAACTTTATGTTATTGGAATATATGAATAAGTGGCAGCAAGTATTCCCAGCACCACTTTTTATCTATCCTTATTTTCACATTTGGCTTTGGCACTACAGATTCCAGTGATGAGGATGGACCACGTCCCTCCAATAAAAGGAAGTGCCTACGAATTGAGGAAGATGAGGACTGAGGGAATCAAAAACGTCTCTCCTAGCATGTCAGTAAGACCAATGAAACCAGTCACCTCAAAAACTGGAATGGGCAAGATTGAGAGCAATCAGCATCTTCAGATCCTCTGTTGTGCACAGAGGAAAATATTAGGGAAAGAATACAGAAACTGAACTTCTATATAATTATTAAAAATCTATATGAACACCAATGTGGAGGGAGTAGAATAAGAAAAGAGTTCATAATCTTCTGCTCTATGATTAGCTACAATTGTTGTTAATGCTATTGTGACAGTCGGCTTTTAAACTGCTCCAGGTTTGTATATAACTGTTGTTGCCTGTCTGCCCTTGCTTACCTGGCCTTCCTTGGTATCGTTTGCTTAGAGTCACTAAGAATCACCTTTACCACCTAGATTGTCAAACAAAAAAGTGACATACTGGCTTTTCACCATGTTTGGTTTGTTTGTGGATCTGCCTCTTGTGTCTCTGGTTTAGCTAAGATACCATAAGCATATACGGTATGTCACATTTTGCCTTAATTACCTGAACACATCAATATTGGTTTCTGCTGTTTATCTGCTTTTTTTTTTTTCCTGTTTGTGAAATTCATTCTCAAGGGGGGGAAAAAGAAACTGGAAGTAGGCCATCAGCAAGCCTTGCTAAAAATACAGCAGTGATGGGATGATGATGCAGGAGATATTAAAGATGTAATTGTATGCATCTCTGATATTTCAGCTTTTCCTTCTTTGGCTGGAGTTGTTTTCACATTGAATCCTTCTGAAATCTGCCCAGCGTCAGCAGGATGACATATAACAATTGTGGATATTTGTGGATGTCTGTTGTATTTTTATATATATTTTTTAAAAAGAACATTGATTGATTCTAAAAAATAAAGTATAAAATATGAGATTTCTCTGCCTTTGTCCTGCATGAGTACTTAAAACAGCCAGAAGATTTGAGAGCTTGCCAGATATGGAGAATCTTGTAGAGGATTATCCTACTGATATTTGTTTTGCTTTCAATAGAAACAGGGTACTGCCCCTCTCCCGAAGGACTCGGGGTGGTGCACAGCCTAATTAAAAGCACAAGACAAACAACAATTTAAAAATTAAAAATATTAAATAATTTGGCTCAATATAAAACCCAAATTTAAAAATCCCAAATTAAAACCAATTTAAAAATCTTCACATTGATAGCCCGGCCTGGCGGAACAAAATTATGCCTTTTTCTAAGCCCACCTATGTTCCTTAAATTGGATTTGTTTTATCCCCAGTTCAATTAGCTCCTCTCCTCTGGCAAGGCAATTATGAGTTAGCAGGCATGCTGGCATTGTCACCTCAGCTAAGAAACTATTCCTCACTCACCCCATCCAATGCCCTCTATCCCATGCTTCTTTTTCTGTGGAGCGAAGTTAACTCTGAGACCTTTACACATCACATGAAACATAAATGTTGTTTAATTTGGGGTCCCTTCAGTTTCCTGGGAGCTCAGGGATGTTCATTTTTGTAGCTGACCTCCACATAAATCAGTAAACCGAACTGCCACAGTCTGGGTAGTGTCTCTCTCTGGTGTTAATGTATTAAAATAGAGTAACTTTAATTAAAGCGACAAAACTCTCTTCTAGATTTCAGGTTGTACTGGATGTTTTAGGAGTTCTATGCTATGTCAAATGGAAGTTTGCTGCCGGGGCAAAACAACAGCCCCCTTTGCTGCTGTTACTGATTACAAGTAGTCCTCAACTTAACGACCACAACTGAGCCCAAAATTTCTTTTGTTAAGTGAGTTTTGTCTTTTCTTGCCATATTAGTTAAGCAAATCATTGTAGTTGTTAAATTAGTAACACAGTTGTTAAGTGAATCTGGCTCCCCCATTGACTTTGCATGTTAGAAGTTTGCAAAAGGGGATAATATGACCCTGGGATGCTGCAACGGTCACAACTATGAACCAGTTGCCAAGCATCTGAATTTTGATCACGTGATCATGGGGATGTTGCACTGGTTGTAAGTGTGAAAAATGGTTATAAGACACTTGCTTCAGTGTCGTCGTAACTTTGAACAGTCACTAAACGAACTGCTGTAGGTCGAGTACTACCTGTATTGAATGTACACAGTTTAAGTTATTATGAATGGCGATTCATGTCCTGAATTCCAAATGCAGCGACAGTAGGATACATCAATCTTAAAATGGGAGAGGTTGGAAGAGAAGGGTGGCCGGACAAGAGGCTCTTACTGAATGAACTAATCAAAAAGGTCTGATAAAGGATTAGAGATCAGAATGGCTGACCATCCCTTATTACACTGTAACTCCAGATGTTGTAGACATGAATGTTTGTTCTATACAAACAAAGCAACTGATAGATATACTGTTCTTCCTTTTTTTCTCTTAACACATTACTCAGCACTGCCTGTTTCTCCCTCTTCAGACAAGTAACTCTGGGGGCTTGGGCAGATTAAGACAGAGATCAGAATTTTCCAGGGGCACAGAGTGTTGCAATGAGGTTTGCAGATAAGACTGATTGCCAGATATAAGTGTGTATAAAGACCAACTTTAATCAATGCTCAGTTCACTTGGGAGCATTTTGTGTTTGTGTTGCCTGCTAAATCAGGTAAGTTTCTCTTTCCCAGGGGAGGGAGTGGGAGAGGGAAGGCATGCAATAGCTGTCAATATGAGCATAGAAATAGGTTAATTTGGGAATGAGAATATTGTGTAACACTGTCAAGCTTGTGTTTCATTTCTGGGAGATCAGCATCCAGGGAAGAACCATAGTGGCACATTAACTTAGCTGGTAGTGGCAAGAAAACGGCTTAAATGTTGTGAATTAATGCAGACCACTTCACACAAACCAAGAAGTTGCTTCTTGCCACACTAAACGTAGTCATCTTTTGTTTGAATTATGGAACAAGTTGGTAGATTAACAATCTTGTTTTTGTCAAAGTTTGCTGCCTGTTCATTATTTGAGCATGAGGAATATAGTTCCTTATTTTGGAAAATGTAGCCCTGGGGTGTATGTGTCTGGGTGTATGTATCTATTTATATCCCGTCTTTATTATTTTTACAAATAAGGCAGTGAATAGATCCAACACACTTCCTTTCTCCTATTTTCCCTTCAAGAACAACAATCCTATGAGCTGGGTATGGCTTCAGAGACAGTGACAGGCCCAAAGTCACCCAGCTGGCTTTCATGGCTAAAGCAAAACTTGAACTCCTGGTTCTCACGCCTTCTAGCCTGATGACCTTAACCACTGGAAGCATATGTTCTCAGCCAACTAAATGAAGATAGAGTTCAAATTCTCTTTTGAGTGGGCAAGTCTGCCCTTAAACTGGATTTAGCTTATCAAATCAGACCACTGAATTTGCGTTTTCACTGTGGCTAGCCAGCAACTTGACTGTATCAAGCCAAGTTCCATTTAGATTGACCCGAGTCCCATGGATTGCCCACATGCAATAGAGGCCATTTTGTCATCTTCAGCTTTTTTGCTACTGGTAGTTTTGTCCATTTTAGCAAGCTGTTCTGAGGGCTCACTAACCTCTAATTTACAAGGGCTTTCAGGACTTCCCTCTGTGTTTGGAGAATTAGTATCCATACAGAGTTGAACTTCTGTGCTTCTTAAAAAAAGGCTTTTGGTGAGGGTTTTCTGAGGGGTTGTCTTCTGGAGTATTGTTACTGTTTTTCTTGAGAGAGGAGTGGGAGTACAAACATTTCAACAATCACACTATCAGGAAATCTTTAATTAACACATGGCAACAAATCAAATGTAAACACTACATGAAAATTCCCGGCTGGCTATCAACAATAGAAGCAATAAAACACCCCAATACATTAGCAAAACAAAAAATGTTAAGATACAGAGAAATATTAGATGTACAGGGAATATTGAAAACAAGGGAAGAACTCAAAGAACAAGGAATAGTAATAGACTTGTGGCCCTATTCACAAATAAAGATAATACAGAAAAGATCAAGAGGAGGGAGGAATAGATCCAAAACAAAATCGATTAGATAAATTATTAGAATCTAAAGAAGGGAAATTAATTTCAAAAATTTACAAATACTTACTTGAATATGATTTGGCAGAAGAATTGGTCAAAGGGCAGATGATAGCTTGGGCGAGGAACATCGGGCACAGTATACAGTTAGAAGAATGGGAAAGGGCGTGGGAAAATACTTACAGTATGACAAAATCAGTAGTTTATAAAGAAAATCATTATAAGATGTGGTACTGATGGTATCTGGCCCCTGCAAGGTTAGCGAAAATGTACCCGAATGTAAATCCTGTTTGTTGGAAATGTAAAAAAACGGAGGGAACTTTCTACCATGCTTGGTGGCTCTGCCCAGAAATTAAGAAATATTGGAACAAAATAAAAACATGGATAGTAGAAATAACAGATTACGAAATTGAATTAGAACCTGAAGTCTTTTTATTAGGCATGATCAAAGGGAATATTAGAAATGATATAAAATATTTAATACTACACATAATTACAACGGCTAGACTAGCGTTAGTACAACTGTGGAAAATCGATCATTTGCCAACTGACCAGGAGCTAATACAAAAAATCTACACATGCGCAGAACTGGACAAATTAACCTTAGAGTTAAAGGACAAAGAAGACTCAAAATATTTTACAATATGGAATAGATGGTACCAGTGGACAAATCAGAGGAGGAAAAAAACGGGTAAAGATAAAATCTAGAAGAAATCAACACAATTAAAAACAGCACTGTCGGATGGATAGAATAGGTAATAAGTCACTGTGTGTATTTATATATGTATATAGAATAATAGAAAATTAGCCAGTAGGTGAAGTTGTGTACCATATATGTAAATTTGTTTTTGATTAAGAGAAACTTGTATATTTTAAATGTTTTTAAGATTTAATAAAGTGTTGTTTAAAGAGAGAGAGAGAGAGAGAGAGGAGTGAGCAGGAACAGACCATCTGCCCTGTAAGCTCTTCCCTCCCATTCAGGTAAGAGCAGAGAAGGTAGGACTGGTATAGGTAAAACTACATATAAAAAGCTAAAAATATCTACCAAAGCAATCTAAAAAAAGGGGCATGAGTAGTCAATGCGTGTAAAGGAGCATGGAAAATCAGATCTGTCACAATATAGAGCACTTTAGAATGGTGAATTAACTGTTCATTAAAACTACTTTATGGCACAGGTCATTTTGTGATAGTTTTTAAGTATTGCTGTGCAGAACCAGGCAACATATGTTATAATAAGGTTGGTATCTGAAAGTAGCAGAGATGTAAAATTGTCCTGTGCACCCTGGTATTTATGCAATAATGGGGAGATGAGGTTAGTACAAATGCCTCTGTAATATAGATACTGGAGAAATACACATTCTGTTGTTTGTGCAACTTGAGAATCACAGAGCATTCTCTCTGGGTGGGGGATCTTCCTGTATTGACCTTCAAGGATAGTTGAAGGGAGGGCATATTAATGTGCTAAAGGCTCTCTAATAGTTAAACATTTCAATATTAGTTACCGGTAAGTATGCAGTTGGACCCCTGATTAAGTTTGTGTCTGTTATACACTGTTTAATGAGTGCTTTGGCTTGATCATATCCCATGCTGAGTAGAAGGCCTGGAGAGAAGCTCAAAGAATTCAAGCACCAAAACCCAAGAAAAACACATCATGATTCCTCCTAGCAGGTTTTTTTTAATTCCTCACCTACGGACAGAATCTTGGCAAACTAAAGCCAAGCTTACCATCCTCATAAAGCACGTACTCTGGGAACTTAGGGAGTTCTCTTCACCCTCTATCTCACAGACCTTTAGTGTAAGAGTCCACACCTATCTGAACTGAATTTTCTCTCCTCTGGAATACATTCCCTCTCCCCTGCGAATCCAGACTATTTTCCATTACAAAGATTAGGTTTTAGTTGTCACTGACTTTTTCCAGGTGGACTGAACATTATCCTTCATAGTGAGTGGAGCAAGGCCAAAGGGAAAAAAGGAGTAATCTTAGAAATTTGGCCTGAATAAGTTCTGCTGGGGCAAAATTGGAGAAGGAGCCAGCCATTATTGCCAATCTGGGCACCATAGAGAAATTGTCTTATTGGCCTCTTGTGGTAGTGACCACCTCTTGTCTTGAGGATTTTAAGGATAAGAGAAACTCACCACTCCTATTAATATCTGCAGTATGTCTTTGGGTCAGGTCATTCATCTGCATGGGATGCAGGATCATCAGTGTCCGGAGATACCAAGTTGTACATCTCCACCCCAATCAAGTGATGCTCTCAAAGTGCTTTCCAAAACTGGGATGCTGTGATGGTCTACTTAGGGGAGAACATGATTCAGCCCTGCCAAGCTGAGTGGTTGTGATTTGCAGATTTTTCCATCTGTAATTCTTTCTAGGGTGAACTTCTTCAACTTGTGCACCAGTTTCTCCCACTTCTGGATTGGAAGGCCTTGCTCACATCAATTGATGCCTTAGTCATTATTTTTACAGTTGGATTACTGCAACATGCTGTACATATGATTGCCCCTGAAGCTGCAGTTGATCCAGAAAGCAACCCTGAGGGCAGTGTTTTGGCATCTCTCATTATTTCCATATAACAGTACTGCTCTGAGGCTTTTTGGTACAATCCAAGGTGCTGGTTATTATCTATCAATCTGTCCCTCCAAGCATAGGAACAGGGTCCTTGCAGGACCACCATTTTCCCATTGTTTCTGCTTGTCTCATCAATCTAGCAGACGGCGCAGGTGCCAGGTCCTTCCATTAAATGATGTCCTCTTGTTCGACTCAGGAATTTTGCCTTTTGTGCTTGGATGGCCACAAGCCTCTTAGTCTTTCATTAGGCTCTGAAGATCTGGTCGATTGTATTGTAGATAGGATGTTAGCATTGGAATGTATTATTTAAGTCAAGGATCAGGTTATTGTTTTTAGCCACTGTTTTTTTTTAAATGTTTGCATGTTGCCCAAGCATGGATGGCTTTCTATATTATTTAAATAAATCAATAAATCAATTTCTTCCCATTGTAGCAGTAGCCAGAGAAGCTGACATGTACTTATCACCGTCTCTAATGCTCGTGACTTTCCTTGGCCTCCTGCCGCATCATGGATTGGGAGGGCAACCAGTGACTACAACTGAACCAAAAAACCACATTGAAAATTCCATCTCGGATTCCAGCCTTGCTTCTCTCCGCACTTTGCTCACTTCCATCTCTTCTAATTCCACCCGGTTGCCTGAAAAGGTTTCTTGCAGCGACTTAATGCCTGATACCCTCGAACATTTTGACAGCGTGCCTCGACCAGCCCAGATTATGATTCAAGCCACCCTGGTGCTTGCCTTGCAAAATGCAGGCTGCAGCCACCATGCGGAAACCCTTGGCCTAAGGCTGTACCAGGAACTGGGGCAGAAAGAGGCAAGTGGCCTCCTGTTGACAATGATAAAGATCCTGGGCACAGCTAAATCTACAGATGAAAATACAAATTTTGCTGCCCTACAGTTCAATTTGGACCAGCTAGCCCAGAAACAAACCTCGCACTGTCGAGGTCTGATACAGGTCGATAGAGCTCTCTTGCATGGCCAGGTGTACCGTGAGTATCAGTGGTTTTCAACAGCTGCTGACGCCTGTCACCGCTTGGGGAACGTTTGTGGAGGAGTTATCACCAATGGCAGCAGTTCCTTCCAAGTGGTGCTTAGAAATGGCAGCTACTTCTGGCCACAGCAGGGTTCTCATTCCTGGCTTCATCAGTGCCACACGCAGGCACGCATGCGACGTTCATCACCAGATGACTGTATAAATGAAACGGAGCAAAAGGTACACAAGATTTTGAGGTTCATACCTGGAGTCAGCACTCTATATAACTTCGCAACCAGCATATATTACTATGCTCAAGACTGCATTGACTTGGCTAAGAAGCGTGCTCAAGAGGGGGCCGTAGATCTGAGTTTTGATGCCTTGGTTGCTCTCTCTGGGGGGGTTGGGACTCCTTTTAGGATGGGGGTTGCGATGGCAGTGAAACAAGTGTACATAAAAGGTGTGGAGGGTCTAATTTTTGATTTTCAAAAGGAAGAGCAACCACTATGTCCAGTTCCCACCAACGTCTGTGCATCAAACATCAAAACCTAATCCAAACATTCTTAAACTTTGCACTGGTATAATCACCAAAAATAATAAATGAGTATGTACAAGCCATCCAATAAAATTTCTGATTTGATTATGTTTGAGTTAAGTCTGTGCGAGAAAGAAATGTATATCTAAAATAATTAAATTTTAATCTATATAATTACCATGATGCTTGAATTTGATAGGTTCAGGCAATTAACCGAAGGCCAGAACAGGGACCAAAGATTGGTATCTGAATTTTGACAGCCCTAAAGCTTTGATTATCCAAGTCTGAACAGGTTTTTTTAGAAAGAAAAAACTGATGTCAGCTTTGGAAGCCATATTAACCTTGGAAGCTTCTATGCTGCCACCTTCTTGCACTTGGGAAAGTAGGATGGGGGGATTTGATAAAGCATTCTTCTTTTCGGTTAAGGTCACGATGCTCCTGCATCTGAAGAAGTGGTTGCAAAGATATCTCAAGCTGGGATGGATGGTGATGGGGCCATGTGATGGACTGATGGGTGCAGGGCCTGGATATGGGGTTTTCATTTATTGAGGGAAAACCCAGAACTCTAAGATTCGGGTTTTCCCAAATGTGCCAGTATATCTATTCCAATAAATGAAGATTTTGAGAAGAAGCTTGTCTCTGAGTTTCTAATTGGAGTTGGGTTGTTCTGGAACGTTGACATTAACCCAAATCCCTCAACCAAAAGCAGCATCTTGAGCCCCAGCGCCGACTTAAGCATTGGGTGGTGCAAAGATTCAGAAAAGATGGAGGAGAAAGAAGAGATCGCTGAGGGAACCATGGGGATCGATGCCAATATTCGATATTCCCTGTCTGAAGAAATGGTGCGAGCCCTTGAGGCTGCGGAGATGACCTGAAAGCTAGGTACTCAGCTCAAGGAGTAGGATTCCTGGAAAAGTTGCAAGTCTGATCCAACTCCAGAAATGGGGACAAAAGAAAGACCGCCTGAATATCATGCCACCTCCAGCTCACTGAAGTCGCCCCACGAGCCAGAATGGAGAGAATGGACAGCATTGGGGTCCAGAAATTCCCGAGGCTGGACCCTGTTGCCTCCTTTGAAGCCAGTCACTGACCGGGCTCCCAGAGTATTTTGGGCTTGAAATAGACAGTTATGCCCTGTGGTCCCAACCTTCTCAAGTGAGATGGAGCTTAACACAGCCTACGTTTACTTTTCCTGATCCAGGACTTGGCAGCGGAACTAGGGGGGTAACTTTCCACACAGCCAGGGAGGACCAGGAGATCAGATCAGCGCAACAGGGCCAAGCAGCAGTAGGGAGACAGCAGATGCAGCTGGCATGGGGACCGCATATTTCTACACTATTTTAAAGAAGCCATTTATCAGGAAGTCAGGAAAGCATGTGGTGTCCGAGGGATGCCAGAGTGACTGCAAGACTGGTATACCATGTCCATAGCTTTGGATAGAGAAATCAACCCACATCGCAAACCCTCAGCAGAGAAGCCACCTCAGGGGACTTTGGCTAGACGTCCTCTTTCTAAGCCTGCTGAGACCCCTCCTTCTCAATCTACAGGGAACAGCAAGTGCTACTATTGTGGACAAACGGGTCATCGAGCTTCCAAGTGTGTGGCTCCTGTGCCAGTTCCACAACCACACCCTCCCATGGCCACCAGAGGCAGAACGGCTTCACGAAAGCTCTCAGACACCAGCCGATTTGCCCAACAAGCCATACAGGTTCCCCTCCCCACCGAAGGGAGCAAGGAACCTCTGGCCAAAGGAGCCCCTCCCGACAAGCCTAACAACAACGATGACCCAATGATGAATGCAGCCACCCCCACCCCGTTTTCAATTAAAGTGAAATTGGTGGTGCCTAAAACTGGGGATGAAGGAGAAGTAGCAGCAGTAATAGATACAGGGTGTACCAGATGTTTAATTGGGCGTCCAATCGTTGAACAATTAAGAATAAAAACTAGAGCCCTAAAATGCCCAATTAAGTTTGAACAGGTGGATGGAACATTAATTAGAGGGGTTCCAGCCACCCAAATTACAGAACTTGTTAAATTAGAAATGGGGTTGCATTGTGAACTTATACGATTTATAGTAACGCCAAAAATGTCAGAATCTGTCATATTAGAGTTTGCATGGCTTGACAAATGGGCCCCTATTATTAAATGGGAAGATGGATACCAAAAGATCATAACTGGCATTGGCCCACTGCCTCCGGTCCCTCACCCAAGAGACTGCCAAACTATAGAGACAAACTGCCAGAAGCAGCAACAGCCACTTCAGACTCAACTCCAGGCAAGCCCCAGGTCCCTAAGGAATATAAAGACCTAGCCAAGGCATTTAGTGAGGAGGAATGCAATATCCTTCCCCTCATTGAGCACTGATTGTGCCATCGAATTAGAACTTGGGGCCAAGTTACCAAAACCCAGAATGTACTCCATGACACCTGGGGAAATAATCGAGTTGAGAAAGTACATTGAAATCAATTTAGCCAGAGGATTCATCGAGACTGCAAAATCTAAAGTGGCAGCCCCTGTATTGTTTAAAGAGAAGAAAAATGGGAGGCTGAGAATATGTGTTGATTTTCAAGGTGTTAACGCAATTTGCATAAAAAATACCTACCCCCTTCCCCTAATGAAAGACTTGCTGAACCACTTGTCAAAGGGCAAGTTCTTCACCAAGCTAGATCTAAGGGAAGCCTACTACCGAGTCTGCATGAAGGAGGTAGACAAATGGAAAATGGCTTTTAACTGCCTGCTGGGCAGCTTCCAATTCCGAGTCATGCCTTTTGGGCTTCAAGGGTACCCCGCAGTATTCATGCAGCTGATCAATGAGGTGCTACATAAACAGCTGTATAAAGGAGTTCTAGTTTACCTAAATGACATGCTTATATTCAGCGAAAATATGGAAGAGCACATCAAGCTATTCAGACAAATACTGAAAAAGCTCTTGGCAGCCAAACTTTATACGAAGCTGTCGAAATGCAAGTTCCCCAAGGAATCCTTGGACTACCTGGGCTACTGGGTGTCTAATCAAGGAATCAAAATGGACCCGGAAAAGGTGAGGGCTGTGCTAGGCTGGCAACCCCCACGAACAGGTAAACAACTGCAAAGTTTCCTGGGGTTTGCAAATTTTTACAGACAATTCATACCTTCCTTTGTAATGTTACACAGTAAAGCTGCTTAGAACTGACAGGTACTATTTACAATCTATTAGCTTCCCTGATCTTTGTCCAAAACTGTTTGAACCCATCTATGAATTGTCAGAATTCTGTTGTCCTGTGCTAGTTTCTAATTATGGCTGGAAAAGGACAGCACCATTACTCTATTATCCTTTACTATTTCCACCATTTCAAAGAAATGTAATCAAAGACCACTCATGACAGAACAATGGTGAATGAGAATGTTTTCTCAATAAATATTTCCTTTAATATTTAATACTAGTATCAGCAAACTTGGGGGAGGGGGATTGCAAGGTTTCAAAAAAACAAACAAACAGCTATAAGGATTGAATGTAATGCTGGCTGTTGAGGGAACAAAAAATTAGGGGAGGTGGAATAGATTAGACAAGCTGGATTTCTGTACTACAATCTTTTATAGAGAATGTTTTATTATAAGTCTCCCATCTTTGAAAAATATGGGAGAGGGGGGAGGATAATGTGTATATTGGTTTACTATAATATTCCCAGAGTCCTCACTGTTATATGTGAAGACTGACAGTTAATTAAGAATCTCACCAGGAATCCTCTCAAAAGGAATACTCCCTTACTTTTCTTGCTATGAAATTAATTGTTCAATTCCAGTGGAATTAGTATCATTTATTTTGATATTTTAAGGCTGTCTTAAAATGTCTTCCAAAATGGCTCTCCAAAATAAAAGACAACACAACTAAAATTTAACAAAAATTCTAGTTTAGCACAGTGGTTAAGACTTTAGCCTAGAAACCAGGAGACTTTGAGTTCTTTCCTTCATCTTACCTTCAATAAGCTTTATGATATTGGAATATATTAATAAGTGGCAGCAAGTATTCCCAGCATCACTTTTTATCTATCCTTAGGTTCACATTTGGCTTTGGAACTTCAGATTCCAGTTATTTTTATTAACTACATTTCTTTTTAAGGTTGGGTGGCTTTCTATATTATTTAAATAAATCAATAAATCAATTTCTTCCCATTGTAGCAGTGGCCAGAGAAGCTGACATGTACTTATCACCGTCTCTAATGCTCGTGACTTTCCTTGGCCTCCTGCCGCATCATGGATTGGGAGGGCAACCAGTGACTACAACTGAACCAAAAAACCACATTGAAAGTTCCATCTCGGATTCCAGCCTTGCTTCTCTCCGCACTTTGCTCACTTCCATCTCTTCTAATTCCACCCAGTTGCCTGAAAAGAAGATTTCTTGCAGCGACTTAATGCCTGATACCCTCGAACATTTTGACAGCGTGCCTCGACCAGCCCAGATTATGATTCAAGCCACCCTGGTGCTTGCCTTGCAAAACGCAGGCTGCAGCCACCATGCGGAAACCCTTGGCCTGGGGCTGTACCAGGAACTGGGGCAGAAAGAGGCAAGTGGCCTCCTGTTGACAATGATAAAGATCCTGGGCACAGCTAAACCTACAGATGAAAATACAAGCTTTGCTGCCCTACAGTTCAATTTGGACCAGCTAGCCCAGAAACAAACCTCGCACTGTCGAGGTCTGATACAGGTCGATAGAGCTCTCTTGCATGGCCAGGTGTACCGTGAGTATCAGTGGTTTTCAACAGCTGCTGACGCCTGTCACCGCTTGGGGAACGTTTGTGGAGGAGTTATCACCAATGGCAGCAGTTCCTTCCAAGTGGTGCTTAGAAATGGCAGCTACTTCTGGCCACAGCAAGGTTCTCATTCCTGGCTTCATCAGTGCCACACGCAGGCACGCATGCGACGTTCATCACCAGACAACTGTGTAAATTTACCGGAACAAAGGGTACACAAGCTTATGAGGTTCATACCTGGAGTCAGCACTCTATATAACTTCGCAACCAGCATATATTACTATGCTCAAGACTGCATTGACTTGGCCAAGAAGCGTGCTCAACAGGGGGCCATAGACCTGGGTTTTGATGCCTTGGTTGCTCTCTCTGGGGGGGCTGGGACTCCCCTTAGGATGGGGGTTGCGATGGCAATGAAACAAGTCTACAGAAAAGGTATGGAGGCTCTAATTTTGGATTTTCAAAAGAAAGAGCAACCAGTATGTCCAGTCCCCACCAACATCTGTGCATCAAACATCAAAACCTAATCCAAACATTCTTAAACTTTGCACTGGTATAATCACCTAAAATAATAAATGAGTATGTACAACCCATCCAATAAAATTTCTGATTTGATTACGTGGAATCAACCTAATTTATTTCTGAGCAAGAAAGAAATGTATATCTAAAATAATTAAATTTTTATATCTGATAGATTAGCCTTATTTTATCTAATTTTAAAAAGAAATTTATGATGTATTATTTGAATTTTATATATATTTTTAAATAATATTACTAAGACTGAATATTGGGAATTATATTTAATGTTAAACATTTATACGATATTTTATTCTAAAAATTTATGATGCTCAAAATTAGTTTTTTAATATATTTGTTATATTTGCAATACTTGTTAGACTGCTGTAAGTTCTTACAAATGATTTATGGTTACTATATATTTGAATTAAGAGGGTAAAAGAAGTTAGAAGCCTAGATTAATTTTTTTATTACTTAAGGTTAAATTCGTTATATTTTTAGCTGGATCTCACCTATTTTTTTTTGTTGTTTGATGTTGACTGATATATATGATTGGTTAATAAAGGAAGTCAGGGGGGGAAGGGGGGAGGGATGGGGGAAAGGGAGGGGGTGGTAGTTGGGTGGGGGGAGTGGGGGGGAAAGGGGTGTAAAAATTGTATTGTAAAACTTTTTCAATAAAAAAAAATAAAAAAAATAATTAAATTTTAATCTATATAATTACCATGATTCTTAAACTTGATTGGTTCAGGCTATTAACCGAGGACCAGAACAGGGACCAAAGATTGATTTCTGAATTTTGACACCCGTAAAACGTTGCTTATCCAAGTCTGAGCAGTTTTTTTTAAAAGAAAAACCTGACACTTTTCATTACATTTTTTCTCCAGCCTCCCAAAGTGGAGATGTCGCAACCCAAAGTTTGGGAACTCTCGACTGAAGCTATTACAAATTATATCAATATTTTAAAAATATGCACTGGTGCTTAAGTGACAGAAAATTACTAATGCTTTGCAATTTTCTTTTTCCAAAACAATGGCTTTTATAGGAAGATGTTAAAGAAAACACTGTGTCAAACACTGCTGGGCATAGAGGTTTTACATTTTGTAGTTGGATGGTCCAGAGAATCCTCAGAGGGATACAATGAGCACCCAAGCAGAATTTTGTAGACTAGAATATTTTTTGTCCTACTCTCCTGTCATCTTTGATCTGCTGGTTCCTTCTTGTATCCAAGTCTTCTTTACTAACTTGCTTCTTCTCCTCTCATTTTATCTTTCAGTTGTATTTACAATATTCATAAATGAAGCTTTATTTATTATGTAATGTAACATTACACAGTAAAGCTGCTTAGAAGTGACAGGTACTATTTATAATCTATTAACTTTCCAGGTTTTTGTCCAAAACTGTTTGAACCCATCTGTGAATTGTCAGAATTCTGTTATCCTGTGCTAGTTTCTAATTATGGCTGGAAAAGGACAGCACCATTAGTCTATTGTCCTTTACTATTTTCACCATTTCAAAGAAATGTAATCAAAAGCCACTCATGACAGAACAGTAGTAAATGGGAATGTTTTCACAAGAAACATTTCCTTTAATATTAATAATAGGTTCAGTAAACTTGGGGGAGGTGGATTGCAAGGTTTCCAAAACAAAACAACAGCTATAAGGCTCAACTGTGAAATGTTGGCTGTTGAGGGAACAAATAATTGGGGGAGGTGGAATGGATTAGACAAGTTGGATTTCTGTATTACAATCCTTCAGAGTAAAATGTACAGAGAAACGTTGCTGAGAGCAATGAGATAAGAAATACAATAAGAAAATAAGAAATAAGAAATACAAACTGGTGTTATCAAAAGTTTTCTTTATAGTGGAAAATAAACAATCTCGTAGTCTTCTAAACAGTCCAAGTCTTTACCGGTTAAATCCAAAAAGCTTCTTACCAAACAAACAGTAGTTGGTTCACTCTGGTTCACAAACCCCGGATGGTAGCAGATCCACCTACACGCGCAAGCGATGATAGCACAATGGCAGCTTATCATCAACTAAATACATTACAGTACCTTTCTTAAATACGTTGTTAAATTACAACTAATTATAGCATGACTCAGCATTACAGCATGATGCAGCATTAAAACTTAAAGTCACAGAACACATATATTGCCTGGACAATTGTTAGGCCCAAATCATATCCTAACAGGTTTACTATAATATTCCCAGAGTCCTCACTGTAATATGTGAAGACTGACAATTAATCAATTAATCCTTTCAAAATGGATACTGCCTTGCTTTTTTTGCTATGAAATTAATTGTTCAATTCCAGTGGAATTAATATCATTTATTTCGATATTTTAAGACTGTGTTTAAATGTCTTCCAAAATGGGTCTCCAAAATAAAAAACAACACAATTAAAACTTAACAAAAATACTAGTTTAGCACAGTGGTTAAAATGTTGGCCTAGAAACCAGGAGACTTTGAGTTCTTACCTTCATCTTACCTTCAGTAAGCTTTATAATATTGGAATATATGAATAAGTGGCAGCAAGTATTCCCAGCACCACTTTTTATCTATCCTTATTTTCACATTTGGCTTTGGCACTACAGATTCCATTGATGAGGATGGACCACGTCCCTCCAGTAAGAGGAAGTGCCTGCGAATTGAGGAAAATGAGGGTTGAAGAAATGAAAAATGTCTCTCTTAGCATGTCCATAAGACTAGTGAATTTAAGCTTTGGGGTTACTGCTAGTCCCCTCAAAAAGTAGAATGGGCAAGATTGAGAGCAATTAGCATCTTCAGATCCTCTGTGCACAACAGAGAATATTAGGGAAAGAATACAGAAACTGAACTTATATATAATAATTAAAAATCTGTATGATCACCAATGTGGAGGGAGTAGAATAAGAAAGGAGCTCATAAACTTCTGCTCTATGATTAACTACAATTGTTGTTAATGCTATTGTGACAGTCGGCTTTTAAAGTGCTCCAGGTTTGTATATAACTGTTGTTGCCTGTCTGCCCTTGCTTACCTGGCCTTCCTTGGTATCGTTTGCTTAGAGTCACTAAGAATCACCTTTACCACCTAGATTGTCAAACAAAAAAGTGACATACTGGCTTTTCACTATGTTTGGTTTGTTTGTGGATCTGCCTCTAATGTCTCTAGTTTAGCTAAGATACCATGAACATATACGGTATGTCACATTTTGCCTTAATTACCTGAACACATCAATATTGGTTTCTGCTGTTTATCTGCTTTTTTTTTCTGTTCGTGAAATTTATTCTCAAGGGGGAAAAAAGGAATTGGAAGTAGGCCATTGGCAAGCCTTGCTAAAAATACAATAGTGATGGGTTGATGATACAAGAGATATTAAAGATGTAATTGTATGCATCTCTGATATTTTTGCCTTGCCTCCTTTGGTAGGAGTTGTTCTTATATTGGATCCTTCTGAAATCTGCCGAGTGTCAGCAGGATGATGTATAACAATTGTGGATATTTGTGGATATGTTTGTTGTACTTTTGATTTTTTTTTAAAAAAAGAACATTGATTGATTCTAAAAAATAAAATATAAAATGAGATTTCGCTGCCTTTGTCCTGCGTGACTACTTAAAACAGCCAGATCTGAGAGCTTGCCATATATGAGGAATCTTGTAAAGTATTATCTTACTGATACCGTATTTTCCGGCGTATAAGACAACTGGGTGTATAAGACGACCCCTGACTTTTCCTGTAAAAATATAGGGTTTGGGCTATACTTGCTGTATAAGACGACCTCTCTTCCAATGCACACCAAATAAAAATTAAAAAACATCAACTGGCTCACCCACAATGTAAAAGCAGCTGTGCTAGACCCAAAATGGCCCCTGCAACAAGCAGGAACCTCACACAGCCACAAAAAGCCCAAAAAAACAACTTTCACACTTTACACACACAAAATTCCACATACAGCTTTCTGAGATTTTGTGCGTTTGTGTAGTTAGAGTGAAACACTACAGAAACACACTAAATCTCAGAAAGCTGCACAAATATTATTTTATTTTATTTTTATTTTTATATGAAAGCTAAATTTAAAACTTCCTAGCCTAAAACTTAGACCTAGCCTTTAAATGGCTAGGTCTAAAAAAGAACAACTAAAAAAACCTCCCAATTAACTATTTTTTTTAAAGCTCCCAAAGGGGGAAAAAAACTTACCCAATAGAACAGGGGTCTCCAACCTTAGCAACTTTAAGTCTTGTAGACTTCAACTCCCAGAATTCCTCAGCCAGCTTTGCTTTGCTGGCTGAGTAATTCTGGGAGTTGAAGTTCACAACTCCCTGCCTGCTGATTGCAGGCAGGGAGATTTAATTGCTTGCTGATGCAGGCAACTCAGGCAACTCAGCTGGGATGGCCAGCTTTGTGTAAAAGGAAAGTTTTTCCCTTTTATAGGGGCCTTGCGTGTAACTCAGCTGATTAGCGGCAACTCAGCAGGCAATTCTGCTTGGCTCCTGAGAGCCATTTAAGGCTGGTCAAAGCCTTTCGGGCTGGTCTGCCTGGTTACAGGCATATAAGACGACCCCCGACTTTTGAGAAGATTTTTGTGTGTTAGAAAGTCGTCTTATACGCCGGAAAATACGGTATTTCTGTTTTGTTTTCAATAGAAACAGGGTGATTGTAGTAATTCATAGTATTTTCAGACTCAAACTATGTGTGGGGAGGCAGTTTGTCCTCATTGCAATTGTGAGCTTTACTTCCTACTTAAGGAACAAGTATGAGGAGACAATTGCTGTCATTATGCCTTTTTCTAAGTCCACCTATGTTCCTTAAATTGGATTTGTTTTATCCCCAGTTCAGTTAGCTCCTCTCAGTAAAACTGGCAAGGCAATTATGAGTTAGCAAGTATGCTGCCATTGTCACCGCAGCTAAGAAACTATTCCTCACTCACCTCATCCAATGACCTCTATCCAGTGGTGGGATTCTGCCGGTTCTAGGGGGTTCAGCCGAACCCTTTGTTAAATTGATGGCTCGCCCCACCCCTTGCCCCGCCCCTCCACACTACTATTTATTGCCAATAAATGGCACGAGCGACCCAGCAATTTAACAAAGGGTTCAGTGTTTTTTTGTAATTTATTGACCCCGCAGCACACCGAACCATTTTTTAAATTGCTGGCTCGCCCACCCCTCACCCCGCCCCACCACTATTTATTAGCCAGGCAGCACACAGAACCGTTTGTTAAATTGCTGGGCCGCCCGGCGCCTGCCCCTCACCCCGCCCCACCCTGCCACTATTTATTAGCCTCCCTTGCTGTGTCGCAAAGCTTGCCAATGTGACACAGCGAAGTATAGCTTCTTTTCATCTCAACCACGTGGCCCAGACTTACCTTTGCTCGCCATGGCCGAACGCCCACCTCGGACTGTTCCGACCGCTCCAGCAGCAGAACAGGTAAGTACAGCCGAGTGCTGCCCTCGGGGAAGCAGGGCTTTAAAAAGGGTAGGCCGCAGCTACCCGCCTCGTGATCTCCATGGTGGGGGTAACCAGTGAGGCGCTTGGGTGGAGGTAGCCCCACCCAAGCCTCGTTGGCCACGTCGGCTTCCTCCACCCAAGCGCCTCGCTGTTGACCTCCAAAAAAGCGCCTCGCCGGCTTCCTCCACCGCTTTTTTGGAGGTAAACAGCAAGGCGCTTAGGTGGAGGAAGCCGGGGAGGCTTTTGGGTGGAGGCTCCACCCAAGAGACTTGCCGGCTTCCTCCACCCAAGCGCCTCACCGTTTACCTCCAAAAAAGCGCCTCGCCGGCTTCCTCCACCATGGAGGAAGCCGGCAAGGCGCTTTTTTGGAGGTAAACGGTGAGGCGCTTGGGTGAAGGCTCCACCCAAGCACCTCGCCGGCTTCCTCCATGGTGGAGGAAGCTGGCGAGGCACTTTTTTGGAGGTAAACGGCGAGGCGCTTGGGTGGAGGCTCCACTCAAGCGCCTCACCGTTTACCTCCAAAAAAGCGCCTCGCCGGCAAGCGCTTCAACCACAGCAGAAATGTTCACTAGGAGCCAGGCTGCATGACTTGCACTGAGGCGGCAGACATTTTGCGCCTTTCTAGCCACAGCAGGAGAGCTCCCAGGAGCCAGGATGCCTATCATGCAATAACGTGGCCAGCGTGTCATCCGCCCACATCGCCACAGCGAAGAGTTCCATGAGAGCCTAGTTGCCCACTTCTCTCTTAGCAGCCAGCGCGTTCAGCGTTGTTAATGGCCATGGCAGGAGTGCTCTTGGCGAGCAACTGTGAGCAGGGAGGAATTAGGGATTCTTCACAACCATGGCATAACCATGTTCCCCCAGCAATAGGCATCACTGCGCGAGGGCTCTCCTGCCATAGTTATGAGGAGTCCCTAATTCCTCCCCGCTCACAGTTGAAATCGCAGCAAAAAAATGGCACCTAGTGCACCAGTGTCTATATGCGGATCGTGCTACCTGGCTCGTTAAAGGCTCTCCTGCCTCAGCCAAAAAGGCAGCAATTGCGCCAGCCGATTCCTCCGCAGGATGGGCTGCCTGGATTGATATGGGCGCGCCTGCCCCGGCTGAAAAGGTGCCTACAAGGGCAGTCCCCAATCCGCAATTTGGGCCGCTTGTGCTTCGGAAGCACTCCTGTCGCGACTGAAATGGGGCTTACCTTCATGTAAACCAGTGGTTCCAAAAGTGGGCAATACCGCCCCCTGGGGGGCAGTGGGATGCCTTAGGGGGGCAGTAAGAGGCAAGTGGGATGACGGGGGCGCTAGAAGCAAAAGGGGGCAGCAGGGGAGCGGTAAGTGGCAAGGAGGGTGGCCCCCACCCTTTGGCCCATGCAGTTACCTCCTTGCAAGCAAACAACAAGAAAAAACTTTCAGCTTCAGCATAGGCTAATTAGTTGGTTGATTAGATCTGCGACTCTCAGCTGATTTGCCCTCAGCTGTTTTGCAGTGATCTGGGTTTGCTAGAAAGAGTTAAATTGCCGGAGCAGATTTTTTCTTCTTCTTGTGCAATTCAAGCTGTAAACGAAACCCAAAGTAAAGCAGGTTGTTGGCTTTGCTGTTTGCTGCAACGTTGGAAAATTACGCAGAGGCAGATTTATTTTCTTTTTCCTCATCAAAAAAGGTAGGTGCAAACAATGGGAAATTTAGGCAAAAGAGGAGAGTTCAAGATTTTAAAACACAAAAGAAAAAAGCTCTATTTAACTAGGGAATTGTAATAATTGAGATACTATTGTATATTGTGTTGAAAGCAGAAATGGTTAAGTTGTGGTTTGGAGGAATATATGGGGGAAATTATTTGGTTTATTATTATTGATTAATATAATTAATTGATTTGTAAGAAATTCGATTGCATGGAAATAATTGGAATATTTATGTTCATATTGATGTACAAAAAAGATAGTTATATAACTAATTGATTTATATTAAAATGTTGAATTTGTATTAAACAACTGTAATATTACATAATTAACCAATTTGAGGAGGGATGTAAAAATAAATGACAATGGGAAGGGGTATAATATAGAATAGAAGGGAAAATTGAATTTAATTAATATTAGAGATAAGGATGAAGGGTAATAGTGTTTTTTTAAAAAAAGGATGAGGAATAAATATGGCAAAAAGGAAATATAGAAATTGTAAATTTAATTGAAATGACTAAACACTGTTTAAATTTGTGAACCGGCCAAATACTCTATTCAAAGAAAATACATTGTGTGTTTGTATGTATCTTTCTAATTATTGCTATTTATTCATATTTGTTCTCTTTTAATTCTTTAAAGTTCAACAATTCATTCTTTATCTTAATATCTTTATATTTGTTTGGGGTTGCCTTTCTTCCATTTCATCTTTTTTTATTGTACAGCAATCTTTCTCCTCAAACCTACCACCTCTCTTTTCTTTCCTTCTTACTTTCTCTTCCCCCCTTTTTTTCCTCCCTACTTCCTCTTCCTTTCTCCTTCTCCTCCTCTCTTCCTCCCTCTCTTACCCTCACTCCTACTCTAATTTCCCTTCCCTTCCTCCCTTCTCTTCCTTCCCTCTCTCTCCTTCCTTCTTCCATCTCTCTTCTCCTTCTTTCATCCCTCTCTATTGCTGTATTCATTTTCAATTTTATATTTTCCACTATGGAGTCCAGGCAACTCCGGTCTTTCTTTCATTTATCAAGTATATTTCTCAAAATTTCCGCTCATCTTTTTAATTATTAGCAGTATATTTCATCTTATTCCATTTTTTCTATTGAACCCCCCCCCCCTCACCCTTTTTTGCCTTGAAAAGGCAGAAGCTTGAAGAGGTTGCAGGAAAAAAATGCTCTTAGAAGCTTCTGAGGATCAGGCAACTCAGCTTAGTTCGTCAGAGGATTTTAAAGGGATTTTTTGAAGAAGTTGTAGGAAAAAAAATCCCCTTAAAAGCTTCTGGCAATCCCAGCAGATTTGCCTGATTGTCAGAAGCTTCTAAAAGCATTGTTTTTTTCCTCTTAAAGTTGTAGAAAAAATGCTTTTAAAAGTAAAAGTTAAAAAAAAAGTTGGCCACGCCCACCCAGTCACATTACCCACAGATCCGGTAGTAAATGGACTACTCAGAGGGCTGAAAAAGTTATTTTTGACCAGTCCTCGCACTTTTGACCAGTCCTTGAACTTACGACTGTCCTCACATTTTACGTTTTGCGCCCTATCTTGTCACCATGGTGAAGAGAAGTAGTGGTGAAATGACTGACACGGTTGTTAAGAATGCCGCAACGGGCATAAATGTGAGGATGGTCATAAGTGTGAGGACCGGTCAAAAATGTGAGGACCAGTCAGAAATGACCTTTTTCAGCCATCTGAGTAGTCCCTATGTGCTTATGGACTAGTCAGAAGGCTGAAAAAGTTATTTTTGACCGGTCCTCGCACTTTTGACCAGTCCTTGAACTTACGACTGTCCTCACATTTTACATTTTGTGCCCTATCTTGTCACCGTGGTGAAGAGAAGTAGTGGTGAAATGACTGACACGGTTGTTAAGAATGCCGCAACGGGCATAAATGTGAGGATGGTCATAAGTGCGAGGACCGGTCAAAAGTGCGAGGACCAGTCAGAAATGACTTTTTTCAGCCCTCTGAGTAGTCCCTATGCACATAGCCACGCCCACCTGGTCACATGACCAACTAGCCATGCCCACCCGGTCACATGACCAGCTAGCACGCCCCCCAGTCACATGATCACCAAGCCACACCCCCAACTAAGCCACGCCCACAGAACCTGTTGTTAACAAAATTGAATCCCACCACTGCCTCTATCCCATGCTTCTTTTTCTGTGGAGCGAAGTTAACTCTGAGACCTTTACACATCACATGAAAGATAATTGTTTTTTAATTTAGGGTCCCTTCAGTTTCCTGGGAGTTCAGGGATATTCATTTTTGTAGCTGACCTCCACATAAATCAGTAAACCAAACTGTCACTGAGTAGTGTCTCTCTCTGGTGTTAATTTATTAAAATAGAGTTACTCTAATTAAAGCAACAAAAGTCTTCTAAATTTCAGGTTGCCTGGTAGAGGATTGAAACATCAGAATGGTTGACAATCCCCTCATTCCACTGTAAATCCAGATGTTGTAGACATAAATGTTTGTTCTATACAAACAAAGCAATTAATAGATATACTGTTCCTCCTTCTCTTCCCTTAAATCATTACTCAGCACTGCCAGTTTCTTCCTCTTGTTATAATTCTATCTGTGGACCACTCAGGAATTCCTACCCCCTTCACCATAAAACAAAGGAAAACTGCATGAAACATAGGGGTTAATCAGACAAGTAACTCTGGGGACTTTGGCAGAAAATTAACAAAAAGGAATGAACTTTCCTGGGGCACTAACTGAAGTGTTGCAATGAAGTTTGCAGATAAGAGTGATTGCCAGAGACAAGAGTATATAAAGACCAACTTCAATCATTGCTCAATTCACTCTGGAGCATTTTGTGTTTGTGTTGCCTGCTAAATCAGGTAAGTTTCTCTTTCCCAGGGGAGGGAGTGGGAGAGGGAAGGCATGCAATAGCTGTCAATATGAGCATAGAAATAGGTTAATTTGAGAGTGAGAATATTGTGTCAAACTGTCAAATGATCTCCCAGAAATGAAACTGTTTGTGTTTCATTTCTGGGAGATCAGGATCCAGGGAAGAACCATAGTGGCACATTAACATAGCTGGTAGTGGCAAGAAAATGGCTTAAATGTTGTGAATTAATGCAGACCACTTCACACAAACCAAGAAGTTGCTTCTTCCCGCACTAATGTAGTCATATTTTCTTTGAATTAGGATCAAGTTGGTAGATTAACAATTTTGTTTTTGTCAAAGTTTGCTGCCTGTTCATTATTTGAGCATGAGAAATATGGTTCCTTATTTTGGAAAATGTAGTCCTAGACTTCTTGTGTGTGTGTGTGTGTGTGTGTGTGTGTGTGTGTGTGTGTGTGTGTGTGAGAGAGAGAGAGAGAGAGAGAGAGAGAGAGAGAGAGAGAGAGATCTAGTTATATCCCGCCTTTTTTTTTTTTCAAATAAGGCAGTGAACAGATCCAATATACCTCCTTTCTCCTATTTCACCTCAACAACAACAATCCTATGAGCTGGGTTGGCTTCAGAGACAGTGACAGGCCCAAAGTCACCCAGCTGGCTTTCATGGCTAAAGCGGAACTTGAACTCATGGTCTCACACCTTGTAGCCTGATGACCTTAACCACTGGAAGGATAGGTTCTCAGCCAACTAAATGAAGATAGAGTTCAAATTCTCTTTTGAGTGGGCAAGTCTGCCCTTAAACTGGATTTAGCTTATCAAATCAGACCATTGAATTTGCGTTTTCACTGTGGCTAGCCAGCAACTTGACTGTATCAAGCCAAGTTCCATTTAGATTGACCCGAGTCCCGTGGATTGCCCACATGCAATAGAGGCCATTTTGTCATCTTCAGCTTTTTTGCTACTGGAAGTTTTGTCCATCTTATCAAGCTGTCCTGAGAGCTCACTAACCTCTAATTTACAAGGGCTTCCAGGACCACCCTCAGTGTTTGGAGAATTAGTATCCATACAGAGTTGGACTTCTGTCCTTTTTTAAAAGAGACATTTGGTGAGAGTTTTCTGAGGAGTTGTCTTCTGGAGTATTGTTACTGTTTTTCTTGAGAAAGAGGAGTGGGCAGGAACAGACCATCTGCCCTGTAAGCTCTTCCCTTCCGTCCAGGTAAGAGCAGAGAAGGCAGGGGTGGTATAGGTAAAAGTACATATAAAAAGCTAAAAATATCTACCAAAACAATTTTAAAAAAGGGGTAGTAATAGTAAATTAATGTAAAGGAGAATGGAAAACCAGATCTATTACAATATAGAGTACTCTAGAATGATGAACTAACTGTTCATTAAAACCGCTTTATGGCACAGGTCATTTTCTGATAGATTTTAAATATTGCTGTGTAGAACTGGGCAACATATGTTGTAGAAGGGTTGGTACCTGAAAGCAGAGAGGAGTAAAATTATTCTGTGCAGCAAGGGTGAAATCCAGCAGGTTCTGACAGATTCTGGAGAACCGGTAGCGGAAATTTTGAGTAGTTCAGAGAACCGGGAAATGCCACCTCTGGCTGGCCCCAGAATAGGGTGGGAATAGAGATTTTGCAGTATCCTTCCCCTTGAGTGGGGAAGGAATGGGGATTTTGCAGTATCGTTCCCCTGCCATGCCCACCAAGCTAGATCACGCTCATCAAGCCACGCCCATGGAACTGGTAGTAAAAAAAAATTGCATTTCACCACTGCTGTGCACCCTGGTATTTATGCAATAATAGGGAGATGAGGCAAATTGCCTTTTTCCAGGCGGACTGAAAATTATCCTTCATAGTTAGTAGAGCAAGGCCAAGGGGTACAAAGGAGCAATCTTAGAAATTTGGCTTGAATGGTGCAAAATTGGAGAAGGAGCCAACTATTATTGCCAATCTGGGCACCATAGAGAAATTGTCCTATTGGCCTCTTGTGGTAGTGATCACCTCTTGCCTTGAGGATGTTAAGGATAAGAGAATCTGTCACCATTCCTATTAATATCTGCGGTATGCCATTGGGTCAGGTCATTCATCTGCATGGGGTGCAGAATCATCAGTGTCCGGAGATACCAAGTTGTACATCTCCACCCCAATCAAGCGATGCTCTCAAAGTGCTTTCCAAAACTGGGATGCTGTGATGGTCTAATTAGGGGAGAACATGATTCAACCCTGCCAAGCTGATTGGTTGTGATTTGGAGGCTTTTAGGGTGCTGGTAATTATCTATCAATCTGCGGCTCCACAGCATAGGAACAGAGTCCTTGCAGGACCACCATTTTCCCATTGTTTCTGCTTGTCCCATCATCTAGCAGACGGCGCAGGTGCCAGGTCCTTCCATTAAATGATGTCATCTTGTTCGACTCAGGAATTTTGCCTTCTGTGCTTGGATGGCCACAAGCCTCTTAGTCTTTCATTAGGCTCTGAAGATCTGGTCGATTGTATTGTAGATAGGATGTTAGCATTGGAATGTATTTTTTAAGTCAAGGATCAGGTTATTGTTTTTAGCCACTGTTTTTTTTAAATGTTTGCATGTTGCCCAAGCATGGATGGCTTTCTATATTATTTAAATAAATCAATAAATCAATTTCTTCCCATTGTAGCAGTGGCCAGAGAAGCTGACATGTACTTATCACCGTCTCTAATGCTCGTGACTTTCCTTGGCCTCCTGCCGCATCATGGATTGGGAGGGCAACCAGTGACTACAACCGAGCCAAGAAACCACATTGAAAATTCCATCTCGGATTCCAGCCTTGCTTCTCTCCGCACTTTGCTCACTTCCATCTCTTCTAATTCCACCCGGTTGCCTGAAAAGGTTTCTTGCAGCGACTTAATGCCTGATACCCTCGAACATTTTGACAGCGTGCCTCGACCAGCCCAGATTATGATTCAAGCCACCCTGGTGCTTGCCTTGCAAAACGCAGGCTGCAGCCACCATGCGGAAACCCTTGGCCTGGGGCTGTACCAGGAACTGGGGCAGAAAGATGCAAGTGGCCTCCTGTTGACAATGATAAAGATCCTGGGCACAGCTAAACCTACAGATGAAAATACAAGCTTTGCTGCCCTACAGTTCAATTTGGACCAGCTAGCCCAGAAACAAACCTCGCACTGCCGAGGTCTGATACAGGTCGATAGAGCTCTCTTGCATGGCCAGGTGTACCGTGAATATAAGTGGTTTTCAACAGCTGCTGACGCCTGTCACCGCTTGGGGAACGTTTGTGGAGGAGTTATCACCAATGGCAGCAGTTCCTTCCAAGTGGTGCTTAGAAATGGCAGCTACTTCTGGCCACAGCAGGGTTCTCATTCCTGGCTTCATCGGTGCCACATGCAGGCACGCATGCGACGTTCATCACCAGACGACTGTATAAATGTAACAGATCAAAAGGTACACAAGATTGTGGGCTACGTACCTGGAGTCAGCACTCTATATAACTTTGCAACCAGCATATATTACTATGCTCAAGACTGCACTGAATTGGCCAAGAAGCGTGCTCAAGAGGGGGCCATAGATCTGGGTTTTGATGCCTTGGTTGCTCTCACTGGGGGGGCTGCGACTCCCTTAAGGATGGGGGTTGCTATGGCAGTGAAACCAGTGTACATAAAAGGTGTAGAGGCTCTACTTTTGGTTTTTTGAAAGGAAGAGCAACCACTGTGTCCAGTCCCTACCAATGTCAGTGATTCAAACATCACAACCTAATCCAAGCATTCTTAAACTTTGCACTGGTACAATCACCTAATACAATAAATGAGTATGTACAATCCATCCAATAAAATTTCCGATTTGACTATGTTCTAACCTTTTCCTCCATGTCTTTGTTGGAGGAAATATCCATCTGGTTCAGTTCCAAGCAGGGAGAAAGACACTGGAAACATAGAGGCTGATTGGAAAGATGGTTTAATGAAGCAGTACCATCAAGCACAGAGGGTCCTGGTACAGTTGACCACATGGAGTTGAGAGAGAGAGAGTGGTACTTATACCTTCTCTTGAGCTTTGCACTTGAACTTCCTGTTCCTGTGCAAGGATATATATTCCATTGGCTGTTGTAGGTGTCACAACTAATTCTGTAGGCTGTCTGAGTCCCAGGCTTGGTTGAAGCTTGCTGGGTGATGCAATGTCCCCAGTGATTGTTTCATATTCTTGTGAGTTCTGCAGCTAGATGGGTTACTCCTATTATGTCCTGGAGGGTCATGTCTTAATCCCATCAGCCTGGACCTGGAGGTCTTTTGTTTTGTAGATAGGTTGGCCCAGTCCTTCTCAATGAGCACCAAATCTCTGCTGGGGGCAGGGAGCTACTCTCTTTCTTTTATCACCCAAGGAAATATAATATTCTGCCTTTTTAATATTTCTCAGAATATTTCATTCTTACAGGAGAGGGGTGGGCGCTAACTTTCTACACCTTTATTCCTCTTAAGAGTTGTGCAGATCCAGATTAGATATTCCCTTAGCTTTTCTGGTTTAGATTCTCACCTGTAAGATTCCCACAAATTAAATTTCATTTTTGATATTTTAAGGCGGTCTTAAAATGGCTTCCAAAATGACTCTCCAAAATAAAACACAACTAAAACTTAACAAGAATACTAGTTTAGCACAGTGGTTAAGGTGCTGGCCTAGAACCAGGAGCCTGTGAGTTGTAGTCCTACTTTAGGCATGAAAACCAGTTGGGTGATCTTGGGCCAGTCATTTTCTCTCAGCCCAACCATCCTCACAGGGTTAGGGTTGTTGTAGGGAAAATAGGAGGAACAAGGATTACTTATGTATTTATTGGCATCCTGCCTTTAATATTTTTATAAATAACTCACAGTGGTGAACACACCCAATACTTGTTTCCGCTACTATTTGCCCCCTAACAACAACCCTGTGAAGATTGGAAGATTGGGCTGAGAGACAGTGACTGCTCCAAACTCACCCAGCTGGCTTTCGTAGTTAAGGCAGAACTTGAATTCATGTTCTCCTGGTCTCTAGCCTGATGCCTAAGCCAGTGTGTGTGTTCACCGCCTACAGTTACTTATAAAATAATATAGGCAGGATAAAAAAGAATCTAATAAATAAATGGTTCCTATTACACGATTGAAAGGCTGACCACGAAGGTAAGGAGTGGCTGAAGGAATGTAAAACGAACACCTTTATAACGGTGATATAATCTATGTAATGGCAAGGAATCCCGCGCTGCCATTAAACGCTCACACGCGAGAAGAGAGCTGAAATACGCATTTAATTCATTTCAAGACAGGAATTCCCCATCCCCGACTCGAATTCGATAGATTTCTAGCCCAGCACAGCCCAAACACCAACCAAGCAAACCCTTGGGAAGTTGCAATACACGCTTGCAACTCCGTCAGCCAATAGCCAGCGTGCACTGTATTTACAATAATCCTTTCAAGGTCCCCGCCTCCATTGCTGACATCATTCCTGGGAAATCGAAATCACCAAGCGGCCAAAGGCGGCTCTTCTTCTGACAGCACCTCCTCCCTCCACTTCTAGACGAAAACTCAGACTTTCGTCCAATCACGAAAAGGATGGGCGGGGCTGCCCTCCGTCTGGCCTGCGCAGACGAGGCCAATTTTTTCGCAAAGAGCTAGATTTGCACAGTTTACAATAACATTCCCTGGAGGAGGAGCGGCGGCGGCTTCTTTCGGCAGGTAGCGGCTTCAGGGTCGAGGGGGTGGGGTGGGGGATAATCTTGTAGGGCTCAGAGATCGGTGGCCACTCTGGAGTGTTTTAAAGCCAGTGAATGTGTAGGAAGGCGTGTCCGTTTGGAGGGAAGCAGCAAATATAAAGTAAGAAAAAAAAAAAGAAGGGGTCGAAAATCCGGCTTGCAAAACCCAGTTGGTCGTGCACCTCCTGCGGGGAGCACAAGATAGTGGAAATTAATCTTAGCTAAGCCCGAAAGCCTTTGCAAAATTCTCCAGAAAAGCGGTAAATGGAGGGCGTTTGCTGAAAAAAACTGCCCTATCTTTTCTTTCGAAGTTGTTGGGGGGGGGGGTTGGCTTCTCCCCGAATATCCCGTCTACCGCCCACCTGGCTTCCTTATTTGATCGAACGGATCGGTTCCTCTTCGCTATGGCTTCGTTACTTTTCCATTTCTTTTACCATCTCCTGCACTCACAGTTCCATAACACCTTGGATGCTTCTGCTTTGACTTGTTGTCAAGTGGGACGCAATAAAGCAAAAATTTGAAAGGGGGAAAACCAGGGGTTGTGGAAGCACCCCCCTCTCCCTTCTAGTTCAGTCAAAACGGCTGGCTGCGATGCTGGAAAAGGTGATGATGGGCTTGTTTTCAGCCAACTGCTCTAACCATGGTTGTAGGATGCTGCATAGAGCCTCTGAGGGGGGTGGGTGGGAGGCAGGACTGCAAAAGCTTGTTTTGATCCCAAGGACCGGCTTATGGGAGTCAGAGAGTTTGGGTTGTGAAACTAATAAAAAAAGATTAGGATTCGTTTCATTGATATTCCTGTTTGGGCATGGGTTGATCAACGAGGAACTGGGGCTGTGGCAGCTAGGAACTGGGGGTGTGGCAAAATTAAGTTTCATTTTCAAGAAGTTGGGCAGAGCCGGCAATCTACATCAGACTGTGTTGAGCCAGTTAATCCAACCTTAAAGACTTTTCCTGGCTTTCAGGTTTAATTTTCAAAAAGAAAACACTGAGCTGCAATTCCACTCACCAGTCTTCCCATTCTCTGCTTGTTCTCTGTCTGACATCTACTAATTTAATTTTTGTGTGTGATTTACCTTTGAGTCAATTTTGGTTTATTGATTAGTCTCACAGTCATGCCATATCAAAAGCAATAAACTAAAGGTAAAACCTGAGTTCTATAAAATAGATAAAAGGAAATACAATAACAAAAATGCATACCTGCTAAATAAAAAAGAATTGTTTAGAGAAATGCATTGCTTTTACATGGTACCTCAGTCTCTTCAGTACAACAGATTCTTAACTGAACTGTCTTGTCTATAAACTTAGCACTTCTGTTAACAATGTTTACATTACAGCCCAGGGGGAAATAGGACAATTTGTGATTCAGATTGTTCAAATCAGACACCTGACAACTGTCGGGGCTCCATTCAGTTGTTCTTGGAAAGATTTAGGAAGCGGTCTACCCTTGGCTTCATCCTAGAACTAAAAGAGAGGGACGGTCCAAGGACTCACCCAGCTGATTTTTGTGCCTAAAGCTGGACTAGAACTCATGATCTCCTGGTTTCTAGCCTTAACCATTACACCACACTAGGTCTCATTATTTGTTTGTTTGTTTTCGTGTTTTGATTTATATCCTCATTTGCTATAGAACATTAAGGTAACCCCACCTCCTTTTATGTCCCACAACAACAACCCTATAAAGTTGGCTGGGTTGAGAAAGAGTGACAGGTCCAAATCACCCAGCGTGATAGAATGTGCACCTGCAGCAGCAGTGGTGGAAGATTTTGCCAACTTAGAAGAAACGCAGATCAAGAGATATGCAATCCTGAATTGGATGAGGGAGAGGGGGGAAGAACAAACAGAATTTTCAGGATACACAGGTAGTCCTCGACTTACAACAGTTCATTTAATGACCGTTCACAGTTACAATGGCACTGAAAAAAGTGACTTATGACCGTTTTTCACACAACCATTGTAGCAATTCCATTGTTCAAAATTCAGACGCTTGATCAGGTGTTCAAAATTCAGACGCTTGGCAACTGGTTCATATTTCTGATGGTTGCAGTGTCCCGGAGTCATGTGATCACTTGTTGAGTCAATGGGAAAACCCAATTCACTTAACAACCACGTTACTAACTTCAACAAGTACACTCATTCATTTAACAACTGTGGCAAGGAAGGTCATAAAATGGGGCAAAATTTACTTAACTGTCTCACTTAGCAACATAAATTTTGGGCTCAATTGTGGCCGTAAGTTGAGGCTTACCTGGATTTCTTTTGCTATTTGGCTATTAGAAACTTTGGAAAGCCTATTGCATTCCAGAAGTAGTATTTTTAATTAGATTTTCTTCCTGTTTACTGTAGTAAGGAGGTTTGCAGTTTCCAACAGCCCCTATACAATATTCCTATAGGATTAGCCTCTTAAATAACCAAGGAAAATGGGAATTCCTTCATAAAATCTAAATCCTGAGGGATCTCTCCTGTATTTGTGCATATGCTTTCTGCTTTTTATTACTTTTTGGACTGAGCTGAGTAATGCTGTCAAGACTTCATGGTTTCTATAATTCTACAGATATTTCCCGGCTTCGTTTGTTTACAACGTTTGACTCATTCTGACATATTTTTTCCTTTGTTTCACATCCCCTTTGCTTTCATTCAGCTACGAAACACATACGGTAGTTGTTCTGCTGACAGAATTTGAAAACAGCAAAACTCATATTTTCTATATTCACAAGACTTTCATTTGATTTGCATTGTTCTCTTTAATCTTTTTGTTATTTGATTTTCTTTGCTCTCTTATGCACAGAGATGGCAATAAAGAGCTTCCTGAAATCAAAAAGGAAAACCTACTGATGACAAGGGAATATTGTGGCTTAAATCATATGCCCTTTCATAGTTAGGCGTGCCTCTTAGCATGTATTTAAAAATGAGTACCGTCTCGATTGCAGTGGGATACCTTCCTTATGATCCTTGCGCAGGCTTCTGACTGGCCCCATTATATGAGAACTTGTTTAAATTCTGTATGTACAAATTAGCTTTTATCAGTTGTAGCAAGTAACTCCTTACTGAAACCTGGCAACTGATTACATGCACGCACACGCACATACACATAAGCATACAAAGAGAATCACACATCCACAAACACTTCATAAATACTTGCTAAGAAATTCTTGTAGGAGAAATGCCTACTTCAATGAGGAACCAAAACTTACAGATGGAGCAAAGTAACTTTTACTGGCATGCACAGCTACAGTATGAACTGGACACTGGCCCAAAGGAATGCAAAAGAGCCCTGAATTAAGGAAGGTTATGGGTTATATAGCTGTGGTGGCGCAGTGGTTAGAATGCAGTATTGCAAGCTAATTCTGCCAACTGCCAGCAGTTCAAATCTCACTGGCTCAAGGTTGACCCAGCTTTCCATCTTCTGAGGTTGGCAAAATGAGAACCCAGATTGTTGGGGCAATATGCTGACTCTGTAAACCACTTAGAGAAGGCTTTAAAGCACTATCAAGCGGTATATACATCTACAGTGCATTCAGAAAGTATTCAGATCCCTTCACTTTTGTCAATTTTGTTATGCTGCAGCCTGATTCTACAGTAGTTGAAACTTTTTTCTCATTGGTCTACATTCAGTACACCATAATGACAAAGTGAAAACGGACTTTTAAAAATGTCTGTAAATTTATTAAAAAGAAAAAACTGAAATATCACGTTGGCATAAGTATTCAGACTCTTTACAACAACACGTGAAATTTAACTCTAGTGCCTTCTGTTTCTCTTGATCATTGGTGATATGTTTCTACACCTTGAATGGAGTCAACCTGTGGTAAATTAAATTGATTGGGCAACCAGCTCTTGGAAGAGCCCTGGTTGCACCAAACGTATTCTATTTGAGAATTATGGAAGCCACTGTGCTCTTAGGAACCTTCAGTCCAGCAGAAATTTTATTGCAGCCTTCCCCAGATCTGTGGCCTTGCAATAATCCTGTCTCTGAGCTCTGCTGGCAGTTTCTTTGACCTCATGACTTTTACTCTGCTACAGTGCGTTGTCAGTTGTGAGGCCTTCTGTAGAGAGGTGTGTGCCTTTCCAATTCATGTTCGTTCAATTTAATTTACCATGCATTGATTCCAATCAAGGTGTAGAAACATGTCAGCCACAATGAAAAGAAATGGGACGCACCTGAGCTAAATTTCACGTGTTGTAAAGCAGGGGTGTCAAACTCACAGCGTCACGTGATATGTCGGGACTTTTTTCGCCTTCGCTAAATTGGGCATGGGCCCTGTTGTAAAGGGTCTGAATAGTTATGCCAATGTGATATTTCAGTTTTTTTCTTTTTAATTTACAGACATTTCTAAAATTACTTTTTCATTATGGAGTACTGAACGTAGATTAATGAGAAAAAAATGAATTTCAACAACTGTAGAATCAGGCTGCAGCACAACAAAATTGACAAACGTGAAGGAGGCCTGAATACTTTCTGAATGTACTGTAAGTACTATTGCTATTGTCCATGGAGATTCTCAGTCATCCAAGTCATGGTTGTCCCAAAGGTCCTTTTTCAAGTGGCAACTGGACTTCCTGGTTTTTCTTTGAAGACATTTCACTTCTCATCCAAGAAGCTTCTTCAGCTTCTTGCATGAGAAGCGAAACGTCTTCAAGAAAAAACCAGAAATTCCAGTTGCCTCTTGAAAAAGGACCTTTGGGACTACTATTGCTATTACATTCCTTCAGAAAGGTTACATAGAAATGATTAAGCAAATTAAATCATACGATGACTTTACATCCAGAATGTCACACTACAGGATGACCTTCCTTTGGCTGCCTCAGCATCTCTACATTTTTCCTACTAATGGGACTCTAACCCACCCTAATTACAGAAATTTAACTTCATGTTCCACACTGGCATTTGCAATATTTTACTGCCTCCCTTCATATCAAAGGAAGGAAAAACCATGGTCTCATTTCTGTTATTTTCTCCTCTTTTTTTTTTCCAGGGAGCTTTAATTTAGCATCTCCTTTGTATTTCTTCATCTTTTTCATACTTATGCCATGTACAAGCCATCATACATGACAACCCTGTGCAAAAATGTGTTTTTTATTTTGTACTTAATGTAGACATTCTTTTGAAAGAGGACATGTGTGATACAAAAGAATTACCTTTCTCAGTTGCTCAATGTTCTTAGAAAGGGTTCCTGATGTTTTTCCTTGCTTAGGTGTGCAAGGTTCAGCAGCACATTCCGACATGTCCCAATGGCAACAAATTCAAATGCTGGATAAGGTTCACATGGACCAGATAGATTTTCTCTACTCAGATGACACCTTACCCATGGAAGTGCGTCAGTATTTAGCCTACTGGATTGAGGAACAAAACTGGTAATGCTTATTTCTATCCTAATCATTTCATTAAATTTGTCTTTGTAGTTCGTCTTCGATCTGCTGGTTTTTATTATTTATTATTGTGTGTATCTCTTTATATAAAATGAGTTTCCCCCCCACCCCAGCTATGAATGAAAGTCTTTCTGACATATATCATGTGGTATCAGCTAATTCTGATAGATCCCAAATATAGTACAAGTAGTCCTTGATTTACAACAGTTCGTTTACTGACCGTTACAGCAGCACTGAAAAAAAGTGACTTATGACCATTTTCCACACAACAGTTGCAGCATCCCCATGGTTACATGATCAAAATTCAGACCCTTAGCAAATGATTCATATTTATGACGGTTGCAGTATCCTGCGGTCATGTGATCCCTCTTTTGTAACTTTCTGACAAGCAAAGCCAGTGGGGAAGCCAGATTTACTTAACAACCATGTCACTAACTTAACAACTGCAATATTTCACTTTAACAACTATGGCAAGAAAGGTCGTAAAATGTGGCAAAGCTCACTTAATAAATGTCTCACGTAACAACAGAAATTTTGAGCTCAATTGTGATCGTAAGTGAAGTACTACTTATACAAATTTATATATTATTTTTTTAATCATATTTTAATGTTTGTACTCTATGTTTTTACTTGGCTGTACACCGCCCTGAGTCCCCAGGGAGAAGGGCGGTATATAAATATTATAAATAAATAAATAAATAAACACAATGCGCTACCCAGATGTAGTAACAACTACATATTTATTCAGTCATCTCAAAGAATCACAATAGTAAGTTGAGAAGCCTATCCAAAAGTTCTGTCAATAGATAGATCCTTAAAAATGAGGATTTAAAGACCTAAGAACATTTATTAATCTAAAAATCTGGTAGGTTACAGTCTCTTTACCATTGTCAGAAAGAGCAAAGTTATGATAAAAATTATAATATTATTATGCTTCATTTAAGTAAGCAGGTCTGTTGCGCTTTCTTGCCTTAGCTATAAGTTTAGGAACTTCATTAAAATATACCCAAATTATGGGTTTGATGACTCAAACCTTGCCTCCTGGTAATTGCCTTGACTAGTCCCTACAGTTTTCATGGCAAGTTTTCAGAAGTGGTTTCCCCTTGCCTCCTTCCCATAGTTGAGAAAGAGGGATTGGCCCAGGGTCATCCAGTTGGCTTTGTGATTAACGTAAGACTAGGCCTCATAAACTCCCAGTTTCTAATTCAGTGCCTTAACCATGATGCCAATTTTTTTCTCAGGGCCTTGTAATACCTAAATTGTGACTCAGTTGTGACTCCATACTTTTCAGAGTATAAGACACACTCCCCCCCCCCCAAAAGAGGGTGAAAATGTTGGTGTGTCTTATACACTGAATACAGCCATTTTTGACCTCCCAAAACCCTGCCCTGCGCATTCCATTTTTGCCAAAAACAGGCCCGTTTTTCGCAAAAACGGAGTGCACAGAGGGTTTGAGCGGCCTGCAGAGTGCTCCTGGGGGCTGGGAAGGGCAAAGATGCAACACGGGGGGGGGCGTTGGGAGGCAAAAAACAGGGCTGTTTTTTGTGAAAAATGGGACATACAATGGATTTGGGAGGCCTGCAGAGTGCTCCTGGAGGCCAGGGAGGGCAAAACCTTTTTTTTTCTTATTTTCCTCTTAAATATCTTGGTGCATCTTATACTCCAGTGCATCTTACAGTCCGAAAAATATGGTAAGACTTGGTTTGCTATGGTTCCATTTTCTGACTACAATCAATCTCCTTCCTTCCCCTCGCCCTCCAAAACTACATGGGGTGCCTTTTTTGGCAATGACTTTCTCTTTATCTTAGCCAAGGCCGCCTGAGTCTTGCTTTGCATTCTCTCCATTATCTGCTTTTAGGAGCCAAGCAGTAGAACTGGACCCCTCATTAGCCTGCTGTCTTTTCCATACGATGTTGTCTTCACTGGATGATCAGATCGGACGTCTGGCATTGGGCGAAGAGAACAATGCTAACATGTTACTCAAGCACAATTTGCGCCGTGCCAAACTGCAACTATGGGTATGCATAGAACACGCATGTATGTGTTCCTACACAGCAGGAAAGGGTCAGAATGAAATGGGAGCCTCCTTTCAAGATACCAAGACAGGAGGAAGAACTGAAGGATAAAAGAGCTTTGACATTTTTAAAGTGCAACCATCTATGTCAATGTTACTTAATCATGGCCATTTTAAGATGTGTGGACTTCAACTCCCAGAATTCTCCAGCCAATTATGCTGGCTGGGGAATTCAGGGAGCTGAAGTCCTCACATCTTAAAGGGGCCAAGGTTGAGAAACACTGACCTATGTTTCTGCACTAACTATGTAGTTATAGTTACTATGTAGACCCTTATCCTTGCTGACCAAGAGAGACAAAATGTGTGCATTTATTGGGGAACTCTTAGTTGCCGTGTGGGCCTTTCCTACACTCATATGATGGCCATAAGGAGAACCAGATTGGCGCAGTGGTTAGAATGCAGTATTGCAGGCTACTTCTGCTGCCTGCTGTCTGCCTGCAATTTGGCAGATCGAATCTCACCAGTCTCAAAGTTGACTCAGCCTTTCATCCTTCTGAGGTTGGTAAAATGAGGACCCAGATTGTTGGAGGCAATCTGCTGACTCTGTAAACCGTTTAGATTGGATTGTAAAGCACTGTGAAGTGGTATATAAGTCTAAATGCTATTGCTATCCTGGTGAGATTTCATACCTCAGGCAGGAAAAAGAACCTAGTTAATGACAGTGGAGATCTGCCTAGATTATATCTTGTTTTTCACTAAAGCTACCCAGATGACCTGCAAGTGGTGATTCCAAAAAGGTCTGGTGTTCTTGGCAGTAGATGATATAAAAAGTGTTTATTTAGGTATAGCTTTACACTTTTCTATCTTGCCTTCCAGAACAAGTATCAAGAACGTCCCCAGGAACTAGCCATTGCCATTGATGCTCTATTGAGACAGGAGAGAGCAATTCTGTCCGAAGCCTTTTCTATCTCTCAGGTAAAAAACGAAAACCTGCTTGGTCTTCTTCTGCCTGCACAAAACAGAGTCTTTTCCATCTAGCAATACTTGGTCAGCCTTGATTTATACCAATCTCATCCCAGCGAAGGAAAAAAAATCCTCTCCCAGATTTTTATTTTATTTTATTTTATTTATTTTATTTTATTTTATTTTATTTTATTTTATTTTATTTTATTTTATTTTATTTTATTTTATTTTATTATTTTATTTTATTTTATTATTTTATTTTATTTTATTTTATTTTATTTTATTTTATTTTATTTTATTTTATTTTATTTTATTTTATTTTATTTTATTTTATTTTATTTTATTTTATTTTATTTATTTTATTTATTTTATTTTATTTTATTTCCCAGTTTATTTTATTTTATTTATTAAATTTCCGTGCTGCTCATTCTCCCCTACAGTGGTGGTTCTTGATGACAAATTGTCAGAAGGTGACAATTTCCCCAAGAGTTTGTTCTAAACCAATAACCAACCCATAGCCAACTGCACTATGAATTGGTTTATAAAATTTAGTCCTCGACTTACAACATTTCATTTAGCAACTGTTCAAAGTTACAATGGCACTGAAAAACCATCTTTCATCGTTACAAACTTTGCAGTGTCCCCATGGTCATGTGATCAAAATTCAGGCACTTGGCAACTGGTTCGTACTTATGACTGTTGCTGTGTCCCAAGGTCATCCTCTTTTGGGATCCTCTTTTGCAACCTTCTGACAAGCAAAGTCAATGGGGAAGCCAGATTCACATGACAACTGGGTTACTAACTAATCAACTGTAGTGATTACTTAACAACTGTGACAAGAAAGGTCATAAATCAGGACAAAACTCACTGAACAAATGTCTCACTTAGCAACAGAAATTTTGTTCAATTTTCCCTAAGACTTTGTTTTAAATCAGTAACCAACCCGTAATTCTCCTGAAGTATGAGTTGGTTTATTATTGTGGTGAAGGCAGCTTTTGCTAAACCTGGAAATGGTTAGGCATCCCCCTCTGTATGCAGACTTATGCAAATTAAGGTATGCATATGATGATAACATTAGATCACTTACAGTAGTGTATTTGACTGGTCATGTATTCAGTGAGGGTGGAATGATGAGGTCATGAGGCTTAGCATTACAAAGACAATAGCTTTTTGAATTAATCAAGGGCTATCTTCTTGGAACTCATGTGTTATTTTGCTGGGTGCTCTGATTTATCTTCTAGTGTTTTAATCCGTATTTATTATGGCCAAATGTTTCTGTGGTTGTGGAAAGAGTTTGTTTTTCCTGGGAAGGTGGATTTAAGATAAAGAGTAATTTGCAAACACTAATGCTATATTTTCTATTCCACCAGCATCATACTTCCAGCATAATTTTAGTACATTCTCCTCTCCTGAGATCTGCACCAAAGCAAAATGCATCCCAAGCTTTTAATTTTACATTTGTTTTGGATGAACATTTTCACTGGGCAATTCAACAGTGAATTGGAAAGGGAAATCCAGAGACAGGAGAAAATGTTGTTGTTGTTGTTGTGCTGTGATAGGGAAAAATAGGAATAAAAGAATGATATAAAATAGCAGTGCTATAAAGGTAGGGGGAAAGAGCTGAGGATTTGAGCAAGATACAGGGTGTCTCTTAACAACAGGAACCGGGGTGGGGGAAAGCCCCTTAAGTGATGATCCATACAAATGAGTTAGCAATGTTTGTGTGTTTTCTCTTCCTCTCTCTTCAGGCAAGTGTGGATTCTCCATCTCATTCCCCTGTGCTTGCCAGCCATCAGCATAAGATTGAGGAGCGGCTAATGGAGATGCAAAAAACAATTCAGGTGAGAATGGGAGGCCTGGCATTGCTTTTTAACTCTTTCCTGCAAAATTCTAGGTTGTTAGATATATAATTTCAGGTTGAGGCAAGCCACTTTATACAGTGTTTCTCCGAAAATGCAACCTACCCCAAAAATAAGTCCTAGCTTGATTTTTACGTGTGTGCCCAATATAAGCCCTACCCCCCCCAAAATAAGTCCTAATTAAGACCCCGCCCACTCCAGGGTGCACGGGTAAAATTAAGCTAGAGAGGGGATGGTGGGGTGAAGTGACCCTACTACTTACCTTTGGATAGCTGCAGCCAGGACTCGTACACCCCAACACCTGCCTTGCCGGCCCATTTCTTCTACATCCAGCAAGGCTTTCCTGAAGGCCTCTGGATCAATCTGGAGCTCTGTTACTGGCTGCAGAGGCCTTCAGGAAAGCCTTGCCAACCACAGAAGTTCCTGAAGGCCTCTGACAGCGAAAAGAGGCGGGGGTGACATGTGCCAATGAGCTGAGTCAATGGACAACATCCCCCCTGAAAATAAGACCTGGTGCCTTTTTTTTGGTGGCAAAAAAATATAAGACAGGGTCTTCTTTTCGGGGAAACACTGGTACTAAGCCATGGTCTGCTTGAATTGTGCTTGAGCTAACAGTGGCTGAGTTAATGCAATTCTAAACCCTAAATCAAGGTTTGCAAACTACACGAGCTGGATTCACAACTATAGTAATCTGCAAATGTTATAATTTAGCATAATATGCATTAGACCACTGGCTTTTCAACTAAGCATGATTAAAACAAAACATGGAAATGTGTGTGATGTTTAAACCAAACTATTTCATTTTTATTTTATTATAATTCTATTCCTGTATTCGTACTTCATTTATATAACAGATACAGGAAGGTGAAATTAATTTTGCACCTATTCAAATTATATATTAGAACAACGTCCCCAACCCTTGGTCTGCAGCCCACTGCTGGTCTGTGGCCTATTCAGAACCGGGCCACGCAAGAGGCAGGCCGATGCACATCCATGCAGGCAGCTCCACTCGCAAGAGCAGTGGGTCGGCGCACACACAAGTGGAGTTACATGTGTACGTGTGCCGGCTTGCCTCTTTCACAGCCCAGTTCCAAATAGGCTACAACCTTGTAGTCAAGCTGGTGTGCTTGCACATGTGCACAAGACCACCGCTCGAACGGCCTGGAACAGCCTCCCCCCCACTCCAAGCTAGGCTGCTAGGCTACTAAGATTGAGGATGGCTGTATTAGAAGGATATTCTTATTGTTTAGTTTGTGTTCATTACTAATCATACCCTTGAGGAATATGGGGCTTAAGGGTAAAGACAGGAGCATTTTGTCTCCCAGAAATCTCTCATTTGCATCTTGAAACATATCCCAGGAAGTGGGTCAAAATTAGTCTCCCAAACAGTTCAGAGTTTCTTTGGGGGTTACAAAGAGTGGAAATGGAAACAGACATTTCATTTTGAATAGGAAGCAAAAAAAAAAAAAAAAAAGCCCCCCAAAACAAACTTGTTTTGGGACGCTCCAAATGGAGTGCAATGCTATTCCTGATTGGCCTCCTTCGTACTGATTGCATTCCTGCTGTTGGTTCTAGCTGTGCATTACAGAATGGAGATTCATCCTGAGGGTCCTGTCTTTTCAGTGTGTCCTACTAATTGTTATACTTGTTCAAAACTCCTTGCTTGGTCTCTACTTTGACATCTGGCTGTATTCCACAGGGTCTGAAATGTTCAATTGAGCAACACGACGATCTGCAGGATAATTTTGATTTTTCTTTTCGGACACATGAGCATTTAGGTGAGGAAACTTAACGAGAAGCTCTTTTATTTGGAAACCATGATGGAAAAAGGACAGGGTTTTTTATTCGTTGATGATGGATGGTCAAGTCTTTCGAAAGAAATTGCTCAAGAGTCTTGAGGGACTCATTGTCCATTGTTCATTGAATAAGGTCATCCAAGTATACAGCTTTTTAATGGTACACTTCTCCCTTGAAAATCACCTGAAAATAGCTAAAGTTATTTGTGTATTTGCAATAGTGGTGAATATCTGTAGCTTGGGTATAGGATAAGGGTGAAAGTTTGTTCTTCGAGCATGTGGGTTGGTTTCAGAACATTTCGTTAGAAGGCTAGGTAACATCTTCAGCAGAGTTTAGGGGATTACCTAGCCTGATAAGGAAATGTTCGGAAACCAATCCACAAGCTTGGAGAATGAACCTTCACTCCTCCCTCAATTTATGTATGTGTCAGCCATTTTGAGACTTCAGGTCCTGCAGCGCAGCCACGACTCCAAGCTGGCTGGACAATATGCTTATTATACCTATTATCCAAACCTGATTTAGGAAGAATGGGTAGCTCATTTTTTTTGATCAGACACTTACCAAGGACAGCCAAACTTTTGTCTTACAAGTGGAAAAATTATTGCTCTATTGGACATCAGTTCCCATTATGCTTTACCATTAGTTCTTGCGGTGTATAATTAATGAGAGTCCAACCATCTTAATGGTTTCTTTCAATAAACATTTGTACCAGACCCATGTTGGTGTTTGGAAAGGGACAAATGGGGCAACTCTTTTGGATTGAGGGTAAGGCTTGCTTGCCAACATTAAACTTTTCAGAGCTGGTGTTAAACAATACTACACATTCGCAGCTCTGATCTATGGGCTTAGAGGGAGTTCATGGCCAGCGCAGTGCCAATATATGAATTGGAATACTGAGTAATTTTGAAATGAATCAGATTACAGATATTTGGATTATATACCCATGTTTGCCCAAAAATAAGACCAGGTTTTATTTTCTTTTGGGCACCAAAATGAGCTTATTTTTGGGGGGTGTCTTATTCCATGAGGTTCTGTTTGCTCATGGCCACAAAGGAGCAGGAGACCGAGTGACATACTGATTCCGCAGCCACGAGGTCGGGGTGGAGCTGCTCCATGCGCCCCGCACCAGCTTACCTCAGCACCTCCGCAGCCAGGCAATCAACACCCTGACACCTGCCTCATTTTGTAGCTGTGGCATCAGCATGCCGCTCGGCCTCCTGCTCTGTTAGGCCACAAGCAAGCAGAAGTGGGCTGGCAGCCACGTCGACTCCTGCTGCACATGGCTGTGAGTGCTGCTACCGCCATGAGGCAGATTTCGGGACATAGATGGCCTGGCTGCAGGGGCCCTGAGGTAGGCTGGTGCAGGAGATGTGGGGCAGCTCCACCCACCCATCCCCGCCTCACTTTGTGGCCATGGCTCTGTGAGCAACCAGACGGCATGGGTGGCCGGCAGGCTCGTAAGTAGGGCTTATTTTGGGTGTAGGACTTATTAGGCACAAATGTAAAAAAAACATGCTAGGGCTTATTTTCAGGATAGGTCTTATTTTCGAGGAAACAGTACCTAAACTTGGTGGTAGAAAACAATGCCGCTTCACCCCAATCCAGATGTTTGAAATTTGCTAGAGGATGTCATCCTTGGGCCACGTTGTACCGCAGTCAGCTTAGGGAGTCAAATTACCCATCCTAAACATCTCCTTATTAGAGGTGAATCGTGCTTCCTGTCTGTCCTTTTCAGATAGGAAGTTCAGAGGGACTCAATGGCTCCCTCAAAACCATTGACAGCTTTGGAAAACCAGCACTTTTGGCAATCAACACTCAATAGGAGAACAAGTTCAGCATCCGAATCCTCCTCTAAAGCACCCCCTTTTCTTGCAGAAAGAACCACTCCCGCTAGTGAACCTATTCGGGCCAAAATGATTGAGAAGTTACAAAGCATGTTAAATAAGTTGAACCACTTCCGCCAGGTGAGTATGAGTACTGGCCAGTACAGTAGCATGATTTTTCCCTCCTCTTTCATAGCCTTTTTTTTTTTTTAATGAAGCTCTAATTTCAGTAAATTTCAAATGCTGCAAAAGCAAGGGATTTGAACTTACTAATGCAAAAACATACTGCATGTCTTAAAACGGGGGTCCCCAAACTTGGCAGCTTTAAGACTTGTGGACTTCAACTCCCAGAATTCTTCAGCCAGCTATGCTATGCTGGCTGGAGAATTCTGGGAGTTGAAGTCCACAAGTCTTAAAGCTGCCAAGTTTGAAGACCTGTGTCTTAAAAGATGCAACTACATTTTTTAAAAACCAAAACCATACATGGAAATGTACAGGTAGTCCTTGATTACGACTTAACTATTATTCAAAGTTATGACAGGCGCGCCCCTCCCCCAAACTACTTACAACTTGGTTTTGAAGTCCCAATGTCACCCTTGCCTATCCCACACAGTCACATGACTGCATTTCCAGCCCAGTTTGCAGTGCCCGGAGGACACATGACTGTGATTTATTACAGTTTTGCTAGAAACTGTCATTTTAGTTCTGGTTTCTGGCAAAAACTGCCCCATAACTAACAATAGCTTTGCTTAAGGACTTCACTACCACTGCAAAAAAATGGTCATAAATCAAGTCTGGTCCTGTCACCCCCTTTATGACTGTCACAACTTACAACTGTATTTGCCAGGTGTGAGAGGACAGGATGCCTGCAACATAGCCAGAACCTGGGCTGCTGGTATCTTTGTCTCTTTTAAGATTTCTCCCTAGCCATCCCAGTACAGGTAGACCTCGACTTGACCACAGTTGAGCCCAAAATTTCTGTTACTAAGTGAGGCATTTATTAAGTGAGTTTTGTCTCATTTTTTGACCTTTCTGGCCACAAGTCCTTATGGGAATCACTGCAGTTGAGAAGTTAGTAGCCTGATTTTTAAGTGAATCTGGCTTTCCTATTGACTTTGCTTGTCAGAAGGTCGCAAAAGGAGATCCAGTGATCCCGGGACACTGCCGCCATCATAAATATGAATCGTATGAGCCTGGTAGCTCAGCAGACTAAAAGCATTGTGATTAACACCAGCTGTCTGCAATTATTGCAAGTTCGAATCTCACCAGGCTCAAGGTTGACTCAGCCTTCCATCCTTTCTAAGGTAGGTAAATTGAGGACCCAGTTTGTGGGGGAAATAAGCTGACTTTGTATAAATATACAAAAGTATGAAGGCTATTGCTTAACGCATTGTAAGCCACCTTGAGTCTCCGGAGAAAGGCGGCCTATCAATCAAATTTTAACAAAAAAATTTGCCAAGGGTCTGAATTTTGATCACATGATCATGGGGATCCTTCAAAAGTCATATCTGCGAAAGCAAGTCATAAGTCACTTTTTTCAGTGCCATTGTAATCTTGAATGGTCACTAAAGGAACTGTTGTAAATCGAGGACTACTTGTAACGTGGTATAAAACCTGAGCAGAAAGGCAGCCGGATGTTGTAGTGTTGATATAGGAGCAAGAGAGAAGATGGCTTGTGTACCTTTGGGAAACTAAAACAGCCTGAAGAAGCCCAAAGGAAATAATTACAGTTATAGATCTCCAGAAGTAGAATTCACAAAAAGAAGTAGTGGAGGAACAGGAGTTGTAGTAGAATTGGGGAAGCGTGATAGTGCTTGAGTGAGTATTATTAGCCTTTGAGTGCTTGAGTGTGTGTTGCCTAGATGCCAGGTGTGTTTAGGTTGATTCTTGGGGGTTTTGGAGCCCACTGATCTGGGCACATGTAACAGAACCTGTGAGAGGCTTAATTACAGTTGTAAATTGCCAATTACCTGTTTTTTGTTTGTTTGTTTTTTAATTTGATTTGTATGCCGCCCTTCTCCGGAGACTCAGGGTGGCTTACAATGCGTCAAGCAATAGCCTTCATACTTTTGTATATTTATACAAAGTCAGCTTATTGCCCCCACAAACTGGGTCCTCAATTTATCTACCTTAGAAAGGATGGAAGGCTGAGTCAAGCTTGAGCCTGGTGAGATTCGAACTTACAGTAATTGCAGACAGCTGGTATAATCACAATGCTTTTTAGTCTGCTGAGCTATCCAGGCTCCTTTCAACTATTGAAAGCCTGTTAACTATTGAAAACAAAATTATTTATGATAACATATTAATTCATCATTGCCTCTTTTTTTTCAATTTTATATACTGTTTTCACGTTTCCGTATTGTATCTGTACACTCCCCAGACTTGCTCTGTGAGGGAGGGAAGCTGTTTTAAAAATCAATAAATAAAATAAAATAAAATAATTAACAAATACAGCTTGTTGTTTTTTAAAATCAGGAGATACTGAGCCAAATCCATGAACTTCTCGGACGCTCTGATACCTTAAGAGATTTACTTCTGGAGGAGGTATCAGCGTGGCAAAATCGTCAGCGGTTAGCTTGCATTGGAGAGAAATGTGATACCAGCTTATTGCGTCTGGAAGAATGGTAAGTGGTAATGATGGCAATGATCCATACGGGCCAGTTAGTTGTTTTTAATGAGACATTTCTATACAACGATCCCTTTGAAGAAATTGATTACAGCAGGGGTGTCAAACTTGAGGCCTGGGGGCCGGATCTGGCCCACAGGGTGCTTAGATCTGGCCCGCAGGGCTGCCCTTAGAAACAAGCCCACGGTGCCTCTGCCAGCGAAAACGGAGCTTGGGGGGGCCATGTCCAGCCCTCCCAAGCTCTGCTTTCATTGGCAGAGGGTTGCAGGGGGCCATTTCAGCTGAAAACGGAGTTCAGGAGCCTGTTTTCAGTGGCAGAGCACTCGGGCCACCACAGGTGCCCCCAACACGAGTGATGTCAGCCTGGTCCTACCCATCCTGGCTATGCCCCCCTTGCCCCCTTGAGGTCAAACACAACCCTAATGAAATCGAGTTTGACACCCCTGTATTATAGTAAATCCTTGGCTTACTACCATTCGTTCAGCGACTGTCTAAAGTTACAAGAGCATTGAAAAAAGTGACTTGTGACCAGTTTTCACATTTACCTCTGTTGTAACATCCCCATGGTCACACGAATGATATTTGGGGACTTGACAACAGGCATGTATTTATGACATTGCACTGTCTTGGGGGTCAGGTAATCATCACCTTTTGTAACTTTCCCAGTTGCCTTCTGACAAGTAACATCATTGGGAGGAAACCAAGATCGCTTAACAACTGTAAGTGATTCCCTTAGCAACTGTGGCAAAACGTCACAAAATGGGCTACAACTCACTTTCTTCCCTGAATTCTCTATCAAAGCCGTTGAAAGGAATTGCAGTCTATTTAATTTCAGGCTTCCCTCTTCGGGACGTCGAGTTAGGTTTTTTGTTCGTTTGTTTTGACTTGTAGATCTCTGCACACCTGTTCACAGCTTGTTCATGGAAAGTCCTGTTATCCACTGATCTTCCTCCTGAATTGCAGGTTTACTAAGAAAGCTGAGATCCTCTTCCACTTGCTGCACCTATTAAAGATGCTGACTGGGATGTACGACAAGGTGACTTACCAGACAGATCCCCTCAAGGGCCAGTTGCCCCTTCTGGACAGGCGGCTTCGAGAGCAAATAATCTGCCTCTTGAAAAGGTGACAAGGGAGGGGAAGGTTTCTGCCAGGAAGGAAATGTTACAGGGAGGTGGGCAAGAATGGATGGGTTGTAGAAGACTTAACGTTGCTCTCTTCTTGCCAGTGCTTTTGTGGTGGAGGTACAGCCTAAGATGCAAGTTCCCAATCAACGTCCATTGGTGCTAAGAACCAACCACAAGTTCTCCGTCCGGGCCAGGTGAGGAAATCCTTATTCTTTTTTTTAAAAAGTTTTTTATTTTAAACACATTAAAAACAAACCATAGACATACAACATTTATAGAAAAAAAATAAAAAATAAAAACAAAAAAGAGAAAATATCACTTTTCTTTTCGGCTGGATGCAGTGATCCTTTCTTTCTATATATCAATATTTAAAGATATTTTAGTATTAACTTATTTAACATTCATTTTCTACTTTCATTCATTCCCTCTATCCTATAAGTTGATCGTCCACATTTTCCCCCTCCTTTCTTCATTCATTTAACTTATTTCCTTATTTTTCAACCATTCATACCATCTACTCCATATCTTATAATATCACGTCCATTCTAGTCTCCAGGTGCAGGATGTTCTAAAGGGCAGATCCCATGACAGAAAAGGATGTTTTCCAAGGGTTCGTCAGGGGGCACTCCTTAGTGGAGTCTCTCCTGCTGGATCTGATGGGATGAGTAGATGTAGCTTGGGAGAGGTAGTCTCAAATAAGCTAGTCCCATGTCATGTAGGCTTTATAGGTCATTACTAGCACCTTGAATTGAACCCGGAAGCAAACTGGCAGCCTTTGCAGCTCCTGGACAAAATAAGTAACATGTTCAAATTACATGGTATGCATAACTAACTGCCTGTGCACTGGATTTTGAACCAGTTGAAGTTCCCAAATATCTGTGGTGGGAATAGCAATAGCACTTAGACTTCTATATCGCTTTACAGTGCTTTACAGCCCTAAGCAGTTTACAGAGTCAGCATATTGCCCTCAACAATTTGGGTCCACATTTTACCCCCCACGGAAGGATGGAAGGCTGAGTCAACCTTGGAATGGATATTGCATTTAATATTACAAGCTTTAACTGGAAACTGAAAAATAGTAGCTTCCTCTTCTTAAATATTTTTTTTTAAAAAAACTAAGTAGCAACAAGCTTTTTGAAGAACAGCTACCGTTTCCAGCTCTCAAATGCTCTTACGATCACAATTTTTTAATTGAGACAATCTAATTACCAACTTCCACAATTCCTGGAGGAAACTGATTACCTAGACCCATACCAATTGGGTTTCAGGCGCGGCCACAGCACGGAAACGGCATTGGTCGTCCTGGTGAATGATCTCTGGTGGGCCCGGAATGGGGGTTGTTCCTCCATTCTGGTGCTACTTGACCTTTCAGCGGTGTTTGATACCATCGACCATGGTATCTTACTGCGACGACTCCGGGGGTTGGGAGTGGGGGGCACTGCTTTACAGTGGTTCACCTCCTACCTCTTGGGCCGTATGAAGTTTGTTTGAGCAGGGGGTCAGAGATCCTCCCCGAGGCCCCTCACCTGTGGGGTGCCACAGGGGTCGGTTCTCTCCCCCCTGCTTTTCAACATCTACATGAAGCCGGTGGGTGAGATCATTCGTAGTTCGGGATGGGGTATCATCAATACACTGATGATACCCAATTGTACATCTCCACCCCGAATCAACCCAGGGATGCCCTTTTCGTGATGTCGAAGTGCCTGGAGGCGGTGCGGGTCTGGATGGGCAGGAATAGGCCCCGACTCAACCCCTCCAAGACTGAGTGGCTGTGGATCCCGGCATCTCCTGATCTAGTTACCCCATTGCTTATGATGGGAGGGGAGTTGTTGACTCCCTCTGAAAGGGCTCGCAATCTTGGCGTCCTCCTTGATTCATGGCTGTCTTTGATGGATCATCTAATGGCCGTGACAAGGGGGGCTTTTGCACAGGCCAGTTGCGGCCTTTTCTAGACAGAGATGCTGCAATGCCTTCTACATGGGGCTGCCCTTGAGTGCACCTGGAGGCTCCAGCTGGTCCAGAATGCAGCCGCGCGGGTTGTTACGGGAACCTCCCGTTACTCCCGGGCAACACCTTTTGTGCGAGCTGCACTGGCTGCCGGTGGCCTTCCGGATCCGCTTCAAGGTGCTGGTACTCACGTATAAAGTCCTTCATGGCATGGGCCTGAGGTACTTGCAGGACCACCTTCTACCGGTCTCTCACCGATCTATGCGGTCTCATAGAATTGCCCTCTTCCGGGTGCCATCAGCCAGACAATGTCAGCTGGCGACCCCCAGGTTGAGGGCGTTCTCTGTGGCCGCACCAACCCTCTGGAATGGGTTACCCACCGAGCTCCACACGGCTCCCGATCTCCGCACTTTCCACGCTGGCCTGAAGACATGGCTGTTTCATCAAGTTCCCTGACTGATTATTGGGTTTTTAACTTTGGAATTTTAAATTGGACTGTTTTTCAGAATTTTGTTATTGTTGTTTTAACCTTGTGAGCCGCCCCGAGTCCCACGGGAGAAGAACGGCATATAAAATTTAATAAATAAATGAATGAATGAATGAATGAATGAATGAATGAATGAATGAATGCAGATTTAAATAGTAAAACAGAATGAATTTGCTCTGCTCCATAAAACCTTAGTGCCAAGATCAAGGAAAAGAGCAGTTTTTCCACTTGAGCTAAGACTGCTTTATTATTTGATTATTTGGGGAAAATAAGCAAAAACACCTCAAAACAGTATTAATAAACAGGATGTTGCAGAAATATTTTGACTAGTAGGAAAGCAATTCATTTTGAAACTATAAATACTTGCCTCCCCCCCCCCTTTTTTTTTTTGACCACATGGATTTTAATTGGTTGCTATTTCCATGTTTCAGACTACTGGTAAAACTTCGGGATCGAAACAACTCATTGGAGGTGACGATTGACATTGACCGGTATGTTATTCTACTATAGCCTTTTATAAAAATGACTTGTTTGATCAGGGTTAAAATGAGAAATACCTTTTATAAAATTCTAAAAACCCTAAATGATTTTTTTGCCATACTTGGTCAGAAATGACAACAATTTTTGGATTTGTGAAAAGATCCAAGGGTAGGGTGAGGTTATGGGGAAAAATGAGCTATATGTGTAATAAAAGCTGCCCAGAGTTGCATTTTTTGAGAACTGGGTGGCATATAAATTTAATAAATAAATATCATAGAAGTGGGGAAATATCAATTTGCTTGTACTTGTTGCAAGGAAGATCTGGTGTTGCTTCTTTAAATATTCTTTTTTCTACTTGGGGTTTTTGTTTTTGCTCTTCTTTTTTTCTTTTACATTTTGTATATCTTTTCTTTCTATTCTTTTCTTTTTTTCGTAATTTCTGTTTGCGTTATTATTAAAACTCTTTAATAACAAGTATTTTTTTTAAAATAAATCTCTAGGCCATGTGTATCCAAGCTATGGCCCATGGGCCTCACACGGCCCTGGACTATTAAGTAATGCGGCCCCACAAGATTGTAAACTTCTAACATTATTTTGTGATTTATATGTGGCCCATGCAAGCTGGGTTGGACACCCATGCTCTAGGCTTCATAGATCTTACTTTTACTAATGGAGCTTGTGGCGTTGTGATGGAAGTGGACTAGATATGAGGGAATCACCCATTGATTGATCTTCCTTATTCTTACCTTTTCAGGGATGCTACTAATTTGACTGGGTAAGTATTCATTGAATAAAAGCAATGGGGAATAATGAGCCTTTCCTATCTGGGAGGGTAGTGGACCATGATTCTTAATCTGGAGATTGTAAAGCTTTACTTATCTGGTTAGTGGAGGAGAAGTTCATAGTGGGGCCCTTCATTTACCTTCTTAGAAAGAGATAAATGAATTATTGATAGATGTGAGATTTGAAGAATTTCCTTCAGCCCTCAGGCCCATTTCCAAAATCACCTACCTAGCAGAATTGAAAAAAAACTGAGATTGGAAAACTGTGGATACAGAGGAGTGGAGAAGGCGGTCGTATACCGGCCCTATAATTTGAGTAAACTAGAATTAGATAAGCTGTTATCTAGAAACTCATCTTGGTTCCCATCAAGTGCCCAGTCTGATTTCTTTATTGGATATTTTAAAAATTGCACAGTACTAAATGAGATGTTACAAATCAGACAGCCTGTCTCCGGGGTAATTGTGATGCCCAAGAATGTCCCTAGATCCTTCATAAACTCTGTGGGCAGTTTTTGCACATAAAAAGATGGGTATCTACAGTTCAGTGTTTTGTTTGAGACCCAGTCAGTAGGAAAAAAGGTTTCTTGGAATTGTAAGGAGCTTCCCCAGTTTGACTCCTGGAAAATTAGTATTTGTGATATAGTCACATATTCACCATGGCAGCTGTTTTGTGAATGGTCATTACAGCCGCTTTGGGAGAGCATCCACAACCTACTTTCATAATTCCAAATTTGCCAACTGTTCAAAAAGTTTATGAATGTGTTACGGCAAGATACTATATTTAAATACATATTTGCTTGGCAGGGGAGATACCATGATCATGTTTTATATAAATATAAATATATCTATCTCTGGCCACATGTTGTGACTGATCTTTGTATTTTTATCTGTTTTCTATTCTGAAGGTTCCGGAAGTTCAATATTTTGACATCCAGCACCAAAACCTTGATGATGGATGATCCCCAAAAGCAAGGACTCGTTTGTGATTTTAAGTACATTGTATGGAAATATTGGCTGATGATTTGAACCTTTAGATATATGAGAAGGAGATAGGATAGTTGGAGCAAGATGTTCCATTTAAATGCTAGAATGGGGGACTGGAAGTACAGCATTCCCTCACAAAGGGGAAACTTAGCCATTGCCAACATAGAAACTAATTTATTTATTTTTTTGCCATCCTATTCTACGAAATTCTGACAAGAGATAAGAAATTTGGTCTATTTCTTGTACTCTATATTCAGTGGTTCTCCATTTGGGATGCTTTTTTTTTTTCCTTTTCATTTCATGTTCCTAAAATATCACCATGTTTCTCCTTTTTATTCTTTCCCTTCCATGTTACTCATGCAGTTTTTAATTTTTTCATAGTTGCGTTTTAATCAGGGAAGCTGGGGGAGCAAAAGTGGTGAAAATTACATTCTGTTCACTTGCATTTTTTTTAATGCCTCCTGTGGCTCAGCTTTATTGGGTGAAAAGGGCCGTGGGAGCTCAGGTGCTAAGGCTGTAGCAATTGAAGCTGAGCGGAAACAAAGGAGGAATTGGCTCCTGTGGCAGTTGATCTCAGACCCACGAGGGTCACTTTTAACCCTCTAGGTCAGTGGTTCTCAATCTTTTCTTCACTACAGATCCCCTTTAAATACAGGTAGTCCTTTTGACTTACAACCACAATTGAGCCCAAAATTTCTGCCGCTAAGTGAGTAACCCAGTTGTTAAGTGAGTCTGGTTTCCCCATCGACTTTTTTGATCAGAACATTGCAAACGGTGATAACATGACCCTTGGACATTGCAGTTGTCATAAATAAATATATGCCAGTTGCCAAGCATCTGAATTTTGATCACATGATCATAGGGAATCTGCAGTTGTCACTTTTTTCAATGCCATTGTGACTTCAAGTGATCACTAAATGAACTGTTATAAGCCGAGGACTACCTGTATCTTTTGTAGCCACGGACCATTGCCAGAGAGTCCCAAGGCTTAAGTCAGGATTTAAATCAAAACATTTCTTCAAGCCTTTGTGGACTCCCTGTGATGACATCACGGCCCCTAGGGTTCCGCGGCTCACAGGTTGAGAACCACTGAACTAGGTCATAACAAAGGGACTGAGTCAATGGCTGACTTGGGAGCTGCAGTTTGGGAGGAGGTGGTAACACAGTAGCTATTCTCTCCCTCTTGTGCTGATTTTCTAACTCAGGTCCTGTCAGGCTCCCATCAAGGTTTGTTTGTTTTTAAAGGAAAAAAAGTATTGGGGTGAGGAGGAGCCCTTTGTGACCTGTACCTCCAAGCCCCAAGGCAACCACCTGTCTTGCATCCACTGCTTCTGCCCCCTTGCCAAACACACAAAATGTATTAGGGAGTTCAGGTGGGTAAAATTTTGACCTATTCTTTGGTCATTAAGAATCTAGTGTTTAACTATTTCAGGAAGTACGTTGTTCCAATATTTGGTACTGTTGCAGCTAAGTAGCATTGTCCATCAAAGCCCCAAATAATCTGCATAATAATCTCCTCTTCTAAAAAGATCTTAAGATAATGAATGCTGTGATACAATTGTTGTGAGTCAGAAGCATGAAATAACCCCAGGGAATATTTGTTTTCTCAATTGCATAAATTAGTGGCACTATGCTTCAGCCTTTTATTTAAATAATTTTTTACAACCAACTTGAACATTTAAGAGGAAGTTGAGGTGAAGCTGAAATTGGTGAAAAAAAGGTTTTGGAAGGCATGCTTCTGATCTCATATCAGCTTTCTGATATTCATTAAAATACAGGCCTCTTTTTCCAGACATTTATGTTGGTCTGTAAGAAAGACCCTATTACTTTAAAAGTTGCATTAAAAATGTCCAGCATCAATTATCTGTTTATTTTAAAGCAGCTGCATGGTTTTTTTCAAGCTTTCTTGGAAGACTAAAAAGATAAACATGATTTAACGAACAACAGAGAAGTGCTGTGCTTGCAAAACATGTCCAATAATTTTTCAGAACAATTTTCTAAGGGGTCACAGTCATAAAAACAAGCGTTTTTTTTTTTTTTGGTGGTTGTTGTTATAGGCTCTTTTGTTTGTACAACTGAATAGGATGATAAGTATTTCTTTGAAAAGATAACCTGCTGAAGTGATGTATTTGGAAGGCAATAGGTTGGAGAAAACTTTCAACAATACAATGATTTGCTTTGATCTGATCTGATCTTTGTTCCCTTTCGGCCTGATTAATAAAATTTTTCTCTTCTCTTCTCTCTGATGAAGACGCTGAAAGAGCAGAAAATCTCCGGTGCAGGGAAAGGCAGCAAAGGGATTAGTGAGGTGAGATTTCAGTTAAACAAGAGCTGATGGTTTAGTGTAAAGATGCCCTATATTACTTGTGGACCTGACCACAGGTTTGGACTTAATAATCAATACCTGGAGGCTGTATTATCTCATTCCCAGCAAATGTTAAGAATGTGCTTCTTAGGATGGTAGAACATGTTTAAAAATTGGGAAATATGTTTCAAATTAAAAATGAGGAATAATTACAAATTACAGTGCTTCCCTGATCTTTGGTCCCCGTTGCTTACACCTCTGTTTACTTACATTCACGTGTGTTTTGCACATGAATGTAAGTAATTTTGCACTAAAGTAAAGTTTTCTTCAAGTCAGGCTCTACTCATGGATATGTTCATGCAGTTTTCTCAGAAGAGGCATTGCGTTCTTCCAGGTTGATTGTCAACTTCCCAGTATATCCTAAGCCCTGGGAGACCCTTATCCAGATATAAACCAAGTCTATCCCAGCCTCTTTCGTTGTTTTTATGGGGTTCTGATTTGCTGCAGGAAATTTTATTTACTATAACTGTAGGGGTTCTGGAGTTAGGTGATGTTTATATTTGTGTATATAGGTAGACTTAAAGTATAGCCATTTGGTCAGCAACTGTTCCAACGTACCGAGTGGAAGGAATGGTGGTTACTATCAGTCCTCAGTGTTCTGGCTATCTCAGTACCCACATGATCACAAGCTGGGTGTTTGGCAATCCATTCACACTTAAAATTGGTTGTCAAGCACCCTATGATCCCATTTGCAGCTTTCTCTTCTGGCTTCTCCCTAGAAAATCAGTGGAGAAATTAGCAGGGAAGGTTACAAATCATTGGGATAAGCGCACCCCACATCCCAACCCCATCATGTCTGTGTTCACACCAGTCACTCGCACACCCTCCCTGACTTGTGCCTCCCACAGTTGCTTACCGTCCCCAGCCTGGTCTTTCATTGACCCTTCCCAACCTGTGCCTCTTGTGCATCTCTTCATCCTCTTGAGCACCCTCCCTGTGCTCCTCACACATCTCCTTGGGCAGCCAACCCATTCCTCGCACATCCTCCCCAACCCATACAGCATCTCTTGCACACTGCCTCACTTCCTTCCCCCACCTAGCAGCAGCCATTTTACCTGCCTGCAGGCCTGGGACACAGAACTTCTTAACTAACTTCTCCACTTACGGTACTTTGGTTGTGGGAAACCAGCAAGAAACTGCCTTACCTAACAATAGGACAGCAACCAGGATTGCTGGGACCAGAATTGCAGGGATTGCCATTGTAAGGGGAGGAATCCCCTGAACCGATTTCTTTCTTTCTTCGAATGTATGAAGAAAACCAATGTGTCACCTGCTAAAGAGAACATATTTCTTACAGAGGGGGCTCTTGTATGTAAGCTAGTGCTGCAGTAAAACCTGAAAGCATGACATACAATAGTCTCAGGAGCTCTGATCAGCCTCTGTTCATTTTCTTCTGGGGTTTGGGCGATAGGGATCGTTATCTGTCACCGAAGAATTGCACATTATCACTTTCACCCTGGATTACTGCTTTCGAGGTATCAAGTGCCAGCTACAGGTAAGAGAATCTTCCTGATTCCATTAAATTTAGGAGGGGAAGGCAGCTGTATTATTATTATTCATGTGGGCGTTATTATGGCATGGAGGGAATTTAGATTGAATTTGGGGAGATGTTGTTTAACTAGAGTCTCCTTTGAACTGTTTCTGGTCAGTGGTGGCATAAGAAGCATCCCTTCTCTCGGTGGTTATAAAACCAAAAGACTCAACATTTGTTGCTTATGAGATGGGCAGCTATATAGAATTGATGTATAAACAAACATTATCACCTATTTTCCATACGAGTCTAAATTTCTAGACATTTCTTTATATGAAGTTACTAATTCTCGAAATAACTATCATTTGCATTGCCACTACACTGTTCCAGCAGTAAAATCTGGCTGGATCTATTGGGCTTGTGCGAGCTGCTAGGGCTGGCGGCAAGAGGCTCCGCACACCTTCTGGGACGTCATTACGTCCTGTTTTGACTCTCTGCGCATGTGCAGAAGGCTCTGCACAGGCGCAGAAGAGGGGCATGCATGCTTATATTTCTGATCCGGTAGCGAAGGTAAGTGCATTTCACTGCTGCACTGTTCCCTCCCCAAGAACTACCTGAGAACCTAAATGGCTATAAACCATTGTGGTTGGAATTGTCTCTGCACATTTTGTTTTCATGCCACTGAATGGACCTACTAATACAGCAATAAGTCTTTTGTAGTGTACAGTGCCCTGGAGTACCTTTATGGTGTGTTTGTATTGATTTCCCCTTTTGTAACCTTTTTTCATCATTAGACATCCACCTTGCCAGTGGTGATTGTTTCCAATGCCAATCAGATCTCCAGCGCTTGGGCTTCCATTTTATGGTTTATTATGCTCAGCAGAGATACTAAGGTAAGAACCTGTTTTCTTACAGCTGTTTCTCAGAAGTGGGCATGATCTCTCTACTGTAGACCAAATTTCTTCTACCCAGATTGGCCATTATCATTTTCTTATCACTTGCACTAGAACCAACTTTCCTCTATTTTGAATGGAGAAGGGCTCTCATTCTGCTTCCATAGATCACTAGTCTTAAGTTCTCGAAAGGAATCGTTTCTCTCGTGCCTCCCTCTTGTATGCAATTCAAGAACACTGAAATTGTCTGAAAAAAGTTCTGCTTAAACTTCCATTTTCTGAAAACTTTCTTTGGGTAGTGCCTCACCTCTGGAACTCTGTTTCTAGAATCATATAAACGACAGTAGACAGCTTAATAGAAGAAGGATGTTCTTGAGTGAAAGTTATGTTCTTCGTTGGTATTCACTTGTCTTCTAGCAGCCAACTACTTTGCCAGACATATAAGGCAGGATGCCATCACTATAGGGATGGAAAGTAACATGTACCCTTATCCCACAATAAATGATACATTTAACCTCTCCAAAGTTCCAATTTAAAGCAACCCTCCCTAATATGATGTTCTCCCAGGCATGTAAGAGAAAGGTCCCATCATGGCTGAGGACAGAGAACTTTCTAGTGGAAACTCTTAAGAAAAGGTTGCAGAAAGCTAGTCTATCGTCCCTATTTCCTTGGGCAGCCCAAGGGGATGAATTATGTCTCTAAAACTGTTCCCCATAGATATTCCCTTTGCATGAGAGGGGGGCATATTTAAAATAAAATCAAGTACCTGATTAATGTTTTTTTCCCCCCTCCTTCCTAGAACCAACTGTTTTTCTCCCAACCACCAGCGGCCACCTGGGCCCAGCTTTCCAGTGTATTGTCCTGTCAATTCTCAGCGGTTACCGAGCGAGGCCTGGATAACTATCAGCTCAAGATGCTGGGAGAAAAACTCTGTGGTAAAATGGGAGGTTTTGTCCCTATGGAGATGAAGCGGGGATTCCATTGATATGGACAGGTTTGGGTTTAAAGTCCTGCCCAGGCATGTTCTGTCTCTTGTCTCTTCAGCAGAGACGTTTAGGCAAAATTGGGCATTTATAAATGGAGCTTAGGAATGTAGAATCAGAATTGATAGTAGCCATGTTTGATTCATTGGAGGGCTGTGCTCAATTTCTTCAATTCTGCTTCCCAGCAGTTTTCCACTCACTCTCCTTGTGAGACAAGAATAGCCCTGTTGAAAGAAATAAGGGTTCTGCTTGGGTTCACACACCCTTATCAAGGCAGTTACGTGGTGTTTCTCCTTACTTTTTCCTTCCCATCAAAGGGCCAGGCGTGAACTTACAGAGTACCATCACATGGGATCAATTTTCAAAGGTAAGGATCTGTCCTCGAAACAGCTCCTCCTGGATTTCTGCTGTCCATCTGCCAGCATCCTCATTTAGCTGTCCTCTGTTGTTGTTTTTTTCTTCCTCCAGGAAGCGACTACAAGCTCCCCAGGGGACAATAATTTCAGCTTCTGGACCTGGATTGATGGGATCCTACTCCTGATTCAAGAGCATCTGCTGCAGCTCTGGAATAAAAAGTAAAGATTTATTTATTATTTATTTTATTCAATTTATATACCACCCTTCTGCTAGACTCAGGGCGGTGAACAGCCAAGAATAAAAAATATACCCATACAAAATCTAAAAATTATTAAAGGATTACACAACTTTGGCCCAAAATTTAAAAACATCCCAACCTAAAACCCATTAACACTTTAAAACTAAAAAGGTTAAAATAGGTTAAAAGGTTAAAAAAGGTTTAAAAGGGGGGTGGGGGTGTTATGCCAGCCCTGCTTGATGGAAAGAAATAGCTGGATAGCTCAACAGACAAAATAGCCTGTTATTAACATTCAGCCGTCTGCAATTATTGCAAGTTCGAGGCTCAAGGTTGACTCAGCCTTCCATCCTTTCTAAGGTAGGTAAATTGAGGGCCCAGTTTGTGGGGACAATAAGCTGACTTTGTATAAAATATAGAAAAAAGTATGAAGGTTATTGCTTAATGCATTGTAAGCCGCCTGAGTCTCTGGAGAAGGGTGGCATATAAATCTAATTAAAAATTAAAAATTTAAAAAAAATTTAAAAAGTTTTTAGGGCACGGCGAAAGCCCCAGAGATCTGATACCCTTCGTATCTCGGGGGCAGATCGTTCCAGAGGGCAGGTGCTGCCACAGAGAAGGCTCTCCCCCTGGGGGTCGCCAGCTGACATTGTCTGGCTGATAGCACCCTGAGGAGTCCATTTCTGTGGGAGCGTACTGGTCGGTGGGACCTGGGTATTTGTGGCAGAAGACAGTCCCGCAAATACCCAGGTCCTATGCCATGGAGCGCTTTAAAGGTGGTAACCAACATCTTGAAATGCACCCAGAAGACCACTGGCAAGATTGGAGAAAAATGAAAAGTGATAGAAATTGATTAATGCTAGCCTTTGGGAGAAATGCCAAATCATGCACAGGTAGTCCTCAATTTACAACAGTTTGCTTAGTGTCCGTCCCAGGTTACAACAGCACTGAAAAAAGTGACTTGTGACCATTTTTCACGCTTACAGGTATCACCTTGGTCATAGGATCAAAATTCAAACGCTTGGCAAGTGACTCATATTTATGATGGTTGCAGTGTCCCAGGGCCAAGTGATTCCCTTTTGAGACCTTCTGACAAGCAAAGTCAATGGGGAAGCCAAATTCACTTAACAACTGTGGCAAGAAAGGTCGTAAAATGGGGTGAAACATAACTGTTTCACTCAGCAACAGAAATGTTGGGCTCAGTTATGGTTGTAAATTGAGGACTACCTGTATTCCTTGTTAGGGAAACAGTCCCAAATATTGGGGTAGCAGCAACATCTCTCCCGGATTGGGGAGAATTTCATAACCTTATCTTGGAAGGCTGGAGATACAGCGTTTTCCCATATGTTTAGCACCATGTTGTCCTACACCACTGCCGGTTTGTTTTTTTCCAATCTTGGTAACTTGAAGACATGGGAATTCCATCTCCCAGATTCTCCAGGCAGTATGCTGGCTTGAGACTTGTGGGAGTTGAAGTCCACATACTTTAAAATTGCCAAGTATTTTTTATTTAAAAAACCCTGTCCTAAACCTTAAAGTCTGTAGAGATTCTCAGTCATCCAGGTCATGGTTGTCTCAAAGGTGCTTTTTCGGGAGACAGCTGGACTTTCTTGTTTTTTCTTTTTTTTTCTTTTGAAGACGTTTCACTTCTCATCCAAGAAGCTTCTTCAGCTCTGGCAGGAAAGTAGTATCAGGTGATAAGTGTGCTAGGCCTTAACCGAGATTGCAGAAGCCAGGAAAAGAGCACAGAGTTTAGGGTTGTTGTGGGGTTTTTTTTGCCTGGGACAGCCGTTTACTAACCCATGGCTCTGCATGTAGGAACCAGGGTTTGAAATGATATAGTGAGGAAGATGTGAAACCAAAGTTGTTGAAAGCAAAGGAAAATGAGCAGCTTTTCCTGATCTATATCTTTCCCATTCCCAAATTTGACTAGTCTCATCATGGGATTTGTGAGCCGCAAATATGAAAAGCGTTTGCTGAAAAGGAAAATGGCTGGCACCTTCCTGATACGTTTCAGTGAGAGTACCTCCAATGGTGGCATCACCTTTACCTGGGTAGACTTTAACAATGATGGTGAGTTTTTGGATTCCTATCTTACTTTTTAATCATCCTGAGTGATGCCTTAGAAAATGGCTTATCTCAGCTTATTAAGCTTTGGCATAATAATGGACCAGGATTTTTCAAACTGCACTCAGAATCGTGGTGTTTCTTAAAACTTGATTGGGGTTCTTAGTTAATTTTTTTTTAAAAATTCACTCAGAAGCAGCCAATTTTCTATCATTAGAAGTTTGTCTCTTTTTAAAATGATCTCCGAAGTTAAAATACATAATAAAAAGGAAAAAGAAGATATCAACTGCAGACCAAACAAAAACACAATGATTAAAAGTAAGTGTACAACAAATAACAAATATATCATTAATGTTAACAAGTTCAATATAAAATGCCCACTCTGATTAAATGCTGAAAAATATATTTAAATCCTCCACCATTAAAAGAATACTTTCAGATCTATGTTTAGATAATTTCTGTAATATTTGACACACTTGGAGATGTGGTGGATTGAGACCGTCACTCTCATAAGGGAGTCTCTAGATCAGTGTTTTTCACTTTCAGCAACTTTAAGATATGTGGACTTGAACTCCCAGAATTCTCTGCTGGCTGGGGAATTCTGGGAACTGAAGTCTTTGCATCTTAATGTTGCCAAGGTTGAGAAACATTGTTCTAAATACTCCATCCTCCTTTATCATTCACACTCACTCTGGGACATCTTTAACTCTAGCAAATACCCTGTCAGACTAAGCTGCTGAGAAAATGCCAGAGAGGTTTCTATTCTACGCCTCATGATTTAAAAATCAGTACAGAGGACTGGAATAGACTAGATGAGGGCAGCAAACCAAGTAGGACTCCCCAGTAGTGTGGAGAATGAGTATCTCATTATCATTTCTTTTTCCCTTTCTCCATTGTCTTCAGTTCTCAATTATAATATTAGGATAAGGTTCCCCTCGCACATATGTGCTAGTCATTCCCAACTTTAGGGCGCTGTGCTCATCTCTGTTTCAAAGCCAAAGAGCCAGCGATGTCTGAAGATGTCTCCATGGTCATGTGGCCGGCATGACTAAATGCCAAAGGCGCATGGAACACTGTTATCTCCCCACCAAAGGTGGTCCCTATTTTTCTACTTGCATTTTTTATATGCTTTCGAACTGCTAGGTTGGAAGAAGCTGGGACAAGTAACGGGAGCTCACCCCATTACGCAGCACTAGGGATTCAAACTGCTGAACTGCTGACCTTTCAATCGACAAGCTCAGCGTCTTAGCCACTGAGCCACTACGTCCCTTAATATTAAGATTCATATTCCCTTTTCCCATTCTTGATTCCTTTCATAAATTTCTTTCACTTACTATTTTTACGAGGGCAACGTTAGTGAGTTGTAACCGAAGCAGCGACTTTCCAGGCATTAACAGTATATTTTTAAAAATAGTTGGTATTTGGCTCAACAGCAATAACTGAGAGGGAACTAGGAGTCCTAGTGGACAGTTAAATATGAGCCAGCAATGTGCTGTAGTTGCCAAAAAAGGCAATGCAGTTTTAGGCTGCATCAACAAAGGAATAGTAACAAGATCATGTGAAGTATTAGTAATGCTATATGATGCTTTGGTAAGATCCACTTGGAATATTGTGTCCAGTTTTGGTCAGCACAATACAGAAAAGATATTGAGACTCTAGAAAATGTGCAGAGAAGAGCGACAAAGATAATTAGGGAGATGAATGCTAAAACATACTGCAGAAATTGGGCATGTCTGGTCTAATGAAGAGAAGGACCAGGGAGTGACATGATAGCAGTTTTCTAACATTTGAGGGGCTGTCATAGAGAAGAGGGGATTGGCCTACTCTCCAAAGGACCTTAAGGCAGGACAAGAAGTAACAGATGGAAACTTATCAAAGAGAGGTCCAATTTAGACCTAAGGAGAAACTTCCTGAAGGTGAGAACAATTAATCAGTGGAACGGCTTGCTTTCAGAAGTTGTGGGTTCCCTATCACTGGAGATTTTTAAGAAAAGATTGGACAGCTATTTGTCGGGAATGGTGTAGGACCGTGATGGCGAATTTATGGCACGTAAGATGTGTGCCACAGGTGGCACGTGGAGCCATATCTGTGGGCATGCAAGCATTGCTCTAGCTCAACTCCAGCAAGCATGCGCGTGCTGACCAGCTAATTTTCAGGCATTCCAGGTCCATCGGAAGTTGGGAAATGGGATATTTCCAGTCTCCAGGGGGTGGGGAAGGGCGTTTTCGCCCTCCCCAGGTTTCTAGAAAGGCTCTGGAGGCTGGGGAGGGCAAAAAACAGGTCTTACGGTCCCACCAGAAGTCGGGAAATGAGCCATTTCCGGCCTCTGGAGGGGTGGGGAAGGCCGTTTTCATCTTCCTCAGGCTCCTAGAAAGTCTCAGGAGCCCCAGGAGAGCGAAAAAACGGGCCTACTGGGCCCACTGTGCCATCACATGCCAAAAGCGGGGGGAGCATGGGGGGCGTGGCGCATTGAGTTATGGCTGTGGGCTCACGCACGCACGACCTCCCTGCGGTCCCCCCACTTTTGGCACGCGATGGCAAAAAGGTTAGCCATCACTAGTGTAGGATCTCTACTACAGCAGAAGGTTGGAGTAGAAGACCTTCGAAGTCCCTTCCAATTCTGTTATTCTGTCTTCTGAACCCCCCCTCTTCTCATCAAGCACATTGCCCTCCCAGATTCAAATTTCAGGATGATGCAGAAATTTCTCTATATCACCGAGAACCCTATTTCTGTAGGTACTCCGGAGTTCCATTCAGTTGAGCCCTACACCAGGAAAGAGCTGGAGTTCCTTTCACTGCCTGATATCATCCGAGATTACCAACTTCTGGCTAAAGAAGTCGTTCCAGAGAATCCGCTCCTTTACCTGTATCCTGACATTCCAAGGGATGACGCTTTTGGTTCTTACTACAAAGAACGCCGGGAAGGTATTAGCGGCTGCCAGTTTTTCCTTAGGCATTCTCCACTGGGACTCTTATTTATACCCCGCGATTCAGCTGAACTGTATTTTCCCATGGATGAGTTTATTTCCAGAATTGCTGTTCATGGAAGTTGACATCTAGCAAATGTAGTTGTTTGGGTAGGGAAGGTTTAAAGTACATTTTATCAGAGGGATGATGATGTTGATGATGATGACACATTATAGAGCAACCTGAATTGTTCCTTTTTACAGTTTAAAGGAGGCAAAGACAGATGATGCCTCAGGTATGCAAGTGGTGCTCTTGGCATGGGAAAGAAATCTTCAATTAGTAAACATTAGACCTTTCTTTGTCATGCAGATTTCAACAATTGAGCCAAAAGATTAGGGCTTCCCCTTTCCATGTGACATTTCCACCAGAATCCTTCTGAAATATTCATGCTATTCTGAATAAAATGATAGTGCAAACATTTATTTCAATAGTAAGAATATTTATGCGTTTGTTTCTTTGTATCCTGCCTTTATTTATTTTTTTTACAAAAAACTCAAGGCAGCAAACATACTCAGCACTCCTATTTCCCCCCACAACAATAACCCTGTGAATTGGATTGGGCTGAGACAGAGACTGACTGACCCAAAGTCACCCAGCTGGCTTTCATAGCTAAGGCAGGATTTGAACTTTCAGTCTCCTTATTTTTAGCCTGATGCCTTAACCACTACACCAAACAGGCTCTCTACCAAGGAAACTATGAAGGGAACTCTGTTAAATCTGGTGCAAGGGTTGTAAAATATTGATAGTGTTGCTGCTTCTCCATCTTTCACATCCACTTCTTTTTTTTTTCCAGTAAGCACGATGGAAAAAAGAAAATACTTGAACCGTCGCCTGATCAGAGTCTCTACGTGAGCAATGCCATCTTCTCCTTTCTTCGCTTCTTCAAGTAGTTGGTTGTAAATGCATGCATGCATCACTCCCAAACTGTCTTTAGTTCACCTGAATCCAACATTCCACTGCAATCCCACCTCTTGTGGGCTCTCTACCTCGTGATAGACATGAGAGGCTGAGCTAAAGTGGGAATCCTGTTTCATCTCACTGGGTGAAAGGCCTTCTACAAAGGCCTTGACTTGGATCCAGAGTAATGCAAGCAGACAGTGCTTCTCATCGAGTTGCCTCCTTTCTTCTTTGCCCTCCTTCTAATACCCCTACCCCCGAGCTTTTGAGACAAATTTGACTAGAGGAAAGAATGACCAGGAAAGGGAAGTTGAGAGAGCAAATAGGTGATCTTGTTTATGGAACTCCTTACTGAGGTTATGTGTTCTGCACAGCCTTTAGGTTGTGTTCTTCCCTGGTTTAATCCCTCTCTCCTTAATCCAGAGGCCAGCTAGCTGGGCACCTTTGGAATAGAAAAGGTAGTTCCCCATCAGGCCATTGCCACTTGTGCCTTTCATTCAGGGAAGTGCTATTTCAAAGTCTTTTTATGCAAATTAGTTGATCAGGGGCAGGGGGGACACCTGAACACAGGTTTAAAATATGGGAGAAATAAAATCTAAGCTGAATGTCTAAGTCTTGAAAGAGATTTTAAGAAGTTTCAACTGAACTTCTGTAGCAAGAGAATTCCCCAACTTTGGTGTCATGGCAGAGAAGAGAAGATGCTGTCGTCATCCATCCATCTGTCCCCTGATATCAATTATGGATGCTACTGAAGGTGGTAGAATGCTTCTTTTTTTCCTTTTTCCTCTAATTCATCTCCATCTAGGCAACCGGGAGAGACTCAGATGCCAGATGTAAATGAACTACTCCCTATAAGCAATGAGTTGGCAGCTGATGAAGTGCAGAATCCTGAGTATAAAGTAGAGAACTGGCTGCTTGCCAAGGAAGGTAAATAATGTATCTGGGCCCTCTTAAATTGGGCAGTTGTTGTCCCAGAAGTAATCCGTTTGAGACTATGTCCCAAAGGAGCTGTTTTTTCCAGAGGCAACTGGACTTCCTTGTTTTTCTTTGAAGACATTTCACTTCTCATCCAAGAAGCTTCTTCAGCTCTGACAGGATAGTGGGGAATGGAAGGATTTATATTCCCTGCAGACAGCTGGTCATTAACGACTCTCTAAAAGAATGCAAATGACCGGCTGTCTTCTAGTAGTATAAATCCTTCCATTCCCCACCATCCAGTCAGAACTGAAGAAGCTTCTTGGATGAGAAGCCAAACGTCTTCAAAGAAAAACCAAGGAAGTCCAATGGCCTCTTGAAAAAAGCACCTTTGGAACAACCATGATCTGGATGACTGAGAATCTCCATAGATGTTTGGAGACTATGGTTGCAGAATTGTTCGTTTGTTTCCATTTTCTCTCTTTTCTTTTGGATTACTCTCATTTGTCTTTCTGAGTTTAGTTTGGCTGATTTGCTCTCCCTTCCTCTTTTTTTTAGATCCTTTTCTTGTCCAATCAAATGAAGAGCAAGAGGAACTTTCCACCTTGTTTGATATGCCACAATTGCACGTGGATGACCCAGATTTCCAAAACCTGCTCATACTTGAGAATATAAGCAGTGATAGTCCTGGAAATGAAATTGAGGATTTAACGAAGCTTTATGCTAAGGTAGAAGTAGGTTCATTTCTGTAGGACACACACACAATTCTCTACATTCCTTTATCCCCCCCATTCTTTCTTGCCTATAATATACAATCAAGGGCATCAACATATAGGAAAATATACTCTGGTTTCTCTTAGCTTCTCTCCACAAATCTTTGGACAAAAGTTTCTTCCATAAATTGCTACTATTTAACCATTTAAGTTCTTTCTTTTCTTAACAGCTATTTCTTCAATCGTGCCTGGATTGGGGCAAAACTAGGGATGAAGGGTTGGACAAACTCTGAAATTGTTGACCCCTCCCTCCATCCCTCCCTCCTATGCACATGCACACCCTTACAGAATTCACGAAAGCTGAAATTTGTTGACTTCCAAAAGGCTTGCATGTTGACTGACCCTTGATTACACTTGTTGGACCAAGTTAAGAAAAAGTCAAATTCATTTTGAGTTACAGGGTTTGCAAAAAGCAAGTTTGGGAAAAGGAAATATAATTTACTAGAATCTAGAAAAGTAGTGTCAAAAAAGACACCCAGGAATATAAAAATGATGTGCTCATTTAATTATTTGGGTAAGATAGAGACCTTTTGAATTAATGGCTCAGCATCCATCTAATTTATTAGCAGGTATGTTTGTTTTTTAAAAAAATATCACAGTTACTGCTTGCTAGAATTAGAGTTACTATGACAGTAATCAATGACTAATACTGAGCTTTCATTTCTGTTTGCCTTGCCTCTCAGCTGTAAATTTGTAAATAAACAGATGCTACAAAATACAGCTTCAGTCTGAATTCTTTATGGGAAGCTGACCAAGTCAAGCTGTTCTGGAATTTTCCATCATTTGGAGAAGTGGCAGGGACCAACCAGATCAAACCGTACTTTGGTAAAATTGAGCAAATACGAGCTGCATCCACACCAATGCTTTCCTCAAATACATGTGTATAATTTTTTACTATCCTCTGCAATTCTGGGATCTTTCACTCCTTTTATTTTAATTAAAAAAAACATTCAGATCATTGTCAAATTCCTGGTTTTGGTATTTCTGTCCTGTCAAGCATGAGGCATAGTTTGTAGATACAGATGTAGAGGCCTGTGATAATTGGAGGGGTGATGACATTGGCCTACTTGGGCAGCATAGCTGTCACAACATTATGTCTTCCAATTTTTTAAACTTTTTGAAAGTTTGGCAAATTCTGATTTATTATAAAACATTGAACTAGAAGTGTTAATGTGAGACACTACCGGGAAAAGGGAAGGTTCCAGGAAAACGTGGGAGTCCAGGCTCTCATCAATATGCCCCCATAGTTCCAATCATCCCAGCACTGTATAAAAGATGTCAACAAAAGCAGCTCAGTTACATTAACTTTGCATAGTGCAGCACTGGATGATTTCAGACAGCATTCTGCTCTGCCCCTGTAGGATACTGGAGAGGAGGGAAGAGGCTCTCACCTCTATGTCCTTTTTTCCATTTATGAAACTGCTGAATTCACTTCAACTTCACAAATATAGCTTTTTATTGCAATCAATCATGCAAAAAAACTTCTCATTATCCCTCAAAAAAGGATGAACGTACATTTTACATTGTAAATGAAAGTGAGATTCTTGAGTGATCCCCCCACTTTTGCTATTAATAGTTGGCACTTAGTTTTTCTATACATTCTTGGCCACTAGCACTGCGGTGCATGACAGGAATTGGGCCATATAAATAAAAATAAATACATTAAATAAGTATATTAAATAAATAAGAACACATAATAGACATACCCTGTTTCTCCCCGGTAACCCTCCCTCAACTCTGTCTCGTTGATTTTTGCATTCCCAAGGAATGAATTGTAATTACTGGATTCTGGATCTGCATGTATGTTAAGTGTGTGAAGGTTTATAATGGAATATTCTCTCTCCCGCCCCGGCATTGTTCTGGCTCAGATAGTTACATCCCTATTCAATGCAGCACAGTGGGAAAAGACGCGTGCCATCAAAATTGCAAACAACTGCAAGCGCTGTAAAATGACATCCACTACATGCGATTTCTCCCATTCTTGAATTGGTTTGGCTGGGCTGCTGCGTTCATCCTGTAGTTAGAGAAGAGCATAAGTCAGATATGCATTTTACCCAATTATCAAAGCGTCCGTCCTTGTGCATGCTCATCCCAGCACCGTGTTTGGATGCTCGAGTTAGAGAAAATCATTTGGCAGGATTGGGCCGGTGACTAAACAGGGCTGAAGGGGGACGTTTGGAGCCATAGGTCCTCTTGAGAAATTGCCTGACTTCCTTGTGTTTACAGTGTGAAAGTAATTATGAGAATAGTATGGGTGTAAGGGATGCAACCTTACTCCTTGTAAAAATAAGAGCCTTTCCTAACGTTATTAATGTCTTTGTGAGAAATAGTCGAGTAGTGACAACCAGTCTTTGCATTTGCATTGTTGCAGTGTCCCTGTAATCTCTTCCTTTTGCCTCATAAATATACTTACTTCCCGAAGGAGCTGCAACAAATTAGTCACAGCAGTTCGGAGCCCAGTTGTAGTATCTGACTTTGCATACTGTGTCAGAAGTTCCTGATAGCGTTGAAGATCCTGACGAATCTTCCTCAGACACCCCTAAGACAGAGGGAACAAAAGCTGGGGGTCATTTTAATTCAATTCCAGACATGGAGATCCTTCAATAGAGGAAACTTGTTCAAAGCTACAAGCTTCCTTGTATGGCCCTTCCTACTCGGTTGGGGAACTCTGTGTCATGGGTTCTTTTAACTCTACGCAATTTGATGGGTTCAAGACCCAAAAGAGCCAACAACACAGGTCTCTAGACAACGCACAGAAGCACTTCAATACTATTAAACATTAAACACTTCTCCACAGCTACCTTTCCTACTAGTACTCCTTGTGAGTACTGCTAGAGAAAAACATCCCATTCAAATTGCTTCGGGCTGCCCCACACCCCTCCCTCTTCCTTCCCTTCCCCACACTCAGCTTTTATAGGCAATTTTGCCTTGCTAAAGTGAGAAGGGGGCTTAGAGACAGGACAAAAGCAGCACAAGTGCTGGCAATCTTCTGGACAGCCATTCTGCTCTCACACTGGTAAGAACAGAACTTGTGTGATCGTTTCCCTCCTCTACACCCCCTCCTCGCCCACTTTTAAAATGCCAGCCTCAAAGCTGCTTTTAAAACATATCCTTTAGAATGGGTGTTCTGCTTTCCTAACTCGGGGAGTGGGGTGTCTCCAAACATGGCAACGTTTAAGGTCGTGGACTTCAACTTCCAGAATTCTGGGAGCTAAAGTCCACATGTCTTAAAAGTTGCCAAGTTTGGAGACCTCCACTAAATATGAATGATGAAGTCTGAGTGGGGCTGCTTATTGAAGAAAATGAGATCAGACATGTACTAATTTTTCTCTTGTCATGCAAAGTTGGAAACCTCTTCCATCTTGGCCCCCTTTCTTCTTTGATTGCCGGCTATAAACATTGTCCCTTCCCATAAAAGCGGCCTTTTCATTCATCAGCTTAAAGGACAATTCGGCAGGTATGCCACAAAGGATTTAGTATTAGCCAGATTTCTCAGGCCATCTCATGAAGACTCTTTGTATTTCTGTATCAGGCAAGTCACCTTTTAGGGAAATTTGGCATACCCATAATAGATTTTTATGCAAGAAATCTCCAGAGTCACCTTATCAGTGAGATGGGCATCATATATGTTTAATAACATGGAATGGAATGGAATGGAATGGAATGGAATGGAATGGAACAACAGAACAGAATTCTTTCTTGGCCAAGTGTGATTGGACAAAAGGAATTTGTCTCTGGTGTATAAGCTCTCAGTGTACATGTAAGCAACAAGTGGTAAATCATGATCATAATCATAATTTTTCCTTAGAACACAATTTAAGCACTGTTCTATTTTGTACAATTAAATCCATAATAATTTACAACGTGTTCATAGTACCATTCAGCAATTACTTAAGTAAATATAAAGCCAGTCTGCATAACTATTACTTTTGTACAGTTACAACTGAATGATTTTAGAAACTCTACATCACGAGTAGAGAAATGATCTAAATGTATTAAAAAAAAATAAACTGATTTAATAATAAACTTAACTGATTAAGTTAAGTTAACTGAATAAACTTAACTGATTTGCAACTGTACTTGGATTAGTTAAAAACCACCAAGATTATAGAAATCACAGTCCCGTAAAATAAAGTATTTTCATTTTACGGCTTGATTTGGATAGACATAATTACCATGCTATTCTTGCCCAAGGAATCTGGATCACAGTGATCTTTGCATTCAATCCGCCGAGGTAATGAAATATTTAACTCTATTTTTTCCTAGGGGGAAAAAATAGAGGCACTAAATATAAAGATGTACATTGAGCATACTTGAAACAAAATACAAACAAAAATAAATGTTGGAATACACCCATCCCTACCACATACATCTTATCTCTAATCTTGTTCACATGTTGTTGTTTTTTTCTGTTCTGAAATTATATTTAGAAAATGTCTGTCTATCCCCCTCCACCTGCTTCTCTGTATTCAAATAAAGACTCTGCAGCCATTTTTCAAGCATTTGGATTTGGATATGTGCAAAATTAAATGATCCCTTCCAGGTTCTACATTTCTAATCTTTTTTTGAGTAGGACGAGGGAGACAGAAACTCACATAATCCTAGAACTTTGGGCCAAACACACTTTCAGACCAATCCACTTCACAAATGTGATGGTCATAAAATGAGGAGAAACCCTCCCCCAAATTACAGTTTCCTTGAGTTCTCAAGAAAAAAAGGCAGACTAAAATTTAATAAAAGATTAGACTGAGAAAGATCAAATGGAAAACGTGAGCAAGATATTTTAATTTCAGCAGTTCTAAGAAATGGGCCTTGTCACATCTGTGGGTTGACAAATTAAGAAAAGCTGAATTGCAAAATGTGGTCTTTCATAGGAGCCTAATCTGCCTCTGAATCTAGTCACAAGTGACAAATTAACAGACAAATTAACAGACACAGAGAGGTGGATGTATGTATACAAGTGATCAGAAAAATAAAAAATAGGTCTCAGATGACAACTCAAAGATGAATCAAAATTGGTCTTGGAAATGAGTAGGGTAAGTAGCTTGATTTATATTTGCTCTTCACCGAGGCCTTCGGTATGGGAGAAGACTTTCATTTTTTATGCTTTATTGTAATTTCTTGGTTTGTTGTGAGCCACCAAGAGTCGTTAAGAGTCGCTGGCATAGAAGTTTAATATATTATGGTTTGTTGCAAAGTCAGCCACATGCAAGTCAGACTGGAGCTGGCATTTTTATCTGCCTATAGACCTAGATAAGTAGATGATGATGGTGGTGATGATGATAATGGTGATGATGATAATATACACAGCAACATGAAATCACAGTTGCCAGTTCTTTAGCTGATGTTAACCCTCATTCACTTCAAGACCTTCCCAAGAACCTAGGATCTCATAATGTATTGGTATAGTATACACCAGGGGTGTCAAACTCGTGTCATCACAGTGATGTCACGTGTTGTATCTGGACTTTTTTTCCCTTCACTAAACCGGGCATGGGCGTGGCCAGCGTGTGACGCATCTGGCCCACAAGCAGGGACTTTGACAGCCCTGGTATATATGTAGATCCAAACACTGTGCTCTTTTGTAATTGACAAATTCATATTTAATAATATGCATAATTAATTAAATTAATCTTTTAAACCTGTAATTTTAATTCAACTATATTAATGAAATAATTAATGATAAATAATAATACCAAACAACAGCATCCACCTAACCCATCCCTATCCCTTAGTAAGGACTGAAAATGGCAAAAATGCCAAATCCAATATAAACATCTGGCTGACTGTGCAACCAACCATAATTATCCAGCAGAAAAAGAAATGATATCCAGCGAGATGTCGTACACATGAAGCATACTTGATTTAGGTTCATTGGCTGGAACTCATTTAGCAGAGCTTTAGCTACAGATGAACCATGGGCACCTAAAAATCATCTTATCTCAGATTTATGGGGCCTAAATATTTTCAGTTATGCTACATCAGTGTGGCTAAGCATTGGGAAAAGGATGTTTTTCCCCCTTAGTCATGTGAACACAGGGGCCAACCATGCTGCAATACTAGAGTAACAAGTAGGGAAAAAGCAGCAGTTACATCAGAGCATGTGGTTTCAAAATGAAAAGCAATAAGATCGAATATGAAACTTTTAAAAAATATATTAAGTTACAGGAGGATGGGGTGATCTTAAAAATATTGGAATCAGATTTGTTTTATAGGGGATGAGAATGTTCTAAATAAGAGCAAAAGTGGTTGAGATTTTCAGTAAACCATTTTTACTGAAAATCTCAGTAAATTTCAGACGTTCTGAAAAATATTTCAGAACGTCTTCTTCAACATTTGCTGTCAGATTTTGGATTTTGTTTCACTTTCTTCATCAGATGTGCTGATGGATGTACAATATTGGGAATTCTATTCTGTATTCACTCTTGGTTACATTGGTTCATGGGTATTAGGTAAGATGGCTGTGTGATGATGACCTTTCCCATTTAATGTGAGAAAAATTAAGGGAAGTGGTTGGTAGATTCCCCTAACATCACCTGCATCAACTATCTTCCTGAAGGATAACAGGTAGTTCTAAACTTAGGACCATTTATTTAGGGACCATTCAAAACAACAACAGCAGTGAAAAAGTGACTTGGAACTAGTCCTCATGCTTATGACTATTGCAGCTGCCCCATGGTCACGTGATCAAAATTTGGGCATTTAGCGGTTGTTCATGTATTTAAGGCATTTGCAGCATCCCAGGGTCACGTGATCGCCATTTGTGACCTTCCCAGCCATCTTCTGACAACCATAAACAATGGGGGAAGTCGGATTTGCTTAACAACCAGATGATTCATTTATAACAACTTCAGTGATTCAGTTAACGATTTTGGCAAAAATGGTCTTAAAATTGTGTGCGGCTCACTTAACAACTACCTCGCTTAGCAACAGAAATTCTGGGCCCAAAGACTGCTTGTATCTGTCAAAACCTGTTACTGAGTTACCAGATTGGAAGGACAATAGATCAGGAAAGGAAGAGACAGACAGACTATCATCCATTTGAGGGGGCTAGCAAAAGAATGGAAGGGGGCTCCTATTCTTAACCATGTGTCTTTGTGGTTCCTGGAGGACAACCAGAACCATATTTTCATAGTAGCACCCCCAACTTGTCCTAGCTTAGGTGACAGAGGGGCTTGTGTGGATATTTGAAAGTTAGTTGTATGGAAATTAGGTTTTCTTTCCTGCAGTCCAAGTTAAAATAACCAGAGAGAATGAATGAAAGAGAGAGAGAGAGAGAGAGAGAGAGAGAGAGACAGAGAGACAGAGAGAGAGAGAGAGAGCAAAATGAAGAAAAAGGTCTGCCTGGCAACCTAAAATTGCCAAGAGGGTTGCCAATCGCATCCTCAGCTTCATTGTGTAATTATTTTCTATGGCAGGACACATGCTGGGAGAAACATAACGATGGTATTTTAACACTGACTACAGTATATAAAGAGGGCATAAGGAATCTTTTAACAACTAGAAAGGCATCTTTATGTTGGGGTTCGGAGGCTATGAGGAATAGCCCTTATCTGGAGCCAATTCATGGCAGTGTGATTTTAAGACATTCCCAATTCTTGCCTGATTTTCTTCATACTAGGATGAAGTCTGCTCTCAAATCTTGTCAGTTTTCCCATGAAATGCCCCTTTTTCAATACTTTCTTTTGTTAAAACCCTGAAAACAAACCTCCTTCTTTAGCCAAATCCTTGTCCTTAAGCAAAAAGAAAGAATTTAGTTGTGGGGTTCTTGCCTGCACAAAAAGCACCAAGCTCAGAGAGCACCAAGAACCCCACAGTTCAGCCGTGAGCTACATATATTCTCTTCTATCAATAACTCAATTGGAAGTTGCCTTCCCTTTATCTTGCTCCTTTCCTTAGTGAAGAGATGCATAAATAGCCCAGGCTGACAGGCTGCTGAACTTTCCAATAATTGACAACTCTAACATTATTAAACAGGAAATCCAAATTAATCATGTTAGCTATATTTAGTGCTAGGAATGTACAAGTACATTAAATCAAATCACATGTTGCTTCTGACCTGAATTCACCCAAGGGGGAAAAAAATCAATTTGGAGCCTTTTATTCTTGTACGGTATGTCTTCTGATCAGGAAGATGCCACACCCCCCAGCCTTAGGCTAAGGAAAACTCTTCCAGAAAATGAGACCAAGCACGATCTTCAGATCAGGAAAATATATATTTAACCTTTCACACCCACCTTTCAAGCTCTTAAATGAAATCAGGCACCTGTTTCCATATGACTACTATTTACATTGCAGGAAAGAAAATGCCTAGTGGAAAATATTTGGATGCACTATGAATGGGATTGGCATTTGGATCAGAATTTTCCTCATCCAAATCCCAACCCCATTCTTATAACTGCTACGACCATCTTTTTGCAGCCCTCGAAGTTATTGCTTTGCTCAACCAGAGTTTATTCAATAAACTACAACTAACTGATTTGGCACAGCATGGTAAATCATAAACCGCAGCTTGCAAAAACTACAGGGATGCATCCGAGGTTTTCAGTTTAGTGTCTCACCTCGATTTGGGAGATCTCAACCGTGATGCCGCCCCCCGCCCACCCCCCGCCCAAACTGTAGTCCCATTCAGATCACTCAATGGAGAGGAAAGCTCGGTCATTTCTAACTAACTAAACCCAAACAAACATTTCAATTTGCCAAAAGGTATTAAGAACAACCTACATAATTATAGTCATGATGAGGTTCTTCCTATCACTGTATCCTTTTTCTCTGCTCAGACTTCCTATCTGGAATTTGGTCCCACTGCATTCTGTGAAGAAGTCAAAGCTTTCTCCTACTCACCACTTTAGTCACTTTCAGCTTCTGCAGGTGCTTGAGGATCTCTTGCGAGGCAGTTTTGCAACCCCGCCAATCTATATCACTTTCCCGGGGCAGCCTCATTCCTCTGGAAGCAGCAAATAGGAGGAGGAGATAAAAAAGGCTGCTCTGCAAGGGATGCCCTGTGTTGAGCATCATCTCTGAAGATTTTAAGAATGAACTTGAAGTGATGCTGGAGGACCTTTTTTGATACTGGGAGTCAGAGGAACCAGGATCATATTTATCTTGCTGCTATAGGTGACTCAGGCATATAGCGGGGAATTCCACCCCTGGGGAGACAGGTGGGGGTGGTATTGCAAGTGCACTGATGTCAGGGATCAGTGTGACCTGATATGGCCAACAATTAGGGTGACAGAACTGAGTCCACCAGAAAAGCAGAAGTGATACCCATTTTTGGGCTCTCCAAACATCAGTAACCTCAGAGATCAGCTCATTTGCCTAATGATGCCTTTGGGCAAATCATAAATCCCCATTTCTCTCCCTACCTGTAAACATAAACACAGAGAAAAACCCCATAGTATTTTTGTGATCCCAGCTAATATCTTTATCAGAATTAGAAAATGATTGTGGGAGAGGAAAACAAGAATCTAATCTGCTGTCCTCTGACTGACATTAACTCAGAAGATCTTTTGCTTCTCCTTGGGGAATCAAATGATTTTCTACCCACCCTAAGTTACATTATTAATGTTTATGCATTTGCTCTGTTCAAAAACAGAATAAAATTTAGCAATCTGAGTTAAGAAAATATATAAACATATAGTGAGTACCTGCAGAGAATTTCTAGAGTGTCCAGAACACTAGACAGAGAAGAATCTAACAGTTGTTCTCAAAAATAAATTGACAGTGTCCAAAAAATCAGAATCCATTTTATAACTCATAAATATATGATAGTTCATAAATACAGCCAAGCAAAAAAGGGACAATGGTCACCTTTTTGTTTTGTTTATTTGTTTGTTTCATCTCTTTTTCTAAAGTGGTTATTAGAATGAATCTGATATCTCTTTTCCAGGAAAATTTCATAATTATTTCCAAAAATTATAGTCACTATTTTTAAACAATCCTGTCTCAAAAAGAGAAGGCGCTTGAAACATCCCTATCTAGAAAAAAGAAAAAAAGGGAAGAAACTTAAGGATAAACCCAGATAATTGACTGAATTTACATACCACAAAGCCATAGTTTGTTTATTTTATTTTATTTTATTTTATTTTATTTTATTTCATTTTTTTATTTTTTTATGTTATTTTATTATATTTTATTTTCATCCTGCCTTTGTTACTTTTATAAATAACTCAAAGCAGCAAACATACCTAATGCTTCTTCAGTTTTCCTCACAACAACAACCCTGTGAGGTGGATTGGGCTGAGAGAGAGTAACTGACTCAAAGTTACCCAGTTGGTTTTCAGAGTAAGGTGAGACTAGAACTCACAGTCACTTGGTTTTTAGCCTGATGGCTTAATCTCTGGCTCTTTAAATAATTTTAACATTGTATGTTTGTTTGTTTATTAGATTTATGTGCCACCCATCACATCCAGAGATTAAATAAACCATAGTAGCCTTGTTCATACCTTGTCCATAAAAAGCTATCACTTGTAAATCAGAAAAGTTTGATTTATGTATCACATTAAGACAAAAGCAAACAAAAGATATTAAGGAGATCTGTGAATCTGGTCAGCCGATGTGAAGAATTCATGAGGCATGGGCTGCAGGCAAATGTCAGAAACATTCCTGCATCCAGCTTCTATCCTTATTCTGGCATGATGTGAAACCTCTCTGAAGATATATAAAATCCCTTAGGCTTTGTACCCCATTCCTTTGGGGAGGAAATCAGGTAGCTGGTGCCAGAGACAAAAAGGAAAATGAGGCATGAGAGGCAGGATAGGGGTCAATAAATGTCATGCCAGTATTGTCTCAGTATTGACAGGACAGCAGTGGCCAAAGTGGCTTTGAAATCTGCTGAGGTGGCTAGAAGAGAGCTCTTTCCTTTGTCCTGCTTACAATGTCTATGGGATCTAGCCAGCAGAATTCTTCTTAGCTGGGCAGAAATAAAGCTAGGATTGGTTCAGAAAAAGTAGCTGATGAAATGGGACTCCTGAGGAGGCCTTGGAGGAGAGACCTCCAAGGCAGCCTGATTGGAAGTACAAAGTTGTGAAAGGAAAACAGAAGGAAACAAACACAAATCAAATTTCTCTCATCTATATACTTTTTATTAAAGATTTTTTTTAGAAAAATAAAGATCTAGTTTCTCTCAGTGGATGGTAGCTCTTCTTTGTTATCTAGTGTCAACATGTGGCCACAGTCGAGCCCAAAAATTCTGTTGCCAAGTGAGACAGTTGTTAAGTGAGTTTTGTCCCATTTTACGACCTTTCTTGCCACAGTTGTTAAGTGAATCATTGCAGTTGTTACTAATTAGCATTAGTAACAGGATCAGAGGTGGGTTTCAGCAGGTACTGACCAGTTCTGGAGAACCGGTAGCAGAAATTTTGAATAGTTTGGACAACCGGTAGTAAAAATTCTGATTGACCCTGCCCCCCTCTATTCTCTGCCTCCCAAGTCCCAGCTGATCAGGAGGAAATGGGGATTTTGCAATAACCTTCCCCTGGAGTGGGGTGGGAATGGAGATTTTACAGTATCCTTCCCCTGCCACGTCCACCACGCCATGCCATGCCCACCAAGCCACGCCCACAGAACCGGTAAAGAAAAAATTTGAAACCCACTACTGAACAGGATGGTTAAATGAATCTGGCTTATCCATTGACTTTGCTTGTCCGAAGGTCACAAATGATGATCCCATGGTCCCGGGACACTGTCACCGTCATAAATATGAACCAATTGCCAAATGTCTGAATTTTGATCATGTGACCATGGGGATGCTGCAACAGTCGTAAATATGAAAAAGGGTCATGAGTCACTTTTTTCAGTACAGTTGTAACTTTGGACAGTTATTAAATGAACTGTTGTAAATTGAGGACTACCCGTACTGGTATTTGGTTGTATTTGGATTAGCCTCATCCAAGCCTCCTAAAGTCTCCTAAAGGAAACCTCTTCTGAAAATGGAGTCTGTGATCACTGAGGACCAAACTTCTTCAGCCTCCAAACCATTCCCCATCGTAGGATCTTTCCCATTGAGTCACCACAAAACCATACTGGGGTGACATTTGATGGCCCACCGTCAGTTCCTGTCCAGCCTCTGGGGTTTTTGTTCTGACTAGCTGATGAATGGCGTTCTTCTTATGTTGTGCCCCCATTATATGATTATTGCTGGATTTCTCTGAGGTTTTCGTTTTGTTTCTTTTCGTTTTGTTTTATCTGCTTTGCTGGAGGAAGGGGGCAGACCATAGAGATAGAGCATGATTAGAATGGCGGCAGGCAACAAAGATCAAAGCGCTGAGTTGTCCGATGTAAAACTTCTGATACAAGGAAGGCCTAACAAATGCCTTAGTACGACTTGACCTCCTTATTATGAGTCCAGCTCCCTGTGACTCTGCATGAGTCCTTGTTCTGAACTTCCTAATGTAATTCACAACAAGGCCGGTGTAATGTAAGACCTGAGGAAAAACAGCTTCCTCTCCTGATCTGTGCGGCAAGGCAGTCTAACTCAAGGCTGAGAATTCTTTGCTACCACACAGCTGGTTGGAAGAAGGCAAGGATAGAAAAAGGACATCATGCAGAGAAACAGCAGGCAATGGTACTGTCAACAGATGCTTCACTTTCACAGCATGCAACATTTAATTATCATCACGGCAAAGTAGCCAATCTTTTGCAATGCACTGGTGTATTTTGCCATCTTGGGAATAACTGGTTTAACACTCCATACAAGAGAGGGAATCCGGGGCACTTTGATTGTCAGTCTTGCATATTCAGTGTTTTGTGTTGATTCCTACACCCACTCACCTCCTCTCTCTCAGTGACTCTTAACCTGGTTGGGGAATTCTGGGAGTTGAAGTCTATATACCCTGAAAATAAGACCTATCCCAAAAATAAGCCCTAGCATGTTTTTATGCATGTGCCTAATATAAGCCCTACTTAAGAGTCCGTGCAGCCGGCTGGCTGCTCATTCCATCTGGTTGCTCGTGGTGCTGAAGCAACAAGGTGAAGCAGGAGTCGAGTTGCCCAATGCGCCCAGCACCAGTTTACCTGAGGGCACCCGCAGTCAGGCCATCCACGCCCCAACACCTGCCTCGTGGCAGCAACACCAACAGCCGTGTGCAGCAGGAGCCCATGTGGCCACTGGCCCACTTCTTCTGCTTGCTCGCAGCCACAATGGAGCAAGAGGCCTGGCTGCAGTTGCCCTGAGGTAAGCTGGTGCGGGGCACGTGGGGCAGCTCCCCTCCCTACCTCTTCTCATGGCCGCAGCACCAGTGCATCGCTCAGCCTCCTGCTCCATTGCAGTATCAAGCAAACAGAAGAAGTGGGCCAGTGGCCACATGAGGTCCTGCTGGATAGGGCTGCTGGAGCCGCCATGGCGAGGTGAGGCAGATGTTGGGACATGTGTGCCCTGGCTGTGGGGGCTCTGAGGTAAGCCAGTGCAGGCTGCAGCTCCACACCCCACACCCCACTTTGCAGTGGAGGCACTGCCATGCCGCAAGGCCTCCTGCTCCATTGTGAGAAAGAAGAAGTGGGTCTCTCGTACATGGGGAAAAAATAAGATACCTCCCAAAAATAAGCCATAGTGCTTATTTTGGGGCCCAAAAGAAAATAAGACCCAGTCTTATTTTCGGGGAAACATGGGTATCTTAAAGTTGCCAAGGTTGAGAAACATGTCTGCCTCTCTCTCTCCCCCCCGCACTCTTCCCCGCACACCTGTATATGTATATTGTATGTATGTGTACATGTACATTTATATGTACATGTATAACCTATTTTTCTACTTTTTTTTTTTTTAATTTGATTTATATGCCGCCCTTCTCCGGAGACTCAGGGCGGCTTACAATGCGTTAAGCAATAGCCTTCATACTTTTGTATATTTATACAAAGTCAGTTTATTGCCCCCACAAACTGGGTCCTCAATTTACCCACCTCAATTTACCCACCTTAGAAAGGTGGGTAAATTGGGTAAATTGGGTAAATTGAGTGGGTAAATTGAGGACCCAGTGGGTAAATTGAGGACCCACCTTAGAAAGGATGGAAGGCTGAGTCGACCTTGAGCCTGGCTAGGATTGAACTCAGAGAAATTACAGGCAGCTGGTGTTAATTGCTGCCTTTAGTAGGAGGCATTAGCCCCCTACGCTACACAGGCTCCTTCTACTTTGAGGCTGCCAAATCCTACAAATACTAATCACACTGATAAATTTCCTCAGGAGGGGGGGAGCCTCAATTTAATCACAACTCTTATTGATTACCACTGTTGTGTTACCGTTTTTTCAGATCTCAGAATACAAATTCTGGGAAATCCAATGGCTAAACACAGGTGACCTATGATTTGCTGACATAATAGTATTAGTGTAATTGAGAAAAGAATCAATTAAACTGTTTCATGAAATTGCATCAATAAGGACTGTCATCAAAAGGATCACATGTATTTTTGACAACAGCAATATGGAAATAGATCCCCATTGCCTTCTTTAGGATTTTTTTTTACCTATGGCCCTGGAATTGCCTGGTGATCTCCCATCCAAGTATTAACCAGGTTCAACCCTACTTAGCTTTTTCATGTTCAGTCTTTGTTCGCTAAGTACCATGATACTAATCAATTATAAAAGTATGAAATTAATTACTTTTATGTTCTCCCATAATTAAGTGCCTTTATATATCTCCTTGAAATGCATGGAAATATCAATAGAAAATATTAGATAGAAGATTGTTGGCCAGATAGACCTGGATTGTGCTTGAAAAGAAAACTTGACTATACTGGAGAAAAAACAAGCAGCCAGAAACAAACAAACATTCTCACCACTTGATAGAACTGTGTTCAACTCTAATTTTATGAAATATATGATGCAGTGGTGAAATGTAAAATTTGTTACTACTGGTTCTGTGGGTGTGGTTTGGTGGGAGGGTAATGTGGCTGCGTGGACGTGGCCAACTTTTTTTTTTAAACTTTTAAAACCATTTTTTCTACAACCTCTTCGGCTGAGGTTGCTTTTAAATGCTTTTAAAAGCCTCTGACGATCCCAGCTGAGCCACGCAATCATCAGAGCCTTTTTTTTTACTTTTAAAAGCATTTTTTCCATGGAAGAGGTTGTAGAAAAAATGCTTTTAAAAATTAAAAAAAAGCCTCTGATGATTGTGCGGCTCAGCTGGGCATGGGGGGGGGGGGCAGGGATTTTTGCTACCAGTTCTCCGAACCACCTGCCTCCATCGCTACTGGATCGGGCGATCCGGTCCTAACCCGGAGCATTTCACCCCTGATATGATGATGTTTGTTAAGTATATTTCCCCCACTTCTCAGTTGGCTTTCATTTATTTTCTTTCCTGAACTTCGGACAACTCAAATGATAGACTCCCACATAAACAGTGTTTTACTATCTTTGCAGTCTGAGAACATTTTGTCTGTCACACAATTGATGTCATGGGTGGGCTTAACATCAGCCCTCCCACTGGAGGTGGTCAACAGTATTACGTTTCTGGGGGTGCAGATAACTAACAATCTGACTTGGTCTCTTCATACGTTATCTTAAAGGAAGCGTGCAAACCAAGGTTTGTATTTCCTGCATTGGATGAGAACACATCTTTCTCCTTCTGTCCTTTTACAGAGGCCCGATTGAGAGCGTTTTAACAAACCGCATCACTGTTTGGTTTGGTGGTAGCAGTGCCTCAGATAGAAGGTCCATGCAGAGAGTGGTAAGGACAGCTGAGAAGATTATAGGAAGCTCGCTTCCCGTTATTCAGGATACTGCTTATAAGCGCCATGTGCTTAGAGCTCAAAGTATTGTTAGAGACCCTCACACACCCCACTTCACGGTCCGTTTCTGTTTCTCCCCTCTGGGAGATGGTTTTGAAGTATTTATAGCAGATTCTGTAACAGCTTTTCATTCTATTCTATTCTATTCTGTTCTGTTCTGTTCTGTTCTGTTCTGTTCTGTTCTGTTCTGTTCTGTTCTGTTCTGTTCTGTTCTGTTCTATTCTATTCTATTCTATTCTGTTCTGATATTAATAAAATCCTGATTGAGAAACTGGAGGGACCAGTAGTCAAGTTATTTTCCATTGGCCTTCTAACCACTTAGGATCTCTTCCAGTGGTGAGATTCAAATAATTTAACAACCCTAATGATCTCTTCCAACAACCAGTTCACCAAACTGCTCAGAAAGTTAACAACCAGTTCTCCCGAAGTGGTGAGAACTGGCTGAATCCCGTCACAGGTCCCCACTGATCTCTTCACAGCTCCCACACACACAAAATGTGAGTTGACAGGAAGTTATTTTGCCTTCAGCAACCACAGTAGACATGGCCACCACAGCACAAAGCTCTGTGTTCGGATAGGACAGGACAATTCTGCAGTGGACCTAATGGAGGCATGCAAGTTGTCAACTTCTTTCAGACTCCTCCTGTTAAAGTCAGAATGATCACTTGGGAGAAGATTTTTCTGGGCAAGTTCAAACAATAACATGGGAAAGAAAACTTTCAGGAGAACCACGTGTGACAGAGATGCAGTCTTCTACAGAAATAGAATATGGAATGCTGGTGTTTGATTTTGTAGCAATGCCGCTTCCCATTTATTTAGATTCATTTAAAGAATATTTAAAAAATTAAGTCAAGGGGGTTAGGCAATCCAAGTGGCACCAGGGGAAATGCCGCTGGGCACCATTTTGCTTATTCTTGCTTCAATTTTTTCAGTTTTAAAATCTGCCATGCCGTTGTAGCAAACTTTAATAAATAGCCAGAGGAGGGCAAATTTCTAGGGTAGTTTCACAACATTATATTCCTATAGAATTCACACGCTCCAACTTGGCATAACAGTGATATGAAGAAAGAACACCTTATGCTCATAACTGTGAACTTATTTATAACAGACAGAGGGAAGAAGGAAGGAAGGAAGGAAGGAAGGAAGGAAGGAAGGAAGGAAGGAAGGAAGGAAGGAAGGAAGGAAGGCTATTTTGCACTAAAGGTTTTGGAACAATTGTGATCACATAAATCCGTGTTACTAACTGAACAACTGCTATGATTCACATCCATAAATTCTGATATACAATGACATTAGGATAAATCTTCATTTCTACAAACATTTATTTGTAAAGTCAATTTAAAGAGCATATACTTCCCTTAATTTTTTTTTAAAGGGGAAACTAATAGGCAGGGCTGTTTGAATGCACAGCTGTTCCGGATGCTGTCCAAGAACTCAGCAGCTCCAACTCTGTTTAGCATTTTTCTAAGGTCATTTAAGGTCGCCTTGATGCTGCCCTATTATATCAGCCCTGAATGGTCATGCCCAGTTGTCTGAACCAAGCAGAAGAAAAGCAGGATGGAATTTTAAAATAAGCAAGCAAATTGTGCAGGAAAGGAAGGGAGGGAGGGCGGGAGGGAGGGAGGGAGGAAGGAAGGAAGGAAGGAAGGAAGGAAGGAAGGAAGGAAGGAAGGAAGGAAGGAAGGAAGGAGAGGGAGCAGCCCAGGAAAGCAAACCTGTAATTCAGACAAATGAGAAAATGGGGGTGTAACTTTCATATTTATTTTGATTCATGGCAAATTGCCTATGTAGAATTAGCCACTATCAGTCCTCCAAGACTATGTGGAATTAGCCACTACTAGTTGTCCAAGACTTTCCAAACCAAACTTGGAAACCAAAGACACACAAAGGTATACTAATTTTAAAATAAGGTTACTGTAACACAGGTTTGACAAACTGGTGGTCCGCGGGCTGGATGTGTCACATGGAGGCCATGCCCACCGCAGGGGAAAGCGTCACAAAACATCACGTGACGGCAATGTGATGCCACGACTTTGACACCCGTGGTGTAACAGAAGCTTGCAAGTCTGATGTGCTTATCCTCGCTCCCTCCCTTTATCTTTATGAGAATTAGAGAGGGTCCCATATGAGGCACTTTCTCAAAGTACAGTTCTGGCCCGGACTCAGATTTCTTTTATCTGGCCATTGGCTTGGTTGCAGCTCTGCCTCCTGTTTCTCTTTCTATTACAGCCAGGAAGAATCTTTCATGTTCTTGGATTCCCCTCCTGACCCAGGGCTGAATCCAGCCATCCTGTCAGTGGATGTCACGGCAAGTTCTGGCTAGGAAAGCACATGGCTAGTTTGACGGAGATTCCAAATGTTGTCAAGTGAAACCTAAACCCATTAGGAAATATCCCCTTCCTGTTTTCCTAATGATCCAGAATTGCATAGAAAGATAATGCATGCAGCTATGAAATTCACATGACACATTTGACCTTCCTGAACTCATTACAACATCCTTCTTTTCCATGCCTCTTTGCTTGAAAACGTGTGTTTGGGAGGAGTAAGGTAGGAAGGGGGGGGAAATCATGTAATGAGTAACCTGAGGCACATTCGGGACTTGGCTTCTGTTTCTATTGCTTCACTCCCGATTTCAAAAGAACAAAGGAACTAATGTGTGATGATTGCATGTCAGTTGCATAACACAGCAGGCTAATTATTTTTATATTATCCTGTTGTGGCTTAACCACCTCCTTCTTTTCCCTGAAAAATCTATTTTAGTTCCTGTCTTTACTGTTTGTATTGATGAGATTTCTGGAGAACATTAAAAGCAGGATGAAAATAATCAGAATAAAAATTGATTTGATGATGATAATCCCATGTGTACTCAATAGATACCCATTTTAATTGACTGTACTATCTGCTTTATTTTCTGTCTGTCATTTATGCTGCCCTTTTGCATACTATGTGTGCTTTTTTTTGTTTCTTTAGGTCATACACTACAACAATAAATAACCATAAAAAGCAGAATCAAATAAAATATCACAGTATAATTTTTTTTTAATGTACAAAATTGTCCAGAGCAGTAAAGTCCAGTGACAACATCTTGGGAAGAAGATATACCAGTGATTCTTTACATCAGAGGTGGGTTTCAGCAGGTTCTGACCAGTCCTAGATTACAGATAGTAAAAATTCTAACTGCCCCTGCCCCCATCTATTCTCTGCCTCCCGAGTCCCAGATGATCAGGAGGAAATGGGGATTTTGCCATAACCTTCCCCTGGAGTGGGGAAGGTATAGACATTTTACAATATCCTTCCCCTGCCACGCCCACCAAGCCATGCCACGCCCACTAAGCCACACCCACAGAACCGATAGTAAAAAAAATTGAAACCCACCATTGCTTTACATGGCACCAGGAACATTCCCTCCCTCAAAGCTAAATTAACCATTGCTAGGACCCATCCAAATGTCACCTCCTGAGTAATGTTGACCAACCAGGAGGGGCATGGGTCTAATTTACAGATGGCCACACTTACAGTCTCAAGGACCCTGTCCAGTTCCTCAGCTCCAAGGGGATCAAAATGTTCCCAAATAACTGGATAAGTGCATTCCCTGGACATCTACAAAGGACCTGCACCATGTTTGGTCTCCAACTGAGAAGAGATCCAAGCAATTTTATCCACCAGGTGCACAAAAAATTCCTCTGAAGGTAAACCTCTGAGTTCCTCCTATCCAGTAGGTGCAGGTAATTCTAAACAGGGCTGCCAGGTGGTTCTCTGCAGATGCAACAAAAGCGGAGAAATATTACCACAAGTTAGTATCTTAATAGTGGCTTTAATTCATGGTTGATTGGATTCATCCTTCCTCTTCCTCCAGCAGTGTTCTAGACAACTTTTGACCCTTTTCAACCCCCTCAACTCCTCTGTCAGACATGAGGAATATTGGAAGTGATAGGCATGATCTTCTTCAGGGCCTCAGTCCCCTCCCTACTCAGGGCAGTGGCCAGGGCCTCAGCAGGATCAAGCACAAAACTTTTCCTTGGAAGCCTTTGAAATCAGTTGCGGGAGGCAGACTGATCAATTAGGTTGTATCTTCCTGTGGAAAAGGGTAGCATACGAGAATCCCAGAGTTACTAGGGCATGAACTGACCATGACAGACAGGACAAACCCTAACCCTGAGATTACATTTCCACTACTCTGACAACCCACCCCATATACCACTGTTTCAAGTTGGGCTAGCTGGGATAAACCCATGACCACCATGGCGGCCATGAACTTCCAAGCTGTTTCCGAGACAGGGGATGCCCCGAAGATGTCAGATTGAAGTCCACAAGGGCTATAAGACTGAGGAACTCCACAACCAAACCCAAGAGAACCTCCAGAAGCTCAGAAAGGGAGGTTGTTACACAGCAAGGAGATTGGTACAGTAGTAACAGTTTTGTCAGAATATTCATGACTGGGAAGACATGGTAACAAGGTCAGCCAATGTATAGGCATAGCAACTGGGTCAGCCAATGAGGGCTATTTGGAAACTGAAACTGGAAGGAGCCTGGGCAGGGCTCTGCAGCTCTGAGGTCTGTGCTGAGAACTAAACTAGTCTGGACTTGTCTGTCTGCTGAACTGAAACTAAGAACTAACTTACAATCTATCCTCTCTACCACGTTGGAAGAATCTGCTGTCGGTATTGTAAATTTACCTCATGTATTATTGTATATATAACGAAGTTAACGAATCCCGCTGAATCAGTTACTTGTGTGTGCTTTCTGGATTTTTGCAACAAACTCTGATAAGTTCCAACTGATCTCAGGAGTCTACCTTCAAAAACAGGGTCTCACAACTGGCAACTTGTGAACAGCACTTTTGAAAGCCAACAGAGCAGGAGTGGGTTTCACTTACCTTTACTACCAGTTCGCAACGGGAGCGTACACATGCACAGATGCTTCTGCGCATGCGCAGATCATCAGTGATGACTGATGATCGGGGCGGGGCGGCAGAGCCTTCCGCCACCATTACTACCGGTTCATAAGAACCGGACCGAACCGGGAGCAACCCACCACTGCAACAGAGAGTCTCAGATGACAACTGCTACTATCTTGGTTGATGCCAGACTCTAAACCTGGTCAGGCACATTTCTAAGAGGGACAATCCCCCCCCCCCCACACCTCTGGCATGGCCATGGCTCAGTAATGCATGCCAGGCTGGCCTGTTCTTCACTAATGAGATCACAAATAAGAGGAGGTGTTTTTTTAATTAACCATCCTGGCATTAAGAAACAACAGTCAAAAGTCTGGGTCTATTTCAGTCTGTTAACCAAGATCTGGGCATGAGTATAGAAACATATGAAGAGCGGTTTTAGGAATTGGGTATGTCCAGTCTAGAGAAAAGAAGGATTAGGGGTGACATGATAGCAATATTGGAGGGGATGCCACAAAGAAGAGGGGGTCAACTTATTTTCTAGAGCACCAGAAGGCAAGACAAGAAACAATGAATGGAAACTACTCAATCTGGAATTAAGGAAAAATTTCCTGTCAGTGAGAACAATTAGCCTGTGGAACCGTATGCCTTCAGAAGTTGTGGGTGTTTCATCACTGGAGGTTTTTAAGAAAAGACTGGGCAACCACCTATCTGAAATGGTATACAGTCTCCTGCTTGAGCAAAGGGTTGGACTAAAAGACCTCCAAGGTCTCTTCCAACTCTATTCTGATTGATTGAGAGGGTCAGAATATGGCTTTGATACCAAATATCAGAGACATCTTCCCTGGGGCTGTCCACCCTCTATCTCCTGTCAAACTTTCCTGTGCCCATCACCGCTTTAATAGATTGACTCACCCCAAGACCTCAGAATCTTTGTTCTCCATTAACTCTTGCCTCCTGGCTCCCCTAGCTAGGGTCCCTTCATCCACTCTGGTATTGCGGGTCTCTTACTAACAGCTCGGAGATAGTGATGAGCCCCCATGGTGCTTAGCCCTGCCTTCAACACCATTGGGAGCCTGAAGCCACTAACGCCACCCCATCCAATGGCATCACCTTAACCAGCTCCTCTCACTAGCCGACAAGTTATGGCCCAACTCACTTCTCTCTACTCACAAGTCTCTTCTGAGTAAGAGGGTGCCCAGCTAAATACACATTTACTCATATTCATATTTACATTCACTCACATACACTTCATATTTATTTATTTATTCAAATTTGTATACCGCCCTACTCCCAGACGGGACTCAGGGCGGTGAACAGCCAAAATAAGATACAATAATATAAAAGTTAAAAATCGTTTAAAACAAATTAAATAATTTGGCTCGAATAATTTAAAAATCCAATTGTATAAAATATTTATATCTATCTATGCATTCCATTCCTGTAATGATAGTGACAGATTATACCTCTCCTGCAGAAATGCAGGCAGAGATTTAGTTCAAGTCAAACAAATTGTTGAAGAAGAAAACCATCCATTGGCTGATTATGTAAAAGGCAGCCCAAAACAAGCACTGATGCAAGTTAAAAACTAGAACTTACTGAATTTACAGAAAACAAAGCATGAATATCAAATGATGTAATAAAAGCAATAATATTATGCTGGCAAGGAAAAGCACGTCACGGTCAATTTCTGCAAAAGACTGAGAGGAAACCAGGTAAAGATAAAACATGGCAATGGCTTACAACTGGGACATTAAAAAGGGAACTAAAGGCCTATTTTTGGCTGCTCAAGAGCAAGCTATTTGAATTAATACAATCACGGCCAAAATTGAAAAATCATTAAATGATTCAAAGTACAGATTTTGTAAAGAAGCAGAAGGAACAGTAGATCATATACAGTACTCAAGCTCATGCAAGATCATATACACTGATTATTAAAAAATGACATAACACAGTTCGCAAAATGATTCACTGGAACATCTGTAAAAAATTTTATGTGCCAATAATGAAAAATTGCTGGGAATATATGACAATTGAAAAAGTAGTAAAAAATGAGCAGGTTAAAATATTGTGGGATTTCCAAATACTAATATAAAGTCTAAACACATAACAAGAAAGTGGTTGAAAAAGAGAAAGTGTGTATAATTGATGTGGCAAAACCAAGGGATAGTAGAATACAGATATTACTCTACTTACAAAACTTTGAGTTGCAAACTTTCACCAGTACAAACAACTGGTCCACAAGTCCTTCCTAGAAGGTCCTGGAAGTCAGGAAAAAGTGGGAAAGGTTTAGTTTCTGGAACGCTATTTACATAAGAAGCACACCAGAAATTACCAGTAAATTGCTTAACGCATCATAAGCTGCCCTGAGTCTCCGGAGAAGGGCGGCATATAAATCAAATTTTAAAAAAAAATGTTTCCCATCTTCTGCTGCCTTCTCTTGCCTCCTCCTTAAATGTCTGCAATGAAGTACCAGGATGAAAATGAGAAGGCAACACAAAGAAGTGTCAATCCATCATGATCTAGAGCAGAAGTGGGGAACTATGGCCCCTTTATAACTTGTGGACTTCAGCTCCCAGAATTCCTGAGCCAACCACGCTGGCTCAAGAATTCTGGCAGTTGAAGTCCGCAGGTCATAAAAAAGCAATAGTTCCCCACCCCTGAGTAGACAAGGTGATTATATTGGAGGGAGGGAAAGAGAGAGAAGATGAAAGTAGTACATTCCTTTGGCATGAATCTTTCCACAATTGGAACAATAATAAAGAACAAAGACACAATCTTGGAACAGGTGAAAAGTTCAATGCCTATGCAATCCTGAAAATAAGCAAGAGGACATGGGAAAAAAATTGAGATGCTATTCAGCATCAGCAATATGTGCCGTTTAGCTTAATGCTGATCCAGGAGCTTATTTTATCATTTGTAACAGAAGAGTGGTGAACAGAAGGATGCAGCCGAGGAGTTCCTGGAAACCCTCAAGGAGATTTTTTGAGAAAGATGGTTATTTGCCCCAGCAAATATTCAGTGTGGATGACAAAGGTCTTTACTGGAAGAAAATCCCAGAGACTACCTACATAAGCAAGGAAGAGAAAATGATGCTAAGCTTCAAAGCTGTGAAGGATACTAGGTGGCAACTCTTCTGGTGATTTGACCTAAAACAGCTACTAGTCTACCACTCCAAGACTTGTGAGCTCTTAAGAATGTCTCAAAGAGCTCACTTCGTGTTGTGTGAAAAGCTAATAAGAATGCTTTGGTCATCCTTCTCAATGTTGAAGAAATATTCTTCCATCATTTCATCCCAGAAGTGGAGAAGTATTTCTGGGACAAAAATATCAAGTTCAAGATTTTGCCAATTTTGGATAATGTCCTGGGTCACCCATCTTGCCAGAACAATTTCAATCCAAATGTGAAGGTCATGTATCTGTCTCCAAATGCCACCTCCCTCCTGCATCCTATGGACTATGGGGCAATAGCAATCTTGAAAAAATATTATCATACATTTAGTTCTGGCAACTGAAGCAGACTCACAGATGACCTTGTGCTATTTATGGAAGACCTACAACATCTACAAGGCTGTCTTTGCATCAATACAACCTGGTTATCCCTGTGAACTTGAATGGGTTTAGATATGTCTGTAGGGGTTCAGCTTGACTGAGAAAGCATTGTCAATGTTCATGACAGAGAACCTCACCAAAGTGTCTGCAACTGTCCATGATGCAATTCATTTTTGTCATAGATAAGAGGAAGGGCTATCACCCAAAGTTCAATGTACAGTAGTGGCCAAAATTGTGGAAATCTTTTAGGAAAAGTGTATTTTCTAAAACTAGCTAATAACACCACTTTTTTTGGAGTAGTACCATTAAATTATATATCAATGGAAAGATAATTTAATCAAGACTGTAATGCAATAACTTTTATGAAAGATTTGCTATTAGAATAGCAGTTACAGTATAAAGAAGAAAAGTGAAACACATAGAAAAAGATGAGATATACAAAAATTATCACCATAGAAAATATGAGATGTACAAAAATTGTCACATCAGTTAATACTTAGTTGGGTAACCTTTAGCATGAATTACGGCCTTACAACGTCTTCCCATGGAGTGAACCAAGTCTTTTAATTCTGCAGCTTTTATAATGGGAAACCAAGATTGAATGATTGCTTCTATTAACTGGGTTTTATTGCTGGGTCCCTTCTAAGTTCTGACTAACAGGTTTCTTTAGTCAGCTCCATAGATTTTCAACTGGGCTAAGATCTTGGCTATTTCAGCAATGGAATATAATTATCTTGAAACTCCCCCCCCCCCAAAAAAAAAGTGGTGTTATTAGCTATCAAACCTCAAAAATACACTTTTCCCAAAAGGTTTCCACAATTTTGGCCACTACTGTACCGCTTCTTCAGGAAGGTGGAGAAATGTGCCATATCAACTCCAGAGGATTAACCAATGCCATTGCTGTCAGGTATTGTGGCACTGCTGTCACTTATGTAAGATCAGAAGTCTACTGCACATGTTTTTTACACTAGTGTAGACTCGCAAATAAAACAGACTTACAAACAGCTTCTCAAAATGTAACCTGTTCATACCCAAAAGACAAAGAATTGGAGAAGATCTGAAAATCAAAGTTGAAAGATTATGACATAAATCAGTGATGGTGGCCCCATCACTGGCCCAAAAATCTTGGACAGCATTTAGAAAATCTGCACATTGACAATATTAACAAAATTTCTATCAGTCAATTGCAAAAAGCCACACTGCTTGGATCTGCATATATAGTCACCTTGAAGTGAGAATAAATGAATAAATAAAATGATGTTGATACCTTATAACATCCTAGATTCTTGGGAAGAACTTGATGCGTACGAAGCCTTATACCAATCAAAACACTGGTAGCTGTAATTTCACATTTTATATAACAATAAACTTCTGACTGAGTGTATGACCAATAACAATAAGAATAATTTCCATTCTGTAAGTTTATAGTGACATCAAGGAAATAAGACCTGTTCTGTAGATAGGTTCAAGCTGAGGTTTATGGTGGGATGGAATTTGTTGAAGTTATGAATGAATTTGATGATACACTCATTCCCATGGGACTGGAGGATGAGAATGTCATCAGTGATTCTTCAGTAAAGGAAAGACTTCAAGGGTAAGAGTTAGGAAAATGTTGTTCTAGGACCGTGATGGCGAACCTATGGCATGGGTGCCACAGGTGGCACGTGGAGCCATATTGGTGGGCACGCAAGTGTTGCCCTAGCTCAACTCCAGTGCACATGCGTGCACTGGCCAACTGATTTTCAGGCCTTCCGGTCCCACTGGAAGTTGGGAAACAGGCTGTTTCCAGCCTCTGGAAGGCCTCCGGAGGGATGGAGAAGACTGTTTTTGCCCTCCCCAGGCTCCTCGAAAGCCTCTGGAGCCTGGGGAGGGGGGAAAACGGGCTTACCGGGCCCACCATGCCATCACATGCCAAAAGCAGAGGGAAGTGGGAGGGGTCACATGCGCATACGTGGGAGGCCGGGGCGCATTGAATTATGAATGTGGGCACACACACCCGCGACCCCCCACGCGACCTCCGCTTTTGGCACGCGACGGCAAAAAGGTTAGCTATCACTGTTCTAAGACAATCATGAAAATGTTGGCACATAATGTGTCTGGAAAGCTGCAGTGCAACAGACCTTAAAATAATATTAGCATTTATTATCCTTTGCTTTCTCCTTCTTCAAACATATGGCAGGGCAGGAGGGAAGCACCTGTGAAGGGAAGCTCCATAGATATATATGCCTTCTTCACTTTCCAGATTTGGCTCCATGTGAGCTTCACCTCATTGTGTTGGTGAAGAAAAAACTAAATATAAAAAAGATTATCTATCAAGCCCAGTGGGTAGAGGAGATCAAAGTCAAGAGACTTATTTTTCCTTTTAAAAGCTAGCACCCCTGATAAACTGGGAGGGTGAGAAAGGATCGACCAGAATCCATACTATTTTGCAGAGAAGAGATTGAAACTTGCCCAACATCTTAAAAAAATGTGTCTGAGGCATGCATGAGATGAATTACACAACTGCAGTATATAGTAGTGAAGGTGTTGGATAAAAACAGGGAGATTCAGATTCTAGTTCATCTTCAGCCACAGAAGCTCCTCGGTGACTTTGGCCAGTCATTCTCCTATCTGCCTCACAAGATTGTTGCTTTGGAATAAAATAGGAGTGAATTCTGTCTATGCCACCTTGAGCTCCTGAATGAAAGATCAGATAATAATGAAAGAAATGAATGATTTGGCCAAGGATCTACTTAGACACTTGACCCTGTTTTTTACCCAGAAAGTCCCACTGACTACTTTGGTTGAACACGGTTCAATAAAGACGAAAAACCTATCAGGGAAGTTTTCTGAAAAAGAGAAAGAGAGAGGGAGGGAGAGAGGGAGGAGGAAAGGAGGGAGAGAGATGGGAAGGGAGGAGGGAGGGAGGGAGAGAAAGAGAGACAGAGACAGAGACAGAACAATGCATTGCAGCAGTCTAAATCAGAGACTCCACGATCTGAGCAATGGAAGACAAGATTGCTTAATTTTTGTCAACCCTTTGAAAAAAGCCAGGTCAGGAAACAGACCAGGGGTGAAATCCAGCAGGTTCTGACAGGTTCTGGAGAACCGGTAGCGGAAATATTGAGCAGTTCGGAGAACCTGCAAATACCACCTCTGGCTGGCCCCAGAGTGAAGTGGGAATGGGAGTTTTGCAGTATCCTTCCCCTGGAGTGGGGTGAGAATGGAGATTTTGCAGTATCCTTCCCTGCCCCGCCCACCAAGCCCTGTCCACCAAGCCACACCACGCCCACAAAGCCACACCCACAGAACCGGTAGTAAAAAAAATTGGATTTCACCACTGAAACAGACACTACATGAGCTACCATAATTCTGCTTTGTTGTTATAATAATGGAATCTTGAAAGCCTGGTGGAATTTCTTTCTCCCTCCCTCTTACACCAATGAGAAACAAGATGGGGCAATCTTGACTTTCTTCCTCAACTCCTGCTGTTTTTCTGGACTATGCTGGTATTATTGCAATAGTGGTTGCATTTCTTTTCCAAGACCATTTCCAGATATATCTCCACACTTACATTCAAGTAAAATCCTAACTGGAGTATTACTAATCAAAGGGACAGCAGATCCTAGAAATTAGCTGTGGCCAATACTGGATCGACCAGCATTTCCAATTGAAAAGCTGATATTTTGCAAGAGAAAGCAAAATATCAGCCTCCCACAAACTGTTTAAACTTTTACCCAACCAAATTAAAAATGATCTTTATTGTTACTTCCATCCAGTCCATTACTACCATATCTTTGAGTCCTGAACCAGCACATCTTTAACCTCATTACTATCTTAGAAAAATGAAGTATAAGCTAGCATAGTATCCACACAATCTTTAGACAACCTCTCCTAGTGGCTTTAATATCAATATTAAGTCATTACAAGCTACAATAGCTATTGATCACCAGTATGTTTCTGGCACAACTCAAAAGGGCCAGTGGCCGTCTATAAAGCCATTTGTGGCATGGGACTGGGTTACTTCTGAATTCAGTTCTGCCTTATCGCTTCTATCCATCCCATTAGATCAGTCGATCAGAATAGAACTGGAAGGGACCTTGGGGGTCTTCTAGTCCAACCCCCTGCTCAAGCATGAGACCCTATACCCGTGATGGCGAACCTATGGCACGCGTGCCACAGGTGGCACACAGAGCCATATCTGTGGGCACGCAAGTGTTGCCCTAGCTCAGCTCCAGTGCGCATGCGCACACCGGCCAGCTGATTTTTGGGCCTTCCGGGCCCACTGGAAGTCAGGAAACAGACTGTTTCTAGCCTCCAGTGGGGGAGGGGAAGCTGTTTTTGCCCTCCCCAGGGTCCAAGAAAGCCTCTGGAGCCTAGGGAGGGCGAAAAATGGGCCTAATGGGCCCACTGTGCCATCGCAGGCCAAAAGCGGGAGGAGCGCGGATGGAGAGTTGTGTGCACATGCATGGGGGGGCAAGGCATAGGAGCATTGAATTATGGGTATGGGCACACGCATGCGCAATCCCCTGCACTCCCCCTGCTTTTGGCGCATGACGGCAAAAAGGTTAGCCATCATTGCCCTATACCATTTCAGACAGGTGGCTCTCCAGTCTTTCCTTAAAGACCTCCAGTGAGGAAGACCTACAACTTCTAAAAGCAAGCTGTTCCACTAGTTAATTATCCTCACTGTTAGAAACTTTCTCCTTAATTCCAAGTTGCTTCTCTCCTTGATTAGTTTCCATCCATTATTTCTTGCCTTTTCATGCTTTGGAAAATAAGTTGATCCCCCTCTTCTTTGTGGCAGCCCCTCAAATACTGGAATACAAATACTGGAATACTACTACTGAAATGTCACCCCTAGTTCTTCTTTTCTCTAGACTAGCCATACCCAATTCCTGCAACCGTTCTTCATATATTTTTGTCTCTAAGCCCTTAATCATCTTAGTTGCTCTTCTTTGCACTTTTTCCTAAGCAGAAGAAGATCCAGCAGAAGCAGCATGTTATGGGTTCTGTCAGTTAAGGATGCCAGAAGCAAAGCTTTTCTGTCATGGGGCCTACTCTTTAGAACAGCCTCCTGTTGGTTTTTCACAAGACCTTGAAGATGTTGCTTATATGCCCAGGAATAGGGGTTGGATTGTTGGTTAGACCTCATGAGATAATTGTTAAAAGCTTCTAATCTGAGTGTAAAAAGAGAAAGAAAAAAAAATGGACACATATGAAAATAGCTGTGTAAGGAGTTCTTTGGGATAGAGCAAATAAAGTGCAGTACAGTTCAATTTTTGTGAGCAAGTTCAATTTTTTTCTTCATAACATTTCAAATATTAAGTGTGTTTATTTTTCAGTGACTGAAAACTAACTAGGCAAGTGGCAAATGGCTAAAACATAAAAATTAATCTGCTTCTGCTTGACTAGAATGTGGCAAATTGATTTATGGCCCGATTGTTCTACCATTCAGAAATTAATTAACTCTATTTACAATAGTAACACTTCCACTTCTATGGCAGCATGTCTCTCTTAAGCTATTGCTAAGTATGCAGCTATTACTAAATTCCCCAAAGAATTAATCAAGGGCATTGGTTAGAATCTAGCAACATATCATAGCTAGCACAAATCTGATCTCTTTTATTCCTGTTGGAAGAAATATCCAGGTCCAGGTCCAAGCTGTGAATAAAATAAAGGCTGATTGGAAAGAAAGGTTCTGTTTTTTGGTGAACAGAACCAACACATGCACAGCGTGCAGTTCTGGGGCAGCTGACAAAATGGAGTTGAGAGTGGGTGGGTTTTATACCTTTTGGATCCCTATGGGGGTCATGTAGGGATCATGAATGGGTCCATAGGCAAAAGGGGAAATGAAAATCCTAAATGTTTGTCTGAGCTAATCTTGTCAACCTTTGGCTTGTTGCTTATCTGAAGTTCCTGTCTGACCCAGTCTTTCTGTATGGATTACCAAATCTGCATTTCTAAAAGATGGCCTCCTCAGTTTCTGCTTGGGGCAGGGAGACTGGAGCTGGTTTCTGCCTCTCTTAAGATTTTTTTCCCATTTCTCCTTTAGGGAAAATATTCTATCCTGCCTTTTTAATATTCCCCTAAATATTTCATTCTCTAGGATGGTGCATGGGTGCTGACTTTCTACACTCCCACTAGAAATCTGCACCAGATAGATTTCCCACACCACACCACATTCATCTTTGGTGTCTCAAATGACTTAGGAGGCTGAGTCTTTTTTGGCAATCCAAGATTGTTAAATCCATTTTAGCTTGCTAACCTTTTTCTCCTTCTCATTCCCTCCAACTGCAACCCTTTCTTGCCAGATTCCTTAGTTCATTTCAACTCCTCCTCCCCCTGGTAAGAGATTCTAGGCGAGTGTGAAAAAAACATATCTGATGATTCTCTCAGCTTTTTTCCCAGACACAGATTAACAATTGCAAGTGGGTTATATGTCTGGGAAGTCACATGACAGGATGGCAGACCAAGTCTACCTTCTCCATTCTGTCATATGCCTTCCCTCCCATTTTAGTGAACGGGGGATGTTCCTCAAGATTTCCGCTAGACTCACTGATATCAGTTTTGCAGATAGCAATCTCTGGGTCAGTTCAAAAGTAGAAGGAAAACCAGCCACTTGATTACATTTCTCTGAGTAAACTACTATACAAACTTGTATGCTGTCAGACATTAACAGCTGAGTCTCCTATTAGTCTTCGTTTTTTTTTTTTCAAACAAACTAGTAGTTTGTGGCTTTTGACTACAGTGAATTCAGAATTACATAGATAACCTTGAAATTTTCCATTTTTTCCCTAGAGAATATCTTATTTTATACGATAGTGTATACTCTTTTTTAGATAGCAACTTTTCTGAAGACAAAGAATTGGATGTCCCCCATCCTCAGATTGTTGGGTTAGGATTATTCCCAATCTCACGTCAGATCTATCAACATGTAAAACAAACTGAAGACTGTTAGTCCTTTTAATGCAGAGTGGCTACACAAAGCAGTTGTTGATTCTTGAAAGGCTTTTTGGCATGCAGGAATCCAATCAAACCTTGGTACATTAATTCTTTCTTGTTAAGTCTGTAAGAGCTCTTGCTTTTGGAGAAAAGATGAAATATAAACTCTCTATGGTACCATACAATTCCTAGGATTGCTTTGATGTTCCTGATAGTTTTCTGTGTTGAGTAGCTTAAATCTTCTCTTCTGGCTTAACTTCTTGTTAATCAATAACGAAACCCAAATAACCCAAAGAGTATCACTGATTTCTGGACTAGCTTCAGTTCAGTTTCCATCCTTGAAATAATATTTAAAACTTTCTATTTTGGGTTTATGCTGCCCAAAGGTTATCTATGGTAAACATTTTAATTTCCCTTTGTTGCATCATTTTTCCACTCCATCATTCTGCCTGTCTTGCACAAAAGATTGTGATCACTTACTAAGTGGAAAACTAACTTACGAACTTACAACATTAGTCAGTAAATGTTTTTCTTTTTAACATCCTGAGAAATTTTAAAACTGGTTTGCAAAATACCTGAAGTAAGATTAATCATGTAAATTTGTGGCGCTCACCTTAACTGTATACCTGGAAATTACTCCAGGATATCTATACAGTTTAGGAAATGTCATGACTAGTGTTAGAGATAACTTGCATTCTTATATTCTGTGATAAGTATTCCAAGTGGGAAAATGTAACCTTTCTTTTTGTATGGGTTTTATTCAGGGGTGAAATTCAGCCGGTTCGTTCTGGCTCGGGCAAACCTGTAGCGGTGGCTGTGGGAGGCTCTCCCCCCACCCCCGCACGGACGTAATGATGTCGCTTTTTTGCAATGATTTTAAGCCTCTGTGTATGTGCAGAAGGTTTTGCACATGCAGAGAAGGCTTTGCGTATGCATGGATGACGGTGCGTGCAAGTGAAGCGAGCATGAGCCCGACACATGTCCTTTTGCGAATCAGTAGGGAAGGTAAGTGAATTTCACTCCTGGTTTTATTATCTATCTAAAGTGTAGATTGCCAGAAAATGAACATATAAACATAAATCACATAACTGAGGAAAGAACAATATGAAAAAATAGAATAATTGAATGAATAACTGTATAGCACGAAGAATCAAATAGCAGAGTGTTATCTCATTCCTACCTCTGCTATAGTCATTGATCTATAATACAAAGTTGTGCAATCTGTATTTTGACAATAGTTACCAGATATTATTTTTTACCAATGAATATAAAACTAGGGAGCAACAGTAGGTGCTTTGATTCAATGTCAAAAATATTAGCCCTTCTGTTCATATATCTGACAATTTATCATGACATTTATGGTTCATAAACAACCCAAAATAAGGAAATCTACACTCTTTTCCCAGGCTGCAATTTAGAATAATTTATGCAGGAATTTCCCATTATATTTGCCGTGGTTATAGACTTTTAATATATTTTTTCTAATTCTTCTCCATTTTCCCATTTTCCCCCTTCTGTTCAATCGTGTCCAATTCTCAGAGACTACCTAGACAAGTACCTGCAGTGTTCTTGGAAAGGTTTTTGGAAGGCCATTGTCTCCTTCCTAAGGCTGAGAGAAAGTGACTGGCCCAACATCACTTAGCTGGATTTGAGCCTGAGTTAGGACTAGAATTCCTGGTTTATTAGCCTGATGCCTTAACCATTACCACTCTCAGATGCCTATGTTAATATCAGTAAAAAGGAACATGTTGCAGAGTGATGATTTTCTAGCCAATCATCACACCTGATATCATGATACCTCTTCTTGTTTCTTCTCCTTCTTTTAAGGAGAGACTGGGAGCATTAAACTTATGCTCCAGCTTTGTTAATGTCATTTCAAAGATCTTTCGTTTGGATCAACATGTTTTATAGCACCAGGTGAATTTCCTGGTGAAAAATGAAAAAAAGACTTAACTACAAGTTTAAGAACTTTTTAAAAATATTTTTTCCATGGGAAACTGGTTGATATTTTAATAGCTAAAAGGGACAAATATGGAGACTTGACTTCCGACTTTCTCCTGGTTTCTCCATTAGTTTTCTTGAGGGAGGCTGGCAGGGAGAATCAAAAATCTTTCCTTCCTCCCTCCCTTCTTCCCTCCTTCTCATTCTGTCATGATCTTTCCTTCCTCCTTCCCTGCTTCCTTCTCTTTCCTTCCCTCCCTTCCTGTCATTCTGTCATTCTCTTCCTTCGGCCCTCCATGCCTCCTTCTCTCTCTCCCCCTCCCTCCTTGTCATTCTGTCATCATCTTTCCTCCTTTTCTGCCTCCTTCTCTCTCTCTCTCCTTCCCTCCCTCCCTTCCTGTCATTCTGTCATTATCTTCCTTCGGCCCTCCATGCTTCCTTCTCGCTCTCTCCCTCCCTGTCATTCTGTCATCATCCTTCCTTCCTCCTTCTCCGCCTCCTTCTCTCTATCTCCTTCTTCCTTATTTGTCATTCTGTCATTCTGTTCCTTTCTTCCTCCTTTCCTTCCCTTCCCTTCCCTTTCCTTCCCTTCCCTTCCTAGTAGGCAGGTAAACGGATGCTGCTTAGTGGTGGAGAGCAAGAGGGAGCAAAAGATTGTGAGATTAGCTGGGAAATTGTCACATTGAAAAGGAAGGTCATGTGACTGCAACAACAATCTATTGGTGCAACATCAATAAGTAGCATTGAAGCAGTCACCACTTCCCCCAATTTTATTCCCCCAGGAGTCATAGGTCCCAGATTTTGGAAACATTCTGTAAATTAGCCCATTTGAGGTATCTTGGTTCAAAAATTGTTGCCCTATAATGCAGTGTTTTGCCCACTTAAAGATCAAGACTATGAGAATTTATAGATAAGGGAAGAAGAGATTATTTTTGTTGTATGTTTAGAGAAAACCATTAGCTATAGTGTTAGAATTGAAGGAAAGTGTTAAACTTATGAAGGAGTTTCTGAGAGGAGACAAAGAGAAAATGATAAATTAATTTTCAGGACATTATCTGAAATTATTTAAGATCAAGATTTTCAATATGTTGTTATTTGTGGTACTTCTTAATGGAATTTTTCTTCATTGAGTTTGTATGACGAGGCTTTAAACATTTGTCTATAAATATGAGATAGAAGAGAGGAAGAAGAGGGTGAAAAAGAAGATGATAATGGGCGGCATATAAATCTAATAAATGAACATTATATTGATAGCTCCTAGTAATAATGTATGGCTGTGAAAGTTGGACCATAAGGAAGACTGAGGACTAAAGAATTGATGTTTCAAATTGATATTTCAAATTGATGATGTTTCAAATTGTGTTGGAAAAGACTCTTCAGTGTCTTGGACTGCAAGGAGATCAAATCAATCTGTCCTAAAGACGATTAACCCTGACTGTCCTTTGGAAGGACAGATACTAAAGTACTTTTTTTTTTTTGTAAATATTTTTTTCAAACTTAAACATAAAATATAACTTTCAAGAGCAGAGTCTCGATCCGGTCATAGATGGTTACCATGCTTACATTCCTTTAACAAGCTCTATTCACAATTTCCCATTACAACTTTTACAAATAAAAATTCAAAACATAAAAGAACAAGTTTTAACATAAATTCTAACATCTTTATCTAAACAAATCCATTATATCAATACAATTTTAATTTCAAGTTAACTTTCACTCATTTTTATATCTATATATCAATCCTGATTATATTTTGTTCTTCATCTTGTATCTTTTACCATCAGTATCAAAATAATTTTTAACAATATTCTAACCTCTTATTCTAATTATTTACCTTACAATTTTATCACCACAAATCTTAGTTTCAAATTCAATACAACTCCATTTTTATTACACTTTATAAAACAAAATTCTATCTAATTCTTAATTTCTTGACCCCCTTCCTCGAATCTTAATATCTTAAACTTTATCAATTTGTCTTTAATTTTATCCCACTTATCATCTATTACACTTTTCATACTACACAGGTTTATCACAAAAACATGTTTTATTTAATCTAATTTCCAGCATATTTTCTTCCATACCTCCCTCTATTATTTGGCTGTTTTTCCACCTATTCAGTTTGACTGATTCCCATCATAGTCTCCTCCAGAGCACCAACTATTTTTGGCTAATTTCAACATAATGTCCTCCAAGCCTGCCACTGTTATTGGCTGATTTCCAGCACATTATGTTTGGCTGATTTTCAGCATAATCTCTTCCTAAACTCCCACCATTGTCTGGCTGATTTCCAGAATAAACTCCCCCAACTCTCCTCCTATTTGGCTGATTTTTATTGGCTGATTTCCAGCATATTATGTTTGGCTGATTTCCAGCATAGTCTCCACCAGAGCTCCCACTCTTGTTTGGCTGATTTCCAGCATTTTAACTAGTTCCCAACGTATTTCCTCCGAGTCTCAAACTCTTATCTAGTTGGCATCCATCCCTCTTATTTTACCTTTCCCTTAGCATATAAGTATCTATTTTATGTCAGTTTTCCAGCATGTTTCAAATTAATTCTGAATTTATTTCATAATAATCATTTCCAGCATATATTAAATTAAATCACAATTTATCGCTAAAATCTGTGTATCTTATAGTTTGTTCAATAAAACCTTAGTCTAGCATAATCATCAATCTAGCATTTGTTTGCAAATTAAAATTAAAACACTGATTTGATTTGATTATATTTTTACATCACCCTTCTCCTGAAGGACTCAGGGTGGTGTACAGCCATGTTAAAACAATAGCAAGACAAAATTTAAAAATCCTTTAAAATAATTCAACCAGTTTTGGCCAAATTTAAAACTCCCAACTAAAACAATTTTAAAACCATTTTAAAAACCCAATTAAAATCACTGTCCCATCAGACCGGCTTGCTGAAATAAAAGGGTCTTCAGAGCACGACGGAAGGCGCGGAGGTCGGGGATCCTTCATGTATCCAGGGGCAATTCGTTCCATAGGGCAGGAGCCCCCACAGAGAAGGCTCTCCCCCTGGGGGTTGCCAATCAACATTGTTTGGCCGATGGCACCCTGAGGAGGCCCTCTCTGTGGGAATGTATCAATCGGTGGGAGGCAATCGGTGGCAGAAGGCGGTCCTGTAGATATCTAGCCCTAAGCCATGGAGCGCTTTAAAGGTGGTAACCAGCACCTTGAAACGCACCCGGAGGAACACCAGGAGCTAGTACAGCTCGCGCAAGAGAGATGTTACATGGGAGCGATGAGTTGCCCCCATTATCACTCGCACGGCCGCATTCTGGACCAGTTGGAGCCTCCGGGTGCACCTCAAAGGGAGCCCCATGTAGAGAGCATTACAATAGTCCAGACGGGAAGCGATGAGGGCGTGAGTGACCGTGCGCAAGGTGTCCCAGTCCAGAGAGGGACGCAACTGGGAGATCAGGCGAACCTGATAAAGAGCCCCCCTGGCTACGGCCGTCATATGATCGTCCAAGGACAGCCATGAGTTCAGGAGGATGCCCAAGTTGTGAGCCCTCTCCGAGGTGGGTAAGATCTCATCCCCAATAGCCAGTGATGGTACTAGTTGGCTATACCGGGACGTCGGGAACCACAGCCACTCAGTCTTGGAGGGGTTGAGTCTGAGCCTGTTCCTCCCCATCCAGATCCGCACGGCCTCCAGGCAACAGGACATCACATCAAGGGCATCATTGGGGTGGCCTGAGGTTGAAATGTACAACTGCGTATCGTCAGCATACAGTTGACACTTCACCCCAAAGTCACAGATGATCTCACCCAGCAGCTTTAAATAAATATTGAACAGGAGGGGCGAGAGGACTGACCCTTGCAGCATACCACAAGTGAGGTGCCTTGAGGTCGACCTCTGTCCCCCCGTCAACAGACTGCATTTGGTCAGAGAGGAAGGAGGAGAACCATCGTAACACAGTGCCCCCCACTTCCACACCCTCCAGTTGACGCAGCATGATACCATGATCGATGGTATCAAAAGCCGCTGAGAGATCTAGGAGGACCAAGACATAGGAGCAACCCCTGTCCTGAGCACTCCAGAGATCACCAACCAATGCGATCAATGCTGTTTCCGTGCTGTATCCCGCCCTGAAGCCCGACTGGCACGGATCCAGATAGACAGCTTCATCCAGGAATTGAGGAAGTTGTTGTGCCACCACACTCTCAATAACCTTTGCTGCAAAGCAGAGGTTGGAGACAGGACGGTAATTAGCTAATACAGGCAAGTCCAGGGAAGGCTTCTTGAGGAGGGGCCTCACCACCGCCTCTTTCAAGGCAGATGGGAAAACACCCTCACTCAACGAAGCATTAATAATCTCCTGAAACCAGCCTTGTGTAACCTCCCGGGAGGCCAGTACCAACCAGGAGGGACACGGCTCCAATAAACATGTGGTAGCATTAAGCCTCCCCAAAATCCTATCCACGTCCTCAGGAGTCACAGGGTCAAACTCCTCCCAGATAGCACTCTCGAGACTCACCCCCGTCATCCCATCCGAGACTACCCAATCAGAGGCCAGGCCGGCCCGAATCTGAGTGATTTTATCATGCAGATATTGCACGAAATCCTCAGCTCTACCCTGCCCTAAAATTAAAACATATTACACCAAGCAGTAAATTTTCTTAAAGTTGTCTCACATTAATACTATCCTTTATTGTTTTTAGCCACCTATATATCATCCTCTATTTTAATTGCCATCTCTTATTTTCTATTTTTATTATTCCAGAAACCTTCCTGTTTTTATCCAAAAATCATATATACCTTTAGGCTTTTAAACTTTACATTTCGGTTTAATTACATTTAAATTTATCTACTTTATTTCCTCCTTTTCTTCCTTTTCCTATCTGTCCATAAAAGTTCCATTTCAAAGTTCATCTGTTCAAATTAAAGAATTCTGTATGTCCCTTTAATGCTTGTATGATGTCTGTTCCATGTGTGATGCATCAACTTCCTGTCTTTTGTTCCTGCGCCACACCTAATTTTTTTTGCTAAGCTTGTTAATTTCCACTGTCAAATATCCAAAATATTCCTTCTTTCTTCTTGAAATCATCTGGTATAGAATAGGAACTTCCGGTCTGGAGCCGCGGTGCCACAGCCGGGAAAATAGCGGGCTCTTATGAGCCCGCAAAAACCCCAACTGTCAAACCACCGCCCAACCGATCCTCATCTTGCAGGGATGGGGGGTGAAGAGGAGTGCCTCGGTGTGCCAAGAGGAACAGGCAAGTTCCTCGGAGGCCAGAGGGAATCCTCGAAGTCGGCAGTGGGGGTAGGCAGCTATGGCGGTTGCCACAAAGCCGCGACAGACCGGGATACAAGATTGTGCAGGAGGGAAGAAGAGCGAGCGAGTATCTTGAAGCCGGGTGAGTGACACCAACCCAGGCAAAACAACACGTTTATTTGAATTTTTAAAAAAAATAAGACCTCAAACTTTAAACAGCGGCTATAGATCTGTGGGGCTTGAAAATTGAAAGGGGGAAAAACAATGGAAATGATGACCCAAAATAGACTTTGTTTTAGTAAATTTGGCTTGGAAGAATAGGCTTTTCATAGAAAATTGACTTTGCTTTTATTTGGTGTGGATTGGAGAAATGTCTCTTTGGGAGTTTACACCTTTGAAAGTTAACAAAGCTAATGAAGAAAGACAGAAGGATGGCTACATAATTGCCATGGAGTCTGCAGTGATTAAGCAGGAGAGTGGATTGAAGAGATTTCTCTTGCCGTTTGGAAAAGAAACATTTTAAATGGCTTTTTACCTTGGATTATTTTGAAATTAACATTAGATCTATGGACTTGGGAAGCTCAAATACTTTGACCACCAAATGAGAAGAGAGTTATTGGAAAAGACTTTGATGTTGGGAAAGATTGAAGGCAAAAAGAGAAGGAGATGGCAAAAGATAAGATGGTTAGATAGTGTCATGAATGAAGTGAGCATGAGTTTGGGCAGCTTCAGGGAGACAGTGGAGGACAGGGGGATGGGGTGCTATGGTCATGGGGTTGCGAAAAGACACAGTAACTGAACAGCAACAAAATTCTGATAGCTATAAATACAAATCATCTGGAAGGTCTAGTAATGGGAGTCAAGGAACACAGTGAAGAAATAGAACTAAAAATGTTAAAAAACCTAAAACCACAGGTACAGCAGTTAGTCTTCTAGCTAATAAAGAAGTTATTGGTAGGTAGCATATACTTTTTAATCTATCAACACTATCAACAATAAAGGAACCAGGAATGAGAAATATGTTGCAGATAAGCGTTTGTTAGGGTAGCGATAAAGTCATTGGAAAAGATATTCATATGCCATGATGTGTCCATACCTACAAGGATCAGAACCAAGCAGGCAGTAGTTTTTCCTCTGAAACTCTGTGGAAATGGAAATTGGACTTGGAAGAATCTATTCTGGTTCTTCCAAGCATTGATGTTTTTGAGCTTTAATGTTTGAGAAGACTCTTGAGAATACCATGGACAGCAAAGAAAACAAAAAAAAAAACCTTTTGGCTTGTATAACAAATCAATCTAGAGTTCTCACTTGAGACACAAATGATCAGGATCAAGCTATCATATTTTGGATACATTTATTTATTTATTTATTTATTACATGTATTTATATGCTGCCCTTCTCCCGAAGGACTCAGGGCGGCGAACACAAGTTAAGAAACATGTACAATAAAATTGTATTTTAAATCAAATAACTAATTAATGATAAATAATAAACCCAGAATCAGAGTCAGCCTATTTGCTTGAACAGCCAAGTCTTCAGCTCCCGACGAAAGGAGCAGAGATCAGGAGCCGTCCGGAGCTCGGTAGGTAATTCATTCCAGAGGATGGAAGCACCCACAGAGAATGCCCTACCCCTGGGCACTGCTAGATGACATTCGCTCGCCGTCGGAACCCTGAGGAGAGCAGCCCTATGTGAGCGAACAGGATGGTGGGAAGCAGGCAGGAGAAGGTCCTGTAAATATCCTGGACCTAAATCATGTAGGGCCTTATAGGTGAGAACTAGTACCTTGAAGCGGACCCGGAGAACCACTGGTAACCATGCAGCTGACGCAGGAGGGGTGTTATATGGGAGTAACGAGGGGCTCCTGTAACAACCCGTGCGGCTGCATTCTGGATCAGCTGGAGTCTCCGGGTGCATCTCAGGGGCAGGCCCATGTAGAGGGAATTGCAGTAATCCAAGCGGGAAGTAACCAGGGCATGAGTGACTGTGCGAAGGTCATCCCGGTCCAGGAAAGGGCGCAACTGGCGCACCAGGTGAAGCTGTGAGAAGGCCCCCCTGGTCACAGCCATTAGATGGTCTTCTAGGGACAATCGAGCATCCAGGAGGACACCCAAGTTGCGAGCCCTATCAACTGGGGCAAGTTTTTTTTCATCCATCAAAAGTGATGGGGTTTCTGAAATCCGAGATGCCGGCATCCACAGCCACTCAGTCTTGGAGGGATTGAGTTTGAGTTTGTTTCTACCCATCCAGGCCTGTACCGCCTCCAGGCAACGGGACATCACGGAAAGGGCATCTCTGGGGTGGTCTGGGGTGGAGATGTATAATTGGGTATCATCAGGATATTGATGATATCTCACCCCAAAGCCACGAATGATCTCACCCAGTGGCTTCATATAGATGTTAAAGAGTAGGGGGGAGAGAACTGACCCCTGAGGCACCCCACAATTTAGGGGCCTCGGGGTGGATCTCTGCCCTCCTGCCCATACAAACTGTAAGCGACCCGAGAGGTAGGAGGAGAACCACTGTAAGACAGTGCCTCCCACCCCCAACCCCTCAAGTCGCTGCAGTAGGATACCATGGTCGATGGTATCAAAAGCCGCTGAGAGGTCAAGTAGGACCAGGATGGAGGAACAACCACCATCCCAAGCCCGCCAGAGATTATTCACCAGAGCGACCAATGCCGTTTCCGTGCTGTGTCCGCGTCGGAAGCCCGATTGGTACGGGTCAAGGTATTCCGTTTCCTCCAGGAACTGTGGGAGCTGTTGCGCCACTACAGTCTCAACAACCTTTGTGATGAAGCGAAGGTTGGAGATGGGACGATAGTTATTAAGTGAATCTGGATCCAGGGAAGGCTTCTTGAGGAGAGGTCGAACTACCGCCTCCTTAAGAGAGGCGGAGAAGTTTCCCTCTCTCAACGACGCGTTGACAATTGCTGGATCCAGTCTCTAGTCACCTCCCTGGCAGCCGAAACCAACCAGGAGGGACAAGGGTCCAATAAGCAAGTAGAGGAACTAAGTTTGCCCATAATCCTATCCACTTCCTTGACAGAAACAGGGTCAAACTCAATCCAGATATTGTTCTCAAGACCCACCCTAGTCTCCCGATTGGATTCTGTCCAGTCAGAGTCCAATCCGATCCGGATCTGAGCAATTTTATCATGCAGAAACTGTACAAAATCCTCAGCTCTGCCCTGTAAAGGGTCTTCCTCACTCCCTGATTGAGGAGGGAGCGGGTCACACGAAACAGGGCCGCTGGGCGGTTTTCTGCAGATGCAATGAGGGCAGCGAAGTAATCTCGTTTCGTCGCTTCCATTGCCACTAGATAAGACCTAATATGGGTTCTTAACTGTGTTCGGTCAGATTCAGATCAGGAGGACTTCCAACGTTCCTCTAGACGTCTTTTCCGACGTTTCATTTCCCGGAGCTCCATGGAAAACCAAGGAGAGACCCGGGATCTGCGGCAGGTTAGAGGCCGCAAAGGTGCAATTCTGTCTAAGGCGTCAGTAGCCGACTGTTCCCAGGATGCCACTAGAGCCTCAGCTGAATTGCAAGATTGAGAAGTGGGGAATGTCCCAAGCTCCTTTAAGAACTTTTCTGGGTCCATCAGGCCCCTGGGGCGGAACCATTTTATGGGTTCCATCTCCATGCGGCAAGGGCTGGCAGATTGAAAGTCCAGTCTAAGGAGGGAATGGTCAGTCCATGACAGGGGAGTGATGGAAAGTTCCCCCCTACCATGACCATTTATCCACTGCCCAGAGAGAAAAACCAGGTCGAGTGTGTGTCCTCCCCTATGAGTTGGGCCCTGAATAACCTGAGTCAGGTCCATGGCTGTCATGGAGGCCATGAACTCCCGGACTGTCTCAGATGACTCGCCGATTGAAGGCAGATTAAAATCTCCCACAACCAGAAGGCTGGGGAGTTCAAGTGCCACTTCAGTCAAGACATCGAGCAGTGCAGGCAGGGCTGTGGCAACATAGCTGGGAGATAGGTGTGTGACCAACAAGCCCAACTGAACTCCAGGGTTCCACTTTAATAGAAGAGACATACACCCACCTATCTGAGGGACAGTGACCTCCTTAGGACTCAGACCCTCCCTGACAACCACTGCCACCCACCCCCCCGCCTTCCCTGGCATCGCGGCTGGTGCAGAACACGAAAGCCTGGGGGGCATAAGTCAGAGAGAGGGATTCCCCCCTCTTGCCCTAACCAGGTCTCCATGATACAGGCCAGGTCCGCACCCTCCTCACCAATAAGGTCTCGTATGAGGAGGGCCTTATTCATCACGGACGTGGCATTCAAATACACCAGACGGAGACCAGGTTCCCTCGCTCTCATATCCCCAGGAAAGCAGGGTGAGCAGGAGGTATGGGAGCAAACCACCATCCAAATGCTTCTGGTGTGATGCTCCCCCCTCCTACTTTGATTTCTTCTGCCCCTTCCCACCATCACAGGTATAGAATGTCCCACCCTTCTCTGAGCATCCCCCACGACTCCCAACCCCCCCAACCCGTCGGGACTGTCAGCATGGCATGGCTGCTGAACCTTAAGAGACCCCCCAGTCTCATTTTTGTTATTAAAAACCACCCTCCTCCCAGATCCCCTTAAAATTGGATCTAAAAATTTATTTTAAAAACCCCATAGCTTCCGTTTTTTAGCATACCACCTCTCAGGGTTTGTATTACATTATATGACACACATCTCTTTTGAGAAGCCCAAAGAACAATGAGAATGATGGAAGAAGGAAACAACATGGATGGTATCCAGGAACTATAAAGGACCAGGCTGGGGATAGAACTTCCTGAGAACGGCTATCTATATGGTTACTAAGAATTAGTACTGATGTTCCAGCATTTAATCAATCAGGTTATCAGGTCTATATAAAGCCCAGTGTCATTTTTTGGAAATTAAGATCATTCTGGAGATTGGCATTTTAATTCACAGCATATCAGTTTCTACATATTTCTTTAAACACAATAACCAAGGGGCAGGTAGGCTGTCACTGAGCACAAAATAATTATTTATCTGCATATTGGAGCTCAAAGGACTCTATATTGCCTATCTCCTTAACAGAATGTGAAGTAGGGGTCATGGCTGGCTCTATAGGCAAAAAGGGAAATGCAAATCCTAGGTGTTTGTCTGAGCTAATTTGTCAACGTTTGTTGCTTAACTAAGTTTCTGTCTGACCTTGTCTTTCTAGGATTAGAAATGCAAATCTGCATTTCAGTTTCTGCTTGGGGTAGAGAAACTGGGGCTGGTTTCTGCCTCCCTTAAGGTTTTTTTTTTTCATTTCTCCTCTAGAGGAAATATTCTATCCTTCTGTAGGAAGAAACATCCTTCTAGGTTCTGCTCCAAGTGGGGAAAAAGACATTGGAAACATGGAGAATGCTTGGAAAGATGGTTTAATGGTGGATAGGATCACATGGCTTGAGTTCGTGAACAGAAAAGAGGCAGATAGAGTGAGTCCCTGGGTTTTATGCTCTCTCTGGCTTTGAACTTACTGGGGTCCTGAAAGAGAATCCTGATTGGTTGTCTCCCAGGGGGTGGGGGTCTTAGCTAGCCTTGCTGGCTGATGTAATCTTCCCAGGTGCGATGTGATGAGTTTCGTCCTAGATGGGTCCCATTGTGTTGCAGGTGAGGTCCATTGACAAAGATTGAGTTTCTCCCTCTGGCCCATTAACAAAAGGGTGGGGGCAGGAAGGTGGGAGGCAGGAAGCTGCTTTTCTTTTAAAACATGTTTCTCCATCTCTCATCCAGGGAAATCTAATATTCTGCCTTTTTAATATTTCCCAACATATTTCATTCTTCTAGGAAAGGGGTGGATGCTAACTTCCTATACTTCCTTTTTAATATCCCCCAAAATATTTCATTCTTGGCTTCCCACACCACCAACTCTACTCTTTGCCATCAATTCCAAGTACAGACCCTGAGCACTCCTGATCTGTCAAGTGAATCCAACAAACCTAAAACCAAAGTGATTGGCGCTTGCTTCCTCCGCACAAGTGGCAAGGGTTGAAGAAGCAAGCGAGTAAGCCTGGTCCAGACAGAACACTAGCTCTATCATGCCTGTGATCCAAATACAGGAATGCTTGAAATCTGAAAAGACATTTTCTTCGCAGCTGGTTTAAGGCTGCAGGGCAGAAATGCTCTAAAGAGGGAGCATTTATAGGTTGAACATTACAGAGGAAGATTGTTTTTGATGGGTGTCTTGGCAGATTCAAAGACGAGCGTTCTTAGCATTTTCCCCAACTTGATCCAGGTATTTCTATTGAAGACCACGTGCATTTTGTGTCACCAAGCCACCCTTTTTCCAACCAGACCTTGGAAAATTTCCACTCTTCCTTGCATCATTATAGAAAAGGAGGAGGCATCCTCTGAATGCGGGTATTGCACTGATTCAATGAGGCAGGAAAGTACAGAAGAGCTCTTCGATTGTGCGTGAGATTAAAAATACACTTTTAAAAATCCGATAATTGTTCCCGCCGGGTGGAAAAACTTTTCTGACACTATGTCACTATTGTGTATGGGCGAGGCTCCCGTAGTTCCTCCTACATGCCTCAAATACGTGAAAAGGAGGAAGTCCGATAAAACGACCTCACTCCTGATCGGTGTGGTGGGGGAGGAAAGAGGGAAGGAATTTCTCTTTAATTGGCTGAGTCACATGCGTGACGACCGCTTTTGTTTTGTCCCTTTCGAATTTCCGTCCTTCCTCCTTTTTAACGCGGCGAGGGGAAAGAGCGTTCCTCGCACGTTGTACGGACTAACACGACGTCTTCGCTGATTGGATCCTCGTCCACGAGGCCCCTCTGGTGATTGGTCGAGGCGCGCGCCCGTTTTCGTCCCCCCAGCGAGCTTCGGAGAGGTGGACGCGGGACAAGAAATGAGGACGGTTCGGGTTGCTATAGCTGCGGCGAAGAGGCCGAGGAGGTGAGGAAGCGGAAACGGCCGAAGAGAACCCGGACAGCAAAGCATTGTGGGTAATACTTCCTTCTCTTCCCCCCCCTCCCTCCCTCCTTTTGGAGAGCGGAGTTTGTGTATTGTTTCCCGAAAGGATGGACGTTGTATAAGAAGCACTTTAACGTCTTGAATATTAGGGCCCCGAGGAATAGGGGTTGTGGGAGGAGGAAGTTTTGCGAACAACTTCCCGTAGCTTCACTTTTCCGCGGTGGGTTATGGGCGTTGTGGGTTAGCTTCTTGATTTGGGCCGACATAGACTACGGAGGCCAGTCTCGCCAGGTGTCCCTGATCCGAAATGGCGAGGGGTGGTTCGGCTCATCTCAGCCGCTTCTACTCAGCTGTTCCTCGAGGTCACCAAAGCGCATCCATCCTTCAGAGGAGATTGAACTACAACTCTTTACAGAGGTCTTCAAACTTGGCCGCTTTAAGACTTGTGGACTTCAACTCCCAGAATTCTCCAGCCAGCAAAGCAAAGCAAAGCAAAGCTTTGCTGGCTGGAGAATTCTGGGAGTTGAAGTCCACAAGTCTTAAAGCGGCCAAGTTTGAAGACCTCTGTTTTAACAGCTCGAGCAGCGCAGCCAGTGATGAGGGATGCTGAGAATTGTAGTTCCAAGCAGCGGCTTTGTTATGTGGCAGATGGCCGTTTGGAAGGGAATAATCCACCAATCTGTCACCACATACAGCTGTCTCAGTGCCATCCTTCGCATACCTAATAAAAGAAGTGTGTGTGTGTGTTTGGGGGGGGGGGGTGTTATTCCTTTGGGTCTGTTCTCCCCGTCTTTCTGTTCTTCCTGGAAATAAATAACACTAAAATGGTGGTAATGTGGTGTTTGTAGACCCTAACTACAAAAAAACACAAAATTTACAATTTTCCCTGAGGAAAATTCTCAGGGACGACTCCCTCCCTGGTCGCCACTTCTTTACCCTCCTAGTACCATCTGGAATATAGAAGCACAGCCAGCCGTACAAACAGGTGGAAGGACAGTTTTTATCTCTGGGCTATCAGACTCCTGAATGCGAAACAACATCATAACTACCAGTGGTGGGTTTCAATTTTTTTTACTACCGGTTCTGTGGGTGTGGCTTGGTGGGCGTGGCAGGGGAAGGATACTGTAAAATCTGCATTCCCACCCTACTCCAGGGGAAGGATACTGCAAAATCCCCATTTCCTCCCGATCAGCTGGGACTTAGGCAGAGAATAGATGTGGCCGGGTCAGTCAGAATTTTTACTACCAGTTCTCCGAACTACTCAAAATTTCCACTACTGGTTCTCCAGAATTGGTCAGAACCTGCTGAAACCCACCTCTGATAACTACGTAGAACGATGGACTTGCAGGGCCAGTGGAGTGTGCAACATGTTCACACTAATGCAGTAGGACTGGGTGTTTTGTTAATATGATTTATTGGGTTAGGGGTTTTCTGTTTCACTGTGCGTTGTATTGTGTTGTGGGGGGGTGCGTTGTATTGTGTTGTGGGGGTGTTGCAGAAAATCAAAGGACTCAGACTTCGAGATCAAGAGAAGCTTTATTTTGGCCAAAAGTTCAGACAGAAAAGATAACCATCTAACATCTGAACAACATTCTGATTAAGACAAGCATTCTTATAGTCTTCAAAAGCAGCAAAACACGGAAATATGTTAGATCATTCCCATTGGCTAGGCCCCTTATTGCTGGGCAAAGAAGCTGATTATATCTTGCAGACACAGGTATCATGCAAGAAATCCTAGTTTCATAGTGACTGATGTGGTTTTAGCTTCTGCGCTTTGCCTCAGAGGTGAGAAAGCTAGCTGACTCAGTGGTTTGATAGTCTGAGCTCAGAAAACGTCTCTTTCAATATCTAGGTGAAGGGACCTTTAGAAGTCATGCAATCCAACCCCATATCATTTTACTCTTATGTCCAAATCTCACTTTACGTCCTACTTTAGGGGGGTTCACTGAGGGAACTCAACCAATCTCATTGTACTTATGTTATGCACTGACAATAAAGATTTGAACTGAATTTGAAAATTGTGTACAATGTAACCTGATAGCAAACAGCACTCCTTACTAGCACCAATGAGGATTACCTAGTTAGGGTAAAGGAAGCGTCTGCAAGAAAACAAGCAAACTCAAGAGAAACAAACATACCCCCCCCCCCCCATTTCAACCCTGAGTTACAAATATTCGCCTTTATTGGTAACAAAATGTTTTGTTTATTAGATTTGTGTGTGACGCCATGTTGACTAGAAGTAACTCAGGGAGGCTTACAAACACTAAAAACTGGTAAACATTAAAACAATTTATTAGTAGTATTACTGTTGATGATGAAATTTACAATTGAAAGGTGAGGAGGAAGGCAGCACAATGTACATGGTGGAGAGGTGGGACTTTCTCTTAATCCGATGGCCACCTCCAAGTGGTGCATCCCCATTGGGGGTCAACTGGCAGAGCCAGATCTTAAGGACCTTTTGGGAACCCAGAAGGGAGGGCATGGATCACATCTCAGGGAGCGGGGTGGTGGTAGGTGTACAACTTTCTACAGTGCAAGCACTACAGCTGAAAATCTTTGGCCAATGGGGCTCGCAGTATGCCTTTTCTGCTGGCATGGGTGGTTCCTGAGAGAGCCTGGGCCCATGTCATGAAGGGCTGTAAAGGCCATCACCTTGAATTGTGTCTGGATTCAAGCTAGCATCCACTGTAACATGGGCCAACCTATGCCCCCTCCCCCCCAGTAAAACCCTGTCTGCCTCATTCTGCACTAGTTGTAATTTCTGAATACTCTTCAAAGGTAACCCTGTGTACGCTGCATTGCAGTAGTCCAGGCATGAAAGGATCAGGGCTTGAGTGATTGAGCATTTTTAAGTGTGGTTTTTCCCACAAATAGGAGAAGATGTGTTAAGACTACAATTCCCCAATTCCAGTATAGCAATTTATAACTTAAATTATGTATTTGGGAATTTTGATTCTGTGTCAGAGAGCTGAAGGTAAATTGGCATATAACACTTCCTTAAGGAAGAAGTTGGTTCTGCTTAATTGTGAGACATGCATGTTTAATTAGAAGTAAATCTCACAGAGTACAACTACTAGAGGTACTCCCCAAAATTGGTGGCTGCACAGCACAACTTTATTTTTGTTTCCAGTATATCTCAGTTTCTTCACTAGCAATTAATGTACACTTAATAGATTTAGGCTATACATTTTAGTATTAGAGAAATTATATTACGTCTTTTCCTAGGCTTTATTACTGATTTAGTTTTTAGTTGAAAAACAGATAACATGTGATCCAATTTTGTTTCATATTGTGGTGCTAAGATAAATCAGACTTCAGGACAGCTTTTGTGATATGTCTGATAGCTGAATATTATTTTTTTCCAAGTTAAAGCTGGATGCATAATCCACTATTACGCATCTAAAGGTTGAGTTTTGGATCATAAATAATTTATTAAGAGAGCCACTTTGGTGTAGTGATTAAGGTGCTGGCCTAGCAACAAAGAGACTGAATTCTACTTCTATTTTAGGCATGAAAGCCAATCACACTCTCTCAGGCCAACCTACCTTATAGGGTTGTTGTTGTGGGGAAAATAGGAAGAGGAAGAAGTATTAGGTTTGTTTGACACCTTGAGTTATTTATAAAGTAATGGGAAAATTTTAATGGATGTTACTGTGTTTCCCCGAAAATAAGACCGGGTCTTATTTTCTTTTGACTCCCCAAAAAACGGCTAGGCCTTCTTTTTGGGGAGGTCTTTTTTTTGAGGTGCAGGAGGAGGTGAGCATGGTCATCTCATGGCTGCTCGGCCTTTTAACCATGGCCCACAGATCAGCTGAGCCAGCGAGGGCCTGGAGTTCTGTCCCTCCGGGTGCCTGGAGATGCTTCCAGTGCACACTTGTCCTGCCCATGGCACCAGGCAACCTCGTAGCTGAGGGCCCCTATGTTCTGCAGCTCACCTTGTGGGTATGGAGCAGGCAGCGACCATGGTTTGTGCTCTGCCAGGCCTGGAGCTCGGGTGTTGCTCAGGCTACTGATGCAATGAGGCAGAAAGCCATGTGGCCTGTCTGAATCGGCTCCCCCCCCCCCACCTCGGTACCCGATTTCCGGTACCTAATTTCCAGCTCCCTTGCGTTTCTCACCATTGTGTGCAGGAAAACAAGTTTGTGGGACTACCGTAAAAAAAGTTCAATCAATCAATTCCAACTTCTTGCGAGAAGGGTTTTTTTATGGTAGTCCCACAGACTCCGCACGCACAGCGTAGAACGGAGCTGGAAAGCAGGTTAGTGAAGGGATGTGGCTGCCTTGGAAGGGGTGGGTGGTGAGGGACTCTGTGTGTGAGTGTGTGTGTGTGAGTGTGTGTGTGTGTGTGAGAGAGAGAGAGAGAGAGAGAGAGCACATTGCCTCCAGCCCTCCGAGGTTGGATCAGATCTCTTCCCCACCCCCCCACCAGTGACAGTGGCAATAGCAGAGTTTCAGTGCCTGGCTGGTGGGAGCTTCTCACCAACTCTGCTTGGTGGCCCAGCCGCTGCTGGGACACTTCTCAGCTGCAGCATACCCATGCTGCTACACTGAGCCCAGTGCTTTTTGGGCCTTGGCAGCTGCTGCAACTCTCATTCCAGCTGCGTGGGGGATGGCAGCGGGGGAGGCAGTATGACTCCACCAATGGCCATTTGTGAAGGGGTCCTGGCAGGCTGGCGCCACTCAGGAGGTTTTAAATCTGTGATGATTCAACCTGGCTAGGCAGAAGCAGTCCTGCAGCACTGCCAATAGCAACGCTGCCAGGAGGGCAAAGAAGCCAGCAGCATTTAAAGATTTGTGGATTTTAACTCCCAGAATTTCCCACAGCCCCCCCCCCCATCAGCTCTTTCCTCTTTCTAGACTGGGATAGCTTGTGCCCACCAGGTCTGCTGGGTTTGGAAGCTCGATCGCACCCCACGAGGGATCCTCTACCCTGGCGGTCGGTTGTCTGCGAAAGCTGAAATGGACAGCTGGAGGAGGGGAAGGGGAAGAAGGGAACCAGAAAACATGAACCTTTCTCAGCACAAAGCTTCACAGAAAACAAATCAAACCGTGATGAGGGGGTGGGATTTTTCTGTGAGTATGGTGTTAAAAGTTAACATTTCAGAAATGTTACCTGTGGAGGTCTCCTGGTGCAATGCTCTGCTGCATCTTAGGGCATACCTCCACCTTCCCTGAGGAGGATTGCAAGCCTGGGGGCTTCGCCTTGCTCCGATAACAGGAAAATCATCCCACCCTCCATTTCCTTGCCGATTGTTCTATCCTTGGGGACCTCTGCACAGACTCACATCCCAAAAATGCTCCCTCTGAAGCCTTCAGACTTTCAATCCTGCACAGGGAAGGTGGAGGTTTGCTCCAAAGCTGCGGCAGAGAGTTGCACTGGGAGGCCTCCGCAGAGAGACAGAATGAGAGGCAGCTCCCAGCCCTTGCTGGGTCAGCTAATCTGCGGGCCATGATTAAGGAGTCAAGCCTCCATGAGGTGACCGGGGAAGGGAAGGGCTGCCTCCTGTGTCTCACATCACTAGGACGTATTTTGGGGGCTTATATTAGACCCATCCCAAAAAATCAGGCTAGGGCTTATTTTAGGGGTAGGTCGTATTTTCGGGAAAACATGATATCATCCTATTTAATGCCTTTATGTTTTTGATCTGACAATGCCTCTTTTTTGGAAACAGCACCATTAGAATAATTTAAGTCCAGCTATAGCAGATGCCCTTCTCAGGATGCTACATCTCTGAGGAAAGAAATTAAAGTATTAATACCAGCCGCAGTTTTTTAATTCCATTTTTTAAATGAGTAGTGCATAGTTTGTTCCTTTTAAATCAAGTTTTATTGTTTCCCCCCCACCCCACATTCACCCGCATATTTTATGAACAGAGTATTGGCCATATCATATCTTATACAACTTATCATATCCAAATACATTTTACTTGGACCCTCTATACACAGCAGGAGAGAAAGTTGAACACCTTGCATATGCGCTGTCTCTGACGAATTCTTGCCATCGCCTGACAGGATAAAGTTCCAAATAGCACAGTCTTGGAATGTGCTGGAATTTCTAGGATGTATACACTATTGAAATAGTGATGTCTACGCTGGCTGGGACATGTCGTGAGAATGGCTGATGGTCATATTCCGAAAGATCTCCTGTATGGAGAATTAGTGCAGGGAAAGCGCCTCAGAGGGAGACCACAGCTGCGATATAAGGATATCTGCAAGAGGGACCTAAAGGCCCTGGGAATGGACATTAACAACTGGGAAATCTTGACCTCCGATCGTTCAGCTTGGAGGCTAAAGATGCAGCATGGCCTTCTCCAATTCGAAGAGACACTTGTTCGGCAGGCTGAGGCAAAGAAGCAGTCCCGGAACCAGCGAAATCTTGGGGCTGGGCAGGGGACAGAATGTATCTGCCCTCAGTGTGGAAGGGATTGTCACTCTCGAATTGGCCTTTTTAGTCACACTAGATGCTATTTTAGGAACTCTTTCTAGAGCACGATACTATAGTCCTGTGATGGCGAACCTATGGCATGTGAGCTCAGCTCTGGCACGCATGCGTGTGCTGGCCAGTTGATTTTCGGGCCTTCCAATCCCACCGGAAGTCGGCAAATGGGCTGTTTCCAGCCTCCGGAGGGCCTCTTGGGGGGTGGGGAAGGCCATTTTTGCCCTCCCCAGGCTCCTAGAAAGCCTCTGGAGCCTGGGGAGCGCGAAAAATGGGCCTACCGGGCCAACTGTGCCATCGTGTGCTAAAAGTGGAAGGAGCGCAGGGAGGTCACGCGTGCATGTGCAGGGGGGCAGGGCACATAGAATTATGGGTGTGGGCGCACACACACGTGTGACCCTCCCGCGCTCCCCCCGCTTTTGGCATGCAATGGAAAAAAGGTTAGCCATCACTGCCATAGTCTCTTGAGACTGAAGGATGCCAATGAGTTACAATTTCTGCCAAAATCCTTTTTCCATGTTTTTTGATCATATCTTAATATTTCTATGCTTATTTATATAAACAACATCTTCATTCGCCCTCAAGTTCTAATTACTCTATTTTTACTCATATTTATTCTCTTTTATTTTTTAATGATTTATTCTTTATCTGCTGCAGTTTTTTAATTCCATTTTTTTAATGAGTAGTGCATAGTTTTGAGAGTAAACCTTCCTGAATTCAGTAGTGAATATATGCCGAGTATATTTATCTCAATGTTCAGTTTAAAAAATGGTCATGTAATTCTTCAGGAAATAATTGTATAGCAGTATATGATATAACCATAGATAGTGTGAGAATAAACAAGACAAGGAAAATGCCTGCTTCTGGAATCATTTCCAACCCCTCAGTAGTAGCTTGGATATCTGTCTGTCTGTCTGTCTGTCTGTCTGTCTGTCTATCATCTATCTATCTATCTATCTATCTATCTATCTATCTATCTATCTATCTATCTATCTATCTATCTATCTATTTATTATATTTCTATACCTCCTTTCTCCCGCAGGACTCAAGGCGGTGTACAGTCAAGAAAAAATAAAAGATACATAAACATCATAAAATTGATAATTAAAATATAGGTCACATGCCCAAGAGGAGGGGCTTAGAATGGAATAGCCAGCATGGACACCTAAAGAACGCACTGCTCAACATAGAAATGGAATGTATGATATAACACAAAAATATTTCCCCAAAAAAAAAAAGAATGGAGTAGCCAGCAACATTTTAATGCACTGTGCAACTGCCTCCACTATAAGGATACATTGGGGCAAAAATTAGACCTTTTTTGTTATCTTCTTTCTTTTTCTAGCTTCTCTCTTCCCTTCCTCTCCTCCACACACATTCTGTTTAGTTAGGGAGAACTATCTTGCTTTTGGAAAATCTGCCTTTTTACATAACTTCTTTCCAATATTCTGTTGGGTTAAAATTGCATGTTACTCATAATTTGTTCCCTTATCTGGAGTATTGTATGTAGTCCTTTGGCTCACTTTCTTTCTTAGATTGTGACCTTTGAGTGTAACATTTGAACATGAACAATCTTCTCTGATTAGAAAGGGAATGCACTAGTATTGTAGATAGTCTCTGCCTGCATTTCTAAATACTTCTACTGACAGATAGGATAACCAGATTGCTTGACACATGTACATAACTCAGTTCATTTTATCTTACACTTTGGTTCAAATTTAGGACTAAGAGAAGAGCTTATTGTACTCTAAGTGAATATTTCTACCATATTTCTACTACATGGGAAATTAAGGATTGTATTTTTTTCCCCTCTGCTATACAGATAAACACCCACCATGAATTTTGAAGGTCTTGATCCAGCCCTTGCAGAGTATGTTCCTTCTCTACATCCTGCCCTAGATCCCCACCTCAACCCAAGCCTGTTGCAGAATGTGGAGCTGGATCCAGAGGGGGTCCCTCTGGAAGGCATCGCTGTGCCTGACTCAGTGCATATCATGGAGGGCATGTATTCTGAACTCCACACCGTTGTTTCAGAAGTGGGTGTACCTGTTTCCTTCTCCCACTTTGACCTACACGAAGAAATGCTCTGGGTGGGAAACCATGGAGTAAGTAGGTTTTTTTGTTTGTGAGCCAGGTTTGATTAAAATTGATTATATGTTTGTATTAGACCATACACTGAGGAAGGATGGACTTCAAATTAACTTGGTGGATTACCTTGATGGATGATTTAGGAAAAGATAGAATACAGTATTTGAAACTGAAACAGATGAATGGTTTGTAACTACTTCGTGGTCTCACTATATTTGACCAAACAGTGACATGTATGTTAGCCAAAGGAAGAATAAGCTAAGATTAATTGACTTAGCAGACAGTATTACATATTTGACTAGGTGAAAGAAACACGATTTCATGAGAATAAAAAGGAAACTGGTCCTTTGATTGAGAAGACAGTGAATTGGGCACATTTGGATTTTTTTTAAAGCCTCACTCATTGCAGTATCTGCACATTCATCCTATTGTTGAAAAAGGTTGATTGACTTGCCTCTCTCTGTTTTAGGGTCATGCCACTTCTTTCTTTGGTCCAGCCCTGGAACGATATTCTTCCTTCCAGATACATAGCAGTGATGACATTCGACAGATCCAAAGCCTGGAAAATGGTGTGCTCTTTCTAACCAAAAACAACCTAAAATACATGTCAAGAGGTGGGCTCATAATCTTTGATTACCTGTAAGTACCTTCTATTTACGGCAGCTCTTGGATGATTACAAGATACTTATAGTTTCTTTTTGCCTCTTCTTTATATTCAGCAAGGGGTTTTAGTCTGCTTTCTAAAAAACCTTGAATGCAATTATTAGAAAAATCTCGTGCTGAATTGCATTTTCAAGCATGACAGAATTTAAGGCAAATCTAATTTAAAAGGATGTGCAAACTTTGTAAATCAGGGAACAGAACATTCCCACAAACTACTTCAATATTTCGTTTCACTCTGAGCAATGCTAGATTTAGTCTTGGAAATGTGTGCCATTCTAGAGGTTAGTTTGGCAGTTCTTGGAAGTGAATGATGCACACCAGAAATGGATTAAGATTTTGTAAATGTATTTATCATATATTTATTATTGCAATTTATGTATCGTTCTATTTCTAGAGACTCTGAGCAGCTTGTAGTATTATAAGATTAAAAACAAAAGTGATTATATAATCACTTTGAAAGAATTCAAGGATGTTTGACAACAATTTACTCAGAGGTATTTCTTAAGATTGTTACTATAAAAATGAATTTAAAGGAGAGGATAGAAGAGAATACAACTGATAATCAGGCTTTTTTTGATATGGATTTAAAAATGACAGGCTACAAAAACGATGCTAACAAAGAAGTTATAAGGACTTGCAAATGAAACTGGCTGATGTTTTAATAGCTAGAAGAGACACTCAAATAATAAATCTAAAGATTGCCTTGAATGTGTGGATTTCAACTCAGAAAAGTGACTTGGACAAATTTTTTAGAAAAGGAAAACAAATCAGCTTTTGAGATTACTTGAAAGAAAGAAATATCAAGATTTTAAAAAGCAAAACAAAGGATTATAAAATTGGTTTATTCAATCAAGGTTAAATTATATATTTTTTTCAAACAGCTTTTAATGGGTTTTTTTTCTTGACCAGGAATAAATGATGAGGCTTTAATGATCTGTTTATAGATAAGATACGGCAAGAAGAATTTTTGTTTCATGTTTAGAAAAAGTGATAAAAAAAGGCAAGTGCTTGTGACAGAATTTCTGAGAGAAGATGAAGAGACAATGATAAAAAATTAATTTGTGGGATATTATTTGAAGGGATTAAGTATCAAGATTTTCAATATATTGTTGTTTCTGGTGGTTGTTAATGGAATTTTTGTTGACTAAAATTGAATGATGAGACTTTAAAGATTTGTTTAGAGATATAAGATAAGGAACTAAGAGATTTTTTGGCTTTCTTTTTAGAGAAATTATTGTGTAAAGAAAAGGAAAAGAATATGAAATCGATTTATTTGTTTAAGGTTAATACGTACATACACACATAAATTCTGTTAATTCTTAATGCAGTTTTACTGATTAAAATTGAACATTGAATATTATTTTTGATAGATAAAAGATGAAATATAGAAGGAAGATACTTTTGGTTGAAAAATTGTTACCTTTTTCTTAGCATTGATCTTTTTACCTTTGTGTTTTTAAAGTTCAATAAAAATTATTATTAAAAATAGATACTTAGGCACTGAATCATGATGTTGGTCTTCCTTGAAGTTGCATATCCTTAAGATAAGACACATTTAGGAATTCTCCCCACAATTTTTGTCCTAGTCTCACCCTCTTTTTGTTCACAATGCATCCATTTTATGGAGTTCAGCCTATAGTATACCATTTTTAATATATTATTGAAATAGTAAAATATAGTAAAGGTCTATATTGAATTATGATAATGAAGTGAAACAGGAATTAAGTATATTCCCATGATTAAATTAACCAAACATAACAAATAATAAACAATCCATATTTATTTATATTTCATATTTCTTAACTGTCCTCCGTATACTCTGGGCAGTATACATATGGTAAGTATAAATGTATTTGCAAAATCACTTCATTTATTTAGTTTATTGAACCTGGATTGTATAATATTCAGTATAATATTCAGTCTTTTTACAGCAAAAGACTTTTAAGATGTAGAGAACAACTTCATATCAGGAAGTTGCCTTTCTTTCCAGTTAAATCCAGTTATCCTCTTTGGTAAACCCCAAGTTTGATAAAGCCAAAACTTTTTATAAGAGAAGAGATTCTATATTGTAGGAATCATGTAGTTTATCATGCAAAGATTGAGGGGGGATTTTGGTCCACAGAATGTTGTTCATTGCTGACTGATGGAAAAGACAGAATCTCAGAAGCATAATGTGTGGGCTTTTTCATTTTATGCTTCTGATGCATTGCATAGCTGATTATTTCCTATTTGAAAAATCCCATAGAAACTGTAGCTTAGACTTCACAGTCTGTCTTTTCTCAGGAAGAATAAGGGACAGGGTCAATATCTGTGATGATGATCATAAGCGGTTTTGGGAGGGTTTTTTTGGTGATGTAACATTGTCTATACCGTGTTTCCCTGAGAATAAGATCCTGTCTTATATTTTTTTTGAACCCTGAAATAAACGCTTGGCCTTATTGCCATGCGCTCAAAGGCCCGATTAGGCTTATTATCAGGGATGTCTTATTTTGGGGGAAACGGGGTATTTACTTAAAAAGGTATAAGAGAATCATATGTGAATGAAAGTTATCAATCAGATCTGGCCACAACTGTTCCCTTTTTCCCCTGAAGCATGGATGAAAATGAGGACATGCACAGCCTTTTACTGACTGATCCTGGCACTTTGCTTGTTGGAGGCCTAACCAGCCATGTGATTGAAATAGATCTCAACACAGTGCAGGAAACCCAGAAGGTACTGTGTTGTTTTACTGTGGAATTGATCCTAAGAATCTCATATTGCTGCATAGCGTGGGTTGGTTAAACGCAGATATCTGGTGAAGGCAAGAAGAGTTTCTACTGAAATGTCAGTTTCTCTCAGTCTTATAAACAAACTGTGAGTCTAAAGCAGAAGAGATACTGCTTAGCTCATGTTAGAGAGAGAGAGAGAGAGAATTCATTGAGAAATACTGTTCCCTCCCAGTTTTCAGACAGTACTAGTTCTTGTTATGACCAGTGGGAATACCAGTACTTCTGCTCCCTCTCCCCCAGAGGCACTGTTGAAATAAAAATCATGTTCTGCTCACAAGAATTTTGGGTATGTTAAATTAATTTGCATATTTCAAAACTAATGTGTTATCTGCATTTTGAATGTTAAGAATAAGATCATAATACAAAATCACAATACAGATATGAAGAGAAGACAAAAAGGGTCACAATGGTAGTGTAGCAACACCCTTTTCCTGGCAGTCGGTGGATGTTTTGGTTAAAAAGGAACAACGGCTTAAATTTTCACTGTCCAAGTTTTAACTCCACCTTATATCTATATCTCTATCCATTTTAGTATTCGGTGGAAATTCCTGGAGTTACAATTATGAGGCAGTCCAACCGTTTCTTCTTTTGTGGTCACACATCAGGAAAGGTAATATTAACCTCCTTATTTCAACCCCTTGGCTTCCGATAGCTCTAAGCAGCTCTCATATAATATATCTTAGGCTTTTTCATTAGGTTTCCCTGCGTGATCTCCGCACTTTTGCTGTAGAACACGAGTTTGATGCCTACTCAGGCAGTTTGTCTGATTTTGACGTCCATGGCAATCTGTTGGTGACGTGTGGCTTCTCCAGTCGAATGAACGGCCTAGCTTGTGATCGTTTCCTCAAGGTGTATGATTTACGCATGCTGCGAGCCATTACACCCCTGCAGGTCCATATTGATCCTCTGTTTCTTAAGTTTATTCCTACCTACACATCTCGCCTGGCCATCATCTCCCAGACAGGCAAGTAGCCAGCTGAATTGTCCATTGACCTCAAAATTTCATCATCATTGTGCAGGAACTTTAGAATTCCACCCTAGAAAATAAGCGAAGTCATGTGGGGAATGTTATGTTAAAAATCCAGAGAGAATTCATTTCTTCTTTTGCTTTCTGTTCCAGGTCAATGTCAGTTCTGTGAACCTACAGGATTAGCCAATCCTGCTGACATATTTCATGTTAATACAGTGGGACAGCTAATAATGAGCTTTGATGTGTCATCCAGCAAACAAGCTATGGTTTTTGGAGACTCGGAAGGCTGTGTCCACTTGTGGGCTGATTCACCTGAGATCACCTTCAACGCCTACTCCCGGGAAACTGACTTTGCCTTACCTTGCATTGTGGATACCTTGCCCCACCTTGACTGGAACCAAGATCTCATGCCCTTGTCACTTATACCTGTACCTCTGACCACTGAGTCGTTGCTGTCTGACTGGCCTGCAGCCAATTCTATCCCGGCACCCAGGTACTTCTTCAACCTAGGAGTGGTAAGAAGAGGATGCAAGCTGTATGAAAGTAGCATCGTTTTAGATGGGAAGTTTGGTGGTATCATCCTCACTGTTTGGGGAGCATAGCATTAAAAGGAATGATTAAAGAGATTTTAAAAATGATTGAATGATTGCCTATTTTGCAGAAGGGCTCCACCTGTTGATCCAGATATCCTTCGGACCATGAAGAAAGTTGGCTTCATTGGATATGCTCCAAACCCCAGGACCAAGCTCCGGAATCAGGTAGCAAATTTGAGTCCTGCTCATTTTATGTGGGGGGCTATAAGTAAATAGGATTAATGACTGCCTCATAAGAGCTTGCCGTTTATAGTTAGGTGGGGAATCCTACAAATACTACTGAATCAACACTCCCAAATTTCCATACCATGGACCACAGTGGCTCAGGTTGTTGAAAATTAGGAATCAGAGATGTCTGATGTGTAAAGGTCTTTTTCTCTGGCTGAGTCTGGAGTTAACATTATTGCAAGAAGTGTGGCATTGATGTGTGGTTTGAAGCCAGATGGAAGGAGAAAGGAACAGCCATATGGATTTTGGGGTTGAAGGGTTTGTTATTTTCTATATCTGATTGCTTTTGTGCATCTGCTTTGTTTTGGCGTTGCAAAATGTAAAATAGGGAAAGATAAATGGACAAACTGAAAACAAGCCTGTTCCTCTTTTCTGCAGATTCCCTACCGATTAAAGGAGCTTGACAACGAATTTGATAATTTCAGTCAAGTCCCTGAATCCCCCATAGGAAGAGAAGAGGAACCGCGGATCTATATGGTGGCAAAGAAATACAGGAAGGTGCATTTTTAAGTGCTTCTCAGAATCTTCACCTTTTTCTTTAGAGAAAGGTTTAAATATACTCAAGAGTGCAGAGGTAGAAAAAAAAATTAAAATACCTATCTTTTGCACCATACTTTTTTTTCCCCCATCTGGGGGAAAAAAAATGCTGAGCTTCCTTTGTTAGATTATTATTATTTTTGAGCTGGGGAATAAGAAAAAGCTACTGTTGAAATCTAAGGTTACTATGGTAATATCACAAGCATAATGTTGAAACGGGGATTATGATCTGATAATTTTCTTGAATTAGGATCTTTTTGCAAGATAAACTGAAGGGAAGTTTATGTGAAAGAGAAAACAGTATTGAAGGCCTCTGACTTACGATGTTTTGCTAAGTTATCATAGGTGTACTGTCCTTGTGGCTTCGTAAGATTGTCATACCAGAACATTTCTTTTTTTTTTTTTTTTTTTGGCTTGTCTTATTTAGGTCACAATAAAATATTCCAAGCTTGGCCTGGAAGATTTTGACTTCAAACATTACAACAAGACCCTCTTCGCTGGTCTTGAGCCCCACATTCCAAACGCTTACTGCAATTGCATGATCCAGGTAAACACATTGTTGTTTCTTATTTGTGACATGCCTATGCAACATTCCTCTTCTTCCTATAATGGGATGTTTTCCGATGGTCTCTCTATAGGTTCTTTATTTCTTAGAGCCTGTGCGCTGTTTGGTCCAGAATCATTTATGCCAGAAGGAATTCTGCCTCAGCTGTGAGCTGGGTTTTTTATTCCACATGCTGGATTTGTCCAGGGGAGACCCTTGTCAGGTAAAAATAAACAGATCTTCATGTTCATCAGATCTTTCCATGGTAGAGAGGAGCAAACAAAACCTTTGGCGTTTTGATCAAAAAGTTATTTAGAAGACAACCCAAGAAACTTCTTTCAAAACAGTATCAAGTGTAGGGTTGTATTAAGCTTTCTGGGCAAGGATGATGATTAATGGCCAGAAACCAAGTTTACCAAAGTTTAGGACCAATTGTTCATCATTTGGTTTATACTTATTGATAACTCAATATGATGGGACACAGCTGGAAAGAGTTCATTTGATAGAGGCATAGTGTGTTAGAGCAATCCCAGGTGGGAGCTTTCTATCTGGGAGTGGCAGAGCTACAGGTCAGAATAGGGATTTATGGCTTCTGTAAGACAAACACTGATACATGTTAATTTTGTCAAAATGTGAATGTTTCAGACACCATTGCTAGCAGACATCTATACTTGAGTTTCACTTTCACTTGATATTGGTTTGTTTATATGTGGGCTTTGCCCATATTTACATTTTCCTTTGTTTTGACTTTGCCAATATTTGCATTTACTGTATCTCTTAGTCTTCAAGCAATATGATAACATTTGGGGGGTTGTGTTGTTCATAACTTCAGATGTTTTTCTTTTTTTAATCTGATCAATTTTGTAGTTGTCCATTTGATTCTGTTCTATGTGTTGTTGCACCTTTTTATTAATTCACTTAGCATAGTAACATTTATAAGACTTAAAATTGTATACATACATGCCCTTCATGCTGTTGCCTTTTGGGCTAAGTGTGTTCTGCAAAACACAAAAGGAATAAGAAACAGTAATTCAAAACAGTAAAAACACGAAATAAGAAAACATTGCTAAATGTTTAGCAATTGCTAAACATTGCTAAATCTGATTTATAACGCATCATGCACTGTAGCTCTCCGTACCTTTCTTTCCTTGCAAACCACTGTTCCTTCTACCATGTCCATATACTGCCCATTTTTCTTCAAACTGCTCCGAAAAGAAGAAGATAAAGTTATCATTGGATAGAGTAGTTTTTCTATCCAATTTGTTTTTAAAATTTGATTTATGTGCTGCCTTTCTCCGGAGACTCAGGGCGGCTTACAATGCGTTAAGCAATAGCCTTCATACTTTTGTATATTTATACAAAGTCAACTTATTGCCCCCACAAACTGGGTCCTCATTTTACCTACCTTAGAAAGGATGGAAGACTGAGTCAGCCTTGAGCCTGGTGAGATTCAAATTTACAGTAATTGCAGACAGCTGATGTTAATCACAATGTTTTAGTCTGCTGAGCCACCAGGCCCTTGATAACTTTCTCCGTCTTCATTTCAATTCATTTGTTCTTTCTTGATATACATCCTTGAGATGGCCCCACTCTCACAGAGCGGTGAAGACCTGGATCTTCACCTAAGTTTTTGGCAAGGTGAGACACTTTGCTTCATTCCATATGGGCTGTCGTGCTTACCATTTTTTCTTTTATTGGTTTTATTGTAATTTGTTTGTTTGTTACGAGCCACCCAGAATTGTTGAGAATCAGACAGAATGTAAGTTTAATACATTATTACACATGTGAAATCACAACTACTACTTTTTTAGCTGGTGTGGGTGTTCATACACATTATGTTGTTCCCAAGAACCTAGGATGTCAAAATCTATCAGTGTAGTATATGTGCAGATGCAAACAATGTGGTCTTTTGTAATCAATAAATGGAAATTTTGTCAATCCGTCCAGTATTTTTTGGCATGGTAGTGCCAATAAGCACTAGCACCACTAGGGTCAGTTTATGCCACATTCCTTCAAATTCGATTGTCAGATCTTGATTCTTTGTGATCTTATCTATGTTTTCTATTATCCTGTACTTTTGCCATATCAATTATTCACAGTTTCTTATTTTTAACCACAGTTAAATCTGGTTTTTACAGATGTTCCAATGAATCATTTTAGCAACTGTGTTATGTTGTTTATAATCAGTTTGTGTAATCTGTTTGCATGAACTGAGTATGTAGTCTACTGTTTCTTCTACTTTGCATAATCTGGTCTTTGAATCATATGGCAATTTTTCAGTTCTGACCTTCAGTAATATTCCAGGTGTAAGATATTGCCAGGTTTTATCTTTATCCATTTTCCCCTCAGTCTTTTGTGGGAATTGCCTGTGTAATGTTTTTCTTGCCAGCATTCTGTTCACATTTTTCTCACTCTTTGGATGTATTCTTTACTAATCATATTTTTAACTTACTCATGCTTGATGTTATTCAATTTTAAAATACCCAGAGATTTGCACACTTCATCCTGTTGGCTCCTGATTGTTTGGTCATTCGGCATTTTAGTTCCATTACTGTTTGTGATTTTACTCCAGTTTATTGCAACTATAGCATACTTCTCTAGGACAAATTCCATTTCATAGGTTTTGACAAAGTGCCCATCGTGGCTATGGTCCATTGGAGCTTTTGGACAACGCTATCTAGCAGGATGTGGAAGATGTTGCCAGGGATACCACCCACAGATAGCATTCCTTGCAAACAGAAAGGACAGTACCGCTGCCAGTCAATTTGGGCCTATTTTGCCTAATGCTCCATTGGTGCAACTGAAGCCTTGTTTTCTCTCAAGCACACTGATATTCTATGCAAGCAAGGATCTCTAATTTAGAAAGGGTCTGCAAACCAACATACTGTAGCCTGCACTCCATCAATTTGGAAGGACTATGTAGCATACTCACACACATCCTAAACTTACTCATTTTCTTTCTCAAAAGACTGTTAAGAAGCCAATTTGGAGTAATGTTAAGGCATCAAGTTAGAAACTGGGAGACCATGAGTTCTAGGCCTGCCGGCACAAATTTTGAGTAGTTTGGACAACCAACAAATACTATCTCTGGCTGGCCCCAGGGTGAGGTGGGAATGGGGATTTTGCAGTATCCTTCCCCTGGAGTGAGGTGGGAATGGGGATTTTGCAGTATCCTTCCCCTGCCACGCCCACCAAGCCACGCCCACAGAACCGGTAGTAAAAAAAAATTGAATTCCACCACTGGCATAGAAGGTTTTTGAGTGTGGTCTTTCAAGCGCTTACGTTGGTTTAGGAATTGCTTATTATTTTGATATATAATTTTCTCTTGCCTTCCTGTGTCCCAGGGGAGTAATTTTCTGCGTGCCTTCCGCACCATCCCAGAAGCAGCTGCTTTGGGATTGATCTTGGCTGATTCGGATGAAGCTACAGGGAAGGTGAACTTAGGACGGTTGATTCAAAGTTGGAACAGATTCATTCTGACCCAGCTCCACCAGGAGACTCAAGAGCAGGAGGGCCCTCAGGCTTACCGAGGCATTGGGTGCAGGTAATAAACCTCTACATGGGACAGCTGTTAACTATCTTGTACTTGACATGTCTTGTCTTGATTTGCCATTTGGGCTTCAGAAAAAAAAAAGGTCTTAAGGGTCAGAGTTATATTTAATAATTATTAATTTAAACTAATAATTTAGCAAATTATTTGTTCCGATTATAAAATATATCTGCCACTGTTACTTAACATTTTCAGTTCTCTTAACAACATCTCTAAATTAGGCTGCTTCAGTGTTTCTCAACCTGAGCAACGTTAAGATGTGAGATCATCAACTTCCAGAATTCCCATGCTGGCTGAGGAATTCTGGGAGTTGAGGTCCACACATCTTAATGTTGTTGAGGTTGAGAAACACTGGACTATTGCAAAGAAGGTAGTTCGCTCTTGGGGAGTGAATATTGATGGAGCAAAGTATTGAGCTAGACTTTAATTGATCTGAGACTGAGTTATGTGCATGCAGTTAACTTATCCCTTAATTCTTCTAGATGTGTACCTGTCCTGGCTTATTGTTTTGTGGTTCACTCATTCGTAGACTTTGAGATTATAGGGTGGGGGAAATAAGCAGAAGTCTGCCTGCCCTGGCCTTGGGCTCCTGCATATCATCTCATTACATTCTCTACTGATCTAGTTGTGTTTCTTCTAGCAACTTTGGATCTTCTGGGGACTCAGTCATTGGGCAACTTTTCAGCTGTGAAGTGGAGAATTGCAGTATGTGCCGCTGTGGCAAAGAGACAGTCCGAGTCTCTTCTACTCTCCTCTTTACTCTCTCTTATCCTGAGAACAAAGGTATGGAAGTTCAGAAGGAATACTGTACAATGGTAGAGTAAACATAGTGTTGAATGGAAATGGATTGGTCTTTTCTCAAAACATGGGACAGCAAATGTGAAGTGCTTGAGGTTTTACAACTACCTGTTGTGTGCCTGAACCCCTATCTTTTAGAGAATTAAAAGTTTTTAAAATATAATAAAAAATATTCCTAGAGCATCAGTAAGCTATTCTGTCAGACACAAGAAATCAGGAAGCAAGGCGGTTCAAATAACTACAGGTTTATTGCATGCTAACGTTCTCTACAAGAATCTGAACTACCAACAGTCAAAGCAAATTATGATAGATAAGAGTCAATGGAATTCAAGGTGTTTTGGACTTAGATCTCTTGTGGGCATGAAGAGATTTGAGATTGATGACATGCTTGACCTTTCCCTTGGGCTCATCTCCTACATATTCACTCATTTCAGTAACCATAAATCTTAACGTCTCAAACCATATTTCAGATATTTAGTTGTTGGAATCTGTTTGGTTGAACCCAAGTTAAATTCTGAGTAACAAATAGGGGCCCTTCTGTTATTTTAATTTTTGTAGCAGTTTCTCTCATGTGTTTTGCCATTTTTACCTTATTATTCAAACCAACCCTGTTGCCTTTTATGCTTTTCATTTTACACTGAGAAAACATAAATGTGCTGGAGGAAACATACCAAGTTCAAAGAATTATTGAAACAAGAATGTTGGTTTCTCAGTTCCAGATTCCTAAAACATAATACAATTGATTGATTGATTGATTGATTGATTGATTAGATAAAATAAGTTTTGCTTGCATGAGCAAGCAAGACTACCTTGTCTGCCCTAATTTAAATAATTTCTACCACACTCATCTATCAGACAGATCCAAGAGCAAGCCAGATTGATTAAAAATAAGATAAACTACTCTTTCACAGAATTTTAAAACGCATGATGCAAAAAAAGAAAAAAGAAAAGAGGTTGTAAGAAGAATAGGAAGACAAATCTTAAAAGAGTATGTTTTAATGTGATATGTGTACATTAAACAATCATATCAATAACACTGAATCAATTAATTAACCGTGAGTAGTTTATATTTCCATAGGTTGCTTATATTTAAAAAAATAGATTTTGGCAAAAATCAGTTTTCAAACGGATTTCTTCCTTTCTAAAGCATGCCTAGCCCTTGTGCAGGAATAGAAGTGAATTGTTTGTATGCTTGATCCTTGTCAAGTGGGCCTAAAAGAATTTGTTACTTGCCTGGATGGTGCTCATAGTGACAAAAGTTCAAGATTCCTGAGAAGACAGTTATTGGAACTGGGCTTCTCAACTGGTCTAGGCGACTATTTCTTGATGCCATCTGCTTTTTTTCAGCAGGGTTCATTTTCTTCCCCATGTATCTCAGGCTCATGATGTCTGATGTCCTATTCTAATCTTTGCGGCAATGCAAATACATTCTTTTTGTGCCTCCCATCTTTCCCAGATAAAATAATGGATTATGAATTTGCCCAGATATTAAAAAGAAGCATTTGTCTGGAACAGAACACTCAGGCCTGGTGTGAGAACTGCGAGAAGTACCAACCCACAGTAAGTGATGAGGGAAGAAGCATTGGGCAATAAGATGTCTGTAGCACTGATACATAGAAAACTTTAAATATGGCATACAGCCATACTATCGGATTGCTTTGAGAATGGGAACTGTGTGTTTTATAGACAGCTGACCAAGCGGAAGTATGATTCCAGGATCTATGAAAGATCTATGGTTAATTGATTTTGAAGATAATTATTAAGTAGATAATTTAAAGAAGAAAAGTATTTTCCCCTCTCCCCTAATTTCAGCTCCTGCTATCAATTTTTCTATGACACACTTGCTGAAAGACCAAAGTAGGGATCTTTAAACTGATCAGAGCATGTCCATAACTAGGCATTACCAAATAAAGTTACAATGTCAGTATCAAAGATTAAATCTGTGCCATTGCTTCAGTGTTACACATCATCTCTCTGCCATTCTAGGTCCAGACACGCAACATCCGCTGTCTGCCAGATGTGTTAGTCATTAACTGTGAAGTCAACAGCTCCAAGGAAGCAGAATTTTGGAGGGTGCAAGCTGAGGTAGGGAGATACACACATATGTTGTTTTCTATTACGGTTCTTTTATTTACGTGCAGTCCTCTCTCAGGTGGCCTCAAACAATGCATTGTCAAGCAGTTCACCATCTCTGCTTCATGCACATTCAAGATCATCATTGTCATTTAATGACCCCATAATCCCTTGTGGGGTGGAGTCTGGGCAACTGAATGGAGCTGAGTGCCATTCAAGATCCTTACCCCATTTCTAATGCCTCTAGTTTTACAGGTAGGACCTTTATTAAGATAGCCTAAAATAAGGAAGCCAATTTCCAGTTATCAAGATATGTTCTGGGAAATGGTATAATCCTCCTTGAAGAGCCAGCAGCTTGGGGAATAAGCCAGAAATGCCATTAGCAAACAGAAGTAAAATGTGTTCCACATTGAGAAGCAATTGGAGAACATATCCTATCTTGATCTATCGACTTCCACTTGAGTTGGTGGTAAATAAAAACATTTCAATGTACGTGAAATTTAGATTTAGATTTCTGTGCTTCAGTACATCCTTTTTTTGACAGTATGCTTTTAAGAAGAAGATGATGAAGAAGGGTTGCCTGGAATTCCCCAAAAGTAGAGAAATAGCAGTTGGAGAATGGTAAGTACTATTTCTATCCTGAGTATCCCTACTTTTCCTAACAGATGGTCCTGATCCTATTGTTCCTTAATGATAGGTCTTGTTATTGAAGACATGACCACTTCTACCATGTTCTTAATTATACCAAGACTCATAACGAAGGGACAGAGAAAAATACTGAAGCAGTAAAATTGCCATTATAGCGCAGATGGAAAAGTGCAGTTATACACAAAGAATATGGAATTGGCCCATTGTAATAATGTCTGATGAGATAATTAATACCATTTCTTGCTGAACTAACCAGCCTCATTTCTTTGGCTGGCAGTATTGGCTGCTTGAGCAAAGAAAAAGAAAATCAGCCTGCTGCTCAGTCTTGTTCACTGTGATTATCACTGTTCATTGATAATTCCTTCCATCTCTGTCATATTGATTGGTATTTGCTTTGCTTTCAGGAATGAGTTAGGAATGGCTGAGGGGGGACACTCGTACACCTCCATTGAAGAGCTAAAGAACATCTGGATTCCTTATTCCATCAAGATGAAGCTCTCCAAGAACAAGGAACTGGAGGTTTACAACTGGGATGAAAGCAGTGAAGTAAGATATTTCTTGCTTACAAGAAAGCGCTTCCTTAAAATACTTTCCTTATACTGACTTAAATATGAAATGTTTTCTCGGTATCCTAGTTCTTGTGATGCACATGTGCAGAAGCACTGCACATGCGCTCACAGTTCTTAACCAGTAGGGAAGGTAAGTGAAACCAGAGGTGAAATGCTCCTGGTTTGGACCAGATTGCCCAATCAGGTAGCGATGGCGGGTGGTTCAGAGAACCAGTAGCAAACATCCCTGCCCCCCCACCCCCATGCCCAGCTGAGCCACGCAATTATCAGAGGCTTTTTTAAAAAAAAAAATTAAAAGCATTTTTTCTACAACCTCTTTGGCCAAAAAAAAAAATGCTTTTAAAAGTAAAAAAAAAAAAAAAAAAAGCCTCTGATGATGGCACGGCTCAGCTGGGATCGTCAGAGGCTCTTAAAAGAAAAAAAAAGCCTCTGCTGATCAGGCAACTCAGCTGGGACTGTCAGAGGCTTTCAAAAGCATTTTTTTTTCTACAACCTCTTCGGCCAAAGCAGTTGTAGAAAAAATGTTTTTAAAAGAAAAAAAAAGCCTCTGCCGATCAGGCAACTCAGCTGGGACTGTCAGAGGCTTTCAAAAGCATTTTTTTTTTTCTACAACCTCTTCGGCCAAAGCAGTTGTAGAAAAAATGTTTTTAAAAGAAAAAAAAAGCCTCTGCCGATCAGGCAACTCAGCTGGGATTATCAGAGGCTTTCAAAAGCATTTTTTTTTTCTACAACCTCTTCGGCCAAAGCAGTTGTAGAAAAAATGTTTTTAAAAGAAAAAAAAAGCCTCTGCCGATCAGGCAACTCAGCTGGGATTGTCACAGGCTTTTATAAGCATTTTTATACAACCTCTTCGGTTGAAGAGGTTGTAGAAAAATATGGTTTTAAAAGGTTTTTTTTTTAAATTGGCCCCACCCACCCAGTCACATTACCCCCCCCCCCCACCAAGCCACGCCCACGGAACCGGTAGTAACCAATTTTACATTTCACCACTGAGTGAAACCCACTCCTGAACCAAAAGTTCATCAGGTTAAATCTTTTATGTCAGTTCATGAAACCGAGAACACGATGAAGGATAAATGAACAAATAAGACAAGTTAGACTCCAAGCTTTGTTCTGCTACACTGACATAGGATATCAGGTTCTGGAAAGGCAAGCATATTGGAGTTGAACTATCCAGGGGGTTGGCTTCAGGAGTACTAAAAATAGTGTGCTTTTCCTCTTTGTTTGGGGAGAATGTAGTGACATACATCCATGTAGAACTGTGCTAGAGCCACAGAGAAAACTAACTCACTTCTGGGACTGTCTTTCTTGTTGCAGTTGGGCATGTTGGAGGATCAAGAATCTACGTATGTCTATGACCTCATGGCAACAGTTGTACATATTCTGGATTCCCGGACTGGAGGCAGCCTTGTGGGGCATATCAAAGTTGGAGAGACCTACCATCAAAGAAAGGAGGTGAGCCTTTTAATAAAAAGCTGAGCATCTTGATCTTTGTATCTGCGCTGTAACTGTCGATTCCTATTAAACGGAAGGGGGTTAAATGTATGAGTTAATTGCACCTGCTTGTAAGATATGATTGCAATGCATCTGATTGTAGATGTTCACTGATTGAACATCTTTGTATTTAATGCATCATAACTTTCTTTTTTTTAAAGGGGGTCACACACCAGCAGTGGTATCTTTTTAATGACTTTCTCATTGAACCTGTGGATAAGGTAAGAATATTATGATGATCTATATTCTATTCTCTTGCTTTCTTACATACAACAGAAATAGAAATGAATATTTAGTATGAAGTTATTCACATTCCATGCTTTTTTGAAACTAGATAGTGTGGGTTTTATACAGGTGTTTGACATAAAATGGAAATCAGAACTGAATAGATTTGAAAGAGCATATCTTTAGAAAGTAGCCTTACATAAATTGGAGTGTTTTAAGACATATTTCCATGCTAATGAGAATTGATATTTGTTTTAAAGCGTCTGTGAATTTCTGTTTTATTGAATGGCCTAGCTGAGGCATCATATCCTGTGTTACTTTTTTTTCCTGCAAACAATATTAAGTTGTACATTAAAGACGGTACGTGAAATGTCTTTTATAGTCAAGTAGACATAAAACAGCTTATTTTATTTGGAGACATGTAATGTTACTACAGAACGTATTTATAAGGCATATTTTAGTAATGTATATGCCTAGGCAATATGCACCAAGATGCTGTGCTGTGCCCCCACTGAGAAATTTGAGATCTTGTCTTTAGGATCTTAGAATTTACAGCCTAGCCAGGGTCAGCCTGAACTTTTTCCATGGATAAACAAATGTGGGTATTGATTCTTCCAAGTCAGGGGTTGGCTCCTGGGGGTTCGGCAGGGTTTGGGCAATCTTCTAGCCAAGGATCGCCGGGGTTTGGCAAACCCCCAAATGCCACCCCTGGCTGGCCACACCCACTCCAGGAGTCTCCACACAGCCCATTCATCATTCCAGGTAAGTGCAGGGGCTGTGTGGAGAGTCTGGGAGGGCAAAATATGGGCTTCCCGGAGGTTCTGGAAGTCCAGAAACGGGCCTGTTTCTAGCCTCTGGAGGGCTCCCGGACCCTGGAGGAAGCAGTTTTTGCCCTCCCGGAGGCTCGAGGAAAACCTCCAGAGCTTGGGAAGGGCGAAAAACACCACCATCACCCTCGCTGTGGTGCAGGCAGCCGACTAGGCCACACCCACCATGGCCATGCCCACCCAGCAACGGGGCAGTGAACCCATTGCTAAAGCCCATCCCTGATCCAAGTCACAACTTGTATCCATGTTGAAACTTCCTTGACATTCTGCATTGAAGTCTAAAGAAATTTAGTCAGCACAGACAGGCACAATTCTAAATCAACATTTCTTCTTTTGGACTATTTTTTTCCATTTTAATTAAAAACAGCTCTGGACAGCTTCCAGAATTCATTTCTGATCTGTCTGTTCTCCTACTTCTGTCTGTCTGATTTTTCCTGTCTGCCTTTGAATTTTGCAGTGTGAGGCTGTACAATTTGACATGACCTGGAAAGTGCCTGCGATCCTTTATTATGTGCGGAGGAACCTCCACTCCAAGTTCAATTTACACAGTGAGTGTGGGTGCATGTACAAATGCACTTACAAAAGTAGCAAGAAATTAGGAGATGCTATTTCTTAAAACCTGACCACCCAAGTTCAGCCATGATGATAACCTTTAGTCTCTTATAACCCAGGTATCCAGTAATATTAGGGCAGGAGTTATAACATCCCTCTATATATGTATGTATAGAAGAAGGATGACTGCAGGAATTCCTAAACAAATACTAGGTGTTTTATTATAGCTTATTGAAATGACATAGAGGTGGTCCTCGACGTATAACTATAATGGAGCCTGCCCATCGTGGTCCTAAATCATGATGGTTGTAAAACAGGCCACTTACATGACCAAGCCAATTATTATTATTATTATTATTATTATTATTATTATTATTATTATTATTATTATTATTATTATTATTATTATTATTTTGCAATGGTTGTAAAGCAAACCAATTGTTCACTATAGGCCAGTTTTGCTGAAAACCAGAAGTAAAAGCCAGCAAAAATGTTCTAAAACACAGTCACATGACTGTGGGATGCCACAAACAGGCATAAATTTAGGCCAGTTGCCGAGGGCGCAAAATGCAGTCTTCTGATAGTGGGGGAGGTGAGGGGAGGTGTCTGTTATAACTTTGGAACTAGGTCATAAGTACCCCCAGGGAGGTCCGTTGTCAATTTGAACAATCACTAAACATCCAGTTATATGTTGAGGACTATCTTGTACTGAAATCTTTGTTGAGGAACTCCAGCAGCTAGCCCCTTTATTATACAGGTACATATATATAGATAGATAGATAGATGTTATTGAGCAAGGAGCTTTGAATGTTGTATAATAGGAATAGAGTGTGATTCAATTGTACATCATTCCCCCATGAGCCAGGTTCATAGATCCTAGTAAGCTGCAGTGGTTATTGAGCATATTGAGGCCAAATAATATGTTTTCTTTTTTAAAAAGTATGTTTTAAATACCAATTAGGTGAAATTAGGTGTAGGAAAAAAGCTTTGTTTGTCCAGAATAAGCAAAAGCCTATGATTTAATTTAAGCTTGTTTCTCTGAGCCTTCTCGTTCTCCTGCCTGAAGAAAATTGCTTCCCATACAACTAAAAAAATAATAATATCCCAAATGGATAATTCACTTGACATGATGCTCAGTTTGAAAAGCCATAGATTATATTTAGGTTAATCAAGCCATAAGGCTTAGTTGGTACATAGACTGCCAATTGGAATGGCAAGGATCCTGCCTGCCTTACATTGCCCAGTGAAATCTCCTTATCAAGCAAAGCAGATAAGCTTTCCTTCCTGCTTCCACACAAAGATAGCTCTGCCCATTTAACAAGCGGGGTATATGACTAGCGTTTTTTTTATTTATTTATTTGATTTATATGCCGCCCTTCTCTGGAGTCTCAGGGCGGCTTACAATGCATTAAGCAATAGCCTTCATACTTTTGTATATTTTACAAAGTCAGCTTATTGCCCCCACAAACTGGGTCCTCAATTTACCTACCTTAGAAAGGATGGAAGGCTGAGTCAACCTTGAGCCTGGTGAAATTTGAACTTACTAATTGCAGACAGCTGGAGTTAAATTACAATGCATTAGTCTGCTGAGCTATCCAGGCTCCTTAGCCTTCAGACAGTTCATTTTTCTTATATCCTCACTTGGTTGTTTTTCAGGGACCTATTTTGTACATATTCAGCACCTGCACAAGAAACTTTCAGTGTCCTAGGAGGGGGGAGGGAAGTTTCTATCCTGCTTGGAGTGACCTGTGTTCTCATGTTGAACAACCCCAATTTCCTCACTTTCAGCCTTCCTTACAATTACTGGGCACCCACTCCTTGGTCTTTTCCTTAATTGCCTTTACGGCCAAATGGAAATTCCAGCAAGAAGCATCATATAATAGTGTTGTATAGCTGGGAGGAGAAATAGCCTTGCCCTCCTTCACAGTTGGTGAGTGTGAGGATGGAATTTTTGAGAGGTGGTCATAAGTTAACACCACAAAGATTGAGACAACAAAGTAAATATGTTTTGCGAGGAAGTGCGGTACTCTCAAGAGGAAGTGAAACAAACTGAGCGATCATCATGAGATGAAAAGGCCCATCTGCATAGACAACAGAGGTCGCGTCAAGAATGAAAAACATTGCTAGCCAAAACACTGTGAAATAGAAATTGTTGGAGGGTGTTTAGATGAATGCTGAAACAGCTATGCAGCTGTTTTTCCACATAAACCAACATGTCCAGATATTTTCCGCAAGGCAGCTGGTCGCTTTTTGAGAAGCAGCTGCAGTGATGTTCCCCATCTTAATTTTAATCTATTTTGAATTGAATTGGCTGTGAATGGACATTGTGGATTCCTGAAATTGCACTCTGTGTGCCGTCAGAAATCTATTTGACATGTTTCTAGAACTGTGTCAACTGATGTGACCAGCTTCAGGATTGAGTCGCACTTGTTATGGATCTGTCTTCCTAAAACAAAATCCTTGTTTTCAATTCCGCTGTTCAATTCTTCTAGAGAAGTCAGTCCTATGATGCTAGAGGTTTCCTTTTAAGAGTTTTAGGCCCATTAGGTTTGAGTGATCCACCGATTCTTAGAAAATAGTATCACTCATACGAAGGAAGAAGTTGTGCTGTTGAGGTTTTTTCTGGGGCATCCCCTGACCAAGATGGGATTTCCCTTTTTTGTTTGGTTTTTCTGTAAACCAAGTGTAATCTCTGAGTGAGTCAACTGTGATCAAATTTCATTTTCTTTTTCAAGTCAAGAACCCAATTGAAGCCAGTGTGTTGCTTGCTGAGGCTTCCCTCGCTCGCAAACAGCGCAAATGTCACGCCACTTTCATCCCCCTCATGCTGAGCGAAATGCCACAGGTTGGAGACTTGGTGGGATTGGATGCTGAGTTTGTGACCCTCAATGAGGTAGGCATCACACATTAGGACAAGAGACAAGATTTCGAGCACAGGCAGTATCTATTCACCCTTTCCATCATCTGCGATAGGAGGAAGCTGAGCTTCGCAGTGACGGGACCAAATCCACAATCAAACCCAGTCAGATGTCAGTGGCCAGAATCACCTGTGTCCGGGGGCAGGGTCCCAATGAGGGTGTTCCTTTCATTGATGATTACATTTCCACACAAGAACAGGTATGCAACACCTTCAAAGAATAGTCCATGGTTTTAAGACCGTGCACAAAGTGGACAGAGATCAAGGCCAGTCTGAACTCTGGAGGAATGATGTTCCACAGAGGAGGAGCCAGGATAGAAAAAGACTTCATGGGACCTGACAGTAGAGAGATGATACCTCAAGTAACCTGGTTCCGTGCCATGAAGGGCTTTATAGGTCATTACCAGCATCTTGAATTGCACCAGGAAGCAGCCTGGCAACCAATGCAGTCTACAGAGCAGACCAAGATATGAGAGATCCTGAGTAGGGCTTCCTGGTCCAGGACCAGGCACACAACACATAGTTGTGCAAAGGCCCTTAGTGGAATGGCTATCACTTGTTTCTTGAACAGGAGCTGTGAAAACCACCCCCCAAATTGCACACAGGTTCTTTTTGAGGTAGCACAACCCCACTTAGAACAAAAAGTGGAAAGTCTCATGAACCAGGAGCCCCTAACACCCAAAGTCACATAGTTTTGTTACGGTTGAGCTGAAGCTTGTTATTTCTGTTTTACTTTGTTTTTTAGTACTTGTTTTCTAGTATATTAATAGGAATTTGTCTTCCTTTTTCCTATCAGGTAATATATGTTTTTGAATGGGAAGTAGTTCCACTCAGTGGCCTGGAAGATGGGAAGGGACAGGAAGACTTCAATACATAATGATTCCATTTTCTTTGTTCTTGTAGGTGGTGGATTATCTTACTCAGTACTCGGGAATAAAGCCAGGAGATCTGGATGCCAAAATTTCATCCAAACATCTCACAACCCTCAAATCCACCTATTTAAAGCTACGTTTCCTTATAGATGTTGGAGTCAAATTTGTGGGCCATGGATTGCAAAAAGACTTCCGGGTTATCAATATCATGGTGACTGTCTTCTTATAAAATCTCTCTCTCTCTCTCTCTCTCTCTCTCTCTCTCTCTCTCTCCCTCCCTCCCTCCCTCCCTTTCTCCCTCCCCCTCCCTCTCTCTCTCTCACACACACACACAGGTTAACTTCTTATGGTGAGTGAGAATAGAGCATGTGTAGAAAAGATATAGTAATTGAGATGTAACTGAACATGAGTGATATGTGTGAATGACTTAATACCTTAAATTAGATTCCCTGACTTAAATTGTTTTTCCAGTTCTGTAATTCTGTAGGCATTTCCTCATAGTCACTTATCTTGTGCCTGGAATTATTTGTTTAATTTATACGGCCACCCATCCCACCACCGCAACCCTGGACAGCCAACAACAGTTAAACAATAAAAACAACAACACAATTCATCATTGGCAGTCAATGTGAAAACCAGTGAAGCAATAACAAGAGGAGTAGATTGGAAATTGCACAACTTGGGGCAAGATCCACTGGAAAGAAATGGTATTCTCTGCACTTCCGGGGGTGGGGGCAAAATATTTTATAGCATTTCCTGTAGTAGAGTAAGAGATGACCCAAGTACTTTGGCTTCTCAGGTCCCCACTGCTTGGGGATTCACCAGATAGGATGATCAATGCCTCATGTGTGAAAAGGTTGCAGTGGAATGTGTGTGTGAGAGAGAAAAGACAGCACACATAGGGAAGGGAGCAAGGCTGTAGGATTACTGATATACTAGTAATACTTTTAACTTTTAACTAGGCAAAATAGTACATTGCAGTGTAAAACCTTTTGAACCAAAGTACACCACATGGGCTAATTTAGAGAATGTGTCTGAAGTCCAGGACCCATGGAATTGAAATCTGGCCAATTTTATAAAACATTTTATGACAAAAATTATCATAAAGCATTTTATTACATAATTCAAAAAGTCACAAAACATGTTGTCAACTAGTAATGTTTACCTGTCCTATACAATTCAACATGGGCTACTTTCAAGGCAGATGCACCTCTGAATATCTTCCTGAATTTTTAAGAACTTTTCAACTACATTTGAAGCTCTGCCACTGTTGAAGTCACTGAGGAATCTGAAGTCATTGTTTGCAGACACTTCTCATTTTCACGGCCTACCTTTGAATTTTGTTAGCTTTCTCTCCTAAAAGTGCTTTTCAAGAGGCAACTGGGCTTTCTGGTTTTTCTTTGAAGACATTTCACTTCTCATCCAAGAGGCTTCTGCCCAGGTCAGCTCCTGAGCCACTCAGAAATTGCTATCAGACTCTACTTTTAATATGGAAAGCAAAAATTATTAAATACATCAGGAGTAATCAAAGACATTCAGCTAATTTGCTTTAGCACTTAGACATAGCACTTAGACTTGTATACTGCTTCATAGTACTTCACAGCCCTCTCTAAGCGGTTTACAGAGTCAGCCTATTGCCCCCAACAATCTGGGTCCTCATTTTACCCACCTCAGAAGGATGGAAGGCTGAGTCAACCTTGAGCCTGGTGAGATTCGATCTGCCAAACTGCTGGCAGCCAGTGATCAGCAGAAGTACTCTGCAGTACTGCACTCTAACCACTGTGCCACTGCAGCTCAGTTATATTAATTGCCAGATTTAGTTGTTTTCTTGCTTATCTCCCTTGGAGCAAATGGACCTTAGGCCAAGTCTAGTTTTGATCTAAGGTTAGAAGGACTTGTAGACAGATCTCTTTGGGGAATGATTATGTGGTTGTGTGCTAAAAGGGCTATACCTGCCTCTTACAGGTTCCCAGAGATCAAGTAATCGACACAGTGTATTTGTTCCACATGCCCAGGAAGAGGATGATCTCGCTGCGCTTCCTTGCCTGGTATTTTTTGGGTCAGTACAATAATCCTGTGGGCAGTGTTAAACTGCGCCCCTCTTCCAGTCAGCCAAGCCACCCTGCATGAAAGGATAATCTAGTTGCTAAAGAATTCCTCATGTACAGATCTCAGGAAGAGGATATTGATGATAATGTGCAGGAACTGATATCTAAGCAAAAACAGCTGAATAAGGAGATAACAACTTGGAAACTGCTCAGGCAGATGCCTCCCTAATTCACTGAACTTTAAAACCTAGGAGAAGGAGATGCCACACCAGCAGACTTGCACAGTTTTGTTATTAAAGCCCAAATGAAGCAATAAAAGTAGTTTTATGTCCTTCCCGTGGAGTTGATTTCCTGGCCCAGTGTATGTACCTAGTAAGGCTGACTGCCCTTATATGAGTTTTACAGTTTCTCAAACCCTGCATTGCAGTTGAGAATTTGGATATAGAGCAGGGGTCTCCAATCTTGGCAACTTTAAGACTTGTGGACTTCAATTCCCAGAGTTCCTCAGCCAGCTTTGCTCTGGGAGTTGAAATACACAAGTCTTAAAGTTGCCAAGGTTGGAGACCTCTGATATAGAGAATGGGGAGTAGGGAAGGCCTTCCAGATTAGATTAATATTAAAGTCTGACAGCTGAGTTCATTTTCAACCCTGACAAAAATAAATTCTTGCCACTAACCTTAGCCTAAATAGATTTCCTCTTTTCTTGAACCAAAGGAAGTAGGCAAGACAACTTTTGCCATGTGTTGGATTTTTCTCTTTTTTTCCCTTTTGCTTAGACCTGAAAATTCAAGGAGAGACTCACGACAGCATTGAAGATGCGCGAACAGCACTTCAGCTGTACCGGAAATACATGGAACTGAGCACTGGAGGCTTGGAACCTGAGGAGTTCCGGAAGGTGCTGAAGGGCCTCTACGAAAAAGGGAGAAAAATGGACTGGAAGGTCCCTGAACCTGATGGCCAGAGCAGCCCCAAGAGTAAGTTTCTGTTGCTTGGCTTGTTGAGTGTTAGCATTCTGTGACCCTCAGATAAATGGAAGATTCTGTATCTTGGGAGGAAAAAAATCAAACCCATTGATAAAGAACTGGGGAGATAAGGCTTGCCAAAAGTGCTTTGGGAGAAAGCGTCAGCTGAATGTGGGCAAACAATGGGATACCAGAGGGGAAATTCACTTACTTTTCCTACCGGTTTGCAAATGTGTGCATGGCGTCATCTGCACACGCGTAAGGCTTTTTGCACATGCAAAAAGGCTTAAAATTGTCGTGAAAAAGCAACATCATGATGTCCGCACAGGTGGGCGGGGCCTCCCGCAACCGCTGCTACCAATTCACCTGAGCCAGATAGAACTAGCTGAATTTCACCCCTTATATAGCCCCGTAAAAAGCCAGGCCAATCTTGGCCTGCATTAACAGAAACATGTCCAGATTGTGGAAAATAATATTTCATAGAGAAACTGCAGTGAAAGGCTACCAGAATAAAATGTAATAAATAATAAATTGTAAGCCACACAGAGTTACCACACAGTAAAGTGAGTGTACAATAAAAATGAAATAAAATAAAATAAAATGACCTGGAAATCAAGTGCCATATAGAAGAACGGAAGGAGCAGCCAGCTTTTCACAATAGGAGAAGAGACTTTGCAAGCAGACGTGTAGACAGCTAAATGCTGTAATGTGCAAAAGAGAATAAGCCCGTTTCTTTGCTGAAATCGAGATTGGGATGTGAACCAACAAACTAAAATTAAAAGAAATTAGATTTAGGCTGAATATTAGGAGGAAATACCTCATGATAAGTATTGTTTATCAATGGGATGGTCTAGACCTCAATAGTGAGATGGTTCCCTGTTTCGTTAGGAGATTCCTGCCCTAAACATGGACTTGAGATAGATGAGCTGCAAGGATCCTCCCAATTCAGGGATTCATTTCAGTGGTTCTGTATAAAGATTCTACAAGATTACAAATGCTTGTAACCACGTGCAGGAGAGTGCATTTTGGCATACAGAACCTCTATTAGCTGTGTTTCAAGTGTGATGGCTGCAAATATATGCCTTCATAGCTGCCTTCGAACGTATAAAACTGTGTACTTTCATACAGAATATTTAAATACATGGGTAGTGATCCTGTTTACGCCTTCAGATAGAAAGACAAAGCCTCCAGTCTTTCTAATTTCACCTGCAGAGGTGCACCTGCTTTGCAACAAAGACAAAAAGATGTATTATTTCCCTGAAAGGCTTCTTAGGCTAACTTTATGCAGACGTGAAGCCCTTAATTTTTAAAGGGTGTGAAAAACATGGCCTCCAGGCTGCATGTTGTCTGTTTCTTTTCCAATTTAGGAGGTTTGAAGGAGCAAGATACCATAGGTGCCCTCCCTTTGGGAGGGGTCCCCTGTAAACTCCTCCCTTCCCCTTCCAAAAGAAACCAATTCTGCCTGCTTTGGGGAGTATGAAGCTTGTCCTCAATATACCAAGGGGGCATCTAGACTTTTGGTGGCGCAATATTGGAAGAAGGAAGATCTGCCTACTATTGAAGAATGGACATTAAAAGTAGTGAATTTAGCAGAAATGGCAAAAAAACTCAGCATATTTGCAAGACTATTCACAAGAAAGATATATATCGGAATGGAGAAGATGGATTGATTATACTCAAAACAAATATTGGATTAAAAAGTATCAAATAGCTTATGAATGAATAGAAAAATTAAGAGTATTCATATTTAGTTAGGTAAAATGGGAATTAAAGTGTGGGGGTGGGGTAGGAGTCCATAGATAGCTAGCCTAGTTTAGTATATGATAGTTAATTGTTATACCCTGTATTTTGTTCTGGGAAGTTCGGTTGGGGGGTGGGAGAGGAGGGGAGGGGGAGGGAGGGAGAAATATTTGAAATTTTTTCTGTAAAACTCTTTAATTATATATATATATATATACACACACACACATACATCCGTACATACATACATACATACATACATACGCACACACACACCAAGGGACATTGTACTTCTGTGTCTTAAGCTAATTACAGTCTTCCAGCAGAGACTGTTGGCTTTGGGCTTGGTTTCCTTTTGCCCATATTCTGATTTCTGGTCCTGGGATGTGACTTTAAATCCTCTCTTAGGTGTAGCCTTGCTCATCATGGTTTCTCCATAATTCACAGGACTGTGCTGTCTTTCTTTGGCAGGTGCTGCAGTGTTCTCAAGTGTGTTGTCTCTCTGATCCACGTAACCCTATCATTTCCAATGTCCCTTGAGAAGAGGACCCTTCCAAGCCGGCTCCCCGGAATATGGATATCAATCGACTGAAAGATTGTGTGGGTGTATAAGACAGGAAGGCACTATAATTAATGCCTAGTCAACATGAATTTCAGGGTTCAGAGGATTTCTTTTGGGTTTCCCAATAAGTCTCTTGGATCTCAGGTCACATTTTAAACCACCATGGCCAAGAGAGTACATGAGACAGTTTTGGTGCAGGCCACAGAGAATCACAGATTACGTGCATTCACAGAGTAGATACATGGTGCAGCATCTATTAGGTGCTTAGGGATAGGTTGTTCTTGATCAAAAAATGGAGAGAAGCAACTGATGAAGTGTTTCAAGATTCTTTCTACAGGTGTCAATGTTGTTAGTAGAGCTTGTAGGAGGCACCTGTGCTCTCCTCTAGCTGGGAGTTGCTCGTAAAAAAAATCCAGAGCTGGACTCTTATTGTCATGGAGGTTTCATGGCTTTTTAATCTTTTCTGTATGTAAATTGTGATCAAGGTTACATAAAGACTCTATAAAAATGTTGGTGCTTCTAATGCTATTTTGCAATCCAGCTTTTTGTTTGCTTTTTGTCCTGTTAATTCACAGTCATCCCATATTGTCTCATCATCATCATCTCTCTTGTTAAACATAATCAGAGTAGCATTAATGTATATCCTGGTTTTAATTCAGTGGAGTTGGACCTAAGGGTGGACAAGTCACCCGAGCAAGTTCAGGTTTTATTAGATAATCTTACATCAAGGTTGATCAACCCCTTTTATACAACCTAAACTTTAGAGGAATGAAGTTTATGTGAATCTGTAATGGCATAATTGACAACCATAATGTTTTGCCAGGGCAAAAAAAAACTTTTTTTATTTATGTCAGGAACATCTTGTGATTATTGCCTTTAAAAAAAATGCAAGGAATCTAATATGTATCTGCTTAGTCATTTAAAAAGGATTTCTGCTTTTTGATACATGAAGCAGCAGTGGCCAGGTGGTTGAAATCCATTCAGCCATCATAATTCCTTTCATCATAATAGTCATTTCCAGAACAATCAAATGACTCCTCTCTGTCTTTTTAGTAATTTCTTTCCTGCCTAATTTATTTTCATAAATTAATAGCATATAAGGAAGAGCTAGCATATTTGGCATCCTTATTGCTCAGTTGCATATCTGTAATTAGCAGTACCAAGCCACCAAGCTAATTGGTTAAGAAACCCAAATAAAAGTTCCCCTTTAAAAAAAAAAAGTTTGAGTCAGGGGAAGAGATGACACTTTCTGAAAGACGTTTTGATGGAAGATGAAAGTTATTTGAAGATGTGACTGCTCATTTTTTAGCCCAGCAATTTTCCATATCTTGGGAGAATTGATTCTAATCCATGCCAATCTAAAATAGAGAAGATATGCTCTAGAATTATCTTACAAGAGGATGTATTTTATTATAAATAGTTGTAACCATTCTGCAGTGAATAGTCGGGTTGAAAGTCACAAACACAATGCATGGAAAACAATTCATTCTTGAATATTAGCTGCAACATAGTAATAGCTTGGTAACAATTCTGTAATAGTAAATTAATTTCTTCTGTTGACTGAAACTCACTTTGTAGTATTTTTAGCTACAGGAAAGGGATAGAGAGGCTCCCTCTGCCCTCATTTGTAGGTATTTGGCTGGTCAGGCCAGAGTACTGTTGCACTCCTTACCATTGAGACTGTACTATCAAGCAAATTGTAAGATATGAAAATTCAGAAACGTGCACCCTCAGTATGCTGCTTCATGTCATCTGTTCCCCAGAAGACTCATACTTTACATATTCTCAGGCATATCCTGCCATAGCATAGGTACAATATGTTACATTTCATCTGGAAGTACTCCTTCCTTCGGATCACCTCTATCCTATAAAATATCACGGAATGTCATCATGATAGTTGAACAATTGAGCCCAAAGGGTGAAAGGATGGATCCCTCTGCTTTTATACAGCTAAGTCCACTTCCTGTTTTCAGCCAGCTGCATGGAGTTACTGCTTCCATTGTCTTGTCTTCCAGGTGCCTTACCTAGTATTTTTCCCTAACTCCAATTAGTAAAGGAGGTTTCTTACCACATATGTTGCTCTTCTGATGAGAATAATTCAACCATTTCTACATTACAATTTTCTGGTCATATGGCACATAATATATGATTAGAGCTTTCAGCCCTTCCTCTCCCACTCACCTTTTGAGAAGTAAATTAATCCTGCAATCAGTAATCAAATCATTTTCTTTATTAAAAAGAAAAAAAGCTGTTCCCCCTATCATAAGATACCAGTATTTAGAAGTGAAGGAGCTCAAGTATAGATCAAGAGAAGTTTGATTGAAATAAAAGTAATGATGTCCCAAGTAGACGAAAGAGGGTATTGATCTACTACAGTTTTGTGTCAAAGGCTGGACTAGAAAATTCCAAATTAATACAGAGACTCCAAGAAGATCCTAATATAATATTCATCATGCACAGGTGAAAGAAAGCTGATCTCCAGGATAGAAAACATCCAGTTTCCTAATTTAGTGAAATGTGATTATCATTGCATAGGGGAAAAAAACAATTTTAATTGAGTTTATAATTTCCCCCCATTCTTCTAGAGAACAGAAAATCTGCAAATGCAGTGGTCTGCTTCAAGTATTTCCTGGAAATTTCTTCCCAAAAATGTGCTGTAATCAGAGGTTCTGGAGAGGTCTCTTTATCTCTCTTCCTCTTGCCCCCCATGGGTCCTGGAAATCTCTCTTGGGATATAAAGCAACCACAGGCTTTCTCTAGCACCTGGGGTCTGTCTATGTAATAAAGGGCATTTCCCTCTCATGAAGATGTGGCTCGACCAACATGGATATGACAGTTTTCACAGTGGACTACTGCTATGTCCACTGAGTTCAGAGGGGCATAGAATATGTTGGTACATATTGGTATTGGCTTTTTTCATGGACGTCTTAGAATGCAGAAAACCTGCAAACACTGGCTCAGTGATAACTTACATCTTTTAAATCCTTGAGATTGTCCGCTCAGTCTCTTGTTGCATCTCCAACTAGAGATAGGAAAGTCTACCCTGAAACTTTGTGGGGGTGGGGAGGGGACAATTCTGCATAGTTGCCATTTAAAATGTTGAACTGCAACTCCGGTAGCTCCAGAAGTCTTGCCAGCAGTCAGGGATGATACAGCTATAATCCAACACCAGGTCAGCCAAAGATAGATGGTGAAAAATCAGGGGGTCCAAAGTTCTAAGTCTGAATAAGGCAGCCCTGCACTATTTTCAGCTTTTTTTTTCTTCCCATTTATATGTTACCACCAATTTTTCATTTACTGGCTCATGGTAATTTTTACAGATGTTCCAATGAATCATTTTAGCAACTGTGTTACGTTGTTTATAATCAGTTTGTGTAATCTTGCATGAACTGAGTATGTAGTCTGCTGTTTCTTTTACTTTGCATAATCTGGTCTTTGAATCATTTGGCAATTTTTCAAGTCTGTCTTTGAGTATATTAGTTTGAATTGCTTGTTTTTGCAGAGCCAAATTAAAGCCTTCAGTAATATGGCTCAGTGGCTAAGACACTGAGCTTGTCAATCAGAAAGGTCGGCAGTTCAGCGGTTCGAATCCCTAGTACAGGTCTCCTGCGTGAGCAGGGGTTGGACTAGATGATCTCCAAGGTCCGTCCTAACTCTGCTACTGTTATTTCAGTTTTTACACAGGAGAAACAGAGCTGCCCTCCCAGTTACACTCAAGTGTAACACAAATAAGCCCAGCAATCTTTTTTTCTTGGCTGGGTCCCCATGACATTACAGTCATCTCATTCAAAGCTTGAAAGTGACATTTCTCTAAGTCATATGTTGAGGTGGGGTTTCCTCCTTTAACCTATTTGCAGATATAGAAAATGCTTCATTATTCTTCACATTAGAAGCCAAGAGCCATAGGGACCAAAGATTGGTACAGGTAGTCCTTAACTTACAACCATTCAAAGTTAATAACTGCACTGAAAAAAGTACCGGTACTTAAAACTAGTCTTCACAATTACAGCCGTTACAGCATGCCAGTAGTTATGCAATCAAAAATCAGGCACTTTGCAACTGGTATGTATTTACAATAGTTGCAGCATCCCAGGATAATGTAATCACCATTTATGAACCTTGCCAGGGGGCTTCTGATGAGTAAAATCAGTGGGGAAAGCCTGATTCACCGGTCTCTAAGGAGGAGTACCAGCAGATAGCCTGAATCTGCAAAGACGAAGTCAGGAAAGCAAAGGCTCAGAATGACCAAAGATTTGCAACACAAGTCTGTTGGAAGGAAAATCCATCTGGTTTCGTTCCAAGGTGGGAGAAAGACACTGGAAACATGGAGGCTGATGGGAAAGAAAGGTTTATTGATGAAGCAGAACCACCGAGCACATGTGATTCTGGGCAGCTGACAAAATGGTTGAATGAGTGGATGGATCTTTATACGTTTCTGTGACTTTGAAGTTTGAACTGCTCTGGGGGTGGTGCAATGAAGGGGCTTGTGTTCTGAAAGGGTGTTGGGCAATTCCTATTGTGGCTAATGACTTTCCTCCTGTACTGGATCTTAGGTGAGGGGCTGCTTTCTAATCCTACCATTCTGCCAAGGAGTTTCGAAATATCCAGATTTGAATGGATTACCAAATCTGCATTTCAAAAGCTGGCCACCTCAGTTTCTGCTTGCGGGCAGGGAGACTAGTTTCTGTCTTCTTTAAGATTTTTTTATTTCTCCTTTAGGGGAAATATATTATCCTGCCTTTTTAATATTTACCAAAGTATTCCATTCTTCTGGGGAGGGAGGCTTCCCATAAGTCAAAGATAATCTTTTTAAAAAGTTTCAATATGTAAATAACAAGAAAAAAGTCAAGGAAACAGTAGGTCCACTTAAGAGAGAAGATGGCACGGAAGTAACAGGCAGCAGAGAGAAAGCAGAGCTGTTTAACTCATTCTTTGCATCAGACTTCATGCAAAAAAGAAACCATAGCCCAACCTACCAAAAGCATAACTGTAAAAGACAGACTAGAAATAAAAATTAAAATAAGCAAGTAAATGGAGAGAGAACACCCATCTGATCTTGACAAATATAAATCACTGGGACCTGATGGATTACATCCCAGTTTTGAAAGAGCTGGCAGATGTTATCTCAGAACCACTGTACCACATCTTTCAAAAATCCTGGAACACCGGGGAATTACCTGAGGATTGGAAAAGAGCTGAAGTGGTTCCTATATTAAAAAAAAATGGAGGTGGGCGGGGGGGGGGGAACAGGCCCAAGAAACTACAGATCAATCATCAGTATCTTGGAAGATTGTCCCACACCAAGATGATCCAGTTTCACAAGACCCATTCGACACAAACAAATCTAGTATGTGAATTTTAATTCATTTAAGGATCAATGAGGATTTACAATCTATCCTCCAGATGTGGTGATCTATAACAGGGGTATCAAACTCGTGGCCCGCAGACCAGATGTGTCACACACGCTGGACATCCCCATTTTAGTGAAGGGGGGGGAAAGTGATACGTTATGTGACGAAAACATGACCCCCCCCCCCGATCTATAACTACCATTTTTCTCAGCTAACCATAGTCACTGGCTGAGCTAATTGAAAAAATTAGAATTTGGATGGCAGCTGTTGGGGGAAAATTGCATAAATGTCCCTCACATCCCTCATCTCAAGACCAAGTTAGATATTCTGTAAATTACAGCAGTTTGTGTTTCTTCCATTGTACAACTGGTGATTTCTAACTAAAATCCCACCTTTGAATTGTGTGTTTTCATTTCAAAGTAAATCTATCCATTAGTAGCAATAGCAGTTTCCTTCCCCGCCTATAATATACCTTTGGGAGAGAGATGCTTGTTTTCTGCTATAATAATTATTTATTAGCATTCGGAAGTCTTCCAAACCTATTGAGTGTGATTAAGAATAGAATCTTGACCTCATTAGAGCTCAGAAGGATTTTTGTAGAAGTAAAGCTAGTGTGGGAATCAACACTCTTCTCCTTACTGACCACAGGGAGTTTCATTTGCATTTCTGCATGTTTCCCAATCGAGGATAACATAAAGTTACTTCTGAGTAAAATGCGGTATTTTCTGGAACAAGACAAAAAAACAACAACAACACAGTTCAGGAACTATTGTAAATTAAGAAGCTATTTTTACTTACGGTTAAAATGGAAAGAAAATAATTTAATTAGGCTACGATGTAATTATAGGCTTAAATTTATTAAAAGTTTTTAGAGCTGTAACTTTAGCTATTCTTAGAAATAGGTTTCTGGAAACATTTGGAAAAGCTAGTGATCATCTTCTCTAATATTTCAACCTAAGATCTCTTCTTTCCATATCTCATCTTTAAACAAATAATAAAGCCTCAATGTTTCATCTTAATCAGCAGAAGTCCATTACCAGAAATAACAATGTATGCATTTTAGTCTTAAACAAATTGATTTCATATTTGTTTTATTTGTTTATCATTTTCTGTAAAGATACAACAAAAAAGTATCTTCTACCCATATCTCTTATCTATATACAAATCTTTAAAACTCTGTCATTTAATTAACCAAGAAAAATAATATTAAAATATACCAGAAACAACAGTATTTTGAAAATCTTAATCTTTAATCCCTTCAAATAATGACTTATAAAATCATTTCTTATCATTTTCTCTTCATCTTCTCTCAGAAACTCCTTCACAAGTTTTACATTTTGTTTCAATTTTAATACCCTAATTTATCACTTTCTCTAAAATATACAACAACAAAAATCTCCCCTTCCCATAATTTACCTATAAGCAAATATTTAAAATCTAATCATTAAGTCCTGGTCATGAAAAACCCATTAAAATGTCAAACAAAAATTATAAATTTGAACAAAAAAAATAAGAAAATCAAAATATGATTGCGATGATAGGCACTCCAGTGCACTTGAGCATACATGCCCCCTCAGGGGCCTCTTAAATATGGAGCGAAGTCCACAGAAGTTGTTAGAATTAAAACTGAATTTTTAGAATTTTTTAACAATTCTGTTAAAAAAATTGAATTGTTTACAGTCAAGTTTAGAGCAGTTTATATTAAGATTAAAGTGATTTTTTACATGTATTACATTACAATGAAACGTATAAAAGTCATTTACACGTAAAGTGTTACTGTGAACAATTTGGTATGCAATATTTAAGTCTGACCGCAAGTTTCACAGTTTTAAATGGTTCAAACCAAGAAGCCTAGTAGCATAAGGTATTCTATTATGGACAAAAAAATGTAAGAACTTTTGTTGTAAATACTTCTGCTCAGTTGTATTAATGTCTGATAGGCAGTAAAGATTCCAGATAGTTTTAATTTTGATCAAATAAGCCAACTCTCTATTCCTACTTTTGCTTTCAAAAGTCTTAATGATAAAGTGGGGAGGGAGATGAAAAATCCATTTTTGGGACATACATAAAAGGAACAAAATAGTGTCTTAAAAGTTGTTTTTTTTTCTTTTTTTTTTCTTTTCTTTATTTTCCGGAGGTCCTTCATTAGTACAGTATAACATATATGTCTTGTATGTCCAAGGTAAGAAAGTTGTCCAAGGTAGTCTTCTGAGTTGAAATTCACATATCTAAGTCACTGTATTTATTATTAGCATGTTCCTTTTAGTCATTAAAACAACAATCAGTTCCATTTTAAAGTCCTGTGTCACATCTTTGTCCATACCATTGTTTGTAGTTCCCTTGATGAAGAGAGAAGTCATTTCTTTAAATATCTTTTTTTTCGTATTTTCCCTTCCTCCTTTTTTTTTCTCTCTGTACTTTTTTCTTTTTCATAAGAAAATACAAATTTCTTAATTTGTATTAGCTTCTTATTTTCCTATTTTAAAATTTTAATAAAAATTGTTATAAAAAAGAAAAGAGTTATTCCAGAGGGCTATTGGTGAATGATTTGATTCAGGGACTATTTAATTCCACTTGTTGATGTTATTCTTGTCATTCTTGGTTTTTAGTTCCTACTGGGCTTAGTTTGTATGTCTTGGTTTATATGGCTTAACAGCTATACAGCACTGAAAGATACAAATTTGCAGCAGATACAAAGAGGTCGTAATTTATACTGTAACATCAATAAAAAATTGAAAGGACAAGTAGGACTGAAATTGATTAAATTCACTTGTTCCTGCTTTAGAAAATGATAGAGCACAAAAATCCATAGATGGGATGATTGTCCTCTTTTCTTTGTACTGATTGAATGGTATCAATGTTATTCATCCAGCCATTTCTACTAATATAACATGGGCAGAGCTATATTTAGTAGCTCTAGTACCTTCAAGATAAGATCTGTATGATTTCCCACATATATATAATAATGAAATAGGCCAGGGGTCGGTGTAATTCAACATTCTATACTAGAGCCTTCTAGGAAGACTTCAAGGTGGATTTGAGGGCTCTACGCCTGTGGTACATAGTAGGATTATACAGTGGTAGGATTCAACCGGTTTGCACCACTTTGGCCAAGTCGATTGTTAAATTGCTGGCTATCCCCTCCCCTCCCCTTCCAGAAGTCCCCACGTGCCCCGTCCGTGTTGGCTCCCAGGAGGCTGCAGGGAGGTCTACTAGGCCCAAAATGGGAGATGGGGGCAACAACCCCCCCCTGCAGCCCATTTTCGCTCCCAGGGGGGTGCAGGAGGCTAAGTGCTGCCTGTCACACCCCCTGACCACGCCTACTATGGCCACGCCCACCCAGCCTGTCATTAGGGCAGAGAACCAGTTGTTAAATTATTTAAATCCCACCACTGTGCTTATAGCAGTACCAAGGAACATGGTCTGAACCTGGCAGTTATCTACAGTCATTGTGACTAGTACTTCAATGATCTACAAATTTGCCTAGTCCTCCTCAAAATTATTTTAAGGAAATAGCTATCCACAAATTGCGTGGCAATCACAACTGTTTGCATTTATTCATTCATTCAACATTCATTCAATGAGGACCCAGATTGTTGGGGGCAATATGCTAACTCTGTAAAATGGTTAGAGAGGGCTGTAAAAGCACTGTGAAGCGGTATATAAATCTAAGTGCTATTACTATTCTTGTCTATACAACTATTCAAGTTCACTGGATGGCAGGACAACACTGTATATCACTGTATATACTGTCTATTGCATACCTGTGCTGTGTAAAAAAATATATATCAATATTAAAGTATCTAATTTGTGTGCTGCAGTTTGCCCTGGAAGTTCTCCGAAGGGTGGCTCATAATTTAAGCTTGAAGAAAGGTATGAATTCATACACTGAATAAATAACAACAAAGCTGTGTACTATACTATAGTTCTTATCTGCACCTGTTCCGTCCTATAGTAACTTCATGCTATGTTTACAGCAGATATAATTATAGATGAATCACACAGTGTGAACCATACAAATGCATAATCCACTGATCATCAAAATGTATCTGACTAACTCAGTGCTGAGGCAGGTCCCAATTCCAATTTCCTGGAAAGGATGGGAAAACACCTCATTAATGAGCATTCGTTTGCTGCCACGTCACTTCCTATTTCGAGGTTTGAGACTTGAGCTGAATTTAGGACTGAAAAGGCTACAGGTTGAGGTTCCTGCAAATTAGGATTTGTAACTTAAAACTGTCACAAACCCCAGATTGGGGGTTTTGGAGCCCACAAATCTTGTTTAAAACATCGTTTTAAAACATAGAGGGGAAATCAAAGATTAACTATAATGGCACTAAGCAATTGTGCATTAGCGTGGTTAACATGTATGATCTGTTCAGTTCAACACAAGGTGGCAGTACCATTCCAAATGACTACCATATGACTGTATGCCCATCTTCAGAACACCATATATCAACAGCGCTGCCAGCAATGGAGATCCTCCATTGACACAATTGCCTTGCCAATAATGGCCAATTTTTAATCTCTGCTGGGCATGGATGAATCTGCAGTGAAATCAAAGGTCGATGAGCATCAAAAAGAAACCGGTAAAAACCAGCAAACCTTGTGGCATCTGAAAGACTAAGCATTGCTGCCTCAGATTGTGCAGACTGCAACTTGATGAAATAAGCAATAGTCTACAAAATCTGATAGCCTAGGAAATTGGTTAGTGTTTAAAGTGCTGCAGGACATTTGTGTTTTGAGGATCAAGGTGCTACTTGTGGGATTATTAGAAGGTTAATCTACTTATCCCCAAACATGAGCAAATCATGGAATCTCATACAAGAACTCTGAGGTTCTTTTTATAGTTAATAAAATTAACTAGTTTTATAGTTAATAAAATTCCAAGCAGCCTTGGAACATATCGTTAGGAACTATCTCAAGAAGAGTTGAGCATTGGGCAACTGATTCTTTTGCCTCATTTTGTTTCCCCTCTTTATAAGCTTCTGTAGAGGGCACTATGGTGATGCAGGGACATTACTCAAAGCTTATCTCCTATTTTCCTAGGGTTGTTCATTTATAAAATTGGATTTTTAAGAAAGCCTAAAATTATGTCAGAAACTTTTGCTCTTCGTCGTTAATTAAGCCTCATGGTAAATTGAATCAGGGACTGCAAGATGCAGAAATAGGACACATAGTCATATGTGACTCTTGGACTATGGATTGCCCACTTCTATTCTACATCTTCTCTGCATTTGGACATGCTTTGTTCCAAATCCCCATTTTCTCTGATAAGAGATGGCCGGAATATAGAGTTGGAATTCGTCTTGAGAATGTTTGCCCTGGTGAGGAAGAAAAGATTAGGAACGATCTTATAAGCTTTCCAAATATCTGAAGGACTTTCAGGTAAGAAAGATGAGGTAGAGTAATTTTTGTTGCTCCAGGGAAGAAAAATTGGTGGCAGTTGCAAGGAAATTAAGTTTTACTAAATCAGAGGGGAATACTTAACTTGTTTGTTAAGTCTTATTCTTATTAATTCTTATTCTTATTTAGAAGAATTTGGCTCAAGACATTATGGATTCTCTATTAAAAGTCCTTAAAGTCACCAGCTGTGGAATTATGGGATTTGAAATCCACACTTCTTAAAGTTGCCAAGTTTGAAAAACATTGCTCTATACCAATGGTGAAATCCTCCTCGAATCGTCACCAGTTCACTGCCCATGCATGTGCAGTGCACACCAAAAGCACAATGCGCACGCATGCACATTGCATGCCAAACACACGCTTCGTGCAGAAAAAGAAGACTTTACTAGGTAAGTAGAACAGTGAAGGGAGAACAGCTGTGCCACATAATTTCGCTTCGCTAGAAAGCAAGATTTCCTGCTTTCTAGTGAAGCTAAACTGCACAACACAGCTGATCGTCGGAAATACCAGTTACCGGTAGCTTTTTTAAACTACCGGTTCTCCCGAACTAGCAGTTTTTATCACTACCGGTTTACCCGAACCGAAGCAAACCAATAGCATTTCATCCCTGCTCTATACAAAAGAGCACGAAGGTGACCCAGTTTTGAATTTCCTCCTCACCTTCTTCTGCCTTTCTGGGCTAAGCTGATGTTTTTGTAATAGTTGCTACATACCTTCTTCAAGACTATTGTTATAATCCTCTACCTCAGGAACAGATTTGATTTAGATTCATAAGCTTATCCCTATTTGCTTATGAATCCACACCTCTTTTGAATTATTTTCTCATCACAATAATATCTTCAAGGACGCTTGCTTGGAAGCTCCACAGAATTAGAATCCTCTTTCTGATCTTCTATATGGTGCAGTAATGGAGCTGCCCATCCAGGCTGAGCTACACAGTCCACTACAGGTTCCAGTCAGACCCTCTGGGGCAGAAGCAGCATTTGTGTCTGCTTCAGTGATCTTCAGCTGAGAGAGGAACTTAGCTGGAAACCATTTGGAATCTGAACTTTGCCAAACCAGAATACTCTGTCCTGCCTAGAAACATTTGCTTGATTTGGAAACTTTCATTGGAGCAGAAGGGTAAACTAGAACCCGGGCTTCCTCTTCTTCCATAGTGAACTTTCATTAGCATGGTGTTAATCAGAGGTGGGTTTCAGCAGGTTCTGACCAGTTCTGGAGAACCAATAGCGGAAATTTTGAGTAGTTTGGAGAACTGATAGTAAAATTTCTGACTGGCTCCGCCCCCATCTATTCTCTGTCTCCCAAGTCCCAGCTGATTGGGAGGAAATGGGGATTTTGCAGTAACCTTCCCCTGGAGTGGGGAGGGAATGGAGATTTTACAGTATCCTTCCCCTGCCATGCCCACTAAACCATGCCATGCCATGCCACGCCCACCAAACCACACCCACAAAACTGGTAGTAAAAAATTTTGAAACCCACCACTGGCATTAATGCTATCTTCTTGCTACCGGTGTAAATTCTGCCCATTTATTTGACCTGGCTGTGGTTATTACAGATGGTAATCTTTTCCTGTGGCTGTCTGGGTCACTGGCTGCTTACCAAACAGTGTGACTGCAATCATCTGGAAGCCACTTGTGAGGTTCTCCCCGGTTGACCCTTTTAATTGATTGCCCACTCATGTAGGAATTGCAACTCGTTTTTAGGGGTGGCCCTGGACTGAATCAGAATTCCTCATACAGAAAGGGCCATGTTGATCAGAATGTGTATCCTGGGTGGAAAGAGTCCACCCATCTGATACACAGATTGATAACAATCAACAGAGAAAAACTAAGAGGCACAACAGAAACCTTGAAGGTGTTTGTAATAAAAATCCATTCATTTAAAAAAAAGTGTGTGAGGGGGGAATTACAAGATCAAAATACAGCAAGAAATTTAAAGCTGCAACCCTCCTATTTCACTTCTCATACCAGGCAATCGGGGGTTCAACAATTAGCATTCAGTCTTTCCCCATTCTTTGTCAGCTAGATTCAATTTTGCTATGTTTCACCTGCCAGCTAAATATATAAAGGATTTTAAAATGCCAGTAACAGCCAGCTTGGACAAGTAGTGTCTCAGGGCTGGCTGAAGAGCAGGGTAAGATGAATTTTAGCTTGTGGTAGGCATGGAAATCATCTGGATCAGTGGTAGATTCCAAATTTTTTTACTACCGGTTCTGTGTGTGGCTTGGGGGGCGTGGCATGGTTTGGTGGGTGTGACTTGGTGGGTGTGGCAAGGGACGGATACTGTAAAATCTCCATTCCCACCCCATTCCAGGGGAAGGATGCTGCAAAATCCCCATTTCCTCCCAATCAGCTGGGACTTGGTAGGCAGAGAATAGATGGGGGCAGGGCCAGCCAGAATTTTTACTACCGGTTCTCCAAACTACTCAAAATTTCCACTACCGGTTCTCCAGAACTGGTCAGAACCTGCTGAAACCCATCTCTGATCTGGATAATTTTATTTTCTCTCAGCCTTTGGATGAAAAGGAAAGCAACCCTCTTTTGAGAATGGTGCCTAACACTGGTCTGGAGAAGTTTGGTAGTATCTTTTCAGATAATGAACTTTATTAAAAGGAATGTGCTTTTGTTAACAGTAGCTCATTTCATCAGCTCTGATCCAGTTGGAAAAGATCTTTCAGATGTTGAGCTACAGTATGTCTTTCCTCTTATCTTGAAAAGCCCCCTAACAGGTTCTGGGCCAAAAGGATGCCAAGCTATCCTGCCTTTCTAGAACTTCTCTTCCTTTTTTTAAGGCAGGTTCAAGGACTCGAGGTAGAACCATCAACTAAATGATCAGCTAAAAAGCCAAGGTGGTGCAATGGTTAGAGTGCAATACTGCAGGCTACTTCAGCTGACTGCAGTTCAAATCTCACTGGCTAAGGTTGACTCAGCCTTCCATCCTTCAGAGGTCAGTAAAATGAGGATCCAGATTGTTGGAGGCAATATGCTGACTCTGTAACCACTTAGAGAGGGCTGTAAAAGCACTATGAAGTGGTATATAAGTCTAAGTGCTATTGCTATTGCTAAATGAGAAAATGAGGACTTTTCATAATGGGACATCCTAAAGACCATCAGATACCAATCTCTCTTGTTCTTTTCTTTGCAGTGACAACTTCTCTTAGCAGCATTTGTCATGCCCCAAGAACCGGTATAGAACTGAGCAAGTTTCTAGCCCTCAAGCAGACTTTGCTATGAAAAATCCCCCAAGGAGGGATGAAGCAAGGTTTCCAAAGATCAAGAGGTAGCTGTTGATTTTTCCACTGACCTTGGACATTCCTGTGCCAAAATACATGAGAAGTAAGTGGAGGGGGGAGGGGATGCAGGATGATGAAACAGGGGGATGGTGTAAGAACTGAGATATGAACCAGGAAGTGCCTCTTTAGATATCATCTCTTTTGCAAATTCACTGACTGAACTAGCGTTCAGTGAGTGGCCTTCTTTTGATCTCTTGGGAAGATTGGAGCAGAGGGAGAATGTTTTGTTCTTCTATTCCAGACCTGCCAAGTAGTCCATCAGTGGGACTTTGACAGCTGAAATACAAAAAGGCCTTCTACTGCTTACCTTGTTTGGAAATGACAGAGTTTGAACCTGGGGTTTGAACCACATGCCAAAAGGACAAAGAAAAAAATTCTGCCACAATCTAACTCCTACATTGCCTATAATTGTAATCCCCAAACAAACCATCTTACTCTTCTTTTAGTCCTGGCATGAAAAATGGCCAAGAGAATGTATGTGAAACATTTACAGTGTTTCGGGAACAATATAAAAATTATAGAATTGTGAAAGAACCATAAGGATCATTGACATTCAGGAAAATCTAGCCTCTATCTCCTAACTTCTTCTTTGAAATCAGCAACCACAATATATGGACTGTTTCAGTGTTACGATGATCAGGAAAAATGTCCTGATATTTAAGTGAAATCAAGATAGCTGCAACTTCTACCTGTTATTCTTGGTTCTAATTTCCTTTAGAGAAACATATGCATCTATTGCATATATATTTAGCTTTGTAGTACTCATACAGTATAAATACTTTAACTTTTCCGTAAGTATACTGCACGTTTATCTTTATCACTATATATATATATATATAGTGGTTATTCAGGTCTTCTCCCGCGAAAAATTGGAAGTGTCTTGGTGACGTTTCGACGAAGTCTCATTCGTCATCTTCAGGCTGATGTTCTCGGCTTCGTGCTTCGTATATATATATATAACCAAAGACCTATATATATATATATCTGTTTTCTGAGGTTTTCGCGGGTGTTGTATGTAGGTCTTTGGTTATTCAGGTCTTCTCCCGCGTAAAATTGGAAGTGTCTTGGTGACATTTCGACGAAGTCTCATTCGTCATCTTCAGGCTGGTGTTCTCGGCTTCGTGCTTCCAGGAGCAATGGAAGCACGAAGCCGAGAACACAAGCCTGAAGATGACGTCCTGGAAGCACGAAGCCGAGAACACCAGCCTGAAGATGACGAATGAGACTTCGTCGAAACGTCGCCAAGACACTTCCAATTTTACGCGGGAGAAGACCTGAATAACCAAAGACATATATATATATCTATACTATATATATATATATATATATATATATATATATATATATATATATATATATATATATATATATATATAGTACAGATAGTGCTCGATTTACAACAGTTTGTTTAGTGACCATTCAAACTTACAACAGCACTGAAAAAAATGTGACTTATGGCCATTTTTCACACTTACAACCGCTGCAGCATCCCTAGGGTCACATGATCAAAATTCAGACGCTTGGCAACTGATTCATAGTTATGACCATTGCAGTGTCCCAAGATCACACCATCTCCTTTTGTGACCTTCTGACAAGCAAAGTCAACGAGGAAGCCGGGTTCACTTAACAACCTTATTATTAACTTAACAGTTGCAGTGATTCATTTAACAACCGTGGCAAGAAAAGTCGTATAATGGGGGCCAAACTTACTTAACAAATGTCTCGCTTAACACCATAAACATTGGGCTCAATTGTGGTTCAAAGTCAAGGACCTATATACTGTATTTAGCTTTACAGTATTTCCTTTTCTTCAATCTCTTATCTTCAATTTCTTTTGCCAACCACTTCCCTTTTTCTGCTCTTTGCCCAGTGTTGCTTACCCCAAAAGGGAACAGCAAGATAGGTCTGCATATATATTTAAAAGTAAGCATGTACAACAAGATATTATAGATAAACAATTCCTGTCTTTATAAAAGCAAGGCCCACCCAGTTGAGCAGCTTAGCTGAGACAATCTGTCTTTATGTATCTATGGTATGTGGCCTTCCAGGAGGAACTAAGCTGCTCTTCTTGTGTCCCTCAAGCAGTTAACCTAACATGTTTGCAAACTCTGCTCCTTGTTTGCTTGCAGGTGTCATTGCAACACAAGTATAAAAGGTTGGGACTTTTCAGGGGACATCACAACGCATGTTTTCTCATTTTGCCATAACTGCAACTAGTGCAGACATCCATGGCTACAGGTTCTGTGGAACATTTGGAGAGTCACAAGTTCCCTGTTCCTGAGATCAAAGCCATGAACAAACCTGGGTGGGTAGGTTTGCCACTAATTAAAGTCAGGACATTAAAGTTAGGAGTGAAAATGCCGAATGTATATTAAGGGTGTGTTAGTTCCTGACCATGTTGCCCTGCTTTCAAAATCCTTTGCGGTAGGAAGAAGGTTATTTTGTATTCTGTTTTGTGCCCAGGACATTTTAATCCATGATTGGTTGCTTTAATGTAGAAGGAGAAAAAAATTGAGATAAAAATGTGGCAACCCAATATCTTCGTTATCAAAAGCCAGGTAACCTCTTGATTTCCAAGCTCCTCCCTAGTTCTCCTCAGTTGCCTGCCTTCACATTACCACTCCCAGGTCATCGAGCAGCATTTGGGCAGAGCCAGCGTGCCCTTTATCCTTTCCTGGTGTCAGACAGACAGACTGACAGGCAAGCCTTCAAGCCCTGGAAGCAAGAACTTCTGCCATTCGCGGAGGCTGAGACTTCTAAGGTAACTCTCATGGATATGCCTGCCAATTGTAGACAGTGTTCTTTCTCTGGGACCCGTTGATGTGGGTTCACCCCCTAAGAATTTAGTCAAGGGCCTTGGGTTTTCTACTCCATGTATAAGATGTTCTACATTAGATAGAATGTCTAGACAGGTTTGTTCTACCCTGGACATATCAGGATTGACAACTCCTAAGGATTTCATGGAAGACCCATGTTCTTTGCTTCCATTAAGCTTTTATCAGAAGACTTGGCCCTGAAGACACTTCTGTTTCCCCTAACCCTCATTTTTTCATTCTTTCTTGCAGCACCCCTTACCTCTTGCTCTCTTATTGGCATCATTCACTTCCTTATTATTGTAACACTGCCCACAGGTTTCATTTGCAAAAGAGAAACCACTGTCTCGTTAAAGGGACTGAAGGCTAACACAAATGAAGAACAGTTGCAGGAATTGGGTATGTGTCTAGTGTATTGAAAAGAAAGACTAGGGGTGATATGATAGCAGTGTTTCAATAGCTAAGGGGCTGCATCAAGGAAGAGGGGGGTCAATCTATTCTCCAAAGCACCTGAAGAAAAGGACAAGAAGCAGTGGATGGAAACTAATCTAGGAGATAAGCAACCTAGAACTAAGGAGAAATTTCCTGACAGAACAATTAATCAGTAGAATGACTTGCCTCCAGAACCTCCAACACTGGAGGTTTTTAAGAAGAGATTGGAGAGTCATTTGTCTGAATGACAAATTCAGATCCTGGGGTTGGACTAGAAGACCTCTAAAATCCCTTCTACTTCTGTTATCCCTTCTATTTCTATTATTCTTCCATTGCTGATCTGCTCTTGCCATTAGGAAATTGAAGGTACTATATGATTAATTGAAGTCCGTCCTTGGGGGAATCGAACATTGTTGCTTGGCAGCTGAAAATGGGAGCCAACTTTGTGAGATGCTTTAAAAAAGGAATTATTCATTATTGGCCCCTTAAGCTGTTGCTTTATTTTTGCAGACATCAAGTTAACATTTGATCCTGCATATGTGATCAGTTGAGCTGCTGATAGGATGAATTTCTCTCATATGAGGTGGGGAGGAAAGTGGAGAAAGAAAAGGTTGAATGGGAACTCTGAACTATTTTGCCCTTTGCTCTTTCACATTTACTGCTGCTTCTCCTAGTGGTATTTCTTCTCTGGTCTTAAATCATATTGCAAAGATAATCCTACTTGGGGGTGGGGGACAGGGACAACAAAGCAGACTTGCAGACAAAATGGGGTAAGCAGCCAGAGAGTTGTCTACCTCCTCCCCAACTAATTCAAACACATTGCAGTCACAAACAGTTCCCCTATATCAGGATCAGCATGGCTGGCTGAGGAATTCTGGGAGTCAAAGTCCACAACTCTTAAAGTTGCCAAGTTTGGAGACCCCATATCATTGGTGTCCCAGACATAATACAAGACAACATACAACCAATATGAAGCATGGGCTTCTTTAACATACTACAGTTCATGATGATAAGGTCACAGCAGTGCAATACCTTTATTGCAAGTGAGGCTATTCAACAGAATAGAATAGAATAGAATAGAATAGAATAGAATAGAATAGAATAGAATAGAATAGAATAGAATAGAATAGAATAGAATAGAATAGAATAGAACAGAACAGAACAGAAGTAGAGTAGAGTAGAGTAGAGTTGAATTCTTTATTGATCAAGTTTTATTGGACACACAAGGAATTTGTCTCCAATGCATAAGATCTCAGTGTACATAAGGAGAATAAAATACATTCATCAAGAATAAAAAGATACAACACTTAGTGATAGTCAAGGTTACTAATAAGCTATCAAATCATACCAGGAAACAAATAAAAACAATATAAATTGAAAGATACAAGCAACACGGTTATAGTAATAAGTGGAAAGAAATAGATACTAGTAAGGAAGAGAAGAATAACAGTAATACAGTCTTAGTAAATTATTTGATAATGTTGTGGGAATTAGTTGTTAAGCAGAGTGATGGCATTCGGGAAAAAACTGTTCTTGTGTCTAATTGTTCTGGTGTGCAGTGCTCTATAGTGTTGTTTTGAGTTGAAACAGTTTATGTCCAAGATGTGAGGGGTCTGTAGATATTTTCACAGCCCTCTTTTTGACTCGTGCAGTATACAGGTTCTCAATGGAAGGCAGGTTGGTAGCAATTGTTTTTTCTGCAGTTCTAATGATCCGTTGAAGACTGTGTTTGTCTTGTTTGGTTGCAGAGCCAAACCAGACAGTTATGGAGGTGCAGATGATAGACTCAATAATTCCCCTGTAGAACTGGATCAGCAGCTCCTTGGGCAGTTTGAGCTTTCTATTTCCAAGAGACTCACGATCAGTTATGATGCATCAGCTGGGCTACCTTCCTTATAGTGTGGGCAAGGCCTATTTGTTCTAAGAGACCTGCAAAAAAACTTCCTAGGAGTTACTCTGTGTTCCCAACAGCTGTTGCTTTCCTTTTTAAAGATTCACGTTCAATGTGACAATTGTTAAGAACTGGCATCTGCAGCAGTGGTGGGTTTCAAATTTTTTTACTACCGGTTCTCTGGGCGTGGCTTGGTGGGCATGGCAGGGGAAGGATACTGTAAAATCTCCATTCCCACCCCAATCCAGGGGAAAGTTACTGCAAAATCCCCATTTCCTCCCGATCAGCTGGGACTCAGGAGGCAGAGAATAGATGGGGGCGGGGCCAATCAGAATTTTTACTACCGGTTCTCCGAACTACTCAAAATTTCCACTACCAGTTTTCCAGAACTGGTCAGAACCTGCTGAAACCCACCTCTAATCTGCAGGCTAGGTGTTGCCAGCTGCTTTCTGATCTTCCCTACACACAAAAATATATGAATTTTAATCTGGCTAATACGATATAAAATATTTATTTTAATTTAGCTTAGTGGTTAAGTTTCAATACAATAGTCACTTCCACCTGGAGATCCCTCTGCATTGAGCTGTTTGTTTTTATTGCAGCATTATTTGTTTACATGAGTATAATAATATCCTGCAGGAGGCTCACAACAAAATCCTGATAGCACTTCAGTTGGAGACTTTTATTCCCACTGTTGCCGGAATGCTAGAAATACCACAAAGGGAGGACAAATGTTGCCAAACAAATAGAAGAAATAAATCTGCTTGTTCCCAATTTCCAAGCCTTTTATAAAAACAAACGTATTAAATTGACCTTTAATACATCCTGTTTGGCCATAAACAGAGCTATCTGCATTTTTTGAGTGACCTGCTGGGCTCCAGATGAACCATTAACTCCTCCAGATAACCCAATCTGGTAGCTTGCAAGACTAGAAACAAGCAATATCCCCACCCTTTTGAAAGTTATTGTTTGACTCCATGGAACAGACACCTTAGAACAGAAGGAACCTGCAGCCCTCCAAATGTTTTTGGACCACAGGTCCCATCATTTTCTTTATCCATCTACCAAGTTGGCTTGGTACGATGAGAACTGCAGATGACCAATAGTTGGGTGGGAAGCCATTTCCATGCCTTAAAGCAGCGTTTCTCAACCTTTGCAATTTGAAGATGTCTGATGTTTGCTGGGACTTGAACGTCTATACATATTAAGGCTGCTGAGGTTAAGAAAAACTGCCTTAAAGGGATCGGAATATATACCGCAGGCTTGTCTGGATCAAACCAAATTTCTATCTGATCCAGCATAAATCATGATCAGTCAGATGATTCCAGAAAGCCTGCAAGCAAAACATGGAAACAGGCTTCATTGCATTATTTGCTTTCAAAGCAAGCAACTAATATTCAGAGGTAGAGTGACTGTGAAGCTTAATAGAGCCTTCTTTAAGTTACTGGCAAAAGTTAATACATTTCTCCATAATCAATATATTGTATCTAATCTCTTTTAAAACATTCACCTCTAAACCAGGGGTGAAATCCAGCAGGTTCTGGAGAACCGGGGGTGGAAATTTTGAGCAGTTTGGAGAACCAGTAACGGAAATGTTGAGTAGTTTGGATAACCGGCAAATGCCACCTCTGGTTGCCCCCAGAGTGGGGTAGGAATGGAGATTTTGCAATATCCTTCCCCCAGGAGTGGGGTGGAAATGGAGATTTTGCAGTATCCTTCCCCTGCCACGCCCATCAAGCCACTCCCACCAAGCCACACCACGCCCACCAAGCCATACCCACAGAACCGGTAGTAAAAAAAATTGGATTTCACCACTGCTCTAAACAGTAAGTTCCATGACCAAATCATACAGGTAGTCCTTGACTTACAACAATTTGTTTAGTGACTGTTCAAGGTTACAATGGCACTGAAAAATGTGACATGACCATTTTTCAACAGTTGCAACCTCCCCATGGTCACATGATCAAACTTCAGATGCTTGGCAACTGACTCATATTTATAAAGGTTGCAGTGTCTTGGGATCATGTGACCAGCTTTTGCGACCTTCTGACAAGCAAACTCAATGGGGAATCCAGATTCATGGGATAACCATGTTACTAACTTAACAAATGCATTGATTCACATAACAACTGTGGCAAGAAGTCGTAAAATGGGGCAAAACCCACTTAACAAATGTTTCACTTAGCAACATAAATATGGGGCTCAAATGTGGTCGTAACTCGAGGACTACCTGTACAAAGAATTGCTTTTAAGCAATTATTTCAAGCCCTCTAATCCTACGGCTCTTCAGTCAAACTGGCAGCTTCTATGAGCAATTGAAAAAGGGGAAATACTGTATATAAAACAGATTCAGCCACAATCGGCTGTCATACAAATAGCCCATCCATATTTATTTTATATGAACTGCCTTTATAAATGGATGAAGATGCCTACCTCACTTTTCTAGCCTGCTGTCTACCATGTAAAGTCCTGTTGGCCCTTCAGACACACAGCCTTGCTGGAACAGCAGCCCTGAATTAACACATCTGGGATCCATTGGCTGAAGGAAGGCCGTTCTCCCTAGTGGCCAGGGAGCCCTGTATCTGTTGGAAAAACTGAAGGGGGTAGCTGTACACATGGAAAGAGATGCATATTTACATTTTGACTGATTGCTCAGTTCTTTTCCCACTCCTTATCAGTGCCTGGTTCCCAAATAAGGTATTTGTTCCTACTTATCTCTCTACATTTCTGGGGAAAGTCCAAAAATCTTCTAATGCCCACAGTTCCTACCTGTTGTTTTTACAGAAGGAGGGGCTAATGCCTGGCAAGCCCACCTACTCTGCTCCAAAATAGTCCACCCATCCTTCAGGCAGATCCAAACCCAGATATTATTATTTGCTCTAGAGTTGCTGTTTGACTTGGTGCTCAAGGCAGCCGGAAAAAGCAGGCACCAACCAAGACGTGAAATTATCTACGAGCATCTCATCTGAATCTCCATTACTCAGATATTCAAAACGGTTGAAGGCTGGTCAGCAGTTCCAAATTTTATCCTAGCTTGGGCATCGTGAGAGGGTCAGGTACTTTGATTACATTCTTTAAATGTTTGCTTCAGTGTTTTAATGTTTATTTATTTATTTATTTAGCGTATGGCTGGTCACACACAATTTTAAAAATATTAATATTATGTTTGCTATGTTTACAACTTTGTAGCTGTTTGCTAGAAGACTCATGAAATCTCTAGGTCACGGAGATGACAAAGGCTTGTACAAAGTACTGTCTCATTAATTATTTTGGTTAAAATTGTAGCTAAGAAATCGATGCACAAGGAAAAGGGCTCCATTTAAAAACCAGTCTTTACCTCTGCTTTGACTTTGCAATCCAATGTATGGCTTCTTATACTGCACCAAGCTACTATGTGATTGTAGTTTCATTTTGGCTTAACCTGGTCTGTGAAGGGATCCCATTGAGATCCATAAACCAAATTTCAGAAACATGATCTTGTGGGGAGGAACGCTCTACAGCTGCAAACTGACTATTTAGTTAACCTAAATATCAGACACAACTGTAAATATAGATCAGCTCATATGACCACTTTGAATATATGTGGTTTTGAAAAAAAAATATGTAAAAGAAGCAAAATTATTTTTAGCCTGTTCTTTTATCTAATTTAATAAGTTACTTTATTTATTGGCAATATCCTTCTTTCAAAATTCAAAACTTGAATTCTGTAAATTAGTCATTAATTTTCTATATTAATCAAAAAGAGCCAGAGAAGTTCAAGTCTGAGCTGGTTGAATTGGTGACCCGCCCCAAATCAGGTCAAAGGAAGTTGGATTTTTAATTTAAAGTTAGAGAAATCAGATCAGTGTAGTGATGTAGAGTCACTCTGTGAGATGGGCGGCACATAAATTTCATAAATAAATTATAATCAATATAAATTTCTAAAATTCTCAGTGTAGTGCTACATGAGGAATATTATATGCAAAGATTAGGGACACTTTACACCAGACACTGCTTTACTTGCCGATTCTAGATCCAATGTAAGGTGCTAGTTTTAACTTATGAAATCCTTCATGGCTTAGCACCAGGATACTTTCAAATCATCTTCCCGTTACTTGGTCCAGCTCCTGCCCACCTAGCAGTTCAAAGGCATAAACGTATGAATGAATAAATAAATAGGTACCACTTCATTGGGAAGATAACAGTGTTCCACGCACCTCAGTATATAGTTATTCTGGCCACATGACGACAGAAATGTCTTCGGACAACCTTGGCTCCCTTGGCTAGGAAACAGAGATGAGCACCACCTTTAAAATCAGAAATGACTGGATGGGGAAACCTTTACCATTATACAAGTGTTGCGGTCCGCCAGCAGCCTGCAGAGCTGGCAGCGGAGTCGGACAGCGATGAGGCTGAGGAAGAACATGGGCCGGTCCTCGAGGCTGGGGAAGGCCCGGATGAAGGCTCTGCCTCGGAGGCAGAGATGGGGCCAGGGCTATCAGGGAATGAGGTGTGGACTTCAAAGTCTCCAGAGGCTGACAGTAGAGAGGCAGAGGACCAGGAGGAGCCTGTTCCTAGTGCACGTATGAAAAGAGCTGCCAAAAGGCAGGAGCAGATAAAGCAGAGAGGACGACTTCGGAGTAGGGCCAAGAGATGATTGGCCCCTCACATAAGGCTTAAAAGACCAGCAACGGCTCTTGGCTTCTTTGCCAGAAAACAATGTTGAGAGATTTGGTTCTTGTTTCACTGTATTCATTTCTTGTCGGTGTCTTCTGCTTCTGAACTATTGCCAAGAAAAGCCTTTGGCAGTTTGCCTAATTATCCCAAGATCAGGTAATAAACTGTTGAATGGTGTTTTGAAGAATTTGCTTCAATTTAGTTTGGACTACGCTAAGAATGAGTTAATTCTCAGCTGTTCTAATAAAGTCTGTTTGTTTTTGAACTGTTTGTATTTAATGCTAACTACTTGGGCCTGGGTCACAACAATAAGTAATTCTCGACTTGCAACAGTTCATTTAGTGACCATTAAAAGTTACAATGGCACTGAAAAAACACTTACGACCAATGCAGCCTCTCCATGGTCATGTGATCAAAATTTGGACACTTAGCATCTGACTCATATTTATGACGATTGCAGTGTTCCAGGGTCATGTGTCCACGTTTTGCGACATTCTGACAAACAAAGTCAATGGGGAAACCAGATTCACTTAAGAACTGTATTGTTACTAACGTAATAACTACAGTGATGTTTCATTTAGCAACAGAAATGTTGGTCCTCAAGTTGTAAGTTGAGGACTGCCTATACAGCTTGGAAAGGGAGTAGGACAGTAGTAGGATGCTCCCGGTTTGGTCCGGTTCTTGCGAACCGGTAGTAACGGTGGCGGGAGGCTCCACCCACCCACCCGGATGTCATCATGAATGATCTGCTCCCGTTGAGAACCGGTAGTGGAGGTAAATAGAACCCACCCCTGGAGTAGGAGATGTGGGGGAAGCAAAATCTTTCCAGGCCCAGCTTTGAGGGCCCTCAAAGATTACCTGTAATTTCTATATGGAGCCTTGGCGAGCCTTTTTGATTGTGGCAGCATAGAAACAAAAAATAGACAAATAATTATCAAGATTTAGTTAATGCAAACATGGATCTAAACTATGAGGAAATAATTGAGATGTTTGTTGTGCAAACCCTTTGAGATCCTTCAAGGAATCCTATCAAGAACAAATGCTTAGAAGGTCTCTCCTACTGCACTGGTTGAGAAGAGGACAGGATGTAAGTCCTCTTCCAAGTTCTTAGCCAGTCACGGCAAGGATTTCACTGCCCTAACAGATGTTAGCAAATAAGGATCTGTTTCTCTTCCAGGATCTGTGGATAAGTGCCACAGTTCTAAGACAGTGATTCTCCTTCAGGGCTCAGAGTTCATTTTTTTTTTCTCTTTCAGTGCAGGCCCCTGTTGATGGACCAGCGGATTCTGAGATTCCCTCTGGCCAGATTCTGCGTGGCTTGGCTCTCCCTGCAGGCCATATGCTGCTTTGCCCAGGGTGAACCGCGTGACTTGCTGGTTGGCGGAGATGCTGGGCCTCCGCTGGAAGACGCCACCCAAGAGCATGGTTATTACCTGCAGCAATTGTTTGGGCAGTATGGTGAGAATGGCACTTTGTCCTTCGATGGCCTGACCCGCCTCCTGCTAAGCCTGGGGCTGGGGAAAGTGCAGGTGGTGGAGATTGAACACGAGGAACTGGGACACGGTCATGTCTCCCATCTGGATATCCTTGAGGTCCAGGAGAACAAGCACCTGCACTCCCACTCAGCACTGGATCATATCGGCAAGACAGAACACGGGGCCGAGACTCAAGTGGAGAGTGTCTCTCCTACCAGGTGGGCCCATTTTAAAGACTGGAAACATCCAGCGGGCAAAAATGGCTGCACTGGGGAGGACTTGTCCATTCATAAAATAGCTTTCCAAGTGAGCATGGGCAGTCCCCAAAGATCCATTTGTCAGAAGCAGTGGTGGGATTCATTTTTTAAAAACTACCGGTTCTGTGGGCGTGGCTTGGTGGGTGTGATGTGGCGGGAATGGCAGGGGAAGGATATTGCAAAATCTCCATTCCCACCCCACTCCAGGGGAAGGATACTTCAAAATTCCCATTCCTTCCCCACTCCTGGGGGAAGGATACTGCAAAATCCCCATTCCCACCCCACTCCAGGGGAAGGATACTTCAAAATTCCCATTCCCTCCCCACTCCTGGGGGAAGGCTACTGCAAAATCTCCATTCCCACCCCACTCTGGGGCCAGCCAGAGGTGGTATTTGTCGGTTCTCTGTACTACTCAAAATTTCTGTTACCGATTCTCCAGAACCTGTCAGAATCTGCTGAATAGCACCCCTGGTCAGAAGGAGTGCTAAATGGGAGGGTTTTCCCCCCATCCCCGTAGCCTTTCCAGGGGATTTCAGAGTATCTTTTGGCCTTGTTGTTCTGGACAGGCTGGATGTACTTTCAAACAAAGCATCTGGACCGTGTTTGTTTGCTAAGAATACCTCTGTGGCACCCAGAGATAAATCAAACTGATGCTAAGGGCTGGTTCTTTGTTTCCCACAGCTTTATTTATTCTCTAGGAAAGAATCTGAAGAAACTGTTAAAGTCAGGTGGGGCAGAGACGCAACCTGGCAAGTGCCAAGGGAGGTCTGTGACAAATTAGCCACCCTGATTCTACAATGTGAGGGAAAGATACTTCTGTCTGTACACAATGGAAAATTGCCAGCGCATATTTCCATTGAAAAATGAATTAATCAAGGCATGGTGCTTGTTATGTTCTTGATCGGCAGCTAACATCTTGCACAGCATCTAAGCCCAAGCAAAATAAACATATTGCTAGCCTCAGTGTTCTGATCTTGCTGAACCAGGCAACCTGCTGTTGAAATATTTCTTGTCTTTCAAGAAGCCGAGAACTAGCAATAATAGACTTGCTTCAATCACTGAAAGAGAAAAAGGAAGTGAAGCAGCAGCTCTTCTCTGTCAGCCATCAGGGCTAACATTACATTGGGAGGAGAGAGATAAATTGAGAAAAGATAGAGGTAGTCTTCATTTAGCAATCACAACTGGAATTGGCAACTCAGTCATTAAGCAAAGCAGCCACTAAACAAAACTGCTACCATGCTTATGATCTTACTTCAGTGTTCTTTCGCTTTACAGACCCGGTCTATAGTCTGTAAATGAGAGAACTGGTCACAAGGTTATATTTTCATCACCATTGTTAACTGCCAAAGCTGCTGTACAGCAGTCTAAGCGAGGACCACATATATATTAATAGATTTTATAATAATGATAATAATAAAGAAATGTCATGAAAGGAATGCAATGCATTGATTCTGCTTTCGATTAGGAAATCCCAGCCACAGACATTCGCTAACTCTTAGTCCAAACTACCCCACAGGATTGTTGTGAGGAAAAACAGAAGGAGGGAGAGCTATGTACACCATGGTAAACTCCAGGAATAAAAGTGAGGTATACATTGAAAATAATAATTATCTTCAAACCTGCAGCTTTGTGTATATTTTAGTTCTATTTCTCTTAGTTCTTTTTCTTCTGATTATTCTCAGGGAGATTTAAGTTAGCCTTACACTATCAGAATGGTTTCTTAACATTTCAGTGAAATCTTTCCCTTTTGAGTTGATGATGATTTCACGTGTCTTTCAGGCCAGGATTCTCTCTGCTGGAGCCCGAACTCCATACCTCAGTGTCTCCTACCTTCCATGAGGTCAGCCATGACCTCAAGCCCAGCTTTGGGCAAGGCCGAGAGAAATCCTACAAGGAGAAAGAGGAAAACGTTTTCATGTCTCCCCACGGACATTCTAAGCTGAACCTTCTGGAGGGAGTCATTGCCTTGGATCATTCGGTCTTCAATCACCTGCATGAAGATGTAAGAATTGGAGATGTGTTGGAGTCATTCTCAAGATTTCCTGTTTCACTGCAGCAAGTGTATTGACCATATTGGGCTGGCAGGGAAGCAATTATGCTTTAAAGGGAATGGGGAGATTACAAATTGTATTTTATGGACTGAAAAATAGAAAATGAGTTGAGATTGTTTGTTTATACTGGGGACATGTTCCATGTGGAAAGAACCAGTGGTGGGATTCAAGTAATTTAACAATCGGTTCTCTACCCTAATGATTTCTTCCAACAACCAGTTTGCCAAACTGCTCAGAAAGTTAACAACTGGTTCTCCCGAAGTGGTGCGAACTGGCTGAATCCCACCACTGGAAAGAACTCATATATATGCTTGAAATGGGGCACTCACAGCTTAACACCTGTGGATGGTAACCTATAGATGACCTTCAGGCTGCATCTGGTCTTCAAACTAATTGACAGAAACTTGGTTATCACCAGCTTTCCCCCAAAATAGATGGCTAGAAGGGACTTAACCCAGTGCAACCAAGACATCTGTTTTCAAAAGCCATCCTATAAAAACAGCTCCTATTAAAATACGCACCCATCCATATAGTCACATACAGACACCACCATACTCACATAGAAAACACAATGTTGCCCAACTGGTGTAGAATCCTGCCTCTGCTTTTCAGGAATGCTGAATTTTTCTGTAGCTCCCAGAGAAAGCACAATGTATTTCTGATTTCCCACGCTACCCATTTCTGTTACTATAATTCCCCTCCCAAGCTGGACAGTGGTTTTCTCCTCTGCTCAGAAATGCCTCCCCCCCCCCCCAAAAAAAGGATAATGGATAATTGTAGTGGAAGTGCGTTCTTTCCTGGTTGGAGGGCCACAAGCCCATTTTAGTCTCATTATTCATTTCCACAATAAACAGTCTTCTTGGGTTGTTCTTATCTCTCCAGTGCCTCAATGTGTCTCAGCTGCTTGTCAATTTTGGCATGAATACCGTCTCCAAAATCACCCCAGAGCAGTTCACCTTGCTGTGCCCAGCTCTGCTCTACCAGATCGATAGCCGTGTTTGCATCCAGCACTTGGATGATGTGACTTTCGACACAGCCGGGAATTCCCTCTGGATTGGTAAGCCCTTCCGCCCTTCTCAAATCACTCCGACTTGCACATCTCCAGTGAGGTTGGCCTGAGTGAACAGTAGGAGGTGGAGTTAATGATGTCACAGGAGGAGGCATGGTCAAAGCTGTCCCCCTCCACTTTACTGATAGTCCTCAACTTACAACAGTTCATTTAGTGACCGTTCAAAATTACAATGGCACTGAAAAAAGTGACTTATGACTGTTTTTTATACTTAGGACTGTTCCAGCATCTCCCATGATTACGTGGTCAAAATTCAGATACTTGGCAATTGACTCATATTTATGACCGTTGCTGTGTCCTAAGGTCACTGTGATCACCTTTTCCAAACTTCTGACAAGCAAAGTCAATGAGGAAGCCAGATTCACTTTAATAACTATGTCACTAACTTAACAAATGCAATGATTTGCTTAACAACTGTGGCAAGAAAGGCAGTAAAATGGGGCAAATGTCTCACTTAGCAACATAAATTTTGGGCTCAGTTCTGGTCGTAAGTCGAGGACTGCCTGTATAGCTTGAAAGGGGAGTCGGAGGTATGTGGGGGAAGCAAAATGTTTCCAGGCCCAGCCTTGAAGACGCCCAATTTGGGGCATTCATTTCGGGTGCCACAATCAATGGATTTTGTTGATGTGATTTTTGAGGGAGGGTGTTTGTTATTGCTGTTTGTAGTTTGGGGAATGTGTGAGGTAGCAATTTGTTTCCTACTTCCACTTCTTCCCTTAATTTATCAAAAGGAGTAGCTGAAGATTATGTATATGGCAAATTGTAAATTGGGTGCTGTGGCGGGGGTCACGTCATGGGGTGGTCAGTCACATAACCTCATCAAGACAGTATATTTTGTTAGAAAAATGAACAAAATGAGTAATATATTATAAATTTGAATGCAGGGTAGACATTGCAGAAGGTTTAATTTACCGCTATATAAATGCAGTAGTATAGTAATGTTAGTTTTGTGCTCTTCGTTCTTCTCCCTCCCTTTCCCCAGACGACAACTCCCTCAGTCATTCAGCATGGCTTCCTTTCAGCTTTCAGTTCTTTCTTTCTTCTTTTTTTACCGTTCTCTCTAGTCGTGTAAAGAATTCCACATTTCTTCTGGAAACCCACACTGCTGCATACCTATTTAAAATATGTAAAACAATATTCCACGCCCTCCCTTCAAGGTCACTCAGATTGTTCCTCAGAAAATCCTTATTGAATATAGGAGAAAATGTCTTCCAAAATCATACTCAAGTCTCAATTTGCCCGGAGTCTTTATTCATTGCTTCTTGATTCAACTTTTCTTTCACCAAGCTGGCTTTTTCCCAACATCCTCTGCCTCCAACCTATTTTCTAGGAGTTATTTTAAGAAGATATATAATTACTTATGCCTTCATTATTCTCTTGTGAAGAAACTATTCACTGCAATCTGTAGAGAGAAAGTATTGTAGTCCTTCCATCCCAGGGAAGTGTAGCTAATAGGGCCACTACTGTGCGCAACTTGCTAGTTTTAGAGTTGTGTTTCTCATTCCTGTCATTGTCTATGTTTTCCACAGGCCTGGGCTGGGGATTTTTGGCTATCACCCTGACCAGCTTGCCCTCAGCACTGGCCATCATCTTAGTGCCCCTATTCAGTCGAGAAATCTTCCAGTTCCTCCTGACTTTTCTGGTGGCGTTGGCTGTGGGGACATTGTGTGGGGACGCTTTGCTGCACCTTTGGCCACATGTATGTACCACCCCTCTTTCTTCCATTTGGGGTACAATCCAGAGGTAAGTGGGTACCACTACCACCCAACCATCTCAACCTCGTACAGGGAAGCCCATCTAAGATGTTGGGATTCTGCTCTCTTCACATCCTTCCCATCAATACTTTGTCCTCTTTGATCCCGTTGTTTTTAAAGAGGTATCTCCCACGTTTCAACTCAGTGAATACTCCTCAGGACTTGCTGGTTTGCCTCCCTGTTAGTTGTTTTCTTCACAACAGAATTTCTCATCATTAATGCTATTGTTAAACTCAGTGGGACTTGCACTTGCTCCCAGGTGAATAGGGTCAAAGTGATGCCAGAATCAAACAGTAGAGCTGAACTCCTGTCATGCTTCCATGAAGAACAAATGTGGGGATTTTTGCTCAGATCTTTCCAGGCCTACTTTAAGGTAGTTTAAAAGGATTAATGTCTATTCTGAATTCTTCCTTTCTCTGCTGAGAACAATTGTTTTTATTCAGGCACAAGTGGGCTCACATGGCTTGCTGTCCTCAGAAGAAGATGGCATTCTGAAGGGTCTATGTGTCTTAGGAGGCATTTACTTTCTCTTCCTCACTGAGAATCTCATGGGAACCCTCAACCAAATTCGTGCAAAGAGGGTAAGAAGTCACTGAATTATAACACTCCTCAGGGCAGGAAAAGACATGTGTTATTCATATACATATGCCTAATCCAAGTCAAACAAGCAAAAATGTTTTATATGCTAAGGTTTCCCCTAGAACGAGAAAAAGCATCTCTGAACTATGGCCATGTTATACTACTTCCCTCCACTACAAGGAGACCATACCCTCTGGCATGATTAGGATGGGTTTCAAATCTCAACATGCTTTTTAAAAAAGTTTTGTTTTTTTCTGGACAGAAACATATAGCTGGAAAGCAACTGGAGCAGTCGTCTACTAAGGTGGATGAGAATGACGCAGAGAGGACATTGCATAGTGAGTTGTGAATTACTTAGTACAGTACGTCAAATCCATATTAGTTTTTTGGTATGCTTTACATTCTATTTTAGCAGGGAAGATACCTGTCTCCTAGAAATTTGATTTGAAAGGAATTTATGTGCCATGGTTTAATGATTATACACCTTTTTGAGCCCACTTGAATCAATGCATTTTAAATATATAAAAATATATATTTGAGTGGAAGCTGTTTTCTAAGACCTCTTTCTTTCTTCTGTCCCGCTATTGGATAGATAGCTGAAAATTATCTCAGCGATCAGTATCTAGCATCAGCACTGGTACTACTTGTCCCTTCAGAATTGTGATTCAGTTCTGTATTTAGCTGACATGATGTACCTGACAAGAAGCTGTTAGTTTTAGATAAAGTTGCCTGAATTGTGAGATGGGCAGTATATAAATTTGATAAACAAAAAACTAAATAAATAAATAATTACATTTGAGGAGTTTTTTAGAAGCTAATCTGTTAATTCAAACACATACAGCAAGGAACAACAATAAATATATTTAGAACTGAGAGAAGAAACAAAAATGAATTTGTAACACAAAGACACTAGTAGGTAATATGTTTCTCATATCCCATATTATTATAGAACACATCCCATAATTGTGAAGAGCCATTTTCATTCGGTAGATAGAAGTAGTGAATATGGCACAGGACCAGACTACCTACTGTATCGCCTTTCCCTAAGGACATCTATCAATCTACCAGGTCAAATAGTATGGGCACACTCCATTAGTTCCTTCCCTCAAATATTGTCATCTAATGGGAACTAAGAAGCATGACTTTTCCATGGCAACCCTTGCCCTTTGGAACCTCCTGCCACCTGAAGTTTGGCAGGCCTCCACCTTTTAATCTTTTGTAATGTCTTAATGACCTGGATTTTCCTCCAGTCTTTGGGAGAAGATTAGATGATAGCACATTAACACAGATTGGTGCCAGATTTTTTTTTTTTAATGTTTTCTGTTTTAACTGGTTACGTTTTATAGTTTTAAAAATCATTTCATCTGTTTCTTTGATCGGGAGCCACCCACGCAGTTGGCTGAAAGATGACTAGAATAAAACAAGATGACTAGAGAGTGGAGCTAATGATAGAGGACAGGCAGCATCTGTTGTAGGGCCTAGTCCAGAATCTCTAAAATGATCAATTGCCATCAAGTACAATCAAGGGAGAATATTGATCTTCACCAGCAAAATGGCATGAATCTGACCTGTGTCTTTGCTCAGTCTCTCTAGGTCCTAATGGATTGCTAGGTGGGTCAAAGGTCTAACATGTTTCCCTAAAACCTCAGTGCCTTTATTTCTCAAACTGAATCAGATTAGGAAACAAGCTAAGCTGCTGTTCCAAACCTATGCTCCTCTATTCTTGGAGATAGCTCTAGAGGAGGGGTGTCAAACTCGATTCCATTGTGGGCTGCATCAGGGTTGTGTTTGACCTTGGGGGAGCAACTCGATGTCACTTGTGTCGGGGGCACCTGTGGTGGCCTCAGTGCTCTGTCAGCGAAAATGGACTCCTGAGCTCCGTTTATGGCTGCAACAGCCTCCTGCAACCCTCTGCCAGCAAAAATAGAGCACCTGTTCGCTGTTTCCAGGGTGGCCCTGTGGGTCAGCTCTAAGCACTCCGCGGGCTGGATCCAGCCCACGGGCCTTGAGTTTGACACCCTTACTCTAAAGAACGTGCATTATGTGGCATGTTCTCAGTTTCCTAGGCTCTCAGTCATACGTTCTAAGATCTTAAGACATGATGTCAAAGAAGCAAGTTAAACAACATTTTTTTTCTTTCTTTTAATGTGGTCTAAACTTTTCAGGTGCTGAATTGCAGAATTTGAGAGTGCCAGAAGAGGATGCTGGAAATGTATATGGTGAAGTCCAGGACTGCTCCATTCAAATTCACAACTCAGAGGATCATAGGACAAGCCTGGAAAAGCAAACAGAAGAGATATATCACCATGGTCACTCCCACAGCCCAGCTGGAACTCTCAAGGCTGGGATAGCTGACATCGCTTGGATGGTTATCCTTGGGGATGGGGTACACAATTTCACAGATGGATTGGCAATAGGTCAGTGATTTCTAAGCATGTCTTGCCCCCATTCTTGTGACAGAAAAGCAAAATATCTCCTTCTCACAGAACCTTTCCTCAGGAGCTTAAGATTGCATACATAGCACTCTCTCTTCCTGCTTTTCCTATCCCCCACAACCCTATGAGGGAGGCTGGGGTGAGAGGAAGTGACCATCCCACAGTCACCAGGGAACTTTTATGGCTGAGGGTGGATTAGAACCTGGAACTTCTCCCTCCTAGCCCAACATTGCTACACCACATAGGTTCTTTTAGGCTTACATGCCTTGCTATGCTGTTCTTCTCTAGGGGCTGCCTTCTCAAATGGACTTTCCAGTGGCTTAAGCACTACGTTGGCAGTACTCTGCCATGAACTACCCCATGAACTGGGTGAGTGAACAAGGGGATAGTCCTGCTTCAAAAGCACCTGATCTTTTTGCCTGTCTTGTTTTCAAGCTGGCCCAAACCACCGTGGAAGCAAAAGTAGTCATGCCTCCACAACAGGTTCATGTCTAGACATTGCTGGCTTCCAGAGTGGTTGAGGTAGCCTTAACTTTCTCTCTCTTTGGCAGGAGACTGTGCTGTCCTAATCCGGGCGGGCATGTCACTCCGATGGGTGCTGTTGTTTAACCTGCTGTCTGCTTTCCTGGCTTATTGGGGCATGGTATTAGGGACAGTTGTCAGTCAGAACACTTCCCAAGTCACTCCCTGGATCTTTGCTGCCACAGCTGGTGTTTTTCTTTACGTAGCTCTGGTTGATATGGTAAGGACTATGTATCATTTCTCTCTGTACAGTACAAGCCTTAATTTATTTACTTCTACCTGACCTTTTCTTGAGTGGTGGTATATGTGGGAGTCTTCCCTAATTTTATCTTGATTGTAGCAATGAAGAAAGAGTGGCTGACACCAGATGGCCTAAACTCACCCTCTGAACTTTGTAGGCATCTGGAGCCTTGAACCAGGGCTCTCTGCTCCAAGTCCAACCATCACAATGACACTTGGAAACCATAGAATGTGAAACGTTCCTTACTTATTGCCTTCCTTCCTCACCCTTCTTTATGGAAAGCACCAAGTGGTATTTTAGTCTAACAATCCTGTACTTAAATTGGGAGCGAGACCAATTTATGTCCAAATTGTCGGGGTGTTAAAATGTTTTTTCAAATCTAACGCTTTAGCCTCAACCAAGCAATGGGAAGGGAACATGCAAAATTGGAGGATTTTTTTTTTTTTTGATCCTTGGTACATCTGGCCCTGATTCCTGCCTAGTTCCATCTGCTGTAGCTTTTCAAGATCAAGGAAGGTTCAAGTGGAAATATGAGGTCAAGTTTACCTCTCTGAATTCAGCATCTTGTCTCTGAGATTTTAAACCATTTATTTGGAATATTAATGTTTCTTCCTATCCCCCAAATACTATAGAAGTGGTAGAAAGCTATAGAAAGGGAATGTGGTGCTTGTAACAGAACAGGAAAGGTAGAACTGTAACTTCAGACACTTTGCTTCTTATTGTTCCTCCCTTTATGGACTATAGGAAATGAGAATAAATCTAAAAGGATATGTAGGACACCTGTGAGGAATTAGAGTTTGTGACTCTGAAATCCAAACTACAGGTAAATTTCAGAAACACGCTTCCTAGCCTACATGGCACTTAGAAAACATCTTGAAAATCTCCTGGTGCATGAGTGGCCCTATGGAAGTTTTTCATCTGGAAAACACCTAGTGCTGAATTGCTTAGGGATTCAAGTAGCCCAAAATTTCAATGTGATTAAGATATGACTATACATTTGCTGTTGCTGACTTATTACGGGCAAAGATCCTGTCAGTCAGTTTGTACTAGACTATGAATGCTGCCAAGGTGATAACAGCTGGTTATTTTTCCCTAGCTACCTGAAATGTTGCAGCGGCATTCTACCAGCAGCAAAAAAAGATCCTTCAGACACTTTATTCTTCAGAACGTGGGCTTCCTCAGTGGAGGTGGCCTTATGCTCTGCATTGCTCTCTTTGAAGAACATATCAGTGTCCGCATGAATGAGTAGGACATTTCAAAAGGAATTCCAAGCTGCAAGGCGAAATGCACTCCTGGCTCTGTTGTCAGTTATGACTGTCTTCTTCCTATAGCTAAAAAGGCAGCTGTAAAATCCTTTACTGTAATTGGATAATCCAAAGAAGTTGAAGAGAATAAAAGGAAGTTTGGAAGAGTGACAAACTCTTTTGCCAACTGCCCCGAACCTGTGTTAATGGGTACGGTGGCAGTAAAACTTTGTGCCATGAAAATGTATGTCTGATTCAGCCTGCTTGACATTATAAAATAAAGCAGGTTGCTACTAAAATTAGCATGTTGAAAACCCATTATATTTTCTTAAATGGAAGAGTGGGCAAGTTGTCTTAGGAGAGAGTTGATCTAATTTAAATGTATTGTTTTAACGTAAGGTGAAATTATTTAAGAAAGTGTACCTATTCTAGGTAACCCATTGGTTCTAGTATGGTACCAGGTATTTATGGTTCCTACTGCATTTTGATTAAATAATGGTTTCAAAAGCAGCCGTTATCCCAGGTTAGAAATTTGGGTCTTCAACGACAAACACCCAGTAAAACCTGAGGCAGCATCCAAGAGGAGCTTGAGAGTTGGTTTTCTGTGATGAGAAGAGAGGACTCCTGTAGGTGTGTGCATAGGACAAATATACAAAGAGAAAAGCTAGATAAGGGCCACCTTTTTCCAGCTACAAGAGGACGCTCAGACACCAACCCTGCATTAATGTCTCCTCTGAAGGAATCTAAGGAAGTCCCAGCAAATCAAGCAATAAAAGCACTTGCTAAAAGGGCAGGTGAAACTTGTCTTTAAATTTTATTTTTTTCAGCAGCATTCATTGACGCTACCGCTAAGAATAACTGAAAAATGTTTCTGCTGGGAACACTTCATAATATGCTGAGCAAGGTTGCTGGAGGCAAGGGGGCAGAATTTCAATCTCTTAAATCAGGAAGCTTCCAAAGTCTCCAGCACAAATTGTAAAGAACAAGATTTCGAAGATGTCAAGGAAGAGGCCAGCAGTGTCAGAATAAACAACTGCAAAAGGCAGGAAGATAATACATGGGAAAAAGCAGCTGAGGTACAAGTGGAGGACTATCCAAGTGGCCTATTTTAGAGAGGGGGAGCTTTTCTGATAGCCACAGCCAGCACATTCTTAATGGTCTTCGGCTTGGGAGGACATCATATTCTAAAGCAGAGGTGCGGAATGCTGGCCCTTATATGATTTTTGGATTTCAACTCCCAGAATTCTGGGAGTTGCATGGTTGGCTCGGAAATTCTGGGAGCTGAAGTCCACAAGTCATAAAAGGGCCAGCGTTCTCTACCCTTGTAAATCTAAAGAGAAAGACTCTGGAGTTATACCCAGGATACTGAAACAGGCAATCCCTCGGTATTTCTGCAGGATTAGTTTCTCTGCTGGTTGTCTTTGTTTCTGGGAATCCATAACTGGTGTGGAAATAGGCAATTGTTAAAAACACACTGTGGTCAAACTCCTGCTTATTTTCTGGTGACTTTTGGGTGTGTGTGGTGGTGGTGAAACTGAGCTGCCATCAGCTTCAGCTTTACTAACCAGTCATTTGAATTCCAAGTAGGTTGTGTCTAGCAGGGCATGCAGTAGTCACATTAGACTGTCATATAATTTTCTCGTGTTTGTTCTATCACTGTTTTAAGTTAGAGTAGTTGCTGGTATATTACATTCTGAGATATGGTATCACCTGAGTTGAATTCATTTCTCAAGTAGCAAAAATACTCCAATCCCCCCCTCCTTTCGCCCTATTCAAGGTATCTCTTAGCCCAAAGGTAAGTTACCTTTTAACCTAGAAGTAAACCACACACTGAACCTCTATGGAAATAGATTTAATCCATGCAGTCAAAATCAAGCTCCTGCATAGGATAGATTTTTTAAAAGTATTTCCGCACCTCAAGGGTGATTAAATAGAATTGCCCTGTCTGGCTACAAGCCAACTGGTATAAAAGGCTATTGATGTGGAAGTGGAAGTGGAGGGGGGGGGAAAGTGTTTTACAGATTGTAAAATTATCTGTGGTTTGAAAATGTATTTTTGACTCGGATTATAAAATGACAGTCATGTCATCAAGAATTCTCACCTGTTCTCTCTTGTATTTTTACCTACATTGTTGTATCTGGAGACACGAAAAAAGCAAGGCAAATAGAAGCAACAGCATTTTAATCAACATAATTGATTCAAAGCCACAATATGAATAAACAGGACCTGGTCGCAGCATACATTGTAGAAAATAGATCAAGTCTGAATGCTTTGTTTTTTTTTTTTGTTTTTAATTTTAGTTTTAAGTTCCTGTTAACCCTTTCTCCCCCCCCCACCTCCCGCTCCCCCTCCCCCAAGGTAATGCAGAAATTTTGAAAATGCATATATATCATCTGAGACAAAAAAAAAAAAAAAAAAAGGTTAACCATTCACTGAATTCATGTAAAGGGCTTATACAAGGTGGCTTCCACACTGTGCGCAAGACTGAGATGTGTAGAAAGGGGGGGATGGATGGCTTGTGATACCTTACTGCATTGTTATTCAATATGATTTTATATAAGATCTCTTTAACATAATGTTTTCATTTCATGGACAACCAGGCTGGGGTCGGGGTGGGGAAGAAAAGGAAAAGTTGATGGTTGGTTGGATAGATCTGCCTTATCTAAGAATAAAACTCTTGAGGGAAACATAATTACTTGGTAAAAAAAATAAAAATAAATCCAAAAACCTTTAAGGGACTGCTTCCGATGAAAAAATGAGGGCAAGGAGAGCCATAAGAAAGGGAGATTGCCAATCGGTCTCAAAAGAGCAACACTCTGATTGCATATCAGGAACTTCCTTTGCATTGGGCTTAAAAGCAGACTTTGGGGAATGTGAACTGACCTTGGCAACTCCTGCCCTGTAACCAAACAACCCCCTTCTGAAACACTCAGAGTGAGCATTTGGGCATATATATATATATATATATATGTATGTATTTGTGCTTTAAACCAGTGTTTGAAGGAAGATCATGTGTCTGCACGTAAGAAGGCAAGTCTGTGAGCTGATTTGAATGCTTTTTTTTTTTTTTGTAATAATCTCTTCTAAACATTGGTCCAAGCTTTCCAAAACTAGCAAGATAAGGGGGCAAAGTTAAACTTCCCCACAATCATTATGGTTCCAAAGATACAAGCAATGGAGAAGGGCGATGCTTCATAGGCAGCACTTCCATTCTTGCTCCAATAACCCATCATTCATCCCCAAACCCAAAATATTACCATTCAAATAATACTCCCATCTTCACTCATCCATTACAACATATACACGCTCTCATACGTATGTATGCGTGCGCGCGCGCGCGCACACACACACACACACACACACACACAGAGGAATCTAATTTAAAAATATCTGCTTAACTAAACCATCCCAATTAAGGCCCCTGCCTCAGAGGAGGTCAACATGGTTGCATGCTGGTCTTGATCAGCAGGTTGTAGATTCAGTGCTCTGAAGGTGAAAACACAGTATTTCCCAATCCCAATCTACCCTATTAAATACAAAAGACCAAATACAAAACAGGTACAGTAAATATGAGGTGCTGATTTAAGAACTGCCTTCCGTTCCTCCTCCTAAATTAATGCTCACTAAAGTTTTTATGGGAAACATAGATTTCCCACCCCATAGATTTCCCCTTCTTGCCTAATGTTTTAAGATGTGAAGCATCTTAAGAGCAAGAAGGGGTTTTGTGTGCCCTGATTTGCTCAGGTTTTTACTGTAAGAATTAGGTAAGAAGACCTGTTCTTTCTCCAAACCCCAACCAAACTGTTGAAATATAGACCGACTTCCATATCAAGACACCCATCCTCTTTTTAATATAGTACAGGTATCTCTATCATACTAGAGAGCTTTTCCACCCTGGTAGGAGGAGAAGGAATGGGGGATAAAATATTCCAAAATATAAAACTTATGCAGATTAGAATTACTTCAGATCGCACCTATAGTGGTAAAGGTAACGAAGGATTATTTTGTTTCAGAAAACTCTTGTCAGGGAAGCTCACTTCCTGGAGTTCTTTCCAGAACTAAACGTTTTATTTATCAGAGGGGCCCTAAAACTCTTAATTTTAAATATGAAAGAAATAAAACAAGATTTGACTATACCACTTTAGCCAATCTTGACACCACCTGTCATGAATATATATGAAGACTCTGCATGCAAATACTCATGCACACAATGTGAAGTGCAAGCAACTTTAAAGAGAAATGCTAAGATCCATTCCTCTTCTCCAAATCAGTTTTTTTCAAACAGATTAAGTGGAAATCCTTAACCTGCTCTAGTCTGAATCTATAGCTTTGACCCCAGATGTAGAGAGCTTAATCAGAGGAGGAGAACCATTTTTATTGTAGAGCCAAGGGCTCCTCAAGTGTCCTGCATTCCGGCAGCTGGCCATAACAGACAAAATGAAAAGAAAAAGAAAAGAAAAAAGTCTAGTAAAACAACTTCGAAACTGGCGCAATTTCCCTCCCAGTTCCCTTAAGAACTGATGCCGAAGCAAAAACGAGAAGCACACTGGCCTCCATGCAATTAAGAGAAAATACTATGGTAATACTAACCAAGGATTAAAAACCTTGCCCCAAATGTGCAGATAAAGCTAACAGAATGCTTAAACTGATGTGGTGTCAGAATATGCATTCTTCTCTGAATGCCTTTGGACCAAATGATTCAACATGGAAGACGAAAAGCCTTCCACTTATAAGCAGCAGTTACAGATTAAGCAGGTAGAAAAAAATACTGTAGGGCACCCCTTCTCACCTTTGGGCTTCAGCTGGTCGGACTTCTACTTCCACAGCATCCAAACCAGTACAGCCGAAGGGATGGGCAAGTTAAAATCCAGCATATCTAGCCAGCAGCAGTTGGAAAAGCCTGCTTTAGTGCTCTGTTTCCATTTTCAGTGGATGTGACAAGATATCGTCTGACGGTATATTGTGGTTCTCCTAGCTATTATGGGCTACCTACGTTATAAGGTTTTTTGGTCCCAGACTGAAATGCAAGCAACTGAGAAGTGCTCAGCAGCCAAGAAAAAGAAGCTAGGCAAAGGGGGTGTTTGAGTGAATTCATATTTTAAGATTTTATATTATTTATACAAGGACCGTGTGTGTGTGTGTGTGTGTGTGTGTGTGTGTGTGTGTGTGTGTGTGCCTGACCTGATCTTCTGCTGATTAAAGCCACCCTGAAACAATTGCACCATTATTTCCACAATCTGCTAAAAGTTAACATCCACAGTTAAGATATCTTTGTCAATCCTTAGAAGACAGGCTGGAAAATACACATGTGTATTCTCTCCCTAACTAAAACAAGGAAAGTGTACAATGTGTGCAATGCCCTCCCTGACTCGTTGCATACTTGCAGCTATGGCTGGGGAGAGAAGACAGAGTAAAGTTTGGGGGGGGGGGGAGAAGCACAGTTTGCAGCTCATGCAGACAGAATATATCGTCTAAGTCACCCCTAACAAACACGATCACAAAATATTGGCTGCATCTACCTTACACAGACAACAAAAAAACACAATTAGGGTGCCCCCTTAAAAGGTATATACTATTTGTGCATCTCAGGGTGAACAAACCAAGGAGAAGGAAAGAACTGGTAAAAGCAACAAGGTCAACTATGGGGAAGGTACAGTACATGAGAGATCAAAGGTCATCAAAGCTTTCAAGCAGAAAGCTCCCATTGGGGCTGAAAATCAGTGCTTATAAAGAATCTTATCACAATACTTAAAAAATCCTTCTATTTATCATTATAATGCACCCTCCCCCCCAATTCTTTTTTAAATAAAACAGAACACGAAACACCCAATAGTACAAACTATAAGAATGGACTACAAACCCTCAACACAGCAATCAGTTTTATTCTCCCTCCCCTTCTTCTATCCCCTTTATTGCTGCTCCCAAAGAAGAAATCTATTTCAAGCACAGGTAACTTTTTAAGTTGCCCACAAGCTGACAGCCAACAAGTATTGCTATAAGACAAGCCCACAACTAGTAAAAAAAAACAACCCAGCAGGTTGGCTGTTACGGGGGCGTGCGTTGCATCTGTCATGAACCCAACAGGAGGAAAAGAAAGCAACTCTTCCAGGTCTTCAAAGGAAAACCGCCCCAAGCTTCCAATTTCACCCCCAGTTCATGACTTCCAAATTGCAGAGAAGGCATGACCAAGTAATTCAAAACAAACATGCAACAGGAATGCTAACAGTAATAATAGCTACATCCACAGTTCTACTTCAAGAAAACAAAGGCAGGCACGCTCTAGTTAGATTGTCAACATGGTCTCCCTATCCTAGATTTAAAAATAGACTGCTGGGGGGGGGGGGGGGAAGAAAAATTAAGGGCAATCTGCAGGTCTCATTGATGTAACTTATTCCCTCTGAGCAACATGCAGGACATACTGTTTTCTCGCACCTGAGTGGGTTTGAAAGTTCTAACATTCGTATTAGACTTTAGGAAGTTGTGAATGTGGAGTCCCCTACCTTTTTTGGGGAGGCGGGAAATATGAGCTACATCCCTCATCATAACATTAATTAAAGTAGAGGCTTAGATCTAAAATTTACACAGGATGATAGTCTTCTCTTTATGTTGGTGCCCTCTGAATTTCTTGTGCCACCTCTCTAATTTCTGGTCTGTGGGCCAATGGCCACACTGGGTGAGGATGATGAATGGTGACACCCAGAATATCTGGAAGATGCTAAAATGGGACTTGGGTAAGTAGTAGTGGAAAAATAATGTTATGAAGCTATTTTTTTGAGCGGTGCATTTGCATTCTTAGCATAAAAATACCTAAGGACATCTTAGCCAATCAGCACCAGTGTAACATTTCTCTTGTCTTTTCTTAATTTGGAAGGTAAACAGTCTAAAGGCAGGTGTGTAACATAATTGCTTCTCACATATGAATGCAACTTGAGACCTTTTGACAGATTCTTGTGAAAAGAACTAAGAATGAAACATGTGAAAAGCTAAGAGTTCAAGCCACTTCCACTTATAGTATGAATATATATTTGCCTCAACACAATCTCAACAAATCATCGAAGTGGGTGTTCTTTTTCTATGTGAACATAGGTCTGAAAAGTGAAGATAGGTCTGAAATGCTACTGTAAGAGTAGTAGTTTATAGAAGTTATATCTAGAAAGCTGCATGGCTGCTTAAAATTCTCATTTCTTTATTAAGCAAGCGCTTGGGCACTTGCCTAGTTTTATTGCCGATTTCTTTTACTAATTAATCTACTACAGAAACACTACCCTGTTTGTACTTTATTCTATGAAGATGGATATTTAAGAAAAGCAAGAGGTGGCCCTATTCTCACCCCAAATTAGTTCAGCTTTAAAGGCCCGAGGGGAAAAGGGCCGGGCCAGGCCAGTGGTGGGTTGCTACCGGTTCACCCTGGATCGGGAGAACAGTAGTGGCGGCGGGAGGCTCCGCCCACCCACCCAGACATCTCTGCGCACGCATCCACGAGCAAACTGGTAGCGACGGGATTTGAAACCCACTACTGGGCCAGGCCCTTTAGCCAGAGGTATATGACCAGTAATTCCCACTTTTCTACAATTCTTCAGCATAAAACTAGGTTCTACTTAGCCACTACTTCTGAAAAAAACACACACGTTTTTCCTGGACTTGTGGAAGGCCTAAGCTTGGTGCCAGAAAAGGAGAGGGTGACATCTCAGCTATAGCTTGTATCATCTTTTCTCATGTGAAAACCTAGCAGATGCTTGTAAATATAAACTTGTAAATATAAACCTCCACCTGTGTTTTGGTAGAAGCCTGGAGGGCCCAATGCTCTGGGACTGAAGTCTTGCATTGTGGCCCTGTTCCTATACATTGAAATCACTGGCAAATATTAGAAGTGAAAACAGATAACAGCAGTAATTGATAAAATGTATTAATATGGGCAGGCAGAAAGATTAATTTGTAAAATAAAATAGCACAAGGATTAAAAAATAAGAATGAAATTTAAGAATTCAACATTAGGTTCAATACAGTGCTGCTTTAGTGGGAAACAAAGCAAGATCCATTAGAAAGCCAAAAAGAGATATGGCAAATAACTTATGCCATTCCCTACTAACAGAAGAAACTGCTTGATTTTTTTTAGGCGGGGGGGTGAGGAGAAATTAAATGAAAAATCAGAAATTGCCACATACATATTTAGTGCAATTTTAAAAAGCTCTGAATCTATACAACATAGCATCAAATTACATCAGGGCGGAAGAAAACTACCCTAGCAAGAATGAACACACATTTTGTTTTAGTTCCGCTTTCCCAAAGCTGGTGTTCTCACCCCAGAAAAGTGGGATTATAAATCTCAAAACCAAACATACAAAGAATGGTGTCACCATACCCGCAACTAATTTTTAAGGTACTAGAGTAATATGTATGGATTGCAGAAACAGAAAGAAGGCAATGTTAGGTTTGAAGAAGCTAAATTAACGTCCTGCATCATCCCACTCCACCTGAGATCCAATATCCTCCAACTTTCACACGGACTAAGCTGGCATACTTCATAAGGCTTTATGACTAAGCATTGCTCACTTTAGGAAAGAAAACCCCAAGAGATCCGTCACCTTGGTATACGAGAGAAAATTGAAAGAAGGGGAAATAAAAATAAATTCTAAATCGGATGCCTGCTTTTCTTTATGAGATGAAGGATAAGAGTTAAGTGAAGTTAGGCAAAAAAATGAGACAGGGGGAGCCAATTTAGAGCTCATACTTGAGAAGGACCTGACCCAACTACCATCATACTCCCCTTATACAGTGCAAATCCTTCCTACCAAAATGGGCTTCGTATGTAACCTATCAACGTTAAATTAGCCTTTTCACTACAAGGAAGATAGAAGAACATTGTAAGGTGCTTCTTCTCATAAGGTAAACAAGCTACATTCATGTCAGGTAGCTAAGGCGTCTGGAATGGTTAACATTTTTAAGAGGATTCTTTCAATACAATATATGTTTCAATTTCTACTTTGAAATCTAGCTGCCTGGATTAACATTCTCCCTTTCTAAAAGAATCAGAAGTCAGTTTGATAGTGCCAAAAGAGTAATCTCAAGATAGAGGTGAAGCAGGGAAAGAAATTGGGGAAATGCCAGCAGGCTGCCTTTAAATGCATTTCCCTCAGTCTTACTCCTTCCCTACTCCAATGTCAGCAAGCCAGAGATGCTGACCTAACACCTAGGTTAACTGCAATTGCATTCCAGAAACTTCCTTTCACTATTATTTTTCCAAAACATTCAAGTAAGGACACGCATACAAAATTATCAGCAGCCATTTCAATAAATATCTTCAAGTGGACCAATGAAAAATGCCTTTCAAAATATCAATAACTGGCAACTAACACAATCCAATAATGCCCTAGTCACTTTTAGTCCATAAAGCTATGTTTCCAAATCTTACCCTCGACAATGATCTTTTCTGGTTCTCTCATTTTAAAAGCTAATTCCTTCACTGGCCTCTGTTTTTTGTCAGTATAAAAAGAGTTTACTTTGGTACACTGCGGGGTTTAAAAAGTGAGCCCAAACCACTCAATATTGTCTACAAGATGCTCGACACAATATGGAAGTCTTCTCTGTGTCAAACTCCAAGAACCCACAGTACCAATTTTCCCTTTGGTTTTGATCTTTTATCTCCAACTTCTCATCTCTCTAAGTGTGCTCTGCTGGTTAATGCCTCTATTTCCAATTTTGCCTAAGAGATCTTCAATAGATTAGTGCAAATTTCAGATACCAAATAAATTACCAGAATGTAAAAACCTAGGCTTGTTCTCAAGTCTGAAACATTTGTTAATGTGAGGCCATTCCATTTATTCCCCCCCCCTCTGAAATATCCAGGTTATTTGCATTTCCTAAATTAAAGATGAACAATCATAGAGGATTCCACGTTAAGAATAGTAAATTTAGAGGGGACAGTTGTACTTTGGCAAACCCTAATTGTATCACCACAAAAAGGCAGGACTTGAACCTTTCTCTTTATCTTCATAATCAAGTTGATAGAAGGGATCCCAGATTTACAGTGCTGCAACCAAATGCCTGGGACAAAAATTACACAATAGATTTTTTATATCCACCGTGCAAGTCAAAGGACCAACTAGAGCAGGGCTGTCAAACTCGTGAGGCATCGGGCCTACGGAATGCAAGTTTGACAGCCCTGAATAATTTCCACACTTCCAGTCATTGTTTGGCCTTTTCCCTACTGCTGATAGAAGCGCAAAATGCAGGTGTATCTAAAATGTAGTAATTATTTATGCAGGCCAAACAGGATGCAACCCTACCTTGAAAAGCAGATAATCTGAACCATCTGCTGATGGTTCTGTCCTTATTTTCCTCCCTAACCTCCCCCCCCCCATGATATTCAATAACTAAACATGCTGTTAATCTATACTGTCAGTACACCTGATATCCAAAGAGGTTATCTAAGGTCTTATTACCATCTGGAAAACACTGGTTTCATGAGAAAAAAAAATACAATGTAAGGTTCTTTATGAAATCTCTCTTCTGGTCAGCATGAAGGGTGAGGGAATGGGAACAAATTCCCAAGATTTTCAGAAGGCAAAGCAGGCACAAGCTGGTATAATCAAACCCCCCCACACGCCATTCTTTTTTTTAAAAAAAAATGCAGGGATTTTTCTACAAGCTGTGTGGCTGAAATTGCATACTAATTTTTTGTTTAGAAAAAAAGTTTACTGCCACTCACCGTGCACACGAGGCTCAGCTAGTTTCAAAGACTTCCATGCAATTCTGCTTTATTATATTCAAGTTGACAAACTAAGATAGGATTGGAATTAAAAGTAAGGCTATTTTTCTTTCTTTTCTTTTTCATCCCTTTTGTTTTTGCACCAAAAGTGAATTTGAAAAGATGCTCATCGCATACAGGTATACACACACACACACACACACACACACACATACACAGAGAAAAACCAACACACAAAAGAAGGAGAATAGTTTATACCTGACTGGAGATGAGGTCTGTCCTATCTTATTCAAAGAAATGTTTTTATGTGCATAATATACATTGGTGCAGCATTTACACATAGATCACTGAAAGACACTAAGAACTTGCTACAGATGCCTTACGGGAGACTTTAGAGATCTATCCCCCTCCCAACCCAGCCCAAAATATTTTCTACCTATTTGTAACATTAACAGCTTTTTCTTTGTCCCCCAAATTCATGATTCGAATGAAATCATTGCTTCAAAGTTCACAGAATCCCAACTGCAATTAACATTCCTCCTTGCTTCAGTGGGGAAAAATAATCTATATATCCCCATCTCTTCTTTAACATTGACTTTGTAGGAGTTAAGCGATGCTGAAGTCACATTTTTTCTGAAATGCTACATGCTTGATACTGAAGCACCCATTAAAAAAAATCCACCAAGAGGAGGTTTAAAGTAATGAAACAATTCAAGGTTTTCACATTTACATTTCCAATACAGATGGTGGTTCCTCTCCACTCCCCCCCCCCACCATTTTCCTGCACATAAAAAATATGCTCAAGGCCAAACTGAACTGAATTTACAGGTTAAATAATTTGTTTTTAAAAAGCCAAGTATGCTATGAAAGATCACCAAATCTCTCTCCACCACCTTCCTAATCTTGTCATCTCTTTGGCACTATTGGGCAAATAGCTAATCAGAACGGAATCACACGACAATTTTGACATGGACAATGTTTTTGAGAAAAATACATGGAGTAATGAGGAGAGGGAAGGAGAGTTAAATATGGGATACATAAATATACTTTCCAAGACTAAGCAAGTAGAGGAGGGAAGGTTACTTGCTTGGATATTTGTTTTAATAACTGATTATTATTATTTTTTAAAGAAGAAGATTGCTCACATTAAGGTTTATAACTATGCCAGAATACCTTATACTGGCTGGAGTTTAAAAATTCCTGTCATTAGAAGAATCTTTCCACCCCAATTTGCCTACCTGCAAAGTATTCTGTCCTTGGGTCAACTATCACATTCCTACCAGAAGGAAGCCAAAATGTTTGGATCTAGCTCTCAATACAAAGTGAGCATTAGCCCTAAAGGAGATTCAAAGTCTCTTGCACATTTAGTCTGTACAGAAGCTGGCCAGAGACAGGCCCCTTTGGTAATCCACTGCACCGAACCAAGAAACCAGATTAGATAATATACAAGGGTTGTGGGTGCTAATCTACAAATCATTTTCAGGGACACAGATTCCAATCCTGTAAGTTCTTTTTTTACATTACAGCTCTTTAGGAATATTAGAGGGGGATGTCTATATCCCATGATCTTGAACTCCTTGGGCAAGGGTGGGGGAAAGAGGGCAAAGAAAATGTAGAAATAATGAACAATAGCAATGCTACAAATGGGTTTTCTTAAACTCCAGCAACCTCTGGGGAAAAGTAAACAAAATAAAGTCATTTTTAGAAAAAAGGAACAGCATCATTTTATCAGGATCAATTATTTTAAATTCGCTGAAGTGCCCACTTAGGAATATATGATCAATTTATCGCTTCTCAGTACTTGCCCACTATAAGGACATTTACATTCAGTGTTTGTCAATAGTTATATGGCTCAGCTGGGCTCCCAGCGGAAGGCCCATTTATCTAACAATGGCAGTGCAAATACACTTGTCAAGCTGAAATGTATTTGTGCTGTTTATTTTTTTAAAACACAACTTCCCTTTGTTCTAATTCTCTGAACCCTAGAACCATGACTCTAGAGCCCTGAAGTAAATTAAAAAGAATTCTCCACCCACCTCCCACCCAACATAGATCAAAGAATTTAAAAAAAAAATTGGGGGGAGGGACAAAAAGGAAAATAGGCTTTTCCTGATCCCGTATTCCCTTGCTGGCCTTTCTCCTATAGGTTGCTATAAAAGGGGGAATCAGACCCTCATGCTTTTAAACAAAAGTGCTTTTTTTTTTTAAACTTGTAAAGCAAGTGCTTCGGAGAAAGGTGGTTGGAGAAAAACTTCCTTATTTGGATTGGTTAAGAAGGGAAGCCCCATGATTGCTTTTTGAGACAAGTGAAAAGGAAAGAAAAAAAAAACCATCCAGAAATATTATGAGCAGGGTCTTCTAAGATGCAAAGAAGGATGCACGGTTAAAATAGATTTTATGCCATTCCTAAGGAAGATGGCAACAGGAAGAAGCTGCAAGCCAAGATCCTCTTCTGTCCCCACTCCCCGTTTTCTCCCAACCCTGTGTAAAATACTGCACATCAGGAAGTCAAATGTGCTTGCAGAATACTGGAGGGAAGGGGTGGTGGGAGAAAAGAGAGGAAGTAAAAAAGGAAGTTTGCCTCCAGCCCTCTTTTACAATGCACCAGGGAAAACCAACTTTCATCTTAGCACAATAATGCAAGTTATTACCACCAGACATTTGAATTATTACTTAAAACTGTCAAGCTGTGCTGTCAAAATGTACATGTTACAGCATTAAAGGAGAACAAGACTGGCAACTAAAACAGAGCTGGCCACATTTCTTTACACCCAACCCAACTGCTGCCTCCATTTCTTTTTTTTTTTTAATAAAAAAAAGCAACAAAATATATTAATTTAGATATGCGCTGCTGGAATTGTTTCCACTCCATTTTTTTTCTTCGTCATCATTTTAAAGGAAAAGGAAAAAGTTAAATGGAACACTAGAAATATAATAATGTGCGATGCTACAGAGCTAAGTACGCTGAAGCCCTTAAAAAGATCACATTGATTGTCATATCTTCCGTTTTTAGGGTGAAATGTAAGAAAGGGAATGCCTGTTTCTTTCTTTTTTTCTTTTGGCAAGAATGCAATTAAAAAGACAATCCTGCCTGATTATTTTTCATAAGTTCAACAAAAGAAGTCCTGCATAAACCCATGACAGTTCTAATATAAGGAGGTAACGTAAGAAATAAAATTGATGCCAGCCCAATTCATCTGGCAGTAGGGTTACAAAATTCCCTTATTCTAAAACTTATCTCAGAACACTGATTGTATCTCAGCTTCTGCCCCTTCCTTCAAATTTCATTCCTGCTTTTTTAAAAACAATAAAACATAAAAACTGAGAAGGGAGCATCTCTGCTCTCTAAGGACTATGGTCCATAGAAGCTTCATTTCCCAAGATCTCTTGTAGAAACTGTAAACCATTCAAGCTATATTCATTCCCAAAAACTGTTACAGAAGCAACTACAATTCAATACATAGAAGTAAAAGGGGGAAAAATGGGTTTTTCTCTCCTATAAGAACAAACTGTGCTAGGATTTCTCAATGAATCCACATTCCTCCAGGCCACAAAGACATGGCTTGGGATGAATACAGACCTGTGGACTTCAACTCCCAGAATTGGCTGAGGAATTCTGGGAGTTGAAGTCCACAAGTCTTAAAAGTTGCCAAGGTTGGACACCCTCCCCCCCCCGGGTTAAACCATTGCACCTGTGGGAAGAGACAGAATACCTGAAGGCCTCCTAGTTCTCAGCACTGGATCTCCCCACGCATTTCCCTACAAATGTCTCAGTCCAGTTTCTGCCTTTAGAGGATTATTCATTTAGCCCTTGAAAACAAATCAAACAATGACCAAGAGTGGCTTCAGACTTACTTTGGCCCTCCCAACTTATGTCCTTTTTGCTCTTCTATGGGGGGGTGGGCATAGAAAGGATTGCGCATAGAAGGCTTAAAATAAAATTAGGCAATTTGAAAGAATTGCTAGTACCTAATAAAATGTAAACAAGTGGTTTGTTTTTTGTTTTGTTTTGATCCATCTACAGGATGCCAAAAAGGACCTTTCTCATTAAAAAATGGGGGACAGGGGAGAAGAGGAATCTTTAATTCAAGTTTTGTTCATTTCTATTCCAACAGTGAGGTATTTGGTGTAGAAAGGTTAACACTTTCTTTCAAGGTAGAGAATGTGGAGTAACCGAGGGCAGAGAAAAGTAATCCAACCATAGTGCAGTGAAAAACATTAATGGCCAATCTGCAACAGACTGTCTGCTGTGCTTTTTTGGCAAGTGCATTGAAACTTTTAATACGCTCATTACCCGACAGCTGCAAAAATGAAAAGATTTCTTAAGATTCCTTGGGCATCAAAGAAAGAAGAAACAGCTAAGTTAGTAGCGCCCTAGTCTCTGCAGAAGGCTTAGTCAAAGGACATTGTTAGGTTTGTTTAAAGACTAGAATTCACTACCTTTAAGGCCCCCATTTTTTATTTTTTGCAATCTATCCATATGCAGGAAACAAACTAAATAATTTAGCAAATGCTTAGAAGTGATCCCAAATGACATGTAATAAATCTCTGAGACAAAGCCCACTGGGGGGAGGCGGGGGGGGGGGGAAGGGGGAGGGAGGCTGGGTGTGAGGGGTGGGGGCAGAAGGCTCCATAAGAAGAGAAGAAAAACAAAGTGATCATATCCTTTTAAAAAATGCACTGTTTGGCAAAGGGCAAGATAGTGGCTATGTCTCTTGGCTGTAGGAATTTGGCTTTGGTAAATTCAAACAGTGCCAAAAGGAAGGGATTTGTGTCTTGTCTACACGTATTATTCATCATAATCTTTTCTCACTTCCCGATTCAACTCTCCTCTTTGAAAGATCTAGCCATTAGCCACACTCTCTAAGTTTGATGTTTCCTGATTCTTCTATTATTATTATTTTTTTGAAAACCAGTCAATGCAAATAAATAAGGCTCTAGCAATTGCATTGGTGTCCACTCTGCATAATAAATCTGGTAATGAAAAGACCAGGGCAGAGGAGGTATAGTTTGCCTGTCCATTTAAATTCTGGGTTTTAAATTCCTATACATTGTTCAAAGTGTAAAATGCACCATGATGCAAAAAAATTCAAGTCTACAGCTGGCTCATATATTCTCCTTAACAATCAAAGAGAGTCTGTAAGAAGATACCCTGGGGGAAAATAAAAACCAGTTTGTTTCTCAGGGTTACTAGCCTTAAAGCTTGCTGGTCCAAACACACTATGCCTTGGGATAATTCTTTCTGAAAATTCACATGTTCTGCTAAACACAGTCCCAAGCCTACCACAGATCTGCAGGAGTGGGAAAGCAATGGAAAATATTATGTCATAAAGTTTTGCCCCAGCAGCTTTCATCTGATTGCTACATCCCAATCTTTGGCTTTGAACATACTTTGTGATATGGTAATCTTTTTTTTTTTGTTAGTTTCTACACATGATACAGTTTACAGTACAAAAAGAAAAACAGTGCACTCTCTCAAATGTGTAATAAATAGGAATTTTAAAATAAAAAATACGCACTCATACTAGCCCTACCCATGGATGGACAGACAGACAGACAGACACACACCCCCTAATGAAATCTGCTGGATGTTATTCTAGTTGGAAAAATTATAAATACAAATGTAGGATTGTAAGATTCTGAAGTGCATTGTTCTCCTTGCAGAAAGCTTTTTTTTTTTCCTTTTTGCTATTTTTCAAAAGATAAAATGCTTGCTTCTTTATAAATAACTTTTTTAGGCAACACTGACTTGTCTAATGGGAAACACTGCACAACACAGAGATGGGAGGGGGCAGGGGGAATCACAAAAAAAAAAAAAAAAAAAGAAATTCTCTTTGGGGACCCAACATTTTGCAACCCCAATAACCTTCCCTCTCCCCCACCACATAAAAAAAAAAAACAAAAAAACAAAAAAACCAGCCTCCAAAAACAGAAGATTCCTAAAGTGCCTGATGTGGTTGGGATAATTCTGGCAGCGCATACGCAAGTTTTTTGTTTTTTTAAAGAGGAACCGCGTTGGTTGGGCAACAGCATCCATGGTGCAAGCAAGGGACTATGAGCTGCCTAAAGTATCAGAGTATCCAGGTACAGTAGTTCTCAGTTCAAGTGTTTTTCACTGGAATCAAAAAGGGTGAGCACAACAAACTAACAAACAAACAAAAGTTACCATACGGGAAGAAGCAATGATAGTGGCACTTTGCCAGCAGCTGCTGCCCTTCGTGGCGGTCCTTCATTGATCAACCTCCCTGTCCTCATTTCAAAATGCAGAACAAAAAGCAGCAGCAATCCAGGCTTCTGCTCCCTGCCTATACTGCTGGGTCCCTCGGAATTATTTTCACTCTGAGGGCACAGAGAAAATGACCCCAAATGATAAGATGGCCTGACAGAGGGGAAGTGTGGGAGACACAGTTAAGATGATCCAGATGATCAAATTCAGGTCCTTCGGCTGCTGCCGCAACCCCATGCATGAAATAAATTTAATTGGCTCTTCGCTCAAAGCATCAAGCCTTGAGGAACTGGACTGAAAAATGTGGGTTGCTTTAAAAACATTGAACTCAGAAGAACTGGGCAATACCCTTTGGCAAACAGCAAGGGAAAGAAGAATACAAGCAGATTTTTTTTTAAAGCTTCACAGAGTAATTTAAAACAAGAGCGCCTTAAAAGGATGAATCTGTTCAAAAACCCACACTTCTTTTCGTTAATTTTGATAGCAAAAGAAATGCTAGTGGTCAAAGCAAGTATCTAGGTAGGATGCAGAAGCTGAGATCACTTTCTCAAGGGTTTTTTTTTTCTTTCTTTTTTTTTTTTTTTGGTTCCTAGGACCTTTTGGAAGGCCCATTCCCAGTCTTGTTCTCCTTTAAAGTGTCCTATATTGATAGAATTCCTAAATAAATAGAAGAGATACTAGATCACCCATCATCGTTGTTGTTTTTTTTTTTTTAAGCTATTCCGAATAACAGCCATCTAAGCCGATGGCATTGTGCCTATCCTTGGTGTAGGGGCAGCTGTTCCCATTGGGCAGGGAGCTGCAGGCGGCTGTCTTGGCAGCAATGCCGCAGTTCTTGAGGAGGTTGAAGCTGAAAGGGCTGATGGCGTCTTTAGGTGGAAAAGGCTTCATGGTGGAAAGGATAAGTGCCAGGCAGTCAGCAACGTCTTTGTTGGGGGCACAAGCCAAGGCTGGGGTATGGCCTGGAAAAGACAAGCAAATTCAGTTCCACAGAACAACAGCAGCAACAACAACAACAAAAGCAAAGCCATTTCTGGGGAAAGGGGGCAAGCCGATTACAAATTAAAAGGCCAGTTTGGATTATTTGTTCAGAATTCCTTACATTAAATGTCGACTGTATATTTTCAGCAAAGCAGGTTTTTAAGATGACACTGTTTCTATTTACTTATTTTTTTAAAAAAGCGTCCTGCCTAAAATTCGGGGGACAGCCATTAAGGCTAAGAGGTACTGGTAGTCCTTGACTTATCACCTGAAAGTTCACTTAATAATGGCCTCAAGGAAAGGTACTTTACAGCTTGTAAAGTACATCGGACCATTGCAAAATCTCTCTGTCTCTCCTTCACACCCAGGTCATGTGATTGCAATCTGGATGCTTGGCAACCTATTCACTTATGATCAGTTGCCAAGCACCCTGCAATCATGTGATCACAATGTGCAATCTTCTCTGCTGCCTTCCCCAGAAAGTCATTGGGGAAGCCAGCAGGAAAGGTTGCATGCTGCTGGCTGCCACTTGCTGACAAGACTCCTTCTTGTCTCTGGGGGACTGGCTGAAAGAGCTCCCTACTGAAATCCAAGCAGATACAGAGCTGAAACTCTTCAGGAGGTTGCTCTTTCAGCCAGTCTCTAGGGATGATAGGTTCTTAGTGGAGCTTCTTAGTGGAGAGGCAGTGCTAATATAAGGAATGTGGGGTGCTTCAGGGGGATGTGGGAGGCCCAGCATAGACCACACACAAGTGTCTCGCCAACCTATAGGCTGAAAATGCTGCTTGGGTTTTGGCAGGTAGGATTTTCAGCTCCTAAGAGGACAGATCCTCATGCACAGCCTCTGCCAGGCCTCCCAGTGTCTGTCCGTCTGCCCCAGGCACTCCATACTCCCTTACCTGGGACTCCATCCTCTTAATGAATGAGACTGATCAACAGCCACAACGCAGTTGCTAATGAAGCAGTCATGTGACATCTCACTTAATGACTACTTCACTCAATAACCAAGATTCTGCTCCCAATTGTGGTCGTAAGTTCAGGACTTCTTGCTCTGAGAGCCATGAATCTGCTTCATCCCCTTTTCAAACAATCTAAGTGGAGCATCCGTAAACTAACTCATGGCAACAAACACCACAGTTTAAGCAAGCGCTGTGCAAGTCATTTTTAACTTCTCAGAAATCTTCTTGTCCTTAACACTTTCATTTTTGTGGGGTATGTAAGAAAACTCTCTCTATATCAACATTTTTATAATATGCAGGTCCTTTATAAAGCCACCTGACTTCATATTGACTCTGCGAGGCATAATATACTAAAAATAGATAAGAACAATCACCACTGGAAAAAATAACAAGTGTACATAGCATTAGCAAAATAATATTCTGTTATACAAACATTTCACCACGGGGCCCACCATCCACCTTAATCAAAGGGTTGGAGGAAAATCCAACTCTACAATATTATTTCTGAGGAATGTGAATCCCAGTACACAATAGTTCACAATCTTGTATTCTATCTTGAGAGACAAAGAATCATTATACCAAACTTCCACCTTTACAACTGGAACTCTCATAATTCCACTGGCTGTGAAGGCTGGAATTTCTGTGATAGTTACAACACATCTGGAGATTGGAAAGTTGCCTTAGACAGACTAAGATAGGTATTGCAGGAGTTGACCAGGCTGAGTCTGAGGGAGGGAGTCAAACGTGTTATCAGTCTCAAGTCCAGAAGATATCTAAGGTCCACCCATCTTGAATTTTATTGACTCTTATCTGCCACCAATTTGCTTTGATTGTTAGTAGTTCAGTTTCTTGTAGAGTTTTAGCGTATAATAAACCTATGTATTCATTTGAACTGCTTGGACTCTTGATTTCCTGCCTTGACCGGTGTCTTTACTGCATCAAACTTTGTTGTTCCCCACCCCCCATACTAAACGAACTCTTGCCTTGAGCTTCCAGATGTGAATGATGCATACCTTCTTCATCCACAGCAAGCACAGTGGCACCTCTGCTCAGCAGAGCCTGGACAACAGAGGCCAATCCGTTTCGAGCTGCAATATGGAGTGGCCTGTGTGCAGTGGGAAGAGAAAGGATGTTTATGCTATTGGCCAAATTCAAGAGGACTCTTGCACCCCAATCTCACTTCACTGCCCTCCTCCTTGCAAAGAGGAACATTTAATATTTACTTGGATTCTCAAATTCCACCGCCACCTTCTCCACAGCTCACTTTGGTGTGCCCCCCAAAATATATACGCCATATCATCATCATCATCTTAGCCATTATCTATCCACTAGTGGCAGGATGAAGGCCTTTTCTGCATGGTTCCAACCTATATGGTCCTGAGCTTTCTTTTGCCAATAGGGCTCGCAATATTTGCTGATGTTGTCGATCCATCTTGTTTAAAGTCTCTTTTATGCATATATACCATGTAGCAAGTAGAAAACTTGGCACTGGAAGGATTTGTGAAGGGAAAAAATGGCTCAGAAAAACTAAGTGTACTTTGGGGCTCAATGGTTTAATAGCTGCCCTCATCCTGATCTACATATATGGGGCTTTACTGAAACTCTTGTCAGCCTAGGGATTGAGGTGTGAGCCACCCAGAATTGTTTAAGATGGGTGGCCACACAAATCTTTTTAAATAAATAGAAACAAGTAAACAAGTTCCTAACTTATTCCCATCCTGCTGTTTATGAGGGTGGTGTGAGAATATGAGCGAATGGGACACATGAGTTGGGAAACGCTTCCTGTTCTTGGAAGACATGGGGAAAGCCAGGAGGTTTCTGAAGGATTGCAGGAATGGGAAACCCAGCTTGGAGAATGGTGTGAGGCAGCGAAGGCTAGTGAGGTGGGGCTTGAGCTGGCATTTCTCAGTGGCAGCAGCAGGGCTGGGGCTGAAGTAGAGGCCTGGGGATGGGAGCAGCTGGCTGAGACTGCTGAAAGCCTCCTAGCCCTGCTGCTGCTGAATGTTACTGTGCATGGTGAGCGAAAGAGCATTGTGATACACAATGCTCTTTTGGTGGTTTGTGGGCGTTGATCTTTTATCTTTTTTTTTTTTAACTCTGTTCTTGTTTTGTTCTTCACTCTGTTTTTGCTTTTAACAATGTCTCTTTTATATGGTTTTATGACTTGTGTATCTGTAAACTGCCCAGACTCATTTGAAAAGTGAGATGGGCAATGACTAAGTTTGATGAATAAATAAAATAATTTGGGGAGAGGAGATAAAAATAACCTGCAGTTTTAAGTGCGTGCTACGAAATATCTACACTGCGATTATGTGATTGTGTGTGTGTGTGTGTGGGTGGGTGTGCGCGTGCACGCACACTTGTGTAAGTGCATGCTGCAATGGATGACTTTGGGCACAGGTCCTAAGTCCATTTTTTCAGCACCATGGTAATTTCAAATAGTTGCTGAATGAAGGTTGCAAATCAAGGATTACTTGTATGCTGGAGGACCACATGCATCCTGCAACTGTGGGTCCAACATCCCTGCTACAGACAGTATAATTGACATTTAATCATTAAGCAACATTTTGTCCTTTCTCCAGATCTTGTCTGTTAATGCAGAAACACGAAATTGTCAAAAGTGGAAATAATTTACCCTGCACCTCCATTCTCATTTAATTTTCTGTGGCATAATCCAACTCTACAATTTCATCCAGAAGTACCTGTGTTTCCCCGAAAATAAGACCCGGTCTTATATATTATTTTGCCACAAAAAAAAAAAAAAAAAGGCACCAGGTCTTCTTTTTGGGGGATGTTTTCCACTGACTCACCTTGCACCAACAGCCCCGAGCATGTCAATCTGGAGCTATTTTATCAGCTGCAGAGGCCTTTCGTGAAGGCCTCTGACAGCGAAATGGAGGCTAGGGATGACGTGTGCAAGCAGTGACAAGCGGCTGCAGAAGTGGGCCGGCAAGGCAAGGCAGGTGTTACGGTATGCGAGGTCTGGCTGCAACTGTCTGTAGGTAAGCAGTTCCACACACACACCATCCCCACTTGATTTTTACCCATGCGCCTTGCCCCACCCGGTGCAATCAAGTGCAACAGAGTGGGCAGATCTTAACTAGGATTTATTTTGGCGGTAGGGCTTATACTGGGCACATGTGTAAAAATCAAGCTAGGTCTTATTTTTGGGATAGGTTTTCGGGGAAACACAGTATTTCCCTTCACCATCCTGCATTAAGCAGAAAAGACTGCACTGGAGTAAGTCTATTAAACAGAATTTTCAAGATGACTGATTACCTCAGAGATACTTTTCCAAAATGTTAAATCTCAGAATCAAAAGTATCCTATGTCTCTGCCAAAAAGGAGTTTCTAAACGGACATGTTTTTTGGACTTTGACCTGTGAAATCTAAACTAAACTAAAGATCTAATAAATTAAGATCTTTAAGATAGACATAGTCAAAATGTCTTCCCAAATGCAAAAAGGGTTTTCTTCCCATATTAGAATCAGCTAAAAAGATGCTTTTCCTGACTCATTTTTAGTAATATTTGATAAGAAACAAAGTGAAGGAAAAATTTGCTAGTTTCCAAAGGCTATGTGAGTACTTACATCTGTAGAGCACTGTTTGTTGCATTGATAAGGCCAAGGTCTTGGGTTTCCCCCAGAATCAACAAGGCACACTTTTCATGACCCTGGAAAGAAAAGATAAAAGAAGTTCGAAATTGTACTCAGCTCTGCAGTTTAATTCTGATAAGGAATATGACATGGGTTTCTTATCATGGCCTTTTTATGCAAGTGTATGTGCTTTGCCACAACAGGCTACAATAAAGTCAGCCTGAATATAAAGGACAGAATTAACATGGAACAGGGATACATAAGCCCCACTAGGGCTTTAAGCAATGGTTTGGGGAGAGGGGGTTAAAGTATGACAAAAGAGCTGGAAAATATTGTATGCTCATGGATTATTTCTATTTGAAATTATGCTGCACTGTCTCCTAGTGGGAGAAAATGAAGATTACCTTTGCTCTATTATTAGTGTGAATTCCTAAATAAAACAGGAACCCAACAATACTGCCCATCTATCACCAAAAGGGTTTTCTCAAGGATTTACCATTCACTAGGCAAATTTCTGTCCTTCAGTTATCATTCTGTTGCAACCATAAAAATCATTCAATCAGAAAAAAAAAATGAAAAGACAACGTTGGGTTTAATAATAAAAATAAGATAAGTATGCTGGGATTAACAGCAAAAACAAAGATAATTATGTTGGGTGTAATAGTAAACATAAGGATGATTGGGAGTAACAGTTAAAATATTGTTTAAACATTGATAACAATTGTAATGATTTTAATATTTTTTAAGAATACATTCATCTAAACAAAAAGAAAAGGAAATTGAAATGATATTAGGCTAGGATCTAAAGATTTAAGTAACGAGTTTTTGGATAAAGGTTTTGTCAAATAGACAGATTTTAGGGAAATAATTGTGTAAAATATTAAGTTGTGTTATTTGAAAAGGTAAAATAATATGTTGGGACAAATAGTAAAAATGAAGATGTTATGTTGGGAGTAAGAGTTAAAATATTGTTTAAACATAGACAATTGTAATGATTTGAATATTTTTATGGTGATTTGTGGAGATTTGAAAAAAGTTTCCCTTAAAAAGGTATTAGTAATTGTACAAATTTATGACCAGATCAATGCTTCGTTCTGAAAAGATGTATTTTATGTTTATGTTTTAAAAATAAAAAAAAAATTCTTAAAAAAAATCATTCCTGGGTAACTTTTCCGAAAGAATGGAAAACTTATATGGATTTTTTTCTGAAAAAAGGAACAAAATTTATTTATTTATTTATTAGTCACATTTTTATGCCGCCCAACTCCAGAGGGACTCTGGGCGGCTAACAACAAAGAATAAAACAATGCGAACAATATCTCATACAAAAGTTTAAAAAAAAAATTAAAACCCATACACTCCAATTCATGGCCGGGTCTCGCAAGATCACCGTAGCGAATCAACGGCCCCAGGCCTGCCGGAAAAACCAGGTCTTCACCGCTTTCCGGAAGGCCAATAGGGTGGGGGCAGTCCAGACCTCAGGCAGTAATTGGTTCCAGAGAGCTGGGGCAGCCACAGAGAAGGCCCTCCCCTGCGGGTCCACCAGCCGACATTGTTTAGTTGACGGGACCCGGAGGAGACTGACTCTGTGGGATCTTACTGGTCATTGGGAGCTATGGAGTAGAAGGCGGTCTCAAAGATAGCCTGGCCCTGAGCCATGTAGGGCTTTAAAGGTAATAACCAACACCATGAATTGCTCCTGGAGACCGATAGAGAGCCAGTGCAGCTTGCAGAGAATTGGTGTAATGTGCGTGTATCTAGGTGCACCCACAATAGCTCACGCGGCTGCATTCTATAAATGATTTATGGGTTTAATTTCTCTGCACAAAGAGAGATCACCCAAAAATACTTCAGTGGTTGCTCCTTGCAAGGAGACTACAGCCTCCAGTGGGTTTTAAGCACTGGGAAACAAGGGAATAGTGATCTTGCTGAAACCTTGGACGGCAGCTTTAAAAGGACATTAAGTTTCTTTTCTAATCACATCTAGAAATTGCTTATTAACTACCTTTCAGATATTAGAAACCTTTGGAGAGACAAAGTCTGAAAGTGCCTTCAATCCTTAATTTTTTAAAAATCTACAAACTTCACAACTTAAAAAAATAAAGAGCAAAAAGTTAATTAAGACTGATTTTAGAAAGTTATAAATGGTTCCAGATAAATTTGAAATCAGATTTTTGGAATTACTTATGAAGAATTCTTTCCATAGGAAAGTCAAATTGTTTTAAAAACATTTTAAGTAAGGTAAGCTTTTAAAATCTGGATACTAAATTTTTCAATTAAAAGATAAGAACACATAAACTTGACTAATAGTTACAGAATGGTGCAAATTTTTCTAACATTGGAAATATTGAAGGGCATTTTTGAAAAGCGGAGTCAGAGGTTAATATTAACAATGTGAACAGCAATATCTGCCTCTAGGGATAGACTGTGCTAAAGGATATTATGGAAGAGGAATAAGTTTTACCTCACAAAACAGAATGAGCTGAATGTGGATTTACAAATGACAGGTTACAAGAGTGACATGGAAAAAGACGTTATACTGGAAAAAATTGGTTGTTTTAGTAGGGACATGCAAACAATAAAATAAGAGAATAACCTGGATAATTTTTCTACATTGGACTTACAAAAGTCCTTATTAAAGTTTTGAAGAAACTCATGAGAAGAGACAAAAAAGAAATGAAATCAAGTTCTATGGCATTATCTCAATGGATTAAAGATTAAGACTGTTAGAAGTAAAAGAAATGAATATAAATTTTGTTTATTTATTTGTTATTTTTGGTAACCCTTAATGGACTTTTGCTGACACCACGACTGAAATTACAATGCTTTATGGATTTGTTTATAAACCCCCAAGAAATAGGGTATGGCAAAAAAAGAGATTATTTGCTGTGAGTTAAAAGAAAGTGAAAAGATACTAAAATTGTTTGCACTTGTGATGAAGATTTGTAGTCACTTCTATTTCTTTACTATCTTTTTTCTTTTCTTTACATTTTTCTTTTTTCCCTTTGCATGTTTTATTCTTTCTATCTTTATACTTTTCTTTTACTTGCATTAGTTTTTACTGTTGCAATTAAAATTGAAAAAGTCATTATAATTCATAATCCCCCTTCTTTCCTCTTCCGACCTCCCTTGTCTTTTACTCTGTAAATTCTGTAAAAATAAACCTTATTTTTTTTAAAAAAATCCAATATTTTTTTAAACTCTAGTGGGTCGTTTTTCTTCTTGCCAATAAAAATCAAATTACATAAACTCATTATTTGGAAATAAAGTCATTTAATCACATCTGGCATCACTTTCATCATAATCTTCCAATTTTACATATTAAAATTCTACAGAAAAGAGTCCCCCCAAAAATCAATTTGATAGGTCCCACTTTTGGACATTGTACCTTACTGCAGGCCAGGTGAAGAGCTGTGTTCTTGTTGACATCCAGCACAGTTAGATCTGCTTTTGCTCTGTACAGCAGGAACTCTGAAAATTGTGGAAATTCGACATGAAAAATTGTGCCTATACTTATTTAAAAGATTCTTATAAGCCATTCATCCCAAAGGGATAGAAGCAAATTTCCAACATTAAAATGACAAATGAGGAAAATGAAAAAGCATGGCAGCTTAATCCAAAAATCAAGACAGATAACTCCTACACCACCAGATTGATTTCACCATCCTCTTCTGAAATAATTTGGCTTTTGCTAGAAGGGGAATCATATTGGAGAAGACATTTCAAAATTCCAGCATCAAGGCAGAAAGGTCAACCAGAAAGCAAAGGAACTGAAGTTGAACTCTGTATCTCAAGATACAGAGCCAATGCACTGGCTTGTGATATTTCTTTTTGCTCTTATCTTTTTATAGGACAATACACTTCACCCTCAAATAACATTAAACTATTCCACAATTCTAACCTTTACGTGTTACAAAATGTGACAGAGGAAGGCTTTTTCAAAAGGCAACTGGACTATAGTTTTTTTCCCTTGAGGAAGAAGACGACATTTTGCTTCTCATCCAAGACATAGTCCAGCTGCCTTTTGAAAAGCGTCTTTGAGACAACCGTGACCTGGATGACTGAGAATCTCCATACACCTTCATAATGGTAGTATGCCTGAAACCTGTTTACAAATGATTTGCATAATTAGGTCACTCCAAAATTGCAAAGAGATCGTTTAAAACGGATGTCAGCAACGCGCAGCTCCAGAGCTGCATGTGGCTCTTTGACCCCTCGCTTGTGGTTCCCTGCTGACCTGGTCACACGACTTGCTCTCCGCCACAAGAAATTGGCCCCACCCAGTCGCTCAACCTGCTCTCCACTCCTAGAAGACAAGAGCCTTTCTGCAGAGCTGTGCGGCTGAAGCGCCCCTAGAGTTTTCTCTGCACTGCCTGCAACCGGCTGCTTTTTGTGATTGCATGTCCTTCATGGGCAGCTCAGCGCCAGCCGCGGTCCCCTTCTTGTTGCCTCAGGAAGGATGGGAACAGAGAGGAGCAGCTGCCACCGCTGGATGCAGGGAGGGAAGAGCTCTGGCTCTCCTGCACAGCGCTACTACTCACCTAAGCGCATAGTGGCAGCAACGGGAGGAGTCGCTGCTGCCGCCGTAATCCCAGCTCAGGAGGGTATCCCGCTTGTGCATGCACGCACACAAAAAAGAGATATTAGAGAGAGAAAAGGAGAGAGAAAGAGAGAAATGAGAAAATGATGAAGGGACAGAATGAGAGAGAGGAAAGAGAGAAACAAATGAGAATGACAGAAGGGGGAGAGAGAGGGAGAGAGAAATGAGAGACAGCTAAAGGAAGAGAATGAGGGAGAGGCAAAAGAGAGAGAGAGAGATTTCCCACAGGAAACACCGGGAGCCACAAAACTTGGGTAGAAATGACTGGGGGGCGGGGGTGGGGGTCATGTGACTGAGGGGGAGTGATGTTGAGTTGGTCATGCCCACCCAGGTTTTGTGGCTCCCGGTGTTTTCTGTGGGAAACAGGTCCAAATGGCTCTTTGAGTATTTAAGGTTGCAGACCCGATTTAAGATATTTCTTAAGAATAACTGGGAGTGGACTTTAAGCAGCAGTTAGTTCCTCTGCTCTCAATCATCCTCTAGGTTGGAAGGAATCCTGCACTCAAATAACCAGAGACCCTTCAGCTGGCCTTGCTTCCCCCTGCAAGCCAAAGCAGGCTTGGGTCTAGAGTAGCAATCCTCAATCCTTCTGGCTTTACGGACCGGCACTGGCGGTGGGGAACGAAGAGGAAATGGTTCCATGCAAGCAGTGGGTGAATGCATTCATGCATGCAGATCCTTTTGCGCAAGTAATGGTTTGCAAGTGGAGCTGTGCATGTTTGCCAAACCTGGTTTCGAATGGGCCACAGCCTGATGGTTGGGGACCCTTGGTCTAGAGTGAGGCAAAGGGTAGCTATTCATATTATGTCACAGATGCTGGAAGAAAGCAGCATATTGTTGCTATTTCTGGATGGTGGGAGAAAAAAAATTGATCTCAGGCACAAAAATATGCAAAATTCATAGAAGTGCTCACATGAGCACAAGTATTGTTCCTAATTCCTCCCTGGGATGATGATAAGATAGAAAGATGACTATCCTTGTGTAGACTAAGAAGGAAAACATAATTTGAAAATAACTACAGAAAGCTATTCCCAAAACCAACAGAATATCCACAATATTTACATCTTTACAAAACAAATTAGTCAAATGCCTGTGGAGATTCTCAGTCATCCAGGTCATGGCTGTCCCAAAGGTGCTTTTTCAAGAGGCAACTGGACTTTCTGGTTTCTCTTTGACGATGTTTTGCTTCTCATCCAAGAAGCTTCTTCACCTCAGTATGAGCTGGATGAGGAGCGAAACATCGTCAAAGACAAACCAGAAAGTTCAGATGCCTCTTGAAAAAGGCATCTTTTGGAACCATTAGTCAAAATGTATCATCAGAAATGAGCTTAGCAGGAAACTGAACCAGACAGTATCAGATCTATCCTGGACCAAGAGAAGACTTCAGAGATACATACCTATTATTTTTATGGATTCTCTTAAGCCAGGGGTTGGCAACCTGCGGCTTCAGAGCCACAAGCGGCTCTTTGGGCCCCGTGCCGTGGTTCCCTGTCCCATTACTGGTTCGCCCCACCCCCCTCTTATTTCTTTTTTGGACTCCAGCCTGAAATGGCAGGAAGCAAAGGCTGCCTTACGCCCAAATGTGGCGTGAAAGCAGGTACAGGGCAGCTTCGCTCCTGCATTCTCCTCCCCCCGCCATCTCTTGTAACCCCCTGGCCGGCTGTGGCTGAGCTGGGAGTGCACATGTGCGCAGAGATCCTCCTTAAGCGAGCCGCTGCCTGCCCCAAGCGCATCTTTCCTGAGCTTTGGCACTCGCTTGAGGGTCTCCCTGCCTATGCGCAGCTCCCGACTCAGCCAGAGCTGTCCCAGGCATCCTGAGAAGAGGGTCGCCGGAGAATGCAGGAACAAAGCTGCCCTGTACCTGCCTTCGCACCACATTTGCACATAAGGCAGCCTTTGCTTCCTGCCACCCCAGGCTGGAGTCTCCCTGCACCTGCGAATGCTCCTGGCTCAGCCACAGCCAGCCAGGGAGTTACAAGAGGAGGGGGGAGGAGGTGGACGGTCGCCTGAAGGGAGGGGGGAGACACACACATACACAGAGGGGGTGAGAGAGGGGAAGAGACACACAGAAGGGGGAGAGAGACATAGAGAATAGTTTTGTGGCTGGGTAGGCGTGGCTAGGCGGGAGTGAGTGACATCGAGTTGGCCACGCCCACCCAGGTTTTGTGGCTCCTGGTGTGGTTTTTTTTCTGTAGGAAATGGGTCCAAGTGGCTCTTTGAGTGTTTAAGGTTGCCGACCCCTATCTTAAGCTGATATGATAGGTTGATTGGAAAAAAAAAAGATAAAAGCATAAATACAGGAGATGCATCACTTACCAACTGCTGCTGTCTGGCCATTTTCAGCAGCCATCATAAGAGGGGTCCTCCCCAATTGGTCAGTTCCATCTACCTCAGCCTGGTGTTGCAAAAGCAATTGTAAACCATGGATGTTGTCTGCAAAGGCAGCAGCGTGAAGGGGGGTCCTTGGAAGACGAGGAAAGATGGACTTGACATGCTTTCAAAAAGAACTTTATTTTTTAGATGTGAAAATATTTACAGGCTCCTCATATCCTGGACATAAATTGTTTCAACTCCTACCCTCAAAACAATGCTATAGAGCACTGCACACCAACTAGACACAAGAACAGTTTTTTTCCTGAATGCGATCACTCTGCTAAACAACTCATTCCCTCAACACTGTCAAACTACTCACTAAGGCTGCATTACTATTAGTCTTCTCACTGTTCCTATCACACATCTCCTCCCACTTATGACTGTATGTCTGTAACTTTGTTGCTTGTATCCTTACGATTTATATTGATATTGTTTCCTGATTACTTATTTGCACCCTATGACTATCATTAAGTGTTGTACCTTATGATTCTTGACTAATGTAGTTTGTGTTTTTATGTATACTGAGAGTATATGCACCAAAGACAAATTCCTTGTGTGTTCAATCACACTTGGCCAATAACGAATTCAATTCAATTCAATTCAATATGCATAATTGTAAATTATACAGCACTGTTTTCATTTTTTAACATTTTATTCTACGTACTTTATTTATTTATTTTGACATTTTAAAGACACACACACATTCCCACAATGTGTTTTGAGATCATTCAATTTCTTTAGAAACTCCGTAGTTTCTCACTGGATGATCTCTCAACTCTTATTTTTAGAAGGCGCGTAGTAGCCACTGAAAGGATATTGAAATTATGGTGGAACAATGAATAATTTTCAAAATATTAAATATTAGTAATTTAGAAGGGGATAATAAATACATGGTGCAAAGAAATGTTATTTATGTTTAAATGAATTAATGGGGAAAATGATAAAGAATTATAAAGAAAGAATGGTACTATTGAAGTTGGAAGATCAGGATTAGGCATATTTATTTGTATTATTACTGTTAGCATTGTTTATAAAAGATTTGACCCAGTCAATACACTGTCCATAAAATATATATGGTGTGTATTATATTAAAAAAAAGATTTAAGCTGTCTTGAATCTCATATTATACAACTTCATGGAGCCTGGGTATTTGCAATAGGTAAGACAGAAACTACAGGAATTAAGACACCAAAATTTATGCTGCTGAATTTCTTTAGTCTCTTTGGGGTATCTTGAAGGGATATCTCTCATTTCAAATGATGGTCTGATCAATGATCCTGAGTAATATAACTAGTTCGTTCACCAAGAACAGAAAGACACAATCACTTACCTTCCTTTGGCATCTCTGCTATTAACAATCTTGGCACCCAATGCTTCAACAAGCATCTCAGCGGTGCCATCCTGGTTGTTAATTCTGGAGAAGAAAGTAAGTGTGAGAAGCAAGCATTGGTTGATTTTATTTATTTCAGGGTGACAAACAAGTTCAATGGCATTTCAAGACCTCTCTACTGAATCTGGGTTTTAGAGGTCCAAAACACACAGGGAAAATTCCCACCAGTGAAGATGCTCCAAATTATGGACAATTCCTTCAAGTAAACTCCCTACCAACTTTAATGACTTGTTATCTTTCTTTTTGGGTGGAAAAAATAAGTAAAAGCTAAACTGGAATAAGCCACCAGAGGGATCTGCTGTTCGGTCCTGCCCAGCAATTCCTTGTTGAATTTGTAGATTTTGGGAAGAAAACAATGCTAATGTTTTGTTAGTGATGTGAAATAAGCATTCCTTCCATAGCTAAGTTGTAGGTTCCAAAATATAGGTAGTCCTCAACTAATTACTTCATTTAGGATCAGAATTTTCATTGCTATTGAAGGCAGCTGTTACAGGAGTCACACTCAAATTTTACAATCTGTTTTCCACCAGTTATCACTGCAATTACTAAATGAATCATGCAATTGTTAAGTGAGCCTGGCTTCCCCCAATTACGTTGCTTGTGGGGAAGCCAGCTGAGAAGGTTGTAAATGGCAATTACATGACCCCTTGGATGCGGCAACCATTGTAAAAAAAATATGCCAGCAAGTGCCCAAATTTTGATCATGTGACTGTCAGGATGCTTCAATGTTCATAAGTGTGAGAACTGGTTGTAAATCACTATTTTTGGCGCAGCTATAACTTCAATCAATCACTAAATGAATAGTTATAAGTCAAATACAGGTTGTTGTCAACTTACAGCATTTCATTTAGTGACTGTCTGAAGTTACAACGGCACTGAAAAAAGTGATTTATGATCATTTTTCACACTTACGACTCTTTCACCATCCTCATTGTCACATGATCAAAATTCAGATGCTTGGCAACTGGTTCCTATTTAGGACGGTTGCAGTGTCCCGTGGGTCATGTGACCCCCCTTTTGCCACCTTCTGACAAGCAAAGTCTACGGGGAAGCCAGATTCATTTAATAACCATGTTACTAACTTAAGAGCTGCAGTGATTCACTTAACAACTGTGTTAAGGAAGGTTGTAAAATGGGGCAAAATTCACTTAACAACTGTCTCACTTAGCAACAAAAATGCACTGTCTGTATTTTTTCCTAATACTGAGTCCTCAGATGTGGTTAGACTAAAATTTCCAGCTTCTGGCTATGCTAGCTACTCGAATAGATTGGAACTGTAGCTAACAGCGTATGGAGACCCAGGTTAGGAAATGTAAATAGCATTTCTACTGAATATAAAATTACAGAAAACACATTAGGGCTATCATTAACAGGCAAGAAATCACTTATTTCCTAGGAAGCAAAATGGTTAATTGTTCCCTTATCTTTTGTCTTCTTTTTTGGGGCAAGCGCATTTCTTGCGATAAGTCTGGGCTGCATGTAATAGCTAATTTTTTTTTTTTTAAAGACTTCCAGTGTAGTCCACTTGAGGCCCAGAGGTACTCATGGAAAAGAGAGCTAATATTCGAAGCTGGCATTTTGCTTTGCAGAATTTGTTCTGCTATCTGTAATTTTTTAAATCTTAAAAAATTAAAAGTCAGGTGAGACACCAAGAGAGGTATATACTGGCATAAGGGTTATCCAAAACAGGAACGCAGTTTGAAGTGACAGTTTCAAACTCTACTTGAAAAGCAAAATCTACATCTCGTTTTGCTTGGAATAGCTTCTCCTAATGCATTTGTACATTTGCACACTTCATCTACCATGGGTCTACCATGACTTACACTGCACAGTGCAATGGAGTAAAGGGGTTTCCTTCTAGGTATGCAAATGGATTGTGTTCAAGTAACAATTCAAGACAATCTTCATGCCCTGGAAGGAGAGAAGAGAATTTATTAGATCACCTTCTAATCTTTTAGAAGGTGATCTAATAAAGAAGCATTTTTATAGGCAAAATCAAGGGTATGACAGGCAAAATCAATGTATGAGCTGTTTTTTAAACCTTTCAGATGTTTAGGCAACTTTAACACAGGCTAAAATTGGAAGTTAATAGCCACTTCTTTGAGTCTTGATTTAAATGAGCCAGTCTGTAACATAGGCAGTTTTGCGTATCATAACAGGAAAAATGGCTTAATGAGTTAAAGTTTGAATGCAAGACATGCACGCAAACACACAGATTCTTTCATGAAGCACTGTTCCTTCTTCCATCTAAGCATTAAAATAATTAGAAATTTGACACTTCAACACCATTCAACTCAGAATTATAGTGAAGTGCTTCTAAATGGCCGGGTAGAATTAGAAGTCAGATTTTAATTGAAGTTTAGAGTTGATTTATGAGTCCTGGCTTCTTTGCAAGCATTTAGCCATACCGGTGGGTTTATTTAAACGACGTTGAAATTGAAAAATCAATATTGTTGGGTTTGTTCACACAGGGTAGTATGGGAGTCAGCTGCATGCCTTCTCCCCACCCCCCTTCTATATAAGTCAAGATTTCTGCTTTAATATGCAAATCCTGACAAAGAAAAGTTCAAAGAAAAGGTAAGATACCTTTCAGAACAGTACTCCACAGCAAGAATTTCCCCCCCGAATCGAAGTAAGGAAATACAAATTAATCAAAATCAGTACATGAATCCCATGATTTAATGCAAAAAATAAAGCTCCTGATCACAATAAAGCAACTACTGCTATTCCCTCAAAAGAATGCTATGTTTTCAAAGAACCCATAGAGTTTCCAGAGATCTTTATCAAATGATCCACAATGAGAAATCAGTGATAGCAGATATGCTTGCCAGAAAGACAATTACCCACCACCACTGAATTCTCCTGCAATAAAACAGCTGAAAAGATCAGGATATTGAAGAGGGGTGGTCTTCCATTTTCGTCCACTAAAGCCAGTATGAACAAGATACAATCTTGAACAAGAGTGGATAAACTATTCCATCAGCCATATGTGATCCACAGGATTCCTTTTGGGTCTGAGAGCAGATTTTTAAGTAGGATTTTTGGAAGGCTTTGGAGAGTTTTGGAATTCTCTATTTTGCCCACCAAAATCCCCCCTGTAGGCAGAAAATGCGGACCCCAACCCTGCTGGCAATCTCCTATACAACACACAGCACCTGGGAATTCAATGAAATTAAACTGCACTTTCCAGCCATAAGGTATCTGCCACAAGTAATCTAAAGCTTGCTCCTGGGGAGGAGAGCTATGGCAAATCTCTACATTCTTACCACTGTATGAAGCCCAGTGCATTGGTGAATAGCCACTATAGTCCACTACAGAGTCCAGAGGGTCAGTAGAGAGCGCTGCCTGCAGCAAGGTCCTCAGGATTTCAGAATGCCCACACACCGAGGCAAAATGGATCGGGGTCCGGCCCTTGAAATCCCGACACAATACAAAGGCATCATGGTCCAGCAGTGCTGCAAGGCAATCTTCACAGCCAGTAACAGCCTACAAAAAAAGGAACAGCAAGCAATGAAAAAACAAAAAACAAAAAACAAAGTATCTATTGCAAGTGGAAATAAGTCTTGCAAAGCAGGTACTCAAAATATTTTCTTTATTCAATAATAATTCCAAGTTGTTGTTTTAATCATTCGGTTCTATCTGACTCTTGGCGACTTTATAGGTAAGTGCTGTCCATGTCACCCTGTCAAGCATGGATTCTTTCAGTTGTTGGAAAATTCATCTTTGTATCAGTGTTGATGTTATCAAGCCAACATGCTCTTTGCTCGCTCCTTCTTCTTGTTTCACTAACCATTCTTAGCATCATTAACCTCTCCAATGAATTTACACTCATGATATGGTCAAAGGAAATCAGTCTTGTAATCCATATACCATGTAATCATAACAATAAATCTTACACTATAAACAATAGAAACTTTTATTTTCACATTAAAAGTGATGCTGCTCAACTAGCATTTCTTTTGCCTAAATATTCCTTTCCAGCACAAGCATGTTTACAGTATTCATACAGGTAGTCCTTGCTTAACAACCTTAACTGGGATTGGCAACTCCACCACTAAACAAAGCAATAGCTAAGTAGGAAATCACATGACCGCAAATGTGCTTCCTGGCAGGAAGAAGACAAGATTACTCTTGTTGTTTCACATAGTTGATTCTTGTTTGCTTCTAATCACCACCACCACTACCTGGCCCTTTGGAATGCCTGCTTCCAGTCTTGCACACCTCAAAAGCAATGGATTGTGCCACAGCTGAGGCTGGGAGCCATGGATGCTGTATGCAACCCACTCATGCTCTTGAAATCCCTTTTGCTCCAATCTCTTCACTTTGTTGCCAGAGAAAGGGAAGGCAAAAAAAAGCAAGCAGTTTTGGTAGACCATCTCTCCTTTGCCTGACCCTTTCTTTGCTGCCAGTGTGACTGCCCTGCTTTTGATGAGTAGAAGTTTACTCTCTTGAAATCTGTTTCAAGAAGAGATTTGTCTCCAATCTCTCTGCTCTGCAAGAAGGAAATAAAGGGGGAAAAACACACACAGGTCAGACACAGGACTACCTGCACTGACTATAATGGCCACTGCATGACTGAAGGATGCTGCAAAGGTTACAAATGGTAGCTGTGAAGCTATTTTTTTTTTCAGCAATGTTTTAACTTTGGTCACAGAACAAATGGTTGGGAAGTGAGGAACACCTGTAAAGTACACCAAATTCAAAGCACTCTCTCTGGAATCAATGGCAAGTGCAACAATTCAAAGATGAGGAACAGACAACGATCTACTCACTATGCTCCAATTGGCTTGAAGTGTGAAACACTTAAATGTTTAATTGTCTACATCCAAAACTACAAGACTATTTCAGGATCTTGTTCCATCAATTCAATATAGAGCTATTCCTCCACTTACCCCTCGGTGCAATGCAGTCCTGCCTCTTCTGTCTGCTGCATCCACTGTGGATCCTTTCTCTAGTAAGAGATGGACACAATCTACATGGCCGTTCATGATTGCCAACATCAATGGGGTCCTGTGAGAAAATCAAGAATAGGTCAGCTACCTATTGATTTACTAATTTGGCTTATCCCTAATTCAGAAAATAAGCACTACCTTTATGAAGGGCAGGATGGACCGAGAGTACCCCAGATGTTAAAATAAGAGGGAAACTCAAAAATAAAAAGTTTTTAATTCCAAGAAGTTTCTACAAAACAATTTCATTAATCTGTTCTGATTATTTCTGAGGGCTGAAAAATAAGGTTTCGGCCATACTTAAAAAAAGAAAGAAAAAAAAAATCTGAGGACTAGCAAACATCATGCCCGGGACTGTAGTTCAGAAAGTGAGTAGCAGTAGGACTAAACTCAATTTGACTTCATATATTTAATTCTGATTAAAATGTAATTAAATACTATTGCTATGGTTACTCTCCCATTTTTAGTAGTCACATTAAAATTGTAAGAATTCTGAAAATTAAATCGAGCATTCTTATTCAATGTGTCAGGTAGGAAATCAAGGTCAAAAGCAGTTAGAGCTTCTAGGTGCTATTGCCAATTTTAGAAAAGAAGAAAAAGTAGCAGAAATGGAAAAGCCATTTGGGTGGAATATACTAAGAAAGCTTCTAGATGTAGCTTTGCACTAAAGAAAGCTTGTTTCAGTGCATCTTCATCTATAGAAACAAGTTGGGTTCTCAGTTCTAAGGTTTTTTTCATTATAGATAGCAAGTGGAAGGAAAGAATTTTGCATTTTAAAATGATGATTAGCGGAACGAACCAACCTCAAAACTCTAGGAAAAAAAAACAACTGCACATATTTGAATTCATTAGGACACTCCTTGTGGATCAAACAGAGGGACATGGCTTAAGATTGTCTCTATCGTCTGCTCATATTATTTTTACTGAAATTTATTCTTCCCTGAGATTTTCAGAAAGCTAAATATTCCCTTTGGCCATTTTTTTAGCCCCTTTCTGGTGCTCCAATACATTTAGTTTAGTACCCTGTATCCTCTCTTGAATCTTTTTGGAAGGCTCTAAAAACAGAGGTTTAACTTCTACAATTTGGAGTTAGGCTTGGGGCCAGGTTCGTACATAGCTACTTTTGAGGTTTTAATGCTGTTTTATTTCTAATTATATTTTATATTTTTCATAACTAAGGAAATAAAAACAAAATATTTCAATTTATTCAGAATATTTTGTATGCCATCTGCTCCTTAAAGAAATAGAATTTAAAATAGATTTTGTGAAAATGATTAAAATAACAAAATAGGACGTTTTAAAATAACGAGAAAATAAAACTCACTAAAACCATTATTATTAAAAGGCCTAAATAAACAAATGTAAGCTTTATTTAAGCAAATAAATTTAATAGTAAATTAATAATAAATAAACGGTAAAATGGAGAAGTCTGTCCTCAACTCTGCTAACAGTTTTTGCCATAGCATATGGGCCCCATCATGGAGATAGAAAAATATATTGTAGAGATCTGATGTCCCTATGGGATGATGCCCAAAAGCTGCCTATGGATAATCAAAGAGTGTTGAGCAGGCTGTATAAGAAGAGGCAGCCATATTAGTTTTTTGGTCTTTGACCATAAAACATAGACCCTTGCAGAAACCTGCAGAATTAATTACTGGAAATTGTGAAATAGAATATGGAGGCATCACGCACTATCTGTGCAATGAAATTTCTTGAATAGCTTGAAGGGCTGCTCCATAAAAAGTATATCATCATAATAATGAACCACTGGGGTTACATAAGCAGAAAAATCACCAAAACCATCTGTCTCCCCTCTAAGAAAGGGAATTTACTAGCAGAAGTATTTTTAAAAAATCTCCTTTTCACTGATGCTTCTCAACTCCCCAAATTCAATGCTGGATCTAGAAAGACTTGCCAACTGCAAACCAAATCTTTAAGGGGAAATGTATTTCAGGTTTTTCTCCTCAATGTAGAAGCTCACTCCCAAATGAGTAAGAACTCTCTCTTGTCTGTACTGGGGTTCAGCTTGCTCTCTGGCCCCTTATTGCCCAGACACAGAACCCAGCTGAAAGGACATGTAGCCCTGCTTCGGATTTGTATACTAAACTGGAATTTGTAAGGAACAAGCCCATTCCTGTTTGCCATTGGAATGATTTATAGACCAAATAAACACACACACACACTGTATTTTTCGGAGTATAAGATGCAGCAGAGTATAAGAAGCACCTTAGTTTTTGAGGAGGAAAATAAGAAAAAAGCTGATTGGCAGTTGGATCGGCCTCCCAAAATACCCCCAATCAGCTGTTCCCAGAGGTGAATTTTAGCAACAGGTTCCTTGATTGTGAGCTCTGTGCTTTGCTTTTTTGTTTTGCTTCAGAAAAAAAAGCCTCTGAAGCTCTGTTTGGGGGCTTCTTTTCTGAAGCTTTGGTTCTGATGCTTTTTTCAGCCTCTGAAACCTTTGTTTGAGGAGCTTTTTGGGGCTACATTCGGAGTATAAGACACACCCAGATTTTCACCTTCTTTCTGGGGGGCGGGGGGGAGGTGCGTCTTATAGTCTGAAAAATACGGTAAATAGCTTACTGTCCATGGATGTCCATGACATCAGTGATGTCGACTCTCTCCCCACTATCAATGAGAAGATGCAGGGAATCTGTGTTCCCGTAGGCAGCTGTAAGAAATAAAATGAGACTATAATGAACAGGATTTCCCTGCTTCTTAATAACTGTCATTTCTTTAAAGACCTAGTGGACGCCCCCCCCCCCCCCCCAAGTCTGTTTTGCAAAAACAACCAAAAGAAAGAATCCCAGCATCTCCACAGGAAATAAGCCGTGCTCATACCAGCAGCATGGAGGGGTGTCCACTTCTTCTTTTTCTCCTTCACAAGAGCAGAAGCACCATGGCTGGTGAGCACCTCCACACACTCTGTAGAGCCCCTCTCCGTGGCAAGATACAAAGCCGTCCGCCCTTTGTGGTCCCGCACATCCAGGTTCACCAGGGTTTCGGCAAGCGTCTTCAGGGCTTCACAGTGACCATTATAGGCCTGAAAGCACATCAACAGACACTGATTTAGGGAGGCTATAGATCAGAGGTCTTCAAACTTGGCAGCTTTAAGACTTGTGGACTTCAACTCCCAGAATTCTCCTGGCAGCATAGCTGGCTGGAGAATTCTGGGAGTTGAAGTCCACAAGTCTTAAAGCTGTCAAGTTTGAAGACCTCTGCTATAGATCAAGAGGGATTTAATGTAAATGATGCAGACCTACACCTTAAGTCCACTTTCCTCATGTAACATTAGCATTCAAATGCTAATTACTGTAATTCAATTTGACCCAACTGTACCAATGTGGCTTTATAACAATGAGACTTACAGCTAAGTGCAAAGGGCTGACTGGAATGGTGCTTTCCACATCGTCCAGGCAGTTAAACGACATTTCCAGGAGCTGAAATGAAGAAGCTTTTGAATCTAATTCCAATCTTACAAACACTTCAACAATCTACCTTTTGGAACCCAAGATTTATTTATTTAAGCATATGGGAAGAACCTTTGGGAATCATGACTAGAAACGTATATATCCGTGATGGCGAACAGGTGGCACACGGAGCCATATCAGTGGGCATGTGAGCATTGCCTTAGCTCAGCTCCGGCGACCGCATTGATTTTTGGGCCTTCCGGGCCCACTGGAAGTCGGCAAACGGGCCGTTTCCAGCCTCTGGAGGGCCTCCAAGGGGCGGGGAAGGCCCATTTTCGCCCTCCCCAGGCTCCTAGAAAGCCTCTGGAGCCCAGGGAGGGTAAAAAACATGACTATTAGGCCCACCAAAAATTAGCAAACGGGCCGTTTCCGGCCTCTGGACGGCCTCCAGGAGGTGGGGAAGGCCCATTTTCACCCTCCCCAGGCTCCTAGAAAGCCTCTGGAGCCTGGGGAGGGCAAAAAACGGGCCTACTGGACCCACCGTGCCATCGCATGTCAAAAGTGAGGGGGGGGGGGTCACACATGCATGTGTGGGGGTGGCTGGGGCACATTGAATATGGGTATGGGCACACGCGCACAGGAACCTCCGCCCGCACTTCCCCTGCTTTTGGCACGCGATGGCAAAAAGGTTAGCCATCACTGGTATATATCATTTCACCAAGGCTAGGAATTATACAGTATGTGTTCCCCAAAATTTAATTATCATTAAAATAATATGTATTAAGACAATTATGAGATAGGTTTTTAATTTAGGAGCGAGGCACAAAGCTTCTGACAACAATAAACTTGTTTCTAAGTACCTAAAATTTAATTCCTGATTATGAAAGCATTTTCCCAAGGTACTTCAGCAGCACATTATAAATATATTAGTTTGCTATATTTCTGAAGGCATTTTAATATATAAAACATTACTCTGTAAAAATAATCATTGCCTAGGAAATAATAAATACAGGTAGCCCTCAACAGTTCATTTGCAACAGTTCATTTAGTGACCATTCAAAGTTACAATAGCACTGAAAAAAGTGACTTGTGACCATTTTCCACGCTTATGACTGATGCAGATTCCCCACAATTATGTGATCAAAATTCAGATGCTTGGCAACTGGCATATATTTATGGCGGTTGCAATGTCCCAGGATCATGTGATCACCTTTTGCAACATTCTGACAAGCAAAGTCATTGGGGAAGCCAGACTCACGTAATTGTGTTACTAACTTAACAACTGCACTGGTTCATTTAACAAATGTGGCAAGAAAAACCGTAAAATGGAGCAGAACTCTCTTAGCAAATGTCTCACTTAGCAACAGGAGTTTTGGGTTTAATTGAGGGCATAATTTGAGCACTACCTGTATATTTTTCAAACCTCTTAATATATAAACTGCAGGAAGTGTTTTTCCATTGCAATTATCCAGCCTGGGGCTTGCAAATGAAGATCTCTGGTGAACCAGCTGTCCTGCAGGAGTGGTGATAGCATTGTGGTAATGATCAGCAGGTAGAGGATGAATTCTGGCCTGCACTGTCTTTTCAGATATAAAGGAGACATGAGATTGCCCACCTGCACTCCAGAATGCTGCAGGAACTAAGGTTTGTGCGGTCAACTCATGAGCTCAATGCTTGGGAATGGAGAGATTCCAATCTAGCTCACAGCTATGATGTGTTTGTGGACACAACATTTGCACACGCTTTCTTAAGCAGTTTTGGAGTAATTAATTTATATCCTGTTTCCCTGAAAATAAGACATCCCCTGATAATAAGCCCAATCGGGCTTTTGAGCGCATGCGCTAAAATAAGCCTCCCCCCTGAAAATAAGCCTTCCCCGAGGTGGAAATCAGGTAAGACGACAAGAGGAGCCCCATCTTGCTCCACGTGCCCCAAAATAATAAGACCTCCCCGAAAATAAGGTCAAGCACTTATTTCAGTGTTATAAAAAACATAAGACAGGGTCTTATTTTCAGGGAAACACGGGTATCTAAAGAGAGACTATCTAAGTAAAAGGATAGAAGAATTCAACTTGGTAAGTCAACATTCCTTCTGGACTAAAAAGGGAAAATAATGGTTTTAAAAATTTAAAACTGGTATAATGGTGTAATCGAATATACAGCATGTTGGAAATGTAATCAATCCAAAGGGAACTTTTATCACTTTTGATGGACATATTAAAAAAATATAAGTTATTGAGATCAGATATATATTTTAATTTGGAACGTTTTTAAAATATGTGTACAATTGAAACCAGAATTTTTTCTTCTAGGCATATTGGATAAGCAGTTGGGGAAAAACAGGGGACTTTGGGGGTGCATCTTATGAAGTACTAATTATGTTACTAATTTTATAATGCTGGGAGCAAGTAAAAAGAGAGTATCTGTGTGTGCATATAAACAGTATAGTAATGGAACAGAAATGTATGCAGAAGCACATCTAAAATGAAGACCAAGAAGAGCAATAAAATGCACAGCAGTGTATACATCTTTGTATTTAAAGCACAGATATAATGCTCTATCTGGGAACTGGGGGTGGGGGGGGGATCTATCTGCAGTCTTGGAGATTACTGTCTAGCTCATGAGAGTTTATTTAGCCAACCAATTTCTCAACCTGTCTTGTTTCTAATCTGGCCATTTCCCAATGCCCTACAAGAGATCGACCATATAATAGTCGTCAACAGAGAAAACTATGATCCTTTCAAGTATCCACAGAAGTTTCCTCACTTTTAAAGTCCAATTGTCCAAGCTTTAGTTCAGACTTACCAACTCAAGGTTCTGTCGGTTGCCGTAGGCAGCTGCGTAATGGACAGCAGTGTATCCCTGTTTGTCTCGGAGAGAGGGGTCAGCACCATTATCCAGTAAGAACTCTAAACAACTGGAATAAAAATAAATTCAATGAACCTCAGCATCAGATGCATATAAAAGCTGTAAAAATTCTGTGGAAATCCAGATTTGGTTATGGTCACTAAATCATAAAACCAGTTCACATAAACCACAGTAAAGAGGATACAGTAGCTCCTTCCATGTAATAGGGGAAACATTCAGCGGTGGGTTTCTCATCATTATACTACCAGTTCGCCCCATGCATGCACACTCACTTTGTGTTTGCCCGTGCGCTGGCCTTCTACATGGACACTTGGCTTTCCGCACACGCGCTTTGCTCACATGCTTGCCTTCCGCACATACGCCCAGTCTCAAAAATGTGCCTAAACAGGATGGCATAGAGCTGGGGCGGGTGGGCAGGCCAACCTGCGATTTCCGCTACTGGTTAGGGCAAACCAGTCTGAGCCAACTAAATACCACCTCTGGAAACATACAGCTTAATAACAACAACAACAACAAAGTAGCTATAGTCCATAGGAAGCTCCCAGGAAAGAAACGTCTGTGTTTTCTCTTGTATTGTTACCACGCCATATATAAAACGCAGATTATTTCCTATTTTATAGCAAATTAATACTTGGACATTTAACAAAAACTAATTCAAGAAAAATTTGAGGTGTGTGTGCACATCCATCGAGCATTTATAAAAAAAAAAAAGAAAATATATCTGTTTAGGGTTGTTTTGTAAGCTGAGGCAGGAAAAGCAAAAGAACATCTGAAGAGTTCATTTTTTATCCCTATTTAACACAAGCTGAATGCTGAACAATGCAAGTTACTTTAATGGAATCTCGAGAAGATGAATGTTCTCTCAAACATCAACTGTGTTGCATTCAAAGTAGTGTGGAGAGAAGAGATAGCCAAGTTTATTCAAAGGATAACAAAGGGAGTTTGGATGAGCTACTCACAAGATGGCCTCCTTCAGTCGTGACTCTTTCAGTGGCTCTTCATCAGTGTCATGGCTGTTTCCTGAATGAGTCTCAGCTCTGCAAGAGCAGAAAACTAGATTAGTTTAGCCAATATACAGCAGACACATAATGTTTGCACATATTATCTCACTCTCCCATTGTCCTAAGACGACTCGTGAGAAACTGGGACTGTTGTGGAGGGCCACCACCCAGCTGCTGCCACTGCCCTACCCTGCCAACACCTCCACTGCACCCATGCCCCGCCCCAGCCATAGCAGGCTGGATTACGGCTGCTTGCAGGCTGGATGTGGTTCATGGACTGTAAATGCCCAGGTCTGTATTATCTAGTAAAACTCTGCATTTTAGAATCTATTTACAAAAATTATTTTATAATAATCACATGAGAAATTTGTTAAAAAAAGAATATATACTAAATCAGGACTGATGGCAACAACAGCTTAATGGATTATTAAACTGCACACTTCACATAGATGAATCTCACCAAAAGTTAAATTACCCAAATGAGATTAAATTAAATCCCAGGCAATGAGACAGAAGCTTATCATCGGCTTCTGCCTTCCCTTACAATACAGGGAAAGGGCTTACAGACATTAAGGTAATGTATACGCTCCAAGAAACACCATGAGAATCAAAGCTGATCTTTCTTTGAATCAGTGTATCATAAAAACAGGAAGCCTAGTCACAACAGCCTTGAGCTTATGATATTTTTAAGCAGCAGTAATTTAGAGCATGATTTAGATTTTAGTTTAGATTTCTAAACGTATGAACAAGTGAGACTAAAGGCATTATACTTCAGACAGATAGAAAACTGAAGACCTACTTTACCCTAAATAGCTCAGTAAGAACGTAGACACTCATTCCTTGATTCACAGTGTTTCTTAGGAAGCGCTTTTGTGCTGAATTTCTTCCCCAATCTTATTTTCAGGTGCAAAGAAACCAAATAAGATAATTCCACGGAAGGATTCTCTGATGAGAAAATTGAAACTAATTGTACTCAGCTAAGGCATACTCTTTCCCTTTTTTTTCCTTCCTACCTCCTGTAAGTGTCTGAAGCAGCAGCATAATGTAAGGGGGTGCAGCCTTTACAGTCAGCTTCATTAATACTGGCTCCGGCAGTGACTAGTGTCACCGTACACTGATAGCTGCCATTCGCGGCTGCATAGTGCAAAGGAGTCCTGGAGATAAAAAAAAAGCAGGAAAGGAGTTTCAGATAATGTTCCTATGTGACATATAAGAAGGTTACACCAGTTCATCAACTCAATGGCAAGTTCATGTAGCAAACTGATCCGGATTAGAAGACAACAGGGTCAGATTGAAGCAGCTACTCAACCAAGTCTAGTCAAGTAATATATTGAAGGAATGAAAAGTCTGAATCCTCTTCGTTGTTTTTAAAACTGTTCTGGTACAAAAAAGGACTGCACAATTGTAGTGTTTTATTTTCAAAGCAACCTTTGAAGATTGTTCTACGAATGCCATTTTAACAGATCCAGAATTCAGTCTATGAGACAAGAAGGACTTAAATTCCAGTCCTGCCACCTTTAAAGCAGGTATTGCATCCCAGAACTGCTACCACTGAGTTACATCAGCAAACTAAAAAGCGACATACAGTGAAGTATTGCCCCAAATTCAACTATCCAACTCACAAAAGCACAGCATTGAGGGTCAGCCAGGTAGAAAAAAATAGATGCAAGTGAGCACCTCGATCTCAGTAGTATTTTAACAGAACCATTTATACCTCTAAATTCATTTCTCAAGGAGGTCCAGCACATGGCTTTTAATCTTAGACATTTCTTTCTCACGCAGGGTCTCAAAGACACCGTGTTCTATATTTACCTTCCAAACTTATCTCTCCTCCTCAAGTCAGCTCCGCTGCTCAACAGCAAGTTAAGACATTCAACATTCCTGCAGAGAAGCCAAAAGGTAAAGAAGATATTTCTTTATATCTGGGGGTTTTTTCCCCAGATGAAATAACAGGCTGAGAATTTGTCTCAGTTCCAAATGTAAAATGTTAACCCAACAGACGCCCTCCATGTACTAGTCATGCCCAGTCTAGAAGGGAAAGGTAGGGATGGAGAAAGATGCCAGCCTTATTTCTTAGTCTTTTACTGCATGATGCAGTGACAGTGGAAGATGATGTGGCATGGGGAAATCAATCTACTTTTGCAAAAGGCAATGCTGTATTAATTAATATTACTCTATGCCAGCGGTTGACAACCTTAAACACTCAAAGAGCCAGAAAGGTCCTAACCGAAAGCCCCTGTTCAATTCTGGAGCCGACCGGAAGTCCGGTTCCCCCATAATAATCTCCTCCTAGCGCAGTGTCCTTTTTCCTCTGCTGACTGGAAGTCCGGTTCCTCCACCATAGAATTTCCTCCTAGCATGGCGTCCTTTTTCCTCTGCCTGTCCTAACTGAAAGCCCTATCAATTGTGGCGCCGACCAGCAACAGGGAGCCGCAGCAGAGGGATTAAAGAGCCACATGCGGCTCCAGAACCGCAGGTTGCTGACCCCTGCTCTATGCTAACAAAGATTAGCCTAATATTTGCTTTGAGAGAATTAGCTCTACCTGACTACAGTAGTACTCCGAGAATTGGTTATTCTCGAAGTCTATTTTTCTCCAACTGGACAGAAGCGGTCAACCGCATATAGATGCTCTTCTACAGATACTACTTGATGGTCATAAAACCGGTCACCCATGTGACTGACCCAACAACCTTTTTCTGCAGCAGCTGTTAACTGAACCAAATGTTTGCTGCAGATTGGTTTGACAGAAAATGTTATAAAATTGGTGAGATGCTGCAAACAGCCATAAATGTGAGCCAGTGATCAAGTGGCTGAAGTGAGGTCATGTGATTGCGGGGGAGTGGAGGGGGGAGGACAGCTGCCAGTACTTTGAAACTGGGTCATAAGTACCCCTGGGGAGGTTCATCATAACTCTGAATGGTGGCTAAGCGACCAGTCGTTAAGTCGAGGACTACCTGAAATTTAACCGAATCTAAAGATAATAAGATTGGAAATCTTTCTTTCAGAGTTATCCCAAGGAATGTCTTGCCATATTAACAGTCAATTAATTGCTCACCCTCCGGAAGCAGCAGCATGGAGGCAGGTCCTCCCGAGGTTATCTGGCGTATTGATATCAAAGCCTGCAGACAGCACATGCTCGTTGCTGAGTGAGGAGACAATGCTGTACAACTGACCTGAGAATCAGAAGAAAGTGAAAGATGACTGGGAAATGGGATTAATTTACCATGACTCTGTCGCGGATACCATGGAAATTATGATTCTGGAATATACTGAAATTATCAACCAACCTCTTCTATATAGAGGAAAGCCACACTTCATAGGTATGCTATATGCTAGTCCTTTTGGGGATAAAAAATTGTAACAGAAAACAGAGAAAAGTGTAATAAGCTAAAATAAAATGTAGGAGATAAGAAAAGAAAATATAATCTAATTTCTACCAACCCTGTTTCCGATTTCACTCCGTAACTTTCTATCCTTGTAAATCATTCTCACTTTCCCTTTGTAGGCTACTTCATATGTTGTCTTGTGCTCTTTAAACTTTCCACCTCTCTTTTTTGATAATCTCATCAATTCCATCCAACCAGATTTTATTGTTTATTTATTTATTTATTGGTTCGATTTATATGGCGTCCTTCTCCGGAGACTCAGGGCGGCTTACAATGCGTTAAGCAATAGCTTTCATACTTTTGTATATACCTGCTTAGTAGGGCTTTTGCCCCCCCCCCCCCCAAGTGGTGTTCTTTTTTTTAAAATACAAAGTCAGTTTATTGCCTCCACAATCCAGATCCTCATTTTACCTACTCGGAAGGATGGAAGGCTGAGTCAACCTTGAGCCTGGTGACATTTGAACTCGCAGTAATTGTAGGCAGCTGGCATCTAAGTGCTACTTAACAGCACTTTAGTCCACTGCACTACCAAGGTTCCTGTGGATTTTTTTCCATCTTCCTCTTCCTCTCAATTGATTTCTGTTTTTTTTTAATTCAATCCTTATTTGTTTTTTCGACATAAGTTTGACTCAGCCTTCCATCCTTCTGAGGTGTATAAAATGAGGACTCAGATTGTTGGGGGCAATATGCTGACTCTGTAAACCGCTTAGAGAGGGCTGTAAAAACACTATGAAGTGGTATATACCGTATTTTTCGGCGTATAAGATGCACTTCCCCCCCCAAAAAAGAGGGTGAAAATCTGGATGCGTCTTATACTCTGAAAGTAGCCCCACCTAGTTTCTCAAACTGAGGTTTCAGAGGCTGAAAAAAGCATTAGAAAAGAAGCTTCAAAAAAGAAGCCCCCAAACAGAGTTTCAGAAAAGAAGCCCCCAAACAGAGCTTCAGAGGCTTTTTTTCTGAGGCTCTGTTTCGGAGGCTTTCAGAGGCAGGAAAAAAAAGAGTTTCAGAAGTTTCAGAGGCAGGAAAAAAAAAGCAAGGCACAGAGCTCACAACCAAGGAACCTGTTGCTAAAATTCACCTTTGGGAACAACTGATTAGGGGTATTCCGGGAGGCTGACCCACCTGCCAATCAGCTTTTTTCTTATTTTCCTCCCCAAAAACTAAGGTGCATCTTACACTCTGGTGCATCTTATACTCCAAAAAATACGGTAAGTCTAAGTGCTAAGTGCTATTGCTATAACCAAATCACTTTAACCTATTTCTTTTGGCACTGATTAAAATCAACACCGCCTTTCTTTAGGCTACTTTTTTTTTTACACTGAGGATTACATTTGGCCTTTAAATGATAAATTATATGCTGGACTGTAAAAAGTATCAGGCTAGGATAAAGAAAGTGAACACTATTTGATGCCTATTTATACCTAATTTTAATTATTAATTTTAATAAATGCAGTTAACTGTACTTACTAACATATCCCTTCCATCGTACGAAACACTATAAATTTGGATGCAATTTTGACTAGGGATTTTGCTGGTCATTTGCCAAAGTTAGAGTGTCTGTAGCAGCCTTGAAGCCACAGGCTTACACCTTGAATTTAAATTTTTGCTTAAAAAAATGCTTCACATTTGCCAACTACTAGGTAATACATTCAGTCAATTCTTCTTTTTTTTAAGCATTCACACAATTGGCTTGCTCTGAATTCAGCCACGTGTACAAAAACAACCGTCTCCTTATGAGCCAAGCCCCCCCCCCCCCAAAAATCCAATAGAAAACTTACCTGAGGAAAGTAGCTTACGACAACAGTCTGAGAATCCAAAGAGAACAGCTAAGTGCAGAGGGAACATGTCATGGATCCCACGCCTGGAAGAATAAAAGATCAAAACATGATAGTACAGAAGGCCAAGGCTGCAAACCGAGCAGGAACAAAGTAATCTCCACCCCCACACGGGCATACTGACTTCTTTTAGAGTCTTGATGGCGCAGTGGTCAGAGTGCAATAATTATAGGCTAATTCTACCAGCTGCCAGCAATTTGACTCTGACCAGCTCAAGGCTGACTTAGCTCTCCATCTTTTCAAAGTTGGTAAAATGAGGACCCAGATTGTTGGGGACCATATGTTGACTCTGTAAACCGCTTAGAGGGCTGTAAAACACTGTGAAGCAGTATATAAGTCTAAGTGCTATTGCTATTTATACCTTGCATACCATCAATTCTAAACTACCATCATCCTCAACTAGGTGCTGGTATACTCTACTGTCAGTCAGTCACTGCTCTACTACAGAATCCAATAATGACACATTTCAACCTGGTTGTGGCTAACTAGCAGAGTACACATTTGGCTGAGCATTACTTTAAGACAAGTGTAAGTGTGGTATATTCTGCCCTGACAATTCTAAAGGGGTTAGGAAGGAAACAAGTCAGAATTCTAGATCTATGACCTTAACATTAATTCGGATAAGAAATATGCCCCTACCTTGCAGTGTCAGCACCATTCGTCATCAAAGTACTAATTAGCAGCTCGTGGCCATATCTAGCAGCAACGTGGAGGGGGGTATTGCCATATTTGTCAGCGCAGTCAATCTCACTGCCTGTGAAACAAACAGACTGCATCAATATTTTTTTCTTCAACTCGCTCCGAGGCAACAGACGACTCCACTTTAGCCACCAGATCAGAATGTACCATATATAACAGGGTTAGGCAACTTTTTTTTACATGGGGCTACATGAGAAACTGGATCCGTTGTGGAGGGCTGCTGTCCCATCACTGCCCTTGCCCCACTGTTCTGCCCCTGATGCTGCCAATGCCTCTCTCACACACACACCCCATTGCACGGGCTGGGCTGGACCACCCATGGGCTGGATGTGGTGCATAGCAGATAAAATGCCCAGGTCTGATACAAAATTACTGACTAAGTCATAAGAGTTGGAAGTGATCACAGAAGTCATCTAATCCAACCCTCTGTTCAGGGCAGGATCCACTGAGAGTGAATGTTTAGTAACTTTACATACATGTCCTTTTGTGCCTAACCTTCAGAACAATACAAGGAAAATTAATTTGGAGGAAATCAAACTTGCTATAATTCAAAATGACAAAAAAAAAATGCTGAAAGTAACAGATACAAGTAAGTTCGAATACCTGCAGAGACTGGTAACTTTTTTAAGGCAATGAGTGTCAACAAATAAACAACTGAAATCTTGAATAGGATCCCCAAAACTTACATGATGTGTCAGTCTCTTAAAATCCCAGCCTGAGAAAACAATACTGTAAAATATTAGGATGGTTTCCTTAACAGTGAATAGCTGACAACTTACCATTTTGTATGAGAATCTGAGAGCGTGTAAACCGTCCATGAATGGCAGCCATGTGCAAAGGACTCTTCCCTTCTTTACTCTGCAAACATCAAAGCTTTAGTCAGCCAACAAGAAGGTCCAGTTGCTTTTAATCCTACACTGCTATCCCCAGGGATGCTTAAGTCAATTTCATTTTCCCCGTAGCCCTATTTATTCAATGCAGCACTTCTGGCCATACCTGAAAGTTCACATCAGCTCCATTATTGACAAGAAGTTCCAGGCACAGGGCTCCGTTGGTGGAGACGGCAGCAAAGTGCAGGGGGGTAAAGCCCTTTTCATTGGGCTGATTGACATTGGCGCCATAGTTGACCAGTTCATTCGCCACAGCATCCTGGCCCATGTAACAGGCAATGTGAAGTGCAGTGTTGCCAAAGGAATTTGGTTCATCAATCTGTAAGAAAACACAGGAAGGTAGCATTTGAATAGGCTGAGACTTTGTGTTGGGCACAAGGTTTGGCCAAAAAGGGGGAAAAAATTCATATGCTGTTGCTGTTTGACAGCCCAACCAGTTATACTCAAGCTCGTCTTCTCTCCAAGAAACCTTAACAGATTTGAAAGGGAACCTTTAGGTCATCTAGTTCAACACTCCCCCCCCCAAAGCAGGAGACCCTACACCATTTCTGACAAATGGCAGTCCAATCTTTTCTTAAAAGCTTCCAGTGATGAGGCAAGCTGTTCCATTGGTTGATTGTTCTCAGTATCAGACAAATTCTCCTTATTTCCAGGTTCTTTCTATCTATCTATCTATCTATCTATCTATCTATCTATCTATCTATCTATCTATCTATCTATCTATCTAGCTAGCTATCTATCTCTATATAGATATATAAATATAAAAATACTGTACTTATTTAGTTTACCATTACAATAGTCCTCGACGTACAACAGTTCATTTAGTGACTATTCAAAGTTACAACCACACTGAAAAAAGTGATTTATAGTTAAACTCCCAGCCTTGCTTCTTGCTTTGAACTGGCAGCTTGGCAGTCCTGCTGCACTCTTGCTGCTACTTGGGTGATATGACTGGTAGGTGTCTCACACTCCATCGTACCTTTATGACAATTAAAAGGTCACAATGCAAAGTGAAATAATTTACATAGGATTGTTTCCTGACCAGGTAGCATATAAACATGTGGAGATTAGCAAGTTCAACTTTTCCTTCCCTCCTTTTGGGAGGTAAGTTGATAAGACAGGCTATCTTATTTTGACAGTAAGCCAACAAACTATTTTTTTAAAAAAATAAAATGTTAAAGTTATGTCAAAGGTTAAATTACAGAACCTTCTGGATCGTGATTTACAAGAAAATACAATGGAGACAGAGCAGTTGTTCAGCTACAAACTAAGAGCTCTTTATCCAAGCAAAGGCAAGAGATGTTTTATAGCATTCCTCTTTTTATTCTTATTACAAGGGGATCCTAAAGAAAAAAAATTCTCCTTGAACATAGTCTGAAGAAAGAATAGACGCTATTGCTCTTAATTCTCTAACTTACATAAAATAATAAAGAGAATTGGTTATGACGCAGAGATCAAGGCTTAGCACAATTTCCTGGCTAGATATATTATCTATTTCTGTGGAAATAGCAGGGCCCTTAACTCCCTGTAATTCTCCAGTTTCTTTGGGATTCAAAAATAATTCAGAGGCTGCTATTCATGGGTGGTTTTTAGTTCTTATTGTCACTTTCGCCCAGAGCGTGCTTGCCAAAAAAATATTCTGCCATTCCAGATTTTGGTGCTCTCATCTTGCGCAAGTTGGTCACATAGTCACCCAGTTCTTTGATGGATTTAACTCTGTTTCCAGTTGTTGCCCAGTTTCCCCCTTGATTTTAAAAGAATTAAGTATTTTTTTGTTATTTCCCTCAGATGGAGGAACTGGGTAAAGAGACTGTATATAATCAAGAACCAATAATGGCTAATCCTGCAAAATACATTCTCAACAATGCCATTAAAAAAAACTTTCTTAATCTTCAGGCTTCAGCTAATGTTCAGTGTACTTTGCTTAAATCAAGTAAAATCCAGTTTTTAGGAAGTTCCGCTGAATTCATAAGGTCTTGCTTCAAAGTTATATATAGGATTATACTATAAAACTCCCCTGATTTGCATTACTGTATCTGTCGGGACTCCTTATGCACAGTCACCCATGCACTCGTCACATTTCGCCTGGACTACTGTAACGCTCTCTACATGGGGCTCCCCTTGGGGTGCACCCGGAGGCTCCAACTGGTCCAGAATGCGGCCGCGCGGGTGATTATGGGAGCGACAGGACGCTCCCACGTGACACCTCTCCTGCGCGAGCTGCACTGGCTCCCAGTGGTCTTCCGGGCGCGCTTCAAGGTGTTGGTTCTCACCTTTAAAGCGCTCCATGGCATTGGGCCAGGGTATCTGCGAGACCGCCTGTTGCTACCAATAACCTCCCACCGGCCAATACGCTCGCACAGAGAGGGCCTCCTCAGGGTGCCATCAGCCAAGCAATGTCGGCTGGTGGCCCCCAGGGGGAGAGCCTTCTCTGTGGGGGCACCTGCCCTGTGAATGAGCTACCTCCTGAAATTTGATTGATCCCGGACCTCCGCGCTTTCCGAAAGGCCCTGAAGACTTACTTATTTCAACAAGCCGGCCTAGTTTGATTGGTTTTAAATGGGGTTTTTAAAATTTTGATATTATTGATCTTTGGGTTTTACATTGGGTATTTTAATTTGTAGATCTGAGATTTTAATACTGAAACGCCGATGATTTGATTTAATTTTAGTTTTTTCTAATATTTGTACTATATGTGTTTTAATCTGGCTGTTCACCACCCTGAGTCCCCCCGGGGAGAAGGGCGGTATACAAGTTGAAATAAAATAAATAAATATAAATAAATAAATAAAAAACTGTAATACTTATAAAATCTGTATACTGCATCTTCATTTAGATTAAATATTTCCCCTTGGCAGCTACGCTCAATTTTTAAACGCTACAGGTAGCATTTGGGGCTGGAAATTGCTACTGCTAAGAGATGCAGTTGTAAAGCACAACATCACATGACCGTGCCACTTAGTGACAAGAGTCTGGGTTGCAATAGTTCAGCAAGGAGCTCATGTGACTGCAACTTCCAACTTCCTGCCACCTTTCTTATTGACTTTGTTCACAGAATACTAGCAGGGAATGCCAGAAATTGTGCTCACATGATTACAGGGACAGTGTGACAGCCAGAATTCCCCAAGACACGCTATAAGTGCCCCTCGTTCAGCATGATTGCAAGTCACTGAATGAGCTGTTTAACCCAAAGACTATCTGTTACTTAAAACAAGCAACATACAAAACTGACTCATGAGCTTAATATAAACTCACATATGTATCATTACAGTAAGCCTAATTTGCCAGAAAGTATATGCGTGCACATCTGAAGGGGACAAGCCTGGAAAGAGGACAGGCACAGTACAGAGCAACTCAGCATGCACTAAAACTGGTACTATCACACTTGCCTCAACTCCAAGCCTCAGCAGATGTTTCACAACTTCAATCTGGCCGCTGGCTGCTGCTGTGTGCAGCAGTGTGTAACCCTTTTTGTCTTTGCATGTGATGTCAGCTCCACGGGCTACCAGTAGCTTCAAGACTTCCAAATGCCCTAAGAAAAGACAATGCAAAAGACTGAAACCATTCAAATGCTTCCACGCTATAGCAAATGGGCTTACAATAGTTTAGATAAGAAAAGAATCTGAAAGGATTACTCAAATCTTATGAATAAATGATCATATAATGTTTTTACAAGATTCGGGAGTTTATGTTATCATGAAAGATTCTGGGTAAGAAGAATTTTTTTCCATTTGTCTTATGTGGAGCATGATGCAGAATGCAACAGAAGCAAGGTTCAAATTTTGAATGCCAAGTACGTTATTATAAAATTATTCAAGCAGTATAGAATAGGAAACTATAAGTAGCATGTAGGGTGTGTAAATTCTCTACCCCTCCCCCCCTAAGATTCTGCCTTACCATGAATTCCTGCTATCCTATTAATCACAGTACAACATTAAATGAGGATCAATAATACTTGGGTTTAAAAACTAATTAGCTTAATGGCAACAATATTCAAATTATTTAATTGGTGGAGGGACTCAGATTCCCCCCAAAGAGTAGCAACATGTTTTCCAGCAGCCCAAAGCCTCTCTTTTAACCAAGACAAGAATTTAAGCAGCATTAGCCTTTCTGGAAGCAACCTTACATTATGGTCCAACTTTAGCATCCTGCATTTAATATCTTTACAGCATTCATATTTCACCATCTTTTGATTTATTCCACATAAAAGATATTGGTTAGCTTCAAAGAATCTGTAATTTTTTTTTATAGTTCTGGTGTTTTATTGTTTTAAAAGCTGTATGTGTATGGTGTGTGTATGTGTGTACATGTGTGTTGTGTGTGTGTGTAAATGTATAAGGTGTGTGTGTGAGGAAATGTTTATTAAGTTCAATGTTACTTTGCACAAAGTCAGTAGAGCTACTCCCACTCAGACTGAGTAACTAGAAAATGTAGTTTTCCCAAAGGCCAAGTGGATTAATTTAGCTCCAGTCGGCTGCATTCATCATGCAAATTAGATTTTGTCTGTTGCACAAAGTACACACATCTGTTACAGTCTTCATTTCTGGTTTTTTTTTCTTTCTAACTGTCAATTCCATCCAATCAAAAACCGGTAGTTGAAAGTTCAAAAAGGTGTCATGATCAAAGGCTTGTAAGTGTAATATTTAAGAAGTAAATGTGCTGGTTTACTCAGTCTTAAATTGTGTCCTGAAAACCTGATGTTTTCTGCTCAAAACGCAGAAGCCATTGACAGCTTCATATATGAAATAAATGCACAGCTGAAAAGAGAATATCCTTGTTTAAAGAATATTTTTAAAGAATATACTTCACTATGTACCCAATTTATTCATCCGTTGGGTTTGAAAAGCACATTTTTCTACTGACCTCCAAATTGCGTTAATGTATTTTTAGTAACCAAAGCTGTGTATAAGATAACTAGACCATAAAAGGTGAATGTTTTTAATTAAGTCTTAAGTCTTAATTACTTAAGAAAGGTGTAACATATATATGACAGATAGGGAGAATCATCACATATTTTCTATTAGGGATGTCTCTATAGTCCCAACTATAATAAAATAGTAAGAAAATAAGGTAGAAGTAAATAAAGCAAAATTCTAAAAGAATGTCATGGGACATAAAGAGTGAAAACATCAAGTAACACAAATTTCTGCAATACATTTATGGAAACTGCCTCTGGGAAAAAAAGGCTGCAGTCTGTGATAGTACAGCATCTTTATAGCATACAGCATTTGCTATAGCAGTCACGCCTAAATGAGATGGGTGGCATACAAATCTAATAAATTTGCTAAACATTAATGCCAGGTATTACTGCTGCAGAATGAAATTTCACTGAACAAGCATAGAAAACCTGTAATAGGAGATGGACAGGTATTACTTACTATATTTCCCATAAACATATGCACGTGAAGCAAAAGTCCCAAGAGGGAGAAATGCTCATGAGGGAAAGATATTTTAATTTGATGCACCATTTTCAATTTATACGAAACTCCATGAGATGTGGAGTTTGCTTCCAATAAGAAATTGCAATACGAAAGACAAGTTTGTTCCCTGACATCCAAAAAAAAAAAAAAAAAAAGCCAACTTTTCCTGTCCCAAATTTTTGCTTCTCAGCTGAAGTATAAAAAGAGATTACTGGGGAGTTAATGGATCCAAATAGCAGTTTAACAGTTGCTAATGTTATCTTAATGCCTCTGCCTATAATTAAATTCCATCTAACTGGAAGGGATTATGTAATTCATTACTGACTGCAGATTGAATGTGGCAAGAGTAATGAAATCAACAGGTGATAGGAATTAAAAGATGGATATGGTAAAAACCAGCAGATCTAATAAGAGTAGTAACAGCTGCCCCTTACTTTAGTGTGACATTCTACACCTTGCTGAAGGTAAAACAGATTCCTTTGAGGTAATTCTGTCTCTAGCGCCAGATACAAAGTGCAGGCAGACTTACTTAACTGGGACTATTGTTCTGATATGAGGCAGATTCACTGAGCTCCTGCCTATGTGGGCCACCCTGTTTCTGCCTTGGATCACTGCTCCTACCAATGTTATCTCCTATTAACCTTTTCTGGGAAGATAATTTTGCATATGGTACTACCAGCACACATATGGGAGGAGGAAGAACTGGCCTGTGGTTACTCCTGGGTGGTTCCAGAGTCTTTGATTCTCTTATCACTAGTGTAGGGGTCTGCAACCTTAAACATTCAAAGAGCCATTTGGACCCGTTTCCCACAGAAAACACTAAGGCTCCGGTCATCGCCACTACTGCAATAGGGCAATAGCTCATTCATCCATCTGTTGTGATAGGGAGCCACAGCAGAGGGATGAAAGAGCCACATGCGGCTCTGGAGCTGTGGGTTGTCAACACCCGCATTAGTGCAATGGTCCCCAACCTTTCCGGCTCTGTGGATTGGTAGTGGTGGCGGCACTGGGGGCCGCAGTGGGGGAGAGAGGGATGGTTCCACACAAGCAGCGGGTGGGCTCATGTGCAAGCAGAAAGCACCATTGTGCAAATGGAGCTGAGTGTGCATGCCCACTGCTTGCGCAAATGGAGTTTCATATACTGACCCGCCACTTGCATGGCCCGGTTCCCAGTGGGCCACAGCCTGGTACCAGGTTGCAGCCCAGGGATTGAGAACCCCTGCACTAGTATTTATGGAATCTATGTGAAATCTCTTGGTGAAATCATCAGTTAGTTTGAGTGAGATATCATTACTATGCATTAGATATATGTCTTCTCGTTGGCCGAACCAGAGATGTAGTGTAAGTCTTGATTGAAGTTCCAAAACCCTTGCTCTCTGCCAGGTCCAGTTCTGATTCCAGACGGGGTTGCACTGCCCCCAAAAGAACAGAGCAGGGATTCTTCTGGATTTACAAGTTGAGAAGCCTTTGCCCAGCTTCAGCTGGTGTGCTAGTTGTGATAGGTGAATGATAGGCGAGTTAGGAGGTGGAACATCTATCTACAGATGCCAAGCTCCTTTTGAAACAGCATCACCCCAGACATTCAGACAGTACCCTCCCATTTAAGAAGGCTGTCAAGATGGAAACATTTCATAAAGATTTGCACTTGTTACCATTATTTACAGATTCTTGACTGGTTTCTGGATTTTATTAATGTTAATTAACTGTTTGAGGTACTATATAAAAATGTTAATAAACAAAATGGGGGAGGGGAAATAACTGTAAGCCAATGCAACGTAGTACCTCTGGTTCACTACCCTAGAGTATCCTTTGTTATTACTAGGCAAATATCCTGAGTGTATGTTTTATATATAGTTTCCTTAAAAGACATACATATCAAATCTATCAAGCATAACAGATGGGATATAAAGAAGGTGGGGGGGGGGGGGGGAAACTTACCCAGAAAGGCTGCCCAATGTATTGGCTGTCTCTCCTTCTTGTCACATGTGCTCAGATTGGCCCCTCTATTTAAGAGCAAGTTTACCATCTAGAAAGAAGGTAGACATTGAATTTAATAATCTAAATAATCTAAAACAAAAACACAAGGCAACCAACTTGGTGTTTCCTGCCACTTTCCCCTATGGATGCTATAGCTCACTTTATTTATGTAAATGCGGAATCTGTGCTTCACAAGGAAGTGGAACAATGAGATCCAGATATGGATAAGCTGAAAGTCCATTCTTATTATATACAAAACCTTGCTTTGCCTACAAATCAGATGTTACCTATTTGTGTATTAAACTTTGCTATGGAAGACAAAATAGCCTATGGCTGTTATTATTATTATTCATATGAATTAATGAATCGTGCATCAGTATATTATTTGTATGTTAGTTACATTCTGATGTACATTCTAAAAAAGCAAATTCACATGCATCCAATGGTTTGTTTCATACTATGTGTTCTTTACCCAAAAAGAAACTCAATCCCTCCAAGCTCTGATTCTCCAATAGTCTCATACATACTAGCTTAAAAGTCGAGGACAGAGAAAACATTTTACTGCTAGAAGAGCAAAGACTTCTGTCCAACTGTTACAGTATCCTAAAAGCCAAAGCTCCATTCACATCATAGGCAATATGTCCATGTTTCTGACATGGAAAAGCAGCAGGAAGGGTGCAGGAAGAACTATTTGCACACTGCCCAGAGTTACTCTGTGAGGGAGATGGGCAGTTTCAAAATAAAATTAAGTAAAATAAAATATTGTAATAAAGTTGAAATCCAGTAAAAAAAAAAAAAAAAAGAGAGAGAGAGAGAGAGAGAGAGAGAGAGAGAGAGAGAGAGAGAGAGAGAGAGAGAGAGAGATACATATTTTCTCCTCATCCTCATCTACTTTCTTTGTTTCAAATCTATTGCCATGAAGGACTGCTCTAAAGATCTTTGCCTTAACTATAGCACCAATATGAGCCGCAGTGGTTAAGAGTGCAGTACTGCAGTACTGCTGATCACTGTCTGCCAGCAGTTTGGCAGATCGAATCTCACCAAGCTCAAGGTTGACTCAGCCTTCCATCCTTCTGAGGTCAGGAAAATGAGGACCCAGATTTTTGGGGGAAATATGCTGACTCTGTAAACTACTTAGAGAGGGCTGGAAAACACTGTGAAGCTGTATATAAGTCTAAGTGCTATTGCTAATATTGGGGAATATTTTAGCTCAGTGTTGAATTAGGGGTCCTGGATGTTCTCTGAACTTGGCTATATTCTTGCAGATGTTTCTTCTTCTTCTGTTACCTAGTTTGGGTAATGAAACATCTGCAAGAAAACAACTGAGCTCAGAGAGTACCAAGAACCCCTCATTAACCATAGTAGCTGGAGATTCTATTATGTGAGTTTGAGTGTAACTGTTTGTTTGGCTAACAAAAGACTCTGAGTGGCTTTTCTATGGTGAAATATTCTTTACAACAAAACAAATGTCCATCCTTGCTCCATTATATCTCATCTCTACCCGATGGAGAAGTCATGCATAAACATCTCTGGGAAAGACAAAGACATCCCTTACCTCAAGATGCCCACTGTGTACAGCATGGTGCAGTGCTGTGCGGCCAGTGCGGTCTGCCACATTAACATTACTAAGCAGCGGGATGATGGTCTCAGCACACTTGCTAGCTCTGTTGGCAGCAGCAACATGCAGTGGTGTTTGCCAATACTTGTCACGAGCATTGATGTCTGCTGAGTGCTTTAGGAGGAGGTTAAGTGCTTTCTGCCAAGGAAAGAACATGACAGCTTTTAAGCCTGGATGAAGTACTATTGCAAAAGAAGTAAGTACTAACAAGTGAGAAGATAGCACTGTGTTATGAACAGGAGGAGTTTAATATAAAGAAAGCCTGCAAAACCTGAGAGAACAGGGAATGTAATACAGAAGGTACTGAGAAGAGGTAAAATGCTACAATTTAGAGTGATCTAGCAATTCCAAGAAAGGACAGTGAGCAACTTCATATAGGGCAAGACAGTAGCCTTAAAACAGGCTCAATTATCTTAAAAGCATCTCTCCCTAAATTCTCAGATATCCTGAAATTTGGGCAGGTTCACGAGGAATAATTGATGCTGCAGTCCCACATTTGGAGACATGGGTTATTAGCATGGTGAAACCCCAATTAACAAAACCTTCATATTAAGATGCAGGCAGGTAGGTTCGTACTAAATTAGTTAAATCTTGTTGGCTTCTGTTTGATTTATTTATTCATTCTTTTCATCTATATAGATGCCTGTTTCATGAACACGACTCCGGGCAGAGTACAATAAAACCAGACCATCAAAGATACAAACAGTAAAAATAATTTCATAGTAAGAAACATTACTTTAGAAGACTAGGAGAGAGCATCTTCAGTGTTAAACACTGTGTAGCCATCTCGCCAGTTCTCCGTTTACCTGAGATTCCCAAGCCTGCTGACATAGCCTTGTCTTGAGAGACCTTCGGAAGGTTGGCAATTCTTATAGTAGGCCAAGCACAAAATCTCTCAACCCCAGTCAATGCTAACTGCTATTGACCACAGTGAACAGAGCAGAACCAGCACAGTTCAGTGCTGCCCACCCCCAATTAACAGATTCAAACCAGAAGGATACCATGGTTGATGATACTGAAAGCCATTGAGAAGTCAAGCACAGCAAGGACAGATACACAACACTCGTCCCGCTCTTGCCAGAAATGTCACCACTGGTATTTTCATCCTGTACTCAGGCCTGAATCCTGACTGAAAGGGGTCCATATATTACTCTCCATCCACAGGCCTCTGTAGCTGCAGTGCAACCACCTTCTTAATCACCTTCCCTTCTTAGAAAATTGTGTGGTGTGATGAGATCCAGCGAGGGTTCCTTGAGGAGGGACAAACTAGCCCCTCCTTAAGAACCAGAGGAACAATCTCTTCACTCAAGGAAAATTGTCCACCTGTAGAATTCACTCACACAACATCCCAAAGGCAGCTTTAGATAGCCAGGATGGGCATGGATCATACGAACAGGTGGCTGAGCTCACAGTCATAAGGATCCTATACACTTCCTCAGGCTCAGCGGGTTCAAACAATTCCCAGATAGCAAGGCAAGACTATACCAGGCATCCCCTCAGGATTTATAACAAGGCCCATGTCCAATTGAGAATGAATTTGAGATACTTTGACAGATGCTCAGGATTTTTTTTTTCTGCATGGCTTTGTAGGAGTGGTTCTCCAAAATCCCTTTAAGCAAAATGGTGTGTCACCTGAAACAAGGCCACCAGAAAGCTGTCTGCAGACACAATAACGGGGCAGAGGTGTTTTGTCACTTTGCTACCCTTACTGATCTAATTAGGCATTTGTTATTTTTGTTTTGGACCTTGTTTTTATATATGTATGTATGTATATGTGTTTTTTTAAATTTTTTATTGAAATTTATTATAGTACAATACAATACAATCAGTCAGTGTTATTTTTCTACATAAGTTAGATTGATTCTTCCTTTATGTTTCATCGTTCCAAATTCCTATATATATCTTAAAATTTGTATTAACTTTTATCCATTCTTTATTCGGTTATCAATCCACTTGTACCAATCATCCCACACCGTATAATATTCTGAATCTTCTTTCTCATTTAGTTCTAATGTTAATTTGTTCATTTCAGCACATTCTAAAACTTTCTGAATAATATGTTCCTTCGGTGGTGTATCCTTTCCTGTCCAATATTGGGCGTATGCTATTCTTGCTGCAGTGAGTATATGTATAATTAAATATCTTCTTTTTTGCCCGTATTTAGTCTTTAGTATTCTCAGGAGAAATGTTTCAGGTATCAATTCAATTTTTTCATTAGTTGATTCTTGTAGTCAATTTTGAATTTTTCTCCAATACCTCTTTGCTTCAGGACAGGACCACCACATATGAAAGAAGGTACCTTGGCAACATCCATACTTCCAACATTTGGGGCTTACATTTGGATAAATTTTTGCTAATCTCGCGGGTGCTAGGTGCCATCTGTATAACATTTTATATTGGTTTTCTTTGTATGTTGCCACTTTTGTTAATTTATAGTTTCTATTCCAAATCATTTCCCATTCATCCAAATTTATATTATGTCCAATATTTTTGGCCCACGCTATCATTGGCTCTTTTACTACCTCTTCCGCCCTGTCGAATTCTAATAAATAGTTATATAATCTGGATAGTATTTTTTTTTCTGGACCTATCAGTAATTTGTCTAATCTATTTGTTTCCACCTCAATACCAAATTCTTCCTTATCTTTTTTGCATCTAGACTGAATCTGCAAGTATGCCCAGCAGTCAATATGTATTCCCTGCTCACCTAGGGACTGATTACTTTTAAGGTTTCCTTGGTTATCAAGAAACTCTTCATAGCTAATCATTTTATTGATCTCTAATGTTTTTGGGTATATCATGGCCTCCATCGTCGATAGCCAGTTTGGGATTTTCATATATGAGATGGGGTCCACAAGGTCAGTGGGGTCTGTTGATTACTTACCTATTTCCCAGCTACGTATCATCGGCCCTGCCCGGGCTGCTGGACGCCCTATCGGGGTTGGTGGTGGAGTTCCCCAGACTTATTGTTCTGGGGGACTTTAACCTACCGTCCACGGGTGGGGCGCCGGGAGCAGCACAGAAGTTCATGGCTTCCATGGCAGCCATGGACCTGACTCAATTAATTCAGGGCCCGACTCATGTGGGGGGATACACGCTCGATCTGGTTTTTATCTCGGAGCAGCTGCATAGTGAGTTCGGTGGGGGTATGCCAGTTATCTACTCCGTCATGGGCCGATCACTATCTCCTTCGGCTGGGCTTCCATTACGCCACCCCCCACCGTCGGGAGTCAGAACCGACCATCTGGTTCCGCCCAAGGTGCCCCGTGCAGTTCCAAACAGAGCTTGGGGATATCCCTGTCTCGCTTTCCTACACCCCAGATGAGACCTGGTGGATGCCTGGGAAAAGGTGGCCGCCGGGGCTCTTGACTGGGTCGTGCCTTTGCGGCCTCTGACCTGACATAGATCCCGGTTGGCTCCTTGGTTTACAGAGGAACTCTAGGAGATGAAACGCCGGAGGTGAGGCCTAGAGAGCTATTGGAGGTCCAGCCGTTCCGAGTCTGACCGAGCCCAGTTGCGATCCTTTTCACGGTCTTATCTGGTGGTGATGGAGGCAGCGAAGCGCTCTTACTTTGCTGTCCTCATCGTGTCTGCAGATAGTAGCCCAGCCGCCCTGTTTAGGGTTTCCCGTTCTCTTTTGAATTGGAGAGAGGGAGAGGACCCTACGCAGGGATGGGCCGAGGAATATAGTCAATATCTGTTGGACAAAATTGGTCAGATTCCGGAAGGGCTGGACTCCGACTGTGCAGGGTCGATTGGAGAGATGGCGACGGATCTGGTTGTTTGGGACAAGTTCGATCCTGTTAGTCCCGAGGAAGTGGACAGGATCATGGGGAAGCTGAGCACCACGTGTTTGTTGGACTCGTGTCCTTCCTGGCTTGTTTATTCGGCCAGAGAGGTTACACATAGCTGGATCCAGGCAGTGGTCACTGCGTCATTAGTTGAGGGGAGTTTCCCTGCTGCCTTGAAGGAGGCGGTGGTGAGGCCCCTCCTCAAGAAGCCCATTTTGGATCCAGTTATTTTAAACAATTTTTGTCCTGTCTCCAACCTTCACTTTATTGTGAAGGTTGTTGAGAGTGTGGTGGCACGTCAGCTCCCGCTGGTCCTGGATGAAGCATCATTCCTAGACCCGTACCAGTCTGGCTTCAAGCCCAGATACAGCATGGAGACAGCATTGGTCGCACTGGTGGATGATCTCTGGAGGGCTAGGGACAGAGGATGTACTTCTGCTCTGGTCCTGTTAAATCGCTCGGCGGCTTTTGATACCATCGACCATGGTATCTTGCTGCGGCATCTCGAGGGGTTGGGAGTGGGAGGCACTGTTTTATGATGGTTCTCCTCCTACCTCTCTGGACACTCGCAAGCGGTGTTGGCGGGGGGGGGGGGCAGAGGTCAACCCCGAAGTCCCTCACATGTGGGGTTCTCCAGGGGTCGTTTCTCTCTTCCCTGCTGTTTAACATCTACATGAAGCCGCTGGGGGAGATCATCCGTGGTTTTGGGGTGGGATATCATCAGTATGCTGATGATACTCAACTTTTTATATCCACCCTGGATCAGCCCAGTGATGCCCTCGACATGATGTCCTGATGCCTGGAGGCGGTGCGGCTCTGGATGGGGAGGAACAGGCTCAAACTCAACCCTGCCAATACGGAGTGGCTGTGGGTACCGGCGTTTCGGTTCCAAGGGAATATTCCATCTTTGGTCATAGGGGGAGAGGTGTTGCCCCCTATGGATAGGGCGCACTACTTAGGCATCCTCCTGGATGCACAGTTGACCTTAGAAGACCATGTCATGACTGTGACCAGGGGGGCATTTGCCCGGATTCATCTAGTGCACCAGTTGAGCCCCTACCTGGACCGAGATGCCTTATGCACCATCACCCATGCACTCGTCACCTCCTGGATCGACTATTGCAAGACTCTCTACATGGGGCTGCCCTTGAAAACCACTTGGAGGCTTCAGCTGGTGCAGAATGCGGCCGCACGGGTAGTGATGGGAGTGTCCCGACGCTCCCATGTCATACCCCTTCTGCGTGACCTGCATTGGCTACCAACTGCCCTCCTGGTGAGGTTCAAGGTGTTGGTGATTACCTATAAAGCCCTACATGGTTTAGGCCCGGAGTATCTGGCGGATCACCTGTAGCCAGCAATAGCTCCCCATCACCTGGTGCACTCAGACAGAGAGGGCCTACTTGGGGTTCCGTCGGCCAAGCAATGTCGACTGACGGCCCCTAGAGAGTGAGCCTTCTCTGTAGGTGCACCTACCCTCTGGTATCAGCTCCCCTTGGAGCTCCGGGTGGTCCCCGACCACCGCTCTTTCCGCCGTGATTTTAAAACATGGTTGTTTCGCCAGGCTAGTCTGGACTGAAGGGGTTTTAATGGGAATTTTAGATTCTTTTACTGTTTGAATTTTAATTTGGCTTGTTGTTGCTTATTGCTATGAGCCGCCCTGAGTCCTTGTGGAGAAAGGACGGCATATAAGTCCAATAAATAATAATTATAATATATTGTTTTCTTCTAATTTCCTCCCATACTTGTATTAGTACTTCTCTTATCCTGTGTCTATGGAAATACGTTTTGGTCTTTTTCTTTTTATCCCACAAGAAGTACCTAAATATATATTTGTGTGTATGTACCGTGTTTTCCCGAAAATAAGACCCTGTCTTATATTTTTTTGAAATAAACACTTGGCCTTATTGCCATGCACTCAAAAGCCCATACATATATATACCCTGTTTCCCCCCAAATAAGACTGATAATAAACTCAATCGGGCTTTTGAGCGCACGGCAATAAGGCCAAGTGCTTATTTCAGGGTTCAAAAAAATATAAGACAGGGTCTTATTTTCGGGAAAACACAGTGTGTGCGCGCACACACACAGACATACACACACACACACACACAGAGTATCTTTTTGGGTGTTTGAAAGGTATGATTTTTTAATCACAATGTTGCTAATATTTTAAAAGAAGGTGTTTTGTTGTTTTTTAACTGTATAAGCCACATAGAATTTGTGATTGGGCAGTATATAAATTGATACAATAAACAAGTAGATCTTCTTTTACATTTCATATAGTGACAACGTGGACAGAAGGTTTCCTCAGTAAACAAGAAGGCTCAGGAATGAGCCACTACAAGGCAATCACCATTATACTCCTGCCTCACACCTTTGTCCCATGGGAAAATGTACTGCTAGTAACAGCCTGCAAGCCTTTTTGCAGTTCTTTCAACTCTACCGTCCAAAAAGGTGTTGCTACCCAACGTGTCCAAGGAGATAAAAGACTGTTCTACAAGATTCTCAAAATATTTAGTACCATGAAGAATAAAAAGACAAGAGGGGAAATGAACTTGGCCCTAAACATGGCAGTTAATTGTAATATTCAGTGTCTGGAATTTACTTTGTCACTTTACTGGCAGCATGACTATAGCACCCTGTGAAAGACCTGACATTTACCTCATTACGAGAAGCTGCAGCACGGTGTAACGGGGTTAGCCAAAGAGTGTCCTTTGCATTGACGTTAGCACCTATCCAAAGAAAAGAAAAGGGATGAAGCAAGTTCTCTCAAGCATGATTCATTAAAAGACGAAAACAAACACTAAATTGGTTGAATAGCAAGGCATTCCTTAGACTTCCATCTTAACAATAAGACCATTTTTAATGTTTAATCCCAGTGCTTATTTAACAAACAGCTGTTTCCCTAGGAAACTGCCAACTGATTAATAAGGAAAGAACATTTACTGCATTTAAGAGGCATCCTTGTCTTTAAAAAATGTGGCTGAAAATTAAAACAACTGTCTCATTATCTTCTAAACATTCTATATGCTAAATCAGCACCATTTATTTCAAAGATTTGGGGGGGGGGGGGTGTTTGTGAATCACATCTGAAAAAGATGCAGTCTCCAGGATTAACTTCCATAGATTTCCACACAATTCCTCTTACAGAATAATAAGAGTTGGAAGAGACCTTGGAGGTCTTCTAGTCCAATCCGCTGCTCCAGCAGGAGACCCTATTCCCGTGATGGTGAACCTATGGCACGGGTGCCAGAGGTGGCACATGGAGCCATATTGGTGGGCACACAAGCTCAGTTCCGGCACCCATGCATGCGGTGGACCAGCTGATTTTCAGGCCTTCTGGGCCAACCAGAAGTCAGGAAACACACTGTTTCCGGCCTCCAGAGGGCCTCTGTGGGGGTGGGGAAAACCGTTTTCACCCTCCCCAGGCTCCTAGAAAGGCTCTGGAGCCTGGATTGAAAGAAAAACAGGCCTAGAATTATGGATGTGGGCACGCGTGCGTATGACCCCACCGCGCTCCCCTGCTTTTGGCACGCAATGGCAAAAATAGCCATCACTGCCCTATTCCATTCCAGACAAGTTGCTGTGCAGTCTCTTCTTAAAAGTCTCCAGTGATGAAGCACTCACAACTTCAGAAGGCAAGCTATTCCACTGGTTAATTGTTCTCACTGACAGAAATTTATTTTGGTTCCAGGTTGCTTTTCTCCTTGATTAGTTTCCATTGTTTCTTCTCTTGCCTTCTGATGTCTTGGAAAATAAATTGACCTCCCTCTTTTTTGTGGCAGCTCCTCAAATATTAGAACACTGCTATCATGTCACTTCTAGCTCTTCTTTTCGCTAGACTGGACCAGGGGTCGCCAACCTGCGGCTCTTGAGCTGCATGCGGCTCTTTGAGCCCTCTGCTGGGGCTCCCTGTCCCATTACTGGCTGGCCCCATTCCTTGCCCGTCTTATTTATTTTTTTGACTCCAGCCCGAAGCGGCAGGAAGTGAAGGCTGTGTTACGCGCAAATGTGGTGTGAAGGCAGGTACAGGGCAGCTTTGCTCCTGCACTCTCCTCCCTCCCTGAGCCGAGAGCGTGCGCAAATGCGGGGAGACCTTCCTCAAGTGAGTACCAAAGTGCAGCAAAGGCGCGTGCGGAGTGGGTGGCCGCTCAGTTAGGAGGGTTTTAACAGGACGTGGCTTCTCTCCTGCAATAATGATCCGGCCATCGCCGTATCTCCTCCTCCCACTCATATGACGTCCTGGTTGTGGCTGAGCTGGGAGCGTGTGCACATGTGGGGAGACCCTCCTCAAGGAAGTGCCGTAGCTCAGGAAAGGTGCCCGTGGGGCAGGCAGTGGCTAACTTAAGGAGGGTCTCCCGACACGTGTGCATGTCCTGGCTCAGCCACAGCCGCCCATAGCGTCACGAGAGTGGGAGGAGGAGGTGAATGCAGGAGTGAAGCTTCCCTGTATCTGCCTCCATGCCACATTTGCATGAAAGGCAGCCTTTGCCTCCTGTCATTTCAGGCTGGAGTTCACACCCTCCGCACTTGACTGAAGAGCTGCTGGGGGTGGGGGATGAAACGGCAAGGCGATGGCGGGAGCATTACTGCAGGAGAGAAACCATGTCCTGTTAAGACCCTCCTAAGCAAGTGGCCACCCGCTCTGTGTGTGCGCCTTTGCTGCACTTTGGCGCTCGCTTGGGGAGGGTCTCCCCGTGCGTGTGCACGCTCCTGGCTCAGCCACGGCTGGGGGGAGGGGGAGAGAGATAGAGACACATAGAAAGAGACGTGGGGGAGGAGAGAGGGGGAGATAGGGAGAGTGGGATAGAGACAGAATGGTTTTGTGGCTGGATAGGCGTCGTGGGGGAGTCATGTGACTGGGTGGGAGTGAGTGACATCGAGCTGGTTTTGTGGCTCTGGTGTTGTTTTTTTCTATGGGAAACGGGTCTAAGTGGCTCTGAGTGTTTAAGGTTGCCGACCCCTGGACTAGACAAACCCAATTCCTGCAACTGTTCAATTGTTTTAGCCTCTAGCCCCCTAATTATCTTTGTTGCTCTTTTCTGCCCTCTTTCTAGAGTCTTGACATTCAGTAAGCATCAGTAACTAGAAAACCAGCCTAATAAAGGGACTGAAAGGATCAAAGCTCATTCCAATCTTCGTGCAGATTTTTTAAAAAAGAGAAAAAGGATGTGGGTAATGTTGCTGGCAGTCTTCAAAGACTATCGCTTGCTTTAGGTTATCATGAGCCAGTGTTTCTTATGGCTGTTAATTTGGGAAGATTTAGCACATGGATCAAAAACCATCTGTGTTGGCTCTGCTGTCCAGAAGGCTAATTCAGCCTTGCAACCTACACAGGAAGAGTTACAGTATACAGGGCTGTCAGTTTTAAAATAGCTTCACTGAACAGAATGAGAACATTTCCATAAATCTCTGCTGCTTGAGAATCATGACTAGCAATAAGAATATTACTAACAGCAATCTGCTGGCTAGAGCACTTTTAAGGTAGAAAGCACGATAATGCTTATGAACTCTCTCATTCATCTTTTGTGACCATCCAAGTCACAGATAGTTATATTTCCTGTTTTAAAAAGATTGCCAGTGGCTTTACTGAAGTCTGCATCTGGATCTCCCCTACTCAAAGCCAACAATAGGACTCTATAGAAACTTGATTACCACTCCAATACTAAATCCCTGACAGTTTGGCCAATGATAAAATCAGAATTTCCAATATAAAATTAAAAAATGAGACCATTTCCCCATCCTTACCTGATAGTATTAGGAGTTCAACGATAGAGGTGTCCCCTAAGTATGCAGCTGCATGCAAAGGGGTTCGTCTCTCTTGGTCCTGATTTGGGGAAACAAAATAAACAATATATGTATATGTATGTGTGTGTTTGTGCATTCTATATTCTACATAATCTAAGGATATTTATTTATTGACTAAACATATATTCCACCCTTGCTATCAAGAGTGATTCTGGGTGGTTAAAATCATCTTGTGCTTAGATCTGCAATGCAGGTAGTCCCTGCCCTACAACCATTCATTTAATGACAGCGCTGAAAAAAGTAGCTATAACTGGTCCTCACAATTTACCATCACAGCATCCCCATGGTCACATAATCAAAATTTGGGCACTTGGCAACTGTCCTGTCTTTATGGCAGTGGTGATATCCCAGGGTCACATGATCACCATCTGTGAATTCCCAGGTGGCTTCCAACAAGCAAAGTCTATGGGGAAAGCCAGATTCACTCAACAAACATGCAATTCAATTAACAAGCATGGTGATTCACTTAATGACTATGGCAAAAAATGTTCTTAAATCATCTGCTACTTACTTAACAACTGCATCACTCAGCAATGGAAATTCTAGTTCCAATTACAGTCTTAAGTCAAGGACTACCTGTTAGAAAATGGCTGTTGTCTAACTAGTTGGTCAGGCAATATATAAACTTTCAATACATGTTTGTCAAAAGGTATTATATTGCTTTAAGACTATATAAAGAGCCTGGTGGCGCAGTGGACCAAGTGCTGTTAAAGTAGTACTTAGCCACCAGCTGCCTGCAATTACTGCAAGTTCAAATCTCACCAGGCTCAAGGTTGACTCAGCCTTCCATCCTTTCGAGGTAAGTAAAATGAGGACCCGGTTTGTGGGGGCAATAAGCTGACTTTGTATAAAACAGAACACTGCTCAGGGGGACCCGAAAAGCCCTACTAAACAGGTATAGACAAAAGTATGAAGGCTATTACTTAATGCATTGTAAGCCACCCCGAGTCTCCGGAGAAGGTGGCATATATAAATCGAACAAATAAATACATACATACATACATAAATAAATAAATAAATCAATAGCATCATCCTGTATCCTGATTGGCTAAACTCTGTAGCCAATGTAATTAAGGGGAAGCCTGAATCATGGCTTGTGGACAGTACACCATTTTATCTGCTTATTTGCTGTTACTCTCTACCTGTTCTCTCTGTTTGATCACTGTTTGATCATTGCTACTTGTTGCTTTCTACTATTTATTGAATGTTTTAATACTGAACGTGTTCTGTTTGAAATTTAAGAAGAACTGTTTTATTGTGTAATGACAACAACTGGAAAGAAGACTTTGTACTTGGAATATCCCTGAATTGATATTTTAACTATCGCCTTATCTGTGTATGACTTGGATTGTTACTGGACTTTGTTTTACTTTTGTCTAAAAAGTAAAAGATTACCACAACTCAGTGTGTCAGTATATTAACTGTGGTTATTCACTCTCAGCCGCTTTCATGTGCATACTCAAGGGGTTCTCAATAACCCATAACATCGGTTATGAGCCAAGAATATCCTTAACGCTACCTTTATATCTCCACAATTTATATGAGTTTTTTTTAAAACTTATTTTTAATCCAACATGCCAGATACTAGGTAGCAAAAATATTAAACTTGTCTGCCTGCAAGTAAGCATTTCTTCCATATATACTCAATGTATCTATCAAAAGCCAGTAATGTTTGATTAGCTAAATAATTTGCCTCAAGTCAGGAATAACTGAGGATCCTTTGAGTAGACAGAACATAAACTGAATTATACAACTTCAGTAACAGTAAATCTTATAGAGGTAGTCTTTGACTTACTATCATAATTGACTCCAAAATGTCTGTTGCTAACCAAGGCAATTGTTAAGTGAATTTTGTCCCATTTTATAACCTTCCTTGACACAGTTGTTAAGTGAATCACTGCAATTGTTTAATAACACAGTTGTTATGTGAGCCTGGCTTCCCCAATGACTATGCTTGTCAGAAGTTTGCAAAACGTGATTGTATGACCCCATAACCATCATAAATACATGCCTGTTACCAAGCACCTCAATTTTGACCACATGATCTTGGGGATGTTGCGAAGGTCCTAAGTGTGAAAAATGATCATGTCACTTTTTTATAGTAACTTTGAACAATCACTAAACAAATGGTTGTTACGTACACCCAACTATTCTTGTTTTTCTCCTGTGATGATATAAAGTACAAATTAATCCAACTGACTTCACCATCTAGTCATCATGACAAGTTGTCAAGTTGGCTCTTTTGGGTCGCTTTTGAGTCCAGTTATTCATTTTTAACTTAGCCAAGTTCAATGAGCTTAATTAGAAGGAAGGTATTTTGTCATGAATATGTAATCTTACCTTTTATTTGGATGCTTTCTTCCTGATGAATTTCAAAGAAAAATTAACTACAAAGAATTGAGTAAACATCTCAAAGCGATTTCAAATTGTTCCTGCAAATTCTAGGGTTTCTTAACACTTACCAATGGCTCATCAATGAATAAAGCTCAGTAACTGTGAACATGTTTTTTATAAAAGCCAATTAGTGTATAACTACTGACATTTTTGCACAATCATGATTTAACCTTAATTGCGTGTTATTCAAAGAAAATAAGAGTAAGCCTAATGAGCGTTCAATCCCTGGCATTAGTCAAGTATATACTTTTAAATCCTTAGCAATACAGTGACATTCTGTTAATGTATCTGGATTATATACACAAATTTCCCAGAAAGCAGAATAGTACATAGTATAAAACATGTATGCTAGTGGACTGGTAGCAAGATGGTTAATCTCAGTTTGCTCCCTTCAGAATGGCAAATGCACTTACCAAATGTAAGGCAACAAAGAGTGCAATCATAGCTTTAAAAAGCTCTAAAAATTTTGACATACAGAGAAAAATATCTTTATTGCAATCTTGAAAATAACACTGAGCAATAGACAAGATTGCAAAATCTCATACAACTCTCAAGACCCAAATTCACCTGAATTAGAATGCTTTCAGTGGGAAAATTTAGCTCTGGAAAACCTTCTGCAGAAAATACTTCTGCTCACATCTCTGCTTTCCTCTCTGATGTATAAATCAACATCTAACTAGCCAGCCAAGTAATGAAAATCAAAACCTATCCCATTGCGTTAAGTAAGAATGCAACTGTACTGTCACGCAATATTACAAGTGTGTACAGGTAGGCCTCGAATTAACAGGTAGCTCTTATTAACTGTCTGAACTTGTGACAGACCCTCCAAAGGTAGTCCTTGACTTACAACCACCACTTAATGACTGTTATGTAATAATGGCACTTAAAAAAATGACTTATAAGACGTTCTCACAGTTATGACGGTACAGCATCCTGAGGAAGAGTAAAATGCACTTATCTTCGCTACTGGATTGGAAATGTGAGCCAGCATGCATGCCTCTTCTGCACATGTGCAGAGGGTCAAAAATGGGACATAATGACGTCCCAATGGGTGGGCGGAGCCCTCCGCCGCTGGCCCTACTGGCTCACACAAACCAGATAGATCCAGCTGGATTTCACCGCTGATCCCAAGTCACATGATCAAACGCCAGGTGCTTGGCAACTGGCACATATTTACAATGGTTGCAACGTCCCAGGGTCCTAGGAGTGTCATTTGCGACCTTCCTAGGGAGCTACTAACAAGTTAAGTCAACAGGGCAAGCCAGATTTGCCAAAATACTGCACGATTCACTTACCATATTTTCCGGCGTATAAGACGACTTTTTAACACATGAAAAACTTCTCAAAAGTTGGGGGTCGTTTTATACGCCGGGTGTCATTCTCCTGTAACCAGGCAGACCAGCCCGAAAGGCTCTGACAAGCCTTAAATGGCTCCAACGATCCTAGCTGAGTTGCCTGATTAGCAAGCAATTCAGCTGGGATCGCCAGAGCCACGTAAAAGGAAAAAAGTTTTTATTTATTTATTTATTTATTTATTAAATTTATATGCCGCCCTACTCCCGGACGGGACTCAGGGCGGTGAACAGCCAGAATACGATATAACAAATACAAAAGTTAAAAAATCATTAAAAACGAATTAAATAATTTGGCTCAACAGTTTAAAAGTCCAATTATGATTATAAAATTTAAAAACCCAAAAAAGGAGGTTAAGCCAGCCCAGCTAGTTCAAATAAGAATGTTTTCACGGCGCGGCGGAAAGTACCCAGGTCATGTAGATTTCTTATCTCGGGGGGGAGCTCGTTCCAGATGGTAGGAGCCCCCACAGAGAAGGCTCTCCCCCTGGGGGTCGCCAGTCGACACTGTTTGACCGACGGCACCCTGAGGAGACCCTCTCTATGGGAGCGGACTGGTCGGTGAGAGGCTGTTTGTGGCAGAAGGCGGTCCTGAAGATACCCTGGTCCTAAGCCATGGAGCGCTTTGAAGATGGTCACCAAAACCTTGAACTGCACCCGGAAGACCACTGGAAGCCAGTGCAGCTCGCGCAGGAGGGGGGGTCACATGGGAGCGCCACGTCGCTCCCATCACCACCCGCGCGGCCGCATTCTGGACCAGTTGGAGCCTCCGGGTGCTCCTCAAGGGGAGCCCCATGTAGAGAGCATTACAGTAGTCCAGGCGGGAGGTGACGAGGGCATAAGTGATCGTGCGTAACGCATCCCGATCTAGAAAGGGACGCAACTGGCGAATCAGGCGAACCTGATAAAAACTCCTCCCAGCCACGGCCGCCATATGCCCTTCTAAAGACAGCCGTGAGTCCAGGAGGACGCCCAAGTTGCGAACCCCATCCGTGGGGGCTAATGACTCGCCCCCAATAGTCAGAGATGGCACCAACTGACTATATCGGGATGTCGGAAACCACAGCCACTCGGACTTGGAAGGGTTGAGCCTGAGTCTGTTCCTCCCCATCCAGATCCGTACGGCCTCCAGGCACCGGGACATCACTTCGAGGGCATCATTGGGGTGGTTTGGGGTGGAGGTGTACAACTGATTGTCGTCAGCGTACTGATGGTACTTCACCCCAAAACCACGGATGATCTCACCCAGCGGCTTCATATAAATGTTGAACAGAAGGGGCGAGAGGACCGATCCTTGCGGCACCCCACATACAAGGGGCCTCTGCCCCCCTGACAACACAGACTGCGACCGGTTGGAGAGAAAGGAGGAGAACCACCGCAACACAGTGCCCCCCACTCCCAGCCCCTCCAACCGGTGCAGCATGATACCATGGTCGATGGTATCAAAAGCCGCTGAGAGGTCTAATAGGACCAGGACAGAGGAGCAACCCCTGTCCCGAGCCCTCCAGAGATCATCTACCAACGCGACCAATGCCGTCTCCGTGCTGTACCCGGACCTGAAGCCCGACTGGAACGGATCTAGATAGGTCGATTCATCCAGGTACTGAGGCAGTTGTCGCGCCACCACACTCTCAACAACCTTCGCAACAAAGCGAAGGTTGGAGACGGGACGATAATTTACCAACATTGCCGGATCCAGAGAAGGCTTCTTGAGGAGGGGTCTCACCACCGCTTCCTTCAAAGTGGCGGGGAAGACACCCTCACTCAAAGAAGCATTTATAATCCCCTGGAGCCAGCCTCGTGCCACCTCCTGGGAGGCCAGCACCAACCAGGAGGGACACGGGTCCAATAAACATGTGGCTGCGCTCAGACTGCTCAGTATCCTGTCCACGTTTTCTGGAGTCACAGAGTCAAACTCTTCCCATATAATAGTCTCAAGACCTGTCCCAGTCACCTCCCCTGGATCTATCCATTCAGGGTTAGAGTCCAGCTGTTCCCGAATCTGGGTGGTTTTGTCATACAGATATTGAACAAAATCCTCAGCTCTACCCTCCAAGGGGTCCTCCCGCGCCCCTTGTTGTAGTAAGGAGCGGGTCACCCTAAACAGGGTGGCTGGGCGATTATCTGATGACGCAATAAGAGCGGAGAAGTAACTCCTCTTCTCCGCTTTTATCGCCACTAGGTAAGTCTTAATATGAGCTCTTACCAGTATCCGGTCAGATTCAGAACGACTGACCCTCCAACTGCTCTCTAGGCGTCTTTTCCGGCGCTTCATCTCCCTCAGCTCCTCGTATACCAAGGAGCCAGGTGAGATCGGCGCCGGGTCAGAGGCCGCAAAGGCACGACCCGGTTCAAAGCCCCGGCAGCCGCCTCATCCCAGGCGGCCACCAAGTCTTCGGCCGAGCCGTGTGCCAGAGACTCGGGAAATGGCCCAAGCTCCGTCTGGAACCTATCAGGATCCATCAGGCGCCTGGGGCGGAACCACCTCACCGGTTCCGCCTCCCTGCAGCGAGGTGCGGCGGTTCGAAGGTCTAGCCGATTATATGGCTCTGGCGATCCCAGTTGCTAATTTTTGCCTGCTAATCGGTAGCAAAATTCACCCCCCTCCAGCTTGCTTACCTTAGCTGCTAGTCGCAAAGCTTGCCTTGCTTCGCTTGCCTGCAATCCATTGCATCAGCAAGCAACTGAATCTCCCTGTCTGCAATCAAGCAGGCAGGAAGTTGTGGACTTCAACTCCCAGAATTACTCAGCCAGCAAAGCAAAGCTGGCTGAGGAATTCTGGGAGTTGAAGTCTACAAGTCTTAAGGTTGCCAAGGTTGGAGACCCCTGTTCTATTGGGTAAGTTTTTTTCCCCTTTGGGAGCTTTAAAAAAAAATAGTTAATTGGGGGTTTTTAGTTAATTGTTCTTTTTTAGACCTAGCCATTTAAAGTTTAAGAAGTTTTTGACGGCGGTGACGAGGGGTCGTGGCGACATGAAAAGAAATGCTCTCTTTCCAGTGTCAGATTTCTAAGTTGTTTTGGTGCCTGTTTCGGCGAAGACTGGTCCCGGAGAGATCAGGAATAAAACTGTATGTGGAATTTTGTGTGTGTAAAGTGTGAAAGTTGTTTTTTGGGGGGTTTTTGTGGCTATGTAAGGTTCCTGCTTGTTGCAGGGGCCATTTTGGGTCTAGCACAGCTGCTTTTACATTGTGGGTGAGCCAGTTGTGTTGTGTTGTGTGTGTGTAAAGTGTGAAAGTTGTTTTTTTGTGGCTATGTGAGGTCCATGCTTGTTGCAGGGGCCTTTTTGGGTCTAGCACAGCTGCTTTTACATTGTGGGTAAGCCAGTTGATGTTTTTTAATTTTTATTTGGTGTGTGTTGGAAGAGAGGTCGTCTTATACAGCAAGTATAGCCCAAACCCTATATTTTAACAGGAAAAGTTGGGAGTCGTCTTATACGCCCAGTCGTCTTATACGCCGGAAAATACGGTAATAGCTGTAGTGATTTGCTTAATAACCAGAGTTATTAAAGAGTGGTAAAACGGGGCATGACTCACTTAACAACTGCCTTGCTTAGCAACAGAAATGTTGGGCTCAATTGTGGTTTTAAATAGAGGACTATCTGCAATTGGCAGTTACTTCAGTTACTCTAGCTTTCATTACAGATAGTCCTCAATTTGCCATGGGTCATTTAAAGACCATTCAAAATTACGACAGTTATAAAGGCTGCTTTACGGACCACAAAGCACTTCTGGCCATCTTAAAACATCACTGCATTCCTCTCCTTAATTACATGACCGCATTACAGGTGCCTGGCAACCAGACTGCCAACCAGATTTACTGCTTGGCAACCAGACTGCCAACCAGAGTGACTGGCTGCCAAGTACCCCACAACCACTTGCAATCTGACCATTTGCAATCTTCTCTGCAGACTTCCTCAGAAATTCTGTTAGGAAGCAGGCAGGAAAGACTGCAAAGGAAGGGGCTGAAGGAGGGCTGAAATCCTTCCGTGGGTTGCAGAAATCTCTGTCCCTTTAGCCCCAGGAAGGATTTCTGCTTTGTGCATGGGGGGCAGGGGAACTCCTTTGGCAGGCTGCAGAAACAGAATTGGAATTCTCCCTGCAGGCTTTTGAGCTGAAATTATTTGATAGACAGTTCTTTCACTCTGTCCACTTAACAACCCAGGAAATTGCTGGGGTTGCAATTGTTGAATGAAGCAATCACATGGCATCTTGCTTAACTACTGCTTCGCTCAGCAACCAATATTCTGATCCCACCTGTGGTTGTAAGTCAAGGATTACCTGTACCCCTAGAAGCAAATGCAACAAAGTTTTGAAAACTCAACGCCAATTAAAAGAATAATCTTATTCAAAGTAAATATAATACAGATGGATTTTGACACTCCAAATATCACTTTCCATCCCACTCCCTAGTTCTGAGGTCAAAGCAGCTCATAAGTAGCACAATTTGTGGCAAGATTTATGCATTAAATAGGCATGTATTTTATATGTGCCTCTATTAAGTGAGCCAGAATGAAATGAAAAGCCAAATACAGCTTCATGGGATGTACAAGAATAAAATTTAAAAAACCTATAACACAAGCTGTTCTCACTCAGAGACCACAAGACTAATCCAGAACACGCTTCATGCCAAACACAACTGCTAATTCCGGTACCACCCACTGCTCAGTACAACTAGACCAATACATCTGGTACTGTGCAGCCAATTCCCAACAAAGTCGCTATTTACCAATAATGAACAATCCCCTCTGCTATGCACTAATTCTGAATATACAAAGTACTTTGCTATCCTTATCTATTTATAACTACAACAACCTTAGAATTATTTAATGATTATAATTGTTTTACAAATCTGGAACCAATGCCAAGATATGAAAAACGGTTTGAAAAAGGCCCACTGAAACCCAACCAAATCCAGACTCCAGATGTGGGACTGTCATAACTAATGTCTAACATGTGATATTTAGGGGATAAAGACAATATAAAATAGCCAGCTGGAAGGAAAAGGCAATTTTGGGAAAATATACAGTGTGCACATAGCCAAGAGAAGCAGAACCATCAGGAGAAAGAGTTATTCCAAGACTTACCAACACATTGATATTCTCCTTCTGACTCAGTAATGACCGCACCTCCTCTATATCACGGTTAAAAATGGCTTGGACCAGAGGAGGCTACAAAAGAGAGAAAACAGTAAGATTAAATTAAGAATGGTGAAGAAAAAAAACACCAACCATTAACAGCAGAAACCCACTGTATCCTAAGTCCTTAGGCAGAAAGGGTGATGTGACCGAATCCTCAGCTATTGACTTTTAATGTCATAGCTGCTCACACAAAATAACTGGAATTCTGGATACGCTCCTTACCACAGATCGTTTAAAGACCATTTGGAGTTAGGATAGCCTCAGAAAGGGTGCTCTACCTTCTGCAAAACACTTCCAGCTATCCTAAAATGTCAGACCCTCCACCAGTCACATGACCATGCTTCAAGCGCTTAGCCACCGGCTCACATTTTATGATTGATTGCAGCATCCTATATGTTCACATGACCGATTTCCACAAAAGATACCCATTTGGGAGAATGCCTTCGCACTTGCAACTGTGTGATTTGCAACTGCCATAGAAACAATTGTAAAATTGGGTCCAATCACATGGGTGCCTCGACTTATAGCCATCACGAATTACAACCAAAATTCCACTTCCAAATGCACCGGAAAGCAAACTAGTTTTTTTCTGATCATTTCGGCTTGTAATCCTCTAGTCACAAAAAAACAAAAACCGCCATTTGATGAAGTGGGTACAGTAGACAAAATGACCATAGTAGCATATGCGCAAATTCCTTTAAGATGATGGCAGAAAACTATTGTAGATCTTTTTTGCCTTTTTTCCACTATAGATACAAGGGTTCACTTTGGCCCATTATTTTTGGCAACTATGTATTCTGCTCTTTTCTAATAACCTGCCTGCAAAGAATACAGAAGGAATACCGTATTTTTCAGAGTATAAGACACACCCTTTTCCCCCCTAAAAGGGGGTGAAAATTTAGGTGCGTCTTATACACCAAATGTAGCCCCGCCCACCCACTGGCCCCCACCCTTTGGCCTCTGCCTCGCAGCAGTTACCTCCTTGCAAGCAAACAGCAAGCTTCAGCACAGCCTAATTAGCACAAGTGGATTGGATCGGCCTCCCGACTCTCAGCTGATTTGCTCTCGGCTGTTTTGCGCAGGGTTCTGCTGCTTGCTGCAAAGAGGTAAATTGCTGGAGCAGATTTTTTTCCCCTTGTGCTAATCAAGCTATGCTGAAAACAAAAACGAAAGTAAAGCAGGCTGTTTGCTGCAAAGAGGCAAAATTGCTCAGGGGCAGAGGGACATTTCTTTTTCTTCTTTTCCTCACCAAAAAAGATACGTGCATCTTATACTCCGGTGAGTCTTATACTCCGAAAAATACGGTAAATGTGTTGTAGTATGCAAAAACAACAGAACATTGATTATATTGCAATAAAAGGCCTCAATCCTTTATTCAAGTCAAAAGAGAAAAGAAAGAGAAAACAGAAGCTGTCTGTCATGCTGATCTTTGAAGCAGACAGACATTTTGGCATAAAATTTCTTGTGCAACTTGCCAAGACCATGGGATATAAGGCAGGATTTTACATCTGTATCATCAAGATCTATAATGGTATGCAGGAATGATGCTGGGAGACAGGAAGGAGAGCTACAGACTAGGCAACAGCATGTAAAAGATGTCCCAGCCATAGAAAAGGGAATAGCATGGGAAATGTTTCAAAAGAAACCGTCCCTAGTTTTCCAGAAAGAGAAAGGGAAAGGAGAAATATTTTCAGTCATGCAAGATTCTGTTAATGTAACCTTATAATAAAAATAGAACTAGTACTCCTGGTTGTGCTTCTTGTCCGGTAGTCCTCAACTTACAACTATTTGTTTAGTGAATGGTTAAACAGCGGTACTGAAAAAATTGACTTATGACCGCTTTTCACTTACATCTGTTGCAGCATCCCCATGGTCACATGATCAAAATTCACACACTTGGCAACTGACTCATATTTATGATGGCTGCAGTGTCCCGGGGTCGTGTGATCACCTTTGCGACCTTCTAACATGCAAAGTCAATAGGAAAGCCAGATTCACTTGACAAACATGTTACTAACTTAACAACTGCAGTGATTCACTCAACTGTGGCAAGAAAGTTCGTAAAATGGAGCAAAATTCACAACTACCTCATTTAGCAACAGAAATTTTGGGCTCAAATCAACTTTATTTGGCCTCTTATCCCACCAGTTTATGAATCAGAAAGCCAAAAGGATCAAATTGTCAATAAAACCTTTTAGTTAAAATGGAGACTTCCTTTCTTACTTCTTGCTACCAATTCCACGATGCCTGAACCTGCAAATCAGCTTGTTTCTTAAGTATACTGTAATTTAAGGTATTACATTTTTTACGGATTGTAACTTTCCATGAAATATTTTAAATAATTACATAAAGTTATATCACGGTTTCTAAATCACCACAGTGAAGTTTACACAACACTCTAAGTAAAAATTAAACAAATATTATGGCGTAACATAACACGCCTCAAGCTCTTTTTAATACCGCTGGTGCAAAACATAGTGAAGATTCATCAGTTTCAAATTCTATCCTCTTGCACTTGCTTACTTCACTGTTGTAGCCTCCTTCCAGGAATATGAATATTTATGTTGACAGAGAACACAAGGTTTTCCATCCTATACAACAGCCTACACGCAACACCTATGCAGACTATAGGCTATGTAACTTGAACAAATGCAGTAGAATAATTAGAGGTTTATACCCACAACTATATCTTCCATGTGATAGTTGGCTTTTCTCCATGATGGAAGACAAGGCAGCATGCAGCAGTCTGATTATATACTTCATTTTCTTCCTAGGTACAAACTGACCTAATGATGCCCAATCTTTTTTCTGATACTGTACTTGGCTATGTAATCGCAAACAAGTTATACACCAAGTGGAAGAGATCTGGACAAGTCTCAATGTAAATATGTGATGGAAGAAGTATTAAACAAATACAGAATACATAATTATCAATAAATCATATGTATTTATTGCATTGTAGTTAACATGATTACTCTTCATATGTATCATCATTCTTCAGTCACTTTAAAAACTACAATTCAGCAACAACTTTTATAAATAGTGAAAGTCTCATTCAAAACTTTGGAGACATGTCACTTGGAGGCCTCATTCTGCATTCTTGGTCCTGCGGAAATGTTGGACACCGACAAAATGAATGGCTACATTCACACCCAAAGAGCAAACGATTGCACATAATGCTATGCCACAATGGGTATATTTGCATATCAAAGAAACACATGACTGTGTTTACTACTAAAACTATTAATATAATAGTTCTATTATATTAATTTAATTTAATTAATTTACATTCCACCATACAGTGGCTAGCACCATTGTGAAAAACATGAAAACCATGGCAGTAAGTTTAAAATAAATATAAGACAAAATATATCACAACACCAAACCGAATAAAAACTGTAAATGAGAACAATAAAAGTAAAAAGATGGCAAAATTCAATGACTGATGGAGTCAACAAACAAACAAAACAACAACAACAACCACCCAGTCTTTAACCTGCTCCTGAAAAGAATTAAGGAGAGGGCCAGCCTGATCTCTGTTCGGAGGCTGTTTCAAAGCAGCATCTCTACCTTCCACTCCCCTTGCTTTCTGGCAATTTTCTTCCTGGATCCATGATGGCGAACCTATGGCACGTGTGTCACCTGTGGGCACGGAAGCGTTGCCCTAGCTCAGCTCCAGCGCACATGTGCGCGCCGACCAACTGATTTTTGGGCCTTCCGGGCCCACTGGAAGTCAGGAAACGGGCCATTTCTGGCCTCTGGGGGGGTGGGCATTTTCACCCTCCCCAGACTCCTAGAAAGTCTTTGGAGCCTGGGGAGGGCAAAAAAACAAGCCTTTCGGGCCCACCAGAAGTCGGGAAACGGGCTGTTTCCAGCCTCCAGAGGGCCTTGGGATGGATGGGTGGGGAAGGCCATTTTTGCTCTCCCCAGGCTCCAAGAAAGTCTTTGGAGCCTGGGGAGGACGAAAAACGGGCCTCTGGGCCCACCAGGCCAAAAGCAGGGGGAGTGCGGGTGTGTGTGTGTCATACACGCAAACACAGAGTGCATTAAATTATGGGTGTGAGCATGCATGCGTATGACACACACACACACACGTGCTCCCCCTGCTTTTGGCACGCGACGGCAAAGAGGTTAGCCATCACTGTCTTAGATGATCTAACAAGTTGGGACAATTCAAAGTTGAACAGGCCTACTTAGATGGCAAGCTAAAAGAAACTTTAAAGGTCCAAAACTTCCTTTAAGTGAAAAAAATTGTATGATTTGTGACGCATAGTCAATTTGCATCAAGATCTTGGAAATAGCAAGTACTTTTATCCAACAATAACAACCTGAACACTTTTCTACCAAAACTCTTTTCTGTCTTCACTTATACTTCTCTTTTCTTCCACCCGTAAGAGGCACACTATATTATCCAAGACCAAATTATCCAGGAGTGTGTGAAATACTATCCTAGGTCTGTATTCAAGCTTAAACCCCAATTCAAAAGGGTCCAGATAATCACTTTTTCAAAAGTGCTGTATAACTGATCTGCCACCATTATCTCAACTACCTTCCCCCACAAATTGAAGTGAGAGACTGAGCAGTAACTGTCTAAGAGTATCGGATCAAGGGACGGCCTGTTTAAGGGGCACACAACCGCTTCTTTCCCAGATCCAGGTAATATGTGTCTCCGTTACAGGTAGTCCTCGACTTACGTCCACAATTGAGCCCAAATTTCAGTTGCTAAGCACGATACTTGAGTTTTGCCCCATTTTACAGCCTTTCTTGCCACAGTTGCTAAGTGAATTCCTGTGACTGTTAAGTGAATCTGCTTTCTCCATTGGCTTTGCTTCTCAGAAGATTGCAAAAGGTGATCACATGATCCTGGGATATTGCAACTGTCATAAATACACGCCAGTTGCCAAGCGTCCCCATTTTCAGCATGTGGCCATACGGATGCTGCAACAGTAGTGTGAAAAATGGTCATAAATAACTTTTTACTGTGCCATTGTACAGTCATTAAGGGGATGGCTCTAAATTGAGGACTACTTGTATTCCAAAAGTCAGGACAGGCAGAGAGTCAAGCTACAAGTCGCAAAAGATAACCTAAATGCACCCTACCCACTTCCTTATCTTCATAGGACAAGAGAAGTTCCACAAAATATGGCAAGATTATCTACAGTAATTATCTAATCCATTGGTTCTCAACCTATGGTGCATGGACCCAAAGGACTGCAATACTGTCACAGAAGGCTTGAAGAAAAGTTATGGTTTAAATCTTGAGTTAAGTCCTGGTGGTCCATGGCCACAAAAGGTATTCTAAAGGGGGTCGGTGGTGAAGAAAAGGCTGAGAACAATTGATCTAATAAACATCATAGACTCTTGTCCAGGAGGATTCAACATCTTGGTGAAACTAAATGATTTTATCAGCAAAGGGCTGATCACAGCAGCCAGGCAGGAGATTCCAATGCTAACTCTTCTCCATTAATCACCCTAAACCAGAGGTCAGCAACTTATGGCTCTGGAGTCGCATGTGGCTCTTTGGGCCGTGTGCTGTAGCTCCCTGTCAGGTGATCCCAACACTGGCTGGCCCCACCCCTCGCCCTCCCCTCCCAGTCACTCACCTGACCTGAGAAGGTAAAGGCAATGGCGGGGGATGGAGAAGCGGCCAGGGCAGAGACCGAGAGAGAGGGAGGGAGGGGAGAAAGAGGGAGATGTCAAAAGGATTTTGTGGTTCCCAGTGTTTTTTAACAACTGGTTCTCTGCCCTAATGACCGGCTGGGTAGGCATGGCTGGGTAGGTCATGTGACCAGTGGAAGTGAGTGACATCGAGTTGGCCACGCCCACCCAGGTTTTGTGGCTCCTGATGTTTTCTTTTCTGTGGGAAATGGGCCCAAATGGTTCTTTGAGTGTTTAAGGTTGCAGATCCCTGCCCTAAGCAAATCTGCTGGAGGACAATCAGCCAATGCAATAAGAAGGGAGAAGTGAAGATGACTTGTGGAGGCCTGAATGCAGGCACATACCTTTTTATCTTTCTCTACTTTCTCTACTCACTAGGAATTTGAACCGCTGAACTGCTGACCTTTCGATCGATAAGCTCAAAAAAATTGTTTTTTTACTAATGGCTTAATATTATCATAAAAGATAAAAAAAGATCATTTTTATGATCTTTTATATTGTAGGGTTGGGGTATTTTAAATATTTAATTGTTTTAATTCTCAGCCAAAGTTTATATGGATTTTTAAAATTTTTAACTTTTATGTACTGTTTTTTATTTGGCTGTTCACCGCCCTGAGTCCGCAAGGAGAAGGGCGGTATATCAATCGAATCAATCAATCAATCAATCAATTATGGAACAGTCTCCTCCAGGAAGCAAGATGTTGTCCTTTTAAAAGAAAGTGTAAGAAAAGTTCTTCTTGAGGGCTTTAAAACACAATTTATTGGGGAATGGCAGGTAGGGTGTGTGTGTGTTTGTGTGTGTGTGTGTAGAGGGAGGGGGGAGAGATTATTTTTAATTTTTGTAATTGTTACATTATGATGTTATGATATTATGTTATGGATTATCTCTATACACTATTACTGGTAAGGGTTGTGTTACTGTGGTGCTTTAGAAATCCACAACAACAAATAAATTCTTTACTGTATGCAAGTCCTACACCAAAGAGAAATATAATCAAAGAACACAAACAAGACAACTCCCTTATCTTCCTAGCATCACTCTAACTGCAATCCTCCACCAAAAAAAGAAAAAAACATACACAACAGAGAACTGTACTGAATACCCTCCTAGTCCTCCTACACACTCAGCACAGGCTAGTACAAGGCAAATCTAATCCCATCTGTTCATCTCATCTTCCAGAGGAAAACCTTCAGCCTCTGCATCTCTTCAGAAAAGTCTTTCGATTCGGCTAACCTCAGGTTTACTTCCCTCCAAGTCCTTGGACACAATGACAAAAGGAGGGAGGATAAAGGGGGAAAGATGAGTCATCCACATGGAATGCAGTGGACTCAGTATTCATCTTTTTTTTAAAAAAATCTCTTTTTTTAATAATAGAATCCATTATGCCCTACGATCTTGGGCCATGTAGTTCCTGGAGCAACTGGTATGATGCACTGCCCACTGTCCTTAAGGTAAATGCTGGCCACAAAAAATCTAAATTAAATGCATGTGTTTTATGAAATATGCTGAACCTTGAAAACTTCACATTAACTCTCCATTTATATAAATTAGGTCAATGGAATAAAATATTTTAAATTTTAGAATGATGTTTTAAACCAGACAGCCAGAAGGTACATGTGAGTGGGGGTGGAGAATCTAATGACATTATAATTTAGAAATCTAGGATTTTTCCAGGACTGAGAATTAAAGATTAACTTGCAAAATTGGCATGTAGCTAAATTAGAAATATTAACACACTTTCTAATTATACTGTGGAGATTATTAGTCAATGTAATCTGTATTTTAAAAAGCCACTTTCTGACTTTCAGCTCAAAGAAATGGATGAGGCAATATTTCTGTTTGTGCATATGAACGCTATACTGTATACAAGTATTCGTCACAACCAATCATTTAGTGACCAGTTACAACAGTACTGAAAAAGTCACGACCATATTTCATACTTACGACTGTTGCAGCATTCCCATGGTCACATGATCAAAATTGGCAACTGGCATGTATATGAGACAATTGTACTGTCTGGGAATCACATGATCACCATTTGCAATCTTCCCAACCAGCTACTGACAAGCAAAGCCAATGGAGGAAGCCAGATTCACTTAACAACTGTGGCAAAAAGATCATAAAATGAGGCACATGTCACAACAACTGCCCTGTTACACAATTGTTAGCAACAAAAGTGTTAGTCTCAATTGTGGTCGTAAATCAAGGACAATCTATACCTAGCTGATGTAAGGGAAATACCTAATCTCTACATATAGGGTAGATAACCTGCTGCCTTCCAGATTTTGGGGGCAGGAAAGGCGGGATACAAAATAATATCAATACTCATACAAGGTAGATATAAACTGAGACATTGCTTCCATCTGCTGCGGGCCATTGGGATCCAAAGAATTAGAATCAGAAATTTCAAAGGGACAATTTATACCACTGAATCCAACCTCCTCTATGCAGGAGTCCAGCAGATATAAAGCAATCTCAACAGATGATCATGCAGCCTCTATTTAAACATGTTCACCAAACAGAGCTCAACATTGCCAGAACAATTTTTTTACTGTTTTACTATATTCAAGTTGAATCTGTTATAGCTTTATTACAATTACTTTGTATCCTGCACGTTGGGATGACAACACAGAGCAAGACCCTTCTGGTGCAACAATCCAACTCATACTTATTTCCTTCAAATTCTTATCAGATTTAAGTTTCGTGCTTCATTACCATGTTGTTTACTCTTCTCTGATCCTTCTTAGTGTAATTCCCAGAAGCACAGTATTGGGTCTAACAAGTGCAGAGCGCATTAACTTATTTTCTGTGTTTTGGAAATTATACTTCTACTGATGCAGCTGAAAATTGTCTGTCTTTTTGTACCATACTGCTGACTCATATTTGTCACATTATTATTATATATTCAACTACCACACCAAAACAAGTATCTTCCACTATATTTCTTTGAAAATCAAATTTCTTCTATCTAGATGAAGAGGTCTACACGTGTTTCTGTTAAAATTCCATTTCAACATTTTCCATTATAATGTAGGAAAACAAGTCAGAGCTGCCTCTGAAGAACCTTATACCCACTGGTAACAGGACAAGAAATCCCTTCATCACAATCCTAATAAAAACATAGTTATATGAAGCGTATCTTAAAACTCAGTACACTGTAATAAAACCACTTTGTAGCAAAAATGTCCATCCAAGAAAAAGAAAACGACCCTGAAAGTGGGTTGGTATTAAAATGTTTCTATTTTGCACAAAGTAGCAGAACACTGGAGAAGATGAACATGACTTGTAGCTTGGTGGATAAATGGCTGCCTTCACATAACATATTCAGCTAAAATCAAATCATAGTCTTCTGCATTAAGAAAGAAAAGTAGTATATGATGTGAATATCATACTACTTGGAAGTTTCATTTAACCCCTGTAAGATGAGCAACTGAACACTGCTACATACAATCAAGGCTAAGATAAAAACTAGACAAGATACAACTTTTAAAGGAACCCACAAAAGAAAGCCAGAGTTCCATTTAGGTATCATGAAAGGAAATGGTTAACATTCAGGTACTACCACAAACGAAAGTGCTATAGATATATGGATATTGCAAAAGAACCGATGTGAATAAACTCCCAGGAAAAATGCAAATGAAAAGAAATGCAGATTATGAGAGAAACAAAGGACAAGAAACTATACCAGAAATGTAACAAGCAAATCACAAACATGGCAGAGGCCTAATGAGAAAAAATGAGTGAAGTTCTACCTTCCAAAGTGTTCCAAAACAGAAAGAGCCACCAAAACATACTTCTTTAACGGGCCAAATGTATCATAATACATCTTCACGCAAAGTGTGACTAAATACTTACCCAGAAACAAATTATTTGACCTCATCTGATTTAAACATGTATTTTGGGACAAGTAAAAAGCTTGAATCTTGTACTGGTATTTTGCCCCATGTGAACAAAGTACTAAGAGTATCAAAAAAAGAAATGTGGCAGTCCGAGGATGAAGCGGAAATGGATGCAATGATGGAGAATAAGGATAAAAAGGTGAATTTGCTTGATATGCCAGATGCGCGCATGCACAAACACACAAGAGGGTTATTGCTGAGGGGAAAAACTGGAGGAGTAAGTCCTCTTATTATGCTACCACCAGTCCTCTATATGCCACCTCAAGCTCCTGAATGAAGGAAAGCCAAGACATAAAATATGGTAAATGATCTGAGAACGATTCTGTATCTTTAAGAATTAATGCAGAATACTTTAAGCCCCACTAGGCCCAAATCCTCTTTTCTCCTCCAATGTGATGCTAGGAGAAATTACACGGCTTGCAAATATATATATATAACCCTTTTGGGAATATATATATATTTTGCTAAGACGAGGACCTGCCTAGGTTGGGGAGAAGGTCCTTGCGCTGCAGAAGTAGGGGAGGAAAAGAGGGACGGGAGAGGAGGAGAGTCCGCAGGCAGAAACGAGGGCCCAAAACAGAGGCAGGCGGTGGGAAAGGGCTGCCTGGGGGAACGAGAAAAGCAGGCGCAGCCGAGGCGCGGCGGCGAAAAGGGCGGCAAGAACACTTTCTTCTTAGGCGGGAAACAGACGGGCTTCTCAACCCGGGCACCGCCGCCGGCCTTGTTCGGAGGTTGGTAGCATCTGGCCGGGATCAGGCCAGCCCCGCCGACTCTCGCTTGGCCCCAGCTCCGGCTCCATGTTGAGGCCCCCGCTGCACGCCGGAGGGAGAAGCCAGCTTGCCCCCGCTGAAACCAAGTGGGCGGCTCTGCAACTAGGCCGTGCATCCCCCGGCTGGCGTAGCGGACGCAGCTGGCCAGCGAACGAGGCAGAGAGAGAGAGAGAGAAAGAGGGACGAGGCCAGAGCTGGGCGCCGGGAAAAGAGTCAGACGGAGGCGCCTTCACCCCACGCCCGCCATACCTGGTCCGTGATGCTGAGAATCCCCATCTCCGGGCGGGGCCGCCCCCCCTCTCAGCAGCGCCGCCGCCTTCTCCTCCGCGATCCCGGCATCGATCGCGCTTCGGCTGCCGCGGCGCCCTCCGGCTGCTTGTGGGGCGGCGGGCGGGGAGGAACTCAGCCCGCCCACCGGAGGGAGGAAAGCAGGCCGGCCGTGCCGACGTAGCGACCCCTGCCGGGAAGCCCGCCCAGCCGCTCCTCCCAGCCCCCGGGGACCAGGCCAGGGAGCCCCTGAAACCGGCTCTCCTTTGCAGCTGCGGTCCCGTCTTCTCTCCACCCGCTTCCCCGATCGCTTTTTCGCCCGCTGGGCCTTGCGTGTTTAGCCAGCGGCTCCTGGGGCGTGAAACCCAAGAGACGGGGTTGAGCCAAGCCTGGTTCCCGGAAGCATGGCTACGCACGTGTGTCGTGCAAACATCTGCGGGTCCGAACCCGGGCAAATGAAAAAAGGCCCCGTCGGAGGCTTGGCGCTGCACCAGCTACGTTGGGTTGATTGGTTTGGCCTCGAAAAGTTAAGGCGGGTGGGTTGGGGATAATATACTTGGATCATGGGCGACCAGGATAGAGTGGGAAGTTTTTAAAAGTTGAAAAACAATTCGAAGCAAAGCCAGTAGCAAAAATGCCCATAACCAGAATATTGCCAGAAAACTACAATTGTAGTAGTTTTATATGAAGTTTTAAGTTTATTTATTTGTCAAGCATGTATAAGATTACAGGTAAAAAGTATAAACATAATTTGAATACATGAAAAGAGTAAGTAAAAAGGAATATGACAGGAACCGTAGGCACGCTGGTGCACTTATGCACGCTCTGAAGTATACCTTATGAGACATTTTATACTCTTTCCATTGTGGGAAGACACCCCCACCCGCCCTCCTAGAGAATGAAATATTTTGGGGAATATTGAAAGAGGTAGAATATTATATTTCCCCAAAAAAGAAATGGAGAAACATAAGAGGCAGAAAGCGGCATCCAGTCTGTCTTAAGACCTACAGCAGATGCCCATTAAGAAATCCTGGGCTAGCCTATTCACAAACAAAACACCTTCACCTCTAGTGATGGGATTAAAATTTACATCCTTCTCCACCCAGATTCTAAGGACAGGACCTTTTAGTACATAATGACCTTTTAGGACATAATAGGATTAATCCACCACCATTACAATAAGAAAAACACCAAGCTCATTACATTGCACAATCCCTGCAGCATTTCAGAAACACTATAAAAATCCTTGCACTCATCAAGCTAATTTGTCAGCTGCCCCAGAACTGCATGCTATGGTTCTGCTCAACAAAAAACAGAATCCTTTCTACTCAGCCTCCATTTCTCCCAACTTGGAACTGAACCAGATGGATCTTTTCTTTCTTCCTACACCAGGGATGTCAAACTGGTGGCCTGTGGGCCAGACCCATCACATGCAGGCCATGCCCATCCTGGCTCCGCAAAGGCAAAAAACATGATACGTCACGTGACGCGATCAAGTTTGACATCCCGGTCCTACACCATCTTCCCTTAAAACATTAACAGAATCCACAATGGTCTGCGGATCAGTATCTCCACTAGATAATTGATAGTCAAGATAAAACGAAATTAATCAAGAATAGCAAATGGGGAAAATTCTTTACTCAATATTCTTCAAACTCCCAAATAAATTACCCAGGCCTAATACCCATTTCAAAGGATAACATTAGCAAACACAAATAGAGTTAATTAAATTAGGTCTCCCACTGGAACTGCACGTTCACAAGAATACACACATACCTCAAGTGTCATCCTAGAATCATACTCGGGACAAGCTCCCTTATTTAACTGTTGCTTTACCTCATTTCTCTTTTAAGAGTTTGCCTTCAAGCATAGTGTACAAACACAGATTTGTAGTCATGAGTTGTAGAAATTTGAATCGCTAGTTAAAGTGGCTTTAGTAGTTTCCACTGAGAAAAATAAGAATGTGGTATCTCCATGCTCTATTGATTTAGACTAAAGTGGAGTATGGATAGATGGATGAGTGTTTAAAATATTCTGAGCTCCAAATTTTAACATTTATGGGATTAACTTCATCTCAGGCTTACTCCTTTTAGAGTGCTTAAGGTTATTAATAAAATATACACACAGATACACATTCTATGTATCATTTAAGTAAGCAGTTTCATTGCTTATCCCTGCCCACAGTATTGATTTCTTCATAAAACGGTGTTGCATGCACTGCTTTTTTAGGTCATTAGATATTTTAGGATATTTGTTGCTCTTTTCTCTGAACTGAAAAATGGCTATTAAAATCATCTGTGTTCTGGTAAGTTTGCTACTTGATCTGTGAAAAACTACCTTCCTTACATTAAGACACAATACTATTAGGAGCTTCCTAAAACCACCAGAAACTATAAAATGACACACACACACACACAATCTGTTGTGCAGTTGGACAGGTTAGGATTTGGAAACTCGAGAGAGGATAATTTATGTTAAAGAGTACACTTTTTCTCTGCTCCCTGTCCATACATCTTTAAAATATATATGACAAAAATACCATAAATCTTCAAGATTGAAAAGAAAATTGCCTGGAATGTGTTGCACAAATGCAGATGGGAAAATGCCAGATGTATATTAATCCTTTGCATTTGACTGGAATTGTGTTCAGTAGGGCCTACATTCTAGTGAAAAGTTCTACTGAGTAACTTCTGTATATCCATATAGGATTTTGCAGTTAATTGAACATGATACAGATAAAAGGTCTCTACTGACTCAAATGCTACCCACAACTCATTAAAAGAGTTTCATAATTATTAAAGAAATTAAGAACTTCCCTTTGTAATTTCTGTTTAACTCTGTATAAGCATATAATTATAACCAAGTCAACCAATGGCAGACAAATGTTTATGACTGTTGCCCAAATATAACATTATAGACTTCCCTTGTGTTTCTTAAGGATAGGCCTCTGCTTAACATGTTTTAAGAGTCTTTGATCTTCTGTCCATTTACCACTGCATTCCATACTTGCGGAGACTCAAGTTAAAAAACGCTGAGTTGCTGTCTTTATTAAACTTAAATACCATTAGAGTTGTTTCATACTGTATTATTAAAAGCAATGTAGAATATTTGATTTTATTTCATTTTTATTTATTGGAATTTTGGAGAAAATTTGGTGTGCCTTTCATTATTCACTATTGATACTTAACAACGTGTTAGAAAGGTTGGAGAATGTATTATTCCTTTGAAGTGCTACCATGTTTTCCCAAAAATAAGACCAGGTCTTATATTAATTTTTGCTCCAAAAGACACATTAGGGCTTATTTTCTGCTTATTTTTAGAGAAATACAGTACTAAATGCATCCATCTGGCTGACAATCTTAATTGGGGCTTATTTTGGGGGTAGGGCTTATATTATGAGCATCCTGAAAAATCATGCTAGAGCTTATTTTCGTGAAAACGAGGTACAATGCAGTTAAGACTTGATCTTGGTTGTACACCTTATCCTAAAGCCTTGTACTTGTGGTTGCCTGTAACTGATGGTCAATATTTAAACTTCAAGAGTTATATGAAAGGAGAGCAATTACTGTTCTAAATGTACAATGGATCTTAGTACAATAAATGGTAAAAATTGCCATTAATGCCTTTTACAATGTTAGATTAGTTTTCACAATTCCCATTTAGTATAGATAGCACTATTTTGATTAAGGATTATGGGGACTGAAGCTTTTTTCAAGGTTGTGAAATGATGTGCAGAGTGCAGTAGAGGGCACTGTCCATTCTTTATTTACTTCCAGCATCATGGATCAAAAGTGTCCCATATAATTACTAGTTTTATAGTTATCTTTCTTAAATCCACTCCTATCATTTTACCTTTCATGCTTGTTGAATAAGCAGACATCTCCAGGTAATGATGCTTTATCTTCATGCTGTAAAAGCTTCACCCATTAATTTCTGCTAATAAAGCTACTGTTATATTAGATTAGTATACAGTAGCAATTACTGCTCTTTAATATATAGCCAGTTCTTATGGCCATATTATATCTCTGGGAGATGAACATGCGGTCTGGTTTTGGAGAATCTGTCTCCACCTGTTTTAAAAGTTATTTAAAAACCAAGTGTTTATGTTTATTTTAAACACCGTGTCTGCCTAAAATATCAAGGACTACATATGCTAGAAAGGGTTATATAGGGATAGCTTTTCTTTGAGAACAGAGCCTATACTGAATCAAACCACAGCCCTATCTAGTTTAACAATCTACGTCACTCCAAAGCCAGCTGGATGCTTTTAGGAACCTAATAAACTTGGATTAGAGAGTAGTAGCCCTCTCCAAATGATGTGTTTCAGCAATCTCTGTTAAAAGCATATTGTTTTATCCTCCTGCTTTTAAAACTTATGGATGGAATGCTCAACTAGGTTTCGTGGATTGGACAACATATGCTTCTACAGCATTGGAGGAAGGACTCTTGATTTGTTCAAACTGCAAAGCAGCTGTATTAGAGGCTCACGTGAATGGTGTCCTCAATTAAATCTGGAGTGTACACAAAAGCCTGAGTCCTAGCTCAAGTCAAGCATTGTTGCTCTTGGCCATCTCTAGCATGACCTTTTTTTCCTTTGTTCTCCTTCCATAATTTGATCATTGATGAAAAATAGAGGGAGGGAGGGAGGGAGGAATGCTGTCATTTATCATTGTTTGGTAAAAGAGCTCTGAGATTTTGGAGTATGGCCAGATCAGTGTCTCCATTTCCCAACCCTCGCAGACAATCCAGAAAGGTACCTGAATACAGCCGAGAAATCCAGTATGATCAGGAGAGGGAGATATTCCTCCATTCAGAACCTAGTTATGGCTATCCTTTGAAACCATGTTTCTGAACCTTAGCTGTTTAAAGATGTGTGGACTTCAACTCCCAGAATCCCCCAGCTAGCTATGCTGGCTGGAGGATTCTGGGAGTTGAAGTCCATGCATTTTCAAATGGCCAAGGTTGAGAAACTGCTTTAAAATGACTAGTGCTTTTTCTGACCCATGACTAAGCCTGAACCACGACTGAAGAGGATTCAGATGCGTCACAGGAAAAACAATACTTTCAGCCAAAATATACATAACCGTATGCTAGTTTTCACTCTAATCATACTCAGAATCATGACAATAGATCACATGGGGCACATTTCCTGCCATTTGGAAAATAACCCTTAGGAATTTAGATTGTGCTTTGCTCAAGGAGGCAGAAGAACCTTCTGGACCTAAAAGGGCAGCAAAATAAGCCATAGATGCTTCAAATACATAAAGAATAGCCAGCATAAATAATGCCCGTGTAGAATAATAGAAAAATTGCAGGGTATTGATAATTTGGGGGAATTTTGAAGATGCACTCCATTGTGCCCTATACTTACCAGAAGAATAAAATATTATTCCCAAATATTTAAAATTTGAAGCATTTTTAAGGTGTTCATCACCCACCAAGCACAGATTCTATGGCATTGGGCAAGTATGAGAATTTTAGTTGTAGAATAATTTGTTTTCAGAACTTTCTGTTTATGATACGTAGTCAAAGGGTCAAGGCTTGTTCTAAACCAGATGATGTATGTGATACCAATACTGCATCATTCATATCACAATATGCATATCAGACAATTTTGGAGGCTGGCAGATCTCTTTGTTGAAAAGAAGTCTGATAGCACCTTTTTTGGATTCACAAATTTTATTTAAAGCCATAAGTTTTCACTCACTGCAGTTCATTTCGTACCATGGAAATGTATGCTTTTAAATAAAACAGTATAACATTGTTAGTCTGAAAAAGCACTATAGATTCCTGACTCCTGATGTGGGGTTACCATGGACTAACACTAGAGCCCATTTGGTCTAGTGGTTAAGGTATCAGGCTAGAAACCAGGAGACTGAATGTTAGCCCTGCTTTAAGCACAAAGCCATTGAGTGTCCTTTGGCCAGTCATTCTCCCTAGGAAGCAGACACTGGGAAACATCTTGTGAAAACTTGCCATGAAAACTGCAGGGATCTTTCCAGGTACACTGATACAAAGGTACACAAACGCAAATAGACTTAAGTGTCAGACCTGGAAGCTATCTTTTACATTTGGGCCTTCAGGCATGTCACATTTTCTATTGTGGGAAAATGGGAGGGGGGATTGTATAGAGTGTGGGTGATAAGATAGTCAAAATAACATTCTTTTCTCCAAGAGCAAGGCCACCCTGCCCTGCAGCTGCGATGAGGTGGCTGGGAGGCATCTCCAGTTTTGGATAGTACCTGATTGGATCATGTAATGGACATGTGGGTGCTGGGAGGGGACTTTAACTTTCTTTTGGGTGGGGAAAGCCTGGAAACTTTCAGATTCGGGTTTTCCCAGATGTGCCAATATAACATCTCTAATAAAATGGAACTTTGAGGAAACTCAAGCCTTGGAGTCTTCTTTTGTTGAGGGTGTTACTTGGAACCCTGACACTAAGACAATCCTACAATACACTTGGAAAAGATCACTATGTTCAGTTTGAATATACTGTACAAGATCAATGTAATCTTTACTCTGTGCTTTTGCCATTTTACTTCTGTATGAGTGTCTATAATCCTATCCTGTCCTCACCCAAGTATTTATGCACTTGAGTTAAGATTGATACATTTGATCAATAGAGTTGAACAAAGTTAGGTCATAATACAAACTCATAGTCAGATCTAAGAATTAAGGAACATCCTACCTCTGAATGCATATTTAGCGCAGGAATTTGTGATCAATGTCACAGTGAACATAAAACTCTATTCTTGATTTTCTCCTTTTCAGACTTTCAAGTAGTTGACAAGGTTAAGTATGAACGCATACCATAGATTTCTTAGAGTAGGCTCAATTCCTATGACTTCATGATGGCCATGTAGCTTTTTGGCAACAATAAAGATATGTTTCTTTATTGCCTTATTCCAGATTTTTCTCCCCAGATTAGTCTTCAATCTGGCATTTCCTCTTGTTTTCTATCCAAGTACTAACAACGGTCATCCCTACTTAGCTTATCAAGATCAGTCTGCTCCCTAACTGAACAGTTAAATGGTAGGGACTCAAAAAGTTTTGATTTACTGCAAGGGTCTTTCCATATATATAGTTGATAGTACTATAAGACAATTGGCATTAAGCAACTATTCTTCACTCTTTATAGATATATTCCTTAATGGTGGAAAAACATGGTCTTTAAATGGAAAAAAGTAATAGAAAATATTTGGGCATAAGGGGGAACAATTGTGCATCAAAAGCCTTGTCTGGAAATATGAAAAGTCTAAAAATTAACTTTAGTCCAGTAGCTGTACATATCTGTTTAACACAAAGAATGTTAGGCTGGGATTGCATTTCATGGTAACCCAAATTTATTGAATAAACCCAAATAGACTATGGCTCAATATGTTAAGCCAATGGTTCCCAAAGTGGGCGGTACCGCCCCCTGGGGGGCGGTGGGGTACCTTAGGGGGGCGGTAAGATGCAAGGGGGGAGGCAGGGGGGTGCTAGAGGCAAAAGGGGGCAGCAGCGGAGCGCTAAGTGGCAAGGAGGGTGGCCCCCACCCTTTGGCCTGTGCAGTTACCTCCTTGCAAGCAAACAGCAAGAAAAAACAACTTTCAGCTTCAGGGTAGGCTAATTAGCCCGTTGATTAGATCCCGGACTCTCAGCTGATTTGGTCTCAGCTGTTTTGCTCAGGGATCTATGGCTTGCTACAAAGAGATTGCTGGAGCAGATTTTTTTTCTCCTTGTGCAATTCAAGCTGAAACGAAACCGAAAGTAAAGCAGGTTGTTAGCTTTGCTGTTTGCTGCAAGGTTGGAAAATTACGCAGAGGCAGATTTATTTTCTTTTTCCTCATCAAAAAAGGTAGGAGCAAACAATGGGAAATTTAGGCAAAAGAGGAGAGTTCAAGATTTTAAAACACAAAAGAAAAAAGCTCTATTTAACTAGGGAAGTGTAATAATTGAGATACTATTGTATATTGTGTTGAAAGCAAAAATGGTTAAGTTGTGGTTTGGAGGAATATATGGGGGAAATTATTTGGTTTATTATTATTGGTAAATATAATTAATTGATTTGTAAGAAATTGGATTACATGGAAATAATTGGAATATTTATGTTCATATTGATTAATATACAAAAAAGATAGTTATATAACTAATTGATTTATATTAAATTTTGTATTAAACAACTGTAATATTACATAATTAACCAATGTGAGGATGGATATAAAAATAGATGACAATGGGAAGGAGTATAATATAGAATAGAAGGGAAAATAGAATTTGATTAATATTAGAGATGAAGATGAAGGGTAATATAGTTTTTTTAAAAAAATAGATGAGGAATAAATATGGCAAAAAGGAAATATAGAAATTGTAAATTTAATTGAAATGACTAAACACTGTTTAAATTTGTGAACCGGCCAAATACTCTGTTCAAAGAAAATACATTATATCTTTGCATGTGTGTTTCTAATTATTGCTATTTATTCATATTTGTTCATTTTATTCAAATAACAACAGAAAACCCAATATGGTTCAATATGAATTGGCTTTCCAGTCCTTCCTTGATGCATTTTTTCACATTGGTTATCTAGTTTAAATGCCAAAGAAAAATCAATGATATATTTTTCAGACTTTTGGAGGATCACACTGTCAATTGTTCACACTGCTCAAGCAAAATTAACAGGTGTGAATTAAGTTTTAGATAAAAAATGGGAGCTTTAATTCCAGAAGTCCATTCTTTAAACTTGGACTTCTGGAATTAAAAGGCTCTGGATTAATTGGTACTCCAGACAAAAGATGGAGAAGAGTATCTTGCTTTTAGACATGATAATAGCTGTCTAGAAAGATGAGTTATGAGCTTTCCTAGACAGGGATGCTCTCTGTACAGTCACCTATGCTCTTGTCATCTCTCGTTTGGATTACTGCAAAGCCCTCTACATGGGGCTGCACCCGGAGGCTCCAACTGGTCCAGAATGCAGCCGCACGGGTTGTTATGGGGGCTTCCCGTTACTCCCGTATTACATTTCTCCTGCGCAAACTGCACTGGTTACCAGTAGTCCTTTGGATCCGCTTCGAGGTGCTGGTACTTACCTATAAAGCCCTTCATGGCATGGGCCCGGGGTACTTGCAGGATCACCTTCTGCCTGCCTCCAACTGCCCAGTGCACTCACGTAGGATTGCCCTCCTCGGGGTCCCATCGGCCAGACAATGTCGGCTGATGGCGCCCAGGATGAGGGCTTTCTCTGTGGGCGCACCGACCCTCTGGAATGGTTTACCCACTGGGCTCTGGATGGCCTCCGACCTCCGCTCTTTCCGTGCGGTCCTGAAGACATGGTTTTTCCAACAAATTTGCTGATCTGATGGGAGTTTTAACTAATCTTTTGGGGTTTTTAATTTGAGTATTTTAGTCGTAATTTTACTGTTTTATTGTTTTATCTTTGTGAGCCGCCCCGAGTCCTTCGAGAGAAGGGCGGCACATAAGTATAAATAAACTAAAATAAACTAAACTATTTTGACATCATCAGAAATTTAATTTATTACCTGTTAAAAATGCAAAGACAAGGAGTACAAGGAGCAAATAAAAGACCTTCATTTTGGGGTTGGTTCTGGACCAAATCTTACTTGTGAGACAGAAACCAGCTCTCAGCCCTCCTTGTGACTTCGTGAAAAGCATCCCCCACCCCAGCTCCACCGCCTGAGGAGGCAGGGGAGGACTGCAGGTTGATCTCAAGGGGGTCTGGGAATGGGTGTGAATTCATCCCACAGCCCTCTCCATCCCCTCCTCTGTGAAATTGCTTTCTCCCACTCGCTGGTGGTCAGCAAATTCAAAAGGAACCCCCAGCTGAGAATCACTGCTCTAGATTGGTTGATTCAGGAGATTTCTTTAGTGTTAACTAATAGTGTTAGCTATTTTTGTTACAGGGATAGATTTGTATTGGAGCAGCCTACAGGCCTCCCAAAGGCTCTGTGCACCCTGTTTTTGTGAAAAACGAGTCTGTTTTTCCTAAAAATGGGATATGCAGGGCAAGGCTTCAGGAGGCCAAAGAATGGCTGTATTCTGTGTATTTTACTGTTACTATCTTCCTTAGTGGGTCATGCAAACTGCTATTCCAAACAATGCTATTTATAGGGGGTGGGGGTGGGGGCAGTGGTGGGTTGCCCAGGTTCTCACCGGTTCTGTAGAACCAGTAGTAAAACCAGCAGAAGGCCCCGCCCACTGACCTCGATATCACCAAAACACTTCTGCACATGTGCAGAAGAGCGCATGCATGCACGAGCAAAGTGAGCGATCTTCAGACGAGCAAAATCAATGGGAAAGCCAGATTCTCTTAACAATCATGTTACTCACTTAATAACTGCAGTGATTCATTAAATAACTGTGGCAGGAAAAGTCATAAAATGGGATAATTTGCCTCATTTAGCAACGGAAATTTTGGCTTCAATTGTGGTTGAGAACCACCTACACTGGCTTTTCACTTTAGATGAGGTAATGAGGTAGAACTGTCTCAATCATGAGTAACTTGCACAGATCTCTTGAAGATAAACTACACATTCTCTGCTGTGATGCACTCATTTAGAAATAGAGGAATGGAAGGAAATAGTTGTTTCTCTGTGTTGTGATAAAATCCTAAAGCAGGATTATGTTGATAGAGTGGAGGCCGAGGAAGGAATGTGTGTTATGGTTATCTTGCCATATGACATGACACAAGATGGCTCTTGCTTGGATTTCATCAGGAATTAGTGATTCAGAAGAGTTCATGGAGGAGGGGTTGGAAGTTGTGGGGCTAAGAGCTTTTTTAAAAATCATGTTATTGGACCTATAACTATCCACATTTCAGTTCATCACTGAACACTCATTCTGGAAATCTCCCAAGATGTAGTAAATTTTAGGATTTGCTTGCTATGACACATTGCAATTCATAAATTGACAAAAGATCTGCTCTGAAAAGGAATTGCACATTTCACCAACTCTTCTGCCTTTAAACAGTCAGAATTATATACAGCTGGAAAATGAGACTGAACTGTCACAAATAAAATGAAGTTTAAAAAAAAAAAACAAAAACCAGTATGCATCTTACAAGTATAGATCTGCATTACAGAAGGTGTTGAATTTAAAACTTGATTTAGTTTGAAAATCAACCTTACAAATATTGGTTTACTTTGACTGATAAAGAAAAAAAATCATGCAAAAAAAGGGAGGGGGGAATCTGAGCTTAAGGTCTGAGTTGAATGAGATTTCTACTTCGTCCGAATTTTCCACATATAATTATTCACCTAGTTCTCCAAGCCAACTTTATTTCAAAAGTATAATATAGGAGAGGAGAGAAGCATTATGAGTCCAGAATCCTTTATTGTATTACAAAACACTCTGAGACTGGTTTACATTATTGGTGTAAATGACTGCTGTCATTTACATCAATAATTCTCACAATTTCATAACTTAAGTCCTACCAATCACTCTGTCAAAGGACTTGGGTACTGCCACCATCAAAACCAGAAGATATTTTTCTCTCTAAAGGCTATTTATATATTACAAGCTGCCTGTTGTCCTACATTTGTCCTACATTTAAATACACAATGAAATTTTAATGACCTTCTCTGTGCCCCACGTATGTATGCTACCACCTGAGCCTGACAGTGGCAGTTCAGACGGGTGCGGCTCACAAAAGTTCGTATCTCAGTTGGCTGGTTAAGTGTTGCCTGTGTGACCACATTCTTGTGTCTATTTCGTTTCAGAGAAGGATCTTTTCCAATCCTCCCTGAAGAAGCCAGGAAGTGAACCAAAGTTTAAATGTAAATCATAACTGAAGCACCACCCTTTCTTATAACTAACAGTGATTGATCCCAGTTACACAGATCATAACTGTTCACTTTTATGCAAGATGGACTTTTATGTAGACAAACCTCCACTGTATTATAAATAATTCATATCTTAATTATTTGTCCTTATTTTTGTTAAAGCATATTAAAATATCTACATAAATAACATGCTTTCCTTTTGAAAACATTATAAAGGTAGTTATGGTTAATTTGTGTAACAGACTAACAGGATAACAGAGTTGAAAGGAACCTTGAAGGTCTTCTAGTCCAACCCCTAGCAGGAGTCCCTATACCAGGGGTATCAAACTCAAGGCCTATGGGCCAGATCCAGCCTGCGACATGGTCGGATCCGGCCTGTGCAGCTGTCCTGGAATTTGTAAGGGCTGGCCCGTGTTGCTTTGGCCCGGCCCACGCTATCCTGGTGGGCGTGCAGGTGTGCAGAGAACGCACTAAAAGGCCCACTTTCCGTGGAAAGGCCCTCTTCCTCCAGCTTTGGGATGGGCACCACTTCCTATCCTGCCACCCACTGCGCTTCAGCCAGATGCCGTGTGTTGGGTCTTGTAGTGGGCAGGGAAGTGCTGCATCTTCCCCCTCTTCCTGCTCGGCCTGCTGGTGAAGCACTGCTCTCACTGACCACATTCTGACACTGCAGCCTTTCTAGCTGGGTAGCTGAGGGGCTGGCAGGCTGCGGCTACAGTTGGAAACCATTCCCCTCCCTGCACATAAAGGGCAGCAAGCATGCAACCCCTATGGTTTCCGGCTGTAGCTACCCTGCCCCCTGCCTTGCCTGACCTCATTCTGCAGGACGAGCCTCTCACCTACCACCCCACCCACCGAAGAACCCTAGATTCCCTCCCAAAACTCCATCCTTCCCCCATAGGCACCACCCATATAAGCGGCGTCAAGCTGGCCACACCCCCGGGCCACGCCAGGGAGCTGCAACCCCCCTCCCCTCCCTTCCCCTCTCCTGACCCCAGGTGGACAACCACAATGCTGATCCAGCCCTCAACGAAATTAAGTTTGACACCCCTGCCCTATACCATTCCAGATAAGTGTATATGTAATTATATATATATTCATATAAGTGTATAAATTTGTAATTATACTTTCTCAGCCCAACTCATGGGGTCATTGTGGGGAAAATGGGAGGAAGTTTTTTTATAAAAATAACAGCAGGATAAAAATACATAAATAAGATAGTTGAAGATAGTTACATATATTTTGCACGCTCAGACATGCTGTTTGAGTAAAATAAAAATACTGTGCCTAATTACGCATTTGCACAGAAATCATGATAAAATATGCACATTCCATGATTTATGTGTTATTAGCAGATGTGTGATTTCACACTTTTTCCCTCAGAAAACCGCCTGGTCAAGAAATACTTGGACCAAAATGTTCCTTGCTCTAAGAAAAATTATGTCTACACCTTAGGTTGAATTTGATTCCTGAGAATCTCCTTGATATTTCTGTGCAGCCTGCTTGTAAAAATTATTTCCATTGGCTTTTTGGAGATTTTGCTCCTGGTTAGTTACCTTCCAATGTATTTTAGTTTTGGGGTTCTTGATGATTTCCTCTGTTGTTTCATCTTTTGTACAAGCGGGACAATGTCTCAGATTAGAAATGTTTGCAGGGGGTTGTCAAAAATGTCAAGAGATAGTTGCAATGCTATTACTTGTATGCATTGCACCTTCATGGCCAACATCTTGGCATTTTTATTGCACCCTAAAGCATCTTTGGTTCAGATGCTAAGCAGGCTAGGCTGGTAGTTATGTGAATGAATTCTCATAAGGGTCTGGCACAAATCATGATGCTAGTGGGATGATTATCCCACCTGGCTGCTCTATTCTGTTTTAAGTGATATTTTCCAGCCCACTTGGCAGAAGTCTCTAAGTAGCAGCTCCATTCCTATGGCCTTTCTCAAATCATTTCTGTAAACCGGGGTGGTCTCAGGCTAAAAACTTGATCTGCCCAACCATTACACGAAATTGAGCTGCAGTACAATTTGAACTGACTGCCTACCTTTTCTGTTATCAAAGCTGAGACTTCAACTTCTCCAAGAGGCATGGCTCTCTATTTACTCCCCAACTTACTCAAACTACTGCTAGGCTTTCGTAACACCCTTGTTTCATACAGTATCAGAGCAGATCTCCCAAAAGCTCAAGGCCCATCCTCTGGCCCCACAAGAGGTAGAGTCACCAACACACATTCTTTCATAGTGCAGTTGTTTTTTTCCTCTTTTAGCAGCAATCCTTGGACAATCAGACAGTTTCCATATTGATTTTCTGCTTGCTGATCAGGTCTTTTATACAACATACTGCAAAGAGTTGTTATTTAGCATCAAGGCTTTGGCAGGGAATCTGTAGTAGGGTTGAAGATGGATGGCTTATTTGATTTAGGCTTATTTGTGTTCATTTTGATTCTCTTTTTGCCCCTCTTGTATGCATGTGCGCTGTCAGCAGTCTCAGATGTCTATAGGAGCAGAGCAGAGCTCCCACTCCTAACTTTATCTTGGTACAGTACAACTCAACAGATGTTAATGATCACTTTTCCTGATGATAGGATCTGTTCTGGGCTCTCTTCCTGATAGTTGTACAACACTGACTTACATATCAATGAAAAATAACAAAATATAATTAGGCAGCTTATGACCAAACTTTCAGTGATGGTTCTCAAGTGATGAGTTCTCAGTGCTGAGACATTTATAATGTCCGATTTTGCACAAAAAAAATGGCTCCGTTTGACTAAGGACTGTATTCATGCATTTAATAAAACCTACCTCAAATTGTGCTTGGGGCTCTTGATAATTACTAGGACATGTTTATCCTTAAAGAACAAACGGCAACGTACAAATTAGCTTATGGATGTAATGGAAATTGAAAGGAATGTAGTTGTATAGTAAATTGACTGGATTCAAGGTTGGTTTAGCTGCATTTTCTTCCCTTCCTATCTTTAATTTCTTTTGCCTAGTTTTCCATGGTATGCAAATGTGGCTTAGCCTGGGAGGAAAGAGCATGTATGTACATATACTTTAAGTTAACAATAGTTCAGAAAGAGTTTGCCATTATCTTTTCCCATTTTTTCCCCGTTTAGGGTTAGTTTAGGGTTAGCAACCTCAGGTGCCGTCAGCCAGTGTCGACTGGCAGCCCCCAGGGGGAGAGCCTTCTCTGTGGGGGCACCGGCCATCTGGAACGAGCCCCCCCCCCCCGAGATAAGGAGGATACAGGACCTACGTACCTTCCACCGCGCCCTAAAAACGTTCCTATTTCATCAGGCTGGCCTGGCTTAAACCTCCCTTTATAATGGATTTTATACTGGGTTTTTAAATGTCTTTCATAATTGGATTTTAATTTGCTTCAGCCTAATTATTCAATTTATTTTAAATTTTTAACTTTTGTATGATATTGTATTTTAATCGGCTATTCACCGCCCTGAGTCCCTTCGGGGAGTAGGGCGGTATACAAATTTGAATAAACTAAACTAACTAAACTAGCCCCCCCCCCCATTTTTTTCTCTCACTTCCCAATCTCCTCCACGGATCTGAGATGGCCTCCCATTCTAAACACTAACCCCACGCAAGCTTTTGGAGATAAAGGCGACTTTAAAAGAAGTCGACACACATCATAAACAGCCCGCGATTGGAAGACGCTCAAAAGGAAGAGAAGCTGCACTTCCCATAATTCACTCGGGCTTAACCTTTAGAACCACATCTCCCACAATGCCTTGCGCTCGCTTCCTCTCCAGCCCCCCTCTTTTTTTTTCTCCCGCGCTGTGACATAGACAGGGCGACGCAATGGCATTGTGACGCGAACGAGGGGAGGTGGGGTGAAAGTTCACGCCGGTGCCTGTCTTATGTGCTGGCGGAATTGATACGGTCGAGAGAGAGGGGCATTTCCACTTGGTCTGGTCTTTCCCCCCCCCGCCCCGCCCTCCATGGCGACTCGCTGGCTCCGGGAAATTTGGCAACTGGGAGTCCGGGGAGGGCTGAGACCGAGAGCGGCCGCGGCCGGCTGGTGAGCGGAGCAAAAGGCAGAAGAAGCCGGGACGCGGGGGCACGGGAGGACCGGGACAAACAGGACATTATGGATTAGGAACTGGGGTGAAGGACCCTCGGAAGAAAGCGAGGCGTTGGTCAGCTCAGCCCCCCCATTCAAAACAAGGGAGCAGAGTTTTTCTTATTGGCCGGGCTTCCTTATGGGGTAGATGGCGAGCAGATTCAGCGGGTGGATCTCCCCGTTCCTTAAGCATTTGCGTGTATAGGAAGGGATCGACTCGTTTCTCAATCGGGAGGCGGGGGTGCGTGGGAAGTCCCCTGGCTGTTTTTGAGATTTTTGGGGGTGCAAAATAGCATGTGACCCCTGGAAAAATGAATGAAAGGGTCTGGGTGGGACAATTTGTGAATGTTTTAGGCAACGACAACAGGGACTAACAACACCTGTCTGCGCTCCTTGCTCTTCGTTCGGGAGGGGGATTAAAAGGCATCATTGGTAGAAGGGCATCGCTGGAGTAAATGAAGAGAGGCTGGTGGGGGGAAAGGCGAAATAGAGGTTAAAGTGGAAAAGGGAGGCTCCCGAGTTAAAAGAAGGCTTAGATTAGAAGAATCCTGCGGGACTTTATGGGGAGTTACTGGTGATAACGGTGATCAGAGCCCAGGGGCAATAAAAGTGGGGCTATTAACATGATGAGATAATAAGTTTCTGTTGATCTACTGATTGTCTTTCCCCTGGATGTTGTAAGACATTTCTATCAACGAATGAGTGTACCTGTAATGAAGGAAGTAAATGGAAAAGATTATGCCTCCAAGTAAGATAAGGGTTGGGATTTTATAAGCAAAGAGCAGTACTTATAAATGGTAACCTCTTTGCAGTTCAGGGGAATGATGCTATCTTCTAACATGACAGGAACCTATGTACCACTGCAATTCTAGAATTGTTTTTTTTAAAAAAAAAAAAATCCGGTGCTTGTTTTTATACTTCTGACAACTGTGGCTACTTTAGTAATGCTTTTCTGGCAGCTTTGTGTTTGTGTTCCTTTGAGATTTTTTTTTATCTTAAATGTAAACCTAAGAGCCTGTGATTTTCATGGAACAATTTATTTAAATAAGTCCCTGAGGTCTTGTTACATCTCTCCATAGAGACTTAAGCAAGTCTGTGGAAAGGGAGGAAACCAGATAGCTGTTAATTTTTTTCCCAATTGAATTCATGCTTTATTTATTCATTCATCTCTGCTTGTGTGGATGTATAAGAAAAATGTGTTTATATTGGTGAATAGTGGTATTGGGTTGTAGAAAGTAACTGGGAAAGGGATCTTTGTATCAGTGTTTGCCTTTGTGTGACTTGTATTGTCTTGGCAGATGGCAGCAACTAACTCAGAAGCAATGCTGAATTTGTTTGGTCTACTTGGGTGGGAAACCATCAGAGAATCACAGAGCTATAAGCTACACTGGAAAAGTCTAAAACTTTGTAATAGAAAATGGTGACAAATCATTTCTGTACTATGGTCAAAGCAACAGGATCATACCTTTTAATTTGTTAGATTTATATCCTGCCTTTCTTCTGAAAGTTCAGAGTGACATATTTGTTTATCAGTTATATGTATCTTTTCATGAGTAGCATACATAACATTCCACCCTCTGTTTTCCCTCACAATAATAATCCTATGAGGTAGGTTTGGCTGAGAAACGCTAACAGAACCAGTGTCAGTCAATCAGCTTCACTGGCTGAGGGTGGACTTGAAGCTGTGATTCCTTAGTCCTAATCCAACATCTTAAACATTGCACCACACATATACAGTCAGCATCAAGCTCCATTTGCTAACATTTTCAGCTGTGTCTGAAGTACTCTATGAAACATATTGAAATGGGTTTTTTATTCATGTAACACTGGTTTATTCAAAATTGTAACAAAGAGAACTCAGAATGTGCATAGTTGCTTCTGTGCTGATCTATAATTACTTGGGGCTTTTAGACCGATGTTTGATTCCTGCTCGCTTGGTAAAGCTTTAAAGGCCTGCCTTAGTTCCAGCAGCAACTTGAAAAAGTTTCTAAGCTTAGAAAAGGGAGCTAACTGGACAAGGCTGTATTTTGCTTTTTGTTTTTAATCTGGGAAAGGTTTCTTAGCAAACGTCTCGAGATGAAATGTTATAGAATTGAGTAAAAGCGGGTACCAACAGAGTCACTTCCATTATAGACACTGACACCGTCTGTGCCCAAATGCTTGTACCTTTTGAACTTCTTCCTAATAATTGGTATTCTTTATTTCTGCGCTAAATGAGTTTCCAAAGAGGAAGCACACTGTATGCAACATATGTGTGACTGATCTTGCTTTTCTGTAGTTGTGTTAATGACTAGTCAGTAATATGCTAGAGCAAGGTTTTTTTATCATGCACAGTTTACAGTCAATAGTTACAAACTTGCATCATATTTAATCTATATGCATGTATGAATTAAATTATGAAGATCCCAGTAGCTCTTTTTAGCCTTATCTATGAATTAAAATTTGTTGGTATAAAACCTAATGCAAAGGGCCATTTTGTTTTAGATATAATGGACTTCAGTCACCATAAGGACAAAGTTCAGAGAGTACAGTATATATATGGCTTTCCAGATGTTGAACTACAGGTTTCAGCTTCCCATTTGTTTAAACCAATTGTAAAGGCGTTAGGACATTGTTCTTCTAATGTGATGAGTTAACAGGATTTTCAGGTGCATGACCTATGAGCTACACATCCTTAGTTCTTTAGTTCACATCAACACTCAACCATATATTCAGTCTACAGCTTGATACAGTTTATGTTTGAGTTTCAATTTTTTCTCTCCTATGGAATGAATTTTTTTTTTGTAAATTTCATAGATCTTTTATACAGTAAGAGCTAATAAATTGAACGGATTCATGTCTAAGAGGAGGTTTTTTAAAAAATCTTGATGGATATTTTAACATTTATTTACTATGTTATCTCAGATCTGGAAATGAATGTTCCTTACCAGGACTCATTTTCCCCGGAAATATTCTTAAGCATTTTTTTAAAAAATGTGAAAATGAAGTGTCCAGTAACACTTTGAATATATAACCTTTTGAGTGTACTGTTGCAACAATGTTTGCCAAAGGCTTCCAAACAGAATTTGGCTTTGGATTTGATTTCTCAATGAGAACATATTCCAAAGTACTATTTTTCCATATGACAGTTTAGTTTTAAACTGAAATTAGTTGTACCTTAGAAGCCTTCCTAAATAATAGTGTAGTGTAGTGGGAGTGAGAAACTGTATTCACAGCTCTTCTAATGCTTCTTGGCTTTTCCCCCCCTCTGAATACTGCAAGCAATTGTGGGGGGTTAGTTTGAAAGCACATTATGTGTGTCTAACCGGATGTGTTTGAAGAGATTTGAGATTTTTATTGGAACAATGTTAATATGTAGGTATTTAAACTTGAAATTTTTAGAAAATTGTAGAATGCTTTATTTTGGCAATTAATTTTACGGGGGGGGGGAGTGGGGGGGGGAAAGACCTAGGAAGGTTAAAAAAAATGAAGCAAGTATCAGGTAATATTATAAAGAAATAACTTTTAAAGTGGTCTTTTGAGATGGGATAAAAATACATTATTACTTAAGAAGTTTTAACTTTGGGGATTTTAAATTGCACTGTATTTTAGAATTTTTATTGTTGTTTTTATTATGTGAGTCGCCTCGAGTCCCATGGGAGAAGGGCGGCATATAAATTTTAATAATAAACGAAATAAATAAATAGAATTCCAAGATGCTGACCTAGGTGCAAATGTTGTTTTAATTCACAATGTGATTTGTTTACTTTCGGCTTAGCAGGGCGATTGATTCCAACCACTGTTATATATGAATCATAGGTTACACCTTAGCAATACGGATGAGCTAGGGTAATAACGGCTTATGCAACAAACTCAGACCAAAGTAAAGGCAGTCCTCGACTTACAACAATTTGTTTAGTGGCCGTTCAAAGTTACAATGGTCTTGAAAAAAGTGACTTATGACTGTTTTTCACACTTGTGACTGTTGCAGCATCTCTATGGTCACATGATCAAAATTCAGACACTTGGCAACTGGTTCATATTTATGACAGCTGCAGTGTCCCAGAGTCACGGGATCCCCTTTTGCGACCTTCTGATGAGCAAAGTCAATGGGGGAAGCCAGACTCACTTAACAACCACGTTACTAACTTCGCAACTGCACTGAAGAACTGTGGTAAGAAAGATCGTAAAATGGGGCAAAGCTCACTTAACAAGTGTCTGGCTTAGCAACAGCAATTTTGGGCTCAGTTGTCGTTGTAAGTCAAGGATTACCTGTATGTCTTAGTATGATATGTGAATCCAGTTTCTTAAATTAGAAACTTTACTTGGATGTGGTAGCTTCCTCCACATGACTTTTAGAAACATTTGAGCTATCCTCCAGCAGTGGCACCATAAGGCTTAGGGTATTAGGGTATGTGCTTAACCATTCCTGAATGTTATGACATGAATACTCTGCAGTATTCATGTCTTTCCCTCTTGACTGTTTTGCTGTGCTATCCTGTTGCACCAGGCTGAAACTTCACCTTCAAGCTGAGCGTCTGGTGAAAAATCTCCAGGCAAAGCATAGATTGAGATAAGGATTCTGGATGCCCACAAGTCGCTGGTGCTGGTAGATGCAGCTTAGTATCAGAGTGAACTTTGTGGGGAACAAACTGACGGCATTTAAAACTTCCTTCCTTCAAGTGATTATGCCAGATGAAGACATTCATCTGTGGTGTCTACAGGATTACTGTTGCTTTTAACTTTTTTTACGTAATGTTCCTATTCACAATGGCTTGCTTGGCAATAGTCCCAAGTAAATGTCTTAGCTAACCTGCCGGGCAGCTATTTTGTAATTGCCATTCTTTCTGCATTCTTTTTGTCCTTGACTATGCTGCAATACACTCTTTGTACGTCTTCGAAGTTAAATTCCACACCTCTTTTTGTCTTAGCTCTAGTGGCATCCGTGGTACTGTGGTATATTGCTATGTTTTAATTTATGAAAAAGACATTAAGGCAGCTTCTCACTTTTAGCTCTCCAGATGTGTTAGGATGCAAGTTTTAATTATGCTCAGCCAGCATGTTGATGATAGAAATTGTAGTCCAATGCACTTCAAGGGCACCAGATTGGAAAAGGTTGTGATAAAGAAAACGCGACTGCTGCTTTCTGACGCACAAATTATCGCAGACCCATCTTGCTCATGATGACATTTAGACCAAAGGGGGGACGTACAAGGACTTTCCTTCAGTTCATTGGTTTTAAGTAGCCTGCAAGCTTGTCGATCCAAGCAAAAGGTATTTTTTTAAACCTCTGGTGACATTAAATCTGACAGGAAAACTATTCCCCTCTTTTCATAGATAGCCTTTCCACTTGGCATCCTAAATATTTACTTGTTGAAAAAACAGCTTAGCTGCCTGCTGGGGAAGGGCTCACTGGCAATAATTATGTAAGTTAAGCTAAACCGACCTGCAAACAAGAGAGAAGCTGGCCAACATGGAAGGAAATGCAAAGGCTTTGCGTTAGCCTGGCTGCTCATTCCTCCCAACTGAATTTTAGGAAGCAGCGTAGAAAATCGAGGAGGAAAATTGCTACCACTTCTTTAATTAAAGTATAAATTTAATTTAATTAGTAGTTCCGGTTGGGAGTCAGTTACTGAATGTAGGGTTTTTTGGGCAGAAAGACCTTGCCATTCAAAAAGCAAAAGAGGTGAGGAGGCCAACATCTAAGATCCTATCCTCAGTTGCAGCTAACTGCAATACAACTATATCTCAGCAATGTCTTTTTTTTTCCTATTGTGTCCCCACAATTTTGGCCTCATAGAGGCAAGTCATCCTTAAAGTAATATTCTTCCCGTTATTATGATACAAGTTTTGCCATGGATTCAATCAGATGCACCATTCTTTTGGTGGTGCAAAGAGGAACTTTGGAGATGGGATCAGCCCAACACCATTGGCCAACTCAGATTGGTCTGGCATGATTCTTCTACAGTCCTAAACACCATCTTGTGGACTATTTTGCAGTGGGTAGCAGACAATTCCAATTTTTTTCAGGCGGGCTTTCTCCCTGTACTTCTCAGGTTGCTGAGTCTGAACTTTTGGCGTCAGCCTGAACAGCAGGTGATCAGCGGTGGCAAGAGAGGTGGGGCTGCAAGGTCACATGAGAAGAAGAGAAGTGACTCTCTATTACAGAGGTCTTCAAACTTGGCAGCTTTAAGACTTGTGGGCTTCAATTCCCAGAATTCTCCAGCCAGCATAGCTTCAACTCCCAGAGAATTCTTGGAGTTGAAGTCCACAAGTCTTAAAGCTGCCAAGTTTGAAGACCTTGCTTTATTAACTAATGATTTGCTCTCAGTGCCTGTTAAGGCTGCTTTTGAAAACCCATTTAGCCGTCTTCTTTAATAACATTGAACTTGTATCTAAAATTGCGCTTCTGACAACAAGTTGTAAAATAAGCAGCAGCCAAGGATTTAGAGAAATGCATATGTGATCAGATTCACTTTTCCAATTTCTGCAGGAATGAAGGATGGTATTGATATATGCAATGTATCCTGACATTTATGATGAAATTCAGATTGTAGAAACACGGTTGAACAACTTGTAGTTTGGGGAGAAGGGTAATGTTTGCCCAATGCTATTAAGTTTAATTTTCACAAGTTACAGAGATGATAATCTGAGGAATTGCAGATACAGAGATACAAGAATTTGAGAACGAGAAATGGATACCGTGTTTCCCCGAAAATAAGACCCTGTCTTATTTTTTTGAACCCTGAAATAAGCGCTTGATCTTATTGCCATGCACTCAAAAGGCTTATTATCAGGGGATATCTTATTTTGGGGGAAATGGTAATCAAGAGGCCCTCTGAAATTCATAGACTACGACTTTTACAGTCCTTTTCCTCTACCCCTCCTACATCTCTCAAGGAACAAGAGCATTTGCCCTTAGACGTTAATTACTTCATAGTTGTAGTATGTGTTGTGTGTATTTCATATGATGTGAAAATCATCTGAAGATAAATCAGAACTTTCCTCCGCACATTATATTATCTATGAAGATTTACCCACAATGTCCATGTAGGTCTTCAGTCCAGGACACCATGCTAGGTCATGCTTGTAACTTACTTTACTTGCAGCTTTCTGAATCAGTGGGTGACACATCTGTTAAGTTATTCAAGATCAAAGGATGTTGAATTTAGCCCCTGGGAAAATTTGGTAGACTTCTATTCAGGCCAGCTAATCCTGAGGATCTTTCAGTTCCAGGTATATGCCATGCTGTGGGAATCTGGTGATCCGAGACCCTCATACTATCAGCAGTCTTGATTGGGATCTTACTGGTCAGCACAGCCGGACATTTATCAGCTTTACAGGACCTTTCATCAACAAACGGAAGGAATATTCAGAGAGGAGGATCATTGGGTGAGCTGACATGGCTTGCAGGAGGGTGATTTTGTGATGGAGGGAAAATGTGCACATCTCAAATATCATTTTGCATGATCTACACAAGCATTTCCTTTGGTAATAATAACCTATATAGAACTCTAGGTTTTTAAGGCTAGAAATTTCATTGTCCAAAGCCACCGAAGAGGACCTATATGGTCTGCCTTAATCCAGTGTCCTCTTTCCCATAGTGACCAACCAAATTTTACAGCAAGCTAAAGCAATACAGGTAATCCTCGATTTACAACAGTTGGGTCAATGACTGTTCGAAGTTATAACAGCACTTGAAAAAAATGACTTACAGCCATTGCAGCATCCCCATGATCATGTGATTTACATTTGGATACTTGACAATTGGTTCATATTTATGACGGTTGCACTGTCCCTAGGTCATGCGATCACCTTTTGTGACCTTCTCACAAGCAAACATGTTACTAACTTGACAACTGCAGTGATTCACTTATCAACTGTGGCAAGAAAGGTTGTAAAATGGGGTAAAACTCATTTAACAAATGTCTCACTTAACAATAGAAATTTTGGGCTCCATTGTGGTTGTACGTTGAGGACTACCTGTAGTGTACATAATCAGCAAACTCTTGAGGAAACTGTCTGCTTCAACATAACAGTAACGCCAATTCCCTTGCACTCTCCACAAGGTATTATCTTCTCATACATATGCAGAGCTGGAGATGTTCAATCAAGAGCCAGGACAGGAACTGTTACGTGCAGATTTACCACCAAACTGTTATTAGTTTAATTGATTAATCAGGGATTAATTAGCTTAAATTCTTCTGCCCAGCTCATGGGAAGGGAAGAATTAACTTGGATGGCTGTTTTGTTAGTCTTCCCAGCTGTCTTGATACTTGGAATCTGAAGATAACACACACTGATTGGCCAGTAGCCCTTTCTAGCCTTATCTTCTATGAATATTCTTCATTTACCACCAAATTCATTCTGCCTAGCTTCTTCTGCAGCAATTAGTAATGTGTTATCAACAAGAGAACTGAACTTTGCTTGCAATTGATAAATGATTCGGAAAGATGGATTTTATGTATTTCTTCATTTGTAGCAGGTTTCTGCACTGCTGCAGTCACATCTAAGATTGTGAGATCTTTTTGGTAGAGCTCTTCTGCATAAGCAGGGAAAGTATTTGGGAGAATTTGCTGATCAAGAGAGAATCCCAGTGACTTTCCTTCCTTCCGTTACCTTCCCTCCTGCTCCATTTTTTCCGCCTCCTTCTCTCTGCCAGTTCTGTATCAAAGATCTTATTGCTTTTATATTTTTTTTTAATTTTAAGTTTTTACCAGATTTTTAGAAAGTTAAGAATGCAGAGTACAAAGAAAAAAATTAGAGTAAAACGATTCTAGAAATAAGTTTTAGTCAATACTTTCTCCCCTTCCCTTCCATTTCTTTCCTAACAGCTAACCAAAATATTTCTACTTTTCTCATTGTTGTACTGTGGTTACTTCTTTGAAGCTTTGTGTTGATTTTATTATACAATTTTTTTTATTTGTTCCATTTCTGTGCCATATTCCAATAACCATTTATAGTTATAATAGATCCCAATAGATGATCTTGAGTTTGTATAATTGCTCCAACTTCTGTATTTTTCTCAAAGTTCTTCCTCCTTTCTTGAAATCACATTTTATCCTCCCAGCAATTTGTAAATACACCAATCAGAGTAAATTTGTACCCATGCTAAGCAATTTTGTCTACATCTTTAGTCTTTTTTCTGTGTCTAGATGTTCTGTACCATATGCACATAAGTAATTAAACCTTTTTCACTGTATAATAGTTGTCCTTGAAATAGGCATTTGACAATAAAACTAATGGTGAGATTGGCAGACATATCTTTGCTTTTAGAAGATTCCACATTTTTAACAAACTTTGTCTTATGCTATAATAAATTATTTCAAATTTCTTTTTTTAATATAGATACCTATAAAGTAAAAAATGAATAAGATACAGAGCTTTGCAATATTTGGAGAGAGGAAGATATTCTATTAAATAATTTACTGCTGTCTTGAATAACAGAATGCATAAAATTGTCAAACAGCAGAATATATTTATCATAGAAGGGTTCAGGCTCTATTTCTTATACATTATTTCTCTTAGATACAATGGAATCTACGGGAATAAGTAAATGAAACGTCCATCCTACTTTCTTCCATTCTCTTCTAAAACATAAGGATAATAATCCATAAACCTGGATTTGAGAACAGAAGAAATGCAATTTTGAAAAAATTCCTTTTTTCCAGTGCACTGCCTCCTACAATCCATGGCTAGGTTCATTTCCTCATCTTGACAAAACTGAGTGAAATATTTTTCCTCCTTCGTGCTATGGCCACACCCACATCTCCCATGATCCTCCAGTCTTTTTTCACTCAGTCGCTGTTGAGACTTGAGTGTTCCTTCATGCCTTACAGATTTATTACTTTTAGCTTTGTTTAGGCTTTAATTTTCGTTACTTTGATTGTACCTTTTGCGTGAGAGAACCGGCTGCTGAGGCGTGTGTGATGTGCCTGGGGTTCCAGACCATCCCGTGCCTCTTCTTCCTGTTCCAGCTGCAGCCTTTGGCCTCTGTCCCTTTGGGGCGGACCCATTTTGGCCACATTAGCCGCCCTTGTTGGTGCTGGGCTGCCGGATCTCCGGTGCGCCTGCCCCCACCATCTGATTTGCTCTCGCCTAGGAGGCGGCTCCGGAGTCCCTGCACAGCTCCCGTGCAAACTATGATGTCTGAAAAGTGACTGGAGCGCAGATCGGGCAGTTCGCCTTGCGCCAGACAGTTTGCCGGCTTTTTTCAGGAACGATGGCTTTTTCCCGCTGTTCTTTGTCGCGACCACCATTTTGTTTTTGCGTGGCCACCATTTTGGACTTGTGGGGGCCGCCTTTTTGAGATTGCGGCGGCCACCATTTTGGGAAAAGTGGCGACTGTTGTTTAACAACCTCAACAGCTGCAATTTGCCGCCCTTCTTGCCTCCTCCATTGTGGGAGTCTCGGAGTAGCTCCAGACGGGCAGATTCAGCAGCATCTGTCTCCCGCTCCCCTCTGCTAAGCCCCAGCTGGCATCTTCAAGGCCCTTGCGAGGCCACTGTGCTGCAGTCTGCTGCGTGAGGCCTTCAGTTCACATCTAGCAATGTTTGCCTTTCGACAATCAAAGCCGGGGGGGGCAGTGTGTCAGGAGTGGTCGGAACTTTGTGGCCCCTTAGTCCCACTCCTGCCCCCAACCTTTGGGCCATCTACCCTGGTCCTATTGGAGCAATGGAAGATTCCTCCTTGTCTTTGGACCTGGAGCCAGAGGCCAGCCCCCCAGACCTGCCAAACAACGCAAGACCAGGTCAAAGAAGGGTTCGGCTTTGCACGACCGCCAATCTCGCCCTCCCAGGACCACAACTGGAATGGACAAAGATGCTTTACACCGTCACAAGGCGTTGGAGTGCCATTATAATAAGGCCAGACAGGTTGCCTCTACTACACCTGATCGGGGTTCACAGCCTTTGTCCCAGGCCCCTTCCAGCACAGGAGCCATGGCTGCCATGCCCCAGGTACCTTCTGCCCCATAGGTTCAGTGGTTCGGGTCTGTTGCTGGGCTTCTCCAAAAGGGTCTCTGTTTCCATGCCTGATGTCTCACAGGTGGGATTGTGTGCATCTTACGTGATACAGAGGCAACAACCGGAGGCCACCTTTACACCGACAGCTGCTGGCCTCCAAGCTCCAGAGGGACACTTATGGGGGGCCCAGCTGGATTTCCAGTCCCTGTTATCCAATGCTCTGTCTTCCATCTTTGTGGTGGGCATGCAGCAAGCTACCCAGTTGCAGGCTTCTCCATTGCCTCCACAACCGCACGGCCTGCTGTTGGCAAGGGCCCCTTCTCCCTCCAGTGGGGAGGCGACTTCTTCTACAGATTCCAAGCATGGAGAGAATTGTCCTGAGGACATAGGGTTTTCTGAAGATGAGGGCCTGCTGCCGGATGCCCCAACGTTCACAGGTCTATTTAGACTGTCTCTGTTTAAATCTCTCTTACATAAGGACTGGCAGACAACGAACTTGGGGATTCCCGAAGCGTCACCTATTGAATCCAAGACACCATCGGGACCTCATGATTCCCTGTTTACACTGTCCAAGCTGGACAAGGACTTCATCCCTTGTCCCCAGCTTTTCTTGGAAGTGATCCAATCTACCTGGAGCCAGCCTTGGTCGATGACTTCACCCAGCAGCCAAGGTAAGAGGTTGTACTGTGCGGCCCCCGACCTGGGCTCACTTTTGTCCTTACCATCTGTGGATATCCCAGTGGCGAACTTGTCATCGACATCGCTCATTTCTGTGGACTCTCTAGACGGACTTAAATCAGACGACAGGAGATCTGAACTCGCCTTTCGGAAGACCCACCAGGCAGCGGCCTGGGCGATCAAGACAGCGACAGCTACATCCTTCTTCACCAGAGCCTCGCTCATCTGGTTATGGCAGTTACAAGACAGACTGCCTCCCAACGATACCAGATTACACCAAGACATCAATAAGATCGTGGCCGCCACTAAGTACTCGGTGGATGCTTCCTTGAATTCGGCTAAGTTTGCTTCATGCGCCCTAGCCTCCATGGTCACGTCGAGATGCCTCTTCTGGCTTTGTAACTGGAAGGCCGATGCCAAGGCCAAATGGAAGCTGGCGGCAGCACCATACAGGGTCCGCAACCTGTTTGGAGCTGTTCTGGATCTGGTCCTGGTTGAAGACAAGGACAAATGCAAAGTCCTCCCGGCGTCTTATCACAGACCGGAGCGCTGCTATATTCCCTATTCACAGCAGCAGCCATTTCGGCCCCCTTCTGGAACACAGTGGGTCTTTTTCCCAGCGGCCATCCATCCAAGGGGGCGATCGCTTCCAGGGCAGCACCACTTCCGTGACCGTGGCCGGTATCAGTCATCTGCAAGACATCCATTTCGTGGCTCTGGATACAAGCCCCCTCGCAGGGGCAAGTGACTATCGGGCCTCGGGTCCCATAGGCAGTCGTCTCCAGCTCATTCACCGCCAGTGGTAGCAGTCAACGTCGGACTTGTGGATTTGTCGCACCATTTCTCAGGGACTCACCATAGAATTCACAGGTCGCCCACCGAGCAGGTTCTTACCCTGTCCCATTCCCAACTCGCCAGACAGGAAACATCTCATGGCCAAGGAAATTTGCAATCTCCTGGCGATCTGGGCGATAGAACCAGTTCCCTTGGATCAACAAGGCAAAGGCTTTTACTCAACTCTATTTTTGGTCCCCCAAAATTCTGGGGGCTGGAGGGGGATACTCAATTTGAAACACCTGAACCTGTCCGTCCATTATTGCAGGTTCAAAATGCACTCCCTTTGATTGATCTTAGGAGGTGTGAGAGAGGGAGACCTCTTGCAGTCCGTAGATCTCAGGGAAGCCTACCTACATGTCCCAATTCATTCTTCTCACTGACAGTATCCATTTTCAATATTGTGCCATGCCCTCTGGTTTCTCTTTGGCACCCAGAATGTTCACCAAATTGGTGGTGGTGGTGGAGGCGACGCTCAGGACCATTCCCATCAGAGTCTTGTGCTACCTTGATGACATCTTGGTCCTCTCGTCTTCCCTTTCTCAGGCAGCACAGGACATGGACCAAGTGACCCGCACCTTCCAACACGGGTTTTCGATCAATTGGGACAAGGGTTTTCGATCAATTGGGACAAGAGCCAACTACTTCTATCCACCCGGCTCCTCCACCTCGGGGCGGTGATCAACTCCTCCAAAGGGCAAGTGTTCTTGTCGCCGGACAGAGTCCAAAGCCTCACTGACATGGTTCAACTGGTGCTGGCTCAGAAGAAGATCCAGTTGCTGCTCCTGTTGCAGTTGCTGGGGAAGATGGTTTCGTGCTTTGCCGTCGTCCCCTGGGGTCACAAGCACACTCGACGTCTTCAATGGTTCCTCCTCCCCTTTCAGCAGACAGGATGCAGCACCTCGAGTTACAAGGTAGTCTTGTCTCCTCAGATACGGCTCTCGCTTCGTTGGTGGACATCACCGACTCTGCTTCTCGGCTGCTACTTCCTAGAGCCAGACCGCTTAGTCCTGATTTCGGATGCCAGTCTTCATGGCTGGGGTGCACATCTCCTTGACCAGGTGGCGCAGGGTCAGTGGTCCCCATTGGAATGTCAGAGCAATGTAAACTTACTAGAGCTGAAAGCGATCCGGCTAGCCCTGAAACACTTTCATCCCATCCTAGAAGGGCAGCAAGTCTTGGTCCTCACGGACAATGTATCGGCCAAGGTGCATCTGAACCGGGAAGGGAGGACCCCGTCCCGGCTGTTGATGCTTGAGGCAGAGAGGTTGTTGAGTTGGGCAGAACATTACATTCTCCCCATCAAGGTGGACCACATCTCCAGCGTCGAAAACATCTGCGTGGACTGGCTCGGCAGGTGTCAGATCGATCCTGCGGAATGGCAGCTGCATCCTCGTCTGTTCAGGGAGGTCACCCTTCATTTGAGGACTCCAGTCATTGACCTGTTCGCCAGTCCTTCAAACTCCCAACTCCCTTGATTTGTGTCTTGCTACCCGGACTCGCTAGCGGAGGACTTCAACGTCCTTCAGTGTCGTTGGTCCCCCGGACTGCTATATGCGTTCCCTCCGATCCCTCTCATCCCAAGCCTCATCTGAAAGTTACTCACCGAAAAGGCCAAGCTCCTGTTAGTGGCCCCCAACTGGCGATGTCAGCTATGGTTCACCAATCTTGTGGCGCTCTCTGTCGCTCGTCCATGGGTGATTCCTCCACATCGGATCTCTTTGTGCCAGGGGGTCATCTGCCATCCAGAGCCTCAATGGCTCCAGTTGACCGTCTGGAACTTGAGAGGGTCATCCTAAGGAGAGACCGCCTGTCAGATGACGTGATTGGAACGATTCAGGCTTTTTCGACAGCTGAGTCATCGCATATTTACAAGGCCTTGTGGAGGGCGTTCTGCTCATGGTGCGCAAAACAACATGTCGACCCAACTTCAGCTGAGGTCCCGGACATCCTTGACTTCCTCCAGGCAGGATTAAAGCAAGGACTCGCACCATCTACACTTCATCGTCAAACTGCGGCTTTGTCCATGGTGATCTGCCCCTCTTACCAATCCTTGTCTCATGACGCTAGGATTAGGGGGTTCCTTCATGGCGCAACGAACTTATGCCCACCTACAGTTCACCGGTATCCATCTTGGGATCTTACACTTGTCCTACAAGCGCTCACTGCCCCGCCATTTGAGCCTCTGGGTTCCGAAGCCCTCAAGTTCCTGTCATTCAAAGTGGCCTTCCTCCTGGCCATTACATCAGCCCGGCGTCTATCCGAACTCATGGCATTGTCTATCAGGAAGGACCTCTGCATATTTCACGCCAACACAGTGGTTCTTCGCCTGGACCCTGCATTCACCCTCAAGGTGAACACATAGTTTCACTGTGCCCAAGAGCTTGTCTTGCTAGATTTTTGCCCGTCCCCCAGACACCATCGCGAGGAACGCTGGCACAAGCTCAATGTCAGGAGGGCTCTTCGTCGTTATATTCGTCGTACGGCATCGTTCAGATGAACTGAGGACCTGGTCTCTTTTCATCCTGCTACTATGGGCCAGAAGGTTTCCTCTTCAACTGTGGGGCGTTGGATCAAGGCCTGTATTTCCCCGGCATATGAGTCTCAAGCGAAACCCCTTCCGGGCAGGATCCTGCCTCATTCTACCCGTAGTGTCGCTACCACGGCGGCATGGGCTTCGCAGGCTTCTGTCTCTGACATATGTCGGGTGGCGACATGGTCATCAATTTTGCCATTTATTCGTCACTATAGGAATGACGCTTATGCCTCGGCCGAGGCTTCATTTGGTCGACGAGTTTTGCAGAAGGTGCATGTGGACCTGGCGCAGGGGAGCAGTCGGGAGACTTGAGCTTGGGTATATCCCAGCCATGGATTGTAGGAGGCAGTGTACTGGAAAATGGACGTTGGCTTACCTGAACGTCCCTTTTCCATGCGCTCCAACTACAATCCATTCCCTGCCCTTTCGGCTTCCTGCTCTGGCTCGGGGGGTACCTTCTTGTTTTCTGCCTTTGGATTCTTTCTGACTTTTTGTACAGTTTCTGCCGTCAGGTGGTCGCACCTTGATGACAAGGACTGGAGGATCATGGGAGATGTGGGCATGGCCACAGCACAAAGTGAAATATTTCACTCAGTTTTGTCAAGATGAGGAAATGACCCCAGCCATGGATTGTAGTCGCAACACCTGGAAAAGGGACATTCAGGTAAGCCAACATCCGTTTTATATTCCACAGCATAATAAATATTCCAACATCCTTTGAAGCCCATATGCCTGTGTCATTGTGGACATGTGTATCATTGTGGACATACGTAACTTAAAAAGTCACTCTCTCTTTATCTGCAGTTATTCCATGCAGGAAATGTATGGTGTTGTGGCCAACGTGAATGAATATAAGGAATTTGTTCCATGGTGTAAAAAATCAACTGTGGTCTCTAAGCGAGCAGGTCATGTGAGGGCCCAGCTGGAAGTTGGATTCCCTCCTGTTGTGGAACGTTACACCTCTATTGTGACACTGGTGCAACCTCACTTGGTAAAGGTGAGTTGTGTATCTATGGGCTAACCAGGCTGCTGACATTTCAGCGTTGCAATGACATAGTAACGAGCATTACATATTTAATAATTTTTCCTGATGTCTCTGATAATTTGGAGGGAGGTTTGATTAATGTGGTGGCACTGGCATTGAGAGAACACTTAATAGAAATTAAAAATATTGAAAGTGCTCAACAGGAAGTCTTTTGCCATAAATGTGACATGTGAAGCAACATACTCATGAGGCAGACATGAGATACCTGTTTTATATGCAGGTTGGTGGGTAAATCCTTATCCAGAGTTGCTGCTGTTAGAGTGGGCTGGGAACTCCTGCATTTTATTGGCATACTCCATTTTGATGTCCTCCATGTTGAGGAGAATTCTGGGAATTGTAGCCAAGGTATCTGGAGGGGATCAGTTTGGCTAATTCACATTGTGTGAGCTTTACTGTCAACATGAATCTTTGCTGTTATTTTCCTCAGGCAATCTGCACTGATGGGAAGCTTTTCAATCATCTGGAGACAAGCTGGCGTTTCAGTCCTGGCATTCCAGGCTATCCTCGCACGTGTACCCTGGACTTCGCGGTAAGCACACAAAGGTTAATGGGATTCCTCACCAGCTCATTAGTTCTTGGATAAATGAGGACTGATGTGGGGGCCCTGCGTCCATCAGGGTTTTAAAAAGGTGAGTTTCCATTACTACTGGGAAGGGTCTGTAAGATCCTAGTTGTGAAGGAACTAGAATCATATTCTGATGGCAGAGATGTTTCTGATACTGAACATTCCTATCACAAAACTCCTTTTCATAGAGCTGTTGAATGAATTCCTTGAAGCAGAGTAGGGAACTCCAAGTTCATTGAGGTATGTTACTTCTCTGGACCTCCAAGCTCTATATTTCCCGAAGGTAGTCCACCTAGTAGATGCCCCTGTGGCTCCTCTAGTTGTGGGAGCTATAGTGTGTAAAAATAAGAAACTACCTTAATACTTGGATGAGTATGGAAATCCTGTACCACACATCCCATTAGGTTACAACCTTAACTATAAAGATCTCCTTTGCCAAACCCATTTCCACTAGAATCTTGGTTTTATAGACGAAACATAAGGAGCCACCAGAGTTGTGGTGGCGCAGTGATTATAATGCAGTTTTGCAGGCTAATACTGCCAACTGCCCGCAGTTTGATCCTGACCTGCTCATGGTTGACTCAGCCTTCCATCCTTCCAAGGTCGGTAAAATGAGGACCCAGATTGCTGGAGGCAGCAATATGCTGACTCTGTAAAGCTCGGCGTAAAGAGAGCTTTAAAGCACTGTGAAGTAGTATATAAGTCTAAATGTTAAGCATAGGTAAAATATGAACCAATCAGCCAAGCGCTCATTTATGGCACTTGCTGACTTAGTTCTCTGGTAGTTCTGACTTAGTTAGAGAAAGTGGTATTTTTAATAGTCAGCCTTTAGCTACATGTGTATCATAAACAGGAACTCTGGGGTTCTGTGTCATCCAGCTGGACACTGCCTCCCTGTGCTTAGGGCCACTGTTGATGCCCAACTGTGACTAAGTTGTCCTTCTGCTTCAAGACCCAACTAGAGATGGATGGATCAGCAGTTGTCAGATGGGCCATCCCAATTTATTTTCATAGTAATACACCCCTGGGCAATTTCTATAGGAGGTTAAAAAAAAGTATTGGCGCCTCATCAGTTTTCAGCAAGTAGTTGTACATAGTTTTTATAAGTGTATTTGTTATTCCTGCTGTTCTTAATAATGCTTTTTGCAATCTCTCCTGACTTGTAATTTCAAAATTATTCTTCCACAGCAAATCTTTTCTAGCCCTTCCTCTGGAGTGAGGGGAAGGGGCTTTCTCATTGTAAAATACCCTAGATTGTGGAAAAACAATCTTCACGGTAGTCCAATGTGCTGTTCTCTTTCCTCAGATCTCTTTTGAATTTCGTTCCCTGCTGCACTCGCAGTTGGCTACAGTTTTTTTCGATGAGGTAGTAAAGCAGATGGTGGCAGCCTTTGAGCGCCGGGCAGCGAAGACTTATGGCCCTGAGACCCACATTCCTCAAGAACTCATGTTCCACAAAGTCCATCAGACGTGAAGGGTGCCTGCTGCTTTGGTCTCTCTGCGGACACTTGAAGTTGGGTGTTTGCTTGCAGCATCCCCAGCTGTTTGTTTTTATCTATTTATTTGGTTTCTCCTGATATCCTGTTTAATTTATCCACTGGGCCTGGTGTGATGACCAAGACTTATTCCTAAGGAAAGAGTCAGAGTGCCACGTTACCTCTGGAGCAACGTCTCAGTCTTCACTTTTATTTTACCTGACTGGGCTTTTATGCTGGGTTCTTTTCTTTTTAGCGTACTTTATTTGAAGCTTCTTTCTATGAAACATACCACTGTGGCTGCCTTAGATTGTAGTTTGTGCTGTTCCTTGACTTCTTGAGAAAGAGGTAGCAAAAACTCATTTAAGTTCCTTCAGTGGGCCTAAGGAAGACCAGTTGAAAATTGTGCCTCTTAAAATATGTTTTAAAGGAAAATAACTTAACAGTCCACTTCTTGATAAGAGAGAATGGCCTGCAGTTGTTGCCCCGAGGGCGGTTTTGGCAGTCAGTGATACATTGGGTTTTTCCACCTTTCCTTTTCATCATTGGCTTAGGTCAGAAAGAAATGGCAGCCACTTAGCTGCTCAGTGAGTGCCTTTTTGAGGGAATGATGGGGGCTAAGGAAAGGCTTTCTTTGGGGTTTGAGATTATTTTAGAAAATAGATCTTGCTCTTAATGAAAAGTATTTTGAGATAGGAAGGAATGTGAGGGGAAAAGAGAGTGGCCCTTCCTATTGCAGGACCACTGAAGCTTTTTTTAATGTCCAGCTTGTAATGTCCAGCCTTCCAAGATGATTTCATACCAGTTTTAAAACTCAAATGTTACCCTACCAGCGATATTTTGATGGCAAGCACTTCAATAGTTCAGCAGCCAGGATCAGCAAAGCCACTCTATGACTTAACTGGCTGTTTCAGTTTACTCAGCTCCACCTCTCTATGCTGCTCTGCAAGAAGAGACTGGAAAATGGCATTAGCAGGCCGAAGGCTTCTGCTTAGAAGAAACAGTTCCCGTCTCTTCGAAACTACAGTTTGTCTTCCATCACATATTTCTGTGCCATGAATGGCTGTATCCGTTGTGGTTCAGTGAAGATGAAGCTTCCAGGGTGAATGTGGGAGAGGAGCAATTGAGCATCACGTCTCCAGACAGTTTGTGGGAAGAAATTTAGCCAGAATCTTCAGTGAACCAGCTCCAAGCATGAAAGAACTCAATTCCTGGTTGCTGTAACTTACTTATTATCCCCATTGTGGGTATACCCCAAACCCTCCCTTTTCCTGCTCTATTAACACTAATTTTGTGTTGCCTAGCTTTGTATAAACCCTCCGTCCCCTTTCTAGTTACCCAAGGAATTTTTATTTTTGTTAAAAGCACTATTTGCACAAACCACATGGGTGCAGGATTGCCAAGGCTAGGAAGAGAGTGCCACTGTGGCTATGTTTCTGTGGAGGGACTGAACAAGCTTCTCCTAGTGTCTCCTTTACCCTGTAGGCTTGGGTCATCCTGAGTATGATGCTAAAAATTCTGGGTGTGTGTGAATGTGCAGTTTGGTGAAGATGCAACTTTGGGGGCGTGCGAAAGAAATACTAGTGGATCCGTATATGTATATTTTTTTATGGAAAAGGCTGGGTATCAATGTAAACTCATAAAAAGGAATAAATGTTTTCCTTGGGGTGGGGTGGGTGGGTCTAAAATAATATGCCTAAAAATCAGGCCCTGCTTCAATGTGTCACAGGTTAGTAAACTCCCCCTTAGTTATGCATTTTGAGAAGCCTTTGCCTGGGGAGTGTTTACAGGGTTGGAGGAACCTGTTGAAGGAATGGCTCAGTGGGGATATGGGACTACAATGATTTTTCCTCAGAATTTTCTTCTTAGGATTAGAATCTCCAGACTTAATTTGTCACAGATAAAAAGCCTATTAGATTTGAGTAATGAGGAATCAGTCATTTGCATAGATCCATGGGGAGATAGAGCATTACTTGGGGTGCCTGTCACGGAAACAGATTCCTTTGATGTACTGGGCGTAAATCTGCCTGGGCTGCTTCTGTCTGTGGACTGTAACTGTTGCCAAACTTTGGAAGGAATTGCTTGCTGCAAAGCAGCTTGGCTTTGACGCAATTCCCATGAATCGGTTCAGCTGCCATTTCTTTGCCACTCCTGGCTTTTGAGCATTGGCTCCACTGTCATGGCTGAATCGTGTGGATAGGGCCCTATTACAGCTACCTTTTTCTCAGCAAATTCCCAGCTATCATCATTCATATTTAAATATGCTCCTCTTCCTTCCCACCCTCTCAAACTCATCAATTGCTTAATTCTTGTAAAATGCTTTGAGGTTGTTGACTTGCTCTTTGTCTTAGTTTGTCGTTGTGTACCATGCATGGCAAGCTTCCACAACAGAGGGCACAGCCTGCAGTAGTCTTTTCTTAAGTCTCAGGCTTAAGAAGGCAAGATTGTGTTTGTGTTTTTAAATTAGGAATGCTTGCCTGAAAAAGTATCTCCTCTCTCCCCCACCCCTATTTTTAAGAATGGTGAAATCACTCTTAGGAAATTTCAAATATCTAAACAGTCTAACAAAATCTAAGTTATGTTAGCATTCTGTCTTCCTCAGCAGACTGCATCTTGGGTCATGATTTTAAAAAGAAAAAAAAAAGACCCAGCAAATTTATAGAGATCTTCCTGACTAGCTGCCCTTGTTATACAAGGAGGATGAGCAGTTGGGCCAATAGTAAATAGTAAATTTCAGTGACACAGAACAGAGCCTTTGAATTTAAATCTAGTAATGCATGGCAGACTTTCACGCTGTATGCATGAGCTGTAAGCAACACTCTGAAAGATCCGAGTACAGTATATATTTTAACGAAGCTCAGTTATTGTCTGGAAGAACACAGGGCATGTTCAAATCCCATCTGACCCTGCTGTAGTAGCTTTTTTCAGCTTGCGTATCTATACTATGAGGAATAAGCATTTTAAAACAGTTGATATATTGGTATTAATAATAATGCGACTTAAAAGAACAAACACTTCCCCCAAGGATTTTGAAATAACTATTCTCAGTCACCTTAATTGACCAAAGCTGCAAACCCTATTCATGCTTCCTTGAAATTCAATCCTGCTGAACATGGTTAGACTTCTGTATAATCATATTAAGGACTGCTCATGTTTAGAACAACTAGATAGCTGTGCAACAGTCCAAGAGGAAGATTAAGGGCAGTTTTGACAGCAGCAGGCTTACTGCTTTGATTAAGTGTCGCTATTGCTGTTCTCATAAAACCAAACAAGAACTTGGATGTATGTAGAAATCAGTTTCCAAAGAAACCTACTATTCTCTTTAAAAAGTTTCCGGTTGCTAGGAACGACGATGTTTAAGAATCTCAGAAAACAAGTAAGCCACTTAGGGATCTTGTTGCTGCCTCCTATAATTTCAAGATTATAAAATGCAGCATTATGCAACATCTATATTGTTCAGTAATAGAAATCCTAGAATGCTAGTTGAGAATAACACTTGCCCTGGCATCAATTTGATTTCTGAGTAACAGTACAGGGAGGCACCTACCCACCAGTGCCAGCTGTTGCTCTACAAAGCTGGTTTGTTGGTGAGTAGAAGATATACCTCACACAATTGTTTTGTTATAATAGTCACTATGAAGAATGCTGACTTCACAGAGGGCCCCTTTTAGCACAGGTGGGTGCCCCTAAAACTAAGAGGTAATTGTGCATCCATTAATTTGCCAAGAGGGGACCAAATCTGGCTGTTAATGAAGGCATGGTGGCTATTTTTAGTCACTGACAGGCAAATTAATCTTGAAATATAGTACAACCTTTTTTCAAGGAACAGGATTCAGAGTTGCAGCTGTTTACTTTAAATTATTTTAAATGAAATCCTTGGAATCATTGCAGTAATTGTAATTGTGACCACCTCCACTAAAATAGCTTTTATGCAGATCCAGATACTTGAAGAGAGATCTGATATCATTTGGATGTTAAATTAGGCACACAACCAAAATCGGGTGTTGTGGCATAGTTAACCGATTTATAAAGTGACATAAGCAGGCTGTCCTGCCCAGGTGCTTTTTTTTTTTTTACATCTTGTTCCTGAAGTTTCCTACCGGTTGTCGTTTAGCTGTGGTGTTTTATTTGCTGCCATCTAATGAACCCGAAGAATATAAGTTTTTTCAAGTCCGTCTGTATTAAATGCCTAATTTTGCTGCTGTCCTTTGTCAAAACAGATGTCTTAAATTTGTGCCTTCTGTTTTCTCCCTCTGCACATATTTTTATTGAATTAGCTATCTTAGGTTCCTTAGCCTGGTATGTGCTACCTCACATTGTAAAGAAAACATGTTTGTAGACAAAAAGAGTAGACAGAATCATGCACAGTAAATGAAATTATTTTCCCCTATCCCTTTTCCTTATTTGATTATTGAAAAACTGAACAATCCCCACTGCATTTTTATGGACTAATAAAATATGTTTGCGAAAAGATGCAGCGATTCCCCGTCAGATATTGTGGTTTATATGAGGGCAGAGATGTGTTGAAAGTCAGCAGAACATCTTATGGCTCATGGGACATTAGAATGCAGTTGCTAAATACGGACAGCAAAATTCCCCTTCTAGTGTAGACAAGTATCTGCCTACTTCAACCACTGCTATCCTCTGGAATTATGGGAGGCCTGTCTTAAGTGCTTGTACTCTCATGCCCTCAATTCTATATGAGAAATGATGAGCACTGAACTGTTTTATAAAACTGATTGCCCCCCATTTTAGTGCAGGTGAGGCTAATTAGCACTGGCCTTACAAGAAGTGGACATTAAGCACTGATTTTGCATAGAAGAGAGACAGCAAACACTGCGGAACTGTAGCACAGACAACTATATCCAAGCCAAGACATGATGTAGGCATGTTAACACAGCCAGTGCATCCTTAGAAGCATGGGATGTTTCAGATTGAGACTTCTGGAACCCTTAAAGGTTTCTGTACCTAAAGCCATGCTCACAAGTTCTGGAGAAAGTATTTGTTAATGTTGCCACTGGCCACTTTACTGCTTTGATTTATTCAGGGGGAAGTAGCAATCCTGCTACCTTTTCTTCAGTAGTTGAAAGACCTGGGGAATGTATACTGAAAGTGAACTCCCGTTTCCCCAGAAGATGTCTTGCTGATTCATTAAGAATTAAAATCTTTGTTTTGCATATTCAGATCAAAGAATTAGAAATATGTTGAAAGAAAACAAAAAAATTACTTGAGCTGAATGAAATTGGTCAGCCATTTGAAGAATATTAACATTTTGCCTGACTCAGACAAGTAACTCAATAGCTTCAATTGTAGTTTATAAAAACCTATGTGACATTTAGCTCCAGCGGTCCCTAGCATGCTGCAAAATTTCCAGTTAAAATGGGAGTTGAGTCTTTTGTTATTTGGCTTTTAATAGAGAGCAGCCCAACTGGATTAATGCAGTCATTTGATAGTGAGATGAGCAGCATATAAATTTAATAAATAATAAAGCAAAATTCCACTAGAGAGAATCCTTCCACTCTAGTTTGGATCCTTAGAATTTAATTTGTATGGACCCATTGATGTGGGATTGGTAGCTCAGCTTCCTCAACTCTTTCAGTGTCTGAGCACCATCACCTATGGCTTTATGTGTGGTATGTGACCTAGTTACAATTTTCAGTCACATATATACAATTTGCTTATTGAAATATCACTATTTTAGTGAGTTCACTTTCTGAACACATAGAAAATGTACTGCTGTACATTTCACCCTAAAGATAAGTGTCATAAAAAGCAGCTTTCAACTGTTAAGTGTCTCAACATTCCCCCCCCCCCAAAGTTTTAAAACAAGCTGAATAATTAAATGTGCATTTTAAAGTGCTTATCTTGATTCCTGCCTGGTTAGTCAACCTAATCTCAGAATAAAATATACATCTTTATCTTTGAGCTTATTAAACCAAAGCTCACAATAGAAGTTTCAAATTCAGCAATAGATTTCTTTAAAGCAAAAACATTCAAAATAGGATAGCCTATACAGTAATGCAAAATGGTGCTATTCAGAGGAAACCTGTTATCAAATGCTTTTTTCATTAATGTGTTTACTTAACTCTTATGATGCTACTGGATTAAACAAACAACTATAGTGATTTGAATGTTCAAACATAGCCTCTGTTTTCTGGTGTGTCTACAAGAGACCTGGGTTATTTATAGAATGTTTCTGGGAAGTTCATTCCAGCTGAATTTCATTCCCCAGTATGGCTTACATCCAACCAATCTACAGCAGATGTTGACTTCCTGCCAGTGTGCACTATGCACTTCAAGGACAAAAAAAAAGTTTGTTCACAAGTTGAACTGAGGTCTTGATTGGAAAATCTAATTTCAACTTTTGTACTACATCTACAAGCCTGCAGCCAAAAGTCTACAACCACTATGTTTTTTCTGAGTGTGCAAGAAACAATGAATCAATTTACTGTAGGTTGTGCATCAACATTTTAGTTTATGTTTGAATACCGCATGTGAACGCAGAATATTGAATAAAACAAGAGTGCTGTATAGCATAGAAAATTATTGTATGTACGATTTATCACACAAAACAATATATGATCTTATACCAAAAACTACTTTGATGTACTTTCTTAGTATCAGCTTGGGAAGATTTGTGTCTGGAACATAGAACATTTATCTGTGTGCCCCTGAAATATTACGGCAAATTACCAAATTTTGGCAATATATCTTTCAGAAACAAAGATAAGACCACATTTAATTTAGATGCGGGGAACTGTTGTTCCCATTCACATTTTTAACTCTCTCCAATCAGCATAGGAATGGCAAATCAATACTGCCATATCAAAGGAACTGAGATAAAACCAAATCTCTAACACTTTGCATTATCTTTCTACTTTGGTGACAAGCAACTGTACAAATATTCCATATATGGAAATGGCAAGAGCATCAACCCAGACATAATTTCATGAGGATCAAGCAAGCACATACATGTATACTTCTGATTGGTTGAAGGAGCCAAATGAAAAAAATGAAACCATTTGTGATTTAACTATTATATGATATGCAAGATCCCTGATTAGCAAACAAGTCAGAGGTTTCCCTATTGCTTTCTTATCCAGGCTTCTTCAAAGAGCAAAAAGTCAGATTTCAGGATGGAAGTAGTGAGAAAATCAACAAGAAAGCAGGATCAAATAACATAGTATTTGCTCATTTTCAGGATCCCAAACATTGCTGCATCCAAAGCAGATAGATATGAAACAATGAAAGGAAAAACTACTACACAGGCCAGCTCTTCTCCCTATCCAGTCATTCACAGAGCTGCCTCATCTATCCATGTGTAGCAGCTTTTGTTATTCCATTTACTGCCTTACTGCCATATTCTAAAGAAATCAAATATTCTGGTTAAAATTGGGGTGGGTGGGCATGAGACCAATGGTAAAAAGCTCCAGAGATAAAAGCTACATGCTTTATCGGGATGCTGGTGGTGGTGGTGAAAAAGGACGTCACTGTAACTTGTTAATAAAAACATTTATTTTTCAGTTTATACAGAACCATCCAAAGTTTGCAACGGAAGCTGATGCTTACACAGGCACTTACCCTGCATCTTCAGCTTAAGTGGAGGTTTTTTTTTCCTTGAGGTTATAGGACAAAGGATTTCCCACGAACACAGAAAAACAAACATTGGTAGGAGTGTATGAAGTCCTTTCAAGAGAGGAAAGGAGGCCTGGAGGCAGACTTTGTTTCAAAATGGTGGCAACTGATTTAATGCCACTTTGCAGCATGTTCACAACTGCGATTATAGAAGCATTACCAATATTTTAGGCAACCTCCACTCCACTTTTTCAATTTCACCGCTCTGACACAGAAGTTAATGGTGAGGGGGAAAGAAAATACGAGAAAAAGGTTTCCAACATAAGGTGCCGCTTTGTTCCTGGCTATAGCTATCGCTATAGCTCTGATTTGGGAAACAAAGCATCAACCCACACAAAATCAGGATTTTTGAGGAGGAAGAACATGTGCCCAAAGGCAATCCAGACAATCAGGTATTGTGGTAGTTTGAGGAGAAAAAAAGCAAACTCCCTCTTTGTTAGACAAAGAGGTAAGTGATATTTGTTCAGCACACTAATACAGTGGCTCAAGCCTCAGCTGTGCCGGCATCTTTTATCTTTTTAAGAACATAAATCCATTGCTTCACACTATAACAGAATAAAAACAGCACAGAATGGGAAGAAGGCTGGACATCTTGAAGGAGAGGATCATCCCTGCCTCTCCCCCACTGATAAAAAAGCAACACTCCAAGGTGGCTTAAAAAGGAGCACATTGTTCAAATGCAGAACACCCCATCTGTACGGAGATGAGAGATGGTTCAACACAGTGTGTGGTAATGACATGATTGTAGAAAGGGGCAGTGTGTTCTCTACTCCTGGTGGTACAACTTGGGGCAATGAAAAAAAATCTGAACTGGAAAGGAGCACTTTCTTTAGCTTTGGGCATCAGCTCAGGTTGGGAAGAGCTGCCTGTGGAGAGAGGGATATGGGAGGGAGGCCTTGCCCTTCTGAATCTAACTTTTGGTGACAAGGTAATGTGTGGAGGGGGGGGGGGTTAATAAGAATCTAGCTTTATCTGCATTTATTTCATAAATAACCTGGAAAAAAGTGATGGCCAGTGCCTCTAAGGAAGGATCTTTTCAAGGCCCTTTGAACAAACACAAAAAAAATTGCATTGTCTCTATCATTCCCTCAATAGTTCTAAAACCCCTGCCGCTTCCCTTGCTTTTAACCAGACTTTGCACCCACAAGCACCATCAGCCCATCTGTGCTCATGGATTTTGGTCTCTCCAGTGGGAAGCCCAGGGCCCGACTCCAGATGAGTTGTGACAGAACGCCAAGGGCCCGAGACACACCAAACAGCACAGTGTAGTAGTTCATCTCCTTCATGCCATAGTACTGCAGAGAGGGCGGGAAAAGAGTAATGGTTAGAAGGCAGCCCAGCAATATTTCCACATACAACCCAAACAAGAGGGAAGGGTATATTTCATATGTTTTTCCTCCTAATTAACTTAAGGCTGGCTGGGATGTTGGTCCTGCTGCATGTCTTCCAGAGTCTCCTCATTCTTTTCATACCTAATGCCTGCTCAAAACAACATTTGTTCCCACTAGGAAAATGTCTAATTCAAGTGAGCCTGCCTTTCAAAAGAATGTAATATGAAAGATGCAAGCACATCCCTCTACAGAGTGATTTTGGCAATTGAGCAGAAAATGATTTCGGTCATTTTTATTTCATTATAGTCTGATTTTATTGGACAAGCTAGCACATCAATCTAAACCTACAAAGAAGAAAATGACTTGCATGTTTTCATGTTGCAAAAAAACCCTTCCATGAATTATTTCTGTGTCAGCATTTGGTGCAATAGTTAAGGCACCAGGCATGAAATCAGGAGGCTATGGACAATTATCTTCAAATGTTTGGAAATTAGCCTTTAAGGAGGAAAAGGGGCAATGAAATAGGTAGAGGAAGCTAAATGCTGAGACAGTCTGATAACATACACAAATTTCCCTCAGTTATGGGTAAATTCACACTGGCTGACGTTTCTTGAACAAATTTTCTTTGATTAATCAGTTAGTGCCTGAGAAGCTCCTCCAAACTATTAGGATACAAAAATACCGTAGCATCTTCTACAATACATTCTCTGAATATCATTCTTTGTGACCACAATTTCATTCAGCACAACCATTCCTTTCAGTTTGAATCTGGATGCATGAGTACAAGTCTTCCACACCATCCTGCAAGATGGAAAGATATTAGAACTAGCAACTCACCTGTAGCAGGACTCCACTATGTGCATCCACATTGGGCCAAGGATTCTTGGCCTTTCCCTGCTCCAGAAGCACATTAGGGACAATCTTGTATAACTGGGCTACTAGCCTGAAGAGAGGGTCTTTGGGAAGATGCTTGAGAGCAAATTCTCTCTGGCAGGTGTAGCGGGGATCTGTCTTCCGCAATACAGCATGTCCATAGCCAGGAACCACCTACAATATGAATATTGCTTAGAGTACAGAACAATGCAGGGAGGCCGTGAACAACAGGTTCTTGTACTTCCTTTCCAATGACTGATCACCAACAATCACAGCTCTCCAGAAGATCTGAGTACTACTAGCACAACTCTTGCTTTCTATGGAATCATACCTCAACTTTACCTTACAATGGTTCTTATGACTAAGTGTAAACATACTCCTTCAATCAACAGCAGGAGGAAGCAGCAGGTGAACATATTTCTAAATGAAATACCAAAACGCTGCCACCCATATTTTTTAAAGAATGCCTGTAGGGCCTGGGAGTATTCTTAAATTTTGAGGATGCCAGAGTTGGCATTTGCAGAATGCTAGTCTGTCTGTCCATCCATTGCCTGCCTGCCATGAAACATAGAGGTGAGTCACTGAAATATCTATTGGAATGAATAGATATAGACTAATTAAATCGTAGCAGTTTGCTTGGTGTAAACATAGCCATTATGGAGTTTTCTACAAACCATATTAAAATCAGCCATGATTTAGTGCAAAGTCTGAATCTAGCTATGCCTTAATCTGGGGGCACTTATACTTCTGCAATTTTGATTTCTTGTTCTAACAGCATATTTTAAAACATACCATAGAACACAGTTTGTTAGGACATGTATATCATAATCAAGGCCACCATATCCATCTTTTCTATTTTATTATATTTCAGCTCTCATTTCCTAATTGGTGTCTGGGAAAGAGATCTCATAGGATAAGCTGACCATGGCACCAGTTATTTCTTTCCCACTGTCATCATCCCAAGCCTTTTTATCTGTCTAGATGGGACACACAATCCATGGGGAGTACACTCCCTTAAATTACAAAGGCAAATTATGCAAAATTTAATGTTTCTAATGTACAACCCATTTTCTACTGTTTTATCTTGGGAAATTAATGTTTTTCAGTTATGGCCTCCTAATTTGCCGGCTCAGCCACTACCTTTTTGTAATATCCCTGTTGAATTTGCCTGAACAATTCAGCCAGATAAAGAAATACTTTGTAGAGTAGAAGTTCAGATTATTTGTCTGTATTTATCACCTGCCTAAGAATGCTGGGAGTTAAAATATACCACATCTGGGCAACTCGGGGCACTAGTTTAGAAGTGATCAGCTCTGTCCAAATTTGTATACTCGGACTGTTAACAACTCTCCAATCATGTTTCAAACAGAGAAGAGTTTTTCCCATTTGCAATTATTTAACCACTGCAAGAATTCTTTCACTAAATGATGTTTCTCCTCCAACATCTAAATCAACCTCACTGGCAATTATTCTCTCAGACACTGAATTAAAGATAAATTTTCTTTGTGCTTGCCTATTATGCAGAGAATTATGCATATCCTCCAGGGAAAGATTGAAGGCAAACGAGGTCCAGGCAGAAGAAGAACATCATGGCTTCAAAACCTAAGGGACTGGCTTGGACAAAATTCAGCAGCACTTTTTCATACGGCTGTTGACAAAAATAGGATTGCCAACATGATCGCCAACGTCCAATGACAGATATGGCACAAGAAGATGATTATGCAGAGATGTCAGCACTTACCCTGCCAGAGTTCAAAGTGTTCCAAATGAAGTCCCTCAGTTTTTCATCAGATACATCCTCACCCAGTTCCTTCTGTAAATTTGTCAACCACACCAGTACTTCCTATATTAAAGTAGTGAGATTTGATGACATTGTTAGAAGAAGAAAAAGCAATAGCTCCTCAAAAGCTCTGCCCGCAGTACAAGATTGGCTTTTGGACCACATGTCTCTTACCTGATTTGCAAGACCGTGAAGAGGTCCAGCCAGGCCATTCATAGCTGCAGCAAAAGCTAGGTAAGGGTCAGAGAGAGCACTGCCCACAAGATGACTAGTGTGAGCACTGACATTGCCACCCTCATGGTCACTGCAAAAGGAGAAGGGCGGTGGGGGAGGGGGAAGGGGGAGAGAGATTGAGATTGAGAGATCAGCATTGAGAAAGTCAGTTTATAGCTGTATCTACTGAGATGGAAAGAATTTTATATGCATTTGGCCAAGTATAATAAATTAAATATTCACCAAAATCTTCCCCCTGAAGAATAATAGTTGAGGTGGAGAACTGAAGCCTGCTTTTAGTCATTGGTCAATTCTCATGGTCAGTGACAGAAATTCCAGCCCTAATTGCCATCTTACTCTCGAGGAATATTTGCATTTCATAATAGGAAGTCTTCTATTGAGAATATCAGAACTTGACAGTACTAGTACCGCAGGAGAATTTTCCAAGACAACAGCCAAATACTATCCTGTGTTCCAGAAGTGGGCATTACCACCTTCAGCCCTAAAAAAATTCAGTGTTTGATTTGCTTGAGGGCTTATCCAGTGCTAAATTTTGATCTGAATGTCAGTATATCTGCTTTTGATGAGGCTTTCAAGAACAGAAGAAGCCCAGAGAAGTTCCAAAAGAAAATGTTTAAAATACTTTTAAGTGACTATCAGACTAAATTAGAATTTTACAGCTATTAAATATACCCCATATGGTAAATGTATTAATAAACCAAAGTATACATATTATGTTATGTCCTTAAAATAGTAAACCAGATTAACAAAGTGGATTTAGTTCAATAAAAGTTGGTATAAAAATAAAATAATAAAATAAAAAATGCATATTTTTGTTCGCTCCTTCACCTCAAAAGGAGGAGGTTGATTTTTCCCCTTATGGCTGTAAACATCCTGGAATGTTTCCCTTTCTCGTGTGCCATGTAGCCAATAGGATTTAAACCCATCTCAGGGCTGTTTATTTTAAATCACATTAACAATCATTATTTCTGATAACCTTTGGAGGAATCTTGAATTTGCATTTGGCATAAAGACTCTAAATTGTCTACCTTTATTCTAAATTACCATATTTTCCGGCGTATAAGATGACTTTTTAACACATGAAAATCTTCTCAAAAGTCGGGGGTCGTCTTATACGCCAGATGTTGTTCTCCTGTAACCAGGCAGACCAACCCGAAAGGCTCTGACGAACCAAGTTCTGACCATTCCAGCTGAATTGCCTGCTAATCAAGCAATTAGCTGGGACTGCCAAAGCCATGTAAAAGGAATTTTTTTTTTCCCTTTTACATGGCTCTGGCAGTCCCAGCTGAGTTGCCTGCTAATCGGTAGCAAAAATCCCCCCCCCCCCCCAGCTTGCTTACTTCAGCTGCTAGTCGCAATGCTTGTCTTGCTTCACTTGCCTGCAATCCACTGCATCAGCAAGCAACTGAATCTCCCTGCCTGCAATCAAGCAGTCAGGGAGTTGTGGACTTCAACTCTCAGAATTCCTCAGCCAGCAAAGCAAAGCTGGCTGAGGAATTCTGGGAGCTGAAGTCTACAAGTCTTAAAGTTGCCAAGGTTGGAGACCCCTGTTTTTTCCCCTTTGGGAGCTTTAAAAAAAATTGTTAATTGGGGCTTTTTTAGTTGTTCTTTTTTAGACTTAACCATTTAAAGTTTAGGAAGTTTTAAATTTAGCTTTCATATAAAAATAAAAATAAAAATAAAATAAAATAATATTTGTGCAGTAGTGTTTCACTCTACACAAACACACAAAATCTCACAAAGCTGTATGTGGAATTTTGTGTGTGTAAAGTGTGAAAGTTGGGTTTTTGGGGCTTTTGTGGCAGTGTGAGGTTCCTGCTTGTTGCAGGGGCCATTTTGGGTCTAGCACAACTGCTTTTACATTGTGGGTGAGCCAGCTGATGTTTTTTAATTTTTATTTGGTGTGCGTTGGAAGAGGGGTAGTCTTATACAGCAAATATAGTCCAAACCCTATATTTTAACAGGGAAAATCGGGGGTCGTCTTATATGCCCAGTCGTCTTATATGCCGGAAAATATGGTATGTTAAGGCCTTTACAATATTAATGCTGTTTAATATTTGACACTTTTTTGCAATCCTAGAGTACTGCAGATTTTAGTTTTTAAAAGCAAGCATGACACAGCCTTCTCTTACTGGCTGTCTGACAAAATTAACTAGGAATTATAGGAAAAACTATAGTGGCATCTCACCTCCCCAAGAGCCATGTATGTAAAGAAATCCCATAACAGCTGCTTAAAAACTAGATGATCTATGCACACATCTGATGACAGGGCTAGAATGCAAAGCTAGCATTTGTGCCATCACACATTTCAACCTTTTTTCATCATGGTTGTTTGTACCCGACATATACAAGTGTATAATAATATTCAAACATTTGAATTGGGCAATTTTCTGCTGAAAAAAAAGTTCTTTGCCACTAGGTGGAGTTATTCATGAACATCAGCAGCTTTAGCAAGTTTATTTAGATTTTTAGCAAGTAGATTTAGATATTGTTGGCAGTCTAACCAACTGCAGCTTCCAGAAGTTTTTGCTAACCTAAGAGCTTTTAAAGAGTGAAAGTATGCAGTGAACTGAACTCTGGAGCTTATGCTACAGTTGAAATCAGGTAGTTAAAATATTATGTCTTTGACTAACAATGTCCTCAAAAACACTGAAACACAGATCAGCTTCAAGCATCACGCAATATCATAATGTGGATTATTTTGTGGATTTTGGCTTCCTCAGTCAATGTAGTTTATAAACCAAAATTTATGGCTAACTGCAAATGAGTGAACCCAATCAACTATGGCTTACTTGACAATCCATACTTAAGTAACTATATCAAGAATATATGAACCCAGCCATAGTTAGTCCTCATTTACTGACCAGAATTGGGACTGGCAACTCCATCACTAAGTGATGCGGTTGTTAATCACATCATGTGACTTATGATAATTCCACTGTAGTTCCACTGTAGTTGTTAATAGTATCACAGCTGGAGATAAAGACTGGCATCAATTTGTGACTTCCTGCTGATTTACCCGTTGACTCTATTTAGACTAATCCAACTTTTTAATGTGTGCCAGAGTGCCCACAGGAAAAAAAATGACAATAAAGGTTATCTTGTCTTATCTTATCTTGTGAAGGTCACAAATAGCAATCGTGATTGTGAGATGCTGTGACTGTTGTAAATGTATGCTGGTTGTGAAGCTGAGGTGCTTCGCTGGGGCACTGCAAGAGCCACAAAACTGAGGACCGGTTGTAAACCTACTTTTTAAGTGCCCTCATAACTTTGGTCGCTGAACAAGGCAGTAAGTGAGGATTATCTGCATTATCATCCACCACTTAAATCTGCTCAGATACTTCCAAATGTAGTCACACTGGAAGTAGCCACTGGAAGAATTTGGATTACTCCTGTTAACAGCACATGCAATACCCAGAACTGCAACTGTAGCCTCTTTGTGAAATTTTGGTTGGTGATTTCACCCACTTCCCTGCAGCTTTTCTTCTTTTTTTTCTTTTTTTTTTGACAATTATCAACCAGCTGCCACCCATCTTTCTCCACTGCTCAATTCAGCCTGTAGCTGTAGAAGTAGATGTACCCAGAGAATCTAGGACTTTCATATAGGCACGGCTTACCTGTGAATGGTGAGGTAGAGCCGCATAAGTTCAATAAACTGGGGGTCAGTGTAGCCCAGCATGTTAGTGAAGTTGTATGACCAGTCTAAGGCGGGATCAATGGCGCCGATGCTGCTACCTTCACGGTAGAGATTGCGATAGATCTTTGCAGCAATACAAGGCAACTTGGCAATCAAGTCCATGGAGTCTTCATAGATAAACTACAAGGCAAAACAAGAAGAGAAGACGATCAGGAGGATATGTTTACAAGGCTATTTTCCCAGCAGCATGTGATCTGCTAAGCAGAGCCCCTCACTGCAGAAGTTTCAGTTAAAGTGCATATGCAGTTTTAAAGATGTTCTTTGTATAAGAATATATGCCTCATGTAAGTCTTTAAAGATTCTCCCCCCTCTCCCCCAAGCTTTGGAAAAAGATTAGATGACCTGGTTTTGCCCCCCAAAGCTTTGGAAAAAGACCTAATTTCCCCCCGAAGCTTTGGAAAAAGATTAGATGCTGGCACATTAGAACAATTTGGTTCAAGGTTTTTATGGTTTTGTATGTTTTACATTTTAACTGGCTGTGTTCATGTTTTTATATGTTTTTTAATCTTTGATTGGGAGCTGCCTAGATTTGGCTATAAGGTGGACAGCTATATAAATATTTTAAAGAAACAAATAAATAATTAATCATGTCTTCCCTGCTGGAATTGTAAGACCATTATAAGATTATCGTTAAGGGGCTGGAAGGCTCTTGTCTCTTACTTGCTTAAGCACCTGAGTTTGCTAATAAATACTACTGCCAAGAGTTTCTGTAAAGACTAAAGAAGAAACACCTATAGTAAAGGGTAGCAGTGAGTACCATTGCTATCTATCATCTCCCAGATTTGTTTTACATTCCCCATTTAGACTTTCAGTTTTTATTCCTACTCAGCATTAGTCAGTAGTCTGGTGGGATAAAAGTGCCAATCCTCCTGGCCTTCTGTTGGTTGGCACAATCCATCTGCTCAATGCAAATTGGAGGACACACCCAGAACTGAAAAACCACTTGTGGTATATTCTCTCTCTCTCTCTGTCTCTCTTCTTACAGCAGCTGCCCTGATAAAAAGTTCACAATGCTGGTGCAGCCAGATCATTTAGGACACATAAATCTGTCCAAATCTGTTCAAAATCTAATCATAAGGGAAGGGCACATGGGAAGGACATTATGGCAACCACGAAGCCAAAGCATAATTAGACGGGAAGCAAAATGAACATTGCCATTCCTGTACTCCTGGGATCTATAACACTGGAAAAGGAAGGAAAAGGCCTGGCATGAGGGAAAAAACCTACTTTAAGGCAAGAGAAGACAGAAAACAGCAGACACATCAAGGAGTGTAAACAGCTCGGAGAAGCTCTGTCAGATATGGGGACTGACAAGGAAGCAGCAGAACAGTCAAGGCAATTCAAAGGTTGGATGGAAATAATAGGATAAGTGGGCAGAAGGGCATTATTTAAGAAATAAAAGAAAACAGAATCTAGGATCAGATTCCAGCTATCTTTGCTTTTCCAAGGGTGTTCTGACAGAGATTTAGATAAAGAGCACTTTTGAAACAGTAACTCATCACCACTTCTACCATAATGCAGTCCGCAAAGAATATGTAGTTTAAATATTTTGCAAGGACTCAATATTGACAGGAGTTGAAGACGTGGCAAAACGGAATGCCAACAGAATTTATACGGTAGTAATTTATACTAACAATCAAATTGTCAGTACTGGTTGCCTAAAAAAGGCTCTGTCAAAAATATGGAGAATTCTGTAAACGAATAAACTGAAAATGGTGTAGTCAGATGATACTGCTAAATGGATAATATGTATACAGGTAGTCCTCAATGTACGACCACAATTGAACCCAAAATTTATCTTGCTAAGTTAGAAATTTGTTAAGTGAGTTTTGCGTCATTTTACGACTTTTCTTGCCACATTTGTTAAGTGAACCACGGCAGTTGTTAAAATACTAACGTGGTTAAGTGAATCTGGCTTCCCCATTGACTTTGCTTGTCAGAAGGTCACAAAAGGGGATCACATGACCTTGGGGCACTGAAATCGTCATAAATGTGAATCAGTTGTCAAGCATCTGAATGTAAATCACATGACAATGGGGTTGCTACAACGGTCATGTGAAAAATGGTCACAAGTCACTTTTTTCAGCCCTGTTATAACTTCAAACGGTGACTAAACAAACTGTTGTAAGTCGAGGACTACCTGTATTATCATGTATCATAAAGGGTTTGCTAATATGAAAACAGGACAGAGGGAAGAATCAGAACTGGCTGTTTAGAATGAAAAGTGTCGTGTTTTCTTAGTTACACAATGATCGCTACGTTTGTGCAATGCTTTGGATTGAAAGCAAAAAGATGCCATGAGAATGTACACGTAGTACCTGTTTCCATCTCTTAGGACAAATCTGTCTTTCCGAGGATCATGCTTTAACTACAGAAGACACCTGGGCAATTCCAGGGAGACAGCTGCAGAAAGCTGCTATAGGAATAACTACATTTATTTCAAGATCTTTTTGCCTTCAAATTGGAAGGGTTGCACGACTCCAACTTATCAATTTCCAATCCAGCTGCAGGTACAGGAAGTCATTTCAGGGCATGTTTCATCATACAAGTTGGGGAACCTCTAATCAATGGAACGAATCCAGCATACCTGATTGGCCCATTCATCCAGTGAGCATTTTAGAAACAGCCCTACCCAAACCTGCCCACGTCTCCGATTACTTGATATCTTTCTCCACAATTGCAGAAGATGTGAAATAGTCAAGTAATTTGGAGCCACAATGAGAAATAGCTGAAAGATGAGCCTACAGATTCTCTCTTGGGTTAGTCTATCTCTGATGAGGAGGACTTGAGAGAGCTCAGCTTCCAGTTGGCATTCCTGCAAGGATGGTGATGTTATCCGTTGTCCCTCATAGGATGAAGTTAGGCATACAGGTAATCTTCGACTTAACAACCACAATTGAGCCAAATTTTTTTGTTGCTAAGTGAGACATTTGTTAAGTGGCTTTTGTTCTTTTTTATGGCTCTTCTTGCCAGAGTTGTTAAGTGAATCACCGCAGATGTTAAATTAGTAACACAGTTGTTAAATGAACCTGGCTTCCCCATTTACTTTGCTTCTCAGAAGGTCGCAAAAGGAGATCACATGACCCCAGGGGCATGGCAACCGTCAGAAATATGAGTCAGTTGCCAAGCGTCTGAATTTTGATCGCATGATCACGGGGATGCTGCAACGGTCGTAAGTTTGAAAAACGGTCATCGGTCAGTTTCTTCAGTGCTGTTGTAACTTCAAACAGTCACTAATGAACTGTTGTAAATCGAGGACTACCTGAACTGATTTCACATTCTGTAGCAACTGCTTTTATTTTTGCAGAATGAATGCTCTGGGAAGGAAATTCCTCACTGACCAAGCAGCTGCTGCATCAGGCTGCTCTGTCCTGCGTGCAGCTGCTTTCTATAAGCAGGAGGTGCAGGAATGTTTGACCCCCCCCCCCTCTCTGTGTCTTTCTCTACGGCAGGAATGTCAAACTCATGTCATCATGGTGGTGTCACATGACTATTAGGACTCCCCCCCCCTTTGCTAAATTGGGCGTGGGCATGGCCAGCGCATGATGCATCCGACCCGTGGGCCGGGAGTTTGACAGTCCTGCTCTGTGGAAAATGAATGACAAGGCAAAGAAGGAAAACTGATTGCATCCTGAAAGTCCACTGGATCTCATTCTTCACCTCATTTCAAGACAAGACATCATCAATGGCAAGGACAGAACCAAAGCTATCTCCTGCGCGAGCTACACTGGCTCCCGGTGGTCTTCCGGATGCGCTTCAAGGTGTTGGTTCTCACCTTTAAAGCGCTCCATGGCAGAGGTACGGGATATTTGCAAGACCGCCTGCTGCTACCGATAACCTCCCACCAGACAACACGCTCGCACAGAGAGGGCCTCCTCAGGGTGCCGTCGGCCAAGCAATGTCGGCTGGCGGCCCCCAGGGGGAGAGCCTTCTCTGTGGGAGCACCCAACCTGTGGAATGAGCTACCTCCTGGGATATGATTAATTCCGGACCTCCATGCTTTCTGAAAGGCCCTGAAGACCTATCTCTTTCAACAAGCCTGCCTAGCATAAACGGTTTTAATGGGGTTTTTAAAATTTTTAAATTTAATCGATGTTGGGTTTTAAATTGGGATCTTTTGATTGTGCAGATTTGGATTTTAAATTGGTAATGCCATTATTTAATCTATTTTAATTTCTCTTAACTTTTGTACTATATGTGTTTTACATTTGGCTGTTCAACGCCCTGAGTCCCCCTGGGGAGAAGGGCGGTATATAAGTTGAATTAAATAAATAAATAAAATAGATAAATAAATAAATAAATAAAGAATGTATTCTAACAGACTTCTCCCTTTCAAACTGTATGCTGGAAAGATTACAGTTAATGGGCAGCCAAAGCAAATTTAGCACCGCCTCCCAACCCTCTGTCATTTGCAAATCAGACAGCAACGCCTCATGGCAGATAAAGATCTATACAGCCTGACCAAAGTCTCCTTGCTTCAGTTCAGAGGGTGAGCACTCACTGTGTAAGTCAGGCGAGAGCACATGTCATTACGCTCAAGGTCTCATATTATCAGGACAGACACAGTCGGACCCCAGAGATTGAGAACCAAGGTCATATGCTAAACTGACTCTTGTCATTTACCATGTGCTAATCGGACAATCCTAGAGAAATTCTGTCTACTTGGTCACAAAGAACCTGAAATGACTGAGCAGTAACAGGAGGATCTTCAGGAGAGAAAAGTTAATGACTGGGCTAACTGAACCGTTAGAATATAGCAGTAACTCATTCAGAATTTAGTAAAATTAACTGGCTAGATTTCTTTCCTTTGCAATTGCTAGTTCAGAGGTAAGCTTACATCCCTAACAAAATTTTGACAAGTTAAGCAGCATAGTACTTAACATTAGCAAATTAGTCCTAGAATCAAATTTGTATTTAGCAGCATTTAAATATATCGAATTGAAAGTTCTCAATTGGCAGGTGCAATAAAAAGACTGCAGAAACAATCTTCAGATTTTTCTGTGACTTTAGTTGTGCTTTTAGTTAGTTGTGCAGAGCACGATAAAACTTTGACAACAAAAACTACCAAAAGGTTCACTCCAGTTTCCAAATTTTAACAGGTATAGGCTTATATTTTCAGCCTTAAAAAGAAGCTCGGAGGAAAAACAAGTACAAGACAATGAGTGTACTGTGAATTATAATTGTTCTATGCACAGCCAAGACCATTCATATATGCATTTTCTATTTATACATACACGCATACAATTTCCAACATATAATTCTGGATTTTAATTCTAGATAGCTCAATCAATGGTGAAGAAAATCCTGACCCGGTACCGGTACATACATTCATAACAGTGCCAAGCTTGAGGTCTCTTCTACAACCTCTTCTACCAATACTTGTGGAAAGCTTGCTGCTTGTGGCTTACCTCCCAGTACTTGGTCCGGCTAATTCCTTCAGAGTAGGCGCGGGCAAAAGTGCTCTCGCTGTTGAGAGCTGTGACAGCAGCACTGAGTTGTGACATGGGATGAAGATTGGTGGGGAAGTTGTCAAGCATAGTCACTACATGGGAAGGCAGGGCTGCTCTCTTTGCCCACTCTCGGGACACCCAAGTCACCTGAATAAAGAAAACCACAACATCGCACATCAGTTGTGAAATCCTCTGAAGTCTGTTCTGTTCTGTGAGTCTGCTACTGAGCACACGCTTTGCACACGAAAGCGCAGTGCTAAAAAAAGGAACATTTTGAAGCCTTCCAAGTCTGCAAAGGTAAATAGAACAGTGAGGGGGGGGATCCACTGTGCCACACTAGAAAGTAGGAAATCCAATGATTCTAGCTAATATAAATCACATGTCACAGCTGATCAACGGAAATACTGGTTCGCCCAAACCGGTAGCATTTTTTACTACCGGTTTGCCCAAACCAATCTGAACCGGTAGCATTTCATCCATTACATATCTATAGCTAGGAGGAAAGGTGCTATCTAATACCAGCCTTGGCTGTTCTTGTCATTACAATACAGCTCTTACTGTTTTCCCCAGAAGTTCTCTAGACACAATAAAGGTTGCACAATCACTTTGCAGGTCACTTTAAATGGGATGAACATGATAGCCTCCCAGAAATCTTTGCCATGACTTATTATTACCTGTTCTTGGGAAGGAATCTCTCCTGTCACCAGTAACCAAAAGAGCCCTTCAGGAAGGGGCTCTGCACCTCCGGGGGCTTTGGGTAGCAGCTTCTGGCACTCAGGAATGCTGTAGCCACGGAAACGAATGCCCTAAAAACCAATCCCAGAAACAGGATAAGAAACCACATTTCAAGTGAGACGCTAAGAGCTAATTACAAAAGTAATGTCGCCAATTCTGCCCTCCTTACCTCATCAGGATCCAAGACAGAAGTCTCGTATATTAGTCCTTTCATACCTCTCATGCCACCGTAGACCTGGAGAACAAAAAGAGTTACTTAAAACAAAGAAAAAAAATTGCCTTCACCTCAATCCTCTGGCTGACCCAAATGCAGAAGTCAGAAAAATTACTCTCTTGTTTGATTGTGTCTGTCCCCACAAGTATCTGACTGGACAATATTTGACAGAAATTGTGTTTGAGTCTTCTGGCTCCAAATTCCCTTTTTCCATTCAGTCTGAAGTCATTTTTAAGATACATTTGTAGTTAGTTTGTTGATATACTTTTGCATATATTTCACTTTTTATTTCCCATCACTTTTAGCACTCTGAAACACAACAATAAATTTTAATAGTATCTCTTGCTCCCTATTTCTCTTAATTCTTTCCCTTTCTATCCACTTTTTGTCTACAGCTTGAATCAGGTCAAATAGAACAGCACTTTTTAACAAACAATCAAGGCTAGCTTTCCAGCTGGCACTCAGAAAACCTACTATAGTTTTTCACATCCAGTTTGCACTAGATTATACAGGACATCAATTTAAAAGCAACTAATGAGATGAATTGTAATTCAGGCTCAGCGCAGCCTAGAAAGCTAGTAGAAATCAAGAAAACTGCTTTGGCAGCTCCATGCTTGAGAAAGAACTGGGTTACAAATAAAATCAGAGATTTTGCTGCATTGCTTAATCATGACTAGGCTTTTCCTGACAAGTTAAACTTTTACATCAATTACTGTGCACAATGCCAGAAATGAAATTTCCTTAACCTATCCCAAAGGTTTCCATCAATAACTTTCTCAAACTGGTACTCTCTGGATGTTTTCAACTACAACTTTCTTTAAGCCAAACCATCATGAATGTGCTTTGAGTGAATAATTAGCATGGACTGGCTTGAGGAAAACTGCACAAGAAAAACTAGTCTTTGAGGCAGTAATGTCAGCATTTATTTCTTTTATCTGTCAGTATTTCTGAGCTTTCTTAATCACCCAAGGACTCTGGGTAATGAGCAAAATAGATTCAAATTAAAACAAAAAATATCAGGAAAACATGATGTTATCTTGGCATCCCCCATTCAGCTTAAGCTAAAGGAGACTTACCATTTTCTTTTGAACAGCAAAGGGTGTAGGGGCTACATCAGGGGTGAAATGCACCCAGAGAACCGGGAGTAACAGATTTTACATTTTACCCCTGGGCTACATGTATTTATGGAGGTAGGGAATACAAAACCTTGCAATACACAAGATGGGGGTTACTATCGAGATGGTCTTGTATCTTGTTCATACCTCATGCACCTTGTAGGAAAGGGGGACTTTTAGAAGACCTTCTGTACACGACTGTTCCACATGGACAAATTCTCTTCTAGCAACCTGCTCCCTGATGTAATTGAGCCTGGGAGCGTACTGGTATGTCAACTTTATTGAGATGTTGTAACAGCAACAGAGTTGGAAGGGACTTGGAGGTCATCTAGTCTAACACCCTGCTTAACCTAGGAGACCTGTACTAGGGAATCGAACTGTCGAACTGCTGACCTTTCTGATTGACAAGCTCAGTGTCTTAGCCACTGAGCCACCTAGTCAATTACTGGGCTGTTACTGTAGATTTATGAGATTCTCCCATGGGCATTCTAGTCACTGTGTTTTGTATCAGCTGCACTTCTGGGTCATTTCCAAAGGTAGCTCCACATAGTGCGTATTAAGAGTATTCCAACTGAGTAGCAATCAAAATATAAGATGCCCTCCCCTGATCTAAGTAGGTTTGTTAAATGGTGCATAAATTGGGTGAAAGCTCCCCTAACCATTGCTTCCACCTGCTGCTTAATCAGAAATCCAATTGGTTTCCCTAGTCAAAGACCACCTCCTTCACAAGCATAACCCACCCCCCTCCAGAGTAATCCTGGGCTCAGTCTTGGCATTGTGCTCTAATGTTTATGGGCAAACAGCAACTCCGTCTTGGAGAGGCATAATTGAAGCTCCAATTCAGTTCCTCACAGATTCCAGTCATCGAATCAGGACTTCTATAATATCCCTGGCATAATCTGAGATGATGATGTATGGCTGGATGTCTTCAGCATACTAATGGCATCACACCACCAGATGTCCTCTTCCAGCAATGTTATGAAGATGTTAAATAGCATAGAGGAAAGGCTTGAGCCTTGTGGGATATCATTCTGGAAGACCCAAGGGCTGGAGCATTTTCTCCCCTAGCATCACTGACTAGAATTGTCTATTCAGAGAGGAGAGGAATCATCAAAATCATATCCTCAACTGTTATATATGGGCCAAACAAGATGTGTTTGATGGTGATATTAAATGCTGTGAAAAAATCTAATAGGATTAGATGAGAGGCACTCTACCCATCAAAGTAACAGCAAAAGTCATGTACTAGAATGACCAGTACAATTTCTGTCCTCTGACTGGGCCTGAATCCTAACTGAAAAGAATTCAGATACTGTAGTATGTTTCCTCTAGAGCCCTCTCTAGCTGGTTCCCCACATTCTCACTGTTTTTGTACCTCTCCTCTCCATGGTATTTTTGGGAGAGGAAGTGGAATGCTACAAGAAGTAATTATTCCTCTTTGGCCTGGGATTGTAAGCTTTTGGAAGTTTGATAGCATGTCACCAAGGCTCCCATAAAATAGTTGCAGAGCAGGATAAACATGCTAATTCAAAAAAAAAAAATTCTAAAAGTCAAACAAATGTAGAGAAGATTCAAAGTCATTTTCTTAAACATATTTTTCTTTTAACTTCAAGACATAATTTACTGATTCATTTATTGAATCAGAAAAACCACAAGCTGGTCAAGGCAGAACTGGGACCTGAGTCCCAAATGTCAAATCTCACCCTTCTCTTCATAAAGCACAATAAAGCACCTACTTCAGAAAAAGAAAAAGCTCAGAATAGACAAGCTAATCAATAATCAGTCATATACGAACAATTTTCAAGAAACAGAAACAGAATAGAGACAAAATGCAAAACTATAAAACACTACCCTGTTTTTCATTATGGCTTCCTGTCTCCAGATCATTCCTCCTATCTACCAATATAATCCTACCAAACCAATTTATCTTTTCATTTTTTATATGAGAAATTCATCAGTTTTATCTTGTGCCCACACGAACACAGAAACTTACACAGACATTTATAACGAAGGCTGTTGCTTCTTCTCAATCTAAAGTGATTTTTGTAATGAGACGAGATAAGAAAAAAGCCTGTCTCAAGATGAGGAATAGTAAACTAGGTGCCTGCTAGCAAAATGCATCATGCAGAAAACATGTTTCCCCTTGACCGCCATGAGTTTCAAAGTTCTGCAGAGTTCCCAATGGGCTCCAGTTTTGACAGGACCAAAAACATTTGGTCCTGTCAAACATTATGGTTGCTTCAGGCTTCAGTCAAAATAAAATCTGGAGGTGTTTTTAGGGAAAGGTTTTTGGATCTCATTCTCATGTTCCTCCTACACCTGGCCTGTGTGCTAGCCTGCTTGCTAATCTCATTGCCTTCCTTTCTCTATTCGCTTAGCCATTAATGCTGATGTCCTAAGTTTTTTTCCTGATCCTCTAAGCTGCCTCTTCCTGGAACAAATACATGTGCTTGGTCCAGACACAGATCATTAAAACTAGCTACTTTGTGCATAGAACAGTCTGTAAATCCCCTAGGATTGCAACTTTATCTGAAGGCCCAGGCCTAGTGGATAAACAAGCTTAGGGTATGCAACCAATGAATGCACATGTGTGTATCCAACAAGGAGAAAATACTATATATTACGGGAAATTGGAACTCATGGGTTAGGAAATCAAGATTAGATTTGGTATTTAGACATGAAGAAGAATCAGCTATTACTGGTTGAATCTTGAGCTAAAACAGGAAATTAAAACCAAAGCTGAAACAGTCACCACAACCAATATCTGTGATGTAAGGTTATACTCAGCTTCTAATTTATTATCGGTATGTCTTAGCTGTGAACATACAGACATTTAGAACTGTAGATATATGGTGGAAAGTATCAGTACACATGTAAATAGAAGCCTTAAAAGACAGAGAGGTGACTAAGATTTCCAGGGATTGAAGGTTGGGTAGTGGTAGTTACCTCCCTGATAAGCAGATGCATATTACCAAAATAATGCACATTTCAGAATAAATCAAGGAAGATATATTAAGCAATGGCTTTAATCTGTCAAATATATGCAGGTTGCAAATTCTGAACTGCTTCATATAATTTTCTGTTCAAAATCAAATTCTTTTGGTTTTTTTATCTCTGAAGGAAGAGGTGGACACATCCTTAATAAAAATCAATTCACCACCAGCAGCAGGTTCCAAGTCAAGAACCTCACTCTATTCTAGGAGACAAGAACAAGAGTTATTGCCAGACCAATGAGAAACAAATATTAAGCAGTTCTCCAAGATCCCACAGAGAGGTTAATTCCAGTCCTGATTCTTGCCAGTTTTTCACTAGAGAACTCAAGCCGAATCTGGAGCTCTTATGTAACCTACAGTTGGATCTGAATCTTATTCCTTTCTCCCCACATACTCAAAACATTTTCTGTTTTTTTTTATCCAGACCTGATACTAATGTCTGGAACACAGCGTATGTGTCTAGCAACGTACTATCATAACAATTTCATTTCCTGCAGAGTACAGGAGCCAGACTAATTGCACATTGTTATATTCTCTACTCTTGCTTGTATAACAATGCAACTTACCATATCTACAGTGATTTGTCCAATGACAGTACTGCCATATTGTTGTCTGAAGCTTTTAAGCCTTGCTTGTTCTTTGGGTATCATATTAGCAAGAACATCTTTCAGATTCTGAAAATAAAATAATGTCTAATGTTATACATCAAAAATCAACTATTGTTAATGGTGGAAAACCAATCTAGAAAAGTGGTACATGAGAGAAAAAGAAGTCGACGTTATGAAATAAAATATTGCTCATATTTGTTTTATACCTATTTTACAGTAGGTAAAATGCATGCAATCTGCACAAAAAAAAGCTTTGTCTTAATACCATGACATCTGGTTCACTCGGTAGATTCCACAACCCCCTTTTTGTTATTTCTATACCCTTTTTTCCCCTCCAGATCACATTTTCAAATTTTTCACATTTACAATTTTGTTGTTCTACCGAATTGCCTATGCTTTTAATCTAGTGGTTTCATAATCTTACTGATAAGGGTGACTTCAAAAATCTTCGTTTAATTTTTTAAAAGATTTAATGATTTGGTACCATTTTCGCCTATCATCTTGTTTCATCTGAGCACAAAAGAATGAGATGAGATTGGAGACTATTTTTTACTCACACAATTTTAAGAATTCTGATCCTTTTTTCTTTTTCCTTTGGTTTTCTTGCATGCAAGTTAAAAAGGCATGCACTATGAATGATATCATATTTTAAAACCATTGATATAGAATTTCAATGGAAATACAAAACTTTATAAACAAAACTAAAGTCTTCCCTAGCTATGGGAATGCTTCTGAAGTCTTCCTAACTTAAAAAGCAACATGAGAAACTATTACTTCTTCCTTCTCCAGTAGCTTCAACACTGTATTTATGGTTCTACTATGAATTTTCCCAGATGTGCCAATATGACATCTCTAATAAAATGGAACTTTGAGGAACTTCTAGCCTCAGAGTCTTCTTTCATTGGGGGTGTTATTTGGAACCCTAACATTAACCCGAATCCCTGGCAGTCCTGAAGATCCAAAATAAAAGATGGCTTCCAGGACTGACACAACCAACAGATTTTGTACATCCTACAAGAAATAAAAAAAACCCCAAAACTTACACTAGAAGCACTTGCATGTCTGGCAGCAAAAATGATACATGATGAATTCTGTAAAGAGAAAGAAGTAGCATGTTAAACATTAGTTCTACAGTAATAATCCTCCATGCTCTATAATGCACCTTTAGCATACTTTGTCCCACCTAACTCCATCACAGTCCCACCCCGCTTGAAGAAGATTTGAAAATACAGTACTGGATTTCTGAACTATCACCATCAAGGAATTCTCAGCAGCGTACAACAATAATTTTGAAATGTATAAGCATCAAATACCCATGATATAATAGTCACAAAAAATAAAAACCAGTAACTGTTTACTGCTACACGAAGAAATGTACAGCACTGACTCAATAATTTAAGATGGGTCAGTGGCAACCACAATCAAGCACCCAAATTCAGTTCAGTTTGAGCATCTTTCATGATTTAAATTCTTACCACTCAAGTTTTCATTTTTTTAATATACCCTGTTAACATTCCCATTAGTTGTTAATCCCAAATATGCATTTGGATTACTGATTTCTGTTAAAATGTTTAGTCTGGATCTAGAAATCCAAAGGAGGGCACTTGAGGAAAGAATGAGATTAGCAGATGGCCTCCCCTTTAAGCAGGAGCAGCACCATTAATGTTACCTCAGTATCAGGGAAGCTAACAATTGTACTGTATTGCAACAGTTTTCTCACCCTGGCTTTAGCCCCAGCAAATACCTGATTTACTTCCAGAAAGTCAACAGTTAGAGCTGATCTAGGGGAGGCTCAACGTTTATTAACAGTCTCCTGTCAGTTTTGATCACTGCTACTTTCACAGTCCAATCATCTCAGGAGGATAAACTTGGATTGTTTTTTTTTTCTTCTCCAAACTTGTTAGAAATAACATTGCATCTCTGCTTAGCGGTTGTAACCCAACCCCATCTTCATATTCAGCTTAATGCCATACCCGAGGCATGAACAAGTTTCTTACAATCTTAATTACAAAACAAGCTAAAAAGAAAAGATAATGTTGGGAAAAGCTTAACTTTTAAATAGTGGCTAATATTCATTAATAGGTATTCTCATCATTAGCCCATTTTCTTCTACCATATTTTGCACCAACTTACTCATATATTTCTCTATCATATGGTGCCTTTTATATGTTTTGGAATTCTACAAATCACATCTAGCGTAAATAGACGAGACTATATTAGCTCAGGATTGAACTGTGGAGTCCTGATGCTGTCTGAGCTTGATACAGAGTGACTCCCACTCCCTTCTAGCACTGAATGTATTACTTTGTTAGGCAGTGAAACATCTGTGAGCAAACAATCAAACTTGGGAAAACCCAAGGAGTCCACATCTCATCTAGTATGGTCAATGATCAGACTTCTTATGAATTGTAATCCAAATATCTAGAGAACGGAAATATTTGGACAATTGTTTTTATAGTATTTTGGCAAACTGTCTGGAGCTGTTAGGGGGAAGGTAATGTATGTTTGATGAAATCAACAAATATAAGTGTTTGGTTCACACCACACCCTGAATCAAACCAAAGAATCCACATATTGCTTTAATGGATTGAAAAACAGTTTAAAAATACAGAGTCAAACCACCCATGGAGTTACAGAACACCTTTTGCCTGCAGGAAAATATAGTTTGGTAGGACCATCTGTCCTACCTACTAAGCTTATGCCATCAAGTTGGAGACTTGTTAAAACTGATTGCTTTTTAAGTAGATCTGATTTTATCTAATCATAGTACAGAAATAAGCCACAGTGACAGTCAAAGGGCTCTAATGATGATTTAATGAAAGACATTGAACATATGAAGCTGCTTCCCTCCACAAATAACCCAACACAACACGTCTGCCTTGCCTGGCAGCAACTCTCAAGGTTTCAAGACTGCAGTATTTGCCAGCCTTTGCTAAAGGGGTCAGGGATCAAACACAGAGCCTTCTGCATGGAAAAATGCATCCCTTAACAACAAGAGTATTTTGCATATAATTCTTCAGATTGATACTCTTGTCTACACCCGAGGCACCAATAGACTATGTGAGTTACATCCCACTACATCTAGTCAAACCTCTGCAAAACCTTTAACAAGATAAAGCTACTTTCCCCCATTAAGTAGAAATAGTAAGAGTGCTTTCTAGAACTCAGTCGAATTATAAAACGCTAGTTTCTTAATAAGTAATTTCACAAACATTGCTGACAATTTCTTGCCTACTTTGCAGCTGACTTTCAGCTTCCTTGTGGAAATTTCTCAGCATCCTTGAACTCATGTTTGTTCATGTCTCTTTTTATCTGCTTACCTCTTCAACAGCTTTCCTTCTAATGCCTTCTGAGGAGCACATACATGGAGGCTTTTGTTCTTGGGCAGCCCACATAGCAAGTGAACAATCTGGCTTCACACGTACATTTCTCTGATTGGCAAAAAATGTCCCACTACAGACACTACTAAGAGCTAGGCCCATTAAAAATATTGGGGCATCATCAAACTCTTTCATAAATTGTTATTGCTGTTTCCACAAAGTCATTCCACTAAATAAAAAGCAGAAAAAGCCAGCTGTAACCAGAAATAGTGACTTTCAATTTTAAGACTATTAATTAGTCATACTGCCTAAACTGGAAGTTCAACACTGCACCAGAAAGCTGTTTTACTTCTAGAACAGATCAGAAACAGGAAGAAAAAAAATCTGTCGCTGCTCAAACAAATAGAGGAGGCTTAAGGACAAGCGGTGTGGTTCCTAGAACTGTATCTAAGCAACTTTTATTTCTTCCCTACTCTGGACTTAAGAGAAATATCTTGGGACACCTCCCAAAGGAAGGTTGTAGAAAAACAATATTAATTGGATGATACACAAAATATGGTTATTTCAAGTCATTTTTATAGGCAAGTGATTGAATTTCCTACCAATATTTGAATTATCTTCATACAGATGGTCCTCGACAAGTGCAATTTTACCTAATCACAACACTTGGCAATCCTGACACTCTTGTGAGCTGCACTGATTGCCAGTTTGCTTTCGGGTACAACTCAAGGTGCTGGTTATCACTTCTAAAGCTCTGCATGGCATGGGTCCATATCACTTGAGGCTTATCCCACTGAGACTGGTCTGCCCCATCCATGCCAACTAGAGGGGGCATACTGCAGACCCCATCATTCAAGGAATTTTGGCTGGCGGGGTCCAGGAGGAGAGCCTCTCTACCATGGTTCCTGACTTTTGGAACATCTTACTCCCTGAGATGAGATCAGTTCCCTCATTTCTGAGCCTTAAGACCTGGTTCTGCCAGATGGCTTCGGGCCCCAAATGGGAAACATCACACCGGATGTGGTTGATGGATTCAGAGAAATCCCCACCACATCTCCCGTGTAGTTGGTTCCCTCTTTCCCCATCTTATCACAACAATTTTACTTTGATAGTACTGTCATTTTATTGGGTTAGGAATATTTGTTGTTAAGTTTTAATGTTTTTATGCTGTAAGCCGCCTAGCATCTCTTCAAAATGAGATGGGCATAGAGATGAGAAGGCCTGGGGGAAAAAATGGAAAAATTGGGAAAAAACCAGAAAAATACCTGTTTTTTTCTTCAATTTTTCCATTTTTTCCAGGCCTCCCCATCTCTAGCATACGCGGCAAATAGATTTAATAACTAAATTAAAATATCCCAATCCTACTGCTGTTGTTAACCAAATTCCACCTGTCGATAGCCAAGGACCCTTCTCAATCCAAGCCATTCCCAGCTAGGTCCTTCCTAGTCCCAAGCCAAAGAGACTGTCTATAGTACCCCCCATCTCTGCCCTTTTGGCCACCCTGCAGCCTGCCTTCTGGGACAGGAAGGAGCCCCAAAACCGTGCTGTTCTAGACCTGCTTGCCATGCTGCGGCTCTGGCGGCTACTTGCCAGGAAGCCGTGGATGCCCCTAAAGGCCTCCGACATTTAAGCCTGGCTCAGCAGTGAGCACAAAGGAGCTTCTTGTTGTACTGTAGCTCTGGAGCTGAAAGTTCAAAGGGCTACAGTTCAAAGCACTTTACAGTGCAAAGCCCAACCCCAGCTTAGTCCAGCCCAGCAGTGCAGCACAAAGCCAAAGCTGCCCTAGGAAACCCCAGTCCAGTCCCAATTGCAGTTATCCTTGCCAGCCCACAGCTCATGGCCCCTGTTGCCCTGTGCTCTGCCGCCCCAGCTGACATTCATCTTCTTGCTCATGTTGCTGGCTATGTGAAGCCATCTTCCCCAGATCTCGCAAGGAAATCATCATGCACAACCTAGGAAAGAGAAGCCTCATGCAGCCAGCACTTCCTTGGAGAGGGCCAAGTCGGCCATGCTTGGTCAGTAGTAGAACAAGAAGACAACAGTCAACTACGGCAGCAGAGGTCCTATATGGCAAGGGGTTAAAAGGGCATATGGGGGGGTGGGGGAAGGAGGACCTGAAGTGTCCCTGCGTTCTTAAGTACAAGCAGGTTACCAAGCGCCCAAATTTTCATCATGTCCCTGGAGATGCTATAACAGCCATAACTTCAGAGTCTTTTCATTCAGTGTTGCCCTAATTTCTAATGGTCACTAAATGGTCGTAACTTGAGGACTACCTGTGTTTCCAACTAGCATTGGCTATTCTAAAGATACCATTTGGAAGATCAGGAACAGTACCATTGCAATTATTCCATCATAGTATTTAACTCTGTGTTAAAGTATGGAATATAAAAATAAAGTATTCCATACTTTATTTTTTTTAATTTAAATTTTTATTGTAAACACATTAAAACGAACACACAAACATATATATACATAAAATCTTTTTACAGCTCTTTTACAGCTCTTTTATATACATAAAATCTTTTTACAGCTCTTTCGTAGTGATCCTTTCTTAGTATTTACTATTTATACAGAATTTAGCTTTATCTTCCAGGTTTCCAGGTTTCCTTGCATTCCACCAGCCGAGAGCCCAGGGCAGGGGTGGGGGAGTAGCAGTCATTATTAAGGAAGGTCTGGGTCCGAGGGAGGCCACTGTACCTCAGATAGCCGGGTGTGAGTCCATCTTTGTGAGGTGGGGTCCTGGTGGGCAGATGGGTTTGTTAGTCACGTACCTGGCTCCCTGCCACGTGGCAACGACCCTGCCCGAGCTTCTCAATGTTATAGCCGAGGTGGCGGTTGATACCCCCAGGCTTATAATCATGGGGGATTTCAATCTGCCATCTATCGGTGAAACATCTGAGATGGCTCGGGAGTTCATGGCTTCCATGACGGCCATGGACCTGACCCAGGTAATTCAGGGCCCGACTCACATTGGTGGACACACCTGGATCTAGTTTTCGTCTCTGGTCAGTGGTTGAGTGGTCTTGATATTGGGGATATAGGTGTGGAACCCTTGTCATGGACTGACCACTCGCTCCTTCGACTCGACTTTCTGACCGCTGCAACTCACCGCAGGGAGGCGGAACCAACCAGGTGGTTCCGCCCCAGGCGCCTGATGGATCCTGATAGATTCCAGACGGAGCTTGGGCCATTTCCTGAGACACTGACACGCGACTCGGCTGAGGACCTGGTGGCTGCCTGGGACAGGGCAGCCGGTGGGGCCTTGGACCGCGTTGTGCCTTTGCGGCCTCTGACCCGGCGCCGAACTCACTTATCTCCTTGGTTTACCGAGGAGCTGAGGGAGATGAAGCACCGGAAAAGACGCCTAGAGAGCGGTTGGAGGGCCAGTCGCTCTGAATCTGACTTGACACTAGTAAGAGCTCATATTAAGACTTACTTAGTGGCGATAAAAGCGGCGAAATCTAATTATTTTGCCGCTCTTATCGCGTCATCAGATAATCGCCCAGCCGCCCTGTTTAGGGTGACCCGCTCCCTCCTCCATTTGGGAGCGCGGGAGGATCCCTTGCAGGGACGTGCTGAGGACTTTGTTCAATATCTGGATGATAAAATAACTCAGATTCGGGATGATTTGGCCGCTGACTGGGTTAGTTCAGGCGAGGTGATTGAGCCCGGTTTTGAGAGTGTTATCTGGGCTGAGTTCGATCCTGTGGCTCCCGAGGACGTGGACAGGATTCTGGGAAGACTGAACGCTACCACATGTTTATTGGACCCGTGTCCCTCCTGGTTGGTGCTGGCCTCCCGGGAGGTTACATGAGGCTGGCTCCAGGAGATTATAAACGCTTCTTTGAGTGAGGGTGCCCTACCGACCGCTTTGAAGGAGGCGGTGGTGACGCCCCTCCTCAAGAAGCCCTCCCTGGACCCAGTTGTTTTGGCAAATTATCGTCCAGTCTCCAACCTTCCCTTTCTAGCGAAGGTTGTTGAGAGTGTGGTGGCGTGGCAGCTCCCCCGGTACCTGGATGAAGCTGTCTATTTAGACCCGCTCCAGTCCGGCTTCAGGTCTGATTACAGCACTGAAACGGCATTGGTCGCGTTGGTGGATGATCTCTGGAGGGCCCGGGGTAGGGGGTACTCCTCTATCCTGGTGTTGTTAGACCTCTCAGCGGCTTTTGATACCATCGACCATGGTATCATGTTGCGCCGGTTGGAGGGATTGGGGGTGGGGGGCACCATTTTACGGTGGTTCTCCTCCTACCTCTCCGACCGGTCGCAATCTGTGTTGACAGGGGGGCAGCGGTCGACCCCAAGGCGCCTAGTGTGTGGGGTGCCACAAGGGTCGGTCCTCTCGCCCCTTCTGTTCAACATTTATGTAAAGTCGCTGGGTGAGATCATCCGTGGTTTTGGGGTGGAATTCCATCAGTATGCTGATGATACTCAGCTGTACATCTCCACCCCAGACCACCCCAACGATGCCATGGAAGTGATGTCCCAGTGCCTTGAAGCTGTGCGGGTCTGGATGGGGAGAAACAGGCTTCGACTCAACCCCTCCAAGACCGAGTGGCTGTGGCTGCCGGCGTCCCGATATAGCCAACTGACTCCATCGTTGGTTATTGGGGGCGAATCATTGGCCCCCATGGAAAGGGTGCGCAACTTGGGCATCCTCCTGGACCCACGTCTGTCTTTAGAGGATCATACAACAGCTGTGGCCAGGGGGGCTTTCTATCAGGTTCGCCTGATACGCCAGTTGCGGCCCTTTCTAGATCGGGACTCCCTACGCACAGTCACTCAGGCGCTCGTCACGTCTCGCTTGGACTACTGCAATGCTCTCTACATGGGGCTCCCCTTGGGATGCACCCGGAGGCTCCAGCTGGTACAGAATGCGGCCGCGCGGGGGACTATGGGAGCGACGGGGCGCTCCCACGTGACACCTCTCCTGCGTGAGCTGCATTGGTTGCCGGTTGACTTCCGGGTGCGTTTCAAGGTGTTGGTAATCACCTTTAAAGTGCTCCATGGCTTAGGACCAGGGTACTTACGGGACCGCCTTCTGCCACCAATTGCCTCCCACCGGCCGGTTCGCTCCCACAGAGAGGGCCTCCTCAGGGTGCTGTCAGCCAGACAATGCCGGCTGGCGACCCCCAGGGGGAGAGCGTTCTCTGTGGTAGCCCCCACCCTCTGGAACGATCTTCCTCCAGAACTGAGAACAATTGCTGACCTCCGGACTTTTCGTCGGGTTTTGAAGACTTATCTCTTCCAACTTGCCGGACTTGCCTGATCCCTTCTACTTTTTAAAATTTTTAGAGTTTTATTCTGTTTTAAATTCTCAGCCTAATTTATATTTGTTTTTAGTACGATTTTAACTTTTTTGTATTGGTTTTTTAGTCGGCTGTTCACCGTCCTGAGTCCGTCAGGAGAAGGGCGATATATAAATCTAATAAATAAATAAATAAATATGTTGTTCCATATTGCTATCTTATTTCATTTACATTTTACTTAACCTTTACATTTCAGTCATTTATATTGTAATTTATCCCCTTGATTTTAACATTTCATTCTCCCTCCTTTATTCCTCTTTCTGATTTTTCCTATCCTCCAACCACCTACTATCATACCATTTATGCCAAATTTTATAATATTCTGTATCCTCTTTTTCCTTGAGTTCTTTTGTCAGTTTATCCATCTCTGCACATTCTAAATTTCTTTTAATTAACTCCTCTTCTGTTGGTGAGTTTTCCTTTTTCCAATTTTGTGCATAGACTATGCGGGCTGCTGTTAGTATGTGTAGTATTAAATATTTCGTTTCCTTTGTATAGTTTTCCATGAAAATCCCTAGCAAGAATGTCTCTGGTTCTCCCTTTATTGATTTCTCTGTTATTTTCTCTAGCCACTTTTTGACTTTGGCCCAGAATTTCTTTGCTACTGGGCAAGTCCACCAGAGATGGTAATATGTTCTATAGTTGCTTTTACACTTCCAGCATGTTGGTGAGTTACTAGGGAACATCTTGGCTATTCTGGCTGGAGGTAAATGCCATCTATGGAACATTTTCAACTGGTTTTCCTTGTATGCCGTGGATAATGTCAATTTCATGTTTGTTTGCCACATCTTTTCCCACTTCTCTAATTCTACTGTTGGATTGAAGTCCGTTGCCCATTTAATCATAGTATCTTTAACTATTTCCTCTTCCATTTTATACCGGAATAAGAATTTATATATTTTACTAATTAGTTTCTGCTAAGAATGGAATACTTTAATCAGTGTTTAGTATGGAATATAAAAATAATTTATATATACCTCCAGGGCTATACTTTGTTATTATAAACTCTAAACTAGCATTTTGTAGGCGCTGAATTTACATATTCAGTGTTTCAAATTAATATTTACAAAATCCTAAAGGCTTTGGAATTTAGTCAGATTTAGAAAAATTTCTATTTGTTTTTATTATTTGAGCTGTGAGTTATTACTGCAGGTATTTAGATAGGTGGGCTAGTCGGGTTAGCAATTTAGATGCTTTTTCTGTTTTTGTAACACCCAATAAAGGTATTAAGAGGCAACATGGAGATCACAACCTGAGGACCTCACCGTGTCCTTGAAGAATCAAAAATCTTGTTTACCAAAAATCTAGATATGCAATTACACTGTAAATCTATAATTCTTTGGATTGTATCAGATATTATTTGAATGTAACCTACTGATGTTCAAGACAAAAGAAAGCTAGGAAGCAGTTAAGAAGCTATAATTTGGGCACATTAAGACATATATTACAAGCAATGATATTATTATAAAGCAATTCATTTTGTGCAGTTTTATAAAAAGTTAGCTTGTATGTATAAATAGGTAAAAAATGTAATGGACAGTATTATAATAATAATAAACTGCAAAACCTGGAGACCAAAGAATAGAAAGAAAAGAAGTCAAGAAAATCACAAAATATAAAGAATTGCAAATCAACGATGGTAGCAAAAGTAAATATTACCAATAGTAATATTGGGCACAATCCCAAAATATTTGGAAGAGCACCACTTGAACATTTTGTCAGCATTGACAAAATCAGTCAGTCAATTGCAAAAAGCAGCTCTGCTTGGAACAGCTCACATCCTATGCTGATATCTTTAACAACATTAGATAACATCTGCCTATTCCAAGTCCTTGGAAAGGATTCAAAAATGCCAACTCCAGTTTAAAACACCTGGCTGTGTGACCAACCATAATGTAAGCACAAGTAGACCTTGTTTAACGACTGCTCATTTAGTGACCGTTCAAAGTTACGACACACCACCCCAGAGCTTCTTTTGACCATTTTCAAAATTCCAATCCCCCCGCCCTCCCCCAGTCATATAATTGCAATTTGGATGCTTAGCCAACAGCTCTCATTTATAGCTATTTGCAGGATCTCATGATCACATGGGCGTGTTATCTGGCATTCCCCCCCCCCCCTTTCCAGCCTTTTGTTTTGGCTTTGGGCAAAAAAAATGTCCATTGGGGAACCCGGGCTCACTTAACAGCTGTGGAGGTCACTTAATGACCACAGTTTGACTAACTATTGCTGTCAAGAAGGCTGTAAAATCAGATGTGGTCACATGGTGACCTGCTTAAAACTGCCATGACTTATGGCAGTATTTCCAGGCTCAATTATGGTCATAAGTCTAGGACTACCTACATAATGAAATTGTCATTTTGTATTACTGAACTGAATCTAAGCCAACTATATAATTCAAAACAGCCTTGCGAGTTATTTACATTTCTGGAATGAAAATGGTAGTTATGTGTTCCTGTTACTAGTATAAATAATTTGCTGTGTCATTTGGATGACTTTTAGCTCCTATGCAACTGGCCACTAAGCAAGGAACTAAAACCTAGTAGGACCTATCATGCAAACAATACGTTAGCATGCAACAGCTGCATGTGCCCCCAAATGTTAAAAGTGGCTTCTAATCACTTCAACATTTGTACTGCTTTTCTTTCATTACATCACTTTTCCTGTCCATTTATTGCCCCATCCATATTTTGTAATAGTAGAGTGCAATTTCTACAGCCGGTTGGGGCAGTTAAAAAACAAATCAAAATTAAAAGAAATCTTCTGTCTGTACTTTCTGTTATGGAAAGAAAAGAGTCATTCTTTGTTACAAAATTTATCAAATAAAGCTCATACGGTTCAAAACATGTTGGCTGTATTGTACTATAAATCCCCGTTTCTTTTTAAGATTGTCTGTTGGCTTTCAACTCACAAATATGGAAAGCAAACTAAATATGAATGAGTAACTACTACACAGTACAACTTTGGGTAAGTCAATTATTAACCATTATTCTCAAGTTTAATACAAGCCTAAACTTACCATAACTTGTCAACCGGGCCACAATGGCTGCATTCATATATTTCACTAGGGTTAACTAAAAATGATGACTTAAAAGACTCAATGGTTTGGGCCATACAATGTTCTATAGAGGTAGTTCTTGACCATTCAAAGTTATGATGAACTTCAAAAAATCTTACAATCCATTCTCAAAGTTATGACTGTCATCTCTCCACATTTATACAAGTGTGTTTTGGATGCTTGGGAACAAGTTTGCATTTTCAACCAACTGCAACATTCCATGGTCATGATTGCAGTTTGTGACATTTTTCAGGTTTCCAGCAAAAAAATGGCCATTCAGGACAATGGACGTTGCTTACCTGAACGTCCCTTCTGGGTGCGCTGCTGGAGAATCCAAAGCATGGGATTATTCATAGTGTATTAGCCAGAGACTGAGTGTATGTTTCTTTAAATTTTGTCTTGGTCCCGCTTCCTATACTCGGCTGATGTCAGTTTTGTTCATGAAGACAGAATGAGGAGCCCCAACGGTAAGTCAGTAACTTGAGCCAACCGGACCTGAAAGGCACGAATGTCCAGGAGGTGTTGGATGTCCGCCTCCATCAATCTCCTTTTTTCCGGGTTCTTTGAAACAGGGCACTGGATGAACCTGGTTGGGGGATTCAAGCGGAATTCCAGGGTAAGACCAAGATGTACGGTTTGCAGGACCCAGGTGTCCATCATGGTCAACTCCCATTGGTCTCGGAAAAGATGAAGACGACCACCAATGGGAGCCAAAGGGAAATAGTCACTTCCCTCTCCGGAAGGGGCGGGTGCCCACTCCTTGGAAGGGCTTCTTGTAGGGAGGCTGTCTGCGACCTCTGTCCTGAAAGCTGGATCTGTGAGATGGTCTGTAGAATCCCTGATTGGAAGAACGGTACTGGTAGGACCCACTGGGCCCAGAGTCAGTCTGAAAGGGTGGCCACTGAGGATACGGGGAATACCTATGGTCCGCCCGTCTATACGAGGACGGCATCATCTTGCGCTTATTCTTATCTTTGACAAGGATGGGAGAGAGAGCATCTCCAAACAGGTTGGTCCCTTTGAACAGAACCGAGGCTAGCTGCCACTTTGATTTGGTGTCAGCTCTCCACTGACGAAGCCATAAAAGTTGGCGGGAGGCAACCATGGCAGTGAGGGCCCAGGAGGCGAACTTAGCCATGTCCAAGGACACATCAGCCGACTACTCCGCAGCCGTCACCAATTTATTAATGTCCTGGTGCAGCCGTTTATCCTCCGGAGGCAGGCGGTCCTGCAACTGGTGGAGCCAGATAAGAGACATGATTGAAAAAAGAGGCCGAGGTGGCTGCTTTGATCGCCCATGCAGCCACCTGATGATTCTTTCGCAGGAGGAGTTCCGCCTTCCTGCCTCAGTTCATAAGCCATCAGCGACATTGTTAGTTAAAACAGGATGACATCAGCTGGGGCAGAGGAGCATCTACAGAGGGCAACTGCAACATCTTCTGGAGGATGGGAGCGGAGCAGTACAACTTCTTATCAAGACCATTTGGAGCAGCCAAGGAACCAGGAAGACCCCATGGCCGCTGGATGACTTCTGAAAACAGTTGAGGACAAGATATAAAGTCCTGTGCCGCCGCCTGAACATTGAATAGACCATCAGAAGGGAGGGATGATGTGGAGGTGGCCCGTTGGTCAGGAGGAACTGCCAAATTAATTGAGACTTTGGCCTTATGCAGTAGGGATTTAAATAGGGACGGACGGAAAAGCCTGGTAAGCGGTGGTCGGTCTGGTAAAAGACCCTCGTCCTCGGGGAATTCCAACTCCCTATGATCTTTGTCATCGCAATTTGAGTCCTCACTGTGGACTGAATCCTTTTTTTTAAAAAAAAAATCATCTTTATTTATATTTTCAGTTAAAAACAGACAATATATAAAAAATGCAAAAGCAGACAATATATAAAAAATGCAAAAAGAGAACATCATACATTAATAAGAGACAACATATATAAATCTAAATCCTTAAACCTATAAATTCCTAATACCCCCCCCCCCCCATCCTATACTGTATGTTAGCATTATAACCCGGAGAAGACAGAACATCTTGTAAATACTGGTACATCAATCCAATCCTTTCAATTTCATATATCCTTAACCATGTATATATTTCCTGTCCTATATTATATATTTCTTTTTTCAACCCATTTATAAATTTTTTCCCATGATAAACATATTCGTGTTCGGTCTTTATCTTTTAATTTTTTAGTTAATTTATCAGCCTCAGCACAATCCAAAATCTTCTGGATAATAGCATCCTCTGGTGGGCTGTTTGGATTTTTCCAGAATTGTGCGTATATCAATCTCACCGCTATAATCACATGAAGGGCAAGATACCATACATCCTTTTCCATATTCTCTGGCCTGAATCCGAGCAAGCATGTCTCTGGGCGCCAGTCAACTTTTGAATTTAGAATTTCATTTAACCATTTTTTAATCTTTCCCCAGAATACCACTGCTTTCGGGCATGTCCACCATTGATGATAGTATGTGCCCCTTTCTTTCCCACATTTCCAGCAGTCTGCGGGATATCCCTTAAGCATTCTAGCTAATCGGTCTGGAGAGAGATGCCACCTATATACCATCTTGTATATGTTTTCTTTGTAGGCTGTGGATACCACTAATTTCATATTGTCCCACCATATCTCCTGCCATTTCTCTAGGTGGATTGAAAAACCGAAATTTTTTCCCCAAGCAATCATGGTATCTTTAATTATTTCTTCACCTATCTCTATTTCCATCAATAATTTATACGCTTTCGAAATCATGCCTTTTTCTTGTCCTATTAAAATTTTACCTAATTCTTGTAATTCGCTACTAATACCTCTCTCTTTATCTTGATTATATTTAGAGTTAATTTGCATATACGTCCACCAATCCACTTGCATTCCTTGTAGATTCAGTTCTTGCTTAGATTTTAGTTTTCCCAATGGATTCAATAATTCTTTATATGTTAATTTTCTGTCACAATTATATAATTTGGGGTATGTTAGCACTTCGATAGGTGATATCCAACATGGTGTCTTGGTATAGTATTTTTTACTAATTTTTTCCCAGGTCTGAATTAGGGTGTTTCTTATATAATGTTGGGTAAACCATTTACTTTGTGAGGTGTTATTTCTCCAAAGAGCCATATGCCAACCCTGGTGTATGTCAAATCCTTCTAATTTAAGAAGACGTCTATTTCTTAAAGTAATCCATTCTTTTACCCAGGTTAATATCGCCGCTGCATGGTAATTCTCGCAACATGGTAATTCCCTCTCTCTACGGCTTGGGACTGAGGTGGTGGCTGTGAAACCAGAGGAGGAGCACTAGGCAGAGAGCCTGTCGCAAGGAACCTGGATATTGTTTCTGCCACAATAGATTGAACATCTAGGGTCAGGGTAGACTGTAAACCGTCCACTTGACGGAGCCCCATGGCAGTGGGGGTAAAGGTTGTCTGAGGGATGGATCGGACAGCAGGCAACTGCAATGGAGGCCCCGCCAGTGGCTGAAGGGGCAACGCTGTTGAACAAGTCAGGTAGGATAACCATCACACCAGGATCAGGACGATGACCCACCTCCGGCAGGAAATGAGATTCAGAGCAGGACCCAGAAACTGCAGGTAAGGTGATAGTTGACCCTGAGGCCAGTGCCTCTTTTGTTGGGGCAAGTCAAACTGACGTTCTAAGGCCTGATGCCTGCGTTGTTTGTCTCTACTTTTTGATGAACAGCATCTGGCGGGCCGGGAAGTAGACAATGGCGGTGCTGATACTGCCCGCACAGGTCGTGACCTTGAATTGCCAGATTTCTTGGGCGGGAGAGGGGTGGCCGCAGATGGACTATTGGACTGTTCAAGGTCGGACGATAAGTCAAGGTCCGCCATTGGGGAGTAGGCCACAGGCAATTAATATGTAATTTTTAAAAAACTTATATATATATATATGGTAGAGTATCAACCCCCAGCTAAATGTACTGGTTGAGGAACTTCAGGACAGGTTAACGACGCTGGGAGCCACAGTAGAGGAAGCAGGAGCATCGAAAAGGCAGTTAAAGGTGTAAGGCAGAAAAGAGTAGAAAAGAGTAAAAGGTGACTCTTAAGTGCCCTTTACAAAAGATGCAGGGGCTGCTGAGAGCTGTTGAGGGCTGACCGCACCAACTAGCGTCCAGGTCATCTGCCCGTTAACAAGGAGCCACCGAAATTGCCGTCGGACAGTCAATGCGTGTCAGATCTTCCGGCTAGGCAGTCTCCTTGGAGAGGGTCTGCAGTGCACCTGCGCGGCCGCCCGCAAGTTGTCAATGGTGCGAGATGGCAATACCGTTCCTCAGTGCCTGGCGTCCTGCCCCTTTCCGCTTTGAAAATGGCACAAGGCGTAGGTAACTCCTACCATGCCTGCAAGTCCCTTCAGAATCTGAAAATGGTGCGAAGTGGCAAACCGTGATCCAGCGCCTTGGCTGCTGGCCCGTTGCTCCAAACAAAATGTGGTGCCAGGTGGGGACTCCCCGCAGCACTGTAGCCGTCTCTGCTTAAAGTTCCTTAGAATATAGTGGCAAGCTGCTCTTCCGCCGCCCGACTCCCGACCAGAAATTTCAAAATGGTGGTGGGTGGGAAGAATCCCCTCAGCTCCAGTGCGGCGGTTAACAAGTCAATTGGCATGAAGCGAATAAAGGGTCGGAAAGCGCCGCTGCAGTTCTCCCCTCAGATGTCAGGAATCAGCGTAAGGGCCGACGGAGCTGTATAGCCAAACAAGGAGCTGTAACAGTCCAGATCAATAGCGCGTGAGGCTTCAAGCGGAGCGGTATTAAACAACATCTCAGAGTATGCTTCAGCTGGCAGCAGGGACTCTGAGGCCGCCAATCAGGTCAGCAACGGAAGGGAGAAGTAGTGGTGATGGCGATTGTACTGGCAAGCCAGGGAACCAGCTCACTCACTGGCGGCGAGACAAACAGAGATAGTCCAGCCGGGACAGAGCTCCGAACAGGTGGCTGACCTGTCAAATTGGGGCTTGGGGAGCCAGGCCGAAGCCCTAGGATGACTCACCACCCCTTGTATAACGGCAAGGCAGTCCAGAAATCACGTATCATGATGAAATCAATCCAAAGTACAAACTGCAAGGAATCCAGAATCCAAAGTGTTGGAAATTTAATGTCTATCCTCCAGAGCAAGCCAAAAATCAGTCTCTTCAGCTTGACTGAGTGAATAAAACTGACATCAGCCGAGCATAGGAAGCGGGACCAAGACAAAATTTAAAGGAACATACACTCAGTCTCTGGCTAATACACTATGAATAATCCCATGTTTTGGATTCTCCAAGCAGCGCGCTGGAGAAGTGATTTGCTTAACAACCATGTGAATTGTTTAATGACCACAGCCACTCATTTATAATGAACATAAAAGTGATCATAAAATCGAATCCGATCATGTGATGCCTCCACTTACAACTGCAACTATTTATGACTGAAATTCTGGGCTCCATTATAGTTGTAATTTGAAAACTATTTGTATTTTGTTTGATTGTTTGCGCTTTTAGCTTAGCATGCTCTGTGGAATGTCTAGGTTTCTCAGATCTAAAATACCTCTCATATTTTATCTGATCCAGGGCAGAAGAGAAGAGAGTCAGAAAAGCACTTAGGTTAGCATTTAGGAAGCATGGGAATAATCCTTAACTATGTTATATTGATATATATATTGGGTGTTCCAATAAAAGGAAGTATGTATAGCTTATGCTTGAACTGTGCAGTTCTTGGTGCTCTGAGTTTAGCTGTTTGCTTGGAACCATTTCATTACCATTTCATAACCTACTAGGCACTGATGACATTACCCAGTTGAGTAATAAAACATCTGTGAGCAAACGACAAAACTCAGAGATCACAAGAGACAATAGAATTATAAAAAGGGGGACTCAAAAGTCCCAAAAGACAATAAAAAAGCTAAGCTAAAGAGGAAACACAAAGATCAAAATATATCTTCTTCAGCAGCCAAAAAGCAGATTAACACAATCAAGCAGAAAGTATTTTAATCAAGGAACTACCATGGAGAAAACCACATCTCCACCAACACTGGCAGGCTAAGCTATTATATAAAAATCCCACACTCACTAGCACTGATATTATCTAGTTGGGTAATGAAACATCTGCAAGCAAACAACCATGCTCAGAGAGCACCAAGCACTCCACATTTCAACTCTGAGCTACATATGTTACATTGAAATTTGCCTTAATAGACTTAACAGGGAATCTAAATTATATAATTTGTAATAGAAATAAAAGCAATGGAACGGTGGAGGGTTGGTTACACGCCTACAATTTTCTTTTCAAATATCCTTCATTAATCAATCAAGTTAGTAACATAAAATGCTTTGTTTTTATATAGAATGCACAGATTCTAAACCTACTTTCCAGGATTCAACCTTCCTTCTATCTGCTCTCTCAATTTCATATACCTCTCAAGACAGCATACACACTGTTGCATTCTGAAAACCACTGCAGAAAGTATCAAGCATTTGAAGTAGGAACAAATTCCAGGACCCAGTCAGTGATTTAAAAAAAAACAAAACCCTGCTGCAGACAGTAGACCCACCCCCTACTTAAAGGGGCGCTGCTATTTAACTTTCTCACATTAGCGCTTCTCATACAGTTCAGAACCACCCTGCCCCAAAGCCATGGATAAGAATTCTAGAATGACTTGTTCTCATGTCTTCAATTAAACTTTTCTTTTACTGAGGAACATCTATGAAATCAAGCTTCTATGTGATGTAAATATTCACCATAATAATTATTATAGGATTCTGTTTAATCCTTAGCAATAAAGTCATCTAATAAGGAAGTCAGGAATTTCAACTGATTGTATTAGCTTTCCTGCAAATTAGCAACTTGCATGCCAGCTGCGGATTTTAGGAGCTGCAGCCCCTACGTATCATGAACTTATCAAGTTGGGGATAAGTAGACTAGTTTACATGATCTCTTATTTCCATGTTCACCAGATTAGATGTTTAATGTCAAACTAATTTTTACTTCATGGGCAAGAAGTACAGAAATAATATGGTTTCAGTAAGCATCATTGTAATGTGTCCTATATTACACTAGGATTTCCTTTTAAAATCCAAAGCCTTTTTTCATGCTCTGCAGGTTCAGGCCTTCATATATGCAAAATGTATAAGAGGAAAACCAAAAAATGCCTAAACACACTTCAATGGTGAGCCTAGGTTACTATGTATGTGTGTGTGTATGTATGTATGTAATTCGTTTGCCACTTATAGCAATACAGCTTTAGGATATATTTTACTTCTTTGAGAGGGCAAATTTAATGGATGAAGACCAGCTAGGGCTCAACTGACCTATTTCAATAACAGCACTTATTAGCGCTCCATTTCAACACTGCAGCCTAGTATTTAAGCACTGCCAGTCAATGGTTGCACCTAGTAGGCTTTATGTGCTCAGTATAACCAAGCTTGTTTATTATTAGGGTGAGAGACCACCAGGGAATTTCACAACTGCAAGCTACAGTGGAAAGTTTAAAACAAGCATCCTGAAAGATAGCATCCAGAAATATTTTTGTCTTGTTGGCAAAAAAATAAATAAATCCTGCAAGCTTGTGCCCATGTAGTCAACCTTGATTCAATATTTTTCTTTTATATATTCTTAAGTCAAACAGAACCAAGGAAAAGGTTTAACAGAAAATAGAAAGAGAAAACACATTCTACGTCCATGCTGAAAACTGAGCAGGTTGTCAACATTTGTAACTTTCTTTCTTCGTACCTAGCACAGAAATGTTCTTTATTAGACAACCATTAATAGGTTCAGAGATCCCCTGATAACAATGACAGTTTACTGTACTACAACCTTCCTTTGCTTTTCAGACCTGCAAAGGTCGTAAATGCAAGGTCTGATCACAAAGTTACCTTTTCATCACTGTTGTAACTGCAAGTGGTCACTATGCAAGGCAATATCTAACCAAGGAGTAATAAATTCTTTCATTTATATAATTACTATATCCCGCACAAAATTTGCCCTAATTTCCAGAAAGCACAGATTAGCTGAGCTATTCTCAATGATAAAGCTTGCTACACTTATCAGAAGAAATCTGGGTTTCATTCCCTCCAATGTTGTTCCACAAAATGCTAGGTAGGTAGCAGCATTAGATGGCCTCATTTTCTTTGGCATCAATTAAGCAGGAGTGGCCCTGGTTAGTGCTTAGATGTTAAGACAATTAGAAAATCCCAGGGCAAGTTAGGCTGAGAAGTAAACAAACAAACCAGAAGTCTGGTTTGGTCTGTATCTTTCAGCCAACACTTACCACATGCTCATATACCTCTTAGAGTTTCAGAGAGACCAAGAAACTAACCTGTGTCCAGATTGTGGATTTCATGGAATCAGCCATACTTACCCACATGCACATATACAAGCCTAAAACTTACTCTATGTTTCAGTCATTATACATTAACAAGCACCAACATGTACATGTGAAAGAAGCATTTCCAAATTCTAAATCAATCTTTCCCATGGATTTGGCTTTTTAATATGCAGCTTTGCTGTAGCTTAAGTATATATGCAAAGGAGGAAGGCATTCATTAGTTAAAATGGCCTTCAGAGGTCCAATTTTTTTTAGGTCTAGAAGGGAAAAACATGCTAGTGTATACTATATATTGACATATATATTTACGTTAACATACATACATAACATATATACACATATAACAAAAAGATTGACAATCAAGTCCTCACATATCCTGTCCTTCTAAATAGGGTCAGGAATAATAGATAAAGAACCTCATTCAGGGCAATATTTTCTTTCTATGGAAGACTACTTTTTATTTGTCAAGCGTTTATGGAATATTTACATAAATCTACTCAGATAGCAGAAGAGAGGATATGCTGAGACTCTCAAATAGAGACATGCAACTGCAGTTTTATTTTTCCCAAATCTAGCAGGAGTAATTAAAGATTATTTATTTATTTTATTTATTTATTTATTTATTTAAATTTATATATACCACCCTTCTCCTAGTGGACTCAGGGCGGTGTACAGCCAAGAATAAAAAGCACTCCAATACAAAATTTAAAATATTAATAAAAGAATTAAATACTTTTGGCCCAATAAATTTAAAAACCCAATAGGCAATTAAAATTTAAAATCCATAAAACTTTAAGCTTAAAAAAGAGGGGGGGGGGGTTACGCCAGCCCAGCTTGACAAAATAAAAAAGTTTTTAGGGCACGGCGGAAAGCCCGGAGATCGGGTATCGTACGGATCTCCGGGGGCAAATCGTTCCAGAGGGCTGGTGCTGCCACAGAGAAGGCTCTCCCCCTGGGTGTCGCCAGCCGACATTGTCTGGCCGACGACACCCTGAGGAGTCCCTCTCTGTGGGAGCGAACTGGCCGGTGGGAGGCTATCGGTGGCAGAAGGCGGTCCCGCAAGTACCCAGACCCTATGCCATGGAGCGCTTTAAAGGTGGTCACTAACACCTTGAAGCGCACCCGGAAGACCACCGGAAGCCAATGCAGCTCACGCAGGAGAGGTGTCACATGGGAGCGCCCCCTTGCTCCCATAATCCCCCGCGCGGCCGCATTCTGCACCAGTTGGAGCCTCCGGGTGCACCTCAAGGGGAGCCCCATGTAGAGAGCATTGCAGTAGTCCAGGTGGGAAATGACGAGTGCCTGAGTGACTGTGGGTACGGAGTCCCGATATAGATAGGGACGCAACTGGCGTATCAGGCGAGCCTGATAAAAAGCCCCCCTGGCCACGGCCGTCACATGCTCCTCCAAAGACAGCCGTGCATCCAGGAGGACGCCCAAGTTGCGAGCCCTATCCGTGGGGGCCAATGACTCACCCCCAATGGTCAGTGATGGAGTCAACTGGCCATATCGGGATGCCGGAAGCCACAGCCACTCGGTCTTGGAGGGGTTGAGTTGGAGCCTGTTGCCCCCCATCCAGATCCGCACGGCCTCCAGGCATCGGGACATCACTTCCACGGCATCGTTGGGGTGGCCTGGGGTGGAGAAGTACAGCTGAGTATCATCAGCGTACTGATGGAACTTCACCCCAAAGCCACGGATGATCTCGCCCAGCGGCTTCACATAGATGTTGAACAGAAGGGGCGAAAGGACCGACCCTTGCGGCACTCCACAAGAGAGGCGCCTCGGGGTCGACCTCTGCCCCCCTGCCAACACCGTCTGCAACCGGTCGGAGAGATAGGAGAACCACCGCAAAACGATGCCCCCCACTCCCAACCCCTCCAGCCGGCGCAGCATGATACCATGGTCGATGGTATCAAAAGCCGCTGAGAGATCTAACAGGACCAGGATAGAGGAGCAACCCCTATCCCGAGCCCTCCAGAGATCACCCACCAACGCGACCAATGCCGTTTCCATGCTGTACCCGGGCCTGAAGCCGGACTGGAGCGGATCCAGATAGACAGCTTCATCCAGATACCCAGGAAGTTGATGTGCCACCACACTCTCAACAACCTTCGCCAAGAAGGGAAGGTTGGAGACTGGACGATAATTAGCCAAAATAGCTGGGTCCAGAGAAGGCTTCTTGAGGAGAGGCCTCACCACCGCCTCTTTCAAGGCAACTGGCAAGACACCCTCACTCAAAGAAGCATTAATAATCCTCTGGAGCCAGCCTCGTGTAACCTCCTGGGAGGCCAGCACCAACCAGGAGGGACACGGGTCCAATAAACATGTGGTCGCGTTCAGCCGCCTCAGTATTCTGTCCACGTCCTCGGGAGCAACAGGATCGAACTCCTCCCAGATGACATCCTCAAGACCGGCCTCCGTCATCCCACCCGTATCTACCCAGTTGGAGACTAGACCATCCCGAATCTGAGTGATTTTATCGTGCAGAAACTGAACAAAATCCTCCGCACGACCCTGCAAGGGGTCCTCCCGCGCTCCCGGATGAAGGAGGGAGCGGGTCACCCTGAACAGGGCGGCTGGGCGGTTATCTGCCGATGCAATAAGAGCGGAAAAATGGTTATGTTTTGCCGCTTTTATCGCCACTAGGTAAGTCTTAATACGAGCTCTTACCAGTGTTCGGTCGGACTCGGAACAGCTGGACCTCCAACTGCTCTCTAGGCGTCTTTTCCGGCGCTTCATCTCCCTAAGCTCCTCAGAGAACCAAGGAGCCAGGTAAGCTCGGCGACGGGTCAGAGGCCGCAAAGGCACGACTCGGTCTAAAGCATCAGCGGCCGCCCTATCCCAGGCGGCCACCAACCCTTCAGCCGAGCCATGTGTCAGATCCTCAGGAAATGGCCCAAGCTCCGTCTGGAACCTCTCCGGGTCCATCAGGCGCCTGGGGCGGAACCATCTAATCTGTTCCGCCTCCCTGCAGCGGGGTGTGGCGGTTAGAAAGTCGAGCCTAAGAAGGGAATGATCTGACCATGACAAGGGCTCAATCACTATCTCCCCTAATTCAAGATCATTTATCCACTGACCAGAGACAAAAATCAAGTCCAGAGTGTGTCCTCCCGTGTGAGTGGGTTCATGAATTAATTGGGTCAGGTCCATGGCCGTCATGGAAGCCATGAACTCCCGAGCCAACTCAGACGCCTCGCCGACAGATGGGCTTATCAGGCTTGATCTGCTTGGCGTCCTAATATTGATACTGAAGCTATGTACATTTACAAAAAAATAGATTACTATTCCCATTTTCAGATCCTCTCATTAAAGGACACTGTCATAATAAATGCCAATAACCATACAACTCTCAATATTTAGCACCATGAACTGATACCTATGCACCACTGAGTACAATTAAGGTGAGACAAGGCCAGCCAAGTGCCTCTGTGTCATTTTAACCTGGTTATCAGCACCTGAATGATGCAATCTTACCAATTATTTGAGCATGGCTGTTAATTCACTAAGGGAAGAAACCTCCCCAACTGGTTAAGCAAGAACCTCTGGCTCTTCTTGTTCTTTTCACTAAGAGGATGCCAATTCAAATTAAGGTTCAGCTGTGCCAATTACTCTTCCTTTTCTCTTCACAGCTTTCAACTGTATCCAAGAGGAAGAGTAAAAGTGGCCCCAATAACACTATGGATCAAGACTAATATGACAACACAAAGCGAAGCTGTTGAACCAACCCAACTGGAGAAAAGAGCTATTATCTAAACAGCTTGGAAAGTCTCTTACAAGATATAATCAAGCACCTTTCCTTATTTGAAGTTGACACAATAGGATTGTCAAATATGTTTAATGCATTTATTTATTTTAAAAAACATACCCATGTAGTCTTATTTGCTTTCAGTTTTGGAGTGGGATTGGAGGATTGTTTTGTTTTAAATACAACAAAAACTAAACTTGGGAAACTCCAGAGGTCAAAGCTCGGCTAATTCAAGAATCAGCGAATATTAAAATTTACTTCTTAGGACCAACAATATATGTTCCTAACCTCAAATAAAGGTTATAAAGGAAGCAAAGCTTAATTTGTTTCATTCATCCATTCCAACAAGTAGATGTTTTGTCAGCATAAGCATATATGTACATCAAAAAGCCCTTTTTCACATTTTGAGAATTTAAACAAGTTATATAAGTATATTTAACTGGCTAAACATATAGCAAATCTTTAAATGATTACTGAGTGAAAAATTTGTAATTTTTACTTTTATTTTTGAATATGTATTAATTCATTCTTGAGATTCCATGTCTTAATCAAAGTTTAGGTAATACTGAACAAGGTATACATTTTAATGCTTCTATAATGCTTTTTAATGTTAAGTCATTCCAAACAACAAATAAATATTTCTGGATTTGGCCGACTTGTTGTATAACAAGCATATCCATCCATCCACCCACCATCTCTCCTTATTTTATATAATGCTCCTGGAAAAGGTGTCCATTCAAAATGGTGTAAGCCTGATTAATAAAGTTTTTACTTCACTGACATTTAGGACTTCCTTCCTCTTTTTATTTTTAGTAGCTATCCCTCTTTTCCTCATTTAATACACTTGTATTAAATTTATAACTGCAAAACAGCATATAATCTCACATCTTTATTTCCAGAACATGTCAGAAATAAAGACTTGGCTGAAGTTAAAAAATACCCAACATGCTTTTAACAAAAATTTAGGGCAAGGCTAAGTTTCTAATCAACATATCTTCTCTGTGCAGTGGGCAGACACCTGTTCCACTGATTATAGTAGGATAGGTAAGTAAATCACATTTGCATCTAATTGCACAACAATAGCCCAATCATAATTACAGCTTTTTCCAAATTCTTAAGCACCAGGATTCATGCTTCCACCTTCAAAGATTCACACTTTACATAGAATATACCAGGCTTAAAATCATGAAGCCAATCATTGGTTTCATCATTTTCCCAACATGTGTTTCCCTAACAATGAAATTAATACATTAAAAAACTCTGTCATTCCAATTATAATACATTCCACCCACAAAGATATTTAATTATCCTTTATAGGCACTTCTAAATAATTATCAAGACAATGTCCGTGGTCATATAAATTTAGGAGCCATTAGGCCACACTAAAAATAATGCTCTTGTAGAAGTGTAAGTCTATCTTTCCTTTTCTTGTCAACCTCCCATACATTTGCTCTTGAGCATATTCCAACATATGCACAGAAAATGAGGGAACCTGTAAGAGAAAGGGAATACCTCAAGTGTATTGACACCACAGGATACAGGTTGCAGGTTGGAAGAATGTTTCCAAAGAAAGCACTTACCAAAGTTTCAAAGATTCTGGAAAAACATGTATGATAAATCTTGCTAGGTATCTAAACTTCAGGCTATTAACCTGCTCCTGGTTAATTCTTGCTCCTGGACCTGGAATACCTGCTACCATTTATAAAAACAAATATAGGAGAATCATATGTTCATAGAAATTTCTTATTCTACAGTAGAGCCCAAGAACATGTTACATATCCTATTCCTAGAAAATACTACTTCCAACTTCCATCTAATAAATTGAAAAGTGGTAGAAATGCAATTACTCAGAAAATAAAATATACAAATATAAAGACAAATAAACCAAACCAAAAAAAAAAAAAAAACAGCAGTCAAAAGTATAAAGGGATTAAGAACATAAAGATCAGCAGTTTATGCAGGTCATTACAATTGCAGTTTATCGAGCTTTCATCATAATCTTCACTATCAATGTTTCTTGTACATGAAAGTACCACATCACTGCTCCACCCAGTATTGGCTCAGATTAAATTTTTGGAGAAAAAATGCTGAGTACTGCAACAGGGGGGGGAGGGAACCAGGAATGGTAAATAAATCTAAAAATAAATGCTCTGGAATCAGCATTTGAATCTATTTCCTAGGAAACCTAGTAGGTTTGGAGGCCAGATTAAAAAAAGAGAATCTGTTTACCCTACAAACAGATCATGGGCAGACTCCCTGGCAAGACAAGAGCAAACAGGCTATTGAACTTTCTGTAAAAGTCAGATAATGGGATTGTATGCCAAAAGAGAACATTACCAAAAAGATTTTCTAAGAGGGAAATTACCATCTTCAAGAACATGTTTGCATAAATTACTATTACCTATTATACTACGTTAAGATATAATATCAATTATATATTTAAAATTTAAATATATTTTAAATTTTTAAATTTTTTAAAATTGCAACTCAGCTCCTTCTATGTATTTGATTACCACAGTCACATTAAGAAATCAGCAACAATAATTAATCCGATGTTAAGAGGTTAACTTTAAGACACTAATACTCCAAACTATACAAAGGAAAAAGCACAGGCCTAACCCTCTCTTCAGATGCAACACTGCATCTGAAGTTTGCATAGGGAACAGCTAGTTTCAAGTGGTTTATGTACAAACCAAAATATGCATGTTTTGATTTTTTTTCCAGATACAACTCTAAACAGCTATTTTATTGTGGGCATGGGTTGAAAGTTGTTCAGATGGTACTCTTTCAGCTCCTATAATTGGGTGGCTTTCTTTGCTGCTATCTAATCATATTTTGGGACTATCATATTTTGATAGTCCCAATCCGAATCCTACTGCTTTCCATAGATAGAACATCAAGAAGTGTTTCAGGTGTTTATTCTATTGAAACAAAGAACAGTAAAAACATTTCCGCTTTTGTTTCCATCAAACTGCATTCAGTCTAAAACAAGCAAGAATAATTTAGGGAATGAAATCTTGTGTTTTATGTTTGAAACAAAACTCATGAATCAGTATTTCCTTTTTTTATTTCCCTAGAAACTGACCAAAAAAAAAAAAAGCTCACTTTAACCGTGGACTTCACTGCCTTCAAGCAATCTACCAACGGACAGCTTCTGCAAAATATTTCTGCATATATAGAAGGAAGATCAGAAAGCGGGGAGAGGAGGGAATAGAGACACGCTTTCCAAGTTGTCTTTCCACCAGTTCAAGCAGTCTGGCCGTATCGGTTTCACGCCTTACAAAGGATCCCACATATACCCAGCATGCACCTTTCCCCTAAATACCAACTTAAAATTGTATTCGAGTATATAGTATTGTATATACATTGAACATGACAAGAGAGGCAGAAGAGCTTCCCCTTCAGAGATCACGTGAACAGGGGAGGGGGGGGGAAAGAGTGAGCTGTCCCGCCAAGGCCTGAAAAATACCATAAAGGCCCAAGATGGTCAAAACTTCGCAATACTGAGGAGGGGAGTGGGTGGGACAGAAAAGGGCTACCTCACGATGTTGGCTGGCTTGCTTGCTTGTGTTTTTCTTTTAGGAGCCAGTCAGATATCCCAACTACCGACCTCCCTCCCGTTTCTGGAAGCACCCTCCCCACCCCCCGCACAGCTTTTAAAATAAATAATCTCTTGGCAACGTCTCGTGAGGACGAGAAAGGAGAATAAAAAGAGTGAGGCGGAAGAACGTTTGAACGTTAAATCTCTCCTCCTGGCAGCTGCTAGAGAGAGAGAGAGAGAGCGCGCGCGCGGAGGGAGCGCCGGGGAGGGGGGGGGGAAATATATAGCCCGCCTCAACTCAAGGACATTGCATGCCAAGCGTCCGTAGGGCTGGCAATGCATCCCCCAACGTGTGGGGGGAGATAAAGAGACAAGACACCCTTTCCCAAAGCCGCAACTTCGGCTGCTCTGCAAGCTTGACGTGGGAAGGGAACTTCCACGCGGAGAGACCGCCCTGCGGGGTGACAGCTTGCAGCCCTTTCCCCTCCTCCTCCTCCTCTCTCTCTCTCTCTCTCTCTCTTTTCCCCCCGCGCCCGGTCATGGCGCTCGCAGAAACAGCCACCTCACCCATCAGCCACCCACCCACCCCGGAAAAAAAAAGGGAAGGATCAGAACGGAGCGGGGGGGGAGGGGAGGGAGGAAAAAAAAAACCCAACACCCTTCACCTTGGCTCCCAAGAGGCGCGCGGCCGCCCTGCTACCGTAGGCAGTCAACAAGGTCATGGCGAGCACCGACCCCAAAAGTCGTGTGGCAGCGGCGAAAGGGAAAGCAGAAGCCGCCCTCGAGAAAGAAAAAGAAAAAAAAAAAGAGGGGGACAGACAGGTCTTGGAGGCGGGCAGAAAAGCAGGCGGCGAAGACCGGGAAAAAGGGGAGGGAAGGTGGTGCAAGGGAGAAAGACGAGCGGGCTGCGCCGGGTTCTGGCAGCGTCTGGGCGGAGCAAGGCTGGAAAGAAGGCCCAAAGCGGCATTAACAGAGTCGCTCGCTCTCGCCCCTGAAGTGCCGCGCCTCTTTTCCGGCGGCGGGGAAGCGCTGCGATTGGCTGCCAGGAGGTGGATGGACAAGGCCTCGCTGCGCGCGGAGGAGCCGAGAAGGGCGGCGGGGGGGGGGGGAAATGGAACGTTTGAACGAGGCGTCTGAGACCGCGCGCCCGTGCGCGTTCCCGCTTGTCTTGAAGATCGGCGCCTTCTTGGCTTAGCGAGCTTTCGGATTCCCGTTTTGCGGGGGGGGGGGGGGGGGGTTGGGTTGTGGGGAATGTTTGTGTCCTCAAGTAGACGTTAGTATAATGTATCTCGGGATTAAACTGTGGACCCCCCCTTGTAGTTTCTGAGGTTGCTGGGTTTGCGTGCAGACGTTTCGTTTACCCAACTAGGTAACGCCATCAGTAATAGCTAAGTGTGAGGTTCGCATCCTGTATTTATAATATAGCAGCTTTGTTTAGCCAAGGATAGAAAGGGCTACAGCCAATCGCCAAATCAAAATACTAAAATTCTTCAGCAAAATGGCCATTCCCTCCCTCCCCCCGCTGATTAAAATGGCAATAATATTCTGTGACTGGTTCCATGCTCAAGCAACATTACCAGATGACACAAACACACCCTGTGATTCTCGGAAGTTAACATAACTTTTTAGCAATTTTGCTCATTAATGGTTTTTGTACAGTTGGGAATCTAGCCAACCTGAGACATAGCTTAATGCCATGTATAAATCGGGATCATTTTTAATGATATACTTACCTTATAAAGCAAATATAAAGTATTTATACTTATAAAGCAAATGGAAAGCAATTGCAAGGTGGAGGAACCATGTGCCACAGGGCCCTGTTTTGCCTCTCAACAAACATACTAAATTTTGTTTAAAATACAATTAAATCAATCCAGTTAGCACCAGAAGACTCCATCTTGTCCTTTGTTTCAAGCAAAATAGGATAACGCCCAAATCTTGAAGCAATTTATAAAGGCTATGCATTCAGCTTTTGACAAGGGCCTCTGTCAGCAGTATGCCTTTCAATGCAGTACTGTAGTGCAACATCACTCAGCTAGTATTGACATATTGCAGATCGGAAGAGTGTGGGAAGAGTGATAAGGCCAGAGATATTGCAGGACAAAGGCCTTTCCTTAGTTGGTGGGTTAGTCTATGCATAGCTATGCCTCTTGCTCCATTTGGCTGAGTGCCTTACCTATTGCATACCCTCCTGAAATCTGCGAAGTTCCAAATACACATTCTGCCTTCAGCCTGTGTACTCACACAGCAGATAGATGACAATGCAGAGTCCTCAGACTGAATCAAAATGTCGTTTAGCATTCCTTTTTGAAACTGCAAGGGACTTTTTGTCTATGGGTAATTCAAGATATAAACATCCCCTTTCTATATAGAGAATTCTCATTTATGTAAATTTCCATGCAGTGCAAATGGAAGGAGGTCACCACCATCTTAGCAAGACAACCATTTTTGGATGTAACTGCTTAGTAAGATTTTTTTCCATGCTGATGCAACACACACAAATTTGACCCTGAGAGTGAAGGTTGTTCCTTATAGAAACATCATCTCAGTATTTCCAAAATCACGTGCTTTTTTTTTCCAGGTTGTCACAAATTAACAGAGCTGCATACCTGTTTTAGAAAGGTCATGACAACTATAGAAGTAGAGATAACTCAGTGGTAATTTCTCTTTCAGGAGACTAAATAGCCTTTGAAAAATGTTTGGAAATTTTTTTTTAAGAATGCAGCAATCAATACTATAGTCCAGCTATATGCATTCTGCTTTTAGAATCCCAGTGCTGCTTCATCCAAACTTAGTTGCCTGTCTGCTTCTGAGCGCAATTCAATGTGCTGGTCTTAACTTTGAGTACACCCTAACTTCTCACTGTTTTTCTTGCCTTTGGTAAATAATTCAAAATGCAAGTTACCTGATCATTTTCTGCCTAATGAAAAAAAAAATTCAATAAAGGCAGAAAATGCAACAATTGATGCTTTTGAGAAGTTTCACTGCTTTCCAATGGAAACTGAAAATATATGGAAGACACCAATCTGGCTCATATTGTACTGAACCATAGTTTAACAATTATTTACTAAATAAACCTCAGCTGGCCATGTTTTCACAATATAAGTCAAAACCAAACAAATCATTTTATGGTTAAGGACTGAGCTCTACAAAATAATTTTACGGTAACTGTATTATGTGAATTTTTAAAAAATCTGCATAACAATGGCTAATTAGCTCCTGTGTAAAAGGGTAAAGTATGGCATTCTTTGTCTTAGTTTAGTAATTTTTTTCACCATCCCAGAAGATAGTCCAGTAGTATTTCATATTAGATTCAGTAGGTAAAGTTGAAGGACATAATGGAAGCAAATCAAAGACTTGTAATATGATTTGTGTGATTTTGGCTTAATATGACATGTGAATCCCAGCATGGTTCTAGACATTGAATAGATCTGGGGGGGGGGCTTCATGTCTGATAATGCAAGTGACTGAACTCCCAGTTGGTAGGTGAAAAAAATCTAAGACTATTGTTATAGCAGTAAAGTCAATATGCTTTATAATGTTCTAATATTCTTTTCCATTAAAAATGGAGAAAAAAATCCACTAGTCAATTTGAGTAGGACCCAATTTCAATTTATTATCTCATCACGGAATGTATTTTACCCTCTCATGAAAACAGGTTAAAAGAAACTGTTATAAAACATGTAAAAAGCCCTTTGAAGAGTACAACATCTTCCCTATTTTCTAAGTGTCTGATGCCCCTAGTCAGCAGATTCCTGAATCTCACTCACATCTCACAGCAAGGGAGCAGCCATTTTATGTAATAATTTAAAAGACAAACAGAAGACTGTTGTGTGGTTACCACTCCACATACAGGCAATAGAGACTGGCTTGCTATCTGACCGGAAGGTTTTGTGCAGAATCTCTGTAATGTGGCCAATCATTCCTAGAGGCCACTTTCCAAGTTAGTTGGCTCTTCGCACAAAAATATTGAGCCATGTAATAACCAACTGGGAATGTTCTACAAATACTCCATCTACATTATGGAACAATCCCTGCACAGTAACTATGTTATGTGGCCTCCATATGACCATCACAACCATAGTTCACAGTTGTGTTGAAGACTGGGAAGGTACTAACTATACAATGGTCCCCGCTTTGGCTTTATAATGAGGGCATCTCTATAGATTCCATTTATTTTTCCCATTCAGAGAAATGGGATGACAAATGACTATCCTGCCTCAGATCTTTAAATAAGATGGGTTCAAAAGTGAGAGTAACATTCATTAGATTCTTCTGCTCAAATTCTATTTTGGAAGTGAATGTGGAAGTTGTTTTGCTGGTTGCTTGAGACAATCTGCAATTCAGTTTGCATACCGCCACAAAGCGTTTTTTTTTCCTTTAAAAATTAGAACACACTAACAATGTCAATGCTACTGCAAAGTGGACCTTGATAATGATAGGAATCTCATTCCTTTTACAAAACATTCTACTTAGTGTGTGCTTAAAAAAGTCATATGATGGATGTCATCTTGTGTTTGCTTCATAAAATTCTATAAAGAAGCTTGTCTTGGGATTTTTGTTGTTGTTCTTGTTCTCCTCTGATTACACAGTCTTCAGTTTCTAGGATGTTCTGCACTTTCCTCCAAATTGAAAGATAAGTCCTGGGACAATAATTGTAGGCGCTTGTAAAAAGGGATGTAGTCTACAAAGAATTAGGCAAAGTCTTCTACCAGGTCAGTCAGTCTTTACACTTCACAGTTCATCATGTGGGAGATGTAAGGCGTGGTCACAGAGATCTATATATATATATATATATAAAAAGATCAGTTCTCATTATTACAAGAACTAAAACTTCCAGCTAGCCAGCATGACTAGTTTACACTTATCCAATATAATATCAGTAACAGTTCCCAAGAGCATGACAATAAACATACCTCTATAAATAGCAGTTTTTGAATTTGAAATACTTCCCTAGCTGGGCTAATACCAAGGAATTCTGGGAGTTGAAGGCTATCCATCTTTAAGTTATCAAGACTGAGAAACACTGTTCTAAATCTAATGTACTGGTAGCTTGCTTCACTTTGCTAAGCCTGTTTACAAACAAAATCATCATGATTGGTAAAATATGTATTGTTTACCTTTCCAAACAAAGCCATATGGGGTTTATTCAATCATGCATAGTTCTAAAAACCACATCTTGCAATCAATTATTTTTAGAATCCTAATTATTTTGAATAATTATTTATGCATATTTAGATTTTACTTTGATTAAACATGCAAGGACACTCCAAAAAGAAAGCACTTGATGAAATTATTCTATTTGTGCCTTTTCTTAGATCTAATCATGTTTATGCCTGCCTGCCTGCCTTCCCTCCACTTTAAGATTCTGCTAATTGTAAATCAATCTGTTTTAAAGCTTAACTCCAAGTTCTAATAGCGACTCAAAATTATTATTTTTGGACAAGAGGAAAACTTATCAAAAAGATGTAATATTCTCATTCTAAGTAATCATTGGTTCTCTAAGCCTGCAAAATATGTGACCTAGAAATCTTGTCTGCATACTTGCCAGCCCTATTATTTTTCCTGAAAGTCTGGTCTAGCTGAAGAGACCTACCCACAATTTTTTATCTGGAATGCAAATTTCCTCTATTGAAAGCTAGAGATCACTGATGACTCAAAGACTGATAGAGGATCAGAGTTTATTGTACTTTTTATCAGTATGAATAGTCATGAATCTAGTCATGCCACGCAATTCTAAGGGTTCTGACAAACTGATTGTATGAACAGATCATCAGGTGACTATGCAATTGATTTCACTCCACGTCAGTCATTAAGGACACTCCTTCAAGCCAATCTAGCTGCACTTAAAAGCATTATGTGACTCTTAAGAATGTAATTTTCCATAGACTTTTTTCTTTGGCAGGTTTTAACGTAGAAATAAGGATTTGTATTTTCTAAGCCAGCTGCTACAAAAGACTTATGAAATTGAAATCACAGCCAACAGGAGTTACTACACCATGCTTTAATGGTCGAAAAAAGTTGCTGCTCTTTGGCTGTAGCACCATGGCAAGTTTCCACTTCTCAAACATGAGAGGGCAAAGGTCAGGTGGAAACAAGCACAGCCAGGTACGCAATCCAAAAATAAGTCAATGTTACAGAAAAAGTCACTTTTCTAAAAGGCGTCTTGGCAACTGGATGTTTGTCATCTCTCTCCTAGCCAGGGAAAATACACAGAAGAAAATAAAATAAAATAATTTCTTCTACCGGTCTAAGTTATATAGCATACAGTTTATAAAAGATAGCAAGCAGTTTTCAATATCCTCCCAATCCAGAGAAACGCCATTTGAGTTTCTAGGGAACTGGGTAAACCTCCATTTGTAAAATAAGTAATGGAGGACCAAATGGAATGTGGAAAATCTGGTGTACTTTTATATATACTGTTATCTTAATGCTCCAAGATTCTTCTCCAGATTGGAGTTGCTGGTAAGTCTCCCCAACCCTTATGCATAATTGATCTTTTCTTTTCTTAGCCCTATTCTAGAAGCAGAGATCCTATGGGAAAAATATTTTCCTTTCTATTTAATATAGTTGCATGTTTTCAGCAATAAAGTTAATTTTAATCACAACATGCAAAAACACAGATTCCAGACTCCTCATAAAATATGATAGCTTGGTTGATCAGGCCAGAATTTGGAATCAGCCAATTAAAAGTAGAAATATCAGAGAGAAAAACAGGAAAAAGATTTTAAAAGTATATTCTTTTCTTGCTTTGTTTTTTTCTAATCATAATTTTATTAAAGATTATAATTACAACAGTAAAACCTAATACAAATTGGAAAAAGTAAAAATAAAAAAGTAGAAAGTGCAGAAAAAAGGGAAAAAGAGAAAGGGAAATAAAAGATAATATAGTAAAGAAAAATAAAGAACAGACTTCCCAATTCATCACAAGTATAAACAATTGTAGTAATTTACCACCTTCTCTTAAAATACAGCAAGTGATCTCTTCTTTCCGTATCTCTTATTTATAAATATATCCATAAATCTAATCATTTCAGCCCTGTTGTCAGCAAAAGTCCATTGGGGTTACCAGTGATAACAACATGTCTATTTTAACCTCAATCAAATAAACCGAGTGTATATTGTATTCTTTGTAACAATCTTGATATTTAATCCCTTCAAACGTCATAGAATTTGATTTCATTTTTTCTTTGTCTATTTTCACAAAGTTCTTCAAAAATTTAACATGCTTTTTTAAAAATTCAATATAGCAAAATTATCCAAGTTGTTAGCTTGGTTTGTTGTTTGTGTATCTCTTGTGTATCAAGACATCAGCTAATTTCTTTTGTATGTCCAGACTTCAGAGTAACCATCTTTTAGCCTGTCATTTAAAAAATCCTGTTTCAACTCAGTCTTGGTCTTGTCTGAGTGAGTAGACAGCTCTTTAATAATTCCTCTCTAGACAAAGAGAGTACTTGAGATTTCCCACAACTGTCCAGACAGCAGGTCTCCAGAAGGTTTAGAATTATGGTTGAAGAGGTAATAAACCTGTTTGATACCCATGATTGGTACCTCTGAAAGGATATTAAGTTCACATACTTCATTTTCTAATCACTGTCAGAAATTGCTTATTAACTTTTCAGATATTAGGAACCTTCTGGTTGACAGGTTTTACAGCACTGTTTCCTTCTATCCTTAATGAAAACAGCTTTAATTACAGGTTTAGGAACACACACACACACACACACACACACACACACACAAATAGAATAAGCAACAGCAGGGTGATTAAAACTTTGATTTTAGAAAGTTACAAACAGGCTAAGAGTCCAGATAAATTTGAAATAAGATTTTGGAATTAATTAAAAAGAATCCTTCTCATGGGAAAATGCTTTTTTTTTAGAAGAAAAAGACTTTAAACACTGGACATTAGATGGAATTAAGAGAACCTAAATATTGCAATTAAAGGAGAGCACTCAATCTTGATTTCCAAGTGCAGAATGAAGTAAAATATTTTTACATTGGACATACTGAAACGTATTTTTGAACAATAGGCCCCGGAGTTAATCTTAAAATTGTTCTTTCTTGCCTTGTCATATTCATTTGTGTGCTGTTACTTCTCCAAGTAACTTTCCTGTGGAAGAAAGATATGGCAAATCTAGACAGCGTACTAAAAAGCAGAGACATCACCCTGCCAACAAAAGTGTGTATAGTCAAGGCTATGGTTTTCCCATTTGTAAAGTATGGCTGGGAAAGTTGGACGATAAGAAAGGCTGAATGCCAAAGAATTGAGGCCTTTGAACTATGGTGCTGGAGAAGACTCCTGCAAGTCCCTTGGACTGCAAGGCAATCAAACCGGTCAGTCCTAGAGGAGAGATCAACCCTGACTGCTCTTTAGAAGGCCAGATCCTGAAGATGAAACTCAAATATTTTGGCCACCTAATGAGAAGGAAGGACTCACTGGAGAAGAGCCTAATACTGGGAAAGATTGAGGGCAAAAGAAGACGGGGACGATAGAGAATGTGGTGGCTGGATGGAGTCACTGAAGCAGTAGGCGTGAGCTTAAATGGATTCCAGACGATGGTAGAGGACAGGAAGGCCTGGAGCATTGTGTCCATGGGGTCACAATGGGTTGGACACAACTTCACAAGAACAACTTCTCCAAGGAATTCGGCATGGTATAGATTTCTCCTCAACTCTTTATAAGAGGTAAATCTGGCTGAAAAGAAAACCACTAGCTCAAAGCTACAAAAGATATTCCAAGGCTGAAAAGGGTTTTAATTATTACTTCACCCCAACAAGAGCTGGTCCTCAGTCTGTTGAAAGCTAGAATTATTTACCTGTATTTGAAATAATTACTTTTGGTGTGATATCTGAAATGAAATGCAGGGGTACAGCCACAATATCAGGAAGAGGGATTTATTTATTTTTTTACTAAGGGATGTCTTCCATCTGGAATGCTACATTTGTGTTAAAAGCCAGATTCAAAATTAAGCAAAGCCAACATTTTTCCTTTCCTTCTGCCTTCATTATTTTACCTATTTATTTATTACATATTTGTTGGTTTAGAAAAACTATACACTGTGAACAAGCTTGGATTATTTTTGCATTCAGAAACCAACAAAACACAGCACAAGTGCTCACTACTAAAGAAATACATTGAGATAATTTGGTCACAAAGAGAAAATGAATGAGGATTCAATTAGAAAAAAAATGAAAGATTGGATTAGTTGAGTGGAAGGGTAAGACAGGAAACTCACAGAGTTGATGGTATCATGAAAAAGAGAGAAGTTGAAATAACAAACACACAACACATGAAACAGTGTATGTATGTGGTGGTAATAACAGAAGAGGTGTTTTCATTTTATATACACTTAAAAACCTAAGAACAATACAAACAGATAGTAATTTGTTGTATGCTGCACAGAGTAGTTTTGGTGAGATGTGCGATTAAATTATATATATTTATATATATATTTGTTTTCTGAGGTTTTTGCGGGTGTTTGTATGTAGGTCTTTGGTTATTCGGTCTTCTCCCGCATAAAATTGGCGACGTTTCGACGAAGTCTCATTCGTCATCTTCAGGCTGGTGGTTTCGGCTTCGTGCTCCTTCATTGCTCCTAGAAGCACAAAGCCGAAAACTCAAGCCCGAAGATGACGAATAAGACTTCGTCGAAATGTCGCCAAGACACTTCCAATGTTACACGGGAGAAGACCCGAATAACCAAAATCCTACACACACACACACACACACATCTCAGAACTCTTCTGGAAAAGAGAGAAGTGCCTTCCTAGCAGCTATCAGCTAAAATATTTTCCAAGTATTTTTATAATATTTTAAAATTATAAGTCAGTTGACCAGAACATTCCATTTGATGAACATTGCATTTTCATCCAAGAACTCAAGGCATGGAGACAGAGGAGCCCCTCTTTCTATTTCCCCTACAATGACCACCCAATGAGGTAGAATGAGCTGAGAAAATGATGGCCAAAGTCACCCAGGGAGCTTTCAGGCTTGAGTATGGACTGTACCATTTTTAAAGCAATTAGCATGCTTTTAATTTGCCAATCAGCGAAAGATTACAGACCAGTTTCTGCCTTATATGCCCAATGGTCAAGTAAAGCCATGACAGACCGTATCTTTTTAAATTCAACAGTGCTACCAATTCTGTGCTTACCTGTTCGTTTGCTGCACAGCCTGTCCTTGACATTTTCTGCCTCATGGGAAAAGAATTCTATGAGCTCGTCTTCATACTCTTCAGCTATTTTCTCACACTGTGAGGAAAATCAGGAAATTCAGATGAGCAGTTTTTTCATACTTCTACTTCTTACTCTATTCCAGGCCTATTGGCTAAGCCAATTTTAAAGCCCAGCAAGCCTAAACAACTTAACTCAAGGCAATTGCCATGACTCTCTCCTTCAGTCAAACTGCACTGGAGAGAAAACACATCCATTGGGAGGAAGGGGAGGTGGTTAATTGGCATAATACAAGCTGTTCTTTTCAGAAGCCATGAACAGGTTTTTCTGACTTCTTTCTCAATGCAAACCCATCAATTATATGTGGAAGTCAAATATGTATGTCTTCACATCTCTCCCAATTTCCCGCCACAGACAGAAAAATCACAGAACACACGGGTAATAAGATTGTGTATGCTTAGAAAATGATTTGCAAAAAGTGTTCCAGCACGCAAGAACATAAGTACAGCACTTCCTTAAAGCAGCTGTATCTTTTTTTAAGATTACACACAGAAGTTGCATCAAGGACATAATCACCTTAATGAATTGGCTCATTAAAGCAGCTAATTTTCAACCTTGCATTGGAGCCCCCCCAAAAAATGACTGTTAAAGCAATGTTACACTCTAACATTTTCTGATCCAACTTTCTTGAAGCAGGTAGAGCTTCTCTTTTGCTGACGCTATACTTGAGAAACAGCAATGCTGAGAAAAAGACAACCGTGTAGCTCTTGATTTATGCAAGGAAAAAATTCTGAAGGTTTTAGAGGCAGAAGGGAAAGAAAGATGGCCCTGTCATTTTTCTAAAGCTCCCCCTAAGACAGGGATGTCAAACTCATGTCATCACGGCGGCATCATGTGACATATCGGGACTTTCCCCCCCTTTGCTAAACCGGTCATGGGCATGGCCAGTGCATGATGCATGATGCATCTGGCCCACGGGCTGGGAGTTTGACAGCCCTACCCTAAAATATACTTGTATTTTCATAGGGTTACTCTTCATGTAAACCACTACTATGGAGTTCAGCAATGCCTCCGAAATCAATGGTCTTTTATCCTTTGTGTATCTTTTCTATTATGTTATGCTTGTAAGGCACAGTTATTGGTGTAAAGTGTTGCTTCGTCAATCTATCTTTCACAGCATGCAACCAGAATTTGGTTATAACCATAAAGTTATAAGTAGCATGTCAGTTGTTTGTCACCATAACCCTTCACTATTAAGGTCTCATAAGAGGAAAACTGTTAGTCTATGGTGACAGAAAATCAGAAAGAAACTGATTTTCCAACTAAAAATTTTTATTAAACAGCATAAGCTTTCATAAATTGCAATCACTTCACCAGATGCATAAATAGCTAGACTGTTGTAAAATATAAACTGGGATGAAGTGGGGAATGGTTATGCAGATGCAGATTATATGTGAGACAGATTACAATATATATAAGTAAAGTAATCAAATAAAGAAAGGGAGAGGGTTAAAAATCAATTGTATCTCTTGAGATCTTCTGAAATGTTATGTATATAAGTTCAACAATTTCTTGCTAAGCTGTGAAGCTTGTCTTTCAATAGCAGTTGCTTGTAAAGGAGAACATCTACTGGATTGTACTGAATAATTACTTCAAGAAAATGTTTGCATTTATGTCTTATAAGCTTCTGTAGGTATTTTATTGTCCACTCTTAGAACAGAATAATGAGCTAAAAATGCCTCTTCCAATCTAGGGTGTGGCTCTTATATTCTACAGAAAAGCAATACATAATAATTAGGAGCATCTAAAAGAAAGGACATCCTTCTGGATCACTTACTGCAAACTTCAAGCTTGATGTCACATCACCATCAAATTTGGTTTCAGAAAGATCCATCTTGGTCCCATCAAAGGAGACCACTCTGACATAATTCTTCCTGTGAGTCGAAAGATCCACCTTCTCACCATAGTTATTCATGTTTTCACAGATGTTCTCCAGCAGCTCTGTCAAGTGAGCCTCAGATCTGGCATAGGGCACCTAAGAGCAAATGAATACTTTCTGTTAAAAAGATGATAGAAGCTCTCCCTGTCTATCAGAGACAACTACAAATCCTTCAGTTGGCACAGGAGATACAAAGTATGAGTTGTAAATATTAGAAAACTCCCACAAATGCTTTAGAAGAATGATTAATAATTATATACTTAGTAAGTAAAATAATTTCTTAACTTACTTATTACTATTTTTGCAGCTGTAACTCTTTCCAGTAGACAATGGGCTACTAAATTTTAATACACTGTGTTTTGACTGTAGGTTACTATGTTTACAGTATGATATAATCATCTGACTAAAATTATTGGATGGTGCTCCACCTTTTTCAACAATATTGAAATAAAAAGAAAAGCTCTTAATTATATTGCTTATAATATATTGGTTATGACTGGTAGGGAGAAACAGGATAAAAAGAAACCTCTAAATACTTTATCTCTTTTCATCAGAAATGTAAAACCTTTCCTCACATGAGCTTTTTAACCATTTCACAGTTTGCCCATTTCAGAAATTGTAATGGAAGTTTTCGAAGATTCAACTAATCTATGTCAAGTATGGAATGTATTACCTCTACTATGGACTGGCTTCCATCAGGATTAATGCGGAAGGAGCCTACTTGGATAGTTTTTTTCGGATCTATTCGAGATATTTCCCATTCCAGCTCATCCACCAGAGCCCTACACACTAAAAACAAACATCAATACTAATGAAACAATTATTTATAATAGTAATAGAAGGGACAATTTTAATAAGGATTTTCCACACTTTCGTAATTTATTTCCATTTTTTGTGGTGCTGGATTGAGTCACCAGATCTTTTACAAACCTATAATCACAGATGAATATCTCAGCAAATGAACAAAGGAAAGTAAATTAGTGTTAGCAAACTCAGATTAAACTAAATTTCAGAACAGCTTTGCTTTCTCACTAATTGTCAGTCAAGTGGCCATCTATCCCATTTTAACCTTTCTTTCTTTCTTTTTCTTCTTTCTGGCTAGCCATCACTCAGGCATTAACTCCATGATTTCCCTCTGAAGCTAGGAACATTCTTCAGCATTTAGCAGCTGAACAAATGCATTATTTATAACACAGCATGCTGCAGATGGAACCATGCCAAGGAACTGTGTCTATGCCTGGTGACAAATGTATTTAGTACCATAGTGAACTCAGCAGAGAATTTATAGTCTATGTCAGAAAACAAGATATAAACAGCAAGAAAGGGGTTAGATAGCCAAATTCTTCTTTGCCTCAAGTATCAATTGCAATGTTGTTATTGTTATTACTGTTATTTTTTTTACCAACATACATAAATTCTGGTTAACTCAAGGCAGTAAACGTATCTAATAGTCCTACCTTCTATTTTCCCCAAAACAACAATAACTTTGTGAGGTGGGTTGGACTGAGAGACAGTGCCTGGCCCAAAGTCACCCAGCTGGCTTTCATGACTAAAGGGGTGGGGGTGTCTAGTTTCTAGAAACGCCTGGTTTCTGGGCCAGCATCTTAACCACTAGATGAAGCAAGTTCCTTTTCCTACTCTTCTTTTCCTCTACAAATAAGTAAGCAGAAATATAACAGGTAATGCTTTAAATCAGGAGCAAGACAAAAGGAATAGCAGGAAAAGGATGGTGTTAATATGATCCCTTCCTAAAGATATTTTATGTGATAAGGTCCAATAATCTCGCTTCTAAAAAAAAAATACTTCTGCACATAAATAGAACTAAGCAACCTACAGCTCTCCAAATATTGCAGAACATCAGTTCCCAGTCACGGCTTGCCTAGTTAAGAAGAAAACATGTTTCAAATGGCATAAAATGTCCAGAGTGCAACCAACTACAAGAACTGACATGCAGTTCTGTTGTTAAATCCCTTCATTGGAACTATTTTAGTTTTGACCTCAAAGAGTTATTTGGAAGCCACTTTTCAGCAGTCTTTTTCCATATGCCATGTAGAATTTGAATGAAAGCCAACTGCTTAATCCACAATGAAAAATGGTGAAATACTTCTAAAATCAGATGGGATAGACCATTGTTTAAGGGAAGCATTAGGCTTTGGTGAAGGACAATACCTAAGAGAAGGAAGGCAAGGACTAAAGGGTAAATTCTACCAAGTAAATTCATTCTATTCTAGCATAAGTGAAGAAATAAGGCACAAGGCTTTTTAATCCTTTTCTGTCAATAAGTTGTAACAAGGTTGTGATTTAATGTAGTATGCTAATGTAGTAGTCATAAATGTGGGGAAAAGATTTTTAATACTGCATTTGTTCAGCTATCTCAGTTGCTTGTCCATGTGCATGTTTGTATAAGCAGAGGGGTAGATTTTGCTGCAAAGAAAGTAACATGCATATCAAATAATGTTTTTTAAAGCCTCCAGGGACTTGATAAAAATATTTAAGTACTTTACCAATTCATTAATTTTAAAAATAGCATAGTTTACCTCCACAGCGGAGATCTTGGCTCTTCTGGGTAAAAACACTACTCAATAACAATAAGAAGCAGACGATCCTTGAAATCCCGCCATTCATCTTCCTAAGTGTGGACAAGCAACCTGCAAAGTCAGATGTTAAGTTCAAGATGCATGAATGCTCTTGGGGGGAGGGGGAGGAACCCTTAAACCCAAAAGCAAGCTTCTGCAAGGCTTCAGAATCTCATCCTCATCTTACAAAATGTAAGTATATGCATGAGTTAAAATACCAGATCAATGCCCATACTCAGACAGCAGTACCATTTATTATACAAAGCTACATTGTGAAAGGTAACAGTTAATCATTGAGTTCAGGTGTAGAATACAAAGTACTTTTTGTGCAACAGGCCAAAAGGCAGCAATTAGAACTGCAGGTTTCTAGTTATCTGCTTCTTTTTAACTACAGTAGTCAGAACTGTAAAATGTTTGCTAGCAAGCTTTGCTTTCTATAGAAAATCCAATTAAAAGTAATCTCTCTTTTTGGTATATGCCTAATATATAAAAATGAAGGACAAAATGTATTTGGTAAATATAGTAAACATTTTCATATTTTAACAGTTGTTAAAACTGCTTCCAAACAAAACAGAGCTCCTTAAGGATGATATTCATTTAATCAATTTGATAATTTAATCAATTATCAAATTGATTAAAACCTATCAAACAATGATCCAGAATACATCTCAGCTACTAAACATTACTGGATCCTCAAATGAAATCTTCAATTACTTTATATTTTTCTGATTTATTCAGATTTCTATGATTTCTCCATTTTTCAGTTGCCATGATCTTCGTAGATCCTTAACCACCAAACAATCTGAACCTCATAATAGCCTACACCCCAAAAACTAGTTTCATCATAGAACTACATCAGTTCAGTTTTTCGTGCATTTTTACAATGTGGATGAAAGAAACACATCAGAGAGACAGTCAGCTTTCTTAGGTACATTTTATTTCTACACATATAAATTACTTTTTAATTGGGGATGCTTAAAAGTGCAGTCTGAAGTGTAACTGGGGAGTCTTAAACCTCAAAGCTGTTACCTGCAGTTTTTTTTAAAAAAATTAATTTATATGCTGCCCTTCTCTGGAGACTCAGGGTGGCTTACAATGCGTTAAGCAATAGCCTTCATACTTTTGTATATACCTGCTTAGTAGGGCTTTTGGCCCGCCCTAAGCGGTGTTCTTTTTTATACAAAGTCATCTTTTTGCCCCCACAATCTGGGTCCTCATTTTACCTATCTTGAAAGGATGGAAGGCTGAGTCAACCTTGAGCCTGGTGAGATTCGAACTTGCAGTAATTGCAGGCAGCTGGTGTCACTTTAACACCACTTTAAACTGCTGCGCCACCAAGGCTCAGTATTTTTGGCTTCTACTATTTATTTTGATAAAAATGTCTTGAGTTGAATCATATATGTAGCTTGACTCGCACTCAAGGGAAAATTAAATTCTCACTACCAAGTTTGGTAATTCTAGTATATATTTTATTAGTAAGATGAGGAAAGATATTGAACAGGGATTGCAGGCAGCTAGGTAATTATGACATTCAGGTACAGATTATGCTATCAAACCATTGCTAATTTGCCATTTTTGTTCTTTTTCACAGTAATTCTATCTTTAATTTTCCGCCCAATGCTGAAAATATTACTTCTACTTTTTATTCTAGGAGAGTTACCCAGAGCGATTTTCTCCAGACTTTGGATAACAGACAACCCGTTATTCATTTCAACCACCACGTCCAAGGGTCAGGATGAAACTTTTGCAAATCTCTCTCTCTCTCTCTCAATTCGAGTTGAGGATTCAGCGCTATGATTATAACAGAAGCGCTGCTTATATATGTATTCCGACTACTTTGCATATATTATCTCAATGATCTTTAGTACAACATCTCTTAAAGACCGGCCACTATTCGTCCCCATCGTGCAAATCGGGAGCCAAACTTTCAAAGCCCCATTGGCAAAGGCATTCGGTGCCCTGCGTGGCAGAGCCGAATTCGGAACCAGAAACTTCCTAGCTCTTACTCTTACTCCGACTTGTGAGTGCTACCCCCTATTACTTCTCCCTGAATTAGGTGCCCCGTTTCCAAGCTCATCGCTCCCGCTGCTTAAACTCTCACCAGCATCCCCCAAAGCGGACCCTCGCGCTCCCTCGGATTCCCCCACTCAGTGCCGGTTAGAGGCGCTTTCCCAGGCTTCTTCTTTCCCGGGGGTGGCTAACATCCGCCTGTCTTTTTCTTTTCCTCATGAACTAAATTTAATTTCCTCGGTCGCGCTTGGAAACGACGACTCCTAAACTCTGCTCCGTTCTTCTTCTTTCAACACCTATTTCTCAGACACCCCACCCGCCGAAAGCAGGCTCTTTTAAGCGCAGGCGCTTGTAAGCCGACTCACCTTTTTTTTTTCAAAAAGACCCTTCAAGGCCCCCCCCCAAGCCCACGTGGCGAGTAAAGCGGCAAGGTGGCGGTGATAGGCGGGGTTAGGTTGGAAGAAGGCTGGGGGTTGAAGGACGGCTGGGGGCGTGGCCAGATCTTTCCAAAGCATGGACCTAGGGTAGATCAGCCTTTTTAACTGTTAACTTCTCTCGCCCGTAAAAATAGGAAAGGTGACTTAGGCACTACATATCCATTCCACCTGTTTGTAATTGCATGAGCCAGATTACAACCTGGTTGCCAGCAGGTGGAGAAAGCTGGTGCGATTATATCTTAACCCTTACCTGCATTCGTAGCCATCTGCGTGACTGTAATAACAATGCAAATTGTGATCAATAAATAAGGGCTGCAAAAATTTGAAACAATAATTAGAAAGACCCACAGTTATTACTCGAAACTTGGCAAGCTTTATTGAAATTTCCACGTAAGGAAATTTAGGAAGATTGCAATGTTTTTGATCAGAGAGAAAAATCAACATTCCTGATAATTGGGTTTATGAGTGCCAGGCACATTGATGGGGACATGAGGCAGTGTAGCAATACGTAGATGACTCAACTTCTGTATTTAAACGAATTGTTGTATGAGAACAGTGTATTTGCCTATAGTTTTGTTGGAAGAAATGTCCATCTGGGGTCAGTTCCAAGTGGAGAGAAAGACACTGGAAACATGGAGGCTGTTTGGAAAGATGGTTTAATGGTGGACAGGACCACATGGGTTTTTTGGGTCCTAGGCAAATGAGCACATGGGTGTGAGAAAGAGACCCTCTCTTGGGCCCCACCTTAGAGCTTCCTGTTCCTGGGTAAGAGCAGCTATCATGATTGGTTGTCAGACTCCCATGGGACCATGCAGGGGTAACCAACTTCGGTTGTCTTGAGTCCCAGGCTTGGTTGAATCTTGCTGGGTGATGATGTAATGAAGAGGGTTGTGTTCTGAAGGAGTGTTGGGCAATTACTATTATGGTTTAATGGCTTTGTCCTGGTTTGGATCTTGAGTGAGGGCTAATCCTATCATGTCCTGAAAGTGAAGATCTTTGTTTTGTAGATAAGCTGGTCCAGCCTTTCTGGAGTTGTTATGGGGCTGCTTTCCAAGGGCATGTTTCTCCTTTTCTCATCCAGGGAGGTATAATATTCTGCCTTTTTAATATTTCCTAGAATATTTCATACTTCTAGGAGAGGGGTGGGTGCTAGCTTCCTACAGTTTCTATAGTACCAATTTGAGCCAAGGCTAAAAAAAAATCTTGCCTTGATTTGTATATTTTAAAATTACTTTAGAAACTTAGTTTTAACAACCAGTTTTAACCAGTTTTATTCAGCTGGTTATTCCAATGGATGGAGGGGTGAATATTTTACATATAAACCACAAAGATTTATTTTTCTTCTATACATCTGCAGATGTTAAATAAATTTATAGCACTTTTCTGCAGATAGGGCAATATATTCTTCATTTTCTTTTTACAGGAATGGGTGCACAGGACAATATCCTAGTATGATATTAAATTCTACAGTAACTATGCTGAAACCCTAAAATATTCCATATTTCCATAGCTTGCTGTTTCTTGCCAGCTCAAAGAAAAATGGAGAAGTACTCAAGTATTAATTTACCAAAAATTACACTGCCACTCTCCCAATTTCAAAGTTAGTAATTTTCATTTACTACAGTAGTAATAATACATTTATATTTTAATTTGTTTTCCAATAATCAAATGGCTTTTCTTTAGACCACCTGCACAATATATTTTCATCTGAAAAGGAAACGCCAATCTGATATTTCAAACCTTGAGAGGAGAGGAAAACAATTTTGGCAAAATGGCATCAGTAGATTTGCTTCAGATGGGACAAGAGAACTGAGATATTATCTATTTCCCAATGTCTCCATTCTTTTCATGATATCAACAGAGTTACCCACAAACAAAAACACGGACTACATCAGACTCACGTTATTTATCTTGAGTTATCTAATGTTAAATTAGCTGTAATATGTCAGGTAATTATAAATTACATATTATGGCTTTGGTTTATTAAATAGTAAGACCTCCTGTAATTCACAGTTTCATCTCATTAAGCATTTTCACTTCATGGAGATGTTCAAAAGATAAGGTTAAAATTTATTCCCCAAATATTCATAGATGTTATTGTTCATTTAGTACATTCAATAACCACACTACACTACCGTAAACAATGAAGTTCTTTTTAAGAATTAATTCAAGCAATTATTTTGGAAAGGGCAACAATGGAAAAGAGCAAAAAGGCGGGGAGGAGCCAAACAACTATGTAACACAGCATTTCAAGAACATATTTAAATGCTTAAGCAGCTGCATTCATTCATAATTACAAGCAAAAAGTAAGATATTTCTTTTGATGTTTTATTGGCATTACAATGGTTGTAACTTTGGCAACAGTTTCAGGGTAAAGACCTCCCCCTTCCTTTTAAAATGCTTAGATCCATTTGTGATGAAGGCTGATGTTCATACTTCTTCAAATAAGTGAGAGTCAGACAATATATAGTTTCCTGAAAGCTTTCCAGAATTTTGGCTTAGGATAGCCCCTTACGTTTTCTAATTATGGATATGGGAAAGAGATATTAAATTAAAATATACATGACAAATGCCCAATAACACTCTTACAATGTCAGAAGATTCTGACTGGCTTTTTTTAAAGTTTGTATAGGTCTTCCAGTTCAAAGATAAGCAGACTTGATCTTTCACTTGACCATGTCTGCACGAAGACCCAAAATAGGAGCAGTGACTGTAGTCAGGAAGCTCAATCTATACAGCCTCTGATATACGGTTTCCGCTTGAGCAGGAGGTTGGACTAGAAGACCTCCAAGATCTCTTCCAACCCCAATTTATGTTTTACTGGAATGTAAAAAAATTCAATATCTCCGCACAATAATCAACATTTGCAATAGTGGCGAATATCTGTATCTGAATAATTAAATGTTTAAAAACCACTAACTTTCATAACAATTAAAGGATTAAGGATTTTTAAAGATTAATTTCTTGTCAGTTTTGCTGTACTTTTACCATGTCGTTTTCAGAAACCTCTCTAAAGTTTGCTGTAAATTATAGTGTCGCTTTTGAGGGAGTAGCTGTAGCAATAGCAATAGCACTTAGACTTTACAGCACTCTCTGAGAGGTTTACAACATCAGCATATTTCCCTCAACAATCTGGGTCCTCATTTTACCGACCTTCGAAGATGGAAGACTGAGTCAACCTTGAGCCCGTCAGGATCGAACTCCAGACTGTGAGCAGAGTTAGCTTGCAATACTGCATTCTAACCACACCGCTACCAGGGCTCTTGGACCTGAAAAGGCTCTGTTATTGGCCAGTCCTAAGGTTGTTTGGGGAAGCATGGCATCAGTTGTCATTGCCCAACTGCACTTCCTTGAGAAGTTATGAATCATATTCATTCCAATTCATAGATTATGAAGAGTAAGTAAAGAGCTTTAAGAAGTACAGACCTAAATGCAAAAACTCATGCCCAACTCACAGGAGCTTATTCTCTGGGAAGATAATGGATAGGAACAAAATACTATCAGGTAAACAGATGGCAGGTCAATTGTTATTGATTTCCAGCAAAAAATGAGTGCAATTTATTATATTTGAGGATTCCTAAAAGGCAAGCAAAGCCTTTCAGTAGAAACACTGAAGACTATTATCTCTCACCCAATCACAACACCCCATGTTAAAAATACATTTCAGTGGTTAAACATTAAGTGTTCCCATAGTCTCTACTTCAGTTTAGTGTATCCATGACTTCTCCTCAGCAGCAGCTGTTTTGCCTCAGAAGGAGGCAGAAAGTAGTATTGCAGGCAGTGGAGGAAAGAGGTATCCAAAACTTTCCTGAACCTACAGCCCCTGCTATCTTTTGCTACTTCTCCGTGTCTCTTTGCCATTGCTGACTGGGTTTGAGGATGATCCTATGCTTGATGTGTTTCCACCTTGATGGTTGGGTTGACTCCTAGTGATGCGACTGGTGGTAGGATGGGTTGAGATGCTGGGTTGGTGCAAAGCACCACCAGAGGGGATCAACCCATTGCCATTCTGGTTCTCTGCAGCTGAAGCCAAATAACATAAAGGAACATAGATATGAGTGAAACAAGATCAACAAAACTACAAAATTCAGTGTAATCTTGAAAACCAGAGTTATCATGAAAGATTTGTCCCTACATAAAAAATCCTGTACTGAGTTCTCAAACAAAGACCCACAAAGGAGGCCAAAGGAGTATGAGCATGACAAAATGATTCAAAAATAGGTGGAAAGGTAAAGAAGCCAAAGGGGGTCACATTTGCTTGTTGGTTTCTAGATTGTGGCAACTTGATTTTGGACCTGGATTTCATTTCTTTGATTAAAGTACAAATGCTAGATCCTCTGGCAGATGATTCTCCAAGAAGGAACTTCTACAAGTTTGCAGTAAGTCTCCAGGCAATGAGACCATAGCCTCTAGGCCACAGCTCTGTACGTGTCCTGCCAATCAAAAGGAGATTAGTCCAGAAATTGAGATTGACATCACACTAAGCAGGGTTAGCAGCCTTTTCAGGGGCAGCAACTTACTTCCCTGAGCAGCTGAACATCCCCAGGGATCATCACAATGCCCTTCTGTTCATTTTTCTGAGTTTTCCAAGGAGAGACAATAATGGAAGGGGGGATGGGCACAGGAAGCCTGATGAAGATAAAGTGCTCCAATTCTACCACTGAAAAAAAAGTCCCAACAGCCAAGAATCATACCCATCTTTTAATGGCCCAGTTTCAGTTCACTTTTTGGGAGTTTGGGAAAAGGCTGGAGGCCTCCCGCTCCCTTCTCCATCCTTACTTTCAAATCCCCACATAAATATTGTACCAGTGAAGACTGGCTTCTCTGCTACTAAATCCTGAGATGCTGGGAGAACTCATGTGGCCTCCTGATTAGTGCATTGACGTATGGCTTGTTGACCAAACAAAAGCACTAATTTTATTCCTATGTAACATTGTCACAAATCATGGTTTATAAACTACAGTATCTAAATTAAAGTAGTCCTTGATTTACAACCATTTGTTTAGTGACTGTTTGAAGTTACAACAGAACTAAAAAACAGTGATTTATGAACATTTTCACATTTACGACTGTTACAGCATCCTCAGGGTCACGCAATCAAAATTTGGGTGCTTGGCAACTGGCATGGATTTACGACAGTTGCATTGTCCCAGGATAATGTGATCACCATTTAAAATATTCTGACAAAGCAAAGTTAATGGGGGAAACCAGATTTGCTTAACAACTGCATGATCCACTTAACAACTGCAGTGATTTGCTTAACAACTATCACAAAAAGGGTTGTAAAATGAGGCATAACTCACTTAACTGCATTGCTTAGCAACCAAAATCTTGGACTCAGTTATGTTTGTAAGTCAAGGACTACCTCTATGTAACAATAAGCTAAAACCAAATAAATCATAATTAACCAATCAAAATGAATGAGCAGAAGGAACAAAAGGTCCCAGTTTATGATATAATATTATATGCAAGCCCAGCTACATGTTTATGTACTAGCCAGCCAATAAATTAGCCCACCCTATTTATAAATCTATAAATCAGATTGTCAGAATGTCAGAATGTCATCAAGGCAAGAGCAGATCTTTCTCTCACTAGCTTGGATCCAGATGTATTACCTGCTGATGTAGAAGGTCCTGTTGTAGTTTGAGAGGCTGTAGGGGCTGCATTGTCATTCGGTGTCTATAAAACAGAACCAAAAAACTATTTTAACCCATGCAAAAATTCTAGATTTAAAAGACCCTGGGGCTTAGACAGGGAGGAAACCAATCCAACTATCCATCCAGAATTTCTAAATGTAGGTTCAGAATGGGTGGAGAAGAAGAGGAGGCATAAACTATGTTGTTGTTGTTAGTCGCGAAGACATGTCCAACCAATCACGACCCTGTGGACAACAGCCTTCCTGTCCTCTACCATCCCCCGGAGTCCATTTAATCTCACGCTGACTGCTTCATTGACTCCATCCAGCCACCTCATTCTCTGTCGTCCCCTTCTTCTTCTGCCTACAATCTTTCCCAGCATTGGGCTCTTCTAAAGCATAAACTATATTAAATTACAAAACAAATACCTCTTCTACAACAAGGCAACAAAATCTGGCTGGCAAGATATTATCTGCTAAGATGTTATCTGGAAAATATTACTGAGATGAGTCCAGCCAACTAGCCAGTAAATTTGCTCCCATTTAAACACCTACTTGTACTGTTGAGTTAGATCCATTCAGGCATCCAATAAATTTGCCAAACCCATCTCCTGAGATTTTGTATTATTATTTATTAGATTCGCTTCTCATATTTTCTCAGGAAACTCAAGGCTGCAAATATGGTAATTTTGTTCCCATAACTCAATGAGGCATGTTTGGCTGAGACTGTATATAAATCCACCTGGTGAGTCTGCATGACTGAGGATGGACTTCAATCCAGGTTCTCTCAGTGCAATCCAATGCATTAGCTACTACACCACTGTTTTAAAAATCACGCAGGAGAACCCTCTCAGCTTCTGCTTATCCCTTCACATTTCATCAAAGTGGCTCTTAAACAGACGTTGGCTTACCTGAACGTCCCTTTTCTGGGCGCTGCAACTACAATCCATGGCCGGGGGTGGTGGTGGTGGTGGTGGTTATTTCATGTATGTTGCTAGGAAACTGAGTGTAGATTTTTTTATTTTCTGTTTGACCACGCCTCCTCTGTCATAGCCACATCAGTCTTTTGTCACGAAGGCGCAGTCATCGAAGAGTCTACAAGAAAGGTAAGTACCCAACATAACAAGGCAATCCATCCAACCAAGAGCAGGGAGCCGAAACGGGAGGGTATGGATTGTAGTCGCAGAGCCCAGAAAAGGGACATTCAAGTAAGCCAACGTCCGTTTTCCAGTGCGCTGCTTCTACAATCCATGGCTGGGATATACCCAAGCTCAAACCTCCTGGGCGGGAGGCTGACTGCTCCCCGAGTCCTGGGTGGAGTGAACTTGTTGCAGTACTCTCCGAGCAAACGAAGCCTCAGCCGAGGCATAACTGTCAATCTTGTAATGATGTATAAATGGGGAAACTGAGGACCATTTGGCCTCTTGACAAATGTCAGTTATGGAAGTCTGGGTGGCCCAAGCAACTGTGGTCACGCTGCGGGTAGAGTGTGCGAAGATCCTGCTGGATACAGGCCTGGCCTTGAGCTCATAAACTGTGGAGATGCAAGCTTTAATCCATCTGCCCACAGTGGAAGAAGACACCTTCCTTCCCATAGATGAAGGCTGGAAAGACACCAAGAGAGCCTCCGTCCGACGAAAGGAAGCCGTACGCCTGATGTAACGGTGAAGCGCCCTCCGTATGTCCAATGTGTGGCAACGTTCTTCCCTTGGATGCTGTGGGTCTGGGCAGAAGTCAAGCAAGATGAGCTCCTGGGCCCGGTGAAACCAGGAGTTCACCTTGGGCAAGAACAAAGGGTCCAACCTCATCACCACTCTGTTGGTATGAAATATGCAGAGATCCTTACAGACCGACAAGGCCGCTAGCTCTGAAATTCTCCTGGTGGACGTTATGGCAAGGAGAAAGGCAAGTTTAAAAGTCAGAAATTTGAGACTGATGGAGCCCAACAGCTCGAATGGGGCAGACATAAGCGCTTGGAGCACTAAAGGCAGATTCCACTATGAGTATCGATGAACAATCGGGGAAGAGATGTTGGCAGTTTCGTGAAGAAAACTCCGAATTCCCGGATTTTGTGACAGTGTGCGGTGCGGATCACAAGTAAGTACGGTAGCTAGGGCCGCTACCTGACACCTCAAGGTCATTGGAGTGAGGCCTTTATCTAACCCGGCCTGCAAAAAGTCAAGGACATCTGAAATGGCGGCAGATGTTGGGTCCACATGGTGCTGTGAATACCAGAGAGAAAACGCTTTCCACGAGGCCTCATAAATATGAGTCATTGAAGGACGTCTGGAGGACTGGATGGTTTGTATCACTTTGTCAGACAGTCTATCTTTCCTCAGCAGGACTCTCTCAAGTACCAGTCGGTCAACTGGAGCCACTGGGGCTCTGGGTGGGCGTTAACCCCCTGGCTGCGAGAGATTTTGTGCTGAGGAATTGTCCATGGTGGAGAGATGGACAGACTCATCAAGTCGGCGTACCAGGGTCTGCGAGGACAAAGTGACACTACTAGTAGAAGCTCCGCCTGTTCGGACAGCAGTTTCTGAATGACTCTTGGGATCAGAGGGAGAGGGGAATGCATAGAGAAGCCCGGGTGGCCACGGGCAGCGTAAAGCACTGCATCCTTCTGCCCCTACGCTTGGGAATCTCGAGTAAAACCTTGGAAGCTGAGCGTTTTGAGGCAACGCGAACAGGTCTACCAGAGGCCGGCCGAATCTCTGAGACATCTCTAGAAAAAATCATGGATGAAGCTGCCATTCTGCTGGATTGAGCTTCTCCCTGCTCAGCCAATCCGCACAGACATTGGAAAGCCCTGAAATGTGATCCACCTTTAGTGACAGGGTATGGCGTTCTGCCCAACTCAGCAGTTTCTCTGCCTCGATCATCAGGGGCTTGGATCGAGTGCCTCCCTCCCGATTGACATGAGCTTTTGTGGTCATGTTGTCTGTGAGAATCAACACATGTTGACCCTCCAAAGCTGGGCGAAAGTGGCGCAGGGTCAGACAAACAGCTCTCAACTCTAACCAGTTTATGCTGTGCCTCCTTTCTGCCAGGGACCATTGTCCCTGAGTCACCTGATCTAAAAGATGTGCCCCCCCATCCATGCAGACTTGCATCCGATGTCAGGATCAGGCGGTCGGGTTCTAGGAACACGGACCCTTTCAGGAGAGCTGGAGATGTCCACCATGTGAGAGACAAGCGAACTTGAAGTGGCAACGCAATCTGATTCCTGTCCTGATTTCTGGAATGGCAGCAGGAACCACTGTAAAGACCGAGTGTGTCTGCATGCCCAGAGATCTATGGCAATACATGACATCATCTTCCCTAATAATTTTGAGAGTAGAAGAAGTGAAACCTTTCTTTGGACCTTCACCTGTGTCACCAAGTTGTTGATGCTGTGAATCCTGTTGGGGGAGAGGAACACTTGACCTTTGTTCAAATCACTCACCGCACCAAGGTGTAGAATACGGTTGGTCAGAATCAGGTGACTTTTCTGCAAGTTGATGGAGAAACCATGTTGTTGGTACACATTGATCACCGATTCAATGTCCCTTGCTGCTTGAAGTGGAGAGGACGACAGGACGAGAATATCATCCAGATAACAAAGGATGTGTACTGGAAGAATCCGGATTGTTGCGGCCACTACCGCCACCAAATTGGTAAATGTTCTGGGAGCAGAGGAAAGTCCGAATGGTACTGCACAGTACTGAAAATGATTGCTGGCATATTCGAATCGAAGGTACTTGCGATAATCCGGGTGAATTGGCACATGCAAGTATGCCTCTCTGAGATCCACCAATTGTAAGAGATCCCCTTGTCTGACGCACGCCAGGATCAACCTCGATAGAGAATGAATCGGTTCAGATGTTTGAGATTCCAGATTCCCCTCCAGCCCCCTGAGGCCTTGGACACCAGCAACAAGGTGGAGTAGAACCCAGTCATCTCTTGATCCCCGGGCACCGGTTTAATGGCTTTGATAGATAACAGGTGTTGAATCTCAGCCTCCATCAGTTGCCTCCTCACTGACAGAGGGGAGACTGGACAGTGTAGGAAGCGACTGGGAGGATTGGCTTGGAATTCCAGGCAGAGTTCATGAGTTACCGTGCAAAGAATCCAAGCATCGGACATTGATGTCTCCCATTGTTGGTGGAATTGCTGGAGCCGACCGCCAATGGGATCCAATGGCCCTGAGTCACTTGCCCCTCCTAAAGGATCTGTAGCCAGATCCGCGAAATGGACACTTCGCCTGGGGCTGCTTCCGGCCTCGGTCACGAAAGGACTGCCTTTCCGAAGCCCAGTCTGCTCCTTGGGCATAAGCCCAGTGAGAGTAGAACCCGCTGGGTTCAGAGAAAGGCTGAAAGGGCTGCCTCTGAGAGTAAGGAACGTATCTACGCTCGGGTCTGCGGTATGAAGAAGGAAGCACCTTCCTCTTATCCTTGTCTTCGACTAAAAGCGGATCAAGACATGCTCCAAAAACGTTGGGAGCCTTGTAAGGTGCCGAAGCAAGCTTCCACTTTGCCTTCACATCTGCTTTCCAATTGCGTAGCCAGAACAGTCTGCGAGAAGTGACTGCCAAAGACAGGGCATGAGAGGCAAATTTCGCAGCATTCAGAGACGTGTCAACGGAGTACTCTGCAGCCGCCACCAGTTTATTGATATCCAGATGGAGTCTGGTTTCATCAGGTGGAAGCCTCTCCTGCAGTTGTTGCAACCAAATTAAGGAAGCTCTAGTGAAGAAAGAAGTGGAAGTGGCAGCCTTAACAGCCCACACGGCCACCTGATGAGTCTTCCTGAAGGCCAGCTCAGCCTTCCTATCGTCAGATCTGAGGCCATCGATAATGTCAGTAGAAATGACTGACGAGGAAGAAAAAGCCGCCACCGGCGCATCTACCGTTGACAATGACAAAAGGTCCTCCAGTTCTGGAGCTGAGCAATAGAGTTTCTTATCCAGCCCACTTGGGGCAGTCAACGAGCCAGGCTGTCCCCAGCCACTCTGCAAAACGAGATAGGGCTGGAATCAATGCAAGTCTAACAGTAATAAGGTGCAGGCCAAATACCCCAGTAAGGAGGGACTAAAGCACTCCCCAACGTTGCAATCACTTCAGGTTCACACTGGATTCTGGGCGCAGATGCTGAATACAGGCCCATGAGTGTAAATGGCAAACCTGACAACTGTAGATGTAGAGCGCGAGACTACATGTTCTCCCAATGCCAAGATTCCAGCCACAATCCAGGAATAGTAAGCGCAGGCTCAATTGCGAACCAACAATTGCCGCTTCGCTAACATGGATGCCCTTAAATAAGTCCCAAACTGAGGCTAGAGTCCTCTTGCCGCATCCACTAATGACCGCTGCTGAGCTCAAAATAGCGACTGCCCTTCTATGATGAGAAAATGGTGGATGCAGCAGGAAACCGCTCTCTACCTTCCCCAGCGGCTTCCGGATCAGCAGAAATAGGCGCAAAGTCAACAGACTTAGCGCCACGAAGCTTTCCTGGACGTCAGAGTGTGCCACGAAGCCTGGGCAGTGACTCTGGAGCCACAAACAATCAATAAGGAGCTGAGGCAGTAGCGGTTGTGCCGGCGGACCAGGTAACCAGCACCCCCCTCCTGGGCAGCTAAATCAAACGTCTCAGATCTGCCCAGCCGGGTCAGAATCTGGACCACTGCCTCTGTTAGTGTTGAAAGCAGTGCAGGACAGCCTGGAGCCCCAAGCTCGTCACCGCACCCAGGCAGCTTACAAATCCACAAAGACACGTAGCAGCTCCTCAGTAACGAACAGTAAAAACAATAAATTTAAATAATTAAAGTAACTAGCTAAGTAAGTCAAGAACTTTGAAATGAGTATCAGAGCAAGTGAAAGCACTAGTTCCCTCAGCAACTGAGTGAAAAAGACTGATGCGGCTATGACAGAGGAAGCGTGGTCAAACAGAAAATTTAAAAATCTATACTCAGTTCCCTAGCAACACATGTGAAATAATCTACCCCCCCCCCCCGGCCATGGATTGTAGGAGCAGCGCACTGGAAAACATGCAAGAACTCTCTCAGGTTACAGACCTGAAAAGTTTATTATCCCCCTTTTTTAAAAAGGAAAGCTACCCAGCTTCAGGTGTCCATGAGAAGGGTCAATTTCTTCAATGTGGTTGGTGTAATTAGATAACTGAAGCCATGACTCTTTTTAATGGCTACCACATGTATTGCTTCCATGTGGGACTTACATCCCTGGCCTTGCCTAATACTTGAGATCCATGACACCTTCTGTAGTCATTTCTCCAGATGATCTGAATCTACAGACCTTGGTTGGGACTAGCAGAGGGTGAAGCCCAAAACATAGGGCTCACTTATCCTGCATTAGATTGTGTAATTAGGTTGTGTACGCTCCCTCAGTTGAGATTGACTTCTGAGCACTTTATGGAGGCAACCATATACTGTATATGTCACTGTCAACAGAACTAAAGAGGTCTTTCTCATTTCTTTTTCAAGAATGTTTTTCCCCCATTTTTCAACTTCCTGGCTCAATCAATATCTCCAATTGTGGTTGTTAGAGTCCTATCCATGTAATAAGCAAGTCTCCTTTAGTTTAGCTTCTGAGTCCAAGTTGGGCCAATGCTGCCACCTGCTGAAACTTTCTCCTGATAGGCACATGTAAAACCCAGCTTCTACAAAATGTAAAATAAGCATGGGATTTTAAAGACAAGAAATGCAACAGGAGTTGGATATCACAAGAGACATATTTTTAAAGGATTCTGCTTAAGCAAAAAGAAATGGCATGAAAAGTACCAGTCATCATGTAATTGGGCAAGGAATGGTTCTTAGGCTTATAAAATCCATCATTAAACATTTATTTCACACTTCAAGATCAGTTTAGACAACGATCCTTGCATTTTCCTTAATTTCCATATGTATATGTGTGTGTGTGTGTATATATATATATATATACACAAACGTGTTTGTGTGTGTGTGTGTGTATTTAGAAGCAATTTACTACTTTACATATCATTCTTCACTCATAGTTAAGTTTTAAAGATTATGTCCAACCTTGTACTATCTCTGAGTCATATAAGTCACTAACTGAGAACAACCAAACTAAGGAAATTCTTATACTTACATTTTTGTTTTGTGATTGCTGGGCAACATAGTCAGGATTTGGCTCACTAAAATTTGGCACTTCTGAATAAATCATACAAAACCTAGAGAGCAAGAGATGCAACTGTCATTCAACTGATGATTTTTTTTCTTTGTTCTTTTAAATTCCCTCTATTCAATAATGCATACTGCCCTGTCGTAATGAAACCGCAATATGTCCTATAGTGGCTTATAGCTCGTTTGAAAAAGAAACCCCGAGTCTTACAATCAAAGTGGCTTGAGAACAAAGGAAGAAAAAAGTTACACAGAAGAAGGGAAACAAAATGAGGCACCACTGAAATTATAACTGGGATGGAACTCTATCTGGTACCCTAAGGGGTAATTACTAAGCTTCCCTTGAAGATAAACTGAAGACTGCTGCCCCTCCCCCGCAAACAGGTGCAAGAATGTCCCTTTTTTGTAGTGCAGCAAGATGGATCCTTTAACTACCTTTAACTTATTTCTGGCAAATGCAAACTTTTAAAAGCTCTGCTCTTCCAAACAATGAATTTTCAAGGGCAGTGGGTGGAAAGAATAAAGGTAGGAAAATATTAACTCAAGCTATTGAAATTAAAACTTGACCAGCCAACAATGGCAACACTATGAATCTGGTGTTAATGTTCGTATTGTTAATAAAGAAAAAAGATCCAGAGGCAGATACTAACAGTGTGGCAAGATTATTTACAGTGAGCTCCTGTTGAAGATCAAAGGAGGCAGGGAGGGTAGCTCTATCTCAGACATCAACTAGGACCGCGATGTGTGCCAGAGGTGGCATATAAAGTCCTCTCTGTGGGCACGCATGCCATCGCCCCAGCTCAACCAGCTGGTCATCAGGTTTTTAGCGCTCTGGCATGCGTGCATGCACGCACCTTCCGTTTTGGGCACTCTGTGCCTAAAAGGTTAACCATCACTGAACTATCATATAATATGATAGACCTGCAGGGCCAACGCAACATGTTCATACCGATGTAATATAATATAATGTTACATACATATAGGTATATGGGAATGTGTGTTAGTTAGCACTTATTTGGGTGTAGGGTTTCTATTTCTTTCATTTATTGAGTTATTGAAATGTATTTTGTGTTTCGGGGTGGGCATGCTGCACCAAGAGAGGCTCATTCAATTTCATTGAAAAGGAGCCTGAGTAGCGTAGGAGGCTAATGCCTCCTACTAAGACAGCATTTAACATCCAGCTGCCTGTAATTCTGTGAGTTCAATCCTAGCCAGGCTCAAGGTCGACTCAGCCTTCCATCCTTTCTAAGGTAGGTAAATTGAGGACCCAGTTTGTGGGGGCAATAACCTGACTTTGTATAAAAATATACAAGAGTATGAAGGCTATTGCTTAACGCACTGTAAGCCGCCCTGAGTCTCCGGAGAAAGGCGGCATATAAATCAAATTTAAAAAAAAAATTGTACACATGCTGTGCATTGACAATAAAGGTTTGATTTGATTTGATTTGAACTGAATTAGGAAATGCTTTGTTTGACCTTCTTGGACAAACTTGTTTTATCTGGGCACTTAACATCAATTCGTTATCATGATTTAGTGGAATAAATCAATCAAGATAATTCTAACATTAAAACTGAGGACTGTGAAGTAGTCTTTGAGATGTTCAGAGATCCAGCTTTAAAGGGGGAGAGATTAAGTGAATTAAGAGGGTGCACATAGCCCCTGCTGGCAGTTCCTTAAATCAAACACATCTTTTCAAGGAATGCGAGGCAGCATTTGTACAATCCCAGAAAAGATGCATCTTCTTTATGAAATTGAAATTTTATGAAATGAAAGAGCCAGTTTGGTCTACTGGTAAGGCACCAAGCTAGAAACTGGGAGACTATGAGTTTTAGTCCTGCTTTAGGCATTAAAGCTGGCTAAGTGACTTTGGGGTAGTCACTCTCTCTCAGTCCAAACAATCTTGTAGGATTGTTGTTGTGGGGAAAATATGAGGAAGGTGTATTAGATATGTTTGCTGCCTTAATTATTTATAAAGATAATAAAAGCAGGATTAAAATAAAATAAATTTTCAAGAGGAGTTACATGATCACCCCAATGCATTCTGAATTACCTTTTCCTCTTTGACCTGCACATACTTAATATATATTCCTTATCCTTTTTCACATTTTTCTTCCAAGGCATGTCTTTTTAGCCTAAGGATGGTGAACCTCTATAGCTCTATAAAATGATCTAAGAATGGCTAATATATGGCAATACAAAAGCGGTTTAATAAAAATCATCATGACAAATCTTTATCAGCACAAATAACTGTAATAATTCAGTGTGAGATTTCTTAATGAAATATTACTGGGAAAACTAGAGGTTTACTGTAAGACAAAACATAAAATGTATCTCGATACGAAGTGAAATGAAAATTAAATCTAGCATAGGGCGGAGACATCTATCCTAGGGAATTAAGAAGTGGTGGCATATTTAGAGCTGTGAATCAAGCGGTGATTTCCTAATGACAGATGGATTGTTAAATGTAACCAGAAATACGGCAATGTGTTACCAATACTTTTCAACCTAGAAATAAAAGAAGATGTCTTCCATGGTTTCAGATACTTTATGTCTTCTAGGGCAGAACTATTCTTTAGCAAAAATCTGTCTTTACACAACATTGGAAAAAAATTCACCTAACCATCCTTTAATCCTAGGAAAAGCCATTGAAATAAACTGTGAGCCTTACTCTCCTACTTTCTGCAGATCTCCTCCACGTCCAGTGTACAATGTCAAGCAGCCTTTGAAAATCGATGAGTACCTGATAAAGAAAAACTCATGATTAAAAAGCGGCACACAATTCCTAGTTTTGCTCAAAAATAAATCTGCCTTTTTGGTGCATTGCATGAAATTCTACCTGCATACCAGGGGTGAAATGCTCCCGGTTTAGACCGGATTGCCTGACCCAGTAGCAATGGAGGCAGGTGATTCGGAGAACTGGTAGCAAAAATCCCTGCCCCCCTCCCCCAAGCCCAGCTGAGCCGCACAATCATCAGAGGCTTTTTTTTTTAGTTTTAAAAGCATTTTTTCTACAACCTCTTCGGCCGAAAAAATCCTTTTAAAAGTAAAAAAAAAAAAGCCTCTGATGATTGAGCGGCTCAGCTGGGATCATCAAAGGCTTTTAAAAGCATTTTTTCTATAACTTCTTCAGTGGTTGTAGAAAAAATGCTTTCAAAAGGCTCTGACGATCCCAGCTGAGTTGCCTGATCGTCAGAGGCATTTAAAAGAAAAAAAGCCCCTGCTGATCAGGCAACTCAGCTGAGATTGTCAGAGCCTTCTGAAAGAATTTTTTTACAACCTCTTCGCCGAACCGGTAGTAACTAATTTTAGATTTCACCACTGCTGCATACTATCTGTACAGTGCTTGTTTGTCCCTCACTGAAATAAGCCAACCTTCCACAAAAAAATGGTAATGGGTACAAGAAAGGAGATTACATGTTCTTAAATCACACTGAAACCAGTGAATTCAGCAGATTAATTTCAACGGAGTACCCTTGAATTAAAAAAAAAACTTACTTCCAAAGAGCCATGTATGGGATCATGCTTTTAAGTTTTCTAGTTTTGCTCCAATTATTGGAATTGAACAGAAATGTTTAGTTAATTGGGCTGATTGCAGAGTATGGCAAACTTATTAGTGTGTTAGGTCTCTGCTAGCATGTTCATTCATATTTGTACAGAACATCAAAAAAGGTCAGAGCAATCTTACAGGCTGCTCTGCTTGTATACAGGTAGTTCTTGTTAGGGACCGTCTCATTTAGCAATTGTTCAGTGTTATTAACAGTGATGAACAACTTTACAACCAATTCTCACATTCTCAACCCTTGTAGGTCTCTAAACCAGAGGAAAGCTGAGGTAAAATCATAAGATCACAGCAATGGTTTCATTTAGCAACTGCTTCTCTTAACAACCGAGTTGCCAATCCCAACTGAGGTAATTAAAAATAACTACCTGTACATCACTTTTAATAAGCAGATTCATGTGTTCTGTGTTTGGTTAACTATCATTTACTGAATAAGCAAAATTGGATGGGTTTAAATTACATATGGAACCATAAACCACAATACATGGGTTCAACCCTCCATACTAAGCCAAAATTAAACAAACTAAATTATGACCAAGGACAATGCATAAATTAAGCTTAAGTCTGCCTTTGTGTAAATAAGAGGAAAATGAACCTTAAAAACAACATGTACATTTGCAGGAGAAAATAAGTACAAGTCTAAGAATTAGGTTAAATGTTGCAGATTAGATTGATCCCAAGAATTATACACAGTCTTTAAATTAGGGTTGATGAAAGTTCATTCTGCTGGATCTAAAACATCTGGTAGCCCAAGATTTCATGGCCAATGATGATGATTGTTGGAAGATAATAGCTCAGCAACATATAGAAGTCTCAGAATCCCCTCCACTCCCTTAAACTTTCCTAAAAAAATTTAGAAAAGCGGTGAAACACGTTAAATAACTAATTTGTATGAAGTAATTTGAGCACATTCCACAAAACAGCCAAGTCATACTTGCTGCTCTCTTGACATCGGATTTAGCCACAGTCTCAAAAATAACTCTTCCCTCAGCTTCTCTCAAGCTGTTCCACTTGGAAAAATCCCCCATACCCTTTGGTGAGTCGGATGATATCGCCCGGCTGGATTAGGTTTCCAACATCATCCCATACAGAGATGTTTATGCTGCCTGTTTTGTCAGCTACTTTACAGGTCCGTACTTCATGACCATCCTTTGTCTTGGTGACCCGGCCTAGTGATAGAACAAGAACCACAATTCAAGAAAATTGCAAGGATTTGTTATCATGACTGAAGGAGAGGTTTTTTATCTGTCACTGATTCACTCCAAATACACCCCACCTTCATCTGCATATTCCTTTAAGCCCAGAAGTTTAAATATTGAGCTTGTGTTGTGTGTGTGTAAAACTGGAAGTAAATTGTTTAGATTATCTAAAAATTACTCTTTTTGCGAAGAGTTCAGTCTGCTTTTCCTTATAATGAAGGAAAATGAAACGTCATGAAGACGTTTCTTATAATTAAGAAACGTCTTCATGATCAGCAGCAATAATCATGCCATACAGGTAGTCCTTGCTTAAAAAGGATATTTGGGACCAGGATTTCCATCACTAAGTGATGAGGTCGTACAATACAACCTCACAACTCTATTGCTAGCAACAGCAATTTTTGCATTCCTTGTAGCTATCTTTAAGCAAATCCTGTCATAAGTTTGAACAGTCACTGAATGAATGGTCATTAAACAAGACCTGTATTACTTTCCCCCTCATATAAGACTGCAGTTTTAAACACACTTAGGTGTACTGTAAGTAGATATCATTGAATTCCCTAGGATGTAATTTATATTAAATTCTGTAAAGAATTTTTTAAATTTACAAGCCAATAGGTACTACAAATTGTTCAGAGTACAAAGAGGGAAGTCAGAAATTAAATATTATGTATATTATTCTTAAGGATGTTGTTTTTTCTTCTTTTTTAGCAATATGAATAATACTTTAGTGGAGCATTAAGCTCAAAAATATATACTTCTGCTTTGTATCATGAAAATAGTTCAATGTGCTTTGTTTGGTATGTTTTACCTGTCACTAATGTTATTTTGACCATTAAAACTTCATTAATTATCTGTCCATTTATATAAAGTATCTTTTTTTTTAAAAAATAATTTTGTTTTAAATGAATTTTTTTTAGTCTGGTCAATTACCAACATTTTTTTAAATACGACAGCAATTAGTTAATCAATGAGGGAAAGGAAATCATTGCAAAGCAATTACGGAAAAGGCAGTAAAATATTTTATCCAGAAATAAACCATTCTAGTGAAATAAGCATGTAGCTTGGTCTCCCAACTGCTTATATAGTGATTTAAAAAAGCAAACCTATCTTCTCTTCCATGTGACTTACCTGTTTCCAGCACAATGAATATAAGATTTAGATTTTTCATGCCTGGTTTAATATCCTTCACCAACGTTTCTGTTGTCATGTTAAATGGCTTTTGATTTCCAATACCTGGCAAATAATTTTAAGTAGTCTTATATTCATAGATAGAACAAATAAGAAAATGCTGATTTATAATAGATATCTATTCTACTTTAATCTTGAAGATATTACTTATATACTCTTCTACTGATATAAAACACAGCCCATGTCTAAATATGCAAAATTATAAAGACATACACATACAAGATGTGTAAGTTAAATTTATTCCTCCCATTATCACATTCTTCCTTCTGCTACAATTACTTGCAAGAAGTTGATATATTTTGTGCCCAATACCAAGAGAGAAAGACTCACCTTTAAACAAAAAGATGCTTCTAAAGTACAGTTATGTGCAGACATCCTCACATCTGTACTTTTAGAAGCATCTGTTTAAAAATTGTTCACTTTCTCTCTTGAATAGTTGACATATTAGCCTATGATGTTTAAAAACAAATAATGTCAAATATTGTTCTGCAAGTGTTTTGTGATTCCATATAGCTTTTGATCGCAGAAGCTTTTCCTGTTTGTCAGAATCGCAAGAGCACAATATAGTATCAACATCTTCCAAGTAATTGTAAAAGAAGGAAGAAGGTAGGGTTTAAAATAAACTCTATATTTTAACATACAAGGCATAATTTTATTTTTTTTAGTATGTTGTGTGAATCCAATCAACTGTGATTTGGTAAGCAAATTAAGCTCAATATATAAACCCAACCAATATTATCCAAACCATACCTAATTCGGAAAATAAACTTTGAAAAATCCAAAATAAAAAACAACAGAAACAACGACTTAAAATATATATGCAAGAAATCAATTTCTACAATAGTTGTCTATCAAGAAAGAAGCAGAATATTACTGGAAATATGTGTAGGAATATGGGCTGAATTCTATATACCATTGTCAGGCACACACATCTTCTATCCCAAGCACACCTTAATTTCCATGATCATAAAACACACATCTATATATTTATGACAAACTTCCTTGACAGAGATTTGAAATGCAAATATTTTACATACAACTTCAATAAGCTACACATTAAATCACTGCAGTTTTAATCAACTCATCACAAAAGACAGTGTAAGAGCTTTTACTGATTACAGTCTTAGAATGCATACATAAAATCACATTTTTAATAGATTTCTTGTTTCCCTATAACAGGGCAGAAGCTTTTTGACACTGCTTGGGAAATTATAAAGAAAATTCGTCTCTCCAGTACAGTCTTGAGTGTAATCAATCCAAGTATCTAAAAGGATGGCTATAAAATATACCCTCCTCTCCCTCGTATCCACTCCCAAATTCCTCCCATGTTTAAACTGCTGCTGTCGGGTTTTTTCGTTTCAAATTATGAGCTCATTCTGGCCTTTTATAAAAGCGAGTAATGCAGTTTTGTCAGCTGTTAGCTCCCACTGATCATTGTTAAAATACCTACTTTGAACAAAACTTAATAATTTTTCAGCACATGTAGAAAGCCAGTTTCAAGGGAGGTTGTGTAGCATCCTTGATCTGGTCAGAGGTTTCATTCCACTGTGAAAAAGAAAAGCAAACAAAGTACTTTCCATTGTTTCTTAAGGAATCATTTATCCTCCTCCTGATCAAATTACATCTTCTAGCAGTTTTTTGCTATGGGATGCCTCTCTGTATGAAGCAGATACCATTGCTCTTAAATAAGATGCTTGCATTGTAATAATGCAATTAAATGAAACATAGTTAAAAAGTTCAATAGAACAACTAAGTCAATATGCTAGTGAGCAGACTCGTTCCTACTGAACATGGATTCTGCTGGCCCTGCAACATGTCCATATGTTTTTGTGCTATGCCCAAAGCAACAAACAGTCTGCCGAAACCGCATATTCTTCTTACCTATAATGTCATGGTTATTAATTACATCTTGCATAAAAGAAAGTCCCCATCACCACTTTTTCAGTGAAAGAGCCAGATGAACGTCCACTTGCAGACATTCCAGGAAGTATCCTGCAGCGTCCAATCCAGCCAATCACAGCACAAGACAGTCCTTCGACATGTAGGAGTGTTCCAATCTTCCAGCCAATTGCAAGCTGTTAAAGCATTAAAGTGACAGTACCAACAACTGTAGACATTGTAGGGGGAGATCCGCAATTGTCTATGGTAGCAAAAATAGAGCTTGGAGCATTTTTTTAAAACAGATTTTATTGCAAGGCATAAAGTTTCATGAACTGCAGCTCGCTTTATCAGATGTGTGGAGTAGCTCAACTGTTGTACGATTTAAATAGATACTGTACGTAGGAGGGAGAGGAAGACTGTGGGGGCACAGATGAAAGTTGCATGGGAACAAATTATAAATTGTTTAGCAATTAACAATTTTCACGTCTTAAAAATCTACTGTGTTTGTTAAGATCTTCTGAAATATCCTGAAACGTATTGATGGAAGTATAGCTATCTTAATTTTTGACTGCCAACAACTGATTACAAGCAGAGTGTTTTCTACCCCGAAAAACAATTTGCAATATATTCAAATCTTGATGTTCAAGAACTTAACTATTGGACTCAAGACATGCAATATTTCAATCAGTTTTGAAATTAGTACATCACTGAGTGTCTTCTTTTTGGGTTTTGTTTAAATATGGGCACAAGCTGGATTGCAAAAAATTAGAAACAGACAGTACAATTTATGGGCATCTTTGTAACATCCCACAAAATATCCCTAATTTATTGAATGCATTTTCTGTTAAAGGTTTGATTTAGATTGATATGTATTTTCTATTGTTCATAGTTACAGCTTTTGAATTTAATAAAAATATGCATACATCTGCCTATTTTCACTTTAATAAGATTATCTGTGCATTGATGTGACATGATTATTCAAAAGGCCAGGAGATTTTAGCTATATTCTAATTACCGAGATCTGTCTGGCTGAAGGGAAGGGGAAGAGTCTCCTTCATGGAGATCTACCCAGCGAGGTGTTTTATTCTGCATCATTTGCAACCCCATAACAGGATTGGCATAGTGTGGCAACCGGTTGCCAGGAGATCCTAACTGTTGTGCAGGTGTCAGTTGTTGTTACATTCCATGCTGAAGGGATAATTGTGGATTTCCTCAGCCTCTTACTACTAGGTGATTTCAACCTCCTTTCCATGGGATCTGAGACAGCTTGGGAATTCATAACCAAAAATTCACTGTGTAATAATATGTCAATTATACAGTTCTTTGGAATTTTTCCATCAATCCATTGTCACGGGCAGCTCACTTCTTTATTATTTACTAAATTTGTATGGCACCTAACTCCCAGCAAGTGTGGGCACTTTTGTTGTTTTTAGTTGCGAAGTCATGTCCGACTCATCGCAACCCCATGGAAAACGTTCTTCCAGGCCTTCCTGTCCTCTACCATGTTCTGGAGTCCATTTAAGCTCATGCCGACTGCTTCAATGACTCCATCCAGCCACATTCTCTGTCTTCCCCTTCTTCTTTTGTCAATCTTTCCCAACATTAGGCTTTTCTCCAGTGAGCCCTTCCTTCTCATTAGGTGGCCAAAGTGTAGAACCCACCCCTGGTTCAAAGGCCTTAATTCTTTGGCGCTCAGCTTTTCTTATGGTCCAACTTTCACAGCCATACATTGCAATTGGGCAAACCATAGCCTTGACTATATACACTTTTGTTGGCAGGGTGATGTCTTTGCTTTTTAGTAAGCTATCTAGATTTGCCATAACTTTCCTCCCCAGGAACAAGGGTCTTTACAAATTGGCAGGTTACAATGATGTGAATTTGAATTTAATAGACATTTGGATTTAATAGACACACACTCCACTCAAATGGTTTGTTAAACTGAGATTTTACTGAATATCCAATACTTAGGCCCTTCCTCCATAGAAAATATATATTATGTAGAGGAATTACAACATAGAAGAATTTTTCAGCAACTTTTGTTCTCAGTTCTAAAGGTTTGATGACTTGTTTAATATTTTAAAGTTCAAATGAAGAAAAGAGAACATCCTAGGAAGCATCAGTGACAATCACATTCAGTTCTGATTTACTGATTTGTCTGCTGCTTGTTATTTTTCTGCAAATACAGTTCTTGTGAGCCTTTCTCACTAATGACCAGCTACTGCTTTAACTTCATCTTTTAGTCTTAGAAGTTCTTCTAAAAAAGGAATATCTTCTAAGATAGCTTAGATGCTGAGATGTTTATTGTACAAATTTCAGCACATTTTCCCATCTTTTTAATCTTCAGTTACCATCTCTCCAATTTATTCATTTATCATTTCAAACGAAAATTGATATCTCCTGGAATTCAGAGATCTTTTGAAAAAAATACCTTGTTTTTCTGTATCTGTTTCCATCTTTATGATTTTTACAGATATTGATGTAATACTGCTTTTTGTCTCTGCTAATAGTTCTCTGAAATTTTTCATTAAGTTTCTTCCTGAGATCTTTCTCTTTCTTGGCTTTGGCATCTTCTCTCATCTCTTTTTGGTTACAGTTTTTCACTATCTATTATGATCTAGTTTGCTTTCTTTTATTTCCTGATCTTTTTACAAGGATCCTTATTTAATTTCTTTTTACAATTCCTCTTACTCCCTACCAATGACGTCGTGCATTTCAAAGTGATTCCTGATGATATCCTTGAAAACTGAATTTTTGAAATTGGATTGCCAGAAATTGGTAAGTCATTCTCGTGCTTCATTTCTGTTTCTTAGGCTATATAATCCAACTGTTTTTCTCTTTATTGGGTTTTTTTTTTTTTTGCATTGTAGTCTCCAACTGCAAGAAGCACATCTTGCTTATAAACTGATTGCAGATTGAACTTGATCAGAAAATTCCTCAATCTCTTTTCCACAATTATCATTGGTTAAAAGCAACAGTATTACTCCTTTTGTGTGTGTGTGTCCTGTGTAGCACACAGTACCACATGTCAGAATACCAATCCATTTCAGTTTTCTGATGCCCAAGATGTAATGTGCAGTTGATTGATTTAATCTTTCACATATTCAGCTTTCCCATGTTCATGTTTCTTATATCCTGCTGCCCATTGTAATCCTGCCTTTGTAGCTTTGGATTTTCTTTTCCTGCATGACATCAGCAGCTGGATATTAGAGATTTTTTTTTAATTAGCTGCAGCATAAAAAGCATAAGTACACTACTCTAAAAGATCCTCAGCTCTTCCACAATAACATGTTAGGCAGCGATGAAATGCACTTACCTTCGCCACCATTTCGGGAGTGTGAGCGCACGTACCTCTTCTGCGCATGTGCATAGCCTTCTGCACATGCACAGAGGGTCAAAAACAGGACGTAATGACATCCCGGTGGGTGGGCGGAGCTTCCCACCACCAGTGTTATCGGTTTGCACAAGCCAGATAGAGCCGGCTGGATTTTATCACTGATGTTGGGTACTATTCCTCTAGAAAGCTCATCATCTGGCCTTATTTTGTAAATCTTTGTCTTGTCTATCCATGTGGGTTTTTTTGGTAAAATACAGAAATGGTTAAGTATTGCCTACTTCCCCACAGCATGAAATTATATCCTTGTCGTTTTCCTTGAAGTGTTCATCTATCTTCAACATCTTGCTATATCACTGCTGTCCAATATAGATGTCTGCTTGCTTTAGTAAACAGCTGGGATGACCTTTAAGCCTCAAGTGATCCTGCTGGGAGTATAAACTCTTGGCATACATTCCTGGTTTTCTTCCTTCATTCCTCCAGAAAAATAAATGCCATGAGGCAGCAGAGCAAGACATGAGAGTCAGCAGTCAACATTCATATATAACAGGGGTAAAATGTAAAATGTGTTACTACCGGTTCTGTGGGTGTGGCTTGGGGAGGTAATGTGACTAGGTGGGCATGGCCAATTTTTTTTTTTAACTTTTCAAAGCATTTTTTCTAATGCTTTGAAAAGCCTCTGGCGATCAGGCAACTCAGCTGGGATCGTCAGAGACTTTTCAAAGCATTTTTTTAACCACCTTTTCGGCCAAGAGGTTGCAGAAAAAAATGCTTTGAAAAGCCTCTGAGGATCCCAGCTGAGCCACGCGATCATCAGAGGCTTTTTTTTTTCACCTTTAAAAGCACTTTTTTGTAGGAAGAGGTTGTAGAAAAAATGCTTTTAAAAGTAAAAAAAATAAAAGTCTCTGATGATGGTGCGACTCAGCTGAGCGTGGGGGGGTGGGGAGCACAGGGATTTTTGCTACCGGTTCTCCAAACCACCCACCGCCATCACTACCGGATCGGCCAATCTGGTCTGAGCCGGGAGCATTTGGAATTATTTCCAAATGTATACTACTAACTGGTGTAATTAGAGTATATAGTATCCTTTCGTTGCCATCTAGTGGTTACCCATATTTTTACAAACTACTGTTAGAAGAAAAATCTGGTCTGGTTCCAATCCAGGAGAAAGACGCTGGAAATATGGAAGCAGGTTGCAGGAAAGGAAGTCTGTATATTTGGTATCCAGAAACTAATGACAGCAGCATGTTTCTGGGATGGCTGACAAAATGGGGGTTGAGAGTAGGTGGGCTTTTATACATTTTTGGGGGTTTTGTGATTGAGATGCCTGATCCTTGTGAAATGATACTTTGACCTGTGCTTGAGTGTACCCTTCTTGATATTCTAATTATTGCTCTCTGACTCCCTTTCTGGCTGGGAGGTCATGCCCTGTCCTTGGACCTGGATGGGGAATGTAGATTTTAGGAGTCTTTATTTTTCTGCTTTTAATCCTATCAGTTAAGCCTTCTGTGGAAGCTGTAGCTGAAGATGTTTTGTTTATGAATGGAGCTGTCTGGCTCCGTATAAATACATGTAAATCCATGTAAATGGATACTGAATGGAATGCTCCAGTTTTCTAAATAAATACAAAAGTATATAATTCATAAAACTTAACTGTTGGAGGGACTGTCTGAAGTGCTTTCCTGGTAGTAGAGAGAAGTGAATGATTTGATCCTAGGAAAGCCTCCTTTCTGAGGGAGATCAGGTGCTGACTTCCTACACTACCATACACTGGGATATAAAAGTCCAGGTGACTACTTTATGATAGCATGAAGTTTGGGGTTTTTTGTATCTATACTGCCATTTTATGGTCATCTGAATTGTTGCAATCCAAATATGATACTGTGTTTCCCCAAAAATAAAACCCAACCGGAAAATAAGCCCTAGCATGATTTTTCAGGATGCTCATAATATAAACCCTACGCCAAATTATGCTCCAGTTAAGATAATCAGCGAGACGGATGCATTTAGTATGTCCGTTGCAACACACCATGGACGTATTGAATTATAAAGTAATAGTAGTAATATATAATTAAATATAAATAAATATTATTGGCAATACTTAAAATAAATGATAATATAAATTATAATTAAGTATTTGTAAATACATAAGTGGGTGCCTTTGGAGAAGAGGTAAACAAACGCCTATGTAAACAGATGAACTTGAGACTTATTGTCGAATGACCAATCGCAGTACAGACCCTACATATGAATAACATGTGCATTTTAATAATGAACAGATGTGTTTCATAATTCAATATATTGTGTGTTGTAACGAATATACTTAATGCACTTGTGTGAAATAAAGAAATATTTTCTGAATGGTCGCTGCAATTTTTCATCGCTTTTGTGTGGATGATCTATCTTAACTGTCAACATTTTTGTTGCCACTCCTGTCTTATAAGTCTTCAATTAACACTTGATTTAATGCAGTCGTGTCAAACACAAGCTGCCCCGGAGATGGCGAGGGACCAGCCAATGCCAGCCCAGCCGAGCATCCCCGGCGCGCACACAGGAGGCAGCGAGCATGTAGGGGCTGACGGTCTCCGGCAGCAGCTGCAGCCCACCAGCCCTGTCATGGAAATAGGCAGAGTGGATAAAAATCATTTATTTTTTTTAAAGGTTTTTTAAATTTAAATTGGATTTTTTTTATTTAAATCGGATTTTTTTTATTTTTATCAAATTTATTTTAATAAAATGCTTTTGCAGTAAAAATCTATCTAAAGATAGTGTTCTATTTAAGATACACTAATAATTTAGTTTATTCCGCTGAAATGGAGCTTAGTTATATAGCATGAGACTATATTCTGCAATATCGAGTCTGTCGATGAGTCAACAGCGGGTCAGAGGAGGAACTACTGTGAGGCAGAGATGACTGTTGCTCTTTAAAAATTATGATTTACAGAATGTCAAAGAAGTGAATACACCCCCTCACATTTTGTAAATATTTAAGTATATCTTTTCATGTGACAACACTGAAGAAATGATGCTTGACTACAATGTAAAGTAGTGAGTATACAGCTTGTATAACTGTAAGTGTTCTGTCCCCTCAAAATAATGCAACACACAGCCATTAGTGTCTAAACTGCTGGCAACAAAAATGAGCATACCCCTAAGTGATAATGTCCAAATGGGGCCCAAAATGTCAATATTTTGTGTGGCCATCATTATTTTCCAGCACTGCCTTAACCCTCTTGGGCATAGAGTTCACCAAAGCTTCACAAGTTGCCACTGGAGTCCTCTTCCACTCCTCCATGACAACGTCACGGAGCTGATGGATGTTAGAGACCTTGCGCACCTCCACTTTCTGTTTCAGGATGCCCCACAGATGCTCAATAGAGTTTAGGTCTGGAGACATGCTTGGCCAGTCCATTACCTTTACCCTCAGCTTCTTTAGCAAGGCAGAAGTCATTCTGGAAGTGTGTTTGGGATTGTTATCATGTTGGAATACTGTCCTGCGGACCAGTGTCCGAAGGGTGGGGATTATGCTCTGCTTCAGTATGTCACAGTACATGTTGGCGTTCATGGTTCCCTCAATGAACTGTAGCTCCCCAGTGCCAGCAGCACTCATGCAGACAGTGGGAGGGAAAGGGTGGGCAGCCCATTGTTTGGAGCGCTTGGCTGGCGTTTACAGCATTCGAACTCACCTGCTCTGTGCGGGCTATGCAGCCCCAGAGTATGCTGGCCAAGGGGCCGGCGGGCTGTGGCTGCTGCTGGACACCATCTCCACTGCGTACTTGCCACTTGTGCGCATGCTGGGGGTGTGTGCCCAGCCGAGTTTGGGCGGCCTTAGGGTGGTGGGGACTGGTCCCTTGCCATCTCCAGGGTGACCCCGCGGGCCAGATATGGGCCCATCCGGCCCATGGGCTTGTGTTTGACATGTCTGTTGTACGTGAAATAAGAAGACCACCTGAAAATAAGCCGTAATGTGTCTTTTGGAGCAAGAATTAATATAAGACCCAGTCTTATTTTTCAGAAAACACAGGTTTCTCCATTCCCTGCACCTGGTCTGCACCCAAATAATTTTGTTTTGTTTTCTTTTAGTCCTCTGCTTTTTTGTCCTGTGTGAACCTGGCTGTGATTTATTCAGTCATCATCAAGTTAAACAAGCTATGTGCCTTGGTGCTGTAAGGTCTAATAATAATATGTTTAAGCTCATAAATGTCAAACAAGAAACTTAAACAGAAGCTTGAGTAAAATAGCATTTAATCTTGATCAAGCTTAAATGGTTAGCTGTTCCAAACACTTACAAGATACATGCAGGTAACAGCTACAAAGAAGAAAGGGAATGTGAACCCCTTTTACAGGTGAAACTTGAAAAATTAGAATATCGTGCAAAAGTTCATTTATTTCAGTAATGCAACTTAAAAGATGAAACTAATATATAAGATAGACTCATTACATGCAAAGCGAGATAGTTCAAGCCTTGATTTGTCATAATTTTGATGATTATGGCTTACAGCTCATGAAAACCCCAAATTCACAATCTCAAAAAATTAGAATATTGTGAAAAGGTTCAATATTCTAGGCTCAAAGTGTCCCACTCTAATCAGCTAATTAAGCCATAACACCTGCAAAGGGGTTCCTGAGCCTTTAAATGGTCTCTCAGTCTGGTTCAGTAGGAATCACAATCATGGGAAAGACTGCTGACCTGACAGTTGTGCAGAAAACCATCATTGACACCCTCCATAAGGAGGGAAAGCCTCAAAAAGTAATTGCAGAAGAAGTTGGATGTTCCCAAAGTGCTGTATCAAAGCACATTAATAGAAAGTTATGTGGAAGGGAAAAGTGTGGAAGAAAAAGGTGCACAAGCAGCAGGGATGACTACAGCCTGGAGAGGATTGTCAGGAAAAGGCCATTCAAAAGTGTTTCACAAGGAGTGGACTGAGGCTGGAGTCAGTGCATCAAGAGCCACCACACACAGACGGACCCTGGACCTGGGCTTGAAATGTCATATTCCTCTTGTCAAGTTGCTCCTAAAGAACAAACAACGTCAGAAGCGTCTTACCTGGGCTAAAGACAAAAAGAACTGGTCTGTTGTTCAGTGATCCAAAATCCTCTTTTCTCATGAGACCAACTTTTGCATCTCATTTGGAAACCAAGGACTCAGAGTCTGGAGGAAGAATGGAGAGGCACACATTACAAGATGCTTGAAGTCCAGTGTTAAGTTTCCACAGTCTGTGTTGATTTGGGGAGCCATGTCATCTGCTGGTGTTGATCCACTGTGTTTCATTAAGTCCAGGGTCAATTCAGCCGTCTACCAGGAGATTTTGGAGCACTTCATGCTTCCTTCCCCAGACGAGCTTTATGGGGATGCTGACTTCATTTTCCAGCAGGACTTAGCACCTGCCCACACTGCCAAAAATACCAAATCCTGTTCAATGATCATGGGATTACTGTGCTTGATTGGCCAGCAAACTCACCTGACCTAAACCCCATAGAGAATCTATGGGGCATTGCCAAGAGAAAGATGAGAGACATGAGACCGAATAATGCAGAAGAGCTGAAGGCCGCTATTGAAGCATCCTGGTCTTCCATAACACCTCAGCAGTGCCACAGGCTGATAGCATCCATGCCACGCCGCATTGAGGCAGTAATTGATGCAAAAGGGGCCCAAACCAAGTACTGAGTACATATGCATGCTTATACTTTTTAGAGGTCCGATATTGTTCTATGTACAATTCTTGTTTTAATTGATTTCATGTAATATTCTAATTTTCTGAGATTGTGAATTTGGGGTTTTCATGAGCTGTAAGCCATAATCATCAAAATTATGACAAATCAAGGCTTGAATTATTTCTCTTTGCATGTAATGAGTCTATCTCATAAATTAGTTTCACCTTTTAAGTTGCATTACTGAAATAAATGAACTTTTGCACGATATTCTAATTTTTCGAGTTTCACCTGTATATTGTTTAGGAAAGTCATAAACCATCAGTTAAAACCCCCAATTCTGGCATCTTTGATTGGTGTATCCCCTGGAACAGGGTAGAACCCCTTGATTAGCACCATTAGTGTTATCTCTTCCTGATCATCTTCTTTGTGTTCACATTTGGCTATTTAGCCCCCTGAAGTGAAGGGAGCTCAAGATACAGATACAGAGATAAGGCTCTGATCAAAAGATGGAACATGTGTTTTGACAAATGCCAGATACTTTATAGACCCCAATAACAGTGTATATTTGTTCCAGGAAGTTAGTCAATGTGGCATATTTGTGTTACAACTTTAAAGGCATAATATATGTATGTGTTCCAGGAAACAAATATTTATAGCATGCAGGTATACAAAGACATCATATATACATTTACGTTGCAGAAAACAATTAACAAGTTTCTACTAATTCTAGTATTTCAATATATATATCTATTTCCTTACAGTGCAATACGTAAATCCAATCATAAAGAGATAGCAATTTTTTTTAACAGTGTACATTTTAATAGACTGTACATATCATTTAAAGGAGTAAAGAAGGCTGGACAAAGGCTGCATTTTAAAAAAAAATTTCGGTGGAACTTTAGGGAAACTTGAAGTAAGAATCAAAGAACTGGAAATGCCCGTCTTCCTTGTCAGAACAAAGAATGTTGAAACCCCCCGTTTTAGAGCTCAAGGGCTACTCTAGCAAAGACAATCGTTAAATTTAGTTTTGCAAACATACACGTCTGTTTTTCTGCCTTTGTGCAGGAATGTTGATTTGCACTGGCCTTTAACCTGGTTCTTTCTCTCTCTTTTTAAACAACCACCAGCTTTACTGGAAGATCAGGTAACGTGATGATGTCTCGGGAAGAGGGCTCGTGAAGTGCGATGATCGATTGTGTGAATGCAACGCATGTTTGGAGCGCCTGGGGAACCACACCACATCCCAAACCCTTCCCCGTAAAGGAGGCAGCAACACAATAGGCAAGCAGTCTGGCAAGCCTCCCCTGCTTCGCGCTAGATCAGAAGATCCTCCTCTGAGCTCTTTGTTTGGCTTAGCGCGAGGAGAGGAGCGAACCCCGCCCGTCTGCCAGCCAAAAGCAACCATAAAAACCACCCCTTTGGCCCGGTGGCTAGAGCGGCCCGGATTTAGCCCTGCTCCAGCGTTTCCTGCTGCCCGAGGAGGGTGGATTACCTGCATCCGTATTGAGGTTCGCGTGTTTCCGGTGGCGGTCTGGGAGGAGGGGGATGATGGAGGGGAGAACGGCGGCGAGGCGGCCGGTACCTAGAAGGGAGCCCAAAGAGGTCCGTGACTGTGGCTTGGATGCGAACGGGGAGGAAAGGCGCTGCAGGGCTGGGCTCGCCTCCCGTGGGGAGTGGGGAGCGCTGAGGGTTTGTTTTTGGGGTGGGGGCGCGACGGGGAAGGGGGTGGCTGCGCGGAAGGGCTCAGAGGCGGACACGCCTGGCAGACGGGCAGGGGGCAAGTCAGTTGGTCGGTGCCGAGAGACGCTTGCGCTGGGAAAGGGCGGCGGGCGGCGGACCGTGCAGTTCTCTCTCCCCCCGTTTTGGTGGAAGGACGGCGGTGGCGGGGAGGCGTTTTGCTGCGAGAACAGGCGGTAGAAGGTTGCTCGGCGAGAGAAAAGGGGAAAGGCTCCCTGGAAAGCCAGAGTAGCGAGGAGGTGGTGGGAATTCCCGTACAGCCGCAAAATTCCCCGACAGTCGCTTTTTTCTTTTCTTTTCTTTTCTTTTCTTTTCTTTTCTTTTCTTTTCTTTTCTTTCTTTCTTTCTTTCTTAATTTCTTTCTTTCTTTCCTTCCTTCCTTCCTTCCTTCCTTCCTTCCTTCCTTCCTTCCTTCCTTCCTTCCTTCTTTCAGCCCGCTTTACCTCGTAGGGTTGTTGTTACGGGGCTAGACTAGGAAAGGCAGCCTCTCTCCCGTTTTCGAGCTCCCGGAGGAAAAAGTAAGGGATGTTCATCTGGTAGGACAACCAACCACCTGTGCAATTTGGTGAGACGATCCGCGAAGCTTTAAGCCATGTAAAGCGTGGGATTGCTTTTCCGAAGCAAATAAATAAATAAAATTGCCATTCTTCTCACCGCCTCTTTCGTGCACAGGCTGAATCTAAACCTTGGCAGTAAGCTCTGTTTTGCTGTAGAAAAAAGAAGGCATATTTAAAATATTTTTTTTAAAAAAAAGTAAATAAAATCAAACCTTCCAGAACTTACAACTCCAGCTCTGTTTTGTCCCCCAACTGTATTTCTTTTTTTTTAATGATACATGGTTATCTTTTTAACTATAAGCCAGAAAGTCCTGACATACCAGGATAAATGTTGCCCTGCCTCCTGTTACAGTCTAATTGGTCATTTTTTTTAAATTTATCAACTTTATATGCCAACTCACTGGAATGTCAACGCTGGGCAACTTAACAAACAGTAAAAAGATAAATATAGAAACTTTTTTTAAAAAAAAATCTAGATAAGAAATTAGATCCAATGAGACAGACAGCGCAGGGATGAGATCTAACCCCATCCACCACTTCAGCAAGGAGCCAGAAGGGTGGGAGTAGTTTGCACCTCTGGATCACAGTGGAAAAGGCTCTTCTTGATCCCACCCCTTAGCAGATGGCATCTGCAGCTGGCCCATTCCACTGGAGCTAGTGGGGCAAGCTAGGTCTATTGGGGTGAGATAATTCCACAGATACCCTGGATGTATGCCATTATAGGGCCTTAAATGTAATACCTTGAATTGGACCCAAAAGAAAACTGGCACACAGGCATCTAATGTAACTGCAATCTAACATGTGCCATCCCAGGGGCCCCAGAACTCTCTACACGGCTGCATTCTACACCAGCTGTAGCTTCTGAATAATCTTCAAGGATAGCTTCACCTAGAGCACATTGCAGCAATCTAACTGAGAGACTATCAGGGCAGGAGTAACTATGCACAGGAGGGCCTCACAATTCCGATATGGGCGCAACTGGTGTGAACACGAAGTTGTGCAAAGGCCCTCCTAGCCACAACTTCTTCGGCAAAATGGTACAATTGAATGAGATTTGGGAGTAGCCGGTGGGTTATTTCTAAGACACGTGTAGTTGGACTGGTGAAGAAAGTGTGGGGCTCAGGAGCTAAGGTAAAAAACAATAGGACCATATTTTTCCTGGCAAGATTCTTGCAAAATTTACTTGCAAAATTTTAGAAAGGCTCCTTGCATGAAGATTTAAAAAAGGTGAACTGGACCTCTATCAGGGAAGGGAATAGAAGATCAGAGTCTACCATTTTGAATTTTTTTCAAAACGGAATAAATATATCAGCATTTAGGTTAGTGAATTGTAATTAACAGTATGTTGGCTTGAAAGTCTTTAGAGATTGCAGCTTGCATAGAATAAAGTTAGCATACTTGAAGCGAAACAGGCTTTGGTTATGTTTAGATTGTATTAGCCAAAATGTGCCAATACTGTCCTTGTTAGTAAGAATTGTTGTCATGTTAGAACAATGACTGAGGCTGACAGCCTAATCTATTCTGTGTTAAATAAATAAAACGGATGAATGGAAATGAAAGAATACAGAAAAGGTGGGTGGGTGGCCTATGAATGAAAATGATGGCTGTTTAGAAACTTTAGAAAATCTGTTTGGAATATGCATTGTAGTCATATGTGCCCATAGCAAAGGAATAAATAGAAATAAAAAACATGATTGGTTTTTATTGTTTTTGATGAAAGACTGAGAGGATTAGTGAAGGCTGCAGTGATGAGAAGTCTTGAATGTAGGACATCCAGTATTTGAGTCAAGACTGGATCTCAAGAAAAAATTGACAGGTAAGAAACGGGAATGAAAGTTTATATGAAAAAGTATTCGAAGATTCATCTTCCAACAGAATAAATGGAAATTGAGCATAGAGTAAGAGAATGGGTAAAATGTTTTGAACAGAACGAAATAGTTATATGTGCCACAGAAGTGTAAGTGTAAGTAAGTGTAAATGTAAGTAGTCTAAGAAGTATGAAAAGGATGTTTGGGGGATTGAATGTAATACATCTAAGAGAATGATTACTGCAAAAAATAAGGATGAGGGAAAGGTGCAATCTATATCTATATCTATCTATATTATTATTATTTTATTATATATAAATAAAAATGTAAATGTTTGTTTGTTCAAAATCTTAAATCTCCAAAAGTTCTTCACCGATTGCTTTGAAATTTTGACACAACGTTGCATTTGAATACGTGCATGTTTTTATATACCTACTATTATATAGATGTCACACCTGTGTCAAGTAAAAATGATAAAAACATGCTTTTTTGAAAAACAGCGCCATCTGTTGGACGTAAAAGCAACACATGCTATACTAAATATTTTACGACATTAATGTCGCAGCACCACAATGGCAGGCGTGAGCTGGGTCTTTTCCCCTCAGCGCCGCCGCCAAACCCACAAGCAAAATGGTGGGAAATGTCATTCGCCGTGAAGCGTCCTCCCAACTAACGGAGTATGCCGTACCTTTGGCAGGGACCCCGATTCCGCCTATGGTGCGGAGAGCTGCGAAGGTGAAGGCAGTTATACCAGCAAGCCGGGAAACACCCCCGGCAAACTATCCTCAGATAGCTGGATTCAAATTATTTGTTGGCAGCCAGATCCCGGAACCCCAGGATTGCAAACTCACAGATGGCAGCCCAGGCGGACGCAGCTCTCCCAATACAAGCACCAAATAGGTAAAAGTCCAAGAAAGCAATTGATTAAGCGACATTAAACTCCAAAAAGAAATGTACAGAAAGGCAACTCAGGTCTGAATCCAATCGACCGAGTGAAAAGACTGGTGAGACGGAGGCAAAGTAGGCATGACCCAAGCTACAGAGGGAAATTATTGGCACTCGGTCAAAAAATATTGTATACCCACAAGACTGAGCCACAGCAACACGTGGCCAGGTATAGCTAGTATAACTATAAACTAAAAGGTATTTACAAAGAATGTACATACAAAGAAAGGCATTGTTACAATTCAAAAAGGCAGAGGAAATGTAAAGTGATTTTGATGAAAATTAAACATCAAGCAGTGCTTTGGAAAAAGTAAATGAGCTTCTAGCAGATTGGATGGGAATTTTAAAAAGTGACATTGGAAATGCTGGAAGGAGTATTTTAGATATTTGTTTGGAAATATTGAAATTATTAAGGTAAAAATAAAATGAAGTTCAAATATTAGTGTCCAAAAATGGATGAAAGAAGAGTCCTAAGTGCTATCAGAATATTTAAAAATGGCAGTCCTGCAGGATTCGGGGAAAGTGTGGATATGGTTTGCTTATGGAATGGTTGTACAACTTTTACACGTGTGAGAAGTATTATCTTTTTCTTTTGATTGTTGAATGCTGCTGCTGTTTTTCAAGATACAAGTAGTTCTTGACCTATGACTATAATTGAGCCTGGAATTACAGTTGTAACTTGTGTCATTCATTAAGTGCTGACCCATGATGTGACCCACCTGATTTTATGATTTTTTGGTGGTGTTCATTAAATGAACTCGTCCACGATGGGGTTTTTTTGCCAGAAATTGAAATGAAATGCTGATTTCCAGCAAAAACATCGGAAACCAATGACACATAACAGGACGTTGCAAACAGCTGTAAATGTTGGCTGGTTGCTAAGAGCCCAAAATGCAGGATGAGGGAGCCATCAGAACTTTGAATTTGGGTCATATTCAAACAGTTGCTAAGCAACTGGTCATAAATCGAGGACTATTGGTAGGGAAGGATAAGAAGAGGAACTGCAAAAACTACAAGAGAATTACTTTACCAAATGAACCTGGGAAGGTGTTTGAAAGTGATAATGAACAAAATTTGGAAAACGCAGTGTGACTGTAGAAAGCAAGAGGTATATGGATCAGATATTGCATGGACTATAAGATCCAAAAAAAGGAGAATACTTTTAAAAAATAAAAGGAAATAATATGACATAGCATGTGAATGTTGTAGAAATGAATGATTTGAGGAAAAAAGGGTATCAAGAGATATAGTGAATTATGCTGGTGTAATTAGTTTTAATAATCTTCTCTTTTTGTTATGTCACACCTTAATTTCTTGGAGTTAGGTTTTCTTATTACCGTTTTCCCCAAAATTAGACATCCCCTGATAATAAGCCCAATCATGCTTTTGAGCTTATGGCAATAAGGCCAAGCGCTTATTTCAGGGTTCAAAAAAGTATAAGACAGGGTCTTATTTTCGGGGAAACACAGTATTTCTCCGTGCTCTGTATAGTGTTGCTTACCCAGAAAGAGAATAATGTGATGTAATAATAATGTGTGTACATATGACTGTACAATTCTATAGCTTTCAGTTTAAATACTGCTTTTTATTTTTTTAACAGAATGACCTCCGAAGAGATTAGAGTATTTAATAATAGGACAAAGCAACCTACATAGAATGAAATCATTACTAATGAGAGAGATTAACAGTGTTTTGGGGGAAAAGATAGATTGGTAATTGAAATGTGTTTGTAAACAATCCAACACATTGAAACCAGTTCCAGCTTAATAATAATCATATTTGTGATAAGTTAATCATCATGATGGTTTCTTGCTGATGGATGCAGGTTTTTAGGAAGGAAACTGATTAGGTTTGGAAAAATGGAATAGATTTGGGGAAAAGAGAAACAAACTTTCATCCACGTCCAAAGGCTGACAGAGAGGATCATCCTTAAATTAATACTGCCTTCCAGATCCAGATGACCTCCTAGAAAATTAGAGCCAAAATGAACTACCAACAAAAAAAAACCTATTAGCATTTTTCATAAACGTGTCAATTCAAGATCTGGATTTGAATGAACACATGAATTCTAAAAAACAGTATTATACTAATTTGATTTTTGGATGGTGTGGGCTAGGGGGAGGTATAATAAATTTTTTAGAGAAAAAGTATTACGGTAGGGATGCTCAGTGGTTAAGATGTTTTTGAAATGAGCTTTGATGATATTGAGGGAATTACAGACAAGTAAAGAAGAGCAATTGAAGGCTGAAAATCAAGAGAGAAATTGAAGCCTCTCTTTTGTGGGGATTAATTCAATAGCCAGCTTGAAGAATCCAAATAAATTATATTGTGGGGATTGAGTATTCTTGGCAGGCGTTTCTGTTTCCCTTCCATTCTAAGGTCCTGGAGGTTGAATTTCTGTTGAATAACAGAATGCTGTGGGGGTGGTTTGGAAAATTAAGTTAAGGAGCAGCTGAAAGAATAATGCTTGGACATGTATGGTGAACTGAAACAGTGAAGTGGCAAAAAAGTATTTTAGAGCCTTTTTGATGCAATAACATCTGAGGAAGAATCTTGTAACAACAACAAGATGCTTAAGGTGGAGAACAACTTTGGTAAAGTATAGCAGATAATCTGGAGAGCATTTCCTCTAAAATTTCAAGGCATGTTCATTCTTCAGTTTAGGACTCTATGTTAGCAAATAACAAATCTTGTTTATGAGAGTAAAGCAGGTTGTTGCTACTTTCGTTCAGTTGTGCAGTTTATAGCCAAGGAAATGTTTTTTAGGCCCAGGCTATTTTCTGGGCCTATTTTTTAGGCCCAGAAACAAGATCATATTTCATATAATAAGATTCTTGTTGAGTATTATTCTTTTGGCTTGATCAGAGCTATTATGATCACATATAATAAACAGGGATTGTGAGGCAATTTTGATAAAAATCTGTTTGGAAGTAAGAAGTAGCCTCATATACATGGTGAATATCTCTTGTTCTTCTAAAAATTAAACTATTTTTGGTAGTATCTTCAAAGTGATAGGCCGACTGATCTAATTCCTGCTTCCTGTGACGCAAGTCTCTTGTTGCCGTGTCTTACATGAAACAGGTGAAGAACAGTTGTTTCTCATCTCTTAAAACCCTTTCTTGTTTCTTTGCCGCTCCTTTGTGTACAGTATTGTGTACATTTATATTTATATATTTGCTCATAATAGAATCTGTAGGCTCTTTCGTATGTTGTATGATGAATCCAATCTTAGCTGTTCCCAGCACAGTGGGATAATAGATTTCTAGGGAAAAAATTACAAAATTGCCAGTTCTGTTCTTAGTCTTATGTTCTGAGCCTTCTGTGTAGCTGGACCCAATAATGGCATTGTGCGTTTCACCTAAAAATAAAAGCTCTTATAATATGTGTGATTTCAATTTTTGGTAAACATGGTAGATGCCTATTTAAATCAAATGGGTAAAAATATCTGTTGATACGAAATGAGGCATCATTAGTATTTGAAGCAGAACATTATAAAATGAAAACTCGTGTGGTGAATATTGAATGCTTTTTTTTAAATCACCTTTAATCTTGCTATTTGCTATTGCCACTAAATAAGCACCAAGTATTATTTTTAGGGTATGTTCTGAGCAAAGCTAAACATGAAGCATCTTCTCACTGTAAACTACTTAGAATTGGGAGAATTAAGTGTCAGAGAAGGCTGAAAATATATGCTGTTGTGAAATGTTTCAAATAAGTCAGACATAATAAATATGTTGCAAACAATATACTTTGCCTAAGGGTGTGGAAGTGAGCTGAATATTAATTCTTGCATTCCGTGTATAGAGCAAATGATGAAGAGAATTTACATAATTTTGTGTACTGCTCTGCTCTGCTGTTACTAAAAATATTAGGGCATTAACGCAACATGCCATATTGGTATAAATTTGTTTTTTTTTAAATTTTCTGTTAAATTATTTATCCTCTTATGACCACAGATTCTGGCTGTTAAAATAAATGATGACTTAATCTGAACAAGAAGAGAGAGAAAAATGGGCCATGGTGAGAGTTCAATTCAGAAGAGGAACGCAACATCAGCATTGTCTTGTTGCTATTCAGGAAGAAATTCTGCTGCAGAAGGTAAAATAATTGTTTCTTCCAGAAGTCAACACACTGTTTGCTTTTATAGGTATATCTCATTTTCTGTTGAAGTCTGGTGTTTAACTGAACAGATTCATTATGGATATCATGGAGAAGTGGGTGCTACCAGTAAGTCTCAGCAGATGTCCACACCTAGCTACTCTTATCTGGGTTTAGATGTTGTTCAAACTTGGATCTAGTTATATAAATTGCCAAAGATTATTATCTCTGTAGCCTAATATTGAATTTAAAAAATTCCAGAAGAAAGCAAATGGCAAACTATTGTCTTTTTGCTGGCAAGAAAATTACATAGACATTTCTATGAACTTGGAGTAGAAGCGGGTGACTGTAGCTTAAAGTTGATCTATGGAGTCCTTGGTATGGTCTGAGCTTGATTGTTTGCTTGCAGATATCTCATTACCCAATTGGGTAACATCATCAGTATTGGTGAGTGTGGGGTTTGCCCTGCCAGTGTTGGTGGGGGTGTGGTTTTCTCCTTGGTTGTTGATTGTTTGTATGGTGTTAATCCCTGCTTATCTGGGTATTTGTTGCTGTAGAAGACATCTTCCGTTTTTTTTGTTTCCTTCTTAGCTTTTTATTATTTCTTCTGAATGATGTATAAATGTGATTTATTTCAGTGTGTTGATAAACTATGATATATTTTTCTGCTTTTCAGCTCTTACTATTGATCTGACAACCTCACATTGAGAAATATAAATGCTAACTGAGATTAATTACAATTGTTAAATTTTGAATTGCCAGATGTTAGAGTGAATTAGAGGTTGTTGGATTTTCCAGAGGAATACCATCCTCATTTTGTAGTAGTTCTGAAGGGCAGATTTAGTGGATTACAGCAGGTTGAATATAAATATTGATGTATATTAAAATATGGATGTTATTTTCAAAGTAATGTTTTAGTTATATATGTTGTGATTTTTATGTGATTAATCATATTTGTAGCTTGCAAATAGTCACTTGAATACATACATGCAATTATAATAATGCATTATGCATCTATACAGTTGGTAGACTAAGTCGTTGAAACGAATGTTTTATGAAGTACAGAATATTTCAGTAGAAGATAATTAAAAGGTGGCTAGATCTCTGCATTGTACTAAGAGGAGTAGCGTACAGTTTTAATCCATTTCCATCTTGTTGCTGACCAGGCTAAAAAGCTTTATACAGCTGTGATAGCTTTTTGTTAACAGCCAATTACAGCCACATGATATAATTTGATATCTGAAAACAGTTCTAATGCAATTTATAGTAGGTAGTGGATTTGTCTTACTCATAAATTAGCCCAAACAATTTAAAATTTTGGAGAGGGGAGAACATTTTCTTTCATTTCAAAGCCAAGATTTTATGTGAAGGAGTAATTACATATTATTTAATTTTTAGTTTGACATATGAAAAGAGTTGCAAGTGGTTATAAATTGCAACTGGAAAGTCAGCTTGAACAATCTAGAATTGTTTTGCAGATTTATCTTACTAAAATATCTATTAGGAATGCATTTCTTCGCATTGGCAATATTGTGGCATATTGTGTATTTTGTTTTCCTATAATACCATAATAAAATTAAGTTATCTAATTACTTAAGTATGGAGGGGTCTGCTGAGTAATTTTAATTTTCCTACATATTGAACTAAAATGTGCAAGCATTGCTTTGAGATCAGAATGGGTTAGTTTTCTGCAGTAAAGGGGATTGGTTTAGTGTTTCCCTTAAATTCAGTTTAAAAACAATATGGCTTTTATTGTTAAAGGCCTTTAATTTTTTTTTTTTAACTTACTTGAACTTCAAATCACGTATGTTTCTACTGGGCCGATATCTGGCTAATAACACTGAAAAGCCCCCAAAACTCTTCCCAAATCACCTTATAAGAGTTTTGTTTCTGTTTTGCCTGCAGAATATGCGGACAGTTTATGATTTATTACTAAATTTTGAATAATTTTGGTCTTTGGGTGTATTAAATGCAGAAGAAAAGATAAACAAAAAATGTGAAGAATCTGCAGTAAAAATGAGACAGAAATGATAAGAAAGATTTAGAAAATGTGATACTACTGAATTTAAAAGAGAATGAGCGCTAGAGACTGAGAACAGCTACAGGAAAATTTAGTAAAGATAGTAAAGAGAGGATTGTTAAAACCTAAGGAGGAAGTAGGCATCAATGGATGTTGAAGTGGACAAGCTGTACAGAATTAACCCAAGAAATGAAAAGTTAAGAAATATATTAAGGAATGTACTTGTGCACCTCGTCAGGAAGAATATTAAGACAACACTAAGCTAAAGTTTAAATAACTATTGTAAAGTTCTCTGCAAAAGAAAATAATACAAAATTGCCTTGCTTGATCAGGGATAAGATAAATACTTTTATACTTTTACCCTTTGTGGATTTTTTGTTGAAACTGGACAGGAATAAATTGATGAGTTCTTGATTTGTCAATAAGAAAGGGTTGAAATATGGTAAGAAGTGAACTAAATAATGTAACTGCTGTAATAAAGATCGGAAGTTGCTTCTTTAAATATATTTTCCTTTTTCTGCATTTTTCCTCTCTTATTCTTAATTTCATTTCTATATTGTTTCCATGTCTAAATTTTATCCATTTAAAAATCTCTAATAAAAAGTATTTTTTTAAAAAAAAAAAAGAATTCGTACTACCCTGTTCCCCCCGTAATAAGACATCTCCTGATAATAAGCCCAATCGGGCTTTTGAGCACATGGCAATAAGGCCAAGTGCTTATTTCAGGGTCTTATTTTTGGGGAAACTGCTAGTATGAAAGAAAGTCCTCTCTTTGAACCATAAGGGCAGTTTCATTCTGCAAGGTGACAGGTATTCCTTTCTTAACAATGGTAATTTGGACTGAAATTTCCATTGTTAAGATATGCAGTTATAAAGGGCGATATTATGACAGTATCATTTAGTGACAGCAATTCCAGCAGTCCCTTGTTACTGTCATTAAGTAAGGAACTTGTTGTAATTTTCTTCTGAGCCACAGTGGCGCAGTGGTTAGAGTGCAGTACTTCTGTTGACGCCGGCTGCCAGCAATTTGGCAGTTCACATCTCACCAGGCTCAAGGTTGACTCAGCCTTTCATCCTTCCGAGGTGGGTAGAATGAGAAGCCAGATTGTTGGGGGAAATATTCTGACTCTGTAAACCACTTAGAGAGGGCTATGAAGCACTGTAAAGCGGTATAAAAGTCTAAGTGCTCTGGTTTCTGGCTTCCAATAAGCAAAGTCAGTGGGGTTGCTGGCAGGAAGTTGCAAATCCTGGGTGACTTGCAAGCAGGCCGGTGGCTGCTGCAGTACAAGCATGGGCGGGCAGGGATGACTTCTGCCAGATGTAGGAGGGCATGCTGATGGGTGGCAGGGAACAAGTACAGCCTGCCAGGCCTTTATAAAGCCTTTATAAAGATCCAGTAGTTAATATTGGAACATTTTTAAAGTGAGATTTGGTCTTGATTGATAAAGGCTTGCAATTCAGTAAGAAAAAAAATCCATAGGTGTCCTTTTCCTTTCAAATATAATTCATCTAGATGTTCTTTGCAAAACTTCTGAGTATTAAGTAATTTGAATGGCTGTTGTCCTCTGTTCAAGCAGATTGTTCTAGACAGAATAGACTGACTATGATTCGTATATTCTATAGTAGAGCTTAGTGGTGTTGCTGATTGTACATGCCTTTTTCTCTATTGTTCATTCAAAGTGACCACCCAGGCTGATTTTTTTTTCAACATTTAACTTTTTTGCTGTGTAAAATAATTAGTGACAAGTGTCCCAAATATTGATGAGTAACATTTTTTATCCAAGAGGAAGGTAAGCAGGATTTAACCTTTACACAAAAGAAGAACAGAAAAACAAAAACAAAAAAGAAGATTGGAAGGAAAAAGTAAAAACATAATACTATGCAATGTCTATCTTCCAAAAGTTGAATTGTGGGGTTGTCTGTGTCACCTGAAAGGAGTCCTGGAAATTTCTCTTCCCCACAAACATTTGCATATGACCCATGTATGTATATATGTATTTACCAGAAGTCACATTCCCACAAAAGAAAGGGCCAGAATAATAGCAGATTAAAATTAGTTATCTATAAATTTATATATTTTTATATATATATATATTTTTATATATATATATATATATATATATATATATATATATATAGTTCTGCTTTTGAGTGTCGTTTCCTTGGGACCTCTTGGCTCTCATTTCTGCAGAATTGCCAGCATTGCTAAAGTGAAAATGAAAGTACCCCTTTTATAAACTGAATTGACCCTGTGTCTTCAGATATTTTCTTACACATCCTAATCATGCACATGCAAATAAATGCACGGTCTCCTAGCAGACATAGAAAAAAAGAAGGGGGAAAAAGGCAGAATGGATAACATTGGGAAAGGAAGGAAAGAGAAAGGGGAGGACAGCAGAGATGAAGGGAAAAGGTGACTGAACAGAGAAAGATATATCCTGTTGAGATGTTAGGAAAAAAAGGATTCAATGAATCATCCCAAGCTTTTCAAAAATGTCCCAAATTCTGGTAAAAAATGTGCAGATAGTTGCACCAATCTAGTCCTAAGAGAACAAGCAAAGTCTTGTTCTCTTAGGACCGGCCAGTCCGCTCCCACAGAGAGGGTCTCCTCAGGGTGCCATCGGCCAAATTATGTCGGCTGGGGGAGGGCCTTCTCTGTGGGAGCTCCTGCGCTTTGGAATGAACTGCCCCCAGAATTACGTAAGATCTCTGACCTCCGTGTATTCTGCTGTGCCCTCAAAACCTTGTTGTTCCGCCAGGCTGGGCTATCAATGTAAAAATTTTAAATTGATTTTAATCTGGGATTCTAAATTTGGGGTTTTATATTTTGAGCCAAATTATTTAATATTTTTAATTTTTAAATTCTGCTTGTCTTGTGCTTTTAATCAGGCTGTACACCACCCCGAGTCCTTCGGGAGAGGGGCGGTATAGAAATAAAATTATTATTATTATTATTATTATTATTATTATTATTATTATTATTATTATTATTATTATTATTATTTCTAATGTACTCTTGCAAACTCTTCCGGATAGCATTCTGGGGAAAGATTTATGCTATGTATACGATTGAGAAGTAGTCTCTCTTGAGCAAAGATGTCTATTTCACTCTCTGACATTAGGAGTAACTTGATTTAATTCTTTTTTCAGCAAGGTGATAGCAAGAAATACCTTGATCCATCATTAAATGTTCACTTTCATATTTCTAGAACTCTCCCTTCAGAATATATAGTCATGGGTTCTAAGCTGGGGACTAGATGCCTAATATTCTGGTTCCTGCAGAAATAGAGAAGAGTGTGGAATATCGGTTGTCCTCAATTTACAATCACAGTTGAACTCAAAATTTCCCTTACTAACCAAGACAGTTGTTAAGTGAGTTTTGCCCCATTTTATGAGCTTTCTTGCCCCAGTTAAGTGAATCACTGCAGTTAAGTTGGTAACACGGTTATTAAGTGAATCTGGCTTCCCTATGACCTTGCTTGCTAGAAGGTCTCAAAAGGTGATCATGTGACCTCAAGCCATCATAAATACATGCCATTTGCCAAGCATCTGAATTTTGATCATGTGACCATGAGGATGCTGCAATGGTCATAAGTCAGTTTTTTCAGCACCATTCTAACTTCAAGCGATCATTAAATGAATGGTTGTAAGTTGAAGATGATTGTATATATAAAATTACAAATGAAGAAGTGAATAATAACATAGTGTGGAGTGAAGTATCTAATCTGGTAGTAATAGCCTAGTAAAACTGTGGAAGATTAATCTTGGAGAAAACAGGGCTGAATCAAGTTCTTTCTCTGTCATGCCACATCCTGTTCCTTAGAGGCTTGGAGCTGTCTCTGCGAATCTGTGACTTAGCAGGCAGCCGTATCAAGTTAGTAGGCAGGCAACTTGGTTAGATGAAGGATCTCTAACTGATTCCACTCAAATAATATTTTTGAAATACATGCTTAGAGCTTCTTGTCATGAAAATTCAAATACATATTTTTTCTTCCTCCTGCTTTGTTTTTTTCCCTAGCGTTTTGGCATCGGTGATGAGAAATGGGGTATGATGTAGCACGTTTTCAAGGGGATGTTGATGAAGATCTTATTTGCCCCATCTGCAGTGGGGTTTTGGAGGAGCCAGTGCAGGTAGGTGGTAAAGACTAAATTAATTAATATATATTTTGCATACAGGTTTTAGAAAGCAATTATGTATTAAGTCCTTACTCATATAGGGAAACATAGCACAGTGTAATGATTAAGATGTTGTGCCAGTAATGGGGAGACCAAAGTTGTAGTCCACTCTTAGCCACTGAAACACACTGTGGAATGTTGAGCTAGCCCTGTGCCCAATCTGTTCCCACAAGCTGTTGGTTTTGGGGGGAATAGGAGGTGAGTGTACCTATATGCTGCTTGAGCTTCTGGATTAGAGGTAGAATATCAATGTAATAATAAATATATTGTACTTAAAACTAACTATGTAGCACTCTTATACTATTACCTTCTATTTCAGTTCAACTGCTTCAGCTAAATGTCCAGGTTTAAATTTTTTTGTTTAGAAAAAAACTTTTTTTGAAAATTTCAGCACACTATGCTAATCATTGCGAAGTTTATTTAAATTAACAGCACTAGTTTTCTAAAGCAAAATATAAAACTGAGTTAGTTAATAGAGAGAGAGAGAGAGAGAGAATATTTGTTTACTCTTGAAAAGTTTTGATATATGTTAGTGCAGATATATATATATATATATAACATTAAGTATATAAGAAATTAAAGTTGTGGATATAATACAAAAAAATAAATCACTCTGAATAAGCTTTAGTTGATTCAAACAATGTTTTAATACTTATAGTGATATAATATGAGAGCTCGTCCACGCAGTCACCAAGAGTCAATAGTGATTCAAAAGCACACGCACAAAAAAAGCTAACAAAACTTTCTGGGTCAAGAAGATGTTAGGAATTTATCAGGATATTGCAAAGTAACAGTTAGTCTTATAGGCGTTTCTGTTTACCTCTGCCTTCATAAAAATATATATTCTAAGCTGAGGTACGACTGTCCATGGAGAAAAGCAGAATGGTATTTGCTGTTTCAGACAGGTTGCCTTAACTGCTTTCCCCAAATTAATTTGCCTTTACAATGAGAAAGTTATATTTAGTTCACTGAGAGTAACAGATGCAAACAATATTGCTGATAATTTTACCAAAGCTCAAGGTTCTGTCAAACATAAAGCGTGTTGTGAAAGCTATGGATTGAGGATCTAAACTGTATATATTTGCCTGTCCGAAGGGGAGTATGTTAGGATATGATTTGAGCCTAACAGATTGTCCAGGCAATATATGTGTTCTGTGACTTTAAGTTTAATGCTGCATCATGCTGTAATGCTGAGTCATGTTGTAATTAGTTGTAAACATATTTAAGAAAAGGTACTGTAACATATTCAGTTGATGATAAGCTGCCATTGTGTTATCATCGTGTGTGTGGGTGGATCTGCTACCATCCAGGTTTGTGAACCAGAGTGAACCAACTACTGTTTGTGTGGTAAGAAGCTTTTTTTGATTTAACCGGTAAAGACTTGGACTGTTTAAAGGACTACGAGATTGTTTATTTTTCCACTATAAAGAAAACTTTTGATAAATCAGTTTGCACGTATCTCTTAATTCATTACTCTCAGCAACGTTTCTCTGTGCACTATACTCTGCTGGTTGCTAACACAACAACAATATCCTTAACAGGGTGTATGTGTTGTGCTTAAGGGGTGTGTCTTAAATTCAGTATTGCTTTCCTTTGGGGCAAATTTGAATAAAACTGTCTTTCTATATATCCATTTGTTCTTTGTCTCTGCAAGAGGCTACTTTCCTTCCTGTCAAGTGCATTGTATTATATTTAGAAGTTCAGAAATAAAATAGTTACTCAAAGCAATTTTTAAACCACTCCACTCCCATGGAATCTAAAGGCATGTGATTTTGCAAGACTGAATTGGTTAATACCGGTAGTAATGGATCTAAAATAGTGAGGGCTAACCTTTTCCGGACCGAGTGCCCAAAGCGCACCCAACCCCCCCAAAATGCAATGCATGTGCACTCCCTGTGTCCCACCCACTCCCGTGCCCCCCCCGCATGCCCTCTGCCCCCCCTTGCATGTGAGGCAGAGATCCAAAGACCAGCTGGCCAGCACGCATGCATGCATGCATGGTGGAGCTGAACTGGGGCGATGGCTCCCGTGCCATCAGGGAGGGCGCTGCATGCCACCTCTGGCACGTGTGCCATAGGTTCGCCATCATGGATCTAAAAGGATTAAAGAACAAGCCATTTTGTATAGAATGACTTTGTGATTTGACTAGTTTTTCCACTCTGCACATCTCTTCAGAAGGAGTGTTATTTCTAGAATAGATGGATATGTATATGTATATGTATATGTATATGTATATGTATATGTATATGTATATGTATATGTATATGTATGTATGTATATGTATGTATGTATGTATGTATGTATGTATGTATGTATGTATATTTGCCTCATGCAACCATGATAAATGAATGAACCTTAAGTACTGTAGTTAAAGGTTTTGAGCTTGTCAGCTGAAAAGATGACAGCCCAGGTTTGAGATCTGAGTATCGTTCAATGGGGTGAACTCCTGTTCCTTGCCCCAGGTCCTGCCCACCTAGCAGTTCGAAAGCATGCAAATATGAGTAGATTAATAGGTACCACTTCGGCAGGGAAGGTAATAGTGTTCTGTGCACTTTTGGTATATGGCCCTGTTGGCCACTTGACCATGGAAAATGTCTTTGGACAACACTGGTGCTCTCATCCAAGAAACAGATGAGCACCATGCCCTAGAGTTGGACATGACTGGACAGGGGAAACCTTTACCTTTTTTTTTTTACTGTATAGCTTAGTACTGGGGTTTTTTTAAATCAATAGTTTAGCAATTGATTTCTTCCTTTATTTTGGAGGAGTGGATGGGAAGGGCAAGGTTTCCTTGCAAAGATGGATTTAGCTAAATGGTTTTGAATAGCTTGCTTGCTTTGCAGAATTAAAAATGACATTTGTTGACAGAACCTTGACCACATTTACAGTAATTTGTGAAGGTTAGTGAGTGTGAATACACTTGCTGACTCCTCCTCCCCCCCACCCTTCCATATAGTACAGCTATAGAAACACCCATATATTGTCTGTTTATAATTGAGCAACTTGTTTAAAAACAGGATGTATGGTACTTCTAGCCATAGCTGCATCTGTCTTGTTAGCACAATAATTTAACAGCAAGCAAAGCGCAGACAGCTGCTTTGATAACTGTGGTGTCCTAGAAAAAAGTGTTTGTGGGCATGCTTGTGCTAATCAAGCCTTGTGGATTACTGCACCGTGTCCAAATATGGCCATTGTGTGGCTGCAATAATATTCAATCTCAATATGCATTCAACCAAAATACAGTGACTTTATAGATCAGTGATGGCGAACCTTTTTGGCATCGAGTGCTCAAACCAGAACACACATGAACCCCGGAAACCTGAAGACCAGATGGCCGGTGCGCATGTGTGTGCCAGCCGCCTGGTGTTTGGGTTTCTGGCGTGCACATGCACGCCAGCCAGCTGGTCTTCACATGCACCAGAGCACCAGAAACCCGAACACCAGGTGCCGGCACACACATGCGCACCTGCCACCTGATCTTCGGGTTTCTGGTGCTCCGGTGCGCGTGAAGACCAGCTGCACATGGGAAACCAGAAGAGCAGCCAGCAACGGCGCACATACCCACAGAGAGGGCTCTGTGTGCCACCTCTGGCACGCATGTCATAGGTTCACCATCACGTTATAGATACTATGCAGGTAGTCCTGGACTTATGACCATAATGGAACCCAACATTTTTGTTGCTAAGACAGTTGTTAAGTGAATTTTGTCTCATTTTATTACCTTTTTGCCATAGTTAGGTGAATCACTGTTAAGTTAGTAACACGGTTGTTAAGTGAATCTTTGCGTTTTTGCACTGAATGTGCTTGAATGCTCTGGTGGCATCTGCAGACATGGGCAGTTCTATTTCCACTAGAAGTTGGCTACAAAGAGGTAAGAGCCAAAATGGTGCTTGGGCAAAAAGCCCGCAGACAGACAGTCTCATCCATGAGTGGATATGTTAGTTAAACTCATAGATTATGTTAATGTCTTTCAGACCACCTTTAAGGTTATTACTGGTATAAATATTCTGCTCAGTGCACAAAGATCTAGATTGTGTTTGAGCATTTTTCATGGAGATATTACCGTATTTTTCGGTGTATAAGACGACTGGGCATATAAGACGATCCCTGACTTTTCCTGTAAAAATATAGGGTTTGGGCTATACTTGCTGTATAAGACGACTTCTCTTCCAACGCACACCAAATAAAAATTAAAAAACATCAACTGGCTCACCCACAATGTAAAAGCAGCTGTGATAGAACCCAAAATGGCCCCTGCAACAAGCAGGAACCTCACACAGCCACAAAAAGCCCAAAAAAACAACTTTCACACTTTACACACACAAAATTCCACATACAGCTTTGTGAGATTTTGTGCGTTTGTGTAGTTAGAGTGAAACACTACAGAAACACATTAAATCTCAGAAAGCTGCACAAGTATTATTTTATTTTTATTTTTATATGAAAGCTAAATTTAAAACTTCCTAGCCTAAAACTTAGACCTAGCCTTTAAATGGCTAGTTCTAAAAAAGAACAACTAAAAAAACCCCCAATTAACTATTTTTTTAAAAGCTCCCAAAGGGGGGGAAAAACTTACCCAATAGAACAGGGATCTCCAACCTTGGCCACTTTAAGACTTGTAGACTTCAACTCCCAGAATTCCTCAGCTAGCTTTGTTTTGCTGGCTGAGTAATTCTGGGAGTTGAAGTCCACAACTCCCTGCCTGCTTGATTGCAGACAGGGAGATTTAGTTGCTTGCTGATGCAATGGATTGCAGACAAGGCAAGGCAAGCGCTGCGGCTAGCAGCTAAGGTAAGCAAGCTGGTGGGGGGCGGATTTTTGCTACGTACTAATTAGCAGGCAAAAATGAGCAGCTGGGACGGCCAGCGTTGTGTAAAAGGAAAGTTTTTCCCTTTTACACAGTGCTGGCCATCCAATCTCTGGCGATCCCAGCTGAGTTGCCTGCTAATCAGGCAACTCAGCTGGGATGGCCAGCGTTGTGTAAAAGGGAAGTTTTTCCCTTTTACACGGGGCTTGCGTGTAACTCAGCTGATTAGCGGCAACTCAGCAGGCAATTCAGCTTGGCTCCTTAGAGCCATTTAAGGCTCGTCAAAGCCTTTCAGGCTGGTCTGCCTGATTACAGGAGACCGATACCCGGCGTATAAGATGACCCCGGACTTTTGAGAAGATTTTTGTATGTTAGAAAGTTGTCTTATACGCCGGAAAATACGGTATCCCACAATCAAGCAGATTTCTACGTGTTACACCCATGCAACTGATTAAAGTAGCTTTAACACATAGTTCAAAATACAGGATGAAATATGGTGTAGGAACTTAATAAATATTACAGAAATAAAATTATTACATTCTTTGATAATTATTTTAAAAGATTCAGTGGTTTGAAGCTAGTATCAGTTTTAAAAAGTAATTTTTCAGTATTTCAATATATTTTGAAAACCAGACATCCAACTTGAACTGTATACAGCCTGCTTTCAGATCATCATTAAGGGACAACCTGCCTATTGAACTTTTATAGCCTTTATTCTCATTTTTATAAGAAGTAGAAATCATAGTGATTTTCATTGAAGGGTGAGGTGCTTCATTCTCCTTGTAGCAATTAAGAATTCAGCTATATCTTCAGGATCGTCTTGCATGAATGGATCAATTTTTTTTCTTTGGTTATTGCAGTATTATGCAGTCTAACCTATATTTCAAAATCTGTTCATTCACTACGTGTTAGAAAGTCTTGTGCTGTAAGGTTAATGGAAATAATATAGTGAGTGGTATGAGACAGCTTTGGCTTATTGGCCTTTTGGCTAAGATCAAGTGTGACACAACAAACGTTTCCATTGCCGTAAGCATAGAATTGAATATACCAGCATAATTTATGAGCAATGTGGAATTCCTGTCTGGGAGTTGTAAGTATATATTAATCTTTGCTTCTGGCTATCATCAGCTTAATGCCATATGAACCATCTTTTTCTTTAATATGCAAGATAAATAATTGGATGCCAAATAATGAAGTCATAAAGGTAAATAGTTTTTTAATAACATTAATTTTGCTTTGCTGAAGTAAAAAAAAACCTGTCTAGTATGGTAAATTAAAAATAATTAAATGGCTGAGGTTCAGTCATCGCTAGCTATTATAAGGAGTGTTTGTGATCATAAGGAAAGCTGAATTATTAACAAATTCTCCATGCAAAGGGGACTTAAATGTAAATATTTATATATTTGTAAAATTTATTGGCCACCCATTTTACCATAAAATAACCCTGGGTGACTTACAATCTTAAAAAAGATAAAAACTATATAAAATAATATATAACAAGTTTCTACTGTAAACTTGATCTGACACTCTTTACTATCTTATGGTGCTTTCTGTATCATTATTAAATTTTATTTATTCATTTATTTTTGCTTAGGAATAGTTTTTACAACAGTGCTGTAAAATGAACTGTGAAGCCATAATTCAAGACCTATATAGTGCAAGTATAAGAATGTAATTTGATAGTAATTAGTAGATGACAGCATCCTGATACTCCATTTAGCAAGTATTAAGCATGTTAGTGGGGAGGATGTAGAATTTCACAGATACCGTATTTTCCAGTGTATAAGACGACTGGGCGTATAAGACTACCCCCGACTTTTCCTGTAAAAATATAGGGTTTGGGCTATACTCGCCATATAAGACTACCCCTCTTCCAATGCACACCAAATAAAAATTAAAAAACATCAACTGGCTCACCCACAATATAAAAGCAGCTGTGCTAGACCCAAAATGGCTCCTGCAACAAGTAGGAACCTCACACAGCCACAAAAAGCCCAAAAACCCAACTTTCACACTTTACACACACAACAGAAAGTTTCACAAATATTATTTTATTTTATTTTTATTTTTATATGAAAGCTAAATTTAAAACTTCCTAAACTTTAAATGGCTAGGTCTAAAAAAGAACAACTAAAAAAAACCCCCAATTAACTATTTTTTTAAAGGGGAAAAAAACTTACCCAATAGAATAGGGGTCTCCAACCTTGGCAACTTTAAGACTTGTGGACTTCAACTCCCAGAATTCCTCAGCTAGCTTTGCTTTGCTGAGGTAGGTATGTATGTATATGTATGTACGTACGTATGCATGTATGTATATATATATATATTCTGAAAAATATTCTGGTTATTTAACCTAGTTATGCTTAGGACATTTTAACATTTGTTCTTCATGATATGAATGGCACTGAAGAATTTTTTCCCATTCATAGAAACACAGGATGTTTCTTTTTCTTCTTCATCATATTATGAAACTTTATGATGTCCCTTTTTTTCTTTTGGAGCTCTTCCTCATAGCAACCACCTTGAGAGACAGGATGGATTGAAAACGGCAATTAGCTCAGTGTCACCAATGAGCTTCTGAAGTTGGATCTGTTTTTTCCTGATCCCAGAATTATGTCTTAACTATCACATTAGATTTCTTTTGTTCCACTGATTTCGCCCACTGGTCTTGTCTATCTCAGGATTAGGTTACCAGGTTCCTCAATCAAACCCTTCTAATATGTCAGGCTATCCTTACAAGCAGCTTCAGCCAGGTGGATGATAGGCATTGCAGCCTCACATAATTATTATCAAAAAGGATAGCTTACATGCTTGAGGGAAGATTGAAATTTGAGACTCAAAGGGGACATTGCCAGTTTTTCAGTTCCTGGTTAAAATTTATGTGCTAAAAACTGAATTGCAAATCATGAGAATATTGCTTGTATGAGTTAATATTGCTCTGAAATATTTGTAGTTTAGCTATGATAAGACAGTGTCCTTATCCCAGTGTAATTCTTATGTTTTATGAGTGTCTTGCTACGTGGCTACATTCTGTTTTTAAAAGAAAACAGATATTTGGACTCTGTTATTAGAGAGATACTTTATTAAATTTGTAGTCTTCTGATTTTCAGCTGGTTGATTTTCTGCAGCTTCCTTTTAGGCACACATGGGAGCATAAGCATAAGTTTGGCAAAGGAGTGTCCAGTGCAGCAGTATGTGTAAGGAAAACCTAAGACCATCCAAGAAAAAACTGTAGGAACCTTATTGTAGAATCGAAAGTAGTATGAGAACTTGAAGTTCTTGAATTACATCTGTAATGGAGCCTGCCACTTACTGTGTTAAGTTGTGATAGTCATAAAGCAGATCACCACATGATGCACAAGAGGTGACGAGCATGTGGGGGCCGACGGCGTCCGGCTGCAGCCCGCTGGCTCCTTGGCCAACACACACTGGAGCTGCGCAGCATGCGCAGCGTAGGTGTCTTTGAGCACTGCTACCGAGCAGAGGCAGGCAGTCTGGCCCACTGGATATGCCACACAGCCACCTGCTTCATCGCAGCTGTGGGCAAGCAAAGACAGACGGTGGGACAGAGTGGGCAGCCGGCCACATCGTGCATCCGGCAGGTCAGATCATGTGCCTCCCCCCACCCCCCCGTTCCTCCGCTTGTTGCTTGGAGGGCTGGGCCAGCAGTCACAGTGCTTAGATTCATCTGTGCTGCGTGGGCTATGCAATCCCAGAGTGTGCTGCCAGGGGGCCGGTAGGCTGCTGCTGCTGCCAGACACTGTTGGCCCTTACACGTTCACTGCCTCTTGTGCAAGCCATGATTCCCTCCCCACACCCCCCCCCCACCCCCAAGGGCTGACAATCTTAACTGGGGCTTTTTTTTGTTGGTAGGGCTTATATTACGAGCATCCTAAAAAATCACGCTAGGGCTTATTTTCTGGTTGAGTCTTAATTTTTGGGAAAACACTGTAATTATATGCTTTAATTTGTAGTCCTTTTGCTCTGTTACCCTGTCTAATATCTCTATTTAACAGTTCCAACATTAGAATAAATAATAAAGGGGATAAAGAACACCATTGCCTTGTTCCCTTCTGAATTTGAACTGGTTTTGTAAAGTCTTCATTTACCATAATTCGAGCTTTCTGGAGTGCATAGATGGACTTCAGACCCAGTATAAAACCCAATCCAAAATCCATCTTTTCCACCACTTTAAACATAAAGGCCCAGTTCAAATTGTCAAAAAGCTTGTTCTGCATCCAGAAAGATGAATGCAACCTGTTTGTCTCTACATTGTTGTAAATATTCAATTATATTCAAAATTACTCTTAATATTAACTTTTGTCTTTTAGGTAAGAAGCCACACTGGTCTTCATATATATAATCCTGTAAAACATTTAAGTCTTTCAGCTAAAATAGATGTAAAGAATTTGGAGTCATTATTAAGGAAAGAGATTGGCCTATAATTCTTCACGGAAGTTAAATCCAGTCCATCTTTGGGTATTAAAGAAATGTAGGCATCCTTCCAAGAGTCTGGTATAAGATTCCCCTGTAAAATAGAATTCATTAAATGCTTCATCTGAAGAAGTAATTGATCTTCAAAAAATGTTATAGAATCCGCTTGGTAGGCCATCTGGTCCCAGAGCTTTGCCTGATTTAGCTCTTTTAGAAATTAATCATCTTCATTTCCTCCAAACAACAGTACTTGGAAATAGAGCTGTGAGACAAAGAACTACGTTTATAAAGTATATTAACATGTGAATAAATTGTACTTGGAAAAACAGCTGGAATGACAACTGTGCCATAATTAGAGGCACAGTTGACTTCGTGCTATCTGTTTTGGGATGTACATTTGAGATGCTCATATCAAATCATTTTTCTGTACTTTGAGAGTATATTGGAATACTATACAAGGAAGTAACTATATATTTTTTCTCATACTTACATATACTAATCCAGAATTGGGACAATACAGGGTAATCTGTAATAGGGTCGATGCAAAGGACAGAAATTTAACACCTGGCGGTGAATAATTATGCTGGGTGATTTTTATATCTTTTCCCTGATAGGTTCTCACTACGACAAGCAGAATGAACGGATGTTTTCATATGCCCTTGATAGCTTGGTTACATTAATTGATCGATGGATGTTCTGTCCTGCAGTATTTCCAATTCTGTTAGTGAAAAGCATTCAGTGAAAAGGAGCTGCATGGAAGGCTAAGAGCCCACGTCAACTTGAGCAGCAAACTTGATGTAATCTAAATTGGCATGCTTGGTTCTGTTCTCTACACAGGCGCCTCATTGTGAGCACGCTTTTTGCAATGCCTGTATCACCCAGTGGTTCTCCCAACAGCAGACGTGTCCCGTCGACCGAAGCGTTGTGACTGTGGCTCACCTGCGCCCTGTTCCCCGGATCATGCGTAATATGCTATCTAAGCTGCAAATCACGTGTGACAACGCTGTTTTTGGTTGCACTGCTGTAGTGCGGCTTGACAACCTGATGTCTCACCTCAATGACTGCGAACACAATCCAAAGCGGCCTGTGACCTGTGAACAGGGATGCGGGTGAGTATTTGCCAAATTTGTTTGTGTCTGTCTGATCTTGACCCAGCAGTGTCATAATTCTCTGCTGGTCTGATGATACAGATCACACATGACAGCACGATCTGGAAACATTAGTGAGGGCAGCAATAATTGTGCCGTCTTGTTTTTTCAATGTGAAATGGCTTTTGTGATGTATCAGGTGTAACCAAATTGCACAGTATTGGCAGCTGGTAGCTTGGGAGTTGTTATTTTCAGGCTTGGTTTTCTTAGAGTATTTTTAACTCTGTTCTTGGTTGCTTATCCACCTAAACAGTTTTTTTCTAGGCACTCAATTGTAATTACTTCTCTGTGCAGCTTGGAAATGCCCAAAGACGAATTGCCGAATCATAACTGTATAAAACATTTACGGTCAGTAGTGCAGCAGCAACAGACAAGAATAGCTGAATTGGAAAAGACGTCCGCAGAACATAAGCATCAATTAGCAGAGCAGGTATTGCATTTTCTTTCCTTTGTCAAACGGGCCAGGTGGCTTTTAAAGGATCCACTGACCTTTTCTAAACAAGACGAATGAGAGAATTTCTTTGTACATCTTGTACTGGAGTGAAAACATGTCATAATCTTGAATACAGGGAGTCCTCGACTTGTGACCACAATTTCCATTGCTAAGCAAAACAGTTGTTAAGTACATTTTGCCCCATTTTATGACGGTTCTTGCCACAGTTATTAACGTGAATCACTGCAGTTCTCAAGTTAGTAGAATGGTTGTTAGATGAATCTGGCTTCCTCATTGTCAGAAGGTCGCAAAAAATGATCATATGGCCCCAGGATACTGCAACCATCATAAATACATGCTGCGGTGGCTCACATGGTAAGACACTGAATCTGCGCTTCCCTGAAGTCAGCAGCTCAGCGGTTCGATTCCTGTGAGCAAATAAACAGCTTAGGAACAGGAAAGGAGCCTTCCCTGAATGCCTACTGGCATTCAAGCATCCTGCAGGTAACATAACGCCACCCGAAAACATTTCCTTTCACAGAGGCAGCCAGCCACTTTGGTGATCCTTGGCTAACATGTGCCATACACTTAAAAAAAACAAAAAACATGCCAGTTGCCAAGCATCCAAATTTTGATCACTTAACCACAGGGATACTGCAACAGTTGTTAACTGTGAAAACAAGTTATAAGTCGCTTTTTTAAAAATTTGATTTATATGCCACCTTTCTCCGAAGACTCAGGGCAGCTTACAATGCATTAAGCAATAGCCTTCATACTTTTGTATATTTATACAAAGTCAGCTTATTGCCCCCCAAAACTGGGTCCTCAATATACCCACCTTAGAGAGGATGGAAGGCTGAGTCGACCTTGAGCCTGGTGAGATTCAAACTTACAGTAATTGCAGACAGCTGGGTTTTTAATTACAATGCTTAGTCTGCAGAGCTATCCAGGCTCCTTTTCTTCAATGCTGTTGTAACTTTGATCACCAAACAAATGGTTGTAAATTGAGAGTTATCTATACAGATAATCCTTGATTTATGACCACAATTGTTCCATTGTTTAGAATTTCCATGGTCAAGAAATGCAATTGTTGAATGAGTTGCACTCAGTTTTATGATCTTTTTTGCCACAGTTAAGGAAATCACTGCCGTTTAGTGAATTAGGAGGTTGTTAAGTAAATCAGGCTTACCCCTTTGACTTTGCTTGCTAAAAGGTGGCTGGGAAGATCACAAATGGCAGTCGTGTGACTCCAAGACATTGCAACCGTCATAAATACATGCCAGCTGCCAAATTTTGATCACATGACCATGGGGATACTGCAATGGTTGTAAGTGCAAGGACCAGTTGTAAGTCACCAGTTGTGTTGTTGTAACTTTAAACAATCACTAAACGAATAGTTGCAAGTCAAGGATGACCTGTATTCCCTGGACATGTATTTTAGCATCATGCAACATTCTAGACTCAAACATGATTTAATATGTGGGGAGGAAGTCGCATAGAACCTGTCTGCATCCTTTTGAATCAAATATGCCTTCTTTTGGACCCCAAATCCAAGCTTGGGAAAAGGGGCGACTTTGTTCAAGGAGTTGCTGATAGGACACCCTATCAGCAACTCCTCCCTTTCAAATCTCCCTTTCTTCTTTGAATCTGTATTGCTGCACACTGTTAATGTGCAAAGTGTTGAGCATTAATAAATGTTAGTGATAACAACTACTGTAATAAATTAAGATATATTATGGATTTTTTTTATTGCTGCAGGGTAGCCTCTGGGTCCTATTAGTTAAATTAATGTAATATCCATTTTTGCAGAAACGGGACATACAGTTGTTAAAAGCATACATGCGAGCAATACGTAGTGTCAATCCCAACTTGCAGAATTTGGAGGAGACTATTGAATATAATGAAATCCTTGAGTAAGTACTAATCTCTCACTAATGTTGGACTGGAAGAGTTGTGGTGGGGGTTCAAACTTGGGAAAAGGCAATAGTGAATAGTGGTGGGAAATTATTGAAAATTAGAGCAAACATCTGTAGGAAAAATTATGGGGTACATTTATATGTTATGCTACCAAGTATAGTTGTTGAAACATAGCAATCAAGGTAATACTTGTCATTATGGTGAATGAAGATGAAACATTTGCAAACAATCAAGCTCAGAAAGCACTCAGGAGCCCATAATACTTCTCAAAGGCCACGATCCCCAATCCCTAATCTCTACCCACACTGACACTGAACCACACCAATTCAGTTGGAGCAGTACAAGAATCATCGGTCATGCTACCACCTGCCACACTCATGAGTTTATTGAAGCCTGGCACTCCATAAGCAATTCCATCAACAGACACATCAACCTACAACCAACCTATGAACCCCTCAGAATTCAAACCAACCACACAGCCAACTAGAGATGGCACTAACCATCAACCAACCCATGGAAACCCCTCCCAACCAGCACTTCACCTCCAAATGACCCTCACCTGATGTGATCCCCATCACAAGACCTAACACAAGGCCCATCACAAGACCTTCACTTGACACAACCCGCGCCTGATGTGACCTTACTATCACAAATCCTACTGACCACACAAAACTCTTACGAGCAGAAGAACACGGACACCGACCTCCCCTAAATTCCATGGAAGATGAATCTTGACCATTAACTAGATGCTGTTATCAGTATGATAAAGGAGATCAATTGGGACTGATTTAAGATTAATTACAAACATCAAGGTAACATGTTCAGATTTTATTTTTGAAACATTGATCTCTTACCGTCTTGAAATTACAGATCTTAGAATAAGACTAAGTTCTAATTGATGGAGACACGGGAATGTTAAGAATGTGAAAGATACTGAACAAATATAGATATTTTAAATGTTAAAAAATAGGAGTGGAGATCTTGTTCAATGCCAAAGAACATGTCTGGATTATCAATGTGCTGGTTGTCAATGTGCTGGTTACCACCTTTAAAGTGCTCCATGGCTTAGGACCTGGGTACCTACAAGACCGCCTTCTGCCACCGGCCAATTTGCTCCCACAGAGAGGGACTCCTCAGGGTGCCATTGGTCAAATTATGTTGACTGGCGATACCCGGGGGAGAGCCTTCTCTGTGAGAGCTCCTGCCCTTTGGAATGAATTGCCCCCAGAGATACGTAAGATCTCCAACCTCCATGTTTTTCGCTGTGCCCTCAAGACCCTGTTGTTCCGACAGGTGGGGCTGACTATTTAATGAATCTTAATTAGGAGTTTTAATTCTGAGTTTTTTAATCAAACTGGGCCAAATTGTTTAATAATTTCAATTTTTAAATTTATGATGTTTGTATGTTTTTGTGTTTTTATTCTGGCTGTACACAGCCCTGAGTCCTTTGGGAGAAGGGCGGTATAGAAATAATAGATGATTGATTGATTGATTGATAGATAGATAGATAGATAGATAGATAGATAGATAGATAGATAGATAGATAGATAGATACCACCTTGGTATCCCATTGTTAGAATGATTAAGCTTTGAAGCTTCATAGTTCTCATTTCAAAAAGGCCTGATTGTGTAAACCACCCTGGGAAATGGGTGGTGTGCAAGTGATTATGTAGATAAAAATATATTCCCAAACAAATTAGGACAAATAGAATTGGGAGCAATGCTAGAAGGATTCATAATATCACAGACATAAGAGTAAACCTCAGAAACTGTGATTTCAGGATAAATCCTGGTGTGCCTCATTTTACACAATGTAGAGCCACAGGAATGAGAGATAGTTCTAGAGAGATCACAGCTTATGAGGTTCAACAGGAGGTCCAGTAGAGCAACTTCCTCATCTGTGGCTGTGCAGGCTAGATTTACTAGAGGATCAAGAGTGCTCGGATGAATCCAGATTCTTCATGGCTGCCATAAAGAAAATAAGCTTCAAAACATTTCCAAGATCACTATATGAAGTTTGGAGGAAATAGTTTTTTTAAAGTGAAATTTTGAAATATTTGTCCGGTGGCTTTCTGTTTCCTATATATTCTTAATTTTATGTTAGAAATACTATGTTTTTCGGAGTATAAGATGCACCTTTTTCCTTGTGTGCATCTTATACACCGAATGTAGCCCTGCCCACCCACTGGCAGCAAGCAGCAAGAAGGAACAGCCCATTTTCAGCCCTGTTTCAGGCTTCAGGGATTGCCATTGCCTATTACTGCGTGGGCCTCTGCTGCTTGCTGCAAGGAGGTAAATTGCTGGGAGCAGGGTTTTTTTTCTTGTGCTAATCAAGCTATGCTGAAAACAAAAATGAAAGTAAAGCAGGCTGTTTGCTGCACCGAGGCAAAATTGCTGGGAGGCAGAGGCAGATTTCTTTTTCTGTTTTCCTCACCAAAAAAGGAAGGTGTGTCTTATAGTCCGGAGCGTCTTATACTCTGAAAAATACCGTAATACTTCGTGCCTAATGCAGGGAGTAGTCCAAATAGATCTGAACATTACTTATCATGATTGTTTGGCAGGGAACCATCATCCACTTGATCAGAAATACAATAAAAGGAATCTTGCTCTCTAGGCTTTCATTGCAGTGCTATTAGTTTCATCTGTTTTTCTTTGCTCATTATGTGATTGTTTGTTTTCATTTGACTCCTAGGTGGGTGAATTCCTTGCAGCCAGCCCGGGTAACCCGATGGGGTGGTATGATCTCGACGCCAGATGCTGTACTCCAAGCTGTGATCAAGCGTTCCTTGGTGGAAAGCGGCTGCCCCACATCCATCATCAATGAATTGATTGAAAATGCCCATGAACGGAACTGGCCCCAAGGCTTGGCCACCCTAGAAACTCGTCAGATGAACCGACGCTATTACGAAAACTATGTGGCCAAACGCATCCCAGGCAAACAAGCTGTGGTTGTGATGGCCTGTGAGAATCAGCACATGGGAGAAGAGATGGTGCTAGAGCCAGGCCTGGTGATGATATTTGCACATGGAGTGGAGGAAATTTAAACACTCGACAGATTTAAACACTCGACAAAAGTGTGCTTGAAAATATATATATAGAGAGAGAGAGAGAGAGAGAGAGAGAGAGTGGCTCCAAGTCTAAGCCCACTGATTCTGTTCTGTTGTACTGTTATCAGGGCATCATTCCTCTCTTCGTTGAATAAAATGCTACTCCCTAATTATACTGGGCACGAGCCCAGGAATTTATGCAAAATGCCATGCTGCACTCCCTTCTCCTTATGGACATTAGCCCTGGTCTGATGTTGACAAAGATTTTTAAATGTCTACAAAGGAGCACAACAAATTCCTCCCTGTTCCAGAAAGAGCTGTGGTCTTCAGTCATATAAAGTCTTTGAACTCCTGATATGACTGCATTGGCCTGAATAGCCTGGTTCCTCTTTGGGATCTGTAAACCATGACTTAAGATTTTGAGAAGCTGAAAGTTTATTCTGAAGAATTTTAGCCCACCACTTCTAGGTCCGTTTGGCTTCTCTCGTCTAAGGCATCTCTGTGAAATAATGGGATTTACACAGTACTTTTAAGATAAGTTTTTAGCTTTTATGTGGAGAGGGATTTTGAGTAAAACATGAGAACGCAGATCGCCAAGTCGGAGTTGTAAGTAATGCCAAATGTATACATCAGTAGATCCTTCAATGTAACCTGTCTTGTGGAGCCAAAAAGCTGTGTCATTTGGAGAACAATCTGCAACTCATTTTGGATGTGTTTACATTGTATAAAAAGCGCTCCTTTCCTATTGTGGCTTGGTTTTCAAAGGAAGTCACATTGTTTAGCTTTGTAGCATTGTTACCACCACTCCAGGATGAAAAGTGATTTTCCTGAAGCCTGGAGCTCAGTTTTCTCCACGCTCTTGAAAGGTTGCTGAAGCATCTTGGATGCTTTGCGGACTTCTCCTTTCAAATAAGAAGCAAGCCTTCAATCGTACACATCACTCCACCCGATCAGAAATGGTCCCTCTAAATTGCATGTGCCATTTAAAGTTGTATCAACTTCATAACCTTTTGAAGAAAACACAAAAAAGAGAATGGACTCAGATTTATTTAGTCTTGTTACATTGCCTATTTTGAAAAATCATTATCTGTATTTATTTTCTTTTTTCACATTTTGATGATTGTGTTTAGTCTTTTGTATTATTTTTGTGCTTGTATGTTTTCCTTTTATTATTTTTTTTTAAAAATACAGTAGCTAGGAATGTCTTCAAATTTAGTTTTACCTGTCAAATTTAATTTATTTGCCATCTTTAGTTTCTGTTTATATATATATATATATAGCAACTTCTTTCCAATGCTTTAAATATTTGTTAATTGCTTAAAACATTTCGGCTGGAGTTCTTGACAAGGAATAAATGCATTGATAAAGGAGCAGTTAAACTTGCTCTGATTGAAGTGTTTTGCTATACAGTCCATTTTGAGTGGCTTTCATATGTTACACTGGCTAAATATTCTTCTCTGACTAGTAGGAACATTTAAACCAGTCTTGACTTTCTTCTCCTAGTATTTCATACAGATTTTCTTAATGCTCTGCTATCAGAGGTTTGCAGTGGTGTAGAATTTGGATCATGTCATATAAACAGTTGCTTCTTCAGATGTCTGGGATTTTTAAAAAATTGCTCCAGAAATCCTCAGTGGGAACAATGGCTTGAGAAGACCTCCTTGTGCTCTCACCAGAAGCAGCATGGGAAATTTTCTCATTATGTGCAATAGTAAGCGGCCTAAATATTATACGATGAGCCCATGATGGAGAATCCATGTTATAGCAATACGGCTCTCATTCCTGTCGGTTACTGGCAAACCCGTCTTCTATGGAAGAGAAGAGAGAGGGGACCCTGGAGGAAGATATAGTAGTTCAGTTTCAGTCACCTAACAAAAGCAACTCCTTTCCTTCTATCATTTGTACAAATAAAAATTGTGACTAATTCTCAACATTTGCCAGGCAGATGCTGTTTCAGATTTTCTTTTATGGGAAATGCCTGTGCTTTGAAGACTTAGTTTGGTGGCCTTTACTTCTTTGCAAATCGGATGGATAGGTTTTGCATCATTTTTTCAGCTCTGCTGGGTCCTCATTTCCTGCAATCTTTCATTTTAATCTTTGCTGACATACTGCTTTATGCTCTTCCTCTCTCTTCTTCCTCGTCCACACCCCTTTGATGGTAGAGTTTTGTTTTAGAAACCAAGTCTGTCTCTGATAACTGTTTCTAGTGCTGTGAATTATTACTTATAAGTATCTTAAAAATTCCTTGAATAGTACTTCTCTTTGTAAGTCACGTTAAAATACTTGGAATGTGCATCAAAAATCAGGTCAGTTTTAGGGGTGGAATGGGTTGTGTTCATGTCTGTAATACGGCATGTTTTGAAAGGGGATTTATTTATTGAAGATTGCTTCTAATCAAGAGTCCCTGTTGCTCAGGAATTTGAAAAAAAAGCTGCTAAATCCAACCTAATAACTGCATCTTGAGCTAACTGCATCTCTTAATGTTGTTCTCCTAACACACCTTGTCTTTCTCCTCAATGTCCTGCTGTCGCTCTTCCTTGTGCTCTAAAACATCCAATAGAAATTGTCATGTCTTCTGCCAGTATCCAAATCATTGGTTGCATTTTGTGTTTTATTGTTCAATTGTGCTGACTGCACTAATAAATTGCTTTTTTCCCCCCTTGACTCCTTTACATATATATATATATATATATGTATATATATATTGTATTTCATTCAGATTACGTAGGATGTTGTATCTTGCATGACACATCTGCAAAACTGCTTGATTTCTTTTGGATTAACCTCCTGCAAAGCTGCTTGGTTCCTTGTTAGTAGTGGTGCCCCTCCCTCTTTGCCACAGTTTTTCCTCCCTAATTGCTATAACAGAGGCTTTCCAGGTGACCCAAAATTGATTCTATTTAGAGAGGGATCTGGACAGATCAGTAGCCTCCATAATTACTGATTCAGATTTAGCTTGCCCCATTTTTTTGTCCTCTATCTAACCTTGTAGTACAGATTGGTTCTTAACTCTTAGAGAAATATGTTATTTGGATTGTCAGGGATATTTAGTCTCTCAATTTTTCACAATGGCTAAACTAAAAACAAGAAAGAAGGCCCAAGGTGTCACATGACTTAAGCTAAGCAATTGCAATCATGAAACTTGCAAGAAGCAAAGACTACCTGCCCTTCAGAAGATAGCAGTTTTTATTTGGGAATAGTTTTCATTTCCAATGTACAACTAGGAGAAAGGGGCAACCAGAGGTTTGTGCCCCAAGTCTGACAGAAGTGAAGAGGCTTCTATTTCAAGCTTGGCTATTGAATACAGAGTGTTGATATTTCCTAATACATTTATTTATTAGATTTATATCAGGCTTGTCTATTTATACAAGCATTCAAGGCGTCTTGACATATTATGGTGATGTTATAGGCAGGAGGGAAAAAGAGCCTAGGTTAGCATATATTAAAAGTGGTGTGCCAAAGATGCCATGAGCATAAGGCCTCTTCCATGCTACATTTGTTTCTAGAGACTTTTTTAAAAATGTCCATTTAGATATGAGCCAAATTAAAATCCTATCAAATATTCTGTGCCTATTACCAGGTCAACTGATTTAAATTTACTCAATGAACATTGATAAACCAAACTGAGTAGTCCCATAGAGCTTGATCTATTTTCTGTTACAGACATTACTGATAAGCTATAGATAGAAAAATCAATCACTTCATTACAGTAATATTTTTCTAAACTACAGTAATATTTTCAGGTGTAATGTTGCCCAGACAGGATGGTTAAGTGCTTGTTCCCTAGCCATATTCATTTGAACTTTATGTAGTCCAAATCATCTGGAGGAGAATTAAATTCTGAATTAGATTACCCTCAATTGCAAGAATGTCTGCTATTTTGAAGAAGTGATGATGATAACATGACAATGTACTGTCATTCATTTGGATTTTTGTATGAGTTGCAGCGATTCAGATGGTCATTAGATGGCCTCAAGGAGATATTGAAAACTACACCTAGTGTTATAAATTTAGACTACTCAAATATAGTTAACCCTTCTGTTCATTGGAATGGTTAAAGGTACAATTCCCATTTATATTATTCTAACTAAAATAATATACATGGAATTGCATCTTTGACCATGTTAACATCTACAATAGGACTTGACTTCTTCATATATGTAAATATTCTTACTTATATATGTGTCCATACTCTTCCCATACTGTATATTTCATTTGCCTGCACAAGAAAAACAGTCAAAGAGTAGATAACTTACAAGCTCATAGGCATGTTAGCTTATATTTATATTGTAATGTATTCTTGCCCTCTGTTGGGTATAGTGTTCCTTGTATTTAATCTTTGATGTAGCCCTATTTGTTTTATGCTGTAATCTCAAGTGCAGATTACAGTGCAGATTTCCAAACTTTATGGGCAAGCTGGGACATTTGAAACATTAACATTCCTATTTTTTTTTCCTATGGAAAAAAACAACACTTCAGTGATGTGTATATGTGTATAGTTGGGTCAACCTGCAAAACTCCCTGATTTTTTTCATTATTTTCCACAGCCTTCCTCTGCTTCTTCCTCAAATTGTGTCAGTCTTTTCCTCTTTCTTTTCTGCCAGTATAACTTCTGCTGCTTCATCACTGCTACAGCTGCCTTTCACCTTTATTTTAGATGCCCTGCCTGTAGCCACATGGATCCTTAAGAAAATAATGAAAATAATTATTTTCAATTCTCAAAAGCAGGAGGAGATGACAGTGTCCCTGGTCCATGAACTGCTATAGATAGCAGCTGTGCTACTTTCCTGTGTTTAGCATCAAAATATTTGAACACATTTGAACAGGGTTGGGGTATTCAGATATTGCTGAACTATAGCTCCCAATAGTGTAATTAACCATGAATGGCAATGAATGCTGGGAATTGTAGTTCATCAATATCTGGAGGGCACAGGTGGTTCAACTCATGTAGTGGCATGTAAAACCAAAAAACAATGTTAAATATTGTATACCTTAAGTAGATTTTCCAAAAGAGCCAGTTTGGTGTAGTGATTAAGGCACCAGGCTAGAAAATGGGAAACGAGTTCTAGTCTCGCATTTGGTATGAACCAGTTGAGTGACTTTAGGCCTGTCAACTCTAGGAAGGAGGCAAGGGCAAACCACTTCTGAAATCTTGCCGAGAAAAATTGCTGGGACTAATTCAGGCAGTTGCCAGGAGCAAATACTGAGTTGAGGACACACAGACCAAAAGACTTCCCAAATATTGCTATCCTATGTGTCCAAAGAGCAAGATCTGTCCCCAATTCACATACCCTCCCCCCCCATAAAGCCTTCAATTTATCTTCTGTCTTGAGCTACCTATACTGTATATAGCTTTGCCCAATGCGACTGGCAAATAGCATTTCATTTTCCAAGGCAGGAAAACAGTGCAGGAATTGGGAACATAAATTTCCCTTCTGTTCCTAGAGAGCAAAAGAAATACTTTTCCTAGGGTCAGGCTTAGCCTAGTGTACACACTGCGAACTAAGGCAGACTGTACTCAGAGTATACAAGGGAGTTGACATAGAACCATTCTCCATTGAGGCAGCTTTTCCGCAAAACCACCACTTTTGGCTTCAGCCAGCTTCTGATGATTTTTAAATTCCAAATGGCTGCTCTTCAGCTTCTCTCCCGAGCAGAGGGCAGACATGAAATTCCTTTATATTCTCAGCATAGAATACACCTCAGGCTGTCCATTGTGAGGCGCTGTTCCAAGATGGTTCTCAAAAGTCAGCAGGGATCTTCTGGTGATAGGTATTTCAGGTCAAACTGAGCGAGGTTCAATTGATGGTACAAATGAACGCGCTATAGCCGAGTTCCCTGACCCCGATATTCACCCAAATACCTTCAGTATTCTGGACTTGGAGTTGGGCAGCTAATTCGAATAAAATTCAAATAGTAATAACTTCCCTCCTGTCACATTGGAAGGTATAATTTAGTGGCAAGTGACCGAAAATTTGCAGGGCAACCTGTCTCCAATTGTTGTTGCCTCTCCCAGAGTCGAACTGGCGAACTTGCTTCCATCCCCTCAATAAAACATCCCCCCACAAGAGACTCATGAGACATGCCTTCTGATTTTTTATTAACTTTATTTATTTATTACATTTATTGGCCACCTGTCTTACCATGGGGTTATCCTTACCCACAACTATTGTCACTCTTGACTGCAAACAGCACCTCTCTCCCTCTACAACCCAGAGGGCATTAAGAAGGCCTTTTAAGATGTGGCTCTTCTCTCAGGATTTTATGGGCTAAGACAGGTCTTCAAATTTGGCAGCTTTAAGATTTGTGGGCTTCAACTCCCAGAATTCTCCAGTCAGCTATGCAGGGAATTGAAGTCCACAAGTCTTAAAGCTGCCAAGTTTGGGGACCCCCTGGGCTAAGATGTCATGTGAATTTGTCAAACTGGGTGTATAAGTGGAATTAATTTGCTCCAGTATGGTGCTAAGTTGTGCGTGCGGTATATTGTATTTGGATATTATTAATCCTTTGTAAGCCAACCAGAATTGTCCAAATCTGTGAAAATAGCTTTGGGGACCACCCAAAAAGGATCTTGCTGTAGTCTATTTCAGTCCATTGAAATCCTGTTCCTTTAAAAAAACAAACAAAAAAACCCCCTATGCTGTGTATCAGGAGATGTCAATGCTTTACCGAATTTATTTACAAAATACGGAGGATGATCATTTTCTATACAGGGAAAGGCGCCCACAAACGAGCTCAACTCCTGATATCTAGATGGGCAAGTCACGCTCAGACACTTAGCATCATGGCATGTAGCAAAGTTGTTTGCTGAGATCTCGTCCCTGCTTTTTTTTTTTTCTTCTTTCTGCAATTGTAGCTACGACCAAAATCAAGCTTAGCCGTATATGAGCGATAAAGGCCACCCACAAGCGAGCTGGCTTCCCGAGTTAAAAAGGAAAATGAGAGGCTTTCCGTCCACGCCCTGCCTTGAACTGACACGATCCTGGTCTGCGAAGCGCGTGATCCACCAGCTAAGCGAGCTCCGTCAGCGCATGTCCTCCTTTGTTTCTTCAACCGGAACAATCCCCCCCCCGCCGCCCCCAAATCGGGCTCCCTTTCACATGGACTGCCTCGAAGGTCGGAGCCACTCGCTCGCTCTCTCTCTCGTCCCGCCACGCATTTTTTCCCCATTGCTTTCCAACCGGATTCCTTTTTTTTTTCCCAGTAGGCGATCGTCAAAAGCTGGTGGGATCGCGAGCCATCAAAACGAGATCTTCGTCACGAACAGGATTCGAACCTGTGCGGGGAAACCCCATTGGATTTCGAGTCCAACGCCTTAACCACTCGGCCACCGTGACTCTCGGGCCAGGGCTGTGTGGAGCTTCAGCTAGACAGATCCATCGAGAGGCTGGATTGTTTGTTTCTTTTTTTCCCTCCTTTTCAGAAAGTGGGGAAGAAAGAAGAGGACGCCGCGGTAGAAACCTTTTCGGGAGAGGAAAGGTGGGAAGGCAAAAAGCTTTCCCGCCAGTCCCACTCAGCGCTCAGCCAAAAGAAAGCACCGATGCTTTTTTTTCCTTTCTTCTTCGACGCCTTGGCGCTCATCTCCTTTTCGCCTGCATGGCTTTTCTGCCTGTTTGGCGTAGTCGCAATACGGACTCCATTTTTGAACTTCACTCCCCTGTTCCCAATTCGTCCCTCTTTTAACTTTTCCCCCGCCGTCTTATTCTCCCTTTCCTCAAGCTAACCTGTTCTGATCTCCTTTTTGCAGATGACTTGAGACTGCTCCCCCCCATTGATTCATGTCTAGCTCCTGCGCATGTACAGAGTGCCTTTTTAATCCTGGTACGGTATATATAAGAAAACAACCTGACAACTGAGGTGGTCACATTTTTAGGATGTCCCCTTAAAAGATTTCCCAATTCCTTCTACCGGGTCAAGGGAAATCCCGATTTCTTGCAGTTGAGCCAGAAGCGATACAGATAAGCGATAAAAGAGGACGTGTTCGTTTGGTGCTAAAACACTTTACAATAGAATAGAACACATTTTTTATTGGCCAAGTGCGATTGGACACACAAGGAATTTGTTTTGGTGCGTACGCTCTCAGTGTACATAAAAGATACATTCGTCATGAATCATAAGGTACAACACTTAACGATAGTCCTAGGGAACAAATAAGCAATCAAATCATATTAGGAAACAGTCAATATAAATCGTAAGGATACAAGCAACAAAGTTACAGTCATAAGTGGAAGGAGATGGGTGATGGGAACAATGAGAAGATTAATAGTAGTGCAGACTTAGTAAATGGGAGGTGGGGGGATGTGATGTTTTCTACACAAAATCCTGCCCGCAGGCTTCCAAATGTGAAAAGGCAGGGAAGGCTCGTGTAAACAAAACGGATCTGGGCGCCAAGTGTCACGAAGACGATTTGGCACAAACGTTTGACACAACTCGATTGCGCCGCGCCCAAGGAGACCTTTTGGAACCGCAGCCAAGGTTTCCTTGGGATTATCGCTTCCCCAAAGCGATTTCCAGCTCATCTTCTTTAAGATAACCCTAAAACACTTGGGTATATCATTTTCCTTCTCGTCGGTTGTCACACGGTCATTTTCCAAAATCAATACCGTATTTCTTTCTTGACGTGGGAACAGAAATTCGCCAGCGATCCCTTCCAAACGCGGTCGCCACAGCTAAAGAGTCTAGTAGTCGGCTGTCCTTCCTTCCGCTCTAAAAGCGGAGTATTGGAAGAAAGCAAGGATGATACAAATATAGGTGGCGCCGATTAAAGCCTAAATTTAAGGGAAAAGTCGTGATTTAGCTACACGTACACACACACACACACACACACCAGAGAATTAAAAGCACGCAGAACAAACAACATTCCCTTTATTAAATTAGCGACGGGCTGGAAGGAAAGGCTGTTCTTTCAGCAAAGGCATTTCCCGCCTTCCGCTCCCGTGTTAAGACCACCTTCGGCCAGTAGGAGGCGAGGCGAGCGAGGCGAGGCCAGCTACCCTCAAAAGCGGCCAGGCTTTCCTTTCCTTTTTTTCGCCGGCAGGGGCCGCTGCTTCCGGAGGTAGTGGGATGGGGGTGCAGAGGCAAGGCACAGCGGCTGGCGCGGCCGGCCGGCAGAGGGCGCAGCGAAACGCTGTCGACCGCGGTGGCGGCGGGTAAGGGAAGAGAGCGGCGCGGCCCAGGCCGGCGGCGCTGGGAAAATGGCGGTGCGGAAGAAGGACGGCGGCCCCAACGTCAAGTACTACGAGGCCTCGGACACCGTTAGTCAGTTCGACAGCACGCGGGTCTGGCTGGGCAAGAACTACAAGAAGGTACCGGCCTGAGCCAGGCCTGGGCCTGCCGGTGCTCCTCCTCCCCGCCGTTTAGGCGGCACCTTCTGGAAGCTCCCGGGGGAGGGAAAGGGCGCTTCTCTTCCTCCCATTCCCCTCCCGTCGCAGAAGCCAAACCGCTCGCCATCCTCCTCCTTCTCCTCTCCCGGGCCGAGATGCCCCGCAGATAACCCACCGCCTCTCCTGTGTTTGTTTCCCCACCACCACCCAGCAAGATGGGCACCAGAGTCGGGGGAGAGGGGGGAGGTGGAGGAAAGAGGCGGGGGTGGGTGGGTGGGTGGCGATGATGGCATTGCCAAATTGGGAAGGACCCGAAGAAGAGAGGGCGAGATTTCCCCCCCTCCCCGTAGCAGATGATGGGATTTCTCTTGACCCCACCCCAATTCCCGGAGGGTCCTTTAAAACCGCGGCCCCTCTTCTTCCAAAGTCCCCCTTTGCTGCTCCGTCCCGCTTTGCTCAGCCAAAATAAAAGCACCGATCGTTGGAATCGACTCTGTCCCGATAGAATAGCAGGTCCTCCCTTCGCTTATTTTTTTTTTTTTTGCAACGATGTCTGGTGGTTTGCAAAGCCAGACTGGTTTGCATTTTTAGAGGACTGACCTTTTAGCATCGGCTGGTTCCACCTGCTGCCCTATTGTCCTCTGGATGCTAACCCTTCCTTTTCCATGGAAACTTTCCTTCCGTTTGACACTTCGGCTTCTTAGAAGCAACCCATAATGTGACTTCAGTGATTTCTTTTTTCCTAATTACAATCAGCGTAACCTTTGGCCTGCAAAGGCTTAAGGGTCGAGAAAACGTTTTTCTTTCCGGAGATGAATGGGGCGGCTGCGCTTGTTCTTATTTTTTTTTCCAGGAGAAATTCTTTTAACCCTCCCTTAATCTCCTTTTGGTTATTCAGCCTTCGCTTTTGTTTATTTTTTTAAATGGATTCTTGTTCGCAAAAGGTGGCGGTGCTTTTTGCTCACATTTTTACATCTGGGCCTCATTCTTGCAAAGAGAATTCTTGGTCTGCAAGACAATCGGGAATTATTGCTTTTGTTCTTTCATGCTATTTTTGCATGTTATTTGCTCCTTTCATGTTTTCTTTTCAATCTCTAGTCGGGTGAAAGGAGTTGAAAGCCAAATCACTAGTAGAATCCATGGAATTCGTTTTATAGACAAGTATACACATATCCATACATCTGTGTCCATAAACAGTATATAGAGCGAGGGACTCTGAGTCATGTCATTAAGTTCGATAAGAGGCAGGTAAAAATACTCCCGGTTGTTCTATAACCTCAGGTCTCTTCTGTTTTGGTGACTACAGCCTTTCTGCAAAAGCAGCACAGACCTTGGTCCTCAGGTTTTTACCTTCAAAGAGAAGGAGAATGGCTGAATCATCAGGCAATGCTTTTTTAGAGAGTGATAGCTTGTGTCCTGACAGTTCACCATTTTCCTGGAAAATCATATCTCTTGCCCATTTCCTTTCCCATTTGTATCCTAAACTGATATTACTAAAAATTAGTAAAAGGCAGTCCAACAATTGGAAGCTAATATTTTTTGCTAAGCAAATTCCAGTTAGGCATTTTCCCTGTCAATATACACACATTCCTGTCAGCTTAGTGACTTTCATACATATCTATATTCTACTTAGGAAGGAAAGTTGCAGATCCTTTTTTTTTAATTGAAAAAGTTTTACAAATACAAGTTTTTTCCCCCTTCCCCTCCCTAACCCTCCCTGACCCATCCCTCCCCACCCTTGACTTCCCTTATAGCCTTAAAATTACAATTCATTTTTAACTCCCCAGGTATTAAAAGGTGAAATCATATCATGTCATACAATTCCCCCATCTATTCGACCCCGTCTATACTAAAAATTTCTACATAACAAAATTAGCTATCTGATACTTTATTGATTAATATTTATTCTACACATTGTCTATCCCAAATATTAAAAAGTGAAAAAAGTTGCAGATCCTTGATCTTGGTTAAGGATAATGCAATAGTGCACAGTTATATAACAGTGCTATATAATTGCTATAAACAATGTTATTTTAAAAACAGGTTTCCTTAAAATACACTTTTTTAACATTTGTAGTCTAGTGTGTACTTGAACAGAATAAATTTATTTGAACGTGGATGAAATTCTACATAAATATATACGGAATTAGTTTTTGGTCTAGTTATATTCAGTACCTGTTTTCTTTCCCGTTTCCCAAATTAAAATTATGTCCTTTTTCTTGGAAGAGGAAAAGAAAATTCCTCATGCATCTTATTTTCCCTGACATACTTCCTTAAAAACCAGTAGGATAATAGACAAGGCCACTAAGAAGTAGAATTTTAAGCAGGAGGAATATAATAGGCAATTTGTCAGCATTTGCAATGTTTCCGCACTGTACTAATCAGTCCTAATCCTTTGGTATTCGAATATTAGGAGAAGCTATTCCCACTTGTTCCCACTAGCAAACCAGAAGAGAAAAACTTCCTTTCCTGTCACTCCCAGATTTTGCATCAAGGTCCTCCAGTCCTTGGAGGATATATTTATACAATTAATATGTAATTGAGGATATATATGAAGGATTGCAAAAGGAGAATATGTATATACTTTTATATGACACTAGGTGTCTGTTTTTTCATGTCAGGAAGAGATTTCTAAGAATTGATATGTGAAAAAAATCCTCCATCTATTGAGAGAGGAAATTGAGTAACATGAACTAGTTTACATCAATGGCTAGTATCACCTGAGCCCAAAATAATGGCCTTTTTTAAAAAAAATGCTGTATCCCACATAATCTTATATAAAATTAGTTCCTAGTAAGCAGAAGTAAATACTATCCATATTGTAAAATTATCAGTTTAAATTAAATAAAAAATGTGATCAGTAGGGTAGTAGAGGTTTTTCATTTTTTGTGTGTGTTAAAGATATTTATGTTGATAACCAATATCCACAGTTCTATTGAGAACTTTAAACATTGTAATGGCCCCACTAAGATTTCCTAGAAAGTATACTAAGTGTACTATGACCACAAATTCTAAAAAGGAAAATTCTGGTGCTTTGTAGAACTAGATCTCAAGGAGTACTGTCTCTTCCAATTTTTAATCCTAGCAGGTGAAATGGGATCTAGTTTTAATGTTTTCCTATATTATCCCAAGTTCCTTTTTCTCTATCTCCTTTCTCTTTTAAGATAACAAAAAAGAGTTCTAATCGTATTTTAGATGAAGACTTAACTCACTATTAGTAGTTTCAAGCCAAAACTGAAGGTCGTGGATGCTTTTTTGGAACTGCTTGGTTGTGACTTAAAAGAGAAACTACTAGGAAGACTTGGCTTAGATCTACCTAAAGTCTCAATTCTTTTCTTTCCCCCCCACAGTACATTCAAGCAGAACCCCCTACCAATAAATCATTATCCAACCTAGTGGTACAGCTGCTGCAGTTCCAAGAGGAGGTATTTGGGAAGCATGTCAGTAATGCACCACTCACAAAGTTGCCAGTAAGTGCCAAAGTTGTCTTAATTTTTAAGAAAACAATAATCAGTAATTTGGAAGATAATACTCAGCAGAGCAGTAGTCTCTTGGGTAGCCTAATAATGTAAGACTTAAGTGATCCATTAGAATCTTCAGAATGTAAGACCTTTATGTAAAAATATTTCTGTAAATAGGAAATGGGGGGGGGGGGTATACCAAACATTTTAAACTGATGCTATAGAGGTTTATATAAGGAAAGATCACCAGACAAAATTTGAAATTTGAAATTTGAAATTACAAGTAAAAAATAGAATATAAAAATAGAATTTGGAAAATGTTATGGTTATATTCTGTATAATTTATGGAACAGCTCTAAGATTTTCTGTGTAGCCTCAAGGGGATTGTAGACACAAACCATGCATTTTAATGGTAGTTCTTTGTGGAATAGAGCTTGTGCATAGCTCCTAAGGCAGGCATAATACATATCTTCTAATGCAGTCATGTTACTTGCAATCATGTAATGTTGCTCTTTAGAGAAAAATACACTGTCTATTACTGTGTTCACACGCAGAACAGAACTATTTGATACTTTGATCAAGGTTGACAGATTTTTGATGCTAAAAAAATTATTTCTGCTGTACTTTTATAGTTCCCTTTACATCTTTGCAGTTTAATTTTTATATTGTTGTGAAAATACTATAGGAAACTAGCTTTTCAAGAAGCAACATTTACAGCACAGACCAGATGTCACTTTTGAATCTGAGCTGAACCTTCTCTTCCTTTCTTCTGAACACATAGTGATTAGGCATAGCAAAAAGAAAGGAAGAAAAAAACACTGTGCAAATTCAACTTGCAAAGTGCAAGTTTGTGCAAATCAGAATTGCTTTATGTTTTTTTTAGTCAGAATCAGAGAAGAATCAGGGCCTGACAATTAAGAAAATAAAATTAATTCTAGACTCCTTGGTTAATGTGGTCTCCCTGAACATTTTCCTTTCAGTGCATTAATTAAGCTTTGAGAAATAAATGCTCCATTTGTTTGAAGAGCAAAAGGCAATAGAAAGGGACAGAAGGGAGGAAAAAGAATGAAAATGTTGAAGAGAGAAAGGGAAAGGAGAATGAAAGGGAACTTTTTGGAACAGATGAAGTTGAATTAACTCCTTGTTTTGCTTCCCCTGCCTGTTATAGATTAAATGCTTCTTAGATTTCAAAGCTGGTGGTGCCCTATGTCACATTCTTGCAGCAGCTTATAAATTCAAGAGTGACCAAGGATGGTAAGCCTTCTATTTATTATTCTCATTATGGGTTATGAAATAATATCAATTTGTGTTTTTATAGAAGATCCTGTTTCAAGTTAAAATTAATGATATATTTTGGAAATTTTAACGTTTAAGAAGAAGAAATTTATTGTACCCGTGTTAAAAGTGTTGCATTATTGCTTTACATTCCCTTTCCCTTTTCTAAGTTGAGGTTATTGGCATATTGGGTTGTAATTGAAATCCTGTATTTTGTCTTCCTAATGACATCTCTTAAATGTCTTCTATTATTTACTTTATAGTATTTCTAGCCCACTCTCTTCCTTTGATAGGGCAAGGTCAAAGGTAAAAAAAGTCCAGTGTGCAAAATTAAAATAACTTTTTTTTTTTAAAAAAAGTCATTAGTAAATGCCATGGACACCCATAGAATTCAACAAATAAACTAAGAGTTGAACGCACATTGAAGTAAGATTTCCTTGGTCTGTTTACAAAATGTTAACAAGGATGGGGCTCTCCATACCAGTGGGAGAAGGGTATTCCACAAAGTGACAACTGCCACACAGAAAGCTTCTGTGCCACAGCCCTACAGACCAAGAAATAGATACCATGTAGACTTAAAACTATTTTTCTTAAGATTGACTATATACCGTAGTAGCAGAACCTTGCAAATCTGAATGAGCTTCCCATCCTTCTTTTATTTTCATGTAAATTTGGCGGGCCAGGGTAGGCTGTCTGAGATATTTTCATAATTTTCCCTCCTTGTTAAGCAGTGTTTACTTCCATTTACCTTAGTAGTGGATCTTCCTTCTCCCTGCCATGGCCATCTTTATATATGTGGTTTATACCCCATTAAATTCTTGAGGAAGGGAACCTGAAGTAGCCCCTGTCTTAATGACTGTATCAGACAGGCAAATCCAATGTATGCTGGTTTTGCACTGAAAGAGGTATAAAAGTAATGACCACCATTTTGAAGTGGAATTGGAAACCAATTGTCAATCAGTGCAGTGACTTCAGGATAAGATTTTTCCTTTCTTGGAAGGGATGTTCTGTCAGGAGTCTAGCTGCTTAATTTTGTACAATCTGTAGCTTCAAGGTCACCTTTGGGGGCAGCCCCACATAGAGCATGTTACAGTAGTCCAATTGAGTGATGACCAGGGAATGTTACAACAGCGTCTTGGTCCAAGTGAGGTTCCAATTGGTGCATTAACTGATGTCACTAATTGCAGGTAAAGCAGGTTGCAGGAGAATACCCAAGTCATAAATTAACCCCTGAAAGGGGAGTATGACTCCATCAAAAATGACTATAGTAGCCAGTATTATTAAGTTGCTCAGATATGTGTTGACAAAATTGGGTGGGTTAATCTGAGCTGCTTTTGCTCCATTTAGATCCTCTGGGCACTGATTTAGTTCTTCTGAGCCATCTCTGGCTTGGCCCAAGTATAACTGTATGCATAACTATATTATTTGCATATTGATGACACTCACCCTGAACTGCCAAATGATCTCCACCAGTAGTTTCTTGTAGATATTAAATAACATGGATAGAAGAACTAAACTTTGTGGTACTCCATGCTGGAGTCCCCAGGGATGGGAGTTCCGATCCCCTCACCATGACCACTGATTAGAACTGAACTCCCATTGCGGTAGGATTGGAACCAGCACAAAGTGTCCCGAACTTTCCATCCTTGCAGGTGATCCAGAAAAGTATCAGGGGCATTGAAGGTGAACAGGAGGTCTAATAGGACTAAGTGTGGTACATGCTTCTCATCTAGCAAAGAAAAGTTGTACACCAGATTTTCAGATCCTATCTCTGAAGTGATCCATTAGTTCATTTCCTGTTCCAAAGTAAAGACCAAATCAGGTGTGTGCTTCCCCCCATACTCCCCCCTATATGTTAGAGAGAGAATTCCCTGTGACAATCCTGTGGAAGCTATGAAATCACCTTTAGGGCATGGAGACTAAGATTTTAGTCTCCTAAAATCAAAACCCTTGAAAACTCCTTCAATCCCAACCCCAACATGAGGTTCATGAGGTAACTGAAAGCCACAATTAGGCAGTCAATACGTCAGCAACAGCAACTTAGCGTGTGATGCAATGCTTCCTGTCATCACAAGATTCTCAAAAATTACAGCAACCTTTCTTTTTCCCTAGCTTTACCATCATAGCTCCTATAAAACCTAAAATCCAGCCAGTAATAGATGCCAGGTCTATATATTTGGGCAACACCATATCATGGATAGAAGGAACTTGTTCTTTATGTCAAGAATGGGAAACCTTTTGATGATTAAGCCTAGTGAAATAAATACATTAGAAGATAAAAACTAATGTGAGAGATAGATTGGGGTGAGAAAAAGCAATTTGTTCAAAATCAGCCATTGAAATGTTGGACTTGAACTTCGAACTCCTCAGTACAATGCTATCTCTACCCTGGCAAATGTATCTTGTTTGAACAGGGTTATTCTTGTGGCACGGATAGTAATGGGTAGGGAGATTCTATGGTGCTTTGTTTAGGAGAGTATTTTATGATACTGGAATTGCCTGATGCACACTTTCATTTGCTTCAGGAATAGAAAGAACAGTCTTCATGTAGAAGTCAGTCTGTTATCCAGGATGAATCAAGGTCTGTAATAGCAAGTTTGCTCTGTGGCCTCAGACATCAGACTTTGCTAAATGTGTCTATCCTGCCTACTTGTAAAATAGGTTATTTACAAAATATGAATTGTGCTTTTTATTGAAAGCTGGTTTTTCCCCCCCAAAAGGCGACGTTTTGATTTCCAGAATCCCTCACGGATGGACCGAAATGTGGAGATGTTCATGACTATTGAAAAATCTCTGGTACAGGTAAAGTGGTCTCTTTTTTAAAAAATATCTCAGATAGTAAACTCTTTTATCTTAGCACAAAACACTAATTTTCTCTCTCTTTTTTCTTTCTCAGAACAATTGTCTGTCTCGTCCTAACATTTATCTGCATCCAGATATTGACCCCAAATTGCAAGCCAAGCTGAAAGACATTGTCAAACGACATCAGGTGGGCAAGACATTAGAACAGCTTAGTGAGGGAATGGCAGACCTTGGGCCTCACCGCCTTCCATTCCTCTTGTTATAACATTGCAACCTTTGCCCAACTGAGCATCTTGCCCCAAAATACCAGCCGTTTCCTGTTGTTTACAAACATGAAAGAACACAATGTTTCCAGTTGTACTTCAAAATAAGAAATAATGCTGACTCATAGAGTGAGGTACAACTGTTTTGCTGCTGAATCTCTGAAGAGAGCCCTTCATTATTTTTTCCTTCTGCGACTGAAGCAACAATTTATTTTATAGTTGCAATTGTTCAACATTATTGTACTGGAAAACAGTAAATAATTAGCAGCAAAATAGGATGACATTATGGGATGCCTCAGTGGCTAAGACGCTGAGCTTGTCGATCAAAAGGTCGGCAGTTCAGCGGTTTGAATCCCAAGTGCCACGTAACGGGGTGAGCTCCCTTTACCTGTCCCAGCTTCTGCCAACCTAGCAGTTCGAAACCATGTAAAAAATACAAGTAGAAAAATGGGGACCACCTTTGGTGGGAAAGTAATAGTGTTCTGTGCGCCTTTGGCATTTAGGCATTTTGGCCACATGACCACGGAGACGTCTTTGGACAGCGCTAGCTCTTCGGCTTTGAAATAGATGAGCACTGCCTCCTAGAGTCGGGAACAAGTAGCACATATGTGCAAGGGAAACCTTTACCTTTGCCTAGGATGACATCTTATAAATGAGATGTTTCTATATGTCAGGTTCTTTTATAAACTTACCTGGCATTTAGTTCTTACCTGGCATTTCGATACCTTTGTACATAAGTTTGTACGTAAGTTTGTACATAAGTTTGTAGTTCAATAACAGTTCAAAACTAGCCGAACAACCTCAAAAAGGTACTGGAGCATGCAGTATGTACTATATTGCATCAGCATGGTTCCTCAGAGGAGTCAGTGCGACAAACACTGAACATCCAAGATTGGGAAAGGTATTTAACAGTAAGGACTGTTCCACCCCATGGAATTGTGCTTGATTAGCTGTTAACAATATAGTAGTGTTAATGCTATACATGACTCATAGGCTAAATCAGAGCTGGGCAGTGTTCCATGAGCTAGGGAATGCCTAAAAGGGTTCCTGAAGGGATGAATAGGATGAATTCTGTCATACTGGTAAATGACAAAGGGTAAAGATTTTAAATCTTTTCTAAGATTATTATCTGTTTTATTTAGTGGCTTTTCTAAAATGATGGAAAGCAGGATTGTCAGGTTTTGGTTGTATGAATTGTACTTCAGCACGACAATCAAAAGGAGCATTGAAAGCATTGAGAAATCATTTTCAGCATCAGGTGTCCCCTGTATGGTTTAAATCTTGATATTTCCATGACTTTTTTTTTTCTTGTAGGGAACCATAACTGAAGATAAGAGCAATGCCTCCCATATTGCCTTTCCTGTTCCTGGTAGCTTGGAAGAAGGCAAGTTTTCACTCTGGCCAGAGCAATTAGTGTTTTGAGTTTAAAATATCTTTCTCAGCGGTTATTGGTTGCACATAGTTTATGAACAGTGGTTGTTTACATACAACTATGCTTCTCTTTTAAACAAGTAGTACAGAATGTAATACTACAGTAAACCCTCAATTTAACAGACTTTGAATACAATAGGCAATTTCTTTATTCAGACTTCACCTCTATTTCATGGATCAAGATTTAAATTGAGGTTTTACAGCAAATCATGCCATTTATATGAGTCATGTAATTATGCAAATGACATACATTGAGGTAGATTATGTACTTGTGGATTTAATGGACATTCTTGACCATAAATAATCTGTTAAATAGAGGTTTTACTGTATTTTTTAAAAACGTTTTCAAGGATTTTATTTCTACTGGCTTTGTGGGTAAATGGAATAAGTACAATTGCAGTGAAAGAAATCCCATTTTAAAACAGCAGTGACCCAGAAACACCTGTATGTTTCTGATAGGGAACCTAAATTGTAGGAAAGGAAAGTGAAAAACTTCCATTCTTTTAAAACTAAAATTTAAGCTCTTACTTTTGAGTGTTACTATATCTTTAAAGTCTACCGTGTTTCCCCAAAAATAAGATCCTGTCTTATATTTTTTTGAACCCCGAAATAAGCGCTTGGTCTTATTTTCGGGGAGGTCTTATTATTTTGGGGGAGTGTGGAGCAAGATCGGGCTCCTCTTGCCGTCTTACCTGATTTCCAGCTCTACAGTTAAATATTTTCAGGGACGGCTTATTTTCCGGGGAGGCTTATTTTAGCACATGTGCTCAAAAGCCTGATTGGGCTTATTATCAGTGGATATCTTATTTTCGAGGAAACAGGTTAAGATGCATTACATTTTTTTTTCTTTCCATATCCCACAATGTACATTTCTCAGAGTATTTAGTTTTTATTGTTGTTGTTTGGCTTTGTCTCCTAATACTTGTTAGCCATGTCTGATTTAAAGACACTGTTTTTTTCCTGCTGGCTTATATCTTGAATATACTTCTAGCTTTTATTTACATATTTTCCTTTGTTTAGTTACTGTTCATGTCCTCTCCTGTCCATATCTGTTTCATGTAAACACTATGGTGGTAGGTGGAATTTGTCTGTGATTTTATCTTGTAAAGGGCTAGTATAGTAAATTTAAACCACCAAATAATAATAGCATTTCATGTAGAGAGTGCATAGGGAGCAACAGCATCATTATAAAGATCAGTCCTCTGTACGGAGGGAAGATTGTGAAATGCGGTTCTTGATGCTTAAAAATAATTCCTTAATTTTTTATGAAAATAGGTTGTCTTATATTATCTAAAGATGTTCTCATAGAAACCTGACAATGAATAGAGTTGAACTGACCTCTGGCCCTGTGTCTATTAAGTGGGCATCTCTTTAAAAAATGGTCTTTTCAGTTAATTCAAGGAGCATTATTTCACCAAATGGTAATTCTTTGCTATTATTTTATCTTTTTAACTTATTTTAATATTCAGTAGAATATTAGACACACACATACAAAGATATGGAATCTGAAGATAACTTCTATGCATGATCCGGTTCGTATGGGCATAGTTCTTCATTCCCATTTTGAAGAATTTGACCTATTAACTCTTAGGAGAATCTCAGAGCAACTTAATGATACATTTGATACATGTGAAATAAAGTGTCATTTATACTTGGGTAATAATCACTCCATTTTTTTTTTTTTTAGAAGAATGGGTTCGTCCAATCATGAAGAGAGACAAACAAGTTCTTCTTCACTGGGGCTACTATCCTGACAGGTTTGCCTCAGTCCTCTATAACTACCTTAGTTTATGGAGAGGAATGCATATGGATAGTTTTTAGATTATATCCTTGCCTTTATTCTTAGCCACTTCTTGTAAATGTAAAATAAATAATTAAAGACTGATTGTAGCAGAGTCTTAATTTTTCTCTTACTGTTAGCGTGAGGCAGCATATATAAATATATGACTTAACCAATGCGATTGTGGTGTGCAGTGAGGTTTTAGAATCGATTCTTTATTCACTGTGTGTTTTCTTTTACAGCTATGACACTTGGATTCCAGCCAGTGAAGTTGAAGCCCCTGTGGAGGATGCTCCCACGCCAGAGAAACCCCGTAAGGTAATGTGATAGGACGGACTTTGGGTTTGGACCATTGTGGCATTGTCACCGAAGAACTTCTAAAATAACATTAACTTTTTAATTCAGAAGTGGGAAGTAGCTTCTTACCTTTTTCACTTCAAGTCATCCGGGGATGTTCTTCTCTTCTCCTCACCCTCAGGTTCATGCAAAATGGATCCTAGACACAGACACTTTTAATGAATGGATGAATGAAGAAGACTATGAGGTCAATGATGAGAAGAGCCCTGTCTCCAGGAGAAAGAAAATCTCTGCCAAGACTCTCACTGATGAGGTGTGGTTTTCAGGTTTTTTTACTAAAGATTTTAGTCCTTAAGGGTATTTGGGCTGAATGTTTTAAAAAGGAAGGGACAAGCTCGACTAAAATATTAGTTCTCCCATCTCTGGAATGGGCAAGTGGCAGGGATTACCATGCTAAAAGTATATTGAGACTTTCAGCTGGAACACAGACCAATTCTATTGGATAGTCAAGAGCAGTCTGTCTGTTCCAACTAGCTTTTGGAATTTTTACAATAAGTGGGGAATTAGATAGATTGGTCAGCAGGGGACTTGTATTTCTAAATTAATATGCTCAGCATTTATCACAGAAATTAGTTAGTTAGGCCCTAGCTCTTAAGAGATTCTATTAATTTTCCTTTGGATATTTAAAAAAATGTTCAGTGATGAGCACAAGAGATTATTAATGTGGTTTAAGGAGGCAATTCAAGGCTGCTGGCAAATTGCGTTGACTTCTCTCTTTCCAGGTTAACAGTCCTGATTCGGACCGAAGGGATAAGAAGGGGGGAAATTATAAAAAGCGGAAACGTTCCCCTTCCCCTTCCCCTACTCCAGAAGCAAAGAAGAAAAATGCCAAGAAAGGGTGAGGAGAAAGAAATGTTTTTTCTTGACTATCTGGGTGTGAAGCAACTCTCTCCAGTTCCTATTGGAGTGCCTCATTTCTTAAGAAAAATTAGCCCGTCCTCCTGTCCTATTCCTGAGGGCAAACATAGTTTCTTACAACAGGCTGGTTTGGATTAACCAAGAATAGAGTATCCTCTCTATTTGAAGTCCTTCCCTTGAACATGCCAACTTCAGGAGCAGTTTTCAACCATATTGCCGATTCTACTCAGTGGATTCACTTCATGAAATCATTCATAGGATATTTTCAACTCAGCTTTCCTTACTTGAAAGCCTCAATAGAATCTATTCTATTGATATGAAATAATGATGATTTAACTATAGTTTGATGTAGTATCCAGGATTGAATAATGTTGTTAATTGTATCTCTGCCTTTTGCTTGAGGTTGACTCAACCTTCCATCCTTCTGAGGTCAGTAAAATGAGGACCCAGATTGTTGGGGGCAATATGCTGACTCTAAAGCCCTCTTAGAGAGGGCTGTAAAGCACCGTGAAGCGGTATATAAGTCTCAGTGTTATTGCTATGCTATTGCTTTCCATCTGCAGGCCTTCCACACCCTACACCAAATCCAAACGTGGTCACCGTGAGGAAGAACAAGAAGATCTCACAAAAGACATGGATGAACCTTCTCCTGTCCCTAATGTTGAAGAGGTCACACTGCCCAAAACAGGTCAGAATTTAAAGCTGTTTATGAATTCCATGACCATGGCTCTTTGTCATGTTTGGGGTGGCTTCTCTCAATTATAGCTCCCTTAAAAACTATCATTGTTGCATCAGCATGATGAGTAGAATATTATTTTTCTTTTAGTCAGTACACTTCTGGTCTTTACAGTTGACAATGAAAGATGGACAGCCTGCAGTGCACATACTGTATAGTTAATTTACAACAGCCCATTTAGTAGCCATTCGAAGTTACAATGGCCCCGGGGAAAAAATGACCTATGACCATTTTTCACACTTACGATCATTGCAGCATCTCCATGGTCATTTGATCAAAATTTTGATTCTTGGCAAAAAATTTATTTATGTTTACGAAGGTTGCAGTGTCCTAGGGTCATGGGGTCACCTTTTGAGACCTTCTGACAAGCAACATCAGTGGGGAAGCTAATTTCCCTTAATAACCTTTACTAAGTTCACAACAGAAAAATAGAGGCATTCATGTAGAGATTTAAGATAACCAAAAGAGCCCTTAGACACTTTCAAATTTTAAGCCCCACGTTGAAGAAAATCACCATACTGATGTTACACTTCGCCTTAAGGCCAAGCATAGGAAGGAAGTATAACTCCTTGGCCCTGCAGTTCAGTTCCTGGGGAGACTCTTTGAATAAAATATTCCTTTCTTCCTCTGTCTTCCATAGTCAACACGAAGAAAGATTCTGAATCTGCTCCTGTGAAAGGCGGTACCATGACTGATTTGGGTAAGGGATACTTTATTTATTTTGTAATCCTCCTTTTACTACAAGAGCAAGAACATACTCTTAGTGTTTGAAAGACTAATATTTATGCAATAGGAAGATTAGATTCCTTCTCCCCCTCCAAACAATCAGTTGTGAACAGGTGTCATATCCTCTGATATGAACTATCTATAAGATGATAAAATCAGTCCAGCTTCCTTTAAACTGTCAGAGCAGAAACACGGATGTTGCATGATATGATACTCTATTTCTGGGATTGGTTTCTGGGAATTTGCAACTCTTAGTTGATAATGTGAAAAAGCTGGGTATTTAGCATAGGCCTTTTTGCCTATAACTTTTCTAAAAACATTTCTGCCCCGCCTTTCTACTTAAAATTTATAGCTCAAAGCAATTTATAGCAATTAAAAATAACAAAGGACAAAACATAATAAAGCAAGACAGTTAAAAGCAAGACAAAACCAAAATCAGATTAACTAAATATAGTACTGTATTTTTCGGCTTATAAAACGCACTGGACTATAAGACCGACCTACCTTTTTTGGTGAGGAAAACAAGAAAAAGAAATCTGCCTCTGCCTCCCAGCAATTCTTCCTCATTGCAGCAAACAGCCTGCTTTACTTTCATTTTTGTTTTCAGCATAGCTTGATTATCACAAGAAAAAAGAAATCTGCTCCAGCAATTTACCTCCTTGCAGCAAGCAGCAGAGGCCTGTGCAAAACAGCTGAGAGCTAAACAGTTGAGTTGGGAGGCTGATCCAATCAACTTGTGCTAATTAGGCTGTGCTGAAGCTGAAATCAGCTGTTTCTCCTTACTGCTTGCTGCAAGGAAGTAACTGCTGGGAGGTGGAGGCCAAAGGGTGGGGGCCAGTGGATGGGCAGGGCTACATTCGGTGTATAAGACGCACCTAAATTTTCACCCCCTTTTAGGGGGAGAAAAGGTGCGTCTTATACTATGAAAAATACGGTAAATGAGAGTCATTTTGGCATAGTGTTACAGGTGGCAGGCTATTCCTGCCTTAAGTATGGTACTAGCATAGGAAGAAGGCAAGGTCAAACAACTTCCTAAAATGTTGGAAAGAATAATTGCATGGGCTGCACACACACACATACACGCACAGAATCCAGTATTAATCATTAAGATTTATTTATTTATTTATTTATTTATTTATTTATTTATTTATTTATTTATTTGTTCGATTTATATGCTGTCCTTCTCCGGAGACTTAGGGCAGCTTACAATGCGTTAAGCAATAGCCTTCATACTTTTGTATATACCTGTTTAGTAGGGCTTTGGCCCCCCCCCCAAGTGGTGTTCTTTTTTATACAAAGCTTATTGCCCCCACAAACCGGGTCCTTACCTACCTCGAAAGGATGGAAGGCTGAGTCAACCTTGAGCCTGGTGAGATTTGAACTCGCAGTAATTGCAGGCAGTTGGCAGCTAAGTGCTACTTAACAGCACTTTAGTCCGCTGCACCACCAAGGCTCCTTGAGTGTTGGATTGAATGAACGGGAAGTGTTGGAGTGCTGTACTAACGGCTGTTTCTCATTTTGTGTGTGTTCCTTGCTGGGATTTACATTCATTTAAAATTTACTGTTATGTGGGAGAATAACAGATGTTGGAACGTTTATTTGGGACAGACTGTCTTCTGCAGTTTTTAAGCCAGGCAAAACAAATTCTTAAGGGGGCAGCCTCTCTACTTCTTTCAACCATGCTGAGGGGGAGAATGTCTGGAATCATACCAGCAGACTGGGCTGCAAATAAAAAAAAAAGTTAGAGTGATAAATCTGTATAATTTCAGTAAACCATCAGAGTATATAAGCAAGCCATAGGCTTTTTGGCCAGATCTAGAAAATCACCTGCTAATTATATAAGCCTAAAAGAGCTTAAGACTTTTTTTTCTCAATATCAGTCTCCCAAGTGACACAATAAATTTGAAAAGGTCTACAAGAAGGATGTAGAAATAGATTTTAAGGAAGGTAACTCCCATTTGTGTTACTGGGCGAGCTTCTTCAATCGTTTGTACATAAATGTCATTGGGGAATGCTGCTGTGTGCCTGTATGTTTTTATTCTTTTACCTTTGCTAAATATGGTTTCATTTTTGACGATTCTCCAGATAGCTGTGGAAGAGCAAATGGAGAATGTAGAGGTTTCCATTTCTGATTTGGAGTGCTTGCTCTTCTTGTTTTCTAGATGAACCAGAGGATGAGAACATGGAGGCGGCAGGCAAGGTGAATCAGAGCTGCATTCTGTATATTGCCTCTTCTTATACCTTAAAAAACAGCCCTACTCTTCACACAGGGGCAGGTTGGGAAGGATAAATTGGTGCTAAGGCACCAATTGGTCTGTGGGTCGCGATCCCTTTGGGGGTCGAATGACCCTTTCACAGAGGTCGCCTAAGACCATTGGAAAACACATATTTTCAATGGTTTTAGGAATAATTTTATGGTTGGGGGTCACCACAACATGAGGAACTGTATTAAAGGGCCACGGCATTAGGAAGGTTGAGAACCGCTGTGCTAAGGGAACAAAAATGACCATTTACAGGTAGTCCTTGAATTGCAATGTTAATTGGGACAGGAATTTCCATCTCAGTGAAGTGGTCAGAAAGCACAATGCCACACAATCGCATTTCTTAGAGATGGCAATCCAATTTCATTGGTCATTAGGAAAGGACCCACTCCAATCCAAGCCATTCCTGGCTTGGTCCCTCCCAGCCTTGAGCCTCAGAAAGGTAAGGGGCTGCCTCTTCTGTCTCCTTTTCAACTCCCACTCCCCCCACTTGTCTCTCCCTTTATCTTTGCCACCCTGCACAGCAGCACTTCTTAGCAGCAGCAGCAGCTGTGGTTGGAACAGAGCCCTGGGACCTTCAGCAGTCTCAGCTGGCTATTGTTCTGACCCAGCCTCAGCAGAACCAAGAAACAGAGTCCTTGTCCCAAAAAAACCCTCTTTATTTAACTAATGTGAATTCATGGCATTCACACACAGAAAAGTCCAGGCAATAATCCTCCCAAGGGTTAACTGCAATAACAGACCTTACCAGTCCTTGGATAATTGCCAGGCTGAGAGCTTCCAGTTTACAAAGCTGTAGATTAATTCCTGGCAAGAAGTCTCTGAGGTAGAAACCACGATAAGCAAAGAAATACAAACTGTTTTCTGCAACCACCACTCCCCCTTTGCTTCTCTTTATTCCCCAGCCAGGGAGGGACCATTCAGTGTCCACGTGTGCCTTTCTTCCCGAGTCGGCCCCTGTTCCTCAGTTGGTCTCTCCTGACAGGTCTGCGCATACATGCATCTAGAACAGGCCTCTGCTATTCTTCTTCTCCTCTTATCTCCGATGGCAGCTGGGAAATGTTGGATGGCTCTGGCTCTATCTCTGCTTCTGGATGCAGAGCATCCATCAGAGCTTTCCCCAGACTCCAGGACTGGCCCAAGTTCCTCCCCAACCTCATCATCATCTGAGTCTGCTGGCAGCTGGCGGGCCACAACAGCTATCACCATCCCCAGGCCTCTACTTCAGCCTTAGTGCTTCCACTGCCAAGGAATATCACTCAACTCTGTCCCTGGACAGCCACCTTAGCACCATAGTGCAAAGCTCCAGCCACCCTGCTGTGCCTAGCTGACATTAACCATCTTTCCTCTCATTGCTGAGAGGCTCACTGCTGGTGCAGCCAGGCAACTGCTGGCTGTACCAGGCCTGCTTCCCCAGACTACCTGTGCCATTCTCCAAGTAACACCCACTGTTCTCTAGTCTAAACAGCGCATGCTGTTCTCGTGATATTTCAGAATATTTCTGAGGCCTTCCAAAGCATCGCAAGAACAGCACATGCGATCTGGAGGAGAGTGGATGCAACTTTCTCATTAGGCTTCAAAAGGCCTCAGAAACTTTTCAGAGGACTTTCCAAAGCATCCTGAGAATGGTGCACGCTATTTGGGGAATGGTGCAAAGTGGCATCAGGAAGCAAGTCTGGCACAGCCAGCAGTGAGACAGAGACACTGAAGGTCTGCTAGGCATGGCTGTGGCGGCTGGGACTTTGCACTGGGGTTCCTGGCGGAGACGGAGGGCAATAGGGTGAGAGGAGTTGAAACAGTTCTGTGCTTGTAAGTGGGGGCGGGTTGCCAAGTGCCTGGATTTTGATCACCTGACTGCAGGACCATTGCAACAGCTATAACTTTGAGAACCAGATGTAAATATTTATTCAATGCTGCTGGAATTTTGAAGGGTCACTGAACAAATGATCATTAAATAAAGACTTCCTGTAATCAGTAAAAGAAGATTCAGCTTTTGCTAGGTCTACTTCTATTCTCCCACCTACGCCCCCCAGCCCCATATGCTCCTCTCCTTTCTGCTTTTCTTAGTTTGATCCCAGTAGAAGTGACCCCAATTCAGTTATACCCTTGTCTCCTCATACTGACAATCATTTCCTTGGAGACCTGTAATACCACCCATAGTAACCTTTGTGTCCTCGTGCTCTCATATGGCAAATCTCCCTGGATTTCTATCTCATTGCTTAGCAAATTTTTTTTCTGTATGCCAGCCTCCCATCATTTCTCGAACTCTGTCTGTAATGTGTTGGAATTAAGACTTACACTGAGAGCTTCGGGTTTGGATTGCTGTGTGGATGAGTTGTTCCAAGATCCCAGCTCCTCTGATAAAAATTGAAGATTACAGTCGTAAGAACGTCACAAGCATGCCCATCGCCTACTGAAGAGAATTCTGGTTTCAGGATGAAGAGGAGAATAATGCTGGGAACAAAGGAGAGCAGACCAAGAACCCTGACCTGCATGAAGACAATGTGACGGAGCAGACCCATCACATTATCATCCCCAGTTATGCCGCCTGGTTTGACTACAACAGGTGCTGAAACGTGAGCTTTTTCTCCCTGAGTTCCTCCAGCCTCCCCGCCTATTCTTCATATTTTTTTCGTGTTTCTTCCGCAGCGTCCACGCCATTGAGAGGAGAGCCCTTCCTGAGTTTTTCAACGGCAAGAACAAGTCAAAGACGCCAGAAATGTAAGAATGCTGTTATGTGCTTTGGTATCTCTACCAGGATAGCAAATATGGCAGCATCCTTCTTCTGCCAGGGTGAGAGTCCGAGGACATTTTACACCTTCAGTGTTGTAGGAGTCCGTACAAATAGAAATAGAATAACAGAGTTGGAAGACATCTTGGAGGTCTTCTAGTCCACCCCCCTGCCTAGGTAGGAAACCCTACAGCACTTCAGACAAATGGTTATCCAACATCTTAAAAACTTCCAGTGTTGGAGCATTTGCTACTTCTGGAGGCAAATTGTTCCACTGATTAATTGTTCTAACTGTCAGGAACAGACAGACAGATAGAAAAGGTTCTGCACTGGCCTTTAGAAGTGTTTAGTAAGAGGATTAATGGAACTAATCATGTGGGAAGACTTGTACAAAATAAAATGACTTGAGTTGAAAGTACTTTTTTTTTCTTTTTTGTTTGTTTCATGCTCTAGCTACTTGGCTTACCGCAATTTCATGATTGACACATACCGGCTCAATCCTCAGGAATACCTGACTTCCACAGCATGTCGTCGGAACCTGGCTGGTGATGTCTGTGCCATCATGAGGTACGTTAGCTGAGCATACAGAGAAGCCCAGTAACAGTTTGCAGTGGTCCACTTTTATTTTACGATTTGGCACATGCAGCTGGATTTTTGATCTTATGTCTTAATGATCACTTTACTATAAGATGGGCTAAATATGATTTTCTGATCTACTGAGAAAGAAATCGTGGATGGTGCATCTTCTTGAGCTTAACACAATCCTCATTCTTATGTCACCTAATAGTTTTGGCTAAAAACACATACAATAATTCAGAAGAGTTTAAAAATTAAAACACAATTGAAACCAGAGACCTGGGACTAAGGGATAAGCAACAAGAAAAAAATCATGGAACTTTGTTTTTATATATGATTACTGCAGCAAGTAGTAGTAGTAGCCTACTGTATGCTTGAAAGTAGAAAAGTCCACAAGGCATTGTGGGGATTTGGAGGAATGGTTGGAGAAGATAAACTTGCAAAGATGCCTAAATTAATTTCTTTGCTTAGAGAGAAAACAATATATTTATGGATGCCTGGAAACCCCTTTTTGATGTTCTTGCATAAAATGGAAAAAATACACTTTGTGTGTTTGTGGTTTTGATACGAAAAAAGCAACAACAGAAAAGAGTGAGCTTTTTTGTAATCATAGAATAAGAGATGATTTTGTAATTGTACTTATATTTGCTGTAAAGGAAATTGAAAATTCTTTTTTTCTATTTTTTCTTTCTTTCACTATTTACTTACTTACTTACTTACTTACTTACTGGTTCGATTTATATGCCACCCTTCTCCGGAGACTCAGGGTGCCTTAAAATGTGGCTTTTACCCCACCATCCCACCCCACCACCCCCCACAAAAAAAGCGGTGTTCTTTTTTATACAAAGTCAGTTTATTGCCCCCACAATCCGGGTCCTCATTTTACCTACCTCAGAAGGATGGAAGGCTGAATCAACCTTGAGCCTGATGAGATTTGAACTTGCAGTAATTGCAGGCAGCTGGCAACTAAGTGCTACTTTTACAGCACTTTAATCCCTTGCACCACCAAGGCTCTTCGTTTCTCTTATTTCTTTCTGCCGTTTTTATTCGTGTTAATTTGTTTAAATTTTTTGTTTTTTATAAGACTTTTAATAAAACTTTAAAAAATGTTCTTAGATGGTTGATGAACACAGTTTAATCTTAATCCATAGCTCGTTTGTCAGAGATTTGATTAGAGCTAAAGTTTCCTTTTTTGTTTTCCTTGGTTGCAGAGTCCATGCCTTCCTAGAACAGTGGGGACTCATCAATTACCAAGTAGATGCAGAGAGTCGACCAACACCGATGGGACCACCCCCTACTTCTCATTTCCATGTTCTGGCTGACACTCCTTCGGGACTGGTGCCACTGCAACCCAAAACACCCCAGGTAGTATCCAGCCACCTGGAGAAGAAATTTAAAATTCATTTTTTAAAATTTATCATTTTTTAAAATTTATCTGCATGTTTAGAATTTTTATCTGCATGTTTAGAATTTCCTTAGCTATAATTAAGTACGACTGCCCCGCAAAGCATGTTAAAAGAGATATATAGACCTCCGCTGACAATATATCGATATTTAAAGCATCTGATAAAAATAAACCAGAAGCTATATTAAATGAGAAAAATCAAAGGAGGAAAAAGTCCTTCAGAATATAAATGTCTGAAAGTGGCTAAGGAAGTATCCGAAGGAATTTTCATCCTAGAGGAAATCACGTGTTTGTGCATGTTGGACACCTTAATAATTTTGCTTTCCCAGATTAAAATATTAATATAAATGGGAGAGGGCAACAGGACAGAATTTTGCTTACGCTTCAGGGTCGTCAGAGTGATAGCGATACCAAGACTGGACGAAAGGGCAAAGAGATTGAAGATCTTGTCACAGAGACAGTGAAAGGGAAACCGGAGCTGGTAAGAGAATTCCCAGCGGAGGCTGGTGTTTGTGGGAGTCCAGAGAGGAACGACACCTGGATACTTTCCTCTGGAAAACTGTGGAATTCCGTGCAGCCAGAAACCGAGTCAGGTCAATCTGCTGAATTTTTAAGGATGAGCAGGAATGGAATTGTCCCATCTCTCCCTTTGTAGTTTGTTGCCTGTAATTTCCTGATAGGCTGCAGCGCTGTATGTTCATTGTTGCAGACCCAGTAATGGGTCACTGAAGACCCAAATAAGAGAGATGCTGTCACGGATGAAATGCTAGAAATTCCAGCGCGTCTGGGTGGGCCTAAGATTGACAAATGCTGTGCTATAGCTTGGCCCCACCAAATGAGAGCTAGAGGTGGATGCCTGCTTGTTCTCCTTATAGGTGGTAGTGATCTTTCAAATAGCACTTCAGAGGTCTTGAGAGTCGGGCTTTCTTTACATCACATGAAGCTTGTTCATCTCTCTTCAAAGCAAACCACAGCTTCCCAGCAGATGTTAAACTTCCCAGACAAGAGCAAGGAGAAGCCACCAGATATGCAAAACTTTGGACTCCGCACTGACATGTACACAAAGAAGAATGTTCCTTCTAAGGTAAAAGAGGAAAGACCATGGATTTTCTCATGCGTCTGTCCAGTGACAGGTCAGTTCTAACGCACAAGTCTCTTCCTACAGAGCAAAGCTGCTGCCAGTGCTACTCGTGAGTGGACAGAACAGGAGACCCTGTTGCTGCTGGAGGTGAGCGAATGGAAGCAATTCAAATTGCCCATAAAAATGTGCTTCTGACAACTGCTCCTAAGTTTTCTCTAATAGCAATAGCAATAGCACTTAGATTTATATACTCCTTCACAGTGCTTTACAGCCCTCTCTAAGCGGTTTACAGAGTCAGCATATTGCCCCCAACAGTCTGGGTCCTCATTTTACCGACCTTGGAAGGATGGAAGGCTGAGTCAACCTTGAGCCTGGTGAGATTCGATCTGCCAAACTGCTGACAGCCGGTGATCAGCAGAAGTAGTCTGCAGGCACTCTAACCACTGTGCCAGAAGAAGCATTCCTTCTTCTCTTGATTTTGTTCCCAAATCTTCAGCTTGTTTTTATTCTTGGCAGCTAAAGTATATTGGGCATCGACTTCTTATTTTCTTGCGTGGAAATGGGAATTTTAAAATTTGATGAGTAAATAGATAAATTTTTGTTCTCTCTAGGTGTTACGCTTGGGATAATGATATTTTAGGTCTCTTATTTGTTTGATGGGTTTATTCCATGACTTTCAGAAGATTTTAAAGATACTAAGGAGTCATTGCATGTAAAGAAGAAAGCCTCAATTATTCAAAACTAACGTACAAATAAAATGTCTTAGGATCCTTTTATTGTTACACTGAAATTGAGATGATGTGTAGACAGAAGCAAGTGATGGTGAAACTTAAAACTATTCCAACATATTTAAACCAAGAATGTGGAACTACTTTTTCTTTCAGTTCCATGTTAGGAGCCATACATCATACCCCCGGGAAAATAAATCCTAATAATTGGTGGCTTAAAAATAGTTAATGAAATTGTTTTCCAGTTGTGGATTTAATAATGTTCTTATGTTATGTTGCAAGGTAACAATATGATAGCAACTTTGGAAATTTCTGGGAATGAATTCTGCCCTGGAATCTAGTGTGATATACTTCTGATTCAAACCACAGCTGCAAATTGAGGAAGGGGTCTGGTTGGAGAGAATGTTAACATGGAAAAAGTATAGTGCCACGACTGCTTTTTCCCCAAACCCTGGAAAGTTACTACAGGTAGTCCTTGACTTATGACCATAATTGAGCCCAAAATTTCTATTAAGTGAAACTTTTTGTTAAGTGAGTTTTGCCCCCATTTTGTGACATTTCTTGCCACAGTTGTTAAGTGAATCACTGCATTTGATGTTAGTAACCTGGTTGTTAAATGAATCTGGCTTCCCCCAGGAGATCACATGACCCCAGGACGCTGCAACTGTCATAAATATGAACCACTTGCCAAGCATTTTGATCACATGACCATGGGGATGCTGCAAAGGTTGTAACTGAAAAACAGTCATGTCACTTTTTTCAGTGCCGTTGTCACTTTGAACAATCACTAAATGAACTGTTGTAAGTCGAGGACTACCTGTAGCCTTTGTAGACAGTATTAAGTTAGGTGGGCCAATACCAATTGTTTCCTTTATTCTTACAATTATTCACACCAGGATCGGAATCCCTCCTTATTTGAATAACTTTGAAAAATACACGTTTTATTATATGGTTAGAGAGGCATAGTTGAGGTTGTGTGGTATAAAAACAAGTAGTCCTCAACTTACAGTAGTTCATAGTGAATCTGCCGCTACTACAGGAATGTTTCCCACTCTAGCCATTTCTGCCAGCTGGCTCTATGACAGCTGTAAAGAGAGAAGGTAACCATTTCTTAACTTTCAGTTAGAGTTTCAGGATGCTAGGCGGAGCATAATGGGATAAGCTAATTAAACACAAGCTGCCATTTCAGTTGGTGTTCAAAATTCTTTGTCTTAATCACAATCTCAGGAATGGTCCAAGCTTAGGCATCACGTTGAACATGTTCAGTTTGGAGGGACAGTGGACATTTTGATATTCAGTGACTCTTTTTCCCACAAGAGTTTAAACGCGGGAAGGATTTGTGCTTAAATAATTAGCCACCTTGTAATTTGAGATACTGTGTAATTGTGCGCAAGCGGCATTTTTGTGTCTCCAACACACGCAAAAACGTAGGAATCAAGCGCTCAGATTCCAGAAGGGTCTCTGAATACCTTCTCACCTGCAATCGGTACTCTGGTGTTCCCGCTCACTGTGCCTGTTCTTTGTCTGTTCATATCCAAACTGTCGCCATTTCTGTGAATTTCATTTTAGGCCCTCGAGATGTACAAGGATGACTGGAACAAAGTGTCTGAGCATGTTGGTAGTCGTACTCAGGACGAATGCATTCTGCACTTCCTGCGTCTTCCCATTGAAGACCCTTACTTGGAGGATTCTGAAGCCTCTCTTGGACCCCTGGCCTACCAGCCGATCCCCTTCAGCCAGTCAGGCAACCCTGTTATGAGCACAGTGGCCTTCCTGGCTTCGGTTGTGGATCCCCGCGTGGCATCTGCAGCAGCCAAGTCAGCCTTAGGTAATGAATGAGGGCATCCAAAAGCAGTCTGCTTGGAGAAGGAAAGGACATTAAACTCGGGATGGGGCGGGATTGTGGGGTTGTAGGGCACTTATAAAAACACCCTAAAGGATAAAACGTCATATTGTTATCCAACAGAACTCTGTGAAATTCTTTCCAGCCTTTATTTTCTAATACATGACAATACAAGGGGACTTGAAGGGGTTTTTTTAATTGATTATGTGCCATCAAGTAATTGTCAACTCTTAAATAATTTTTGTTCATAAAGATTAGAATTAGAACCTTGGAGTTTTAGGAAGGAACACTGAGGTTTTTAGGATATTATGTTCTGAGTCAGCTTCCTGGGAACTATTAACAAGAAAAGGGTGAACAGGTGTTAATATACTGTTAAGTGTCAGATTATGGTATTTAGATATTGGGAGTTTCTAAATCACACTCATTGATTTGGTTTAGTTTTAGTGTAGAAGAGTAGAGTTGAGTTGCATTGATCTAAATCAAACCCAGTCTAAATCATGATGAGTTACCTTGTTTTATTATATAATATTCCTTTCCCTGCATTCCAGTAATACGTTTTTCAAGCCTCTTGTTTGATAAAAAGCTTTCCTCTGAACCCAAGATACTACACTCCATCATTTTTTACATTTTGTTTTGTTTTGTTTTGATTTCTTATTTTAATTATTTTACCTTATTTTATCTTATTTTATTAAGTAATTTTACCTGTTGTGACTCAAATCCAGTACAACCATATTCTTCAGAAGTTTCTTTTTTTAATTTCTTGGCTTTTTGCAGCATGTATTTATATTGAAATATTGTTCATAAATATTACATACTAATATTTTCAGTGTACGTGTTTTATAGGTGCGTGCTCAAAGCCAAATATATGAAAGAGCACAGCATGTATGCTCTAGTCCTGAATGTGTAAAAGTCCTGAGATCTAGAAGGTGTGCCCATTGGCACCCAGGGCCTGGTGTGCCGCGTACTTTAAAAACATGCAATTTACTGCTACATCTAAACTCCTGGGTCTCCAATGATTTCTGCTTATTCCAAAGTTCCTTATAATCTACAATTGCTTCCTTGGCTATTTCCTACTAAATGGGAGTGGCTCAACAAAATCCCCTACTTCTATTACACTTCCATGCTCCCTTTCCCCCTCCTACACTCGTTTGCAATTCTCTATTTTACCATTGGGATGAACTCAAGGTTGCCTTTTGCAGAGGAATTCTCCAAGATGAAGGAAGAGGTGCCTACAGCCCTGGTAGAAGCTCATGTTCGCAAAGTGGAGGAAGCTGCTAAGATGACAGGCAAGGCAGACCCGGCATTTGGTCTGGAGAGCAGCGGAATTGCAGGGACCACGTCCGATGAGCTGGAAAGAATAGGTGAGGGGGGCGAGCGGGGCGCCTTCCGCGCTTCAACCCGTGAAGCGCCCTCGTTGGACCTCGCCCAGTATGCGGTGGGGACTAAGAAGGGGGCCGAGACGCAAGAGAACAGAGCTGGCCTGGCTTCCGGCCTGGAGCTCACACTCAATCGCCTGGCACAGGGTAAGGGATTCCCCTCGTCATTTCATCTAATCTAACCCTCACCCTGTCAAACTGGGCATACCAAGGGCAGAATATGGCGGGAGAAGGCTTTTGTAGGCAATTCAGGGTGTGAAAGTAGAGATTCTGAGGCATTCCTTCGTGGCAGGCATTGGTTTTTGACAGAGGGGAGGGCAGGCAGGGACCAGCATTGAAATGTTTTCTTCTTTAAGGAGCTTAACTGTAGTCCTATCTTGGCCTTAAGGGCAAGCAGTTATGAAAAGAGCTAAGTCAGGCCATATTCTAAGGAGCCTCTTTGTTTTATGGGAGAAAGTTAAAATATGTCCAGCTTTCTCACAGCTCCTAGAATTTACCTTCCCTGATCCCTTCATCATTGCAACTTTGAATTTTTGTAGGGTGTGGGTGAGAGGCATATATAGAGATCCTAATGGTGGTTTCTTTTTCTTTTGTCCCATTTTTCCATCTTTTGTTCAGAAGAAAACTGCCCAGATGAAAACCGATCAGAACCTCAACCATCTGAAGAGAAGAAGGAGTTGAAGGTACAAGTGGGCATGAGAAAAACCGTAAAGAATTATAGGGCCAATTCAACCCCTGAAGCAAGTTTTATGAGGCATTAAAATATAGCAAGAAAGAGGAAAACTAAAAGAATCCTCTGGGGAGGGCCATTTGTGGATCAGATTATTGTGTCATTTGGGGAAACCAATTTTTATTTTATTTATAAAATATTCATTTGATTGACCTTTCAGTGCAAAATTCCCTGGTTGTGCTGCCCAAGCCACCAGAGTAATTATTACAGATTTTCTTCTCTGTTTTACAGACATTTCTAATGAGGTGAATAACCCCCTTACTGTGGCAGCAGGCCTGTCTAGAAAGGAATAAGAATCTTTTAGTGGGAGAGACAGTTTTCTGAATTGAGCCTTTCTGTTAATGCAGGAACAAAGGGAAGGAGTTCTCGAGGAAGAAGCTAAGGAGAAACTTGGAGAGGTGCCTAGGAAGGAGGATGATAAAAGCAAGGAGGCTGATGGTGAAAAAGAAATGGACAAGGGTGATGGGGACACTTTGGGTAAGTGTCACTTTCCAGGAAATGAAAAGGTCCTAGCTTAAAAGGAGCCCAAGTTGAGTCGGCAGGAAGTGGCCCTGAGTAGTGAAGTCTCATCCAGAAATAATTTCAGTGCAATAGAGCAGATCATATAAACCTATATTTGGAACACATAAGAGCTCTGTCAATAAATCTCAAGATGCTGTAAACGGTGGCATTGATGATTGTGGAGCAGAGAATGGGCTAGCAGGGCAACGTTTTGCTTCTAGCAGCTTATTAATTTGCAGGCATCTGCCACCTTCCTCTCTTTGCTGCCGTGTCACTAGTGTCCAAATAGGCAATGCTGAGCTCTGAGCTTTGGAAGATCATCTCCCTTGCACCGTTAGATCATTGTCCTATCCCATTCTCTCCTGCACAGCTGATGGAGAAAAGGAAAAAGAGCCAAAGGATGGCCAGGAAGAGGGACCCAAGGACCTTGCAGAAGCCGAGGGGGAGCGGAAGACCAAGGTGGAGAGGGACATTGGTGAAGGTAACCTCTCCACTGCAGCAGCTGCTGCTTTGGCTGCTGCAGCAGTAAAAGCGAAGGTGAGTTGCTGGGGAAGGGCTGGGTTCTGCTCTCTGTGTAGACCAGGCCTCTGCAGCTTATAGCAATTGGAGCCCTAAGCCTATTTTAAAAAAAAGAAAAAAAAACTACTGGCTATATCAAAATTACAGACTTGAAATACTCAGTATCCTACTCTGTAATGTTTCTGTTAGCATGTTCGACTCCAAGATGAATGGGGTAGCATACAGGTCTGTGTAAATAAATACCGTATTTTTTGGAGTATAAAACACACCTTCCCCCCCACCCCCCCAAAAAAGGGGTGAAAATTTAGGTGCATGTTATACACTGAATGAAGTCCTGCCCACCCATTGGCCCTCACCCTTTGGCCTCTGCCTTGTAGCAGTTACCTCCTTGTAGCAAGCAGCAAGAAGAAACAACTCCTTTCAGCTTCCGCACAGCCTAATTACTACAAGTTGATTGGATTGGCCTCCCGACTCAGCTGTTTTGCTCTCAGCTGTTTTGCACAGGCCACTGCTGCTTGCTGCAAGGAGGTAAATTGCTGGAGCAGATTGTTTTTTCTTGCGCTAATCAAGCTATGTTGAAAATGAAAATAAAAGTAAAACAGGATGTTTGCTGTAACAGGCAAAATTGCTCAGAGGCAGAGGGAGATTTCTTTTTCTTCTTTTCCTCACCAAAAAAGGTAGGTGTATCTTATATTCCGAAAAATACGGTAGTATTTCCAGTAATTGCTGGCTGATAAATAAAACAGTGGCTGGATATTCTGTGAATCTTAACGCATGTACTAGACTTTCCTCTCTGGCTTTTTGAGGGTGGGGTGGAGGAAGTTCTGCGGCATATGGCACTGTCAGAGCTCAAAGATGCCCTCTTTGTTTTGGCAGCATTTGGCAGCAGTAGAGGAGCGTAAAATCAAGTCGCTTGTTGCCTTGCTGGTGGAGACCCAGATGAAGAAGCTTGAGATCAAATTGAGGCACTTTGAAGAGCTGGAGACCATCATGGATCGGGAACGTGAGGCAGTGAGTACAGCTGCATCTGCTTAACGTTTATTTTGCTTCCTCTGAGCATTGCTTCTGTGCATGTATGTGCATGGATAAAAGATTACTACCGTTACTACTACTTATAGTACTACTACTATATTAGTACTACTATATTACTGCTGTTGCTGTTAATTTCCTACTTAAAGCTGGAATAACTAGTTGGTAGTATAGTGACCATTTGTTTTTGCAATCTGATTGGCTGACAGTTTTGGTTCTTATCTGGAGTGATCCATTTTATGAATCTTGAAAATAGCCAGCTGGATATGTTGCAAATGTGGAAAGGACTGGCTAGTGGGCTGGCATTGAAAGGAGAGGACATGATGAGAAGAAGCCCCTTGAGCTCTTCTGTGGGACAGACAGATTTATTTATTTGTATTTCATATTTAGGAACTGCCCGTCTCCCTCTTAGGGCAACCAGTCGGCGTGCAAATGGTTCACATATCCTAAACTATTTAGAGGGGCACTAAAACTCAAAACCATAAACTTGAATTGCACCCAGAAACATTAATGCATTTCTGAAATGTTATATACTCTCTTAAACCCTCTTAAAGCTCAACCACAGCTGTCTTTTCAACTCAATAAAGCTTCCAAAAGTTCTTCAAGCATAGTCCCATATAGAGGGCATTAGTAATTCCTTTGGCAAGTGTGCATGGTCCAGAAATAGTATCAGCTGTTAAATCAGCCTAAACCAGAGGAATATGCCCTGTCTACATTACTTAATTGTTCTACACATCATAATGCTGGATGAAAGAACACCCCAGAGTTACGGATTTGCTGCTTCAGAGGGAGTCTAGATCCAGGGATTGGAGGTGGGATTCAATGTGGAATTGGATGCATGTTTGAGTCCAGATGTGCTTTATCCCCCCTAAACCAGGAAAATCCCATTTGTCTAGGTTTGATTTCAGTTTCTAAACCTTCACTTCATCCTCACCGAGGGTGCTCTCTGGCTAGGTCTGGCAAAGTGTCTGCATTATCGCTGACAATTAAACTCTTTGGTGATCTCTCCCAGTGGTTTCATTTAGTCATTAAATAATATGAAGGACAAAGTAGATCACAGAGGAATTTTATAGTACAAGCTTCCTCCAGTGTCACTATCTGGGTGCTGTTTTTTCAGGTTTCCTGAGGTGTATTTTATCAGCTCTACATCTCCATGTATCTCAGACGGGATAGCATGGCCTTAAAAATCTGTTAAGAAGTTCAGCAACACCAGTGGGATATATTTAGGCCCTCATCAGGAATGATTAACGCTACTCAGTGCTGCACTGAATCTGAGATCTGATTTTTTGAATCCATTTATAAATTGTTGGAGTGACTATGATATCATCATTTGATCACTTTAAACCAAAAAAAAAAAAAAAGATATGATTCTATTTGAACCTTTTTGTCTCCCAACAGTGGGTGGAAATGTCTGTGCGTCTTATGGAGCGAATATTGCCAAATCCCCACTCACCCTCTGGTTCCCACCCTTTGGCTGTTTTTGGCCTCCACGCGCCCTTTTTTCGGCTTACTCATACCCTGTTTTTGGCCTACACAAAGGAGGCCAAAAACGGGGTGCGCGGAGGCCAAAAGTGGGAGTGCGCCTTATGGTCAGGTGCATCTTATGGAGCAAAAAATAAGGTAGCTCTCCTTCTCCACAGCATATGCATCACCATCATCTTTTAACAACCCCATAATCCCTTGCCGGGTGGAGTCTGGGCAATTGAATGTTTTAATAGCCGGATGCCCTTCCTGTCACCAATGTGCAGTTTTGTTCAGCAGATAAATTCTCAGTGTGCCCAGAGAGAGAAATATCTGCCTCTGCCTAGGATTGAACTCACAGCCTCCTGATTGTGAGGCAAGAGCTCCACCACTAGGCCACTGCACCACTCCTATTCCCCATGGTATATTCATCTGCCATTTGAATGCAGGTAATCGTTTCTGCTTCCCAAGCTGAGGACATACTTTGTCCTACACAAACAAGAGACAAGAAAACAGTGATTATCTGTTACCCAAGCCAGAATCCAATTCCCTTTTTCAAAACTGCAGCCCATTTGCCTGCACACTGTAGGCAGTGCGATTACGCAGGCCTTTGAGCTTGGAATCCTCCAGATGATCCTATGCTCAGTTTGGGGCCTGACCAGGGAATTTTGCATTTATTTAAGGTTAGTTAATGGGATAAGAATATGGTGTCAGATAGTAACCAGAGAAAACAGATGCATGACCCTTTGCTGATTTCTTTCTAGCTGGAGTACCAGAGGCAGCAGCTTCTGGCTGATCGTCAGGCCTTCCATATGGAGCAGTTGAAGTATGCTGAAATGCGTGCTCGCCAGCAGCATTTTCAGCAAATGCACCAGCAGCAGCAGCAGCAACAGCAGCCACCGCCACCACCGGCGCTGTCTGTAGGATCACAGCCCCTTCCTTCTTCAGGAGCTCCTCTGGCACCTGCCGCTCACTCCATGCCCATCTCCCAAACACCTGTTCCAGCTGCCAGCACAGTAGGACCGCCCAGCAGTATAGCTCAAGCTGAACAGATGGGGCAGTCTGCGTCAGTTCAGCCACAGCAGCCGGCAACTGGCGCTCCTCAGACTGCTCCAAGTCAGACTGGACAGCCTTCCGCAGCTTCCCATGGTAAGTGAAAGTGCCCCACTCTCTGTGGGCAAAGTATGATGGTTCCAAAGGCTCCAGCAGAGCAGTTAAACCCCAGGATTGTGTACTTGCAGTTCCAGATTGATTTCCCCAGTTTCCAGTAAGTCCCATTTGCTTAGCCTTGGAGAAGTTCTCCAGTCCAAATGGATTGTACTGGGCTGGATACATTAATGGAATAGATGGATGAAAGCAGCTGCAAATGTTTATAGAAAAAGAGGACGGCAAATGGAATATAACACTGTAATTCTGGATTAATCGCTAAGGTATATTTATTAGAACAGGTTCCAGAACTGGGATCAACTTGAGAGGTGCCACAAAACAAATTTTGGTTTTCTGTCTAGGTTTCTACTAACAATACTGACACTAGTAGAGCAAGTGGTTTGATTTCAAATCAGAGAAAAGTTTGGGTTAGGAGGGCATCCTGACCACCATGATAGATATTTTGAAATTAATATGAATGATGAAGGGTTAATTCATAGCTGATTGAAATGGCTTTTTGGAGTCACCTTCAAATTGCCTATTCCCAAGATAAAGGCAAATACTATTTTAAACAAAACAAATTTGTTAGATATTAATGTGAAGCAACACTTGACCAGATCAGATTTTCATTTCTTCAGTAATATACTAATTGGGCCCAAGTTGCACATTAAAGAGCATCTTTAAAATGAGAAAGTAACTATTTATATTGCGTGGCTCCTTGTAAAACCAGTGAGTTTTCTTTCTTGGGAGAACTTTGTGTTTTTCTAAATGACAGTACTCATATTCTAGGGAGAATAATCTCAGTGAAAGTTAGGATGTTTTCCTGCCCATCAGATATCCAGTTTCTTGAAGATCATACATTTGGCTCTGAAGCATCTGGTAGGGTTCCCAAATTAGGACACACTTGGGGTTGATTAGTCTATGCTTCTAAGATATCTGATTGTATTCTTAGGGCCCCAAAGCAGTGCAATGTTAAAATCCCAGTTGGATGATAATCTGTTATGTCAAATCTTTTGCTTGCTTTCATATAGTTAGCAGACTCAATGCATTCTTTCTCTTTGTCTCTTCTGAAGCCCAGCCTCCGTACCCCAGCCAACAACAATCATCCCAGATTCTCCCAGGGGCGGTCCCAGCAAGCGTTCACCCCGCCATGGCTGGTAATATCCCCTCAGCTCTGCCTTTTGGAATGCCTGCCTCCATCCCATTTAGCATGGCTAGTAACGTAACAGACTCCATCGGCATTAACTTCCCTGCTAACACGCCCATCCATCCAGTGCATGGTAACCTTGCGTGCAGCATGGCTAATCCGCCCATCATCAACGTCTCTAGTGCCCTGCATCCTTCTGCCACCCCTCTGCCTCATGGTTCTGCGGCTGCCCAGAGCCCGGCTATTGTGGCAGCAATGCAGGGCAACCTTCTTCCAAATGCTGGTCTTGGATCAGGTGAGAACGGACCCAGAGATGTTGGTGGGATGGGAGAGGGGGAGAGAATACACTCTGCACTTAAGTCATAATGGGATCTATTGACTGGGGCTTAGTAAGTTAGGTGAATCCAGTCGTGGTGTTTTGCAAACAATATTGCGTGACTTGGGATATCCAGTTGTGGTTTATCGCCACCCGTTGCAGTTTATTAGGAAGCTGTGATTAAATTGATCATGGTCGTAATTTGTCATCGAACACTCCAAAGTGCTATGATTTGATGGCCTTGAGGTGGCTTCATTGTGGAAGCTTCCCAACTTAGATTCTTACGGCAAAAGGAATGGTTGCACTTTGTAAGTCGATGGTGTATGGGTATTCCTCATCCATTCCTCACCCCCAAATGGAGGTAATGTCCACTCTGAGAGAATGTCTGGTATAAAGGGATCCTTACCGCATAAATGTGCACTAGAACTAATTTAGGTTTGACCTGAAAAAAACGAATAAAAGAGCTCCCATCTTCACATCCCTACCTTGGATCTGAGAAAAAGGCTGAGCAAGCTTTTGGTATCTGAGGGTCCACAAAGAGTAGAGTTGGGTAGATCAGCTGACTAGGTAGAACTAAAATTTTGGGCTGGGTTTGTTTGTTTTTTTTAAGGAGGTTGGGGTACTTGGTTAAGGAATAGAAAAAGTAATGAGTCTCCTGAAGTACCTAAAATGGAAAAAATTTACCCAAACATATTGATTTGAAGGGGGTTTTTTTTTAGGGGCGAGGGGGGAATAGTCAGGCCTTAAGCATTCATCAGCCTAATTCTCTCCAATCTCACCAGATGCAGATAATAGTTAGGATACTGGGAGGGCTACATGCTATCTGTAGACTGCCCAGCCCTGCGAGTTAAATTAGAGCAACTTAAAAGCAGCTGCTGGGCAGTACATGGAATAAGGAGGTTGGCTGGTATTGCTGTTGAGTATTTCCGGTCAAGCAAAGTGTTAAAAAGCCTATGTTTGCTGCACAAAAACGAATTATGACAGCAAGGGCCGAGTTGTATTTATGGTACTATTTCTGCTCAGTGTCTTTGTAAAAGCCTTCTGTAATTTATCCTATCTTTTTCCCCTTGCCCCAGATCAAGGACCTTCACTGCCACCGGATTCTATCACTCCCAGTCCCAGCACAGCTACGCCAGTCCCACCCTCACAGTGAGAAGCTATGAGCTATTCTTGTGGATGCCTCTTGGATGGGCCCCTCACCTTTCCAGAAGGACAGGAAACCCCAAATCGTGTTAAACATGGATTCTGTTTGGGTGGGGTTTTAAATGGTTCAGAACAATGCTCCGAGGAGGAAGAGAATTCAGCTCCACTGATTTCCATCCCCCTGTGTGTCTCAGCTCCGTCTCCCGTTTCCATTTTTTTTTTTTGTATCTAGTCATACCAAGACTTTTTATTTAAGGAGTTTCTAATTGGTGGGGGAGGGGGGCAAGAATCTATCTCCAGAACAGACAGCCACTACTATTTATAGAAGGCTTTGATTTTAAACCTGTTGAAAGGGGAGTGTAACTCCTTGTATGTGTCTCTCGCTCTTTTTTTAAAAAAAACAATAAAAATAAAGAAAAATATAATAAATACCTTCCATCTCTTGGCAGGAAATCTGTAATCTCTTTTGGGTTGGGAGATGAGGTGACATGCTACCGGGCAGATGGCATTGCCATGTGCTGACTTTTCAGTAGGGCTTTCCCAAACTTTTTTTTTTTTTTGGTTCCTAAAGCAAAATGAGTACTGGTTTGTTATCTGTAATTGTTTATTGTATGAATGGATTGACAAATCAGAGTTTCTCTAAAATGGGTGGGAGGCAATGGCTTTTTTATGACTTGTGGACTTTGGCTTCCAGAATTCCTGGCTCAGGAATTCTGGGAGTTGAAGTCCACAAGACATAAAGGGATCATCGTCATCTCCCACCTCTGGTCTAAAAGCATGCACTGTAGCTTTTCAGTGAACTGCTAACTGCAGTTTTCCTTCATCCTCCTTTCTTTAGTCATTAGTGATTGGAAGGAAGCAACTTGAATTCGCATGCCATATTAAGATAGTTTGCTTACACCTTAGTGCAGCCTATGAACTCAACCATTGTAGCTTGAAAAAAATGAATTGCAGTTTAGCACTCCAGCAGAATCCAGCCAACTCGGAGACGTAAGTTTAGCACAGCCTTTTCTAGGGTTCTTCATAGCCTGCCTTTGAAGCAGAATCCATGAGGCCATGTGACATGCCCCAGGGATTAGGAATCATTGGCTTCTGTTCAGTCTCTTAGATGAAGAAAGCTACTCAGGATGTATAAATACAAATAGTCCTCATTAAATCATTGCCTCAGTTAGCCACTGTTCACAAACACAGTGGTAATAAACAGTAATTTTTCGACTAAAGTGCATACAATTCTATACCTGACAACACCACATGCCAAAGTAACGCTGGCATTGCTGTATGAGAGAACTGTATCTAAATGCAAGGGCAGCAACTAACAATATTTGTCCCCTCTTGCTCTCTTCCTGCTCTCTTTCTGTCCTGTGTTTCACTTAGCAACTGTTTCGCCACAATAGATTGGGGGGAGTGCTAAACAAAGACTGCCTGTTCTTGTGTCACCAGGAGCTGGACAGGTATTTTCCTATCATATGAGAATATTCATATGCAGTCTCTAACTTTGCAACATCCTCTTTATTTTCTCCTGACTTTGGCTAACAAAACTAACAATTTTGCTGCTTTTTGACCGAAAAATGTTGCTCAATTTTGACCGAACATCTTTTGCTTTGGAATGTAGCACACAAATTTTCGTTGAAAATTAGAACAGTTTTCATACTGGAAGGTTCACAACAAGGGAATCGAGTTTAAAAACAGCTGTTTTAAAAACTAGAGTACCTGAACACTTGGCAAGAAGAGTCTTTTCTCCCTTTAACACTTAATAGCTAAATTAATTCAGAGTAAAATTAAGAGTACACTCCCTGTCTAACAAAAACTGATGAACTGTGAAAGAAAAAGTAGAAGATTAAAAGCAATTTTTTTAAAAAAGTCAGCAAAGGAAGGAAGTGACCTCTGATAAATCTGATGAGAGTTAAAAGGAGCATTTGAGGTCAACTCCTTGTCTAATGCAGAAATTCAAATTAAGTATTCCCAGGAGATAAGTATCCAGTCTTTGCTTGAATGTGTTGAATGAATGAGACCAACCATTTATCTGGGCCATGGGTTCCACTATCAAACTCTTTTTACAAGTAGAATATACTTTTATAATCTATTGAAAAATATTCAAATATTCAATGTTGGATAGCCTTTTGTCTGAAGTGCTATAGGGTTTCCTGCTTAAGCAGGGGGTTGGACTAGAAGACCTCCAAGGTCCCTTCCAACTCTTGTTATTCTATTCTATTTGTCTTTGCCATAGCTAGATATTTGTGCAAACATTTCTTATGATGAGTCTGATTATCTGACAACATAATTAAGGGAGGCAAGACTTTATGATGGGAGGGGGAGGGACACAATTTGATTTGAGCCTTCAATTCATTTTTATTATTTGTTTAACATACCTATGACTGACAGATCTCAAAGCAGTTTGGGATGCATATATGGTAGTTTATTAACAACAGATAAGTGATTTTTTTTTATTTTCCATGAAGTACTTATTTAGAAAGCAAAAGATAAATGAGTGATGGGAATGTAGGAAGATAAACCTGGAAGGGTTGTGTGAATAGTAAGCAATATTTTTTTTTACGGTTTTCTGTAGATCCCAGATGCTCTAGAGGGCACTCTTGTTCTGAGGATTTTGTTACTCAAGATGATTTGTTGCCTCAGATTGGGATTCTGAAAATTATGGTCTGTATCCATCTTAATATGGCTAAGAGCTACTGCACCAATTACATAAAACTGACCTAAAAATAGTATCACAACAAGGTGATGTTTAATTTTCTTTTGAAAACTTGCCATTAACCAGCTGTTTGACTATCCACAGGTAACAGCATCTAAAATGGTTCTTACTGTAAAGAGTGTGTGTTAATGGAAGTGCAGAACACACACAGGCAAATTGTACTGAGGGTCAAATACTTTTTCATAACCGAGCTGACAGGAATGGATTTCCCCCGTTCCCCCCCCTTTTTTTTTTAACCGCTGGCCAGATAGGAATAGAACAGGTAGCCATATGTTCTATGTAAATATTCTGTGGAGTACTGCAGGATGAGGATCAAAGCGCGGGCAATTTTTTAAAAAAAAAACGAATCTTCTGTGCAGCCTCCGACTCATGAGGTAAGTGATGTTTCAGTCTCCTACTTAACATAGGCTTGCTTCTGTGATGCTAGCTGGTTCTCCCTGCTGACTCACAGAGCAAGAATACATGTCGAAAATAGTTGTTTCTGCTTTGCTCTAAGGAAGGCATTGCAGAATTGAGTTGGCAATCTTTCATAAGAGGTGGTGGTGATGACAAACGGGTAGGCGAAGCTGCTACCATCTTTCTCACTGAACTCCCTCCTCAGCAGGCACCACTTTCCTGTTCAATGTGCTCCAGCGCTTTTGCCTTTATTTGGTCCTGCTGTGGGTGCTGTTAAGAGGTGCTACTAGCTGTCTCATTCGGCCACAAATACCTTTTCACTTTAAGAAAGACAAAACTATCCTTGGCTTGGACAATGAAGCTTAGTGCCTGAAAGGAGCATTGATTTAATGCCAGATTTTCCTTATGCTAACGTATCCTTGGGAGTCCCTTCAGAGTTGGGCAGCATATAAATGTGATAAATTAAATTAAATCCTATGTTAAAGCAGCTTGTGCAAATAAAAAACAGCGGAAGGAAGGAATTAGCACAAGGTCACACTGAAATAATGCCCCGACATCTACATGTGCTTCTAGGAGACTTTTTCCAATTATAGAAGGGGGCCATTTTTAATGATCACAGCACTGAATAACAGCCTAGTTATTGTTCAATTGCATTTCGTTATTTCCTTCCTATTCGTCCTGTTTTATTAAATAAAACATTTTGAAGTCAACCAAAGGCTACACTGTTCATGAATCCTCATAAGGGAGGCAAAATTCCAAGCCAGTTTCATAAGCTCAGTTTGGAGCTGAATAATGAATGATGGGCAAGATGATCCAGGAACTCAGCCTAAAGCTTTGGTTACCTGGCACGTTCCTTTTATTACTTGTTTCTACTCTTGGCAAGGTTGTTTCTAATGAATGATTCACTGCAGATGCAAGAATGCAGGTAGTCGTCAACTTACGATCACAATTCAGCTCAACATTTCTGTTGCTAAGTGAGACATTCGTTAAGTGAGTTTTGCCCCATTTTGCAATCTTTCTTGCCATAGTTAAGTGAATCACTGCAGTTGTTGAGTTAGTAACACAGTTAAGTGAATCTGGCTTCCCCATTGACTTTGTCAAGTTGCAAAAGGATCACATGACTACACTCATCATGAGTTAGTTGCCAGGCATTTTAATTGCATGACTGTGAGGATGCTACAATAAGTATGAAAAATGGTCATAAGTTAACTTTTTTTCAGCAGCCTTCAGCCATGGTGGTGCAATGGTTAGAATGCAGTATTGCAGGCTACTTTTGCTGATTGCCAGGAGTTCGGCAGTTCAAATCTCACCAGGCTCAAGGTTGACTCAGCCTTCCATCCTTGAGGTGGGTAAAATGAGGACCCCGATTGTTGGCGGGGCAATAGGCTGACTCTGTAAACTGCTTAGAGAGGCTGTAAAGCACTGTGAAGCGGTATATAAGTCTAAGTGCCATTGCTATTGTAACTGAACGGTCACCAAATGAACTGTTAAAAGTTGAGGGCTTATCTGTGCTTCTCTTTCCAACCAAATAAGACCCTAGGTAACTTTGATGCTTACCTAATCAGCCAAAAGCACAAAAGTGACACAAGATAGTTCCAGAACAGTTTATTAAAGCAACTGGGAGGGAGAATCAGCCACACACTTCTCAAGTACTCAAGTGATGCAAGACAAGCCAGGCAGCCTGGGGTTTGCTGTTACTCTGGAGCGCCCTTCTTATGGGTCACTCTCTTCTCCCGTAACTGTCCAAGAACTAAACCGAGAGGCTGGAGAGGAGGGAACCAAAAGCAGTTTTATACATAGGTAAAAAGGCACAATCATGTGATGGATAAACTTGAGGAAGGTTTCAGAGAAGAAGCTGGAGGTCCATCTTCAGCCGCTGAGGACCATCCGCACCAACTCTGGAGAGAGAGAAAAAAACAGACGGTGTGAGACTCCACCAGCTAGTCAACACGAAGCCAGATTAATTCTACCAGGGGAGGGAAAAATGGGACCTGCCAGAACATGGGATTTAGAACTGGCCAGAGACTGCAGAGTTATATTTTTTTTTTAAAAAAAAATCACATCATTGCTTCTGTTACTGCCCAAAGCCAAGCTCCCTGTGGAAGAACCGTTTTTGTAGAGAGGTATTCCTGAGGAACAGAACATCCAAAGCTCCCTCTTGCAGGTTGGGCTTGTAGGAGAGGTGACTATATTCTAATGATGTTAAGGTTCTTTAAAAAAACACGGCCTTTTGATGATCCCCCCCCCCCCCAAAAAGACAGACAGACATTTTTTTTCTCCCAGGAGTCCAGTTTGAAATCTGTATCCTGCCAGTAACCCAGATTAGGAGGCCAATGTATCCCCTTCCCTGCGCTGAGATACAGGTAGTCCTCAATTTAACGGCCACAACTGGAGCCCCAAATTTACATTGTTAAATGAGAAGTTGGTTAAGCGAGTCACTGAAGCTTTTAAATGACTAACACGATTATAAAGTAAATCTGGCTCCCCCACTGACTGCTTGTTCAGAAGGTTGCCAAAAGGTGATCACACGGCCCCGGCGGGATGCTGCAACCATCCGAAATATGAACCAGCTATCAAGCATCCAAATGTAAATCATGTAACCATGGGGATGCTGCACTGGTCCTAAGTTACTTTTTGCCCCCAGTTCTGTTGTAACTTCAAACAGTCACTGAACGAACTATGGTTAAATTGAGGACTACCTGTACTACGGCTCTTCCTACAACCTTCCTACAACCTTCCTATGCAGGTTCCCCCCCACCCCATCCATTCCACCACAGAACTACCGCCACCAACACCACCAATCTCCCCAAATCTGAAACTAAAGCAACGAAGTAAGAAGGCAACACGGGCAGAGAAAAGAGATGAGATTAGAGCGGCTTCTATCGCTATAATATGCCAGGCATTAGAATTCTGGAGCTCATCCTAAGAAGATAATCTGCTTCTGGCAGAGAGGAAGAGTAGTTGGAGAGGCACTCAGCTACAGCAGAGGAGGACTCAGCTTTCTGGCTGAGCCTACCTAGGAAGAAAGCGGGCGAGGGGAGGGAGGAAAAAAAAAATAAAGGCAGGCAGGCGGCAGCTACAGCGCAGGGCTATAAAGAAAGACTGTCCACTTGACCTTCAGCTGAGGTGGCGGATGAAGGCTGAAAAGAGCTGGAGGGCTGCCAATCCAGTTTTACTGTATATATATACTGTATACTGTATATACTGTAACCACAGAGCCAATCGTGCGCTGGTTCCTACATTTCTCCCTGCTTCTGAATAACAGAAGGAAAGGTTGTAGAGAGCTATTTTGATTCTCACAGCCAAATCCAAGTTCAGGGCAGTACGAGCATGTCTGCATGTACACACATACAGGTATCTTGAATATATGCTTTGTTTCCTAGTAGGAAAGATATACAGTCCCTTCCTACTGCTCATTTATAAATACTCTTGTACCTAAACCCAATCTTCACTCCTACCCCTTTTTAACAGCCTGTGGAACATCCAGTCTCATTTGCCAAGAATACCCTCACCAGGAGAAATATTTACATTATCAGATAAATCTGAATGTTTCACGAGTTGTATAGTGAATTTCCGAATAAAGAACTCATCTCCCCACCCCCCAATCTCCAATGCACTCCTGTTTATATAGACCCTTCACTTAAGAGCAGGGGTCCCCAATCCCTGGGCCTCAGCTTGTTTGGAACCGGGCCACAGAAGTGGCGGGCGAGCGCATGCACAGCTCTACTTGCACACGAGTTCACCTGCCGCTTGCAAGGATACATCCCTCCCCTCCCACCAGTCCGCAAAACTGGAAAGGGGAGGGGAGGCACTGACTTAAGAGGCATGGTGGATATAGTCTGGCTCTCACGCCAATGAGGGTGCAGGGTGCTCTGTCAGCACGGCCGCCCTGGTTCACAATGCATTCTGCTTAACTTTGGGTGCTTTCATACTTCCATGTTTTGTTTTCACAGTTCTACATTACAATTAGGCCAGAGTGAAAGTAATTCAAGGAGAGAGTAAGATTGGGGAGAGATATAGTTTGACTGTCAGGAAAAAAAAATAAAGTAAAGCTATGAAGGTTAGCATTTTGGAGTTTCTGATGCTGGTTGAGAAAAACTGGCATGGATATGTATTATGTGGGAAAAATTCGGTGGTACCCGCTCCATATGCCGGATTTGAAATCAGAAGCAGACTGAAATACTAGTGAGATCCTAAACCAGCAAAGATTTCCTTGAGAGCAGTTCTGGGTCTTAGTTGTGTGGCATGTGTGTCGCACACGCACACACACTTACTTTCATAGGCACCAAGCAAAATTACAGAAAAGCCAAACCTTTCTTGCTAAATTCACTCTTTGGGCGAGATGGAGAAGAGAGGAAAAATTGAAAGAGGCTTCCCCAATTTGGGGCCCTTTAAATGTGTTGTTTTTTACGGTCCAAAATTTTTCAGCCAACACTGAGAAATGTTGAGAGTTCAGCGCCAATATACCTGGGAGGTACCAGATTGTAGCAGGCTGGTTTAAAGCCATGATTATAGTTAGTCTGAAGAAAACCAGAAGGAAGTGGTGATGCAAAGGGAAGGAAGGAGAAACAAGACACTCTTTTTTTCAGATTCATGTAACGCCATTCCATAGGAGAACAAAGTCTTACTCTGCTGACTCAGAGGACAAGACCGAATCTCCCGAGCTCAAATTTATAGGAGGGTCAAATTCAACAGAACACGAGAAGAACCTTTTTGACAGCATGCTAAATCAACAGTGGCATCAATTACATATGGAAGAGGCGTGCCATTTTTTCCAGGTATCATTTGGCCTTTTGAGAGGCATGATGGAGGGGTACACTCCACAACATAGGCACACAGCCCACACAAACAGCCGGCCTTTCCCCCAACCTCTACTTGATGTAACTTTACAATTACAATGAAATGCCGTTTGTGCGATAGTTCCCCAGGAGCCAAGGCAACCTTGGCTAACTGGAAACCTAGCTACAGGTAGTCCTCGACTTAATGACCACACCTGAGGCCAAAATTTCCATTACTAAGCAAGGTAATTGTTAAGTGAGTTTTACCCCATTGTACGACCTTTCTTGCCACAATTGTGCAAGAAAGTGAATCGTTGCAGTTGCTAATTGAGTAACCTGGTTGTTAAGTGAATCTGGCTCCCCCATTGACTTTGCTTGTCCGAGGCTCGCAAAAAGTGTTCGTGTGACCCTAGGTCACTGCATAAATATGAACCAATTGCCGAGCGTCCAAATTTTGATGTGACCGTGGGGATGCTGCAACAGTCAAAAGCGTGAAAAACAATCACAAGTCCTTTTTTCGGTGCTGTTGTAACTTCAAATGATCACGATGCTTGTTAAGTTGAGGACTATCTGTATTGGACACCCCATAAGAGGTCCAAGGCTACAGGTCAACCCAAGGGTCTCCAACCTTGGCAACTTTTAAGCCTGGAGGACTTCAACTCCCAGAACTCCACAGCCAGCTTTGCTTTGCTCTGCTGGGTGGGGAATTCTGGGAGCTGAAGTCCTCCAGGCTTAAAGTTGCCAAGGTTGGAGACCCCATGGATTAGACTAAGGATTCAAACAGGCACTCCAAAAGAAAGAAATGGCAAGCTATTTCCAGACCATGGTGAGGAAAATCCTCTGATGGCGATATATCTTCATTAAACCTGTAAATTCAGTTCTATGGATCTTAAAAGTTCTAATCCAACAGCAATGTTTGGGCGAGTTCTGGGGCCTATGCTGAAACCTTCAGGAGGCTGCAGGCATGTACTGCAGATGCTATAGGTTTCCTATAGACCAATGGAGACAGTTGGACTAAATTATTTCTAAGGATCACAGTTTCAATTTCCTCTGAACCACCCTGAGAACAAGTGAAACCATTAAGCTCCCCCCTCCTGATTTTTAAAAGGCACTTCAAGGATATTAAGGATTTTCTAACCTGGTCACCAATTAGCCATTTGCTGGCGAGCAACCCATTTCTTCAGGCAGCGCTCAGCTGAGGGTATCTTGGGAGCCATCACACAGAGGGAACCCAGCTCATATGTATTAGAAGAGGAAGAGGATGGTACAGGACCCTTTATCATCTACAATGGCCGCTCAAGGCATATTGATTACCCCCAGATCCAGGCCTTGAGCCCTTTTACCCTTCTAAAGATTAAACATTTCCCCTTATACTGCCACTGATAGTCTGAGGTTCTACAGGCACAGTCTTGCTTTAACCCAGTCAGAGCTGCCTCATTTTCCTAGCCGCCTTTGCTTAGAATACACAGTCAGCTACATGCAGCGACATGCTAGAAGTTGGGGAGAAATGGAGGAAGATGCCGAACAAGAGAAATTGGGAAGGGGAGGGGGGGAAAAAGTAGAGCGCAAACATCTTCCTTTTTTTTTTTCGGGCAGCAAAAAAAAGGGAGGCTGTTTAAAAAAAAAAGAATAGGTTTGGAGGAGGCGTACCCCATTTGAATTCACCCTGATAAGATGTGTCTCACAAATGCTGTAGAAAGGAAAAACATCAAAATTGATCAAGCAAATTAAATAAAAACAGACACATGGAACACAACACACAACACAAATCAATCACGAGGGACCACTGCAGTCTCTGCTGTACTTAAGTTCACAGTAAATGCAGCAGACACAGCACAAGGTTACAGGGAGATTTTGAGGCAAGGGAGTTATTTGTACATAGACAAACTAGCTTGACTCACACATCAACCGTTTCCCCCAAGTCGCCCCTTCTTAACAAGCCAACAGTCCCAGACTATTTATTTATTTGTTTGTTTGTTTGTTTGTTTGTTTGTTGCATCTTTATGCCGCCCAACTCCCTAAGGACTCTAGGTGGCTTACAGCAAAAAAAAAAAAAAAAAAACCTTGGATTCCGCACAGGATATGTAAACTCCCACAATACAGAAGGCTGACTTAGCACTGGCCCCTTGCTTAATAGGATTCGCAAATATATTGCTTGAGGCCAGTGCTTCTGAACCTTGGCCCCTTTTAAGATGTGTGGACTTCATCTCCCAGAATTCTTTAGCCAGAGTGGGTGTTGAAGTCCACACACCTTAAATGTTGAGAAACACTTCTAGACAAGTGGTTTGTTCTTTTTTTAAAACAAGGAGACAATTAGCAGCCACTGGCATGATTGGCAGCTCCTTCACTTGGTGACTAAAAACCACCAACTTCTCCATATTGTTAAATCTAGTCATTTACCATGGAAGGAATAGACAACCAGCGGCCCTCTACATCTTTTGGACCGATTCCCACCAGCTCCAATCAAAAAGCAAGAAATGGGGGAGAGGTATTCAAAAATACTTAAGCGCTCCAAGTTGCCCACCTTCTCCCTAAACTTTACCTGAACTTCCTTCTACGTCAATAGGAAAAGAAAGGTGTATTTATACTATGTGAGAAAATACACACACTACTGAAAACCTTGCAAAGCATTCCCAATCCCAGAGTTTTCCATCCATTTCCCCAGAGTAAAGAGATATCAGGCCCTTTGAATCAAGAAAGGCAACTTCAAGGCCAAAAGCATGTTCAGGTCCCTGGGCCTCACCTTCATAGTTGATGCAGCCATTACTGTCTTCATGGCCGGCCACAAGCATCTCTACCTCCTCTTCGGTCATCTTCTCCCCTGCAGGGAAAAAAAGATGGGTTTAGAAATGATTTGATATAGATCCGGAGTCATTTAGCAGAAATGACACAGTAGAAGCAGTGGTTTTAAACTCATTGAAGAACAACCAACACCCTCAACATCTTCAAGTTCCTTTTGTCGATCGCCTCAAGATGTGTGTTGACCCGACTTCTCTCAGAATTCCCAGCAAGAACAGCTAAATGGAATCTTACCTAGGGTGACAAGAACATGGCGGATCTCTGCTCCCATAACTGTGCCGTTTCCCTCCTTGTCGAATACCCTCAATCCTTCCACGTAATCCTCAAAGCAGCCCTGATCCTTATTCTTGGCGATGGTTTGCATCATGGGCAAGAACTGTTCAAAACTCAGTGTTTTCATATTCATTTCTGAACGCAGGGGAGAGAAATGAGGGGACATGAATAAGATGCACCTCTCCACATGATGGACCCCAAATCTCAAAATTACATCCTTTTGAATTAGGATCTGGATTTCTTCCTTCCTCAATATAATTTAAACTCCGCATTAAAAAAATAGTTTAAACTAGAGGTCGGAGATTTTGCTCATATTGCTATAGCAATGGACCCAAAAATCAAAACTGAGTTAATAATGCCCTCTTCTAAAAAAGTAGAATTGAGTCTTAACATCAGGAAAACAAAAGTAATTATAACAGCTGTTTAAAATCAGCAAAGAGGAAATTGAATTAGTTCAAGAATTTATCTTCCTTAAATCAAAAATTGTTCAGCATGGTATTTCTACTCCTGAAATCAAACGCAGGATAACCTTAGGCTGCACTGCAATCAGTCTGATTCCAAGAAAGCTTCTTGTTCCTCACAGGTGGTTCTTAAAGATAACAATGCTGGCTGGCTGTAACCGTGGCTAGGTTTGGAAGCTCTCAGATGACCAACTTTGGAAGATGGTCAAGGTAGGACTAGGGCAGTAGAGAGCACACTGGAGCACCAGGAAGAATGGCAGAAAATAAGGCCAGGGTGCCATGATATCTGCAGCCAATCCTTTTAAAGATAAGGTTTCCAAAACCTGAGGTGCCTTGCCCCCAAAAGGATTCCTTCCCCTGCTTTATACTACTAAGTCTTTCTGAACATTTGGGCCAAGTCACTAGGTAAACATCTACCAAATACACTTTCAAGCACCATGTTTAGAAACATGTTTTAAGATCCAAACTAAACTGTATCAAGTTAGTACCCCAGCCTGGCTCTAAGATCTATACCATTTACATCAGGGGTCTTCAACCGTGGCAACTTTAAGACTTGTGGACTTCAACACTCATAGTTCCTCAGCCAGCAAAGCTTTGCTGGCTGAGGAACTCTGGGAGTTGAAGTCCACAAGTCTTAAAGTTGCCACGGTTGGAGACCCCTAATCTAGATAAAAGTCAGCCTTTAAGGCAAGAACGGCAGCACTTTCCGCCATAGCTCACCCCCAACTGATACAGTACAACATGCGCTCACCATCGCTCTTGGGATTTCCCAGAACTTTCATGACTTCAGCATTGGTGGGGTTCTGGCCCAGGGCCCTCATCACATCTCCACACTGGCTATACAGGATCTTGCCATCACCAGTTCGGTCAAAGAGCTGGAAAGCTTCCTTGAACTCTGCAGAAGGTCACAAGGAAAAGAGCTTAGGCAAAATGAACATCATTCTAAGCGAAGGGAAGAGAAAGAAAGCAGCGCCTCAGCTATCCCTTCCCATCCACAGAAAACAGAACGTCAGGAATGATATTTTTCATCATTTTTATCCTCTCCCCACCCCCCACCCCCAAAAAAACTTACTTAGAACTTGACATAACTTCTTTAAAACTGTAGGCCTTCTTTTGCAGTGAGCCTCACTGCTAAGACTCAATGAGTCTCAACTTCAAATCAACACATCCTGGCTTATGCTCCAAATATACACTATGCTAGAGCTTGAAAATCTACTTGTGTAGTAGATGGCATGTTAAACCAAGATTGGAGATTGCCCAATTCCCTTTAAACATGAAACCCACTCTTAATCTCTGAGCTGCTCATTCTCTGCTTCACTTCCCATGCAAAATTATTTTAAGGAGGTGGAGAAAGATGGTAGAGCTCTATATCCCATAGTTTATTTCTTGGAGCAAGACCAGGATAAAAATGGAGTTGGTCAATGCCTACGTGCTCCCTAATAACTGCAGTGGGCACTCCCTGAAGAATACAAATGCTTCACTAAATTAGATCCACTTCTACCTAATCCAGCATCCTGTGCAAGAATCACATGGTGTTCAAAGGAAAATTGTCTAGCCATTTCTGTTCTAGGATCGGGATAAAAAACAGACAGATAGATCAACTGATTTACATGGCATTTTATGCCACTTGCGTTGCATGGTTCTAGAATCATGTGCTGGCCACAACAAATCTGGAATATACACGTTTACCTGTGTGAAGGTAAAGGACAAAGAATTTATCAATGGGCATTCCCATGGCAAATGGTTGAAAGGGGGGCAGTTCGTAAGTTTGATCAACGCACCAGATTTGAACACAGGGAGCCTCAGTTCTGTTTGTTTTCAATAATTCAGCAGTTACTTGTCAGCAATGTACTTGAGATTTTGACCACATTATTATTACTAGTTCACTGGTTAAACTGATTGGGCCTGAAGGGCACTCTAGTCTAAAATTATGCTGAACTTTGACTGTAATAAAGGTTTGATTGTACTCCAAAACATCTGGACTGATCCAAATTGGAGAAAGCTTTTTCTCTCCCAGCACATAATTTTAGAACCATGCAAAGCAAGTGGCATGATTTACATGCCATGTAAATTGGTTGATCTTTCTTTTCGTTTTTCATCCTGACCTAAGACTCCTTGACAGACTAGTATATGGACAATTGTATGAATAAGGATCTTGTGATCACCTTTTGCAACCTTCTGACAAGCAAAGTCAATGGGGAAGCCAGATTCACCTAACAACCAGGGTACTAATTTAACAACTGCAGTGGTTCACTTAACAACTATGGCAAGAAAGGTTGTAAAATGGATCAAAACTCACTTAACAAATGTCCCCCTTAAGAACAGAAATTTTGGGCTCAATTGTGGTCGTAAATCAAATTATTGTCAAGGGGTTGATTTTCAGTACCCAGAAAAGTCTTGCTCTCCAGTTTAAAATGTGGACAAATGAGTAATACAACTGTGATGTTTTTTTAAATGCTATTTACTGAAAGAATTCTGTTTAGCATATATAACTCTTCCCTAAGGGTATCCTCTCTCAGGTATCCTTCACAGAAGTGGTATCCTTCACTGCTCCTCCTTAGGTCCAGTCCACTATTCTAACCACTCTGCTATACTGCCATTTGTTAGGAGTCAAGAATCCATAAAAAACAGAATTGTAGCTGAGGCACATCAAAACAAGCATGACACAATGCAAGACCATGTAACAAAATCCAAGAGTTTCCTTCCCATGCAAGGTAACACATAACTTCTACTTCAGACTACTTCTCCATCTCTTAATTATTTTCACTCAAGAAAACGTAGCAATGAAGGTGGGAAAATTGAAATTAAACACTTTTCCTGCAACTAGGTTATGGGTTGGGGGAGGTGTAGCGATAGGGGAGGATGAGTTGTAGCCAAAAATCTTTCTCAACATCTACCGTAAGAACTTGAATGTTTAATACCCTTCCAACATGGGTGTCAAACTCGTAGCTTCACATTGTCGTCATGTGACATATTTCAACATTTTTCCCCTTCATGGAGCTGGGGAGGACATGTCTTGTGCGTGACACACCTGGCCCGTGGGCCATCAGTTTGACACCCCTGCATAAAGGCTAAAATGTCACTGCCTGCCACAGTCTGATTCTTCTTCAAGGAGGACCTTGTTTTTCCAGACAATAAATTGAAGAAATAGAAGCCTTAAAGAAAAGCAAGAAAGAAAAGTAGCTTGTAATCTTCAGGAGACTTTCAGGAGCAGTCTCTACCTAGGACATGGTTCAGGCTCACAATTGTTGGTCATACAACCTAAAACAGACCTCCTCACCTGTGTGGCAATGCTAGAGGCAATTAATGCATCAGATATCCTAGCTTATTTCCAGGAATCTTATTTTCTAGATAAGATTTTCTAGAGAACTTCAACCTCCAGAATTCCCCAACTACTACTGCTGGCTGGGGAATTCGGGAACTTGAAGACCGTACCACTTAAAGTTGCCACGATTGAGACCCAGATCTTGACTCATTAATTGAAGATGCCAGTTGCAGACATGTCTCACTTAGATGTATTCTTTCCCTACAAAGCTTTTATACTTTTAAAACCACTAGATGTTATCCCCTGCTTTTGTAAGGCAATGAATCAAGTGATCCAATGGTGAAATTGTCAAAATGGCTCTTAAGCTGCAAGTAAAATGCACTAGCCATCTCTTTTTGTAAAAATTTAAAACTTAGCTTTTTTGCTGCCATAATTAATACCAAAGGATTCTGAAGGATCCGATGCCTTCATTAAAACAGTGCATGTACAAAAAAGCTTTTGCCATCTGCCCCCACGCCCTAAGAATGCCTCTAATAAATAGGAAGCCTAGTTTGGAAGGAATAAATGTTTAAGGTCAAGTTCTACAGTGAACAACTGAAGGGAGCTTGCTAATACATTTTTTTGAAAGCTGGATCTTCCATTTGAAGCTAATTTGACTGGATCAAGAGCCCAATCAACATACTACTTCGAAAAATTACCTTCCTTGTTCTTTTTAATTTTAATCTTAATAAAATGGTGAGATTACTTTTAAGAAAAGCAACTGTCCCTCCTCCCAAATATTTTGTGTTTTTGTGTTGACCAGTCTTGGTTAGGCAACAGTAAATTAAGCACATAAAAAAAAATTAAAAAAATCCCCCATATTAAGATGAAATCAAATTTAATCCAAGCTCAAGAAACCTTTGCTCCATTTGACAGCTGGGACCTCAACAGGGTTGATGCATAAAGCATGCCAGGATCCAACAAAAACTTCAGAGAAGATCAGAATTCTCTAGGCTGGCCTGGCAGGACCTCTCTCCAACTGGGGTGGGGTTGGGGTGGCTGAGCAGCTATTCCTACTAAGAGAATCAGATTTATTTCAATGGGAACCTGGATCTCCAACTGCTGGTCAGCTGTGGCTGCTGCCCATAAGACCTTAGAGTTTTAACCAGCCTTGCAAAGGAATCCGCTTCCAGATAGGAATGTAATAATGCGACAGCTGCCAACCCTTCCTGCTCCAAAATGAGTTTCTTGCCCATATAAGGAAACCAACAGAGCCGGCTATCCCGGCGCCCATCTTCCCTCTTCTTTGAAAGCACCTTCTCCTCCAAACGGAGAAAACTAGCTCTTCCAAAACTGCACCGTTAGGGTTAGGGTTATGGACCTTTCCCTGGCAGTAGCCAAACGCGCCATGTAAAAAAAAAAACAAAAACAACTCAGCAGCTTCTGTGGCCGGCCGAAAGAGGGAGGGGGGGAAGGCAAAGAGTTGTCTGCATCCGCCTTCTCCATCTGCATAGCCGAGAATTAAGCCAGGATCGACCCTCCCGGGTAATAGGGAACACTTCCGACAAGCTAGCTTCCACAATCTCTAGGTTCTCCCGGCTCACCTTTTCCATGCACAAAATCCTAACGTTATCATTTGGCTAAAGAAACAGAAAATGGAGGCCACTGGGCGCGTCCTTTCAAGCAGCCTTAACCAGGAAATACATCATGCATGATGAGCCATGCAGGGAGGTGATTTTTTTTTTAATTTTAAAAAAAAGGCAATTCAGGTAGAAAGGCAGAGGCGAGGCGAGCCGGGCGTGAATCTTGAAGTCAAGGGAATGAGAAGTCGGGGAGGGCAGAATCGCCGTTCCCTCCCCTCCCCCCCCCCCCCCCCCCAAAAGAAAGGGCTGAGAAAGAAACCCGGCCTACAATGCACAAGTTACACACACAAATACACACACACACGCAGGACCGCATTGCTAGAGGAAAAGCCCGGGCGCGTTAGCAAACGAGCAGGAAACGGTGTTAAGGAACGCGGAGAGGGGTGGAAGGAATTGCTCTTTTTCCTTAAACTCACCATTGAGAAGCAATGATCAAGGGAATGGGGAGGGGGAGAAAGGAAAAAGGCTAGAAGAATCAAAGGAAGGAGAAAAAAAAGAATTGTAAGCGCAAATTGCCCCCCCCCCAAAACCTTTTCACTCTTAAGACTATCGGGGGGCGGGGAAGGGAAAGAAAAATGGGGTGTTCGTGTTCCCCCACTACTCCCTTTATCCCCAATAATATTCTACCTTCCAATGAATAGTCCAATGCGGGGGAAGACAAAAAAAAAAGCACTTACCGGCGGTCTGATCTTCCGAGAAGTCACACTGCAAATCAAATCCGAAGAGGGAGAAAAAGGCTTATTAATTGGAGGGAAAAAGGAAAAGAAGCCAGCCGATTTCTTCGCCCAAAAACTTTCCCCTTTCCACTGCATTTCCCGCCCTGCAGCCGGCTTTTATTCTTCAAGTCCAGCCGACTCAATCAGAATAGAAGCTGGAAGGGACCTCAGAGGTCTTCTAGTCCAACCCCCCTCCTCCCGCTCAAATAAGAGACAATTAAGAGACCGTCCTACAATCTTGACCGGCCTCAAAACTTCGCCCGTTTTGCAAAGCACTCACCATTGTTGCAAACAGCTGAGCGTCGCTCCAACCGTTCCCTCCTTCCGCCCGGAATGTGTGCGAGCTCGGCCCGGGAGTGGCTCTTCAAGTCACCGCGCGGGTCTTTGCTTGCGATTGGCTGATGCCAAAAATGGAGGGGGAGGAGGGAGGAGGAGGCGGTTCCAAGCGTTATGCTTAAAAAGTTGCGTCTCGTAGCCGAAACGGGGAGGCGGGGCTTTCTCACCCTTCTTTCTGACGTGAAGGAGAAAGAGAAATACGGTAGGGGGGACTTGGGCCCACGGAGGAGTTAAAATCTCGCGTGTCATCGAAGAGGCCGCTGAACGAGATTGTTGCATTGCACGTCGGGGATTGTAGTTTTTTTTCCCCTTTTAAACAGAGGTGGGGAGAGAACTATGGACCCTTTGTGACTTGTGGACTTCTGGGAGTTGAAGTCCACCGGTCGTAAAAGGGCTGTAGATCCCCATCCCTGCTTTAAAACAGGCCGAGTGGGGGGGGGGGGGGGGTAGAGAAGTAGAATTACTAACCCTAAATACAATAGAACTACTGTAATAGTAGAAGTTGAGGAGTTCTGAGATCAGAACATAAAAGTTGCATTGGGGTGATCCTTCTGGTGCGACAGGTGGGTAGGAAGATTTTTATCTAAAATGAGTATGGATAAGGGGGGGCTACTCTCCCCTGATTATTTATTGAAAGATTAAAAGAAAATAAAGGGTATAAATGACCTTGTAAAGTGGGGAGGCTATCATGAGTGGTTTGCCTGACTATTGGCTTCTGTCTAACCTGTCAATATATGAAGCAATAATTCAAATTATGGAGATTTTTTTGTTGTTATTAGGTGGCTGAAATTTCTGCTTTGTTGCCCTTATTGGATTATTAGTTTTTGTGTTGAGTACTTCTGATTTGGAAATGGAGTCTAGAAGATGCTGTTTCTCAGTTCCTGCTTCTACCTTGTATAATAACTCCTTTTAGAATTAAAATTTGTTCCACCACTTCTAATGTTCCAAAAGGTACTGAAAACAGATTTTTTTTAAAGAGCATTTGACTGAACTATTTATTATCACCATCTTTGTTTTACTTTGAATTATTTATTGTATTTGGTTTTGTTATGATTTCTCATTAGCACTATAATTTATCCTTGTCCTGTTATAAATATGATTAGCCGATTGTTTTAATTTCTTTATATCTACCACAGACTTTTTGTTATGATTACTTGTGAACATCATGAGTCCATATAGATTCAACAGTACTATATGTAAGTATTCAGAAACCATTATGTAAATAAAGAGGATAAGTTTAAGTAAGTTCAAAGATCTATATAACATAAAATAATAATAATTCAGTTTTGGTGCCATATCCTTCTTCTGCTTTCATGCACCTTTACCTGACATGCAATAGATCACTCAGCTCTAGGCAATTTTGATATTGGAATATTTATATCAGCCCTTTGAAGTAGACCAGATCAGGAAACATACTCCATAGGAAGATCAAAACTATGCTTTTTGAATTTCGCTATAACAGAAGCTCGTAAATTTAATTGTGTTTGTTCTCTCTTGCCTCTTACACCCCATGGAGTCAGATAAGAGCCAGCCCACTCTTAATACAGATAATCCTCAACGTACAACTATAACTGAGGTATGCCCATTATGGTTATACGTCATGACTGTCATAAAGCAGATCATCCATGTGACTGACCCAATTATATGACCTTTTTTGTGATGCTCATAAATTGATCTATGCTGTGATTGAGTGAACACTTCAGTTCATTTGTTCATTATGGAGTGGTTTTGCTGAAAACTGCTGGTAAGTAAATGCTGGTTTGGGGCAAAAATGTCATAAGATGTGTAAACTACTATGGGACACTGCAAATGGCTATTTATTTATTTATTTATTTGTAAAATTTATTGGCCTCCCATCTTACTTCAGGGTAACTCTGGGCAGCTTACAATCATAAAAGATCAAACATGTACAAAGCTAACAGACAAATAAATACAGGCTGTATGCCAAGCCCCTGAAATATGGTTATATGAATGCAGGTGTTGGGATGATCATCAGAACTGGGCTGTAAGTATCCTTGGGGTAATACAATAACTTTGAATGATCGCTAAGTGATACTACCTGTATCTCCTTTCCCAGGACTTAAGGAATGCTTCTATCTTCTTTGTTTAAATAATGGTTTCTGAATATTTGCTTCAAGGCCTTCTTTCTGACTCTTTAACCTTTAGTGAACTGTTGTAACACACTTCATATGTTGAATATAGAAATCTATCTTTACATACACATATTTCGAAGATGGGGTATTGAGGTTAGGTCTACCAGATCTGCATTGCAAAATTCAGGCAGCCATAAGAAAGTTTAATTACTGACATCATCTACTGCTGACATCTCTAGTGAGTTTTATAACCTAGTAGCCATAGAATAGTCAATTAAATATAGCTATTGTGTAAATAATAATTAACCTTTATCCCCTGGAATTCTGAATGCCAAGCAACATGTTACATTTACAAAGACAAATTAGAAAATCATTGGCTGCTTTTTCTAGATAAAAGCAATTTGGGAAAAGGAAGGGTAGAGAGAGTGAGGAAAAGCTTGTTCCCTTCAGACATATACAGACATCTCTTGTTGATTTTCTACACTTGTTTACAATAGGGAGAAGAGGTGATATGGATGATACAGATTTTAGGGACACTCTAGTCCTTCCTCTCTGTGCCTGGAGATCTGGAGGTCAACATTGACGAACCTCCAAGTAATCCTTTTGGATTTGAGCAGAAACGTAAATTCCCCATAGGTAATAGAAAATGCAAAATATGGGATTAAGAAGTTCTGCCTTTTGTCCCGATGAGTTTGGGTTTTAACATAACCTATGGTAGCTACGGTATTTAAATAATCTGTGGTTCTGTATTTTGATCTAAAATGCTGACTCAGATATGCAAGAAGATTCGTAGATCCTGTCATCTGCCCCACCCTTTTCAAAATGATTGTGTAAATCTTGGATATTAAGCAGGCTCTCCTTGTCTTGGCTCTCTGCTTGGAAACTAATGACAAATCAAGAAATCAGAACATCTGAAAATCAAAAACTTTATTGTTAGAAAAATGAGTAGTTTGTAGAGTCAGATGATTTAAGCAAGAGGATTTCTTCACACAAAAATTGTGAAATTTGCTGCTGCTGCTGCTGCTGCTCCCTTCTGATTCCATAGATGATCACTGACTGATGTACTATTTACTAATAGTAATTCAGTATTTATAAAGATGTCTTTACAGTCTACACCGGGAAAAATGGCTGTGTTGCAGATTGTGTGTGTACAAGGTAGAAAAAAGGAAAAAGTGAGGAGGAGTTGTACCTGAAGAAAGCATCTTGAGCAGCCCTGCCTGTGAAGAAAGAGAATGTCCATAAATATCAAAGTTTCACAATAATTACTAAAAGACAGCATAGACGTCTCCTCAGAAAAGAAATATCAAAGTGGTGAAATTCCTCAGTATTTATTTTTGATCAACCATATAATCATCTTTCTATTTTATTGCATTCTTTCTGTTATACAATATAATATATGCAGTAGGCCAGGGGTGTCAAACTCACGTCATCATGGCAGTATCACGTGACGTATTGGAACTTTTTTCCCCTTCGCTAAACCGGACATGGGCGTGGCCAGCATGTGACACATTCGCCCCGCAGACTGGAAGTTTGGCAGCCCTGCAGTAGGAAGTTCTTGACTTATAGCAGTTTGTTTAATGACCGTTAAAAGTTATAATGGCACTGAAAAAAGTGACTTATGATTGTTTTTCACACAACTAATGAAGCATCTTCATTGTCACATGAACAAAATTAAGATGCTTGGCCATCTGGCTCATATTTATGATGTTGCAGTCTCCCAGGGTCATGGGATCACCTTTTGCGACTTCTGACAAGCAAAGTCAACAGAGATTCACTTAACAACCTCATTGCTACCATAACTGCAGTGATACATTTAACAACTGTGGCAAGAAACGTAAAGTGGGAAAAACTCACTTAATAAATGTCTCACTTAACAACAGAAAGTTTGGGTTCAATTGTGGTCGTAAGTCAAAGACTACTTTTACTGTGCCAATATTTTACTCTGTCATGAATCAATATGGCAATCTTTGATTTTTAATCATTAAGCACTCTAATAACTGCTTTTAATAGTGAACTTCACACATTTGGTAAGAATTGTTAGATCTAATAACTCATATTTTGTTATGATGTTCAGGGATATGGTAGAAAACACTGTCCTGGCAAATTTTGCCTAACTGTGTGTACAGTTTGGATAAAATAACCTGCAGTGGCAATAAAATACTCAGGGATATGTGAAGGGCAGATGAAGGATTGCCTATGAAAAAGCTGTGGAGAAGAATCTTATTTAGGAAGGGAGAAAAAAAGGGAGCTCCTATCAATCCAGAATATAAATGATGCTTGGAAATACTGCACTTACTCATAGACCCCCAGCTCAGCTTGCCATGATATGTTTGACAAATGCTGTGAGAAAGAAAGGAGAAAATTTAAGAGATTAAAATCACCCACTGTGGTTAATTTTTGTCCCAGGACATATTTTCACATAAAATGTTTTAACTTGAGGCAGCAGCGATCCCTCCTATTGTAGTTGCTTCAGGCTGATGATAGATAGAAGTTGGCTCCAAACTATTAACATAGATCATTTTAATTTACTTTCATCCAACAACTAGCCTATATACATTGTGATAAAATGCAAACATTACTGGAAGAGCAGACATTACATCTGATAACTTCCTTTTAGATTGCTTTTTTAAAAAAATACATCTGGCCCAGGTTTAATTTTTAATAAATAAGTGGAATAACTGAAGTCCTATTGCTAACCTTTAGGTAATTCTGACATCTACATGAGTACTGGTGTATACACAGATCTCATATCAGCACAATATTAGTATTCCATACTTATGCAATTTTTTATATATAATTTTATTGAAGTTAAAATCTAGTATAAACCAAGGAAGAGTCATGAGGAAAAAAGAAAAAGAAAGAAATCTAAATCTAAAAGCCCAAGAAAGAAAAAAGAAAACGAAAAAAGTAGAAGTATTATAAAAGAAAAATATAATAAAATGAAAAAGGCTACAAAGTGGCTTCTAATTTTCTTCACAATAGCTATAAATACAATTATAAATTGCCCTCTTTCTCTAAAGTTGCATCGTGATTCTCTTCTTTCTAAAATCTAACTAATCTAATCCTCAAAACATATATCATGTTCAATTTTTATGCTGTATACAAAAAAGTCCAGAAGGAGTTTCTTATTTATACAATGTTCTGTGAAAACAAGAATATTCCAATGTTTACTATTTTTTTGCCTGTCAGATGTGGACGTTTGGATGTTTATGTAGGGTCAAACTGAACCAAATAGCTTGCATAACTCTTCAACTGACAACAGGCATAACATCTTACCTTCATAATTAATGCAACCATTAGCATCTTCATGCCCTGCTAATAGAGAATCCACTTCATCTTCTGTCATTTTTTCACCTGAAAAAAAATAAAAAAGGAAGATGGTTTATCTTTCATCAAAATATTCATTATATTTGTACATCCTTCCCCCTCCCCCGATTTCTAGCAACTGGAAATTTTTTTTTAAAAAGTTAAAGTAAAAAAATTTTCTAAGTAAAAAAAAACTTAGAAAAAATAGAAGAAATGCACGAGAAAGCAAAAGGTTGGCAAAACCAGATAACAACAAAAACACACAACACAAAGGGCTTTACATTTTTGTAAGCAAGCCAACAATTTCATTTTTTAAAAAAAAGGCCTTTCTAGGCTAATGCCACTTTGCAACTAAAACACAAATTTCACCTGATATTTTTCAAAGTATAGTAAATCAAATTAGAAGAACCTTGATCAATGGAGGAGAAAGGATAATTCACCTGACATTACAACAGAGCTAATGTTAACCTTAAAGGGATAGAAAACCATCCAAATTTCTTGTGGCTTACAACCAATGTTAAAAGAAGATCAGGAGGACACTGATGTTTATTGATTAGTGCCTTTCTAAAGGAGACAAATTGAGGTTGCAGCTGTAGCTTAAGATGAATTTTTTCTTGTTTGGAAGTTCTTTTGGGCTCCAGGCTGTAGCAATTTCCCCATATAATGCCTTTTAGTGCCTTTTCATGGTGATGGTGGTAGGGCAGTGATGGTCAACCTTTTCGGTGCTGAGTACCCAAAGCGCATGTGTGCCCAAACACCGAAAATGCAATGCGTGTGTCCCCCGCGAATGCACATGCGTCCCCCATGCATGAGCCGCCCCTGTGCCCTGTTTTGGCTTCCAGGTTGGTTCAGGAGTCTTTCCAGGCCCAAAGCGGGGCACACCCTGTTTTGGGCTTGGAAAGCCTCCTGCAGCAACCTACACGCCCCCATGCATGCACCTCATCCCCCGCGTATGAGCGGAAGAGACCCGAAGACCAGCTGGCCGACGGGAGGCTCATGCGTATGTGTGGTGAAACTGGGCTGGGGCGACGCTGGCGTGCCCACAGAGGGGGCTCTGTGTGCCACCTGTGGAAAACGTGCCATAGGTTCTCCATCACAGTGTAGGGACTACAGTATACTTACCCAGTGTGGAAAGGACATGGCGCAATTCTGCCCCCATGACGGTTCCGTTCCCCTCCTTATCAAAGACTCTGAGCCCCTCCACATAATCTTCATAGGTGCCTTGATCTTTGTTCTTGGCAACTGTCTGCAGCATTGGCAGGAACTCTTCAAACTCCACCCGTTTAGAATTCAGCTCTGGGGGCGATCAGAAAATGGGGGAAGAGAAGATGGAAAGGGAGAAGAAGCATTCATTTCCCACCCAACTCTCCATCCTTGAATCTCAAAAAGCTGTTTCTGTGCCACACAGATAGAACTCCGTCAATAAGGAATTAAAACTAAAGGAAAAAAAAAGTTGCTGAGAGACTTGCATGTCCTTTAAAAACAAGTAAATCAGATGTGTTGAATGGTCAGAGAAAAAAAAGAGAGTTGACAATATATAGCCCCAGGTCATGAATTGCTCAGCCTTGTTACAAACTGTGGCTTATAATTGGAACCGTTCTTGGGATCTAAGTGAATATATCTAAGTATATCTAAATGACAACATATTCTGAGGAGAATTTTGTGTTCTCAGCTTTAAGTGAAAATGTAAGTGAAACTAAGGAGAAATCTCCTCACAATTAAGAACAATTAATCAGTGAAACGGCTTGCCTCCAGAGGTTGTGGGTACTCTGGATACATTTTTTAAGAAGTGATTGGACAACCATTTGTCTGAAATGGTATAGGGCCGTGATGGCGAACCTATGGCACGGGTGCCACAGGTGGCACGTGGAGCCATATTGGTCGGCATGCAAGCTCAGCTCCGGCACGCATGCGTGCACCAGCCAGTTGATTTTCAGGCCTTCTGGGCCCACCAGAAATCAGGAAACACACTGTTTCTGGCCTCTGGAGGGCCTCTGAGGGGATGGGGAAGGCCTTTTTTGCCCCCCCCCAGGCTCCTAGAAAGGCTCTGGAGCCCGGGGTGAGCGAAAAATGAGCCTACCGGGCCCACCATGCCATCGCGTGCCAAAAGCAGGTTGAGCATGGGGTGGGCGCATAAAATTATGAATTTGGGCACACATGTTTGTGACATCCACCCGCGCTCCCCCTGCTTTTGGCACGCGATGACAAAAAGGTTAGCTATCACTGGTATAGGGTCTCCTGCTTGAGCAGGGAGTTGGACTAGACCTCAAGATCCCTTCCAACTGTTGGAGTCTTAGTGGGCAACCAATTAAATATGAGCCAACAGTGTGTGGCGGCAGCCAAAGAAGCCAATGCAATCCTAAATTGCATTAACAGAAGGATACAATCAAGATCAAGTGAGGTACTAATACCACTCCATAAAGCCTTAGTAAGACCACACCTAGAATACTGCATCGAGTTTTGGTCACCATACTATTAAAAAAGATGTTGAGACTCTAGAAAGTGTGCAGAGAAGAGCAACCAGGATGATTAGGGGACTGGAGGCTAAAACATATGATGAACAGTTGCAGGAACTGGTCATGGCTAGTCTAGTGAAGAGAAGGATCAAGGGAGACATGATAGCAATGTTCCAGTGTTTGAGGGGCTGCCACCGAGAGGAGGGGGTCAAGCTATTTTCCAAAGCATCCGAAGGCCGGACAAGGAATAATGGATGGAAACTGAACAAAGAGAGATTCAACCTGGAAATAAGGAAAATTTTTCTGAGAGTGAGAGCAATCAACCAATGGAACAGTTTGCCTTCAGAAGTTGTGGGAGCTTCATCATTGGAAGCTTTCAAGAAGTGACTGGACTGCCATCTGTCAGAAATTCTGTAGGCTCTCCTGCTTGAGTGGGGGGTTGGACTCGATGACCTATAAGGTCCCTTCCAACTCTGTTGATACCCCCAAGATCCCAGTTCTGTTATTTGATTATCTCTATACTGTGGAGCTACACAAGTAACCTGGATTTGAAGGAGGAAAGATGATAATGTGCTGGGGCGCTCCAGTCATATCACTTGACATCTCCTTATGGGGCAGCCATCTCTGGAAAAGACACATCCTCTTTAAGAAGGCCCTGAGATACAACATGAGCGGCCCTGCCTGCCCCAACTAACTTTCCCCTTTGAAGCTGGTGAGTTGGGATCATTCACTACCCTAAGAGAAAAACGAACATTGCACTGTACCTTTTAATTTATGTGGGTGGTGGCTTGGTGGGTGTGGCAGAGGAAGGATACTATAAAATCTCCATTCCCTCCCCAATCCAGGGGAAGGATACTGCAAAATCCCCATTTCCTCCCAATCAGCTGGGACTTGGGTGGCAGAGAATAGATGTGGGCGGGGCCAGTCAGAATTTTTACTACCGGTTCTCTGAACTACTCAAAATTTCCACTATCGGTTCTCCAGAAACCTGCTGAAACCCACCTCTGGGTATAGGGCAGGGATCAGCAACCTGTGGCTCTGGAGCCACATGTGGCTCTTTTACCCCTCTGCTGCGGCTCCCTGTCATTCAAAATATATGTCACAACCGCCAATGTGGAACACCCGCCAGCACACGATTTATTGAGCTTTTCTACTCCCAGTAGGCCAACCATGGATAAATCCAAGAAAAGAAAAGTTTCAGAAGAAAACAGAATATTTAATTCAACTACATATGCTAATTTTGTGGACGTTCAAGAAATAGTCAGGCACAGGAAGTGTTTTGTGGCTCCTGGTGTTTTGTTTTGTTTTTTCTGTGGAAAATGGGTCCAAATGGCTCTTTGAGTGTTTAAGGTTGCAGGCCCCTGGTATAGAGTCTTCTGTTCAAGCAGGAGGTTTGAACTAGAAGACTTCAAGGGCTCTTTCAACAGTTCTTCTGCATTCTTTTTCTTGGATTGTTCTGGTCTGGCATACCTAGCTTGAATAGTAGAGTACAATTAAAAATATGCTGAATGCATAATACCATAAACAACTAATGCTCTTCCAGTTTCCGAAGTTCAGCATGCCCTGCACAAGTACTAGTCTTGCAATTTTGTGTGTGTCTCTTTGAGTTAGTGTTGATTCCAGGCAACTACCTGGAGGGGTCTGTGTAGTTTTCTTGGCAATGCTGAACTTCGGAAATGGTTTGCCCTTGCTTGCCTCCCAGGGCTAAGAGAGAGGGATGGCCCAAGATCGCCTAAACTGCCTTTGTGCCTAAGATACATCAAAACTCACAGCATCCCAGTTTAAGTTCTACACCAAACTGGGTTACCACTTTTTTACTGCTGTAATTTTTCAATCTGAACTCCAGATTGTTTGAAAAATGTAAATTTTAAATGCAAATTAAATTAGGAAAACATACTCTTTGATACACTATATTTTTTAGATTATATTATGCACTTAATTTAGATTATGTGTCCAGTATAAGGGAGAGAGTATATACAGTTAAATTTTTAAATATCTCTTAATCACATTGCCTGAGTTCACACATTTTGCTAAATTTAATTTCAGTTTAGTATAATTCCTGAACTCAGCTACTGTGATACACAGGCTACTACTTATGTTTAGCATTATACTATATATGTATTATACTGTAGGCTATTATGTTTCATTCAACTAACTGTCGGTCCATTTTTTTAAACATATTCTTGCAAATATAAATTATACTAAAATTATACTGATTTATTTATTCATGAATGGTGTTGCAGGTTCCTAGTGTGTTCAAGAAGAATGGCCGCATGCTTCTAATACACTGCTTATAGCAGTGGTGGAATTCAAATTTTTTTACTACCGGTTCTGTGGGCGTGGCTTGGTGGGCGTGACAGGGGAAGGATACTGCAAAATCTCCATTCCCACTCCACTCCAAGGGAAGGATACTGCAAAATCACCATTCCCACCCCCCTTTGGGGCAAGCCAGAGGTGGTATTTACTGGTTCTCTGAACTACTCAAAATTTCCACCACCGGTTCTCCAGAACCTGTCAGAACCTGCTGAATAGCACCCTGGCTTATAGGTTACAATATTTATTCCTATGCATCAGAAATCATAGCTTGCTGATTTTTGCAGATCAGATTATAATTAAATCTCAAGAAGACAGTTTTTCTTCGTCAAAGGAACTGCATAACCCACATTTTCTAGCTTTATATTCCTAACTACCATAGAATGGATCTGTTCTTAAAGGAAAGCTGAATGTTCCAATATGATCCCTTAAATCTGGAATCTGCTGCCATCCTGTGGTCATACTGTACTATAATTTCCCCTGCACATGGTAAAGCAGAGATGACTTACCGTCAGGCTTTGGATGTCCCAGGACTTTCCGGATTTCAGCATTAGTAGGATTCTGGCCCAATGCCCTCATCACATCTCCACACTGGCTCAACTGGATTTTACCATCACCGACCCGATCAAAGAGCCCAAAGGCCTCCTTGTAATCTAGAGAGATCAGATCAAATTTTGATATAGTTTGATATGTGGCCTCTGAAATGGAGAGCTGCAGGGGGGCTGGAGTTTGATGGAGATAAAGTGTCAAGCTTGTCCTTCTGCCAGTGTCAATTAGAGGATTCAGATGTAATCCGAAGAAACTGGACACTGCCGTCTGCAACATCTGCCTGCCCAGTTTCTGTCAATCATAGTCAATCAATTAGAAGGAGGCTTCCTCTCTAACAGCAACCTCTCTATGGTAAATGTTTGGGACACATTTACCATAGAGAGATGAAGATGGTGATCTGGAAGGGTTTGGCTATTCTTTTTTTTTTAAATTAGATTTATATGCCGCCCTTCTCTGGAGACTCAGGGCGGCTTACAAGGCGTTAAGCAATAGCCTTCATACTTTTGTATATTTTTTATATAAAGTCAGCTTATTGCCCCCACAAACTGGGTCCTCAATTTACCTACCTTAGAAAGGATGGAAGGCTGAGTCAACCTTGAGCCTCGAACTGGTGTAATTGCAGACAGCTGGATGTTAATAACAGGCTATTCAGCCAGTTGAGTTATCTGAGGCTCCTTTTAATATACAGAAGATCTCAGTGATCTTTCAAAGGGGCATCATCACCTTGGTTCTGGAATTTTGTTACTGGCGAATTGATCCTTTCCATTTCACCCTGTTAGAGCAATCAAACATTGCTCTTCAGGTAGAGAGCCAAGTTCAGATGTTATATAATACCTAACCCTCCCTCTAACAATTGAGCTAATTAAGCAGGCCTTCAATTTTATAGCAACATTTCAGTTCTTAGAATACTTAAAAGGGCTTTTTCTCCTGGCTATGTTAATGAGGATTCCTTTCCCTGTCCAAGTCGGCCAAAAAGTGTGTGGTATTGTTTGCCTAATCCCAGCTGATTTCTTCTGCTTTTGTTAGCAAGATGGTTTAGGTTTAGGTTTTATTAAATTTGTATACTGCCTTTCTCTCGAAGGACTCAGGGATGGCTGGCTGTTTCTGTCCTTTGCAATTTTAATGTGGGATAATTTTGCTGAGTCCCATTCAGTATCACCTGCCAATGGGAAAAGCAGCCAGAACTCTCCCTATCCTTAACATGTGTTGAAGGTAGGGATGGACAGGCTTGGCCATGATGACAGATTGTCTAAGTGACACATGTTTACAAATTCTTCCAAAAGAGCATTAAACCTATGGCTGTTAAGAGCCAGCATAATTCTTCTCCAGGGCATTTCTCCATGGAGAAACACAGCTGTGGGAGTCAGATCATTAGGTCTCTCCAGTAATAGAAACCAAATGGCTATGAAGGCAGAACTCAACAACTGACGGGAGGGATGGGGTGGGTGGGCCAGAGGAGCTAGGCAGATCTCAGCCTCTGATGGGGTCATTACATGACATCAGTGAGGCATCATGTGACATTCATACAGCAAGGAAGAAAACATTGCTTTAAAACTCAACCAGCTAAAGATGAATTTAAGCTACCCTCATGATAGGTTGGAGATGTGACAATGGTAGCCTGATGAGGATTTGTTGCCGTGGCAGACCATTGTGTCACGGTTCACAACATTGTGAGGATTTGCTGCTGGTGGTATAGTTTGAAGGATGCGAGGATGAGCCTGCCAAGCAAGTCAGACTCCTTAGTAAAGATGTACTGTCATTTGAAAGTACTCTCATATTTAGGAGAGACAAGAAAAAAATTCAAAGCGAGTCATACAGGTAGTCCTCAACTTACAACAGTTCATTTAGTGACTGTTCAAAGTTACAACAGCACTGAAAAAAAGCGATTTATGACCATTTTTTCAAACTTGCAACTGTTGCAGCATCCCCACAGTCACATGAACAAAATTCAGATGTTTGGCAACTGACTCATATTTATGATGGTTGCGGTGTCCCGGCAACCTTCTGACAAGCAAAGTCAATGGGGAAGCCAGATTCTCTGTATTACTAATTTCAAGGGACACGGTGGCTCAGTGGCAAAGATGCTGAGCTTGTCAATTGAAAGGTCGGCAGTTCAGCCGTTCAAAACCCTAGTGTAGTGTAATGGGGTGAGCTCCCATTACTGGTCCCAGCTTCTGCCAACCTAGCAGTTTGAAAGCACGCAAAAAAATGCAAGTAGAAAAATAGGGACACCTTTGGTGGGAAGGTAACAGTGTTCCGTGTGCCTTTGGCATTTAGTCATGCCGGCGACATGACCACAAGACGTCTTCGGACAGCACTGGCTCTTCGGCTTTGAAACGGAGATGAGCACCATCCCCTAGAGTCGGGAACGACTAGCACATATGTGCGAGGGGAACCTTTACCTTTACCTTTATTACTAACTTCACATCTGCAGTGGTTCACTTAACAACTACTGCAAGAAAGGTAGTAAAATGCGGCAAAATTCACTTAAGAAATGTCTTGCTTAGCGATGGAAATTTTGGGCTCAACTGTGGTCATAAGTCAAGGACTACCTGTCGTCTTACAGCATCCTAAAGCCCGAGGTGTTTATTGCAAGAAGAATTCTTGATTTATTTTTTTCTTCACACACAGATAGGAAAGGGAAAGAACAATGAATGCAGGAAGACTTGCAAGATTCTATCATAATAAACCTAATATTGATCTACTATATATGGTCCTGGTTGTTTCTTTATCCATAAATAAATGGTAAAATAAATCCAAGTCTCTTGGTAGCCAGTGACATGGAAGCAACTCACCTTCCAACTGCTCTTTGGTGAACTCAATCTAGAAAGAATAAAAAGGTAGGAAATTATGTCATTTACCAGAACAAGCAGAAATCCTTATGTGGTAGTAAAAAAAAAATCAAACTGGCCAAGATGCTTCCACGTTCATCAACACCTCCATTAATGAAGTGTACTGTTTTAAAAGTAAGCTTTAGAACTGACATTATTCTTTAGGTAATTATTGAGGTTCCAGAATCCAAAATTCAAATTAAACTTTAATGGGGAACTTGTGACAAAGTGTGTGTGTGTGAGAGAGAGATTTCAGTTTTTCACCTTGGCTCATTTATTCTAAACTGACCAGTAGTTGCAAAGAAGGAGGACAATTTTTTAAGGCTTAATTAGAGGATATATTTCATTTGCTGCCTCTTTAAAATAAATAAACTCTGCTCATCAGACCAAGCATCTTACTTTTTTTTAATTTAAGCTCCTAGCTCTGAAGAACCCGAACGACAAGAATTGAGGATTAAAAAAAAATAGGGCATCTCAATATTTTATTGAAAAAGTACTGTATGATGTCATGTTATGCATTAAATTGTGTAATCTTCCAACTTTATTATTTTTATGTTCCTGTTTATAAGTCTTACTCTACTTGGCTGTAAGCACAACATGAGAGCCATTTTGTTCTAGTGGTTAAGATACCAGGCTAGAAAACAGGAAACTGAACTGTAGTGTCACTTTAGTCATAACAACTAGCTGGATGATTTTGGGCCAGTTCCTTTCTCTCAGCCCCCCTCACCTCACAGGGTTGTTGTGTGGAAAATAGGAGAAGGAAAGGGTGTTAGATATGTTGATTGGCTTCAATAATTTATAAAAATAATAACGGCAGGATTTTTAAAATCTAGTAAATTAGTAAATAAAAATAATTAACTGTTTGTTTCCCTCACCACAACCTGGTGAATTATTTCCTCCAGATTGAGATTACATTTTCCAACACTATGCAGTGTATCTATGAATGTGCATGGTTTGGGCCGAGTCAAGGTTGACTTGATTATAAAACGGGTCTCTGTCAGAGGTGGGTTTCAGCAGGCTCTGACCAGTTCTGGAGAACCACTAGTGGATGTTTTGAGTAGTTCAGAGAACTGGTCAATACCACCTCTGACTGGCCCCACCCCCGTCTATTCACTGTCTCCCAAGTCCCAGCTGATTGGGTAGAAATGGGGATTTTGCAGTAACCTTTCCTTGGATTGGGGAGGGAATGGAGATTTTACAGTAACTTTCCCCTGCCACACCCACAACCATGCCACACTCACCAAGCCACAGAACCGGTAGTAAAAAAAATTTGAAACCCACCACTGACGTCCACCCTAAAAGCTACAGTGATGGAATCTCATTCTGTAACAACCCAGCTGTGAAAGCCTTGGGAGTTACATTCTCTAAGCAGCCACCTGTTGAGAGTTGTAAGATTGAAGCAAATGTCTAGTAATTCATCCAGGTCATGGCTGTCCCCAATGGTGCTTTTTTTTAAAAAAAAACAGCAAGTGGAACTTCTCGATTTTTCTTGAAGGCGTTTCACTTCTGATCCAAGAAGCTTCTTCAGTTCTAACTAAGTGGTGTAAATAGAAAGGATTTATACTCTTTGCAGTCAATGGAATGGGGAGGGAATGGAAATTTTACAGTATCCTTCCTCTGCCACGCCCACAAAGCCACACCCACAGAACTGGTAGTAAAAAAAATTGAATCCCACCACTGGTCTCTGTCCTGGGTAGACTGCTCTGATAATGAACCAATTTCCTCCCCACCTCCAGCCCTAAACCTTCTATAGGTTCTGTAGGATAAATATGAGTGCATGTCAGAGCATGAGAACGAAGTGGTGCCATGTAGGTATGTGTTTTCCAGAGTGGCTGATGTTGTTCTAGGAAGTCCTTTCACAATGGTCCGACTGCAGTCAGAGAGCAGAGGAGAATTTATGATGTGAATCCTTTCAGCCCTTCTGCCACAGGGTGTGAAGCAGGCTAAGTCGCTCTTCCTCCCTTATGATTTCAACCCCATCAATAAATTGACCCAAAAGAAAAATTCTCAAAGCACCGTAGTGATGGCCTAATTAAGCAAGGTATGAAAGGCTTTGAATGTTTAGCTGTGCTCAGTGGTGAAATCCAATTTTTTTACTACCGGTTCTGTGTGCCTTGGTGGGTGTAGCGTGGCTTGGTGGATGTGGCTTGGTGGGCGTGGCAGGGGAAGAATACTGCAAAATCTCCATTCTCACCCCATTCCAGGGGAAGGATACTGCAAAATCTCCATTCCCACCCAACTCTGGGGCCAGCCAGAGGTGATATTTGCAGGTTCTCCGAACTGCTCAAAATTTCCGCTGCCGGTTTTCCAGAACCTGTCAGAACCTACTGGATTTCATCCCTGGCTATGCTGTATGTATTAATGGGCACATTATTATTGTGCATTTGCATTCCTACAACAATCTATTTGTAATATAATAGTATATCTAGCGGAAAATTTTACCTGGAGCATTTGAATGGTTTGTAGGCCAATGAGCAATACAAACCTGCCATGATACTGTTGGGGCTGAAGGGTCCCTGAGCCTGATTATCTCTGAGAACGTATCAATAACTCAATGTTTCTCAACTTGGGCAACTTTAAGATGTGTGGACTTCAACTCCCAGAATTCCCTGTCTAGCATTGCTGGCTGGGGAATTCTGGGACTTGAAGTTCACACAGCTTAGAATGATCACAGTTGAGAAACACTGATTAGAAAATACCTTCTGCCTGATCTTAAGAGTTGGAGCCCAGACATTTTAAAGGTGCTAAGGTTGAAAAACGCTGCTGTAGCTACTCATTGAAGTACATCTTTGCATTTGATCTAGGTTCGGTATCCTAATTGGAACCCCTACCTCACTGTTTTGGGAATCCTGAAGCATGACAAGGACATGGCTGTTGATTGAACGCTCTGGTCCTCTCGCAACCTGATCTGCCGCTTTCAGAAAGTGGCATCCCAACAAAGCAGGGCTATAGAGGTAGGATTGAAATAACTGCACTCTTATGCTAAGCCTCCTCCCTGCTGGTAGCCACCTGTCTCTGTCCTGGCATCCTAAGCACGCAGGCCAAATACCAGACTTGTGCGTCTGCTGTTTGGACCTGTCTTTAAAATAACAAGAGCCTTTTCAATTGCTAAATTTATCTCACCCCTCTCTCCCGCTAACCTTAGCTAGCCAGCATTCCCAATCTGAGAACAGAGGTCTTGTTATGATAGAGAAATGACTTTACTTATTTCTTGTTCAGTCTTGCATACTGCCATAATGATAGTCCATATAGAATGGAGCATCCATAGCGCACCCTCAAATGAATAGAACCATAATTAAAACTATAATTAAAACTATGCTATAATGGGATTACACCATGCCTAAATTTAGAGCATCATAATACCCGGCAGCAACAACAACATCTAAATTTTCTAAACATACGAAACATCTCCCCCACCCACCCACTCAAAAAAAAGCCTGTTGTGATTTGTTTGCAGAAAGCAGTCAACAATGGAAGTTAATCTGTTTCTTTGTCCTATCCGTAAAATGCCCATGGTTGCTTGAAAGTCGGTGAGGAACTCCAAATGCCTAAACTCAGAAAGCTATTGTGGTTAGCATTTAGTCCAATGTAGAGACCAAGAAATAGGGTTTGTACGTTAAAATAAATTTCAAATCAAAGCTAACATTACATATAGTAAAACTGTTGGTGTGGTAGCCTGAGACAAGAAAGAAGATCCAGGTTCTTATTTGCAATTGAAAGTATAATAATTTGTTCCTGAACTTGTTTTAGAATTTTTAATAGCCATTCTTTGTCATTTTATATATACGTACAGACAAAAATTAAACAGGAATTTGTATAAATCTTGCATAAAAAAAAAAGGAGAGCAGTCCTTGTTTCTACAGATAGGTATACATAATTAATTTTCCTATTTGTATATTTCATTCAATTTATTTGGGTGTTCAGCTCAAGTTAAAGATCAGTTCAGCATTCGCTTCTCTTTCTAATTTTGCCTATCTGGATGCCTTGAGAAGCAAAGTTATGCCATTGTACCCATGTAAGTAAAATAATAAGCATAGCTGCGGTTTCACTTTAGCGACCACTTTTTTTAATGACCAAGTTGCCTGTCCCAATTGGGGCCACTAAATGAAGTCTCTCTATACTTCATATTTGAAGCCAATTATTAGTGTGTTTATTCTTCCCATGCCTAGTTCTGAGGTGGTACATCCCTCAGTTTAAACGCTTCTAGCAATCTTGAGGCATTGCTTTTGAGGGAGAGAAAAGAACCTAAAGATGGTGGCTGTTGCGTCCTCCTTCCTTTGGGAAGAAATGGGTTCCCTGCAGCTTCACTCTTTCTCCAGGCCTCACTTACCACCACTTTGGAAAGGTCGATGGGCGGCTCCTTGGGCTTCTCTGGTGCCGGTGCTGTTGGTGCTGGTGCTGGTGCTGGTGCTGTTTCTGGCACTTTGCTTTTTCCTGCCAGGAATCCTGGCTTTGGCCCGGCTGGTTTAGCTGCTGGTTTGGCAGGTGGGGCTACCGGCCGCTTCACAGGGAAGTCCTTCTTGGGGGCCATGCTGCTTGGGGGTCTCCTTGTGAGAGCAGAGGGGAGGCACAGCCAGCAGCAGGAACAACACGTGTAGGTGAGGTCCTTTCAAAGCTCACACTCTTTCTGTCCTGGGTCAGCTTAAATAGCCCTGTTGATACAATGATGTCAGCCCGAGAGGAATTGCTGCATACGGAGTGGGAATGCATCTAAAAATGGGAAGCTCAGTCCCCTTCAGCAATGCTGGGTCCTCCCTTCATTCAAGACGGAACAATCTCCAAAGAGCTTTGCTACAGCTAAGCATCCTCTCTGAGCAGCCAGGCCTTGGCTCTGTCTGCATGGCCGTGGCACCCAGCCAGCCAGCCAGCCAACTCACTCAGCAAAAACCTCTGGCTCTCTGCACCAGCCATACTGGCTAGCAGAAGGCTAACAGCAGTGAGGTGGATGGGTGGGTGTGGGGGTTTCTACTTAAATGCAGATGGGATGGATTACTTGATATTCTAAATAAATGATTGCTTCTGTCTCAATCACAGAGGGTGAGGAGCTTAATTATTCAAGAGGGATGCTGTGTTATTCTTGTACTGGGCTCCCCTCTGCCCCAAGTCTTCATTCTTGGCGTCAAAATCATGGCTGCTCCTTTATCATGAAACAGAGGTGGGTGGGACACAGTAGCAACATACAGTACTTAGCTGGAAAACATTTTAGAATCCTTGTTCCCTGATTAGCCCTGTTAGCATCGTGTTCTCTGTTCTGCAAATTCAGGGACAGAAGTGAAGAAAAGAACACTTGTTGGACTTGGGTGGAAATTTTGATACTTTGGCACAAACACATAATGAATATTTTACCCAAGCTAATCACATGACTTTTTTTTTTGACAGCCTAATCATGACATGCAGGAATATTTGCATGCAAATATTAGCCTAGGTGGAGAACCTGAAAAGAATGGAGAAATCAGAATATGCAGAGGCTAAAGAGCCAATGGCGTGTAGGGGTTAAGGAACTGGTCTAGATCTGGGGACATCAGTGTTCAGATTGATAGCCAGAAAGTCTCACTGGATGAATTTGGGCTAGTCACTTTTTTCCTGAGGCCAGGCTTCCTCAAAGGATTGCTGGTTGTGGAATAAAATAAAGGGAAGCTCCCTTGACCTTATTATATTTAGTATGTTAAATTTACATTTAATTTGAACTGAATTTTTGATCTAGTCCTTTGGGTCCATCCTCACTTCAGGAAAGGGATCACATTGCTCCTAGGTCATTTATACTCTGTGGCCCAAGGAAGGCTGTACCTGCAGAGTTCCTCCTCCTCCTCCTCCTCCTCCCCCCAGTAATGTTAGCCTTTCCAGTTTCTGCATCTTCAAGATATATTAGGCTAATTTGGGATTATATATATGGAACTCTAAGCATAATTGGAAGATGTGAGACTGGGGAAAGCTGGGTTAATGTGATAGTGAATTCAGATGGTTATTAGGCAGAATGATGAATTTAGTTAGGTACATTATGCAAGCCTTATGGGCTTCCTTCCCTGTTAAGTTTTTTTAAAAAAAGACTTCTATATAGCAGAAGCTGCAGTTGATAACTTGATTGTTTTTCAATTAGGCCTTTTTAGTAGTCCAGTGCTAGGGAAGTGTGCTGTAGGTTTTCAGCGGTCATATTTGGAACGGATCCCAAGGACTGTCAAAATGGACCCTTAGCCTTAAGAGTCACAGGTTACTCACCACAAGGTTAAATGAAGCCACGAATTGCCTGCTCTAGGTCCCAGTCACAAGGAATCGCTAATGAACCCTTTTGCGGTGTTCAGTTGCCTGCTCCAAACACATCACTCAGCCATCTAAGCTAACAAGACTGGACAGCTGAGAGCTAGGAGGATTTAATGGATGACCCCACTTGTCCTGTCAGAAGGGCCTCTTCCACATTCTCTACTGCTTTCTATTACACTGCTTATTAAAGGAGATTTAGGCCATCTCTCAGCTTTTCTTGTTTAAGCAAACGGATTATTATTTTGTTATGGACTTCCATGGATTCTTGGCAGCATTTGACAGGTGAGAGAGAAAGCGATGCAAACATCTATCAGTCTGATGAAAGACAGAAGAGTGGCGATTATTTCCTTTTACAGATGTACCTGGCAACAACGTAGAAGGCAACTTCCATCATGCCTCCCAGATGTACTAGAAACCACAAACAAGTCAATTCCTGCACATTCCCCCTTTCCTCAATATGATATATTCTACACAGGGACTTACCTCTCCAGATGTCACTGAGCTGCTGCTCATAGTGTCCCTCATCCTTGGTTAGGATGGCTGAATTGGCTGTGTTGCAATTAAGCAATGTCTGGAAAATTACCAGCTCCCTATCTGTGCATACAACCTGCTAGTTATTGCAGGGATTATATATTCACATAGGTACTATTAATGCAAACAAATCCTATGCAGGTCATCCTTACGACCGCCGTTGGGACCAGAATTTATGTGGCTAAACAAGGTTTTAAAGCCTTTTTTTGGCCATCATTAAGCAAATTACCTATGTGAATCGCAGTGTTGTTAAGCAAATCCGGTTTTTCCCATTGACTTTGCTTGCTGGAAACCAGCTGAAAAGGTTGCAAATAGAAATCATGTGAACACAGCAACCATCTTAAATACATGGCAGCTGCAAAGCATTTCAGCCCTGGTGGCTCAATGATTAGAACGTAGTACTGTAGGCTAACTCTGCTCATAGCTAGGAATTCGATCCTGGCAGCTCAAGGTTGCTTCGCTCAAGGTTGACTCAGTCTTCCGTCTTTCCGAGGTCGGTAAAATAAGGATCTATTCTACATAGTTGGGGGCAATATGCTGACTCTGTAAACTGTTCAGAGTGCTGAAAATCACTATGGACCAGTATATAAGTCTAAGTCCTATTGCTTTCTGAATTTTGATCACATGACTCAGCGGATGCTGCAATGGTTTTAAGTGTGAGGATTGGCCAGAGGTCACTGCTGCTATAACTTCGAATCGTTGCTAAACTAATGGTTCTAAGTTTTACCCTTAATAAGCAAGCATTAACACTGACTCCTCTTATCTAGCGGTCATGTTGCAGAATGGTTGCAGATTCTTCTTTGAGTTTGTTCTATTTGCGAGATGTACCATCACTAAGAAGAGATGCAGAGAACTCGAGGTCAGAACTCAAGGTTGGATCTCAGAACTAGAAACTGAACTTGCTTCCAAGTATTGACACCAAGCTAGCTAAGTGTTGGGATGCCAGTTTGGGAGAAGATGACCTTCAGGGTAGACATGGAAAGGAGTGGGGATTATTCTGGCAAGGTTATTAAGTAGAAATTGGGCCGTGGGGTGGAGAGATGGCATCTCCTGTTAAAGGGCATATGTTCTCTTTCCTTACAGAACAGGAAATAAGTCACCTGCTTTGACACCATGCCAGCTGCAGAACAAAATGCATGCATTATCTGTACACATCAAAGAAATTGCAGCAGTTCCAGCTAGCTATGCCATAGACATACTGTTCTCAAGAGAAATTAAACTATTTTAAACTCTGTCAAATACATTCAGGCATTTCCTTTATGTTGGGATAGTTAATCCCAGCATCAGTGAATGCTGATGTTTTCAGAGTAATGAGAGCTGAAAGATGTGCATGTCATAAGCTCTTGTGTACTCAGTTTCATGCAATGCACTGAGCATTAATGTATCAAAATGACTGATGAGTTAAGATTAATGAGCAGGGAAAAGTGAACAGGCAATCTAAGGGAAGTGAAATGTGTGCCATGCAGTTTCTGATGGACAATCGTTTTTTTCACAAGTTTTACTTCCTGAAAAACTTTTGGCGATGATGATAGCCCTCTTCGAACTGAACACAAATATAATTTCGGAATGAAATGTATCATGTGGGAATATTGAGAAATATGGAATTAACTTTTAATGACTGTAAGATATTTAATTGCATGTTTCTGACATGCTGCATGAATTCAATCGGGCCAAAAGTGTTTTACTGTTGATTTTTGTACTCGATGTCTGATGCATCTCACTGCAGTATCCAACATTAGTCGGCCAGTATTGATGGATTCTAGTTGCTCCACAGATAATCTAGTTGTACTTGGTGTACTTAATGTGTTTCAACATGTTTCTTTCATGTGTGCACATAGCCAGTGGGTACTGAATGGTGTACAACGCCACTGTGTAAAAACTAAAGATTTCTATAAAAACTGTCCACGATAGGTTCAATTACAGGTTATTCTTGTGATTAGCAGCCAAAAATCTGCAAGATATACCCAAAATGGTTCAAAAAGCAAAATCTTTCTTGTCCAACACTTGTCAGATAAGACAAGACTTTTCACTAAGGAGTAATTGGGTAGAGCTGATGTAGGGTGGTAAGAATTTTAAATAGTAAAATGTGTTCCTACTTCTAGAATTCAGACCCTGCAAACTTCAAACATTATTTAAATTTCCTAATTTTGGATCAAAGTGGGAGTACCACAATATAGTAATTCATTAAACAATGTTGTCCATATTTTGAGTCTTTGATATAAGAAGTTCAGAATGGGTTTTCAACAATGCAAATATAAATGATTTTAATGCCATTTTTCCTTATTAATAAGGGCATAGCTCAATAGCCAATTTTTTTAAAATGTAGTATTGTTTTATCTTTTTTTCATACTAGCACCATTTTATTTTTGCCATACTGTTCTGCAATAAAATGGAACAATTGGCACATGTCAGTCATAGATGGACTTCTCCTCACAATATCAGCTTTTCCAATAAATATTTTTCTGTAGATGTTTTTAAAAACGCTCATGCAGTGGGGTTGGATAACAAGAGCAATGGCAATAAGAGTTAAACTACCTAACAATATCCTGCCCATGTTCAGTTTTCAGCTGTTCCTTGAATAATCTCCACCTGTGATGGCAGTAAGAGACAAGGCAATTGTGTGCCATTATGCAGATTTGGGCCTTGTATCATGCTTCTAAACAGGACTTTTTACAGTAGAAAGGTGTGCTTTTGTGTCCATTTAAAAAACATTGGGAATGGTAATCAGCAATTACTGTAATTAATCCAAGATAGGGCATTTAGTCTGCTGGGCACATAGTCAGAGACACTAAAATATTAGGAACTTGCCATATGTAAATTGCCTCATAGCCCAAAGTTGGACCGGCTTCTTCACCCACATCATAAAGTGTTTGAGGAACACAGTGCAGAAAGCAACCCAACCATTAGATGAAAATACCTGTAAATGTATTTTGCCTTCTTCTTTGAACCACATTGCCCAAACATGAGGCAAAAGTTCAAATGTCGGCAAAGCGTTTTGAAAGTTGAAAAGGCTCAAAATGATGTCTTAATTCTTCAGCTTCCTTCTTTTCACCCCTTTGGAGGCAGAGGGATTAAATAAAGCCTTATGAAGCACGATCACGTTTTCCTCTTTCATTTATTTGCTACAACAAATTACAGCAGTGGCTAATGAGAGGCACAAAGAACCAGCAACACGCTTGCATGGTTAAAGCCTGCTTGAAGAGAACAGCAAGCTTGGTTGGCATGGAAGGCAGTGGGCGATTCAACCCCCAACGGGCAGACACTGCCAGCAAACCTGTGGGGGCGGCACCACCAGATCCAGTGGAGAGGTGTATTTGTTGTGTCCGATACATTCGCTATGATTGTACAAAGAGATATAAGCAATTTTAAAAAATCTATTTATAAATTACAAAGAGCGGTTGTTGTTTTTCCCAGAGATGAGAGGCAACAGCGTGTGAATAGAAGAAATGCATGGAGAGCGATTGGGAATTTGACAGAGTGTGTGTGGGGGGGAGGGGTGCGTGGAAATTGGGACACAATCTGCTCAGTGGAACAGACTGTGGAACATCAAGGTAGCAGAGCCAAGGAGATGCTTTGGGAAAAGTCCACTTTTTCTTGCTTTCCAGATCTGCCCACCAGCTCCACATTGTAAGACCCAGAACAGGAGAAGAATTCAACTTCTACCATCAGGCATCTTACTGGGATTTGGCTTCCAAGGGCTACAAGCATGAACTTTAAAACAACATCTAAAACATAACACGCAGTTATGTTCCTTTTCGTAACAAGACCACAAAAAACAAACTTCCATAAAACCAACCCCAATGCAGCTGCTAAGTCATGCCAGGAGCAGGCTGCATACACATTTTCCTCACCAGAGGAGAATGGTTGGATGACTGGGATAAAAATAGTTGGTTTTCTTTTTTTAAAAGAGGAATTCAACCCAGCTGCCATCCCTGCCAAAGTGGCATTGTAATATGGCACAGTGTTGCAAATTTGCAAGCTGGGATTTATCAGTGGGAGGGGAAAAAAAGTTAAAATGCTTTAGTTTTATATATGTGGAAAGCCCAGTAGCAAATCTGAAAAATTTATCCATGCTAGCTAAGAAAAATCATGCCATATAATTTGGAAATCAGCACAAGTCTTTTCTGGCCATCTCATTTCTTGTGATTTGTATGGCTCCTTGAAGCATCATCTCCTCACAGTTTCTGTACCGATCTTTCTCCTTACTGTACAAAGTAGTTTGGAAGTCATCAAAATGCAGAGCATGCAAATATCACTGTATATAGGTAGATAGGCTTTGTAAATCTGTTTTGGAGTACAGATTAAGAATTTCCTTGCTACAGCATGCACACAGTCCTAGAACTTGGTGGAGCTGAAGAGCTTTGCACTCCACACCAGATCGAAGACCAGAATGCAAGAAAGGCACCAAACAACATTCATGTTAAAAACAGCAACTAAAGCAACGGCATCCATAAAAATACTCTATGAAAGCAATCTGCCCTTTTGGATTGTGGAACAAGCCAAGAAGACAACACAAAAACGGATTCAGCTTTAAAAATTCAGAAGCAGAAAGAACAAGGAAGACATGGTGAGAGAAATCATCTGCTATCACAGTACATGAGGCTTTGCAAAGAGATGGGATGGGATACTCCCTCTTGGAGTATCAGCTAAATGCATAGTGGTCAGGAGTGGATTCCCCCCAATGTGGGAAAAATATAAACATTGCAAATAATATTTGTTTTGGCCACTGCATTTCTCCACTTTTTCGTACCCTTGTACCGGAAAATGGCACTTGAGAGCCCTACTAGGAGAATTAGGACAAAACTCTAATCTCCTTTATCACTGCTACGTTCCCTTTCTAAATAACTGATCCGTTCCCCTCTTTGAAGACATCCATGGCCCTATTTGAAAACCTTTGTTTCAAAGGAGGTCATTTGCCCATTATCTTCTAGGAGAAATACTTGGCCCCTCCAGGCTGTCTTCCTTGTATCTTTTCACCTAATGCCCTGACTTCAGGTCAGGCAGCCCTTGATCTTTTTAGCTGCTGAAAGCAACATCTCGCAAGACAGCTACAAGGAACACCATCCCCAACAACAATAAAAATAAAAAAATGAAAAAGGCCCATTTCTTTGGTCACGAGAAAGGCAGCGTATGGTTTTCAGTGCCAAGAGAAGCATGCAAAGTGAATGCAGAATGTGAATCTTTGTCCATCTTCTCTTCAAAAAAAAAAAAAAAATCCAATCAGGGGCGATTTCTCTACCCCTATTGGTTTCACACGGAAAAAGAAGATTTAAGAAACACAATTCTACGATTGCTTAAGAAAGCAAAAACACTGAAAAAGCCCATCCAGCGGAAGATGAGCCTGGAATCTTGCAGTGAAGGATGGCGGCAGCAGTGGTGATAGTGGTAGGGGGGTGGGGTGTCTTCATGCCAACTCAAGTCCTTGGATCGTGGAGGCACTATGGAGACTAGGAGCTGCTTTTGTCATCTTTTAAATCGTACCTGCAAGATAAGCAATGATGTTTGGGAGGAAAAAAAAAAATCCCCAGAAAGCCATCTCAAGTTGTAAACCAAGTTGCCTGGGAAAAGCAGAATTTCTGCTTTTCGTTCTCCCACATTCTTATGTATGGGAAGGCAGATAGTCCTCCTTGGCTTACGACCTGTCATAAGTACATATGACCTGGATTCAAAGTTCTGGAGAAGTCACACACACACACACCAGTCACACGACTGCATTTTGGGAACTCGGCAACTGGGGCTGCATTTAGGCCTGTTTGGGGGCAAACTGATGGTCGGTTATGTGACTGCATTTTACAAGGCTTTTGCCAAAAACTGGCATTTTATTTGTGTTTTGGCAACACCAGCCCATAGCAAACAATGAGTTAATTACCACCACAAAAAGGTCGTAAAATCAGAATTGGTCACGTGACCAACCCACTTTACAACCTTCACGATTTATGACTGTGATGGGCAGCCTCCTTTAGGAGTGGTGCAGTGGCCCAGAGGTGAAGCTCTCGCCTCACAATCAGGAGGCTGTGAGTTCAATCCTAGGTAACGGCAGGTATTTCTCTCTCTTTCTCTCTGGGCACATTGAGCAAATATCAGCTGTGAACTCTGCATTGGTGACAGGAAGGGCATCTGGCCAGTAAACACTCAGCTCCATTCAGTTGCCCCGACTCCACCCTGAAAGGGATTTATGGGGTCATTAAAAGACGAATAATAATAATAATAATAATAATAATAATAATAATAATAATAATAATAATAATAATAATAATAATAATAATAATAATAGGCAGGCTCCATTATGGTCATAACACAAGGATCTGTTATCTCTTTGGTTGGAGGCAAGGGAAGCGAGATGAATCCTGGTGCTTAGGAAAGCTTCATATATGATGTTGCTTTCCCTAGAGCTCATCTCCCTTTCCTTGAAACTATATGTCTGTATTTTACATTTCTCTTGCCCTTCATATAGGAAAGTTTGCTCGAAATAGTCCTGCTTTTTCAATATTCCCTACTTGGCAAGGAGGGCTTTTCCCACCATCAGCATCTTCTGCAGCAGGGTCAAAAAAACAAAAACAAAATGGCTGTCACGGCATGGTAACATTGACACATTTACAAAAGGGATGGGCTTCAATCGGGGTGGGCTGCTGGGGGTTTGCAGGGATTCGGGGGAACCTCTAACTAAAATTTTGTGCAGTTCGGAGAACCCCCCAAATCCCCACCCACCCCTCCCCTCCCTTCCCCTCCCCGGAGTCCCCACACAGCTTGTTTTGGATGCAGGTAAGTGCAGGGTGTGCACAGAGGCTCGGGGAGGGCAAAAAACGGGCCTACCAGAAGTTCAGGAAGAACTCCAGAGGGCCTCGGGAGCCCGGGGAGGCCGTTTTCGCCCTCCTGGAGGCTCAAGGAAAGCCTCTGGAACCCAGGGAGGGCAAAAACGCCCCCCCCCCCCACCCTGGTGCAGGAGGCTGACTAGGCCAAACCCACCCAGTAACCGGGAAGAGAACCCCTTGTTAAAATTTTTGAAGCCCACCCTTGGCTTCAATCAATCTGTTGCAACTGTCATCTTTCTTTCTGATACTTCCTTCTTGACACAACGGCCACCAGCATGTAATGTTATTGAATGCTGATAAGTAGGCCAACTGCCCATCATTTTCTCAGCTGCTTTCTCTGCAGTTCCAGGACAGTTCCTGCTTTTGGATACTGCAGGTGGCTGTTATGCTAAAGAACAAAGATGGTTGTGGAGTTTTTGCTCTGTTCACAGAATCCAGATTTAATAACGAATTTCAGTATTGTTTTAGCTGATGGTTGATTTGCTAGATCTACTGAAGGTTACATTGAAACTGCTGGACCGAAAGTAGCTTTATGTTCCACTTGTGGCCTTCCCACACATACAGGATGGGAATGGAAGACCAGACTGGACAAATTTTTGGTCTGATCCAGTGCAACATTTATTCTTATCACAATTGACAAAAGATTAAGAAAGAACAAGAATGCCCAGCTTGGCCTTGGCACGTGAGAAACAATTTTATCTAAAGAGCCCATTCATAATGGAATGGATGGGAATCAAGTTGTTGAGAAAGGAAAGAGGAAAACTCTGGAAAATAGCTCAGGATGTGAGTCCAGAAAGGAAATAACCAAATCCCTTTTGGATAGGTCTCTGAAGCATGCCTCCTCCATAGAGCAGGAGTCTCCAACCTTGGCAACTTTAAGACTTGTGGACTTCAACTCCCACAGCTCCTCAGCAACTCTGGGATTTGAAGTCCACAAGTCTTAAAGTTGCCAAGGTTGGAGACCCCTGCCATAGAGGATCCACAAAATACTTTTCTATCTACTCTCCAGTTCCATTTCAGAGCAAGATTCCCCCTTTATCACATCCCTGTGAACCTATCTTCTCACCAGCCTTAATCCAGCTCCTCCTGCTTAGTATCTCTTCCCCTGTAGCATTAAGGTCTCAGAGAAGAGGATGTGGGGGAGAGAAAGGATGACCCGTTCTTAGCAGTTGCTTCAATCTTTTCCCAATGTGCTTTTTTAAAAAAAAAAAGAAATAGCAACTAGACTTCCTTGATTTTTCTTGAAGGCATTTCACTTCTCATCCAAGAAGCTTCTTCAGTTCTAACTAACTAATGGGGGATGGACAGGATTTATACTTTTTGCAGTCATTGCTAGTTGTTAACATTCTGAGGGTCATTGGGAAGACATAAGCCACCTGAGGACATAGATTAACCCCCCCAAGTGGTTTAAGGGACCCTCAGAATGTTAACGATTGGCTGACTGCAAATTGTGTAAATCCTTTCTATTTCCCACCATTTAGTTAGAAATGAAGAAGCTTCTTGGATCAGAAGTGAAACGCCTTCAAGAAAAATCGTGAAAGTTCTACTTGCTGTTTTTTTTTTTTTTTTTTAAAAAAAGCACCATTGGGGACATTGGACGAATTACTAGACATCTGCTTCAATCTTACAGCTCTCGACAGGTGGCTGCTTAAAGAATGTAACTCTCAAGGCTTTCCCAGCTGGATTGTTACAGAATGAGACTCCATCACTGTAGCTTTTAGGATGGACATCAGTGGTGGGTTTCAAATTTTTTTTCCTACCGATTCTGTGGGTGTGGCTTGGTGGGCGTGGCATGGCTTGGTGGGCGTGGCAGAGGAAGGATACTGTAAAATCTCCATTCCCTCCCCACTCCACGAGAAGGTTACTGCAAAATCCCCATTTCTCCCCAATCAGCTGGGACTTGGGAGGCAGAGAATAGATGGAGGCGGGGCCAGTCAGAATTTTTACTACCAGTTCTCCGAACTACTCAAAATTTCCACTACCGGTTCTCCAGAACTGGACAGAACCTGCTGAAATCCACCTCTGGTGGACATTTGTTCATAAGATTCTGCATAATAAAATCCCAAAAATCCATCCCTGCTCCCCAGAAGCCCGTTTCAAAGAGGACACACGTGAGGAAAACCAAAAACCCCAAACCATGCAGCTCTCTTTACAAGACCAGTGTTCTGTCAGGTCCCTGATGTTAGATCCAATAAGGGCTATAGAAGTGGAATTGAGTTAGCATTTATTCATTTATTGTTAATTGTTCTTCTCCTATACTTACCACTGGGCTGCACCTTGCGTGAGGTCCTTTTGGGAGAGGTCAATGTGTATCTGGCAGAGAAACAAAAGGAAGAAAAGTCACACCTGCCTGGAATTCTCCTGGAAGAAGATCCACTGCTATTAAAGGTACAAGCACAGCAATGGCTGCGTTCCATACCTTTCCAATTGGCTCTCCTCGGGACATAAAAGAGACACTGTTTTTAACATAGGCCTCCAGCTTCCTCCGCTGGGCTTCTTCCAGAGAGAGATCCCATTCAAACCTGTTACAAGACCAATGCATCGATTGGGCATTTACTGCTTTACTGAAGTAGCCTTTAAAAATCCTTAATGATCCTACGTCCCTTTTGGATGGCTTAGTCTTAGAGGTATAATGAATGAAATGAAAGGATAAGTGCCAGGGTCATTTAACAAAATTTACCTCTAATATTTACCTTTTAATCACCAGAATTGTTGTATCAGTGTGCATTTCCCTGTATTCTGATTGGACTATTGCACCTAATTTCTATCAGTAACTTGAAAATGAGAAACTCAGAGTAACATTTACTTTGCATGAATTAATTCGATGTGAGTTCATGCTCCAATCATGTCTTGACCCCTTCAGTGTACGAACACTTTTAAAAATACGACGAATAGCAAATGTTGCCCTAATTAAAAATGGGCAAATGGATAGGAAGGTTCGGTTTATGTCAGTGAGGTTCCCAGATCCCTACTATGTATTCTTTCCTGTATCAAGGGTGACCTTTTCAAAGCATATCCCCACTCCCATATTGCTGATTTCTCCCTTACTTCTCATTGAACTCGGGATTCAGGGTTTTCTTCCGTACAGTAGTCTTTTTCTTGGTGACACGAGATTTGTCCGGCAGCAGGATCAAAGAGACGTAGGGATCAGGAGCATCCCTGCCATTTGACTTGAGGTTTCTGGAATGTGGTCAAAGGAAATGGCTCTTTAAAAAACAAGTAATCTATCTAAATGGCTTAGAACAGGGGTCTCCAAACTCCGGACCATGGCCCAGTGCTGGGCTGCAGCCCATTCAGAAATCAGGCAGCGGAAATGGCGGGTGAGTGTGCGTGAAGCTGCATTTGTGCAAAAGGCACACACACAAAACCATTCCTCTCACCCACCCACCATCGGCCGCTCCCGTTTCCTCTGGTCCACCGAGCCGGAAAGCTTGGAGACTTCTGGTTTAGAAAATAAATACTAGGAATCATTTTAAGATAAGCTTGGTAAAGAAAATCAACTACTCAAACAAGGGGAAACCATATTTATTTAATAAAACAAGCCACTTCCCTCATCATTATCATCATTTGTTGGAAAAAAAAAACATAAGCCACCTCTTCTGAGCTGATGGTGGCCCACCACAATATTCATACACAAATGTTCTTCCAGAGCGTGCTGCAAAGCCAGCTGTGCCTGTTTGTACTGTCCTCGGAATCATCCCAGATGTAATAATCTGCATTCAGCAGGACTTACTTATTATTTTATAATGTTCTCAGAGAATGTTGGTGGAAAGTACTAGGCATCCACTAGTACTCTTTTGAAGCCAACAAAATCCACATTTGGGATAGAGAGGATCCCCGGTTTGAAAGAGCAGCAAAAGAGGCCATTCATGTTAACTTTGAGCAGCCCTCTCTCAACAGAGAGGGAAGGATAAGACACCACCTATCCTCAGTCCGTCACATAGCTCTAGCAGCATAACAGTTCCAAGAAGATCCCACAACCTCTTGTACTCTGATTTAGGTGAGCCTGAGGGCAAAGGTTAACCAGTCAGTGGCCTCAAGAGCTCTCAGGGAGAGTGCTAACGGCCAGATGACTGCAAAGAAATGCATCCTTCCAGTCCCCCTCCTCCTCTCCCCCGCTGCTAACCAGTCACACCCTATCTTTCCATTCCCTCACCATCCAGTCTCAACAGTCAGTATCTATCCTTCCATTCCCCCACCCCTCCCCTGCCATCACAAATGATGAAGGATCTCAGATGAGAAACGAAACGTTTTGTTCTTTTTCTTCAAGGAAAAAAACAGTCTAGCTGCCTTTTTGAACAAGCACCTTTGAGACAACTATGGTCTGGATGACTGAGAATCTCCACAGACTACTAACTAGACATCCAGAAGGCAGTGATCAAAACAGAGCAAACATTGCCTGCAACAAGGGGGGGGGGGTGATGTCATCCAAAATGACGGTTTAGAATGATCTCCATGTTCTTTAGCTACAGGAAAAAAAATCTAAGCCATCATTCTGGAGGTTTGTACCAAATTCACTTTTTGTTTCTCCTTTCCTCAAACAAATCCATCCTACGGTTGTTACCTGCAGGCATGTATGATCACGATAAGTTTCCTTGCATCCATGTTGTACCAGACAGTCATGTGCAGCTGTCCCAGAGGTGTGTCTGCTAGCTCCAAATTACTGCAGGGCAGAAAGACAGAAGGGCAGAGCAATATTACAGAAACTCAAAAACAAAAAACCTGGGTCCGATGTGAGGAAAAGGGGGAGTATTATTACACCCCTTAGTAGCACATGCAGCTTGAGAAACATAATGCAACCATAAGGAACACTGAGGGCAAATGGAGAGATGGACAGGAAGATGCCATTTGAAAGATCAGAACCAATAGGATGGGGGATGGGGGCGTAAAGGCAGGAGAGTTTGTTCTCCACTTGGCAAGAGAAATGTGGAACTGAGGCAGCAAACTGCATCGGCGATGAGAATGGTGGCAGGTCGCAGTGGCGGCCTATGTAAGGCAGCTATGAGGAGGGCTGAAAGCAAAAGCTGGAATGTTTTCTGCAACTCTGAGGACTGCAGGGGGAGGAGTCAACTTGCTGGAATTCCCAAAGCCCAGCTGAGCAATGTGCTGCAAGACAAAACAGCAGAAGAGAGCTCACCTTTTAAAGCATCAAATTATTACGTACATAAACAGCAAGCGTTGTCTCTCCCTTTCTGGTAAAAAGCTCCACTCAACCGATCTGCATTAACAAGAGGTTATTCAAAAGCCCACAATGCACTGCCTTCTGTGTCCTAGGTTCAGTTGACCCTGACTGGATTTCACGGAGGTCAGCTTTCAATTTCCCCTCCCCGCTAAAGAGTTTCCTCAGGGGAGACGGGCCCAACATCACAGAAGTCTTTTTTGAGGACACAGCAGCCAGAGGCGTGAAAAGATATTTAGGACTGAAAATCAGGTGAAAAGGGGAAAAATAGAATTTCAAGGGAAAAATTACATTTTCAGGCTATCACACTCAGCATTGATTCGACAACAGGGCAGCCTTTTTGCCCCTGAAGGCTGCTTCTGAGGCTCAGAGGAAGAACAGGGGTAATGGGCATCTACAGATACCCAGGAAGGCACACAAACCAACCTCTTGCTTAGGGGCTGTCGATTTTTTTTTAAAGTAATAAAATTTATTTATTTATTTACAACTTTTATATAGTACTATAGTCTCTAGGTAGTGACCAGAAGAATCTCAAACAATAATCTGTTGAATTCTTACAGTAGAAATAGCAATAGCAATAGCATGTAGACTTATATACCACTTCATAGTGCTTTGCAGCCCACTCTAAGCAGTGTATAGAGTCATCATTTTGCCTCCAACAATCTGGATCCTCCCTTTTACCGACCTCGGAAGGATGGAAGGCTGAATCAACCTTGAGTCAGTTAGGATCGAACTCCTGGCAGTGAGTAGTGAGTTAGCCTGCAATACTGCATTCTAACTACTGCGCCACCATGGTTAAATGTATGGTTAACATTTAACAGAATCTTGCAAGACTCAAAGCTTTTACGCCCTTCTCTCTTTTTAGTCTCTGGAAAACTAAAGAAGGTCCTCTAAGCAGTTTACAGAGTAAGCATTTTGCCCCCAACAACCTGGGTTCTCATTTTACTGAACTCGGAAGGATGGAAGGCTGAGTCAACCTTGAGTTGGTGAGAATTGAACTGCTGGCAGTTGGCAAAATTAGCCTGCAATATTGCATTCTAACAACTGCGCCACTGTGCCATGATTGTGGGGAGAGCCAGGGATCTGTGTGTGTGCGCGCAAGGGATTTCTTACAGTAGAAAGCCAGGGAATGTATGTGTGTGCATGCCTGCGTGCGTGCACACACACATTTGACTGGTTTCCTGCTATTATTACCATGTTTCCTCGAAAATAGGACATGTCTCGAAAATAAAGCCAAGCCTGATTTTTGGGGTGGGCGTAAATATACGCCCTCCCACAAAAATAAGCCCTCCAGCAAGCGTGGCTGTTTTTGCCATGGATTGTGGCTACTTCTGCAGCAGGAGGTCAAGCGATGCGCCCCATGTGCCTCACGGTGGCCTTCCAAAGGATACTGTAGCAGTAGCGATCCACAATTTCTTTACCTTTATTTAGTCCTGACCGTATTGGCCACATGGGGCAGGATGAAATAAGGGTTAACAAATTATGGTTAGCTGCTGCTATGGTACCCTTTGGAAGGCCGGCGCAAGGCACGAGTCTCCTGCTGCAGAAGTGGCTGCGCCTGAGGAGCACTTTTGGGAGAGAAGGCAAAGGGGAAGCGATCCCTTGGATACTCTCACCCTGCTCCCCTCTCCGCTGGGCGACTCCCAGCAGCCCCAGACGTCCAAAGCTCGTGCCTGCCTGGCTCCCTTTTCCACAGTGCCCAGCTCTTTATTGAGGGGGGTGGGGGAGAAGCGAGAGGCATGGAGTGAGACAGGGCTCGCTCTTCTTGCCGTCTCTTCTCCCTCTCTCGACGGGCATGGCAGGGCTTCCTGTCCCTGCCCCAATTGGATGCAATTTAGGGATGGCAAGTGGGGAGGGCTGGAGCTGGGGAGATGTGAAATGTGTCTTACCAACCTTGTAGCTCCGTCACATGTCTTGCCGTTGTCTGCAGGCAAACACGTTGTAGGGTAAAAGAAACCTTGTGAGCTCAAACTTCTCAAATTTGTGAGAAGTTTGGTTTTACCCTACAATGTGTTTGCCTGCAGACAACGGCAAGACATGTGACGGAGCTGCAAGGCAAGTAAGACGCACGTCTTGTGTCTCCCTGGCCCCACCCCTCCCCACTTGCCATCCCCAAATTGCATCCAATTGGGGCAGGGACAGGAAGCCTTGCCATGCCCGGCGAGAGAGGGAGAAGAGATGGCAAGAAGAGCGAGCCTTGTCTCGCTCCCTGCCTCTTGCTTCTCCCCCACCCTACCTGCCATCCCCCTCGACAGAGACGGAGGGAAAGGGCAGAAGCCAGGCTGCTGTTATCATTGGGGTGCATGAAGCCATCTTACCTGTCTTGCAGCTCTGTCGCATGTCTCGCTGTTGTCTGCAGGCAAATAAGTAGGGTAGAAAAAAACCTCGCGAGTTCAAACTTCTCGAACTCGCGAGAAGTTTGGTTTTACCCTATGTGTTTGCCTGCAGACAACAGCAAGACGTGCGACAGAGCTGCAAGGCAGGTAAGACGTGCGTCTCATGTCTTCCAGGCCCCCGGTGATGGGGTGGGGGGAGAAGAGATGACAAGACACGTCTTGCTTCTCCCCCGCCCCACATGCCACCCCCCTCAATAAAGAGCCGGGTGCTGTGGAAAAGGGAGCTGGGCGGGCGCAGGCTTTGGCCGTCTGGAGCTGCCAGAGGTTGTCCGGCAGAGATGGGAACGGGACGGGAGTTTGCAGGCAACGGGGTTGGATGGATGGATGGGAGGTGGACAAGTGTCCAGTGACACAGCGCAGCGCAACACAGCAGAAGCCATGAGGTGGCTATGCTCGCTGTCTCCTGCACCCCCAAAATAATAAGACTCCCCCAATAATAAGGCCAAGCCCTTATTTCGGGGTTCAAAAAAATATAAGACAGGGTCTTATTTTCGGGGAAACACGGTAGCATCTCATGAACTGGATGGTAACCTAGAGTAGCGTATGCTTCATTTATTTGGAGCTGCAGTGGATTAGCACCGCAGTCTCTCGAGAAATTATCTTGAGAGAAGAAGAGACTTTCTTCAGATCCAGAATACTTGGCTTTGTGCAAGAAGAGACCGTAGAGCACTCAACCCAAAGAGGAATCATCTCACCCATCTGCAAGGATTCTGTGTTCTATGCAAGGAGTCCTCCTTACCTGTTGGCATGGGGGATCCGCTGGCGCAGCTCTTGCAAGGAGCCAGAGTCTCCATCTTCTCTGATATACAGCTCAGTCTCTGACCCCTTCTGGGAATTCTCCTCATATTCGTCCCCTGCTGCAGCATGGAAAGCTTCCACCCCCGAGTGCTCAGAAATCAGAAGCTGTGGAATTGAGAGCAAGGTGCTTAGAACCTGCTCTGCCATAGTCCAGACTGGCTTCTCCCCGCAACCCTACTCTTAGAACTTTGAAGTAGTCCAGACAAGAAGTACAATTGGAGCCTCAGCATTATGTAGCACTGAGCAATAGCGCTTAGACTTATATCCCACTTCATAGCGCTCTACAGCCCTCTCTAGGCAGTTTACAGAATCAGCATATTGCCCCCAACAATCTGCGTCCTCATTTTATCGACTTTGGAAGGATGGAAGGCTGAGTCAAGCTTGAGCCGATTAGGATCGAACTCCTGGCAGTAAGTAGCAATACTGCATTCTAACCACTGCGCCGCCACCATGGTTAAATGTATGGTTAACATTTAACAGAATCTTGCAAGACTCAAAGCATTTACGCCCTCCTCCTCTCTTTTTAGTCTCTGGAAAACCAAGGAAGATCCTTTCTAAACGTTTCTCACACTTTCCCTCCATATGCAGACTGAGCTGCCTCTTATCAAACCATTGCCATGGCTGTGGGTCTTCCTCCTGCCTCCCAAGGCCATTCCCACACACCATCACAGCCACTTACCCCAAGCTGTACTCGCATCAAAATCTGGCTAGCAGGACCAGAGTTGCTGAGTTGGAACCAGCGGTCTAGGACAAGCTCTTCAGCAGCTAGCAGTTGTGACAGTGGGAGTGAAAGCACACCCAGGCTGTGCCCATCATCCTTGACCTGTGAAGTAGAAATAAAAAGCAGATGGCAACCGTCTCTACCGGGTGGACAATTAATTTTCCCAAGGAGCCCCATGAGAAACTGGGACTACTGGGGAGAGACGCCGCCCTGCTCCCACGAATGCCGTGGGCCGGAAAGGAACAATTGAAGGACCAGTTGTGACCCACAGGCCATAGACCGCCCAGGTCTGGTCTACGCATACAACTGTGGAGCAGAGAGAGAGAAGGCATGCATCCAAGAAGGAATCCTCTTCTAGCCTCCAGGCTTTTGAATTGGAAAGAGGCTGCCTTCCTTGTAAAATAAGGAGCACAGCTTCTGAAGAGATAGTTGAGTCTCCACTCCCTTTCCTTTAAGCTGCAAAGAGATTATTCTCCTTGCCTCTTAAAAGATCCTGTGGGAAGAGAAACGTGGTCGTGAAGACAGTCTCCTCTCCCAATTTAAAGGTTCTTTGCAGCAGCTTGTTTTGAGGTTTTTGGCTCAAGGGTAAAGATGAGCCAGTTCTTCTTCCCTTCAGCAAGCTTCCCAGGCTAGGGAATTCGATGAAAGCCTTGCAAATCTAAACTATTATGCACTATAGCCTTCCCAAGCACCATAGAGGATAGCAGAGCTGCATATCATTTTTTGCATTTCTTCAAAATGCATATAAATAAACCACATGCTGCCTCAACTTATAGCCATTCAGTTTCCACAGCACTCTAAAAAAATTACTTTCATTAATGTCATTTTTTCACAGAAAAAAATATTTTAAAAAATTTCATTAATATGGTAGCTAAGCCACATTCGGAAAAATAATTCTTGAAGGTACTACATGTTAAGAATTTGAGGCATGCCACTGATAGAAGTTATATTCTGATCATCCTTAAAGTTATCAGGAAGTTAATAAAGATGAACAGAACTTACCATATTTTTTGGAGTATAAGACACTCCAAAATATAAGATGCGTCTAGCTTTTGGGGAGGAAAACAAGGAGGGGGGGAAATCTGCGTCTGCCTCCCAGCAATTTGCCTCCTTGCAGCAAACAGCAAACAGCCTCTTTCAGTTTCAACTTCAGCACAGCCTGATTAGCACAAGCAGCTGATTGTCAGTTGGATTGACCTCCCAATGGTCAGCTGTTTCAGGCTGCAGGGATTGCCATAGTCTATTGCCACTGCCACGTGCCCCATTTTCGGCCTCTGCATCCAATTTTTTGCCTCTACGCACGTTTTTGGCCTCCGCGCGCCCCATTTTTTGCCCATTCCAATCCCCACCATCTGGAACAGGAGAAAATGGGGCGTGGAGAGGTGCGGAGGCCAAAAATGGGGCACGTGAGATGGCAATAGGCTATGGCAATCCCTACAGCCTGAAACAGCTGATCGTCAGGAGGCTGATCCAACCAATAATCAGCTGCTTGTGCTAATCAGGCTGTGTTGAAGCTGAAACTGAAGCAGGCTGTTTGCTGTTCACTGCAAGGAGGCAAATTGCTGGGAGGCAGAGGCCAAAGGGTGGGTGCCGGTGGGTGGATGGGGCTACATTTGGTGTTTAAGATGCACCCTAATTTTCAGCCTCTTTTGGGGGGGGGAGTGCATCTTATACTCCAAAAAATACGGTACTTACCAATTCTCCCACCTAGAACAGAAGTATATTCAGAACAGTCCACCTGTTGTTGTGGCAGGTGGAATGCCACAATGGCATTGCTTCAACAACTTGGTTTCCACGTTTGAAGTTTCAATTCCCACTATCAAATCAAGGGACCCAAAAGTTCTCTTCAGTAGGATAATCAAGTAAATGGGAATTCCACTGTTTTGGTTTGGCACATGTGGATGGTGAAGCAGAAGAGAATATTTGTGGGGAAGAAGTGCCCAGGACACCTACCTGCAACTCTAAAGATTCTGCATGTGGCCTCTTGATAAGGAAGGAGAAAGCTTCATCCCACATGGGCTCTGTTGTCTGAGGGCAGACCTAAGGACAGAAACAAGCCTTACGTTTAAAAAAATACAACAGAAGAGAAAGATAGCATTTGCTACAGGATGGCTTAAGGACTCGCACAGAATATGACATCCGATCAAAAGAAAAAGAAGTCAATTATAACTCAATGAAGCATGGATAGATAATCAAGACTGATCTAACATGGCAATATTCCAGATTATGTCTGCCTTAAGTGGTAGACAGAGCTATTTTTCTCTTTGATATAATACCTTTCTTTCATGGTTAAGTAATCTTACATAAAATATCCATCAGTCCTTAATTAAAAATTATCAATTGCATAGTGGAGTTTCCAAATATTTCTTTTTAAAAAAGTCTCCTTCTGCAATCGTTCACTGGTGATAGTGCCAATCCCTATTGTAAAATCTGGAGTTTTGGCCATTCCCTTTTCTCACCTATCACTTATTCTTCTGCCTTCGCAAGGCATTTGAACATATATATATTTATGATAACCAATTTGAGTCAGCCCTATTTTATTTCTTTTGGAACCAACAACCAATTGCTTTGCATATTTAATATGGAAGCTGAGAGATCCAATCTTTTGCGGCTCTATCGCTAGAAAACATTCTCCCCCAAGTTACATAGGAAATCTTTATATAAGAAAATCCATATGTGTGTGTGCGTGCGCACACACATCTGTTCATATACACAAACTCTGGCTTTGCCACAAACTCCCTCATATTGCAGCTTTCTTTTTTTCTCCCCTCTGCCTTCGCTTCACCGTATTTGTTAGTCCTCTCAAAGGAAAGAGAGGCAAAAAATCACTGAGAGGAGTTTCCTAATGAAAGTAGTAAATTAGCAATTGCCTGCTAACTGCAATATGAGGGGGTTGCTGGAAGGAAAAATGAAGGAAGAGTGGGCGAAAAATGGATAATGAAAACACGCCAGACTGCTTCTGGAACTGATCAAAAATTCCTAGGCTGAATAATAACATTTTATTTGTTACTTCTAAAAGCACATGCATGTTGCCTGGCTTCTATTTTAAATTCACCACTATTCAGTCAACATTGTAGTAAAAAAACCCAAAGGAGACCCTGGATGTATTCCCTACCCCCATACTCTATTCTAAAGTCATGATTTACTACCCACTTTCAGCATTATTGTTTCCTTCTTCCCCTTGTCATTACCTTTGTCTTATAGAAGACACCACGGACAGACAGGCTGATGTAAGGACTTGGCGGCTTCGATCCCTTCCGGAGCTGGCAAAATGGGAAGGAGAAAGTTGGTTGATATTCTGCTATTAAGGATATTCACAGGATGGCCCATTACAAAGACTTTTGTGCATTGGGGGTGCACAGAAGCATGTGGTTAATTTTAGCCTGGTGTCCCTCTGATATTTCAGGAGTATTCTGCCACAGGGACAGCAGAAGAGAAGTATTCGCATGTAGAATTGTCACTGCGTGGATTGGGGAGTCATGAGAATTGAAAAGGAAGAATTGCTATTATATGAGTATACTTGATAAATAACATAATTTACTACCATCCATGCAATATCCCATCTATATACTACTAAATCTCATGACCTTTAACTGGGCAAAATGGTTCATCAGAGGGCAATAATTTTTCAAGCAGTGTACCTCAAATGGGCTAATTTACAGAATGTGTCTAAAATCCAGGACTTCCCAAGAAAATGAACTACCAAGAAAATGAAATTTGGGAAAGTTGTGGCTGCCTACAAGGCTACTGGCTGCTGTTGCGGTCATGTGAACTTCATTTTTAAAGTTTCATAACAATTTCCCAGTCTTGAAATCCCTTGCTCCTTCTCCCATCCAACAGCAGCCATGTGATAAGGTCACACTAAAGCTCATACAATCAGGTATAGTCACATACTGTAGTGACCTGTTTAACAACTAGCACAATTTATGACTGTCATTCCAGGCTCATTTACAGTCTTAACTCAAGGACTACTTGTATACCATAGGGCACAAGATCGATAAGGATTAGATTAAAGCAAGTGAATACAAATACACACACACACACACACAACAATCAAATGGGGAAAGGATCAGACTCCATTCATCCTTCCTAGTATGTTCCAGTTCAGATACCAAAATGCTTTTGCTGTTTGGAACAGGGCTAATCTCTGGATTAGCTAGGCTCTGAATCAATGGCTGAGTGGGCTCCGAATTCAAGTTTTCCTGGTCCATGAAAAACAATGTTCCAAACTCATTTCTGCTAGTGTTTTTCTCTACTGTATTGCTCAGATGACATCAGCAGCTCTGAGTTTCTAGTCATGGATTATTTAGCTGCAATAGCCACTCCTAGAACTAAGAAGCATCTAGTGCACAGAGAAACATTTTCCTGGTACTCACTGGCAATTCAGCTGCTCTGTCAAGGAAGACAGAGAGGAGGGCAGAAGACAGTTCTTCACTCTTTGGGGTCTGGATCAAGCTGTTTACTCTCAGAACCTGGAAAAGATGATCAACAGTTAGGATAATATTTTAAGTATTTTACCACCCACCATTAGAGGACATTTTGTAAGAATATAGGTGGATGGGCTTATTTCTTTCACATGTTTCTTTCAAAGCAACAATTATTATACAACACCTTTGGTAACCCACATCATGCAATGGCTCACCACAAAAATAGCCCTTTTCATATTCAAGAGAAGATGCTGCAAGCAGGAAAAACTGAGGTGATGATCAATTGCTAAGTGGTTGCTCGACTTCACACACCATCAAAGCCAGGGAGGTGACTGTGAGAACACTTCCTCCCAACTTCAGAGTTTAGGGCCTGCGGGTGACCCATAATCCCTCTCGCAGCTCAGCGTCCCTCAGCTGTCTGGCTTTGATCACAGTTATGGCAAAACAAGCAAAGCCAAAGGAGAAGATAGTTTTGTTGATTCCCTATGAAGGTGTTCAGATACTGTGTTCAGATACAAACCACCTCTGATTCTGGTTTTCACCATGCTTTTCATAACCCATCAAACAAAGAAGAGAAAAAATAAACAACCCCTTTCACAACATGCTGATTTGTTCTCCTAGATAAGAAAATCTGAGAATGAACCATAAACGGTGGGAATGGCATTGCTGTTGTTATTGCATCTGGCTAGTTTAACCTCTTTAAAAATGAACTTTCTTCCCCACCTCCCAATTCCAGTCAAATCCACATGGCATTCTCTTTCTGAAAGCCTCCGTTACCTGCTCCAGCTCTGCGGCACTGGGTATAGGGGGCAGGCACTCCAGTTTCACGTGGAGGCGTCCTGATTTCACGTCTTCTAGAGGGAGCCACTGCAACAGGAAAGAGGTAAGAGCATTTGGTGGCTGATCAGCATGTCCTCAACCCTCCCCACTGCCATTAAGAGAGTCTCCTTTTATTTAGTTCTTGGTCAGTTTTATATACTTCCTTTAAGACCTCAAGGTGATTCCCATGGATATTTTCCTTCCTTTTACCTAGACAAGAACATCCTTGCAAGGCAAGGGCTGAGACAGAGCAAGTGGTACAAAGGGTAGATGTGAACCTGAGTCTCCTCAGTCTCCTCACGTCTAAAGGTAAACATGAACCTGAGTCTCCTCAGTCTCCTCACATCTAAAGGTAAACGTGAACCTGGGTTTCCTCAGTTTCCTCATGTCTAAGAGTAAACGTGAACATGGGTCTCCTCAGTCCCAGTCCAATTCCTTATCTGCTTCCGCACACAATCTTACCTCATCCACAAACTTGTTGATTAGCACACGCTTCAGAGGGATTTTGCACCTGGAGGAAGGGGAAAGTTACAAGAGTCACAGCATTAAAGGAAGGTCTTTCTTCCTTCAACTTCCTCCTTATCAAAAGTAACTTTACTGGGAGCTGAGAGAGAGGCCCAACTCCCCAGAACTAGCTTTCTCTGCGAAAAAAAAAAAAGAGTACACAAATGTGGCTATGAGATTAAATCTTTAGGAAAGGAATAAGGAGATGTAATAATCCCTCTTCTATTCCATGCAGAATCTGGGATAAGTAAATGCCTTCCCATTCAGAATGAGGGAGCAGTGACCATTTTTCTTGGTTTAATTTTTTTTCTGGCTCTAAACTTACCTCCCCAGGAAATCATCTCTGTCGACATCTTTATCGTACAAGTCAAACTCTACTTCCTGTCCTGGGATGTTACTCACAATGACCTAGGAAAAAAAGGTGGACTGTTGTACAGAAGAAGAAAAGCTGGAAGCAGTGATTGAAGTAGGAGTCTTTAATGAAATAGGAGTGAAAGCTAATATTTGCTCTGATTCCAGCTCTCGAATGATTCAGTGTATTAAACCAACAATTAAAAAGCTAGGAGGTGGAACCTCATATCCTGGAAATTGGCCCTACTTCTTTGCAAAGAGAAAGGGTTGAGATTCAGTCATTCGTTTAGTTAATTAAATGGTTAGACATATATTTCCAGTAAATAAAGAAACATACCTTTCTCATCTTCTCATCTTTCCTACTCCCTTCTATTGGTATCTATGATTTATCACTTTGTTGTATCTTATGATTAATGATTGTAGCTATGATCTATGCTATACGACCTATCACTTTGCTGTTGTATGTAGACTGAGAGCTTATGCATCAGAGACAAATTCCTTGTGTGTCCAATCACACTTGTCTAATAAAAAGTTCTGTTCTGTTCTGTTCTGTTCTACTCTTTCAATTATCAATTCAAGATTCATGTTGTGAGGAAGGCAGGGATTAGCTGCGTGCTACTTATTCCCTTTTGCAGATGAACATCTACCAAGCTTGATTGATTTCAAAGTTTACACAAGTCTTTTGCATGGGAGACTGTCAAGAAATCTAAAGATCATAAACTAACTTGGGAATTTAAAAAAAAAATCCAACAGCAAACCCTAAATTAAAACATCCATGAACACATCAGTGGCTGATTCTTTTTCTTTATCTTGCTGGTTGTGAAAAGAGATTTCTCAGCTGGCTCTGGTTTCTACTTTGCTATGTATGAATATAATTTCTTTAAAGTTTTGGTAATAAACCAAGGTCATGCAGGGAGAATGGTACTGCTTGGAATTTCTAACTTGCAAATACTTTTCAACATGCCAATGGGAAAAACAGTGGAAGAAATATTCTGATTACTCATGCACCGAGGCTTCATAGATGGTGGGGGGGAATGGAAACCATCAAATAGACAATCCAGAACTACCTGGATTTTGGTTATTTGATTTTTGTTGTTGCTGGGAGAGCATTAAAGAAAAAAAAGCTCTATTACTTTCCAGTGAGATTTGAATTGTTCTGGCATTTGGGACATGTAAAAAGCACTGAAAAAACTGAATCCCTCCTAGAGTTACAAGGGATGTCAGAGTTGGATTTAGGCACTTTAGTTGCCAGCTCTGAAGCCATTTCAGAGCAAGACTTCCAAATGCTCCTCTGTGACAACTTTGGATGAGTGGCAGCTTCTACAAAGATGGACATATATAAGAATAGAATAGAATAGAATAGAATAGAATAGAATAGAATAGAATAGAATAGAATAGAATAGAATAGAATAGAATAGAATAGAATAGAATAGAATAGAATAGAATAGAATAGAATTCTTTATTGGCCAAGTGTGATTGGACACACAAGGAATTTGTCTTCGGTGCATAAGCTGTCAGAGTACGTTTCTAACAGCTGGAAGTGAAATATTTCCAAGACCAATCCCTAAACCAACTATTATTTGATTTTTTCTTTGTTCTGTTTGGATTTGTTCTAAATATATTCAAATGAACATCAAACCAGAAATACAGACTCCTTTACTATTTGATTACTGAAAAAGGTACTTCGTGCGTGATGTGTTTCAGAAATCAATATTGACCAATATTCAATCAGTCATATTTGAAAAAGAATCTTTTATCTACTTTCTATTGCCCAGATAGGAGCTCAGTTACAAAGTCAGATACAGTACAAATATATAGTCCTAAAAATTAGTATGATTGTATTTCCCCATCAAATCCAACTCTTTGAGGAGTCAATGATAAGAGGTTGAGGAGGATAGTTTTAATATATGCATGGAAGGAGACGGGCTGTATACTCACCTCATAGATCTCGCTCCAGCGAGGATTGAGATCTTCCTTGATGACTCTGCTGCGAAACTTCTGGCCTCCCAAGCGCACCTTGACATATGGGTCTGACTTGCCCTTAATCATCCCACCCATGAAATTATCCTTGGCAATTAGGTTCTCCGCTTCCAGCACGTGAATGCGAATTACACTCTGGAATTCAGTGAGAGGAGACACAATTTGGCATGCCAGATCTATCAACACCATCATCCAACACAATGGGGTTTAGTCTGGTTTCCATGGATTTCTTAAATCTTCTCAGTTTTAATTACAGCAGTTCAACTCTCTTTAAGCAGGATGGAATAAGGAAGAGACTCAAGTAAGGTTCTGAATGCCCAGATCATTTAATTTTCCTAAAATCAGACAGAATTTGGTCAGCAGCAAAAAGGACAAAAGGACGGCCTTTGAAGGACAAGAAGAAGAGTTGCTACCAAGGGAACAGCCAGTTAACAGGGCTTGAGCCCATTTCAAGAAATTGGTTTGAGTAAACAACTTAATACAGGCCTTTCTCTAGTTCATACAACAATAAAGTGAGAATAGGAGAAGCACATTCAGACCTGCGAAGTTCTGTTAGGCAGTTGTTACAATAAAAAATCATTCTGATCTATACTCCATTGGTTTCTTGTCTGACCTACTTTTATGTCATGTCCAAAATCTATATACTTTGTTAAAAGTATGATTACTATTCTATTTATTAAGATCTGTTTTTTCTCTTTACCCATTTCCGAATGGTAAAACACAATGGGATAAAAATCACAGCAATTGTAACGAAGCAAAATATGCAAAATCTGAAGCAGTGATAAAAGGCAATAACAAAACTATCAGACCATAATCAGAGGTACAGCTGCCCAGGTCTTTATCTAGGGAGGAGCAAGCTGTAATGGGAGCACTGCAATCAGGAACGTGTAAATCTCTTGATTGTATCTACTGGAATTACAGTGCTTGAGAAGTGAGCCTTCTCCACCCCTCAAATCTGTTTCTCTGATTACAAATGTATTATAGCTTGAAATCAGTATTTGTTATGTGGAAAACACATAAGGATGTATTAGGCATGACACAAGTTTCAGATTTATAGCCTTCTGAAGCTGCATCCTGGATTAAATAACAAATAAACTACTTGTTGCAGATGACCAGCAAAAAACTTCCAGTCTGCAACTAAAAATCTACTTTCAAACAGATTTGGAAGTGAACAGATATTGTTTCCTTTTATTTATTTGTTTCACCTTTCTAAAAGGTGAATTAATAAATCCACTTCTCAAAAGACTGTTAAGACTTGTCTCTGTCAATTAGCATGGGGAACCTAAGAATGGGATACAACCCTGAGGGTGGCTGGTGGCTAGAGGCCACTCTCTCTCTGCCTTTTAAACTTTGTTAATTTTTGTATGGATTTTTATCTGGATTTTATCGATTTTTACTTGCATACTGCTCAGTCACTTAGACAGCGAGGCGGCTGTTATATAAATTTGACTAGAATAATTTCATTTATACTTTTTATAAATATTATAAATATTGATATATACATCTTAATTAGAGTAATTTCATTTATATTGAGCTGTGGTTAGAATGCAGTACTGCAGGCTACTTCTGCTGACTGCCGGCTGCCTGCAATTTGGCGGTTCAAATCTCACCAGGCTCAAGGTTGACTCAGCCTTCCATCCTTCCGAAGTGAGTAAAATGAGGACCCAGATTGTTGTGGGCAATATGCTCACTCTGTAATCTGCTTAGAGAGGGCTGTAAAGCACTGTGAAGCGGTATGTAACTCTTAAGTGCTATTGCTATATTCATACATAAATAAATATTGTAAATAAATATTGATGTATAAATTTAAATATTAATTTAATTTGATATATAGTATTTATTAATTTAATATCACAGTTAAACAAACAAACAAACATGCTTGTTTGTGCTACCATAACTATCAAAAGACAACTGCAAAGAACAATTACTTTCTCCATTGTCTTTCATATTCAGAGACAGATAACCAATCTGTGTATGTGACTGAGCCGTTCCAAGTATGCGGACTTCAACCCCCAGGATTCTTAACAATAACCAAGATGGCAAGGGAATTCTGGGAACTGAAGCCCACAGGTTTAGAGAGTTGGGGAGAGCTGTTATTTTCAGAGCTTCTTGGAGAGTTCTGGCTGGTCACTATAGGAAACTAGATTAGAAGACTTTTAGCTAGATCCCACAGTGCCAGCCAAATGACTACAGGAAGCTTATATTCTTATTTTGACTAACACCAAAACTATTTATGTTTTCATGGCAGCTGGGTTGGGTTATTTTGAGATCAGTTAAGAAGAGGCTTTGGGGGCCACAACATGAATAGCATAACTGAACTTACGTTGATTAAAACTTTGTCCACATTTTCTGTAAAAATAGCAAGACTGAAGGAGGGAATTTCATATTCTCCTTTTTAAAAAGTCAGTTGAAATGTCATTTTGACAAGTTGAAGAGTTACTTGTTCCTCAATGTCTGTATGATCTTAATTGCCAAGTTACATATGTTTAGATCATTAACATCCATAAAGAACACCAAATCTGATCTATCTCCAAGTTTGCAGTGATAGCTTAGAACAGGGATCCCCAACCCCCATGACTGGTACTGATCCGTGGCCTGTTAGGAACCAGGGTACATAGTTGGAGGTGACCGGACCATGGAAAAATTGTTTTCCACAAAACCGGTCCCTGGTGCCAAAAAGGTTGGGGACCACTGGCTTAGAAGGTCCCCTATTTTACCAAAAGGCATGACTAACTATTAAGATTGGGTGGGGAGAATGTATAGTCTTACCTCAGTGCCAAAAGTAGCATCTGGACTGGCCTTGGTGGGCCGAGAAGGCACATCAACACTGCTACCCAGATGGGGACTTTCTGTGACATTCAGATTTCCTGGGGGACGTGGTTTGGTATTGAAACAGACTTCAGGGGCATCCAGATATAATACCTGAAAAAATTATAGTATGCAATGGAAAATCAGGATAAGCGCCCGGGCAGAGAGAAGCCGAGGAACTGCTGACCCTCAACCCAATAATGAGGTTGCAATAGCTATCTCTCATTAGCTATAGCTGCTTATTGCAAACCTGGACACATCCAATTATGGAATGAGAAGAAGTCATTTTAAAATCAAATCCAAACCACTATTAGTACAGGAATGCATATTAGAAATAAATGCAGGCAGTTCTGAAAAATGTGGTTCCAATCCTTGCTTGAAAACTTTAGTGAAGAGACATTCTTGCCTCTCACAGCCGAGTGAACCATAGAGCCAGACAAATAGGAGTTTATTTCCAGACACGCAGATTCAAAAGAGATATTCAAAGATCTTAAATGCATGATTCTAGCTCATGGCTAAAGTGACAGGTTCGCTAAACACTCTGAAAAATCCCAACGACCTTGTATCCAGCTCTTTATCACCAAAGTCTGATCTGTAGAACTAATGTTATAAATCTATCTATAGATCTTATTTAGCCTCTGGTTTCCAGATTTGTGTACATGATGCCATTTCATGCCACGCCCAACCTTGGACTTGTCACTGATGGTGTTGGACCAACATCAAGTCAGACTGGATGTTAGAGCATAACACTGGGGCTGCTTATATAGCTAGATATACTGCTCAGCCCTGTGGAGTGCAATGCAGGTAGTCCTCAATTTACGGCCACAATTGAGTCCAAAATTTATGTTGCTAAGTGAGAAATTTGTTAAGTGAGTTTTGCCCCATTTTAATGGCCTTTCTTGCCTCAGGTGTTATGTACTGCATTTTTACAAAGAGCTAGAACTGAAGATGAAAGGGAAACCTTTGTATAACCTTTGTTCCTAACCCAACCTTAACCCAAAGTTTTTTACCCGCATAATGAGTTTCATGTAGATACGGCTGTTGGGTCCAGAATTTTCCAGCTGGAACCATTGGTCCAGGGTCAGATTATCAGCGCTTAAAAGGCGGGACAAGTGGATTGTGATGGAGCCCAGAGTGGTCTGACGGTTGTCATCTTTGACCTAGGGGGTCAAAAAGAAGAATTTCTGCAGCTGCTGTTGTGCTGAAAGTGGCTGGATGGGTTTGGAAGAGAATAGGAACCTTACCTGTATATCAATGTCCTCAACAGTTGGGTCTTGCAGGAAAAAGCGGAAGGCATCATCCCAGACAGGGGAGACAGTGTTATAGACAACCTAGCATGGGACAGACAGACAGACAGACAGACAGACAGAAAGAAAGAAAGAAAGAAAGAAAGAAAGAAAGAAAGAGGGAGGGAGGGAGGGAGGGAGAGAGAGAGAGAGAGGAAGAAAGAAAGAAAGAAAGAAAGAAAGAAAGAAAGAAAGAAAGAAAGAAAGAAAGAAAGAAAGAAAGAAAAAAAAATTACAATGTAGTATTTGGAGAAAAATGACAATGGAATACTACTGCCCTCTGTAGACAGAGTTAGAAACAGCATTCTTTTGACTGATAGGACCGACCTCTCTCTGGAATTAGATCTGGCAAACAGCTTTCTCTACTAGAGCATTTTTTCCTAATATTCAATTGGCATCTGCCTATCTGTAATTCAGACTGCATTCTACGATTAATAGATGTTGATCTTCTTCTGTATGACATAATTTCCGACATTTGAACACCATTGTCATAGCCTTCCTTCCTCACTTTTCTCAAAGCCAAATACTGCCAGTTCTTTCAATGTTCACAAGATTTAATTTCTAGCGCTCACTCATCCTCTTTGTTGTGCTTTGCTGTCGCAGTGTGAGACAGAGGACAGAGCAACCTGGCACTCAAATCTCATGCTAAAATTCAAACTTGTCTGAAGCCCTCCAAGCAAGCTGCTACCGTTCTGAATTTAGATACCCGAATGGATGATAAAAGTTACAACCAGCCTTTCCACCTATGCACTGTTTCTATGAGATGTTACAATTTGGAGGAAATGGCACAAGATGCATTTCACCTTGTAAATCTACAATGTGCTACCAGCATTTCCACATATATACAGTACATCAAATGGCTACAAATGGAAGGCAAGTAGAAAAAAAATAAAAATTCTTACCCGGCTCTCCCGAGTGACATCCTGAACTGATAGCTGGACCATAGGATTGGGCTCCTTACTAGATTTCTTCAGCTGAGTAAAATAAGAGGAGATAAATGATAATATTCATCTGGGAAGGACATAGTGGAGAATCTTAGATGACTTAGATGAGGGAATAGAAGGGAAACTCATCAAATTTGCAGATAATATTAAGTTGGCAGGAATAGCCAACACCCCAGAAGACAAATCTAGGATCCAAAAACATCTTGATCAGACTTGAACAATGGGCCCTATCCAACAACATGAAATTTAATGTGGAGAAAAGAAAGGTTTTCCACTTAGGCAGGAAAAGCCAAAGGTAGAAGTATAGATTGAGCGAGACCTGGCTCAAAAACAGTAACTGTGGGAGGGGCCTTGGAGTCCTAGTGGACGATCACTTAAACATGAGCCAGCAGTGTGTGGCAGCAGCCAAAAAGCTGATACAATCCTTGGTTGTATAAACAGAGGCACAGAATCAAAATCGCGTGAAGTATTAGTACCACTTTATAAATCCTTAGTAAGACCACATCTGGAATACTGCATCCAGTTTTGGTCATCCCTTTACCAAAAAAATGTTCAGACTTTGGGAAATGTGCAAAGAAGAGCAACTAAGATGTTTAAGGGCCTCGAGACAAAACCATGAAGAACGATGGCAGAAATTGGGTATGGCCAGTCTAGAGAAAAGAAGGACTAAGGGTGACATGATAGCAGTATTCCAGTATTTCAGGGTCTGCCACAAAGAAGAGGGAGTCAACTTATTTTCCAAAGCACCAGAAGGCAAGACAAGAAACCATGAATGGAAACTAATCAAGGAGAAAAGCAACCTGGAATTAAGGAGAAACTTCCTAACAGTGAGGAAGGACAATTAACCCGTGGAACAGCTTGCCTTCAGAAGTTGTAGATGCTTCATCACTGGAGGTTTTTAAGAAAAGACTGGGCAGCCACCTATCTGAAATGCTATAGAGTCTCCTGCTTAAGCAGGGGGTTAGACTAGAAGACCTCTAAAGATTCTTTCCAGCTCTATTCTGATGGATTAATCTAAGAACTTTTAAGGATTTTGGATCTGTATCTCATAGCATTCCTTGCTACAGGCAATAAATACTGAGGCTTTGGGGAGATCAGTATCAACACACACTTTTGATGCCCAACCTGTGATGTGCCATTCCTCACAGCTTCTCTCATGTAGATTCCTCCAGTTCTAAAAGAAGACTTAGGAGGATCCTCTGTTCTTATAGCATTGTTGAACAGTTTAGAGGCAGCAGTTGCTGGCCACATACCCCCCAGCTGATGATGACCTTAACTGGGGCTTATTTTGGGGGGTAGGGTTTATATAAGGAACACACTTAAAATCAGGCTAGGGCTTATTTTCAGGGTAGGTCTTATTATCAGAGAAATTAGGTGTGTAGGCTTTATGTTCACAGAATGCTTATGTGAAAGGCTTAAATAACTTTATACCAGAATAGCTAAAGATGAAGGTAAACTGCTTCTGCAGTGGGCTAGAGATGAAGTAAAAGTTGTCATGAAGAATATAGTTACCGGTAGTAGGATATGTGTTTAGAAACATAGTCTGTCAAAATTTTAGATCAACATATCTAAGAAAAAAGCTCCCCACCTTTCATTTATAGAACTTTAAGTTAAGAAGAAACTCAACACGAACTTGGATGACTTAAGAAGCTGATCAACCCTGAAGTTACGGTAATTTTGTCTACCTACATTAACTAATGCACAGGCCTTTAAATTTTGCAAGGTGATCAAACTTAGGCCACATGGCAGAATGTTTTCTGTACAAAACTCCATCATGCAAGCTTCATTGCAATGAGCTCTTTAACATCTTTTACAAGTTTATCTCTCATGTTTATTGGAGCAGGTCTACCTTTTATGTACCTGGACTACTGATTTCTAAGTATCAGTTACAATATAAGCAAAGAAAACACATACACAGAAAGAAGAACACTGTGGCTAAAACACTGGTGCTGGTCACAATAGGATATTTATGATCATATTTTTATTATAAATACTTGTAAACTAACTAGAGTCCAACATGATGGAGGTAATATATGAATTTCATGTATAAATAAGTGGCTTAAAAAAGACATTTGCTTGTGGCTGCTTTGCCCCAACATTCTGCCCATGCCTTCCCAATTGTTACAATTCCCAGAGTTTCCAGTTTTGGGATAGGACAAACTTTTCAACTTTCAAATTCACACCCAAGCTCTGCCCCATTTCATATTAAAAAGTGACTTTCGGTGAAATAAAGGAACCTTTTGAGAAGGAAATGTTATCTTGTGACTACTCACTGGCAAGTCTTGTGCTCTGTCTAAATAAATCATCAAGATGGCTGCTGACGGAGGATCTGGCTTTGAGGAGATAGTTTTGTTCCACTGAAGAACCTTCAAACAGCATATAAGAAATGTATCAGCATTAATTAGCATTTTTTACACAACATCTAGCATATCTATATCCTATAGCATATCTCCCATCTCACAAAAGACACCCAATTGTGGCTCTCAACATAGTCTTAACAAGATAAGATGTTTACAAGCCATTTTTCATTTTAAACTTTCTTCTAAAGGTGTGCTCATCTTCACACCAGTTCATATCAGGGATTTTTCCGAGATTATTCCCCCAACTCCCCAATTAGTTTCCCATCAAGCCTTCCAAGCCGCAGAACCCTGCTTGCCTTGTGGAAATAATAAAAATATGTCAATTTGCAACAACTGGTTTGGCACAGCAGACTAAAGTACTGTTAGTAACACCAGCTGCCTGCAATTACTGCAAGTTCGAATCTCACCAGGCTCAAGGTTGACTCAGCCTTCCATCCTTCCGAGGTAGGTAAAATGAGGACCCAGATTGTGGGGGCAATAAGCTGACTTTGTATAAAAAAGAACACTGCTTAGGGGGGGGCGAAAGCCCTACTAAGCAGGTATATACAAAAGTATGAAGGCTATTGCTTAACGCATTGTAAGCCGCCCTGAGTCTCCGGAGAAGGGCGGCATATAAATTGAACTAATAAATAAATAATAAATTCATGGTCCAAATTTAATCCAGAATCCTACCTAGTTTTCATAATATGTATATTTCTCTAAGGAAAGTTTCCTCTAAAAGTCTAATTTGAACCTTTGAGACTCACCAATATTTGGCTTCTTCGAGTAAAAATAAACTCAAGTAACTGGATAGGAAAAACCAAGACTCTGGAGTCCTTTGTCCATCAGGGTAAGCAATAACTTGGCATACTCTTCTTATTTTCACAAAGAGTAATGACTCAGATATTTCCACCCCCAAAACACCACTAAACCACATGTTTCTTCTCTAAGTGTTTGCACTCACTGGATCCAACTTGGAAACATCCGACATGAGTGTATGCCATTCCAGACGTAAATGTACACGAGCCTGGCCCCCATCTTGTAACGGGAACCACTGTCAAGAAAGCAAATTAGAAATTCTCTATGGATAGGAAAACCCTTAATATTTGCCAACAGAAATTTGTTCTTATAACTCAGGGATGCATAACTTTTTTGGGGGGGGTGGGCTGAAAACCAAACTCTGATCTTGAGTGATGTAGCAGGGCTACATTCTGTAAATCAGACAAGGGCAAAAGTTAATTTTGCTTTAAATGAAATCAATTCAGTTAATTGGAATATACTCCCTTCAGTTAGGAGTTTCCTTCTATTAAAATTACAATTTTGTAGCAACATTTGAAGAGGCTTTTGTGGCTGTTTATAGTTCTGGACCCTCAAGTTGTACCCTTTTGCTTTTGTAAGATATACGGAACAAGTTGTTATAGACATGTACAAAAGTTCTATGACACTTTTAAAATCTCTCTACCATCCTATTCTCTGCCCCCCCCCCCGGGCCTTTATAGTCCCTGTTGTTTCCATTTAGCTGAAGATTATCTATTCATGACTGTACCAGGGGTGAAATTCAGCAGGTTCTGGAGAACCGGTAGCAGAAATTTTGAGTAGTTCAAATGGAGAACCAGCAAATACCACTTCTGGCTGGCCGCAGAGTGGGTAGGGAATGGGGATTTTGAAGTATCCTTCCCCTGGAGTGGGTGGGAATGGAGGTTTTGCAGTATCCTTCCCCTACCACGCCCACCAAGTCACACCATGCCCATCAAGCCACTCCCAGGGAACCGGCAGGAAAAAAAAAATTGAATTCCACCACTGGACTGTACCCTTGTGGTTGGGTTTAACCAACTATGGTTGGTTCTAGGTATGAATCAGCCATCGTCCTTCCTCAGTGCTCACCTCCTCTAACACACGAGCCCTGAACACCTCCCCAAAGTCGAGCTTCATCCTGAGAAAAGAAAGAAGATGCTGATAAAGGTATATCCACCAATTCTAGGATTTTAATGAATAGGTCCAAGATACAGTCAGATTTATGCAGACCTCTTATATCCAACTTCTTGAGCGGGGTTGAAGCTGCTGACCTTAAGCCTGGATTTTTAACTATTTCTAATTTTTTCAATACTGTCCCAATCATCTCCAGCAGTGAAGTTCCAGTTTCCAACCCACCATCACCCATTCAACTAGGTCTCAATTTCCTGCTTGACTTGAAACCAAAACCCTCCCAGCTTCTCACCTGCCCAAGAAGTCATCCTGATCGGGATCTTTGTCAAACAGCTCCACCTCCAGTTCCTGCCCTGGCACCTCGTGTACAACAAACTGTAGGGACAGTGAGGTGGGGAGTCAGAGCAGATACCACTAATTGTGTAGGCCAAAGGAGTGCTTCTTCCAACAGAGAAAGAAAAGCAATGATAGCTGTATTGCATGAAATGGAAAAGCTAAGATAAGAAGGGAGATTAGACATGACGTGTAGCATCCCTAAACATTTATATTTAAATTACCACTTTATCGGGCAGATAATTACCTCATACATTTCATTCCACTTGGGATTGAGGTCTTCATCTATGACTTTGCTGGTGAAGACTTGGGTTCCAACACGCACAATGGCATATGGATCTGACTTGCCCTCAATCATCCCTTTAATGTACTTATCCTTGGACTGCACATTCTTAGCTTCCATTAGATATACACGGACAATGCCCTGGAAGGGAGAAAGAAGATCATGTCCACTACTCTAACTCACCAACCAATAACATTCATTTCATCAGTAATTTTGCCTTACCCTGGGAATTGGGCAACGGAGTTCAGCTGCTTCATGGAGATCAGGGATCAGTGGGATGAGCAAGCGGTTGGGGAGAACCAAGAAAGAGGCAATGGAGTCCATGATCATTGTATCAGACAGTGAGCTGTTGAGGAAAACAGATCCTGCTGGTCATGCTACTTCTTAATAATCTGCTAATCATGCTCTCTCAACAAGTTACCTCATGCAAATATAAGCTCCTCCAATATCTCTCAATGCCGTTCTGCTTTCAGAATATTCCCCTTCAATAAACTCAATTTTCTTCCTCTTTTAAGTTTTTCTTCAGCCTATAAAGTCTTGCTACTCTTGGCTCCCTTACACATTTAGCTCCACAGCGGGTTCAACCTTGGTTCACAGAAGATGCCTTCCCAAGCAGTTTTGGCCGATACACTCCTAGGTCTTGCCAAAAACAGTTATGTTCATTTCCTTCTTGTGCTTCTCTTATAACCTTCCAGAAAGTTAGGACCACCATAAATTTACCTCAGTCCAGGGATGTCCAATAGATTGGTCATTCCTGTCCAATTAATGTCCAGAGCCTGGAAAAAATGTACAATGTAGATGTTAGTAGTAGATCTACTGTAGAGGGTTGCTAGCAATGAAATAATCAAGATTGAAGGTATTGCAAAGATCTCTTCATAATGCTATGTATTGTGGCAGATTATTTGAGACATTGTCTAATGATAGAATTTAATAAAATACATATAACTTTCTAGTATTCGTTTTATCAGGAAGCTCTACTACATGTAAACCCAAAGCTTCTACAAATGGCTTTATTCATGCACAAGCATTGCTTGGTCCCACAACATTTGAACCAATGGCATTTGAATGGATATAATCAAGAGTCTATGAAAAAGCAACATTATTTTTAACACTCAAAATACACTATCCTTTGTTAAACTTACTTTTGTAGGGTACTGACAAACAGAGGAATCAGTAACAGATGACTATCAGTCAAATGGGTAATTGACCAAAGTAGGAAGATAGGGGATGCATGAAATTGGCATTATCACTGAGATACATGCAGATATCAACCACACTTGGCACTCAGGATGTCCTCCCTTTTTATAATGTTTTTAAAAATCCTTTTTGTTTATTTTGCTTTTTAACTAACTTTTTAAAACGTTTTATAATTGTCGTGTGTGTGTGTGTGTGTGTGTATGTGTGCTATTAAAGCTTTCATTCCTGTAACCTTTAATTCAGGTAAAACAGTGCATTGTAGGGCAACAATTTTTGAACCAAGGTATGTCAAATGGGATGACCTAAAAAGCGTGTCCAAAATCTGAGACCCATGATTCCCAAAGTACTGAAATTTGGCAAATTTTATAAAACAGTTTATAACATAAACATTGTCATAAAACAGTTTATGATATAATTATCAAATGCCATAAAACATTTCCTGTACTGAGTTTGACTTACCTATACAGTTCAACGTGGGCTAAACAGTTTATGACATTGTACCAAATCTCATAAAACATTTCCTGTGCTGATGTTTGACTGTGCTATACAGTTCAACCTGAACTATTTTCAAGGCAGATGCAACTCTGAGGGTATCCCAACTTTTCCAGTGAAGGCAGCGCATTGGAAATTCTATCATCTTTCATGGCATTAAGGGAATTTGGTAAGGGAATATCCCTAAAAGGATGACCCAACAGGTCATGAATTTTTCAACACGAAATAATATTTCAGAAATTACGTCTACATCTAGAGAAGGCCTGAGTAAATGGTTAGGTTTTGGAGATGCAATGACACTAATGCTTTATTACGGGGCTGTCAAACTTAATTTCACTGAGGGCCGCATCAGGAGGGCTAGGGAGGGGGCGTGGCCAGGGGGCATGGCCAGGTTGACATCACTCGTGTTGCGGGTGCCCGTGGTGGCCTGAGCACTCTGCCAGCGAAAACGGGCTCCCGAGCTCCGTTTTTGCCTGCAATGGCCTCCTGCAAACCTCTGCCAGTGAAAATGGAACTCGGGGCTGCCACGTTTTTACTGGCAGAGGTACTGCAGGCCAATCCTTTGCTGTTTCCAGGGCAGCCTCATGGGCCAGATCTAAACACCTTCCGGGCCGAATTCAGTCCACCGGGCTTGAGTTTAACCCTCCTGCTTTATTTTATTATATGTTTTTACAGAGTCTAACACTCTTCACTTGGGAAAAGATGTTCTGTGTTAATTCAACTTTGTGATTCAACATTTTGAGATGTCGATATTCTTTTGAACTTTATTCCTATCACAGGGACTTAACAGCCAGACAAAGAAAGTAGATTTTCTATACTTTATTTACAATTAAACAATGCATTGTTCAGCATTGCAAAGACAGATGGCTCCAACTATATAGTGGACTGCAAAATTGATGTTACCAACAATTCTTGAATCAATAACATATCAATATAGATTAGTAATGGATGAATATATGCCCTGCATGTTTTTGTTTCTTTTTTACAGCTTTCTTTTAAAAATAATTTTGTCTATTCCTTGTTCTTTGTATTTAGTCAGTGCCTTTTGGAACATCATCCCATGGAGGTTAGATTGGACCCAATGCCACTGCCTTTGTGAAAGGATCTGGAGCTACGGACTTGTCATTGTGCTTGGGGATCTAGCAATGTGTTGAATCTGCAAGATACTTGTACAGATTGTGATGTACGGATTGTAAGTTGTTTGATGGTTTTAATTGGTTTTAATAATTTTATATCTTTTGTTGTTTTATCTGTATTTTGTTTATTGTTTTTGTGTCTGTTTTAGCTGCTTGAGGTGCCCAATATCACAAATTTAAGATGGGTGTATTCGTATTTTTGTATTTATTAGATTTATATACCGCCCTTCTCCCGAAAGACTCAGGGCGGTGTACAGCTATGATAAAACAGTAAACCATACAACATTTAAAACCAATTTAAAATAAAATTAAACAAATTGGTCCGTGAAACAATAACAACAACAATTGACTGGCAGTTTGGGAAAACACCAGGAATATGCCAGAATACTTACTGGCCGACGAATGAAAAACAGAGTAAGAGCTCCTACGATTGGGACATCTCCGATGAGGGGTTCCAGAATGACTCTCAACATGCCATGTAGCTATAGGGGAAATGAGAAGCATGAAAGTCCCAATTTCTGGGCTCTGAAGCAAGCATAGGATGATAGTCCTTCCTTATCAACAAAGACTCGGTTCACTTTGACGAACAGGAGAGGGCACAATGTCATAGGGTAGGTCAAGATTTGAGCCTCCTTTCAACAATGGTAGGAAACTGAAGCTAATGGTATCGATGAAATATCACCAGCCCTTTTTGCCTTCCAGTGCTCAAAACTTAACTTTTGGCTTAACTTTCATCCTCACTCTCTAAATCACTGTTTCTCAACCTCAGATGGGTGGACTTCAACTCTCAGGATTGGCTGGGAATTTCTGGCGGTAGAAGTTCACATACCTTAAAGTAACTGAGGTGGGAAAACATTGCTCTAAAAGCAGTGTTTCTCAACCTTGGCAACTTGAAGATGAGTGGATTTCAATTCCCAGAATTCCCCAGCCAGCTATGCTGGCTGGGGAATTCTGGGAGTTGAAGTCCACTCATCTTCAAGTTGCCAAGGTTGAGAAACACTGCTCTAAGGAGTTCAACGCAGTTGAGGAATCCCTTCTTGAATGCCGAGAATTGGTTGGCTGCCTTTCAAAGATTGGTGAAAAGACACCAGATGGGCAGAGATGTTTTTTTTAAAAAAAAAAAACCAAGAGGAAGAAAGGCAAGATGAAATTGCTGGGAATAATACAGTGTGTTGCCAAAGTAAAGATCTCCTGCATCATTCTGCAAATGTCAGAATTCTGAGGGGAAACTATTTTCAGAAATGTAAATGCCATTATCGAGAACTAATTCAGAGATATCTACTGCCCAAGATCAGCCTGGGCAGGAATTATTAATGTTTTATAAAGCTTCTAGAGAACATTAAGTTCGGAGAAGGAATGCAATTTATTTAATCTTTAAAAATTTGAAATAAGATATAGTTTGCAGATTTGCCTTTCTCAATCTGGCACTCAGAGGTGTAGACTTTCCTTTTTAAAAAATTTTTTAATTTAATTAAAGATAGACAAACAAAAACATATATACATACAATACACAACATAAACAAACTATACAATAAAATCAAGTCTTGCAACTTGAGCATTATGAAAAAAGAAAGTTACCTCGATATTCTATATTTCTCTCTATATATATCTACATTTTTCATTATATAAAGATATTTTAAGTTTATTTTTTATTTCTTGATTTTTGTTTCCTTAGCTGGTATTCCCTTTCTATCTTACTAATTATTTTTTATTTTGTTTTCCTTTTCTCTAACCAGTTGTACCAACGTTGCCAAACTAGGTATACTCTGTGTCTTCCTTTTCTTGTATTTCTTTGGTAAGCCTGTCCATCTCTGTACATTCCATTACTTTTAGTATTATTTTATCCTCCAATGGCGTATCTTCTAATTTCCACATTTGCGCGAATGTGATTCTTGCTGGATATGGATTATCAAATATTGTATTTCTTTTTCATAGTGATTTGTTAATATTCCCAGTAGGTATGTTTCCGGTTTCAGTGGTATACTCTGGGTAATAATTTCTTCTAATTGTTTTTAGATCATTTTCCAAAATTTTTTTGCCTTTTGGCGTGACCACCACATGTGATAGTATGTCCCTTTATGTGATCTGCATTTCCAACAGCCCTGTGTGGTGTTAGGGAACATCTTTGCCAAGCATGCGGGAGGGAGATGCCACCTGCAGAACATTTTGTAAGTATTTTCCTTATATGGTACAGACATTGTTAATTTGGTATTTACTTTCCATATTTTTTCCCATTTATCGAGTTCAATATTATATCCGAAATTTTTTGCCCATGTAATCATATTCTCTTTCACCACTTCTTCTTCCAATTTTTATTTTAGTAAATAGTTATAAATTTTAGTTATTAATTTATCATCTGATCCCAACAGAATTTTGTCCAATTCATTCTGTTCTTTTTGGATTCCAAATTTTTTCATGTCCATCTTATGTCTTGATTTTATTTGTAAATACGGCCACCAATCAATGTCTGTACCCTTTCCTAATTCCCTGGGAGAAAGGCTAATTTTGACCAGGATGTAGATCTCAGTCCTAGACTACTTTACCTGCATGCCTTTCACTCCAGCCTTGCAGAAAAATTTTTTCACTTCCACGTCAATCTGGACATCGCCCACGTAGCTGTCACAGAAGGAAAAGGTCGAGAAAAATAGCAATATGGGGACCAAAGGAGCAAGACTGCACAAGAAAGAACCATCAAAAGGTCAAGAGCAGAGATTCTCAAAGTGGGGCCTAAGGATGTCTGGAAGGTCCTTTCAGGGGGTTTGAGAAGTCAACTGAATAGTTTAAAATTCTCACTTTTGATTTCTAAAATTGATAGTTATAACCCTCATAACTAAAGCACTTTGTGGTCCTCAATCATTTTTAGAATGTAAACGGTTGCTGGAGCCAAAATGTTTGAGAACTACTGGTCTGGAAAACAGTATCTCCTTCAACTCTGTCCATCTGGGCAACTTTTTTCAGAGGTTGCTGCTAACAGTGGTTTCCTATTTTTATTTCCCCCGCCATAACTGCCACCTGAATATAGTTCACATACTATACTATATATATTGTTGAATAACCATAATTCATTCAGTGATTGCTTGGAGTTAAGATAGTCCCGAATTGGAGGGAGGGGGGGGGGAAGCTACGATGGTACCTTGTAGTTGTAGCCACTGTAATGTCCCAGCAGTCGCACAATTGTGATTTTGGTGCTTGGCAACCAGCCTGCAAATTACAATATTGTAGCATCCTCTGATCACATGATCACAATTTGCAACCTTCACTGCCAGGTTCCCACAAGCAAAATCTCCTGGAAAGCCGGCAGGAGGTCACAAATGGTAATCACATGACTGAGGGACAATGTGACTGTGCGGGATTTGCCTAACAACAGCAACGGAGACTGCTACAACTGTTGTCATAAATTGGCATCTGATGTAGCGCTTTTGACCATGTGGCTGGGCAATAGAATTGCAGCTCCCAATTACTCATTCAACTAGGATTACCTGTATAGATATCCAATGACCAGTAACTGCAAAAGAGAAATTACTGCACAGAGAAATAGTACTATCTGTTCATCATCATCATCATCATCATAGCAGTAGTAATAGTAATAATAATAGTAGTAATAACAATAACAACCACCACCACCTTAACAGCTCTTAGGTCCTTGGTTAGGACCTGACCGGTTAAGTTTTTACCAGTTCCAAATTGTAAAACGAATTGAAGATTTAATAACAACAGCAGCAGCAATGGTAATAATGACATCATTAACATCTGTCTATCCCAGGTCCTTGGAAAGAACTTAATAGGTGGATAAAAATACCAAATCCAGTCTAAACAGCTGGTTGACTGTGCAACCAACCATAACAATTTATTAAACCTGTATCCCAGCTGACTTTCAATGATTCTGAGCAGCTCACAGCAATCAAATAAAGAAAAAAAAAAGATACAATAAAAGACAGAATCACCGGGCCCACAACTCAGCTTGTCACTAATGGAAGAAAGAGAAAAGGCCAGAAGGGTGTTGTCCTAGAACAGGGAGTTAATTTTTCCCTCCGCAGTGCTGTTCATTTTTCTCCATCAGGACAAAATGTGCTGTTAAGGTGTGTTTTTCTTCCAGGAAAGAGGGTGCTGTGTGCCCAGCTGCCAAAATACCGTTTATCATCATGATTTGCCATTCATTCCATAAAAGACAATCGTTTTTCTTAATTTCAACACCGATAAACACAGTTGACAGCTAGCAGCAAAACCAAGCCTTGCAACTCACCTAATGTTTAAGTCCAGCAAGATTTGCTTCTTGTTCATGCCTGTGTGGACTTTGACTCCAATGACTTTGAGGGGCTAGAAACAAAAGCAGCATTGCTTCTAAATAAATGATCATGTATCTAGAATTATGAGCCTTCACTCCCACCCACCCCCAGCAACGCTTCAGTGTGTATATGGAGGCAACCAATTCATTGATTTTTGTATTGAACTCAAAGGCTTTACTGGTGTATCTCCCTTTGGAGTAACAGTTCTACTTTCTGGAGACCAGTTCCCAACCTGCCACTCAAATCTAAGTGTGGCCCATACCCCTCCAACAAAGATCTCTACCTTTGAAATACCTCTGCATCTTTAAATTCAGTTTGCACTATTTTTCAGATTAATGCTCTCCTATTTTATACACTGTTGTTTTATTATGTCTTATGAATGCAACTATTGGAAAGGTGGGATAGAATCTGCTGGTACAGTCTATTATTTTTAGCCGACAATTTAAACTGACATAGTTGACATAGCTTAGAAAGAATGTCACGTGATACGTCTACTACCATGTTTTCCCCAAAATAAGACATCCCCTGATTATAAGCCCAATCGGGCTTTTGAGTGCATGGCAATAAGGCCAAGCGCTTATTTCAGGTTTCAAAAAAATGTAAGACAGGGTCTTATTTTCGGGAAAACATGGTACTCTTGACAACGGGAACCAGACAAGGATGGGGGTACAGTAATTACAATGCCTGATTTTCCACCCAATGTTTTGATCAATTAACCTGCTGACTATTAATTTACCTTTTCTCCCATGTCAATCTTGGTGAAGGTGAAGGTCTGCAAATGGGTGTTAGAAGCGCGTATATTTGGGGCAATATTTTCTACCAAAAGCTTCTCCATGTATTGGCCAAAGAAGGGCCAAGCCTGGGCCAGAATCTGTCACAGAGTAAAAATCAGTCATGTAAGTATTTTCACGCAACCATGATTTGCCAGGGGAGGAACAACTGAGCTAATTGCTTCTCACCTTATTGAGCCACTCAGCTTTCTCAACATCTGGAAAACTGACCTAGAAAGAAAAGAAATAGAAATTGATTTAGGCAAGTTAAGACAACACACCTGCCAGGACAGGAATTCTTGTCTTGGAGAGAGTTTATCATTAATAATAACACAACATGCCTTCCCCATTCTTTTGTCGTTTTATATCGTCAGTTAGTTTGCTCTTAAGTCCTTTGCCATGTCATTCCTTTCAAGTCAAGTAAATTGAAATTGAAATATTAAAAAAGTCAATTTAGTTGATTGTTTTAAATAATTACAGTAGCTAGATTTTGGCAGCAGATTAAATTATTCAATAAAGATTGTGGGCCCGGAATGAGTGGTAATGCTTTAGGCTCAGGAATCATAGGTATTTGTCTAACTTTTGCTTCTAGAAAAGAAGATTGAGCAAGTTAAGTTTTTTTCCTCCACTTTTGCAGATTAAAAAAAAAGATAATTTCAGAAATGGTTTAACTGAAAGCTATCTTATTCAGTCAGCAAGAAGCAATATAGATATTCAGTTTTGTGGAAGAGTATTCAAAATCTGTCAGATTTTCTGAATTCTTTTCTTTCTTATTGATAATATGATTACGTGATTCCTACAGATATGTTTATGTATGACTTTTTTCAGCAAGAAAACACACCTGCCATGGGCTTCTGACTACATTGGAAACCTCAAACATGCACATTCAATATATGCTCCGCTAGGCCTTAAAATGTGTCAACAAAAAAACTGGCAACTTTCATAAGTGACTATAAAGAAGAGAGATTTAAAGAAATGAGGCAGGTCGACCCAAATATTCCCATAACTTTTAAAAAGAGGGTATCAAAATTTAGTAGTAGATTGGCACTTCTAACTCCCCAGCTGTATTTATAAGTTATGCAAACCCCATTTATTGTTCCAGTCCTTGACAAATCATTCGTCTGAAGCTTTAATGCTTGCAATTCTCAGTGGGCTTATCTGGGAATAGATTCCATTGATTTCAGTGGGACTTCCTTCTGAATAAATCCACCTAATATTATGTTGCTAAAACTGGGCCTAACATCATACCCATGAACTTCTTAACATATATAACTCAAACTATGACGTGCAAAGGCTGACAGCCCTCGGATTAGAAGAACTTTTGCAAAGACCCAGGTCCTTGAGACTCCCAAACAAAGCAACAGAGTTATCATTCAAAGATATAATTAAGCCTAGGATGAGTAACAACATTCCAACAGGATCAAGAATGTGGGGTTGAGTTCCTTGGAATGTAGAAAGAGTGTTGCTTAGTCATCAATCTTCACTGCATCAGCTGTTGGGTAAAGCAATTTATTTCTGCATTGTGCTCTTTCAACTGTTTGCTGAGACGGGGAAGGCTGGGAAGTGGAGATACTGCAAGAGGTGTTGTGTTAAGGGAGCAATGACCGATGCCATAAAAAAAAACCCAGCTGATCTTTCATAACATTTTGGCATGCACGCACTGAATATGCCCCCTCCTTCTCGTTCCATAAAAATCTTGTTGATGGTAGATTAAACATAATTTGCTGTTTTATGCAGAATAACAGGACTCTTCCAATATTAGTTAAAAGTCTCAGTGCTGTATGTGTCATGACTGGGGAAAAAAAAAAGGTTTAAGAGAGGAAGATACGGTTCATCAAATCCTTAGAAATCAGTTCTTCAAGGTTAAGGGAGTTGCAACTGGGGTGTTGTGAATAACTTTGCAGGGAAGAGATCTTTCTTTCTAATCCTTTTTTTAAAAAGTTGTCTCTAGCATGATTGTCAACCTCAAACTTATAAAATGGTTTTGTATTGCCTTCTTGTTTTAGCAAAGGCATAAGCATGTTGTGAATTGTCAACCACAGCTTGCTTTCCATTATCTGTGTTACAGAACATTGTTTGGAAATGATTTTTTTTTAAATTTTGGAAATATCTACTGAAAACTTGACTTATGTCAAAGATCTTGATGACAGAAGTTTGATTAAAGCTTACTTAATGTATTTTGTGGATTGCATTTTCAACACAATTAAAATGGAGTAAAGTCTCATTTCTGCAAAGTATATGATAACCCGACTTACTGAATAACTGAAAAGTATTTATCAGATACTAATACTGATATCTGACTTCAATTTCCTTTGGAAATATTTCTGAGTTTTTTGGTATCTTGACAGCGGGACATTTAGTAATAAATTAGTAGTCTTTGGAATGTCTGCCTGTAGACATATACATTTTAGTCAGATTCATCAAGGCATGTATGATAAGCTGATAACTAGTAAACTCAGTAGTACCAAAGAGAAGGAATTTTTTGATGTTTCTTCTGACAATTCTTTGGAAATAAAAATTTCTACGCAAGCTCTCTCTCAATTGTGGATCAATGAGGAAAAAGAATTAAGAAGTCTATGTCCACATTGATTCCATTTCCACCATTCTATCACTGCAAACCAGATTTTACTACATTTAGAGCAAGTACTGAGACATTGTAGATGCGGAATGAAAAACAAGAGCATTCCTCTCAGAAACAAAAGCCAGGTTTCAGGAATTACGCAAAAATATCTCAATCTTTCTATTTAAGAAAGTTGCTTTTAGTTTTGGTTGGAAGTTTTATTTTATTAAATTATACAGTTTTATTTCACTTAATATATAACATTTGTGTGGAATATAAAATATTCCACCCCGATGCAGTAAAATAGTTAATTTTAAATTCATTGTGATATAGTTTCAGGACTCTTGTGGTAGGCGGCAGGTGAAACTCCATGCTTGTCACATAAAACGTTTTAACGAAAGTAAGTGCATCAGTGGTGGGTTGCCCCGGTTTGGACTGGTTCGCAAGAACTGGTAGTAAAACCAGCGGGAGGCCCCACCCACTGACCCAGACTTTGTCATACGTGATCTGAGCATGCACAGAAGCTTCTGCCCATGCGCACAAGAGTGTGCGCAGGCACGAGCACAATGCGAACCGGTAGTAAAGGTAAGTAGAACCCACCCCTGAAATGCATGGTTCTGCCTATGTGAAACTGGTCATTTACCATGAGCAATGAAAATTCCCTTTGTATTCCCTCAACTTCTGTAGTAAGAATCAAAGAGTGGAGACCAAGATGATTGTTCTACACAGGAAAAACAGAGTGAATGATTGCAAGTTATGCATGAATAGCAAAGAAACCAGAGGATTTGTTGATGGAAAGTTTATTCGGACCGGATCGTCTGATCCAGTAGCAATGGCAGTGGGTGGTTCAGAGAACCGGTAGTAAAAATCCCTGCCCCCGCCCCCCCATGCCCAGCTGAACTGATGATCATCAGAGGCTTTTTTTTTTACTTTACTTACTACAATCTCTTCCGCCAAAAAAATACTTTTAAAAGTTTTTTTAAAAGCCTCTGATGATCCCGTGGATCAGCTGGGATCGTCAGATGCTTTCAAAGCATTTTTTCTGCAACCTCTTCGGTCAAAGAGATTGTAGAAAAATGCTTTGAAAAGTTAAAAAAAAAAGTTGGCCATGCCCACCCAGTCACATTTACCACCCACCCACCAACCCACGCCCACAGAACCGGTAGTAACAAATTTTACATTTCACCCTTGCTATGGAGTGATCTTTAAAAATGGTATTTCTGTAACTGGTTTTTAATTATGTGGGTTTTGCCTTAATTTCTTTGGCTTACTACTACTGACTCCTTTACTGCACTTTGCCCAACACCGGAAAGGGAGTAACTTTGTTAATACCCACCGGCCCCATTTTAACATCTTCTATTAGGCATTGCTTTCATTTGCCCACTTTTGACTCCATTTCCAAAATGCTAGAAAGTTAATGGTTTTCAAGGCAGCTGTCATTGCACAACCTCAGTTCTGGATATGCTTTTCATTGACTTTTGTTTATGGATGACTTTTATCGGCAAGGTTTTTAAGCTGACAACACTCATCCTACGTGCTGCCATCATAAACTGCTAGCCTTGGTTTTTGTCTCTCTGCACTCACCTCTCTCCCCACAACACATGAGCATTTTTCTAGGAATGTAAATGGGGAAGATAGGATAACTCTGATGATCTAAAAATCTGTAGTCTCAGGAACTATTAAGATAAGAATTTGGACTGCAACCATACTCAGTCCCTCAAAAGTCAATTCAAAAGTCAATGTGAATTTTCTGCGTAGAGAGGCACAGAATTCTTCGCCCTGTTCCTTGCTCCAAAAATAAGCCATTAAAAGGGTGACGACTTATAATTCACAGTGTTTCAAACTTAATAGAACAATATGACCCATTTCCAAAGTAGCATGAATTGTGTTATTTTGGGATGTTGTAACTAAAATGTCATAGGACAAGCTAAATATGTCCAACTTTGAAGAACTTGAAAAGAAATAACTTTTGCTGAAGCTTGACTAAAACACTGTGGTGGTTCTGAGGTGACATAAAAATATAAGATTTGGGGCTGAATCAGTATCAGAAAGACTTGTATGTACGGTATATTCTGTATTTACCTATGATGGGGGATTTTTCATATTTACCCCCCTCTCTACCCTAAGATAGTGTGTAATTTATATATTTCTATAAGTGCTAAGCAAGCACTTTTTACACCCTTTTCATAATATCAGAAAAATTATGCCCAGTAGGCTCTAAAATAGTTCTATGAATTATCTGATACTATGAAGAAACGCTTAAGTAAGAAATGTTTCATTTAGAGAAATCTCAACAGAGAACTCGACAGGAATTCTTGTCTTGGAAAGAGTTTATCATTAATAATAACACATCATGCCTTCCCCATTCTTTTGTCTTAAATCCTTTGACATGTCATTCCTTTCAAGTCAATTTAGTTGATTGTTTTAAATAATTACAGTAGCTAGATTTTGGCAGCAGATGAAATTACTCAATAAAGATTGTGGGCCTGGAATGAGTGGTAATGCTTTAGGCTCAGGAATGATAGGTATTTGTCTAACTTTTGCTTCTGGAAAAGAAGATTGAGCAAGTTAAGTTTTTTTCCTCCACTTTTGCAGATTAAAAAATAAAGGTAATTTCAGAAATGGTTTAATTGAAAGCTATCTTATTCAGTCAGCAAGAAGCAATATAGATATTCAGTTTTGTGGAAGAGTATTCAAAATCTGTCAGATTTTCCAAATTCTTTCCTTTCTGGTTGATAATATGATTACGTGATTCCTACAGATAAATAAAAGTAATCTGCATTAATAAATAATACAGATATTTGAGGCTGGTTTCATCTATTTCATGAACAAAATCATGAAGCATGAGATGTGTCGATGTGAAAAAATAATCATTCTCTTAGATTCAGTAATGGTGACACCACTTTTAGTTGGAATTATTACAACCACAAACTTCCTGTCTTATTTTTTATTTTATATTTCTCTTCTTCTGAATCATTCCTCCATGGAGAACTGCTACAACTTACAATTTAGTAACGTTTGAGTGTTTATCTGGCATGAATTGCTTGTTTCTGGTTCTGACACAACACTTCAAGGGAGTTAAATATGGATTTGACTTGCAAACGCAAATCAAATTTGGGGTTTTTTCTCCCTAGTCATTCTACACTTTCTAGAATTGTTATCTTGTTGAATGACCTATCTGAGCTTCAGTTCAGTTGGCAATCAGAAGACTAATATTTTCCTGACACAAAATATTCCCTAGTCATGGCACTGTTACCTCTATGCTTAACAATATGATATTCTTACTTGTGGAAGACATTGTTTAAAGGATACTACCCAGAGGTGCTATTCAGCAGGTTCTGACAGATTCTGGAGAACTAGTAGCGGAAATTTTGAGTAGTTCGTAAAACCGGCAAATACCACCTCTGGCTGGCCCCAGAGTGGGGTGGGAATGGAAATTTTGCAATATTCTTCCCTGGAGTGGGGTGGGAATGGAGATTTTGCAATATCCTTCCCCTGGAGTAGGGTGGGAACGGAGATTTTGCAATATCCTTCCCCTGCCACACCCACCAAGCCACGCCCACAGAATTGGTAGTAAAAAAATTTGAATTCCACCACTGATACTATCTAATGCCGAGGGGCACAATGGCTCAATGGTTAAAGATGCTGAACTTGTCAGCTGGAAAGCTGACAGACCAAGTTTGAGACCCAAGCACTGAGCGACTAGGTGAGCTCCTGTTCCTAGTTCCTGCCCACCTAGCAGTTCAACAGGGTGCAAATGCAAGTAGATAAATAGGTACCATTTTGGTAAGAAGGTAACAATGTTCCATGCCCTTTGGCATACAGCCATGCGGGGCACATGACGATGGAAAATTTCTTCGGATAATGCAAGCTCCCTTGGCCAAAAACTGGAGATGAGCACAGTGCCCTACAGTCAGACACGATTGCACAGAGAAACCTGTACCTTTTACTATCTAATACAATAACTTTCATGTCTACTCATCTACTTAGAACATTCTTCAGAAGCCTGGAAGGTCATTCTGCGACCTGTTGGAAAATTTAAGATGAACGCTGAAGTTGTAAAAGAGGCATAACTTCACCCATGCTATCAGCTCATGAGTCTCACTTTTAACCATTGTTGTGTTCTTGGGTTCTTTGTAATTTCCTAGATGATATATTGTGCTGCATAAATTACTTGTTCATGCACACTGGCACCTCATATATTAAGTTAGTTTATTTATGAAATAAATGACAAGCAAGCCTTGGCATCATTTGTTTGCTCGGGTTTGCATTATATATCATTAGGGTCCACACAAATAGTTTTACAGAACTACACAAGCCAAGAAAACGCAGGATCCTAATATATTTATGTTCAGAGGAAATGACTGTGTTCATTTTTGAAATGTTTAATCAAGAGTGCCTCAAGGAAAAGAAACACAATGAGCTGGTATCAGCAGAGAGCTTGGCTGTAGGAAATGGCACTGGAGCAAGGGAGCTGCTTTTATACAGATGTCCATCATCTGCTCCCAATCACTTATGTGTCAGCATTCCTCTGCTGCACCTGGTTTGCTATAACTGACTTAATGTGGTTGAACTACCATGGCAACCAACATTCAAAGATGCCTCATCTGATTGCGGCAGAAACTTCCTCATATCCGCCATAGGGACTCCTGTTCTAAAGGATGTAAGTTCACAAACCTCACTTTCTAACCACTTTTGAAAATTGCTCATTAACTAAGTCTAACCTATTAGACACCTTCAGAATGGCAACTTTGAAAATGATAAGTGATCTTGAACATTCTCTAATCCAGTACAAAGGAAGAATGTTGTTAGGGTGTGTGTGCAAGTGTGTGTTGCTTTTGCAACGAGCAGAGCAAAAACACACAGGGAAGGAGAGTAATGTGCAGCTCGGGTGAAAAATAGTTTATATACAAAGTGATAAACAGTCTCGGTTTAGTTAAATCAGTCCAGGGTCATAACCAGTAATATCAGTCCAGCAATACTATCTTCTCTTACTATAGTAAACAGACTTCAGTAAGCTTTTGGTATACAGTACCAGATAACATGGAGTCCAATAACAGCCCAGTCCAACGCCTCCACGGATTATCTAACAATCAAAGTAGTACATAGCACAACAGAGAAAACAGCGAGAACCAGCAGGAAGAAAGAACGCTTCTCTGTGCTGCTATTTAAACACTATAGCCTAATTACATGGTTCAGCAAACCCTGATTACATGGCTCAGTTGTTCTTAAAGGAACAGATATATTGCCTGACCAACAAGTTAGGATCAAGCTACAAGCTACAACCTAACAAATGTAATCATAAATTTTAGTATTTAAAAAATCTGAAATAAACAGCAAAAAGCTAAATAAGATGTTGATTCTAGAATGTTATAAAAGGACTAAAAGCCCAGGTAATAATTGGAATAGTGAAACTTTTACAATAAGAATTTGGAATTACGGTAATTACAAAGATCAAACAGCTTCTTATAGGAAATGGATCCCAATTTCATTTATTTGTTAAATTTATATGCTGCCCATCTCACTCTGAAAAGCAGCTTTGGGAAATAGAAATATGAATATGAAATAGATTTTTTGCATTGAAATATTATAATTCTGACACAAACAGGCATTCGACAACATAAATACTCTGACTGCAGAAAAGCTAATGAAAGCATTAAGAAACAATTCTCCCAAATTTTACAGCTCTTTCTTCCACTCATATATGCTGTGAATGGAAGCCACTCTCTTTTGCACAAAACGGATGGTTTCCATTATCTCTTGATTTAGTACAGGTAGTCCTCAATTTATAACAGTTTTTTTTAGTGTCAGTTCGAAATTACAAAGGCATTGAAAAAAGTGACTTAAGACCATTTTTCATACTTACGACCACTGCAGCATCCTCACAGTCATATGAGCAAAATTCAAATGCTCAGCAACTGATTCTTATTTATGACAGTTGCAGAGTGATCAACTTTTGTGAACTTCTGACAAGCAAAGTTAACGGGGAACCAGTTTCGCTAAACAACTCTGTTATTAACTGAACAACTGCAGTGATTCATTTAACAACTGTGGCAAGAAAGGTACAAAATTCACTTAACAAATGTCTTAGCAATAGAAATTTTGGGTTCAATTGCAGTCGTAAGTTGAGGACTACCTGTAAAACTGGCCAATTTCTATACTCTTTGATTCAGGCCTTGTGAGATCTGGTTCTCACATATGAATTCTATTACGTATTGTTGTATTATTGGTATTAGGGGTCATGTAAGATTGTGGATGATGTAGTAGTATTAGAATTAATAAAAATAGCAGTAGTGGTAATAGTGGGTCCTGGATAATCTAAAATCTGTCTGACATCTTCCCACAACAAGGCAAATCTTTTCTCATGGGTTCCACATAATTTGCCAAGAGTTCAAGGAAATAGGAGAAATACAAAGCAAACCCACAACTTGGCTGGGTTGCCTATTCACTGACTTTGTAGATTCCTTGAAATTAGCCGATACTCGTGCCCTATGCTGCTGATACAACACAGTGCGGCCTTGGAAGTCAGGGATCGTGCCTCAAAGATTCAGCTGTCATATGGCTAATATACAGTCAATATTTACCTTTTATTCCAGCCCAATAGCTTGGAACTAATTTTCCATTAGACTGGGGTTTTTTTAAGTTCAAGTTTTGCTGAGAGAACGCTGGCAAGAACTCTAAAGCCAACACTGCCTTCTAAGGATAGCTGGCATCTCTTGCCAGAGGGAGAAAACATAAACTTCCAGCAAGCATTGGCCTTCTGATCACAACTAATGCTCTCCAAATAGGTCAAGACTACAACTCCCAGAATTCCCTGGCAATGTGAAACCATACTTCTGAAGAACACTGGTTTAAGCAAAACTGAAATTACCAGGAGACAAGGATGGAATATTATATCTGTAAAACCAGCTTTCTGTAAAAGCAGCTTTCAATTCTCGCTTGTGACTAGCCTCCTGGTTTTGAGATAAAAGAAATGCTTCTGCCTTCAAAACTTTTGATTAATACCGTTGCCAGTGGATGAGGCTATGCCAAAGCAATAGAAGAGCAGATTAGCAAATTTCTTCTGAATACTTTTATTTATTTATTATTAAATGTATTTGCCATCTGGGCAGCTTACAGCATTAAAACCACAAAAGATAAATAATAAGGTAGAATTCAGGAGAGTTTTGGCTTAGTATGTTGTCCAAGGAACTTCAAAAGCAATACCAGTTAGAACCTAACAGAAATTAAGAATTTATGAGTCACTGTGTTGATCTTACTTTAAATATCACTTATAATGACCCTTAAGTGGCTTTTTGACTGTGGAGTATTAAAGCTCCTCTTACTGTTTTAAGGAGGGGAAAGGCAGAGCCCTGCATTTTATTTTAATTTTTTTTGAATCACTACATGAGAAGTTATTGGTCATACTTTCCAAAGGTCTTGGATTCATCACTTTCCAACTTCCCTTAAAACAGATTGCCCATTTTAGGACTACAAGAAATACCTCAATCTAAAATATAGCCAATCATTCAATTATTGGAGATTCAATCTATCAGAGGAATGAGTCCTAGCAATGACAGAAATTCACAGTGCTATCGTCTTCTACTGGTTTGTAGAAATAAACCATAGCTTATTAGAACCTGTACAAATAAAATAGATATATAATAGTTCTTGAGTACATGTATTTTCCTGTTCTTATTGCAAAGCTAGCAATATAGCACATTTAGTAACTCTCCCTGAACATGGCAGAAAAGCCCAAACCTCTCATAGGTTGAGTTCAAAATATTAAGCCAAACTACTTCATAGTTTCATTGAAGTAGTAGCATAACTGTTCCTATAGACTGAAGGGCAGGATGTTTCAAATATCCTTTTCCCAAAGCCCTCAGGGTCTAAACATCTGGCCTCTTCTTTTTGCCCTGGTATACAGTATTTGTCTGGTTCAATGGTGGATTCTAACCAGTGTTACCACTGGTTCACTTTGCGCAAGAACATTAAATTTCGATACAGCTGAGGCAGAGCAATCTGCTCTGCTGTGCCTTACAGCTGGACTAAAAACGAAGGAATAAAGGTAGGTATAGCGCAGGGGCAGGAGGGAGGGCCCAGCTGATGGTCGGAGCGAACCGGTTTGCTCTCATATCAAGATTTTCACTACCGGCTCTCCCGAACCGGGGAGAACCAGTAGCAACCCACCACTGGTCTGTTGGTTGCTGCTCCTACCGCGTGCCTCCCAGGATATGCTTTTCCTAACCGAAGTCTGGAAAAAATAAGGCTTCCAAACCTGTCCTACCATTGTGGCTAATAAAAGGTAAACATCTTAAAAATAAAATATTTTCCAGAATGTATCCTTCTGGCCTCACAGCGTAGAGGCACATCACTACTGATTTCGGCACTTCCCTTTCTCCATTGGGAGAGGAATCCATCCCACAAGAAATAAACAAAATCAAATTTGCTTAGTGAGCTAAATTTTCAGTTCACAAGAAATGTAAAGATAAATCTTCAGGAAAAATAGTCTGAAATTATTCATAATGTTCTCCTGCGAAATGCAGCAAAGGATAGTCAGATTTAACTAGCACACACTGACAAAGCTAAAACTCCAAGCCAAGTTTAACAATTACTTATTCTTTAAGGATAATTTGAATGCTGGAACAAAGTGGTCTGCTTCTTTACACCTAGATTTTCCCCTCACGTCTGGAGTAACTCCACCCATTTAGCAGAGCTGCCGGAGACAAGATACTTGCTATTCTTTTCTCAGTTCATGTAGAACACTGTCTCTTGCTCCATGCCTCTAGAGCTCTACCGTTTTTAGTGAAGAGGTGGGGAATGATGGTCCCTTTATTACTTTATTTACTTACTTTACTTTATTTAGATTTATATACCGCCCTTCTCCTTACGGACTCAGGGCGGTGCACAGCCAATTAAAAAACAAACATACAAAAGTTAAAATTTCATAAAATAACAATACAAATGGCCATAGATTAAAACTAACTTCATATTAAAATAAAACTCTAAAATGATAAAATACTATAGGAATCAGGCTAAGCTATGACTTGTGGACTTCAACTCCCAGAATTCCTGAACCAGCAAGGGGAAAAAAAAAATAATAACCCTTTTTGCCTTCTGAAATAGCTGCATGTTCCCATCATGAACAAAACACTCTTCCAAATATGGCCCTTTCCAGACAAACTATTTCTAGAAGTATACAAGTGCTTCAAAGTCAGCTTGCTCTCTCTAATGTTATTTATTTATTAAACAACTTTTTATGGCTGCCCAACTCACACATAGGAGGCTTCGTGTGGCTTACATTAAAAATTATAATATAAAAGAATAGAATAGAATAGAATTACAAAGTTGGAAGGGACCTTGGAGGTCTTCTAGTCCAATTCCCTGCTTAGGCAGGAAATCTTACACCACTTCAGACAAATGGTTATCCAACATCTTCTTAAAAACTTCCAGTGTTGGAACATTCACAACTTCTGGAGGCAAACTGTCCCACGGATTAATTGGTCTGTCAGGAAATTTCTCCTTAGTTCTAAGTTGCTTTTCTCCTTGATTAGTTTCCACCCATTGCTTCTTGTCCTACCCTCAGGTGCTTTGGAGAATAGCTTGACTCTCTCTTCCCCATCTCCGCCCACCATCCCCACAACATGAAAGGAAAGCGGGGGCAAAAATAGTCAGGAAGGCCTCTGATTCTCAAAAAAAAAAAAAAAAAAAAGGACCTATGTTCTACTGAGGCTTCAGGTGGCCACAGTGCAAGCAAGGGTGCCAAGCATAAGACTGCAGTCAACAGGTTGGGTTTGTGCCCAGCCCTGAATGCCAAAGGGAAACAGGTTTTTTTTTCTCCCCAGCTACCATCCATGTGTCTATAATCAGTTCTTTCTGGCCTTTTAACAATAACAGCTCAGTAGAAGAAAAATGCAAAACTTTGGCCAAGAACTTCGAATCTCCTATCTTCATAAGCAAAAAAACCTTTTCTCAGCAGCTGTTTGCTTCTCTTGTTGCAAGGGTAAAAAATTAAGAGGGGGTGAAAAGCATCAAGGGCAAAAAAATCCAAGCCCTGTTTACATCATTGCAAAACACCTCGTGAATAGTCACAAGCATTTGATATAACCGCAGTTCTCTAAAATAGCTGCATTATTTAGATCTTTACAGTTTTGGGGTTTTTTTAAAGAGTGTACTTTCTGCCAGTGTTTTGTATCCAGTTTACCCCACAGGCTGACCTTTCATTCACCATAAAGACTTAACTTTCTACTGGGCTAGAAATGAGGCGAAGGACAAGGAGAGAGCTGTAATTTTAAATTGTATCAGTTTTGCAACCTAGGCATATTCCACTTGTGAACATTGTTGAAAAGATTCAAAATCCCCAGGAGGAGAGGACACCAAATATTGACAGCATGACTGTTTATGAAAAAAGCATTTGAATGAGATCGTGCCGGGGAAGGGGGGGGGGGAGAGGGAGGAGGGGGAGAAGAGAGTCAGGTTCTCTCCTTGAAAACTGCAGAACGTTTATTTTCAGAAGCTTCGTGAATATTAAGCGGGGGAGGGAGATAAATCACCTAAGATCAAAAGGACTGAAAAACAATTAAACAAGTGGCCTCAGATAATGCTGCAATGTCCTTTGCTAAAAGACTTAGGTATTAATTCAGCAAGGAACTTTCCTGTGCAAACTCCACATAAATAATCATTTTTGCACAAGCTGCAGTCCTTACAAAAATAATGCAGGAGGATTTTGCAGAATTTCAATTTGGTATTTTCAATAGTAATGTTAGGTCTCAGATTATAAACATAGGACACTGTTATCAACTGCTGGGGAAAGCAATGCACATATAGACTCTCCGGAAGATTGCCCTGCTCTTCATCTCCAGCCCCAATAAAGGCAAGGTTGTTTATCAGAGAACGTTTGAATTTAGAAGCCAAAGGATAAAATAAGATACCAAGCATCACTCATGGGGAACATTACTAGTCCAGGGGTGTCAAACTCAAGGCGCGGGGGCCGGATCTGGCTGGCGGGGGTCTTAGATCTGGCCCACCCTGCAAACAGTGAAGTACCAGTCCATAGTGACTCTCCCAGCGAAAATGGAACCTTGGAGGCTGTGCATGACCCTCCCGAGCTCCATTTTCATTGGCAGAGGGTTGCAGGAGGCCATTGCAGCCAAAACAGAGCTCGGGAGCCCGTTTTCTCTGGCAGAGTGCTCAGGCCTCCACAGGCGCCCCTGACATGAGTTATGTAATGCTGGCCATGCCCACCCTGGCCTCCAAGGTCAAACATAACCCTGATGTAGCCCTCAATGAAATCAAGTTTGACATCCTTGTAATAGCCTGATCTGAAACTTCTATATCTGGGGTGTCAAACTCGATTTCATTGAGGGCCGCATCAGGATTGTGTTTAACCTCGGGGGTCAGAGTGGGCGTGGCCAGGGTAGGCATGGCCAGCATGACATCACTCATGTTGGGGGCGCCTGTGGTGGCCTGAGCGCTCTGCCAGAAAAAATGGGTTCCCGAGCTCCGTTTTCAGCTGGGATGACCTCCTCCAGCCCTCTTGCAGCCAAAATGCATGTGGCTCTCCCAAGCTCCATTTTCGCTGGCAAAGGCACCACAGGCTGTTCCTTCGCTATTTCCAAGACAGCCCCACGGGCCAGATCCAGCCCCTGAGCCAGTGGTGGGCTGTCCCCGGTTCGGACCGGTTTGGAAGAACCAGTAGTAAAACCTGTGGGAAGCTCCGCCCACCGACCCAGTTATCATCAGAAAGTTTCTGGGCACGCGTGTGTGTGATCCCGTTGCAAACCAGTAGTAAAGGTAAGTAGAACCCACCCATGTCTTGGACCTTGAGTTTGACACCCCTGTTCTATATGATTTGTGAGCTTTTCCTTCATACAGTTCTGCTCTAGCAAATGGGGGATAGGCCTAGAACTCAACCTTAAGAATAAATAATTTTCCTTATTTTTCTTTCCCCAGATCCCATACATGTAATCCTAGACTCTAATTATAGTTCTTGTCCTCAGGACTGAGCTCACTTTTGAGTCTGAAGTTTTTGTTTTGAGGTGCGGAGGCGTACAATTTAAAACTCACTTGGACCTAATTAAGCCAGGGTCTAAAACTCTGCAGATATTTACCTAGGTTTTCTAGAATTCAGTGACTTGAACGCTCATTTCCAGCCCCTGAAAATATTGGAAGCTTTTGATTTGTGTCTAATTCAATGTAGGACAATTCAGTACATGCAAATACTAGCAGGTTTATGACCTCTGGCTGGAATTCACAGTTCCGTGGATAAACAGATTGTAATTTGTTGTATAACTGTGGTTATTTCTCTATGTGAACCTGTCCTTGAAGATAAAATGGAAACTACAGCAAGTGCCAAAAAGATCTGCCCACCTGCTTAAAAAAAATAAGAACTATTACCGTATAGCTGTGTTACATAACCTTTATTATGGAGCTGCATTGTCTAGAGATTGTAGGTACAAATCAAAATGCTGGTTATCACATTGACAAACCTATATGGTTTGGGTTCTGTGGGCATTCAATTCCAATCACAATCAGCTCATCCAATTCAAACAAGCAGAGAGAAAAAATGGGGGGGGGGGAGCAGAAATCAGCCTTCCGTGATGGCCCCACCCTCTGGAATATTCTGTCTGCGGACACTGGGATGACTCTCAGAAGAGCTAAAAGATTGCTTTATTGCAGAATCTTCAGGGAATACATATTATTTTCTTCAAATTATCACCAGTACTAACTGGTGAATTTTTATGAGAGTTAAATTCTTATCTTTTTTATATTGGTATTTGAGTTGTTCAGCTGTTATTTTATTGTTTTATTGTGCTGGAAGTAAGCTGCTTGGAGTTCATGAAGGCAGCAAATGGATTTTGTTCCACTGATTAATTGATCGCAAAGGAGAAAAGCTTGCAGCTTTTCAAATGTTACTGAACCACAACTCCCAGCACCCTTCCCCACTAAGGCTGCCTCTGAGCCTTACGTTGAGATCTATAGATTTCCCACCTCTGAGTTAGAAAGCAACACAGTTCCACCCAGATGTAAATTTTTTTTATGATTGTGGTGGGTGTTTCCTCAAAAGTAGTTCTCCTACTTCATGGTCTTTTCCTGAGGTCAAAGAGAAATGGACATCTCTTTTTCTTTCTATCTGGTGCCTGACCTCCATTTCAAGATCAGCCCTTTATCTAGAAGTCCAAAGCTGATTTTCCTTAATAGACAATGATGGAAGGTGATATTAATTGTAGGACTGCAATGTTGGCCATTGAAAGTCCTTATTTTGCACACGTGAGGTCTTCTATAGCATGAAAAGGAACCTTGTTGCCAGTAAGCATGACTTGTTGACAACTTGCAATCACATCAACAAACCCACTGAGGAAAATCAAGAGGAAGCTGAAGGCACCCACAGAAGCAGATTGATTCATCAAGCTGATAATGAGACATTTGCACACATGAATTCTCTTAATAAGATTCTGCAGTTTAATGGTTTTGCCATTTTCAAGGTGAAAAAGACTCTAGTCACTTCTCTGGATTCTTCCTGACTCCAGGTATACACCATTTCATTTGACAATGTGTTCTACACTGCCCACTGAGCTGAATCCAGCCCCTATTTTAATAATAAATTAATAAAAATGCAGTAATTTATTTTATTTCCATTTTTAAGACGGGAATTATCTATTTTTCTAAAGTAAAAAAAAAATTAAGGGAGGAACTTCCACCCTTTTACATTGTGACCTAGGATGACTCTATTCATATATTAAATTTATATGCCAGAATTTAATGTAAAACCCAGATCTGAGAGAAGCCAAGGGCAAAATGAAACATTGGGTCTATATCCTCAGTCTGTTTGCTTGTTCTTCCAGAACGGATCAGAGAAGACAGCTGCCCAAGCAGGACTATTTATTTTCCTTCATTTGGCACTACTCACATTCCTTGATGCCATTTTACACTGAGAACAATCAAGGGGACTAGTGAAGGGATTCTGGCACATTGTCAGCAATAAACTCCTTCCAAAGTTCTAAGACCTTTATGATGCTTAAGGATGCCAATTCCTAATGTAAATCTTGTTCGTAAGTTTGCATATTCTATTTTAAAAATAATAACAATGACAGTTGAACCTTTTTAGCTGACAGCTTCCTATTCCAATTTCTTCACACACATGAGTGCGCTCACAAATACATTCCGTTTCTTAGTGATTGTATGAGATTTAAATATATTTTCATCATTCTTCTAAGAATCGAAGGTAATGCTCTTTGTTCTCCACACTTCCTTTTATCTTCATAACAAACTTCTGAAGACGACCAGCCACAGCTTTAGACCAAAATAATCTGCAGGACCACAAGTTCCTTGCTCTCTTCTTTCTTCCACTGGACACTTTCAGCATTTCCTGCTATGTGCATTTCAACTGCAACCTCTGTTTCAGGGATGGGAGGCTATAGTATAAGAAAAATTGCTGTTGGAATTGGGCAGCCTTTCTCCCCTTATTAAAATTTAGGAAGGGGCTTAAACCTAGGGGTTTTTTTTTTAGATTTTATGCTTTTTAAAAAGGCTTGCAGAATTTTATATATGCAGTATAAGTACTTTGGTAAACTGCTTAGAGCCATTAGAATGGGTATTGCATACATTTACAAATAAAGTAAATAAAAATAATGAATGGTCCTAAAATCATCTTGATTCTTTCCCTAAGTAGGAGAGCTGAGTCTCATCCTCCATCCATCCAATCTCCAATTATGGCACCATACTGCAGTTGTAGGCAACTTTTTTGTCATTAAGGGCCACACTTAATGTTTCCAAGAGTTGTAATGTAAGACCCAGTGCAGTGAGGTAGTAATAGGTACTAGTCCCACCTCAGCCACAAAAATTTGTTGGCTGACTGAGTGGCATGATGGCCTAGTGATGAAGACACTCGCCTCTCATTTGGAAGGTTGAAAGTTCAGTCCTAGGTAGCGGCAGATGTTTCTTTCCTAGGGCGCAAAGAAAAAAAATGTGCTGTGAGCTTTTAAGTGGTGTCAGGAAGGGCGTCCGGCTAGTAAATGCTCAGGTCCATCAGTCACCCCGATCCTCCACCTAAATTAAGGGATTATAGGATTGTAAAAGGAAGTTTTTGGAGGCCTGTTACATTCCCTCAACCCTACTTTCCTCACAGTGTTGTTAAATGAGGAAAAATAGGTGATGCATACCACTGAGCTCAGAAAGCATGATAGGAATCTATTGCCAACTCAAAATTGCAAGAAACTGTGCCCCAGGTTCCCAGCAGTCATGACCAGAGAGCGTCCCAAGGGCTACGTGCACTGCAGGTGGCCTCTCCCTGTCCTAGAGGTTGCGTCAGAGTCATTCAAATAGAAATTGGTTACCACAGAGACCAGCAAAATAAAATGAGCAGCAGAGGTAGGGGAGTTTAGTTATTCTGGAGCATTAACATACCGTGTGATCTAATTAAACAAGAGGCTGAGGCTACAAGCACCCAGAGAGAAAAAGGGAGGGAGAAGAGTCATTAGCTTCTGAGAAAGGAAATGAACTGTCCCTCAACAGCCACAAAAATAAAATGAAGGACAAGGTGGTACACAGTTCCGTAAGTACTATTTTAAACCGGTGGCAGCACAGAAAGTAGCTATTGCTTGGTTATGACTTGTTTGAACTAACATCTGCATTTGGAATGACATGCTGCATGGTAAACAAAACATGGAAACGGTTGCATAACTATGCCATTAAAAGAGAGGGCAGACATGCTACACTAACTCAGTCCTGTGGTTAAGAGTTTCATGAAAACACAGCCAAAATGCAGCCCATGAGACATGCGAGCCTAGCAGAAATTTGGAAGCAAGTTATTTTACAGGCAAATTCGATCATGGCCAACCTTGACAGGAGGATCCCAACAAGTCTCCCATAATCTCACAATTTCCATAGGTATTGTTGGAAAAAGCAATGCCAGCATCACCACATAAGCCAAACTCAGCAGAAGGTATACCAAAAGATGGCACTGAGGGTTCAACTGTTCCTAATTTGGGGGTATGTGTGTGTGTGTGTGTTTTTCAGTAGGTCTAAGGTGGTAAGAATCCTAATAGAAAGAAAAACTTATTAATTTTTTTTAATTATGTTCTTGAATGGTTCTATAATCACTGACTATGTGGCCATACAATGACTATGACTAACAAGTAGATAGTTTTTAAAAAAGGATTTACAATGAATTGTTACAGGACTTCCCAGTAACAGATTGAATGCATAAACTCTTTTCCCCCCTTTTCTTCCAAAATCATTGCAAACATTAGTATTGCATTAAACTAATGGCTATTTTCATTAATTCATCCCTTTGGATGAATTAACGTTTCATATGTTTCCTCAATGATGTTTTTAGGGAGCAAGTAATCCTCTGAAGCAAATTTAGGACATGCACAAGCGCTAAAGAAGGGAGAAAGAAAAACTGCAAGCCAATAAATTTGATAAATAAATAGTCTTTTCTTTTTTATTAATGGAGACCTGCATGGGATCAGAAGCCCTTTCAGTTGCTGGATGCAACCCAAAATAATTGATGTATCTGACAGGAGATTAACATAATCAGATGTAAATATTTGGATTTTCAGTGCTCATTGCAGGCAATGAAGATGAGTTATAAAGGCTGGACTGTGCCTTTAATTCTGTCCCATAGTCAAGTCTTATATGGATATAGAGCCAAAAACCAAGTACTTGCATGGCTGCTTCCAAACCTGCTAAACTTGTGCTTATTGAAGTATTTGCCCTCCTAATTTTTTTTTTAAAGAGTGAATATATAGGTAGCGTTAGACATTAACATAGGTATACGATTTAGGATATCAAGCTTCAAATCTTAACTTCTAAATTACCAGCCTATCTGAGATGGTGCCGCAACAATTGGATAAATTATTGATTGGCCCAGGTGAAAAATTGATAACAAAAATTTATAATTACCTATTAGAATTCGATAGAGCTGAAGATATAGTGAAAGGAGTTATGATAGTGTGGGCAAAAAACGTCAGGTATAGTATTGAATTGGAGGATTGGGGGAAAATTTGGAATAGAAATAGTAAAAGAACTAAAGCAGCAAAGTACAAAGAGAACCAGTATAAAATGTTCTATCGCTGGCACTCGGCACCCTCTAAACTAGGGAAGATATACCCAAATCTAAGCCCGAACTGTTGGAAATGTGATCAAAAATAAGGTACCTTCTATCATACATGGTGGTTGTGCTCTGAAATAAAAAAATACTGGAAGAAAATACACAGGTGGTTACAGGAAATAACAGGACTTCAGAAAGTGAAGTTTGCAAATGTAGTATCCTTTAGAAGTCTTTGCCATGGCTGTGAGCAAGATGGCTAATCCCATCATCCCCTGGTGATCAAACCTGTGGAATACCGCTGCCTATGGTCTCTTTGCAAGGAGCCGCTGTCCAAAGCACATGTGGTTGATCATCTGTCCTCTCTTTATCCATAGATATTCATCAGTTCTTTGGTCTGCACAGCCATCTTCAATTCACCATACAGGTAGTCTTCAACTTACAACTATTTGTTAAGCGACTATTCAAAGCTATAACAGAACTGGGAAAAAAAGTGACTTACAAGCTCCTCGCACTTTATGACTGTCACAGCATACCAATCAGCACAGGATCAAAATTTGGGCCTCTGGCAACTGGCATGCATATGTGACAGTTGCAGTATCATGGTGTAACACGATTGGCATTTGCAACTTTCCTAGCTGGCTTCCAACAAAGTCAATGGGAGAAACCAGGTTTGCTTAATAACAACATGCAATTCACTTAATGATCATAGCCAAAAAGATTGAAAAATTGGGCACAGCTCACTTAACAAATGCCTCACTTAGCAATGGAAATTCTGGTCCTAATTCTGATCATTTAAGTCGAGGACAACCACCTGTACTGTCCCCAAGTCAAATCCAATTATTTTCAATTGGATATTTATAGAATCAGCTGAATGAAAGTTAATCATCTATATCTCAATTAAATCAATGGTGCATCAATTATGGCTAGCTTAAGTTTCCTTAATTCAAACAAGCATAATAAATGTCTCCTATTTTAATATTTTTTTTCCATAAAGAAAAAGTACTGCTGCCTTGGGATATCTTCTTTAGTTGGTGTCTTCCACCTGTGTTTTGCTAACCGGATATCCCAGCTCTCACCCTGAGCTCACTAGATTGGAGCATTTAATTTATTTAGCTCATTGCGCTGTTTATTTTACTGTGTTCTTTTTTTCTGAAATCTACTTTAGTGATTACTTTTAACAGGAAACCCAGTTCCAAAAGCCAGCTAGCATTAAATAATGGATACTAAAAGTACTCCAATAAGGCATCCTTTCTCTGGATTCAGGCCATGATTCTAAATTCATAACCATATATTGAACAAAATAATCTTCTGAGTTATAATGATCAGATTATGAATATGGTGATTTTAAGGTCAAGGATAAAGGATGCGACAAAATCATATACTTGTATTACTGATGAAAATTTGTCTATGTATTATTCTGCTAAATAAACCGAAGGGACATGGCTTAAGAAAACCACCGAGGACTAAGAAAGGGTATCTAATAGGGTGATTGAGTGGCCTTTTTCAGTCCTCAATAGACAAAGAAATTGAACATGACCTTTTCATTTTCATCCTTCCCTTTTTGGCCTTTGAAAGAGGTAAAATTATAGAGCAAAAGGGATTCCAGAGCCAGAGCCAGAGCCAGAGCAACCTGTCTCCCCACCCCCCCAACACACACACTTTATATGCTTTCAAGCTGAAACCCAATTCTTTGACACATTATTTTAATGTGCATATAGGGGAACAAGACACTCTTTCTTCTTGAGGCCCAAAAGCCAAGTGAGAATGTGAGTCAGCAATAATCAGCAAAGAGATGGAGTTTAAGTGGGAGGAATCAATTTTCTTCTTCTGCCTGTAGATCCTGATTCAACTGAGTCCTTTGGGAACGTGGCAGTATACAAACACGCAGTATTACATAAACAAAAATAAGACGCCTGCATATTCAGAAAAAGAATACTCAGGCTAAATGTTAAGTTGACCAATAGACACCTAATAGATACCTGGGTTTCTACATCACTCTATGTAACCGTAATTTATTTTGCTGAATATTTTGTAATATTTAGTTCACACAAAACTAAGTTATCAACATTAGCTTTGCAATCACAAGGGATTTATGCATCACACTAAGCTAAAACCAAACAAACTTTAGCACATCAGGGCTTCGTTGTAAACATACTTCCCAAAAACGTTCCTTAGCCCAAGTAATAATAGCCAATGCAAATATTCTCTTTTAAAGGAAAACACTCAGCATATAGGGCAACAAGACAATATTCAAGTAGTAGGAATACTTCAGTAGATGATACAATTGGCAATTGGTTGGCCTAAATTCTGAAACTGTTATCATTCGTATGGATTATAATCATGTTTATACGCCACCTTTAATTCCTTCTATAAGGTCACTCACACCCTGGACACCTTCTGTCTGAACTATTGCAATGTGCTCGACATGAGTTCTACCCTTGAAAATTATCTGGAAGCTTCAGCTGGTGTAGAATGCAGCTGCGCGAGCAATCTTAAGCACCCCAACAATGGCACATTTAACACCTCTGCTGCATGAGATGCATTGGGTGCCGGTCTGCTTCCAGGTCCAATTCAAGGTGTTGGTTATGAACTTTAAAGCCCTACTTGCCAGATTACCTGTGGAGCTGTTCTTGCTCCATTACATTGGCCCATCCTACTTAAGTCAGGCAGGGAAGGTATTTTGCAGATGCTATCTGTTAAAGAATTCTGATTGGCAGGGTCCAGGAAGAGAGTTTTTTTCTGCTGTTGCTCTCACCCTATATGGAACATTGTTCCCAAATGGCAAGACAGACCTCCACTCTCTTAGCGTTTCATAAACGCTTGAAGATTTGGCTCTGCTATCTCACTTGGGGCCCACAGAAGTGCACCCAACCATGGCGCTGGTTAGCACCCTGAAGCTCCTCCTCTACCATTTTAATTTTAATTATTTTATTCCTGGTTTTAACTGCTTTTATTATAATGTTTATATATGGTGTGTGGGTTTTTTTGGTAGCTATTTGTATACCGCCCAGTCACTCCAGGAAGATGGGTGGTTCCTATATATGATAAATAAATAATATGTGGAAACATTAAGGAAATAATTAAACCTAGGTGGGTTTAAACCTACAAGACAGTTTATGCAAGCAAATGACTGCAAGATTTCCATTCAGAGTTTCTGAGGAAAGAGTCCACTGTGCAGCACAGGGCACCAGGTAAAACTAGAAAAGAAATTGGCAATCAAGTGCCCTCTAATTGTTTGACTACACTGGCTGGAACTTTTAATTTTATAAAGAAGTTATAATCAAAAGGTGTGTTTCTTTTAGCTAACTTGACAGTGCTCAGCTTTCCCTTTTAAAGGAAATGCAATCACAAACTAAAATATCCAACTCAAAAGGAATCAACACAGCAGGAAGGTGCTAGACTAGTTTATATTTAGAGGAATTCTCTTTTGGCACTGACCCAAAATGTTACACCCACCAATCTTAAACTGTGTGGCTGCGAAAGGAACAAAGCAACAACAGTTCCCATACAAAAGAAAACAGAGTGGGTACTGAGTGGTGAGTCAGACAGACGAAATCTCCAAATTCCACTGCTGTTGGGCTTGTCAATGAAGACTAGGATACAGAAAACCAACGTAACAGCCTCTCTTTTACTATTCTTTCAGATTTTACAATGCGGAGATTATAGGCCTGATTACTTTTAATTATGTGCAGTTGGATCAGTGTCAACATTTAGTGACTACATACGTTTTCTCCGGGGGGGGGGGGGTGTCTGTTCTCAGCTTAGCTCTTCAGATCTCCCAAAGGTGCATCCATAGCTCCTATAATTGAGTCCATTCACCTTGCTGCTAGCTGCTGTCTTTTCTTCCTTTCTATTTTTCCCAGCATTTTCTCCTCCCTTCTACCAGTATTAAAGTCTTTTTTCAGAGAGCTAGGTCTGAAGTAGGATCATTTGAGCCTGATCATTTGTGCATTGAGCGAGAACTCTGGGTTCATTTGCTCAGTGATCCCTTTGTTTGTTTTCTTAGCTATCTATAGCATTTTCAGGTATCTTCTCAACACCAAAGCTCAAACGTGTTTTATCCTGCTTTTTCAAAATCCATGCCTGGGATGCCAATCAGGAAATAAACTTTTAATCCTGTTAGGCAGCACCTAAGCAAGATCTACACACCTAATTTCGTGTAAGAAAAACAGGCCCCAGGTATCTAACAAGAATTTTTCAAAACATGGCAATCCCTTCTTCTTTCAGAATATTGATTGATATGGACATTATTCAATATGTTGAATAATTTAGGCATATGCAGGTATACACAGATAAACTACCGTGTTTCCCCGAAAAAAAGGCCCTGTCTTATATTTTTTTGAACCCTGAAATAAGAGCTTGGCCTTATTGCCATGCGCTCAAAAGCCTGATTGGCCTTATTACCAGGGGATGTCTTATCTGGGGGGAAACAGGGTAATATCTGTATCGGATTGGCCTGTGCAATCTATCTCTGCAATCACAGCTAGTTTGGTTTCCAGAAAATCTCCAGAGAATGAAATAGCTGAAGGGATACTTGGAGGAAAAAGAGAGACTTCAACCGGATACTGGTTAAAAGCCTTTCTTTCAGATATAATTCTTGGCAACCTAAGTGCCTATTTCTCTACTCTTTTGAGTATCAGCCAAAGGCTTTGTTTAGGGTAATTTGATCTCTTCTAGAGGAAAGATTCAGGGGAGCTGACCTGGATGACTGAGAATCTCCATAGATGTTTAGATCCAGGGAAAATTTTATAGGATCACTGTAAGCAATGCTCCTGACACTTGGTGGATAAAGTTGCTTAGTTTTGTACTGAACTTAATGTCAGTTTTGCAGATCACATGCAGTTGACTAAGCCATGATCTTGTGTTATCTGGGAGAAGTTTGAGCCTGCTAGTCTTAAGGAAGTGAACAGGATCCTTAGCACTGTTGATTCAATCCTTTGGAGAGGGAGTCTTGAGGTTCCACCTGCTCTGAAAGAAGTGGTCACTGCATTGGTTGGATTTGGTAATTTTTATCCTGCTTCCAACTTTCCCTTGGTTGTGCTTGTTGATTGCCTTTGGCAGACCTTGATAGTATTAATCTATCTATCCTGACCCTCCTTCACATTTCAGCAGCGGTCAATATTTGACCATGGTATCCTGGATTGGCTCAGAGAGTTTAGAGTATGAGATATGGTGTCATCTCCATCCTCCAAGGTTGGTCTCCATACCCCACTCCTGCACGGGTGGTTGCAACCCTGTTGCACTTCAGAAAGGCCATAAAAATCTGGCTATTTCCTTAGGCATTGTGCCCAGGATGCATAGAGTTTTTATTTGAATGTGACCCTGGTGACTATTAATGACAATCGGGTTTGAACTGAAATTATTCTTTTTGGCTTGTTTGTTTACTATAAGCCACTCAGAGTTGCAATGTTCAACTGGGCATCCATTAAACTGTTACAACAAATATCCTGTTACAAACATTTATGCATCTACTTAGAAATTTTTCATTTCCCTCATATGTTTTGAGAAATTCTTGCTTTTCAAAACTTTCTCCCAATTCACTGTAAGAAATTTAGCAGGCAATAAAACTCAACACTTTTTTTCCAGAATACTTGGGTGCAAAAGCTCCTTGGAGAAATAGGGAACTCTTCCCAAGTTCCCCAATCAGAGAATTGTTTTTTAAAATAGGATTGGAAGCTCATGATGGCTTTAGTGATGCAAAAGTATGTTTTTAATTGGATGGCATTGGGCAGGAAGACTTATCTACTCAAGGATATTACTCTAGGGGTGGATATTAATTCTACGAACCAAAACAATAGTCTTTCTTCTCATCTCTTCATACAAGGACATAATATATGAGCTTAAAAAAATCCTAATACTTTTTGCTTGCTTATTAAGAAAACTGCAACTGAATTACAATCCTTAACACAGTGCATCACCATTGTCTATGTAGATCAGTGTTTCTCAACCTCAGCAACTTTCAGATAGGTAGACTTTGACTCTCAGAATTCCCTAGCCAGCATCCTGTAGGTTGCAGTGTTCATTATCTTGTGTGTGTGTTTTTTTGACAGTTGTTAAGTCTGGGGTTGTTATGTGGCAGGAGTTTGAATTCTAAAGTCCTGGAACACTTTTGTTTCTTCATTTTCTATTTGTATATTTTGTGATTTCCATCAATTCTTGCTTGCAGACAAATAGTATTTATTGCAGAATTCCAACATATCACTGTTGCAACTTTGTTGTGCCATTGTTTGTAGTCAGTCTGTGCCATCTCTTTGCCACAGTTAACCAGGTGGTCCACTGTTTCTTCAGATTCTTTGCAAAGGTGGCTGTTTGTTGTTGTCTTCTCAATTCTGCTTTTGCATGCATCTGTTCTTGGGGCCTGGTCTTATGCAACCAAAATTAGCCCCATTTTATTCAATTTTTCTGCTCTCAGCTGTTGCTAAGTCTTGTTGTTATCTGCCCTGCCTGCTTCTGTTAATGTACTGTCCATGTAATACTCTTTGCTTTGCTGTGTCTCTTTTTTATTCTCCAGTTGGTCTTTCTTGTAGAGCAGTTTGGTCTCTCCAGTATTCAGTACGCCTTTGTGACATACTACCTTCAGTGCATCTTCTTCACTCACCTTCCGATAGCCTTCCAATGCCCTTGCTTCTTCTTCAACTGTCTAGTGTACTTGTTAACATTCCACACTTGCTTATGCTCCCTAGTAAGTTTGAAGTTTGGACTTTAAAATCTTCTTCACTCTCATAATGTATTCACACTTCTAACCTTCTTCTTGACTTCAGTTCTTGATGTTGTCAGCTTGAAGAATGCCCAGGTATTCTTGGGCAAAATCTTTGCAGTGATTTTCTTTATCTAGACTCTTGATGTTATTTCTACAGGGCATCCTGATACCTTCAATTTTCAAAAATTTTCCCCTGTTGGTGGTAACAGCAGCACATCTGTCTGATACAAGCTTGGTTGTATATACGGATAGTGTTGGGCGGTAATTCACATGTTGTTTTTCCATATAGCTTCAGATTATTCATGTAGAAGAGGTAGGATAGCCCGGCAGATGTTTTTAATGTTTGCTAGCCATGGCCTGGCTTGTTCAGCACTGTTGGCAAAGGAATCAATGCAATGACAAATAATAGTGGCAATGGTGATTCTCCTTGAAAGATTTCTCTCTTGATATTAATCTATCCCAATCAATCACCATTGATCAGCAACTGTGTCTTCCACTGTGCCATTGATTTTTGCGCAAAGCTTCCAAAGTTTCTACTGGCGCCTGTTATTTCTAGGCACTTAATTAGCCAATCATGTGGCAGTGAGTCAATTGCTTTCTTGTAATCATTCCAAGCTACATTCAAGTTTGTCTTCCTTCTCTTGCAATTTTCCAAAGTCATTTTGTCAATTAAGAGCTGATATTTTGTTCCTCAGTTTCTGCTCCGATGGAAAGAGCTTATTTTCAACTAGATGCATCAGCTACCACACCAATTAGTAATTTGAAAGAGGCTGGTAAGCAGGTAATTGGCCTTAGTTGCCTGGTGCTGCCCCTTTTGGAATTTTCATTATCAGGTACCGTATTTTCCGGCATATAAAACGACTTTTTAACAAAGAAAAATCTTTTCAAAAGTCGGGGGTCGTCTTATACGCCCAGTCGCCTTATACGCCGGAAAATACAGTAAATTTTGCTTATGTTAATCAATCTCAATTTCATCTTCTTGCAGTATATTGTTAAATTGATTGACGATGAGCGGGTGCAGATCAATTAAAACTATATCATTTAATCTTCTCCTGATGCTGACCAATTCTTGATTTTCCTTGCCCGCTTTTCTCCACCATTTCTTTCATTTCAGCTTCTTTTCATCCATTTCCCATCCAGGCTGCAATCTTATTATTATTAAAATGTATATGCCACCTAATTGTCAGGCTCTCTGAGAAGTTACGAAGTTTTGTATGCAAAAGATCCCACATCCAGTCCTTGGTATCTCTGGCTAAAGAAGATGATGCAAAGTAGGTAAAAGAGAGATTCAGAAGAGTCAATCATAATAAACGACACTGAGTTGGATCGATCCATGATCTGACTCAGTTTAAGGCAATTTCCCATCCTCTGAAAGACTATTTGACTACAATCAAACCATGTACAGCTGGGTATTAAAACAATACTTTTCGTGTAAGTGGTTTGAAGATGCCAGATGTTGCAATTGCAAGCTAGGGCATTCTGCCAAGGAAACAAACCAAGAACAGCAGTTCAGGGTCTGGAGTGCAAACTCAGTCGCTTGATGTCATCAGGCAGAGGGAAAGAAAAACTCTCCATTTATGGCAAGCAGTGGATTGGTTTTTTCCACATCAGAGTGCCTGTACAGTCGTTTCCCCCCCACCCCCGATCCCAAATTACACACAATCAACTCTCATCTGACGATGAGAATACATTGTTTTAAAAGATAAAAGTAAGCTCCTTTTCTCTGAAGGCATTTCTACAGGATTGATTTGTGTACTTTTAAAGGAGATTCATTTATGTCCTTTGCCACATACTTCTCTAGCTTAAGGTCCAAAAGGTTCTAGAGATTCGTTTAAAAAATAAGATTCTTGATTATTAGGTTTGCTTCCCTTCTGTTAGTTATAAAAGAGCAAATTAAATATATTTCAGGGTCTCATATGAACGTGCTAATTTGTACTTCTCTTGCCTTTACCACTTTCTTAGTCCTTTGTTGTTCTTAACTAAGAGACTAAAAACAGAGGGCCTCATGCAGCTGAAATGTGCTGGCAGGTAGATTCATGACAGAAATTTTAAACGCAATTTTTTTTCAAGGCACTTCAAAGAGGGGATATCTGGAATATAGAATATAGAATTTCTTTCTATGAAAAGCCACAGGCACAAATTTAATCTATTCTCAAGGTGTGCTGCAAACTGTACTTAGTATATTCACCAAGGCAGTGTGGTTTTAACGGCTTCTTTCAGCAGATCCCCTCATGATCTTTTTTTAGTCTCTGAGGTTATCATATTCAGCAGTTAATCTTCGTTTCCCTATAATTTGCAAAAACAAAGGGAGGATGCTGTCTGTATTGCAACTGAACACTTGGGCATCTTAAAGATCATTTAAAGATTAGTTGCTTAATATTTACAGTTATGAAGTGATGTTAAAAGAACGTACAGGTGGTCCCCAAAAGTTCCAGCCATTGCAGTGTCCCTTGGGTCACAGGACCTCCATTTGCAACCTTCACTGCTGGCTTCCAAGAAACAAAGTCAGAGGGGAAGCTGGCAGGAGATCACAAATGGTGACCCCTTTATATCCTCTTAACAGCAACACCGGATTTGTATAACGACAGCAACTGGAAGCGCTGGAACTGTTGTGGCTAAGCAGTGCAATAACATATAGCATTACACGACATAGCTATAGCCACCAAACTCTAATTTCTGTCAATAACTGAGGGTGATCTGTAAAGTCCGGTGAAAACTAGAAATCAGAGCATGAAAATCCAGAAATCCTGAAATCAGAGCTTGGATCTGCCTTTTTTTCCCTAACAAAGCAAAACTAAACCCGGCATACCACGTACACAGGATACAAATTCTGGATTTTTATGATACAAGGTTCAGGCTAGAGGGCAAAATTAGAAATCTAAACACAAGGCAGCCTCTGCTCTGCCTGTGCCAATAAGAACAAGAGTTACCCCCCACCCCCAAACACACACATTCTGTTTTAGCATTCTAAGGCAAAGGATATCCTTAAGTTGCTGTGAGCTCATTGGTTTAGGATTTTGGAGGTACAGCCCTTTCTTACAGCCCACAACTGCTGCTGTCCTTTGCATTCCAGTAGGATGACCATACTGCTGTTGCTCAGCCACAATTCATTTCTGGATGGTATTTCACTTCTCTCTTTGTTGCAGCCTTAGAAAAATGGCATCCAATTTTTAGGCAAGGTCCAAATAATTAAACAGGAGGAGTCAGCCTTTCATAGGTACCAGAACAGACTTCTGGGGCATCCTTATCAACATATGAGTATCTATGTACACCTTCTATCAGATATAAGCAAATAACACATGAAATCCCTTCCCTGCTCTAGACACACATTTCCGTTATTTTCCCCTACTATGCCTTCCTAATCCCTTCACAAAGTTATAAACCCACACTCAACCTTCTCCCCTTGAGACCCAGGGAGTGATCTTCACAGAAGACAAGTTGGTTCAAGTACCTCAAGAAGGACTACCTTTGCTGACAAAAATGGAAGGATTCCAGTGGTGAAATCTGAACTGGTTTGCTACCAGTTCGCTAGCTGCGCATGTGCACTGCACGTCAAATGTGAGCTACGTGCACATGCATGGTGCGCACCAAACATGTGCTCTGCGCGCACGCGTGCATTCGGAGTACGTGCCAAAAGAAGGCTTGGGAAGGTAAGTAGAAGCGAAGGGGGATCAGCTGTGGCATGCAATTTAGTTTCGCTAGAAAGCAGGATTTCCTGCTTTCTAGCAAAGCTAAACGGCACTGCACAGCTGATTCTCCCCCCTCCCCCATTGTTCTACTTACCTTCCCAAGCCTCCTTTTGGCACATGCTATGTGCGCACACATGCACAGTATGCACCAAAAGGAGGATTGGGAAAGTAAGTAGAACAGTGAGGGGGGGCGGAAATCAGCTGTGGCGCATGATTTACCCCCGAGGCCCTCTGGAGGCAGGAAACAGCTTGTTTCCCTACTTCCAGTGGGCCCAGAAAGCCTGAAAATCAGCTGGCTGGCACGCACATGCATGCTGGAGCTGACCTCGCATACCCACAGATATGGCTATGCATGCCACCTGTGGCACGTGTGCCATATGTTCGACATCATGGTTTTATAGCAAGGGACATCACCCATTTTCTTCCAATGGATTCACATTACAGTACAACCTCTGGTCACAACTATAATTCATTCCATAACTTTGGTAACTATCAGATTTGGTCGTGACCCGAACCTAATTTCTCCACTGGATTGTATGTAAATACAATCAATCCATTCCAGACCCCTATGAACTGTAGTTCATTCGTATTTCTACATACAATAGGCTCTTTCTTAGACGCCTAAAACAGCTTCTATGTCATGGAAGTCCGTGTTTTGTCATTCTCTCGGGTGTTCTTGTCAATTTTACCCATACTTTCTTTGGGTTTTCGAGAGAATGGGCACTTCCTTTAAATAAATGTATAATAGGGGCAAATCAGAGGAACTTGAAAGAAGAGGTGGAAGCGCTGCTCCAGCAGCCGCAAACAGACTTAGAGAAGTGGGGCGCTGTACAGCGGCCGAGAGGACGGCTGTATCCGCAGCACGATGGTGTTCATACTTTTGCTCACTGATTGCTGCACCCTGATTTTCAGCTCTTTCCTCTGGTCTGCAGTTGAGAGGACCAGCCGAGACAGGGGCTTTAATGGCGGTCTGGCTGGGGCAGGGGCGGCAGCATAAAGGGTGAGGGGGCTCAGCAGCAACAAGCACTGGTTGGGGAAAGCGAGGGAGAAGTGGCTTTTCAAGTAGCATGAGCCTTAGGAGGCGCACTTGGGAGAAAGGTTGGGCATCTTGGGGTGGGGTGGGCAGGTGAGAGGAATTGAAGGCATGACCAAGTGAAGGTGAGCCAAGCCAAGATGGACTCACCTTATTAGAGGCCATAATTAATTGCAAAATTAATGCAGAGGCCACACGTGGGTCGCTGTTGTTTGTAAACACACAACAGGAAATTTGGTGCTTACAAAAAAAATGGCATGGAAGGGGAAATCAGCCGCGGCTGTGTTTGATCACCACCTGAGTATGTGATCATGACCAGATTCAAAAATTTTGTGAATTTTTTGGTCGGAACCTGATTTGGTCGTGGTCAGATGCGTTCGTAACCAGAGGTTCTACTGTATCCTGTTCAATAACAAAGAGGTGGGGAAAGCTCATCATCTATGGATTCACCAGATCCAAATACGCAACATCTCCGTCTGATCCTTTTTTTCTCCTCTCTATGCTGTACAGATCAATTAGCAACCAGATATTCATGTGAAATTATTTCTAAATACAAAATTGGATGGTTGGAATGCAAGGAGGCCATTGACAGAGGAGATCCAGAAGGTACAAGAGAGAGCTAGCTGTAAAGAAGTAAAGAAGAGAATGAGGGCATCACATATTTGACTAGTATATAAATTCAACGGGGATCTTTACACTATAATTTGCAGATCTGGTATTAAACTAGAATGTGATTAGCCATGATTTATTAAATGAGCTACATTTAACTGGGTTTGCAGAAAAAATTCTAACCATGGTTTATGAACCACCATAGCTGGGTTCACACAACATGGTAACTCAAAAAATATAATACATCATTGCAGCTTGGCACAATGTGTGAACCCAGCCCTTCTGTTAAACATACTACTGCAACAATTACCAATGGATTATTTTATTGGTTAATTTGAAGAATCATTCTCTGGATGGGAAGATTCTTTACAATTTCTATGGCAAGGGGACCAATTTAAAACAAGCCAGCATGCATTTCAGCCAGTTTAGGGCAGAGGAAGGTTCTGACCAGTTCTGGAGAACTGGTAGCGGAAATTTTGAGTAGTTCGAAGAACTGGTAAATATCACCTCTGACTGGCCCCACCCCCATCTATTCTCTGCCTCCAGAGTCCCAGCTGATTGGGAGGAAATGGGGATTTTGCAGTAACCTTCCCCTGAAGTGGGGTGGGAATGGAGATTTTACAGTATCCTTCCCCGGCCACACCCACCAAGCCACGCCCACAGAACCAGTAGTAAAAAAAAATTAATCCCATGGTTTAGGGTTCAGTTAAACCACACTCAGTTATGAACTGCTCCATATCCAAGGGTTTACCAAGGATTGCATGCCCTGCAGCAATACAATATCTGCAAAATAAATACAGGTTTGCATTTATCAGGCTCCCCAAATCAAGAGTTGGTTCTACATCTCTAACTCCCAATTTTGCGTGGGTAGGCTTAAACTGAGAATAGATCTAGATAAGGATTTTTATTGCAAGCTGAACTGCAAGATACATTTAACAGGGGATTGCCCTCTGTCAGAATAAAAATGCAGTTTGTTCTTTCATCCAAGTCAGTATAAACCTGTGGTTTATTCTGCCTGCCTTTCCCACATCTCGTCAAAGTCAATTTCATGTGCTGAGTGGCAGTTGTTTATTGGCAGAACTGACATCTCTGTCCTTAGAACTGTTGACTCTTGACTTACATCTCACAAGATTTGGATATATTGTGAATATCTGTGTAAAGGGCAAATTCACGTTTCACGTGTCATGACAGTCAGTGTAGAAATATGCTACTGCATTCCATCATTGTCTCCCCTTGTTAGATATTTGCTCAAGAGGCAACAATCTACACTGTAAGAATCCTGAGGCATAGGAAAAGTAATAACCCATGAATTCATCCTAGAATGCAAGTACAATAGCATTGTACTTTAGCATTACTAAAGCATTAGCATTGTACAATAGCATTACTGTTTAATAGGGTATTTTGCATATCTAGCAGACAGTGTACCAGTACTCAAATCTCCACACAGTTCCATTCAATGAACACTTAAGACAAGGAGTCCTACTAAAACAAAGAGACTGCACACAAATTAATTAACAATTCCTTTTCATCTCTGAAGTAAGTATCTGTCCTTGGGCAGCATTTTTTTTGTTAATCAAGTTTTTTATTTTATAACATATAAAAATTCCATTTTCAAATTAAACAGTGTTGTCTGGGTACAAATAATTTTAGGAAACAGTAATCAGAATATTTGCAACAGTGTTCATTACGTTAATATTGATTCTATAATAATAGTAATAATAATTACAATATTTGCTTATCCATTTTAACATACCTCCTTCATATCATTGATCCTTTCCTTATAATACCCTGTTTCTAACTCCTGTTTTTATGAACTAATCATTAATAAATAAAAGTCAAAAAGTATTCAGTTTCTTCCTTTTCCTTAATTGTAATTGTTAGCCTATCCATTTCTGCACATTCTAGTATTTTTTAATCACTTTTTCATCTGTAGGGATCTCTTCCCTTTTCCATTAGTTGTGCAAATATGATTCTAGTTGCAGTCAGTATATGTAAAATCTATTTTGATTTCTTGCGCCTTGGGCAGCATTTCGGAGCCACAAGAAAAAAAAATCTTGTTTAATTGTAGGATATCACCAAATCAAAGAAAGCTTTGTTGAAAAAAACTACGTATAGTGTTTTATCCTATTCAGAATACTCTTGCTAGGCCTAGTTGCTTGTACTTGCTCAAATCCTCTATAGCACGTATACAGAGGAAGAGCTAAGAAAAGTTAACAGTCAGAAACCCAGAAGACAGCGTCACGATACTGAAACATCTTAGGAAAGCACTGTGTATTAAAAAAAAAAAACAACAGAAAATCAGATGGGGTTTTCTCAAGAAAAACAGGATGCCAACAGGAAACTGTAGAGATAACAAATACGGAAACTACCTAACAAGATGGTTAGAATTAGAACAGGATAGAAAGGCAACATTATACTCATAGACATCAATTTATCTCTCCTGAACTCTACCTTTTTGGGACTATAAACAGGAAGCTGCTATGCTGCAAGGTAAAGCAACAGCATATAGCCTCATCCTTATTTCTACCACTTCATCGGTAACGTATAGAAATACAAACAGTAGGTTGCTGCAACCCAGTGTATTGTTTGGAACGGAGTCTGTTGCTTCCACCCATCAAAAGACAGAGGTAAACAGAAGACTGGAATAGAGGCTGCTTGGGATGAATGAACTTGCTAGTTGACCCTCTGCTAAATAGTACCTTAGAGACCGACTATGCACACACCATGGCAGCTGTTTTGCAGCAAGGCAGCTTTTCCTGGGAGTGCCCACAGCAACATGTCCCGAAAATTCCACATTTCCAAATGCCTTCAAGGGCCTCCCAAAGATTAAGGAGTTTGGGGGAAAAAAAAAGAGCTTGGGAGACAGAAAGTTAGAACAAATGGCATTAAAGGATACGAATCCAAGGGAAATGCAGCAACTGCTCTGCAAAGGAGCTTGCATGCATCTTCCAAAGAATTCATAGGATGAGGTTTACTATTCCTTTCCACTCACGTACCATGTTTCCCCGAAAATAAGACCCTGTCTTATATTTTTTTGAACCCTGAAATAAGTGCTTGGCCTTATTTTCGGGAGGTCTTATTATTTTGGGGCAGGTGGAGCAAGATGTGGCTCCTCTTGCCATCTTACCTGATTTCCAGCTCTGCATTTAAATATTTTCGGGGAGGGCTTATTTTCAGGGGGAGGCTTATTTTAACGCATGCACTCAAAAGCCTGATTGCGCTTATCGGGGATGTCTTATTTTCAGGGAAACAGGGTAGAATGTTTAATTTTTCCAGCAACAGAGCAACAAACAAGGAAAATGCCAGGCTGATGACTTCAGTTCCCAAAATTTCTGGTCTATCCTGACTGAGAATTCTGGGAATTGAAGGCCAAAACATATGGAACTCATTGGTTCAGAGAAGGCTGGCCTAAAGACTTACTGAAAGGACAACAAGAAAAAGAAATCAGAGTTGATACCAGAGTTACTGTTACCTAGACGGAGATTCCTATTACGGAAAATAACAATAAAAGCATACATATATGCCAGAGTCTTTTACTAATGTTATTCTGTTCTAAGCTCTATAATAAAACTGTAAGAGAGTTCAGCAAAATCTTCACGTAGCATATGAACTGGCCCAAGGCTATTTGCATTAGCAAAGCACATTGGATAGTGATAAGGCAAAAGGGAAGGCAGAAATAGCTTGGAGAAGACATTTTATACTCATGTTTTTATTGATTAGATTTATACATTGACCAAAGTGAAGAGATCCATGCATCAAGAGGTGTGCCTGTTTTGCCAATCAAGTTTGAAAGGAGCCAGAAACCCAAGAATCAAACCCAGAACCCATGAATCTGTTTGCCTGGAGACTACAATCTAGTATAAACCTCTCCCTCAAGTGTCCGTCCACCAAGCTTCCTGACATTTTACCTTCAATTTAAAAAGTGGAATCTTCCCCCAGCATCAAATTTATTTCCAAGAACATCTTGGGGCCCCAAATGTTTTCCTAGAAAATGAAGATGGTTGACAGCAGTAGTCCAGTGTTCTCTTTGGGAATGTGCTCAGCTATACAAGTAAAGAACAAAAGTGATGGAGAGTTCTGGATAAAAGGGCTGGCAAGTCACATTTTGGCCAACTAATTATTTGCAACTGATTATGTCAGGTTTTTTTTTTTTAAATGAATGGGCATCCCCCTCATCTTCCATTTTCTCAGTGCACCCACATTTTTCTAGTACACATACTAGTCCCAAATGTTATAGAAGCCCAGTATATATGCTAAAAATCAGTTCACTGAAGAAGATGCAGGGCTTGATAAAGGATGAAACCATTTAGGTTCACCCTAAATAAGACACCTCAAAGAATCCAATGTGTGCTTCCTTATTTATAATAAAAGTAAAATGGATCCACTTACAGAGCCTGCAAGCCACAAAATTATTTTACAAAATCAGATTTCTTTTCTTCCTTCCCTTTTTTTTGGGGGGGAGAGGTCACCAATAATGGAGTCAAAGCATATATACAAGAATAACCAAGACTTTGTGGGTTATCTTAAACATTCTTTGAGATAGATTCCTATAATATCATTGTTTATCTTTCAGATGCCAGTGGGATTCCCCCCCCCCCCCCCCGCAGCTGCAGCCACTCTTTTAGAACAGGCACAAGCCTGAGGGCAATTAACTTTTTTGAAGATTCCTTTCCTTTCCTCAGCTGCACTGGAACATCAGTTTTTAGCTGGGCAAAAAAAAAAAAAAAAAAAAGCCGAACTCTTCTTTCATGGGGAAGAGAGAACTGAAATCATACATATCTAGATGGACGCTAAAGGAGCGCTTCCTAATTTAAGAGGCTGCGGCATACGGGGAAGTCTCATCTTTTTTTTTGCTCGGAATTCAATTGCAGCTGCTACCCAGTAAGCGCTTTGATGCGGGTCCCATGCAAGAAGCATGATCATCCCGGGGAAGGGAGGATTTTACTAGACGGGGATTCCTCTACAACTAACACATTTCGGGCAGGCAGGGGCGCGGCACTCTTACCCAGGCGGGCAGCTCGTTCCGACCCAGGCTTCGGCCCAGATCCACGGCGCTCTTCACCGTCACCTCTTCATCGCCCAGGATCTTTCCAGCAGCCTGCAGCGATCGCTCCTTGCCCAGTCGCCGGCTCCGCCAGCCCATGTAAAGGGCCACGCCAGCGACTACGAAGCCCACGCTGAGCCCCGCCCGGCCGGCCAGATAGACGGGCAGCAGCCACAGCAACCGCCGTCCGATCGCGCCTAGTGCCGTCAAAGCTTCTGCAGAGCCGAAGCCTCCCGGTAACCGCGATCCCGAACTGGACGGGATCGGATCTGTCGGGCCAGCTTCTTGCTCTGTGCCCCGCTCCATGGTGCTTCCAGGATCGACCGGACCACTTGGAAAGCACCAGGTTGGCACTGCGGCTAACTCAACCGCTCCTGAGGTCCCGCGGCTCTTGCAGTCATGGATCGAGGAGGCGGGGCGTGGTCGAAACAACGCCCCTCCGGGCTAGCGGATTGGAGGATGAGACCCCTTGAAGGTGGAGCTAAGGCGGCAATAAGCCGCGGGACCGGAGTTCTTTGATTAGACCAGCTTCCCTGAGGAAGAGACGGCAGAACCAGAAAGTCACGCCCCTCCTTGTGCTGATTGGGCAGCGAGCGTTCCAAGATAATGGAACTAAGCAACGGCTTCCTTTACAGTAGTTCTGACTTGGCTGTGCAACTCGGTTGGGCGGCGTTCCTCAGACAATTAACTGTTGATTGGTCGACTTCTTGTTCGGCGGGCGGAACGAGAGGCGTGGCAAGCTTTGCATCACTCCGAATTCGTAGCTTTGGGGCAGGAAGTCGAGGAGAGACGTATTGCTTTATTATTCTTACGTATTATTAAAAATCCCATTTCCCCCCCCTCCCTTTAATTTTCTTAATGGAGTAGTCTTTCTCTTGTTGTTATTCATGCATTTCCAAGAATCCTCCCAAATTGCGAACAAATACAGATTAATTAAACCAGTAGCACAGAGAGGTAGCAAACAGATAATCTAGGGGGTTTAACAATTCTTTACAACGAAAAAAAAAACGATCGCTAATTATAGGAGATAAAAAAGAATTAACAGCTATCAAAATACTGAACATTCGTAAAAATTGGACAGGATTTTGTGACAGCCAGTCGTTTAATTACCGAATTATATAAGAAAACCAGCGGCAGTGCTTTCAGTGTTTTGGCTCAGCATGTTTGCATTTCTTGAATTCATTTCCCCCCACCCCCAAAAAGCAGATTACGCTAAATATTTCAGAATTTGCCCAGCTTGTTCTTGAAATATATTTTATTGTCTGTAACAGTAGAATTGATTTCATGAACTGTTTATTCAAACGAGCTTTAGGCAAGACTCATATTTGGCATGTCTTATTTTTAAAAATGGACAGCTGAGAAAGAAGGGAAAAAATGACTAAAATCTTAATCTAATCTGCTAAATAAAACACTGGTGCTAAGGTTTCATAACTCCATATTATTTGAAAAATAACCTAACACCTGTATGAATGTAGATCATTTTATCAATTAAAGGGGAGGTATATACATTAATGTGAAAAAGAGTACACCCCATTTAAAGTTTTTTCTATGTGGACATGCTAATATTTTATCTTCGTTCAAACAATATATAAAGGTGATGTAATTTAAACAACTATGAAAAAATGTCTTGCAATCATTTATTTAACAAATGAACAGATATGCCATTTCTTTCTATGAAAACAGTAAGTAGTTCTTTGGCCTTTAGTACCAGGTATTGCTTCCTTTGGCAGAAATAACCTCAAGCAGGTGCAACTACTATTCTCTGACATCTGCTGAGAGGATTCCCTCTCTCCATTTTTCCACAGTATGTTTTTCCACTGGGCAATGCTTGAGAGGTTTCTTGGATGTGGTGCCTGCATCAAATCACCCCACAGTATCTTGATGAAATTTAGATTCAGGCTTTGGCTTTGATTCTAGAACTCTGTTTCCGTATTTGTGTGTGTGTGTTTCATCCATTGCTTGGTGATTTGTTGTGTTGCAAGCTCCATTTTCACCTGAGCTTGTCTTCTGACAGACAGACTCATTTTCAAGCACCCTACAGGTACTACTTCTTGTACTTAAGGCCCCTCCTCAAGAAGCCCTCCCTGGACCCGGCTATTTTGGCTAATTACCGTCCAGTCTCCAACCTTCCCTTTTTAGCGAAGGTTGTTGAGAGTGTGGTTGCATGGCAGCTCCCTCAGTACCTGGATGAAGCTGTCTATTTAGACCCGCTCCAGTCCGGCTTCAGGCCTGGATACAGCACTGAAACGGCATTGGTCGCGTTGGTGGATGATCTCTGGCGGGCCCGGGGTAGGGGTTATTCCTCTATCCTGGTGTTATTAGACCTCTCAGCGGCTTTTGATACCATCGACCATGGTATCATGTTGCGCCGGTTGGAGGGACTGGGGGTGGGAGGCACCGTTTTACGGTGGTTCTTCTCCTACCTCTCCAACCGGTCGCAATCTGTGTTGACAGGGGGGCAGCGGTCGACCCCGAGGCGCCTAGTGTGTGGGGTGCCGCAGGGATCGGTCCTCTCACCCCTCCTGTTCAACATTTATGTAAAGCCGCTGGGTGAGATCATCCGTGGTTTTGGGGTGGAGTTCCATCAGTACGCTGATGATACGCAACTGTACATTTCCACCCCAGACCACCCTAACGATGCCGTGGAAGTGATGTCCCAGTGCCTTGAAGCCGTGCGGGTCTGGATGGGGAGAAACAGGCTTCGACTCAACCCCTCCAAGACCGAGTGGCTGTGGCTGCCGGCGTCCCGATATAGCCAGCTGACACCATCGCTGGTTATTGGGGGCGAATCATTGGCCCCCACGGAAAGGGTGCGCAACTTGGGCATCCTCCTGGACCCAGGAGGCTGTCTTTGGAGGATCACACGACAGCTGTGGCCAGGGGAGCTTTCTATCAGGTTTGCCTGATACGCCAGTTGCGGCCCTTTCTAGATCGGGACTCCCTACGCACAGTCACTCAGGCACTCGTCACCTCTCGCCTGGACTACTGCAATGCTCTCTACATGGGGCTCCCCTTGGGGTGCACCCGGAGGCTCCAACTAGTGCAGAATGCGGCCGCGCGGGGGATTATGGGAGCGACGGGACACTCCCATGTGACACCTCTCCTGCGCGAGCTGCATTGGCTACCGGTGGACTTCCGGGTGCGTTTCAAGATGTTGGTGACCACCTTTAAAGCGCTCCATGGCTTAGGACCAGGGTACTTACGGGACCGCCTTCTGCCGCCAATAGCCTCCCACCGGCCGGTGCGTTCCCACAGAGAGAGTCTCCTCAGGGTGCCGTCAGCCAGACAATGCCGGCTGGCGACCCCCAGGGGGAGGGCCTTCTCTGTGGCAGCCCCTACCCTCTGGAACGATCTTCCTCCAAAACTGAGAACAATTGCTGACCTCCGGACTTTTCGTCGGGCCCTGAAAACTCATCTCTTTCAGCTTGCTGGTCTAGCCTGACCCCGCTGAATTTTTAAGATCTGTATTATAGGGTTAGGTATTTTAAATATTTAATGGTTAATGGTTTTAATTTTTAGCCAAAGTTATATGCTTTTTAAAGAAATTGTTTAACTTTTGTGTACTATTTTTATTTGGCTGTTCACCGCCCTGAGTCCGCAAGGAGAAGGGCGGTATACAAATCTAAACAAACAAACAAATAAATAAATAAATAAATACTTATATGCTTTTCTATGTTTGATTCCTAATACATTTTTTTTAGAAATTTAGTTCCAGTAAACAAAGATACCCACATTCTTCAGTTGCATAATTCTTACAGTATTCTGTAAGAAAACCACCAGATTGCAAGAACACGAGCGAGTGGTCAAATGAGGAGACCCAAACTCATTGGTAGCCTCACACTGTAATGAACAAGGAAACACATTCAATTTTGCAGCTAACCAAGATTGTTGGACGAGCAGGCACAAAAACAGCCAGAGAATTGATTGACGCCTGAGAAACAGGCCCCTCATCAGTCAATAGGAGTGCTGATTTACTACCAGCCTATTAAGTACTTAGAAGGTGAGGGCTGGGCAGCTAATGACTTAAAAGCCGGTCATCAACATATCGCAATCAATATTTAGAAAGCCACTTAAAACAGACACTATAAATACCACACACAGAAAAATGCACAGTCTCCTAGAGAGAAGTTCCCTGAAGATCAGAGGTGGGTTTCAGCAGGTTCTGACCAGTTCTGGAGAACCGGTAGCAGAAATTTTGAGTAGTTCGGAGACCCAGTAGTAAAAGTTCTGACTGGGCCCTCCCCCATCTATTCTCTGCCTCCCAAGTCCCAGCTGATTGGGAAGAAATGGGGATTTTTCAGTATCCTTCCCCTGGAGTGGGGTGGGAATGAAGATTTTACAGTATCTTTCCCCTGCCATGCCCACCAAGCCACACCCACAGAACCAGTAGTAAAAAATTTTGAAACCCACCACTGCTGAAGATGGGCTCTAGCATGAGTCCAAAAGCTCGGAAGACAAAACCTCTGGTTCTGGTGACTGACGCAGTTTGGATCCTGCAGTATTCTCATTCACTTTTGTACAGAAACTGAGCTTATGACTTTAAAATACTCCCTATTATACCTTAAATTACAAAACTTCATTTTATATAAGAGGGTATTATGAAGACTGCTGGGAATGCTTAATGAGACCAACTTCTTTGGTTCAATTCTGAGACTAATAGTTTGATTGAAATATTGCTCAATTTTAAAACTTTAGGACATCGCTTTTTAAAATGCTGAACACTATCCAAGTATATTCAATCCATTATGCTGTTTTTTTAATTAATTCATTCTACAATTTTTGACATCATCTCTGGATTCACAGCACTGTCTCACCAAAAGAAAGAGAAGATAGAGTAATATCCATTTGTCTGATTGCATTTTATTGTCTGCGTGTCTAGCATCCCAACTCTAATAGGCTTGCTCTAGGCTCAAGGACTGAATGGATATGAAATTACCAAAATATTGTAACAATTTAGCGGTTATCAAGCAAACAGAGCTAGCTTTAATTTATTTGCAACTCTGGCTACAGTTTTCCCATCTTTCCCACTGCCTCATGTTTAATTACTATATCATTTTACTTGTCTCCTAGTTACTGAAGTTACACATACAAACTTTCATTACTAAATTCTCAAGGATACTCAAAAGAGTGCTTTGTATGTGGCACAAACAGTCCTAAATATCAGCAAGGATTGGTGGCACATTCTTCTCCTGCTCTGCTTTCAATCATTCAGAATGGAGCTGGAAGAGACCATCAAAATTTTCTAGTCCAACCTCTGCTCAAGCAGGGGTTGGGCTAGATCAGGGGTCAGCAACCTGTGGCTCCGGAGCCACATGCAACTCTTTGGGCTCTCTGCTGTGGCTCCCTATCGGGCAATCTCACCACTGGCTGCCCCGCCCCACGCCCTCCTCTCCCAGTCACTCCTCGCCTGAGAAGGTAAGGGCAACGGTGGGGGATGGAGAAGCGGCCAGGGCAGAGACAGAGAGATACAGAGAGAGGGGGAGGGGGGGAGGGAGGGGAGAGAGATATGTCAAAAGGGTTTTGTGGTTCCCAGTGTTTTTTAACAACTGGTTCTCTTCCCTAATGACCGGCTGGGTAGGGTTCATGTGACTGGTGGAAGTGAGTGACGTTGAGTTGGCCATGCTCATCCAGATTTTGTGGCTCCCGGTGTTTTCTTTTCTGTGGGAAATGGGTCCAAATGGCTCTTTGAGTGTTTAAGGTTGCAGACCCCTGGACTAGACTATATCATTTCAGACAAGTCTCTTGTTAAAAACCTCCAGTGATGAAGCAACCACAACTTCTGACAGCAAGCTGTTTATAGAACTTAATTTATAGAACTTAACTTTAGGTAATTTATAATCAAGGCAATAATCTAAAAAGCATACATTTTTAAAAGCCAGCCCAAATGAGATGGCAAAATTGTGCTTCTTAAAGACAGCTACTGTATAAATAAAATAATGAAGGAAGGGGAAATATTTTTTCCCTATTTGAAATTTTTTAATTTAATAAACAACTAAAGCTATGAAACTTCACAGTTCCCCATTTTTATGGAACTTAATCTTTGGACCGAAGACACTGTGGTGTTTTATATATGCCATATTGCCCTCAAATACACTGTCACTGAGAATGAGAGCCATATATTTATTTATTTATTTATTATATTTCTATACCGCCTTTCTCCCGCAGGACTCAAGGCGGTGTACAGGCAAGAAAAAATAAAAGATACATAAACATCATAAAATTGATAATTAAATTTATAGCATAGTTTAGCCCAAATTAAATAAAACCCAGAATTATATAATATTTTAATCATTCCCAGTTAATATATATGAGGAATTCTGCTAAGAAACCCTCTGGCTTTTCTCCTTCTTGAAATGTTTTCTGTCTTGAGGGTTGCTCTAAGACTGACATATAAATGTAATAAATAAATATAAATAAATATTTAACTAAAACCCATTAATACAGAATCCTATTACCTGCTTCCTTCTCCAATGACTGCATAGATGGAAACAGTGAAACATAATCGCCTTTCCTCACTGTGAATTCCAGCTCTATTTTAGCTGGGCAAGACCAATGGACGATCCTCTAGTTTTATATTGATTTCTTAAATAATTTTCAAAATTAAATTCACAGATAGGAAACTAATTCACATGGCCCATTGAATACCTAGTGAATACCCTAACCCTAACTATGCTTCAATTCCAGCTAATTTGTATGAAATATATTTGTTTTCTGAAATGAGATTTGAAACATTTCTGAAAATACGTTCTCTATAGCTTTGGCCTTTGTATTATTATTTAAATTTGCCTCTTTTCTCCTGGTGACTGCCTAGATGTTCAGAATCTCTTCTTTTCTCTCATCTCCAAGTCAATCCAGATGCCCTACAGATAATGTATTTACCAGTTACATGTTGTCTACCTTTGTACAAAGCCTTTCGTAAGGCAATTAATCTGCATTAGCTGAGCTTTTGCTGACATTCTTTGCCAACAATCCTCGCTTCAAACAATCCTCCTCTGGGGCTGCCAGAATTGCTCTTAAAAAGAGCACAAAGCAGTTTGTCTGCCAGGATATTGAATAGCTATCACTTGAAACTACTGGGCACATTGTTTATGGTCTGTATTTTAAAGCAACATTTTAGCCAAGAAGACTGTGCCAGTGAAGCAATTTTGTATAATTTCTTCCAAGACAGCTGACATTTATTTATTTATTTATTTATTTACTTACTTACTTACTTACTTACTTACTTACTTACTTACTTACTTATTTATTTTCATATATTATAGAATTAATTATAAGTAATTCAAGGTGCTGAACATACCTGATACTCCTTCCGCCTCCTATTTTCCCCACAACAACAATCCTGTGAGGTGAGTTGGGCTGAGAGAGGAGGACCGGCCCAAAGTCACCAGTTGACTTTCATGTCTAAGGCGGGACTAGAACTGACGATCCCCCAGCTTCTAGCCTAGGGTCTTAACCACTAGATCAAACTGGTACACAGTAAGGTAGTCAAGTCGCCTTAACATCTAGTACAGTTATGGCAAACCTTTTTGGCATCGAGTGCCGAAAAGGTTGTGCGGAAACATCGTGTGTGCGCGCTCATAAGGGTCACGCTCTGGAAAAGCCGAACTTCTGGGTTCCGGTGCGCATGAGCACCTGACAATCAGCTGGCCAGTGTGTGCGCAAAGGATAGCTGATCATCGCATGCACATGTGCGCCAGAAACCCAGAAGACAAATAGGCAAGGCCGTGTATGCCGGGCAACATGGCTTCGTGCGCCACTTTGGGCACATGTGTCATAAGTTCGCCATCATGGATGTAGTAGTTTCATGCCCATAATGTTTGTCTGGCTAAAATCCAAAAATGGTTTGCCATTGTTTAACTTCCCAATTGACCTATAAGCTTGATGGTGACCTCTTACCTGAGTGCTAGCCAAGCCTGTTCGTTGTGAAGTCCCTAATCCTATTTAGCTTTTGAATTTGCTATTTAATATGTATTTTAAAAAGGGCTTGAGACTTTTAATGTATTAAATGCTAAAAATACCTACCCATTCCCATCTAACATCCCTTCAGCATAAAAGCAAGTCCTCTCCCTTTACACTGCCCATTAAGTGTATTTTTATAAACAAATAGTTCTCTATAATTTTATACAGCACAGTGGACTGCATCCACTTTCCTGTTTACAGCTTCCCTTTTCATGCAGTAGATAAAGTTGGATTCAAGCCAGCTCTACAGTATGAGATATTAAACTATGGACAAAACCCTGAGAAACCTTCCGTTCAGCTGCGGCTCGGTTACCACCCAACCTGAAAGAATTTGGTGCCATCTAAAGGCAAAGTGTGCAAGCTACTTCTAAAAGGAAAGGATGCTATATTGTATCTAAATAACTACATGCCTAGCCTTTACAGTATGTATAGTGTTGCTTTTCAAGATAAGCAACCCCTTACATACAGAAAAAGAGCTAGAAAGAGTCAGCGAAAGAAATGAACATCATGAAACAAAATAATAATAACAGAGTTAAATCCTGTAATTATATCCACCCATGGAAGCCAGTTTGGTCTAAAGATTATGGTACCAGTCTGAAAAAGTAGGAGTCTGTGGGTTCTAGTCCTACTATAGCCATGAAAGCCAGTTGGGTGACCTTGGACCAGTCATCTATCTCAGTCCAACCCACCCTACAGGGTTGTTGCTGTGGGGAAAATGGGAGGAGGAAGGTGTGTCGGATATGTTTGCCGCCTTGAGTTATTTGTAAAAATAAGAAAGGCATGATAGAAACAAAGAAACATATAAATAAAATCACCCACCTCTGGCTCTGACCTTGATGGCTTTTCGGAAGGCCTTCAGGCTTTTCCATCTGCCTGGCCAGGAAATCAGAGAGTGGTATGAAGCCCATAAAATGGCTGAATTCTTCTTGAATGAATGTGCTCTCCCTGATGACTGTACAGGTAGTCCTTGACTTACAACAGTTGATTTAGTGACTGTTCAAAGTTATAACGGCACTGAAAAAAGTGACTTATGATCTTTTTTCACACTTGCAACAATTGAAGCATCCCTATGGTCACATGGTCAAAATTCAGATGCTTGGCAACTGGTTCATATTTATGACGGTTGCAATGTCCCAGGGTTATGTGATCACCTTTTGCAACCTTCTGACAAGTAAAGTCAATGGGGAAACACAACTGTGTTACTAATTTAACAATTGCAATGGTTCATTTGCCAACAATGCCCAGAAAAGTCATAAATCTTTCAATCTTAGTATTACATTGTAACAGCTGTAGAACTAAAAGACTTGGTTCACTCCATGGGAAGACATCGTAAGGCCATAATTCATGCTAAAGGTTACCCAACTAAGTATTAACTGACGTGATAATTTTTGTATATCTCATTTTTTTTATGGTGATAATTTTGTATATCGTTTTTTCTATGTGTTTCACTTTTCTTCTTTATACTGTATCTGCTATTCTAATAGCAAAGCCTTCATAAAAGTTATTGCATTACAATCTTGATTAAATTATCTTTCCAATGATATATAATTTTATGGTACTACTCCAAAAGCAAGTGGTGTTATTAGCTAGTTTTAGAAAATACACTTTTCCTAAAAGGTTTCCACAATTTTGGCTACTACTATTACATAAATTGATTGAATGAATAAATCCAGTTTAAACCAACATTATTAATCTGCTCCATATCTTTAAATCCCTGCAAACTATTCTTGCTTCCATCCATCATGTTTCTATCTTTTTTCCTTTTTAATTTTCAGTTTTTCATCATCTCAGGGCTTCCATAAATCACAACACAGTCTTCCCCTACCTGATTTCTTTGCTTTTCTTTGTGAATTAATCTTCATTATTTCTGTAAGATCAAACTACCCCAATCTACTTCTTTTTTACTAATTTATTCATTCAGTCCCCATGCATTCTGGACTCAATATCTTCTTGTTTAACCACATGTCTTTCATAAGTACCAACTGCATTCCAAGTGATTCAACTTGCAATTATTTATTTTTTACAACCAGTTTGGTGTTGGGGTTAATAAGTTCCCTTAGACATGAAAAGCCTACTAGGTTACTTTGGGCCAATCACTATCTCTCAGCCAACCCATTTTGCAGGGTTGTTGTTACGGGGAAAATAGGAAGCAAGAACATTGTGTATGCTGCCTTTATATATTCAAAGAAATCAATATTTAGTTTGACATACTCAACACTCACTGCATATAAACAAACTGGGCAGAAACATGCTTTTATACAAATCTATTTCTTTCAACAAAAATTCTTCAAATAGGCTGTATTATCTGCTACTTTTCTACCAGCATTTGTACCATTTTCTTATGTTTAATAAAACACTCTACCAATATAAACTCATTCTCAGAAAAAGGGAGAGGCTCTGCCATTTATTTATGACTTGGAATCATTCTCTCCATTTTCCTTGTCAAACATAACTGCTTTGGAGTTTGATACAATAATTTTCTCTATCGCTTGTTGCATCATATAATCTACCTAACATTTGCTGCAAACCATTTGGATTCTCTACACACAAAAGTACACTTACCTTCACATTCACAACTAATATACCTTTAACATTACCACAAGCATGGCTTATACTGTACATCAGAGGTGTCAAACTCATGGCGGCATCACGTAACACATCTGGACTTTTTCCCCCTTTGCTAAACTGGGTGTGGGCTTGGCCAGCACTTGACAGCATCTGGCCCACAGGCCGGGAGTTTGACAGCCTTGCTGTATGTTGTCAGCCATTCAGCCATGTCTGACTCTCAGCCACTCTGTAGCTCAGCACTATACATTTATACATAAATACATTAAAACCCCAAGAGGACATCATACGTCCCTTATCCTTATGTCTGCTTTATTTTGTATTTCGCAACCAACCTTCAACTCAGTTTCATCTGCAGGAAATAACGATACCAAAACAATGACATATTGGTGATGCTGACATGTAAATACCATTGAATACTTACAATCCTGTTATCTGATACCAAGTCAAGTCTTGGTATTTGAGTAATGACATTCCTGTGCACATTCTGTCATTTATCCTCTTTGCATTTGCCCAAATTTAGGCAAAATGCTATTCTTCACTTATTTCTCAATAGCCTGTTGAACAGCAAAACGTAGGTAGCATAAAACCCCATTGCACTATGTAAATTTTCCTTCTTGTAACCTCTGCTACTCACTCCATTAGAATTCTGCCAAATGCCTTCCTAGGGCATTAGAGAAACTAACCCATCTATAGTTTTTGCATTCACTCATTTTATCTTGTCCTTTTTGGTGGAAAACAGTAACTATATTCTTTTCCAGTCCTGAGGCATGGATGCAAGCTTTACACCTGATCGTACAGTCTTTCCACAAGTTAAGTTTTGTGGAAGTGTTACATGAATGTTAACAAACTTTAACATTTCTTCAGTTATACAGTTTTTGCCCTTCTGTCAGGCTTCACCTGACAGGCACTTAGGAATCAGATATATAAGGATACCAGGACTCACAATCTGTGGTTAAATTAGTTTATTGTATAAGAAACAGTAATGTCATTACAAAAGAATTTTGGCAATTCCTGTTTTTTCCCCAAACCAGCCCCAATATTTTTTAGATATTCACTGTTTTATCTTGCTGATTGTCCTCAACTACCTTCAAGCAACTGATGTACTGCACCTCCTTTTGGGCAGGAGGCCCAGTTTCTATTTGTCTCTTGTTTAAATAATATAGAGTTGGGATGTGAGCTTTCTCTTTCATTCTGTGAGAACTGCTACTTACACCTGTAGCCACACCAGTATTCTGCACCAATTATTTCTGCGACACAAATGTTTTTTGCATTATTTCAATTTCTTGGACAAACCATAGTTAAATCATGGCCAGTGTGAAGCTGATGTCATTCTTAAGTTGAGTCATAAAGAGGCGTAGCGGTGGAGGATAACTAGACTCTTTTTCCTGTGGTTATATACTATTTATTAATTATTATTATTAAAGAAGCAGCTCAGTTAATGGAGTATTTTGCCAATGCCATTGTAATGGCTATCCTAAAATAACCAATTTTAAATTAATTACCATAGTAGAATAATAGAAACTAAGCTAGTGCTTAATATTTTCAAAAATGGTTTATTATAGTATTAAGCTACCTAATATACCGGATAAAGTGTCTGGAAAAATCATACCAGATAAAAATCTGGAAAAAAGTTCTGAGAATGGTCTGTACAATTTCAATCTTAGATATATTCTACTATTTTAAAAAATCACTACACGTTCTTTATAAAAAGTGAAAATATACTTTACAAAATCGGCACATTGTAATGATGATTCATAGCCCATTTCTAACTTTAAATAATTATCTACATTAAATCTATAATTTGACTTAACTTTCATTTAATGAATATAATCCCAATACCTGAATTTAACAGTTTATGTTTTTTTGTTTATAATAGTTAGAGGCTAAGGAAGTATGGATGGTAATAAATAAATGTTTGGCTAAACACTGTCCTGCCTCCTTCCCTTCCTCTCTGAACGAAGATTTAATGTTTCTTTTGTCACTTGCAGAATATATTTTATTTCTAAAGAGTGTTTGTTTAAAAATATATATAACAAATATGTATAATACAAGACTGTCAGGTAATTGCTCTGATTAATTTGAAAAAATTTCCATCACACCTGATTGCAGTAGATAGATTATAAATTCATAATATAGTGTCCTAGGAGAAAATTTCCCAAACTGCAGTATATGTTCACATATATAGCAATTTTATTTATATTCATATGCCATTACTTTCCCCCCAGAGCCTCCCTATTAAGAGATTCCCATCCCAGGTCCCCTTCTGGAGAACTAAAATTTTCGAGTTTCCTCTAAGGAAAAATGCCTTTAGGATAAATAAAGTTAACTAGCGACTCCTCAAGGTGTTAAAAGCAATCCAGAGGCTAATTACCCCTGCTTCTTAACATGAAGCCAGATCATAAATCCCAGAGTCCTTACAGCTCAAGCTATGTTTGCTTTGCTGTTTTATTTAGCTTATGGCAAATATATGGATTTATAGTAGTCCAAGGGACACAGTGGCTCAGTGGGTAAAACGCTGAGCTTGTCGATCAGGTCGGCAGTTCAGCGGTTCGATTCCCTAGCACAGTGTAACGGAGTGAGTTCCCGTTACTTGTCTCAGCTTCTGCCAACCTAGCAGTTCGAAAGCACGTAAAAAATGAAAGTAGAAAAATAGGGACCATTTTGGTGGGAAGGAACAGCGGTCCATGTGCCCTTGGCCTTTAGTCATGCCAGCCACATGACCACAAAGACATCTTCAGACAGTGCTGGCTCTTTGGCTTAGAAACAGAGATGAGCACCGCCTCTAGAACCGGAAATGACTAGCACAAATGTGCGGGCGAACCTTTACCTTTACTATAGTACTTCAAATGTTAATGTCCAGTCCACCCAGCCATTCAAGGATAGGGTGGTCTATGTTGCAAAAATCAGACATTGGGCCGGTGTAAGCTCTTGATGTGTATGTGATGCTAGTTCGCCTCCTTGTGGTGCACCCTGGATAACACAGTAGTGTGAACCAAAGGACTACCAACAAATGGCAGCCAGATTACATTGAAGAATTGGCAGTTAATGACAGTTGGCAGCCAGACATATTTGTAGAACTCCTGGCTCACTAAATACATGGCAACGGATAAACAAAACGGGCCTTTCCAGGCCCAAAGATCAAAACAGATTGGGGACATTGTCAGAATATGCTTTGCTGCTATTTAATAACAATAGCATTTAGGCTTATATGCTGCCCCATAGTGCTTTACAGCACTCTCTGGGCGGTTTACAATGTAGAAGCATTATTTGCATATTGACCCATACTGCCACCATAAACATTTGATTGGTCCATTAAAAAAAATTAAGAATCTAATCCTTCCCCACTTAGAGACTGCCTTCTTCCCCTCATACACAGGCAAATGCTCCCACTAATTTGCACCGATGGGGCTGTGTTTTAGAAAGTATCTGCCGCGGTTGCTAGTGTGACCATCACAGCCTCAAGATGCTTGTGGCAGACGTAGGCTATAAGTCCTCCTTGATTGGCCCAGCGCTCAGCACCCACAGCGCCCTCTATGGGCTTGTTATAGGTCAGTTCGGGCAAATTCTTGTGTTCCCCAGCACGCCAAAGCCGCAGGGCTGCTGAAAGATCGACGATGCCTCCCCCGAGGGCTCGCAAAATGGCATGGGGGCCACACGAGTCCCACTTGAAGGTGCTGCCTTCTGAAAGCACATAAGCATCGGCAAGGCCGAGGGCGACACAGAGCATCTTGTAGCCAGCACCTGAAGCAAAGCAGAGCCTCTCACCGTATAGAGGGGCCAGCGCTTTCTGCAACACGGGGGTCTCATTGCTGCTCAGCACCACGCAGGGGGAAGGCTGCTGCCGGGGTTGGCTCAGCGAGCTTAGCTTGGTGCTTCCATAGGAAATGCCCCAATGGTATTTGCTCTGCCACCTGCCAAAGAGAAAGGGTCAGAGTAGCTTTGCTAGGAGAAGCGCCCACCATTACACAACACTGAGAAGACAGAGGTGAAATAACAGTCACTCTTTCTCAGCCCAACCTACCTCACAGGATTGCTGCAGTGGGGAAAGTAGGAGACAGGAGTATTAGGTATGTTTGTCACCTTGAGTTATATATACTGTATATAAAAAGGCAGAATAATATACAGAAAGCAAAGATAGGTATCAACAATAATAAGCTTTTTGGGTGCAAAAACAAAACAACTGGAGCACCATTGGAACATCATCAGCACTGAGAAAATCACCATCGGTCAATTGCAAAAGGCAGCTTTACTTGGAACAGCTTACATCCTGCGACAATACTTTTAACAGCATCAAATAACAACAGCCCTCTATGAGAGGTCCTTGGGAAGGCCTCGACAGGTGGATAAAAATGCCAAATCAAGTCTTAACATCTGGCTGACTGTGCGACCAACCATAATAATTTCACTGTTTTGAGAAAAAGTCTTGAGGGAATTGAAGAAGGTGACTGAGGTGACAGTCACCTTCTGCCACAGGTTACACAAGGATAGGAAGCATGGAAGAAGCAATGCTTTTTCTTAGTTGCAAAAGGGAAGCTGGGGCAGGAAGAGGGACAATTTTTTTCAGAGGCAAAGAAAAGGGAACATTACAGGAACCATTCAGTAAAGTATTTTTATACAGTCATTGGTTTTTGTGGCAGAAGCATTGCTTCTTCCAATCACTGCATTATCCTTGGGCAATACAGTATTGACAGCCACTTCAATCATTTTCTTCTACTCCCTCAAGGCTTTTTCTCAAAACAGTAAAATTATTATTGTTGGTCGCACGGTCAGCCAGATGTTAAGACTCGATTTGACATTTTTATATGCAATACCTATGGCAAAGTCTGGGCCACTTCTTAGATGTAGCAAAATGCAAATTTTTAAAAAACTCTGAGAAGCCCAAGGAAGAATGTTTATTTGAGCTCCCCTTTCTTTCTTTTTTTTTCACTGCATCTTACACCAATATAACTTTTGTATCCATTGTTTCATGCTCACTGAAGTCAGTGGCCCAGTAAACAAGAGTATAGGTTGTGAGCAATATAAAATACTGTTATATCTCCCAGGATTACATTTCGATTCATTTGACTCCCTTGAATGAATAATATTGATCATCTGATTGTTTCAAACAGGGGTTCGTTCTCTGGATAAGTTCGTCTTATAGCAATGGAGCCTGCAGTTATTTTCCCATTGCCCCTCTAAAGTCTGGGACTGGAGGGCCTCCCTTGGCAGGCATGTCCTAGCTAGATCAGCAGGCAATTCAAGGGCAGTACGAGTGAAAAGAAATGGCTCCAGAACAAGCATGTAACTTTGTACCAAACCTGTGTCAGCCATACAAGGTATATCAGACTAAGAAAACAATGCCACATAGGACTACTCATTGTCACAGCTATAGCAAGCAAGTTTTCCAAGTCTGAATGTGCTCCCCACCTTCTGCCTTTTAGCTTTGTATAAACTAAGGAGGGACATGTGTGAAGCATTTTCTCAACTTAGTTTCTCAAAATAGGCTCAAGGTGCACTTGTCTGATCGTTGCCTTGGTAGCAGTTCTTCCTCTATCCTTCAAAGCCATTCCCTAGGCCAAAGACGGGCAACCATGACCCTTTATGAACTATGGACTTCAACTCCCAGAATTCCTGGGCTACCTCAGGAATTCTGGGTGTTGGAAGTCCACAGTTCGTAAAGGGCCCATAGTTGCCCATCCATGCCCTAGGCCCTCTTCAGCCTGCTTCATTGTTCATCTCCATTCATGTTGATGTACCATAAGAGGAAGGGGGGAAATCCAGGGCTAAGCCCTTCATAATTGGTGGGAGAGCCAATCTGGTACATGCAGGCAAGATTGACTCGCAGTGCTATGGTTACCTGTGTGCTGTCAGCTCCTCCTGGAAGAAAGGCTCATTGATGATGCCAAGGATGGGCTCACCCGAATGACGGTTGTATACTCCTATCAGTACAAGCGCTGAGTGAAGTCCAGATGGATAGATGCCATTCACAGGCACCACACTGCCACACCCACGAATGTACTGATTAGTGGAATCTGAAAAGAGGGAAGAAAGAAAGGGAGAATTCCTTCAGCAAGACTCGGCATCGAAACAATAGATGTCAGAGTGCTCCCCGATAGAACAGACTTTAAAAATAGTATCAACTCAATTTCTGATCAATGTATACTGGATACAGGCTAAGAAAAGATTCCTAGAAAGACAGGAGTCTATCACTATTGGTAAGGAACAAGACTGGATGTGATAGTGCTCAACTCTCTTTTATATAATCCAGTCTATGCCACATATAGGTAGTCCTCAACTTACAACAGTTCATTTAGTGACCCTTCATAATTATAAAGGCACTGAAAAACTTGACTTATGGCTGTTTTTCACACTTATGACTGTTTCAGCATCCCCATGGTCAAGTGATCAACATTTGGATGCTTGGCAATTGACTCATATTTATGATTGTTGCAGTGTCCTGGGGTCATGTGATCACCTTTTGCGACCTTCTGACCAGCAAAGTTAACGGGGAAACTAGATTCACTTAAGAGTGAAGCTGTGTTACTAACTTAACAACTGCAGTCATTCAGTTAACAATTGTGGGAAGAGAGGTTGTAAAACGGGGCAACATTCACTTAACAACTGCATCGCTTAGCAACAGAAATGTTGGGCTCGATTGTAAGTAGAGGACTACCTGTAGACAAAACTTAGCACTTAGAGAAAGACTGCCTGTAAATGGTTTATGATGCCCAACCTTCACCTGCCATTCTATTTACCTATGGGGTCAATCCATACAGCCAAGCTCTCTGTCGAGATGGTCACATCCACACTGTCCAGTGCTGGGTCTGAAAGCACTACTTCCTGATGAACAGCAGCTGCCAACAATTCAGCTGCCGTCTGTTTCCGATCCAGGACTTTCTGCAGCAGGGCAGCAGTTTCCTGTTGGGTGGGGCAAACCCGCACCACTACAATCTCGCCTGCAAAGGCAAATAAAATTCAGAGACTGTTTAAGAGGGCCCCTCTGCTGATCAAGGGGATCTTTCACATTTATTCTCAAGAGTCTTATATATTAGGCAAGCAGTGAGAATTATTTTAATGCCCCACTTCTTGGATCATTCTGAGAGGAACTCTTAAGTTTTATTAGAAGCTTATCAGAGACTCTGTAAGACAGTCCGTAATGATGGAGACGTTTCCTTGAGATATGGCTTGTCCTTTTCCACCACAGTCTGTGCTACTACAACCCACACTCTAGTAAGTGTGAGAAAGATAAAGATAGGGTGAGATGTAGGATATATGCTTTTAGCTAGTCAATTTCAATTTACAAGTCGATTAAACAGTAATACAGCCCGATGTAGAAGGACAGCCAGAGCCTGGAGGTGAAGCAGGGGTGAAATGCTCCCAGTTTGGCCAAGCTGGTAGAGATGGTGGCTGGTGGTTTGGCGGCATGAGGCTCCACCCAGTCATCATTACTTCCTGGTTTTAACCAGGAAGTAATCTGGTTTTTTACCCTCTGTGCATGCAAAGAAGGGTTTGCACATGCGCAGAGGATCCAAGTGCACACATGATGCATATGTGCGCAAAGCACAGGATGTGCACTTCCGAACTGGTTGGGAAGGTAAGTAGATTTCACCCCTGGGGTGGAGTCAAAAGGAATCAACCTGGAGTTGTTAGCTTTCCCCAAGCAGTCTAAGTCCAACCCCTCTTGAATTCTTATCTAGCACCAATTTAGTGCTGATGGTTAGTTGACTAGTTTCTTGTGTATAGGCACAAGCAATAAATCATCTTAACTGGAACTTAATATGTGGTCCTGATTCTCCAGGATGGTTTACATCAATAATATTTATCTTTAGCTTTTTGAGATGTCACTTAAAAGAGAGAGAGAGAGATCAGATGTAACAGCATGCAGAATTTCTGCTCTTCTGACAAACTCTTAAAAGGAGGGAGGTGCAGGATTTCTTGGTAGTAAAAAAAAAGACTAATTTATTGATAATTTCCTCTGCTGCAGAGCAAAGTTAAAACCTACAGGAGCTTGCCTTTTTTTTGCCCTTATAGGGAAAAATGTGCAGCTTGGCACACTCTAAAAATATTACCTTACCACTAACAATCGCCCCACCCAATACAGACACTAGACAATCTCTGTAAGTGAATAATGGATGTTGTAGCAGTTTAATTCATGTGAAGGTCCTTAACATGAGGAAGACTGTCTTAGAAAGGAAAATAAGGAAGTGGTTGTATATTTAATATGATAGCTAGTATGTTAGGGCATGATCCTCCTTCATATGAAGCTCCAATAAGTCTAGTCAGTGCTCTTCCTGAAATGGAAAGTCTCCTAAAATATTTTCCCCAAGCCTGTCTGCAATTTTCTGGAATTCTTATAAAGAGCAAACATATTTGCAGGGACAAAGCTTGTAAAGGCTATCAGAGTAAGCCTAGGGCAGGTGATGGAAATATTTCTCTGAAGAAAACGGAGCTGGAAGCGGGAGAATGACTTGATGAATCAAAGAGAGGACCAAACATATCAGAAGGGCAACCTGGCCCTATAGAGATAATAGGGCAAGGGAACATAAAATTCTTAGCCAGTGTGCCAGGAGGAAATTTTAACCTTACACAATTGGAAGGAGTCCAGTTGGGGAAAATTTATTTTACAGAATATGCTGGTATTTCCTCCTCCCTGTGCTGATTACTCACCAAGGCCATTTTCAAATTTGTTGGACTCCTCACCACAAATGTGATCTTGTAGTTCTGGAAACTGTGAACAACAGTGAGAAAGGGTAAGAAAAGAAAAGTGGAACTGAAGAGGAAAGTACACTTTAACCAAGCTGACAAGCCTGATCCAAGTTATGGCTATTCTGGGTTCAATGATTCTACCGTGTCCCATTTCAGGTTGATCCCCCGGGTGAGAAGGAGACAGCTGCATGTCACATCAGTCCCAGGCAGTTTGGAGACCTACTCCTGGCACCTCACTTCAAAGTGAGCGAGGACTGAAGAATAACAATCTCGGCTATAACCACAAATTTAATATTCTCCTAAGCAAATCAGCATCTCTAAGTCTTTACTGCCTCCACACTGCTGTAAGAATAATAGCGCAGGCCAACTTTACATGGCTATTTGAGGAGTGAGAAATGATATGTGAAGAGTTTGGGATACATGAGAACAGCTATTGCACTCAACCGTAAACAATTGAATATATTACTCAAACGGGTGATAGATCAAGGTCCATTCTCAGTTCCTATCTGCTCCTACTTTTGCAAATGTAGTAGGTTTAGCTATTGCTTTCTATTGCTACTTGTTTTTAGAATATAATACTTTAGAATATAAGAGTTTAGAGTAAGTAGAAAAGCCCCTTTGAGTGACACTGGAGAGGAAAAGAGCTTAAATCCTCTAGGATACGGCCCAATCTTCACCTTATTATGTCCCTCACTACATAGGGAACTCTTCTCCAAGCAGCTACCTCTTTTCCCACGTCGTGTTTGATGACTTCTTGGATTAGCACGTCTGCCAATGTCTTGAAGTCCTGCAAGAACTTCTTATTCTTGTCTGCACCTCTCTTCTCCTCGATGAGTAGGCTGAAGAGGGCCTCCTCTTGGCGACATAGCTGGGCAATGCAGGCAGCTTTCTCTGAGGCAGCCAGCAGGCTCCTCAGAAGAGCTGTCATGCTCTAGACAGAGAAAAGAGAAAGGGAAAAGGTTAGGTGGGAAAATGCACAAAAAATGTTCCCAGACGAAACCCTACTTTAGCTGAGGAACACTATGGAGGGGTGGGGGAGGGCAACGATTCCAAGAGCTTGTGTGCTGCAATGCTGGGATTACAACAGAAAATTGCATGTGAACTATCAGGCGTTTCTTGTCACTATTCTAAAATGAATAAAAGAACAAATTATGATTGTTAAGCTGCCCAGAGTTACCTGAGGTAAAATGGGTGGCCAATAAATTTTACAAACAAACAAAATATTTTAACTAGAAGGAAGAAGATCTAACAGGTGGCAGCATCCAGCTCTTTCTGGCTGATCTTTTCCCCTGACCCCTAAAACCTGGGCAGGGTCAAACCTGATTAGACCTTGGATTGAAAAATTATCAGGATATATTGGGAAACTGGACAAGCATCCTGGAAAAAGGTAGTGGTAGATCAATTTTGTATTGCTTCCAAGAACATAAATGTTATCACCATCTCTGCACATTCCATTACTTTTTGTATTATTTTGTGCAGAGATGGACAGGCTTACTAAAGAAATTCAAGAAAAGGAAGACACAGGGTACTATCTAGTTTGGCAACGATGGTAAGACTGGTTAGAGAAAAGAAAATGAAATAAAAAATAATTAGTAGGATAGAGAGGAATACCAACCAAGGAAACAAAAATCAAGAAATAAACTCAAAATAATGTTATTTAATGAAAGATGTAGATATATATAGAGAGAAATATAGAATACCGAAATAACTTTCTTTCCTTTTAATGCTCAGGTTGTAAGACTTGATTTAAATGTATAGTTTGTTTATGATGTGTATTGTATGTATATATGTTTTTGTTTGTCTATTTTTAATTCAATAAATTTTTTTTGAAAAAAATGTTATCACCATCACCATCAGGGTGTGGGAATTTTTATTAATCAAACAGAAAAATCTTCTTTGAAAGTGAAATGTTGACCATTTTGTTTGTTGTTGGCGATAGATGAGGAAATACATTTATTATTGAATTTGTCTTTTATTAACTGAATGTAAAATAAGAAAAAATACAAAATAGTTTTAGGAAAAGGTTCGAAATGAAAATAAAGGAACAATAATAGATTAATATTGAAGAGCTCAACTTCCCAGTTTGATGGGGAAGGAAGGAAGATTTACTGAGTAAAGTGATTTACTTTTTGGTTACTGTATTTTTTTCTAGGGTTGTAAATATATAATAGCAAAAAGAATCTACCTATTACAAAGAGGGGGACAGAAGAAATATATTCTTAATCTCTGGATGATTTGCCCTCAGCTGATAAGATTTTCGAAACTGCAGTTATATCCTCCTATTCTCATTTTACAACATACAGCTGAAATGAAGAAAGATTAGAATAACTGCAAACAGATTTTTGCTGAGAATTCAATTTTTTCCCCTGCTACTCAGAACTAACTCTTGGGTTCAAAATTCCTTAATTCAAAACTCATGGCTTTTCTACCTGTCTCGATTGATGGATTTCAAAAGTCTAAGTCTGAAATAAAAAGAAAGGAAGGACAAGAGAAAGAAATATCCTATCAAACTTCTTTCCCTGGCTATTATATCCTGGATGATTCACTTCAGACTTTTGTAATTGCTAGTGTACTCAAGATAGCTCTATAGCCCATCCCCTTAGTCCTGCTGGCTGAAGATTATAGGCCTTGAAGCCCAATATGTCTGGGTGCTCCCAAATCTGGGAAGGATGGTATTATGGCTTAACTCTGCGTCCTCATTTTTGATATTTATATTTATCTCCCCCGTCCTTTTCTCCCTAAGCAGCCCAAGGCTGTCATTGCTCCCACCCCCGCCCGGTTACCATGTAAAGAAAGAAAGTCCAGTGGACAGTAACTAGCTGAAGGCCACCCACTTAGCTTCTTGGTTAAGAATGAAGATCTGAATAGTCTCTCTATTTCTACCTCGGTCTCTAGCCAGTGCACAGCAACCACAAATTCCCGTAGGTCAATTTTTAAAAACTTGGTGTGGACAAACTACCTGTTCAGTAAACCCCTGTTGGAAGGAAAATCCAGTTCCAGTTCCAAGCCGGGAATAAAATGGAGGCTGATTGGAAAGAAAGCTTCTGTTTATTGATGAACAGAACTAACACACACACAGCGTGCAGTTTTGGGACAGCTGGCAAAATGGAGTTGAGAGTGGGTGGGTTTTTATACCATCTTTGGGCATTGTATTTGAGATTCCTGTTCCTGTGCAAGAACATATCCTTTAATATTCTAATGGCTGTTGTCAGATTCTATGGGGTCATGGCTAGCTCTATAGGTAAAAGAAATGAATATCCTAGGTAGAAATGAATATCCTAGGTATTTGTTTGCTATTCTTGTCAACCTAATGGCTTATCTGGAGTTTCTGTCTGACCCAGTCTTTCTGAATGGATTACCAAATTTGCATTTCTAAAAGCTGGCCTCCTCAGTTTCTGCTTGGGGGCAGGGAGACTGGGGCTGGTTTCTCTCCCTTGGGGGCAGGGAGACTGGGGCTGGTTTCTGCCTCTCTTTCCATTTCTCCTTTAGGGGAAGAGCCCGGTGGCGCAGTGGACTAAGTGCTGTTAAAGTAGCACTTAAATTGCCAGCTGTCTGCAATTACTGCAAGTTCAAATCTCACCAGGCTCAAGGTTGACTTAGCCTTCCATCCTTTCGAGGTAGGTAAAATGAGGACCCGAATTGTGGAGGCAACTGTAAGCTGCCCTGAGTCTCCGGAGAAGGGCGGCATATAAATTGAACTAATAAATAGATAGATAGATAGATAAATACTCTATCCTGCCTTTTTTATATCCCCCAAAATATTTCATTCTCTAGGAGGGTGAGTTAGGATGGGTGGGTGCTGACTTTCTGCACTCTCCCTCCCAACTAAGACTACAACCTTGGGCGGGGCCACCACATTTTGACACCAGAGGAAAGGTGACACCAGAGGAAATATATTCCCCCTTCTTCCCTTCGGTCAAAGCTGGCAGGAATCTGCGTGATGGCTAGGGGGCAAGCAAAGAAAGGCCCACACAGTAGTGGTGCTCCACAACAGGAGACAAATAAGCAGCAGGGAAAAGGGCTTAACTGCGGGAGCAGATCAACGTCTGAAGGGTCACACGGCCTCCTAAAGCATCTTTGAGCAATCCTGTCTGACCTTTTCGCGTGTATTTAGGCGAGTCAGCAGCAGGAAGCCCAGGTGCCAGAAAGCCACGGAAGAGGCTCCTTTTTCACGCGTCACTTTTCCCTGCCTGAATCCTCCCGTCCCCAGCCGCCCCAGGGCAGCGTCCCATCATCTCTGCGTCTGGAGCAGAGACCACGCGCAACCCAGCAGACCCCACTCCGCACACTCCGGCGGGGACGAGGGGGGGGGGGAACCAGGAGTGCCTTCCCTCCCCGGTACCGGAGACGGTAAATCAAGTCAGCCCACGGGCCGGGCCACCATAATGCCATCTCTGCCGGCGCAGAAATGTAAGAGTGCGTTGTGTTTTGCCCCGCTTGGCCGTCTCCGAGCCGGCCGGTGTGAAATGATCTGCCACCCAACGGGCGCCGAGGCCAGTCCTTGACTCACGCGTCCGCTATGAAGCTCCGATCAAGCCGGGAGTCAATCCGAGGATTTGGGCGACCAAACAACACGCCTTTTCCCTTGCTTCCTCGCCGGGACCGTCTTCTGGCTGGGGCTAGAGCTGGACGTAGTGTTGTTGTTTTTTTTTTAGCCACGTCTGTTCCGGAGGAAAAGAGACTTTGGATGATACAGCAAACTCATTGATTGTGTCTAAGCGTTGGGTCTAAGCAAAGAGGCGGATCCTCCAATCTGTTCGATTTGATGTAATTCTTTGTCGCGCTCGTGGGCGTGGAAACTGGCGGCGACGCAACACTCAGATTCACTCCGTCGTTCCTTGTATTTGTTTGTTCTGTTTGCGACTCAAATTTTCACTGAAATACCTCAAGGGATATATACCATCCCACCGCCGCCGAAATGAAAGAGGCATTCAGTACGCCGATCTGTTGCATAGTGGATCACTAGTCTCGTCCTGTGACACAGCAGCCGCTGTCTCCTCTCACCTCAACGTAACTAGGCTAAAGACACAGGCTTTCAGGAACTGCAGCTCATTTCATCAGATCCGTACTGTGAGCTGCATCCATTCCATATACCAATATCTGATGAATTAAGGTGCAGATCCGGAAAAAAAGTGATGTAATCCGATTTGTTAGTGTGCTATTAATCTGTTTCTGATGTTTGACTACCATATACTACGACAAGGCTCACTATCTAGGCTGATAAATAAGAAATTATCTAAAAAGCAACCAGAGCCAGAGCTTCTGTGGGCCAAAACTTTAATTCTTTAATCTATTGCACTGTTTGCAAAATCAGGTAATCTGCAGGTTTATTTTGGAGAAAGCTGTCCTACCGTATTTGTATCGACATCAATTGTCCCATTGGCTGTGAGGTCGCTGTATTCCAGCCTTCCCCGCTTTTTGAATTGTCCGGTTGTAGTAGAACACATGAGAGTGCAGTTCAATAGAGATCATGGGCTTATAAACAAACAGCTTCGATTTATATTTTCACGGGAACTTAACGGGGTAAGCAGTGAGAACGAAGTGTCAGCAAAGATAGTGTCAATCTAAATGTATGTGCAAATAGAAAAATAGAAAAAAAGCAAATCATTGCTGGCACCTATTTTTGGATGACAGCTACTGTATTATTTGACCTTCTCGATGATGGCTAGAGCTAAACATGCAAGGTACCAAGCAATCTACCTATCATTTTACTACATCGGGAATTATAAAAAGTTCCTTACTATACTGAGAGTTATAAAATAGTTCCACTATCTGAATATGGAAACTTTCCTGATAGCTTTTTGGCACCCATTGAACAATAAAGCCTAAAAGCATCGTAGCAGTTTAAGAAACAAAATGTGAAGCACCTATAGAAGCCAAGGCTGCACTCCAGTGCTTGTTGTTATTAAGACCCTTCTTAGTGAATCTCTTCAATAGGACAGGTCTAAAAGGCAATCATACGCGTGCCTTTTCAATAGCAATATCGAATTAAAAAAAACCACCAAAACCAAGTATGCAAATTCAATTTCTTTTCAAATGAGCTGCAAAAGAAGCTGTGTTGAGGCGCTCGTGGGCGTCCCCTTGTTTTAATGCAATTCTAATGAGCAGTTGTCAGCCCCCTCGAGGACGTGACATTAGACAGGCAGCAAAAAGACGACCTCCCCACGTCTCTACACAAAGCACTGACCAGTCCTTCGTCCACTTCCGCTCACGTGATCGCCTTTACTGGCGGAACTGAGGGCAGTTGGGCTTCAAGACGGAAGTTCAGCTTCATGCTGGGAACGGCAACTGGGTAGGGTGGGGGGGGGGAAGCTGCCTCCCTTTTTCTGAGTTCGGCGCGGGGAGGCAGCAACACGGTAATGGAGGCGGTAAGTGAAAGAGGGGGAAGAGTTTTAGTTGCTCCCTGTACCGGATAGTGCTTCTTTTGTGAGTCTTTCTTTCTTAATGAGAACAGACGGTATCCCAATATAGTATAGGTTTTATCGGGATTATTATTATTGAGTCCGGATAGGTATTATAAATTTAGCATTTATAATAGTAAATATATTGCTTTTGTACACTAAAGCGTTGGATAGAGCTAGCAGATTAGCCCAGATTTTTCTGTAAGCGTTGATTGCATTTGAATGGCGGCCCGGTTTTTTTACAGAGCCTTCTGAAGTGGAGTAAAATACCTGTTTATATGTATGTTTGTAAGTATGATATAGTATGTATGTTACTTAAGATGATGGGCTAAGCTTTAGGTTTGATTCTAATCCTGGCAGCTCACTTGAGTGATTTGAGATGACTGTAGTTAGTGCCTCACAGTCAAACCTTGTATTTTGGGAAATTTGCCTGGAGCTCCTTGATGAAAGGATGTCAATCTAATAAATTATTTGAATGACAGACCCCTTATTTTGGAAAAGTGATTAAAACCATAAAAAGATTTTGCCTTGCATTGGATGTCAGTTCTCGGCTGGAGTTTTGCAATGGTTTGATTTTTGAATTTCTTTGGGCAAATCATATTTTGAACAGGTTACAGCAGGACCTATTAAAAAGAAAAAAGGCTGTATCTCTATGTGATCTCCAAAAGCCATATTGCATAAAAGAAAAGTACATATACACCTACATATGTATTTCTGATTTTAGAGCCATGATTTTAAGCAATAAAAACCCCTTTCTCATACATAATTATTAGAAAATATTGCCCTGTAAGTCAAAGTTATCCCTTAAGCGAGAGGGGCTTGCTTAAAACTGTCAGTGGTGGGACAAATATATAACTTAAGCTAAACTTGTATGTTTTTCTCTGTTCATTCTAATGCAGGTAATCAAATTGTTTTTTTTTATTTGACATTGTCTTGCCATGCTAATGGCATATATAATTTATCCAACCTTTAAAAAAGAGCAATTCTTGACCACATCAGGAGGCCCTGCTTTCATCTGTAAAGATACATTGCAATCTCTTTAAACAAAAGTATCTTATCCACTTTAATTAAATTTTAATTTAAACATCAAGCAAAGCATGCTAGAACTCAGTCTTATAAAATAAAACTATTCATTGTAAATTTTAAAAAACCAAACAAATTTAAAACCTTACTTTTAATAGAAAGGATAAACTGCAGATTGCAAAAATCTGGGCTTTATTTTTGAGACTGCCCCTCTTTGTGTTCCATAACTAGTGTTTATGAATATGTGCTGTTTATAGTAGACCGACTAACACTAATACAGCATTGCAAATATGAATGGGAGAGGTTGATACTGGAAGAGATGGTGCCATTATATAAAAGAATTGTATGGAAAGATCATAATGTCATAGAACTACAGCCAGACATTTTTGAGTCCTACGAAAAAAAATTTTAAGAACAACGCTGCATGTGCAAATTACCAGCCTGTTAATAAAATACCAGAAGAATTGTTTAAAATATTACAAGATGCTATGTGTGGTTTTGTAAGCTTGCATAGAAAATGCAAAGGACTGAAAAACATTGCTTTATACTAATTTCTAATGTCAAAAAAGGGTTGTGTTAAAAAATGCTCAAATTATTGAACATTTGCACTTTTTTTGCATGCTCCTAAAAATAATCCCCAAGATTTTGCAATCCAAATTTCAACAATACATGGGATGAAAATTACCAGATTATCCGTTGAATTCAGAAAAGGCAGAGGCATAAGAAGATCCTATTGCTAATACTCAACTGATAATAGAAAGGGCAAGGAAGTTTCAGAAGGATCTCTATTTCTGTATAATTGGTTATGCAAAGGCTTTTGACTGTATAGACTACAATACATTGTGATAAGCCTTAAAAACATGAAATTACCAGGCCTGTACCAGTACCATATAAACAATTTGTATGATGACCATGAAGCAGCAGTTAGAATGGAATAAGGAACAACCAAATGTTTCAAAATTGAGAAAGCAGTGAGATTAGGTTTTATGCTGTTGATTTATTTATCTTACATGTAGAGCATATCATGAGAAAAATTAGATATTGATGTTAAAATTGGCTGAAGAAACATTAACCTCAGGTATCCTAATGATACCATGATGATTAGAAGCAAGGACAATTTAAGGAATCTCTTGTTGAAATTAAAATAAATACAAAAATCAGCCTTTTGTATATGAATATAAATGAAAACTTATTTACCGGTATATCAATAGGCAATGCCAATCTAGCACAAATAGTTGAAGAAGTTGAAGTGATAACAGACATTATCATCCTCTAGTTTAGTGGGCCTCCCCGGGGAGCATAATGTGCAGTTCAATTGTCCCTATGTTAAACCGAAAGTAATAAACTGCATCATAGTGTGGTACTACCGGTATGTATACATTCAGTTTATGACTTCAAGTCCATCATGTCTAAAAGGTAGCAGTTTCTGGAACACTAGCTTCAATGGAAATATTGGAATTTGGAAAAGAAGGCTTATCTTTATATTTCAGATACTGCGTGAGATTGTCTGCTGGCTAATAAGGTTTGAGGCTAATCCAGCATTCCCCACTATATAGATATGTCGGAAATGTAATAGAGTAGCAATTCTAACATATCTGGTGGGTCTCAGGTTGAGGGAAGCTCAATTATTTGTGTTAGAACTAAAAAAATACTTGCTTAATTTTTTTTTTCTACCTAGTGTTTTCCCCCACAACTGCAGGCTCCACTTTTTTCAGATCTATAGTCATATAAAATCAAAAGGAAAACAGTAATTCATTTTGGAACCTACATCTGCATTTTTAAAACACATAGGGATATTGAGCTCCAATATCCTTGGAATTTTCAGTTTTAAGTCCTGAAATGAAATCAGTTTATAGCTATCTGTTTACAAAATACATGATAATTTATCTTATTATTATCTGGGGAACTTTTTTTCTTTTTTTTAGATGTGATGGTGTAGGTAAACACCAGTGGTGGCGTCCTGCCGGTTCCACCTGGTTCCGCTGAGCCAGTAGCGGTGACGATATGATGTCACCGAACCGGTTCTGCCCCCCCACTCCCCGCGTTATTCCTACCTTTTATTTGGCCCCACCCCCAATCTATTGCTGCCTCCTGAGTCCCAGCTGATGGGCTATAAGGAAAAAAATTGTTTAAACTCTTGCTGAGGGACTTCAAAGGGCTGCCCTACAGCTGATCAGTGGTAAAAGGCAGTTTGGTGGTAGACCGGTGCCTCCAAAAACAAATGAGTAGACTGGTGCCTGCAAAAATAAATGGGTAGACCAGTGCCTGCAAAAACAAATGAGTAGACCGATGCCTGCAAAAATAAATGGGTAGACTAGTGCCTGCAAAAATACATGAGTAGACCAGTGCCTGCAAAAATAAATGGGTAGACTGGTACAGCTCTGCAAGCAGTTAAAAGCCTGGTAGACCAGTACCTCTGCTAAATCCTAAAGAATTGTCACATGACCATCAAGCCACGCCCACAAAATAAGCCACGCCCACAGAACCGGTAGTAAAAAAATTTAGAACCCACCCCTGGTAAACACGGATTTTACAGCTTTGCTACGCAAAAATGTGTGGCCCTTGCCCACCCTAGCTTACAACAATGTGAGTTGTGTTTGGATTCCACAATGCTTTTGATTTGACTACTTAAATTAACCGTTTCTCCTTCTGCTCTACATAACCACCCTGTCCAGTACATACAATAGTACGCTGAACCCACAATTTAATGGACTGATGGGGGAAGGCATATCTGTTACAGAAAGGGATATTTGTTAAACAAATGAACAATTTGTTCATTTTCATAACAAATGAAAATTTTTCAACACCCATGTACATGTGAGAACCTTACTCATAGTTGTCAGTAAGGTTTTGCTGCATTGAGTTTCAGTGATGCTGATACCGGACAAGTGATCACTTTGAAGAAAATGATTTTCTAATTTAAATTGAACCTTACAAATATGTCACTCAGTACCTCCAGAGTCAGCATATTGCCCCCAGCAATCTGGGTCCTCATTTTACCGACCTCGGAAGGATGGAAGACTGAGTCAACCTTGAGCTGGTGAGACTCAAACTGTCGAACTGCTGGCAGCCGGCAGTCAGCAGATGTAGCCTGCAGAACTGCATTCTAACCACTGTGCCACCAACGGCTCTTATATATGGAATATAACAGAACAATTAATCAGTGGAAGGACTTGCCTCCAGAAGTTGTAGGGGCTTCAGAACTGGAGATTTTTAAGAAGAGGTTTGACAACCATTTGTCTGAAATGATATAGGGTTTCCTGCTTGAGCAGAGGGTTGGACTAGAACAGGGATCACCAACCTTTCACACCTCAGGGACCACTACATTAATTTTTTTAATTTTTAATTCCGCGGACCACTAATATGATCTGCCTAATGATCGGATGGGTGGGTGTGACTAGGTGGTCATGTGACTGGGTGGGCATGGCCAACTTGATGTCACTCGCATTGAGGGGCGCTGGCCTCTACTTGCCCCTCCCCCCCTCCTCGCCTGCCTGCCCGGGCTCCTTAGGGCCCCAATAGGAAGCAGTTGTTGGAGCTAAGAAAGAGTTGGCAAAACAGCTGGCTCAGTTCAAATTGGATCTGACCGAGAAGGAGGCTCAGTAGAAGCACCTCACTGAGGACTACGAGCATAGTCTTTTCAAGCAGAGGGAAGATCTGTGAGAGTGCAAGGCCAGGTACCAGCGCCTGGAGGTTCAGCAGGCTGAGATGGTCAGCCAGTTCCAGGCCATGAGGCAGTCCCACTGGAACAAGGCCCTCTGGCTCTTTGCAACCAGCGGCGCTTCCATTCAGCCTTCATCCAAAGCCCCACACCAGGAGGCTGAAGCAGACCCCGAGTCAGAATTTCTGCCCCCCTCCGACCCACACAAAAAGACCCTGAAGGGGGAGACTTTCTGCAGTAACAGAAACATTCATTGCACATATCCAGCCCAGGGGCTGTAGTTTGAGGACCTCTAATTTAGTGCAATATAAAAAATGCAAATTTTTATGTGGACCACCAAAATTTTCTTGCGGACCACCAGTGGTCCACGGACCACCAGTTGGTGACCACTAAATTGGAAGACCTCCAAGGTCCCTTCCAACTCTGTTATTCTTTTATTCTGAGTACATCGCCAAGCATTGGATATTGTTTGTTTGGAGTCAAGTCCAAATTCACATTGTAGCAAATAAAATAGATCTAACAAACAAAATTGAGGTTGTGCTCTTTTCATCCCAGTCTTTTAGACTTGGCTAGGGTCAAATCCACCTTCTTTCTTTGCTTAATCATACCAGATCCAAATTGACTTCTCCCTGCCCTCAAACAACGCCCTCTGCAATTTGAACCAAAAACATAAAAGCTCACAATGCAACCCAAATAAAGGAATTGCAACATATTGTAGTAACAAGCTGAGAACCCCAAAATTCTATCCTCCATCTGCTGATACCTCAATATTCCATCTCCTTTACAATGGATTTCCCCAGCTCTGCTGTCCTGAAAAGGTTATTTTTGTGTTACAATAGAAATAACCTAACGTCATAAGGAGGACCTGCCTAGTTTACCTAAATTAGGCAGCAAATCAGATCCCTAGAATTCCCTGTCTTTTAGACCTCAACTTCTACCAGTATAAACATCTTTGGGGTCCCTCTTTCTTGTAAAGCAGACACCCTACGATTGTTACAATAAATATGGTTCTTCTCAGTAGTGTGCCTTGTACTTTTGAATTGTTCACAACACAGATTTAGTCTATTATATCTACTGAACTGAGATGCATTAAATCAAAAGTTTGCTATGCTGGCAACTTTATAGCTTGGAAATATTCACAGCTGGACCATATCATTCTCCGGAAATAGCATAGATACCATTAATTGTGGGAGGACTGTAACATTTTCCTGGGAGACAGGAAATAAGAGAACACAGTTCTGTCTCTCCATTGTTGGGAATGAACCTCTAGTAGAAGACTCTATTAGTGTTTGCAAGAAAGTAAACTTATCTTTGTTTTGTATTTTATCATAGTATTCCTGTGAAATAGATAAGGCTGAATAATAGTGGTGAGATAAGATTTATAGTTTTATGAGTACGCTCAGCTACATGGCACCTCTTTTCCTTCTTCATCTGCTCAGTTTGTTTTTCGGTTAGCATGTCTCCAGGTGGGTTAGTATGTGAGAAGGAATGACATTCTAGATATTTTGAATGAGGATTACATTGTGTAGATTGGAGGTAAGTTAGGTTGTATTAGCTAACCGAGATAATGGTTTATTTTTAAAAAGTTGAAAGGTGCTCCCCCCCACAAAACACAATTTTTTTTAATATTTAGGAAAATGGGTGATGCAATTCAGCTTTGACAAGACAGTTCCCCCCTTTGTCTTAGGAAGCAATTCTCTTTTTTAATATACTAAAATCTCTATCAAAACAAATTAGGTTATTTCCAAAGCTCTTCATATGCAAATACATTCAGATTTAACCAATTAATGAATCAAGAAATGTTTGCTAATAAGGTTTTCTAACTTGTTGGTTTTCTAACTTGTTCCTAATTATTATATATTACATTTCAAGGAACAATCATTGTTGCAGGAATTATATCCCAGGATGTTGCATCTCCTTGATTTCCATCTCTTATTTTTTTTAGGGTGCAGTACCTGAGAGTGGGCTGGAGAAAAAACTGCCCTTATCTGAAGGTGAGTGACGCAGAAAGGCTGATTTATGGCAACTTTTGCTTAGTTTGGATCCTTGGTTGGAGTTTATTGCAAACATTTTTCTATCCACCCCCTTAACAACAACAAGATTACAGAAATAAATAAAAGCAGTAATTTAAACAAAAATTTAAAACAAGCATCAAGGTTAATTTCTTCTCAAAATTTGTCAAGTAAATTGGTGGATTCTGAGCTTGGAAATCCACTTTCTTTTGCAAAAGACTTTTATCTTTTGTAAGCTTTTGTTTATCCTAGTGACTTAAGTTTGTCCATCAATTTCCAGAAGCAGATAGGCTGGCCTGGGCATCTGGAACAGTGGTGGGTTCCTCCCGGTTCGGCCCGGTTCCATCAAGCCGGTAGCGGTGATGATACGATGTCACCGAACCAGTTCTGCCCCCCCCCCGCCCCTGTGTTGTTCTTACCTTTTATTTGGCCCCACCCCCAATCTATTGCTGCCTCCTGAGACCCAGCTGATGAGCTATAAGGAAAAAAACTGTTTAAACTCTTGCAGCAGGGCTTCAAAGGGCCGCCCTACAGCTGATCAGTGGTAAAAGGCAGTTTGGTGGTAGACCAATGCCTCCAAAAACAAATGAGTAGACCAGTGCCTGCAAATATAAATGGGTAGACCGATGCCTACAAAAACAAATGGGTAGACCGGTACAGCTCTGCAAGCAGTTAAAAGCCTGGTAGACCAGTACCTCTGCTAAATCCTAAATAATTGTCACATGACCATCAAGCCATGCCCACAAAATAAGCCACGCCCACAGAACCCATAGTAAAAAAAAATAGAACCCGCCCCTGATCTGGAAGTGACTCTTCTTCTAACTTCGCAAACAAATTTCTTTCTTATAGCTTTGAAGGCAATCTTGGAAATTGAAGGGGGAATTTCTGCTGAAAGTTAGAGGAGGGGAGAACTGAAGTTGCAGTACTTGGAATGAAACTTCAATTCTGTTTTTTCTTTCTTAAAGATATTAGATTTAATTGAGCAAATAGTGGGTTGTGCAATTAGATATGCTTGATGTTAATAAATTGGATTTTAAAAAAGCATATAGAAATTATATAATATGGTTTTCTGATATATTTAAGCTTCTTAGGAGCATGAATTTTTCTGCTCTGATGTTATTTTCTTAAGGGATATCTTGTAGTTCCCTTTGTCTTCCTCAAACAGATGGCGATTCCAACAATGGCATCTACACATGCTTCATGAAGTCACATCGCTGTTATGACCTCATTCCAACAAGCTCCAAGCTAGTTGTATTTGATACATCTCTACAGGTGGGTAGCTACCTGGTTTGATGGGCAGAGCAGTAGCAGTAGCAGCTTCTGGGGAGTTGGGATTCCTGGATAAACCTTCATTTTCTTTAATGGAAGAAAAGTAAAATGGGGCTACCAACAGATGGAGATTCTCTGCATTTGTGAGTAGGTAGAAAACTCTATAAAACTGAATTGGAAAATTTTGTGAGGATTTGTATGTTGTATACATGCTCCAGAGTCATAGAACCTCTGGCATCTTGAGTGCAAAGTTGTGGATATAATGATCAATGGTTTGGGTCAAAAATTGCTAAACTTCGCTTTTAAAAAGGTGATAAACCTCATAAAATTTAGTAATGGAAATTTAAAATTTTGAAACTGATATATAAAGGTTTGGATCTCGTTTTAGTCAGAATAGAGCTGCTGACCTGATTTGCAAATTATATTACCGTGTTTTATTAAATCAATCACAACCAGTTATGTTCATAAGTCAAAACCCACTAAACCAGGTTACATTCCAGCACAAAGTGTGAATTCAGTCATATTATAATTAAGACATTAGTTACCGTATTTTTCAGAGTATAAGACGCACCTACCTTTTTTGATGATGAAAAGAAGAAAAAATCTCCCTCTGCCTCTGAGCAATTTTGCCTCGTTGCAGCAAACAGCCAACAGCCTGCTTTACTTTCATTTTCAGCATAGCTTGATTAGCACAAGAAAAAAAAATCTGCTCCAGCAATTTACCTCTTTGCAGCAAGCAGCAGAACCCTGCACAAAACAGCTGAGAGCAAATCAGCTGAGTGTCGGGAGGCCCATCCAATCAACTTGTGCTAATTAGGCTGTGCTGAAGCTGAAAGGAGCTGCTTTTTTTATGCTGTTTGCTTGCAAGGAGGTAACTGCTGCAAGGCAGAGACCAAAGGATGGGGGCCAGTGGGTAGGCAGGGCTGCATTCAGTGTATAAGAGGCACCTAGATTTTCACCCCCTTTTAGGGGGGGAAAGTGTTATACGCTGAAAAATACGGTAGTTATGTTTGACTTCAACGGTGGCTAAGTATGAATTTGATTCCAGTAAATATGATGTCTCATTTAGATACTAAGCATGCTTAGTATCTAAATGAGATACTAGATTAAATCATTTAATCTCGCTTTTATAGATTAAAAATGCTGGTCTTCTTCTGAGTAGGATAATCTCAGGAGCAGATCAGACAGCAGACCCCTCTCTAATCCCTTTACAGAGAGATTTAGAAAATAGCCAAACAAATGCAAAATAAGATGCTTTTTCCAGCAGTAGTGCAATCTTTTGTATGTGTTACTTAACCTTTTCATAGCTGACAAAGTGAACTGGAAACCATTGCAAAAGTACCCCTCTGAAATTCTTGGAAAAAATGTGAGATTCTTGTTCCTGATTTGGGATTTCCCTTTTCCATGCCTTTTAGACTGATAGATGAATAACTTCCATGACCCTCAAAACTGCCTAGATTTAGGTCGAGGGATCTTGGCAATGAAACCCAAGACTTTGGAAGGGCACCAGATTTGGGAAGCTACTGTAACTTTTTTCCTCAGGAAGTGTCACAGCCCCATATTTGTGTGGCTTCTAGGTGAAGAAAGCCTTCTTTGCGTTGGTGACCAACGGCGTGCGGGCTGCTCCACTCTGGGACAGCAAAAAGCAAAGCTTTGTGGGTAAGGGCTTCCTTCCTTCCTTCTTATCATCATCTTACCCTGACTTCTTCATCCTTGGGGTGACCTCTTCACACGCCCTTTTTATCCCCTCACAGGAATGCTGACAATCACAGACTTCATTAACATCCTTCACCGCTACTATAAATCGGCCCTGGTAAGTGCCTTTGGACTTCTGACTTCATTAAAGGAGCTCTTGGTTGAACAAGGTCCTTAACACAACTATGAAATTTTGCCCATCTGAGTATTGCAAGAGTTTATTTCTAATTTTTCAGTTGTTAAGGAAAAAAATTAATATATATGGTTGAAGCATCTAATGTAGAGGGTGAATTTTATTTTGGAAGTGGTAGTTTATTAATGGGACTTCATCCACCCATGACAATACAAGGGTTTCCAGGATAGGAAACAAGGAGAGCAAATAACAGGGAGGGGGAGGGGAAGCAAACTACAGGTAATCCTCAATTTGCAACAGTTCATTTAGTGACCGTTCGAACTTACAACGGCACTAAAAAAAACTGACTTATGACCATTTTTCAAAGTGTTGCAGCATCCCCACAGTCATGTGATTTACATTCAGGTGCTTGATAACTGATTCACATTTATGACGGTTGCAGTGTCCCGGGGTCATGCGTTTCACCTTTTGCGACCTTCTGACAAGCAAAGTCAATGGGGAAACCAGCTTCGCTCAAAAACCGTGTTACTAATTTAAGAGCTGCAAGTGATTCACTTCGCAAATGTGGCAAACAAAGTCGTAAAGTGGAGCAAAACACGTTTCTCACTTAGCCACATAAATTTTGGACTCAGCTGTGGTCGTGAGTTGAGGACTGCCAGTATATGGAATACTGAGATACGATAGCAATGAGCATTCGTCTTCTTTCTCAACCTCCCACAGTCCAAGATGCACATCATTGTGGCCAAAATGCCTTAGTTACGTGACAGGTGTGCTAACGGGGGGCAATGAAACCTGGATTGGAAAAGAACTGGGAGAGGCTTATGCCTTGTCTTGCAATATGTTCTGATCTAGGCTTCCTGAGTCAGTAAAACACACGAGCCGTCCCAAAAACCTATTTTATTTTAACAACTGTGAATTCTGTTCATTCACAGATGAGTCCCAAATAGTTGTAAAGAGTCCTTCGGGATAAGACTGATAATCACCCACCTTTATCTCCCTTGACACGCTGCCAAAGACCTAATTGGAGTCCAGAATCAAACAGAGCTTCACACTTTAAACTGCACAGAATTAACAACGTTGCTTCTTGCAAAGGCCCCCATGCCTTTGCTCCTCTTTTAAGTCTTATCGGAGGGGCCGATCATCTCCCAGCCCTACTACTGAGTTGTCCCTTTTGTTTTAACTGTTCTTGCCTTCTGGCAGCTCTGCGCATGCGGGCACTGGGAACAGGCTCCCCCTGTTCCTCTGCCTCGCTGAGGTCTGATTCTGGAGGCTCCGGAGGCAGCACGTACCTCCCAGATGGCCCTTTCTCTGCCTCCGACGCAGAGCCCTCATACAAGCCTTCCCCAGACTCCAGGACTGGCCCATGTTCCTCCCCAGCCTCCTCACTGTCCGACTCTGTTGCCAGCTCCTCAGGCTGCTGGCAGACCACAATACAATAATTGCTGAAGAGGGGCTGCTTTCACATACTTTGGAGCCAAAGCCCTACTCGGTTGGAACATGTCCCTGATCCTGCCAGGTTGGCAGCTACTATATGAATGACATCTGGAGGATTAAATTCCATCCTCAGCAAGCTAGAACACACACTGGCCAGCATGGGTGGAGGTTATTCGTTGCACTCAGCCCTAACACTGTTTCTTGTGTGTCCAGGTGCAGATTTATGAGTTGGAAGAGCACAAGATTGAAACATGGCGAGGTAATGGCAGAAGGGTTATTATGATGGGGCAAAGAGGATATGGGGTCTTTTCTGGTGAAGAACATTGGGGAAAAAATTCCAGATATTGGAAGCCCTTCTTTTCCCTCCTAGGTATCTGATTGCACATCAGATTTGAGCCTTTGGGCTGTCACCAAGAGGGTGACCAGAAAGTCATCCAAGGTGTACTTTGTATATTTTCTCTTCTTAAAAGGAACACAGCTGAATAATCTTTCCTTTCTCTTGCAGAAGTCTATCTGCAGGACTCCTTCAAGCCATTGGTCTGCATTTCACCCGATGCCAGGTAGGGAACTCCAACACCCACATGGGATTGTTCACTAATCTGCTTCTGCATTTTTGAAGTGCCACTAAAATGCTTCCTGCCATCTTCCCATCTGGCGTGCTTCTTGTTTTTTGGAGGCATTACCAGTTTAGTCAGTCTTTCAGTCGCTCCTGGTCTATGGATTATCTCCTGTCAGCCCTGGATTAGCTATTAAGGAAAATAGGCACATGCTTAGGCTCTAGAGGGAAGGGGGAACACCGTAGAGTTTTTCCCTTTAATACTGTCACACTCAGTTTAAATTTTCAGCTCTTAAATATTTTGTCAATTAAGCAATGGAAAGGCTAAGGGGCATCCTCAGTTGTCTTCATCTGGTCCTGTCTCTTGTATTTTGGGCATCTTGTGCCAAGTTATTGTGACTGCAGGTAGTCCTCAACTTACAACTGCTCATTTAGTGACCGTTCAAAGCTACAATGGCACTGAAAAAAGTGACATAGCCATTTTTCACACTTACAACCTTTGTAGCATCCTCATGATCATGTGATCAAAATTCAGATGCGTGGCAACTGGTTCATACTTATGACAGTTGCTGTGTCCTGGGTTCGTGTGATCACATTTTGCGACATTCTGACAAGCAAAAATCAATGGGGAAGCTAGATTCACTTATCAACCGTGTTACTAACTTATTCACTGCAGTGATTCACTTAACAATTCTGGCAAGAAAGGTTGTAAAATGGGGCAAAACTCAGTTAGCAAATGTCTCACTTTAACAACAGAAATTTTGGGCTCAATTGTGGTGATAAGTCAAGGACTACCTGTATTATCTCTTTTTGACTCCTCGAAGCAAATCAGACCAGAAGTTCAGTTTTGCTCCTCTTTATAAAAGAGTGATGTTTTCTTACTATCTTGCATGCACTGAGGATTATGCCTTCAGAGCTGTGTAGTTAATAGATATGCAAGTCAGGTTTAGAATGTTGTCTTTCAAAGATCTGGAGCAGGGATCTCCAACCTTGGCAACTTTAAGAGTTGTGGATTTCGATTCCCAGAATTCTGGAGGGTTCCTTTACCAATTAAGATTCTGCCTTACATAGAAGGATTGGGGAAATACAGTGGAATGACACAATTACTCTCCAGTAGAAACTGCTAAGTGTTTCTACTCAGTTACTGTTCTATAAACACTTGTACTAATAGCTCTTTAACAGTAGCTATTAGTTACTCTACTTCTTCCTCACACCTCTCCCTCCCACATATACACTTCTAAGAATGTGAAGAACTGCTGTGGTACTTAATGAATGCAATAGCCTTATAACGTACTGCTTTCTCCATCTACTCCATCTACTATGGACCAGAAACCACAGCTATCCACAATCATACCTTCATGTTTTTTCTTTGCTTCACTCTTTGCTGTTAAACCTTTTGAAAGATGAAATCATTTGTTTCTAAGAAAAAAAAGTTAAAATTGGTAGATACATGCACATCCAATATACTGGCAAACCTCTCAGGGCAGAGTAAGGCCTATCCAAGACCTTTTGCTGCTTGATGTAGAAATGGAAATGACTCTTCTCACTCCTTCTCCTTTCTGCTGAATATCCAACACCAATCAAGATTTTGTTTTTGTTTCTGGGGTGTAAAATTTCATAATCACCTTTTCTTCTCCCAGGCAGCTGCTGCAAGAACAATAACAAATACACACTCATGTTGTGGCACCACTCTCTAATGGTTCTCTTCTTTGCTTCAAGGGGAAGGGATCTCATAAATAATTTAAAGCAGGAGATCTCTGTGCCACTGATGGTCTAGATAGATATCAGAAGGAGGAGGGTTTCTATCTATGTGTTGGAAGTTTTTTCTTGAGTCTTGGAGGATGGTGGAATATAAATTAGAGCAGATCCCAGAAACCTTCTCTACCTGCATGAGATGTGAACTCCTCTCAGACTTGAGGACCGATCTAGGAATCCCAGCTGCATATCCTAGTTCCTCTTTCATGTCTGCTACCCATCCCCATCAGAGCTTTAGAGACATCCTTTGTAGAGTTAAGAATAGAATAGAATTTATTGGCCAAGTGTGATTGGACACACAAGAAATTTGTCTTGGTGCATATGCTCTCAGTGTACATAAAAGAAAAGATACATTCATCAAGAATCATAAGGTACAACACTTAATGATAGTCATAGGGTACAAATAAGCAATCAGGAAACTATCAATATAAATCGTAAGTATACAAGCAACAAAGTTACAGTCATAAGTGGAAGGAGATGGATGGTGGGAACAATGAGAAGATTAATAGTAGTGCAGACTTAGTAAATAGTTTGACAGTGTTGAGGGGATTATTTGTTTAGCAGAGTGATGGCGTTTGGGAAAAAACTGCTCTTGTGTCTAGTTGTTCTGGTGTGCAGTGCTCTATAGCATCATTTGGGGGCGTAAAGTAGACATCTGAGTGTCTTCTTGAGTTTTGATATGCTCCTCCTTCTTCTCTTGTAAAGCTTGTTTGATGCGGTGACTTCTTTGATTCAAAACAAGATCCACCGGCTGCCTGTCATTGACCCCGAGTCAGGCAACACCCTGTACATCCTGACACACAAGCGCATCCTCAAATTCCTCAAGCTGTTTGTGAGTACTTCTCAGTGCAAGCCAGCTTGGTTTTTCCTGTTATGCATTGTTGAGGGTTGTGTGTGTTCCCTTTCTGTGGACCATTGCTTTTTGTGTAGTGGTGAGATGCCGTTTACTTTTGTCCACAAAGCTTCAGCGTGCTGTTAGAATCTCCCTCTTGTGGTCCCGCAGATTGCTGAGTTCCCTAAGCCAGAATTCATGACGAAAACCCTAGAAGAGTTGAAGATCGGTACTTACGACAACATTGCAAAGGTGCAGACCAATACGCCTGTCTATGTTGCGCTGGGCATCTTTGTACAGCATCGGGTCTCTGCATTGCCTGTGGTAGATGAATCAGGTGAGAAGCAGCACTGTGGAATAGATGAAGGCATCTAAGACAAACAGAGTTCAAATGCTATTAGTTTTATTAGTGAGGGGTACTACAAATAAATGGCAGTTAGTAAAGAACTCTCTCTGTAGTTCAGTCTCTCACAGATTCCCATTATCGGGGGCTTCGGGTGGTAAAATTCCCAACTAAATTTTGTGGAAGGCGGATATATTAGTAATACATTTTCTTGTTGACTGCCCTAGATAGGAAATTAGGAGGGTATTCTTACCCCTATGTAGTAATCACATAATATTTTTCTTTTGAATATAGGTTGGTTGATTTATGAAGCTCTGTAACCTATTGATTTAGTATAGCAGTGGCCTCAAACTTTTTGGACAACAGGGAATGGTTCTGTGGAGAAAGATTTTTCCACGGCCTGGAGGGGATGTGGTACTGCCTGCATTCTGCAGATGAGGCTTCGCTTGTTTGTGTGGCCCAGTTTCTGGCACGCCATGACCCTATGCCAGTGGCTGGACCGGAGGAGGGGGGCAATGCCTGTAGTTAAATATACCCAGTTTCAAATATATCCAGTTTCTGTCTTGTTCTGTGCATGAGTCAAGGTGATGAGCTCACTTATGTCTCTGCATTGTAGCAGGAAGTTTTTTTCACTTTCTTCCAACTTAAGTACATTTTTCCTGATCTTAGCTGGAAAGCTATAGAAAATACTGAACTTCAGCTTTTCTCTGTTTTTCAGGCCGGGTTGTGGATATTTACTCCAAGTTTGATGTTATTGTGAGTATTTCTGATAAAAATTGCTTACAACATTATAGGAGTAAAATGTGCTGCTTTGGCTTACCCGCTTTCCTTATTTTTTAAAAAAACCTTTTTAGTTTATCAAACATAAGCTCTGCTGTTGTTGTTGTGTCCGACCCATCACAACCCCCTGGACAACATTCCTCCAGGCTTTCCTGTCCTCTACCATCCTTTGCAGTCCATTTAAGCTCAGCCTACTGCTTCAGTGACTCCATCCAGCCACCTCGTTCTCTGTCCCCTTCTTCTTTTGCCCTCAATCGTTCCCAGCATAACATAAGCTTAAATTATCTTAAATCTAGTTTGAAAGCTAAGTTGAGAAAATTAATTAATTTGCTACCTGTACCTTGTCAGCAGACAGATATTTATGTAAACATTTATATTTTTGATGGCCTAAAAATATGTTAGAGATTTAATATTGAAAAAATCCATGTCTTTGGGTGGAAGCTGGTATAATATTGGGTATAGAAACGATGACCCTATGGAACTGCCCTGGTTTAATGACATGAGTCCAAGAGATCAGATAGCCTTAGTTACATAATTAGATCTCACTTACTGAATGCCTCATGCAGCAACTGTTCAAAGTTATAACAGTGCTGAAAAAAAATAACTTTGAGGCCAAGACATAATTTTATGACCTTCATAGCACCTGTCCTTTACTCATGTGTTTATTACAGTCAGTCAGTACATGTCCTATGCCCAGCCCTATTATCCACCCCCCATTCCCTTGCAGAGCAGAGAGATTGATTAAGCAAGCAATCTAATTAGGCAATTTCTCCTATGCTTGACCTATTTTTTTCTAAGAGATTAGAGAGGAAGGGATTACAAGAGAGTAAGCAGGCCCACAATGAATACACATCAGAAGGAAGCAGTTGGCACTTGTACATTCCCATTGTATGCCTGCTTACTCTTTTTAAATCCCTCTCCAATGAATGTAATTACAAGCACTAATTTCCTTCTTGCTAATTATTGCAGTACTGGAATGAACATTCTGGGGAGTGGGGAAAAGGAAGGATGAATTAAAATCAAAAATGCAGTAGCAATCATGTGATTTTCCATATGGAATTCAACACAATTTCCCAATTATGGTAGCTAAATGAGGGTTATCCATATATGGCTTTCTATCCTATCCAGATAAATCCAACTGCTGAAATTTGATAGTGTCTGAAACCAGAAAGAAAATTAGAGGGGGTTTAATACTGGCGTCCTCTTCATTTAATTTGTAGCATACAGCTTGGATCATTTGAGATTTGGTGTAATGCCTATGGTTCTGTCCCCCGTGTTTCTACCCCTGGAGAAAATTCTTAAATTTCAGTAGAACATGACCCAGTCTTCTAGGATGTGGTAGTGCAAATATTGGCTGACAATCGATCGCACGTTATTCATATGATGGCAATATTTGCTGTGACAGATGAAAAATGGTATGAATTCTTTGTAATAAAAACGTTACTGGGTTTAAGCAGCTTCTGTTTGTAGACATGGGGCACACTTGATCAATTCAAGCTCATCAAAGCAGGTGTGTGGAGAGAGAAAAAATGTTGGAGTCAGTGAAAGCCAGCTGTGCTACCAGATCTTTTCATCTTCTTACCTCTCTATCACCAGAATCTGGCAGCAGAGAAAACCTACAATAATCTGGATATAACAGTGACCAAGGCATTGCAGCATCGTTCACAGTACTTTGAGGGTGTGCTCAAATGTTACAAACACGAGACTTTGGAGACAATAATCAACAGACTAGTAGAGGCCGAGGTAAGTCCAGTTCCCCCCTTCTGGCTAATTTCAACAAAGGAAACAAATGTTCTTGTAGCAAGATGGAGCCAGAGCAGGGGTGAAATGCTCCTGGTTCAGACGGGATCGCCCGATCCGGTAGCATTACCCCCACCTCCCACCAAGCCACGCCCACAGAACCAGTAGTAACAGATTTTACATTTCACCCCTGAACCAGAGGTGCTCATTAAATACAGTACTTTCAGCTATTAAGATTAGTCTCTACATTACTTTACTCTTTCTAATTAAGATTAAAACTGTGAAGTAGTCCAGTAAATTTGTATTTGGTTATGTGACTACGACATAATACCATAGTCATACTAACTGAAGGAGGGGACACTTCATTTCCACAGAAAAACTTGGGAAGCTGTTGAATCACCCAAGAAAGAAGGTTGGGAAAAACCTGGAGTGAGATATTATTGTGGTGTCAGTTTCCTTTTCTTCTAAGGTCTAGACCAGTGGTGACGAATCAATGACACATGTACCACAGCTGGCACGCAGAGCCCTCTCTGCGGGCACGCGAGCCATCGCCCAGCTCAGCTCCACCATGCATGCGGGCATACGTTCCCGCCGGCCAGCTGATTTTTGGGATGCGTGGGGGGGACGGAACCATTGTGGGAAATGCGCACGCATGTGCAGGGATGGGGGTGTGTGGGCTGCAGGAAGACCTACTAAGCCCAAAATGGGGCACGCGAAGGGGAGCGCACACATTGCATTATGGATGCCGGCATGCGCGCCTGCTTTTAGCACATGACGACAAAATGGCTAGCCATCACTGGTCTAGACAATTGTATCGGGCTATCATCCTGGGATGACCAGCAAATTCTTCACTGTGTAAAATAGGCCCTCACAAAACTTTCTGTAACCAACAGGTTCATCGGCTGGTTGTGGTAGATGAAAACAACGTGGTGAAGGGCATCGTCTCCCTCTCTGATATTCTGCAAGCGCTAATGCTGCCAGGAGGTCAGCAGCAAGAGGGCTGAATCAGCTCATTTGGGCCTGAAATATGGCACAGGTGTCCTTCCTTCATCACTCTTTTGGCCAAACAGCTGCAGCGTATAAAAGAGGCCACGTGGTCCACTTAAAAAGCCAATCTTCACAGAGTTCGTTCTCATGGGCTCTCCCTCTTCAAATCTTGGTTTCCTGAATCTTCAAGGCCTGCTGTTCCTTTGATTTAGAAACACTGATTTTGTACTCGGAATGTAGCCTCAGTTAGATAACACTGGCCATTTTGGGATGGGAAGAGCATGTGTCAGATTTCCTGGGCGAGTGTGATATAACCATATGTGGACACACACTCAGAACTGTAAAAATCCAGAATATAGATCTTTGAGGAATCTTGTTCTGAGTTTAAGTTAAAGCAGAAGTGCAGTACCTGATAGTTCTTCTATTTATTGGTTTGCACATCCTTTGCATGTCATGTGCATCTAAGAAATTTATGTAAATGAGTGAGAAACCCTCTCCAAGTATCGCCTGCAATCATGTCCATCAATGACTTTCTCCCCTTCTGAGACTCTCTGATAGGCATCTTTATGCTACCCAGCTTCCATTGGTCATAGTACCCTTCCTTGTAGCAGAGCTTTGTTTTAGATGTTCCAAATGGAACCAATTTCATCACTGGAGCTAAAAATCCCTTTTGGGGCCAGGATGGTATGATACTGTTTGGCTTCCTGCACTATTTGAATTTGCTGATCTGTGCAGGGAGAGGCTTCATTTGTCTTCTCTTAATACTTCCCTGTGAAAGGACCAGAGCCAGAAATGATCCTGCCTGGAAACATTTTGATCCTGTTTGCAACACAATTTTTTTTTTTAAACTAGGGCCTGTTCTTCTTTACTAAAGTATGTCTTTCCTTATTGTAAAGATATTGCCTTGCCAAGAATGCTATCTCTTTTGCACATTCCTATATTGCTTTCCTCTCCAGGTAAATTGTACAATATATATTTTTGTAAAGTTGTATCCCCTATCTCCATTTCCTCTGTCCATGCTTTTACTTTCAAGGAGAAAGCTTTCAAGAGTTCTGTGTGTCACCTTAAGCGGGACTTGAGCGTATGTTTGGTAATTATTTCAAGTCCGTGGACAGGAGTTAACCTTAACCCTGAAAAGCCTTCCTTTTATTATTTACTACATTTTTTGAGAGTCTGTACTTAATAAAAGATCAATCTGAAATTTTAACCGGCATTTTCGGAATAATGAATGGAACTTGGCAAGCAGTGTAGAAAGGAGAAGAAGATTATTCTGACCTCAGAGACCCACTTAAGCCTGCACATCAGCTTAATTCATGAATGTTATTTCACAACATCATTTGGTCCGAGTTGGTATGTTTTCTCCATAATTTCACTTCCCCAAATTTTAATTTTGAGACATTGAAATTGGATGCTTCTCCCTTTCTTACATATTTGCTGCTCCAGGTATCTGTTTAATTAGAGGATATTGCACCTCTGCAGCTATGCATATAAGAACATCATCATATAACCTTTATGTCTATATTCAAGGGTTTGATTTTTTGCATCTTTGACATCTCAAGGAGTGTTGAGTTAATCAGCTCAAGAGCATATCAAGTCTAATGGCAAATTTCTTCAGATAGTAGCTTTTCTGTTGTTACTTCTGCTATGATTACTGAGTCTTTCACATTACATTTGCATTTTGCACTACACACATACACACATACATACATATATTCACATACATATAAACACACACATATACACATTTATATATGCAGTTTTCTATCCTGCAATTCTTTGGAATATATTTTCCAAATTAAAAATGTACTTAACTAGTTCAACAAGATTGGAAACCTATGCACTCATGTCTCTGAAATGCCACTTCTGTTATATGCTGTGTGCTCCAAAATGAAGAGGAATTGCTGACTACTTCATTGCTGATATCAGCTTGGCCTGTGATTTCAGTTCAAAGGCCAGTGATTCAAGGATTTTCTCCTCAATTTGGAAATGACAGTTCATATGGGCCGCAACAGCCTTCCAAGCTGCATATTTTTTTCCATGTTCTTTTTGAGCCCCAGTCTAGCCAAAATGACTAGTTCCCCTTCCCCTTCTCCTATCTTGCATTGACTTCCAAGGCCTTAATTGGTGTCTCTGTCCCAGTCCCTCCTCCTCTCCTCCCCAGCGTCCCTATGGCCAGGAATGCGCTGAGCCAGCCTCCCTGCCCAGTTACTAGATGCCTATTTGTTCTGCCTGTGATTTCTTTTAAAAGGCAGAAATCCTCAGGCACTTAGCTGGAGCCATGGATGAGAATGCCATCTCCTAACAAGAGGAGATGGCAGATGAGCAAGATGGGCCCTCCAGAATGGAGTGGCCCTCCACTGAATAAGCCAATACTACAGACAATGAAAATTCAAATTCAAATCCAAACCTTTATTGTCAGAGTACAACATGTGTACAATGAGATTGGCTGAGCCTCCCTTCATGCACCCCCCACAACCCAATACAACTCACAGTGAAAGACAGTAAAAGAAAAATCCCTAACCCAGTGAATCCTACTAACAAGCACACAATCCTACTGTGAACTTATTGCACATCGTGCCGGCCCCACAAGTCAATCATGAGCTCTCGGGGTGAAGAAAGAAGGCTACCAGCAAAGCTCTTTTGAAATTATTTGTGTCTTACTTGAGGCTGTTAGGAGATTATGCTTATGAGGTGGGTAACAACCTGGGTAAAAAAAAGATGGTGACTGCTTAACTGGGTGGTTTTGGAAAAGGAGTGATGGGCTCTTAATGGGCTACCATCCTGATACGATGGGGCCAAGATTGCTGGTTACATGGCATCCGTTCTGTTCATTTTTCTGCTATTTGAGACAATGGAATCTCGCTCGGTTTCTCCTCTCGCCCATCCTCAGGTGGTTCCTTTGCCCAGAATTTGTAACCTTGAGTTATGGGAAAGTTAGTGAGCTAAAGTTCTTGAAAGATCTGTGCTTGATAGGTAAAGTATAACATTTTGTATTGGCTGGGACCTATATATCTCTGCAATCTCTTGGGGAATGTACCCCAAAACCAGAGGAAAGGGCTTCATCCATATAGCGACTTGCAGCCTTAGACATCCAGGTGGGAAGACAGTGCATTATGAACCAATCACGAACCTTACCTCGTCTCATGCCCCTGTATCCTTAGTTTTATCCTCAAAGCAACCTTGTCAGATACTCGAGTGTGAGTTGATAGGCGATCCAATGTCACCCAATGAACTTCACGGTCCAGTGGAGAATTTGAACCTGGATCTCCATGTGAGTCAAACACTCTGCTCTTGCACTAAACATTGAATCACAATCGGGAAGAATGCTACTAGAGCCTGTACTGGAAGATGACTGGCGAGCAGGTTGTTCCCCCACAAGAAAATATGTGGAGGGCAGCCCTGAACTGCACTGTATCCCAATAGCCTGAGTCTATTGTACCATCGTGCAATTACTTTTGGTCTTCGCTCCCCCACCCCCACACGCACACGAGTGTTGATACAGCACATTCCCCACAGGGTGGGAGTAGGACAAGCAGAGAATGGTTAAGGCTGCACCCCTTGGGTTGGGACAATTTGGGCTTTAAATATTCTGTATCTGTTGCTAATAGAAGACAGAACTGGACTGATAAGAGGAGCAGGTGGGTGACCAGGAGCTTCTGGGTTGCTGATTTCAACTATCTCAAGTAGGGCAAAAGGATTGGGAAGAATGGCAACCATGGATAAAAAAGAGGGATGCAAGCATAGATTCAGAGCTGATAGAACGTGACAAGCAGTAGCTTTGTTGCAAACTCCGGAAGACATACAGTACCAAAATATTTTCATCTCACAGGTGTGGATGTGGAGGTAGGTTTGCATTTCTTGATTCTGAATCAAGAAGGGAAAACACATGCTGCATGTGTTAAAAGACTTCTGGGTTGATGGGGACTAAATGATGCGGCTTGCCTGGATTTGGCATCCCTTAATCAGGGGTCTCTTAGTATATCCGATACTGCTTCTAATATATCAGCAGATTTCTGTGGATTCTAATTAGTACCTCTACCAGATGGATGAAATAATAATAGTTTTAAAAATAATACAGTTTAGCCTAGATTTTTTCAAAAGGAAGGTGAGCTCCATTACTCTCATAGTCCTGGGATCAGGCTGTTAATTGGGGATTCTCACCAATATCTCTTGCCAAATCCAACAGTTGTCTGTTTCTATAGAACAAATGCCAACAATGTGTGTGTGTGTAAGGGAGGGGGGTGATGATGATTTACTCGATTTATCCAACAGAATCAGTGTGGACTGATCTACAATATATATTTCTGTATATATATATTACGTGTATTATTTTATAAGTAACTCAAGGTGGCAAACATGCATAATATTCCTTCCTCTTTCTATTTTCCTCTCAACAACAACCTCGTGAGGTGAGGTGGAATGAAAGGGAGTGATTGGCCCAAAGTCATTTAACTGGCTTTCATGCCTAAAGAAGTAGAATTCCCAATCTCCTGGTTTCTAGGCCACCCTCTTAACCACTGTACCAAAAAGGCTCTATTTCTTTACCAGGTTGTCTGGTACTAAATTGCTCATTTCAGAGCCTGTTTTTTTCCCTCCTATATAATTAAATTATGAAAGCTGATTTTAGATGTTGCCCTCGGTAGGATAGTGTAAAACATCTACATATTGGTCTGTGTTGTGAAAGCAGGAATACTAGCAATTGTTTCATTTTTTTTTTTCAATGGGGCATGCTGGAGACCTCAGGCAAACTATCCATTCATTTGGTTTGCTGGAACGCATGCAAGAAAAATTTTCATCTCAGCACTTTTCCCTATGTAAAGTCTCCTGTCCATCTTTTCCTGTCAGTTTTTGGAAAGTTGACAAGTTTAACGCAGAAGTAAAATAGTTCTGATTACAGATATAACAGGTGAGCTCTCTGTGCCAGGAAAATTACATATTCACTTTGCTTTTGGGACTGATGATGGTTTTACAGGCCCAGAAATGCAGTTTTATTCTTTCAAACCCATGAGAATATTGGAAAATAATTATGCAAAAGGGGCTCACCCCTCCAGTTGATTTTCTGTCTATCCATCAGCAGTATTATTTTCCCAAAACAGAACAGAACAGAACTGTACTGGTGTACCAAGGAAAAGCCAGTTAAAGAATGATCAAGATAAATCACAGACCAAAAATGAAGCTGGGGGCTGCTGAGAAAAACATTGCTGGAAAAATTCCTTCAATGTATCCTTATGGGAGACATTGCAATAGCTTGTTGCCAACTCCTTCATTCTAAGTACCCCCCCTCCCGCACACACACAACTTGCCCTGTGCTTTCCAATTGGTGTGTACAAATGTAGAAGCAACGTAACAGAAAAGCATGAACGTGCACATACGTGTTACTTGACTGCATAGAAGAAAGTATCAAATCTTCCTACCATCACTAGTAGAATTTGAGGTATTCAAGAAGCTATGCTCTGCATCCTTTCCATAGCTCGCTTTTAAAAGTGATAAAACTCATCTTAGTACCATAATTCCAATTTACATAAAAATCATAATGACCTTTCAGGATTATTATGTGATCTATAAGCGTTCTGTACACCACGTAGCAATAATTAGCACCAGAATCTCTGCATCTGGAGACTAAGTCATCAGCCTTTTGAAAACAGTGATATGGGAACAAATGTTGCCCAGCCCCACCCCCCCAGCCCCCATATAATCAGAGGGGTTGTGTCACTGGCAGTTCTGCTAACCACTCCTGTTGTTGTCGTCTGTTGCCAATGCAGTTGCCATGCTGGCGCTCAGTTGCTAGGTTTCACTTGGAGCTGGTGTGGGAGTTGTGCTGAAGTCTCTTATTTACTGGGAAATTTTGGAGGGTGGGGGTGGAGAAGAAACAATTGCATTTACCTGGGAAGGAAGGGTGAACACTTGTTCTTGAGAAGAAGAAGTAATAAAGCAGTTGAGAGAGAAAATGTGAGATGGGGCCGGACCCCATCCTACTGTTGACAACAACACAACGAGCATATCTGAGCTCAGATATGGATAAGGAACAAAACTTTGGTAGGATCTCCAGCTCATTCTCTGAACTGATGGGGAAGGCTGCCAGAATTTGCCTAGGCCAGTGATGGCTAACCTTTTTGCCATCATGTGCCAGGAACGGGGACAGCACCGGGGGGGGGGGGTCGCACACACGTGCCCACACCCATAATTCTATGCGCCCAGCCCCATGCATGCGTGCACGACCTCCCCCGCTCCCCCCGTTCTTGGAACATGATGACCCTGTAGGCCCGTTTTTCTCTCTCTCCAGGCTCCAGAGCCTTTCTAGGAGTCTGGGGAAGGTGAAAATGGTCTCCACCCCACCCCTCCGAGGCCGGAAATGGCTGATTTGCCAACTTCCGGTGGCACTGGAAGGCCCGTTTTTTGCTGTCCCCAGGCTCCAGAGCTTTTCTAGGAGTCTGGGGAGGGTGAAAACGGCCTTCCCCCCCGGTGGCCCTCTGCAGGACCTGAGCTCGTGTGCCCACCGATATGGCTACACGTGCCACCTGTGGCATGCGTGCCATAGGTTCACCATCACGGGTCTAGGCCAAGCTGGCTGCAAAGCCCAGCAGCTCTGCAAGACTGCCTTTGCATGAAAAACCTCCGCTTTTGGTCTTTTCTCCTACATAATTAGGCACACCTTGAGGCAGTGAGGAGAGATGGTGCTCATGTCATCTTTTTTCTTGCTGTGTCACGATGAAATATATAGTGGACTCCATAAGCTTTGAAGCTCCTTTTCAAGATACTGTCCACAAGATCTTTCTGAGTGGAAACCCTTCCCCCTCCTATTGATTCTATTAATATTTTCTTTGAAGCTAAATGCCGCCACCTACCAGAAAGATCGGGAGAGGGAAAAGTAAATAGAGGTGACCATTGCTCCTCTTTGGTCTTTCCATTGCTTTCTAAAATAGGGCAGTCAAGGCGATAAGAAGAACATAAGGCTGAATTACAAATGTCAGGGACTGGAATCATGCTTGTTTTTTGTTAATGGATATACGAGTCTTTTCATATGTGATATATTCCAGTTCGGGATTCTGAAATGGATAAAGATTTATGATTTTAGTCTGCAGACAATACTATGATGCACACCAGAGGAGGGTTTCGGTAGGTTCTGATCAGTTCTGGAGAACCAGTAGCAGAAATTTTGAGTAGTTCGGAGAACCGGTAGTAAAAATTCTAACTGGCCCCACTCCCATCTATTCTCTGCCTCCCAAGTCCCAACTGATCAGGAGGAGATGGGGATTTTGCAGTAATCTTCCCCTGGATTGGGGAGGGAATGGAGATTTTATAGTATCCTTCCTCTGCCACGCCCACCAAGCCACACCCACAGAACCAGTAGTGAAATTTTTTTGAAACCCACCACTGATGCACACTCAACCTATCTTTATCAGCATTAGATCTCTCATAAGATTGAAGCCTGGGAAATGGGCCTCTTGTCAGATAACAGGAGGGCTGATTTATCACCAGCTCATTAGGAGCCAAGGGTTTGGCAGCACAAGGAAACAACAGGCAATTGCCAGCCATCAACAGGATCATCAACCAATAGGAAGGTACCACATAAATACGACTCATAGAATACCCTAAAGCACATATTCCAGTAGAGAGAAGTTCCCTGAAGATGCCTCCAGCATGAATCCAAAAGCTTGGAAGACGAAACCTCTGGTCCTGGTGACCAACCCACATTGGATCTTGAAACTTTATCCTGGTTCACGTATATTTGCCTTCATTCATAAGATCTCTCTCTCCTCCCTCCCTCCCTCCCTCCCTCCCTCCCTCCATCTTTATCATAGAGCAGCAAATCAGTTGGTTAACACAGAGTAGAACAACTTATCCAAAGATCCAACATAAATCTTCAGTTTCCTGTGGAATCTTTTACCTGATAAACATGCAAATCTCTTCAATACCTTTCTCTATAAGGAAGCACCACACATCCAAGATTAATTATTGTTGATTCCTACAGGAAGTCATTCTGTTGCTACTGTATAAAGAACAATGTGACAAGTGAAACAAGCTCTTGGTGTTGTGGATAGCAATGTGGCAAGACTCTGGGACCTTCTAGACTTGCCCCATGTGACTCTAACTGAAGGGTTATTTTCTGCAACGGCATTCAAAGACCAGCCATCTTAATTGCTTGTTGATGGTGACTGGATACAGAATAAAGCAAAACCAGGGGCAATGATGATGACAGTCAATAAAAACACAGAGCCCAAACTCAAAACAAGGTTAAAAACCTGTATTTTTCAATGTTTCTAATACAACTGTTTTTTCAGCACATATAAATCTTAGTGAAATGCTTTGTCTGTTAGCTGTCATTTAACACAGAATTAAAGAAAAGCAGGAACTGCTTGAGAGACTTACTGTATTATAATTCAGTGAGTTCCCAGAAGGCTTGTACATGAGCCACATGAAGGAAGCAGCACCAGGATGGATGCTGGCCTGAGTATGGACCTCTTTGTGCAATCCTCCTGTGCCCCTTCAATGCCTGAAGGAAAGGGAGCTTTCCTCTATGTGCATGTCCTTGTACTATCCTATCTTGGGTAGCTGTTGCTGTGTAACTGCTTTTGCAGCAGCTTGTGATAGCAGAGGTGCTATCTCAGTATAGAACAGCGTATAGCCATGTGAGAATTTCTCACCGGGTGTAGTTTGTTTCCTAACCTGCCTTTGAGTTATGCACATTTGTACTGTATATCCATCTCTCTCCTCTCTTCACCTGTAACACTCTGTCCTCGAGCATCCTACTTTCTCCATGACCTTACATAGTGCTGCTGGCAGATCTCCCTCCCTCCCTCCCTCCCTCCCTCTTTCTTCCTCTCCATGCGTGTGCACAGGCAACTTGACTGCCATGTGCTGTGTGGGTGTGATGCACTCTCAGCCTTTCTCGTGTGGTACGGCTGCAGGCTCGTGCGGTTGCTACATGTCCCAGCAACTAAGATGATGTTTGAGTGTTTGAATCAGGGAGATGCCAGGCGGCTTCAAGTCTGCGAGAGGCAAAACCTGCTCCTGGTTGAATTTAACACAGTCTCTTGTTCTAGTCGGAGTATCATGGAGCCGGGGGCGTGGACTAGGCAAGGCTACTGGGTCCCCTCGATGTACCACAGTATGGCTGGGCAGTACACGTGAGTGCTAAAATCTTGGGGAGGGAACTGACTGAACAGCAGGGGGCTCTGCTAACTTGCCAAGAAGGCAGAGAGGTTGGGCTGATTTGACCAGAGGATTTGCTGAGATGGAAGTAAGGAATGATACTGTGAGTCCAAACAAGGAGATGCTAGAAGTTAGAATAGAATAGAATAGAATGGAATGGAATGGAATGGAATGGAATGGAATGGAATGGAATTCTTTATCACCCATTTAGCCCTTTCCTAAATAACTTTATGTGTACAACATTAGAAAAGGCAAAGCAGTATAGATTAAGGACTGGGAAGGAGAGAATAAAGCAGGCTAAAACTGGGTTGGCATTTGAACTGGGGGCTTGTGAGCTCATAGCACATCTTTTTAACTACTATCCTACAGCTGTGCAACTGTGCCAGAGGAGAACTGCTCCTATTATGTAGGTTTGCACTGGTGATTATGTCTGGAGCAGTTTTTTTTTTTTAATTCCTGACAGGCCAGATATTTTTTGATCATAAATGAAAACTGGAAATTCTAGCTTGCTTAAATCCACAGTGTAGCTACATAAAGTGATGCAAAAAAAGGAAGAAAGGTTTTGTTCTACACACGTTCAGATGCACTCTTTTTTATTGCTGAAGCTGATTCCTAGAGTAGAGATGCACGGGGCTGGAAAAAAGAGGTGGACTCAGATTCAAATCTCTGCTTGGCAAGTAATCTTGGATCAAACTTTTGCCTTCTGCAGGCTGGCAATACTAAGATTTAATGGGGAGATTCAAGAACTCTAAACCGTTTTTACAGAAAGATCTTTGGCTGAAACAAATAGCAATAATTGAACTTGAGAATTATTTCCCATCGCAGCTTACTAATGACTCCTGAATCTCCTCATTCAAAAATACCAGTGGAGGTTTAAAATGATGGCACATTCGTCTGAATCAATATATGGATTAAATTTAGCTCATCCCCCCTACTAGCTAGTTGCCAAGTCCTCTTTATAAGCAGGGTCAGCTCTAATGACAGAAGAGCGTCAGTGTTTAGACTGAACTGTGCAGCTCCTGAGTTCTGTGGCATATGAGAGATGGACAAAGCTCAGGGGAACTGAAGAAGTTGGTGAAACATAGTGGTGGACTGGCAGAAGAAATGATTACCTAGGACTGCTAGGTAAAAGAAGGAAAGGTGAAGAGGGTAGGGTACTGACAAATGTTGTGGGTCAGGGCTGCATGGACTGTATATGCAGTACAAACCCAAAATATTGTAGTCTACAACTATGATGCATATAGAGCAGGGATGTCAAACATGTTGTCATCACATGACATATTGCAATTTTCCCCCCTCACTAAAACGGGGATGGGCATAGGCAGTGTGTGATGCATCTGGCCCACAGGCCAGGAGTTTGACACTCCTGATATAGAGCATACAGGCTGGATTAGGAAGAGGATGAATATTGTGGCTGGGCAGAATTGGTCTGGAAAGCAAATATTTGAGGCAAGGAATCCTCGATTCAAATTTCTCTTCTGCTGGCAGTATAGAATGACCTTAAATGAACCATTACTTTTACTCCTGCTCTCTGTAAAAAGTAATAGAGTTGGAAGGAACCTTGGAGGTCATCTAGTCCAACCCCCTGCTCACGGAGGAGACTAGGAGACTAGGGATTCGAGCCACCTAGCAAACATTGCTAGTATTATTATTATCATCATCACCATGGATTTCCATAAGCTGTAAGAATTCTAAAAATAAAAAATGCTTTCAAGAAGAAGGGACATATTTTTTATTTTTTATTGCACCACTATCTTGATGTGGCAATCCAAAAGAACCTCCAAGGAAGGTGGATTCATCCTGTTGGCCGATGTGCACAGCCTGGTTGAGCCAGGCCATTAACCATTACTTGAAGATGGAAACACAAAATGCCAGCCTCCACCTACCCACAGTCCACACAAAGGGATCTTCCTCCTGCTATTCCTATTTTGTATCAAAATCAATGCCTTTTAACTTGTGCCAACCTATGTGGGCTGTCCAGTTCACCAGCTGTGCCTTCTTTTGATCTAGGTCAATGCCTCCACTCCAAATGGTGACTATCGACCGGTGCAGGAATGCCACACTTCTTCAATGTAGCCCTCCCCCCCCCACACCAGTTCCTCATTGTTTCACACTGCCCCCCTTTTTAACAATTTAATTGATGGAATCGTGAAAACATGGATCTTTTTTTCTTTTTATTTTGGGACCAGCTGAAACTGGCAACAGTTCTGCCAAATTCCTCTTTTAGCTGAAGTGACAGAAAGAATGATAAAACTGGCCTTCTCTTCCCTCCTCATTGGTAGACGCACCAGATGGAAAGGTGTTAAGTATAAGGGGAAATCAATGGAGGGTGACTCATATGAAAGGTTTATTATGTCTTCCAAAGACAACCCTCCCCCTTGTGGAAATGAAGGCAGTTCGTGCTTGCTTCTCAGCACAGCTGGAGGGAGTAAATAAATAGAGGAATCTATCAGTAAGCATGGTCCAGACAGAATACACCAGCCATCATCTGGGTCAAAGCAGAGGAAAGGCTGAAATCCCGCCCAAAAAATATTTTTTTAAAAAGCCAGCTTCATTTCCAGCCAGTTTATCCATAGGAGTCAAATGCATTAAGGTTGCAGTGTGGGAAAGTCATTGAAATAGAAAGTACTGTGTTTTCCCGAAAATAAGACCCTGTCTTATATTTTTTGAACTCTGAAATAAGTGCTTGGCCTTATTTTCGGGGAGGTCTTTTTATTTTGGGGCACATCGAACAAGACGGGGCTCCTTTTGCCATCTTAGCTGATTTCCAGCTCTGTCTCCCTAACCCTAACCAGAGGAAATGGCAGGAACCGGCTGTTAAATATTTTTGGGGAGCGCTTATTTTCAGGCGGACTTATTTTAGTGCATGCGCTCAAAAGCCCGATTGGGCTTATTATCAGGGGATGTCTTATTTTCAGGGAAACAGGGTATTTTATTGCAGCAAATGCTAGTATTTACGATGCTAAATGTCAAATACAGAAACTCACATTTACGGGTAATGGTCTAATTTGAAGCAAGTTGAGTATCTTTAAAATATGGTTCTGCAGGCTTACCAGGTTAATTAATAATGGAACATTAACAATGGAGAATGGAGATTGGAACAATCTCCATTCTCCATTGTTGCAATTCTCTTATGTCTAGAATTTCTCTCTTTTATATTCTTATTGGCCTCCTCCATCAGCACTCCTTGAAAATGTAGAAGTTTGGAAACTCAAGTTTCAAATAATCTTAAATCACTTCCAATGGCAAGGTGAGTTGGGACACAAAAATGTTACAAATGGAGTGATAGGAAAGGGGGGGAATTCTGATCAGAATTGTAGTACAGCAATCCAGCTGGGTGGTTTTGCTGGCTATCAGTTGGTGCTCCATAATCAGTTTTATTTTTTAAAGACAACATGGAAAAACTCAACCTGAACGTAATTCTCAATTGTAGAACATCTGCTTTGCACACAGAAAATGGCAAATTTAGTCCCTGGTATCTTCCCAGGCAGAACTGGAATTCTTGCCTACAATCTTAGAATGAAGTTGGCAGAGCACTGAGCTATGGTAGCTCAAGTGATGGCTGATCAATAAATGATCTAATAAATGGTTTGTAACTTCACTGTCCCTTCTTAAGAAAAGCATGGCTAAAGGGCTGAACTAAAACAGTGTCAAAGGAAAAAGGACCAACTCTGAGCTGCATTAAAAATGGGGCCAACGTTGCCTGTAATGCTTGATAACTACTGTATGCTGTGCCGAGGTAGTCAGCACAGTCTACAATTTTTTGATGGACTTTCTGCTCGAGTCTCATTGTCTTTTTCTCTGCCTTTTGCAGCCTCTTGGAGAAGCGACTCATGTCTGACTTTTCACCTTGCCACCATTGTCCCAGTTTCCATGTGCTTCAGGATTCAACCAACTGGCATGACACCCAATTTCCAGCTGGATGGGGCCCTCTGAAGCAGGAAGGCCACTGGTTTTCAAGGAAGGGATGGGGGAAGAGGACAGCTTCCTCCCCAAAGGCCCCACGGCACCATAGCCCTTCTTATGATGGGTACAATCCAGTTTGCCAAAGGGACATGAGCTGGGGAGCCAACCACACAACCAAGGGTGATCCTAAAGCCCCAGTACCTGGAGGTTCTTTGGTCAGCTGCAGATGGAATCAAGGAGCCTCTGCCAAGAAGAAGAGGGAACTCCCTGCCAAGGCACCCCCAAGCTATGAAGCTCACATGCTTCTGCGCCTGCGGGCACAACAGGGCCCACGCAAAGAAAACTGGCCTCATCCTCCACCCTACCTTGCTCCTCCCTCTTATGAGGCTTCCCATCATAGAGTGCAGCCCCAGCAACGGGCAGGCAAGTCAGATTCAGCAAGGAAGCTTATCCAAACTGAAGCTGCTAAGAAATACCGAGAGAGAGAAGCAGGCTGTGAGTCAGAGCCCTTGACTCACCCGCCTGGGAGGAAGGCAGGCAGGTGGCAGACTAAAATGCCAGGCAGCTGGAGTTATCTTTCAGGAGCCAGGACGTGGGGCGGCCCAAGGATGCAGTCGGAGAAAGCCAAGTCCTCATCCCATTTGGGCTCTGACTGGGACATTAGTCCCCAACACCGAAGTCACACCCTTCCTCTGGTGTATAAGAGGAGCCAGGTCATGCCACTGCCCTGCCATCTTTCCCAACACACCCTCCCTGCTGGATGGGGTTTTAGCCATGCAGCTGGTTGGTGTGGCTCCAAGAGAGAGGGGAGCAGCGCAAAAGAGAAACGCTGCCAAGACTTCTTCCCCAGATGGAAGGAACCAAGCCCTTCCAGGAAACTTGCAGGGGATCAGCCAGCTTTGTCCAAGTCCATGCCTCGAAGGCATGGGGGTCTATTTGTAATTGATGCCACTTGTGTGGTGATCCAGGCTCACTACATCCCATCACCCCGAATGGAGCAAGTCTGCTACCTGGCCCAGGGAGAGGCAAGTACTGTAAAAAACCCCACATCTCCTAGCTCTCCAGCCCCTACCTTAATGGAGGAACGGGCTGCTCGCATACTGGGCCTCTCCTTGCGTGAGTTGGGAGTCACAGAGGCAGAGCAGGGAATTATGGCACCCAGGATCCCCAAATCGGAGAATGGTGCTATGCCTGGGGACAGTTCTGGAAGAGAGAAGGTGAAGAGGGTGCCTTCTGCTCCAGGCAGTCCTAGGAAATGTTCTGGACCTCCAACACCAAACCATTCCCAGGTCAGGCCTGCAAAACAGGAGCCAACCTACCTGGAAGGAAAAGGGTCTGCAGCACCCCCTTGTCCAAGAAGCCATGGCCTGCCACAAAGGAAAGAAGTGCCAGGGATTTCTGCCCAAAGCCAGTCCTATATTTGCGATCTGAAGGAAGCCATGTCGAGGATCCGGCGGCACACAGCCCCAGATTCAGACACAGATGAGGAGCTGGAGAAGGAATGCCAGCCCACCTGTGAGCGACCATCGTGGGGACAAAGGTTGAACCAAGAGGTGCTCATGTGCAGAAGCAGCAGCAGCAGCAGTCTTGACAGCAGCAGCTCCAATGCCACAGTCGTGCCAGGAAATGCCACTCCTGCCTGGAGACCCAGGCCACAGACTTCAAGGGCAAGCAGGGAGGGGTCAGGCCCAGCCAAGGAATGAAGATTGGAGAGAAGTGAAAACTCCAACACAGATCAGTGATGGTGAACTTTTTGGACTCTGCATGTCAAAAATTCAGCATGTCATCCCCCTCCTCCCCAATTCTCTATTTCAGGGGTGTCAAACACAAGGCCCACAGGCCGGATCTGTCCCATGATGTGTCAGATCCGGCCAGTGGGGCTGTCCTGGAAAATGTAAGGGGCGGGCCCGCATGACTTCAGCCTGATCTACCCAATGCAAAGAGGAAACATCGGGCCAGCGTGGCTTCGGCCCTGTCTACCCAGTACAAAGAAGAAACTTGCCAGCAGCTTGGGGAATGGTGTTAAGCTGGCTATGCCCACCCAGTTGACCACACCCACCCACTCCCATCTCCCCCCCCCCCAAAGTCAACCACAGCCGTAATGTGGCCTTCAATGAAATTGAGTTTGACACCCCTGCTCTATTTCCTCCCCACCCATCTATGCCATTCTGAAGAGCAGCCCTCAGCAGCAACGTCCAAGACTGGATTTAAAGTAGAGGCACAGGTCTCAACTTCACCACTAGAGAAATTATTGCCCTCAAAAAGGTTGCCTTGTGTCATTTCCCAAGGCATGCTAGCCTACAGGAACGGTGCAGTTGCCCCTGTGGCCCAGCACTTCCCAGGGTCTGCTTATTTTCAGGCAGTCTTTTGTTTCTGTTGATAGGCTTCTGCGGCCTACCAAAGGCTGCTTTGGGTTGTACAAGGCCTTCGTTCTTGAAGCAGTAAATGCTCTCCTACAGCTTCTGCAACCTCCAAAACGGCATGAAAGCACATCCTGTTCTCCCACAATTTCTGGAGGCTCCAGAAGCTGCTTGAGGGCGCACCCCATTTTTGCATGGCCTCCACATCTACTGGAAATGCCACGAGAACAAGGCATGCTTTTTTTTAATTGATTTTTTATTAATTACATTTCTTAGTGCTTAATACACATCGTGTTGTCTGGGTATTTAATGTGCTTAACAATACATACTACGTTCTTAACCTCCACCCCTTTTTTCCAACCACTGATAAAATAGATTCCATGTTTGATAATATTGTGTTTCTTCTCTCTGATTCATTTTTAATGTCAGTGTCCATTTCTGCACACTAGTATCTTCTTAATTATTTCTTCATCTCATGGCATTTCTTCATTTTTCCAGCATTGCGCAAATATACAGTAGCCCTTGCTGCTGTCAAGATGTGCAATGTTAAATACATACTTTTCTTATCAAATTTACCTGCTATCCTAGTAAAAATAGTTCAGGTTTAAAATCTACATGCTTTCCAATAATCTTTTCTAGCCATTTACATATTTTTTCCCAAAGCTTTTTTGCTTTATCACAAGTCCACCACATATGATAGTATGTGGCCAAGAACAAGGCATGCTTTTCAGAATATTTGCTGTGAGGCATTGATGAATGCTGGCATATCATCCAAAACACCATGGTGTATCACCTTTGACACACGTATCATACAGGGGTGGGTTCTACTTACCTTTACTGCCGGTTTGCAACGGAGCCACGTGTGCTCTTCTGCGCATGTGCAGAAGCCTTTTGGTGACATCACGGTCAGTGGGCGGAGCCTCCCTCCAGTTTTACTACCAGTTCTATAGAACCGGTGTGAACTGGGGGCAACCCACCACTGGTGTCATAGTCCACAAACACCGACTTAGACCCTTTCCTTCTGACCCAGCTCCCTCTCTAAAGTGCCTGCTGTCCCCACACTTCTATCTCCCTTCCTGCATCCTCACTGGGAGCTCAGGGACACCACTGCAATCTCCCCCCGCCCCATCCCCCATGGGTTAGAACAGCAACTCGACAAAATCTCAGCCAGATTTTGGCTCTGCTGCTTGGGAATTCTGGAGATCCTGCTACCGATATCATAGTTAGGAAGTGAGGTTGCAACAAGCTGTGTTCCTCTGCTTCGGTGAGGAAGAAAGAATCAAAGTCTTTGCCTCAGTATTCTGCTTATTTTGTAGCACAACTGCTAAGAATGGAATCAATACATCCACAGATAGTAAGCCTCCAATTGGTGAATGCTAGGGACAATCCATAGGAATAATGGCCCTCGGTGTAATATCCTGAAACACCGATCTTCTCAGGATCCTCCCTGCCTAGCTTTAGCAGAAGACAAGAGCGATCCCAGGAAGGAACAGAGATGCTCAGTGGAAGCCGACTTTCATTATGTAGCTAAGAGACTTGCAGGAGGCAAAAAAGCTGTCAGGACTTTTACTGCTTTGCAATGTCTGTAGAGTTATTGCTAGACAAGCTGTATGTGACAGGCCTTTGAGAGTGTTGTAAGTATTGCTCTTCTTAAAATTGAATACAGATATCTGTAATAAAATTCTGTGCAACCGAATACACTGGGTAATATATTCTCTTGTTTGGTCACTTGTATTTTGGGGGCTAAGCTCTGTAATTTTTTGTTTCATTTCTTTATTGAGATATATTTATCTATTTATTCAATTTCTATAGTTGCCCAACTCAACGAAGTGACTCTGGGTTCCCTACAATTCAAATTTAACGGCAGGATCATGCCACGATGAACCAGAATATAGGCTGCCTCCAAATGAACTTTATGTACTGTATTCCAGCATATAAAGCAGGATGTCTTTTCACCCAGGCTACATCTCACCTATTGTGATTCTTCCTTGGAAAAAAACTTTCTCCCTTCCCCAAAAATTGACCATATTGGGCCCCTGGGGAAGAAAATTCCTGATGCCAGGGTCATGGATGTGCGTAGCCGGGAGGGCAAATGTTTGTTGAACCTGAGCACAAAAAAGGATGCCGGGACAAGATTGAGGGTGGATTTTCAATCTTAAAAATGGTGCTGGTTTATGCTTTTTTAAAAAATCAACCATATCTGGTTCCCATGAAAGAAAATTCCTGATGCTGGGGCTAGCTAGGCATGTGGAGGTAGTCAGAAGGTCAATTTTTTCGCCAACCCAAACAGAAAAAAAGATGCCAAAATAAGACTTGATGCTTAAAAGGGGTGCTGTTTGCTATTTTTAAAACATGAGCATATCCAATGCCTAGGGTAGAAAATTCCTGATTCCAGGGTCAGGGACTTGAATGGGCAGGAGGCCAATTTTTTTTTTCAACCTGAATGCAAAAATGGACATCAGAATGACATATGGGGTGTAATTTCATGCTTAAAAATTGTGCTGTTGCTGTTTTTTAAAATAGCACTAGCACGTAGACTTGTATACCACTTCATAGTGCTTTACAGCCCTCTCTAAACGAGTTTACAGAGTCAGCATATTATTGCCCCCAATAATTTGGATCATTTTACCAACCTTGGAAGGCTGAATCAACCTTGAACCGCTCAGAATCAAACTGCTAGCAGTCGGCAGAACTAGCCTGCAATACTGCATTCTAACCACTGTGCCACTACCAAATCGACCATATTAGATGCCCTGGGAAGAAAATTCTGGATGCCAGGATCATGGATGTGTGTTGCCAGGAGGTCAAAATCTTATTCAACACAAACATAGAAACGGACACCTGTAAGACATTTGGGGTGGAATTTCATGCTTAAAAATTATGCTGGTTGCTTTTTTAAAAAAATAGTATATTGGGTGTCAGGAGAAGAAAATTCATAATGCCAGAGTTGGAGAAGCAAATGGCCAGGAGGCCAAAAATTGTATTCAAGCCAAACACAAAAACAGATGCGGAGGCAACATTCAGGGTGACATTTCATGGTTAAAAAATGTGCTGGTTGCTGTTTTTAATATCTTTTTTTCCGGTTCAAACATTTTTTTATTAGGTTATAAAGTATTATAAAATGCAAAATACAAAAGTAAATAAAAGAGCAGTGAAAGGAGGGGAAGGGGGTGAAAGAAGTGAGGAAAGGTAGAGAAAAGAAAAAGAGCGTTGACTTCCGACTATCTCTGTTGTAGTAGAATAGGGCATTAACATCAAATCACAGCTTTTTGTTTTTTCCATAATAATAAGAACAAGTCATTTCTATAAAGATCTATCACTCTAATCTGCAAAACCCAAAGTCAAAGTTACATTCTTTTCCACATCAAGCATTGTTGTGACCTAGGCTTCCTGAATCATTAAAACACACAAATAGTCCCAAAATCCTCTTTTAATGCAACAGCTGTGAATTACATTCATTCACAGCTACGTTCCAATTAGTTGCAAAAAGTCCTTCGGGAGAAATCCTTCGGGATAATCACCAACCTTTATCTCCCTTGACACGCTGCCAAAGTCCTACTTGGAAAAGCCACATGGAGTCCAGAATCAAACAGAGATGCTGACTGGGAACAGAATTAACAACATTGCTTCCTGCAAAGGGCCCATGTGCCTTTGCTCCTCTTTTAAGCCTTATGAGAGGGGCCAATCATCTCCAGGTCTTACTCCTGAGTTGTCCCTTTTGTTTTAACTGTTCTTGTCTTCTGGCAGCTCTACACATGCACACACTAGGAATAGGCTCCTCCTGTTCCTCTGCCTCTCTGATGTCCAACTCTGGAGGCTCTGGAGTCCACACATAACTCCAAAATGGCCCTGGCCCCATCTCTGCCTCCAACACAGAGCCCTTGTCCAAGCCTTCCCCAGACTCCAGGACTGGCCCATGTTCCTCCCCAGCTCCTCACTGTCTGACTCCGCTGCCAGCTCCCCAGGCTGCTGGTGGACCACAACAGAAATTCTGAAGCTGTTTCCATGTGGAAACAAAAGTACTTATATTTTCTGTTTTTAAAAATCAACCATACCTGGATGCCTAGAGAAGAAAATGCTCCAAAACCCATTGGTGATATCCATTTTGCTCTCTGAGAGTGAATTTGCCACTCAAATGGAATTTTCTCATGTATTTTACCAAGAAAAATAGAAAAAGTACCCGCAAAAACTTAGCGCCTTCATAAGCATACCCATGCACTCCGAATCTGTTGGATATGTCCATTTTGCTTTCTAAATTCATATAGACTTAATCCTAACTCCAGACGGATTTCCCCCCAATGGCATTTTCCCATGTATTTGATCAGGAAACATAGACAAGGAAGGTTTGAAAAGTCAGTGCCCTCATAAGCATAACCATGCACTCTGAATCCATTGGTGGTCCATTTTCCTCTCCAACTTCATAGAGTGCTAACTTGGTTCCTAGGTGGAGTTGCCCCACAATGGGAATTTCCCATGTATTTTCCCACGAAACATAGATAAGGCAGGCTCGAAAAATCAGTGCCCTCCTAAATGTAACCATGCACTCTGTATCCATTGGTGATGTCCATTTTGCTTTCTGAATTCATGGAAACGTAACTCTAAATATATAGGTGGATTTGCCCCCCAATGGGATTTTCCCATGTATTTTATTAGGAAATGTAGATAAGGCAGGCTTCAAAAATCAAGTGCCCTTTTAAGCATACCCATGCACTCCAAATCTTTTGGCAATGTCCATTTTGCTCTCTGAATTCATGGAGTTCAACCATATGTGGGTTTGCCCCCATGGGGATTTTCCCATCTATTTTACCAGGAAATATAGATAAGGCAGGCTCGAATAATCAGTGCTCTCCTAATGGTAAACATTCACTCAGAATCTATTGGAGATGTCCATTTTGTTCTCTGAATTCATGGAAACCTAACTCTAACTCTAGGTGGATTTTTCATCCAGGGAATTTCCATGTATTTAACAGGTAATGTAGAAAAGGCTGGTTTGATAAGTCAGCACTCTCCTAAGCGTAACCATGTGCTCCAAATCCATTGGCGATGTCCATTTTTCTCTCTGAATACATGTGGAAAAAATACATGTGTAAATCCTGTTTTGGGGCAAATGCAGCTACAGTTCGGGTTAGATCTCCATGAACTAGGAAAGAAAAATGGAGATCGCCAACAGATTCAGAGCGCATGCTTATGCTTATGAGGCTGCTGTCTCTTCGAACCTGCCTTATCTACATTTCCTTGGAAAATACATGGGACAACTCCATTGGGGGCAAATGCCCCTAGAATTAGGGTTAGGTTTCCATGAATATGGAGACCAAAATGGACATCACCAATGGATTCAGAGCACTTGGTTATGCTTAGGGGGACATTGAGTTTTTGAGCCTGGCTTATCTATGTTTTCTGGTAAAACACATGGGAAAATCCCATTGGGGGGAAATTTATCTAGGGTTAGGGTCAGTGGTGGGTTTCAAAATTTTTTACTACCGTTTCTGTGGGTGTGGCTTGGTGGGCGTGACATGGCTTGGTGGGCGTGGCTTGGTGGGCGTGATTTCCTCCCAATAAACTGGAACTTGGGAGGCAGAGAATAGATGGGGGCGGGGCCAGTCAGAATTTTTACTACCGGTTCTCCAAACTACTCAAAATTTCTGCTATCAATTCTCCAGAAATGGCCAGAACCTGCTAAAACCCACCTCTGGTTAGGGTTACAGTAGATCATAATGAATTCGGAGAGCAAAATGGATGTCACTGATGAATCAGAGTGCATGCTTAAGATTAGGAGGGCGCTGGGACAAGATTTGGGGTGGAATTTTATGCTTATAAATGGTGATGCTTGCTGTTTATAAAAATGGAGCTTTTGATGCCTGCAAAGGAAAAACCGTGACATCACGGTAAGAAAAACAGGTGTCTCGGAAGCCAATTTTTTTTTTTTGAACCCAAATGCAAAAATGGATGCTTGGAGAAGATTCAGGGTAGAATTTCATGCTTAAAAATGGTATTTCTTGATCTTTTAAAAAATTGAGCGTTTTTTGTGCCATGGCCAGCTGCTAATCTCTCCCTGCCCTTGTCCCTTCCTGAGTGCAGAGGAAGATTGGGATGGCAGGAAAAGTGTTTGCAAGCCAATGGGATTTTGGGGTTAGGATAATCACAACCTGGAACCAGAATTTCCATTACTAAGCAAGGGGGTTGTTAAAGTGAGCTTTTGCCTCATTTTATGACCTTTTTTTCCACATTTTTGAAGCAAGTTGCTGCAGTTGTTAAGTGACTCCAATTTTCCCTATTGACTTTGCTCATCGGAAGCCGGCAGGGAACATCCAAAATGGTGATTGCATGACCCTGGGACAGTGCAACTGTCATCCATGGATGCCAGTTGCCAAGCGCCTGAATTTTGATCATGTGACCAGGGGGATGCTGCAATGATCATAAGTGTGAAAACCAGTCATAAGTCACTTTTTTCAGTGTCATTGTAACTTTGAATGAGTATAGTTTTTAAGAGCCTGGGCAAGTTTAATAATATGAGGACCTGCCTTCATAAAAATGTTGTGTATGGAACATAGAATACCTGCCTTCATAAAAATGTTACATTTTCCCCTCCATAACAATCAGCAGGAAAGTTACAATGTGTAACATGCAGTAAATTCTGTAATTTGCATTTTTCGTGGTTAGCCACTGGATGGCACTCTGTCTTCAGTGTTTATTTTTCGGCCTGCAATGTAATTCTTGGATTGGTACCCACACCAAAGGATTAACTGATATCCTCATAGGTTGTCAGGTTACAACTCCCAAAATTCACAGTCGGCACTTGCTGGGAATTTGGGAAAGCCAGGTGTGTTCTGCATAGCACCTTGGGAAGATGAGAGAAGGCTGTGAAAAACGCATGTCAAAATCTTTTTGTTCACGCAAATACTACTGGAAGCCATACCACACCATACCTTGAATTGCATTGTATTGTATTGTGTTGCATTGCGTTGCGTTGCATTGTATTAGTATCGTATCGTATCGATCGTATAGTATTGTATTGTATTGTATTGTATTGTATTGTATTATAGTCTAGTGTAGTCTAGGGTAGTCTAGTCTAGTCTAGTTTAGTATTGTATTATTATGTATTGTGTTGTATTGTATTTTACTGTATTTTTATTACTTCCTTTTATTATTTTATTTTATTTTAATTATTTTATTTTATTTTATTATTTTCAATTTTACAGCCACCCATCTCAGACAAGTGATTTTTTCCCCAGTTTTTATCTGGGTAGGTGACCTAAGCCACTCTGGATATTTTGATGTTCTCTCAGACTAATCCCCAGGAATGAAGAGAATCCCAAATGGAAAGGAAAGACTTTTCCCCCCATTAGATTTGAATGACCAGAATTATAGCCTTTCAATCTTACTGCTGAAATGGACAACTTCAAATGTAGTAAAATCTGCACAGATTCAGAATGGAGGATCGTCAGTCTGCAATGATTCAAAAGCTAAAGAAGTGGTCTTGCAATAGTTACCTAAAATGGTGGTTGCTACTGACAAAAAAAAACAAAAACAAAAACCAGTGGTAATTCACCCGTATCTGCTTCTAATGTCAAGTAACTCACCACAGGTATTTAGTGACCATTCAAAGTTACAACAGCACGGAAAAAAGGCACATGATCTTTTTTTACAGTTACGACCTTTCCATCATCCTCCCTCATCATGGGGCCAGAATTCAGATGCTTGGCACCTGACTCATATTTATGATATTTGCAGTGTCCCGAGGTCATGTGATCCCATTTCGTGACCTTGCAAAATCAACCGGGACGCCAAATTCCCTTATCAACTGCAATGATTCACTTAACACCTGAGGCAAGGAAGGTCGTAAAATGGGGCAAAATTCACTTAACAAATGCCTCAATTTAAGTACAGAAATTTTGGGCTCAATTGTGATCGTAAGCCGAGGACTACCTATATTATAGAAAGGCTATAACAGTGATGGCGAACCTATGGCATGTGTGCCAGAAGTGGCACTCAGAAGCATCTCTCCGGGCATGCCAGCCATTGCCTGTTGCTCTTCCGGGTTCCAGCACGCCAACTCGTCTTCATGTGCAAGGGAGCACCGGAAACCGGAAGAGCAGTTCCAGAAGAGCTCCCTGGTGCGCATGCTGATCTTTGTGCGTGCATGCGCACCAGAAACCGAAAGATCAGGTGACCAGTGCATATGAGCAGTTCCGGAAGAGCAGTTCCAGTTTCTGATGCTCCCATGTGTGCACACTGGGGAGCTGGTCTTCCGGTTTCCAACACTGCCCCCTGTGTGCACTCCAGAGGTGGGTTTCAGCAGGTTCTGACCAGTTCTAGAGAACCAGTAGCAGAAATTTTGAGTAGTTCGAAGAACTGGTAAATACCACTTCTGACTTGCCCCACCCCCATCTATTCTCTGCCTCCCGAGTCACAGCTGATTGGGAAGAAATGGGGATTTTGCAGTAATTTTCCCCTGGATTGTGGAGGGAATGGGTTCTGCCCCAGCTATGGACCCCAAAGAACGCAGCACACAGAAACTCTATACAAAGCTTATTTTACTCAAATAACTCAGTCTTTATCAACCAAAGGCTGTTAATAAACTATCTTAACAGCCTACCAGAATTCTAAGATAAGGTTGTCACAGTCTTACTAGAGTTGGCAGAAAGCCCAGAAGCAATTTTGCAGAGAATCCAGACGCGAAGGAGAGTGAACTAAAGTTGTTCCCTACAGCTTGCTGCAAGCGGTGTTCCTCCTTAAATAGGCTAAGGGAGTGGCCAATTAGCCCCAAGCCTTACCCTCGAGGAGACCTCCTCCTGAGGAGCCACTCCTGCCTTTTGGCAGCTCTGAGTGCCCATGCATTGAGAAGAGGCTCCTCCTCTTCATCCTCTTCACTTAAAGGAGCTTCTGGAGGTTCTGAAGGCCCTGGCTGAATCCCTGCCTCTGGCACCACATATTCTCCAGCCTCCTCACTGTCTGACTCGAGCACCAGCTGCATAGGCTGCTGGCGCAGCACCACACCAGCCTCCTCGTTGTCGGAATCAGCTACAATCTGTTCAGACTGCTGATGGGCCACAACAGAATAGAGATTTTACAGTATCCTTCCTCTGCCACGCCTACCAAGCCACGCCCACCAAGACATACCCACAGAACTGGTAGTAAAAATTTTTGAAACCCACCAGTGGCCCACTCCTGTTTTCACACTCAGTGCTGAAAAGTTTCGCCAACATTTCCATAGGTTCACCATCACTGGTATATGATATAAATTGCTAGGGTGGATAGTACCTATATAGGAGGAAATAATTTAATCCTTTATTTCCATTTATAAACCGGGGTGAAATCCAGCAGGTTCTGGAGAACCGGTAGCAGAAATTTTGAGCAGTTTGGAGAACCGGCAAATACCACCTCTGGCTGGCCTCAGAGTGGGGTGGAAATGGAGATTTTGCAATATCCTTCCCTCAGGAGTGGGGAGGGAATGGGGATTTTGCAGTATCCCTCCCCTGCCAAACCCACCAAGCCACAGAACCGGTAAGGGGAAAATTTTGAATTTCACCCCTGGTATAAACTCAATTTAAATCAAGTCCCCTCACCTGTGGTTTGTGCTAGCAAGAAGTGTTCCATTGAAATGAACGCTTTTCCTTCTTAATCAGTACGGACTGCACACAAGATGACAGTGAGATGTTTTGTATGCCAGAGAAGAAAACTGAAATTCATTCTACTATATATTGGCTACTATATTAGGAAAGTACATTGTGCAACTTTGGTTCATTTTGGTGGGGTTTGTATAACATATTTTTTGCACATGGGACACATTCTGACACAACCATTGGCCTCCAAAGCTACAATTGGAGATGATTTCTTACTCTCCTTCTTGGCATGCTGCTTCTCTTAGAGCAGGTGTGTGGAACTATGACCCTTTTATGACTTGTGGATTTACTTCAGAAAAGTAAAGAATTCTTGGTAAAGGCTCAGATTCTTGGTAAAAGCCACACTCCCTGGAAACTCTGGGACTTGAAATCCACGGTATCTCAAACATGCCTAGGTTGGGAAACACTGACCGAGGTGCACTGGGATGAAAGAAAAATTGTGCTGGATCTAATCTGAGACTTCCCTAGATATCCTTTATAGCATGGGTCTCCAACCCTGGTAACTTCAGGACTTGTAGACTTCAACTCCCAGAATTCCTCAGCCAGTATATGTGTATGCTGGCTGAGGAATTCTGCATATGCTGGCTGAGGAATTCTGGGAGTTGAAATCCACAAGTCCTAAAATTGCCAGGGGTGGAGACCTATGCTTTATAGAAGCAAAGGCATTCACTTACTTCAATTAACAACTGCAGCACAGATGGTCCTTCTGAAGGGTGTATCATAGAAGGCAAGGAAAACAATATTCCTTGTGGGTTGTGGTCAGGAAACACACACACATACAGAGGAGGGAAACAAAGAGATCCAAGAAGTGCCAAGAGAACAATTTAGAAACGCCATCTGATCTTACAACAGACCCCAAGGAAGGAAAGTCCTCCCTCGGAAGTATAATCTTGAATTTAAACTGCTAATACTGTAGAAAATGAGCATGGAGAAGTTTTAGAAGGGGACAGAAGAAAAACCAAAACCAACAGCTCTAAATGTTAAAAAAAAAAAAGCAACATTATTATGAATGAAGAGAACGCTAGTGAATAAGATAGCATGTTCATTTGTGTAATAAAACAAATGAATAAGCAAGCCAACAAAATAAAGTTGAAGATTTCTTCTGTAGCTGAAATAATAACTTGCAACTCTTTGATGGCCCTGGTGGTATGACAGAGGGATTGCTGCTGTGACAATATGCATCGCCTTGCTTTGGATTATATGTCGTTTCATGTACAACTCATCAGTAAAACCAAGTTTCTATTCTGGTTAAGTTTTTTTATTTTTAAAGAGGACAGAACTTATTCATTTCTTGATGGGGAGGAACAATCATAATTGCTTTATTGAAATAGAAGCAGACTGAAGTGAAAAGTAGCATGAAGAAACAATATGGGGATGGAAGCCCTAGCTTTCACTAAAAACAAATTAGAATAAAATCCCATCCTCTCCTATGAATAGAATAGAATAGAATAGAATAGAATAGAATAGAATAGAATAGAATAGAATAGAATAGAATAGAATAGAACTCTTTATTGACCAAGTGTGATTGGACACACAAGGAATTTGTCTTGGTGCATACGCTCTTGGAGTACATAAAAGAAAAGATACATTTGTCAAGAATCATAAGGTACAATGATAGTCATAGGGAAACAGTCAATATAAATCTTAAGGATACCAGCAACAAAGTTACAGTCATACAGTCATAAGTGGAAGGAAGTGGGTGATAGGAACGATGAAAAGATTAATAGTAATGCAGACTTAGTAACTGGTTTGACAGTGTTGAGGGAATTATTTGTTTAGCAGAGTGATGGCATTTGGGAAAAAACCGTTCTTGTGTCTAGTTGTTCTGGTGTGCAGTGCTCTATAGCATCGTTTTGAGAGTAGGAGTTGAAACAGTTTATGTCCAGGATGCGAGAGGTCTGCAAATATTTTCACAGCCCTCTTTTTGACTCATGCAGTATTCAGGTCCTCAATGGAAGGCAGGTTGGTAGCAATTGTTTTTTCTGCAGTTCTAATTATCCTCTGAAGTCTGTGTCTGTCTTGTTGGATTGCAGAATATAATATAATATAATATAAACTCCAATGGCCAAACTGAAATTCACACACGATTGGAAGGCAAAAGCATCAGGTAGTTCATTACCTCAATGTTTCTCCTTGAAACAAAACCTCATCACTCGCTTTTGGGTAAAAGTTGAAAATGTTGAATAAAAGATGCATTTTTCAGATATATCTGGGTTCGGACATTCCGTTTTTATCCAGGAGAGGGCAGTATCACCCTGCCTCCACCTCTCCCTTGTTCTCTCCAGAGTAGCAAGTGTGACTTCATTGCTTCAGGTGCACAAATGTCCAGGGCTAGGGAGGGCGGGGTGAGAAGTGGGGAGGGGGGGGTATGGTTATGGGGCTGTGCTGGCTGAGTCATCAAGTAAAGGGATGTGAACAACTTCTCACCAGGGACAGCCACCACAGCTGAATCATCTTCCTTGTCTGGGGGTCCCAGCAGGAAGGAGTCCCCCATGGAAAGACAGCAAACCACACTGAGAGCTCAGCCAATTTCGCACATTATTTAAAACCAGGCCTCCCCCTCCCAGCAGTGACCCTGTCATTATCCCAGTGAACAGGAGGTCTGAAGAGTTCACAAAAAAACCAGAAGCCCGAGCTTCTTGGTCAAAAACCCAGAGCACCCTTTGACCACCAAAGAGGAGAGAACTTAGAAAAGTCTGGAATGGCTCCGTTGAAAAAGAAAACCAGACATTTTTGGCTCGCAGTCTTAGGCCTCTGTAGACCCTCAAAGAATGACAATGCCAAGGGTCTCCTGACCAGACAGGTGGCATCTGTCATCTCTCATGGAGAGCTGGGAAATCCATGTAAAGCCTTCTATGAGGTCAAGCAATACACTAAATTGCTCGCTTTTCTGACTTTATCTCCAATTAATATTTTTCCTGGAAAGATAATGTGAATTCACAGAACCCTAGAGGTAGAGTATGCCCACTTTTATTACCTTTTTGCCACAGTTGTTAAGTGAATCACTGCAGTTTTTAAATGAATTGCATGCTTGTTAACTGAATCCAGCTTTCCCCACTGACTGTGCTTGTTGGAAGCCACCTGGGAAGGTTGCAAAGGGCGATCACATGACTCCCAGATACTGCAACCATTGTCAATACATGCTGGTTGCCAAGCCTCCGAATTCTGATCACGTGACCGTGGGAATATTGTGGCAGGGACCGGCATCCTTCAGCCTCAAGAGACTATGGTATCGTTCACTGGAAAGAGGTCCTAAAACAGCATCTAGTGTGACTAAAAAGGCCAATTTGAGAGTGGCAATCCCTTTCACACTGAGGGCAGATACATTCTGTCCCCTGCCAAGCCCCCAGATTTCGCTGGTTCCGAGACTGCCTCTTTGCCTCAGCCTGCCGAACAAGTGTCTCTTCGAATTGGAGAAGGCCATGCTGCATCTTTAGCCTCCAAGCTGAACGATCGGAGGTCAAGGTTTCCCAGTTGTTAATGTCTATTCCCAGGGTCTTTAGGTCCCTCTTGCAGATATCCTTATATCGCAGCTGTAGGACCTGCAATAAGTCAGTTTTCAATGCCGTTGTAACTTCGGTTGCTAAAGGAACTTGTAGGTCAAGAACGATGGTACCTGTCCATGCAGCAGAATTATCTGCTATCAGGAAAAGATACCATTTGTCTCCATGTAGTGCAGGGGTGTCAAACTCAAAGCCCGGGGGCTGTATCCAGCCTGCAGGGTGTTTAGATCTGGCCCGTGGGGCCACCCTGGAAACAGTAAAAAACTGGCTTGCAGGGCCTCTGCCAGCAAAAACGGAGCTAGGGAGGGCCATGTGTAGCCCTCCCAAGCTCCATTTTCACTGGCAGAGGGTTGCAGGAGGCCATCACAGCTGAAAATGGAGCTTGGGAGACTGTTTTCACTGGCAGAGCGCTTGGGCCACCCACAGGTGCCCCAACACAAGTGATGTTGAGCTGGCCATGCCCCCCCCGCCCCCACTCCCAAGATCAAACACAACCCTCATGCGGCCCTCAGTGAAATCGAGTTTGACACCCCTGATGTAGAGTGTGAAGACTATCCTCCTCTTTGTAATTTTCAGGTTAGGTATTCTGGATCACAGACCACATTCTAAGCATCAATCAAATTTTATGTGACACATTGATCTTCCTTCCAAAGTTAGCTTTTGATTCTCAAATAAAGATCTTTCCCAGCTCAGCCTCCCGAAATGTTTTTTAAAACAAACGGTCAGTGCTGGGAATTGATCCCTGGTTCATTAACAAACGGAGGGGGCTTTAGACTAAGCAGTGGGAACCAGAAAAAAACCACTGCTGTAGCCATCTGCTATAAATGTTGCTCGCCAAGGATGGGTCTCAAGCTCAGCTGCTGTCCTAAACTTGCCCTGCGTCAGGTCTTATGTGATCACAATGTCAGGGATTTCAAAAAGCTACATTGAAGAAACTTAACTTTGGTTTTTTTAAAAATAGTTTTTCTAGGCAAGTTATAACTCTGGGTTCAAAAATGATAACCCACTTTGCTGGAATGGGAAGACTTGTTGGGTCTCTTGCTTTGCCACAGAGCCCACAGTTTTCTGGTTTGATTCCTATCCTCTGCAGTGTAAAGAAAGAAACTTCTTGGTGTCTAAATCAGATGGGTTTCAGCAGGCTCTGACCAGTTCTGGAGAACTGGTAGAGGAAATTCTGAGCAGTTTGGGGAACCGGTATTAAAAATTCTGACTGGCCCCGCCCCCATCTATTCTCTGCCTCCCGAGTCCCAGCTGATCGGGAGGAAATGGGGATTTTGCAGTAACCTTCCCCTGGAGTGGGATGGGAATGGAGATTTTGCAGTATCCTTCCCCTGCCATGCCCACCAAGCCACGCCCACAGAACTGGTAGTAAAACAATTTGAAACCCACCACTGGTCTAAATCCTATGGGAGGCCTTGAAGAACAATGAGTAATGGGAGCTGACATCACTGGGTTAGATCAGGTACTTATTAGCAAGCACCGTCATCATCCCAGGTGTTCATTAGTGCTTGTTTAGACCATTATTTAACTATTTCTTTCATATTTGTTTTCTTTTAATCAACCTTCCTCCCTTCCAGCTGGTGACAAAAAAAAAAAAAAGCTCCTGGCTTTTCTCTTGATACCCTGATGGCCTTCTCCATGCCCTGGTCCATGGCCCCTTCTGGGTGCTCTGTTCTCTGTAAAGTCACAAATTCCAGGCAGGGCAAGGGGAGTTCTGAATCATCAGGGTAAATATAGCTTGCGATTGCTTCTCACAGGTTCTTTTTTTATGGAGGCTCTGCCCACGGACAACAAAAGCTTCATGGCCATTACATTACCCTTCTCCTGCACCCTGCTCTAGGTTCAGGGGACAGCCAAAGGCTCTCCAAATTACAGGTCCCCTCACTGTATCAGAACCACAGAGCAGCCTCCCCTTGCTTCTTAAAGGAGCCACATTCAATTAGCCGTGTACGCAAATATCTTTCACAAAGCATCAACTCAAGGAATGCTGCTTCTCCCTCGTTCACCGTCTGCTTCCATTTTATTTTTATTTTTTTGTATCAGAGCGTTCAGGATTTCTTGTAAGCATTTTCTTCAACTGGTCCTGTTCTTATAACTTATGCAACTACTGCTGGATGAACCTTTTAAAAATCGCCCTTCAAAAGATTTGCTGATTTCTGCAGGCCAATCTCCTATTAAAAGGCACAGGAGGTATATAACAGACTAACAGAGTTGGAAGGGACCTTGGAGGTCTTCTAGTCCAACCCCTTGCACAGGTGGGAAAACCCTATACCCGTGATGGTGAACCTATGCCATAGGTGGCATGCGGAGCCATATTGGTAGGCACGCGAGCTCAGTTCTGGCATGCATGTGTGCGTCAGCCAGCTGATTTTCGGGCCTTCTGGGCCCACCAGAAGTCAGGAAACACACTGTTTCTGGCCTCCAGAGAGCCTCTGGAGAGTGAGGAAGGCCATTTTTGCCCTCCCCAGGCTCCTAGAAAGACTCTGGAGCCTGGGGAGAGCAAAACACGGGCCTACTGTGCCATCCCATGCCAAAAATGGGGGTGGGGTTGGGGGGGGCGCATAGTATTATGGATATGGGCACACGTGCGTGTGACCCCACCGCACTCCCCCCACTTTCGGCATGCAATGGCAAAAAGGTTAGCCATCACTGCCCTATACCATTTCAGACAAACAGTTGCCTAATCTCTCTTTAAACACCTCCAGTGTTGCACTCACAACTTCTGGAGGGAAGTCGTTCCACTGATTAATTGTTTTCACTGTTAGGAAAGTTCTTCTTAGTTCTAGATTGCTTCTCTCCTTGATTAGTTTCCATCCATTGCTTCTTGTCCTACCCTCAGGTGCTTTGGAGAATAGGTTGAGCCCCTCTTCTTTGTGGCAGCCCCTTAGATATTGGAATATTGCTATCATGTCTTTATATGTTTTCGTTTTCGGTTCCCTAATCATCTTTGTTGCTCTTCCCTGCACCCTTGCTAGTTTATATATTTATATATTTCGGATCTTCTCCTGCGTAAAATTGGAATTGGCGACGTTTCGACGAAGTCTCATTCATCATCTTCAGGCTGGTGTTCTCGGCTTCGTGCTTCCAGGAGCATTGCATTGCTCCTGGTGCTCTCGGCTTCGTGCTTCCAGGAGCATTGCATTGCTCCTGGAAGCATGAAGCTGAGAACACCAGCCTGAAGATGACGAATGAGACTTCGTCGAAACGTTGCCAAGACACTTCCAATTTTATGCGGGAGAAGATCCGAATAACCAAGGACCTTCATACAAACACCCACAAAAACCTCAGAAAATATATATATATATATTGTGGAACTAAAATTGGATACAATAATTGAAGTGTGGTCTTTCCAAGCATTAGCAAGCAAGCAAGCATACTTTATTGCGGTCATAGACCAGAAAGACCAAAACATCCAAGGCATTATAAAATGGTACTAATGCTATATGTGATCTGATTTCAATTGTATTCCTCTGTTAGGGTTAAGCCCGTTTAGTTTAGTTTAGTTTAGTTTAGTTTAGTTTAGTTTAGTTTAGTTTAGTTTAGTTTAGTTTAGTTTATTGTCATTGTACCTTGTACAATGAAACTAAATGCCATCTTCATTGTTTATTATAACTATAAAAATAAAACACAAACACACATCCTTCACATTCTATACAATTGAATTGAAAACCCGATACTGCATTAATATTGCACTATACAGTAGAATTCAGTAAAGGGTGCTGATACAGTCCTACAGAGGAATTATTGAGTCTGTCCTATTTGTATAGGACAGACCACCTTAGAGTTTGGCAAATTTAGGTATCAATTTCAGAAACTAAGACATCTACCTATGGTCTTCTGAAAGTTAGAATATTCCTCAGTTCTGATGAAGCCGTGTCATCAATTTGTCTTCATCAAGTAGGATTCCCTTTTTGCTGTGTGTCCTCCAAATGTATTAAGTTTCAAGTTCCTAATTTCAATTAGTTTTCAAATTCAATTTCCCAGTTGAAATAAGTCCCATTTACAGGAAGCATTTCAAAATTGCACACAGATGGTAACGTTTATTCCTGTATTTGCTGTGCACCAAGTTTCTTGACGCTGTAATCAAATATCTCAGCAAGGTGGATTTTTTAAAAAGGTGGTTTTAAGGTTCTTCTTGGGTTTTTCTTATTTTGCGAGCTTCACAGAGTTGTGGCATGTTACATGGGCACATATAGAGCAGTCATACAGAGCTTTCCTGAAACAAATAACAGCTACAAGGGTATGTGTAGTAGGATAAAATTCAAATAGCATCTAAAGCAATAAATCTGCTCAGTGGCTTAGATATTCTGATGTTTGCTAAAATCATGCTATAGTAGCTTCAAACTTTGAAAATTTTGACATGGGAGGCCCACTAATTTTATTCAAACTCATCTTTTTCTTTGCAGAATGTTATTTAAGTTGTGTGAGCTGCCCACACATCCAAATCTTGCTAATACTTTTACAGAACAATAACTGTTCAGACCTCCCTGTGAGTTCTTGCACTGAAGAAATTATCTTCAAATTTCTTAGGTTCTTCCCAAGAAATCTTACAGGTTTTTTTTTTTAATGAACACAGCTCACAAATCCTGCAGCTTTGACATGAAGAGTCAAAAGAACTGATAAAGTGTTACTACAGCAAATTCTGCTAAGACTTTCCCAGTGAAGCTTGAAAGAAACATCAGAGACTCACTCAGTCAGCTTGCTATAGGTTGAAAGAATCAAGAACCAACATGCAAAAGATGTAACAAAACCCTGGTAAACAATTTTGACTGTTTGACTCTTGAAGACAGGAAATTCTTAGTTCACGTCCCAGAGGTCAATCTGTGAATACTTACTCTTTCTTTTTATTATGAAATAATTTCAGATATGTAAATATAACCACAGTTTAAGATTTTCATGGGACAACCATGCTGATCAGTTTGCAGTAAAAAAAAATTGCAGCAACTTAATAAGCAATTATCCTTTTTTTTTTTTTGGTAATAAGTTTTTATTTTATTTTATATCATAAAAATTCTAATTTCAATTGAACACTGTGTTGTCTGGGTACAAATCATTTTAGGAAATAATAATCAAAGTGTTTACAACAATATTCATTGCATTAATATCAATTATATTAATATTGATAGCAGTAATAATAATCATAACATTTGTTTAATCAAGTTAACGTATCTTCCTTATATCACTGATCCTTCCATATATTTCCCTGTTTCTAGCTTCTGTTTTTGTCAGCTAGCCCAAGTCCCAAGTCAAAAAATATTCAATTTCTTTTTTTTCCTTAACTGTAAGTGTTAGCCTATCCATTTCTGCACATTCTAATATTTTTCCAATCACATCTTCATCTGTTGGGATCTCTTCATTTTTCCATTTTTGTGCAAATTGAGAACTATTCTCGCTGCAGTCGATACATGCAAAATCAGATATACATTCCCTTTGTTATACTTGTCTGGTAAAATGTCCAGACAAGTATAACAAAGAGTTACACTTGTCTGGACAAATATAACACTTGTTATATTTGTCAACAAAAATGTCTCTGGTTTCAAATCTATAAGTTGTTTTATCATTTCCCCCCCAGCCATGAATGTATTTTTGTCCAATGTTTTTTCACTTTTTCACATGTCCACCAATTATTCTTTAGAAGGACTATGAACTGGCATTTATATAGCCTGAGTTACACAGCTATACTCAGAACACATATTGATATACTGGTACTTAACAGCTGAATGTTAAACTAGACACATTCTTAAAAAAAAAACGTGTGTGTGTTTTAACAAAGGAATGTTAAAGCAAGTATAGCTAAGCAAGCCAGATTGATACCATGATATGGGACTAGAACAGAGGTGGGTTTCAGCAGGGTCTGACCAGTTCTGGAGAACCGGTAGTGGAAATTTTGAGTAGTTTGGAGAACCGGTAGTAAAAATTCTGACTGGCCCCGCCCCCATCTATTCTCTGCCTCCCGAGTCCCAGCTGATTGGGAGGAAATGGGGATTTTGCAGTAACCTTCCCCTGGAATGGGGGGAATGGAGATTTTACAGTTTCCTTCCCTTGCCACACCCACCAAGCCACGCCCACCAAGACATGCCTCACCTACCAAGCCACGCCCACAGAACCAGTAATAAAAAAAATTGAAACCCACCACTGGACAAGAAATCTTAACTTTAATTCAGGAGTGAAATGCTACTGGTTCGCTCTGGTTTGGATGAACCAGCAGTGATAAAAACTACCAGTTTGAACAAACCGGTAGTAAAAAAAAATGCTTTAAAATGTAAAAAAAGATTCCAACGATCACAGCTGTGTTGCGCAATCATCGGAACTTTTTTTTTTACTTTTTTTACTACCTACTGTATTCGCCTGAACTGGTAGTAAAAATATGCTTTAAAAAAAGTTTTTAAAAAAGGTTCCGATGATTGCATGGCACAGCTATGATCGTCGGAACCTTTTTTTTTTTTACTTTTTTAAAGCATTTTTTTACTACTAGTTCGGGCAAATAAGTAGTAAAAAATGCTTTAAAAAGTAAAAAAAAAAGTTGCCCTCACCCACCCAGTCACATGACACCCACTAAGCCACACCCACCAAACCAAGCCCACAGAACAGGTAGCAAAAAATTTTGCATTTCACCACTGCTTTAATCTCTCTATGATCTTGATTAAAACTGGAAAGAAACAGGGCTGAAGAATGATAATTCTAGGAATGATGAGCAAAAAAAGGGCTCATTGAAAAATACTGCAAAGCGATTTGGGGCTACTCTGAAGAAAAACCTTCCCTTGCCATGGTCCTGATCCATCTTGGATGTCTTTATGCCTATTATTGTGATAATGTCATCTCCAGTAGAGTTCTGAAGATACCACTTCTTGCATCTGATGTGGTCGATTGTAGTCTATGAAAGCTGACGTTGTCATATGTACATTAGTCTCTTCAAGGAGCAACAAGATCTTTAGTTGCTTTTGTACTCTATTTTTAAATGGACGGTATAGTTAATTTCATCTTTATATCAGAATGAAAGCTAAGATGTGATTCATTGTTGGATGACTATCTTACTATGTAAAGATAGAAATTTATGTCTGGAAAACCCTGTAATTTTATATAACACTCAAACATTATTCTATGGGGTTGAAACCTTTTATCTAAGACATAAATAGAGTTGCAAGAAGATGTGTGTGTTTTTCCCTTCCTGGGTCACCTTCTACAAGATAGGACAACACAATTTCTCACCCACAAATTCAACAACAAAGAAAAGACACAGACTTGCCCAAAAACCAGCTCCCATCTTCTCTGCCTGCAGTTTGTCTTGTTAGGTTTCTTCAAGATCAAATGTCTCATATTAGGTCATTCTCCACAGGATTAAAGTTGAACAGAAGTATCTTCCTCATATTACACTTAAAATCATTTAAATGGATTTTTAAAAAGAGTTTGGATATTAATTCTATGTCTTACTCATGCTAAAACATAACTGAAGTCTGTAAAAAATTAGGGACCCTACAGATTTAATATGCTAGGTTGAGGTGCTGTGATACTATTAGTATCAGGGGTGTATAGAATGTAGACAAAAAAAGAACATCAAATTTTATAAATGCTGAATGTGTCAGAAGCAAGATCCATTGCAGACAACATGCAATTTGATCTAATTATTTCCCTTAATAATTTCCCCAAAATAAGGCATCCCCTGATAATAAGCCCAATCGGGCTTTTGAATGCATGGCAATAAGGCCAAGCGCTTATTTCAGGGTTTGAAAAAATATAAGACAGGGTCTTATTTTTGGGGAAACACGGTACGATTTACGATTTGGGATACCTTCTTGTTTTGTACCATTCTGTAGTTGCAATCAATATGCACAAATGACTTAATTTGTTAATAGCCATTCCTTTTGTCATATAGATGCTGAGACCAATAGTTGTGTGAAAGGAATATGGGAAAGGATCTTTGATTCACTTCTTAGGATTCTCATTATCTCCAATCCCAGGTTTAATTGAAACAAACCATGACAAATTAACAAAGGTATCAAATGATATACATTAAGATCAATGTACAGCAATATCTCTTGCTTTCCTCTGCACAAGACGTCTGCAATATCACACATACAGAAATGTGTGTGGAAGCAACAAATCTTTACAGAGAAGCAGATTCCCAAAAGCCCTGCTTTGGTTGAAGTCCTGCTTCTCCAAAGTTAGCATCTTTCAAAATATATGTAGGTTTCTTCCAGACTTTTCAGTTCTCATGATTACAAAGTGGTTGGGAAGGTACAAAGACATGCAGGTGACACAGATTTCAGAAATGTCAGAATAACAGGGTTGGAAGAGACCTTGGAAGTCTTCTTGTCCAACCAACTGCTCACACAGCAAACTATGCCATTTCAGATAAATGATTGTCCAGCCTTATGTTAAAAACCTCCAGTGTTGGAGCATTCACAATTTCTGGAGACAAGTTGTTCCACTGATTAATTGTTCTAACTGTCAGGAAATTTCTCCTTAGTTTTAGGTTGGTTCTCTCCTTGATTTCCATTGCTTCTTGTCCTGCCCTCAGGGGTTTTGGAGACTAGGTTGACCCCTTCTTCTTTGTGGCAGCCCCTTAGATATTGAACACTGCTATCATCTTACCCCTAATCCTTCTTTTCATTCATTCATTAATTTATTTTAGATAATTAAACTAAAAAAGTAAAGGTAAAGGTTCCCCTCGCACATATGTGCTAGTCGTTCCCGTCTCTAGGGGGTGGTGCTCATCTCCATTTCAAAACCGAAGAGCCAGCACTGTCCAAAGATGTCTCTGTGGTCATGTGGCCGGCATGACTAAATGCCAAAGGCGCACAAAACGCTGTTACCTTCCCACCAAAGGTGGTCCCTATTTTTCTACTTGCATTTTTTACATGCTTTCGAACTGCTAGGTTGGCAGAAGCTAGGACAAGTAACGGGAGCTCATCCTGTTATGTGGCACTAGGGATTCGAACCACTGAACTGCCAACCTTTCGATTGACAAGCTCAGCGTCTTAGCCACTGAGCCACTGCGTCCCTTGTAATTAAACTAGACATGCCCAATTGCTGCAACCGTTCTTCATATGTTTTATCCTGCAGTCCCCTAATCATCTTTTTTGCTCTTCTCTGCACTCTTTCTAGAGTCTCAACATCTTTTTTTATATAATGGCAACGGAAACTGGAAGCAATATTCCAAGTGTGGTCCTACCTATTCCAGTGCTATTAACCTATAACCCTAAGTGCTATTCCAATATATGGGAGACAGGGTGTTTAGAGCCTGTGTAGACAACAAAATAGATGAAGTGATCTACAATTCATAGAGGTCAAGGCAGAGCAGCAGACTGTGCTGAGGGAATGGAGGTTTCATGCTGCCAGGCAGCCAAGCAATGCTCAAATTGTTTGCCGCTTGTGAGGGTCACTGTCTGGGAAACAGGAAAGAAAATGAGTGGGCTCTTGATGGGTAGCATTTGGTGGGGGTGGGCGGGCATGACTTTGCCTGCCCTCTGATGCAACTCCTGTGTTCACATCCTTCCTTTCAAGATTGCTGTTCTGTTGTGTGTTGATAGGAAGTCAGGTTTCCCATAAGCCTCCCAAATTGTTGCTGGCAATATTGCTTCCTGAAAGGTGGCTGTGTAAAATATCAAAAGACCTCAGCAGAATATTTTTATCACTTAATTAAGAATAGGAGTCACAGCTTATTTTCATTTCTTGGAATACTCTCCTCCTCCACCTTCTCCTTTTATAGAAAACATGAACAAAGTTCATTTGCTCACCATGCTATTTTACAAGTCAACATTCTGGTGTTTTCTTCAGGTTCGCTGGGACAAGAATTCTTAGAATTTCAGGTCAATATAGTACATGTCTGTTCTTTTATCTTTCTGATTTCAAACATTGGGAAGATCTGTTGAAAAATCAATGTTTCCCCACCACCACCCCCAAAAGTGGAAAAAGCCAAAAGCGGAAAACGCCACTTGACTCTCACAAACAGAGAATACTCAAGTAAAATAAGGAAGGGAATTTGCCAAATTAACCAGAATAGTAAACTCATAATAATTAATAACAGTTTATAATTAAAGTCTGAAAAGCAACATTAAGAAATTAAAAAGAAATGGGACAATCTTTTGATAACCAAGGTTTTTTTTTGTAATACTAGCTTAATCTCTTTGATTAAATCTCAATGCATATTTATGTTTGTGCACATCTAATACAGATATCTAGGCTCAGAAGTCTAATATAGTTTATTGCTATTTTTTTTTTACATTTCCTTCAAAATTGGAAGCAATAGTTCAATCTCTTTAGTAAAGCCTTTAATTGTTCATACTGTCGTTACAGTTCCAACACATCTGAAGAATACCAGGCTGGAGAAGAGGTCCCTTAGTAGTTATTTACTTTACTTCTGTGACTGGAATGATTACTTAGTTTTAGCTGGGGTAGAACAGACCAGCTCAATCCCAACAAGAGTGAGTAGCTATGGCTGTTTGGACTCTTTGGATCAGAAATGTCACCATCTTTCGTCCTTCAGAAATTCGATTCCTCTCCTAGGGTTCCAGAAAACTTTGATAATCTGGCGTTGGTCCCATGCTTGGGGTCAATGTTTATTATTTGTTAATGGCCCCAGTTTTCTTTTGCTTTTTTTGCTGTTACAGATAGTCTTTGGCTTACAATAGTTCATTTTGTGACCAAAGTTACAACGGCACTGGAAAAAGTGACTTAGTGCCATTTTTGACACTTAACGACTGTTGCAGCATCCCCATGGTCATGTGATCAAAATTTGGCTGCTTGGCAACCAATTCATACTTATGATGGCTGCAGTGTCCTGGGTTCATGTGATCCCATTTTGCAACCTTCTGGCAAGCGAAGTCAATGGGGAAAACAGATTCACTTAACAACCTTGTTACTAACTTCACAACTGTGATGATTCCCTTAACAACTGTGGCTAGAAAGCAGTGGTGAAATGTAAAAATTTTCACCACCAGTTCTGTGGGTGTGGCTTGGTGGTCATGTGACCGGGTGGGCTTAGCCAACATGACATCACTCACATCACTCTTTCTTTCTTTCTTTCTTTCTTCTCTCTCTCTCCCTTCTCCTTCCTTCCTTCCTTCCTTCCTTCCTTCCTTCCTTTCCTTCTTTCTTTCTCTCTTCTCTCTCTCTCTCTCTCTCTCTCTCTCACACACACACACACACACACACACCAGGTCTGAGCAGCAGCTGCTTCAGGAGAAGGAAGAAAGTGCTCCAGGAGGGCAGACAGTCGCCCAAAGGCCCTGCGGAAGCCGAGTGCGCCGGACCCAAAAGGCGAACCAGCCTCGCCATGTTCCCCCAAAGCGGCTCTTCAGCTGAGCATAGCAGGTTTCCCTTCCCCACTGCCATCACCGGCCTTACATCTAACTGCCCTCCTGGAGCTACCCATGCACACCCCAGCAGAGCAGCAGTCTCAGCTCCAGTGGCTGCTGTGGGAGAAGGAAGAAAGCAGTTTTGCAGAGGAGGTAGAATAGCGCAGTGGCAGCTATACATGCCCTGTTTCTTGCCAGCCAGCCAGGAGAAAGGGGGGAGGAGGGAGGGAGGGGGCGGCTGGGTCTTCCTGGCCTTTGCTGGGTGCTCTCCCTCCTCCCACTCCCCCAATCATTTTCAAAAAACACAAGAAGGATTTTGGGCAAAGGTAGCAGCCGCTGCGTCTCCCCCAAGGGTGTGGGGGTTAGGGTTAGCTGGACACCAACCTTGGAAGGCAAGCGGACATGGGGGGCCACTGGGAAGCTAGCGTGGAAAGCAGACAAGAATGGCTGGGCTGCAGGCCGTGGACTAGTTCAGGGCATGGCTTGCCAGCGGTTGCTACCAGTTTGGCGAACCAGTCCCAATCTCTGCTACCGGTTCACCCGAACCAGTCTGAACCGGTAGCATTTCACCCCTGCTAGAAAGGTTGTAAAGTGGGCAAAACTCATTTCACAAATTTCTTGCTTAACAACAGAAATTTTAGGCTGTAAATCAAGGACTACCTATACTACTTAGTAACAATTATCACTCAAGCATCCAGAGAACCTATACAGAGAACTGTGTTCCAAGGGAACATGTATAAACTGGGCCATATTTATCTCATGGGAAATAGGCACCATCTACTGTATATGGTCTAGAGTCTCCCACAGTGTCAACACTTGCTTGAAATAGGGACCAGAAAAGCAGCTGATGGATGGGTGCTTTTTCATGAGTTTCAGTCCAAACCTCCCCCTCCAATTCCCTGCTGAGAAAATTACCTTCTACTAAATTCAACTCTGCCTGACGCCAGGGCATCCTCCTTTCTATTCTCACCCCAAGAACCTACTGTATTGGGAGCCAAGAGACAATAAATAATCATACTGAAAACAGGTGGAAGATAAAGCACCTGGCACCAAGGCACCAAGAACAGATATAGACTATTGTAAACAGTACAAAAGCAGCTAATACATTGGAAGTGACCATTTTTTACTCCTTCCTGGGGGTGGCCAACACTGGAAACATTGCTGAACCACAGCTTTCAACAGCACAGACCAGGATAATTAATTGTGGGAGTCCATGGGAGCAGCAGTTCATAAACTTCTAGAAGGCCCAGGTTTCTATCTACAGTATGTCTAGGGCCCCAAATGAACTTTGGAGCAGGTAGAAATCTCACCAGGCTTCACAGAAAGACTACTGTGAAATTCCAAATAGACATTCATTAGGTTGCCTTAGTTTGGGTAAACTATCTTCAGTTAATACATCACCTACAAATTAATAATGTAGATAAGTGCATGTGATTGGTAAAATATCACCACTGGATATACCAAATGTCTCCTCTTACACACACACACACACACACACACACACACACACACACAAACCAGGGGTGAAATTCAGCAGGTTCTGACAGGTTCTGGAAAACCGGTAGGAGAAATTTTGAGTAGTTTGGCGAACTGGCAAATACCACCTCTGGCTGGCCCCAGAGTAGGGTGGGAATGGAGATTATGCAATATCCTGCCCCCAGGAGTAGGGAGGGAATGGGGATTTTGCAGTATCCTTCCCCTGGAGTGGGGTGGAAATGGAGATTTTGCAGTAGGCTTCCCCTGCCATGCTCACCAAGCCACGCCCACCAAGCCACGCCCACAGAACCGGTAGTAAAAAAAATTGAATTCCACCACTGAACACCCATTGATCACTGAAGTCTTCAAAGGCCAGTTTACAGACAAACAATAGCATCTTTGTCGTTGGGTATGGTTCCTACCTGAAAGTCACTGGCCCAAAGTTGTCCACTTTATTTTGAAAGCAGAAGAAAACCTGGGTTTTCCCACCATCAGGCTAACATTTAACCACCGTAGCACACTGGGTTTCAATTGCAGAGATATAAGAGAGTGAACAGAGATGAGTGCAAAACCAGCAATAATAATAGTAGCCATGCGTGGAAAAACTGTACAGCCAATTTAGGGCATATTAGTAAATAAAAATGTTCTTAGAAAAGGCTTATCCAATCACTCAGCCCATGGACAGAACTTTATAAGGGTTAAAGAACCCTTTGTAATCTTTCTAGATATTCCCAATGCTTCTTCAGTCTTTTGGAAAACTCATTTGTGATGAAAAGGAAAACGAAAGCATTTGTGGGATATTGTTTGATTACTAAGACCTGGACCCATCTGGGAAAATCCCAAAGCCTCACTGAAACTTTTGATTCTTTTCTAAGGTATCATTGCACCTCCTCACATGATTATATTTTGATGGAGATGCACCTTTTTCTTTTGTTTTCAAAAGCGAGGGAGTTAAATTATGGAAAGCTTTTAAAAACACTTAAATACTATAGTTCTGGGAAATAAGAGTTCACCATTTCCCAATCATTATTTTCTTTAAAAAGAAAGGAAATCCTGGCTTCTAAAGTTCTTTTTCCAGTCCCTTAATTGTCATGATTACAGGTAGTTCTTGACTTAAAACCCCAATTGGGACCAGAATTTCCGTTGCTAAGCAATATGGTCATTAAATGAGTTGCACCCAATTTTACTTTTTTTTTAACCTTTAATTGAATTGTATTCACTATGTGAATTGTGGGGTTGTTAAGTGGATCCAGCTTCCCCCATTGACTTGGCTTGTCAGAAGCCCCCTGGAAAAGTTGCAAGTGGCAATTATGTGACCTTGTAAAACTGCAATTGTCATAAATATATGCCAGTTGCCAAGCATCCAAATTTTGATCACACAGTTATGGGGATGTTGCTATAATTTTAAGTGTGAGGACCAGTTATAAGTCATGTATAAGTCATTTATTTTCATAAATCATCATAACTTCAAATGATCACTAAATGAATGGTTGTAAATCAAGGACTACCTGTAATGTGGATTACCTGACGATGATGGAAGGGATTTAGGTAGATGGGAAGTTGAATTGCTGTACCATAATACCTTTTTCAAAAGAATAAAAGGAAATATCTGTGTGGGGGAGAGAAAGATTTATTTGAAATGTGCCAAAATAATTTAAAATCTAATAATCTTTATTCTACTGATATACTACCAATTAGTACAGATGGACTGTAATTTACAAAACAATGAACAAGAACATTCGTAATGGTAAATATAAATAAAGCAAGCCATAACTAATGAAGATTACAATACAAGAATAAATTATGAAAATACTGAGAGTGAAAAATAAGTGCCATAAGAAAACCCAAAAAAATATTTTAATGATCAATCATTCAAAGTGAAATTAAAGTTGGTAAGAACAAAACATTCAACCAAATGTTATTGAAGTTCTGCCTTCAGTAGCTTTTGGACCAATAAAAGTGTCTTCAAGATGTAGTTACATTTATATGAGAAATTTTAGAAAAGTTATGGTTTATAGCAGTGTTTCTCAATCTGTGGTCCGTGGACTCCTGGGGGCCCATGATGTCATCATAGGAGGTCTGCGAAGGCTTGAAGAAATGCTATGATTTAAATCTTAAGTTACGTAAGTCTTGGGAGTCACAAAAGATATTTAAAGGGGGTCCATAGTGAAGAAAAGGTTGAGAACCACTGCCTATAGACTTATCAAATGAGCTGGGTTCAAATTAATTTAGTTGCACTTTATTCTGATTCAAATGTATGCATTTTGGTTAATTCATGACTAATAGTTCCCATGTATTTCAAAAGGAATTTAGTGTGATTGAAAAATCTGTTGAAGATTACACTTGGTATTTATTTTATTAGCCAAGGATAGAGGCCAGGACAAAAAAAAGGTTTTTTTTAAGGTTTCATTTTAATGGCTTTTTAAATTCATTTTAGCAACATTGAACTTAGTGAACTTAATGCTCTCAACGCATGACATTTTGGTACCAACTGAGGAGTTGGTTCTGTGAACAGCACAAGATTATTATAAGGGGCATGGAAAGCAGGATACCTGCCTTTAGCTGATATCCATTTACATAGAAATAAATTCCACATAATGAAATGTAACTTATTTCTTCATAGGCACACATAGGATTGCACTGTCTCTGTTTGAACTTAACTCAATCATCACACATATTACCTGTGAAACAATAGTCCAGCACCTGGAGTGCCAACAAATAACAATTTCAAAAGCACTTTTAGGGTATGAAACATTTAACAATTGTGAATTTATTTCTATTTGTCCAAATTGTGGATCAGATTATCGCTAATTGGTGGAATCAGTGATGTCGGTTTTTTTCCACATTTTGTCAAAGTAAAATTAAATATTCTGTTCCTCAAAAAAATAAGGATTATTTATTTGTCCTATCTGAGTTCTATAAATTTCTTTCTTTCGGAGGTGGAGAGGGTGAAGGGAATGTTATATATTTGTGTGTGGATGTTCACCAAAGGTGACAATTGTGTGTGTGTTTGTGTGTATGTTCAGAGAGGCTTTATACTCCTTCCTTTTTCTCCTGCTTGTCCAGTGTTCAGTGATATTTTCTGAGGGTGGGGAGTGTGACCACAGGTGGGCCTGGCTCTCTGCCCAGACCTTGGACGCTTGGTGACACCAGAGCCTCCTGCTTGCCGTTCCAACCCTGCAATTAGGACAGATCCTAGCTCAACCACAACCCAAAATTACCACAGGAGCCTCTCATCTGGGGAGCCCACATCAGATACGTCACCCAGGGGCCTCAGCAGCTTCCTTCAGCAGTGAGGGAAAACAGGGTTATTGTTGTAGAAACCCTGTATCCCACTCCTCAGAGAGAGACTCCCCATTTCTGGGGCTTGTGAACTTTCTTTCAGAGAAAACATTCTTCTCTGCTCCCCATTGTGAGCCCCGGAACACTGAAAAAGGTCCGGTGTTTGTTTTCAGCTTGTTCCTGCCTAACACAGACTGTCATGCTTAAGCTTGGCTGTCTCTTCAGTGCAAAAAAACAAACAGTGCAGATTTGGGTCCCCTCCAAGGGAACCTTAGGATGAGGTGTCATTTCTGTGGTGAGACAGTTGGGAGCATCCAGATGTGAAACCGCTGTTGGCTGCATCTTGGGGACAAGTGTCCATGTGAGCGGCTTAGTCAGGGCAAGTCCTCGCTAACTTTGTCTTTCTCCTGCCATGACACAAACCCAACAATCTGCTTCCAATTTGTGATGGTGGCCAGCTGGCTTCTGGTTTCCCATCAATCATTCCCCAGCCCCCCCCCCCCAAACAGTGGATGGTTTGATTCATGAGAGTGGCGAGCAGGAAGCAAAGGATAGGGTGGGGAGAGAACAGCCAGAAAAAATGCCTCTTTGCCAGGAGGGGGCTTCAAAAATTTTAGCAAGGAGTTCTTTGCTCGGTTGCTGTGTCGGCATGGTCACGGTGGGCATGGCCTAGGCGACCTCCTGCACTACGGTGAGGGGGATGTTTATGCCCTCCCTGGGCTCCCAAGGCTTTTGCCTCGGGAGGGGGAAAACGGTCTCCCCAGGTTCCGGAGGCCCTCCAGAGGCCAGAAACAGGCCTGTTTCCAGTCTTCCCAAATTTCCAGTAGGCCCGTTTTTCACTCTCCCCGAGCCTCCATGTGCACCCTGCACTTACCTGCATCCAAATGAGCCGCATGGGGACTCCTGGGAGGGGAGGGGCAGTGTGGGCGGGGCTAGCCAGGAGTGTGATTTGGGGGTTCTCTGAAGTGCATGGAATCTTAGCTAGAGAGGTTCTCCCAAACTCTTTGCCCTGGAAAGCTTCAGGTAATATAAAACAAGAGTGTCTGTACGCAGCATAGCTGGTGGCTGGGGGAGAATTTGGAAAACCAAATCTGTCCTCCTTTTTACTAATAGGCTTTCCTTCTTCCCTTATTTCTAAAGTGTAAACCACAAAGCAATTTAAACTGCTACAAGTAAAACACACTGGGCTAGAATGTAGGTCTCAGATCATCACCATCCTGGCCTTATCTCATGCAGCATCATGCCCAAAAGCAATAATTAAACTGCCTTCAACATGCAAGATTTTGCATTCTGTTTATTATGAGTCAGCAGAACACCTAATTCAACTGGTTGTGACATGGCACTCTTTTCCACATCTGAACAAGATGAGCTTTCTGGGTCATCTACATGGCCTGTTAAAGCGAATAGAACAGAACAGAACAGAACAGAACAGAACAGAACAGAACAAAACAGAATAGAATAGAATTCTTTATTGGCCAAGTGTGATTGGATACACAAGGATTTTGTCTTGGTGCATACGCTCTTGGAGTACATAAAAGAAAAGATACGTTCATCAAGAATCATAAGGTACAACATTTAATGATAGTCATAGGGTACAAATAAGCAAACAGGAAACAATATCAATATAAATCACAAGGATACAACAACAAAGTTACAGTCATACAGTCATAAGTGGGAGGAGATATGTAGCTGGTTCATTTAGGCAAAGTCTTCTTTGCACAATTCATATGCTGGGTTGAAAGAATAAGAATGCTAACTTTTGTTACCAAAAGCATGAGTAGAAAATAGGATCCCTCTGCCCTTTCTAAAATTTAATTCTCAACCTTCCCCAATTATCCTGAAACCACCAATAGCCCCTGCAGAACAAAATGCTAAAACAGTAGACCAAAGAGCCTTCCCTCCACTTATCCTACACAGCTTCTCTGAAGAAAAGTCCCCATTGAATTCATGCAATGCACTTCCACTAATCATGCATTGAGCTGGGATTTAACTATTCTTCTTGGGATCTGAAGTAACTCATGCATAAGCTTGAATATGGCGGAAGAGCCCTCTTTCATCTATCTTTGTTTAAAAGATCTGGAAGACAGATGTCAAAGACAGGAGAAAAAAATTATGCTCCAACCCAGCATAGGTATAAACTCAGCAGGAAGTGACACCTCCTTCCCCCTCCAAAATAATTTCTCCAGAGAATCAGTCTAGCTTTCATTCCTGAAATCTCCTGTTCCTGATATGGAGAAAAGGCTCTCCTGGAACTATAACTAGGTCTTGAAATATAGCAGGGATTAGGAGGATTGAACAAATGTGGGAGGGCCTGATGCCCGTGTATGACCTATGTGTTTTTGTGATGCAGGATATAAATGTGTCTGCATGTATTTGAAGAGATAGATAAAGCCTGCAGATGTGTTTTATGTATTTATAAATAGGCATCTACCGGTAGATATAAATAAGAAACAAACATGAATGATCAAAGACATTTTACAGTTTAGACCATCATGCTATTCCCTTTCAGGATGAGCAAACCTTTTTTACAAAGCTCAGAAAAGGAGTAAGGAAAAAATAAAGCAAAGACATTAAAGATACGAGGTTTTAAAAAACGAAAAGAAAAGCGAGTAGCTAAATCTAGTTCATAAGAATACTCTTCACTATATTTACTCATGCCTTTTCCTATGCTTGTAACCATCCTTGTTTCAAACACATCCAAATGCAGGGGTGAAATGCTCCCGGTTCGAACCGGATGGCCCGATCTGGTAGTGATGGCGGCGGATGGTTCGGAGAACCGGTAGCAAAAATCCCTGTGCTCCCCCCCACCATGCCCAGCTGAGTCGCATGATCATCAGAGGTTGGTTTTTTTTTTTATTTTTAAAAGCATTTTTTCTACAAGCTCTTCCGACGAAAAAATGCTTTTAAAAGTAAAAAACTGGGATCCTCAAAGGCTTTTCAAAGCATTTTTTTCTGCAACCTCTTGGCCAAAGAGGTGGTAAAAGTCCTGTTTTGCTTTGAAAAGTCCCTGATGATCCCAGCTGAGTTGCCTGATCGCCAGAGGCTTTTCAAAACATTAGAAAAAATGCTTTGAAAAGTTTAAAAAAAAAAAGTTGGCCATGCCCACCCAGTCACATTATCCCACCACCACCAAGCCACGCCCACAGAACTGATAGTAACAAATTTTACATTTCACCCCTGCCCATATGCTGCTTCATACATTGCCTTTTGTTCTTTAAACTTCTCACCCAGAGGTGGGTTTCACCAGGTTCTGACCAGTTCTGGAGAACCAGTAGCGGCAATTTTGAGTAGTTCGGAAAACCAGTAGTAAAAATTCTGACTGGACTTGGGAGGGAAGTTCTGCCTCCCAAGTCCCAGCTGATCGGGAGGAAAGGGGATTTTGCAGTAACCTTCCCCTGGATTGGGGTGGGAATGGAGATTTTACAGTATCCTTCCCCTGCCACACCCACCAAGCTACATCACGCCCACCAAGCCACGCCCACAGAACTGGTAGTAAAAAAAATTGAAACCTACCACTGTTCTCACCTCTCTTTTGGGGGGTTGTAACAGCTCTTTCTAACTACCGTTTTCTCAGACTTTCTCTTTCTTTTCTCCATTCACTCTCCCTTCATACGGTCGTTCTATTCAATCCTCATTCATTCTCTCTGCATAGCCAACTACCTCTACAGACTTCTTGTCCTACTAATTTGTTTTTGGAAATTAGCATCCACTTATTCTTGACCCTATTTCTTCATGCTTCCTAAGTATTCTATTTCTATCACATTCACCTTTCTGTTCTTTCAACACAATTAATGCTAACCAGCATGTGTACACTCCATCTCAGTTATTAAAAAAGGGGGAGGCGGAAATCTTCTTCCTTTTGCCTATCAGTGAGTTGTTAATTAATAAAAGTTTGCAGAACTTGCTTATGCAAATGTATCTGCAAAAACTTTGGGACAGGAGATTTTATCACTGGTGGTGGGAAGAAAGGAGCAAGAACCCTAAAGTTGCAGCACTACAAATAAATATAGATAATATCATTTGACCAACGATGCCAAGGAACACATTCTCAATAACGTAAATAATTATTTGGGGGAGACATATTTATCATCTTCATTCAGATAGTTTGGCCAAAGCAGGTCAATGAATTTCCTAAATCCAACCGGGTCAGAGATGCTGTAATCCTGAAGGGAATGGTTTTCCAGAAGTTTGAAAATAAGTGCATGTGTGTGCGCGCAAAGATATTTGTGCAGATTCATGCTGGTCAGTAGGGGTAAGTAGCATACAAAATGCATGCTAAATCAATGCATACAAAAAATGCATTGATAAAAATCAGTGGTGGGCTGCTCCCAGTTCGGTCCGGTTCTATAGAACCGGTAGTAAAACCGGCAGGAGGCTCTGCCCACCCATCATGACATCATCATAGGTGTTCCCACTGAGAACTGGTAGTAAAGGTAAGTAGAACCCACCCCTGATAAAAATGCAAAAAAATGCATTGATCAGAACTCCGAAAATGAAGACAACCACTAAGAGGGCCAAGATTTACAGCTTTGTAGTTTTCTATCTCTCTTTGGTGCCCTCTAGTGTCTGTCCAGAGCTTGCAGCCCAGATCTGATAGTCTTATTGCTGGAGAAAGGAAAGGGGAAAGGTTCCATGTTGTATATGAAGATAAAGCCTGAGGACAAGGCACGACCCTGAATGCGTATGTGAAACATGCATGTTCACCCAGGAGTAGGACACGTTACTCCCCTCAGACTGAACACGGTGGCCTTCCTTTACACTCTTTGCCCACGCGCCGCAAATGCCACAGCTCCTGGCACAGCACAGACCACCCAGTAACTGGAAGAGGGTGGGCAGGTTGCCTGCAGCTCTTCCCCACCTCGGAAGCTCTGCCGTCATCGTCCGTGGCTTTGACACTGGGCTCAGCTCCAACCTCCCTGTTTGGTGTGTTACAGCTTGGGAGGAAATCTAATGGGGGAGGGGAGTCTATCCACTTGGGATAAGGGGGTCTAGCCAAGGCATCCTCCACCTCTCTGCTCCTTGGCCTGGCAAAACTCCTTTTTGTGGGCAGGTCACTGGGAGAACAGGAAGTCTCTCCACCCAGCCCTCTGGTCACCATAGCAACTCTGAGCCGGGCCACCTGTCAAGGCAGGCTGCTCCCTTCTCAACAGCCGGGCTTTCTGGGAAAAGTTGCATTCTTAGCAAACAATGGCCCTGACACCCCACTCATGGGTGACTACATGCTAGAGATGTGGGTGTGTTGGGTCTAGGCCTCTGGTCTTCAAACTGCTGCCTACCATCAACACTCAACAGCTGTGCTTTCACTCTCATAGAGTTGAAATAATCCTGAAAGCTGCGCTGGTTGAAATGTTGCTTGCCACAAAGCTGTTGAAACTAAGCCTTGCTTACCCCACCCCATGCCACCCCCAGGAAAACAGCTATATATAATTCTATCAGACCGAAGCAGAATCTAGAGTGCAGAAGAAAGCCAACTCTGGTTATCTCGTAATGGTGGCAATAGAGGGTTTGATATAAGCAAAATTCAAGCTAAAGCAAAAGAAAATACCCATAACACATCCCAGACATTGGGAGTTGAGGAGAAGTTGATTAAAGAGTTGAAGAGAAGTTAGTTATGAATTGGTCATCTTCTGCAAGGGATGTAAGGCACATTAAAAGAAAGAAAGAAAGAAAGAAAGAAAGAAAGAAAGAAAGAAAGAAAGAAAGAAAGAAAGAAAGAAAGAAAGAAAGAAAAAAGAAAGAAATGAAGAGGAAGAGGAGGAGGAGGAGGAAGGAAGAAAAAGAAAGTAGAAAAGGAAGGAAGGGAGAGAGGCAGAGAAAGAAAGAAAGAAAGGGATAAGGAGGAAGAGGAGGAGGAAAGAAGAGAGAAGAAAGAAGGAAAAGGAAGGAAGGAAGGAGAGAGGAGAGGAGAGGTGAAGAGATGAGATGAGAGGGGAGGGGAGGGGAGGGAAGGGAAGGGAAGGGAAGGGAAAAGAAGAGAAGAGAAGAGAAGAGAAGAGAAGAGAAGAGAAGAGAAGAGAAGAGAAGAGAAGAGAAGAGAAGAGAAGAGAAGAGAAGTTGGTCTATGGATTCTGAAAGTGAGCTGAAAACTTGAGAAAACTTTAGTGATAACCTGAAAGCAAATATTAAAGTCATTAATCAATTCATTCTAATTTTATAATGTAATCTTTGGGCAGTACTTATACACAGAAGCAGGGAGAAGTAGAAGATAAAATTTCAGATTATGAGTTCATGAATACTGGTTTCTCCCCAGCAAAGTCCTTTCTTTCTCCGAATGATGGAACCATGCCTCACTCCAACACAGTCCAGGCTCCTTTACAATAATGATTCATGCCATCATCAACAAACTGTTCTCCAAACATTCATAGCTTTACATATGTTATCACTGGGGATTTGATTATGCTTGGAAGGACTTTGGCAATCAAGGCAGACTAGCAAGAACAGGAATCCTATGTTCTCAGCAAATTTCTAAAAGGAGCTATACTAATATATTCTGCACAAGTCAACGATCCATCCAGAATAGTCTTATTTGATTTCAGATGGAATGTCTCAACTGCATATTGAGATAAAAGCATTTTTAGCTACGAAAGGGTACAAGACACAGATAGCCAATCATTAGAATGATACAACATTCCAGAAGGTCAAGACATCATCTGACAATTACTCTAAGTATTTAGTCAGCTCATCCTATTAAAAAAGGCCTGCTACTAATTACAAAAGAATGCTCTTTGTCAACCTCCAGCTCTCTTGCTTTCAATAGTTTTCTGATTTTTTGTCTCTGAAAGCACCATTACACTAGACACCACGAACATACAGAAAGTCTGCATTACTATTAATCTTTTCATCGTTCCTATCACCCATCTCCTCCCACTTATGACTGTGTGACTGTAACCTTGTTGCTGATATCCTTAAGATTTATATTGACTGTTCCCTAATGTGATTTGATTGCTTATTTGTTCCCTATGACTATCATTAAGTGTTGTAAGTGTTGTATTTTATGATTCTTGATGAATGCATCTTTTCCTTTATGTACATCGAGAGCATATGCACCAAGACGAATTCCTTGTGTGTCCAATCACACTTGGCCAATAAAGAATTCTATTCTATTCTAAATATTGATGAAAACCCAAAAGAGTATAAGACAGTAGTGGCATTCTTCCAAGGAGTGAACAAGATGCACCTCAAGAGTTATGACATTCAAGCACCATGGTGGGACATGTCTGTATTAAGTAGAACATTAATGCGTTATCTGCCTATCCAAAGATAAACATCATAGAATGTAGTTCTTTAGTTCCAAGAGAGTTACGCAGGTTTGTGGGAAGATATGCATTCTCCCAGGATTCCACAGGGTCTGTCTCCATGTGCTTGGTTGGGGAAGCCTGAGATCTCCCGGCGTGGCAGCTTTGGCTGAGTGAATGCCGCATTGTCACGCCGGGCTGGAGTCACAGATAATTACCTCAATTAGTTACAATGGAAGAGTAATAAATACAGGCTTAGTGTCTTCTACCCCACTGGGTCTTCTCAGATTAATCCAGCCTGGCCAAGCAGCACTGAAAGACATGATGGACAATTCATTAAACAACCCGAATGCCACACAACCTACCCATGAAGGTTTGTGTTAGACCCCTGGGGCTCAGTGCTTTGTCCCTAATTGTCTGTCCCAGGCATAGGCCACCTAACAGCCAGTAGGTGACGGGCTGAAGAGCCTGGGGATTAGGGGGGATGCTTGCCACGTTGCCTTGGTGAATTGGCCGGTGGAGAGAGGAATGCCCCTGGGGAGGGTGGGGGGAAGCAGAGGGGCGTTCCGACAAGGTGGGGTACTTGCCAAACACAAAACTAGAGGCGCAAGGAGTTAATTAGAAGCCAGGCAAGGGGCCGCAGGCGGCGACGGCGAAATCACTTCCGAGGATTAATGCGGGACAGGCTCAGCTAAAGCTGAGGTTGAATAATCTAGGAAGAGAGTCCAGTTCTTTCCCACACATGCACCTCCCCAGCTTAGACAGTTGAGCCTGATCCTAAATACATGTGGCTAAATACCACTCCGGTTGAGGTAAACAAGCATGAAGAGCTGGTGTCGATATTGATAGCCCTATCCTTTGGGACTTGATTACAAACTGACAAGTGACTTAGTATGCATACTCCCTTAGAAACAGTTCTGTGAATTTTAAACATTTGCCTACTCCTTAATTAAACAAGCCCGGCCTAATCAAAAGATCATTTCACTTGTTTGGCGTCTCCTTACTCGGTGGCACCAACATGATACTTGCTATCTATTGAACTCTTAACGTAGCTGGGCATCTAATACATTTACACCGTTACATTCAGTGATTCTCAAGTCTGTCTTATCTCCATGGCTTTCAAGTGAGAATATACCTCATCTTGTGCTCGCTAGCAAGTTACAAGAAAGGTCAGTGATTTGGGCAAACCATAAGAGAAATACCCTGAATTCCTGAATTCCATTTTTCTCAACTCAGCAGTAGACATAACATAAATTATGATGTGTTTTTTCAGCAGATCCTTACTCAGAAATAATCTTGACAATAACATATTTTAGCACATGATTTTATTTTTTTTAAAAAACCAACACATTGCGGTATGCAATTTCTGAATCTACTGAAGAGGCTCCTCTTTATTGAGCACACAATATGCAAAAAATTAAATCTGCCAGTGACAACAGTTTGATTAAGGTATACTGGGAATTTAAGTCTGACTGAGGGCCAATGATTCATTGTTCAGGCATATTGGCTGTGGGTTTTTCCAAAAGAAGTGACATTTCATTAATGGCTTGGAAAATGAAAAGCCGACTTGTCATTTTGATTCTAATCCATGACCCTCTATTGTACTTCTAACATGCTTAATCTTATAGTGCTGGTAAGCCAAGTGCTGGTAAATTCAATGCTTTAGCTAGTCCTGAATGACACAGGAAATTAATAAAATGCTATTAGACCTAAAAGTAATCAAGTTCAGCAATGAGCAACAAATATATAATAAACTTTATTCAGTCTTGCTTAATCCTCCATCTCTTATAAATACATACGTATTTATAACTATCTCCCAGGGGTGGGTTCTACTTACCTTTTACTACCGGTTTGCATTGGGAGTGTGCGTGCACAGATCACCTATGATGTCCAGGTTGGTGGGCAGACCCTCCCGCCGGTTTTACTACTGGTTCTTGCGAACCAGTAGTAAAACCACTGCTATCTCTCCATTCTCTCCCTCTCTCCCTCTCCCCCCCCGCTCTCTCCCTCCCTCCCTCCCCCTCTCTCTCTCCATTGTTCTACATAATTCCATTGTATTTGATGGCACTTTCCTTACTAATGGGGTGCCACTGAGCTTGAAGCATCTGTTCTGGCATTCAATTGCCAATCATCAAGCATTGTTTAATTAGAAGATATATATATATGTTCATCAGCAATGCCAGGGGGTTTAATAGTAGAAACAAGTACCAAAAAGTTTTTTTTTCTGCAATAACATAATTAACCTTAAGTAATTGTCCTGATACATGTTTTGTCATAGTTATTTCTGCCTACTACCCATGGAACTATTGACAGATATTACATTAGTACTATCAGCTTCTTTCTTCCTATCTGAGCAGTGATATACTTCAAGTGATATTCTTCAGATCATAATTTCCCATTTAAAAAACAACAACTTAAGATCTAAATCTAAAATAAACTGTTCAAGCAACAAAGGAAATCACTACCAAGAAAATTTGGAAAGAAGATTTTCAGATACTAGAATACTACTAAGAGTCCATTCATAAAAATAAAAACTAGCATTTGAACCCGGAAAATATTTTTTTAACACTTCACTATTAAATCAGCACATAGTGTAAAGTTCTTCATCTTTTTGAGATCATAGTTGTGAAAAGATAAATTACAGGTAGTCCTCGACCTACGACCTCAATTGAGCCCAAAATTTCTGCTGTTAAGCAAAACATTTGTTAAGTGAGTTTTGGCCCATTTAATGACCTTTCTTGTCACAGTTGTTAAGTGAATCACCGCAGTTGTTAAATTAGTAACAAAAGTTACTAATTAGTAACAACAGTTACACAGTTGTTAAGTGAATCTAGCTTCCTCATTGAAGGTGCTTGTCATAAGGTCATGAAAGGTGATCACATGACCATGGTATACTGCAACCGTCATAAATATGAATCAGTTACCCAGGATCTGAATTTTGATCATGTGACCATGGTGATGTTGCAACTGTTATCAGTGTGAAAAACAATCATACATCACTTTTTACAATTTGGGATTGTAGCATTTGATTGCCAGCCAGTGTTCGTGCATCCTAGTTTTTAATTGACGTGATGTGAATTATCCAGAACCAAAGACAAGGATGAAAGAAAGGAGCCTGGATAGCTCAGCAGACTAATGCATTGTAATTTAACTCCAGCTGTCTGCCATTAGTAAGTTTGAATCTCACTAGGCTCAAGGTTGACTCAGCCTTCCATCCTTTCTAAGGTAGGTAAATTGAGGACCAAGTTTGTGGGGGCAATAAGCTGACTTTGTAAAATATACAAAAGTATGAAGGCTATTGCTTAACACATTGTAAGCCTCCCTGAGTCTCCGGAGAAGTGCGGCATATAAATCAAATTTAAAAAAAAAAAGAAACAATGTAATCTACAAAATCACCTCTCACCATTGCAACCAATTCTACATGGGACAAACATCACATCAATTAAAAACCAGGCTGACAGTCAAACACCATGATCCCAAATCCTTAATCTCTACCCATACCAACACCAAACAGCACCAGTTCGACTGAAGCAACATGAAAATCATCAGCCACACTATCACCCGCCACACTCATGAATTCATCGAAGCCTGGCACTCCACAAGCAATTCCACCAACAGACACATTGATCTACAACAGACACATTGACCTTCGAACCTCTCACAATCCAAATCAACCACACAGCCAACCAGAGACAGCACTGATCCACAACTAACCCACCCCCACCAGCAGTTCACCTCCCAATTACCCTGACCTGATGTAGCCTCCCTATCACAAGATCCATCATAAGGCTCATTGGTGATTCACACCTGATGCAACACAAGACCCATCACAAGACCCTCACTTGACACACTCACACCTGAAACCCTTAGAAGCAGAACGCTGATATTGACATCCCCTAAACTTTGCTGAAGATGTTACCTAGCCTGGTAACGAAATGTTTGAAAACCAACGACGAGCTCAGAAAATGAACCTTCACCCTTAGCCTCTCTCTTCCTTCAGGAGTCATCCTCTCAAGCTTTGCTTACTGTGGGTTCATATTATCAGTAAAAGGAGAACAGGTAATCCTTCCTTGGCAATCACAATTGGGCTGACAAATCGGACATTAAGCAAAGTGGTTTCAAAGCAAAATATCAAGATTTTTCAGTCTTGCTACAGACTTCCCTTGTTGCATAGGCCTGCAAAGGTCATACTATAAATGGGATGGTTAGTTGCAAAGTTACATTTTCATCACTGTTATGAATGCTAAATGAGGCAGTTACTGAAACAGACTACCTGTACCAAGAGTCTGAGATGGTATATCCACACTGAAAATCACAAACAGTAATAATGATACAATTGATTTAGCAGACCTCAGTGTTAAGAGACTCCGGATATAATGAAGATGATTTTTGCCTTTCAGTTGTTTTATAACAGAGCAGTGATGGGTTTCAAATTTTTTTACTACCGGTTCTGTGGGTGTGGCTTGGTGGGTGTGGCATGGCTTGGTGGGCATGGCTTGGTGGGCATGGCAGGGAAGGATATGTAAAATCTCTATTCCCTCCCCACTCCAAGGGAAGGTTACTGCAAAATCCCCATTTCCTCCTGATCATCTGGGACTTGGGAGGCAGAGAATAGATGGGGGTGAGGTCAGTCAGAATTTTTACTATCCGTTCTCCGAACTACTCAAAATTTCTGCTACCGGTTCTCCAGAACTGGTCAGAACCTGCTGAAACTCATCTCTTTAACAGGAGTGTCAAACTCGATTTCATTAAGGGCCGCATCAGGGTTGTGTTTGGGGGACTGGGGTGGGCATGGCCAGCTCAACATCATTTAGGTCAGGGGTGCCTTTGGTGGCCCAAGCACTCTGCCAGTGAAAATGGGCCCCCGACCTCCATTTTCGGCTGCGACAGTGTCCTGCAACCCTCTGCCAGCAAAAACGGAGCTCGGGAGGCTGCCCTCCTGAGGTCTGTTTTCACTGGCAGAGGCCCCATGGGCCAGTCCTTCGCTGTTTCCAGGACAGCCCTATAGGCCAGATCTAAGCACCCCATGGGCCAGATTGAGTTTGACACCCCTGTTTTATAACATTGGAGTGATTGTGCTATTATGCCAACAACACAAATTTCACTTTGCGCAATGATAACCTACTATCTAATTTAATGGACAGTCAAGGATTAGCAGATTACCCTTCCCCTAACTGGTCCATTAAATTGCACTTTCACCATATAATTATAAGACCCTAATGAGAGATTGTGCTCTCCTTGACTAACCTATTCCAACAGAGGCTACAGTGCTATGATCTTCTGGTACATTTGAACTTGGATTTCTGCACTGAGCACGAAGTTGGACTCGATGGATTAAATGATCCTTTCTGTTTCTGTGAATGATGATGACCAAGAGAAGTGATGAAGAAGAAGAGTCAAGTTCATACATTGATTGAAATAACCAGTCATACATTTCAATGCAATTTTCTGTTACATTATAAACTGAAATTCTGTGTCCTATGCGGTGCCCAAGCAATTCCAGCAAAGTGATGTATTTTAAGGTCAGTTTAGTCTATGAGAGAGCACTAGGGTAACAATTAATCATTTATTAATATGTTGAGCATGAAAAAGCTAGTTAGCAAGCACTCACTTTTAGTGCTGTACATGGTTAGTGCCAGGCTGTGGATGACGGAGCATAGTGCATCTGAGACACTATGGCAGCCAAGTATGAATGGAAACCACAACCATCTTCAACCTGTACATCTTTTTCACTTTGTCTCACAAGATTTCTTTTAGGAGGATTTGTGTTTTTGTTTCTCTTCCTCCCTGGTTAAAATATTTCCTATCTGTCCCGAACATGGAATATTTTCAATTGAAATGCCAACTGAACGATAAAGAATTGATTGTGCGTTTTCATGCCATTCCTGCAAGAGAAACTAAGATTTTATATTTCCCCAGGCTTAGAAATGCTTTCAGTGGAACTAAATGAAATAATTTGAATTACGATTTTGAATGATATGAATTGCTAGTTTGCCATCATTTTATATGCCCATTTTATCACCCTTACTAAGAAAACATGGCTACTGGCCACCAGCTTTTAAAAGCCGTTGGTGCTAATTTAATCAGCTACCTTTGGGGGGGTTGAATATTTTTATTCATGGTTAAATTAGGTATGTTTAATTATTGGATAAAAATATTTATCTTCTCATGGGCTAATCTTGCCTCCAACCTTAAAAGAGGGCATAACACAGCTCATGTAATGAAGATCAGAAAATGTGAAGCACAAATCATCAAACATGTATGCTCCTGAGAAGAAATAATTTCCTAGCAACCTAGCCTTCAGTGAAGGAGAGTGAGACCCCTAACTTTATCCCCCTGCCATGTTTTATGTTTTTTTAAAAGTTTTATTGCAATTGGTTTGATTTGTTGTGAGCCACCCAAGGTTCTTGAGAGTTGGGCAGCATACAAGTGTAATAAGTTATTACTATTATGGCTGATCACATAGTCAGCCAAATGTTTAGACTGGATTTGGCATTTTTGTCTAACTATCGAGTCCTTCCCAAGGACCAGGGATAGGCTGATGTTGTTGTCTGAAGGTATATGCAGGATATAAACTGTTCCAAGTAAAGTTATTATTAGGTGCAAAATGTGAAACTACAGCTAGCAGTTCCTTAGCTGGTATTGGCCTTCCTGCACACTGAGTTCTTCCAAAGAGTCTAGGACCATGATGGCCATGTTGCCTGGCACGCGTGGCATTGATGGCCTGTTCCTCTTCCAGGTTTCTGGTGCGCATGCACGTGTGATGATCAGCTGGCCTTTTTGCATGTGGCAGTGCCGGAACCTGGAAGAGCTGGACTTCCATTTTCCTGTGTGACCATGCATGCTGGCCAGTTGATCATCGTGCGTGTATGCGCACCAGAAACCCAGAAGAGGAACGGGCGATGCACCGCGTGCTAGGAGTAGCTGGCTGAAACCGGAAGTTGAGTAGCTAAAACCGGAAGTTCATTTTCAAGCACGTCCATGTGCCCTAGGCAGCTCCTCTTTTGGGTTGTGGCCCAGACACGCTCATGCTCCCTTTTTGGCACTTGGTGCTGAAAAGGTTTGCCATCACTGGTCTAGGATATCAGAATAGTACAGGGGTCTGACACCTTAAATAGTCAAAGAGCCATTTGGACCCATTTCCCACAGAAAAGAAATCACTAGGAGCCACAAAACCTGGGTGGGCATGGCCAACTCAATGTTACTCACTCCCATCCAGTCACATGTTTTGTGGCTCCTGGTGTTTTCTGTGGTAAACAGCTCTCTCTCTCTCTCTCTCTCTCTCTCTCTCTCTCTCTCTCTCTCTCTCTCTCTCTCTCTCTCTCTCCCACAGCAAGGGGACAAAAGAGCCGCATGTGGCTCCAGAGCCACAAGTTGCAGACACCTGGCATAGTATATGCGGGGATCCAAGTGGTGTGGCCTTTTCTAACTGACAGGTAGAAACTCTGTCAGAGTTCGGATTTTCTAAGTGCCATCCAAGATTTTTGTTATATCATCATCATAATCATTTTGTGTCTCCTTGTTACAATGGATGGCAACTTCTTTGTGACCAGACACTGTACTTTAAAGGCTTTGGAGAGTGTGGAGGTAGAGGTGGCTGGTAATACCATTACATCACTGAAATTTTCAGAATGCAGACATTTTGCGGAGGCTCAATATCAAACAGGTGCATTAAGCTAGCAGTGGATTAACATTCCTATTTGCATTGTTATTTGGAACAAAAACAAAGAAAATGTCTTGCCAAAAATAGGTCTTTTGCCTGAGTTTTGGCATCAGATCTTGGTAGGCTTTGAAGACTGGGGAGCATATGTGGCCCATAGTCCATAGACTGCCCTCTCCTTTGTCTTGAAGCCTAGCCAATGACATATGGTGGTGCTTTAGAAAGATCATCAAGGAGAATATTCTTTAGTTTGTAATGCCCACAGGCAAGAGAGGTTGATCTGTGAAATCAATTGAGGGACACTAGATTTGGATAAGCTTTAGTAAGTCCAGATTTCTCTATTTAGAGCAGATCACACTGATGTCTAGATTCAAGCAGACTATTTCCCAGTTTTATACTCTGAATAATAATGAACCATGTGGATTTTACAGAATATACCCTGAAAGACTACTTGTTAAGAAGAACCTCAAATCTGATTTCTGGCTTCCAGTTCTTATTTAGCTGAAATGGCAGTGAAGAGTTAAATTCATGAACATAATTTAACAGACTGAAAATTGGAACTTTTCCCCCCTCCTTCCGGAATCATCTTTCCCTCCTCCTTAACCAATCTCCTCCTCAACCAGAAAAGTGCCATTTGTGGCTAGAGAATCCAGATGTTGCTCAGCTTCCCAGATGTGATGGTCTTTCCATTCCAGACGGGGCCAAGCATGCCTCGTAGAATGAGGCAAAGGGAGGTGGGGGATGAGTAGGACTATTTTTAAAAGCCCTCTTGGCTTATTTATAATTTGTACCCAATGTGTCTGAGTCTCGCAGCAGGACAACTGAAAAGAAGGAGGAACGACCCATTTGCAAAAGATCTAAGATATGTCAGCCACCTCACTGGAAAAGCTGCGTTGCAGAGTGACTGAGGAGAAAGTCATTATCTATATTCTTAACTCTCCACCACAGGAAAAAAAAAAAAAGATGAGTTATTTATTTTCTTGTCCGGGATTTCGTGATAGCTCCTGGCAGACAAAGGTGATACACTGCTTATTTTCAAGTCTTAGTGATGCTTCTCTATTTCTAGATTCTATTTTTCTTTGGCTGCTCCAGTTCTATTTTGCCACCTGGGTGACTCGTTTGCCCCTTGGCACGGAGGGGCCACGGAGATTCACTTTTTCCATGGTAATATTTCTGGAAGCATAACACAAGGGTTTGATACTCAAATACTAGATAAGTCTGTTTGCCATGCTGAGTTTTTCAACCTCTGAGTCACAAAGAAGGCAGAATTGTTTTGCATTTTCTACATACTATAGTCTATCACCGCTGCTATTACCTGGATTCCAGTCACCTAATTTCTCTTCAATATAAAATCTTCAAAATTTAACTATATGCCTTAGCCATAAAAATTTCTTCGTTTCATTTATTTATATTTCATACTCTTAACCACCCATCTCCCTCAGAGAGGGGCTCTGGACAGTGATAAAAATACTAGAGAGTCCAATCTGGAAAGGGTAACCTCAGTCACCACAAACATACCTAGAAGATAGAAACTAGATGGCAAATAGAGTGACCCACTAATTAGAAAAATAAAACCCTAAGATCAGAGGTGGGCTTCAGCTGGTTCGGACTGATTCAGGCGAACCGGTTGTTAAGATTTTGTGCAGTTTGGAGTACCGGCAAATCACACAACTAGCTGGCCCCACCCTTCTCCTCCCCACCACTCCCAGTCACTCCTTTTCTCGCCTCACCCGCCTTGGCCGGTGCCTAGAGTCATGCCCACGGCCCAGCTCCTTTGCTCACTCACTTGCCCAGACTGCAGTCCCCGTGGCCCAGCTGATCTCCACACCTTGCCCGCACTGCTCACTGCAGCTGCCCGTGAAGATAAGGTGCTTGGCCAAAGGGCTGCCTTGGGGTGGAGATGGTGAGGCTTGGCCGCCTTTTGGGCCTGGCTCTCACCATCCTTCTGCCCACATGCCACCTGCTCGCCCTCTGCCTCTGCCTGGAAACATGTGGGAGCAAGCAGAGAGGTGTCCCTTTAGAAAGGCAGGAGGTGGGTGCATGGACTGAACACTGCGGCTTATTTTGTAGGATCCAGAGCTGAGCAGGAACAGTTAGAAAGTGGCTTCAGTTGCACCCCTTGTCCTGAAGCGAACTTTTCTTTGAAGCCTGGATGGCCGAGCACTACTCCATCTCTCCAGTTGTCCTTTGTATGCCCTCCTGCCACCTGCCCGCCACCTTTTGCTGGTCCAAGCTAAGGAACTTAAATTTACTTCATGAACCTCACTCTGCTGCCTTTCCGTTCTTCCCCCCACTCCTGCCAGTTAACTTTCTCATCCTCCCTCAGGATCTAGGCCTGATTTAGCGAGACAAAGCAGATGCGCCTGATGGGAAGGGGACAGCTGGATTTTGGTTTAGGATTGGATCTTGGCCGCCACATTGGAGGTTTCCAATTCCTTTTAAAAAAGTGCGGCTGCGGAGCCTGTCTTCACATGGGATCACCTGGCAGTGAGGAGGGAGAGGGAGAAGGAGGCGGCTGCTAGGACTGTGGGGAGTGCTTCTGGGACAAGGGGAGCCAGGAAGAGAAAAGACAGTTTACAAGAGCGGAGGCAGGAGAGCAAATCAAGTGAATGAGTGAACATTTGTCCTGTCAGGCGACCTCTTTATTCCCCGTCACTCCCAAGGCAGCTGGGTAGCCCCCATCTCCTCACGTGAGAAGCAACTGAAGGACCTTCTCGCCAGGATCACTGCCCTCATTCAGATTCCCTGCCTCCCTCTGGTGACCCTTGGCCGAGCGTGGCTGCCCCACCAACCAACACCAGCTTTGGTGACACTGCCATCACCTGCGCCCAAAATCTTTCATCTTGAAATGTTTCTTGAAAGTCACCCCAAAGGGGTGAGCAAAGTAGGCTCCTTATCCTACATTCTCATTAGGGGTAGTTCTTGATTTATGGCCACAACTGAGCCAAAATTTCCATTGCTAAACAGGATTTAAGTGAATTTTGCTCCTTTTTGTGATTTTCCTTGCCACCATTGTGATGTTCAGTAGCAGTAAATAAATAGAGATTGTATCTTGTTGAGACCTTTGAAGTGAGCAGCTGGGAGGCGGAGCCAGGCATGGTGAGTGACATTGGGTTGGTCATGCCCACCCAGTCATATGACCACCCAGGCATATCTACCCAGCAGAGAACCGGTTGTTAAATTATTTAAATCCCACCACTGCTTGAGATGACCTGTTTCTTTTATGCTTCCAGATGTAGAAATTAGCCGAAAAAATGTCTGAGGTTCTGTCAGTTAATGTCTGAAGGCAAACCTAAGCCATTAAATTGGATTGCTATTGGAAATGGGAAAAACAACATAAATTCAAGTCTGAAATGTTCTTATTCAAATGTTGATACTTTTGTATTATTTATTTATTTATTGGTTTGATTTATATGCAGCCCTTCTCTGGAGACTCAGGGTGGTTTACAATGCGTTAAGCAATAGCCTTCATACTTTTGTATATACCTGCTTAGTAGGGCTTTTGCCCCCCCCCCAGCGGTGTTTTTTTTTATACAAAGTCAGCTTATTGTCCCCCCAATCCGGATCCTCATTTTACCTCCCTCGGAAGGATGGAAGGCTGAGTCAACCTAGAGCCTGGTGAGATTCGAACTTGCAATAATTGCAGGCAGTTAAGTGCTATTTAACAGCGCTTTAGTCTGCTGCTCCACCAAGGTTCTTACTTGGTGGAGCAGCATATATTCCCTGTTTAAAGAATAACAGAATAATAGAGTTTGAAGGGACCTTGGAAGTCTTTTAGTCCAAAGAACCCTACACCATTTCAGACAAATGGTTGTCCAATCTCTTCTTAAAAACCTCCAGTGTTGGAACACCCACAATTTCTGGAGTCAAGTCATTCCGCTGATTGTTCTAATTGTCAGGAAATTTATCCTTAGTTCTAAGTTGGTTCTCTCCTTGATTAGCTTCCATCCATTGCTTCTTGTACAGTAATAAAATAAATACATGTCGTTCAATAATTCCAAAAGCTCATGGTATCAGTGAAATAAACCAGCTTCGAATACAAGTAGTCCTCAACTTGCAACTTGTTGAAAATAAGAATATTCTTGTCTGTAATACTACAGACCCCTACCTAATACCTGCCTCTTCTGTTATTAGCCTGCCTGTTGAGCAGTTTTCCTTGCCTTTCCATCTATTGCTGATCTTGAGGTATCTTCCATAGTAGAGGTATTTAGAACTATTGAGGTATTGATTTAATAACCAGTTATAAATGGGAGGTACTATGTCAAGGGAAATATTATCTAACTATGCCAATTCCCCAATTCTATACTTTTCGTTAGAAGTTTTCTTTCAGTGAATACTGTTTTCATTTGCTTCATCAGCATACTTGGTGCATTGATTGTTTATTATTTAAATTCTTTCTTTGTATGAACCCAGGGTTTCCTTTTCTTTAATGATAGCTTTTTTATTTATTTATGTAGAAAGAAGAGAAAGTAAAACAGTAATTATACTTTCTAGGCAAATCAAATAATTAGGGGAAAAGGCATCATTAAATACCCTAATGATGAATTTGAAGCAATTTGAGGCAAGAAGCTGTGAGATAGACGCTTGTAATAAAAATAGTTCTGAATAGCATCAAAAGAACATACATATTCTATCGCCTTTGACCAGATTGGAAGTGCAGCTCCTTTTTGTGAGAATAAAAACCAGAATCAATCAATAACAGTAACGGAAGGGATCTTGGAGGTCATCTAGTCCAACCCCCTCCTCACGCAGGGGGATTAGGGATTCGAACCGCCAAACTTCCGACCTTTCTGATTGACAAGCTCAGTATCTTAGTCAGTGACCCACCTAATCAGAAACACCAAATTGCTTATGAGCCATCAAGTTGTTGTCCACTGACCACATAGATAGATTTTCACCATAATGGTCTCTCCCTAACCTGGTCTTTCACATCTTCTAACATTGTACCCATCATTATTGTAACTGAATCCATCCATCTTGCTGCTGGTTATCTTCTTCTCTTTCCTTCCATCTTCCCAGCATTAGAGCCTTCTCTAGCGAGCTAGGACTTTGCATAGTGTGTTTGAAGAAAACAATGGAAAAAACACTTGATACAACAGGTTAGCCATCATGTCCTTAGAATTGTCAACGTAAGAGAACAAAGGATTTGGTTTTCAGATTAAGTAGTTTCTTTCTTTTTCTCTTTTGTTGGTTTCTACTTAAATGCAGTTTTGATGGAGTGTTTGCACTGGACCATGATATAAAATTTAAGGAACCCGATCCATAGTGGAATAAATCCAACTGGAAAATATAATAAAAACTACAGCAAGAGTCAGAGTTAATTTGTAGATATAAATATGCCTTCATGAACATTATTTGGTGTCTTCCACTTTGAAATTTTCTCCTCAATTTACATGTGGAATATCGGACTATTGGTGCTAGATCAAGGTTGGTAAAATTTGAAATGTGCTTCTGTTTAATTGTTGCAGTTCTCCAAGTCCGGTTTAATTAAAGAAGTTTCAAAACTCTAGTAGGTAACATCAACAGTGCAGGAGTTTCGAAGAAGTAAAATTTATTGGCTGGGAAGGGTTATACATCCTTTTGTCTCGATTGCTTTGCAGTTGATTGGATAGGATTGGTGGGATTCCTATGGGTGGGTGTTCACTTGCAAGTGATTGATGTCTTGCTTCTGGTAGTTTATTTAGCAGCCAAGATATTTGCTCTGTTTATCTATGTGTGAGATAGTGATACAATACTGAGTGACAGGATGGTTTATTGGGAAGATGTTGTAATTGTTGAATTGCAATTGGGTTTTGATTAGGAGGTTGATAAAGAAATACCGGTAGTTTGAGTTTATCTAGACATTGGTGTAGGGTGGGTGTCAGCAACCTGTGGCTCCGGAGCCACATGCGGCTCTTTGGGCCCCCTGCTGTGGCTCCCTGTCAGGTGATCCCACCACTGGCTGGCCCTGCCCCTCGCCCTCCCCTCCCAGTCACTCCTCACCTGGCCTGAAAAGGTAAGGGCGACTGCAGGGGATGGAGAAGTGGCCAGAGCAGAGACAGAGAGATACAGAGAAAGGGGGTGAGAGAGAGACATATTGAGATACAGAGACAAGGTGGGGGAGAGAAAGGGGGGAGGGAGGGAGAGAGAGAGAGAGAGAGATGTCAAAAAGGTTTTGTGGTTCCTGGTGTTTTTTAACAACAGGTTCTCTGTCCTAAAGACCGACTGAGTAGGTGTGGCTGTGGGGGGGGGGTCATGTGACTGGTCGAAGTGAATGACATCGAGTTGGCCATGCCCACCCAGGTTTTGTGGCTCCTGGTGTTTTCTTTTCTGTGGGAAACAGGTCCAAATGGTTTTTTGAGTGTTTAAGGTTGCAGATCCCTCGTGTAAGGTCATGAAAAGCCCAAAAACCAAGTTCAGAAAACTCCAACAATGCAACATACTAATTGTGAGCTTCAGTGGTGTGATTTTCTTCCACCACCTGTCTGGAAACATGTTTGAGTCACAGTTTCCTGTATTTGAAGTTTTGATCAGACAATAGCATAGCAACTCTAGTTGAACCTACTTGAGGGGGCCAACCAATTGTTGAAGAATTATGATCACTTGTACTCTTAATTTAGTTTAAAAGTTGTTTTTTTGTGGAAGAGAAAAGCAACTGGATTGGGATTGCAGTTGTGAGGGAAAGGTTTAAACTTTTCCCCAAGTACTCTTTTCAGAAACTAGGCTGTATTTCTCCTCTCTTTCTTCTTTGCTTAGGAAAGCACATAGTCACTAAGAACCACTGTACTTCATAGAACAGAATCCTTGGTTTATTTTATATCACTCTGCTCTGAATTCACTAAACCAGATTTTTCTATCTCAAACCCACTTTTGCAATATAAAGTTAATGATGATGCTTATGTATTTTATAATAGCATTTTTCTATTTTACCAGCCTGTTATGAGGATTATTGAAGTAATACATGTGAAGTACTTGGACTATTCTAAAGTAGGGGTGTCAAACTTACATCATCACAGCGGTGTCACGTAACATATTGGAATTCCCACCCCATCCCTTCGCTAAACTGGGCATGGGTGTGGCCAGTGTGTGATGCATCCCGGCCCATGGCCTGGGAGTTTGACAGCCCTGTTCTAAAGCATTCAACCCAACTCAGTCTCTGGCTACTTATTTGCCCAATCTACCAGACTCCTTTTCCATTTATTTATTTAGAATATTTTAATTACACACACACACACACACAAAGGAAACCTGACACTTCCTGCATGTAGTTGAGTTTATTAGAAATTCTTAGAAAATGAGGGTGGCTGCAGTCCAATATATTATTTTGTGTTCCACCAATAAGTTGGCACGATAGCGAACATCCCATCTTTTTCAACTGTACTTAGAAGCCTATTGGTAGACAGTGCAACTCCTGCAATACAGATATTACTTGGGTGCTGTGTTTTGTACCAATTGCAGTTCTGAATATTCTTCAGAGGTCTTCTCCTTCAGGAATATCCAAAACTGGTACATGGTATGCCACCTGAAGTTATACAACAGATCTCTTAGCCACAGCCTCTACCTAGCTACCTACTACCTACCTACCTACTGTACCTACCTACCTACTTACCTACATCTGTCTATCTATCGATTGATCTCTCTCTCTCTCTCTCTCTCTCTCTCTCTCTCTCTCTCTATCTATCTATCTATCTATCTATCTATCGGTATCTATCTAATCTTAACTATCTATCTAATCTATCTCTATCTCTATCACCATCATTATTATCTATTATCTATCTATCTATCTATCATCTCTATCATCTATCTAATCTATCTATCTAATATATCTCTCATCATCATTATCTATTATCATCTATCTATCTATCTATCTATCTATCTAATATATCTCTATCATCATCATTATCTCTTATCTCTTATCTCTTATCTCTTATCTGTTCTGTTCTGTTCTGTTCTGTTCTGTTCTGTTCTGTTCTGTTCTGTTTAATCAGTAACCACACTCATGGTTCCCCACCAGGTAAAGGCTGGGAGGATATAAACATTGAATAGATTTAACACATTATTGATAAAGACAAATGATTAGGAAATATCACACCTCAAATCTCAGTTCTGCACAACCTGATCTATTTTGCATCATGGTTTCCGATTAGGATTCTGACCTATCAGTTACAAATAATGTTATATGTGGGACTTGCTATACAATGCAATATTAAAACAGTGGCATAAAATGGGTAGGAACACATGGATTGCCATCTGAAAAGACATGCTTCTCTTAAAACTGTGTAACAAAATAAAATCAAGAAAAAATGGTTGGTTGGTTGATTAGGTTTATATCCAGTTCTTCAATCTGAAACTTGAGGCGGCATACATGCATTTGTGTGCACGCATACATGCGCAAATGGATGGGTATATGTACTGTGCATATACAAATGATCATTTTTTTAGACATAAATACATGCATAATCCTGAGGAGGAATGCAAACACAATACTCATTCATTCCTAACCATCCAAACTGAATGTATGAATCCACAGAAATTGTGCAGCTGACCATCTCACACGCACTTTAGTTCTTTAATTCAGAAGGGTTGATCTCTTGACTGAAATTGTTACTTTGCATCTGTCCTAGTTGGCCAGTTTGGGGATTCTAGCAGAAAAATAAAAATAGACCTGCGATCCCGAAGTCCGACCCTTTCTTTTTAGAGAAGGCATGGCTTTAGTTGGAGAGTGGGGGATATGTGATATTGGTTTTTTGTTTTTTTTAACAGACTGAGAGCCACAGTAGGCAGAAAGTTACTGCAAAGCGGGCAAGCCAATTCTGATATATGTGAAGTTGGACAATTATGGTTCTGACGGATTAGACAGTTTGTTGTTGCTTTAATGGTGTGAAGGTTATTTTAAGGGGAAGTGAAGTTTCCCAGCTTCAGTGGCTTGATAGGCATACCATTGATTTTCATCCATCATATTGCTAAAATGCAGCTGGGTTGTTGAAGGTTTCCCTGGCCCTGAAAAGGGGATCTTGGCTGTGCCCATTTCCCACCCCAGCTGTAGAGAAGCTGGAAGACAAGAGACTGGTCTTCCAAACAGATCTCCTTGTGGGTTGGCAGAATCACCAGCAGAGGTCAGTGCTAGGAGGCCCCGGCATGGACATCAAGGCCCCTCCTGTTAGGATTGTGAGCAGTGTCTAATCCATGTCAGATTTCAGGGACAAAAAATAGAGGAGCAACTCCACTAGGGATGAAAAGTAATGTGTCACAAATTGCTTTGGGAATGAATATTTGGGATCCACTTTAACTGTCTCCAGCATCCTCCACCCGGGCAGCAATTGTTAGGCAGCCTTACTATTAACAGAAAGTTGAGATTTTTTTTACCACTCTTTTTTTTTTTTTAAATCACAAACATTTGCTGAAAAAGAATAATACAGGGAATCTTGTTCCTGTTCAGGACAGGTTTGATCCTGTGCACATCTCTAACGACCATGTTTATATCTTGCTCGACAATGTTTTTCTTTTTCTTTTTTGTTGTTTACCAATAAAAGAGAAATATTTGTAACTCAGGGTTGAACCACCTCTGAGCTTGGTTGATCTCTTGCAGACGTGCCATTACCCAAACTAGGTCGCAATATCAGTACTAATTTTTTTATTTCCTGAGGCATTTGGATGGGCCAATGTTGAAAGCAGAAAAAATGATTCCACTGGACTTTTGGATTAACCTGGCTATTCTTTTATCATTTCATCCAGCATCATTGATCAGCGCAGCAGTGCAATTGCCATGAAGTGCAAACTAATTCTAACACATCCTATTTCTATGGGGGAAAGGCAAAACAACAGGCTTCCAATAAAGCTTTTCAGTTCAACTGTCAGGAATGGAATGGTGCTTGTGCATAGCTATGTACTAGCTTTCACAGGCAACAAGGAAACATTTTGGTTTTCAAATAAGAAATGTGTGACAGCTGTAGCTAACTCTTATGGAGGTTCTCCCAGGGAAACATTTTTTTCCCTTCAAACTTCCTGTTGGGGCTGAGCCTTCTAAGGAAGCTCAAGCTGGTGCTACAAAGTGTTCCCTCTTCCTTTGTGTTTTCACAGCAGCAACCCTGTGAGGTTCGTTGGGTTGTGAAAGTACAACTGGCCCAAGGTTATCCACACCAGTCATGGTTGAAGGAGGAATCAACCCTGCAGCCACTCTTTTTGGCTTCCCTCAGGCTTGAAATTGCCAGAGCATTATCCCTAGATTTGTTAGGTTTGCTGCTGAGAGTAATCCAGCAAATATGGACCATGCTTTATATCAGGGATGAAATTTAGCAGGTTCTGACAGGTTCTGAAGAACTGGTAGCAGAAATTTTGAGTAGTTCAGAGAACCGGCAAATTCCATCTCTGGCTGGCCCCAGAGTGGGGTGGGAATGGAAATTTTGCAATATCCTTCCCCCAGAGTGGGGAGGGAATGGGGGATTTTGCAGTATCCTTCCCCTGACATGCCCACCAAGCTACACTCACAGAACCGGTAGTAAAAAAAAATTGAATTCCACCACTGCTCTATATTCTATGTATCTCAAAAATTCTTGAGCTGCTGCTGCCCTCCAAGATAGCTGCTGCTGACCGTCAGATTGAACCACCCACAACAGGTACCAGTGAGTGAAGATTGCTCAACAGTGACACAATCATGAAAAGCTTCAAATGGAGTCCTGGATCAAGCAGTGACATGGATGGAGGCCTTACAGGTCAAATAGCTTTCATAAGATTCAAACACTAAATAATTTCTCAAAGGCAAGACTTCCCTAGGGTTTTTTTTTTTTTTTTTGGCCTCCATAACCTCTTTGGTGACCTGGAACAAGAGGCAGTTGATCTCTCAGGCTCTTATACTCAGGAGAAAGCATATGGCTCAGGCTCTTCTCTATGTTTACCCTTGCTAGCCAAATCTAATTACTCAATAGCCCTGAATTTAGCATAGGGCTTCTGAACTCTAAGACAGGTGTATCATAATGATCTTTCGCAATTGTTTAAACAGAAAGCATGTGACCTACTTTATACTATATATGTTAGCCTTCTTGAATCAATTTTTGGCATCACTGGAGATTGAAAGCTGTAGAACAGACGTAGCATCACTTTTCATCCAGTCTCAAAGATGGGCTTTAACTTTGGCCTCTGCTCCTCTCCTTTGCCATCCACTCTTCAACTCTATCAAGTCACCTTTCTTGTGAAGCACTACAAAGAACATCTTGTTCTTTTCTAGGCAGCCTCTAGGGCAGTGATGGCTAACCTTTTTGTCGTCGCATGCCAAAAATGGGGGAGCGCGAGGGGGTCATGCGCGCATGTGCCCACACCCATAATTCAATGTCCCCCGTGCCCTGCCCCACTGCACATGTGCGTGTGACACCCCCGTGCTCCCCCCGCTTTTGGCACGCGATGGCAAAAAGGTTACCGGTGGGCCCGGTAGGCCCGTTTTTTTGCCCTCCCCAGGCTCCAGAGGCTTTCTTGGAGCCTGGGGAGGGTAAAAACGGCCTTCCCCACACACCCCAGGAGGCTGTATACAGCCCGTTTCTCAACTTCTGGTGGGCCTGGAAGGCCCGAAAATCAGCTGGCCGGAATGCACACGCGCGCCAGAGCTGAGCTTCGGCAACGCTTGCGTGCCCACAGATATGGCTCCGTGTGCCACCTGTGGCACATGTGCCACAGGTTCGCCAACACGGCTCTAGGGCCTAGGCTAGAGTTTAGGTCTCTGTCTTCCAATTTTTTGTTTCCTACAGCCATCTCCTCCGGGGCCAAGTCATGTTCCCCTTTGCAGTTGAAAGTGAAAAACAAAAGATATGGATACTGCAGAGATCCTCAGAATAGTTGAAACTGCCAATAACCTGCCTCAGCTGCTCAACATACAAACATGAGATCCAAAGCTTCTTGTTTTCAGCACCATTGATGAATGGACAGGTCCCTGCATGGATCTTTCACCTGCTAAGGTGCATAAAGGTATAACTGTATTAGTTGGTTTCCCTCCTCCCTCTTTGGAATATGTACTAGATAGAGGCCTAAAATGGCAGGTGTCAGTTATCTCAAGATTTATTTCTCAATGGAGTCCTTCACCGTCTTCTTTTAAAAAAATCAAAATACTGTATGTATTGGCATTCCTGGAACAATTTTTTAATCTGTATTAATAACAAGCCAAGTGCAATCCCTGATCATGTAACTATATGTCTCTTCAACCAGGCAAATCTGAATTTATTTTTGCTTGAGCTACATGTTTACTCATTCAATAAAATCTTCTTGCTATAAGTGATGAATGAGCCATGATAACATGGCTTTGCTTGTTTACATGTTCTGACCCTGTCACTATTCTTTGAAGAGATGGGTTTCTTAACATAGTAGACACAATCGTAACAAGCCTTTGGAGTCTTGTACATAAACTGAAGCTGGAATTGGAGTGCAGCTTTTTAAAAATGCAATAATATTGGAACAGATCAGCAAGGGATGTGGTAAATTATCTAATACTTGGAGACTTTAACTGATGAATGGCTGAGTCCTCCAAATATATGTTCTCATTCAGCTGCAAATAATTGGACTTAGAGCAAAAGCTGCCAGGCAGAACTCCATGATTTGTGTTGAGAGGTCAAATTAGGCATCAAGTGTTCATAATTGCACCAGCCTCAACAAGGGTGCCAATCACATCTGTGCACAATCAATGCACAGTTAGATACAAGGGAACGCAAGGCAATCCAGGATCAGGCATTTGAATTTTGTATAGTACAGCAAATACATTAAATTCGGTTAAATTGATAAAAATATATACTTTATTCTTCTCTAAAATGTCGCGAAAAGATTCAGAAACCATAAGTCTAAGAGCAAGAACCTTGCTTCAGGCCTAAAGCAATATGAAACAAGCAATAATAAATATTTTATTTACACACATCTGCAAAATTATTAGCAATCCCAGTCACTTCTTCAGTGCATATTATTTCTGAGGGGGTTTCTCTGAGTGAGTGGATGAGAGAGCAAAATGAATGGAGGGGAGGAAATGTTTAGAACTGTCGAAAAAACATCAGTATTTTCTAGAAGCATATTTTCTTAACAAAAAGGTTCGAAAGTCAGACGTCATACACATCCTTGCATGCATGTTCCCCACCTCCACACAGCAGCACAAAAATTGTGTCTGAGAACAGTTGTAAGCACAGGGAGCAACATGTAATTAAACGGGAGCTGCCTGTTTCCCTTGGACCTTGAATAGTGCTTGTCTTTGAGAGATCAAAACTCTCTACTGCCCCTTTCCTAGATAGCACCCATTCTAGGACAATGATGGCGAACCTTTTAGACACCAAGTGCCCAAACTGTGCACATGCGCATGCCGAACTGAAATGTGCGTGCGAGTCTGTGCACATAGCAGATATATGTACAGACATGCACAAACGTGCACATGTGTGGACATGCATGCATGCGCAGCAGAGACTCAGAGACCAGCTGGCCAGCAGGAGGCAGGGTATCCCAACACTGGCAGCATGGCAAGAGGTAAGATCTTTTTCTTTCGTGAGCTTCTGTTTTGTCGTTTGCAGGGAAAGAGAAGCTCGCGAAAGAAATGCCACGGAGATCTGACCTGGGGCGACGGCGCACTTGCCAGCAGAGAGAGCTCTGTGTGCCACCTCTGGCACGCATGTTGTAGGTTCACCATCACGGTTCTAGGACAATCTTCCCCAGCTTGGCTATTCTTCTGACGTGTGGACCGAATAAGCAGGATTAACTGCAATGCTTTTGCTGACAGTGGTCGGTCCACACATCTAGACGGCACCTATGATGGGAAATGAGCCAAAGGGTCTCTAGTACAAGTAGTCCTCGACTTACGACCACAATTGAGCCCAAATTTTTTCTCGCTAAGTGAAACATTTGTCAGGCGAATTTTGCCCCGTTTTATGACCTCTCTTGCCGCAGTCATTAACTGAGTCAGTGCAGTTGTTAGTAACACAGTTGTTAAGAGAATCGGGCTTCCCCACTGACTTTGCTTGTAAGACGGTCACAGAAGGGGATTCACACGATCGCGGGATATCACGATCAGAAATATGAGCCAGTTGCCAAGGGTTCGAATTTTGACCATGGGAATGCTGCAACGGTCATAAGTGTGAAAAATGATCCTGTCCATTTTTTTTCAGCACTGTGGCAACTTTGGACAGCCATTAAATGAACTGTCGTACCTCAAGGATTACCTGTGTTAATACCATGGAAAATAATTAGCGAAGATAATTTGCTATAAACATCCCGTCAGACCAATGAAAGATGGTCTACATCAGCAGACATTCATTACTATGGGATCAGTCACTGGAGAACCTTCAGCTCAATTGTGCTTCCTCATGTATTCAGAGACCACAAATGCTCTAATGATATGCTTTGAGTTGCATTTCTCTTGGAGCTACATTAAAAGTAGTTGGGGGGAGGGAAGGGAAATAATCTAATTATCATACACAGGCCTTACACACCTGAAAGTCAGTTCAGAGAAGCTTGTGTGAGGTCTGTAAAATGAAAGGTGTCAAACACCACAGGGAAGACCCTTCTTGCAACCTGAGCTTGTGTCTCAGATGAGGGAAAGCCATTCTGCCTGAAGTCCGAGGTGTTTCCCCACCCCCCACCTTCCATTCCAGTCACCCAGGAGGTCCAGAAACAAAGAGAGGAATTAAAGATTTAAACCAATCAAAATTATACCTCATAACCTGGGAACTGCAATCCCTCAGGTTGACGTTTTCAGATCTAATTTAAATTAAGCTCTACAACGACAAATTAGCATGCAAAAAACACAAAAGGAGCTCCTTCCACACTTGGCCCTGGCAAACATAGGCATGACCGTGTGTTGATTTATCATGGATGTCTGCAGCCATTTTAACCTGGGTTGATTCTCCCAAGACGGGAGAGGTTAGACATTTGTAACCATAAAGATGTCTGCTATCCAGGCCAAAAAAGGGTATTGTGCTCCTGTGGGGAAATAGGGAGATGTGTGTGTGTGTGTGTGTGTGTGTGTGAGAGAGAGAGAGAGAGAGAGAGAGAGAGAGAGAGAGAGAGAGAGAGAGAGAGAGAGGTGAGTGCCTGGGCCTTTTCGTGAGGGAGATGAGTGTGGGTATGTGTATGTGAGGTGAATGCCTGGACCTTTTCGTGAGGTCTTCTTCTTCTCTGAGCTGGGTGCTTCTCGTTGACTCCTTGGCCAAGCATGTCCTTTGCTTCTCTCACAAGCACTCGTGCAGCACTTGCATGTTGGTGCAGTTCAAGCAGCTGACGTGGCAGCACCAGTGGAAGGTGCAGTTGCATCTCTCAGTGACGCGCTGTGTCCGGGTGCGGTAGCCCCTCCCGCAGCACAGCAACTCACAGCCGTCCAGAGCTGGGGAGGTGCTGTTGCAAAACCGTCCGGCCGTGCCTGCTGTGCCTGTCTTACCGCTGTAAGTGCAGAAGTTGGGAGACTTCTCAAAATAGACCAGGTCGTGAGGGGAAGGAGGCTTGTGAGCTGGGTTCTCTGGCTCCAGATGGTGCAGCTCCATGCGGGAAGCTCGGTTGCTGCCTTTGTTGCCGTAGATGACCCTGGAAGCGCCATCAAAGCGATCCTTGAGGAAGTCCCCCACGGTCCGAAAAGTGGGCAGACGCATCCAGCAGGTCTTCACGGTGCAAGAGCCTGACATCCCGTGGCACTTGCATTCCTGGCGCATTTCTGTGAAAACGGTCTGGGGAAGAAAAAAAAAAAAAACAAGACCAAGAAGCCTATTAAGAGGGTCAGAAGAATAATTCGGGGTTCCGATTCGAGAAGGGGCTGCGCAAGAATAAATAAAAATGAGATCCAGACAGCTGCGAGGAAAGAAGAAACTTTTTTTTTCTAATTTAATTTATATGCCGCCCTTCTCCAGAGACTCAGGGCGGCTTACAATGCGTTAAGCAATAGCCTTCATACTTTTGTATATACCTGCTTAGTAGGGCTTTCGCCCCCCCTAAGCAGTGTTCTTTTTTATACAAAGTCAGCTTATTGCCCCCACAATCTGGGTCCTCATTATTTCTAAAAGCAAAGCAGTTTGCCTTTAGGCCCAGGCTGCAGAGAAATGGGGTACAGCAGCAGATTTTTACAGGGGGACACATGAGAGCCGTGTGTGCGTGCATGAGTGTGTGTTTAGCAATAGCACTTAGACATATTTAGCGCTTTGCAGTGCTTTTACAGCCCTCTCTAAGCAGTTTACAGAGTCAGCCTATTGCCCCCAACAATCTGGGCCCTCATTTTACCCACTTCGGAAGGACAGAAGGTTGAGTCAACCTTGAGCCTGGTGAGATTCAAACCGCCAAAGTTGCTGGTAATCAACGGTCAGCAGAAGTAGCCTGCAGTACTGCATTCTAACCACTGAGCCACCACAGCACTACACCACATTCCACAGTGTAGCTATGTTTATTCTTGTGAACATGCAGTTCCTTCTGGGAGACCTAATCTAATTCATTCTGTTTGTGTTTGCAGGCCTTATCCTTTGATATGTGGATTAGGTCAGGGTAACTTATTTGGGGATTTGAGGAAGTTTTGCCAATTTTAATTGATTAACTTAGTTTCAGCTTCACTGTCCATTATCTAATGGAGATACTGATTCTCAGGCTGTTGTGGGTTCTTGTAATATTGTCAGAGAAAATGGAAACAGTATAAAGAATAAAATATATTTGGATATACAATTTTGTATACACAAATACACTTTTTCAGCAAATACACTTTTTCAGCACTCTGGGCTGTCCTGCTCCCAAAGCCTGGTTCCTAAGATGAGAAACCTGTCATGGCTATAATGAAAACAAGGGGCCCCAGACTCCAACACTGCCTTTGTCACAAAATTCACTAGGTAGCTTCAGGCAAGCCAATCTCCCTAGCCTCAGTTTTCCCACTGAGTAAAGAGAACCGATCCATTATAAAAGCTGTGAAGGTGACTGGTGTCAGGCCTAGAGGATTACGATCTTCCAGAAACAGCTGCACTGCAACTCTCAGAAGCTTCATTTATGTCCATGTGAGCTAAGTCCAGAGATGGGTTTCAGCAGGTTCTGACCAGTTCTGGACAACTGGTGGCGGAAATTTTGAGTATTTCGAAGAACAGGTAGTAAAAATTCTGACTGGCCCCGCCCCCATCTATTCTCTGCCCCCTGAGTCCCAGCTGATGGGAGGAAATGGGAATTTTGCAGTAACCTTTCCCTGGATTGGGGAGGGAATGGAGATTTTACAGTATCCTTCCCCTGCCATGCTCACCAAGCCACACTCACAGAATCGGTAGTAAAATATTTTGAAACCCACCACTGGCTAAGTCTACCGGGAACTGTAGTTCCTCAATTATCCGGACAGCCAGAGAAGTCCTCCAGGCTTTGAACAAGCTAGCTAAAGAAGACTTTTTCAATCCAAAGCTGTGAGGACTACAATTCCCAGAATTCCTTGTCTTAGTTATGCTGTCTAGAAATGTTGGGAATTGGAAAGGAAATCAAAATGTGATGATGACAGTGACAATAACAATACGGTACTGTAGCAATGATGGTACCGGTAGTTGAGAAGCTACAGTATGTCCTATTTTTTCTGCTCCTTGAAGTGATCAAGAGTGGCTGGGTGCCAGGATACCTCTGCTTTTCCCTGGGCACCATCTCTCCCTTTGTTGTTCGGTTAGCAAATCTCTTTTCCAAAGTCCATTTCTTTCCCCTTTCCTTGCAAATGGGAACAACAGCCCCCCCTTCCCATCCACACACCACAGATCCCCTCCAGTTAGAAAAATGTGGATGTGTTTCTCCAAGCCCGCAGTTTTTCTTTCCAAAGGGGTTTTTATTGCAATTAGAAGAACTGGAATCATTTCCTTCCAGATGTTTAAGAGCCCACACGTCAGCCTAGCTTGTGGTTCTGGGCTTGGCTAGCCTGCATAAGGGCTGGCCTGATTAAGGGACGCTTGCCCCATTTCTGGAGGGGACATCCCATTACCGCAGCCCCACCCCTCTCAGGTTGCTACCACTCTCTTCACAATGTAAAAGCAAAAAAGCATATGCTTCCCAGTCCAAGTTCACATCCGTGCAATAAGCAGAGAAAGGAAATACATTTTTGTGCAGCCAAGCCACATACATACACTAAATAGGTATATTCTCATGCGCAGAATCACTTGTTTCAATCTGTTCATCGAGGTAAAAGGCCTTCACCATGAAGTCAGGCAGCAAATCTGGGCATTTCTAAGGGCAGCAGATAGGCAGATGGCAACCAATCAATTGGGATGTTTTCTTTAAACAACTCTGCTGAAAGGCTGGACTTGAGGGCACTCCAGTGGGATGCTATTCAGTTCCTGCCTTCTGCCAAGGCATAAAAACCCCACTGCATTATGTCATCTTAATTAGTAGCAAAGAAGTAGTTTGGAACTTCAAAGCGCTCCATGGCATTGGACCTGGGTACCTTCGAGACCGTCTTCTGCCACCAGTAGCCTCCCACCGGCCAGTTCGCTCCCACAGAGAGGGTCTCCTCAGGGTGCCATTAGCCAAGTTATGTCGGCTGGCGACACCCAGAGGGAGGGCCTTCTCTGTGGGAGCCCTTGCCCTTTGGAATGAACTGCCCCGGGAAATCCGTAAGATGTCCAACCTCCGTGTATTTCGCTGTGCCCTCAAGACCCTACTGTTCCGCCAGGCTGGGCTATCAATGTAATGATTTTAAATTGGGTGTTTTAAATGTTGCATTTTAAATCTGAGCCGAAATTACTTATTAATTTTAATTATTTTTAATTGATGTCTGTTTTTGTGCTTTTAATAGGCTGTACATCGCCCTGAGTCCTTTGGGAGAAGGGCAGTATAGAAATAAATTATTATTATTATTATTATTATTATTATTATTATTATTATTATTATTATTATTATTATTATTACCTGCAAACTCTAGTCTGCATATCTCACACAAGGCTACAAGGGATGTAGCCTTGGGGGAGTAGAGTTAAACGCATCATCAGCTTAGAGTCGCTGTGTTCCCACAAGGACTCCAAGCCCAACCCTTCCTGAATTCCATTGACCCTTATCTGGTGCCAATGTAGTGTTGAACTTTAGTTCACCAGATTCTTCTGTACAGGTAGTCCTCGACTTGTGATCACAATTGAGCCCAAAATTTCTGTTGCTAAGTGAAACATTTGTTAAGTGAGTTTTGCCCCATTTTACAACTTCTCGTAGGAAATAGCCCGATTTACCAAAGCAATTATGTTTGTTGTATTAAGGTAGGACAACAGCTTGAGCTGAGTTTTCCTGAAACGAATTCTTCCCTGGATGGAGAGGCGGATTCTTGCACTAGCTCATGCTTGTTCAATAAAGTGCATAAATGATTGCAAGGATTGGAAGGCAAACCCTAACATGAATTCTCATACGGGAACCGGCAGTCTGTTGCTTCCTTCTGTCCTATTTGTAGGGCAACAGTAAGGCAACTGAAAGTTTGTTATAATGTGCCTGCACATATTCCCAACGTTCTCGTAAAACAACAAGCTCCAGGAACACATTGTTTAGATTCTGCAATACAAACTCTATGCCGTATGATAACTTCTTGGACACCAAGTCCAATTTCATCCAGGTGAACAATATACAGTAGTGGCCAAAATTGTGGAAACCTTTTGGGAAAAGTGTATTTTTGAGGTTTGATGTCTAATAACACCACTTTTTTTTTGGAGTTTCAAGATAATCGTATTCCACTGCTGGAATGGCCTGGGAATAGCCCAGATCTTAACCCAATTGAAAATCTATGGAGCTGACTAAAGAAACTTGTTAGTCAGAAGCGACCCAGCAATAAAACCTAGTTAATAGAAGCAATCATTCAATCTTGGTTTTACATTATAACAGCTGCAGAGCTAAAAAGCTTGGTTTACTCCATGGGAAGACATTGTAAGGCCGTAATTCATGCTAAAGGTTACCCAACTAAGTATTAACTGATGTGATAATTTTTGTATATCTTGTATTTTTTCTACGTGTTTCACTTTTCTTCTTTATACTATAACTGCTATTCTAATAGCAAATCCTTCATAAAAGTTATTGCATTACAGTCTTGATTAAATTAACTTTCCACTGATATATAATTTTATGGTAAAAAAAAAAAAGTGGTGTTATTAGCTAGTTTTAGAAAATACACTTTTCCCAAAAGGTTTCCACAATTTTGGCCCCTACTGTATAGAATTATGATCACATTAACTCAATCACACATCTGCATAAGTGCATAATGATCTGATTGGGACCTTTTTTGCATGCTATAATCTTAATAAAACATTAATTACTTTGGAGGAATTTGATGGCTAGGTTTTCCTAGGAATAGATCAACATAACTAAAATCTTAGCTCTTCAGAAGACAAAGAGCTGGTATGAACAGAGCGAATCATGGTCTGAACATATGTTCATGATGCTTGCTGATATGAAAGGCATTCTCAATGCATGCAATTCTACGTAAAACCCCATACCCCATAGCGGTCCCCGTTCTCCCTACCAGACGTCCTGCCTCGTTGTTGTGTAAATTCATCAAGAAGCGCAGGTCTCTCCCCTTCTCGTTGGAGTCCACAAACTCTCGCCCAAAGACCCGTCCAAAGTCCACATTGTCACTGCAGCCACCCCAGTGCCAGTCGGGACCTCCTGGGCCCCGCCGTCGGTAGTCACAAGTGCAAGATTCGATGGAGCCTTCCGAGCAAGAACGGGCCACCGAATGGGTGACTCCAGCGCTGGTAATAGCAAAAATGAAGGCAGTCTCTCTGCAACCTGGAGGCAGAAGGGAGACCATACAATGTATCAGTGAACAGCACCGAACGGAGCTTAGTACAGGTAGTCCTTGACTTACAACAGTTCATTTAGTGACCTTTTGAAGTTACAACGGTACTGAAAAAAAGTGACCGTTTTTCATACTTACGATTGTTGCGGCCTCCCCCTGGTCATGTGATCAAAATTCAGACAGTTGGCGACTGACTCATATTTAATGACAGTTGCAGTGTCCCAGTGTCATTTTGCGACCTTCTGACAAGCAAAGTCAATGGGGAAACCAGATTCACTTAACATAACACCTGCAGTGATTCACTTAACAACAGTGACAAGAAAGGTCGTAAAATGGGGCAAAACTCACTTAATGTCTCACTTAGCAACAGAAATGCTGGGCTCAATTGTGGCCGTAAATTGAGGACTACCCGTAGTTCCCAGTGAATCCATAATAAGGGCTGCCTCGTGTGCTTGGAGACCAATAACACATGCCTGACACAATGCAGGAGCAGCAGCATTCCTTAAAGCTTCCTTCCTCGTTTTAAAAAAAGTGGTATTATTAGTTTCAAGGAATAATCATGGTGGTAGCAACCATAGCAGTAAAAGTGGTAGCAGCAATAATAATAGTAAGGTGATGATGTTACTCATCAGGCCATTTCAAGCAGCTGTACATTGCTTTGAACAAACATCGGAGCTGGGTAGGAGGCACTTCATATGAGAAGAAACCTTAAGTGATATATCATACTCTGCCTTTGTAAGTGAAGTGAATGAATAGTTAGGAGCAGTTGAGATGCTGTGCAGAGATCCAAGGAGACCAACATGGGAAGCATTTAATGGAGGTGGATGTTTAACTCCCCCAACCATCAGTATGAGAATTCCATCTTTCAGTTTCATAAAACCAGTGGGCTTGAATCTTCTACTGGTATGTATATCTGTCTGTCTGTCTGTCTGTCTGTCTGTCTGTCTATCATCTATCTAATCTATCTATCTATCTATCTATCTATCTATCTATCTATCTATCTATCTATTTATCACATATCTGTCTGTCTATCTATCTATCTATCTATCTTCTATCTGTCTGTCTATCATCTATCTATCTAACTATCTATATCTATCTATCTATCTATCTATCTATCTATCTATCTATTTATCACATATATGTCTGTCTGTCTATCTATCTATCTATCTATCTATCTATCTATCTATCTATCTATCTTCTATCTGTCTGTCTGTCTATCATCTATCTATCTATCTATCTATCTATCTATCTATCTATCTATCTATCTATCTATCTATCCATCCATCCATCCATCCATCCATCCATCCATCTATCTATAGATGTAGATAGATGTAGATGTAGATAGATGTAGAGATACAGAGATGTAGATGTAGATGTAGATATTTCTTCCTTTGTCAGATTGAGCCTAGCAGGGTTTAGGAAATGGCAGCTCTTTCTGTCCTCATCCAAGAGCCTCAGAAGTGAAAACAGAAGGGTTACTCTGACTGTAGGGTTACACTCAGCTACTTTTGCATATGAATGGAAGGATTAACAACTTTGAAAGCATGTTTGAAAATGATACCTTCACTATCTTAGAAGAGGCATTGTCTCTTGAATGAAAAAAAAAAAAACACTCTTCCAGGAGAGCACAGCACCATGCATGCTGTTTGCAAACATTCTAGCATGGATTTATTTTATTTATATAGCATCTTTCCTCCTGGGAAAAAAAAAATTCCTTTTCTTTTAAATTAAAAATGCTTTAAAGAGCGTTCTCCCCAGGGGTGAAATCCAGCAGGTTCTGACAGGTTCTGGAGAACCAGTAGCGGAAATTTTGAGTAGTTCGGAGAACCGGCAAATACCACCTCTGGCTGGTGCCCAGAGTGGGGTGGGAATGGGGATTTTGCAATATCCTTCCCCCAGGAGTGGGGTGGGAATGGAGATTTTGCAATATCCTTCCCCCAGGAGTGGGGTGGGAATGGAGATTTTGCAATATCCTTCCCCCAGGAGTGGGGAGGGAATGGAGATTTTGCGGTATCCTTCCCCTGCAATGCCCACCAAGCCACACCCACAGAACCAGTAGTAAAAAAAAATTGAATTTCACCACTGGTTCTTCCCCATGCTGCCTAAGAGCATGTTTTTTACTCAAACGATCTAAAAATCAGTGGACTACATGCTGCATCCCAGAAAAAAAGGAAGACTGGTGGATTATTTTCTGGATTGTGGATCTTTGCTGTATTTCTGATTAATAATCCCTCTTTTCATATTTTGCTCAGAAGGGAGAGAGAACTGGAGGGCTAGAAAAGGAACATTCAAGCAATAGAGTTTCAGTTTGTGGGAGAGGAATGCTGCAGCTCTCCACGGAGTGGGATGGGGAAGCGGAAAAAAGAGAATAACAACAGCTTACTATAAAATCTGACATAATCTATGAAATCTGATGGACGAATCCCAGCTGTGAATATTTGGAATGGATGCCTGGGCTGGGTTTAGATCTTAGAAACAGATTTCTGTACTCTACTCATGCAGCTCCTCCGGGCAAGGTCGATACACAAGTCACTGTTTTGTTGATGGACAGGGTTAAAGGAAGAGAACCAATATCGGATAAGGACTGATATGTCGAACTAAGGCTGGAGAAATTCAAGTTCAAACTCAGGCAGCCAGGAAGCCCTTGGAAGAAACTCAAAGAGAGGTGAATCATCTAAAATCTTTTAATCAAAACTAAACCAATGGACAGACATTTCGTGGGAACATGTTGTTACATGCATAAAAATTGCATATGTGTTCACAACAACAAAAATATCTTGATATGAATAGTTAATCCTGAGGGACAGCAGTGAGTTACTCCTAAGAAATAGGTGTACATAGCAAGGTCTTCATAGAGAGCCAGTCTGATGTGGTGATTAAGGCCCCAAGCTAGAAACTGGGAGACCGTGAGTTCTAGTTTGAGTTTGAGTTTGAGTTTGAGTTTGAGTTTGAGTTTGAGTTTGAGTTTGAGTTTATTGCATTTCTATACCGCCCTTCTCCCGAGGGACTCAGGGCGGTTCACAGCCATATTAAAACAATCCACACAAAAATTAAAATTGCTAAAATAAGTTAAAGCTATTTGGCCGTTATTAAAACCCCTTATTAAAACCCCGTTAAAACCAATTTAAAACCCACTAAAATTAATCTATTCAGTCAGGCCGGCTTGATGAAACAACAGAGTCTTCAGAGCCCGACGGAAGGTGCGGAGGTCGGGAATCTTTCTTAAATCCGAGGGCAGTTCATTCCATAAGGCGGGAGCCCCCACAGAGAAGGCTCTCCCCCTGGGGGTCGCCCGCCGACATTGTCTGGCTGACGGCACCCTGAGGAGGCCCTCTCTGTGAGAGCGTATCGGGCGGTGGGAGATATTCAGTGGCAGAAGGCGGTCCTGTAGATAGTCCTGCCTGAGGCACAAAAGCCTTAGAAAGAAGATAATGGCAAACTACTTCCAAACGGCCTTGCCAAGAAAATGGCAGGGATTATTCTAGGCCAGGGGTCGCAACCTTAAACACTGAAAGAGCCACAAAGGTCCTAACCAGAAGCCCCCCCCCATTCAATTTTGGAGCCGACCGGAAGTCCGGTTCCCCCACCATAGAGTCTCCTCCTAGCACAGCGTCCTTTTTCCTCTACCTGCCCTAACCGAAAGCCCTATCAATTGTGGAGCCAACTGGCGACAAGGAGCCACAGCAGCAGGATGAAAGAGCCACATGCGGCTCCAGAGCTGTGGGTTGCTGACCCCTGTTCTGGCAGTTGCCAGGCGTCATAATGTTGGCCTCCTGCCAGAAAGAAATTGCACACTTTATCATAGGTTTTTATATTCTGGGTGTCCCATTGTTTTGTACAGGTACATAAGGAAATTCTGAGTCAATGACTACAAGTCTCGCTTTTGGATGGAGGGAGGTGCATCATCCATTTATTGCTCAGAAGGTGGAAAAGCACAGCTACAGAAGGATCAATGCCTTCATCGATCAACTGAGGACAGAGATCCTCAATTTTATTTTGATACAATATATTTAGAATTGGGAAATGCGACTCTCCTAAAGAAAGAGTCCCATGCAATGGACACAGCCAGTCAGAAAACAAATATTTGCCGGTCATGCCTTGATTCCAAAACATGGAATCATTTATTTTTAATTCACGGTTTTCTGTTCCAACACAAAAAGAAAAGACTAGAGTCAGGCCACTTGGCCAAGAGACTGATTACATGGCAGAGGTGAGATCTGACCATCAAACGCCACCGAATAGCCTACTTACCTCACTAAGCACAAGAGAATACAGGTAGTCCTCGACTTATAATAGTTCATTTAGTGACCATTTGAAGTTACAACATCACTGAAAAAAGTGATTTATGACCACTTTTCACACTTATGACCATTGCAGCATCCTCATGGTCACATGATGCTTGACAATTGACTCATATTTATGATGGTTACAGTGTCAGATTTTGTGAACACTTTTTGCGACCTTCTGACAAGCAAAGTCAATGGGGGAAGCCAGATTCACTTAACAACCTGGTTATTAACTTAACAACTGCAAGGATTCCCTTAACAACCGTAGCAAGAAAAGTCGTAAAATTCTCACTGAACAAATGTCTTACTTATCAGCGTAAATTTTGGGTTCAATTATGGTCGTAAGTCGAGGACTACCTGTACTAAAGGTAAATCATTATGTTCATGGAAGTATTTGTAAATTAAACTTTTAAAAACAAATTGAAAGGGTGGGGATATGGATGGGCTGCTGCCGGTTGTAACAACCGGTTTCGCCCGGAATTGAAAATGTGAGTGCATGCACATGGCATCGAAAAACTGGTGATTATATAGGACATGATAGTGCCAGCGTGGGTGGGCAGGGTCAGCCCTGGTTGGAACAACCGGTTCGCCTGAACCGATCTAAACCGGCAGCAGCCCACCACTGGGCGGGGAGGATAGGGCATCAAGACCCAGAGGTACCACACTGAAGTGTCCAGTCTTAGAGGTTCTCTGTGCTCCTCCCAGTTGTTGTCTTTCATCTGGATGGTCTAAATGGCAATTTCTTCAGCCTTCTAACCCAAGTAAAGTATTTCCTTAATTTATAAACCTATAACCAGCCTTAAATGGTGTTCATGAAGATATACTTTCAGCCATCAGAACCTGTGGTTAAATCCAAATTTTTTACTACAGGTTCTGGGGGCATAGCTTGGTGGACTTGATGTAGCTTGGTGGGCGTGGCAGGGGAAGGATACTGCAAAATCTGCATTCCCACGCCACTTTGGGGCCAGCCAGAGGTGGTATTTGTCGGTCCTCCGAACTGCTCAAAATGTCTGCTACTGGTTCTCCAGAACCTGTCAGAACCTGCTGGATTTCACCCCTGATCAGAACTCACTTTATCACAATGATCAAGCATACTATTTAGCAAACAGTCAAGTTAACCAAAAGACTTCCCACTAAATAATAACGTTTCCATGGCAACCTATATACAAAGTGAGAAGACTGTAATAAAGCAGGATTTTAATAATAGTCAGTGCTGGGATTCAGCCAGTTCTCTCCGGATTGGGTGAACCGGTAGCAGCAACTACAGGAGTCTCTGCCCATCTGCCCAGACGTAATGCGCGAGCACTGCGCATGCACATTTGCGAACCGGTAGGGAAGGTAAGTGAATTCCACCGCTGATAATAGCCAATGGTGTACCGTTGTTGTCACTCTACTGGAGGTATGCTTGTTGATTGGTCCAAGATTCTAACAGCAAAACAGGAGTGGAGGAGATTCTCTGCCGTTCCTCCAGCTGTCCCCCCCCCCCCATTCTGCTCCAAGGGGTTCCTCCAATCTTATGAGATATATTGGAAGGGAGATGGAAGGCTCCCAGGAAACAGGAAGAGATTGAAAATCATTTCCATCCCCATTCCATCAGTGGCTGCTTCCAGTAAGGCAGAGATGGGGAATGATGGTCCCTTTATGACTTATGGACCTTAACTCCCATAATTCCTGAGCCAGCATAGTTCACTCAGGAATTCTGGGAGTTAAAGTCCACAAGTCATAAAAGGGGCATAGTTCCCGTTCCCTGCAATTCTACTCATTTATTTGTTTCTTAGATTTATGTCCCATCTTCTTGTTCAGGGAATATGTCCTTCTTCCTCCTCCCATTTTTCCCCATTACAACCACTTGGTAAGGTCACCTGGGCTGAGAGAGAATGAATGATCCAAAGTTATTTGGTCAGCTTCCATGGCTGAGGGGCAACTAGAACGGTCAATTAATTAATAAGCTGCTGCTGCTACTACTACTACTATTATTATCATCTCTTTTATTCATTAAACATGAAACTCAGTCAAGTGAACATTTAAAAATGCATCACAAATACCATTGACTGGTGCTAATAGTTGATACAGGTTGCTGCCAGAGTCCTAGGTATCAACCAAGTATCTTCTTAAGATGTTTGATGTTCCCAGTTGCACAGTTTTTTCAAGTTCCACTGGTGTTATTGCAGGAAGCTGCAACTTCTTGATTTGTTTTGTAAAATTCTTGGACATGGTACCAAGTGCCCCGATGACAATGGGTATCACTGTGACATGTTTCATCCATAGTTCTGTAGTTTCGATGGCCAGGTCGTGATATTTCATTATTATTATTATTATTATTATTATTATTAGTAGTAGTAGTAGTAGTAGTAATAGTAGTAGTATCATCATCATTATGGTTGGTCACACATTCAACCAGATGTTTAGACTGGATTTGGCATTTATAACTACCTATTGACTCTTTCCCAAGGACCTGGGATAGACAGATATTATTTGATAGTTTTAAAAATATTGTTGCAGGATGTAAACCGTGAAAAGTAAAACTGCCTTTTGTAATTGACTGATGGTGGTTTTGTCAATGTCAATGGTGTTCGTTTGGTTTTATTTATTTTATTGTATTTATTTACATCCCGCCTTTATTATTTTTTACAAATAATGCAAAATGGAGAACATATCCAACATACCTTCATTTCCCTATTTTCCCCACCATAACAAACCTGAAGAGCGACTGGCTGAAGGTCGCCCCAGCTGGTTTCATGGCTAAGGCGGGACCTCAACTCACCATCACCAGCTTTCTAGCCTGCTGCCTTAACCACTAAATCAAACTGGGGTTTTTTTGGTAGTGGTGGGAGGGGGGGGGGAGAATTGTACCCAATGAGCAGGTCTTTATATTTTTCTGATATTTTCTGATTTTCTCCAGTTCTTTCTCCTTTATTCTGCTGTTGTCCCATTATTCTATTAGTCTGCTGATCTATGCTGTTAGCAGAGCTCAGTTGCTAACCCCAGCGTGGGATATCATCATTAATATCATCATCACGGCTGTGCCATGATCTAAATTTGAAAGAAGGGGAAGAAAGGTGATTCAGAGTGTGCACGGATGCTCATGTCGCATCTGTTGGCAACTCCTTAAGGAAGATGCATCTTCTGGTGGTAGCTACTGTATGCATTCCCAGAAAATATGTATTTGACTTAATGCGCTGTAGAGTGTATACCCACGCACGCTCCAAGTCGCCTTTTAATCTTCAACCAGTTTATGTCCGCTTAAGCTGTTGAAATCCCACTGAAATCCATCAGATTTAACCAGGCCAGGTGTGTTAGACTGCAATGACATGATGCTTCTAATCCAAAACAGCAAGTCTGATATTGTTCTTAATAATTCTGAAGTTATATCAATGTACTGCAGCCACATCCAGGGGTGAAATCCAGCAGGTTCTGACAGGTTCTGGAGAACAAGTAGCGGAAATTTTGAGTAGTTCAGAGAACCAGCAAATACGACCTCTGGCTGGTCCCAGAGTAGGGTGGGAATGGAGATTTTGCAGTATCCTTCCCCTGGAATGGGGAGGGAATGGGGATTTTGCAATATCCTTCCCCTGGAGTGGGGAGGGAATGGGGATTTTACAGTATCCTTCCCCTGCCATCAAGCGGCCATCAAGCCACACCATGCCCAACAAGCCACGCCCACAGAACTGGTAGTAAAAAAAATTGAATTTCACTACTGGAACACATCCCAGTAATTGCCATGCAGTTTGCTTTAAAAGAAGATGCAAACATGGACACCGTGAAAAATTCTGAGACATTTTGTTTCTGAAAAAAAGAAAGCAGAACAAAGAACAGTCGCCTCATCTTTTACTACCTGACGGTGCTCCCTTGCTCAGTTTCCCCAGGATATTCCCCAAACAGACCTTATAAGTCACAGGTTGTTTGACCATTTTAGGGGGGCAGGGGGGTACGGCTGAGGGTGAGGCCAGTTCAACATCACTAGTTGAGACTCCATTTTTGGTCACAACAACCTCCTGTAGCCCTCTGCCAGTGAAAATGGAGCATGGGTGCGCACAGTCTCTCCAAGCTCTGTTTTCACTGGCGGAGGACTGCAGGAGGCCATCTTGGCCAAAAACGGAGCCTCAGAGGGCCGCGTGTGGCCTGCCCGATCTCCATTTTTGCTAGCAGATGCACCACGGGTTAGTCCTCCATGTTTCTAAGGTAGCCCGGTGGGCCAAATCTAAACATCCTTGAGTTTGACACCCCTGTTCTAGTTGGAGGTGAAACAGCCCTCAAAGACCTGAAGCTTGGGGAGGGAAGAGACTTTGCTCCTCCTTTCCATGCTCCCATTTTCAGCAGCAGCAGAGATATGCGGTGAGATATACATAGTGCTTCTCAGCTATGGCAGCAAGGGGCATCAAATAATGCACTGCTTTGAGTAGCACTTATAAGGGATGGAAGTGGCAATGGGACCAGCCATCTGGATTTAGACCCAGTGGTCCAAGTGGCAGGTCAGGAAAGTGGGTGGGTGGGTTTTGTTTGTCCAGCTCTGCCCTTTGAAGCATCTGCTTCACTTAGCTAAACAGGAGAGCTGGTCCTGGTTCCTATTAGGAAAGAAAAACAAAAAACGGGGACGAGAAATTTGCGTGCTCTGTGCAGAAGTCTGCTCTTCTTGAGTAATGCACTCACTTTTGCAGCACTCCCCATTAAAAATGGAGAGCGAACTACCCATCGCAATCAGTAGTGGGTTCCTCCTGGTTTGACCCGGTTCGGCTGAGCCGGTAATGGTGATGAAACAATGTCACCGATCCGGTTCTCTTTGTTCGGGAGCTGGGCCCCACTCGCTCCCCCGTCCCTCCGCATTATTCTTACCTTTTATTTGGCCCCACCCCCAATCTATTGCTGCCTCCCGAGTCCCAGCTGATCGGCTAGAAGGAAAAAAACTGTTTAAGGTATTGCTGCGGGGCTTCAAAGGGCCGCCCTACAGCTGATCAGTGTTAAAAGGCAGTGTGGTGGTAGACCGGTGCCTCCAAAAACAAATGGGTAGACCGTTACAGCTCTGCAAGCAGTTAAAAGCCTGGTAGACTAATACCTCTGCTAAATCCTAAAGATTTGTCACATGTCCATCAGACCACACCCACAAAATAAGCCACGCCCACAGAACCGGTAGTAAAAAAAATTAGAACCCACCCCGATCACAATGTAACACACTTAGTTTCATGCCTCCCCTTGCTAAATCAGACAGATTATAGGAGCAAGAAGAAACTTCTCAGATCCATGAAATTCACCTAGGGAACCGAACAGACTTCCATCCTCCTCCTCCTCACCACCACCATCATTCAAATCCCTTTTTGTATCATCCCCTTACCTCTGTTGACAATCTTGCCGAACACATTGGGGCCTGGGGTAGTAGGGCAGTTCCAGCGGCGGTTTCGGAATTGCCACTTGCACTCCTTGATGGCGCTCTGCAGGCCGCTGCTGATGCTATGCAGGATGCCTGGGTTTTGGCGGATAAGCTTGCGTTGCTTGCGGCTCAGGAGCTGCAAGGAAGGGTCTAGCACCAGCTGTACGTTCTTGGAGTCGGTCAGTAGGTTGGTAGACGAGGCCACGTTGATGATTCCCCTGCAAGCAGAGGTTTCAAGAGGATTACATTGTGATCAGGACAGGGTGGTCTTTGGCTCCTTAAGGACTCAGACCTCCAGAATGGACTGAAGACTTCCAGCCACACCAGGAAAATGCCAGGATGCAAACATTTTCACCCAAAATCTTGCAGTGTTGAATATCAAGTATTGCAAGAGCATTTGGAATGGGAGGGGTTAAGACTTGCTGGCATTCTTTGATGATTCTGAACAGCCTCTATCATGGGCTTTTTTTAATCTTTCCTTTGGCCTAAAATATCACTGCATTCAATGCTGCTAACATGCCAATACATGTTCTCTCTATATCTCTTTATATCTATCTATCTATCTATCTATCTATCTATCTATCTATCTATCTATCTATCTATCTATCTATTTATCTATTCACACTGCTATGTATTTAAACTCTCTGCCTGGTGATATATAAAACAATGGTCCAAATTGGCAAACAAGAAAATCAATGAAAACCATATTAAATAGAAAGAAAAAAAGAGGAAAAACTAACATTCCTAAATAGACCACATAACAATAGCAATAGCACTTATAAACTGTTCCATAGTGCTTTACAGCCCTCCCTAAGCGGCTTACAGAATCAGCATATTGCCCCCAACAATCTGGATCTTCATTTTACCGACCTCGGAGAGATGGAAGGTCTGAGTCCAACCTTGAGCTGGTCAGCATCGAACTGCTGGCAGTGGAATGCAGAATTAGCCTGCAATACTTCATTCTAACCATTGTGCCCCCATGGCTCTTAACATCAATTCCTTACTTTTCCTAATTCACGGAATAAAAATTAAATCTTCCCATAGTATAGCTTCATTCCCAGAAGGATCACAAGATCCATCAAAACATGCCAGATAAATCAACAAATAACCATGAGTTGCCTCTTCTTCCTTTCATTGGTAAACGATAATTAAAGAGTGAATCAGGAAAGCCTCTCTAGACAGGAGCTGCCAAAATCTACAGTAGGTCCAGTTGCAAAGAGGTCCCTCTTTTAAGTGCCCAACATACTATATTTTAAGAAGTGAGGTATCCCACAATCAGGGGTGAAATGCTCCCAGTTCAGACCGGATCGCCCAATCCGGTAGCGATGGCGGCAGGTGGTTTGGAGAACCAGTAGCAAAAATCCCTGCCGCCCCCCGCCCATGCCCAGCTGAGCCGCGCGATCATCAGAGGCTTTTTTTTTTCACTTTGAAAAGCATTTTTTTTACAACCTCTTCAGCCAAAGTGGTTGTAGAAAAAAATGCTTTTAAAAGGAAAAAAAAAAGCCTCTGACCATCCCAGCTGAGCAGCGCGATCGTCAGAGGCTTTTTTTTTTACTTTTAAAAGCAATGCTTTTAAAAGTTAAAAAAAAAAGATTGTGCATCATGCGCTGTTCTACTTACCGCATGCCTCCTTTTGGTGTGCACTGCGCACGGGCACCTTGCATTTGGTGCATGGTGCGCACTGCGCATGCACAGCCAGTGAACCAGTAGTGAAACCGGTTCAGATTTCACCACTGCCCGCTATGATATTAAAACATAATTAAAAATGCCTGCAAGTCACTTATATCATAGCAGCTGGGGCGATCACACTCTACATGACAAATGAAGAAATCATAGCAGTTTTTGAACAGGTTTTGGCAGGAGATCATGTGGATGAGGAATCAATCTACTTACTGCAATTAATAAGAGGGGAGCAGAGTGTTCCCATCTCTTGCCAGAGCCACCTCAAACATGTGGAAACAGCTAAAGGGGAATTCATATGAATTTCAAATCTAGTGCATCTGGCATTCTTGAACTAAGAAAATCTTGTCTGAGAATTTCTGTCCCCAACTTAAAGTCATCTAGGAGAAATACAAATTTACTTAACAGAGCTATCTAAAAAGCATTTGCAATACATGATTTCTATTTGGCAGAGGAGGTCCTTGCAGGATCCATAAAGAGAGCAGAATGTAAGGTGAAAAATTCCTATTGCTCAAGCTTTCCCTAATTTGATATGCTCAGGATGTATTAGTATTGCAACATCCAGAATTGCCAGTCAGTTCCCTTTTTCTCTTTAAACACCATAGCATTAAACACTGTTATAATCTCCAGTCTTTTGCTTTAGAAATGCAATTAATGCCTGATAATGTAACAGTTACAGTAACAGTACGGTACAGTAACAGTTCACTGAAATAAATATAAACTAGCTGAGCTACATAAATGTTTTAAATAAAAATAAATAGGTTGTTATACATATACAAAACATAGCTGTTATTATCTTACAGCTATTGTTTTTCTATTATTGTTATTAGATTGGATCGAAAATCTGGAATGTGTATTTATTTATAAAATCCATACACTTTACTTTTATTCCAGATAAGATTTCAGAATAATATGATAGCCAGTTAGCAGTATTTTGTCTACACACACACACACACACACAAAACAGACATGTATCACACAAATGTAAAGCCCAATTTGACCATAAGGCTTAAAAGAAATTCAACCACCATTACCCATCACAACTGCAATTTTGTGCTATTGAAAATATTAAAATATTTATTTTAAAATTTAGAACTTATTCTCCAAAGAATGTAGAGGAGGTGCCAGGTACAACAATCAGATAATACCAGAATATAAGAAAAAGCATTATAAAACATGTAGAAAAGCATTAGCGAAAAAGTTTTTTAAAAATTGGAATATACAAACCACAATGGAGAGAGGGAAGAAGAGCAGCCACCTATCACCCACAATAAGGGAGCTAGGTTCCTTTAAAAAGTTACTGGTTCTCTGAGATCCCCTCCCCACAACAATGGCCACAACTATCTTGGGAAGAGAAAGAGAAAAACAATGGCAGCAAAATAAGAAAACAACTATTCTGTATACAGTATCTGAAAGAGTCAAACTACACACCAGGCCCCACCCAGTGGAAGAGATTGCAAACAACATTTCTTCATTTTCTTCATCCAAGTAGCTGCTAGTTATCCTGCCTTCCACCACCCCAGTCCTGCACAGGTAGAGAATCGCTGTAGAAACCCTAGAAGATGCTTTAGGCAGCAGCTCCAATTGCTCTTTGCAATGATACCCCTATTACTTCTAGGATAGAGAGCAAGGAACCCCAATGTTATGCCATTTCAGGAAAGAAAACGCATTACTTGGAAGTAGCAGACTTCATCACTGGAGTTAGTATTGAAGGAAAGGGAAACTGTTGGGTACCATAAGCCAACTTTCTCAACTTGGCACTCTCCATCCATGCCCAACAAACTCCCATAATTTTTAGGTATGGGAGATTATGGGGGAAGGATTAAAGTTCATCTGGAGGACAAGACTTTGGGGAAGATTGCATGATCTGCCTTATTCAGAAAATGACTGGTATTAAACTGTTAATTTGTGGCTGCTGCAAATTGTGACTTCCTTTGCTTTACAGTAGAGATGGTTCTAAGCCTTTTTTTTAAATGTAGATGTTTCAACATGAAAAGCAACAATAATCTGATAATTATTAACAATAACAATCAGCTAATAATTATTGTCAGCTGGCTTTTGATGACAGCCACCCTTGATCCTGAAAGGCAAGATAAAAGCAGTGTTTTTTTAAAAAAAAAACCAAAATACTTATTTTCCCATGGCCAAAAACATTTCGCTCAGTGCCTGAGTGAAAATAAACTCTTTAGTAATCCAACATGCTAGACACGTGATTTTATAAATCATCACTGCTCTCTATTATTCATTCACTTTAGTTTCTGCCAGTTGCTGTTTTAGAAGAAATCGTGACAGGGAGAAGAGCTTTATCTGAGAGCTCAAATAAGAAAGGGCTATACCACTCATAGATTATCTTTGATAACAGAATAAAAAAACCCCGGATAACCGACAAATATATGGTACAGGCATACTAAAATAGTGAAAGTATTTCCTATTGAGCTATGGAATTAAAATGCAGCACATATGTTTTAAGAGTATTTGTGATGGAACAATGTTTTCCCAATAAACTGTCTGTGCATCTTCTCCTTAAAACATTGTAGAGGGGTTTGTAATACTGCATACAATAGTCCAAGTACTCCCATGAAAACCTAACTCTAAATGTGAAAGCATGTCAAAGCAAACATTTCCAAGGCATACAGTCCAGGTATTTCCAAGCAACCAGAACAGTGGAACCCAAAGATGCTTTTTCAAAAGGCAACTGGACTTCCTTGTTCTTCCTTGAAGATATTTCGCTTCTCATCCAAGAAATTTCTTCAGTTCTGAACTGAAGTAAAACGTCTTCAAGGAAAAACCAAGAAAGTCCAGTTGACTTTTGAAAAAGCACCTTTGGGACAACCATGACCTGGATGACTGAGAATCTCCATAGACAAACAGCTGAATTTGCTGTCTCTCGTAACTCCTTATTCCAACACAACTCTTTCAAAGCCAAGGAGGCTCTCACTACACCTCAGGCAGAATATTGGACTTCCAGTCCATTGTCAAATTTGGTGGCAGGGAGCTGGAACAAACAGCCACTCGCGCTAAGAAGCATGGAAATCCTTCGTCTTTTTTTCTTTTCTTTTTTCCTTTTACTATTACTACCAAGGACCTTTGGGCCTCACTGACTCACTCACTGACTCACTTCACTTGGAGTACTAAAATGGTTAGGTTAATTTTCCAAAGCACTGCAGTCCTGAAATTTGGTACTATACATATGTCATCTGAGACATTTTAATAGCTTAAAACAGTTTGGAAAATTGTAGAATTTCTCCTCAAAAGATGGGATGGAGGAATTGTATTGCCTCCAAAGAGTTAGAGCGGGGTTTCCCAAACTATACGTCAGGACTTTCCCTCCAGGGAATCACAACCAACTTTGTGCTTGTATATGTGTGCGTGTGTGTGATCATTTTCTTTAAAGCCTGATCAGATCGGGTTCCGGCCAAGTAGAAGCAAATATATTCTTAGACTTTGTTCCTCACTTTGCCTGCAGAAAACCACTGTGGGAAGTTCCTGTGCCACAAAGTTTGGGAACCTCTGCGATATATAGATTATATTATAAATTTTAAAAGCATTGTATTTCTTTTCTGCTTCACACATGTGACACAAATGCACTTAGTCATTACTGTATCACCATGCTACCCTTATAAGCAGATATGCATCTCAAACCATACTGATTACTAGCAGCATCTGAGAAACAGGCATTCTTTTCTTCTCCTTTTCTTCTCCTAGAACATGACCTACACTTCATTCCAGAAAAGACCATGCAACATTGATTCAGTGGTTAAGGCATCAGGTGGGTGGCTATGAATTCTTGTCCTGACTTTGGCATGAAAGACAATTAAGTCAGTCACTCTCTCTCTCTCTGCCCAACTCACCTCACAGGGTTATTGTAGAGAAAATAGGAGAAGGAAGGAGTATTAGATATGTTTGCCATCTTGAGTTATTTATTAATTCATAAAGACAGGGTTTTAAAAAACCTTAAATAAATGTGGGAACACTCCATATGTGCCTCAACACATTTGGAGAATGGAACACTTCCATTAACTGCAATTCCCTTTTCATTTCTACATTGAACAACCTATAACTCAGCTCTTTTTTCTTCTTCTTGTTTTGTACTGAGCCGGCAGATCTGGCAATTTCAGATTCCATGCACCTGCCCTGATTCCAACATCACTTCATGGGATCTCACAGCTACCCTTTCCAGATCCCATGTTGCTGCTTCAGTCCCACATGCAGAATGCTAGTGCTCGGGCATGAGACTGAATGTGTTATGCAGCTGGGTGAGTGGCCAGATCCAAATAACTGATGACTTGCAGTAAAAATTATGTTGGAAGGTGTCACACCCATAAGTCGCCATTGAATTTAGATGTGAAACTTCCATTTGGCCAGGATGCTTACTGAAATGATCACTGCTTTTCCTTATTGATTCTTCCATTGGACCAAAAATCAGGCATGCATTGCAGTAGAGGGGCTAAAATTTGAAATGAGATTCCTTTGCTTTCGTGGGGTTTCATGGAGAGATTTCAGCAGGACTGTCAGGAATCAAAACTGAAAATGAGAGTCATATCTCCCTTCTCTGAACCATGATTGGAGAAAATATCTGCAGAACTATTTTTACCTGATTTGTCCTGGTGTCAGAAGAGGCATGCAAAGAAAATTGAAAGAAAGAAAGAATACAGACAGGAAACACTTGAATAACATTAGCAATAACAGAAATCGTGAAACAGTAAATAGCACATCTTTATAAATAATTATAGCGAGAGTGCAACATACTTTAGTTATAGGGGAAACATTTCTGTATTAATACATAGCCTTGTAGAGGCAAAAGTAGAAGTAGTGATAATTATTAGTAATTCTTTGGTAGAAACCATGTACAGTTCAATTCCAACTACAAATTTGGCCACCCCATGTGAGCAGAGCCAAAGACCCATTTGGGGGCTTTGGACCCTATCCTTGCCTCTTGCAAACGACAGCCGGATGCTCAAGTCTTCCAAGCTTCCACCGAGCAATATCCCGCAGAAACCCAAACGGGATCCAGATCGCTAAAGGCAAAAACCAGCGCCTGGTCCTGCTCCGCTTCTCCACTTGGCCATTCGTCACTGCTTCAGAAGCCGAGTTTCGGGCAGCGCAAAGTTGCCAATTCGGGAGCCTCGAAGCATCAGCAGGTTCGATTTCCCTCCCCGTCCCATCATTTAACTAAGGCGATCCGGTTTCGCCAAAGGCGCAGCCGCGCGTAAAGCGCACTTACCACCATCGGCCGCTGTTATTCACCGCTAGAGTGTTGGAAAGAGAGGAAAAAGCCAAAACCCACAAGGTCTTCAAGCCTAGCATTAATGCCACGGGGCTCATCGCTTCGCCTGCCTGCTCGGCGGAACCGCAGGAGAGGGGGGTGGAGGGGTTGGAAGCGGCGAATGATAGATGGGTGGGTGGAGAGGTGGGATGGCGATGCGGTCTCCAAAGCGCTCCGCTGGCGAGGCGCGCACCGTGCGCCCGGGAAGTGGCCGTCGCTCGTCAAGAAGATGTGAGAGCCCAAGTTGAAGTTTTTGGGGGGGAGGGTGGGGGGAAAGGGGAAAATAAGGAGAGAGAAAAAAAGGGAGAAGCTGCAGGAGGAAAAAGTCCCTTTGGGCCTCACTTGCTGGCAATCCCGCCGGCTGACGACTCCCAGAAGAGATATTAAGACGCTAGAAGGGGAGAAGCGCCGTGCGTCCTGCTAGCTGTGGGCTCCTTGAAGCATGTCTGCGATCCCCTCGCCAGGGCCGGCTTCTTATAGAGGCTGCGAGGAGGGTCGCCATAGAGTGAGCCATCCAGTCAGGAAGACCCGGCGCGGTGCGCGCCCGCGAATAATGCGCCCTTGCGCAAAAGGGACGCATCACAGCTTTGGCAGGCGGGCGGGCGGGCGGGGGGAAGGGGGGGCTGTAAAAAAAAAAGAAAAGAAAAGAAAAGAAAAAAGCACGGAGGCTTTTGACGGGGCCGCTCCCCTCCGCTTCAGATTAAGTTCCCGGAGTCCCGAGAGGCCGAAATCAGCTCATTCGGGAGGAGGGGGGAGGCTACCTCATGCTCGTCACTCACCCCACCCCAGTGCCTCATCCCACCCCACCCCAAAACGGGACCACGACCAGTCATTCGCTCCGAAGAACGTGTCGCCAGTCGCTCAGCTCTGTCCTTCATGACCCACGTGGAGGAGAATCCAGACAGCGCGGAAGGCACCCGAGAAGGCAGCCGTCCCGGGCACAGGCACGGAAGAGCCGGAACGCTGAGCCCGCCACGGCATCGCCCCTGCCCTGACCGCGATCTTCAACGGCCGCCTCTGCTCGTGTAGTGCCATCCCGCGGGGATCGCCTCTCTCCGGGGGACTCCCACAGCTCGCCGCACTCGGCCGGCCAGGTTTTTGCGGTGGTTTTCGTTCCTCCTCTCCGGAGTCTTTTGGCTGCCGCTAGCCAGACGTCATCCCCGCTTGGGCTTGGCCTGCAGAGTCCTCAGCGCCTCCTTTCATCCCGCGGTGGCGGAGAGAGAGAAAGAGAAAGCGGAGGGCGGTGGGGGGGGGGGTCAGCAGCAGATGGAGCGAATTAAAGCTGTTGGTGCCGCCGCCGCCACCGTCACTCGCGCGCTCAGCCCCGACGGCGCACTTCGAGCCCGAGAAATAGCAGCCGCCGAGAAAGCTGCAGAGGCCCCGGTTGGAGGGGTCCTCCGGAACTGCCTTTAATGCGAGGCGTCCCACGTCCTGTGCTGGGCTAATGCTTTGCGTCATTCCAAAGAGCTCCAGGGCTTTCTCTCTCTCTCTGTTTTTAAAAATTATTATTAGTTCTCGGTAAAATTCCGGTAGGTGAGATACGATTGCGCTGTTTGTCGTCCTCTGCCCTATTAATCCATAAATTTCTTGGACATCTTTCTTTTTGTGTACGTGAGCTCATTTTTGGACCCCCTAAATTCCTTTAAGGGAAAAGGCGGCCTAAAGACCAATGCAGATTAATTGGATGAGAAGCCAAAGACAGTCTTAACACCCTTCAGAGACTTTGGTTTATGGTTTTTCCTGTTGCTTGCCACTGGTGATGCTCGCATGTATTAGCGGTCTATGGACAATAGCCTTGTGTCCTCTTTGTGGCCGCTTCTAGCCCTCCAAAATCTCATTGAATCGATTCAGGGTAATTTTACATTTTAATTTTACATTTAGTTAAGTTTTTGTCTGGACTATGCTGATCTTCTGGAGCATGGCCCATAGATCAAATGTGGCCCTTGTAGGAAAAATGGCTGGGTGCCCTTTCTGCATAATAGGCAAACTGCTTCATACCCTGATGGTCATCATTTGTTCTCTGATGGTCTCTTCAGACACTTATCATGCCTTGACATGGCAGAGATGAACAGTCAAATACAAACAAAACCAGAATACATGATCTCTTCTCTCACAAGCACACATAAAAATTTCACACACTTCTGACCAATGCATAACTCTAGGTAGCTAAGTCCTCTTGCAATGCCAGAGCTCTTTTGTAGGCCATAATTTTAGGTGGGTTCAAACTAACTTGGTTCATAGTTTTGCACATTTAGCTACCCCCCCCCCCCATCTGAAATACCTGGCTTGATCGAAGTGGATCCTGCTCCTAGGGAATAATTTTTGATTGGGGGAAATCCGCCTCCTTCTCATTGCCAGGTCACAGCTCTCCTTCAATTAAATGTAGCAGTAGTAATACTGTATTTTCCATTAAATGAAAATGAATGGAATCCCAGTATTTCACTGCTTCATTATTTCTTCTAAGGGATTTTTTTGTGGCTGATTCATATATTAATTCTCAGAGATTATGAAACAGGCCTCTTGCCAATGTGAAGAAGGAAAATGAAGATCAAGAAATTCAAGTCTCCAAATCTTAGGAACACATCCATCTGCGTTCCAAAGGCAATTCAGGGGATTGTATAATGAAGATATTTATTTTATTTATTTACTTATTTTATTAAATTTTTATACCGCCCTTCTCCCGAAGGACTCAGGGCGGTGTACAGCCATAGTAAAACACATGTAACACAAAAATTAAAACTATTTAAAACATATTCAATGATATGGCCCTATTTCTTTAAAAAAACCCAAGACTAAAAAATACCCCATTAAAATTCATTATTCCATCAGACCAGCTTATTGAAATAATAAAGTCTTAAGGGCACGGCGGAAGGTACAAAGGTCGGGGAACGTACGTATCTCCGGGGGCAATTCGCTCCATAGGGCAGGAGCCTCCACAGAGAAGGCTCTCCCCCTGGGGAGTTGCCAGTCGACATAATTTGACCGCCGGCACCCTGAGGAGGCCCTCTCTGTCGGAGCGTACCTGCCGGTGGGAGGCTATCAGTGGCAGAAGGCAATCCCGTAAATATCCAGGTCCTAAGCCATGGAGCACTTTAAAGGTGGTAACCAGCACCTTGAATCGCACTCGGAAGACCACCGGGAGCCAGTGCAGCTCGCGCAGGAGAGGTGTTACATGGGTGCGCCGAGTTGCACTCATAATCACCCGCACGGCCGCATTCTGGACCAGTTGGAGCCTCCGAGTGCTCTTCAAGGGGAGCCCCATGTAGAAAGCATTACAGTAGTCCAGACAGGAAGTGGTGAGAAATAAAATCCTGGTAGCTACATATATGATCCATTGAAAAATTGTTTAAAAAAATTAATGGATCTTGCTGCAACAGCTCTCTGATTGATATATATCATATATCATGTTAAGATATATATATATATATATATATTAAAAAGCCATGAGGCCAATGCAAAAGTGTATAATGAAGCCTTGGCAGAGATCTTAAAACAAAATAACTTGGAGATTTGTTTGATACATGAGTAACCTGTAGCTTGTGAACTGCACACTAGACTCCTATCCCCATTCAATCAGCTGATCAGCAACATGTAATCCTCAATCTACAACCACAATTGAGCCCAAAATTTATGTTGCCATGTGAGAAATGTATTACCTGAATTTTGCCCAATTTTATGAACTTTCTTTTCCCTCAATTGTTAAGTGAATCATTGCAGTTGTTAAATCAGTAACAAGAGTTGTGAAATGAATCTGGCTTCCCCACTGACTGTCAGATGGTTGCAAAAGGTGATCACATGATCCCAGGACATTGCAACCGTCATGAGAATCCAAGCATCTTAATTTTGATCACGTGACCATGGGGATTCTGCAGAAGTTGTAAGTGTGAAAAAAGGTTGTAGGTCACTTTCCTCAATGCGGTTGTAACTCTGAACTGTCACTAAATGTATTGTTGTTAAGTTGAGGACTACCTGCGTCAGGCAGCTGGGAGGTAACAAGAGTACTCTTTCTTTCCTGTTTAGTTTTGATCACATCCCTTCACATCCCACCAACTTTCCTCTTTGGTTCTCTCCAGCAGTTTCCTCACACACCCTCATCCAGGAATGTTCCAGTTGCGTGCCCACAGTATTGTTGCCAGGTTCTTCTCAAGGGATTCAGTAGGCCTTATCTATGGAACAGCTATAGTATTATGGTTGTCACTAAAATGAGAAGTGGGCCTGCTAGATGGCAGCACTTAGCTGACAACATCTGATTTTGGAAAGTTAAGCAGCAAGATCTGGTCAGTGCTTGAAGGGTCATGTGATTGCCTTTTGCAACCTTCTCCCAAGCAAAGTCAGTGGGGATTCACCTCACGACTGCATTGATTCACATCCAGGGCAAGAAAAATTGTAAAATGGAGCAAAACTCAGTTAACAAATGTCTCACTTAGCAACAGAAATTTGGGGTTCAAGTATGGTCATAAATTGGGGACTACTTATACCTATACAAGTGTTTGGTCATTCCAGAAGGACTATGATTTAGAAACACATATTTTCGTGTGTGTGTGTTTGAAAAAAATTACATGAATAAAAATAACATGAAAAATGTATAGTAGAAATTTAAGAAAAAAGATTAAAGAAAAAGTTTAAGAATGAGAAAAGGTACTAGAAAAAAGCTTCTGATCTTCATAGCAGTTACAAACAAGCTTATTTTCTCCCACCCTCTTTAAAATTTCATATATATCGGTATTTTCCTACTCCTCACATTTAACCATTTTAATTACTTTATTTTATTTATTTGTTTAAATTTGTATACCACCCTACTCCCAGAGGGACTCAGGGCGGTGAACAGCCAAAAATAAAATACACTTTACATACAAAAGGTAAAAACTATTAAAAAACATTAAATTTAGGCTCGAAAATTTAAAACCACCAATTTATATAAACATTTAAAAACCCAATTTAAAACCAATTTAAAAGGGAGAGTTAGGCCAGCCCCGTCTGTTGGAATAGAAGCATTTTTAGGGCACGGCGGAAAGTGCGTAAGTCCTCAATTCTCCGTATCTCCGGGGGGAGCTCATTCCAGATGGCAGGTCCCCCACAAAGAAGGCTCTCCCCCTGGGGGCCGCCAGTCGACACTGTTTGGCCGACGGCACCCTGAGGAGCCCCTCTCTATGGGAGCGGACTGGTCGGTGAGAGGCTATCAGTGGCAGAAGGCGGTCTCATAAGTACCCTGATCCTAAGCCATGGAGCGCTCTAAAGGTGGTAACCAAAACCTTGAAGCGCACCCGGAAGACCACCGGGAGCCAGTGCAGCTCGCGCAGGAGGGGGGGTCACATGGGAGCGCCACGTCACTCCCATCACCACCCGCGCGGCCGCATTCTGGACCAGTTGGAGCCTCCGGGTGCTCCTCAAGGGGAGCCCCATGTAGAGAGCATTACAGTAGTCCAGGCGTGAGGTGACAAGGGCATGAGTGACCGTGCGTAACGAGTCCCGATCCAGAAAGGGACGCAACTGGCGAATCAGGCGAACCTGATAAAATGCCCTCCCAGCCATAAAAACAAAACCACCCATTACCCACACTATGTCATTTTTAATCATTTTCAACAAAAACTCTAGCTGCAAATATTTCGTTCAGTAAAGTTGTCACTGGCTTTATAATATTCTTCCCCCATTCCTCAAACATCCTTTGTATCAACCCTGGTGCAATGTTTTTTCCTGGTGTTTGCTATGTTAGTGATCCTCTTCTCTCTTCTTTCATTGCTTCCATGATAACAGCCATCTTTCTCTTTTTCAAAAATTTGTCTAACAAGGAAAAGCAACAGCCAAAATGGAGCCCTTCTTCTTTCCCTCCTTTTTCTCTATGGTCTTAATTCATTAGCACCATTCAACATGTTCTACATGCACTTGAATGTCCAATCCCCATTTTATTTTGAAAAAAATGACCCATCATTTCATCTTGAAGAATCCAAACAGTTCTCTTTCCAACAAAGGTCTGCATTTTTTAAAATTTGAAAATACTTTACAACATGTCATGGATTTGACTTCAGTCAAACCCTTTATCCATTTCTAATTTTCATAGGCCAAACTCTTAGAAAACCTTTCGCTGTCGTAGGAACACTCAACAGGAGGCCTCATTTTGCTGCTGCTTCAAAGATCTCTGTAACTTGTAAATAATGCAGATGCATTTTAGAAAGTGAAGTTAGGTCAGACCCAGTGTCCATTACAGACTCCACTGAGGTTACACACTGAGGCTGTACACCTATTTCTTCCTTGGCTTCTGGTGCTTACTCCCAAGATGCCTGCAGGGTCTTTTCAGACTTCCTTGTGAGAAGCTATGTTCCGAATTTATCTCTTCGGCTTCTCCTTTTCCAAAGAATTCCACTAGTCTGGGATAACTACAGTCACAATTCTCCACCTCAGCATCATTCCTGCTCTTCAAAGATACATCAGTTTCCACTTGGATGCTCAGAAACCCATATTTCCATTTGATGGAATAGGAGGTAGGGAATGAAACTAAAGCCCAAATTACATCTCATGAAAGATAAAGTACTCAAATAAATTCTGGGCTGTTAAGTGTACAGATTTAATACACAAACGAACAGCATTTTATATAAAATGCACATTTAAAATGCATTTTTATATAGTATGCACATTTAAATGCATAAGGGCAGCTTATTTGAGCACATGTTTGAATCAAGTTCAGTCACTCATCTCATTTTAGCAGGAATAGGTTTAGTTTGATTAATCAAAAGTTGGAATTAAGATTGCCAGGAGATATATCAACAACCTCAGATATGCAGATGATACCACTTTAATGGCAGAAAATAAAGAAGAACTAAAGAGCCTCTTGATGTGGGTGAAGGAGGAGAGTGCAAAAGTTGGCTTGAAACTCAACATTAAGAAAACTAAGATCATGGCATCCAGACCTCTCAATTTCTGGCAAATAGATGGGGAAGAAATGGAGGTAGTGACAAATTTTATTTTCCTGGGCTCCAAGATCACCACAGATGGGGACTGCAGCCTAGAAATTAAGATACTTGCTCCTGGGGAGGAAAGCTATGGCAAATTTAGACAGCATACTAAAAAGCAGACATATCACCCTGCCAACAAAAGTGCGTATAGTCAAGGCTATGGTTTTCCCAGTTGCAATGTATGGCTGTGAAAGTTGGACCATAAGAATGGCTGAGCACCAAAGAATTGAGGCCTTTGAACTGCTGCTGGAGAAGACTCCTGCGAGTCCCTTGGACTGCAAGGCGATCAAACCGGTCAGTCCTAGAGGAGATCAACCCTGACTGCTCTTTAGAAGGCCAGGTCCTGAAGATGAAACTCAAATACTTTGGCCATCTAATGAGAAGGAAGGACTCACTGGAGAAGAGCCTAATGCTGGGAAAGATTGAGGGCAAAAGAAAAAGGGGACGACAGAGAATGAGGTGGCTGGATGGAATCACTGAAATAGTAGATGTGAGCTTAAATGGACTCCAGAGGATGGTAGAGGACAGGAAAGCCTGGAGGAATGTTGTCCATGGGGTTGTGATGAGTCGGACATGACTTCACAACTAACAACAACAACACAATCTCATAGCCTGGTTGAGATTGAATAGATAGAAAAGAATAAGTATCAATACTGCTACAGAGGCACACAACTATGGGGTAGAATCAGATTTAAAGATGGAGAAAGGTGATGAGAAGAAAATAAATTAGCTGTAGAGATTAAGACATTAGGCTGGAAACCAGGAGATCGTGAGTTTTAGTCCTGCTTTAGGCACAAAGCCAGCTGTGACCTTGTACTAATCTCTGTTTCTTAGCCCTAAGAGGTAGGAAAATTTCTTCCAAATTCTTGCCAAGAAAACTTCAAGGACTTGTCCAGATAGTTACCAGAAGTCAAGGCTAACTTGAAAGCATGAAAAATAAATAAATAAATAAATAAAAGCAGTGAAAAATCTGAAATGATCCTCTTTTTTGTTGGTGATGGGGAAGGTACAGTACTAGAAAATCTTCCCTAAGCACTTTTCCCATCCATAAAATGCAGGGTAAATTTACCTAAGGTGAACTGTTTTATTTGCTGGCTGCTCAGTTACTATATTTGAATTATTGCCAGCCAGTTCCAGAATATGTGTCAAGGCTCCGACAATCTGTCCCAGATATTTACATTAGATTTCACATGAATATGGCTTATTCAAAATGTTACCTTCATCTCCAGCAGCATAGGAAGTGAGTGAGAATATAGCTCAGTCTTAAAGACATTTAATCTGGTTTGCAGAAAAAAACAGATTGGATGAAGGATCAATTATGAAGTATCTGAATGCTTCCCTAAACTCCTAGAACAAGTGTTGTTGTTGTAATAATTAATTGATTAGTAAGTAGTGATCAGTAAGTAGCAAACTTTAAAAAGAATGGATATCCTATGACTCTCTAAATACTGCTGAATTAAAATATATATTTAATTGTTGGCCATTTTGTCTCTTTCTGTGAAGTTCAATATCTAGAAAACTACGGATTATCCACTCTTGCTTTAAAGCACGAAGAATAATGAAATTCAGATTTGCTCCATTCAGACTCCTGCAAAGCAATTTGGAGAGATTTCTCATGCTTCGAGTAGTTGTTTGAAATAAACAGGGATTAATGTAACTTGCATCCCGTTGATTTCTATCAGTGGCTGAAAGGCTGAGTGTGTCTGGCTCCAACGGGAAGGCCTTTCCCTCATCCTTCCTATGTCACTCCTTGACCCATTTCAGCCAAATGCCATTTTGTCTTTTGTTCCAACTTTTGTTCCAACTTTAATAGCCCCCTCCTCCCCATCTTGTTGCTGGGCATACTTTATGACAGCTCCTTTGTGAGGGGCAATGGGATCTTAATTTGTTCCGCCTCATTCCACATTCTTAGAAGAATTGCTAGAGAAAAGCTTCACCTCAAAAACCAGAATGACTGAGTGGCTGCTCTCTTTGCTTCTTGTTGTATACAATCTCCTTAGATAAGAACTTTTGGAGGGGGTCTCTGGTACAACAGGAGTTAGCCTAGCCGTAATAAATCCTTGAAGATCCTCACCAAGTCTTGAGTGTGTCAACATATGTAACTCTGGTCACATTAAACTTTGGCTATTCATGTCTTCTACTCCTTGGGCATTCTGATCTCTAGGATTGATTTTAGATTGTAAAGTCCTTGACAGCAGCTTGGCTCCTAATCTTTTCCTCACACAAATGCAAAATATTGTGGAGACTGATGGTGACTGTGTAATTTACATTAACAATAGCCATCCTGAAATGAAGATAGTATCAATTCAGTTTCAAAATATTGTGTGCGTGTTGAGTCTTATTTCAAAATGGTAAGCCCTCTTGCATCCTCCAAGTAAAAAGCAGCACCAAGCACTCAAACCTCTTGAAGCTTTTTGCATGGAAAGGCATACAAGATAAAATCTTTGAGTCACGTTGTACTTTCTCCCCATCAGTCATGTCAGAACCTTGAGCTCAATGCCAGATGTGGCCAGCAGGGGCTGTTACAGGATTGGCTGTAACAATTATTATTATGGGTTTTATAGTCGGCCAGATGTTTACTGTATTTGACATTTTGTCCATCTATTGAATCCTTCCAAAGGATCTGGGATAGACAAATGTTTCACAGTATATTGTCACGGGATATAAGCTTTTTCAAGTACAGCTGCCTTTTGCAATTGACTGATGGTGATTTTGTCAATGCCCGTGGTGTTCAAATGGTGCTCCAGATGAATTGAAAAGAATCATTATTGTTGCCATTCTCTTCTATCTCATCATCATCATCATCCAAGGCTGGGGAGAACCTCCAGTTTGACAAAACCTCCTGCTGCTGAGATTGTTCCTCTGTCAGCCGTCCCTTTGCATGAAAGGATCTTTGGGGGACGAACAGCATTGAGAGAGGCAGTATCTCCAGTTCTGTCCTCCAGACTCAACATTCCCCCAAGATGTAATTCCATTTCTTGAGTCCATTGATCTCTTCCAAAGGATTCTTTCCCAATCATCACTCTATAGATCTTAGAGACAAGGATGAAATGTAAAATTTGTTACTACCGGTTCTGTGGGCATGGCTTGGGGGGGTAATGTGACTGGGTGGGCATGGCCAACTTTTTTTAAAAAAAACTTCAAAGCATTTTTTCTAATGCTTTGAAAAGCCTCTGCCAATCAGACAACTCAACTGGGATCATCAGAGAGGCTTTTAAAAAAATGCTTTGAAAAGCCTCTCTGATGATCAAGCAACTCAGCTGGGATCGTCAGAGAGGCTTTTTAAAAAATGCTTTGAAAAGCCTTTGACGATCCCAGCTGAGCACATGATCATCAGAGGCTTTTTTTATATATACTTTTAAAACTTTTTCATTGGAAGAGGTTGTAGAAAAAATGCCTTTAAATGTAAAAAAAAAAAGCCCCTGATGATCATGTGGCTCAGCTGGGCATGGGAGGGGGGCACTCAGGGATTTTTGCTACCGGTTCTCCGAACCACCTGCCACCATCGCTACCAGATCGGGCAATCCAGTCCGAACCGGGAACATTTCACCCCTGCTTAGAGAGGAATTAGCAGTAGCTATGAGTGAAAAGAGTAGCCAGACAAATGTTTCTTCCTCTGCTTACCCAAAGGCTCTTGCATCCTTTGAGATGAAGATGAAACTTTGGGAGCCATGGCATGTTCCACAAATACAACTCTTTCTCTTCCTTCTATTGATTCATTGTACAGCCACCCATCCATCCCATTTTGGAGCCAAGAAATGGCTCTAATGAAAGAAATTTAATTAAAAATGCAATAAAACATGTATTTTTTAAACATAAAGACTTTATAAACATAATAAGCACAACCAAACCAGTCCCTACTCCATCTCCCCTTTTTGCAAAAATTCACACGTGAATAAGTTACTTTAGAGTTGAACTTGAGTCCTTGTGAATTCATGGACACACCTTGGTAATTTTTTTGTCAATAATTTGCCACTGCCTTCTGCCATACACACATACACACACTAGTAGCATACAATCCTGTGGTTTCCTGATTTTTCATTCAAGTATCAACACAGTTCAGTTAATTTTAGTTTTTCAAGGTCAACTAAGTTAGCTGGTGATTACATTTGCCTAAGTAAGAGCATGTTTACTTGATGGTAGAAAAAAATGAGGACATTAGTATGACTGGAATTCATTGGCTTTGGTGACACCACAAAAAAAGGACTCTCACATTATCACAGAAAAAAAATTGCTTCCTGTGGCAAACCAGAAAAATGACACTTCTTGAAAACATTAAACTCTAAAGCAGCTTTTAAGGGAAAAGTAATTATACATACTGCACATGTATCTTGGTGCATAATACATAATACATATTCATAACTCTTCCGTTATGTTTCATATTATTTCCTAAATAAATAAACTTTGAATGTGAGATGCAGTAGGAGAAACTTTGTCGCTTGATCTCAATATAACACTACCAACAGCTGAAAAGTGCTTTGAAGCTTTTATTTTCTGCGACTACAGGGTGTTCTCTTAGAGGAAAGACAAAAATGATGTGCAAACTAGCACTTTTATCAAACCGGTTACATACGTCATCATCTTCCTGCGTACTGTATTAGTCACAAACAATATCAATTTAAGGTAAAAATAGCCTTGTCTTTGATCAGGCATAGTTAATTCTAATGTGCTTTTTTCTCTGGGACATTGAACAGCAGCTTGTTTCTAATGCTTGGATAGTTGTTATGTGCAATTCATCTGTTATTGTAATGGCTTCTAGCTTATTGTATTGTGCACCCTAAATATCACTTTAGTTACATCTGCTATTGTTTATTGATTTGGGGGTCGCCCTTTTTGTTCTTATTGGTATAAAAGCCATATTGTTCTGTTGTTTACACTGAATAATTTACTGTTGAGAGTGTTTTACTTGTTTGTCTCAATGCTTTTAAGAGTGGCATGCATGCATGGATCAATGAATGGCCTGCATCAGCCTTTGAAGCTAGATTCACCATCTCTTCTATTGCCTTGCCTAATGTTTCCTTCCTTCCTTCCTTCCTTCCTTCCTTCCTTCCTTCCTACCTTCCTTCCTTCCTTCCTTCCTTCCTTCCTTCCTTCTTTCCTCCCTCCCTCCCTCCCTCCCCTTCCCTTCCTTTCTTCCTAGTTTTGCAGTCCAAGCAAACAATTTCAATTCATTTTGGTGCATGTGGTATGAGAGAGAGAGAGATAGATGAGGGATAGATAGATACACACATATATACATTAGACAGACCCAGGCCATCTCTTTTTAGCCCATTTGCTTCAATAAATGGTGGTTACCCAAGAGAAGAGAGAAGGTGTGGTTCAGAAATACAGAAAGAAAATCATAATGCAAGAGAGGAATATCCCTCATGGCAAGAAAACATTGAAGTCCAGCAGAGAGTTTGATGTACAAGTTACACCAAGACTCTGATTATTATTCTAACAAGTATTCCCTTGAACCTTACAGCAGGATGGAAAAGACAAAAAATGCCTTAAATCTTCTGCTTTCTCTCAAGACATGAACTCTTTATCTGATTAATCACCATCGGCCACAGTTTAAAGGAGCTACAGAAAAGACACAGAAAAGGGCATGTAAAGAAACATATGTAAGGTAAGTTAGTTCAGGAATCCTCCCCTCAAGGATTGGCTGCCTCATCAGGCTGAGGAGATTGTTCCTGGGAGATATGAGTGAGGAATGTATATTTAAGAATATATAGAGAATCCTCAACTTGCAAGCGTGCATTTAAAGATGGATTTAACTTACTACTCCCTTGGAAAAAGTGACTTAGGAGGGCTGTTGCATCACCCTTCAGGCACATGATCATAATCTGGCAACTGGCTCTCATTTACAATGGCTGCAGTGTCTTGTGGCCACACGATAGCATTTTGTGACATTCCCCGCCAGTTTCTAATAAGCAAAGTCAATTGGGAAAGCCAGATTTCACATAATACCCATGATTCATTTAATAACCATGGTAAAAATTGTCATAAAATTGGGTCCAGTCATGTGATGCCTCAAAGACAGCTTCGTTTAGTGACCTAAATGACTGTGGGAATCACTAAACCACAAGATTCATTTAATAAACACAGTAAAATGTCTTTAATTGCTCTGTTCTTTATCTAGAATGCAATAAATTTCCTAAAATCTGAAGAATTTTAAACTTCTTCTATAGACCTGAGGACAAAAGCATGCTACATAAGCAGCTTAAACATGGAATAGTGAAATAATAGGAAGGTTTCATGAAAGAGAAGACAACCATTATTTCGGCTAGTCTAGTGATTAAGGCACCAGGCTAGACAGAGGGAGACTGTGAGACCAAGTCCTGCCTTAGCTATGAAAGCCAGTTAGCTGGGTGGCTTTGGGCCAGTCATCCTCTCTCAGCTCAACTCTCCTCACAGGATTGTTGTGCGGAAAATAGGAAAGTGGATAGGTTCACTGACTTGAGTTATTTGTAAAAACGATAAAGGTGGGATATGAATAAATACATGAAATAAATAGAAGAGTAAAAAGTAAAGAGTGTTTGACAGAGAATTCAAGGTAGAGAAACTGCAAACATAAAAAGACAACAATTAGCAGAACAACCACTGTACAAAACATCACAAACCTATAAAATACCCAAGAGTTGGAAGTCCAAAGGACACAATGATACAAAAAATATTTCAGACAGTACAATTTGGTGTCACAGTGAGGTTTAAAATGGTATTTTTTTTAAGGAATCGTCATGTATCAGCAGTACAGCTGATCCCTGTCAAGCAGGAGACAGAACTGTTTCTTACCAATTCCAATTTCCAGGTTTCAGGCTCAAGTAACTTTGCCTTTCTTCTGTAACTGGATGTTGCAAATATTGGCCAAGTCCAAGACCGTCCAGATATAAAAGCAAGAGTAAGTCGTTGGGGAAACAGAAATTTTTGAGTTAGGTCAGCTCAGGATATTTTCCAAAGAGCCAGGATACAAGTCCACTTTAAGGCTTCCAACAGAAGGCATACAGTATTTTTCCAAAAGCATCCACAAGGGGGGAACCTATACAGTAAGAAAGAGAGAGAGAGTGGGGAGGGGAAAGGGTGGTGGAGGAAAGAAAAGGAACAATAAATTGAGTATCTTGCCCATATGTTCTGGAGAAAAATCTAAAATCCAGCACCGTGTACTTCAACCTTACTTAAGTCTGGAGGTGGAAAGAGGTTCTTCCATTTCTTTAGCTGGACAAATATTCCTTCTATGGCTCATATATATATACTCTATTTCCTTTGTCAGGCTAAATTTGGTTAAACTTTTCCCAGATTTCTATTGCATTCCCTGAAAGATAGGCTAATAGGATAGGCAGGTATTTTAGCCCAATTCTGCTTTTCATTGTACCGAATTTTTATGCAATTCTCGTAATCAACTTCATTCACTCAGGAAACAGGTGTGTGTGTGTGTTTGAGGTTGGTGGGGGTGGAAGGTGTCTTCAGGTCAGTATTGACTTCTGGTAACTGCCTGGTCAAGTCTCTGCAGCTATTTCGGCAAGATTTTTCAGAAATGAAAAATCAGCCTCCTTTCTGGGGCTGAGAGAGTGACTAGCCCATGTAGCCCAGCTGGCTTTGTGCCTAAACTAGGACTGTAATTCATAATCTCCTGTTTTTTAGCTGGAGCTTTAACCACTATACCAACTGGTTTGCCATTCAAAAAGTCTCATAAAGCTCTTTTGTTACCTATTTGATGAAGAATGACCTTCTGTTATTATTTATATTCCCAGTCATGTGGCACAGTGTTTACAAGATACATCTGCTTTTCTACTAAGGTTTACCTCACCATATCTCCTGTGAGAAAACAAAGCAAAATCACAACCAAGTCAATAGAAAAATATAAAGCAACCCATTCAATGATCAAAGATTTTGCATGAGATATTGCAGATGGTCAAGGGTTAAAAATGAGCAAAGTGTAGAGGAAGATTAGTAGGGTCATAAAAGAAGATTGTAAATAAAATGTAGAAACTCCTACAATCCAGCAGATCAGAAATAAAATATTGAAACACCAAAATAAAACAAATGTCTTATAATGAGGACTCATGTTTGATGAGAAATTATTGATTGCAAATATCTTTTGGCATATCTAAAGAGATACTGTAAAACACATTTAGTTTTCATGAGTTTCTAGTTCCCAGAATAATATTTATAGTGGACAACTCCACATAGGGACCAATCTTATCTGCATCCAGAGTGTGTGATGCTGCTCCTAATGTTACAATTCAAAACCTGGTTTTTCTTAGTCAAAATTGTTTTACCATACCCAAAATAATTAATTATGTGAAAAAAAAATCAGTCTAGTTTTAGTTCAAAGTGAAGAAAAATGCTGTTCCGGGAGCAACTATGACCTCCTTTTGTGAAAGTCCTTCTGATAATAAACACATTATTATTTGAAAACATTCCTTCCTTACAAGAATTCAAAATAAAACACAACATCACTCTTTTGAAGTACCTGAAATAAAAATTGACTTAACAGTGGGTATGCAATGGAATCTTAAAAAGATCTTCTCTAAGCTTGCTCAACGAAGACACACTGTATTCCAGTTGAGTTATTTCAGTTGCAAGAATCCTGATACTTACTGGTTCCCTATAATTTCCCCAAAAGTTGTACCTGTAAGACTGGAAGGAAAAAGTCTGTGTACAGTATTTGCATAAGTCCTTTTCCCACAATTAGTTCAGAACCAAAAGCTGCACTTCAAACACATACCCACACTTTTTTTATGTAGACCATATATATATATATATATATATATATATATATATATATATATATATATATATATACTGTGTAATACTGTGTATGTATGTGTATGTATATATATATATATATATATATATATATATATATATATATATACACACACACACACACACACACATACATACACAGTATTACATTTTTCCTAAAGTAACACCTCTCATTTGCTCATTATGTGGTGTGTTATAGAACAAAGGTACAACCCAGCAACGCCCCCCTCCCCAGCAACACAATATAATATTAAAGTGACTCCAATCCATTTTTTTCAGTACATTATCTTCCAACTCTCAGCTAACACCAAATTCAGATGATTACCTAGTTTCTTCTTTTTGCTATGTCTGCCTTTTACCACATCTAGACTGCCTGTCATCTGCACCTCAATAACTGTCTGGTTGGTTCTGCAACCCAACAAGATAGACACATACTTCAGAGGATAATTAGAACTGAAGAAAAAGCAATTACTACCAACCTGCCTTCCACTGAGGACCTGTATACTGCACGAATCAAAAGGAGGGCTGTGAAAATATTTATAGACCCCTCGCACCCTGGACATAAATTGTTTCAACTCCTACCCTCAAAACGACACTATAGAGCACTGCACACCAAAACAACTAGACACAAGGACAGTTTTTTTCCTGAATGCCATCACTCTGCTAAACAAATAATTCCCTCAACACTGTCAAACTATTCACTAAGTCTGCATTACTATTACTATTAGTCTTCTCTTCATTCCTATCACCCATCTCCTCCCACTTATGATGCATAACTGTAACTTTGTTGCTTGTATCCTTATGATTTATATTGTTTCCTAGTATGATTTGATTGCTTATTTGTACCCTATGACTATCATTAAGTGTTGTACCTTATGATTCTTGATGAACGTATCTTTTCTTTTATGTACACTGAGAGCATATGCACCAAAGACAAATTCCTTGTGTGTCCAATCACACTTGGCCAATAAAGAATTCTATTCTATTCTATTCTATCTCAACATTTTCCATTTTTGTAGAAAAGGCATCACAAATAAACATACATAAGAAATGAAGATAACAACATATTTAACAGAAATTATAGCAGATAGACCCGACAGAGAGCCAGTTTGGTCTAGTGGTTAAGGCTTGAAACCAGGAGATTGAGTTCTAGTCCTGATTTAAGTATGAAAGCCAGCTAGGTGACTTTGGGTCAGTCCCATTCTCTCAGCCCATCATATCAGACTTGGGTAACAAGCCTGTCTCTCAATCAATACTAAAGTAGATTTTTTTTTAAAAAAGCAGATCCTGCTCTTGTGAAGAAATACTAGGAATTAAATAAAAAGTAGATAGACCTAAATCCAAGGAATAGGAATTAAAGCAACAATTCCAATGAATCAATAATCAACAAATCCATTTACCAACCATCCTTAATTAAACCAAAAAAAAAAAAGCCCCAACCCACCAACCACATGTGACGATTTTCTCTCGTGCTGAATTAATGTTTATGGATGGCAGGAGTCTTTCAAATCCTGCTCTTTGCGCTATTTGTAATAAACCAAAGAAAGAGAAGTGCTTTCAACAGAACAGCACTCAGTGGGTGAAATCTGTTAATTGCATGGAATGTGCACGCTTGTTCTCCACTGAGTGCTCAACAAAGAGAAGAAACTTAACAGTGCATTGTGCTCCAGGAAACAATTCTACTATCCACATACTTTTCCCCCTTCCATATGATGATATTCTATTTCTCACTTCTCCTTGACTTCTTCCCTAAGTATGCCAATCTGTCTTCTTCACAATGTCCCTGTGATAAATGGCAATTTCGAAGTTCCTTTTTGCTATTTTCTCCCACACCACAGACTTGCAGTGTCCCTACCGTACTACATGGCTTAACTGAGTACTCTGTCTCCTTGTCTTTTTTACCTGTAGTTATCCTACCACTGATGGAAATTACACCAATACACATGGGGAAAATGTGTCTCAGAGGCTATATACCTCTTAGGAGAGGTGATCTCAGGTATAGAATACACAACTGTCCAGCCAATTACATATAATTCATACTACAACACTCACTGCTAACTGGATGAGAGGGGTGCCCAGTTTGGATCAGTTAAAGGGGGGGGGGTTATCTGGAATAGTTCAACACACACACACACACACACATACATACACACACAACACAAAGCATATATTTGTGTGATTATCTTAGACAAAGGAGGGTCAAGGTTGGTGGCTCCTTAATACAGGAAACCATCAATGGCCTATTACTTATCTCCATTTGACGTCTTGAGTATTGAAGTTCCAACCCCATGAAGCACGATAGGAGAAGTCCTCTTTGCTTTCTCGCTAACAAGCTTAGCAAGTCTTCAGCCTGGTCAGATGCTGGAGTAGAGTTAAGGTGAGAACCTGATAAAATCACAGCAGCATAGACTCAGTGGAGTTCTCTTGATCCCAGCATCCTTTGTGAGGCCAAAGCTGTAGGGAAAACTTTCTCTCTTGATCTTAATCTAACGCCACCAACAGCTGAAGAGTACTTGAAAGCTTTTATTATCTTTAGCTACAGGGTGTTTGTTGTCTTAGAGAAGACAAAAATGACACACAAACAAGTACTTTTATCCAACTGGTTACATACGTCATCTTTCTGCTTGCCTTATAAGGAACAAACAATGGTAGGTTTAGGATAAAAACAGCCTTGTCTTTGATCACGCATAATGATTGCTAACTTGCCTCTTTTTCTGTGAATCTGAACAAAGAGAGACTGTTTATATATATTTTTTTACAAAAAATTGATTTATATGCTGCCCTTCTCCAGAGGGCATTAACGCATTGTAAGCGGCTTACAATGTGTTAACGCATTGTCAGGGCGGCTTACAATGCGTTAAGCAATAGCCTTCATACTTTTGTGTATTTTATACAGTCAGCTTATTGCCCCCACAAACTTGGCCCTCAATTTACCTACCTTAGAAAGGATGGAAGGCTGAGTCAACCTTGAGCCTGGTGAGATTCAAACTTACAGTAATTGCAGACAGCTGGAGTTAATCACAATGCATTAGTCTGCTGAGCTATCCAGGCTCATTCTTGGGTTGCCTGATTGTCCTTATCACTTTTCTGCGCAGTTTATTTGCTACTGTAATGGCTTCTACCTTATTTTACCATAGAGCCTAAATATGGCTTTAGGTATATATGTGTATGCTTACTGGCCTTCAAGTTCCAGAGTGCTTTAGACACATCATATAGTAAGTGCAACTCATGACAGCTTAAGAACTTAATGAGAAACAAATAGGCATGTTTAGATTTTTTAAAACTTTAAAGAGAGAAATGCATTTCGGTGGGGTGGGCTCATACACCATTTTAAGCATAACATCCTCAATCCTCAAACAATTCCAATCAAATATGTATCTCTTTTTGAATCACCCAGATTTCCTCTACAATAGTGTTGTGTATAGGATTTTGATTTTTTTTTGCCAATACTTAAATCACTTCTTAAAATGCCTAATGCTCCTCCCCAAATGTATTTATTTATTTATGTAAATGGTTTATATGGCTTCCCATCTTACTGGGACTCTCTATGGTGGTGAAAAATGAAATTGAAACAAAAAAAAAATAAAGAACTCAAATTAAAACTTTTATCAATTAATAATAGCCCTACTAAGCAGGTATATACAAAAGTATGAAGACTATTGCTTAACACATTGTAAGCCACCCTGAGTCTCCAGAGAAGGGTGGCACATAAATCGAATCAATCAATCAATCAATCAATCAATGTCACACACCAGAGGTCCCAAAATATCATTCTTTCAATCAGAAAAAACCAAAAACCAAAAACCAAATCAACCAATCCAACCAATCCAAATTACTTAACATGCCAGCCCAAATGTCTGAGGGAGTAACTAGGTCTTCAGTATTTTATGAAATGCCAACATGGTTGGAACCATTTGGGATGGGGGTGGTGGTGGTGGAGGAGATACTGTTCAATAAGGCAGGCCATAGCAGAGAAGATACATCTTCTGAGTCCCACAAGATGGTACTGTTTAATGGGAGGAATCTGGAGCACGCCAATTCTTGTGAAATGAAACAATTGGGGGTGGGGGTGTTTAAATAATTTGACCCTGTGCCATGTAGTGCTTTATGAATAATAACCAGCATCTTGAACTGCACCTGAATCGAGAAGCAGTTTTATATGAGCGCATCATGGAACACATTGAATTGTTCCTCCTGCTGCACTCAGTTACAACTTCCAAAGTCTTCAAGGGAAGCCCAAGAGAGCATATTTACAATAATCCAAACAGGAGGTAATTAAGGCAGGAGTTCTAATAAGTAAGATCTTCCAAACTAAAAATGGAAGCCATTGTTTCACAATATCTATGAAGATTCTCAATCATCCAAGTCATGGTTGTTTGATGCTTTTCCAAAGGCAACTGGACTTTGATATTCATATTCCTTAGCAGTCATCTGGTTGTTACCACACTGAAGGTCGGTCATTAGCTCTCTTAGAGTCATTAAGGCCACTTGAGGATCTATCTGTACCCTTGGGGTCACCTGAATCAGAGGTGTGTGGAATCAAATGTATGTGGAACTTTCTTGGGTCTGCTGAAAGAACTTGTAGACTTGTGTATGTAGGATAGGTACACATTCTATCTTACAGATATGCTACCTATTTCCTGTCTACAACACAGTCCTTTCAGAAGTCCCAAGACAGTTCCACACCCATTTGCACTCTGATCCAGGTGACCCTGAGGCTAGCCTCAACGACTCTCAGAGAACTAATGATCGATGACCTTCAGATTACTAATGACCAGATGACTGCTAAGGAATATAAATCCTTCCATTCTCCACCATTCAGCAGAATTGAAGAAGCTTCTTGGATGAGAATGAAATGTCTTCAAGGAAAAAAATCAAGGAAGTCCAATTTTTATTTATTTATTTATTTATTTATTTATTTATTTATTTATTTATTTATTTATTTATTTATTTATTTATTTATTTATTTATTTATTTATTTATTTTTTAAATTTATATACCGCCCTTCTCCCCCAAGGGACTCAGGACGGTGAACAGCCAAAAATTTAAAATAATATACAGTATAAAAATTAAAATAGCTAAAAATAAATTAAATTAATCGGCCTCTCAATTTAAAACCCCAAGGCTATACAATTAAAAGCTAACCCATAAAAACCTATCTGGCTAGGCCGGCTTGCTGAAATAAAAACGTCTTCAGGGCCTTACGGGAGGTGCGGAGATCCGGGATCAGTTGTATTCGGGAGATAGCTCATTCCAGAGGACGGGTGCTCCCACAGAGAAGGCTCTCCCCCTGGGGGCCGCCAGCAGACGTTGCTTGACTGACTGCACCCTGACAGCCCCTCTCTGTGAGAACGTACTGGCCGGTGGGAGGTTATCGGTAGCAGAAGGCGGTCTCGTAAATACCCTGGCCCTAAGCCATGGAGCGCTTTAAAGGTGAGAACCAACACCTTGAAGTGCACCCGGAAAACTACCGGGAGCCAGTGCAGCTCGCGCAGGAGTGGTGTTATATGGGAGTGCCATGTCGCTCCCGTAATCACCCGCACGGCCGCTTTCTGGACCAGTTGGAGCCTCCGGGTGCTCCTCAAGGGGAGCCCCATGTAGTTGGAACAATTGGCCCACAAAATTAAAGTGCAACAAAGAAGACCCCTAAATTGCATACCAATGAGTTTAGGCGGTGTTCAGGTGAGTGCAACCCCATTCAGAACTGAGGATATATCCCAATCCTCAATCTTGCCAGGATTGAGTTAAAAACCTATTCTACCCCATCCAGACTCCTACAGCCTCCACTTGCTGAAAAACAACTTTGACAACATTCCTTGGTCAACATAGAACAGACAGGGATGTATAATTGGATATCATTGATATATGAAACCTCACTCTGTATCATCAAAGATACTGTCACCCAGCAGTTTCATGTAGACATTAAAAGGGAACATAGTAGAGCCCTAAGGCACCATGCAAATCATGTCCTAAGGCTTGATTTCTTTCCGTATCAACAGCAACTGGAAACAGCCCAGAGGAACGAAGGAGAAGCATTGCATCATCATATTTCTCACTGCCAATTTTGTAGTCAGTCCAAAAGAAAATTTTATTAATCATCACGAAGCACAATCTCAACCATGAAATCAGGCCTGGTATCTGAGTGAAAAGGGTCCTGATAATCTGCTTCCTCCAGGAACCTCTACAGATGCAAGATAAATACCGGCCTAGTTTCACTGGATTCAGTGATGACGTCTTGAGAAGATGGTGGAGAATCACTTCTTTCCAAGCAAGTGGAACTATTTCCTCGCATGAAGAAGTATCAACCACTTCTTGGCCCCAACCATGTCACTGCTTGGGAGGTCATGACCAATCAGGAGGGATATGGTTATAAAACTATTCATATTTCCCCATACGCTTCATCAGAACTAATAGGCTCAAACTCCTCCCAGATAACCAGGCAAGACCTTGCCCCAAGCAACTCCATGGCACGTATACAACTCCGATTCTGGGTGAATCCTAGTGACTTTATCTGACAGATGCCTAAAATAATCCCCAAAGTGACTCTACAATGTTCTCCTAGTAGAGTGTCAAACTCTATCTCACTGAGGGCCACATCAGGATTGTGCTTGACCTTGGGAGGGGGGGCAGGGGGATGTGACCAGGGTGGGCATGGCGAACATGACATCACTTGTATTGGGAGGCACCTGTGGTGGCCTGAGCAGTCTGCCAGAGAAAATGGAGCTCGGGAGGGCTGCATGCGGCTCTTGCAAGCTCAGTTTTCACTGACAGAGGCGCTGCGGGCTGGCTTTGCGCTGTTTCCAGGATGCCCCACAGGCCAGATCCAAGCTGGATCTGGCCCCTGGGCCTTGAGTTTGACACCCACCCTAGTCAAACTCAAGAGACCCAGTCTCTTTTTATTGTGGGGAAACCATGTGACCTAAAACAGGGGTGCCAGACTGCAATCTGCAGATGCAGTAAGGATGGAGCATCATAGCTGCCTCAGGATACAAGGCAAATTTAACCCCCATTGTGAGTTGAGCCAGAGATAATTTGGGTCCAGTCCATAGTTGCCATAATGGTCGTAACTCTCAAGCTCCCCCCAATTCTGCTCTTAAGAAAGGAAGATTAAAGTTCCCCAATACTCTCACTGGGGTGAAAAACAATCTTTTGCATACTGATAATATGTGCCACCCTGCGCTACACAAAAAAGCAATGTATTTATTTATTTATATATTTTATTTTATTCGATTTTTATATCGCCCTTCTCCTACTGGACTCAGGGCGGTGAACAGCCAAAGGTAAAAACATCACATACAAAATTTAAAAATATTTAAAAGAAATTAAACAAGAATTTGGCCCAATAAAATTTAAAAACACCCCTATTAAAACCAATTTACAATTAAAATATCTAAAAATACCTAAGGAAGGGGGGGGTCAAGCCAGGCTGGCTTGATGAAATAAAAAAGTTTTAATAGTAGTTTTAATGTAATGTAGTTTTAATGTAGTCAAGTATAGGAACAGACCAGGGGTGGGTTCTAAATTTTTTTACTACCGGTTCTGTGGGCATAGCTTATTTTGTGGACATGGTTTGGTGAGGGGTAATGTGATAGTGGGCGTGGCCAACTTTTTTTTTTTAACTTTTAAAAGCATTTTTTCTACAACCTTAAGAGGTTGCAGAAAAAAAATGCTTTCAGAAGCCTTTGACAATCAGGCAACTCAGCTGGGATCGCCAGAGGCCTTTAAAGGCATTTTTTTCTTACAACCTCTTCGGCCAAAGAGGTTGTAGAAATAATGCTTTTAAAAGCCTCTAACAATCCCAGCTGAGCTGTGTGATCATGAGAGGCATTTTTTTTTACTTTTAGAAGCATTTTTTTGGCCGAAGAGGTTGTAGAAAAGAATGCTTTTAAAAGTTAAAAAAAAAAGCCTCTGAGAAGGTGGGCAGGGCAAGCGAGCCAGGGACCGGTTCGGGGGTGTGGCCAGCCAATGTTATTAACAGTTCTCTGAACTACTACAAATTTTTACTACCGGTTCTTATGAACCGGTGCAAACCAGGAGCAACCCACCACTGGAACAGGCTACTTGATGCATCTAAATATTTTGATCTTCAGCTCCCATCCCCCCCAGCCTGCTGGACCCTGAAACAGAAATTCTAAGACGAGTGTTCCAATTTGTCCAACAATCATCCTTCATGCTCAAATTATGGGAAGAGGAAAACTTGCTAAGGTAGGATGAAAATGTGCAAAAAATACCATAAGAGAACACCTATTAAACCCCAAAGTTGCTTGTGGGAACTTTCTGGTCTCTTGCAGTTTCTGGGACAAAATATAAGGTCAGAAGTAATTTTGGGCCTAACTGTGGTCTCATAAGGGTCAATTTACGCTTTATAGAATGGCATGTTTTCTTTGAGCAGACAAGATGCTTGAAACCGCTCCAGTTGACTGTTTGTCACAGGGGTGAAATCTAACAGGTTCTGAAGAACCAGTAGCGGAAATTTTGAGCAGTTCGGAGAACCGGCAGTGGAAATTTTGAGTAGTTTGGAGAACTGGCAAATACTACCTCTGGCTGGACCCAGAATGGGGTGGGAATGGAGATTTTGCAAAATCCTTCTCCCAGGAGTGGGGAGGGAATGGGGATTTTGCAGTAGTTTTCCCCTGGAGTGTGATGGGAATAGAGATTTTGCAGTATCCTTCCCCTGCCACGCCCACCGAGCCACACTCACAGAACCGGTAGTAAGAAAATTTGGATTTCACCACTGGTTGGTCATGACATGCCGATTACATAAAGACACCACGTTTTGCTATTCATGCAAGAATCAATGACAAGAATTAGGAAAATCTCACTAACCATTTTCAAGAGAAAAACTACTTTTGCTTCAGGTTTGCGGACGTGTAACTGAAAATGTGAAAACAAAATGAGAAAGTGGGGAAGGGTTTTTTTTTCATGTGCCATCAAGTTAGTGTTGAACTATATAGGTAGGCCTTCTCCAGAACGATCTGTACCCAATCTGTTTCTTTGGGTCTCCAAACCGTGCACCCATCACTATTGCACAATGTTCAGATACCAGAATGGCCAATAGGGGACAGACCATCTTGGAGAAGATCTGTTTATGTGGTCACTAAGCATTTCCTTCAACATCCAGGAATCCTAGCAGTATCTCAAATTGCACAGCAGCTCCTACAACCTGGGGTGGTAAATAATCTTTTGCATACCAAAAATATGCACCCCTCCCATCTCTAAACCCTGAAGCTACACACTGCAAAGCCTGATTCTTACCAAGGTCATCAAATATTAATTCCTCTCAAGGAAAATTATGTATCTCTAGAACATGTTAAGGCACATCTCTTCCATCTGCGGATCCACAGGAAACCTTGGAGATTGAGACAGGGTTACACTGGGGAGGTGGACATCTATCTAATTGAGGAATAGGGCCAAACAAATTTGTACAAAAAGAACATACAGCTTTCCAATGGGTTGAGTCTCCTAATGGCATTTGATTGATTGATTGATTGATGAGCTGTCCTTTTAGTTTAGAGGTGATTCTGGGTGGCTTAAAATAATTAAAACCAGTAGACATTAAAATGACAAAACAATAAATAACAAGTACAGTTAAAAGATGGGGACGAGAGCACGAAGCATACAGGGAGAAGTGGGGGCTTCTCTTAATCCAACCACCACCTCCAAGATGGCGCACCCATGTTGGGGCTCCAGTCAATTGGCAAAACCAGATCATCCTTACAGAAGGTCAGCAGGGCAAGCACAGATCTCACTTGGGGTGGGTGGGTGGGTACAATGTTACAAAGGGCAGGAGTCCCAGCAGAAATGGCTTTTCTCCTGGACCCCATCAGCTGAAATTTCTTGATCGATGGAGCCCACAGCATGCCCCTTCTATTGAAAAAGGGCAGACCAATCATATTGGGTGATATAGTTCTTCAGATAACCTGGACCTATACCAGTGATGGCTAACCATTTCTGGACTGAGTGCCCAAAGGGTGTGCGCACCTGAACCCCCAAAATTCAATGTGCCCCTGCTCCCGCTCATGTGCCCGTCCCTGCTCATGACCCCTGGCACACCGCTGCCTCCCCATTTCCTTTAACTCTTAATGCTCCATTAATTCATAGCAGCATCTGGCTTATAGCATAGAACCATGATGGTGAACCTATGGCATGTACCCTGCCCCCCGCACATGCACAGCAGAAACCTAATGACTATCTGGCCGGTGGGAGGCGTGCACACATGCTCAGTGGAGCTGAACTGGGGTGATGGCTCACGTGCCCACAGAGAGGGCGCTGTGTGCCACCTGTGGCATGCGTGCCATAGGTTCGCCATCATGGACCTATACCATGAAGGGCTTTAACAGCATGAATTGTATGCAGAAGCAAACTGCAGCTAGTGCAGCTCACAAAACAGTGGTGCAACATGGGCCACTTTAGGAGCCAAATAGCTGCCCGTGCTGCTGCAATCTGCACCAGATGTACCTTCCGAATACTCTTCAAAGATAGCCTCATGTAGAGTGTATTGCAATAGTCCAGATGTGAGATGATCAGGACTTGCATGACTGAGCACAAGGACTCCCAATCAAAGAAAGGTCAAAACTAGTGCACAACACAGTGTTGTGCAAAGGCTCTCCTAGCTCAATTGCCAACTGCTCTTTGAGCAGGAGTCATGAATCTAGGAAAACCCCTAAGTCGTGGACTCAGTCTGTCTGTGGTACTGTCACCCTATCCAGAATTAAGTTGGCTAAAGTCCTGGATCTTGAAGATCCATGCACCCAGAGCCATTCAGTCTTGCCAGGGTTCAGCTGAAGACTGTTGTCCCCCATCCAGGCTTGTTTTCATACTGTAGTTCTCCTCCCTTAACCTTTATGTTAGACAACAAACTTCACCCAAAAATAGGATTATTTTACTCCTATCATTCTACAGCCATACTTGTTCAGTAGTGGAGCAGCAGAAGTCCTATTTACAGCCAAACACATCTCATTTACATTGCCAATGCTGCTGACTGGTGGGTAGGAAGAGAAAGATGACCACAGGAGGGAAAAACAGAAAGCTGGAACACCCAGGATATGTGACCCAGTAGGCACCTCGACCAGTGTTTTCTATACTGTAACCTCTCCCTGCAAACCAGAGGTGGGTTTTAGCAGGTTCTGAGCAGTGCTGGAGAACCGGTAGCGGAAATTTTGAGTAGTTCAGAGAACTGGTAAATACCACCTCTGACTGGCCCTGCCCTTATATATTCTCTGCCTCCCGAGTCCCAGCTGATCGGGAAGAAATGGGGATTTTGCAGTAACCTTTCCCTGGAGTGGGGAAGGAATGAAGATTTTACAGTATCCTTCCCCTGCCATGTCCACCAAGTCCTGCCACGCCCACCAAGCCACATCCATAGAACTGGCAGTAAAAAAATTTGAATCCCACCACTGCTGCAAACCAATGGCAAGAGGTCCTTTTGGCCAGGGGAAGGCAAAGGAAGAAACTGCAGATTGTGTTAAGAGTTGTTTGTGGCTTCTTTCTCTCTTTCACCAGACACACCCTATAGATGAGAAAAACTAGTGGATGCAAACCAGCTCATTTAGTTCCACCTAGGTCATAAACTGACATGCTGCACTGATTGAAGGTACCCATTGTACACCACTACTCTAAAGCACTCTAAATTCTGCACAATCCAAGACAACCAAGAGTTCAGCGTTGAAAGTAAACTGCAAGGTAATAACCGCATTGTGATGTCGTCAGTACCTCATTGATAGCCACTAATAAATGTCTTTGGGCCACCCCATTGCTGTTTGGAATGTTCTCTAAGCAACGGTGAACATAGCAAAGAGATGTCTGGTGGTTCAAATATATTCAAGTAAAGCTTACACAACGGCTGCTAAATATATGACCTTGTGCAAATAAAGGGGACACCTTCATTCACCTCTTCCCCATCAAGTCAGCCTGTCTCCATGCTGACCCCAATGGTGGTATTTTATCATTTCAGCCATGTGAAGCTCCGACTGAGTTTTTCTGGAAACTGCACACTTCCAGCCTTGTTCCAGATCTGACTGTAAAAGAACTACATTTCGCCCCACCCCCTTCAGTCTCCATTAGGAATGTTCCTCCCCACTTAGTCTCCACAGCAGGAAAAGCTTTCTGTGACAGAAATTCTCTATTAAAAAACTTAGAGTGGGGGGGGGGGAAGAAGCTTCATATACATAGGTGGTGCCACACTATGTTATAAGCCCCAAAGATCCCTCTAACACACAGCAATCTTTGCCACAAAGGGCATCAAAACAATGCTCAGAAAATGATAAAATAGTTCTCCTCATCAACGAAGGTTTTGGTGGTCTACACACCGCCTCCGAGAGTCAGTTTCGTCTACAGATAATCCTTGCTGACTTGTTCACCAACCCAAAGTTACAAGACTGCTAAATGAGGAGATTTACGACCAATCCTCATAGTTGTGACTGTTGCAGAATCCCTGAGGTCGCATGATTACAATGAGAACACTTGGCAACTAGGTGTTGCAATTAAAATGGTCACGGTGTTCCACAGTGATCATAATTTGCAATCTTCATCGGCGGCTTCCAACAAGACTGTCAATGGGAAAGCCAGCAGGATGTCACAAATGACCATCAGGTGATGTGCTTAACAACCATGCAGAAGTCACTTAACAACAGCTACTGGAATCACCAGAACTACCATTATAAGTTGGCATAGTCCCATGGCATCCTGCTTTACAATCATATGGCTTAGTGATGAAGTTACCAGCCCCAATTATTAAGGGTAAGCATGGTCTACCTATAGTGGTTAAAGCCTCAAGGTAGAAACCAGGAGATCACGTGTTCTAGTCCTGCTTTAGGCAGGAAGCCAGCTGGATGATCTGGGGACAGTCCGCAGTCCCAGGAAGGAGAAAGGGCAAAACACTTCTGAAAACTTACCAAGAGAACTGTAATCTTCTTCTGGCAGTCTCCAGCAGTGAATATCGACTTGAAGGTGTGTGCACCCATACAAACTGAATGAAATATCCCACCACACATCATACTCATTAATCACAGATCCACCACTTACACTGAGATGTTCTCTACTCCCTTTTTAAAGCCACATCTGGTTGCCCCTTGTTAGCTTCATTTCTAAAGCAAAATTGGTGTCAGACGAATCACGTCTGGAAGAACCTGATAGGAATTATCCTTTCCTTCTAGTCTTCCATACAGGATTGACAGAGAGCAAAATCCAGCTGGATCCTGATTATGACCACAAAGATGAAACAAACTTAAGGCTCTCTGCATCTGCCCCATTTCCGGCATGAATGTCCTTACCCTTGGCAGCTACTTGTTAATGAAAAATCAACCATGCCAGGTTGACTAACAGGATATATTTAATTTGATCCCCCATTAGTTGCTGGATCAGGTCAGTTACTGTATAAACCACACCGCTGGACTGGTGCCACATTCCAAGCCAAACTGGTTTACATTTAGAGAAGCAAGCAGTGAGCAAACTGTGATTTTAAGCCTGTTTCTTTATCACACAACTCTTTGAAGTGGCAGAATGGTTAAAGCTGGGTGGCCATAGTAACCTATGCAGGTGTTTTGTTGGGGGGTGGGGTGGGGTGGTAATGTCAATATAACCAGAATGAGTTTATTTTATGAGAGTGATGATGGGAGAAATTCTGAATAGGGACACTACTGATCAATCTGTAAACAATCCAGAATATAGTCCTGGAAAACTCCACACCAGAGACTTCCACTCTAAAACTCAGTCCTGTATCTTTTTCCTGAGTCCAGGCAAAATATTCAAGAATTGGGTCTTCTTCTCTGGTCCGGTATTTCTAACTCCTCGCTCGGTTTTACGGACCGAGTCTAGGCCTGGCGCCTAAACCCTACAGGTCACCTACTCCCGCGCGTAGGGTGAGCCCGTCCCGTCCGTCCCTCAAATAATCCCACCCTCGGCGCCTCACCTTTCCTCCTGACTGACTCACACATAATCATTCCCCGCAGCCAAGATAAACGGGTGGGTGGGGGGGGGGGGGGGGAGGGAGGACGGAGGAAGCAAGCGCTGCGAGCGGCGCAATTGTAACTAACTGCAGCGCGCGCCGTTAAGCAGCACCCCGCTCCGCCCCTGCTTCAAATCTCACTCCGGGAAGGCCCCGGCTTGTGGGGAACCGGCACAGGCAAAGCCCACCAGCAAGCCTGGAGATTAATCGACCCCGCCCTGGAAAGTCCCTGTCTTGCAGATGAAGCGGGCAGGGCGGTTTTTCCCTTCACGCCAGCTCGACTGTTGTGGAGGCTGGGAGAGGAGAGGGGAGGGGAGGGGAAGGGAGGGGGGCGCGCGTCACGCACTCCCGTGGCCGGGGCGCGCCCGGCCTCCAGCGGCCTGGAAACTTGAAGAGCGTCCCGTGGGCAAAGCAAATAATAATAAAGCTGCCAAAGGCGGAAAACATCCACCCGCTAGTGGCGGTGCAACGCTTTTCACGGTGCAATAATGCAAAATCTTGCCTCTTTCTTACTACTTAGGATGGCTTTCTTGCTTAAGTCGCCTAAAATGATTTTAAAAGTGCTCGTTAGGCAGAGCTACATCCGAGTTGCACCTGTCCCTCGCAGTAGTTTGCATGGGAGTCTAGTGCTCCTGAGAGTCGATGGCGGGGGGGGGGGGAACGCGAGGTGGACTTCCATATTCTCATTTGCACGTGTGCTAAGCGCGCTTAAGTCTCCAAATGGGGTATTGACTGTGATGAAGTAGGTTTGTCTTCGTGAAAGTGTTTATACTTGCTTGTCACTTAATACTATAGCCGGCGAACCTTGCTTTGCAAACCGATCGCGCCTGGCGCTCTAGAAAGCAATGCTGCGTAGCTAAGATCGCCGATTGGAGGCGCCAGCTCTGAACGCGTGAGCTGTTGCTCTTCTTACTGTGCTTCGTCGGAACCAGGCCCACATTTCTGATGCCTACGGTACTTGCTCCAAGGCTTGCAAGCTATACTCTCGGTAGCCACGTGCCAGTCGAGTAAAGTCTTATATAGGAAGTCACTTTCCCCCCTCTCCCTCCCCACGCCTTACGAACGCTTCTCCTGTCACCTCGACGGACTGCATAATAGTCCTAAGAAGAAACGCTTTTCCCCTGGGTAAAATTCTTGCAATTCTATACGATGAATATAAAACACTGGGAGCGCCAAGAATGATGTTTTTAAGTACTCGGACAATCGAGTAATACTTCCAGCGGTGCGGAAGAGGAATACCGTAAGAAGACTTTCGCTTCGATCTTTTTTTTTTTTAAAGCAGAAATCAGAAAAGCGACTGAGCAATTGCGGGACACTCTGCTTGTAAAGCGAGTGGAGAGTCCGTGTGTCCTTTTCAAGTGTTGCTATATCGTGTTTTCCAGCAGAAAATCCTCAAAACACTCGAGAACGAGCAAGTCCTTCGCAGCTTTTTTTCTGAAAAGACATTTGCAAGATTGCCTTTTTTTTTTAATTGAAAGCTAAAGGTTGCATATTCCACCTAGCTGAGGTTCAACACGTTTTAAAAGTTGAAGCTCTTGCAATCAGAAGTAAACAGCTCCCATGCGGGCACATTAGATAATTGTAGACGATCTGTGCTTACTCTATATTTCATTGTGAGATTTTCTACTCACAGCTTTTCGTGTGGAATGGAATTCCCAACGAAGGTTTTTAACCAGAATTAGCACAGCAGAGGTGTATGGACAGTTGTGCAGTACGGGAAGGGTGGCTATATATTCCTGGGCGCCTGGATGGCTATTGGAGGCTTGTTACGCAATGAGTTGCGGTTCAGAATTTAATACCATCCTTTTATATTTCTGGCTGTTAGATACCATTTCTGCAAACGTAGGTGTAATGAGGCAGCGAGGGAGCACTCAAGTACCAACCCCCCTCCCCACGAGACGCGAGAGGCAGAACTCCCGGCGAAAACGATGCGCATCCTAGGCTGCCCTTCGAAGGACCCTAGAAGCTGTTCGCTGCGGACACGCAGGAAACCCTCCTTTGCTTTCTCAATGATTCCTAGTGGCCTGCTTGAAGGGGAGGGCGTCGTAGGTCTCTCGGGATTACTCGGAGGGGAGGGAGAGAAAAGGTAGACTAGATGGCCTTTTGATCTCGCCTCCCTTCAATGACTTCGTGTGACTCCCCCGTTCAAGAGGGAGGGGAAAGCCAGGGTGACCCACACGTGCACAGGGTGGGACCGTCGAGAGAGACAGGAGGAACTGCGAAGCAACCTCGGATAGGGGGAGCAGGGAATGAGCGTGCAAGTAGTGTGTGGAAGAGAAACGCTTGGATTCGGAGTGTAAAAGGTAAGCGGGCGAGTTGAGACGTGAGAGATGAAGGACGAGAAAGCCAAGGTAAAACCTGCGGAGGAAGCGTGCAGAAACCTCCCCCGCGAAAAGGGGGGATCCGATGAGGACGAAGGTCTCTGAAGAAAGTGACCCTCCCTCTGCCCCAAAGAAATCCCTACTGGGGACAAGGGGCAGAGAGGTCGCCGGCAGGAAGAGTGGGGTTCCGCGGCCGGCTTTGCGCTCGGGGTGGCTAGAGGTGCCGAACGCTGCCCGTGGGACCACGGCGGGACAGCGTTCACGCCCGTGGGTGTGGGCATTGCGCTCGAACCGCACCCGAAGGAATTGAACAGCTGCTTCCCGGCTTCGGCTGCCCCCGGATGGGGAGGGGAAAACCTCACCCAGGCGAGGCTTTAGTGACTGCGGAGCGAGCGAGCGAGAGAAGGGGCAGGTAGATGAGGAGGAGAAGAAAGGGATCGGCCGGGACACGGGCGAAAGGGGAGGGAGTCCCGCTGGCTGCTGCGACGGTAAGCTTGGCGAGGCAGGGGCGCGCTTGTGCGTGGACTGTCCCGCAGAAAAAAGGGAAGGGGAGCGCGAGGGTGGTTCTGTTAAATGGGGCATTATGTGCTGTGGAAGGGAGGTCTACCCTGCGGGGGTCTCGGGAGAGGTTTTCCAGCTTAAAGGGGTTTGGGCAGAAGGTGCCTGGAGGAAAGCAGCGATTGCGGGAACCTCAAAAATAAGCAATCAGACAGGTGGGGTTCCTGCCTGAGTTCACTGTTGGATTCCCATCTCTTTTCTCTCTCATCTTCTTCTGGCAGGTCGCTTGTATCTTTAATAAGGTTGAACAGGCAGAAGTGCAACTGGTGCCCTTCACTGTTGTACCATCATATAGGAGATAGTGGTATCTAGTGAATTTCTGACTGTCATTCAGAGTTCATTCAAGAGAAAAGTTTGGAAACCTTGACTCAGGAATAGATGGTGTGCATATGACTAGGGTTATAGATTGGGGACAGCCTGCCTCCCAAAGCTAGATGCAGCAGGATACAAAGAAGAACATGTGTCTTCATTTTCTGCTTGTGAACATCTCAGGGGCATCTGGTTGGCAGCATGAAAAGCAAAGTACAGGACTAAAATCAGCCTTGGTCTGATCCAGTTGGGCCCTGGGATTCTTAAGGTCTTGCTTTTTTCAGCTGTTGGGAAGAACTCTATCTATCATATTCCTTTTTTCTTCCTTAGAAATCTATATCCAAGCTAGTCTATGAAGCAGACGTGGTTTGAGTTGCATGAAAGAAAGGCGCTTCTGTCAATAGCCATAACAACAATTCAATATTGCTTGTAGAAAGCTGTGTAGAAGCCATGATTTGACTTAAACTGGAGGGAATCCAATCCAGGAGGGTGAGGCTGGGCTATTTCCTTAAGGGCCCTCTTTATTATTTGTTTTCATATTTACGAAAAGTTGCCATTGACAGCAAATGTTCTGAAAAGAAGCCTCCATGAGATATTCACATACAATTATATAACAGTCCCCCACTCCAATAATCTAAGAATAATCCATAAGAGGATGCCAGTTTTGGGAAAGGTTAATTTTTTGCTACATGTATATCCTCCTCTTGAAAATTAAAGGAATGCCTATCTCTTCTTGTTTTATCCAAATAGAAGTAGACTGAGTAAATTCCATAGACATAAATTCTTGGTCCAGTCAACCCATTCTCCATTATTCTATATTATCTATGTTTATATATAGTAACACTTTTAGTTGAATTAGATTTTTGTTGATTTGCACAAAATAAGATAAACTAACCCAACATACCACATGAAAACATATAGAAGGTTAAAACTAATCCAGCTTAATGTGTTGTCTACATATGGCCACCGGGTCTTCATATTGTATGTGAGTTCAGCCACTGACTCCAAGCAACTTGTTTTCCACCTGGTTCTTAGCTTTCCCTTTTGCAGGTTCTTCACCCCCATCCCTCCTTGGCAGGGACATGAGGGAGAGGGCGTCATCCAACCACACTAGAGAACCAACCCAACACATCCAGCTGGAGTTCAGTATGGCCCCGAGGAACCCCCATGTGAATACTTGCCTTTTTGCTGCTTGCCTCTGCCTTTGGAGAGGGTAAGTAATATGACTGTTGGGAGTGGAGGTGCCTATTCTGGAACAGGTAGCCTCAAGAGCATGTGGGTTTTGAAATCCCTTTGAAGAACTTTGGGATCAGGACAGGAGTACTGAAGAAGAGCAGTCTACTTTAAGCACATTTTCCCACCTTCCCCTCTCTACAGAGCCAATAATAGGGTGAGAACAGCCTCTGCAGCTATAGTCTCAGCTCAATTTTTCCCTTTTCTCCCTCCTCTTCCCATTAAATATGAGCACAATTCCTAAATGCCAGAAAAATCTGGGTTTAGAATTTAAATTGAGGGAAGCGGGAAGTAGGGCTCCCCAGAAAGTGATCTTGAACATTATTCTTGGATGAGCTGATAGCCTCTGAGCATGCTACAGATAGCCCTCTAAACACAAGATGGCTAGAGAGAGGGGTGGGAAGGAATAGTGGGAAGGGAGATTGGATGATGATGCTTTTACCGTTTTATTGTGGGAATAGTTAATAAATTTGGAATGTGGAATGTTAAGAAATGTGGAAGGTTGATGGAATCCTCCAACCTTCTAACTTGCTGGTAAGACAACAGATACCAATCGCATTCCCATCAGGGATGGGACACAGTTGAGTGAGGGTAGATGAGTGTTTGGGAGAGTACATTTATCCACCCATTAGATTGTCGGGTAGATGTCATCCATGAGCCAAGGATGGTTGCTATTGGTGCTGAATCTAGGAGAAGAGTTGTATGTCATGTTTCTTCATCTCAAGTATCAGCAAGCAGCCATCATTAAGGGTGATTTTCATGTTGGCTAAAATAGATCCTGTAACAGCCCCGTGTGTGATAACTATGGAGGTATTTCTGGTGTACATGTCTGGCGTCTTCTGTAAGGCCAAGAATTAGAATGAAGCTGAAATGGGCAACTGCCATTAGCAGTGCTTCGGTATTAAGTCACCTATTTTTGTGAAACTTTCTAGGCTGCTCGTCTTTATGCATTCATAGAGTTTTTCTTGCTCTAATGCCCCTTCCCTCCTCCCCCAGGTACTGGATTCAAACTCTTATCACCTCTGACAAGCCCAGTTACAGGTAGTCTTTGACTTATGACCATGATTGGAACCAGAACTTCCATTGCTAAGTAAAGTGGTTGTGAAATGAGTCACACTCAATTTATGATCTTTCTTGCCAGGGTCATTAAGTGAAACTGTCATTGTTGTATGAAACCTGAAGTCATTAAGCAGATCCAGCTTCCCCCATTGACTTTGGTTGTTGGAAGTTGGTTGGGAAGGGTGCATATGGTGATCATGTGACCCTGGGATAGTGCAACTATCATTTGTTGTCAAGGGCCTGAATTTTCATCATGTGATTGTAGGAACACTGTGATAGTCATAAGTGGGAAGATCTGTCGTAAGTAACGTTTTTCAGTGCCATCATAACTTAGAACTGTCACTAAATATATGGTTGTAAGTCAAGGACTACTTGCATTGTGCTGGTCCAACACATTTAGCTAAAACATTTCAGATGGCCAAGTTGAGGATTGGAGAAGGTTCCAGCTTCAGGCCTTGGAATGCTAACTCAGTGACCACATTAGACTAGGAGGATCAATGGCCTAATGTCCTATTCCATAACTCAGGGCGCAAGCATCATTCTTCCCTTTTTACAGACCAAGGACTTCTGCCTCTGAGAGTGGAACAGAAACTAGGATGTTCCCTGTTTTAAACCTTGTTGAAATTTGGAAATGGGTTTCTCTTTCTGCTTCCTTTCTTTCTAATCTTGAAAACAAAGCATTGCTTAAGATACTCTTTCCCTCTTAACCAGACAGGTAGCAAACAAGAGGTGTGTAACAGTGGTGGATTCCATTTTTTTTACTACCGGTTCTGTGGGCATGGCTTGGTGGGCGTGGTGTGGCTTAGTGAGCAGGGGAAGGATACTGCAAAATCTCCATTCCCACTCCAGGGGAAGGATACTGCAAAATCTCCATTCCCACTCCAGGGGAAGGATACTGCAAAATCTCCATTCCCACTCCAGGGGAAGGATACTGCAAAATCTCCATTCCCACTTCACTCTGTGGCCAGCCAGAGGTGATATTTGCTGGTTCTCCAAACTACTCAAAATTTCTGCTACCGGTTCTCCAGAACCTATCAGAACCTGCTGGATTTCACCCCTGGTGTATAGTCTAAGCCTTGCCCATTTGGAAGATGTCCATTTGGAAAAATCAAAGCTTTAAAGTTAGCACAGAGAAAGAGGCATAAGGCAACCGCTTGCCGCTGTTGACTGACTAGGCAAGTGGCAAAGTGCAGTGGCTCTTGAGAGGTTCTCTAGTGGAGTGTTTGTGTGAGTGGGCTTTGGAGAGAGAGGAATTCGCATGACCCTTTTCTGATTTCTTTCAGGCTGTACAACTATTCAAGGGTCACCCTTGGCCTTTTTGTGGCATGTCAAGGGTTGCATTCCAAAAAGTGGATAGATCTGGGACGAGATTCAATCTGTTTTAATTTAAACATAGCAATAGGTTAACCATTTTCTCCCTTTGCCCATAGAAAAGTACAATTTGGGAAAATGGGGAGGGTTTTGGGGTGTGTGTGTGTGTGTGTGTGTGTGTGTGTGTCTGCAACTTTGGGATCCAAGCTGTGCCATCAGCTGATGGCCTTTTCCCATCTCAGATGCTTTGAGGACACTCCCGGCTTCAGAGGAGAAAGGTCCTGCGGTCCTTTGGAAATTTACAGGCTCATTGCAGCTTCTATAGGCTTTAATTATGCAAGGACTGAAAACTCCAAAGCCTCTCCTCCAGTGGTGGAATACAATTTTTTTTTAACTACCGGTTATGTGGGCGTGGTGTGGTGTGGCTTGGTGGGCGTGGCAAGGGAAGGATATTGGAAAATTTCCATTCCCACCCCACTCTGGGGCCAGACAGAGGTGATATTTGCTGGTTCTCCGAACTACTCAAAATTTCCGCTACCGGTTCTCCAGAACCTGTCAGAACCTGCTGAATAGCACCCCTACCCGCCCCCCCTTTTTTGGGGGGGGGGGGAAATCCAATCCAGTGCATCTCATGGCCCTGATAGAGAATACTAGGAGTGGATGTTTTCCATTCTGCAGAGCAGAAATAGAAGCCATCACACCACCACTCCCATAATTTATCACGTGTTCCTGAAAGCCCTGGGGAACTTAGCTCTGGTTTATGAGTAGCCACTATAGATTATGATGAGCCAGTTTCAGCATAGTCCTCAGCTTGTTCAGTCAGATGCATGTTCCACTGGAAGGATTCAAACAGGTTTTATCCCCAAACTGTAAGAAGGCAGTCTTCAGGTACAGGTCTGCTCTGCTCCCTTAAGGGTAAACCTCACTGCTTAGTGTAGTTTACTTTCCAGGAATGTAACCTGCTTTTTTGAATGCTGCAGCCATCATGCTTCTCTACTATGAATGAGAAATACAGATGAGGCATGTTCTCTAGCCATATTCCTGTCTCCAGTGAAAAACTGCTTTTGGGAAGGGGTGATCTGATCAAGGGAGAAGGACAGAGAGAGTGCTTGGACTTCGACAGAATTCGTCTGTAGGCATTTAGGCGGAAAGCATTTGCAGTTGTTGTGAGATACTTTCCTGAAAGGCTGTGTGTGATGGCAATGCATGCAAGAATTGGTAAAGCTATACATCCAATTGCTATGAGGGTATCCTGAGTCCATTGGGTGGTTGCTATGGTGGCCTCTTTCTCATCAGGAAACCTGGCTCCATTCCCCTTTCCCACATTCATATGTCTGTGGCTCCCACTGCCTGGGCTACTCCTACTCTATTCCCCCTGCTGCAGAGACACCCAGCTTTAGATCTGGGAGGGGCGCTGCCTTTTGTCATGGGAACATCCTTCCACTCCCCCTCCCCCATTTTTGGGTGCTGAGCCTTGGGGGGATACTTTTGATCTCCAACCTTGCTTTTATCTAGTGCCAGAGGGGGCCCAGGTAGGGAATTTCCCCCTGCAAACTCAACCACCCAGGTGCAGCCCTCTCCCTTAGGTGGTGGAGCCTGGCTGGATGGCCAGAAAGTGTTTTTTACAACTCTAAGTTGTAGCATGAAAAAATGCACTATAAGCCCAGCTCTGTGTGGAGAGAGAAGCCTGTATGGAGTAAAAATTAAAATGCAGGAGATACGATTTTTCATGGCCTATTTCTCCCACACACTCCATCAGTTTGCTTTCTGCCCCTCTGTCAGAATATAAAACCATCTAGAAGGTTTTGTAGTAGAGCCAGGGTTGGTGGCCAGGACATCTAGGTCCTCTTCTCTCTCATGGAAGAAAGAGGAAAATGTGTGTGTGCGTGTGTATGTATGTATATAATGTGTGTGTCTGTATCAGAGGTGGGTTGCAGCAGGTTCTGATTAGTTCTGGAGAACCGGTAGTGGAAATTTTGACTGGCCCCGCCCCCATCTATTCTCTGCCTCCCGAGTCCCAGCTGATCGGGAAGAAATGGGAATTTTGCAGTAACCTTCCCCTGGAGTGGGGTGGGAATGGAGATTTTACAATATCCTTCCCCTGCCACACCCACCAAGCCACACCCACAGAACCGGTATTAAAAGTTTTTGAAACCCACCACTGGTCTGTATGTACAGGTAGCTGTTGACCTACAACCATAATTGAGCCCAAAATTTCTGTTAGTCAGTGAAGCATTTGTTAAGTGAGTTTTGCTCCATTTTACAACCTTTCTTGCCACAGTTGTTAACTGAACCACTGGAGTTGTTAAGCTAATAACACAGTTGTTACGTGAATCTGGTTTCTCCATTGACTTTACTTGCCAGAAGGTCACAAAAGAGGATACTGCGACCGTCATAAATAGGAACCAGTTGTCAAACGTCTGAATTTTGATCACATGATCATAGGGATGCTGCAACGATTGTAAGTGTCAAAAATGGTCATAAATCTCTCTTTTTTTCCAGCACCGTTCTAACTTCAAACGGTCACTAAATGAACTGTTGTCAGTTGAGGACTACCTGTATTTAAATTTATTAGCTGACCAACTCCAGTGGTCTTTGGAGTTTCAGAATAGATCAGCTTCATTCTTCAATTCTCACCTGGAAAGTGGAGAATGTATCTCCTATCTGAATTTGGTAAAAATACGTAGAAAAGAAAGAATTTTGGTGCCTGGGAAAAGAGGCAGAAATGGTGCTGCTCCAGCATTTTGTGTGGCATGTTACAAACTACGCTGGCAAGCCTTCCCTTGATTCACAAGCCTCTCCCTCTTGCTTGGTATTTAAGCCAGAGAGCCACTACCATTTCCTGCTGGGTTAGATTATTTATAATACATATAAATATCCTCTAATTAAAAAAAAAGCATAGCACAATAAGCAGCTACTATCAGCTGTTACAGCTGATCACAACTATTCTGTTGTGTTCCCTGGTCTGGTGGTTAGGAATAATTTTAGTCAGTCTGTGACTGGCCCCTTAATTGGAGATCCTGGACCATATTAAAGTAATATGACCATATTAAAGTAATATTCATCAGTTACTGCTCTGGTAGAAAAGTATGTCACGGAATGCACCTGCCCAGACTGGTGAAGCCTATTCTATTTCAGTAACAAGTGTGGCAATTGATGCCACCATTACAATTTTAATGTGGGAATACTTAAGAAAGGTGATTGGTGGAGTCCTCCAACCTTAAATTTGAGCCTGTGGTGGCACAGTGATTAGAATGCAGTACTGCAGGCTAATTCTGCCGACTGCCAGCAGTTCGATCCTGACCGACTCAAGGTTGACTCAGCCTTCCATCCTTCCGAGTTCAGTAAAATGAGGAGCCAGATTGGGAAATATGCTGACTCTGTAAACAGCTTAGAAAGGACTTCAAAGCCCTATGAAGTGACATATAAGTCTAAATGTTATTGCTATTTACTTCCCACCAAATATCACTTGCTGGTAGGACAGCAAATACCAATCGCATTCCCATCAGGGATCAGACACAGTTGAGTGAGTATAGGTGAGTGTTTAAGAGAGTGCATTTATCCACCTGCCAGATTGTCAGGTGGATGTCAGATGCACAGTCTCTGACCCATTGACTAATTTTGAACACAGGTCTAGCACTTTTCTGAAAGAGAGCTAAGCACGTGCCCATGGATGGAGGCAGAAGGGCATAGTATAGAGCAGAGTGGCCATTGATAATGAGCTAGCCCTGCAATGGAATTCCAGTGATGGTAGCTAATCCAGTTTTGTTCCCATGGCTGGCTGCACCTGGAAGTAGATGAAGAACAGCTGTGGTATTAGAGCAGAGCAGGCAAAACTCTGCCATTCCAAACCCCAGGTAATTAAAATAGTAATAAGGACAGCCATCTGAAATCCCTTGTTGGCAGAAGCATGAAAAAAAAATTGTAATGTGACAAAAGCCATAGCACGCAGTTAGCAGAAGCTTAACTTTTTTTTTTAACACTATAGTTCACTTGAGAGCATTAGTCCTAATTTTTAAACATAGGTAAACATAGAGCTGCTCTGAAAGAAAGCTAAACTCATGTTTTTTTTTAAAAAAAGCGGGTCTTTCAAAAGAGTGCTAGAGCTTTACTTAACTGGGAGTGTACATAAGACCTTGTTAGATTTTTGAAAAGTGCGGGTCAGGCCGTATGTGAGTAACCAAGTACCTAGATCGATGTCTGATTTCCTGGAATTATGAAAAGACCACCCATCTTAGAGCAACCAAATTATAGCGTCAACGATTTGTAGAAAAACATAGATGGTAGGCGCCCAGTGTCCAGTCTTACCTGTATCCCAGTGATGGTTAGCCTTTTTGGTGCAGAGTGCCCAAAGCACATGTGAATGCACTTGCGTGTGCCCAAACCCCCCAAATGCAATGCGAGCACCCGTGCGCACGCACGTCACGCATGTGCACACATCCCCCTGTGCATCCCACCCCCCATTTTGGGCCTGGAAAGTCTCCTGTACCAACCTGGCAGCCAAATTGGGGCCAGGCAGTGCCGCACGAGGCTCCACCGCACCCTGTTTTGGCTTCCAGGTTGGTGCAGGAGGCTTTTCAGGCCCAAAACAGGATGCGGGGTGGGTGCGCATGCAAACCTCCAAAATGCAATGGGAGCGCCCCCCCCCCCCAATGCATGCACCCTGCACATGCGTGGCAGAGACCTGAAGACCATCTGGCCAGTAGGAGGCATGTGGAGGAGGCCCAGCTCCACGCGCGGTGGAGCTGGGCTGGCGTGCCTGCTGAGAGGGCTCTGCATGCCACCTGTGGCACATGTGCCATAGGTTCGCCATCATGGCTGTAATGGCGAACCTAACCCAAATGGCTACTGTATAAGGGCAGGTTTTCAGCAATGTAAAGCAGCTGATAGGGCTTGGCAGATTCCAACTCTGTCCACACCCACAACCATCCTAGTGATAAATCGTATCAGTAGGCAAAATGGTTTCAGGAGAGGAACCCTTTCACTAGGTCAGCTAAAGATGGCTCCAAATCACCTTAGCTCTGTGCTGAGGAGGAAGTAAAGGCAACCCTGATCTATGGTATGTGGGAATGGCCTTGGGAGGCAGGGGAATGAGATGCTGCCTAGGGAACAGTTAGATATGGGGAGGAGAGGGAGTTATGCAGTTGCATAACAGGCAGAGAAAGAAACTCAGAGAGGAACTCCCTCTAACGTATCAAGCTGTTAACGGATACAGCCAGAGATTTATACTTTCAGATTTGTAAGATTCTGTTAATGTAGCCTTGCAATAAAGTAGAATTACCTCATCTGGTTGGATTTCCTGTCTGATCTACTTGGGAAGCCTGACACCCTGGGAGGACACTGGATAAAAAAATGGTTACCGGGCATGTTGATGTTACAATTAGGATGTCAGCCTTCCCAGTAAACCAAATAAGAAATACAACTAGATAAACTAATTCTGCTTAATTGTACGGTTACTTTAACAGAATCTTGCAAGTCTGAGTACAAACTTCCCACCGTCGCTTTTAATTGCTCGATCCATTTCTTTCTCTGACCATTAAGCTACTGGGGGTTCCTGCCTCTCTTGACTGATTTTTTCCAATAAGCATCTCTTTCTTTCATTTGCCAAGGTGATCCACAGTGGTGTATTAACCATTAAGCAGACTAAACATGTGCTTAGGGCACCAGGCCCAAAGGGGACATCACAAAATTGAGAAAGAAAAAAAAATCCAATGAAGATTTGTATAGTATGTACAAAGGGGCGCCAAGATATTTGTCAGTGCTTAAGGCACCAGTGAGCCTTAATCCACCACTGGTGATCCATGTGTTCCATTACATCAGGGAATGCACAATTTTTTTAAAAAAAGTTTTTAAAAAAGTTTTTTATTTTTATGTTTAAACAAACAATACGTCATTAATTCAGTGTGTCATCTGAGTACATATTTTGTGTCATCATCTTCCTCCTTTACCATCATTTTCTTACTATATTTCTATCTTACTTTTACATTTTAATTTAATTTATTACAACATTTTTTCCAAATTTCTTGAACTTATATTAATTTTTATTATATCTCATCTCTATCCATTGATAGATTTACCCCGATATCCTATAATACTCAGATTCTTTTTTTCCCTTAATTGCCAATGTTAGTCTGTTCATTTCTGCACATTCCAATATTTTCTTAATTACTTCTCCCTCTATAGGGATTTTTTCTGCTTTCCAATTTTGTGCAAATACAATCCTCGCTGCAGTTATTACATATATATTGAATCTATTCTCTCTCTCTCTCTCTCTCTCTCTCTCCCTCCCTCCCTCCCTCCCTCCCTCTCCCTCTCATTCCTAATTCATTCTTGCTCTGAGATCAAGCAATAAAATACTTCCTGCCCATTTTCTCTCTTCCTCTCAAATTTTCCTTTCTCTTTTAGAATGCTGGGCCACAGTTCCTTGGGACCCAAAGTGCTGGCAGAATCTGTTCTGAATTCTAACGCCATGTGCATGACCCTGCCCTGGCTGACTCGGCGCCAATTTGGACTCTGTGTACGCAGCCCAGAAGTGATGGCTTCAGCCTTACAGGGCATCCACCTTGCCCTGCGCGAGTGCCAACATCAGTTGCAAGAGAGGCGCTGGGATTGTTCGGACCTGAGCAGTGGGGGCACTGTGCTTCTTAACAGTGCCATTCTGAAGAGAGGTGAGCGGAGGATCAAGTGGGAGAAAATGCTGGGCAGGGGACTGAGATTTTCTTCCCTCTTCCTTGGGGTTGGGGTGGGCAATAAAATTAAGCGTTGGTTCATCTCTCACTGCCCATGATTCCCATTCTATCCTTTGATACCCCTGATTTAGTGACTAAGCCTCTTGGATAAAATCCTTTCTTTCCCCCATGGCTCCTTAAAGGCTTCAATATAAATTGCTTCCAACATTTGATTTGTTTCATGAAGATATGTTGTAGGTCATTAGAAATATAAAAGTGGGGAAAGCAGGACTGGTGAGTGAAATTGACCTGGCTCATGAGCTGCTGCTCCTAGAAAGTATTGTGAGAATAAGAATCAGAAATCTTTGTCATTTATAAACATTAGCTTTTAATTACCTCTCCTGGATTATTTTTAAAATGCTACAGTAGGTATTAAAAGAGCCGTGGGGGCGCAGTGATTAAAATGCAATACTGCAGGCTAACTCACTGCTTACTCCAGGAGTTCGATACTGACCAGCTCAAGGTTGATTTAGCATTCCGTCCTTCCAAGGTCAGTAAAATGAGGACCCAGATTGTTGGAGACAATATGCTGACTCTATAAACCGCTCAGAGAGGGCTGTCAAACACTGTGAAGCTGTATAAGTGCTAAGTGTCTAAGTGCTACTGCTATTGCATGCAATGAATTAGGCAGTCTTTTTGCCTTGTTGCAAAAAGAAAATGTGGAGTTGAAGAAGAACTTTCTCTGCCTCGGTTAGTCACAGAAATAAGGAGACTGAAGAAGGACAAAAAGGTTCAAAGAACTACTCTATAGTAAAACTTACCCTTTTACAGAGACTTGCTGCATCTCTGCACTGATGCCAACTCCATTAATGGACACTTCAAACAGCTTCCCTGAATTTTTGGAATTAGGGGTAACACTTTTAAAAAAAGAGACAGGGGAATTTCCAGGATTACAGGTTAGGGTTATCGGAGTACATGAGGTTAAATGTATCACCCCTGGATATTTTATGATTGAGAGGAAGTGGGATATTTTTGTGACTAAAAGGATACAGAGTAAATAGTGTGCCTCTGTGGGTTTAGGGCACCAATTTTGCTTCTGATTATGTCCCCATCCCGCCAAAAAGAAAAATCTGGGATAATTATGCTCTTGAAAACTGTTGATTTGTCAACAGAGTTTAGATGTTCTCTGAAAGCTGAAAACTGCATATAGTCAATTGGGGCTTGAGCTGCTACCCCTGATTTAACTATTAATCCAGTTTGGATGTTGAAACCAAAAATTACTGGGCCATGGCCCAGGAGTTGGGGACCCCTGGTCTAAGCTACCTGAAATGAATTCTTCCTTCATTGTACATTGTATTATGCAGCCAACTATTTTCAGTTTGAAAGTAAAATTGGTTGCACCAGGAAGAGGAACAAGTAAAGGTAGTAGGGGTAGGATGTAATTCCTGTAGGGCTGCTGTCAGCAAATAGCATCTTTGAGCCACTCAGAATTGCTTCAAACTGGGAGATCCTGCTGCTGAGGCTGGGCTTCTTTGGTTGGCTCGCTCTCATCGGCTCCTTCCCGTACTGTTTCTGTACCTGTGCTGCAGAGGGAGGATCCTTGACTGTGAACTCCAACTCCTAGCATTCCTTCACCATTGGCCATACTGGGAGGAATGCTGAGAGTTGAAGTTTAGCAACATTAGGAGGGTCAAAGTTAAGAGGACCATCATCCTTTTAAGGAATGGACAAACCTGACAGTAACTGCTTGGGCACAGTCTTCAAAAAAAGGGGTAATTTGTAGAAGTCTCTTGACCACAAGTAGAGTTGGGAAAAGGCACCCTTGATGGCGGATTCCTGACTTGAAAAGGTATGAGCAAGAGGAATCCTGCCAAAAGCAACGGCAGCAATTCGTTGCTTCCTTTTTTCCTTAGCTGGACCAACAACTGGGAAGCAGTCACTAGCAGTGATTCTGATGCCCGTCTGTATCTGTCTTCTGTGGGTGGCATGGCAGCAAGCATCATCTCCCAGGTGGAGGGAGCAGCTGAGAGCATTTTGCTAAAGCCTGCCTGGTCACAGCTGCCCTTCTTTATGCCCCTGCCTTTCTTCCCAGGTGCTGCCTCACCCAGGCCTCTTGCTTTCGTTGTATTAAGAGTGGCCAACACCTGACTCCAGAGGCAAATTGGCAGGCATCTCTTTTCTTTTGTCCTTTGCATCTCTTTTATTAATTGAGCTTTGAAGGAGCCGGTTCTAAATTTAAACCCGAGTTCAAAGCGAGGCCTCTGGGCAGGCAAGAGCTGGAGCAAGCTCCAACCCAAGCACCTGGGCTGAGCCGCTGCTTGATGTGTCAGCTGCTGCTTGATGTGTCATGAGTTTGGTGGGGCTCATCTGCGTTCACAGGAATAGGAGAAGCATCAGGAGACTAATGAAGAATGGATTAAGGAGGAAATGCCTAATAGGTACCAGGGACTAGAGGCATTGTGATAATAGATACCATGTCTAATTTACATTACAAAGCAAGTCTGTATCAATTTATAAACAACAATCAAGAAGAAAAATACCAGCTCTAGGCATGTGTGATGCTTAGCAGTCCTAATGAGTTCAATGCAATGTAGGTAGGAATACTCATGTTTCTTAACCTGATGTTCTCCAGACATGTTGAACTGCAGCGCATTAACTCCCAACCTGCCCAACAGTTGTGTCTGTGTGATTTTACAAAATGTTGAGGTCCAACGTATCTGGAGGCAGCTTATAGAAGGCTGTAGACAAGGGTATATTTAGGCTATGGAGTAATTTAGGAGTAATTGTTTTTCCCAAGGGAATCTGGGATTAGTGCATTAGTGAGGCAGGAAGATCCAGAAGTTCTTTAGGGAAGCAAGCTGTAATAATTTATCCATACTGTGAAGATAAATAGTTTTAGAGTAGATTTTCAGAGACCACCCACAGCTTTAATTCAGTTTGAATTGCTAGCTGTTACATATGCACACATGCGTAAATTGATGAAAGGATGACAATCCAGCTTTCGTCAACCCCAAATGAGGATTATTTCAGTTTTGGATTTAGATATGAGGATGATGTAAAGTGGACAGAGTACTGTAGTCCTCATTTTTTATATAAAAAACGAAGGAATTGTGGTGGGATTAAGAGCCTTGGTGGCACAGTGGTGAGAGTGCAGTACTGCAGGTTACTTCTGCTGACTGCTGGCTGCCAGCAATTTGGCAGTTCAAATCTCACCGGGCTCAAGGTTGACTCAGCCTTCCATCCTTCCGAGGTGGGTAAAATGAGGACCCAAATGGTTGGGGGGCAATATGCTAACTCTGTAAAACTGCTTAGAGAGGGCTGTAAAGCGGTATATAAGTCTAAGTGCTATTGCTATTACTATTAAGGAGTCATTGACCCCTGCTGATCTTACGCCTAAATGCCCAAGAGTCAAAACATCACCTTGAACACAAGTACTTCTTATGAAAAGGCTTCTTGGCTTGAACCTCTAACAAACTTCCTACTCTTCACTGTCTGCTTCCTAGGCTTCCGGGAAAGCGCCTTTGTCTTCTCCTTGCTAGCAGCTGGTGTAACCCATGCAGTGGCAACGGCATGCAGTCTGGGGGAACTACAAAGCTGTGGCTGTGCCAGACAAAGCACAGAGAACCAGAAACTGAAACTCAGCCAGCTGCAGTCTCTAAGCCGGGGCAAGAGCCTGCCCCCTATGCCATCCTCATTGTGGGGACAGCCTAGCCCGCAGGACACCTGGGAATGGGGTGGCTGCAGTGCAGATTTTGCATACGCCCAGAGATTTACCCGGCATTTTTTGGACCCACGAAGAAAACCCCGTGATGCCCATGCTCGGATGCAGCTACACAGTCATCGTGTGGGCAGAAAGGTAAGATGTGAATCTTGGGCAGGGTTTTGGAGGGTGAGAATGTTGTCAGTAATATGTGGCATAATGAAAGCTCTGCAAAAGAGTAATCATGGAGACAAATCTTATTCAGGGGTGGGCTTCAAAAATTTTACCAAAGGAGTTCTTTGCCCAGTTGCTGGATGGGCGTGGCCATGGTGGGCGTGGCCTAGTCAGCTTTCTGCACTACAGTGGGGAGGGGGTGTTTTTGCCCTCCCCAGGCTCCGGAGGCTTTCCTCGAGCCTCTGGAATGGCGAAAACAGTCTCCCCAAGCTCTGGAGGCCTTCTAGAGGCTTAAAACAGGCCCATTTCTGGCCTTCCCGAACTTCTGGTAGGCCTGTTTTTTATCCTTCCTGAGCTTCCGCCCACGCCCTGCACTTACCTGCATCCAAAATGGGCCACGTGGGGATTCCTGGGAGGGGCAGGGTAGGGTGGACGGGGCAAGCCAGGAATGGGATTTGGGGATTCTCCAAACTGCACAGAATCTTAGCTAAAGGTTCTCACGAACCTCTGCAAACCCGCAGCAGCCCATCCCTGATCTTATTGCTACAATTCTGCCACAGTTGCATTACTTGGTGTTAGTAATAATTAATCTATTACAGTTAATCTATTACGGTATTTAATATTTTCAGAATTCATGGGTTTATGTTTATTGCTAACGTGCAGCTATCATGGCCATGGAGATGAGTTTGAGAACATAAAGTTGATAATATTAAATGTGGCTCAATTAAGTTCAGACTCTTTTCCCAAACCATGTGTTGAGACACTGTGGTGTGCAAGAGAAATACATTCCAACAACCTACTCTCAGAGGGAAGGTGCCTGCTGTGCCTCTGCATGATTTACCATTCTAATTATGCTTGCTTCCATTCAGGAATTCAACTATATTTCTACATTAGATGTAGAGATTTAGCACAATTATTTATGTTATTTATTCCCAATAATAATATTCCCAGGGAGGCATTAGGATTTTCTTCTTTTGCATGAAACTCTGATGGAGCTTGCTTCTGTTAATCAGGCAGTATGCTTGGAGTAGCTGATCCAACAGAAATACAATTGCTTGGCTCCTCTAAATGAAACTTTCTCATATGAGAGTGTAAACTGTGCTTACATCGATGCAACCCTCTGGATCATAAGAAATTTAGGAGCAAGTTTATAATTCTGCTTTATAAGTTGTCTGCATATATCATCATCCAAAATGGAAGCATTCTGCAAAATTCAAGCAAGAAAACTGGAAAAATAGTTATTTTCTAAAAACATGAATATGGGTTTATTTGACTTCTGTCTGAGAGTATGTTCTGCTGTAGAGCACTTTTCAGATTTGTCCTGATTTTCCTTACAGATGTTTTTTAAATGTTGAGACTATAATGGGTAGAATTTGGGAAAAGCAATAAAATAGGTTTTTAGAATGAATTAAGCTGAAATGCACCATTGCCTATGAGTTTGGAGGCTATGTATGAGACATGCCTCTGAGAGGGGGAGTCATGCCACCCTCCAGCCAGTTTCCCTCTAAATAGTCCTTGGACTTAAGCTGTAGAGGAAATGTTAGGTCTCCACAATCAACTGCTTTGGATAGTCCTGTCCTCCATTAAATTATCCAGTACTTTTACAAGTCACCCAGTAAGTGATCATCACCATGTCTTCTGGCAAAGATTTATGCAGATTCATTCTTCACTATGTGAAGGAATGATTTCTGCGATCTGTTTTAAATCTTCTCGTCCACCTCATAGGAAAGAATTTGTAGTATTTTGAGACAAGATGAAGAACTTTCATTATGCCATGAATGTTTTTATTCATCTATTAGATCCCCCCCCCCTTTTCCCCCCAAGCTAAAGTATTTGGAAGACTAGGTTTTGTCCTCAAAGGGAAGATGTTTGAATTTGGGTCCTCCTCTTAACATATTTTTTTTCCAGCTCTGTTAGATATTTTCCCCCCAAATGTGGCAACAAAAAACTATCCACATCTCACTCCAGATGTGCATGTACTATACATTTATATAGGGTAATGATAAGGGTTAGCATTTTTATTCTGTCTCTTTCCTAATTCTCCCTAGCGTGAAATCTGTCTTTTCTATACTGAGTAGTCAATATTTTCACTGAGCTGCTCTTTACAATCCCAAGATCATTTTCCTGGTTGGTTAAAGACGGCTCAAAGCCCATCAGCGTAAATGTGAAATTAGAGGGTTTTGTTCCAACGTGTATCACTTAACATTCACTTAAATTGAATTCCATTTGCTGTTTGGCTGACAATTCACTCAGTTTGAAGAGATCCCTCTGGTGCTCATCACAATCCCGCCTAGTTTTTACCTCTTAGAATATTTCAGTGTCATCCATAAACTCAGCCAGCTCATTGCTTATTTGTCAAGATTGTTTATGAATGTCCTTGTGGGATTCCACTTTTTTCCTCTATGAAAAAATTACCCATTTAATCCTGTTTGGGGGATTTTTTAAAAAACAGTTTTTAATGATGAACCTATCTTTTCTTTTATGTACACTGAGAGCATATGCACAAAGATAAATTCCTTGTGTGTCCAATCACACTTGGCCAATAAAAAATTCTATGCTATGCTATGCTATGCTATTCTATTCTATTCAAGGACACATCCTTTTATCCATTGATGCTAAGTTTACTCAAAAAGTTTTGAAAAGGAAACTTCTCAAAGATGTTTTTTTTTTAAATCCAGGTATATTGTGTTGACAGAGTCAGCTGTAATTGGTACATTCAAAAACCTGTAAAAGGTTGGAGAGGCAGGTGGCATACATGTCTACATGAAAGTTATATATTACAGGTAGAGGTAGTCCTCAATTTACAACAGTTTGTTTAGTGGCTGCTCAAAGTTACAACAGCACTGAAAAAGTGACTTATGACCGTTTTTCACACTTACGAGTGTTTGCGGCATTCCCATGGTCACATTATCAAAATTTGTCTGCTTGGCAACTGGTTCATGTTTGTGCTGGTTGCAATATGCCATGGTCATGTGATCACCTTTTGCAACCTTATGACAAGCAAAGTCAATTGAGAAGCCAGATTCACTTAACAACCAGGTTGCTAACTTAACAACTGCAATGATTCACTTAACAACTGTGGCAAGAAAGGTCGTAAAATGGGACAAAACTTACCTTAAGAAATGTCTTACTTAGCAACATAAATTTTGGTCTTGATTGTGGTTGTAAGTTGAAGATCACCTATACTCTCTACCAGCTCCCAGATCAGACATTAAGCAATCATAGCATAGCCTGTGTGTTGCGCATGAATAGGTTATGGTATATATATATACTCACAAACAAACCAAGAATTTTAGGTGCCAAAATGCACTCAAAAAATTGGATTCAGTTTCTCTGCAGATGGACTTATCCATGAATGCACTGTAGGCAGTGCTACTTCTAAAAATATATATCCACCTATACTCATGGATAAACCCATCCATGGATAAGCTGACTCAATTTTTTAACTAAAATACCATGAAAAATAGATACTGTAATCTGTGGATTACCCAAGGATAAGTCAATTGTGGAAATTAAAACATGCCAACATTTTGAGCGCTAGTTTATCTGTGAGTGGCACATTTTGGTTAAAAATCTGAGGGAAGTTTATTCATGAATGTGAGTATTTGTGAGTATATACAACATTTTGGTATTGGAAGCTCAACTAGAAAGGTAGGGGAATTCTGGAAGATTCCAGACTAAAAAAAGACTGACTTGCTCCATAGACTGAAGACAGTTGAGATAACACTTCCAACTTATTTGGCTGATGCTTTCTTAGCTTTCTTATGTGAGTGCATGGCTAAATTATGGATTGGCCTGATTAAAAAAAAAATATATGAAATATATGCTGGCTTTGGATTCTTGTGAAAAGAAATAGATCAAGGGGTGAAATGCTACCGATTCGGGCCAGTTCATCTGAACCGGTAGTAAAAATGCTACTGGTTTGCCAAACCGGTAGTAAAAAAAAGTAAAAAAAAAAAAAAGTTCTGAAGATCAGCTGATCTTTGGAACTATTTTTGTTTTACTTTTTAAGCATTTTTTAACTATCGGTTCTCCGGAAGAGATAGTAAAAATGCTTTTAAAAGGTAAAAAAAAAGGTTCTGACGATCACAGCTGTGGCGCTTGAGCTTGGGAATCTTTTTAAAAACTTTTTAAAAGCATCTTTACTACTGGTTCTACCAGCAGTGATCATAGTAACCTTTTATTTACCTTTATAAAGAATTTTTAACTACCAGTTCCAGAGAACCGGTAGTTTGCACGCCACAGCTGATCCCCATCCCCACTCCCGCTGTTCTACTTACCTTCCCAAGTCTCCTTTTGGCGTGTACTGTGCATGCGCAGCCAGAGAACAGGTGGCAAGCCAGTTCAGATTTCACCACTGAAATAGAGACATTTCAATCAGCACCTCTGCTTCCTTTCCACAGGTACCATGAATTTCAATTCCTTGGTGAGATCAAAAGAAGCAGGGGATTTCAACCTTTTTCTACAGCTAACCTTCCCTTCTGGTCTCTTTGGCAGGTGGTGTCAGAGCTGAGCAAGCGCAGGTGTAAATGTCATGGCCCTTCTGGGAGCTGCCAGTTTCGGACATGTTGGTTAGCAGCCCCTGATTTTCGCCACGTAGGTTCCATTTTACGGGATCGAATGGACCACGCCACACTCTCACGGCTGGACAACAGAAACTCAGGAGCCTTCTGGCCACGACTCCACAGTTCCCACCTGGCCAAGCACCTCATCTTCTATGAATCCTCCCCTGATTTCTGTGAACCAGATCCGAGCCTAGGTTCCTCAGGCACCCACGGTCGCCCTTGTGTCAAGAGCAGCCCGCAGCCAGATGGCTGTAGCAGCCTGTGCTGTGGGCGTGGCCACAACATGCTGCAGGAGGTGCGAGCTCAGCGTTGCCAGTGCCGTTTCCATTGGTGCTGTCATGTGCAGTGTGAGGAGTGTCCTTCCACAGAGTGGGTTAGTGTCTGCAAATGAATAGGGAAGGCCTAACCCCTTATACTGTGCTCCAGCTAGCCATGTGAGAGGTGCCTGCTGCAATATCAGCCATAGTGATCAGAAGATGAGTTTTGGGTTGCTGACTTGCTTTTGATGGGTCCCTTGCTCCGTCTTGGAAACATAACCTGATCATTCCAAGAGAAGACTTGCTTCCAATAGAGGGTGAGCAACAAGGAAGAATTCCTCCAAGAGATACTCTTTTATTTCTCCTCTTCACCACCAGCTTGATCCTATCTCAGTTTATTGCAAACTGCCCTATATGATTTAATGGGTGGAGAATAGACTTGATCCTGTCCTGTCACTGAAGGAAGAAACAAAAAGAACCAAAGTGGCAAAAATTCTATATCGGGGCTAGATTTTTCACAGGCTAGAGTCAAGGAAGGGAGAAGTGTTAAAACCAGCATGGTCCCAGAACCTCAAAACTTCTCCCATATAAGGACTTGGAACATTAAAAGTTTTGGTTGGAGGGTGTTTGCTGTTTGCAGCTACCACAGTAGGAGAAATAGACTGTCATTTGGGGGCAAAAATTAGCAGTAGATTTGCAAAAGTTGCAGTTGTTGCTAATAGCACAGCCCACTGGCAAAATTGAAACTGGGGTGCTGTATTGCAACATTAATTTATTATTTTGCTCTTTTACTAAACTATATTTGTAAAGCTGTTTGTTATAGTTAATGGAGGGAAGGATGGTCTCTAGTTTTATCTGGGAAACCTATGTCTATTTCTTTTGTCAATCTGCATATGTTATGTGCTTCCCCTCAGTAAACGTGAGTTCCCCACCTCAAGCCCATGTCTTCTGTTTGATTAAAGATTTCAAAGTCCATTAGCCAGAACAGATTTGTTTTACTACCTTTCTCACTTACACAAGTATTAGTTTCTTGGTTAAAATAAAATGATTTTAATGATTTTCACACCAAACACTACGCATACATAATGTATAGCACAGTGGAGCACTGTAACTACGTAATCAATCCTGAGATTTAAATCCACAATAACATCAATGCAATTAGTAAAAACACAGTTTGGTTTTAGGAAATTGCTCCAGTTAGAATTCAAAAGATAGAGAAGATGTTTATTTTTTTAAAAAAACCCTGCCCATGAAATCAAACTATAGACATAACTTAAATGGATTGGAAAGCTGGGTTCCAACCTAGAAAGAAAAACAAACCAGTTTCCATGAGGTCAGAGCACATTACCTGGAGAACAAACTATTGGGGGGGGGGGAATCACTACCTACATTCTAGAAACTAAGCTGGATCAAAATCTACATTTCTTTTGTATTAGAGGGTTTCTGGCCTGCCAGGACTTAGAAGCCAATCTTGGATGCTTGCAGAATTCTTTGTAATGGAGAGGAGTTTCTTCTGCAGTTGTACCCATGAAGAAAACCTTTTTCAGGACCCTCCTAGCCATGCAGTTGAAGTACTGTTTACCTGCCTTTCGATCACCAGGAACCTGATAGGCATAGTATTTGGCTTCCCCATTCATCTTTATTCTGTCTCTGTTTCAAGTCACTGCCGTCCCGTAAGTTCCCTTCAGGGGAACGGGTGACGAGTAGATTTTGCAGACATGAAGCCTATCCTGGGATGGTGTCAGAATAAAAGGGGAAATGCTACATTAGCAACTGAGGGTGAATTAAGCTTTCTCATAAGCTTACAAAGTAGTTCTTAGTTTGAAAATGTCTGTGAAGTGAAGTCTTGAGCAGAAGGTAATTAAAAGGTTTGCAGCCAGTTTCTAGAGCAGGGGTTGGCAACCTGCGGCTCTGGAGCCAATGTCTCTTTTATCCCTCTGCTGCGGCTCCCTGTCACTGGTCAGTTCTACAATGGATAGGGGCTTTCAGTTAGGACAGGTAGAGGAAAAAGGACACCGTGCTAGGAGACAACTCTGTGGTGGTGATGGTGGTGGGGAATCAGACTTCTGGATGGCAGAGGAAAAAGGATGCCGCACAAGGAGGAGACTCTATGGTGAGGGAACCGGACATCTGGTCGACTCCAGAATTGAACGGGGGGCCTCCAGTTAGGACCTTTGTGGCTCTTTGAGTGTTTAAGGTTGCCGACCCCTGTTCTAGAGCAATGTATCTCAACTCAGCAACTTTAAACTGTGTGGACTTTAGTTCCCACAATTTCCCAGCCAGCATGCTAACCAGGGAAATCTGGGAGTTGAAGTCCACATAGCTTAAAGTTACCAAGGTTGAGAAACATTGCTCTAAAGTAACATTAGATTGATGAGATGCCACTGCAGGTAAATACTAGAAAAGGGGAAAACATACCCTATACAAATAAGCCTGTCGCTCAAAATATACGTTACAGTTTGGATGCAGTAATGCAACCAAATTGGCTTAGGAGTTACAGGCACATGCCAGGAAGTGTTTGCCATCTAGTAAGTGTGGGAAAAGCATGGACTGTAATAATATATGTGGTTCATACGGGGTGTGTGTATATATGTGTTTGCAACTAGCTTGATATACTAGTGCATGCATATAAGTGCCAAAACATCGTTTTCCTTGAGTCCAAACCACAGCCTGTGGAAATTCCTGTTGACTTCTGTCAGACCCTGGCTCTGGCGTCTGAGAAAGGCGCTTGCTGCAGCCAGTTCCACGGGGTGATTTACTACGTGGCCGCTGCAAGGCTGGAGCACCAGTCAGCTCAGGATGCTGCAGTTACCTAAAGAGCAGATGCTCCACAAAAGCTACACTAAAGCATACTGCCACTTGAACAAGAACATGTTTGGACTGTAGTGGTGTTAGTGTGAGATTACCAGCTACTAAAATGTAAACACACAACAGTCTGAGAAGCTCTGAATGACATGCAACCTCCAGAATTCCTCCAAACATTGCCATCAAATTCTGCTTTTTAATACGTAACCGTAATAATGCCTACCCCATATTCCTTGTTGAGAAGGAGAGATTGGACAAAATTGCTCTGTTTGATGCCTAATTTGCAAATCACACACTCCTTCCTTTTCCTGCTGCTTAGTGCATCTTCTTGATAGCTTTGTATGGAGTACATTCAAAGTGTAGCAGAGTGCTGAAATGTAAAATTGGTTACTACCGGTTCTGTGGGGGTGGCCAACTTTTTTTTTTTTTTGAACTTTTAAAAGCATTTTTTCTACAACCTCTTCAGCAGAGGAGGTTGTAGAAAAAATGCTTTTAAAAGCCTCTGATGATCCCAGCTGAGCTGTGCAATCATCAGAGGCTTTTTTTTAACTTTTAAAAGCATTTTTTCGGCTGAAGAGGTTGTAGAAAAAATGCTTTTAAAAGTAAAAAAAAAAAGCCTCTGAAGATCGCACTGCTCAGCAAGGCATGGGGGGGGGGGCGCGCACAGGGATTTTTGCTACCAGTTCTCCGAATCACCTGCTGCCATCACTACCGGATCAGGTGATCTAGTCCGAACCAGGAGCATTTTACCCCTGTACCAGCCTATGCCAGTGATGGCGAATCTTTTGAGTCGGCCTGTCAAAAATTTGAAAAATGCCTTATTTGAGAGCCCTGGCGTATCACATACACACCTCAAACAAAAGAGAAACAATTTTCTATCTCCCCCTCCCTCAAGACCTATGTCACCCTGAACAGTGGCACTTGGCAACAGTGCCAAGGTTAGGCCTGAAATGAAGGCCCGGACCATCACTGCCACTCAAAAAGATCACCTTGTGCCCAGTGGTGAAATCTAAACCGGTTTACAACCAGTTCACTGGCTGCGCATGAGCGCCACGCACCAAACACAAGCTACACGCTCACAGTGTACACCAAAATGGGGCTTGGGAAGGTAAGTAGAACAGTGCAGGGGGGGTGATGATCAGCTGTGGCGCACAATCGTGGGAACCTTTTAAAAAACTTTTTAAAAGCATTTTTTTTACTACCGGCTCAGGTGAATAGGTAGCAAAAAAATGCTTTAAATTTTTTTTAAAAAAAGGTTCCGACAATTGTGTGGCACAACTGTGATCATCAGAGCCTTTTTTTTTTTACTTTTTAAAAGCATTTTTTACTACCTATTCCCCTGAACCAGTGGTAAAAAAATGTCTTTAAAAGGTAAAAAAAAAAAAAAGCTGTGAGAATCAGCTGTGCCATGCGATCGTCAGAACCTTTGTTTTAACCCTTTAAAAGCATTTTTTTTACTACCAGCTCTGGTGAATAGGTAGCAAAAAAATGCTTTAAAATTTTTTTAAAAAGGCTCCGATGATCACGCAGCACAGCTGTGATTGTTGGAGCCTTTTTTTTTTTTTTTTACTTTTTAAAAGCATTTTTTACTACCTATTCGTCCGAACTAGTGGTAAAAAATGTAAAAAAAAAAAAAAGTTCCAACGATCACGTGTCACTCAGCTGATCATCGGAACTTTTTTTGTTTTTTACATTTTTTTACTACTGGTTCAGCAAACCAGTAGCATTTTCTACTACGGGTTCGGACACCCGAGCCTTGGAGAATGGTGCAATTGCTTTGCAGCCCAGCACTCCTGAGGATCTGTCATATACTGCTTACCTTCAGGTGATCTTTCCTTTCTATTGACAGGCCCTTGTGTGCTATGTGAGGCTGTTCCAGACCTCATGAAGCCCTCATTTTTGAAGCAGCTTTGGAGAATGCTCTTTTTGCAGCCTCTGCAATCTCCAAAAACGGTGTGAAAGCACACCCCATTCTCACATGATTTTGGGGGGCTGCAGAGGCCATGCAAGAGCATACTCTCTTCTAGTGCAGCCTCTGCAGCCTCCAAAAATTCCATTAGAACAAGGTGTACTTTCAAGAATAGTTGTTGATGAACGCTGGTGTTTCATCCAAAATGTTGTGGCATATCATCTTTGCCACACGCGTCATAGGTTTGCCATCGCTGGTCTATACCAACTCTCTTAAGGCCCCATTTATTTAATGGGAGCTGTCCAGAATATACCCTATAGCCGTGATGGCGAACCTATGGTATGCGTGCCAGAGGTGGCACACAGCACCCTCTCTGATGGCACATGGGCAGTCGCCACAATTCAGCTCTGCTGTGCATGCATGCGCACCTCCTGCCAACCAGCTGATCTTCAGGTCTCTGCCGCACATGTGTGGGGGTGGGGCATGGGCGCACATGTATGCACATGTGGGGGCAGGGTACATATGGGAAGGCAGGTGCATGCACGAGGTGCAGCCTATGCAGGGGACCGCACACGCATGTACAAGGGTAGAACACGTGCAGGGGGTTGTGTGCACATGCACTGGGGTGGGGCACATGCATGGGGGCTGCATACACATTGCATTTTGGGGGTTTGGGCACACTTTGGGCACTCAGCCCGGAAAAGGTTAGCCATCACTGCCCTATAGGGATTGTTCTTCCAGTTCAGAGGGACTCTCTTTCCATAAGGGTGCACTTGCTGGTAGCTGCCTCACATTGTTTCAAGACAGTGCAACTTCCACATGGGAATAGCTTCTTCACAATCTACCAAGTTATGCTTCCTAGCAGCACTAGGTTTCATAAAGCTGAAACTATATTTGCAGCATCTTACCTTCATATCTGTATGTTCAATAGTTAATAAAGAGAGGTTTTTGACCTCAAGTGCTTACTGATTCATTACTAAGAGCATTGGGTGAGTAGTGAACATTTTTACATGCTTAGGGGCACTTTTTTACTCAAATGTTGGGGCTCAAAGTCCTGGCTTAGGAGAGAAATCGTTTTGATGAGGATTTTACCTATAAAACCAGGATATGAAAGGAAAGAGAAGTGGGCAACTGTCTAGAAAAGTAATTGAGTACTCTTTACATGCATGATGGCTCTCACCATCCTTCCACCCGCTCGCCCTTCTCCTAGGGTTGGGACACCACTGTGAGAATGGTGTGAGCACGATGGGCTGGAAGGTAAGGCTGATGGCGGGAAAGGAAGATCCGCTCCAGGGTTGCTGCACTTAGCCGAAGGACTGTCTTGGTGGGAGGGGGGACATGGCAAGGCTCGTCCGCCTTTTGGGCCCAGCTTTGGCTTTTGCAGGGCTTTCTGGGTGGGAGGCCTGAGAAAAGATGCCTCCCCCAAGGGGAAAGACATTTTTTTCTATTTTTACTTGTTGCTTTCCTTCCCTTATTTTTCTCTTTCAAAATTTGTATTGCTTTTATTGTTTTAGAAATGTCTTTAATAAAAATTATTACTCATAGAGCTGCTTTGGTCAAGATAGCTGCATATAAATATGATAAATAAATGGTATTTTGACACCCACACCCACACACATATTAGAATATATGACTGGATAGAGCAAGTTCTTTCTGCATACAAAAAGTAATGAGAAAAAAGTGGGAAGAGCACTATGTTGGTAGAAACAGATTTTGAAGGCAGACCTTCTTTATAGGATACAAGTTGATGCTTTTTCCCTTTCTTGCATCTCGCAGTGGCACTCAAGGAGAATTAGCTGCTGACCATCTTTAGCTCCATAAATTAAGAAATTTATGTGCTGACAGACCCTGGAGGCCGAGTCCATTAAGCCAACCAGAGGAGGCTCTTTATGAAAGAAGGCAGAATTCTTTAGCATTCCCCAGTTTCCTCATTCTGGTCCCAGCCCAAGTGGGACCCACAAGCTGTGAGTCAGGCTGGACCAGGTCTCCTTGCTGAACTCAGTTTGGTCTCCACCCATGACCATGACTTCATTGCACGACTTTCCCTGCACTTCAGCAGGGAGTGGTTTGGTTTGCACACAGTCAACTATGTGTGACGGGGTACTTAATAAGAAAGAGAGGCATTTTAATGTAGGTGACATAAAGTGACAGGTTAGCATGTAACTATAAAGAGGGACAGAAAGTAGCTTGTCACCCAATGACTACATTATACCTTGGATTTTGTCTCTTGGCTCTCATGCTTATACTGACACGTTTCTTAATTGCTTTGTAACTAACTAAATCACTACAGGCTGCCTTTTCCCCAATTGCAGCTAGTAGTAACAACTGGCTTTGAATGAAATTCTGTGCTGTATCTGATACAGTCTTTCCCATTTCTCTTGTGGTGAAAGATTTATAGAGTGACTGCATATATTCTATCATTGAAGTTTGTCCTTATACTTATAGGGAACAAGGAAGGGGGCTTACTTCCGGGTAGACTTTTTAGGGATTTGTCTGTTTCAACAGATGTTCAACATAGTGGAAATTTTAAAGACTGAGTGTAGTTTTGAGAGAGGACTCACTTCCTGTGGTTTGCATATAGCTAATTCTCACCCACTAACTGTCATCTCTGGTCAAACATGTTTTGCAGGTTTTAGTGTTGTCTCAAAAACATTTTAGTACAGGTGAAAGTGAGATAGGTGCAGACAAAATGAGCAACTATTCCAACAGAAGTCATCTTCAATTCTTTGGGGGAAAAAAATCTGGTATAGATATGTTTCCTTATTTGTCCACACCTACCTACCAAATATTTGAAACCCCTTCAGGCAACACGCAGAATGAAATCTGGCTATAGAATTTTATGGTGCAGTACATTTATGAGAATTTATATCATTCCAACAGTACAAATCTTCTATTTTGAAAATCTTATTGTCCTGTAGTCCAGAAATACTACCTTATAATGAGTAAGAAGAGACAATTCATTGAGGATCTGTGCGAGAACTTGTGTCTCTTTTCCTTACCACATTTCTCAGCATGCTTTTGTGTTAGCTGTACATGATATAATGGTATAACACCAATATAAAGTGAATTTGAATATTAAGGCCGTAGCCTGCAATTTTATGCATACCGGTAAGTAAAAGCTCAGTAGGATTTTCTTTTAATAGCTTTCTCTAGAACTGTTCTGTCAATCATTAATTTGCTATAGAATTCAAATATTCATATTCAAAATATGATTGATAGTGAATTAGTCAGAGTTAAAGATATATGTCAATAACTGGATTTATCCATTGAATTCAGTTGCAATTTCAGCTGCTTATCTCTAAATTTTTGCCTGCTTCACTGGCAAAAGCTAAGTACATCTGTGTCTGGGCACTATGCCATTAGCAAACGGTATATGAATTTTGTGCCACAGAATCTGACATGCAGGACATAATTCTACTTACGTCTTCACAATTTGTCAGCATCATTAAATGTATCTTCAGAACTTCATGAGAAGTAAATAAAGGTCTCTGCTAATCAGTTGTCAGAGTGGGATCAGATCCAAAATCTTCCATTGCAGCAGGAAGAATCTAAGACTTGGAGCAATGCATCCACCTGCAATAGATCAACAGGGAAATGGCTCAGTCCACTTCAAACACTAATCTAAAGGAATGTCTTGTGAGAAGTTGCTGCATCTTAACTGCACTATATTCTTGCTTCAAATCGTAGTTGAGGAAGAGGAAAGGTCCCAGTGAACACAGAAAATTATAATCTATGACACAACAGAACGCTAAATGTATTCAGTTTTAATTAAACTCAGCATATTTAAAACAAAGAGGAACATAACGCATTTAGAGTCCCTACTTGCTATTTATCCACACATTATTTCAGCATTGTAATGCAGACTGTTTTGGAATGATCTAAGACCTATTATGTTCATCCCTTCTTAATAGCATGAAGACATGAAATGTGATTTGATGCAGTACTATAATATTTTTTTTTAATGTGGAAAGTAGAAGGGAATTCACGTTTTTCTTTCCAATACCACTGTTAAAACAGATATAAAGCTATCTGGCTGGTGGGAGCAAGGCTCATAGTGTTCTGAAGTTCCAAGGAAAAATATGGCCTCCATGGCTGGCCAACCCCCCCTCCCCCAGCTGATGAGCATGTCCTGAAACAAGATGAATGTAGGTTAGTCCAGGCAGTTCCAAACCATCTCTCCCCCCGCCCCCCACAGGAGAACCCTTTGGCTTATTAGGGAATTTATCATGAATTGTTTTACTCGTCTATCTGCCTTCACATCCCAGCTCTTAACTCAGGTAGCTTCAGACAAAAGGTATTCCTTCCAATGGACCAAATACTGCAATTGACCCCTACGTAATTTTGAATCCAAGATTTTCTTAACTTCATAATGGGTTTCTCTTTGCACTACCATTGGTTTAGGTGCTGGGCAATCCTGTGGCCTCAGTCTTGAACTAACAGCTGGCTTCAGCAAGCTGCTGTGGAAGACTGGATGCACTTTCCCTAATAGACATGGGAGGCTAAGTTGAATTGTTACTAGGTTAATCACTTTCACTATTGGAAACAGCCCTAAGAACAGGTCCTAGCTTTTTGCTGGGCAATTTCAATTTAATGTTTTTGGTGGACAGATAAACTCGATCTCCCACGTGAAAGTGGAGCTGAAGAGATTGCCGTTTATCTGCTTGTTTTTGTATACTTCTGCTGCCTCTGCTAGCGCTTTCTTGGTGTTTTCCCATCCCCTCTTGAGCGACTCCATTCATTTGGCTAGTCATGGAGGAGGGCAGCTCTCTTGGCAGCTCAGGCATGGGAACGAATTCCATTCCGCTTGTGACCTGAAAGGGAGTTAGTCCGGTGCTGCTATGCATTGCGTTGTTGTAAGCTACTTCTGCAAAAGGTAGCAGATTTTCTTGTTGGTAATCCAGATAGCATTTTATGTACTGCTCTACCATGGCGTTCGTACGTTCGATGGCTCCATTCATACTTGGATGAAAAGCCGAGCTGAGTCCTTGAGTTACCCAATGGACTTCAGAAATTCTCTCCAGAATTTAGAGGTGAACTGAACGCCTCTGTCTGAGATTACCCGGCTGGGCACTCTGTGCAGCCAGTAGATCTGCTTAATGAACATCCTAGTCAGTTTCTTGGCTGAGGGCAATCCAGAACAGGCAGTAAAGTGGGCTTGTTTAGAGAATAAGTCAATCACAGTCCAGATGATTATGTTCCCCCCACTCTCTTAGAGATCTCCCAGGGCCGGCTGGGGACACCTGGTCTTGCAGTTTCTGGTGTGCATGCAGTTTTCAATTGCCGACACAATGTCCTGATCAGTTTGATGCTTGTCCCCATAGTGGTCAATGTGGGATCAAATCCTGTTCAGGGAATAGGCCAGCTTCCCCAGGGTTCTGTTGAATGTCACTCTGAACTGTGGGGGAGGGGGGGAAGGAATGGCAGTGCAGGCTGCAGGGACAGTACAGGTTGTGAGATCGGGGCTGGCATCCACTGATACTGCACCCACCCCTGGCCAAGGTAGAAGGCTCAAACAGGGGGGATTTGGTTGGTGGGAGGCAGTCTGATGGCCGGCTGGCGAGGGGTATGTGTTGGGTCTTGGCAGGCCCAATGGTTCTCCCTGCAATCCCGGGCTGGATTGGCCTAGCAGCCTTTGCTGCTGCGCAGTGCCGACTCCTGCAGGAGGTGTCATCCCGGTGGACCGGGCCCGACGAGGGAGGCTAAGGCGTGATTTGCTTTCCACAGAGTGAAATGAAGCTGACGCTCCACTCTGGATGGTTGCGGCTCCTGGGCCTGGGAAGATGAATGTGGGTTGAGCCAAGACCTAGCTGGGCTGACCGCTTGGGGGAGGCTGGGTTATGCTGACCATGCTGAGTTGGTCAAACTGCTCCAGAAGACTCGCTAGTGACTAGCTCCGCGATGGCAGCAGGAAACCCCATTCCCTGGAATCGCTGGCATCAGGAGGTCTCGTCATTCTCCATTTGAAGGCCTGTGAGCTCTCTGCTCTGCCCATTGCAATTCGAGGCTCTTGAAGCATCGCCCTGACTGCCAATTCCTGAGGCAGCGTAGCTCCCGCTGCTTCAGCCCATAGGGAAAGATCCAACTGAGTGATCTATCAGGGAGCCTGCTCTTTTGGCTGAGTGCCTCACCGACGTTCAACCTCTATGGCCTCCACTGCTGCCACTACACTCTCTGAAGGGGAGTAGTTGGTCTCGAGTATGACTTCTGAACTAGTCCCTGTAGCTCCAGACGTTGTGAATGCTCCAACTCTGGATGCTTTTAAGAAGAGATTGGACAACCATTTCTCTGAAATGGTATAGGGTTTCCTGCCTGAGCAGGGGGTTGGACTAGAAGACTTACAAAGTCCCTTCCAACTGCTATTCTGTTCTGTTCTGTTCTATTCTATTCAAAACATACTAAAAAATAAAGTATTATAAAGATTCTTCAGTGCCTTCAACAAAGGCAGAGCTTCTAACATACTTGAAAAGTTCTTAAAAATCCAGAAATTTAGAGATGTATCTGCCTTGAAACTAGCCCATGGTGAACAATACAGCACAGTCAAACATCAGGAAACGTTTTGTGTACATTTTGTATTGTGTCATAAAATGTCTTATGTTAATTTTTATCATAATTTTAAATAAAATTTTCCAATTTCATAGCTCCTGGATTTTGGGTGCATTCTGTAAGTTAGCCTATTTGAGGTAACTTGGTTGAAAAAGTTTTGTCTTATGATGCACAGCCCAGTTACTTACATGCATGAGTTTTAGTAGTACTGAATATAGATAGGATATCAATTTTTATTCTTCTATGAACTATTCAAACTCTGATTGCTTAATGGGGATTATTGTCTGATAAGTAGATTTAATATTATGACCAAACAAAAATATGTCAGAAAAGCTCCTGGGTAACAATTTACTGGTTGCTTGAATTTGTCCACAAATCAGATCACTTTCCAACTTAAAAGACAGATTTGGCAGCAGAATAAGAATACTACGATTTTCTAACAAGAGCTGGTTGTTCTATTTTCATCCTATATTCTGCCCTGGGGTTTTTTTTCCCACTAGATTACAAAAAGTTCTCCCCCTGGCTTTAAATTAAACTGTATGCATTCTTTTTTTAAAGAAAACAAAACCATATTGTAATTCCAGAATATACAGTCTCAGCCCTGCCCTGTATGATTGTGCAGGAAGGATAAAGAATTAAAGGATTAAATTGGCTAAACAGACTGCTTGAAGGATTCTAAACTGAAACGTGTCATATTGTTAAAACTGAAGCAAAAAAAATTCCTAAAATGTAAAAAGCAAAAGAATGTGATTGTACGCTGACATGTGAAAATTGTTGATGAAACGTAGAAAGTAAAAGTAAAAAAGAGAGAGAGAAATTCTCAAGTAAACATTGAGTTTTAGAGAAGAGCTAGGAGAAAGAGATGAAATGGTGCAAATAAACTGAGGTGAACAATTGCATGAGGAGAAAAACAAGAGACATCTAAGAGAAAATCAAAGAACCCTCATACAAAGATGGCAACAATGGAGCAACTTAATACAGTAGTTAAAAGTTGGGGAAAGAAATATTTGAAGGTTCTTAGGTAAGTTAGATTATATTGTATAAATAATAAGAAATGTTGGAGTAGGAGAAACTGAAATTCAACCTTAACAACCTCAAATATGCTGATTTTATTTTGGAAATGAAGAAGAAAGACTGTTTGGACACATAAAGCAGGAGTCATTGGATGGTCCCCAAAGCTTGGAAAAACTAAAGTAGATAAAAGAAGAGTTTGAGAGTAGATAAAGGGGTTGGATAGCAAAACAGATGACACTAGTATAAACTTAACTGATTATTTGCTATGAAGTCACTGTCAACTCTTAAATACAAAGAGGGAATGAACTATCCCCAGCCTGATCCTTTGGATCTTCCAAAAGGGTATCCACTGTCATTGCGTCCCAACTTCAGAGGGAGAAAGCATAAGCTGACAAGAATAAAAAAACCCCAAACTGATCCATTAGATCAAAAAGAATTGGTAGTAACCAAACAATTGTCTTGCTAGAAAACTTTTTTTTATATAAAAGGAGACAGAATTTCTAGGCTACTTAAGAATTTTAGAATCTCAACAATGGATCAAGACATTCCTAATGGTACCTAAATATTATTAGATCCAGCAGCTCCAGCCTCATCTAGTGACTAAGGCGTATTATAACTTACTGATATCACAATTTTCTTCAGCTGGATTTTTTTTTTTGCCAGCAAAAACAAAATTCTGTCCATATTCTGTCTGTAAGGGGCGTGCATAAGAGCACCAGCATGTCTACCGTCCCTGTACTAATGTTTCCTCTATTTGTACCTATTTTATGTATCCAATCCATGCTTATACTTATTACATTCTTGACAAATAAAAATAAATTTATTTATTTATTTATTTTATTTATAAAAATAAAAATAAAAATATATTTGATCAACGTTTAAATCAAGCATGAAGGCAAAATAGTACAGGCATACTGTACATGAGTTAAAAAGAGGTCTGTGAAAATATTTACAGACCCCTCACATCCTGGACATAAACTGTTTCAAATCCTACCCTCAAAACGACGCTATAGAGCACTGCACACCAGAACAACTAGATACAAGAGCAGTTTTTTTCTGAATGCCATCACTCTGCTAAACAAATAATTCCCTCAACACCGTCAGTTACTAAAACTGCACTATTATTAATCTTCTCATCGTTCCTATCACCCATCTCCTACCACTAATGACTGCATGACTGTAACTTTGTTGCTTGTATCTTTACAATTTATATTGACTGTTTCCTAATATGATTTGATTGCTTATTTGTACCCTATGACTATCATTAAGTGTTGTACCTTATGATTCTTGATGAACATATCTTTTCTATTATGTACACTGAGAACATATGCACCAAAGACAAATTCCTTGTGTGTCCAATCACACTTGGCCAATAAAAAATTCTATTCTATTCTATTCTATTCTATTCTATTCTATTCTATTCTATTCTATTCTATTCTATTCTATTCTATTCTATTCACAACACATATCATTTTTATATATACATAAAAGCTGACAACTCGGGCACACTCCCTCCAAGCCATTCTGCAACACAGCAACAGACCCTCCGGTAGCTAACATCAATAGAAACGACCATCAAAAGTCAAGATGCAACTCAACAACGCCCCTCCATGCGGCAGTGTTCCACACTTCCCCCCCCCTCACGCCCCGCGCGCGCAGAACAGCAGCTGCTACCATGGAGACGTCGGCCACAGAGTTCTCGCGAGACGAACGCCCTCGACCCGACTGGGCGAGAGAAGGGGTGGGTGGGCGAGATCTCGCGAGAGCGTCGTGTCCACGGGCCTGCTTGATTGCCGCTTGCCGCCGCTGCTGCTTCCGGCTGGAAGTGGACGACGCAGAGTGCAGAGTCAGCTGGGCAGCAGGAGGCGGAGGCGCGCGCGCGGGGAGCAGGTGGGTGCTTCTCCAGGGCCCCGCTGCTCGCTTTGCGGGGGCGGCGGCGCCGGCGACTGAAGCGGCCGCGGTTTGACCAGAAAGAAAGCGGGGGCTGGCAGGGGAAGGTGGGGGGGAGGGAGGCAGACGCGGTGTAGAAGGAAGAAATACCGCCGCTAAAAGGAGAAGGCAAGCTCAGTGGCGGCGGCAGCGGGGCGGTGGTGGGGGTGTTGTTGAAGAAGGCCGGTCGGCGTGGGGCTCCGGCGGAAAAAGTCATTCGGAAATCCAAAGGGCGATGGGGAGAGGCTGGGCCAGTGGCTTGCCCGAAGGCGGGGTGGCTGCCGAGGCTTTCCTCCCTCCCTGGCGTTTACCGTGTGTGGGAGGCCGTGCGTATTATTGGGAAGCGGGGATCGTTCCTTTCGAAGCCGAAACAATAACAGGCAGGGCGGGCGGGCGTCCAAACGGCTCCAGCCCGCAGCGCCGGGACCACGGGAGCGCGCGCGCGCGTGCATGCGTTGCAATTGCTGGATGGGGGTGGTGGGGGAGTGGGGTGTCGCAGGCTCGGTGGCAACGGAGACGGCGGCGCCGCCGCCGCCGCCGAGCGATTCCCAGCCACGGTGCGGGTTTTCGGGAGGAGCAAAGGGGCTGCGTGGTTCTGCAACGCGCGGGTGGATGGCACCCCTCCACCCACTCCCCTTTCGGTGGGTGCCGCCGCTCAGACGAGGCGTCATTAAGCTGGAAGGGAAAGAGAGTCCGGGTAGGGAGCCCGGACTGTTTTAAGAAGGTTGGGGAAAGGGAGGGAGAGAGAGAAATGTTCTGCCTCCTGACTGCTAAGGCCCGGGCATAATTTTTAAGGTGAGAAGGAAAAAGAAGAAGAAGAAAGAAGGGGGGGGGGGGAAGGCTGTAATAATCCCTCGTGGGAAAATCCCACCCGCATCGAGCCGAAGAGCGTGGAAGAGGTGAGGGTCTTGAAGAAAAGGGGGGGGGGGCGCCTGATGCCTCCAGTCTATAAACCGGAGTGGGGATTCTGGGATGTGTGTGGATAGGCCTCCAGGCTCCCGAAGCTGCCAAGTCAAATCAAGGGGAGAGAAGTGGCCCCTTTCTTGCCCTGGGGAGTTTGGGCCTCGGGGAAGCTGAGCCTATTGGACTCCCTTGTTTCTCAGCGCCCGTATTTTTGCGGGGTGGAGTGGGGTGGGGAGAAATGGGATAAGGAATCTGCCAAGGCCTAAGCATTGGCCCTATGAAGTGTGCTTGGCATGCATTGTGTGGCAGGCAGTGCCTGGCACATGTGTCCCCTTGCTTCTGGGTTGCTTTTCACTAATGTGACTTGGGAGAAAGCATTCCTCACAGGACTGAACTGTCCCTGTATTGACAAGCCAATCCTGCCCCTCCACCCCCAGCGCCATCTGTGAAGTCGTATGTGCTGTAATTGTCATTATATTTGTCGTATGTATGTTCCTTCCTCAGTCTGTAAAGATTCTCAGTCATCCAGATCATGGTTGTCCCAAAGGTGCTATTTTTCAGGAGGCAACTGGACTTCCTTGTTGTTGTTGTTTTTTTGAAGATGTTTCTCTTCTCATCCAAGAAGCTTCAACCCACCATCCAGTCAGAACTGAAGAAGCTTTTTGGATGAGAAGCGAAACATCTTCAAAGAAAAAACAAGAAAGTCCAGTTGTCTCCTAAAAAACCAACCTTCCTCAAAAATAACTTTTTAGTGGGACTAGGGCAGTGATGGCGAACCTATGGCACGCGTGCCAGAAGTGGCACACAGAGCCATCGCTCCACCTGTTGCTCTTCTGGAGTCCAGTGCGCACATGCGCGCCAGCCAGCTAGCCTTCGTGCATGTTTGCCAGAAATCAGAAGACCAGGACGGAACTGGTCTTGCAGTTCCTGGTGCTCCCGTGTGCACGTTCTCATTTTGGCACTCAGTGCTGAAAAGGTTCCCCGCTACTGGATTAGGGGATAAGGATTATATGACATGAAAAATAAGCAGTTATCCCAAGTGTAAAGGCCCTGAACTCTTCCAAATTGGATTGCATCTATGTGAAAACATCACATAATCTGAAGCTTAAATGCATTTTTTATCTTCTATATATCTGTCTAGTAAGGCCTACTGGCTTTGGTCTTGTATTCCTTTTATTCCTTAAATATTTGGGCCTGGGTGTGCTGTATTAAACTCATGTAACCCACTACTGTATTTGACCTTATTCAGAGTTGATACTTGGTGAAGAAATTATGTATAATGAGGATTGATTTTATTTTGTTTAACTTGCTTTTAAAAGTTAATATGCACTTGATAATTTAGGCAGTAAACTGTGTGTATCGGAGAGCTTTAAACGAAATGAATGTTGTTAAGCGTCAGTGATGAAATGCTCAAATGGGATTAATATTCCATGATTATTGAAGGGAAGGCAGAGAAATTATGGAGCTACTGTAATGAGTTGCTATTTCCGTTTTTCTTTGACCAAGAATGGCCTCCAGTTGACCAACTAAGAAAAAAAAAATGCCATACCATATAGAATTGATATATTTCTTTCAAACAACTCCAATTCTGTAAATGTAGACAATATTGTGGGAAAATGCATGGAAAGTAAATAAGCTTTGTTAAATTTTATTTGCAGAAGGTTTCAGGAAAGTAAGCTTTCAGTTCATGTCATATTTTTTTTCTTTTGCTTGAAGTTAACAGGTAGCCTTGGGATTTTTTTTTTTTTTTTGGCAGCCTCCCAAAGTTTTGGACATGACCCGCAGAGCTGCTTGAAAAGTTATCAGTTTGTAATTTTTACTGTCATTGAGTGAAATGATTAAAACAATACAAGTAATATATTAATTATATCATAATTCCATTTAAATTTAAACAATGTCAAAACATTGTTTTTGTCCTGTACCTATTTCTTTGTCTTGGCTCAGAGCGCTTTTTGGAGTTTAGCCTCCGGATGCTACTCATTTAAAGTAAACCCTCAGCTTGAAAACGATAGTACACCCTTATACAAGAGATTTTCGGATGGCAACTTGAGTTCCCATGTTAATATGTGTGTGAGTGAGTTAAAAGAGATGCTGCACCACAGAGAGAACTTCCCTATATGTCTTCGTATTGTCAATCACTGAGAGTGTTGTTTTGATTTCAAGGAGTGCCTGTTGAATTTGAGTTAAAGAGTTTGATGCTTAAGTGTCCAAATGTATTTGGTCTTCAGAAATGTTTTAGAACCAGGAAACCTCATAGAAGACCTATAAGAAGGTGCATAATTTATCTGCTACTCTAGGCTGCCTTCTTGTAGGTCTGCTAATACAAAGGTAGATGCTCACTATTGTCAATTCTAGCCAATCTGTCAAGCGTAGGGATTGATGGGAAGTTTTATAGTATTTGAAGAGCCACATGTGCTCCTCTCCTCTGTGCTAGCCTATAAATCCTTAATTCTTTAGTCTCAAGATCTGTTCCTGTGATTCTGTTGATCACCCCAAGACATTTTAGAGGGAACTATTGCTTCTCCATCTAATAGCATTTTCCACGTTTGTAGGACTTTGACACCAGCTGGACAGAAGAAGCCTAGTCCTGCACCGTTGAACTTGCTGCCATGGGGAACATATTTGGCAACTTGCTGAAGAGCCTGATTGGCAAAAAAGAGATGCGAATCCTTATGGTGGGTCTTGATGCTGCTGGGAAAACCACCATCCTCTACAAACTGAAACTGGGAGAGATTGTCACCACTATCCCTACTATTGGTATGGCCTCCTTGTTTTTGGAAACTACTTTCCTTTCATTTCGAAAGTGGAACTGTGAGCATGAGAATGGTTGCAGAATGAATCTGGACTGTCATTTCAGGGCAGTAGCATTAGAAAGTATCTTATTTCCCATGGGACCTTTCCTATGTACTTTCCAGGGATTTTGTGTCAATTTCTGGGAAAGATTGGCATGTTGTAGGCATGTAATCTGAAAAATTTAAACAAGCTTTTTCTGTCCTGTTGATTGGAATTATGGGAGTTGAAATCCAATACATCTGGAGGGCACCAGGTCAGGTTAAGGCTGACTTAAAAGTCATTTCCTTGGCATCTGTCCTCTGAACTATTCTTTTTTTTCTCTCCCTGATGTGGCACACATTAGACTTAATGAGGGTGACTCACAGTACTGGCAGCAGCTAGATGAAAAATGAAACACACACACACACACACACACACACACACACACACACACACACACACACGGGCAAAACCTGCCTGTAATGCCATTGGCTTGCCTATAGTTGATTTATTATTGGTATTTTATGAGGGCTACTAGGCAAGGTCTGCCTAATAGTGAATATTTGGCTTCTATTCACAAAGTCATTCTGAAAATGCCTTTGTGCAGTAAGAATGTCAGTAGATCTTTCTGAAATGATCCAGAGATCTATCTGATCTGAATATTTAAAGGGATTAGCTACATCTTTTTAGAAAACACAAAGAGCATGTAACCCCCATAATGAAACAACCTTCCATGCAACTGCTGTTCAAAGATACTCTATTTTGCTGCTTAGAGGCTCCATTTTACCCATCATAGCCAATTGCTATCAAAATGCCATTGTTGTCTCTGAGTACAACAGAACTCTCTTATCCCCTTTTAACGATGAAAATGAGCTAACATGTTAGCAAAGAGAAGTTTGGAAAAACAGCATTGTCATAATCTAAAGGGCCTCTGAAGGTATTTGGAGTGCAATTGGCTATACAATGTTGCTGCGCAGACTCCATTCATTAGACGTGCTTATGTTGGACCCCTGTGAACAGATTGCATAGCAATGGTGCTTCATGGATTGCATCTTTTGATTTTTATCCAAGTATGTGGGAAAAGATGACTCACTTGTGAGATTACTGAGAGCTAGTAATACTATGGGGTTCTGGTTGCTAGAAAACTGCTGTTTTTCCACAGCTGGGATTCTGATTGGGGATGTGGTGTGCTTTTAAGATCTCTCACTGTAACATGTTTATCAGTAAGTACTTCTTGTTGATGAATGCTAAAGCTTAAGGTCTTCTTTTAAATTCTAAATGTAAGCAGGAGAATTATCTCCTTTCATTTTTACATAGAGATGGCATTAGATGGAAAAACAGGTCCGCCAACTTAATCCTGATGCAGTACATCCATCTGCACTTTTATAAATATAGGCAAAGTCCTGTTAATACTAGGGATGTTACTTCTGAATATGAAGACTAGCTGTGACCTCTGTAATGCCTGATTCCCAGTCCTGCTCTTGGCTCTCCCTTCATGCTCCGTGTCAATTGCCAGAGTGGGCTACATTTCTGCTGTGCAGCCCAAATTCTGACCCTGTTATTCTTCCTCAGGGTTCAACGTTGAGACAGTTGAATACAAGAACATCAGCTTCACTGTATGGGATGTTGGTGGCCAGGACAAGATACGCCCCCTCTGGCGACACTACTTTCAGAATACCCAAGGTGTGAGAAGGGAAGAGGAAGGGGGAAATCTTTTCTTTATTGGGACTAATAAAGTGGTGCTTTCCCTTTCTCCCTGCTCTTCACACTAGCAGGTATTTAAGGCTCCTTTGCTTCTTAATTAGAAATCCATTTGAAGTTGCTGCTGTTTTCAGAGGTAAGCTATTGTGCGGCACTTAAAGATGTTCACCCACCAGATAATAATGCTTTCCAAGGCATCCCTATTCCAGGTATCTTTTAGCTGATATGGGTTTATAGGGTGATGGATTGTTTTATTATATGGCTTCATTATACTGGTACTGTTTATATTTTGAAAATTTCTTGAATCCATGCAGAGGCAATACACATAATAATAATAATATTATTATTATTATACGTAATAATACGTCTCCCGGGGACGTGGACAGGACCTTGGGGAGACTGAATGCAACCACATGTTTATTGGACCCGTGTCCCTCCTGGTTGGTGCTGGCCTCCCGGGAGGTTACACGAGGCTGGCTCCAGGAGATCATAAATGCTTCTTTGCGTGAGGGTGCCCTACCGGCCGCCTTGAAGGAGGCGGTGGTGAGGCCCCTCCTCAAGAAGCCCTCCCTGGACCCGGCTATTTTGGCTAATTACCATCCAGTCTCCAACCTTCCCTTTTTAGCGAAAGTTGTTGAGAGTGTGGTTGCATGGCAGCTCCCTCGGTACCTGGATGAAGCTGTCTATTTAGACCCGCTCCAGTCCGGCTTCAGGCCTGGATACAGCACTGAAACGGCATTGGTCGCATTGGTGGATGATCTCTGGCGGGCCCGGGGTAGGGGTTATTCCTCTATCCTGGTGTTATTAGACCTCTCAGCGGCTTTTGATACCATCGACCATGGTATCATGTTGCGCCGATTGGAGGGACTGGGGGTGGGAGGCACCGTTTTACGGTGGTTCTCCTCCTACCTCTCCGACCGGTCGCAATCTGTGTTGACAGGGGGGCAGCGGTCGACCCCGAGGTGCCTAGTGTGTGGGGTGCCGCAGGGATCGGTCCTCTCGCCCCTCCTGTTCAACATTTATGTAAAGCCGCTGGGTGAGATCATCCGTGGTTTTGGGGTGGAGTTCCATCAGTACGCTGATGATACACAGCTGTACATTTCCACCCCAGACCACCCCAACGATGCCGTGGAAGTGATGTCCCAGTGCCTTGAAGCCGTGCGGGCCTGGATGGGGAGAAACAGGCTTCGACTCAACCCCTCCAAGACCGAGTGGCTGTGGCTGCCGGCGTCCCGATATAGCCAGCTGACACCATCACTGGTTATTGGGGGCGAATCATTGGCCCCCACGGAAAGGGTGCGCAACTTGGGCGTCCTCCTGGACCCACGGCTGTCTTTGGAAGATCACACGACAGCTGTGGCCAGGGGAGCTTTCTATCAGGTTCGCCTGATACGCCAGTTGCGGCCCTTTCTAGATCGGGACTCCCTACGCACAGTCACTCAGGCACTCGTCACCTCTCGCCTGGACTACTGCAATGCTCTCTACATGGGGCTCCCCTTGGGATGCACCCGGAGGCTCCAACTAGTGCAGAATGCGGCCGCGCGGGGGATTATGGGAGCGACGGGACGCTCCCATGTGACACCTCTCCTGCGCGAGCTGCATTGGCTACCTGTGGACTTCCGGGTGCGTTTCAAGGTGTTGGTGACCACCTTTAAAGCGCTCCATGGCTTAGGACCAGGGTACTTACGGGACCGCCTTCTGCCGCCAATAGCCTCCCACCGGCCGGTGCGTTCCCACAGAGAGGGTCTCCTCAGGGTGCCGTCAGCCAGACAATGCCGGCTGGCGACCCCCAGGGGGAGGGCCTTCTCTGTGGCAGCCCCTACCCTCTGGAACGATCTTCCTCCAAAACTGAGAACAATTGCTGACCTCCGGACTTTTCGTCGGGCCCTGAAAACTCATCTCTTTCAGCTTGCTGGTCTAGCCTGACCCCGCTGAATTTTTAAGATCTGTATTATAGGGTTGGGTATTTTAAATATTTAATGGTTAATGGTTTTAATTTTTAGCCAAAGTTATATGCTTTTTTAAAGAAATTGTTTAACTTTTGTGTACTATTTTATTTGGCTGTTCACCGCCCTGAGTCCGCAAGGAGAAGGGCGGTATACAAATCTAAACAAATAAATAAATAAATAAATAATAGGTCCAAACACAGTCACAAGTCGACTGCCAGTTTGCTTCTCTTTGCACTTTTGTGATTTTTAAAAAGCTTTCAATTGATTGGGTCTGTTTTCTAAGCCAGCTAGAGAATGTTTTATTAGGAAGAGCTGTCTAAACAATCTTAATTGCAGGGTCCATTTGAAGCCTATGGCACGTTCTTCACAAGAGAGGCAATGATTAAGCAGTAGCTGTCTCTCAGTTTCAAAATGAAGCAGTGATTTCTAAGCAGCCAAGATGCTCAACAAGTTTATGTGTCTGATAACACTGCTGTTTGTTGTTTTTTTTTCCATGAGATAATTATCTTGGAATCTGCTGAGATTTAAATTTATGCAGTGGTCATAAGTTATACAATGGTATGCATAGATTAAGAATTATGAAGTCCTTGCTAACCCTAAGAATAATGTGGCGGTGAAATAAGCTTTGCAACTCAACAAAAAAAACCCATTCCTTTAATTTCCAAGGCTTTAAATAGCTACTCACTTCAGGCAAATTAGGAATTGCATCTAATTGACCAAATGCCTTTTTGCATTTTTTCAGACTTTCTGTTTTGTCCACAAATTGCTTATTCAGGCATGTGTGAGCAAGCTAGATACATAGAGAAAAAACTAGTTGCTTTTTTTGCCTGTCTTGCAAAACTGGTGTAGAATAACCTGCTTCGTAGTGGCTCTAATCGGAGTTACTCAGTATGATCCAGTGGAACATTTCTAGCCTGCAGAATTAGGGTTTTATGATAATCTGATACAGTTTGAAATCCATGGACTATAAAAGAACCCTTGATTTCTTGAATTTGACAGCCTAACATGGGCTTCTTGATTAAAGTAAGAGATTAATTGGCTGATTTAAACACCTTGATTGGACTTCTATCTTTGCATTTCTTTTTGGGGATTGGTTTATAAGGCAATGTCCTTACTCACATAAGGGAAGAGTTAAAAAGCTGGTGTTTTCATTTAATGCATAATTCTGCCAGTCAAGTGTGAAAACTAGGCCAATTCATGTATTTAGGACAAGGGAAAATTAAAAATGTGTTGTGGTTGTCAGCCCAAAATTAATCTACTAGTAAATTTATTAAGACTGCTCTTTTGGAAATGTGACTTGAAGTCCAGTGGGTTTTTTTTTCTTCCTATCTTTCTTGTTCAGTAAATAACCTGTTTGCTTCCAAGGGAAAGCCTTTTCTTCTTCCTCCCATTAAAGAATTCAAAGTGCAGGCTATTTCATATCCTTGTTTTTCTAAGTTTCCGGCACTTTTGAGTGACTAATCTGCCCATTGTAATAATCAGAACTTCTGATATGTTAATTGCGTTCTTTTGAAGGAGTCATAATTCCACCTTCCGTGTCTTCATACTTTTTATTTATTTATTTTATTTATTTTATTATTTCAATTTATAAACCGCCCTTCTCCTTGCGGACTCAGGGCGGTGAACAGCCAGAATAAAACATGGTACACAAAAGTTAAAAACAATTAAAAATTATTAAATATTATTTGGCCAAGAATTAAAACAACCCAATTTAAAATCAAATTCAAATTTAAAAACGGAGGATGGGCTCAGGCTAGCCCAGCTAGATGGAATAAATGGGTTTTAAGGGCCCGACGAAAGGTCCGGAGATCTGGAATCCTGCGTATCTCCGGGGGTAGGTCATTCCAGAGGACGGGCGCCGCCACAGAGAAGGCTCTCCCCCTGGGGGTCGCCAGCCGACACTGTCTGGCTGGCGACCCCCAGACTTTGCTTTACAAAATACCCGATTTTTTTTTAATCATTTATTTCTACTCTTAAATAAACAGACATACTCTCTTTCAGGCCTGATTTTTGTAGTGGACAGCAATGATCGAGAACGAGTAAATGAGGCACGTGAGGAACTGATGAGAATGCTGGCAGAGGATGAGCTGCGAGATGCCGTTCTCCTTGTCTTTGCTAACAAGCAGGTGAGTCTGGAATGGGCCGACTGCTTTGAAGATTAGGCTGGTTGGTTCCGGGCAGAAATGTTTGGCAGGTCTCCATCTATCAACCTAAATACATTCTGCCTACCAGTTTGCTGTGGATCAGAGATAATTTTAGTAATGAGATTTGAAAAGGGCATGTAGCATCTTTATTTGTTGATGGATGAGCTTGAGATTCACAGTGTGTTACCAATTTATGTGCTAATTCAGGAGAAAACCTGTTTGGGAAGGTGGTAGGTGATTTGAGAATCACACTCCTTCAGGAGAGAAGATTTAGGGTTCATTTGTGAGATACCGTATGTAAGGAGGATAGAGCACCATAGCTGTAATTACTTGTTCTCTATTCCATTCAATGCATATGTCTACACTTACTACTTTTGCTCTGTAGAGAGTCATGTAGAAGCCGTACGGGAAATAGTCAGAAGGTATTAGAAAAATAAAAAGGGCAGAAAAATTCCTAGAGTTCTAGGAGAGGAGTAGTGTTGGGAAGAGACTCAGGCTGGCCCAGAGGGAAGGAAAAACACAACCACATTGTTAATCTAATCCAGTGGTTCCCAACCTTTTTTTGGCCATGCCCTACCTAAGCATCTCTAAAATCATGATGCCCTCTCCCCCCCCCCCCCGACATATAATCCTTACTATTCAAAGAGTGAACTACTCACGCAGAGCTAAAAGGCCATTAACTTGGTTTAAGCAAGGTTCCAATTGCCCCCATTAAAAATCATATTTCCCCCCTGTGGAGCATCGGTCAGTGGTGGGTTGCCTCCGGTTCGGACCGGTTCTATAGAACTGATAGGAAAACCGGCGAGAGGCTCCACCCACCGATCCCGACATCAGGAGGCTCCACCCACCGATCCCGACATCAGGAAGCAGAAGTGCATGTGGCCCCGTTGCAAACCGGTAGTAAAAGTAAGTAGAATTCATCCGTGGTGTGGGCCCCACGTTGGGAACCACTGATCTAATCAATCTCAGTGGAGTCTATTTCCTGATCTAGGCAACCTTAAAAGGGCTGACATTCCCCCCTCCCCAATTCCTCCTTGTCGTTCTTTTCTTCACATTCATACTTTTTCTCCATACATTATGAAGCAAGTCACTGCAGGTGGTCCTCAACGTAAGACCACAGTTGAGCCCAAAGTATCTGTTGCTAAGTGTGACATTTACTAAGAGAATTTTGCCCCATTTTATGACCTTCCTTGCCACGGTTGCTAAGTGAACCATTGCAGTTGTTAAGTTAATAACACGGTTGTTAAGTGAATCCGGCTTCCCCATTGACTTTGCTTGGCAGAAGGTCACAAAAGGTGATCACGTGATCCCAGGACACTGCACCCGTCATAAATATGAATCGGCTGCCAACTGTCTGAATGTTGATCATGTGACTATGGTGTGAAAAACAGTCATAAGTCTGTTATAACTTTGAATGGTCACGAAACAAACTGTTGTAAATTGAAGATTACCTGTATTAGATGTCCTAACTGTGAAGCACCTTAACCATTCATTATAAATGAAGTACCATATCGCCACAGCATCTCTTCCCCAAGAAGAAAATAGGTGGACCTTAAATGATACCTTACTTAAGAAGCTTGGCAAAGAAAGGTTGTTTGTTTCCTATAATCTGGTGCAGTGTCCACTCATAAATTCCCAAATGAAACCCTTGCATATCTACAATCTCGAAGTTGAACTCAGATTTCTTCAACTTGAAAATGCTTTTGCTTAATAACTCCCACAATAAAGTTTCTGTATAAGGTGCAGTTAATTAAGAAACGCTAATATTAGTCTATTTAACATTGGCACATGTTCTTCTTGGTAAGGGACATCATTCCGTGTGGGTTTCCCTGTATTATGAGTGTTGAAAAGCAAGCCTAACCCTTTCTTTGTGGTTCCTACATTGCATAGAGCCTCTTCCCAGGTAACTTATGGGGTAACAGGAAGTAAGGCATGCCCTGTTCTAAGTCACTGCTTTTAAGTGAGTCTTCTTGATAAATGACTGACCCATTTGGCTATTAACAGACAAGAATTATCAAGAATACTCTTTTTTGCAGACCAGGGCCATTTCAATTCCCGCCTTCAAAAACTGTTCTTTTGTATATGTATTGTCTTAGATTGTAAAGCTTTTCCCTTGCTACATTATGTAGTTGGCCAGCATGCAGGTGTGCTTATAGTTTACACATAAAGTGATGTGGGAGATGGGTGCAAGTAATTCTTTTCCATGGCAAAGAGTTGATAATAATTATGCCAAATGTATGCACATGCATTTTGCTTCTTCCATCAGTTGCTATTTCTATTAAGAGAAGTTGCTGCTACCTTGCTTTGGTGCCCTCTTCTGTGTTATTCTTAAAAACGAATGGTCACAACACTACTGCTATGCAAGTGAGGACAACTGAAAATTGAGGGAAAACAAATCTCACTTATTGGCAGCTGTGTGCTGTAGAAATGCCCCAAGGCCAGCAACTCTGGGCTTGAGAGTTAAATTCGGTTTCTGAAGGGGAGTCTAGGATTTGTTCAACACTGTTTATGATCCCCTTCCATTGGAAAAATATGCTTCAGAGTGGATGCTGTAACTTTGCTATTCCTTGGAAATTAAAAACAGATACTAAACAAGGTTTAGATTCAGGCTCTAATGCCCTGTCATTAGCAAAAGCAGTATAAATTATGCAAAATAGTATTGTTTGAACTACGTCTGCACTATTCCCCAGCTTGCCCATATGGAGCATGTTGATACGAGTTAACATTGTACTTTTAATCCTATCATCAAAAGTTTTTTTTAAAGTGAAATGGGGTGGGGGTTTGCCCAGATTCCTCTTCCCTCTCTTCCCCTGTCATTGTCGTCTTTATCTGTCACTTGGACAGAAAGTTGACACATGATTACTGTGTACAGAAACAGTTTGTGCAGCTTCTATTCTGTGACCACCAAATATACCTTTTCATGGAGTGCTTGCTTGGGAGTAAATCCTTGGGGTAAAGCAACTGAATGAATATGGTAGGAAGGCTAGAGCTTGAACTAGGAATTCATAAAAATATTTTAAATGTCATCTGCTCACATCACTAAGCAGTACAACACATTAAGTAAGCACAAACTTCCTCCATGCTAGCAATTGGATTTTTTAAATAAAATCCTTCCTAACTTGCAGAGGGAGGGGATTCTTTGTGCAATTCTACAATGTGGGCTGGATATTTCAGGTCTTTGTGTAGGGCAGAAGGCAATTCCAAGAGCTTTCTTGTGAAAGCTATTTTAAGGTTGATATCTCTGCTTTGGTGAGCTCAAAATTACATGCTTCGGTTTATAGGATTTGGTTACTCAATAGAGACATGGAGGCGATGAATGAACTCCCCAATCTACAGAACCAGGTGACAGAACAACAAAGCTAAGAACAAAACGGGAAAGAGAAACTTCTTATAAGGAGCAGTTGGAGAAGCTCTGCAGGCCAAAAGTGGTTTCCTTCAGCAGATTCCTATGTATGGGACTGGTTCAGCCTGCCCCCATCCCAGACAGAAGGAGTGTGTATTCAAAAGGCATAGGCTCCTAACCAAATCCAGGTGTTACGTTCTGAGCACCCTTTTTGTTCTAGGGTCTTCATTTTGAAAGTGTTGGGGCATTGTTGGTCATATTTAGTTTCTCATCTTTTTCATTTCTGCCTCCTTCCCCAGGACCTTCCCAACGCCATGAATGCGGCAGAAATCACGGACAAGCTGGGCCTGCATTCACTGCGCCATCGTAACTGGTACATCCAGGCCACCTGCGCCACCAGCGGAGATGGCCTCTACGAGGGCTTAGATTGGCTGGCCAACCAGCTGAAGAACAAGAAATGAGTGCAGGAGGGAGGGTGGTGGGCTAAGGCCCTCACTGTTGGTTCTACTTTGGGTTGATCCCCTCCCTCCTGTCCTCCCCTGTCACACCCTTTCTTCCCTGTTGGGTTTGCTCTTCTTGCCGGCACCGGTTGCTGTTGGGGGGGAGGGGGTGGGAGGGGGATGGTTGGGGCTAACTTGATTTTTCTCTCTCTCTCTCTTTTTCTCATGTTCTGGTTCTGCCAGGATTTTTTGCACGGTCTCTGTGTGTGCGCGTGCGTGTGTGATAAATATATATATAGAGATAATAAAATATATGGGTGTGGTGGGAGGGTTGGGACAAGTGGGAGTTGGATGCCAATTCTGTGGCCTTTCTTTCTTTCTTTCTTTCTTTCTTTCTTTCTTTCTTTCTTTCTTTCTTTCTTTTTCTTCTTTTCCTTCTTTTCCTCTCCCCTATCTTTTAGTTGGATCAATTTTTGTATTTTTGGTGGTCTGTGAAATTTGGCTCTCTTTGTTCGGAGGTGACCAATATTCCTCAGTGGCAGCTGCTGCTTGCTTTTGTGTGCTGTTGGTGCAGGTTGGTGGAAAATTTCTGTGTCACCCGGCCAGGAGTAAGGGAAATGGTGTGTAGCTTCCACATGTGCAGGGGCCGAGGGAGACAATGAAGGAAAAATTGGGGGGGGTGGGGGTGGGGGGGAGGAGTAGAAGGATTTTAGATTCCCCAGACTAGAGTATGTATTCTTGCTGTCCTTTCTGTATTAGCTGGCTCCCCCTGTTGGTATTAATGAAATTGCAATCATATTGAATGTCCTGCTCTATTTCTTGCTACCCATTTTATTATCCTGTTCACAATCTTATTAGTGGCTCATGCAGTTAGCTCTCTTATGCTGCTGGTGAGTGGGATCGTTTGCATTCCAACCTCTTAGACCAAATGGCATTAGAGCCCTGAATAATGTATCCTAAGCCATGCAAAAAAAAAAAATTTTTCCCCTCTTCTCGACCTCTCCCTGAAAGGGGATCAGCATTGATGGGCTGCTGCAGGAGATTTTGGGACCAGTGGCTATCAAAAGCTACCTGAGCAGATGTTAATGCCACCCTTGGCTACCCGGCCTGGACTTTCCATCCAAGGGATGTATATGCACACCTGCAGGGGCATCCCAGCTGCTAAATGTTTCCACCAACCAACTTGCTATTTCTCTTCCCCTTGGAACTCATAGAGGAGGGGGCTCTCTCATGGCTGCCCTGTTGCATGATATGACCTCAGTGGAGAACCTTCCCTTCCTCCCTCTGCCGCCGTTGGATTTGTACTCTGGTCCATAAAGGTTTCTTTTTCCCATGCTGGGGGAAGTGGCAGAGTCGGGGTTTTTTTCCCCTCCCTTGTTAATTTTGGGGAGTAATGATTGTATTAGGGTCAAGCCCAGTTCGCTGCATGTAACGCTCGGGTCACTCCCTGCCTCTGGACAGTGTTGGTACTGTGTATTCCCCTCCTCACTTCTGACAAATGTGTATTTATTCCTCTTTTGATCTCTCCTTGCCACTTCCCCCTTAAAACCTTAGCCCCCTTTGCTTGGTGTAAAGTGGTTTTCCTTTCCCCTTAGTTCTGATTTCTTCATACTTTGGGCCATGGCTCCCTGTTTGTGTTTTTCTCACCCCCCCCTTCTTTGAACAGTTGGATGCACCACGACCTCTGTGCACTCCCATTGGATATTAAACTCGTTTTATGTAGCTACTGTCTCCTATCTGCTCTTTTCCATTGGTTGGTACAGGGGAGTGTGGATGAGCGTGACACAGTTCATAACTCAAAATGGTTGTTTCCTTTCTATTTCTGTCATTGGGACACACAGCTCAGAGTCTTAAGGCAAATCAGGCATTCAGTAGGAAATGCAAGTTCTCTGAATTGAGATCTGTGCATCTCCTGTCTTTTCTCAGCCTGAATTGAGAGTTGAAAAATCTGTTTTAAGAATTGTCTGGGAACGTGCCATGAATCAAAGTGCTTGGGTGGGTTAAGGGGTTCCATGTAGAGGATTCTGGGCTTCTACACATGACCAAAACACAGTGATCTTTGCTTACTTCTGCCTCTCCCATTGACAACCCCATATTAACCGGTGACTTTCATTTTGAATCTTCATTTCTCTTCCCCTTCTTCCTCCCCTCCCATTTCCTGCCCCCTCTTTAGCATCAGGGTTCTTTTGGCCAGGGTTGGGTTGCTCAGGAGCGGTGATGGACATGCAGGCACTATTTTAATTAGAAACAGCTTAACAGAGAGCTGCATTTCTCTATGAGATGGGGGTGTCTTTAATCCAAAGTGGCATTTAGCCCCCTCTCTTCCTGTATTGAAGAGAGATATTGGATGAGTTGCTAAATCCCATTAGTTACTAATCCAAGAAGGCAGCTTGTCCATGCTGAGGACATCAGATTGGGCTCGCTGTTCCGCTCATTGCTCCAAAATGAGGATGCGCCAGGCCCTAAAATTGCTTCCCATACCCAAACCTGCTTGTCTACATAAGAACCTTGCTTCCTTGTTTGGTGCCTGTGAGAGAAGCTGATTGAGGAGGCCTGAAAAGGAGGTAACAACTGTGTGGTTAATCTGTAGAGACAGAAAGGCTTTGTTTCTTGGTTTCCTTGTGTCCTGTCTTCCACTGTCAATTGTCAAATAATCATGAGACACTGGAATACCGAGGTCCCTGAATTCTGGGACCAGCTTTCACTCTTAGAATTTCCTAGAAAATTCTTTTTCCCAGGAGGGCTATCTATCCATTTGCCCAATTAAAACTGGCATTGGGATTCTACAACCCATGAAAATACCTTTTTTTAAAAAAAAAAAAAAAAATATTTGAAATCAGAAAGGCCTCAGATTGTCCTTGAATTCCCTTTGCATCGCATGAAATTCTAGGAGGTGTTAAATTGTGTGCATTTGACTTGTGTGGCACAATAGCGGAATCTATGAACTAAATACTTGAATATATCCAATGTATATCCTTCAGCCTGCCCATTACAGGAAAAAAATGTGTGTGTATGTATGTATGTTATCTTAAGGAAACTTAGTTATTTTTGGGAACCTTGTCCTAAATGGGACACTGGCCAAAATCATTTATCCATTCTGCCTTCTCTGTTGGCGCAGGAAAGTCTCATCTGTTGACAATAAATTGGGTTATGCCCAGGGAGTTCACATAAGTACCCTCAACGAATTGGAAGAGTCCTGAATTTGGCAATTCACACGGTGTCTCTTTTCAGCATGATTCTTGAATTATGTTTTTGGAGTTAAAAGTTTGCTGCCCCTTACTCAGGCTTTTGAGCTGCCCTGTTGCAACTGGAGAGATCATCCCATTAAACATTGTTTAAAATAATTGAATCTTGTCTCCTTATCACATGGAAGTAATTGAAATAGCCTGCTGAAAAGGCTATGTTCCTCAAATAACAAAGAGCAGCATGACATTTAATTTGAATGCTTGTAGTTCATTTCGTGATTCCAGGACAGCGTGCAATATTTCTATACTCTATGCATCCTTGAAAATGTTTTAAACCTCCAAGAAAAATGGCTTGTTCTTTCATCACAATAGAAATGTATTCCCAGTGGCAGAAAATTTAAGAAGGTGTGGCTGAGTTGGTTTCCAGCAGCCCATTCATCATATATTATGAGAGAAGGAGCCGTTAATTCAGCAGCACCTGAGTGGTCATAGTTTCCCACTTTAAATTTAGTCATGAAGGCTCTTGTATCTTTACAGAGAACGGCTCTGCATTGTCCATGGTGGCTCCATGTTGGATTAAAGATTTTTTTAAAATCATACAAGCAAGGTCAGGGATGGTCCTGTAGCTATCCACGTTAAAAGAGCCCCCTCATCCACTGACAATAGGCCCACAGTCTTCCCTTTGTTATAGCAAATATGCCCTTTGTTTCTATCTAAATTGTTCCCAAGAATAAATCTTCCATACATTTGACTTGATGAATGAAAATATCCTATACTTGGTGTCTTCTTTTGGCAAACCATAAATTGCAATTCCAGGCAAACATGAGCCAGAATTTAAAAGTGATATTGGAAGTATTTGATGCTTTAAGTGAAGCAACAATTAGGAAAAGCTGGTTTGGAAACTTAGGAAATTAATTATATAAATATATGATATAATAGTGCTGGTTTGAAAAGCAATTATTAACTAGTGTTCTAGGAAATAATGAGTGGCCCTAAACATGTTTTTTTTTTTAACACTCCTGGGCTTTTTAGTGGCAACTCTGAATAACTGCATTTTGATAGTGGTTCCTCTATGCAAAAATCCCTTTTATACACATGAGCCTGTGACTTAACCTCAGCAGGTTGGGGATGGGGAGTAGCAGCCAGGGCTGGTCCTGCATACTCATTCATTTATTATGGTTTATGGTTTGGGAGGTGAAGGAATATCAAATAATTCCCATCAATATTATCATTCAGACTGTTCTGGTAGTCTTGCATATTGTAATTTAATGTGTAATTAATTAGGTTCCATTTGTCTGTTTACTTAGCATCAAAAGAAGGAAAAAACCTGCTTAATGTATGGGTGATTTAATAACTTTTAAGGAAAGATATGCACACAACTATTGTTTAGAATGACTTGTCAGATTATACTGTTAGATATTCAAGAGAAATATCCATTACATCTATGTCAATAGGGATAAAATAATTAAACAGCAGTACTGTGCATAACATGGATATCTCTGGAACTTTTCAGAAAGAAATTAAGGGATTCGATTGAATGCCAGAGATAAGTTCAAAACACAATACAAGTTCATATAATGTGGTCTTGTGTCGTCATTGCTTCTGTTGGCTGCAAGGTATGTTTTGTGTTGAAAAACCCAATTTTTTTGTGAACGCTCATATTCAAGTTATTATTGATAGTGCATAAAATAATAAGAAAAGATTATTGTTGCTAATACTATCACAAAATGTTTGGTAAGACGAGGTCTGAAGGATATCCATCCTTCTTTTCTTGTTATACAGTAGTCTCGAAAACACTTCTCTTTTCATATTTGAATATATATTGCCTGGAATCTAAAATGGTAGACTATTCAGAGGTTTACTCTGCGTATATTATTCTATGCATCTAATTGTCCATCACTGGCTTAAACCAGTCAATGCAGCGGAGGACATTTTCCTGTCATCGATATTGGAATAATGTTCAATTGTCAACTTCATATGTACATCATATGTTCTATCTTTTCTCCCCTGTTATGTTTACAGTCAAATTCTGTACAGTCAAGGACTCTACCCTGTGTTTCACCTCAGGCAACTGAAGTGTTTTGGGCTGTATGTGTGGGTGTACATCAGGCACACACCAGTGAGTCACAGCCAAAGAGACCTTGATTGGCATCCAAACCAATTGCTGTGCTTTCAAGTAGGTGTCTCCATCCAGGCAGGCCTAAATTACTTTGAGTGTATGCTGCCTCCCTGTGGGAAAATCAGGGGGGGGGGGTTAATTCCTGGATGATTTTGATTGCTAGGCACATGACATGGGAATGTATGACTTTCTCTGCTTTAGAAGGTGAAATAATACAGAGAAGAGAAGCTGTGTTACTCAGAGAGCACATGCTTTGCTCTCTGAGCAAATTTCGGTCCATCATACTTTAATATTTTAAAGATTTTTCACTTTAAAAATTTAAGGGAGAAGTAAAGCACCAAACTTTATTTACAAAAATGGTATTTTAGCTGAGCTCAGGTCTTCCATTTTCGACAATTATTCACCAGATGTGCTTTGAACCTCACACAAGCTTGATACTCTTTCTGGTCATTTAAGACAGCCTGATTTTCCCCCCAGTCTTTTGAACCTGGAGAATAAATTCTGCTTTTCCACTGCCTTCACTTATTTGGCTCCTTTTTTAGGTCAGGTTTATGTAAAACACGGGATGAGGGCAACAGGTGCTTTATTGTATAGCAAAGAGGTGCTGCATTCTCCTGAGGTCTGAAGCGTTTCTTTCAAACATTGAAGAAAGTCATTGTACAAAGAGTGCCTGCATTTCAGTTCTTTCTTTGGAAATGTGCCATCACCTGTCTTGGAATGGGAGCAGTGTAGAGAAGCCAAATATAAAGAGAAATGTTGGAAAGCACCTCAAAAGAGAGAACCAGTTTGGTGTAATGGTTAAAGCACCAGGCTAGAAATTTAGGCACAAAGCCAGCTGGATGACCTTGAGCCAGTCCCCCCTCTTCCAGCCCTGGGAAGGAGGCAGGGGCAAACCACATCTGAACTCTTGCCAAGAAAACAGCAAAGACATGTGCAGGAAGTCGCCAGGAGTTGACACTGACACAAAGGCACACAAAGTTTTCTCATCGGCTGCCATTTTGTGAATAGCAAACATGCCCAGTGAACCAGGAAGTTTCTAAACAGCTGTTGCTACTCCAGGTACTCCAGATGCATTCTTGGAAATATTTTCTAAGTAAGTTTTTGAAATGTAAAAAGAATATGGAACCCGGTGGCCACATTGTAGACCTTACAATATGAATTAGAGAGAGCAATGGTTTGGTTCAATGCACAACAATGTTATCACATTAAAAGCATAAATGGAGACCTAAGAATGATCCTATGCATGTGGGTGGAACAGATCTCCTTTTCAAAGAAAGCTTGCTTATCTTACCAGTAAGGGAAGCACTGATCAATAAAAGAAAACCAGTTTGGTCTGGTGGTTAAGGCACCCAGCTAGAAAGCAAGAGACTGAATTCAAATCCCACTTTAGCTATGGAAGCCAGCTATGTCTTGGCCCATCCCTCACTCAGCCTAAACCACCTCATAGGGTTGCTGTGGGGGAAATGGGAAGGAGGCAATTGAAGACTCTGGGCCGCTTACAATTCCAAAGAATAAAAACACTAAATATTTTATTTTTTTAAATCTAAAATAAATATACACAGCAGCCAAGATACTTGGCCAGTTAACAGTGAAGTCAGGAACATCATTCAGTGCCCCAGGCTTGGGAACATAGCCAGGTTTTTAAAGTTTTACAAAAGGCCAACAGGAGGGAGGGGGCATTCTAATCTTGAGAGAATATTCTACAGAGCAGGGGCCACTGCAGAAAAGGCCTGTTTTCTAGTCCCACTGGCTGGTATTCTTTGGTTAATGGGATCTGCATTAGGCCCCAATCTGCTAGATTGAATTGGACAAGTAGAGAGACTTGGGAAAATGCAGTCCCTTGGGTACCCTGGTCTTAGATGCTGCCGTCTCCCAGCAAAGTCATCTTGTCTGGCTTTAAGGAGATAAAAGGGTAAGCTGTGCAGAATATGGGCTGAGTTTAAAGCTTTTGTTTTGTTTAAAGCATTTTGCAGAATGCTTCTACCCTTAGCTGTAAATCTCTTCAAACTGGATATCTTTTATTTTATGTACACTGAGAGCATATGCACCAAGACAAATTCCTTCTGTGTCCAATCACATTTGGCCAATAAAATATTCTATTCTATTCTATTCTATTCTATTCTATTCTATTCTATTCTATTCTATTCTATTCTATTCTATTCTATTCTAACTGGACTTAATGCCTTCTCCCTGTCACTTGTGCAGAAAAACTGCTTCTGGAGCAGATCTGACCAGTCATTTTGGATGTTCAGATCACATAAGTTTTCTGAATCGGTGAGAATTGGATTGCAATCTTCCCCCCTCCCCAGTGGTGGGATTCAGCCAGTTTGCACCACTTCGGGAGAACCAGTTGTTAAATTTTTGAGCAGTTTGGTTGTTGGAAGATATCATTAGGGCAGAGAACCGGTTGTTAAATTACTTAAATCCCATCACTGCCCCTCCCCCACCAAAAAAGTTACTATTCTTATCAATTCTAGATTGATATTGAAAGTTCTTTAGGTAACTGGGTGTACAGGCAGAGACTGGGAGGCTGGAGGCAGCTAGTCTGAGCCCAAGCAATGAAATGGTTTATTGTTTAGCAGCCTAGGTAAATCCTAAATTGCCCTCATAGTATGTAAAAGTGCAAGAAGGTAGCATAAAAAAAAAAGAGATGGTAAATAACTTGCTGCTCGCCCCTTTCTCACTTACGCAGAACCTTGCCTCCTATAAGAGATGAAGCAACTGAGGATCAAGTGAGTGTTCACCAATCCCTCAGGTCTGCTATGTAGATTTTCATAGTAGGAAAGCAAAAAAGAAAAGGTTGGGATAGAAAGGATTTGTGGTAAGCTAATATTGGTTTGCTAGCCTTTTGCATGAAATTAAAAACCCCAGCCACCCCAATTGTTTTAGACCTGCTGATATAATATTCTGTCTCAAGATTAGCTGTTACCTTTGAATGGCAATTTTGTTCTAGCTTTATCCAACCATGGCTTTTTTTTTAGCCAATCACCACCATGTTTCTTTCTGATACACCATCCCACTATAAATCTGATTACTCCTGATTATTTCCTCAATTCGTGAAGAGACTTGTTACAATGAAGACCAGTGGGACCCTGCAGTTGGTCCCATTCTTTTGATGTCCCCACTTCTACACACCACCTGCCTACTTAATGCCCATGACAGAGAATGTCTGAGTCACAAAACATCTCATAAGGGTACTTATGCAGGATAAGTATAATGCAAGATTCCAGTTCTCTGGTGAGCCTAGTTACATGTCTCAAATAAGTGCTACTTGGTGGGTGAATTCACAACTTGTGTTAAACCATGGCTTGCTGAATAAGCCATGAGTGGTTGGGGATTCACTGATTACAATATGCTAGAATAAAGAACATGTGGACCCCACCAAATGTGGTAAAATTATGACCTTCAGCATTCACCTTTGGCTATACTGGATATGGGCCCTGGTTATAGTGATTTGGTAATGTCTGGAGAACAATAGATTTCACACACTGCCCTAAGCCCTGCTTTACAAGACATAACAGCCGGGCTCTCAAAATAAACCAGGCCAAGCAAGCCCTATTATGGCTCTATAACAGTGTTTCCCAAACTTGACCCTTTGAAGATGTATGGACTTCAACTCCCAGCATTCCTCAACCAGCCATACTGTCTGGGGAATTCTGGGAGTTGAAGTCCATGCACCTTAAAATAGCCAAGTTTGGGAAACACTGCTCTATAACATAGAATCCATTAGCCCTTGTGTGACCATCACAGGTGGGCGCTATTGCAATCCAGCAAGAGCATAACTGGTAAAAATGGACCTCATGGACCCTTTTCAAAATGACATCTCTGCCTTGTAACATCCAAGGTAGATTGAGGCTATTATAAGAAGCTTAAGAGTTTTATTTATGGTTTGTTGCAAGATCAGCGTTCCAGCAGAATACAATTCAGGTCTGTCACAAAAACATTGCTCTCTGTTCTCTGGTGGTTCTAGCCATCTTTCAGTTGTGAAAAGTAGTAGTGTGTGTGGAAATTTTATTAACAGAGAAAACTAATAGTATTCAACAGATGTCACTCCTCCTTTCTCTTCTGTCCCATCACCGAGTTCTAGCTGGCCACTGTAGAAGTGAACTGATTAGGCTTGGCACCGGGGCCAACAATTTCAGGGAAGTGCTGAGGTAATTCCCTAAAGAGGAGCGCTTCCCTTTGACTGTGCCTTTTGGTTTGCTCCATTCCCCAAGGTGATAGTGCAGATTAGACCATGAGGGAAGGCAAAGGGGGGAGGGGGGTTGTGCTAAGGTGGTGGCTCTAGCTTCTTTGGAAGATGTCTTATCTGAAGACTTTTTCATCCAGGTGCAGCCTTAGGACCACTGATCAGCATTGACACTCCTTAAGAGGTGATACGTGAAATCATTTGTGGTAATAGTCATCTTCATCTTCTTCATCATCACGAACACCACTATCACCTGAATAACATGAAAACCCTGGTTGTGGTGAGTTCTGGCTACTCATCCCTGCCAGATGGATTTCTCCAAGGAACATCCTTTCTTCTTTCCCCTCCAGAGAATCCATTGGTCTTTAGCCTCACGAAGTCTGACAGCATCAACTGAAGAGACAGAGGCCTCTCTCCTTCCCAAGCTTGGGCTGGAGCCTGCCTCTTGTTTCTCACCAACCCTGGGCTCATCCATCTTGCGACGTCTCTTGGCAGGGGTGGGGAAAGTCCTCGTAATCCCATTAAGAGCCGCCACTCCGTCTTCATCACATCACAGCAACCGAGGCTGGTATGCCAGGATGGAGGGAGGCAGGCAGAGCCCTGGAATGACAATGGAGGCAGCAGCCCAGCAGGAGAAATAGCTGGCATGCCTATCCCGTCACCAGGGACACCAATCAACCATCTGTCTGTCCGTCCCTCCGTCCCTCCATCCACCCACCAACCCACCCTGGCGAGGACTCTTGGTCTGACTCTTCTGTCGGAGAACCAGTTTAGTCTGGGCCTGCCCACAGGACAATGTCATCAGATGGTCAAGTGTCCCAGAGCAGCATTGGGGCAAAGGAGAATAGCTTGCATGAGACCAGGGAAAATACCTAGGAACAGTGTATTGGTATTGTTAAATATACTAATATTGTTAAATATACTAATATAATTTCTTCTTCTTCTTGTGCCATATCCATCATCAGACACTGGCGATCACGTTGGCAATCTTATTTTTGTCAACAGCCGTATGAAAAAGTGCTGCTGAGTTTTGTCCAAACCAGTTCCCTTAGGGACTGTTCTCCTTATACCTGGGCCTCATTTGCCTTCAATCTTTCTCTGGTGGATTAAGTGAAGGATGCTGTATTTTTCTGGGTGTCACATCACATGTCCAAAATATTCTAATTTTCACTTTTTAATGGCGGCTTCCCAGGCAGCTTGTCACCTCCTCATGAATAGAATAGAATAGAATAGAATAGAATAGAATAGAATAGAATAGAATAGAATAGAATAGAATAGAATAGAATAGAATAGAATAGAATAGAATAGAATAGAATAGAATAGAATGTAATATGTGTATTAGTATTGTTAAATATACTATAAAATTATAGTTTTATTTTGAAGCATTCAGAAAATAAAATAAAAGGCTACAGGTAGTCCTCAACTTACAACAGTTCACTTAGTGATCTTTTGAAATTACAACGGCACTGAAAAAAGTGACCATTTTTCACACTTATGACCATTGCAGCATCCCCATGGTCACGTGATTTACATTCGAAGGTTTTTTTTAAAATTAGATTTATATGCCGCCCTTCTCCAGAGACTCAGGGTGGCTTACAATGGGTTAAGCAATAGCCTTCATACTTTTGTATATTTTTATACAAAGTCAGCTTATTGCCCCACAAACTGGGTCCTCAATTTACCTACCTTAGAAAGGATGGAAGGCTGAGTCAACCTTTGACAACTAACTCACATTTACGATGGTTACAGTGTCCCAGGATCATGTGATCACCTTTTGCGACTTTCTGACAAGCAAAGTCAATGGGGAAACCAGATTCACTTAACAACCATGTCACTAATTTAATAACTGCAGTGGTTCACTTAACAAATGTGGCAAGAAAAGTCATAAAATGGGGCAAAGTCACTTAACAAATTTCTCACTTAGCACCATCAATTGTGGGCTCAATTGTGGTCATACGTTGATGACTACCTGCACATAAAAGAAAAAAAAATGAGAAAAGACATAGTGGATGGAATTATTTATCTACATATGGATGGAAAATAAAATATCAGTATTTCTATTTAGAACAGCATTTATAATGGTGCTTTTTCAAGAGGGAAATGGACTTTCTTTCTTTTTTTTAACTTGAAGACTTTTTTGCTTCTCATCCAAGAAGTTTCTTCAGGTCTGACTCAGAACTCAGTTGTTGAAAAAGCACCCTTGGGACTACCATGACCTGGATGACTGAGAATTTCCAAAGACAACAGCATCTACACTTATCATCAAATTTAAAGCTCACTATCTCCCCAATTAAATAAGTAGGATATATAAAGATAAACTCATATCATTGGCAGAAATCATTGTTCATTTCATTGTTCATTCCTGGAGCATCTTTCCTCTGTCTGGAAGTTCTCATGTCATTTTCCTACAACAGAATATGAATTAAATCCTTGTAATCTATGCCAGAAATTACAGTGCCAGTATTATAGTAAGGGAAATGCTTGGAATGGACAGCTGAGGGACGTTTTCAGGATAGGGATAATGACACTGCCATCCAGAAAGCCACCAAAGACCTATGCTGGCCAGTGAAGATCAAATCACAAGATAGTCAAGTATTCTTTACTTTAAAATATGTTATCCCATTCTTCTTAAGAAGCATTAGAAGCAGGTAGTTATTACTGTAACAAAGAAGTAGAAGAGTGTATAAGACAATTAAACAGCAGCTTGATATTTCTTCTCTTTGATGGTGTTTCTCCCTTGAAGTAGACACCATTAACAATTACTCCTAATAATACTGTTTCACATGACAGTTGCATTCCTAATTAAAAACTCAAGGATACCTTGCAGCTGGTTGAAGGTCTATGTTGCTGCAAATTCTTCCTACACAATAATAAGCCCCGATAAGTTATGTGGAAGGTGTTTTTAGATAGTAAGCACAGGGTGGAAATCATGCTGATCCCAATGAGTGAGGCATGATTACACTTTGCGTCTGCGTACAATATACCGGGATGTGTTCTTGCCTGTTCAAGTTGCATCATTGCTGATTACAATGGTGATTTCTGACTGTATGATTTCTTCTTGGAAAGCAGCCATGAATGGTAGCAGAGTTGTCCAAGTACAGTACTATATTGGCCTAATAAACACAGCATCTAGGAATAGAATAGAATAGAATAGAATAGAATAGAATAGAATAGAATAGAATAGAATAGAATAGAATAGAATAGAATAGAATAGAATTTTTTTATTGGCCAAGTGTGATTGGACACCCAAGAAATTTGTCTTGGTGCATATACTCTCAGTGTACATAAAAGAAAAGATACGTTCATCAAGAATCATAAGGTACAACACTTAATGATAGTCATAGGGTACAAATAAGCAATCAGGAAACAATATCAATATAAATCATAAGGATACAAGCAACAAAATTACAGTCATACAGTCATAAATGGAAGGAGATGGGTGATGGGAATGATGAGAAGATTAATAGTACTGCAGACGTAGTGAATAGTTTGACAGTGTTGAGGGAATTATTTGTTCAGCAGAGTGATAGCATTCGGGGAAAAACTGTTCTTGTATCTAGTAGTTCTGGTATGCTGGTGTGCTCTATAGCGTCATTTTGAGGGTAGGAGTTGAAACAGTTTATGTCCAGGATGTAAGGGATCTGTAGATATTTTCACAGCCCTCTTTTTGACTCGTGCAGTATACAGGTTCTCAATGGAAGGCAGGTTGGTAGCAATTGTTTTTTCTGCAGTTCTAATTATCCCCTGAAGTCTTTGTCTGTCTTGTTGGGTTGCAGAGCCAAAACAGACAGTTATAGAGGTGCAGATGACAGACTCAATAATTCCTCTGTATCAGCAGGGCTACCAAATGTCCAGCAAAAGGAGGACATGGCTTCTTCATGTCTTCTATCTGCCAGGCCTCACCTTAAAATCAAATATTGTTTAGATTTTTTAGTGTCTTAAGAAAAAACTTGGACAGTTTTCACAACAGAAGTCATTCAAACCTTGGGATATTGTGATTTTCCGTTCCCTCATCCACTGACAGCCTCAGTGGCCTAGATTTATATTATTTGATTTCCTGATTCTAGCAATTGGCTTCTAGGAATATGTTCTTGAAAATAAAGATCTGTTGGAAAGATATTGAAGTTGAAGAACCAGTCTTTTTAATGCCGAACAAAATAATTTCAAACGCCTGGAGGTCTAACTACATTTTGAGGGCAGTTTTTCACTGTAACTTTTTTTATGGATCCCAAGAAAGTTAAAGAATAAATCGACCCACCCACCAACCACCCCGCCCCTATTTGTCCTCCTTTCTAATTGTTCTTGTCCTCTGTTGCTTGTTCAGATATCTCATAACTTCCCTTTACCTCCTTTAAGGAAAAATAGGCAAACTAATTTTGGTATTTTGCTGCCGCATAGTGGTGGCAGTGACAAATAGCATGTTATTCTAACTGCTCATCTTACTGTAAATGCAGTTAATAAATTAATTGATCCAGTCCAGTGGCCTTAAGCCAAACCAGGAGAGTATGTTTTAGGAAATATAACACAATATTTCCTGCCCTCTTTTTTTATTTAATATAAGTAATATAAAAACATGACATCTAACTCAGTGGAGGGTTTCAAACATTTCTACTACCGGTTCTGTGGCCATGGCTTGGTGGCCGTGGCTTGGTGGGCGTAGCAAGGAAAGGATACTGTAAAATCTCCATTCCCTTCCCAATCCAGGGGAAGGTTACTGCAAAATCCCGATTTCCTCCCAATCAGCTGGGACTCGGGAGGCAGAGAATAGATGGGGGCAGAGCCATTCAGAATTTTTACTACCGGTTCTCCGAACTACTAAAGATTTCCGCTACCGGTTCTCCAGAACTGGTCAGAACCTGCTGAAACTCACCTCTGATCTAACTCCTGGAGATGGGATGACTAACCCTCATAACATAAACAATAGTACACCATAGCTTTTTTATTTTTTTCATATATGCTTTTGAATATTGTTTATATTGTATTGGTTTTTGTTTTTAACAGTTGTAAGCTACCCAGAGTCATGCGTATGAGGTGGACAGCTATGTAAATTGAAGTAATAAATAAATAAATAAAGTGCTCTTGGGTTTTGTGCCACATTCAGATATGATTGAAGTGCGAATGCCATTCAGTTTACAAGCTGTAAACTGTTAAGAATGTTTTGCCTCAGGCAGGCCTGCTTCTAATCCCATTATTTAAATGCCACAAATTAGTCAGTCTCTTGCGATAGAAAATGTTACAGAGCAAACTCCATGTCAAAAGGTCCAATTCTACGTGGCTTTGGCTCTGTTTTAATAGCTTTCATAATTACAAAGTACTTATGGTGGTCTTCTTCAGGCCAACAGAACACAAAAGTTCTTGCTTTTAATTGCAGATTGTCTTCTCAGAAAACATCTAATATCCAGTGCTGACCTGGCAAGTATTATGGAGACCAGTTTGAGAGGAGGCAGGAATAAGCCTCTTTTAGTGATGTCCACTGAGTTACTTGAAGCCACAGACTAGGACAGTGTTCCTCAACCTTGACAACTGACAACCAGAATGGCGAACCTATGGCACGTGAGCCATCACCCCAGTTCAGCTTTGCCGCACATGCGTACACACCTCCCGCTGCCCAGCTGGTCTTCGGCTCTCTGCTGCGCATGTGCAGGGGGCATGCAGGGATGCATGCATGCATGCATGCATGGGAGTGGGGCACACGTGGAGGCCTCATGTGCATGTGTGGGAAGAGCATGCAGGGGCACATGTGTGGGGGCCACGCGTGCATTGCATTTTTGGGGTTTGGGCATGCACTCGCTCATTTGAGCATGCAAGTACACGCTTTGGACACTTGGTCCGGAAAAGGTTAGCCATGGACCTAAACTCCCAGAATTCCCCAGTCAGCATTAGCTGGCTGGGAAATTCTGGAAGTTGAAATACACACATCTTAAAGTTGCCAAGGTTAAGAAACACTGGGCTAGTGCTTTTGGGAGGGATGTGGCAGTGTCCTATAGGAATGTGGCAGGCTTTGGGGAGGATGTGGCAGTATCCTATAATGCTTGGTAAGGCCACAGTTGGAATACTGCATTCAGTTTTGGTCGCCGTGATGTTGAGACTCTAGAAAGAGTGCAGGGAAGAGCAACAAAGATGATTAGGGGACTGGAGGCTAAAGCATATGAAGAACGGTTGCAGGAAATGGGTATGTCTAGTTTAATGAAAAGAAGGACTAGGGGAGACATGATAGCAGTGTTCCAATATCTCAGGGCCTGCCACAAAGAAGAGGGAGTCACGCTATTCTCCAAAGCACCTGAGGGTAGAACAAGAAGCAAGGGGTGGAAACTAATCAGGGAGAGAAGCAATCTAGAACTAAGGAGAAATTTCTTGACAGTTAGAACAAGTAATCTGTGGAACAAATTGCCTCCAGAAGTTGTGAATGCTGCAACACTGGAAGTTTTTAAGGAGAGATTGGACAACCATTTGTCTGAAACGATATAGGGTTTCCTGCCTGAGCAGGGGATTGCAATAGAAGCCCTCCAAGGTCCCTTCCAACTCTGTTATTCTGTTATCATTCTTTTCAGACAAAGTCTGTTGGGTTCACCTGAACCTAATCTTCAGTCAGATCATAAGGCCTTGGCTATTATTATGTTGGTATAGATTCAGTTCAGAACTGAATGAGAATGAGAACAACCAGCTCCCAGCTCAGTTTCAAGGCTGATTGTGAAAAAAATCCTTTAAAAAAAAACTTTTCTTAACCTTCCTCTATTCATAGTACACATAAAGGGGCCACTGAGTTCAAGTCTAATATGATTCCTAAATATTTTCAAGGAAACAAGCAACTTCACATCTCCAAACCTGAAGTATCTTGACTTGTAAATTCCACTAAATTGAGAATGTACTGCCATATAAATATACTCAGGACTGCCTAGTTTTTAATGTATATATGTATACATTTACATCTAGTGAAGATTTATAAGCCTCCAATCTATACAACAGAGGATATATTACCACCCATCAATTAAAGAAATTTAGAGGTGATTTAGTAAATCCAGCTTAAGGAAACGGTGTCTCAAGGAAATAGTGATTTAATGAGGTGGCTACATTGTTTGTAACATCTAATGATTTCTCTTAGCCTTTTAATATTGTATTAATTGTGGAATGCTTCTTAATAGTGTTCATATTATGGTTTTGTATTGTTTACCGCCATATTTCGAATATATAAAGAACCATATTTTGTGAGATATAAATGATCATATAAATATCTTTTTTTTAAAAAGGCAGGAATTCAAATTGAAATCTCCCTAATCAATGACTGCCAGCCTCTTCTTGAAGTCATCCACTACAGTAGAGTTATTTCCCTTGATTGGTTTCACTATCAGGATCAGGGGTGTGTTCTACTTACCTTTACTACTGGTTTGCAATGAGACTGCGCACGCGTGAGCGAAGCGAGTGCATGCACCTTGCTTCTGCGCATGTGCAGATCGCCGATGATGACATCCGGGGTGGTCGGCGGGGCGTCCTGCTGGTTCAGACTGGTTCCTACTGCGAACCAGTCTGAACTGGGGGCAACCCACCACTGATCAGGATCTATGTAAGGTGTGATTATGAGCATGAATGAAATAGCTGACAGTACCTTGCTTTCAATCTGAAATAAACACACTGAGTTATGGATGTTCCAGGTGGGCTATGATTCCACAGAATCGGAACCCAGAATACTGTATTTTGATTGTTCAAGGTTTCTGCTAAATAAAATCCAGAAGTTTTTTTTTTACAGGTCAATTAGGTAGGACACAGCAGGCATTCCTTGCTTCTCCTCTCCTCCATAGCCTGTGAACTGAACCATCTGCCTATCTTCTAGCCCCTCCCTTTCTCTGTCACCTCTTATCCTTGAAGCCAAGAATATTGGCGGCAAGGTACCCAACTGGACCTTCTGTCCCACAATCTTTCCAACAGCTTCATTTTGCTACCTCTGCTTAGCTGCCACGAAGATTAGGCCATGGAAGGTAATTTTTATATATGATTCTGCTTGGAACATCTGTTTCGGTGCAGACATGGACTATTCTGAATTTATAGTGTACAGAAGGTTTTCTACATTCCTGCTTCAGACTATTATTCTGTGTCTTGAGAGCCAGCGCTGTCCGAAGACGTCTCCGTAGTCATGTGGCTGGCATGACTAAATGCCAAAGGAGCACGGAACGCTGTTCCCTTCCCACCAAAGGTGGTCCCTATTTTTCTACTTGCATTTTTTACATGCTTTCGAACTGCTAGGTTGGCAGAAGCTGGGACAAGTAACGGGAGCTCACCCCGTTACGTGGCACTAGAGATTCAAACCGCTGAATTGCCAACCTTTCGATCGACAAGCTCAGCATCTTAGCCACTGAGCCACCACATCCCTTTTTTATTATATATAACAAACCATCATTCAGTCATTTGAAAAGGGCTAGCATGTCATCTTTGCTTCAGCGCTAAGCATACCGAGGTTCCTCAGTCTCTTTTTATGAATGAAAATCAAACAAACAACATTGTGTTTAGTAAAATAAATACTTCTGAATTCCTTTATAGCTCCTTGATCATCCCCATTAGCTTTCATTTGCAGGCTTTCTAGTTACTCTGAATCTTTCTTAAAATGGGATCTCTACAATTGGACACATATTTGAGATCTGGTTAATGCAGAAAATAGCAACAGTGTTCAGGCTGTGATTTGAAAACTCTTTTTCTGTTGAGACTGTCTTAAAAGCGCATCTACCATTATTAGCAGTTATGTCGCACTGCTGACTCATGTTCTGCCTGTGATCAGCTACAATTAAAGTTCTTTTAAAAATTAAAGGTATCTCTATCGGGTCACTGAAAGTGAGTTGGGCTGTCACATAAATTTTCTTAAATAAATTAAAAAAAAACCCCATCATAACATGATAATCGTTATTGACATTTTTTACTGTGAGCACACTGACACACACCACAAATGAAATTCTGTTGCCCCATCAAAAGCTTTTTTAAAATCATATTGCTTCCTTCTTCTATAATACTATTTTCTTCATTTTATGGCATCTACCTCATAAATGAAAGGGCTGATAGGTACCTGGCCCAGGACTGAAAACTTAGCATCTCACTTAATCCCCACCCCAGTAAGCATGCCAGAGGTGGGTTGCTTCCGGTTCGCAAGAATCGGTAGTAAAAAAATTTAATAGTTCGGAGAACCAGTAAGAACCAGTAACCGAACCGGTTCCCGGCCCAGTCACCGTTTGCGTACCCCGCCCACTCCCAATCTATTGCTGCTTCCTGAGTCCCAGCTGATGGCTAGAGGGAAAAAAACTGTTTAAACTCTTGCCGCGGGGCTTCAAAGGACTGCCCTACAGCTGATCAGTGTTAAAAGAAAACAAATGAGTAGACCGATGCCTGCAAAAATAGAAAAAAACAGCCCATTTCAGCTTCAGGTTAATTACCACAAGTTGATTAGATTGGAGTCCTGACTCTCAGCTGATTTGCTCTCAGCTGTTTTGCTCAGGGCTCTGTAACTGCAAAGAGAACTGGAACAGTTCCCCCCCCCCCCCCCCCCGCTAGCTATGCTTAAAAGTGAAACTGAAAGTAAAGCAGGGTCTTTGCTGCAACATGACAAAATGAGGCAGAGAGAGATTTCTTTTTCTTTTTCCTCACCAAAAAAGGTAGGTGCAAAACTGCAAACAATGGGAAATTTAGGGCAAAAGAGGAGAGTTCAAGATTTTAAAACACAAAAGAAAAAAGCTCTATTTAACTACGGAATGGTAATAATTGAGATACTATTAATTGTATATTGTGTTGAAAGCAGAAATGATTAAGTTGTGGTTTGGAGGAATATATAGGGGAAATTATTTGGTTTATTATTATTGGTAAATAAAATTAATTGATTTGTAAGAAATTGGATTGCATGGAAATAATTGGAATATTCATGTTCACATTGATTAATATACAAAAATATAGTTATATAACTAATTGATTTATATTAAAATGTTGAATTTGTATTAAACAACTGTATTACATAATAACAATTAACCAATGTGAGGATGGATATAAAAATAGATGACAATGAAAGGGGTAAAATATAGAATAGAAGGGAAAAATTGAATTTGATTAAGATTAGAGATGGGGATGAAGGGTAATATTGATTTTTTTAAAAATAGATGAGGAATAAATATGGAAAAAAGGAAATACAGAAATTGTAAATTTAATTGAAATGACTAAACACTGTTTAAATTTGTGAACTGGCCAAATACTCTGTTCAAAGAAAATACATTGCATGTTTGTTTGTGTGTTTCTAATTATTGCTATTTATTCATATTTGTTCTCTTTTATTCTTTAAAGTTTAACAATTCATTCTTTATCTTAATATCTTTATATTTGTTTGGGGTTGGCTTTCTTCCCTTTCATCTTTTTTATTGTACAACAATCCTTCTCCTCAAACCTACCACCTCTCTCTTTCTTTTCTTCTTACTTTCTCTTCCCCCCCTTCTTCTCTTCCTTACTTTCTCTTCCTTTCTCCTTCTCCTCCTCTCTTCCTCCCTCTCTTACCCTCACTCCTACTCTAATTTCCCTTCCCTTCCTTCATCCCTCTCTATTGCTGTATCCTTTTATGCATATGGATTACTCAGAGGATTGAAAAAGTTATTTTTGACTGGAACTCGCACTTTTGACCAGTCCTCGAACTTACAACTGTCCTCACATTTTACGTTTTTGCCCTATCTTGTCACCATAGTGAAGAGAAGCAGTTGTGAAATGAGTGACATGGTTGTTAAGAATGCTGCACAGGCATAAATGTGAGGATGGTCGTAAGTGTGAGGACCAATCATAAGTGCGAGGACCTGTCAGAAATGACATTTTTCAGCCCTCTGAGTAGTCCCTATACACATAGCCATGGCCACCCAGTCACATGACCAGCTAGCCACATCCACCCAGTCACATGACCTCCAAGCCACACCCACAAAATAAGCCACACCCACAGAACCGGTAGTAAAAAAATTTAGAACCCACCCCTGAAGCACACATTGATAAGTATTCTCCGAATGTAGATGTGCTTTTAGCCAATGCTTTACTAGCTTGCTAGTCAGAATGTTCCTCTAACATTTTACTGAATCAAGATGTATTATAACTGTCAGGTTTGGCTCTGCAACCCAACAAGACAGACACAGACTTCAGAGGATAATTAGAACTGCAGAAAAAACAATTGCTACCAACTTGCCTTCCACTGAGGACCCGTATACTGAAAATATTTACAGACCCCTCGCATCCTGGACATAAACTGTTTCAACTCCTACCCTCAAAACAGCACAATAGAGCACTGCACACCAAAACAACTAGACACAAGAACAATTTTTTTCCCCAAACGCCACCACTCTGCTAAACGAATAATTCCCTAAACACTGTCAAACTATTTATTAAGTCTGCATTACTATTAATCTTCTCATCGTTCCTATCACCCATCTCCTCCCACTTATGACTGTAACCTTGTTGCTGGTATCCTTACAATTTATATTGACTGTTTCCTAATATGATTTGATTGTTTATTCGTTCCCTATGACTATTATTAAGTGTTGTACCTTATGATTCTTGACGAATGTATCTTTTCTTTTATGTACTCAGAGAGCGTATGCACCAAGACAAATTCCTTGTGTGTCCAATCACACTTGGCCAATAAAGAATTCTATTCTGTTCTGTTCTGTTCTGTTCTGTTCTGTTCTGTTCTGTTCTGTTCTGTTCTATTCTATTCTTTTCTATTTCTATTTCTATTTCTATTTCTATTTCTATTTCTATTTCTATTTCTATTTCTATTTCTATTCTAAATTTCCGCTGTATTTCCACAATAAAAATAAACAAGGAACTCCTTTGACAAGCCTTATTCTTAATAAATCCATTCTAGCTTCTAGCTATCGTTACACTGTCTCCAGTGTGTACAGATCAATTGTTTTATTATCTATTCTACAATGATTACAGGGCTTCTAGTACAACGAATTAGGATACAGTACAGGTAATCCTTGACTTACGACCACAATTGAGCCCAAAGTTTCTGTGGCTAAGTGAGACATTTGTTAAGTGAGATTATTCTCATTCTATGACTATTTTTGCCACTGTTGTTAAGTGAATCATTACAGGTATTAAGTTAGTAACACAGTTATTAACTGAATTTGTTTGTTGGTTTTGTTTGTTAGAAAGTTACAAAAGGTGATCACATTTATTTATTTATTATTTATTTATTTGGTTTGATTTATATGCCGCCCTTCTCTGGAGACATGACCCCATAACATGCAACCGTCATAAATACGAGTCAGTTGCCAAGTGTCTGAATTTTGACCATGCGACCATGGGAATGCTGCAATGGTTGCAAGTGTGAAGAACAGTCATAAGTCACTTTTTTCAGTGCCCTTTTAACTTTGAATGGTCACTAAATGAACTGTTGTAAGGTGGGGACTTCCTGTATCTACTTTCTCTATACCTCTCATATGTTTATACATGCCTACCTCACTCCCACTCTCCTCATATAGTTCTCATTTTAACATGAGAGAAAGAATCTCATCCTAGAGAAAATATTATTTCAGAACTTAGAACATTTTTATACCTTTTTCAGTTTACCTTGCTGAGTGTACTGATCTGAACCCTACAGAGCAGTTCAATATTTGTATAGGGGAATTACAACATTGGTAAATTCATTTTAATTTTTTCTCAACATGAAATGTATCTTTTTCATAGCTTTGGGATTCAAGGCTATGAAATCTATACTGAATTGCGAACTGTTTTCAAGAACTACCCAGACTTGATTTTTAACTCTTTCTTCCAGAAATCATGTCATTCTTTAGTGTCAAGGTAACATAGTACGTGTTACAAAACAACTAGCTTGTTTGCTTTCTACGTCATCCTTAAATGTTGGCATTTGCTATGCAGTTTTAAAAAGTGCATGTGTAAAGCTTGAAATTCTTTTCATTCTGTATGTTTGGAGAAACTTTGTAGCTGAATAGATGTTGAATTCTAAAGGGCTCCCCACCCCCACCCCCAAATTAAGCATGATTTGCTTCTCTATCCTGATATATTTCTATGGTCAGGGTGAGGTGTTGTCCATGGTGTTTGAATCATGAATTGTTTGTAGAATGTCTGCATTTAAGTATGATTATCAGTTTTCATATAAAACCAAAACTCCATAAAAGATAGTTTACATAACTCATTCTGCATCACCTTGGTGTAGGAGTTTAATTATCTGACAGGGCAACAGATATGATCATTGCTTAAGTTTCAAACATGATGCTAAGCCATGATTTGCCAAAGAACAGTTGGCTTAATCTCATCAAATGGTTCACTGCCTGTTGTAACTTCCTTTTCCTTTTCAATCTCTTGGCTTTATCATTTGTAATTGTACTGTGTCTTGTCAGATAAAATTTGCTCCACATTTGTCATTGCCTCGTTATCATTTTTTTGACATAATCTAGTCATGGAATCAAACATACTTACTGCTACTGTTCATTTCATAGCTACTGATTTCTGGCTCCATTCTTCAAAGATGTTCTTCAATATTTCCAATGTTATGACAGTTTGTATACTTTTGTATGTCTTAGTTAACCAACACCAAAACCAGGCTTGTATTTCTTCTTCCTTCTACAAAGAATCTCCAATCCCCTCTAATTTCCAATTTCTAAAAACATTTGCTATGAGCCAATAGCCAAAATAATTCTGGCTTCCATGAGAACTTATTTATTTTTTATAATTAATTCCAAAACCTTATAGTAAAATTCAGTGTTCTAAATTTAACCGGACCTTTAATTCATTTCTAACTTATTTACATCAAAATCATATCCTTTTTTGTTGTTTATTTCAAATTCTTTAAGTTCTTAAACAAGTAATTCATTTTTCTTTTGTTCAGAGTTGAAACTAAACTACTTGGAAACTCTTCAAACTTGTTGTTTCAAAGGTCTGATAGCTTTAAGATGGTTAATAAAGAAATTATGAAAGTCATTAGAATGTGAGGCTTGCAAACTTTAGTGTCTCTTTAAAGGCTCTGCCACCATTGCAGGCAAAATAGCTAATCCCTTCATCTCCTACAGTTCAGTTCTCCACTGTCCCATGGCCTCTTCACAAGATGCAACCATCTGAAGCATACAAGGCAATCTCTTGTCTTCTCCTTATTCTACTCACCAGTTCTTCGGTCTTTGATGCAGTTGTCATTTCTGCTTTTGCAGAGACATTTGTAACTCAAGTCTTCGACTATTGTTATAAATGAGAAAAATACTAGATTGCTACAGAAAATCAATTACCACCATTACCCCATTGTCATAAAGCAATAGAACGATCTATTTGAGCCAAAGGTTTGAGCAGTTGTGTGGCTAGATAGTATTCTGCAGCCTGAAATGTAAAGGAAGAGTTACCATCCCTTAAACTTAAAAAATAATGAATATAAAATTTATCTGCGGGATATTTCTGGTTTACTATTTACTTAAAGAAAAGTGGCCACATGATCTGGAAGTCTCATTCTGCTAATCCCTTCAACCAAAATTGTTCTGCGAAATCTAAGAATCAAACTTTTGGATTTTAATTAATTTTACAGTAGATTATTATTATTTTTTTATTTTTCACCTTGCTGGGGGAGAACTCAATTTTTTTATATCACTTTGAGTCATAACATACATAACATATTACCAAGTTTCTTTTCAGACTACACAATCTTTCATCTTTTATTAAAGTTTCCATGGAGAGGAACATCTGAGTTTATAACCACACACACATACACACACACAAATTTGTATCCCACCTTTATTATTTTTTACAAATAACTCAAGGTTGTCACAGTTTGGGTGGGATGATGATGATGTCAAAAACATGAAACAAAAGCTTTTTTTTTTGGAAGTGAATTGGGGGTATAATATAAAAAGCCTAATTTTATTTTATACAGAATTGTAATTTATATAAACTGTAATAAAGATTCCTTATCCATGTTAGAATATACATTATATTTCAGGTTGTTTCCTACCTCAAAACAGCATATGTTACTCATGTACTTTGTCCCATTTTACAAATTTTTTTGCCAGAGAGAGAGAGAGAGAGAGAGAGAGAGAGTACACACACACCAATGGTGGGATTCCAAATATTTTACTACGGGTTCTGTGGCTTGGTAGGCATGGCAGGGGAAGGATACTGTAAAATCTCCATTCCCACCCCACTCCAGGGGAAGGTTACTGAAAAATCCCCATTTCCTCCCAATCAGCTGGGACTTGCTAGGCAAAGAATAGATGGGGGCGGGGCCAGTCAGAATTTTTACTACCAGTTCTTCGAACTACTCAAAATTTCCACTACCGATTCTCCAGAATCGGTCAGAACCTGCTGCAACCCATTGTATACCTGACGTACAATCAATGACAATACAGGCTGCTGCTATTATTATTATTATTATTATTATTGGTTAATCTGTAGTGAGATTCACAGTCTTTGAGGCTGGTTAATAGCTCAGCAGCTCGAGTCCTAACCAAGGACCTAGGAACTGTTAAGGTATCGTCGGAGGATGTAAGCTGTTCCGAGTAAGGTGGTTTTTTGTAGAGTCAAAATGTTCAAGTCCGGTAAATTTAGAATTTCTAAATAGCGGGGTAGCCCTTTGGGTATTGCTCCAAGGGCTCCAATTACAATCGGAACAACACATGATTTCTTTTTCCATAGTCGCTCAACTTCGATTTGCAAGTCCCGGTACTTTGTGATTTTTTCTTGCTGCTTATCTTCAATTCGTGCATCACCAGGTATTGCAATGTCAATGAACCATACTTTTTTCTTTTCAACTACCGTTATGTCAGGTGTGTTGTGGACCAAGTGCCTGTCAGTCTGAATCCTAAAGTCCCACAAGATCTTGAGTTTCTCATTCTCTAGAACTTTCTCAACCTGATGTTCCCAGTGGTTTTTGCTGTACTCAAATCCAAACTTCTGGCACAATTTCCAGTGAATGATCTTAGCAACATGGTCATGGCGTTGTAGGTAGTCGGTTTGTGAAATTTTGCTGCATCCACTGATCAGGTGGTTGACTGTCTCATCTTTCTCATTACAGAGGCGGCATTTGCTGTTGGTGGTAACATGTTGAATTTTTGCCTTCATGCAGTTTGTGGCTAGGGCTTGTTCTTGAGCTGCCAAAATAAAGCTTTCTGTTTCTTTTTTCAGTACTCCTGATCTTAACCAGTTCCAAGTTAGTTTCTGGTCATCTTTGCCTTCAATACTTTTCAAGTATTGGCCATGCAGAGCTTTGCTTTTCCAATTTTCAGCTTATTGCTCAATTACTTCTTTCTTATATTCTGCTTTTGTTTTAGTTGTCTTTAAAAGGCCTCCTTTATTTACTTCCTTAATCATTGGTTCTTCACTTTTCTGGATGTAATCATTCAAGCTGCATTTTTCTTCTTCCACAGTCTGCTTTACTTGTAGGAGTCCTCGACCACCCTCTGCTCTTGGTAAATATAATCGGTCAACATCACTTTTAGGGTGCAAGGCATGATTCATTGTCATAAGCTTCCTTGTTTTTCTGTCCAAATTGTCTAACTCCATCTGGGTCCAGTCAATTATTCCTGCAGAGTATCGAATCACAGGTATAGCCCAGGTATTTATGGCTTTTATGATGTTTCCTCCACTCAGTTTGGACATTAATATCTTACGAATTCGCCGAATGTACTTGGCGAAGTTATTTCCTTGACTTTATTATGCATTAAGTCAGAGGCCTCTAAAATCCCCAAGTACTTGTAGCCTTCTTCTGATTTTACTGCCTTTATTGTTTCTTCATTCTCTAGTTCTATTCCATCCTCTTCTATGATCTTACCTGCTTTGGTTGCTATTGTTGCACATTTGTCAATTCCAAACTGCATACCAATATCTTGGCTGAATTCTTTTGTGTGTTCAGTTAATAAATTCAGTTCAGCTTTTGTTTTACCAAACAGCTTCAAATCATCCATGTACATCAAGTGCGAGATTTTCAGTCCTTTCTTTGCAAGTTCGTATCCACAGCTCAGATTTTTCAAAATGATTGTCAGTGGTAGCATTGAGAGTATAAAAAGTAGGGGGGAAAGGGAATCGCCCTGGAAAATGCCTTGTTTAATTTCAATTTCACCTAGTTCTTCTTCATTAGCCATAAGTTTTGTTTTCCAGAGGTTCATTGAAGATTCCATGAATTTTTGTATGTTTCTGCTGATGCCAAAGATTTCCAGGCATTTCTTGATTCAGCTATGGGGAACTGAATCAAACACTTTCTTATAGCCAAGCCATGAACAGGTTGATTCGTCTTTTCTTTGAGTTGTTGTTGTTGTTGTTGTTATTATTATTATTATTTATGCAAGTTGCTAAGTACAACTTTTCATTCACTTTCTAAGAGATAGTTCTTCTCTCATAAGACCCACGCCTATCCCCTCCCCCCCCCCCCCCCCGCCGGTTAAATCACGGTTTAATCCATCCCATTTTCAAGATTCACGGGTACTATTGATGAGTCGCGAAGGGGCCGATCGCTGCATCGGACTACTTCTCGGATGGAAGTAGGGCTCCCTTTTGCTAGGAGGGCCCCACTTGCTCTCTCTCTCGCTCTCTCCTCCCTCTGGGGCGGGGAAGTGGGCAGCAAGGGGCGGTGCCAGGAGGCACCCTTAGCCTTGAGGTATAAGCCCGGTGGTAGTTGCTCGTTGTTTCTTTTGCCCACCCTCCGTCTCCCCTCGCTATGTTACTTCGGCTCCGTGTCAGCCTCTCCCTCCTCCTCCTCCTGAGCTGTGGGACGAGAGGCCAGGAGCAGGAGAGCAAAAGCGAAACTCCGCTCCAGACGCTGCAGATTGAAACCCTGGTAAGAGTGAGTGAGTGAGTGAGTGAGTGAGTGAGTGAGTGAGTGTGTGTGTGTGTGTGTGTGTGTGTGTGTGTGCGCGCGGGGCACGTCTGGCTCGGAAAGGACCGACCGACGCCGTTCGGCTCCCGCCGCTGCTGCTCCGTTACTTGCGGGGAGAAGCCGGCACACCTCGGTTGGGAGTGCCTGCGTCCGGCTACCTAAATGACAGCTGGAAGCGAGAGGATGCCTTATCCCCCAGCAGCGGGGTCGAGGCGCTTCCCTCACGTGCGAATGCTTCGCCTCGCGGGCGAATTGGGGAGGGCAAAAAAGAAAGAATAACTCTCCCGGGACACGGAGACGTGCACGCGCGCGCGCGCGCCTCCCCAGGATGAAAGTTGCGGTCTCCCCTGCAAAGGCTTAACGCGCATTTCGCTCAACCGAGGAGACACAGAGAGAGAGAGAGAGAGAGAGAGAGCAGCTGCCCCCCCAACTTCTCCACGTCTCTCGCTTCCCCCCTCCCCCCCCACTTTTCCGCAGGTGGCGTCCCCTGAAGGCTGCACGGAGCGCTCGGAGACAGGCGACACTCTGGCCATCCACTACACAGTGAGTAAAGCGAAGCGGGGTGGGGGGGAGGCGCGTCGCCGGGAAGCAAAACAAAGCGAAGCAAAGCCGCACGAACACGTCAGCACAGCCTTCAGTTGTGGGGGGGGTAAAGGGGGGGGACTTGGAGGGGTTTCCCCTACGGGTGGGCGGAGTTTGCGAAGGCTCCACCTTCTACTTTCGGAAACGCAAATCGAGATGGAGGAGGAAGTCTCGAAAATCTACTGTAGAGACTTTCAGAGGTCCGCTTTAAGACTTGTGGACTTCAACTCCCAGAATTCTCCAGCCAGCATTGCCGGCTGGAGAATTCTGGGAGTTGAAGTCCACAAGTCTTAAAGCGGCCAAGTTTGAAGACCTCTGTGTAAAGTTTTCTGTGGGATGTTCAGCGCCAGCTGGGAGGAGTTGGGCGGTTTTAAGGGAGAGCGTCCTTCCAATCACGTAGCGTTAGGGGAGAGGCAGAGACGGAGGGAGATTTAGTTCGTCATCCGCTTAAACCGCATGTGCCCTCTGGAAGTTTTGGAAGGCTTTATTATGCCCAACGCGTAGTGGCCGTAGTGTGTGAGAATCCTATTCCGTAGGTTTCTATATTGCTTTATCCCCGCAAAATAGAAGGGGTGGGGATGTATGGTCCCTCAATTTATGTATGACATCTGTCACCATCTCTGATCGTGGGTTTTATATTGGCTGCGGGTCCCCTTAAGAGGAAGCGGGCTCTTCTTCACTGGGTGTGTTCAGTTGAGGTAGAGAGCCATTTAACTACAGGAGATCCTCAACTTACTACAGTTCGTTTAGTGACCGTTCCAAGTTAACAACAGCACTGAAAAAAAGTGACTTTATATGACCAGTTTTCACATGACCATTGTAGCAGCCCCATGGTCATGTGATCAAAATCCAGACTCATGGCGGTTGACTGATATTTATGACCGTTGCAGTGTCCCGGGATCACATGATCCCCTTTTGTGACTTTCTGATAAGCAAAATCAATGAGGGGAACCAGATTCACTTTTTTTAAAAAAATTGATTTATATGCCACCCTTCTCCGGAGACTCAGGGCGGCTTACAATGCATTAAGCAATAGCCTTCATACTTTTGTATATTTTATACAAAGTCAGCTTATTGCCCCCACAAACTGGGTCCTCAATTTACCTACCTTAGAAAGGATGGAAGGCTGTGTCAACCTTGAGCCTGGAGAGATTCGAACTTACAATAATTGCAGACAGCTGGAGTTAATTACAATGCATTAGTCTGCTGAGCTATCCAGGCTCCTTAACAGTTTAACTAATCTAACTACAGTGATTCACTGAACAACTGTGGCAAGACTGGTTGTAAAATGGGGCAAACTCACTTAACAAATGTTTCACTTAGCAACAGAAAGTTTGGCCTCGACTGTGGTCGTAAGTCGAGGACTACCTGTAAAGGATTTGAATTTGAACAGCCTGGCTCTCTCAGCTAGGAAATGGAGATGAGCACTGCCCCCTAGAGTCAGGCATGACTGGATAGGGGAAACTTTTACCTGTTTAATTTGGATTCCTGTATGAGCCAGGATAGGACCTGCCCTAAGTAACTCCTTGAACGTTATAATTCTAGGAATGTAGTAACATCTGATAGGCCAATGCTTTTCAAATAAAGTCATTCCTTTGCAGCCTAATTCACCTCACAGGGTTGCTGTGGGAAATACAGTAGGAAGAGTATTGGTATGTTTACCTCTTGAGTGGAAAAAAAGGGGCAGGATAAAAATCTAAAGAAAAAAAAAGACAACTACGATTTTCAGCTCCCAGAATTCCCCAATAGAATGCACCTGGAATTTGAAGTCCACACATCTTAAAGATGCCAAATTTGAAAAGCACTGGGCTGTAGCTTTCTCAGCTCTCTTACATGCAGTGTGGATAATCCTGTGTCTCCAAATGTTTTAGCCAAGGTTGATGGAAGAGGCTGCCAGGATGGGATGAGGTGAATTGTGGTATCTATACTACTAATGCAAAAGAGCTATGCCAGTTAAAGGCACAGAGGAGGTGTAAAGCAGGCAAATGGATGAAAAGATTAAAAATAGGAAAGGCTCTACTCTGGGAAGGCAGGAAACCCATCTTGTCAAGAGTCCAGTAGCACAGGCCTTGCCCACATCTTTTGTTTTATGCAATTATGTAAAAAGGCCTGGTAACCTGTAGTTTAAATTGCTGTAATTCTTTATGAGTGGAGATATTTAAAGCTAATGTGGAAACTTGATTAGTACAAACTAATTACTAGTAGACTTTAGCCACAACTAGTCAGAGTATATTGTGCATCCTTGGACTTGGCTTTATTTTGAAGCATTTTTTTTATCACTTATTACCTAGAGATCTACAGAGTAAGAGTTGAAATCATCTTCAGATACTTTATCCTAACAGGAAAATGGCCAGTTCACTCCTCTGGGGCCTCCTATCTTTGTGCCCCGAGCCAAACTGAGATAGTGATCCAAGTATCAGTATGTAAAACAAAAAGGTAATTTTTGCTCAGAACAGCATCATAACCAGCTCTTAGTATGTCTAATCATCTTCTGAACGAAAGGGAGCATGATTTACTTCAGTGGGAATTAGCCATTCATAAATTGATTACATACTGTAACTTTGAATATGAATAAAAATAACTATTCTGAATTACCCTGCTATTATGGTAGTTGCAGGAAATGCTGTCATGAAAAAGACATCCCTGTGACTAAAAAGGAAAAATGGCTTCTCCTAAAATGGTACCCCATGCTTGCATACGGTATTTTTGTTCTGAAGTATAATAGAAAATTAAATTGACATTACATGAAATTGCTGTCCATACTTTTTCATCATGGGGCATAATGATATTTCATTTCTTGCAAAGTTATAGGCTTCAGCACTTTCTTTTGATTTAAAACAAAACAATTTTGAATAGGGCAATTGCTAATTGTCATTTGATGTTATAAATATGCACACGTACCCTCAATTTAAGGATTTTTTAAAACAGGGTATTCTTGAAGATGGCCGTGTTCTTGATACCTCACTCTCCCGTGATCCATTGCAAGTGGAATTGGGCAAAAGACAAGTCATCCCAGGTAGACCTCCATTCTTTGTCAGAAGATGCTATTTAGCTGAGGAACACACCAAAGAAAGCAGTAGGGAGGGGAAAAAAAATCTGTGTCCACAAACAAATAGTGCATTCTGTTGACTTTTGGAGATGGGATTAGCCCAAATTCTCTTGTCTGTGCAGATATGCTCCTTCCCTTGAGCACACTCATGATGGCAGTATGAAGCTGCATGGTGAAGTGGAGAGAGGGAGACGACTATATCTCTGCTGTTTCCAACCCTTTTAAATATTGTTCAGGCTTTTGGACACGGGGTTAACGCTCTTTTGGAATATCAAAAGGAATGGAGCCTGACTGTAGCTTAAAAGTCTTCCATTGAATGGTATCCATACAAAATACTGTACTAAAACAGAGCAAGATTTGACAAATGGCTGAATTTGCTGGGCTAGCCAGCAGGCGAAACTCATCTCCTCCCCAATGTTTTCCTGATGACTGCTGATGTTTGGTAGGAAAGACCTGGAAACAAAGCCTTGTGTGTCCACCAGTTCTTTTTCCTTAAACTGTTCTGTATGGCTTGAGTTAGGACAGCAGCATTTGCTGACATCTTGCCTGTGGCAGGATAGAGGCTGACGAGGAGTTAGCACATATTTCACTGGTATCTCTTTATACTACCTCACAGATTGATGGAAACCACTTGGCCGTGAAGAAAACCCAAAGTCAACATACCTCCAACTGTAGAATGATAGATTTTAGTTGAAGATTAGAAGAAATCTTTAGTAATAAAAGCATTAGATCCTGCAACCAAGTATAGTGCTTTCTTTTAGAAGACTTCCAGCAAAAGCTAACTACAGTAGTCATCTGTGGGATTGTGTAAAATTGTGATTGGCATGTTCTATTATATATGCCATTCTTTTTGTCCTAGGTTCCCAACTTTCTTTCCTGCCTGTTTATTATTATTATTTTTTGTTTGATAGGTTAATCTCAACCTGTGTTCTGGCAACCAAACAGAGATTTGTCATTTTAATATGAAGAGCTCCTTTTATAGAAGATTTGAATGTTCTAGGGCAGTGTTTCCCAAACTTGACCCTTTGAAGATGTATGGACTTCAACTCCCAGCATTCCTCAACCAGCCATACTGTCTGGGGAATTCTGGGAGTTGAAGTCCATGCACCTTAAAATAGCCAAGTTTGGGAAACACTGTTCTAGGGCAGTGATGGCTAACCTTTTTGCCATTGCGTCCAGGAGGGGGGCGCGGGGCAGGGGAGGAATCCAAGAGACTCCTAGAGTCTCTAGAAGTCTCTCTAGGAGGCTCTAGGAGCCTCTCTAGGAGTCTCTGGAGGATGGGGAACAGCAAAAAACATCACTTCCTGTCCCACTGGGAGGTGGGAAATGGGCCCTTTCAGCCTCTGTAGAGCCTCCAAGGGAGTGGAGTTTTCGCCCTTCCAGATAAATAGAGAGGAACTGGAGCCAGGTAAGAGAGAAAAACGGGCCTTCCCCACCTCCCCACCGCCCTCCAGAGGTAGGAAACAGCCCGTTTCCCTACTTCTGGTGGGCCCAGAAGGCCTGAAAATCAGCTGGCCGGCGCGGGCATGCGCCCCAGAGCTGAGCTGGCATGCCCACTAATATGGCTCCGCGTGCCACCAGTGGCTTCTAATTAAGTTCTTTTTCCTTCCAATTCAGGTTTAGAACAGGGTCTGCTGAATATGTGTGTTGGGTAAGTATCTCCCTGTAAATAACTGGAAATTTTCATAGGTAGTTGCTATACGCAGGTCAAGCCTGTGGCCTTCTTTTTTTGAATACTGTTCATTCTGTGAAAAGGTACGGTGGGTCGCAGTTTCCAAGCAGCACAAAATGTACTGTCTGCATTCAGAAATATTTTTCTTATTTGCTCGTTCAGACCACAGTGGAAAAACTCTGGCCCTTTAAATATAATGCTGCAGTTGCCAGCATTCCTTACCAGAGACTGTATTGTTAGAAGTTATGGGACATGGAATTGAACATCTGAAAAACAATATAGTTCCCATCCTTGTGATTATACAGAGATGGGCATCAAAGAGGAGCTGCTGCTAAAAGGGGAGTGATCAATAGAGAAGGGAAAGAGGCTGAAAAACTGTTTGCAAGAACAATCACAATAAAATAAAGATTGTACCAAGAGTAATAGGCACTTTCAGTGCCATTCCAAACCCTCTGGAGTGCCACTTGAATACCATCAGCATTGACAAAATCACCATCAGTCAATTGCAGAAAGCAGCTATACTTGGAGCAGCTTATATCTTGCAATAGTGCCTTTAAGAAACAGCAGTTGCCTATCCCAGGTCCTTGGAAAAGACTCAATGGGTGGATAAAAATGCCAAATCGTGTCTAAACATCTGACAGCTGTATGTATGATCAACCACAATATTTTAACCGCATGCTGCCCAACTCTCAACAACTCTGGATTGCTCACATTTATTAAACAAATTACAAGAAAATCAGTAAGAAATTAAATGAAGTAAATGATACTTCATATCATTTGCCAAAGATAAAGATTTGGGGATCAACAGCGGCTGCCTTCAAGTCAATCTTGACTCTTGGTGATTTCCTGAACAAAGTTCAGGAGTTTTCTTGGTAAAATTTCAAAAATGGTTTGCCATTGCCCCAGGGGTGGGTTCTATTTACCTTTACCCTATCGGTTTGCAATGGGACTGCGTGCGTGCTCTCGCGCATGCGCACATCATACCTTATGACGTCCGGGCGGGAGGGCGGAGCCGCCCGCCACTTTTACTACTGGTTCTCAAGAACCGGACAGAACCGGGAGCAACCCACCACTGTATTGCCACCTTTCTAGAGCTGAGAGGGAGAGGCTGGCCTAAGTTGGTTTTGTGCCTAAAGTGGGACTACAACTCAGAAACTCCTCCCAGTTTCTAGCCTGATGCTTGAAGATTAAGATTAACAAACTGGAATAAGCAGAGGAAAACAAAGCAATGTTATGAGGCTTGGAGAACAAAGTGTAATTGAAAAAAATCTCATTTAGTTTTCTTTCACATCTTAATGCAAGCCCTCACCAATTCATTCTGTTCCCATCTTAACATTCAAAAGTGCTCTAGGCCTTAATTTCAAGAATTTAATTTCAAAAATTGTGTTCCAGTTATGTAAATGTCACTCCACGCATGAAAACAGGCAATCTTGTCAGAAAAACTGGTCCAGCATGTCTGCTCAGTATTTACCAGGACTGCCTCTCCCCTCTCCTCAAGGACATAGCTTGTTTTGCTGAAGGCTGCAATGTTTACTCTATCTTAGAGGTGATCAGTTGGCAAAATCCCACTGAAACCAAGAACCTTGTGCACCTGTATCTTATCAGTACCCACCTGGCTTTTACTCATTTTGTTTTCTGGCAGGGAGAAACGAAGAGTCATTATCCCTCCTCACCTGGCATATGGCAAGCGTGGTTCCCCCCCAGTTATACCAGGTAGGATTCAGTTACCAGCAATTATTTAATGGCCAGTCAGTCTACTAGGGCAGGAGGTAGCCAGATATTTAGCACCATATGGACAAGGATGTCCAGCCCTGTGGCTTTGTAATGTTGATTGGACATGCTATCTTTAACTGGGCCAGGAAAGAGATACTGGAAAGGAATTGACTGGGGGCATTTAGGAAGTAATATTGTAAAGCCACATCTGTGTTGCAGTTTTTATTTTGTAAACCAAGGGAGGACTTAAGAAAAAAGTGTTATAAAACTCTGGTGAAGAGAAAATGCACAAAAGGATAGCTCAGGAATATCACTGCATGCAAATATATAAACTCAAAAATAATACTTCTAGGTTTAGTTTGCGGAATGTGGCATTATGTATAATCTCTTAGGAGCTTCTAAGAGACAGATTTTGTCTCTTCCAGCTGATGCTGTTCTGCAATTTGAAGTTGAATTAATCCAGCTCTCCAGAGCCAATTACTGGCAGAAGCTTTTCAACGATACACTCCCCTTGCTGAGCATTGGGTTTGTCCCAGCCCTGCTGGGACTGATTGGCTACTATCTCTACAAGAAAGCCCAGATGCCCCGAATATCTAAGAAGAAACTCAAGGAAGAAAAGAAAAACAAGGCCAAAAAGAAATAAAGTTGTTCTTTATCTTTTTCAACTTTGTTTCCCAGTGGAATGTGTGTGTAAAGGTGGTGGTGCTCACACTGTTTTCCACACATAATCAGTATCTAAACAACTTAATTAGACATAACCCTTGCACAAAAGAGTAAGGATGGGGAATCGGTTCCCATCATTGCACAAACTTCATTGTATTGCCCTTCAGATGTGAGATCACAACTACTTCCTTCTAGCCAATGAGCTTCTAAGAAGACTCTGGATTCATGAAGGCTGATCTAATAATTTGTACAAGATTTAATCATGTAAGTGGCACAGAAGAGTGATTTTGAATGTTTTTTATTTACTTGACTTAAACGTTAATTCAAGAAGTAGTCACTATGGGTTCTACATAGGGCATCTATTAATCATATGCCTTTATAGTATATCTTTTACTTAAACATTCATACTAAAGATAGCTAAAAATAGGAGAATGCTGTACAATTCCTCAGGTACATTTAATAAGTGCCTGAGAATGATAGGAAATTGTCCAATGGATTTAAATGGTACCAGGTAGCCTAACCCCAATTACAGTCCAAACTTACACTGCTCTATTGGCCATTCCTTCTCCCAAGAAATCATGAGAATCTATAAGGATAGTGAGAGATTAATACTACTTCCCTGTACTGAACAACTACATCAATTACATTGGTATAAATCAAATATAAGCTTGTAAGATAGACAAGACCTTAGAATGAAGATCATCTTAGCGGTTCACAGGCTGTGTGTTCTGGTTGTGAAAATAATGGCCTTGTTGGGTTTTCTTTAGTATCTTGAATCCATCCAAGGAGCCTATTTTCCACCTCCTTATATAGAGAATTCCAAGTTCTTGAAAGAGGAATTTTAAACATAGTGTATAACAGTCTTGAGAGGCAAAAGAGGGTATGGTAAAGGGAAAAAAAGCTTTATTAAATGTTCACTCTACAAAGGCACAGAGACAGATGTGTTTCTACATTTACACATAGGCATGGGATATATCTTCAGCTTCTGTTGTACATGCTTCTGGATTGGATTGGCCATGGAAGAAAAAGACGCAAGACACATCAGTTACTATTTAATGGCAGTTTGGGGGAATTTTTCTAAAAAAGGGCCCAGCATAGACTGTAACTGGAATGGACTGGCTCTTCTTTGTGCCCAGCAGCTGTGTTAACACAGTAGAAAAGGACCACTTGAACTCACCAAATGCCGATTCAGAGGATATGTGAAACTTCGTGTGCTGCCTCTATAATATTATAGATGGGCCGCTTGCCTTGGGACCCTCTGGCAGGTGCTGCCTGAGACCCATCTGAGACAATTGCAGGTTGATTAATTATCATCAGAGGATTGACCTGGCTCAGGACTTCATCATTCACTGAGATGCCATCCAAGTACTGCTTGAGGAGATGCCTCAACTTAAAATTGTCTTGCATCAGTACATTTTTAGTCCGCTCTAGCGAGAGCTGTTCCAACCTCACCTTGTTGTATCTTTGCCAAAAGCGCTCCAGACCCACGTAGTCCAGCATCATCTGTAAAATGTTGAAAAGCCTTGATTGGTTTCAAGGATCTACATCGCAACTTTGAATGTTCCAAGACCCTGCCTACATAAAAGTGCCAGCTTCATGTCTGCTATGTGAAGCATGCAATTTCCAAGCCGATTCTAAATTGGGAGATCCTTGTGGGAAATATACAACCACTAGGAAGATTATAAAGACCAGTTCCCTTAGGTGGGTAACAGCCCAATACCAAAATGAAAAGCTGCACTTCAGACAAATTTGCTCTGGCAGAGGGGAAAGCAAAATGCTAAAATGTTAAAAGACCAGAGGCAAATTCTGAGCAAATATTAGAGAGTCAAACTGCACCAAATGCCAGTCATATCATCTGCATCAGATTTTCCCCTATGAAAAGCAGATCCAAAGGTAATTGAGGATTAGGAAAGAGAATGACACTTAACTGTTTTTTCTCTTTTGCTAAGTTTTCCAGGAAAATCCCTCTGAGCAACTATTGCCCAACTCAGGAAAATAAACCCTCCAAACTTCAACGAGTCTTTGCCGCAATCTTATCATCCCTCCTGGGAGAGGCACAGTAAATGCCAACCAATAAACCCTGAAGATGCAGATTAATTTTAAACATATGGATAGATTATTCTAAACAATAAACCAAGGAAATGTTTCTTTCATTTGGCAACGGAGAAGACAAAGGGGTATCCCACCCATTTCTGAATTCAGACAATTCACCTGAGCAAGTGGTTCGACTGGTTTTTCCAAAGCCAACTTATCAACTGCTTTCTGTTCTTCCCAGTTCAGGGAATTCGTGTAAAATGGTAGCACCTTCTCCTCCTCAGACTCCAGCCTACGGCACATTTCAGCCAAGCGCAGAATTATCTCTGCCTGCAAAAACAGGAAAAAAAGAGATTGGATCTGGTTTTCGCTAGGTTTTTGGCACAGTGTGTTTACAAAGTGCTGGAGATTAGTAGTCCTTGACCTATGACAGCAATGGAGCTTGCATATTGGTCATGTGTTGTAATGGTCGTGAAACCATTTTATGATCTTTTTGCAGTGGTTGTTCAGCAAATGTGATAGTTGCTAAGTAAATGCCATGGTTGCTACGCAAACCAGTGGTTTGCTGTGGGTGAGGTTTTGCGAACACCTGGAAGAGCTGGCTTTCAGCAAAACTGTCATGTGACCATGGGCCACTGCAAACAGCCATAAATGCAGCCATGTTGCCAAGCATACAAAGTTTGGTCATGGTGGTGACCATAAAGGGGGCCCAACTATCAGAATTTCAAATCAGATTCTATGTTCCCTTTTTTGGATCATTTGTAACTCTGAATCTTCACCAAGCAACTGGTTGTAAATCGAGGACTACCTCTAATGTAGTAATAAATTAGGAATTATAATTCCTAAGTTTCTCTTGGCATCATATCATTTGACTATCTATGTTCTTTTTCTATCTCCTAGGATGTTCAAGGACACTGACAATAGTTATTCAAACATAAAACAAAGTTCAAACAACTAATATTAATAGAAACTCAGTTTGTGCAGTGCTTAAGGCATGAGGCTAGAAACTGAAAGACCATGAGTTCTAGTCCCATCTTAGGTACAAAGGTAGTTTGGTGACCTTGTGCCAGTCACTATCTCTCAGCCCTAGGAAGAAGGCAATGGCAACCACTTCTGAAAATCTTGCCAGGAAAACTGCAGGGATTAGGCAGGGACTCCCAGGCAGTCACTGGGAGTCAATGGTGAAGGCTAAATGCATGACATTATTAATAATTAAATGACCTAGTTCCAGAGAAAGGCCTTGAATTCTTTTTTAAAAATCAAGAAAACAGATACATTCCCTAGTGTAGGACCAATGCAAAAGAAAGCCCTTTGTCACAGACCCAACAAATGGGCCTCTTAAAGTGGAGCATCCTTAAAGAGTCTTTTCGGCCAGTCAAAATTTCTGGACTGGCTGATATCAAGATAGTTCCTCAGATAGCCTAAGCCATAAGCCAGTTAACATTTTAAAAGCCAGTACTTCCAATAATAACCAAAAGATGTTCATGATTAGGTTTTCAATGCTGCTATATTTATGGTTGTTCAATTCCTCTTCATTCAAGCAGGATAGGCTTTAGAAAGTTGTTGTTGTTGGGAAGTTATGTTTCTGGCTACCATTCCGTATCTGAAAGTAACTCCCAAGATGATGAAGACAAAATGAGATATTTGCACAATTTTCACACATTAATACATATTTTACCTTACATGGAATTTTGAGGCTGCTAAATTGCTTATTTAAAGAGAGCATATGTCAATGTGACAAATAAATCTTTGGAAATGCATCCACCACAGAAGAACTATAAGTGGCAACAGTTCCTTGGCAAGTAGAGAATATGTGACAGATTTTGTGCTACATAATATCTGGAAAGGTTTTCAGACATTCAAGACAAACGAGATGCTCCAAAGTTTGTTGCCTACCTATCTTCCACTGAGTTCCAATAAACTCTATCAGGAATGATGAATAAAAATAGCCACATGCCCAAAATGTAACCAAGATGTTCATTGCTATTGCTTATCCATCATCAGCACAGATTTTTTTCTTTTTGCAAAAATCTCCAGCCATCATTTTTTCTGTCCAGTTTGAAAATCCCAACTACTGTTAGTTTATTCCTTTTTCCCCTTTTGTATTTCAGCTTGACTGAATGCTGTGTCTTTCATCCTGCATGATAAATGTTGCTAGGATTTTGGATGTTGGGAAAGGAATGATGGGTATTTTAATGGTTTCAGGTGTTCTAGTTTTTGTGGGAAATGTTCCTGGGAGCCAGTGTGAAGTATAAGCAATATAAGAAGGAACATTCAATAAAAGTTAAACACTCTTGACTTTTATGCATTGGCCAGCCTCTGAACATTCTTGCATGCACATACAGACCATTTTGTTTCCTGCTTGAATAAAAATAGTTTGGCAATCTCTTTTTTCCTGTAATGGCCTTGTAATATTGTTTTTGTCTCACCTTCATCCCATGAATCAGCCTTAAACAGTGGTCAAATTCATAATTCCTAAGCGAGAGAGACAGTTTTTAAGTGAATTTTGCCTCATTTTACAATCTTTCTTGCCATTGTGGCTACGTGAATCACTGCAGTTGATAAGTTAGTAACATGGTTGTTAAGTGAATCTGGCCTCCCTATTGACTTTGCAAGTCAGAAGGTCGCAAAACTTGATTGCATGACCCTGGGACATTACAACCGTCATAAATAGGAGTCAGTTGCCATGCGTCCGAATTTTGATCACATATCTATGGGGATGCTGCAACTGTCATAAGCGTGAAAAACTGTCATGTCCCTTTTTTCAATGCCATTGTAACTTTGAACAGCCACTAAATGAACATTTGTAAGTCAAGGACTGCCTATATTATGTGTACATGCTAAGCAGTTTTTAATATATTTAAGCATAATTTTATTTCCATCTCTTCTTTAGGAGCCTCTGTGTCATGGCCCCATTGGAGCCCAGTTTAGAGGAGGAGGAGTTAGAACTGCGACCATCCAACAGGGATGGCAAGTCTCCCTTGGCATGTTTGGAGAGGCCAGGGGCTGAGGACAATGTTGTCCCCAGCCCTTCAGGCATTGAGGGAGGTAGTCAACCAGATGGAGCACTACCTGCCCCTACAGACACGGGAGGATCAGCTGCTGACAGGCACTGGTGTTGACAGGCAGCAGATCTCCTCTGATGAGGAACAGCTCCCTCCTTCAGTCAATCCAAGGGCAAGAAGAGCTGCAAGGCTATTCAGGAGGATATCACCCAACCCCCTTCATCACAAGGATCACCTGGAATGGAGTAACTTAAGGAGAAGCCATGGAGAGTTAGTCTTTGCCAGGAACAATTGTTTGCTTTGGCTTACACTCCCCTGGCTTCGACTCATGCCTGTTGCTGTTTGCCTTGCCTTGCTTTGAAGATTGCTCTTTTGTCTTGGACCTTGCCCTTGTTTTATGGACTGCTTTGGGCTTTTGCTTCGCTGTGTCTTGGACCTTTTATTTGCCCTGAGGACTGCCATTGTCTCGTACCTGGACTCTGCCTTGTGCACTGAGGACTGCCATTGTCTCGTATCTGGACTCTGCCTTGTGCACTCAACTTGGAACCCTGGACCTTGTCCTGTGATCATGCGCCTACTCTGGGGACTTTATTTGTACTATAGGGTCTGTTGTTTGGGGAACTAAGGGTGGCAGCCTTCAAGGTAGCGTGGGGGTGGAGCCTTACCAGTTGTTGGAGGGCCGTTTGCCAGACCATTTGTTCAGATAAATTAAGGATTCTCTAGAGGCCTGCTTTGCCTTAACCACCCGGGTCATAATACTGCAAGGAAATAGCCTCAAACCAAGAGTGAAATAGTCTCCAAAGAGCCTACCTTTCCCACCACGTGTTCCAAGGTCTTGAGAGTTGCATTGCTTTCCTTCGTCAGCTTAGCCAGATTGTTACGGGCTTTAGCTCTTGCCCGGTTCATCTGGCTCTTTAACTTCTGCAGCTGTTTTAAAACCACTTCCTTCTCATCACGGACACGCCGATTTTGTTCCTCACTCTCCTTTGCGTGGAGTGCAATCTTGTTCTTCAGAATGATAATGAGATCCTGGTGACCACAGAGGAGATATTTTCAGACTACAGAACATTCTTTGTAATGACAGAGAATGGGAGAGAAAAAAAAGCAAAGAAAGGGAATAGAGAGAGAAAGAGAACAAAGATATTCTTACAAATTTGGCTCCATTCTTTGGTTCCAATCCTGACCACTATTGCTTTGCCTACCACAGGAATGGGATCCCCCCGCTGGTCCCCTGCCACATCCAAAATGCAGTTCCTGATTTAAAAGGAAGTTTTTCTATGGTGCTATAAATTGAAAAATAGCAGCAATTGAAAATTCAGCTAAATGGCAGTTTTAGACATGCTATCTACTGTTATTATACATCAAAGAAATCACAGGCTGAAGCATTGTGGCTAATTTTGTAGCATGGATGCTGAGGATAAAAGATGTACTATATGGGGCGGGGGGGAGTAAAAGTGATCAGCGGATGTGGTTTCCAAACTGCTTCCCAATGGGATCTTGGGGGTATGTGGAAGCTGCTCAGCAGTTTATCAATAAGAAAACCAACAACTCTGGACCAAAATCTCGAAAGGTAGTTGCCCAACCAGTACTGTAATTTAGGAGGTACTTCTGAATTCATGCAGCGTGATAATGAGGTCCAGACGGACATCTCATTGGAAATGCTTAGATTCCACAGAATCCTTTGCAATGTGCCAGGACAGAAGTGCAAAAGTAGGGACAGCTGAACCCAGAGAGGGCTCCCTGAAGTTAGAAAGTGTGAAAACATAGGTAGTCCTCGATTTACAACAGTTCATTTAGTGACCATTCAAAGTTACGATACTGAAAAAAGTGACATGACTATTTTTCACTTACAACCGTTGCAGTATCCCCATGATCATGTGATCAAAATACAGATGTTTGGCAACTGGTTCCTACTTATGACTGCTGCTGTGTCCCAAGGTCATGTGATCACCTTTTTGTGACCTCCTGTCAAGCAACGTCAATGGAGAAACAAGATTCATTTAACAATTGGGTTACTAACTTATCAACTGCAGTGATTCACTTAACAACTGTGGCAAAAAAGGCCACAAAATGGGCTGCAGCCAGCTTAACAAATTGTCCCACTTGACAACAGAAATTTTGGGCTCGATTGTGGTCATAAATTTAGAACTACCTGTATAGCTGAAGCAGTTTTAGTCACTCATTCGGATTTATCCAGAAAGAATCCTTACCTGAATCTTCTGCAATTTCTTCATCTGCATTTCTATCTCCCTGGTGCTCCTTTCATCCCTGAGCTTCAGACCTTCAAAAGCAAATTTACGATCGTCTGTTGCTTCTGTATAGTTACGTAAAGCCTGTTGAAAGCGCTTCCACAGATCTTCCACTTTTCCTTCCAACTGCATGCGAAGGTAATGTTTGTCCTCCAAATTCTGTAGGAAATGAAAATGGGTCAACACTTCCCCCAATGCCCTCCCTGCTAGCTTGAGAGTTCTCCAACTACCTGTACTTTTTATCTGTCTGATCAGGTGACATTTCTCAAGAGAAAAAACTGCTTCCTTGCAGGCACAAGAAAATACACTCAATTTGTTAGCAGAACCCTTATTGCTGGTGATGCAGTTCGAAGTATTGAAAATAAGGATAGTATCCATAACGAGTTAATCAGTTTGGATTCCCAATCTACTAGCATGTTTCATAGTCCCTCAACTTTAAGCTCGATTCATGTTATACTCCATGATATATCTAGATGAGGAGAGAAAATAATGCAGAGCAGAAATGGCTCCATATTTTATAACGCCTTGGTTCCCAAAACACACTAAGCCCTTTGGTTTTGGTTTGGCAAAGCTGTGAAAATTTGATCAAGTTAGTTTGTAGCATATGATTTTGTGTTGCATGAACCCTCCTAATAGTAGTTGTTTTCGATCTATCATAGTCGCACTATGATATGAACCCGGTGAACAAACCCACAATCTTTAAACAGATTGTGCCCCGTTCAGCTACAGAAAATTCAAGTATTCATATCAGCTTGAAATAACAAAAAGATTGTTGAGTTTCCTCCAAGTAGTTTGATTACAGAAGCCTGGTTCAACATAATATATTTTGTTTCACTGAATATGCCATAATCTTTATTTAACTGAAGGTGTCATAATCAGCCAGGTTCACACTTCTTAAGCCAAAAACTACAGTACTACCGGTATTGACACCAACTGGATTCATACAACACACTAAACTATAACCATGTAAACCACACCATGGCTTAGTTTAATTTATGAACCTAGCCAATGTGTCCTAGCTGGGCGTTTAGTGCATCTTAACTATGATGACAATGCACTGGAGAAAGAACAAAGAATTTAGATTTGAGTGTTAATAAGCAAGAGACAACAAACACAGTAGCTAGAATAGGTTGTGATGTCTGATATCAAACACCTGATCTATTTAGAACCATGATAGGATGTCTTGGATTGGTTACTGCCAAACAAGTCCAAGGTCTTCCTACTGGTACTAGCATCTTCCTTTTTTAAATCAATACACACTAATATATAACAGAAATATATTTCTCAGATAATATTCAATAAAGCCATAACATTCAAGAAAAAGAGAACATTTTCATACGTAATGACTGCCCTATCAATATGTCATTACAGTTTGCTAAAGAAAAAAATTAAGGGCTATACAATTGCTAAAACCTGCATGTAAAGATTTTTTTTCCTGCAGATTCATCGGCCTGCTCTAAATTGTGATCAGATTCTCCCATTCAACAGCAAATTCAAAAATATCATAAAATTTGCTCCCTTATCTTAACTCACACCTTATTTTTGACATCATCTCGTGTACTTTGGAAGTCAAGTCTGGCTTCATATTCATTTTCAGCAAAGTTCTGCTCCATCGCTAACAATACATCCTGAAGATAGAGACTCTCCTCGTCATGATGTTCTATGATTAACTTCCTGGCAGAAATGGAAATGGTCCCATGAGCATCAAGAATTTCACAAATCAAGGCCCCATGACCATCTATCCCAACCCTGTGTCCTTTCTTTTCTCACATTCCTACCTCTCTGTGTCAAATTCCTTCTGCAATGCCCGCAGCTCTGTCTGATAATCCTCTTCTAAGTAGCCCAGGCGGCAGTTCTGGAGTTTCAACAGTTGATCTATGTTGTGTAAATGGCTACGCAGGGCGTGGGTGTACTGAGCTTCTGCTTCAGCAAGGTCTTTAGCAAGGGACTGGAAGACAGAAAACCATAAAATCAGGACAAAAGGCAGGTTTGAAACAACTATGGAAATCAGCATTAAAAAAAAATCAGAAATCTTCAGTAGTCAGACCAATTATATCAGGCAGGCAAATGTACAGTATATAAAGCTCCTGATTGTTTTTTTGTTCTCCATACTGATAATACTACTAAAGTAGTAGTAGTACAAGCTACATTATCTGCCAGTGTAGCTGAACATGTGGGAAGTTACCCACTAAAGATTCAAAGATTTTGGAATTATTTTATTTTGAACAATCCTTCAGAGAACCCCTTTAAACCCATAAAGATGGGTTATGTTGATGGTCACCAGTTTTCTGAAGGTGGTCCCAAAGTGACGGCATACTGACTTGTGCCTTGCTTCTTCCATGGTTTAATGTCTACGAAGATTCTTAATCATCCAGGTCATGGATGTTCTTCAGGATTTTCTTGGGCTTTTTCTTTGAAAACGTTTTGCTTCTCATCCAAAAAACTTTTTCAATTCTGACCTGAAGAAGCTTTGTGGATGAAGGAAAAAAACCAAAGAAGTCCAACTGCCTTTTGAAAAGCACCTTTGGGTCTTCCATGGCTTCTTCCTGAAGAGCATCACACTGGGTCCTGATGCTGAGCCTGTGTGGCAACTTCACACAACTGGAGTGCTGCACTACCTGTCCCTTTTCTGTTTTCGTAGAGAGGACCAAGCCTCATAATGAGACAATGCACTATGCAGCCTGGAATAACTGTGCATACTTTAAAATTAAATAATAGACAGATGAGAGGGAACAAGTAATAATCCTGGTTTTCTGAGCCTGAAAATGCAGAGAACAAAAGCAAACTACTTTATTACCTATCTCGGTTTTATGTGAGATAGTAAGCACTTCTATTTTTCTTAAAGCTATGTCTGTATGTTTGCTAACACACTATTGTATTAATAAACCTTGCCTTTCCTCACTGTATACAATATGTGACAGCGTATCTCTGAAAGTCGACTAAAATATATAAAAGAGATAAATACTGCACAAGATAATACTAACTGAGAACAATTTTTATTTAAAGGTATATAACTTGTTCTCACAGCTCATACTCTTTTTGCATAGTGCCATATAGCCAGAGAGTTTCACAAGTTGCTTTCTATTCCTACCTGCCTTGTCTTTCTATAAGAGTATCCCCAACTGCTTGATACAGTCTTCTTCCATGGACTTTTAGAGATTGCTGCTCACCTTAATGACATTGTCTTTGCAATCCACAACACGTTCAAATGTCTGACTGAGAATCTCAATATCTTTACGTAGTTCCCTGGCTTTGACTTCGCGGAGAACAGTGCGCCATTGCAAGTTGATCTTATTCAGATTCACAGAGCTGTTGTGTTCCTCCTTGGCCAATTTGTCCTGAAATGCAAGTCACAGCTTACAATGCATTCCCCCAAAATTTATTCCTGAATCAAGTTGACAATGTAGGCAGTGACTAAATATTAAATGATTCTGAAGATCAAAATTTCTTGAATATTTTTTCCCTGAGAAAAATATGAAGCAACTATGACCATGCAAAATTCATAATGGAAACTGTTTTCATCAACTATCTACATTTGTTTGATTAGAGTTCTTGTACAAACTGAAGCAAGTATGCACTGAAATAATATAAACAGACATTTACTGGTTCTGTAATCCCAATAGATTTAAAGATCTTCACTCAAGAATTTTTTCCTACAGGTGCGTAGTAGTTGAAGGGTGAACTTCATTGCCATGTAAACTGAAGATGTCTCCTAGCCTCTCCAGCCCTTTGCACCCTGTCCTTTAAAATCTGTTCCAAAGTTTCCCCATCAGAGAATAGCTTGAAGGCAGATCAGAAGCCGCAAGGGGAAAATGAAAATAATCCCCCTCAGTGGAGTTATATCACCGTCTTAACCGTTGTTTTGAACGTTAGACATTATTCTGGGCCAAATATTACTCCATTGATCAAACATTTTAAACTACCTGTGAATAAGACTGGGAGTTTTCAGTAAATACTGACTAACAGCATTACCTACCCTTCCTTGTATTTTATTTATATATATATATATATATATATATATATATATATATATATATATATATATATATATATATATATATATATCCCTCTGAACCACTAGCCTATTCCTGATCTTTTTTTTTACATCAAATAAATTCATTATTATACAATCACCTCTTATTCAATTCATCTCATTAATTTGAAACTCTGTCACAGGCTGATCAAAACTTGAGGTCCAAAAATATATGTAAAAATGTTGCTCATTTCTTTTTTTATATATTTAATGTGTTTGCATAAAACATTTCAACTACAAGGTATTCTTCAATCATTTATTAATATCGCTTCTACTATTTTGTGATTCAAGCTATTCACATTTGAAAGCCATGCTCTGCTTCATTTGTAACATAAAGAGAACTTTGACATGACTTTTGATTTTGAGCAAGTTTGTATATATCTGATACAAGTACTATTTCTATATTGTAAAGTTATTGTTCACATTTGATAGAATACAGCACATTTTGCTGATCCTACAGTCTCTCCTTAGAGCAGAGTACGTCTCGATCACTTTTGGCTTCATTGTAGCATGGTGTTTTTTAACTTTTGAGTACCAAGTAGTACCTTTAGAAATTGGATCAACATGTCCTCCTTCTTCTTACTCATTTCCTCCTCAGCCAGCAGCTTTTGTTGCATCATAAGCAACCGTTCTTCTTCAGTGAGTACAGCCCGTTTGGGTGCCTTCTTTTTGGGCATGTTTATACTTAGAAAATGGAGAGATCTGTCAGACAGAGAAAAGACTCAAGTTAACAAAGTTGATCTAAAGCCATTTTCCAATAAATTGGCATCTAGAAGTATTAAATTGCACGCCTATTATATTTTCTGAGTTGGACATATCCTGTCTAAAGATTATGTAAATTGTTAAGCTAATACTTCTGGAAAGTCCTAAATTGAGAAATCCCATTTTAAGCTAAGAGATACAATTCTGACCGCTAAACCAAGCTGCTATTTTACATCCCTTAAATTCAATGATTGCATTACTCATTCCTTTAATCCTGTCTGTTTACCATTCTTTAAACATAATTACCCTTGCTTTCTTCTAAAATATTTAGACATAGTATATTATTTTCCCCATCCCACCCTTTCATCCTCATAACCCTGTGAAGAGGCTCAGGCTGAGAAACAAAAACCATACGCTTTGCAGATGAGCTGGGATTTAAAGCCGTGTCCCACATGGTAAATTACTTCATGCATGAACTACAGTAACACAGTCTAACATGAACATATTAGAAGCATCAGCTGGCCAGGGATCTTTTGGCCAAATTATTGAATGAAACCAGTTTTCGGAGCTGTGACTCTACAGTAGTGTTACAGTTGCTTCTTTGAGTGTCACTATACTCCTTTCCATAACTCAAAATTCTGCTGATGATTGATAAGAAGTGGATACTTTAAATATCATGTTCTCTCTATAATCTTTTCCAAACTTTACAACTGGAATTCTCTTGGTCCTAATATGCTATCAGAAGCAGTTTAAGGGAGAATAGAAAATAATTCCTTCTGAATGGATGGTTGACATTTTGAACTTCCCTACCAAAGAAATACAATTTGATGTTCTCCTTCCTGCTCTTCCAATAGTAGGCAAATATGTTTTTATTTAGGCAGATGTGTTAATATTAAAGTTAATTATCGGTCAGTTTGGTCTTAACGTGGCTGAATATTGTGTCTTTATATTAACAAGATTTTAATTAACCAATTCATTTGTCTAGATTTCCCTTCATTTTTATGGTGTTCAATACATATAGTGCCTCTTTTAGGAGAAAAAAGTGTGCAAATTCAATAAATAACATAAAACAAATACATTGTTCTTTCTTCTGTTTTTTCCTCTTCGTTTTAATTCTATCCCTGTTGTCTTTAGATGCCTTTGAAGCCTGAAGTCACAAAACCGGACCTCTTTTTCCTCACATGCCAGCTTTGATCACTTTTTCACAATTGTTCCCATTTCCACACCAGGGTTCTAAAACCTAATGAGGATACAAACTGTGAAATCATTTGCTGGAAGGCAGGGAGAAAACCATCCCTGAGCCTGAAATATTGAATAATCAAAAGCAAAATACACATGTCATGATGAACATGATTTAACAGTTTTCTTTGCGGAGATTCCCACCCCCAAGAGGTTGCCTTGAATCTTATAGCCAGAAGTTGCATGCTAACGCAAGGAATTGAAAACAAGTGGTGAAACTTGACCTTGGACTTGAATTATATCCCAATTGTTAATTACACTGAACTTTAATTGGCATATAATTCTTCACATATGGCCTCTACCAATTAAAATAGTTCGCCATAGAGGTTAAGGCACTGGTTTAGAGACAATGAATTCTACTCACTAACCCTAAGTCTACCTTAGGCACAAAGCCACCTGGGTAACTTTGGGCCAATTCTTCTCAGCCCTAGAAAGCAGACAATGGTAAGCCACTTCTGCAGTCTTGCCAAGAAAACTGCAGGGATTCTCACCTGGTGCCGTAAACACTGGACCAAACTGGAATTTTAAAGATTAATATTCAGTTGGAACCATAAATTTTCTTGGGGCTCATGGACAGTCAACCAGAAAAAAACTTGTAGAAGACTGTTTTTGTACATGGTTACTGCCGCGACATTACTGCAGCCACAAAGATGGAAAGATTCCAAAATAGAGCGATTGGGGAAGATGACAGAATTTGCAGAAATGAGAAAATTCATTTGTTTGATAAAAAACAGATTCTTTACGCATTTTCTTTTTCTCTTTCTTTTTTTCATGTTCCATTTTTTCGTTATTCTTTTTCTTCCCTTTAAATCTGTATATTTGTTTATATTACTGAATAAAATCCTTTACTAAAAACGACAAATGCCCTTGCTTCACAGCACATGCTAAGCCACAAATAAGCCAATCAACTTAAAAATTAATAGGAATGCAATCACCAGATTTGTAACTGACCTGGTTAAGACTGTTTATTTATTTATTTATTGATTCCATTTCTATGCCGCCCTTCTCTGGTGACTCAGGGCGGCTTACAGTGCGTTAAGCAATAGCCTTCATACTTTTGTATATACCTGCTTAGTAGGGCTTTTGGCCTCCCCTAAGCGGTGTTTTTTTATGCAAAGTCAGCTTATTGCCCCCACAATCGGGGTCCTCATTTTACCTACCTCGGAAGGATGGAAGGCAGAGTCAACCTTGAGCCTGGTGAGATTTGAACTTGCAGTAATTGCAGGGAGCTGGCAGCTAAGTGCTACTTAACAGCACTTTAGTCCGCTGCACTACCAAGGCATTGTTGTTGTGACAATTCAAGCTCTAAATCCCTGCTTTAATCAATGTCTCCTTCCAATTAGCCTTGACTAAAGAGGTAATTCTATAGAGTCCTTGATGCTCTCTAAGCTTGTCTTTTTTTTTTTTGGCAGACATCTGATTACCCAAGTAGGTAATATCATCACTGCTAGTGAGTGTAACATCTGCTCCCTGTTTGTATACAGTAGCTTACCCTACCTGACCATACTGGTGAGGGTATAGTTTTCTCCTTGATTAGGATGCTGTTTTTGCTAGATTGTTTTTCTGGTATTAATCCCTGCTTATCTGGGTGTTGGTCGGTGAAAAGAATGTTTTCTGGTCTGATTTCTTCTTAGCTTTTTATTGTCTCTTCTGGTGCATAAATGTAGTTTATGTCTATGTGATTTGTCTGAATGGTAAGCTTCCAAGAATTCCCTAGTGTTTTTGCATTTAGTTTGCAAAGCTAGGCACACGGGTCTAGCACACAGGTGTCAAACTCACTGCATCATGTTGCCATCGCATGATGTATCGTGACATTTTTCTCTTTGCGGAGTTGGGGTAGGCATGGCCTGCACGTGGCCTAGCATGCTCAAGGTTTCTCAGTTGAAAATAGGGTCAAGCCTTTCCACAAGGAATTCTACTTGTGACAGAATCCTTCAATCCAATCCAAGGGAGGTGAAGGACTATACCTAATAATTCACTCTCAAAAGAAGCTGTTTCTTTACTACAGGGGCTGGCAGTCTAGTAGACTCTCCTTTCAAACAGGAGCCATGCCAAAACTCTTGTTAAAACACAAACCTGTCTCAGATAACACAGGTAGTCCTCGATTTATCAGCCACAATTGAGCCCAAAATTTCTGTTGTTAAGTGAGACATTTGTTAAGTGAGCTTTGCCCCCATTTTACTTTTCTTGCCTCGGTTGTTAAGTGAATCACTGCAGTCGATTAAGTTAGTAACTCGGTTGTTAAGCGAATCTGGCTTCCCCATCCCCCCACACTGACTTTCCTTGTTAAGAAGGGGATCCCATGACTTTGGGACACAGCAACTGTCATCAATATGAACCACATGCCAAGCAGCTGAATTTTGATCCCACCAATGCTGCAAAGGTGGTGAGTGTGAAAAACGGTCATAAATAAGTCACTTTTTCCAGGGCCATTTTAACTTTGAAGGGTCATTAAACGAACTGTTGTAAGGGCTACCTGTCTGATATTCAGATCAAACAAAACTGGGTTTTACGGGTATTTTTTTTTTCAAAAAATCCCTTTCCATCACCATTGGCAGTTCGGCGATTCGAATCCCTAGTATAGGTGTCCTGCGGGAGCAGGGGGTTGGACTAGATGACCTCCAAGGTCCCTTCCAACTCTTGTTACTGTTAAATCCCATAATAGGAATTGACTCTGAAACACCGTCACTCACACACACACACACACACACTCGCAAACACAAGACTTTCCCTACGAATCGACACCGACCTTTCCACCAAAATAGCCTGCTGCTCGTGTATTATTTACTCCGGCCCTCCCGTTCTCCTCCTCGACCCACCGCGTCCCTCTTTGCGAGCGGCTCGCTTGCTCCAAGCCGTCTTCCCGGTCTCCTAGCAACGGCCTCTTTCCCAGCGACGCACCGGGGAGGCGTTTCAGCGCCACAGCGCCCCCTAGTCGGGCTGTCTAGTAAGACGGCCTTAAAAGAGTGCCCTTACGCCCTGCTGGTACTGTATATTAAAGCCCCGGGGGAGGAAGGACGAAGCGAAAGCGACGCCTAAGAAATTGAGAGGAAGAAATTGGAGTGGCTGCTGCAGGCCACACCTCCCCAGGGAAAACCAGGTCTTTCCAGGAAACGTATTTGCAAATTTTGAGTGGTTTATTCTTTGGATAGGCTTGTGATATTCCCCCACCCGGTTAAAATCCCTGAGCTTTACAAAAGTTGGAATGGAACTTTGGAAAGCAAGCCGAGAGAGTTCACTGGCGCTGGGCGGATAATACAATTAAATAAGTAAAATGTAGACTGTAGGTATTAATTAAGTCTCGCTTTTGTACAGAAGCTCAAGATTACCTCTCCTGCAGATTATTTTTTTATCATTTAAATTTTTATTAGTTTATCAAAGTATAAAATACAAAGGGGGGAAAAAAGACATTTCTTAGTTTTCCAGAGAATGCAAATTATTGGGAGTCATCTACTGATCAGCAGTCACCTTTCTCCATTGTGACTCAAAATCTACCTGAAAATTAGTCCTTGAAACCCACAATTCTAAATTCTGGAATTTGAGGTTTGGTTCTGGGTTTTTTCCCCCCTCTTGGCAAAGGAGCACATATGAAATCTACTTAGTCTGAGCCTTAGCAAAGGAAAATAAAATTGGGGTTGAAAATGGAATCCTGCTGCCAAATACAGCCAGTTAACACACCATATGTGTTCCTATAGATACCCCCCTAAGATATTTTAATGTCTGCTTCAGTATTTAACAGTAATGTCCTGGTCTAAAGATGAGTCTCAGTTGCCATGGCAACAGCGCTTAGTAGTCAACTTATTCAGATATAACCTGGACCTACTTAGGAAGCTGCAATCTAAATATAGCCAAGGAGCCCCCTTTTAATTTTAGGTCATCTACATTTCTAGTGGAAAGGGAGCAAAATACACAGAACAGAAGGGAAAGCGCAGTAGGGATGAAACGAATCAGGACTAAAATCTTTTTAAGAAATAATACCCGTAAAATATTAAACTGGATCAACATTTCTGTGTTGAACTCAGTCTGGAAAAATGGGGATTTCATTGCCACCATGAAAATCCTATACTCGTCCCAAATAATTGAGGCCCAAATTTACACCACAGGGCAAACATTCGATCTATTTTTCTCCTTCAGACACATGATCTGAAGCTAAAAACCAGTACTGCATCACAGTCATAACGTATTCTCAGGATTTTGAGGTTCATGGCTACCACCAATCTCTACCAGATGGTCTACTGTTGTGGGTCCATCTGGTTGCCTCAATTTCTTGGGGAGTTTCCGAGCAGTTTGTCAGGCAGCTTAGTTGAGTGACTAGGCAAACTTTAGTATATGAAAGGTGCTTGCCAAGATTATTCCTAAGAATGAACATACTTAGGAAAACCAGACTAGAGGTTTCTCAGCTGAAGACATGATCCCCAAGTAGATGTGTGTTAATACCTGGCAACTTTTCCATTTGTCAGGAAGCAATAAGAACCCTACACTGAAAGCAAAGAAGTCCTCACCAGCCTCAGATTTTAAGAAATACACATGGAGATGTTTCTATTCTAAACACACATTCGATCTGTTTTTCTCCTTTGGTGAAGAGGAGGGTGTTGGGTCTAGAATGGAAAGTGAAAAAGAGATGGCATTGAGGAATTATTTCACATACACACACCTATGAAATACAAACAATCAGTTAAGTTGGATCTCTCTTCCTCTCCCTCTCCCTCTCCCTCTCTGATGTTTTGCATTTAACTTCAGTTTATATTTCTGCTTTCCTCTTCTTTTATCTTGAAGAATACTTAAAACAATTGTCCCACAAGTGCTCTTCCAAAAAGCAATTGGCCTTTCTTGGCTTTTTTTCCTTGAAAACCTTTGGCTTTTTATTTCAAGAAGTTTCTGCAGGAACACAAAAACAGCGCCTGCTGCTTGCTCTTTCAATAGGAATAGGACTGCGGGAAGAATGAAAAAGAAGGGTTATCCACCAGCCAGGGACCATGTTAACCACTCTCTGGACAGAACATCTCACCACCTTCATTGCCAAATTTGAAGAATGGAATGAAATCTGAAACAACTATTTCTTAAGATGGCTTCATTTTTATTTGATTCAGTAAGGGAGACAAACAAATATGAACTAGTGAAGGTGGCTCCACTATTTTTAACATCCCTTCAACTACCCTGTTTCCTCCAAAATAAGACATCCCCTCATAATAAGCCCAATTGGGCTTTTGAGCGCATGGCAATAAGGCCAAGCACTTTTTTCAGGGTTCAAAAAATATAAGACAGGGTCTTATTTTTGGGGAAACACGGTATCATTCTTTGCTTTATATTGGTTTTTGTATATTTTAATATTATAGCTCTTTTGTATGCTGCCCAAATCGCTCATTTGTGAGATGGGTAGCTATATAAATTGGTATAAAAGCACCAGCCTAGAAAGCAGGTGATCGTGAGTTCAAGTTCTGTCTTGCCATGAAGGCTAAACTGAGTGAAAATAAGAGAAAGAAGGTTCTTGAGTATGTCCACCTCTTTAAGTTATTTGTAAAAATAATAAAGGAGAGATATAAATATCCACAATGTCCTTTTCTATGAATCTTGAAGAGCTTATCCATTTCCTTTATCTTTAAGCACCCTGTTTGTATATATTCAAGGAATAAGAGTTCAAAAATTTTATAATGTTCAAATGACAAAAAGGATCCAGCAGTTACAAATAATCTCAGAAGAACTGTTTCTTTAGAATTTCAAAAATACACGTGGAAAGCTGGACAAGCTAAAATGTAGTGAGTTTTGGAAAAGGTTTTACAGCAGGGATGCTTAGATCTGGCATACGAAGCCACTCTGGAAACAGCAAAGGACCAGTCCATGGTGCCTGCCAGCAAAAATGGAGCTAGGGGGCCGCAGGTGGCCCTCCCAGGCTCCGTTTTTGGCCATGATGGTCTCCTGCAACTCTCTGCCAGTGAAAATGTAGCTCCATTTTCACTGGCAGAGGGCTGCAGAAGGCCGTTGCAGCTGAAAACGGGGTCCCGGGGGCCCGCATGTGGCCCCCCCATCTCCATTTTTGCTGGCAGAGGGCTAGCAAAACAAAGTAAAAACAACAAAAGGAGAAATGTTTCCCCTTTTGTATCTGAGCATGCAAGAAAGGACAGGAAAGGAGAAAGGGAAAAAGGAAAGACAAAAAAAAGAAGGAAAGATGAGAAGAGAGCAAGAAAGGAAAAAGGGGAAGGAAGAAAGAATGAAGAGGGAAGGGACAAGGAAGGAGGGAGGAGGAAGATTATAATGAGAGTGAGGGAGGGTCTGAGGGAAGTCCTGCTTTAGCACTAGGCCACCACAGGTGCACCCGACATGAGTGATGTCGAGTTGGCCACACCTGTGCCCATCCCGGCCAGCCCCCAGCCCCCGCAAGGTCAAACACAACTCTCAACAAAATAGAATTTGACACCCCTGCTTTACAGGAACACAATCAAAATGAACCCTGGTAGAATCTGGATACTGATGTTCTTCTATTCCTAAAAGAACCTGGTTTAAGAACAGTAAAGTATTGTTGGTTAAAAAAAAGAGACCATTTTGCACATCCCAGTTTGAAAAAAAACCCGGTTTTTCCCCTTGCAACAGAGCTTTCTCTACTCCATAAAATTAAAAATAAAATGCACATATGTGTTTCCTGATTTACTTTTGCAGGGGAGGGTACTTCCTTAAATAGTGGGCTTTGATATGAATTCATTTGTTTCAAATGGAGGCATGGAAATGATGGATTGCCAAAGACTGGACAAATAGACTCCCTTCTATTTAGCACTCAGAACACTATTGTCAACATTGCCTTGGAGAAATAAGGAAGGAAGTTAAACAACTCACTCGACTTCTTCTGAAAGTGTTATATTCCTGCTTACAATGTCACCGACCTCGTTAATAAAACTACAAACAAATCTTTCCTGCTGTTCCCCCCCCCCACCAGAATATCTCTAAATGAAATACCACAAGGTGGCAGCCCTTTCAACCAGTTGCTATTAGTCCGAAGATGTGCCCTGATGAACACAGAGGCAGTTTTGTTGAATACCATCAAATTCAATAGAACTTCCATCAACCTTTCCCTTTCTCCCTCCTGCCAGATATATATATTTGGAAGCTACCAAATTGTAGAAGACTAAATTAAACGTTTCCCAACATTTCCAAACCACCAGTTTAAACATTAAATCTCACCTGAAGAGGATTAATTTTTATGTTCCATCAAACTTCTTGAGCTGTCAACAGATAATTGGAAGACAGGGATTGAGGATGCTATGAATTTTTTCTCATTGTGCACTCTGGGGGTTGGGGAAGTGGTATCCTAAGTAATGATCCAAATATATCCTAATTTGGGAGCCCTTGGGCAGAAAGTTAAGTTTGCACTATCTTTTCTTTTAGCTGCTCTAAAATCTGGTCTATCTTACTTTACCTTCCTTCTTTCCTTTCCATACAGATGAACTGTTCAAATATCTCTACCAGCAATCACCTCATTCGTGCAAATCATATTCACTCTGGCTGCTAAAACATACACATGGTCCAATGAAGTAGTCTCCAGACAAAACTTAATGCTTTGCCAATGGTATTTTGTTCCTGTAAAAGTGCAACCTAGCTTCTCTTTAAAAATGTCACCTACTAATTTTTTTAAAATTAGATTTATATGCCGCCCTTCTCCGGAGACTCAGGGCGGCTTACAATGCGTTAAGCAATAGCTTTCATACTTTCGTATATTTTATACAAAGTCAGTTCATTGCCCCCACAAATTGGGTCCTCAATTTACCTACCTTAGAAAAGATGGAAGGCTGAGTCAACCTTGAGCCTGGTGAGATTCGAACTTGCAATAATTGCAGACAGCTGAATGTTAATAATTCAGCCTGAAAGATGTTATTTGAAGTAAATAGCTGTTCAAAGGGAGAAACAATGGCAGCAAAAATACTTCTGAGTGTGAAAATGGAATGAGAGGAAAAGGCTTGGTTGTAGCCCCAAACGGCTACAGATTTTTTTTTCTTTTCTTCAACCCACTCCCTCTTCTCATAATATATATCCTGTTTCCCCTAAAATAAAACATCCCCTAATAATAATCCCAATCGGGCTTTTGATCGCATCAGCTAAAATAAGCCCCCCTGAAAATAAGCCCTTCCTGAGAATAAGGCCTCCCCAAAAATATTTAAAAACATGCTCAGCCCATCCCTGCCATTTCCTCTAGTTAGGGTTAGGGAGACAGAGCTGGAAATCAGGTAAGATGGCAAGAGGAGCCCCATCGTGCTCCATGTGCCCCCAAATAATAAGACATCCCCAAAAATAAGGTCAAACACTTATTTGGAGGTTCGAAAAAAATAAAACAGGGTCTTATTTTTGGGGAAACACGGTACCTTAAGCAGCATATCAGTTACACAGGAATATTCACTTAGGTTGCTCTTGAAGGAATAAAGTTGGGAAAATATGAAATAATACTCATTAACATAACTGTTCTTTTCTTCCCTTTTAGAACTTAGAATATATCTCGTTTGCCTCTCTCCTAAAACTGAGTCCGACAATGCTCACTTGGTTGAGTTGGGTGGTATAGAAATTGAATAAATAAATAAATACCCAGACAATGAAATAAATGAGGCAAAATAATAAATAAAATATAGAACTCTTATCATTCATATAATTGTCCCAATGCATAAGACTTGTTTCTGATTTTCTTTCTTTCACTCCGTATTTTTTTGGGGGGGAAGTGGGAATGCAGTTATTTTCTTATTGCATACTTATCTATCTGAAAACTTCCAAAAACTAACCTCAGAATAGAAATCAGATTTGTTTCCTAAACATAAATATTCTTCCCAAAGCCCCAAAGAAGGGTAAATATCCACCCTTGTCTTTCTTAATTGTGGGCTCTTCCATATGAGGCCTCTTATTCAGTAATTCCAAATCAACATGGCTGTGAAACTTGCTGAGGGGAATTCTGGGAGCTGTAGTCCCAATACAAATTAAAGGCTATACAGGTAGTCCCTGATTTATGACCATAATTGAGCCCAACATTTATTTTGTTAAATGAGACATTTGTTAGAGTTTTGCCCCATTTTACAACTTTTCTTGCCACAGTTGTTAAGTGAGTCATTGCAATTCATAAGTTAGTAATGCGGTTGTTAAGTGAATCTGGCTTCCCCATTGACTTTCCTTGTCAGAAGGTTGCAAAAGGGGATCACATGACCCTGGGACACTGCAACCATCATAAATATGAGTCAGTTGCCAGCATCTGAATTTTGATCACATGATCATGGGGATGCTGCAAAGATCATAACTATGAAAAACGGTAATAGGTCACATTTTTCAGTGCTGTTGTAACCTTGAATGGTCACTAAATGAACTGTTGTAAGTCAAAGACTACCTGCAATTGGAAGGCTTACATAGCTACCGGTAGCTGAGGTCAGGGGAATTTAACACTGGCCTTGAAAAGGAAGTGGGGAAGAGGAATGGAATGATTACTTGGCCCTGAGAAAGTAGAAAGCACTAGAAAGAGAACAGAACTGCCTTTTTGTTTTATTTAATTTGGGATTAGAAGGCCAATAACACCATACAATTCTGAGCAGCATGCAACACTACACAGAGAGCAGGCATTGCAACAGAAAAGGTCTGTTTTCTAGAGCTGACAGACCACATTGTTTAAGTGAAGGAACCCACAAAAGGCTCATCCTGCCATATTGCATAGGAAGGGCACGAATTTTCAGAGTTACATGAACCCTGAAATGAACAGGACCTAGGCCTTTAATAGCTTTATAAATGATAACACCTTGAATTGAAGTAGACTGGCAACCAGTTCAGCTTGCAAGACAGTGTTGTCGTAGGAGCACATAAAGGCACTGACAGTATTGCTTGGGTAGCCCAGGGATGAGATGTATTATTGGATATCATTAGCCGACAGACGCTACCAGACTCCAGACTGATGCAAGTTCTCACCCAGTGGTTTCATGTAAATGTAAATAGAAAGCATGAGAGTGTTAAACTCTAAGTACTCTACAAAGGGGCGGGGGGGGGGAGTTGTTTACAGGAACTCTCCCTTCTTTCAACACTGACTGGAACCAAGCCACATGGAAAGGAGAACCAGTGCAATATGATGTACCACCCTCCCACTCCCAATCCCCATAATAATCTTAGAAAGGTATCAGTGTAATGGTATCAAAAACTGCTAAGAAATCACGGAGAACCAAGATGGACTTGCCAGCCCTGTGCTAGCTCCACCAGAAGTCATCAACAAAGGTGATCGGTGTTATTTTCATACTATGTCCTAGTTTGAAACGTCACCAAAACGGGTCTAAAATAAACCACCTTCTCTTTAAAAAGGAACACCAGAGATTAAAACTCCTTGAGAAGGGATGCACCCCTCACCACCTCCTTTTAAAGCCAGTAAAACCAACCCCTCCCTCAAAGAAGTGACATCACAAGATGGATCCAACTGCAAAACACCTCTCAAGGAGACTTAACAAGCCAAGAAGGACATGGATTTAATAATGGCCAGGTTCATAATCTGAAGGACCCTGTTTACTGGCTTGGGAGTCATAGGCTCAATCACTCCATCACAACACCATGTCTCAGGCTGCTCATCCAGACATGCCCAGTCAAGAGTCCAACTGCAAGTAGATTAGAGAGACTTTATCTTCCAGATAGCAGCCTTATCTGCTGGATTTCTCACAGCATCTGATGGTCCTACGGATTGTTCTTCTCCAGCAAGGAATAAATCATCCTTAATCAGGACTGCCAGATAGTTATTGGCATTCCCAATAAGAGAAATAAATACATTTTGCTATTTTTGTCACCAAGATGTGATCTACAGTGTGGTCTTTTATTCATGTTTGGTTGGATGTCACTCTTCATTTTTCTCCAGTGATGCTCTAGGCATCTCTTCTGGCAGTTCTTCTCCCAGAGTTCCTTGAAGAATCAAGGAGCACTCTAGGATTGACTAGAGTTGAGAGGCCACATAGAAGAAATTCAATCCAAGACCCCTATATCACCTACCCATTCCAAGATATCAATTAATTCCTTGACCAAACTGCCTATCAAATTTTCAAGGAAAATCCCAAGCTCTCTCTGAAGCCGCACGGAGTCCATTAGTTGATTGAATAGACCAATTCAGCAGCTTCTACCTCTCTGCACTGCCTAGGGTGGCTGCACTAGCAAGCCAAAAAGCAACCAGAAAGTGATCTAACCATGACAAGGACCAACAGTAACGTTCTTCACTGCCAGACCTGTTTCAACTGCCCTGAGACAAATAGGTGTGACCACTGATATGTGTTGAACCTTCACTAACTTGGGACAGGTCCATGGTTTCCAAAGCAGCTCTGAACTTCTGAGTTGCTCCAGAATAAATATCTCCAGAGGCAGGTTGAAATTGCTGATTACCTGGCAATGAAGTCTAGCAAATGAGGTAAGGATGATGCTGGGCAACAGAGAATGTAGTAGAGCAGGAGCAATCCCGAGTCTTCCTAGAGCACAACTTGATCCAGAAGGTCTCCCTTCCAGTTATCTATGGGGCACAGTCTAATGACACACCCACACATTACAATAGCCATCCTGTCTTCTCTCCCCTGAACTCACAGCTAATGCCTAACTTGAAATCCAGCTCGCACATTTTTGAAAGAGAATGACACACACCCATCCACCAGGCCTACCCAGATCCTTGTAATATACAGTACAATAATTTGGCTGCCTCATTTTGATTAAAAAACGAATGAGAACAATTTAAGGCAAACTGCCGTGGAATTCAGAAGCAACAGCTGGAGCCTGAGACCACCAAGGATGAGGTGACTTATTGTTAGGGATGAATATTGAAGGACAGACAGTGAGATTGCTCACCCATTCTCATATTCTTCTCTTGATCTTGTCCTTAAAAAGGGCAGATTGCTCATAATGTCACTGAATGAAACCCATTCTCATATTCTTCTCTTGATCTTGTCCTTAAAAAGGAGTGGAGAAGGTTTTGGATAAGCTTTTCAGATTCTGTATACTGACAATAATAAAAACGGCAGTCCTAGAATTCCTCCGGTGTCTGTTTCTTGACCCAGGGGCTATCTTGAGGGGCTGACATACAAAGACTTCAGTAAAAGATCAGAAGGAGTCTGGTGGCACCTTTTCAAATTATGAATTTTAATTAAAAGGCATGCACTTTTTAATGCTATAGGGTTTAAACTGTGGTGAGGTAATCTACATCTGTACAACCACACTTGTCTTCCCCTCCCTTATTTAAATCTATATCAATCTAACCACTCTATGCATCTGCTAAAGTAGGCTGCAGCTCATGATGTCTTTTCATAAAATGTATTAGTGTGAAAAAAGTACCATCTTCTCATTTTTTTTACTACCATAGATTAACATGGTTCTCCTTCTACAAAGACTCAAGTAAAATATCTTTAATATTAATCTTGGGAAAAATACAGAGCCTTGGAAACTGCCAGAGGAATTTCCCATCTCATTTTCAGTGAATTCATTCAACAGGTCAGAATCTCTGAATAATTTGAAACACTTTTTCCAGCTTTCTTGTCACCTGGGCTGATTTGTCATTTATTAGACTTATTACTTATGTTTATTGTCCCTTCCGTTCCTTTTTCACCCTTCCAATCTCTCACTCTATTTAGGGAAGGTTGTTCTCTAGCCCATAAAGAAGCTGTGGGATCAGTGGTGGGTTGCTACTGGTTTGCCCCGGGAGGCTCCGCCCACGCACCTGGATGTCTCTGCACATGTGAAGAAGCTTCTGCACATGCGCAAAAGCGTTACGCGAGCATGTGCACACCCACAAGCGAACCAGTAGTGACAGGATTTGAATCCCACTACTGTATGGGATATATGCATATTATAAATCATACACACATACATACATACATACATACATACATACATACATACATATCTGGGTAATTATTGCAATGCTCATCTTTGGCAATTGTTGAGTACTTCTTACAATATTAATTCAATGTTATTTTAAATGACACATGAATCTGACACATACTTCTTGGCTGAAATGAAATTGGAACCAGGATTTCCTGAATAACTTTACTGGTTAGCCATTAAATTCGTTCCATACATGACTTTCTAGACCCAGCTATATGGGATTACTAAAGAAAACAGATCCAGCTAAACTTTTTCCTCTTTCTAACTGACTTTGGGTTCAAGCATTCCATTTCACAACTTCCAGGCATCAAAGGTGCTTTTTACTGTTGTACACTTACACTGACATCATCAGAATTTCCACATATGATCCCAAAGCCAGGAAAACATTGGTAGAAAATGAAACTCTGAGGTGCAGCATTTTTCTCCTATTCATCACTACATTCATGTCCTTCTACATAGGTCTGTCTCCCTCCACTACTTCCTCCATATACCAATTTGCCAAACAAAACACAACAAAATCCAAGTAGCTCAAGCAACTTAACATATAAGCTGGTCTAGTGAAACAAAAGCAAGCATACAAAAAAAGTTTCAAAGCAATTTTAAAAAATCCTGTACATCACTGGGTTTTTTAAATTTAGCTAATAGAAGAATTATTTTGCAATCATGATGTAAACTGGGCTTTATGCAATATGCTGAAAATCATTAGGGTATATTTTAGGGATTCATCTATGTCAGTGATGGCTAACCTTTTTGCCATTGTGTGCCGGGGGGCTGGGGGGTCACACACTTGTGTGCCAACACCTATAATTCTATGTGCCCCGCCCCCATGCATAGGCACATGACACCCCCCGCCCCCTCCTCCCCCCGCTCCTGGCATGTGATGGCCCAGTAGGCCTGTTTTTCTCTCTCACCTGGCTCCAGAGCCTTTCTAGGAGTCTGGGGAGAGCAAAAACGGCCTTCCCACCCCCCGGAGCCCCTCCCGAGGCCAAAAATGGCCCATTTGTCAACTTCCAATCCCACCGGAAGTTGGCAAACAGGCTGTTTCTGGCCTCCGCAGGGCCTCCGGGGGGAGGGAGAAGGCCGTTTTCGCCCTCCCCAGATTCCTAGAGAGACTCTGGAGGCTGGGGACAGCAAAAAAATGGGTCTTCCCACCACCTCAAGGACTTCCGGAAGCAGGAAACAGCCTGCTTCCCTACTTCAGGTGGGCCCAGAAGGCCTGAAAATCAGCACGCATGCATGCCGGAGCTGAGCTTGTGCGCCCATTGATATAGTTCGGCATCACAGATCTATTTTATGTTATATTGAAACAGGCATATGTAAGGACACATAAGTGTGTATTCACTAAAATGGGCTCACAATGAATATTCCGGAAGTAAATCTGCCCAAAGCTTAGCTAAATTAAGAACCATGTTTTCCCCTGATGCAACAGCAGTCAAAGGGGATTAAATAATACATTTTCCCTGTTGTTTATGGGTTGGTCTGCATTATTTATTGAGAGGAGGGGGGAGAATGAAGAGAAAGAATAAATAGAGGAAGGTATTATGAAATGGAATGTTGTAACATTGGGATTATTATCCCAAGTAAACAACCTCACCTTGGATTTGTTTACCCATCCCATGTGACTTATTTTCACCAATTTTAACTCATCACTGTCAAATCCCTCAAGATTCCCACAGAATCTTCCTGCAGTTTCTCTGCATAGAAACTGGAATATGCTATGGTTAACGAGAGATAGGTGTGGCAGATTATCAAGACCCTGCTCTCCTCATCACTGGCCATCATAGCATGGTCTTCTGAGAGTTAAGATTTAGTAACTTCTGGAGTCTTACAAGATTTGTAGCACAGTGCTGTAGAACATTAACAAGAGAATCCTGATATAACCAGTTCCTTCTTCCTTCTTTGACCACATGTGGAGGTGTCCTTCAGATATTTCTACCAAATGAAGTAAGGTGGCTGGTCACAAGAAAGAGGCCATCTCAGTCGTGGGCCTCTGCCTCTGGAAAGCTTTTCCTAAGGGGAGGCACTTATTCTGCAGATTGTTATAGGAATTTCTTTTCTTAATGTCCACTTTCTGTAGGGATAATGAAATTCATACATTTTTTCCCATATTCCTCATGCTGTTTATTCCTATATTTTACTGTTTGTACTCTTCCTGTTTGAGTGTTTTAATCACTCCACTGATCTCAGAAGCTAAGGAGAATTGGGCTTGGTTAATATTTGGATGGGGTCCCACCTGGAAATTCCAGAGAAGGTGGGTAAATGAGGAAATAGAAAACATTATTTCAGAAGATGCCAAGGGCATATCATGCCAAGAAAACCACAAGAATACAAGGCATCCATCCAGGGTTAAAGTGAGTTTGAGAGTATTTTTACCTTTTGTTTGTCTGCCAGGGAATTTTCTCTCTGAGTAACTAATGTTTAATATATTCATTGCAACATCTGTGACATTCTGAAGAAACCAAAGCAGCTTAAATTCTTCACTAAACATGCCAGAAATTGAGGCTGCTTGGAAGTTACATCATCTTGAAAATATATCCCCTAATTTCATATGTATCAAGGTTAGCTCTGCTTTCGTACTGAGATTTATTTTATGGTATTTATTTAAAGTATCAGAAGCTCTCAGAGACGCTCACATTATTAGGTCAATCAGAATAAGAGGTCATTAACATGGAAACAATAAACTTTAAAGAGATGTCGGATGGCCCTTTAATTTACTTCTTCCTTCTCTAGCTCACAGAGGAGTTTGTCCTCATTGCATATATACTGAGAGGAGGAAGTCATCGTCCTTCTCTCCTGAAACTCAAATACAGATAATTCTCAACTTACAATTCATTTAGTGACTGTTCAAAGTTACAATGGCACTGAAAAACTTATGACATTTGTTCACGGTTATGACCTTTGCAGCGTCCCCATGATCATGTGATCAAAATAGTTGCAGTATCCAAGGTCATGTGATCGCCTTTTGCAACCTTCTGACAAGCAAAATCAATGGAGAAGCCAGATTCACTTAACAACCAGGTTACTAACATTACTTAACAACTGAGGCAAGAAAGGTCACAAAATGGGTCAAAACCAGGGGTACAATGCTCTTGGTTTGGACTGGATCGTCCGATCTGGTAGCGATGGCGGCGGCTGGTTTGGAGAAATGGTAGCAAAAATCCCTGCGACCCCACCTCCACCATGCCCAGCTGAGCCGCACGATCATCAGAGGCTTTTTTTTTTTTTTACTTTTAAAAGCATTTTTTCTACAACTTCCTTCGCTGAAAAAATGCTTTTAAAAGTTAAAAAAAAAAGCCTCTGATGATCGTGCGGCTCAGCTGTGATCGTCAGAGACTTTTCAGAGCATTTTTTTCTGCAACCTCTTCCACTGAAGAGGTGGTTTAAAAAATGCTTTGAAAAGCCTCTGCCGATCAGGCAACCCAGCTGGGATCGTCAGAGCCTTTTCAAAGCATTTTTTAAACCACCTCTTCCGCTGAAGCGGTTGCAGAAAAAAATGCTTTAAAAGTCTCTCTGATGATCCCAGTTGAGTTGTCTAATTGTCAGATATTTTTGAAAAGGCTATCTGACGATCAGACAACTCATCTGGGATCATCAGAGAGGCTTTTAAAAAATGTTTTGAAAAGCCTCTCTGATGATCAGACAACTCAGTTGGGATCATCAGAGAGACTTTTAAAACATTTTTTTCTGCAGCCTCTTCAGAGGAAGAAGTGGTTTAAAAAATGCTTTGAAAAGGCTCTGACGATCCCAGCTATGTTGCCTGATCGGGGAAGGCTTTTCAAAGCATTTTTTTGCATTTGCAGAAAAAATGCTTTGAAAAGTTAAAAAAAAAGTTGGCCACACCCACCCTGTCACATTACCACCACCCCCCAAGCAACGTCCACAGAACCGGTAGTAACAAATTTTACATTTCACCCCTGGGCACAACTCACTTAACAAGTGTCTCTCTTAACGACAGAAATGTTGGGCTCAATTGTGGTCATAAGTCAAGGACTACCTATACTTTGGCTACCAAATGAGAAGATGGAACTCACTGAAAAAGATGCTGATGTTGGGAAAGATTGAAGGCAAAAGGAGAAGGGGATAGCAAATAATGAGATGGTTAGATAGTGTAATCGACATGGTGGCCATGGGTTTGGGTGGATTTCAGGAGACAATGGAATGGGGGAGGGGGCTGACATGCTATGGTTCATGGGGTCATAAAAAGTCAGACATGACTTAGTGACTGAACAACAAAAAGTTACAAATGGTTGCTTTCAGGGAAGAAGAGCTCTCATCCTAGTGGATAGAGCAACAGCAAGAAGCAAGATTTCCTCTTTCCTTAAAATGAAAACTGCATCAGTTTTTCTTGCATTCCATTCCCTGCTCATGCCACATACACAGAAGGTCTTCTTCATGACTGCATGAGTATGATTTCCTCCACAAAACTACACCAGCATAAATTGATTGACCTTCCAAATGAAGACCAATGAAGTAGTGGTGGGTTCTAATCAGTTTTACCACCTGTTCGCATCACAGATGCGCGTGATCACCAAATAGCGATGATAGTAATTTATTAAATCAACATGCCACCTGTCTCCCATATATATATATATATAAAAGTAAAATACCACTCACGCATCATCACAAAATCTCCAGAACCGTAGAGCCTACAAACTTGAAATTTAAGAGGAACATATCACATATGTTCCTCTTAGCTTCTAGGTGCTCACTAAGAAAGGATTTTTCGAAATGACCATCACAGCATTAGTATTTCCTATACTATGATTAACAGGCTCTGATGCTAAGGAGTTCTACTCCCCCTCCCCACCTGAAAAGAAATCTGTTCCAAATGCAAAACACAGCAGAGGAGAGGAGTTTCAGTTTCAGTTTTACTTTCACAGCAGCAAGCAGGGGATAGGATAGGGGAGGCTTCTGTGGGGTAAGGCTGAGGGAGAGAAGGTGACAGGAGAGGGGAGGCTTCCCATGGGGCAAGCCTGAGGGAGAAAAGTGGATAGGATCAGGGAGGCTTCTATGGGGCAAGCCTGGGGGAGAGAAAGGGGTTGGAGAGGCTTCTGTGGGACAAGGCTGAGGGAGAGGAGAGGAGAGGAGAGGAGAGGCCAATCGTAAGTACTCATTAATTTTCAAGCTGTGTCAATTTATCAAACCCGATCACATAGTTTCGTAGCAGAGCACGGGTATTCAGCTAGTCAGTCAAAAGAATGAATGAGAGATTGTAAGGAGTATCAGGGACATTCCTCTGTTTCACACAGTGGCTCTTCTGTGCATCCGCAGCCTATTAGTTCAAGTACCGGTATTTCTGAACTAGTGTTCTTTTGAAAGGTAGCCCAGAAGATGCAGAGGAAATATTAAGTGAGGATGAAATTTTAGGAATATCCCTCCCACTTTATCCAGCACCTCAAAAGGTTCCTTCAGCTAGCTGGGCTATATATTGTTTTTTTTAAAAAGCAATGTTGTGCTGCTCTTCATCCACTATTGATGGTTATTGTGTCGCACACCTTGATAGCATGACAAGGCATTCTGTTTCCTCTTCTGTGGCTATTTTTCCTTCATGCCAGTTGCTCATGAACTACCAAGAAAGGTACATACATATTGGCAGGAGGAAGGAGCCATTTTGAACTTTATGCTAATGTCGAATGCATAGACCCCCTGATTAATAGCACCTCCTTTAATTTGCCAAACTATACAGATAGTTTTTGACTTACAACTTTGAGACAGGAATTTTTTAATTAATGTATTTGTTTATTATTTATTTATACCCCACCTTTATTATGTTTACAAATAAGGCAGTGAACATATCCAACACACCTTCCTCCTATTTTTCCAACAGCAACAACCAACAACCCTGTGAGGTGGGTTGGGCTGAGAAAGAGTGACTGGCCTGAAGTCACCCAGGTGGTAGGTTGGGACTTGAACTCGTGATCTTCCGCTTTCTAGCCTGGTGCCTTAACCACCAGACCAAACTGGCTCTTACAGTGGTAAGTCATGGTGGTGGTTAAGTGGCTCATCATGTGACTGCATTCAAATTTGATCTTTTTTGTTGTAGTCATTAAGTGAACACACTGGTCATTAAGCAAGCCTGTTTTTCCCAATGGTCACTTTTTGCCAAAAACTGTAGGCAAACGCCATAAACCTGCAAAAAGTGCTGAAAATCATGGTTACGCAACAATGGGATACTGCAAACAACTGTAAAATGCAAGCTGGTTGCCAAGCACCCAAAATTCAATCATATAACCATCAAGAGGCGTGGCCATCAGAACTTTCAAAACAGGTTATAAGTACCGGTAGCTCTGGAGAGGCCTATCATAACTTCAAACAGTCACTAAGCAACCAGTTATTAAGCAAGTTCTACCTGTATATAGTAGTAAAATCTCCAGATCAGTGGTGGGCTTCAAAAATTTTTACTACCAGTTCTGTGGGTGTGACTTGGTGGGCGTGGCATGGCTTGGTGGGTGTTGCAGGGGAAGGATACTGTAAAATCTCCATTCCCACCCCACATCAGGGGAAGGATACTGTAAAATCTCCATTCCCTCTCCAATTCAGGAGAAGGTTATTGCAAAATCCCCATTTCCTGATCAGCTGGGACTTGGGAGGCAGAGAATAGATGGGGGCAGGGCCAATCAGAATTTTTACTACCAGTTCTCAGAACTATTCAAAATTTCCACTACCAGTTCTCCAGAACTTGCTGAAACCCACCTCTGCTCCAGATTATGGGAGGGAGGCTTAGGAGTAAGGTACAGAAAATTTAAGTAATCAGAATCCAACTTCTTTCAATTCACTGGTCTCTCTGAGCCTCCATTCTTTTTCACCAAGTCAAGGACAAGTGCATCTAGGAATATGTTTTGCCTTAGATTGCTAACTCCCTTCTTTTCCAACTGGTTAGCCTTTCCTCTAGTAACCTATATTGCACCGCATGACTCAGTCAAGTTCAGCTTCCACACTTCTTCCTTTCCAAAGTCTTAATGAAAGTGTTTGTGGCCTTGATGACTTCCACAAAAAAACTCTCCTTGCTTCATTCCTTACCCTTCCGTTGTACCTCTGACCAGTTAGGCAGGTCAACAGGCACGGAAGAGTGGTACCGGATAAAGAGGGAGCGGCTTTTTGATAACAAGCAAGTTCCATCCTCTACTATGCCTGCCAAGAATTATCAGAGCTGGCAGGGAGTGGCCATGACCAATAGCACCTAGAAATACCCTGTGGAATAAGCAAAACAGTTTAAGAGCTAGCAAAATGTTAACCCTAAAAGTTATGGCCACACAAAACAGAGGCAGTAAAGAGCCTGTAATGCTCTCATTGGTGACCAAAACCAGCAACCCACAGCTGGCCGAATTTGGCTTCCACTTTAAGTCTGGGGAAAACTATAGGTGTGGAAAACCTGGAAACTTTCATATTTGGGTTTTCCTAGATGTGCCAATATGACATCCCTAATAAGGTAGAACTTTGAGGAACTTCTAGCCTTGGAGTCTTCTTTTGTTGGAGATGTTACTTGGAACCCTGATAGTAAGATGCTTCCCTTGTGAGCTGAGGATGATGAAGAAGCAACATTATAAAAATATCACATTTAAAAATAGTTAGTGGGACATTTTTGGGTCAAAGTTAGAGGGTTAATAGGAGAAATCCACTATTGCATCTTGGTATTGAAACATATGAGACCAATGGGAGCTGCAGTGATCATTTTTGGCAAGCAACTGGCAGGAAATCCTATATTGAAAACCACATCTAGCAGCCATATTGTAGTTGCTCTTTTCTTTAAAAAAAAGTGGATATAATAATATTACTGGAAGCAATGATGTTCTTATCTTAACTCTTGAGAAGAACTTGAATTTGGGCCAGTAAGATAAATAGGAAGGAAAGAAAGAAAGAAGAGAGGGTGGATAAGAATTACTAATTCTAGTGGATTTCAAGGTTGTTGTTTTTCTAGAATGGGAGTAACCACTGATAGTAACCAAAAATACTGAATTATTTTCTTGTCACTGAATGATAGAATGAATTTAAAAAACCTACACTCAAAGCCAGATATAACAACAAGGAAGCAAGATATTTCTGAAAAGGATTTATATAAGTGCAGATACAAGCAGAGAGAGAGGAGAGATGGATGGATAGATAGATAGGATGATGGATGGATGGATGGATGGATAAAGATAAAAACAGCATTATAGATACAAATAACACAATAAAGAATTAGTGCAGCACTGAGATACACAAGGCAACCATCTCCAAAATAGAATCCACCTGTCCAATGCAACATTTTCAGTCCCACCTCCTGCTGAGCCACATGGGTGATGGAGCAGGTGAAAGGGCTTTTCAGAGGTAATCTCTGCTCTACCAAAAATTATTTCTCTTGAATTATGTATGAATGTCCCAAACTCTCTGTAAAAGCAAATAAATGAGTATTATTTCAGTGTGCTTTTGGCTCCTAGTTGTATCTGGGCAACCATCATATTTAATTCATTTTTATGGTTTTTAATTTATTGTGCTTGGAACTTACTTAACAAATCTATATAGTTTGGAGCAGCCTATGGACACTATTACTAAACAAATCACTGATAACTGAACATTACCTGACTGTTGATAAAATGAACAACAGGTTAAGACGAATAGAATTTCTCAAAAAGGACCATAGCTGGGCTAGCTGGATAAACCCCTACAGAGCAATCTACTCTGTTCAATTACAGCATAAATCCAATGTATAGCAAAACTTAATGCCTGCAACTTAGCCATCAGTGATGAAATGACCTACGGTTTGAATAAAATGTTGTGTTGAAGTTCCCAATTTGTTATTTATGCAAGTAATATTTATAGAACTCTTAAGCTTTTTCTATCGAATCAACTTTGAATTTCTTATCCTGCCATGTGATGAGGATACCTTCGAGGATAATCCATCTAAAAATTATTCTATGTTTTATAAGGCGTGATGTCAAGAAATGTTACTGTTGCCTTTGGTCTCGAATTCTGCCCTATTCCCTTTTTCAAGTGTGTTGCAAGCATTACATATACCTAAGTAGAGTCTGGGCATTTCAGGTAGTCCTTGATTTACAAGTTCACAAGTTTATTTAGTGGCCTTTCGAAGTTGCAACAGCAACTGAAAAAGTAACATGACCATTTTTTACACTTATGACGGTTGCAGCATCCCCATGGTCATGTGATCAATATTTAGATACTTGGCAACTGACTCATATTTATAACGGTTGCAGGGTTGCAGCATCCCCAGGGTCATGTAATCACCTTTTGCAACCTTCTGACAAGCAAAGTCAATGGGGAAGCCAACTTAATAACTGTGGCAAGAAAATTGGGTAAAACTTGCTTAACAAATGTCTCACTTAGCAACAGAAATTTTGGGTTCAATTGCGGTCGTAAGTCAAGGACTACTTTTAAACACCAATCTGCACCCTTAGTTTATTAAAATATAGTCATAGATTAAAGATAGAAAAGTTAAAAAGCATACACAGCTATCCAATAAAAATAAAAAGCCTATTCATGCCTACTTTAGATATACCTGAGGAAACAATGAAGTCCAAAAACCTCTAAATATTGCCCCTCTTCTGAAGCCAGTGCCTGTTACTGTGGATGTGTTCAACCTGGAAAAGAGCTGGTCCCATTTACAAGAAGAAGACTACTAGGATTCCAAGTTTCATTTCTTGGCTTTCATTATGGAGCCAAAATGTTTAAAAACTGGAAGTAAGTGCACTTTATAATAATCTATGGCATTTAATAACAGTACCAATAGCACTTAGACTTATATACCACTACACAGTGCTTTACAGCCCTCTCTAAGCGGTTTACAGAATCAGCATATTGCCCCCAACAATCTGGGTCGTCATTTTACCGACCTCAGAAGGATGGAAGGCTGAGTCAACCTGGTGACCCTGGAGATTTGAACTGCCAAATTGCAGGTAACCGGCAGTCAGCAGTAGTAGCCTGCAGTACTACATTCTAACCACTGTGCCACCATGGCTCTTAAAGGTATCTTCATACCTTTAAGGTATCTTCATAGTTCAGTGCCTCCTTTTTTTCCCCTTCTGCCACAGAATATAAATTTTTGACATGCTCAACTGCCTATGCATACTTTAGGATAAGATTTTTTAATTCCCATCTCACAATTCTCAGATATACCATACTTGCAGCAAGTCTACAAACCGACGTGAATTGCCTGAAATGGCTAATTACGGGCAGGCTGTGAATCAATCCTTAAAATAGAAAGCAGAAGATTTCACACTTCCTTGATCTAACCATGCACGCAAAAACAAGTCTACTGATTCCAAGTTACTTTCCATTACAAGCTATTTTGGGAATTTCCCAAATCATTTCAGAAGAATTACAGGGAATTTCCTGTCATGCTTGCTGATCGCGATTAATTCTCTTGCCCTTGAATTCCATAGCAAGAGCCTTTACCCCTGCCAAGTTAACGTGGTCCCCATCATTCTTTGCCCTGACAGAAAGCTATATCATCATAAAATTATTGTCCCAATGCCAATTCCTATCCTGCCCATATTGGTTTTGGGGGTAGACCCAATAAGGTCAGCAGCAAACAATGTGAGAACACATTGATCTCAACTACTCGCCCCCCATGAGAGGCCATGGCTGGTCCTTCAGAACATTGATCAGGTATGAGGAGATATAACTGCATCACCTTAATGCGCTAATACAATACATACTAGGTTGATATCCCTCCCCGCAAACATAATTCATCTCTTGCACTGACAGAATGGTCAGTGAAACACATTGGATCACACCCTTGTTAAAACTAGATGGGTTGTTGCCTGCTGAAGGAGGAAAAGGCAGCTTTAACACCAGAAGAATTATATAAGTTGCCTCAGATATGGATTGGGGATGAAATGAAGAAATGGCAGGGGGAGAAAAGAGGTTGCCAGAATCTGTCTTGCTTTTAGCTGGAAAGAGGGCAAAGTCTGCATCAGGAAGAGTCCTTCCACCATACTCTGCCCCTCCCAAATCTGTCTTGTTATTATATTCCATTAAAGATTTGAGGTTTCCTCCAAATTTTGATGGCTGGGTCATATTTGAATGAAGATTTGAAACCCTTCCTGATCTTGTTTTAAAACTTCCATCCTACTATATTTTATTCGTCTCTTAACTTTGTTTGCTTGGAGAACAGGAAAAACAAGCTATAACTTTAAATCAAAACTAATGTTTAGTTTAGTTTAGTTTATTAGATTTTTATACTGCCCTTCTCCCAAAGGACTCAAGGCAGTGTACAGCCATGATAAAACAATGAACCATATAAAATTTAAAAACCAATTTAAAACAAGATTAAATAAATTTGGCCCATAATTTAAAATACCCCATCCAGGTTCTTATTCAGCCAGGTCAGCCTGTTGAAAAAGCAGGGTCTTAAGGTTAAGCAACTGGCAGCCAGGGCTTAGTAGCCATTATAATTATTCCTCTTTGCCTTATTTCTTTTGTACAGGTAGTCCTCGACTTAACAGCAGTTCTTTTAGTGACTGTTGAAAGTTACAACGGCACTGAAAAAAGTGACGACTGTGTTCACACTTACGACCATTGCAATATCCCCATGGCCATGTGATCAAAATTCAGACACTTGGCAATTGACTCATATTTATGACAATCATAGCATCCTGGGATTATGTGATCCCCTTCTGAGACCTTCTGACAAGGAAAGTCAATGGGGAAGCCAAATTCACTTAACCATGTTACTAATTTAACAACTGCAATGATTCACTTAACAAGAAAGGTTGTAAAAGGGGGCAAAACTCACTTAACAAATGCCTCATTTAACAACAGAAATTTGGTGTTCAATTGCGGTCATAAATCAAGGACTACTTCTATATTTTTAAAGCAGAGGCTGGCCAGTAGATTCCTACTTACACTCACCAAATTCCATCCTCCAACATCAACCTTTATGCCTTTCCCCCTTCTACATGCAACTATGGCACAACCACACTGTAACATTGGTGAAATCCCATTTTTTTTTACTACCGGTTCTCTGGGTGTGGTTTGGTGGGCATGGTGTGGCTTGGTGGGCATGGCAAGGGGAGGATACTGCAAAATCCCCATTCCCACGCCACTCCAGGGGAAGGATACTGCAAAATCTCCATTCCCACCCCACTCTGGGTCCAGCCAGAGGGGGTATTTGCCGGTTCTCCAAACTACTTAAAATTTCCGCTATCGGTTCTCCAGAACCTGTCATAACCTGCTGGATTTCAGCCCTGGGCTGAAACCACATCTTTCCTCTGCCACTCCTCATGAAGTTCCCTTTCCCTCATCCCCAGTCCATGAATGAGTCGGGCTGAAGCTGCTACCCACACTGAACTGGTATTCAAGTATTCTTTTCCCTATTATTTTGATAATACCAATCGACATCACAAGCTGTTAGGCTTTCTTACACAGCATCTAGGAAGGAAGTCAGAAGACTGCAGTGATTTGAAGCAGAAGACTTTCCCCCATTCCTGAGCTGAAATAGCATCTATTACCTTGCAGTCAGCAAAAAACTATACCAGCATATGATGTCCCCACTGACAACCCTTATCCAGTTATTGGAACAATTTAGAATAGCTTAGAAAGTGGAGTTCACGTCATGACAGATTTCTTCTCAAGGAAAGATAAATGCTAGTTGAGTTATAGGACAGCTGCCATGAATTAATTCTCTCATGGACTTGCTGGCAGTATACAACCAAAATTTGTTCCCAAACACATTCATAGCATAACTCTCATCAATCCCTACCTCCAAATTATATTTGAAGAAGTGTGAGGATTGCTACTCAAATTTCAGTATTAGCAGAAGGTCATAGGGTCCAGAAACCAAGGTAATATTGAACCATGTTATTTATTATTGCTATTGCCTACTACTTTATCCTTGCTTCCTCCAAGAATGTTGAATAATGGAGGACCTTGCACCGCCTACTCTTTGCTTACAACTAGGTAACAAAGCCATGTGTAGCCTCTTATACATATTTGACCTTCAGCTACATCCTAATATAGAAGGTTATGGCAGATGTGTGGAGGAACTCATGTTCTCCACACATTAGTAGCATTATCATGGATGAGGAGGCAGGCCAGGCTGTTATATGGTCCATAATGAAACAGGATACACACTTATTTGCTTTCCAGTTTTGGGAACTGAAGGAGAGCCGTGGTTCTCAGCTTTAGTAAATGCACAGCTTTTACCTGTAACCCTTACTGTTGACAGGGTGTGCATCAGAGGTGGTATTCAGCAGGTTCTGACCAGTTCTGGAGAACCGGTAGCAGGAATTTTGAGTAGTTCAGAGAACCGGTAAATACCACCTTTGACTGGGCCTGCCCCCATCTATTCTCTGCCTCTCAAGTCCCAGCTGATCAGGAGGAAATGGGGATTTTGCAGTAACCTTCCCATGGAGTGGGGAGAGAATGGAGATTTTACAGTATCCTTCCCCTGCTCAATAATGTATTTCAGGTAACCAATAGCTCTCAGCCAATAATTTTCCTTATGTGAGTATTATGAAAGTAAAACAAGAGAACTGTGAATATGCCATTGAGAAACATACATTGTCAAACTTGAGAAACTTGTTTCTCAACAAACAAAAACAAAAATGTCATTTGATCTCCACTGCATGAGAAAAGACTACAGTTTGGTGCTAAAACACATGATCTACAGGCCAATTGGATATCAGTTATGTCAGTTGAGTAATAAAAAAGGATCTGAAATTCTACAGCTGAATTAGAGCCAAACTACACTAAAATATGGCCTGCAAACTTGTTTTTTTGAATCACGCTCACAACACTCCCTTCCCCTCTTCTAACCCTAACCCTAACCCTAACCCTAACCCTAACCCTAACCCAGAGGTGGGTTCTATTTACCTTTACTACTGGTTTGCAACGGGGCTTCGCTCACTCGTGCGCTTCTGCACATGCACAGAAGCTTCCCAATGATATCCAGGTCAGTGGGCGGAGCTTCCTGCCGGTTTTACTACCAGTTCTTGCAAACTGGTCCAAACCGAGGGCACCCCACCACTGCCCTAACCCCATCCCCAGAGTTAGATAGGCTTAGATCATTCTTGGCTCTTCCAGTGCTGAAATAGTGTTTTTCTGATACCATCTAAGACTAGCCTCAAGGTGTGGAACACCTGTTAGACTTCGTCATCCATTCCAGAAGTCAGGGAACCACAGCGACTGAGAATGGAGGCAGCAGAAGCATGTGATGAAGATGGCATGTTACAAGCCAGGATAGTTCCCTGTGGACTGGGGAGAAGGAGCACTTAACTCAGGCCTAAGGAAAGCCCCAAGACAAGATACTTCTGACTGTAAACTGGAAGAGCCACTGCTGACTTAAGTACATAATAGGCTATTAGTGGGACTTGGATAATTACAGGTAGACCCCATTTAGCAAGTGCCTCATTTAACAACTGTCTCTTTTAGTGAATGCCTCCTGTAGCAAACTGTTCAAAATTATGACAGTGATGAAAAAGTAATTTTTATGACCAATCCTAATTTTTACAATCTCAGCAGGTCTCTAAAGCAAAGGAAAGCTGAAGTAGGATCACAAGCCACAGCCATTGTTTTACTTAAATGTCCCAGTTGTAGCCACTAAATGAGGATAACCTGTATTATTTTTAATAATTAACACTTATAAACCTTCTTTTCAATCTCAGCTCTCGAAACATTTAATACAACCTGCTCTCAGGGTTATATTTCAAGTATCAGTGCTGAAAAGTTTACGTGCCCCTTTCTGAATTTATGAACACCTGACATTTTACACAAGCAGATTCCACTGCAGACTTGAATCACATGACCGCACACATACTCATGCAGGCTAGCGGTGAAATCCACTTACTTTCACTACCGGTTCAGGAACAGGAGCATGCAGGCGCTATGCGCACTTCTGCACATATGCAGAACCTACTGCGTATGCGCAGATGGTAAAAAACAGGATGTAACGACCAGGGTTGAAATCCAAAATTTTTCCCTACCGGTTCTGTGGGCATGGCAGGGGAAGGATATTGCAAAATCTCCATTCCCATCCCACTCTGGGGCCAGCCAGAAGTGGTATTTGCTGGTTCTCTGAACTACTCAAAATTTCCGCTACCAGTTCTCCAGATCTGTTTCTGGATTTCACCCCTGGTGATGACGTCCCGGTGGGTGGTGGAGCCTCCCACCGCTGATGCTACCGGTTTGACAAACCGGATAAAACCGGGTGGGGGGGGATTTCACCACTGATGCAGCCTGATTTTGTAGGTGAAAACTGTATATAGATGCCTCCACATTTCCTCTAACGTAGGACCCTGAAAGAAAAACAATATTCGGTCACTGGCTCAAAAAACTTTTGCACAATAGCATTGAAGTACTATTCTCCAGTATGGAAGCTGGAAGGAATGCAAGCTCTTCTGGATTGACTGCTAACTCTTCTTCTACTTTAGCAATGAAGTAGAACAGGGATATCAAACTCGTGTCGTCATGGCATTGTCACGTGACATATTGCAACTTTTTTTCCCCTTTGCTAAACCGGGCGTGGCCAGCGCATGATGCATCTGACCCTCAGACTGCGAGTTTAACATCCCTGAAGGGGTTCTGTTCATATGAACCTGAGAAGAGAAGTGGGATGAAGAAAGCCTTCTCTGCCAGAATGGATATTTAGCTGTCAGTTCTCTAACTCTGCTTAGCATCATTCTATGTTTATGGCACTGTTTTTTATAACTTAAGCTGTATGAACTTCAAGTCCCAGAATTCTCCATTTGAAAAGCACTGCTCTATGGCAGGGGTCCCCAACTTTTCGGACCTCAGCGACCACTAAATTCATAATTTTAAATCCCATGGACCACTAAAATGATCTGCCTAGTTGTTGTGGTCCACCAGCAGTCTGCAGACCTGGCAGCTGAGTCAGACAGTGAGAAGGCTGGGGAGGACAATGGGCCAGTCCTGGAGTCAGGAGAAGGCCTGGATGAGGGCTCTGCGTTGGAGGCAGAGATGGGGCCAGGGCCATCTGGTAGCGATATGCTGACTCCAGAGCCTCCAGAGGCGGACAGCAGAGAGGCAGAGGAACAGGAGGAGCCTGTTCCTAGTGCCCGCATGCAAAGAGCTGCCAGAAGGCAAGAGCAGCTGAAGAAAAAAGGACAACTCGGGAGTAAGGCCAGAAGATCATTGGCCACTCCATAAGGCTTAAAAGAGTAACAATGAGGCTGATTCCCGTGCTTCTTGTCAGCGTCTCTTGAACTTTGTGGGGGTTTTGCCAAGAAAAGCCTTTGGTAGGTTGCCAAAGACATCAGAGGTAGTGATAAGGCCAATGGACTGGTTATTCAGAATTTTGTTTTGGACTAAACTGAGAATTAATTCATTCTCAGCTGTTTAATAAAATAAGTTTGTTGAAGACTGAATTGTGTTTGGTAATCACTACTTGGGCGTTGGTCACAACACTAGTGGCCAGATCGGTGGGCGTGGCTAGGTGGTCATGTGACTGGGTGGGCTTGGCCAATTCAATGTCACTCACGTCAAGAAGCGCCTTGCCAGCCTCTACTCCCCCCTCCCCTCCCAGTTACTCCTCACCTCCCCGCAAATAATTTTTCTGCAGACCACCAAAATTTTCTCGCGTACCACCAGTGGTCCACAGACCACCAGTTGGTGACCCTGCTCTATGGGATCAGAGAACTGGCACCAAAGGATCTTTCCTTTAGTGCATCTCTCTTCCCTGTTAGCCATGGGAACAGCTGCAAGGCGAGAGGAGACCTGATTTTCCCACTTCTCTTGCCAGCATGTGCAAGAGGGGGGAAGGATGGAGGAAAAGCATGCATTTTGGGTGTCAGTTGGGTTGAAGAACATTGAACACATAGTGAAACAGATATTCAGCTCTCCTCACTGGTCACATGTCAAAAAAATGGCCTCACCCAAACCTTTGGAACAGGAAGCAGTTGCACCCTGGACGCAGATATTCCGCTCTCCTCTCTGCATGTCAAAAATGGCCTCACCCAAACAGGAAGCAGTTGCACCCTGGAAGGTGGCACTAACAAGCCGCTACTCTCCCACTTCCCTTCCCCCAATAGTTCTCCAATTGTGGAAGATCTCTGGATTGGAGACCTGGTGCTTAAAGAGCTGCTCTTCTGCCCCCACCCCCCATCCCCCAGCAATATTATCTTGCCATCCTTCCCAGTCCTAATAACTTGGGAGGTCTGCTGCCAGATCTGGTCTAATTTGAAAATAAATTGGGAGATGGGAGTCACTTTGGCAGAGTGGGAAAGTCTTGACTAGTTTATGTATATCGTTTCATTATTGTTTATATACTAATGTGTATTATTTTTATTATCTTTTACAGAAGTACCTGTCTTCTTTTTAATATATTTGCAAGTATGTTTGAATGTAATGAATATATGTACAATTATGACATTATTGATTTATGTGTCCATGTGTAGGTGAGGGGCCCCACATTAGTCTTGTTCCAGCACTTAATAATCCTCTCCACGCCCCTAGGGAAGCCTCCGGGACCCCAAGAACAGGGCAGGTGGTTCTTCTCCCACGCCTTACCTTACTTGGGGGGCCACGAGCTGCAAACCATCCGAATGGCTGTGTTTGGCCTGGCAGAAAACGAAACACAAACATACACACCCACGGCTCTTTAGTAATGGATCACGCGAAAACCCGAGGGCAGGCTCAGGAATACGTCGAAGAGCCTGTTATCTGTCCAGGAGTTTCTGAAAGGTTTGTCAATGCATCTTCCTCCTCCTGCCGCGGCCGGCGGAGGAGGGTGCGGGAAGAAGTCTTAGTCACTCATTGCTTTATTGAAAGAATCGACCTATTTTATCAGGGACGGAGGGACGACTCTAATTCTACGTTCTCTGGAAAAACAAATACGGGGAAACCCTTATCAGCGGGGGTGATAAATCGCCTCTTGGCTGATGTTTGACTCCCGTGGCAAAAATGACCCGACCAGGTAACAACGGAGGTGTGGGGTGGGGGGGAACCCTCTGACTCAGCTTCCCCCTCCAAGTGCTGGTCAATGGGCCAGCTTCTTCTGATTGGCTGATAGGTAGCCAACTTACGTTTCATTGGCTCCCCACATTCCCTATAAGGATTCTCTGCCCCGCCCGCTGTATTAATTTAGCCGGCGGGTGGGACTGCTGGGATTTTGCTGCAAGTCGCGAACGCTGGTGTTGTAGCTGCCGCCACCGCCACCGCCACCGCCGCCCGCTTCATTTACCAGCGCCATGAGGGAGAGAAGGACTCCTCAGCCAGTAGTGGCCCGGTGCAAGTTGGTTCTGGTGGGGGATGTACATTGCGGCAAGACGGCCATGCTTCAGGTGCTGGCCAAAGACTGCTACCCAGAGGTAAGAGGAACAGCCGAGAGGGGGGGATCCTCTTGCGATTGCGGGAAGGGCGAAAAGAGTTCTCTTGCGCTTCCCGGCGGCTTTGGCATCCGCGCTCTCACTTCCCTCTCCTGGCGTTTCGCGGGGAATTGGATGCGTCCCTCATGCGGGATACCTCGGGTGGGCTTCCTTCCTGCCCATGCGGCTTTCCCTCCAGCCGGGAGATCCACTTCGCTGGAATGGCAATCACGTGGCTCCCGGCCCTTTACTGGGGCTCGGCTCTGTCTTATCTAAGCCCTGATCCTCTTGCAAACCATCGGTTTCCGCCTCTGCGCCCCTTATAGCTTTGCTGGAGTGCTTTGCGCGCGAAGGGTCTGTGTTGGTTGCTTCGGGGCGGTTGCGGGCTGCTGCCGTTTCATCGGTTTACAGCCTGTCGGTATTTCCTTCCCTCCCTCCCTCCCTCCCTCTCCTGCAAGCGGCTTGAGTTGCAGATGTATTCACTGGTCATCTCTGCTGCTTGCTTGATGGTAATTACGATTCGGGGCTGTGTTCAAGTCCTGCGCAGGAATTGACCCTCCACCTCCACTCTCCATTTCTTCTCGTGTACATTACCTTTTGGGGCTGGCAAAGCCCCCTTCTTGTGGCAACACATGCAACATAAAGGCTTGCCGTGTTAACCGGGTGACTCTTCTCTACCTTTCCTTTATTCTAGACCTACGTGCCCACTGTTTTTGAGAACTACACAGCATGCCTGGAAACGGAGGAGCAAAGGGTGGAGCTCAGTCTGTGGGACACATCTGGTAAGGCACCTCTTTCTTTTTTGTGCTTGCCTGCTGCTACTCTGGACTGACCCATATCCTCTCCTTATGCTGCAATGGAGTGGTCTGAATTGAAAGGCTAGCCTTGTGTAGGACCTATTAGCTGGTTAAGGGAGATCAATCCTGAAAACCCTTTGCTAAAGATTAGTGCCTGGTGGTATATTATGAGAAGGAGATCCTGTCTGTTTCTAATGGAGGTTAGGGGGAGGCAGAAGACTTTATAGTCTGTTTAGTTTTGAGGTTGCAAAGACTACACTGCCGGTAGAAATGCACGAAGGTGCTTTTTTTGTCATAACTAAGAAGGAACAATACATGGCCTGGCTTAGAGGTAGTTTTTGAGGCAAGTCAGAACATCTATGTGTATTTCAAAGCTTTAGCACAAAGAAAGGGTAATGTGTTTGCGTATGGTACTGTTGCAGTCTTGGACTGGAAGGAGACATTTTTGCATTTATTTATATGCAGAAACGAATATCTCAAGGATATATTTTGGGGTGTGGATATGATGGGGGAACTAGAAGAGATAGGTAAGAGTAAGATGTTAGGACTTGCATCTTGACCAAATACCACCTCAGAACCATTCTTAAAGGAAAGTGACTCTAAAGATCTATTTATTTTGAGATTTCAAACCTGGGCTAGAGACTTTCTCTAGCTCCTTAAATAAGATGCTCTGGTATCCCAGGCATTTTTAAGTAAAAATGCAGCAGTCCCACCCCTCCTGCTGCTTGCACCTGCTTTTTTCCCAGTCCTCCTGATAGATCCTGTGAAGGCTGTTGAGCCGCCTCCCATATATTTTCTCCATCCCTTCATTTTTTCTCTCCTGGAATGTGTGTCTGCGCGTGTGTCTGTGATTTGCCCATTTTTCACGCACATTGAGGAAGAATCCCGGCGCAAAGGGGTTCAGTGCATTCTGCAAGATAAATCAAGAGGGGAAAGCAGTCCTTTACAATAAGGGGGCTCTTGAAAGTATTGTATGTGTGATGGAGGAGGTGCCAAGTAGAGAGTTCTCCTAGCAACTAGGGATGGGCATCATCCCCTCTTTTGATGGGGACTGTAAGTGGGGGACCCTGGCTATTTGGATCCCCTTGTTGCCATGGTGATTGTGCTGGTGCAGGGAACCAGGGGCTGATTGCTATTCTAGGCACGAAGTGTCTGGGCTGCAGAAACATTTTGGATGCTGCGGTTCCTGGGGGGGGGTGTGTGAGAGAGAGAATAGCCTGTGTATATTATTCATCTCTCCCTCACTTTGCAGCCAACCAACAGTATATTGCCATAGTCCATTCTCTGTTCCTGCATGTATGGCATGCCTAGAACACACACAATTCATTTTTCTCCATGTTTAATGAAAAATGTTACTAGGCAACTCCATTCTTCCCTCTAAGCTGCATACCCTCATAAATCTCTCAATGGAAAAGCCTGTACCCCTTTTTCATATTCAGTATTGCTTGCATGTCAGGTGTGAAAGAGGAAATGGCCTTTGTTATGTAAAACCATGGTTGAACTATTTCCTGAGGATATTAAGGATGGGAGTGAGTAAGCAAAGCCCTGCAGATTTCTGATTCCTGTTACTTTTTCATGTTATTCCTCGTGGGAGTGGGGGGTGTTAAAAGCACAAAACCTGGAAGTGCATCTAATCCTAGCAGTGGGCAGTTTTATCATCTGGCATTAGAGCAAGCAACTTTTTTTTTCCTCAACGATATTGGCAAAGGGGAAGAGAGGATGCGTTGAGTCGCTTCATAGCTTTTCCTCACTGCTTCTCGTAGGATCCCCATATTATGACAACGTGCGCCCCCTATGCTACAGTGACTCAGATGCTGTCCTGCTCTGTTTTGATGTCAGTCGCCCCGAGACCATGGATAGTGCAATGAAGAAGGTAAGGAAGGTGTGATCTGCCCAGAGGATCCCGTTGTCCTGCCTACTGGGACTTGACTTGATCTAAAGCTTTGAGGATGTTACTCTTTAAACGCAAAAAGAGGACTCTCCTGATAAGGAAATATTAGTGACTTTGAGGCACTGAGGAGAGAGAAGCTAACATTGCCAAAAGTAGGACAGACGGGAACAAAGAAATAGCTGCAGTTTTAAAACCCTACTTTAAATGTAATTTGCATACAGTAGTTTTAAATACAGTTCATATAATTACTCACTTTGTATGGCATCGTTTTGCTTTTTCGCCACAAAATAAATTTCATTGTTGTAGCAAGCATTTTGAATATTCTGGAACTTTTATAGAATAGTATTCTTGATTGGCCAAGTGTGATTGGACACACAAGGAATTTGTCTTGGTGCATACGCTCTCGGAGTACATGAAAGAAAAGATACATTTGTCAAGAATCATAAGGTACAACATTTACAATACTTAATATAGTCATAGGGAATAAATAAGCAATCAAATCACAGTAGGCCTATAAAAGGATTGTAGGAAGAACTGCTTGTTGTATTTTGTGAGAAGGAAATTCTACACTTTTTTTTTTAATATGCACCACTGTAACAGTTCACAACTAAGTTTCAGACTCCGAAGGTTTCCTACTAGGTACTTTCAACCATATACTGCATTTGTGAAAAATGTGAACCCATATGTATGTTTTCCTAACTTTAACATTTTTATTTTATTATATAAAATACAAAAAGAAAGAAAAAGAAAATAGGAGATAAAGGAAGGGAAAGGGAATGGGGAAAAGGGGGTGTGAGATACAAGGGGGAAGAGAAAAAGAAAGAAAAGGGGGCATTGACTTCCAATTCTTCCTAGCACAGTACAAGATAAACACTCCAACCTCAACTTTTTGCTTTTGCACATTAATATATAATTAGCCATTTCTATAACACTAAATCTTTCTAATCAACAAAACCAAGATCAAAGTTTCTTTTTTTTTCTTCACCAGCACAAATTCCAGAAGTGATACCCAAATAACATATTCTCCTCTTTAAATAACCAATTTCCCTAATTTTAGAAGAATGGGTTTGTATTCAGTGCAACTCGGCTCAGAATTAGAACTGCTGAGATCAAGGAAACTATAGTGATTTCTTCTGTGTACATTTGAAAGGACATTTCACATCGGGACATTTGATATTTTTAAAACCCTGCATTCATTGTGGCAAAAAAGGAGAAATAGTGGCACAATAGTTGTTTAATTACTTTGCTTTGTGATGTATTTTTTAAAAAACTGGGCCTGGATAGCAGGGCATTGCAGTGGCAGAGCAGAGCAGTTTCTCTACCAAGTTGTGCTTTTCAGACTTGTATTAAATGACTTTAACGTTTCCTTCACTGTGCTTTTTCTTTCCAGTGGAAGACTGAAATCTTGGACTATTGTCACAATACCCGTGTGCTGCTGATAGGATGCAAGACAGACCTGCGTACTGACTTCAGCACCCTGATGGAGTTGTCTCACCAAAAGCAAGCCCCAGTCTCTTATGAACAGGTGAGGCAATGCAGGATGTTGGTGCTGGTCTGGATATCTGTTGCAATTCTTTCTTTCAACCCGGACCCTTCATGGAGTATTAGGTTTCCTCATTTTCAAACTTGTTCTAGTTTCCCTTTTCTTCTTCTCCTTCTCCTTCTCCTTCTCCTCCTTCTCCTTCTCCTTCTCCTTCTCCTTCTCCTTCTCCTTCTCCTTCTCCTTCTCCTTCTCCTTCTCCTTCTCCTTCTCCTTCTCCTTCTCCTTCTCCTTCTCCTTCTCCTTCTCCTTCTCCTCCTCCTCCTCCTCCTCCTCCTCCTCCTCCTCCTCCTCCTCCTCCCAAGATGACTAAAATAGCATTGGGAATGCTAATGAGCTTGTCATCTTTCACCTTCAAATATTGGTGTGTTATTGGAAATGCCTGCAATGAAGCATTATTTCTATAAGAATATAAAATCTCTGCTGGATCACAGCCAATTCCTGCAAAAACACCCTGTTAGTTATGAAAGCCATGTACTTGAGGTGGGTGTCCAGATAAACCTAAATCCACAGGGAGAAACCTAGTATACTCTAAATGGTTTGGACTGGTACTTCTACTAAGATTAATCAAGGAAAAGTGAAAATGAAGAGCCGTGGTGGTTAGAATGCAGTATTGCAGGCTAAATCTGCTCATTGGCTGGCTCAAAGTTGACTCAGTCTTCCATCCTTCCAAGGTCAGTAAAATGAGGACCCAGATTGTTGGGGGCAATATGCTGACTCTGTAAACCAGGGGTTTCCAACTTCTGGTCTGTGGAGTGGCACTGGGTCGTGGCATGTCAGAAACTGGAGCACAAACAAGCAAAGTCCCATCTGCGGGATGCAGGCAGCATGCGAAACTACCCCCTCCAGTCCAGGGGAAAAACCTCTCTCCACGGAACCAGTCCCTGGTCCCCAAATGGTTGGGGGAGGGGGCACTGCTGCAAATCGCTTAGAGAGGGCTGTGAAGCGATATATAAGTCTAGGTGCTATTGCTATTATGAGAACTGTAGTCTAAAATTCTGGAGGACACTAGATGACTGATTCCTATTTTAAGCTGTATTGCATCAGTGTTGGTGGCTACTGTTCTCTTCTTTGTGAAAGGAACTTGAAAAGATCCCCAACTGTGTGAGAAAAGTGCTCTTTCAGAGAAAGTGAAAGGTCATTTTACTTGGTCAGCTCCTGAAGGATGAGAATAATAGTCCAATCCTCATAGGGACCCCTTATTCCTCTACGGCCCCTGAAGACCCTACCATGAGTCTGGTGTTCATCTGGCAAAAGCCCTAAGAGGAGTCCTAATGCCTCCTTTCCTTTCCAGGGTTGTTCTGTAGCCAAGCAGCTGGGAGCCGAAAGTTACCTGGAATGTTCCGCCTTCACATCAGAGAAGAGCGTCCACAGCATCTTCCGGACAGTGGCGTCCCTCTGTCTCACCAAGCCTGGCCTCCCAGGGCCCCCCAAGAGCCCCACCCGAAGTTTTCCCAAGAGACTTCTCCGCCTTCCCAGCCGATCGGAGCTCATTTCTTCTACTTTTAAGAAGGAGAAAGCAAAAAGTTGTTCTGTCATGTGAAGGGCTGGCTGCAGAGGGTGGTGATGGAACTGCTGTGGACTCTGGGGCTCCGGGTGGCCCCTCCAGGGTGGGATTCATGGAATGTCTTGGCTCCACCGAACCAGAGCTGGAAAGTTCAGAAGGATCCAGTTTCCCTCTCTTCCTGCTATCGAGGGAGGAGAGGGAAATGGCAAAACATGGCTGGACGGCTCGAATGAAGATTGGTGCAAGGCTTGCCTGCTGTGTAAGTCTTGGGGCTTGGCACAGCCACATCTTGGACAGTAGCAGCTCTGGTGACTATTGCGCATATTTGAAGGAACTGGGAGGAAAAAAATCACCACCACTATCCTGCCTTGCCGCTGCACAATTAATATCTTCCTTTGGCCCTAGGTCATCACATCCATCTGCTGCTTGTCAATTGCCTGTTGGATGCGGACTGAGTGCAGGCATCTCTCCTTTCTCCCTCAGTGCTGACACATGTACCCCTCTGTATCTAGGATACAGGTGCCCAGACATCCTTCCTTGTGGAGATAAACTGGGGGGTGGGAGGAGAGAATGACCTATTGATCTTGTGTATATGTGTGGAAAGAAAGGAAATATTTGGGGGGGCGGGGAAGATCTGTGAAATGTTCAGTGTTATTAAAAGAGATCTTATTTATTAATGAAAATATAATACAGATTAACCGTCTTATTCAAAGGGCTTTCTTCTTTGCCATCACCTCTCTTCTGCTGTCCCAATGATTTAACAAAACTTCGAATTTGATTCCTGTTCCTCATATTCTGCCCCCCTGCCTTTGGGATTGGTTCCTATTGTTCTAGCTATGGGTCAAGTCTTAAAGTAATCTTCCAAATGACTCTAGCAAGAAACTCTGGGAGCTACCTGATGTGGCTTTAGCCAATCAAAGTAAAGGAAATCAGCTGGATCGGTGATAGTCAATATATACAGCTTTTAAATTCCAACTCCCACCAATCCTACTCTCTTTAGCCAACAGGGAAGGGTGCTGGCAGTTGCAATCAATAGCTTTTGGGAGGCTGCATTGTTTTGGTTCCTGAAACATAAACATTTTATTTCAGATTTGTATTCTCAGGCCAGGATTTTGCTGTATTTTGAATTTGGAAATCTATTCTGCATATGCTGGAGGCCCCTGACTTTAAATAGAGATCTTTAATTTAAACCACATCTCCTTTCTGTATGGTGATCGTAAATTGCCCGAATAGCTCATGTGGGCTAATTGTGGCCTGGTTTTAATGGACAAACTGAGCTTCTATCCAGTAGCATCTGAACTATGTTTCTGGTTGCAATTATCCTGTGAATGCTAAGGGTGCCATGGAATTCGAAGACTTTAAAATGCTGGATTGATACAATCATCAGAGTAGAAGAAATCCTTTGGTTCTGGAAAAAAATACATTGCTGCTTATGTCATAGCAGCCTATCTACTAATTGTATATTTATTTAGATTTTATTTTGTTGAGTTCAAACCATATCTAGCACTCCTTCCTGCATTTCCCCAAGATAATCTTGTGTTAGTGAATGTTTATCATGGAAGAGGCCACTATACAGTGGAAGAGGGCTTATTCTCTTGTGTGACAAGTACGGGTAGTCCTCAACTTAAGACCACAATTGAACCCAAAATTTATGTTAAGTGAGTTTTGCCCCATTTTATGATCTTGCCACAGTTGTTAAGTGAATCACTACAATTATTAAATTAGTAACCCGGCGGTTACTGAATCTGGCCTCCCCATTGACTTGGCTTGTCAGAAGGTTGCGAAAGGTTATCACATGTCTTCAGGACACTGCAGCCATCTTAAATACGTGTCAATTGCCAAAGGTCTGAGTTTTGATCACATGATCATGGGGATGCTGCAATGATTGTCAAATGTGAAAAATGGCCATCACTTTTTTCAGTGCTGTTGAACTTTGAGCGGTCATTAAATGAACTGTTGTAAGTTGAGGAGTACCTGTAGTCTTCCTTGGCGAAATGATCTATAAATGGTTGCTTATTTGGATATGGGACCAGGTCTTTTTTTTTTCCTAATGTATTCTTATAAATACTTTTGCTTCAAGCAGTTGTTGATGCCTAGGGATGCTCACCTGCCAACGGTTAAGCTTCATGACCCATTAGAAATGTTTTGCAACATAGCTGCAGACTGAAAAGGGTACATATGAATGCGTCGCACAAGAGTAATGTTGCTGGTTTATTTAACTTTACATTTGATGAGGTCCTTTTCACAAAGATGTTACACATTTCTTCATTGCAGTAGGTGCAAAGCAAGTGATGCATTGCTCAAATAGAAAGTGCACCTGACAGTATGACAGGTGTTTTGCTATTATTGAGCAGAAGAAAGAGGTCAAGCTTGGCAGAAGATTTTATTGCTAGTCTGAAGGCGGCTCCTCCTAACCTGAATGCGTATATAAAGCTTATGTAAACTTGCTGAATCAGGGTCAATTTATGACGTGCCCATGTAGTTCCCTTGACAATTACATGGTAGAGGATTGCCAATGCCTTTCAGGATACTTCTTACATTTTTTTATTGTAGCCCAATGTTTCTCAACCATGACAACTTTATGGAGTGTGTAATTCAGCCCCCAGAATTTTTCAGCCAGCAAGCTTCTGGGGGATTTGAGGAATGGAGGTCTACAGACCTTAAAATTGCCAAGATTGAAAGGCACTAAACCGACCTGTAATTCTGGAATTCTAATCCTGCTTAGCTCTCAGACCTGGACAAGTCCAGAAGAGGTCAAAAATGTAGTTGAATGTTGGTGGCAAGAGCATTCTCGTTCATTATACAATGCCTTTCCTAGCTAATATAAGGTGGTACAGGCAGACAAGTTAAGGTGCAGTTACACATGAGAACCACAGATCTCAGTATGCTGGGGGCTCTATAAAAAAAGGTTCCCTTTTGAACATCACTTATAAGCTTGGAGTATGGCAATTCCAGGCAACAATAATATTAAAAGGTGCATGTTTTCTAGTGATCTTTGTATACATTAGTCTTCCTCCATCTACTACCTTCTAGATGTCTGAACCTCAGATTTCAGAATTCTCCGCAATCTGGGTTGGCTGGAAACAATAGAACTCAAAATCCATCCAACTAAAGGGTGCCCAAGCTGGGAAAGGCTAGTCCAGCTTGATAATTAAAATCTATTCAATATTGCTAAAAGTTATGCAACTGAAAGACCAAGCCTTGAATTCTGTTTCTCTTATTACATTGACTTTGTTTGCAAAATGTAATATAAAAGAACAATGACTCATTGAAGTACTCTAAAACCTGAGAACCTGTTCCTGGTTTTTCCAACCAGTAGAGTTGCCTTGGAGATGTTAAGTCTATAACCAGAATTTTAAACTAGTAAGACCAAAGGTAATTCTGCAGTCCTAGCAATCTAGAAGAACTATTAGATCGCAGAACCCTTAATGAGTTTAATGATATTCCCACAGTCCAAATCACCAATAGTCATCTTCCCTCAAGTTAGCCCACCGACTTGAAGATAATGTTGGACTAGCTAGCCTTTGAAGGCAGCTATTTTATCTCACCTGTATTTTGTGACCTTTGTGTTACAGTATGGTTGTGCCATATTGTAACTAGGTCCAGCGAAAGTAGGCAGGATGCCTAACAGAATCTGAATTTCACTAATAAAATGGTGGGTTTGCTTTAGCCTTCTTGTAGACAGTAATAAAATATAGTCACATTTATTACATTTCTCCTCCAGGCCTTCCATTCTACTTACTAGCTGAATAATCTCTTTCTTTCTACAGCACAGTTAATCTGCTGTTGGGGACACACAGCACCACATCCGAATTACATTTTAATTATCTTCTTGCTGTCACAGAGTTGTGCTTGGTAAATAAAAATATATTTTACTTGAAATCAGGATATACTGTATTTAATATACCACCTCATTTTGTGAAAGCTTTGAGACGTTTTCCAGGAAGCTGATACAATTCTATTTCCAATAGTGGCGAATATCTGTAGCTTGGGTGTAGGATGAGGTTGAAGGTTCGTTCTGTTAAGCTTGTGGATGGCTTCCAAACGTTTACTTACCAGACTAGATAATATCTTAAGCGGAGTTAAAGTTGTGGTTTACAGCCACAATTGGGATTGGAATTTTGGTTGCTAAACCAATGAAGTTCAGTGAATCAGTGAATCCAACAGAAGAACATTTGACACTGACATCCTCTAAAATCCCACTGAACATGTTACCTAGCCTGGTAATGAAATATTCGGAAACTAAACCACAAGCTTGAATAATGAACCTTCACCCTCGTCTATCTTATTTCCATTGGAAAGAAAAAAAATCTAAAATTCTATCAATGACAAAATTATAAGTATTTTCTTGGGTAGGAATGGAACATATTCTTACCTCTAAGAGGGAGTCAAAGATGACAAAAATATCAACGCCACATCTTGCCTCAGGTCCAAAGTCCTAATCATCTACACTTTTGCTGGCTTGTCCTATACCAGCCTGTAGCTAGGCAGTAACACAAAGCATTCTGGACTTTATCCCCTGAGCAAATAGATGCCTGGAATAACATCCGGTCTATGAAACTTTCATATGGAAATTTACAAGATGAGTGTACATGAGTGGATGAAAGAAGACTGATCATAGCAATTTCCATGGGCGTAACTACCCTGAATTAAATGGGGCAGACAGTCCCATGTTATGAACTGTGCTAGATTCATTATTAGATCAGATGGCTTTTTGAACATAGGGAGCAGCAAGAAAGTGACACATCTGATTTATAAGACCTGCTTTTCATCCCCTAAGTTAGTTTGTTCCTATAAGACATAATGGAGGATACTGCCTTGATACCAGCTATTCAACATGAGTTAGAAAAAGGCCATTTCCTTGACCTTTGCTTCATGTAGCAAAGTTTCTTGTTCCAGCCCAGGTGGCCAGCAAAAGTAGAAAGATCCTAATTTCCAGACAATGGATGGTCTAGCATGTTTTGTTGGAACTGAAAACAAAAGCAAATAATGTAACTAAGTAAAGAAGGCATATAAAAAGCTGATAACTTTTTATCAGTCACAAAATACCAGCTGGCTCTCAAACTGTCTATCAATCCAAAAGCTATTGCATTCAGTGTTCCATTCAACCTTTATAATATAGGTAGGGCTCAGTGCAGTTAATGAATTCCACAAAATGGTCACATTATTTCAGTTTGTGAAATATCTGAAGAGATATTTTTATGGAAAATATGGTATTTGATTACAGCGCGATAGTAATACTGATTTTTTAAAAAACAATTTTATAGGTATATTACCATAAAGGATAAAAAATATATACTTTTAATTTAATGTATGGTTAACAAAATCACAGAGTAGTTTTAGAAAGCAAAATAAAAATAAATTCCACTGTAGATTCAACTATTTCAACGTTGAGTCCTATTGTAGCATTGCTAGGACCACATTCATGTCGTTCAATTACATCAAATTCTTGCTTTAATATAATAACAAGCCTCTTTAAAACTAGTACTGTTATCCTCTGATGAAATATTTTTCTCCATTTTGCGCACAGAAAAACAATAGGAATCTCAAACAATTTTGTGGCTGGTACAACAAATAAACTGAATGTGGCAATGTAAATGTATGAGCTTGATGCTTTGCATTTTGACTAGAGTTGTGGAGAACAAAATAAGGATTTTACTTCCTCCAGCACTCACTGGGGAAGGCAGTGAGACCCATCCTTGATATCCTTTAAAAGGGCCATGGATTTAAACAAAGGGATGGAGGATAATACTTGATTTTCATTACTTACATTTTTTATTAAATAAAATTCACTTCTTCACTTTCTCCCATGAAAATTGAGTCACTAGATAATTCTGCAAAACACCTGTGCAGTAATGCAATAGCCATTACCAGGATACCACAAAGATGCAAAACATGGCAAGAGGCAAAGCACATTATGGCTTGCAGTATGCAACTCATGTTTCTTAGGTCAAGCAGAAATGTAGTAGTTTAATACCAGTTGTAATTTCTTAAAAGATAAACATTGTCTTTACACAAACCCAAACAATATTTATGGTCAGAGCAGTAGTTAATGTACAGAAGATGTAGCCTTCATGTTTCAGACAGTAATTAATGGGACTGAAAAAGATCTTCCCTTGATGAGATTTTAGGAGATTGCTGTTAGGCAGACCTAATTGCATAGCATTAGATGACTACAGGTAATCCTCAATTTACAACTACAATTGGGATTGGAATTTTGGTTACTAAGCAAAGCAGTTAAGTAAATCAGTGAAGTCAACATGACTGGACTTGATTTTACAATCATTTTTACCATGGATATTAAGTAAATCATGTGGCTATTAAGCAAATCATGTGGACATTAAGTGAATCCAGCTTCCCCAATTGATGCAACTTGTCAGAAGCCAGCTGAGAAAGTTGCAAATCATGATCACATGACCATGGGATGCTGAAAATAGTTGTAAATACAAGCCAGTTATCAAGCACCCAAATTGTGATTATGTGACCTCAAGTGTGGTGTAATGGTCATAAGTGCAAGGATAAATCATTTTTCCAAGGCCATTGAAACTTTGGATCATCATTAAATGAACAAATCAAGGACTATCTATATATGCATTTATGATATATTGTGTGTAGCTCCTAAATGTAGGGACTAAAGTTTTCAGAGTTTCTGGCCAGTCACACACTGTCAATCAGAATTATTATGATACCATCTGGCAAACTTTCTGAAAGTCTAGCACTTTTCTTTAATTTTCAAAAGAAAGTGAGTTAGCATGTGCATTTAATTTTCAAAAAAAAGAAACCTTCATTCAAATTGGTGGCTTTAGTCAAAAAAGAATTGTGAAAGTAAATCAAGAAAATCAGTCTTTTTCACAAGATCATAATTTATTAATAATTTTGTAACCATTTAAAATAAGAATAGAACAAACTGGAATTCATACATTGCATTAGGAACCATGAAGACAAATATCAGGAAATGGCAATGTCAAGGAACTGTTAGAAATTTTCTCCCGGAAACTAAAGGATCAAATTCAATATTATGTGAAGATAATTCTGTTAATTTAATAAATTTATTTTCCACCCTGCCACTAGGTCTAGAACACATTTGGTATGAACAAATACACAAGGACTGTGAAGAAGAGAAATGGCATAGAGAATAAAATGCAGAAATTGTGCCTGTTATTTTGGAGCAAATATACTGTTAGATACCCAGAGGTTTTGCCTAAATGAGAAAGAAAAAAAATGTTCACATAGTATTTACAACAAAAGTTCATTTGCAGAGAAAAAACATGCTCAGCAGAAGATTCCACTAGATAGTTATAACAGGTAGCTTATCGCTACCAAATAAACCATTAGATATAGATGAAATATCCAAGAAACCTGACAAGTAAGAAATTGCTCATCAAACCATTGCAGTAATTCCTTAGTTTCCTTAAGAGTTTCAAAGAAAAATAGAAAGGAAAATTTGAAATGAACAGACACCTTTTAGAAAAGGCAAAAGGGCACATGAACAAACAGCAAGTATAAGATTGATAACATGTAAAAAATACATGGTTTTTTTGCTTTATTGGCTTTTGTGCAGGTCATCACACCACAATTTTGAATATATTACTGTAAAACTAATGGGTGTACCTAAACCAGATTATTCATTTGAAGAACCTTTGAAATGGAGGTTTCTTTTAAGAAATGAGTTTGGATAAATAAAAGGGTTCAGAACAGGAAATACAGTAAGATAAGGGGACCTATTGTTTCCATTTATTTTATTTTATCAAGAACGTATTAGGTAATATATATAAGTATAAGCATGAATTGAATACATAAAATAGATACAAATAGAGGAAACATTAGGATAGGGATTGTAGTATATTACAACCAATATACAACCAATATACAAATGGCAGGAAGGTAGTATGAGTTAGAATCAAAAGAGGAAGTTGAAACATCAAGGCTGTGAGATAACTAGATGCTACTTGGTAAACAAAGTGGATAGCGATCAAACTTCTACATGGCTTAAACGGTTTTTAATTTTATGTGTTTAGTGGCGTTCTCAGCCGTTACTATCGTTCCTCAAGGGACAGAAAATGTACAAATGTAATGTAAATGAACATATCCATGCTAGTGGAGCTGTTTCCTTTTTGGTGACCTGTTCAGCTAGGATTACCAAAGTTGGTCTGCAAAAATCTGGACATTCACTAAAGGGAAGGGACCCTCTATAACGCATTGCGGTCGCCCAAATTTATATTGCCCTACATCCGGCCAGTCAATTATCATCAGCATCATCTGTTCCCATGCGGAAAAGCTATCTCCAGCATGAAGCCAAAAAAAAAAAACCCCGTGAGAGCAAACGCTCAGGTGTCTGCGCAGAACAACGTATCGCCCTACGGGCACGCCTCTTCCTCCGTTCTCATACAAAAGCCTTCTGGGAATTGCAGTTCTCCAAAACTCGACGCTGGATTTGGTGTTGTGCATGCTGGAACGTTAACCTTTCTCGCAAGGCCTCTTGGGAGTTGTAGTTTCAACCCAGTACCTGAAGGTAGATCATTAGGCTGGATGGACTCGCTTTCCCATCATGCTGCCTGGCAAAGGGCTATGGGGACGGGAATGAGGTTGGCTAAAATGGCGGGGCTATAGGAACGTTGTGAGTATTTACCGACGTCGAGAAACGTTACAGGTGAAATAGATTTCTTTTTTTGCTCCCCAGGAATCTTTTGCTGTTAGAAGCTAGAAGCAAGAGGAGGGTTTTTAAAGATCGGGAAAGGAAAGAATTGGCGGTGTGGGAGGGGATTAGTTTGTTATCGATGGCCACTAGCAGTCCTATAGGGAAGTGAGTGCTAATTAGTCTCCCTCTTTTTGTTTACAGTCTTTTCTACAAGAGGAGGAAGCGCAAAATATATATTTGCATTTTCATTGGTTCCTTTCACGTTTTCAGCTTAATAAACTGCTTATTGAATGTTATTGAATGTTTCTGTATGCGCAGAGTACATGGAACCATAAGCTAACAAAATGGGCTCGACTTATACAACAGGCTAATCCATCCACTCACACAAAACTAAACAGGTTAATGCTAACAGAATTTAGCCTATTGGATGGATGTATTTTGTAGCATTTACCTCACTCTGTAAATATTTTAGAAGAAGAGGCTGTCAGTATATATCAATATCTATCTATCTACCTACCTACCTACCTACCTACCTACCTACCTACCTACCTACCTACCTACCTACCTACCTACCTACCTATCTATCTATCTATCTTGTATTCCAATAGACTAGATAGATAGATAGATAGATAGATAGATAGATAGATAGATAGATAGATAGATAGATAGATATACACAAACACACACACTGACAGCCTCTTCTTGCTTCTGGAATTGGTGGGGGGGCGAGATTTTCAGGAATGGAAACAATTTCTCCTCAGACTAAAATTTATCTCCTCTCCTCCAGTATTTTTGTTTCTTGTTTTTTAGAGTGAAATAGTGGGAAAATCCTAAAATGATGCTGAGATTTAAGATTTCTGATTTCTCTCCAGTTTATGAGAGAAAAATGAACCTTAGTGACCTAATTGGTTTTATGAGGAAAATATGTTTCGACCATAAACATATGCCAATAAACAACTGCAATTACTGTTCTTTATTGTTTTGTACACTTTTTTCTTGCATAGAATTCCTTTGAGAACTTGCTTTTTATTTTTCAATTTTGCTCTTTTTGCTTGGCTTACCTCCCAAAAAATTCACAGTGGCATCCATGATGTATTATCACATTCTTTCAGGAAACATTAGTGTAATTTTCCTGGAATATATATGTATGTGGATTGGAGAACTAGATTTTCATGTTTTGCACTGTGGATACAAAATGTGCATAATACTGGAATTAACTGACTGACAATCATGGTTTCTCATCATATGAAATACTGAAATGTACTCAAGAACCTATATGTGTAGATTTTATGCTCACATCATTCCCCACATTCATAAAGAAAAATACAATATTTGTAACAGAAAGTACCATTATCAGTGTATATATCGATCTGAAACTAGAGGATAATTAATTTAAAATAATGTCATAGTGATTTATTTAGTTTTAGCAGAAAAATATTTCTGTTTTTTCAAGCACAGGTCAGTAGGATTAAAATTGAGTTACATGACAAGTCTATGAACATCTTAAAAGGCATGATAACCATATTGAAAAGAACAGTTGCAAAATATCCATACCATGGGTGTATACAGCATGCAGCTGTCCAGATATTGCTGAAAAGTAACTTTTCAGCCAGTTTGTCCTATTGTGAGAGATATTAAGAGATATTGAGCAATATCTTGGGTTTCACATGTTGTGCATCTTTGTCCTAACTTCTGTCCCTGAAATCTCGAAGTTTAATTGGGAAAGACAGTTATTTGAAATATTGGACAGTTGTTTTCAGTCAGATGGGTGTGATTGATATTAACTACAGGTAATCCTCAATTTACAACCACAATTGAATCCAAAATTTCTAAGTGAGTGAGACAGTTTTTAAGTGAGTTTTGCCCCATTTTACAATCTTTCTTGTCATAGTTGTTAAGTGAACCACTGCAGTTGTTAAGTTAATAACATGGTTGTTAAGTAAATCTGGCTTTCCCATTGACTTTGCTTGTCAAACGGTCGTAAAAGGTGATTGCATGACCTGGAACACTGCAACCATTATAAATTTGAGTCAGTTGCCAAGTGTCTGATTTTTGTTCATGTGACCATGGGAATGCTGCAACTATCGTTTGAAAAACGATCATTTTTGTAACTTGAACGGTTACTAAATGAACTGTTGTAAGTCAGGGACTACCTGTAGCTTTCTATGTTCCCTGTCATGCCTACATCTTATAAAGACGTTATCATGGATTCTTCTTTAGGATTACAGGCATGAAGATGTGATACAATTACATGCAAGAATGGACTATTGCATTCTCTCTTTTCATTATTTTCTTTTTCTTCCACATATTAATATAATCCTCCTAATCTAGATGGCTGGGGAAACCATTGAAAAGAGAGAGCGAGATTCTTCCCCTATCAAAGAAGAGCGGAGACGCTCACGGTCAGCAGAACGAGAACGTGACCGGGAGCGTGATAGAAAACCCTCTCCTATTGCTAAAGACAGAAAACGACACCGCTCTCGTGACAGGAGGAGAGGTAGTCGATCAAGATCCCGATCTAGGTCCAAATCAACTGAGAGGTAATGTGCATCATCATATTGAAAGGTGGCTTTTTTATGCATAATTGGGATAATTTGACTTGATCCATTTTGAATGATAATAACAGGAAATGAAGTAGTTGGGATTACTTTAATTTGATTGCCAAATAAGAGTTTGATTTTTACGTTCATTGTCAAATTAAGTTCTATCACATTGGCATAGAAATTGGCATCTTGTGTGTACATGTATTGCTGTAGATTTGTTGACAATTTCTGTGCTCTGCTTTTCTGTCTCCTGTGCAAATTCAACAAGTGTATTTCAGGAGAAGCTGGTTTGGTGGGTATGAGAAGATCATAGAGAAATTGGCTTTCTGAATTTGATGTGTTTGAATGGTAAATAAATTCTCCAGAATTTAAGCAGATGATAGTAAACTTCTGGAGCTATATGTGTTAAGCACTCTTCTTGCAAATCATATGTTTGTAGAGAGCGGCGATATAAAGAGAGAGAAAGAGACAAAGAACGAGATCGCAATAAGAAGGATCGAGATCGTGATAAAGATGGGCATCGAAGAGACCGAAAACGATCCAGGTAAACATTGCTTTGAGAGAAAGAAAGAAGCTGCTTCAAAGAAGTTGCAGTAATTCTAGAGGGATCCTTAGTGTAATGCAACAATATCTAGAGGCCTAGAGATAACTTACACTGGCTTACAAGAATTAAGAAATCAAACACATTTTGCTCAACATTTAAGAGACAACACTTGCTGAAATTGTATTCCAGTTTTGAATTTTCTAGTTGTAAAAAATTTGTTGTGTAAATTGTCTTTCTGGCTCCTCACTATTCAGAAATCGGGTGTTGAGTCAGTGGACCAATGTCTCCAGTACTTACATTTTGCATAGTGGCACTGAAATGCGTATTTCTTGTCTTGGCCCAAGGTTTACATTTAAAGTGAAGTCATAATTGAAAAATACACTTAGGAAATCTGTGGAGCATATTTTAATAGTGTGGTCCCCTAATTTTGTTTGCCATGTGCCTCCCTTTACTGACATGGTGTCGAATTCTTTCCAATTTTGTGATGATATGGGGATGATTTTCAAGTCTCTAAAGTCTCCAAGAAAGATAATAAACCCTGCAGTAAACCTTTCAACTGCAGCTTTGGGAAAGGGCTAAACATATTTTCATTTTGAGTATTTTCTAGTAGATGAGTATTTGGAATATTTGGAAATTGCACATGAAATGGGAATGATCCTGATTGTTCTATTACACCTGATTTTCAAGATATAGCAAATGCTTTCAAAAGTCACTTTTTGAACCTGCAATAATTACTAGTTTTCAATATTGAGAGAAAGTGATGGGCTTCTTGTGTTTATTGTTGTTAAAATATCTCTGAAAATTTCTCACTGTAGTTGGAATTGCTAATTTGATTTTTGAATTGTAGCAGTTTTGGATTAGTCAAGAATCCTAGCTTTGGAGAGGATCAGGAGGTTGTTTCAATCCTATGCTCTGTGATATCAGAAACAGCATGACATTCTTCCCAAGGGAGGAGGGAGAGAGGCCTGAAGCTCACATATTTTTTGTTTTATCTGTGCCAGGGAAAATGTATGGATTCTGACTGCAACAGAGCAAGGTTGCTTCCCTTTTGATTCTTTTCTCTCTCTGCTTCAGGAGCACTTCCCCAGGTCGGAACAAAGATTCCAAATCAAGGAAAGATAGAGACTCTCGCAAAGATGAAGATGATGATTCATTGTCCAAGAAGGAAAAGGTACTGCATGCAACTTTTTGATTGTTCAGAATAATGGTCAAGTATGCCCTCTGATATTAAAGAATAATTCTTTTTGATGATCTGCTTAAAAATATATATATATAGGTAGTCCACAACTTATGATTGCAATTCAGACCAAAATTCATATTGCTAAGTGAAACAGTTGTTAAGTGAATTTTCAATATACCCCATTTTATTACTTTTTTGCCACAGTTGTTAAGTGAATTGCTAAGGTTGTTAATAACATGGTTGTTAAGTGAATCTGGCTTCCCCATTAACTTTGCTTGTCAGAAGCTCATAAAGGTGATCACAGGACTCCGGGTCACTGCAACCATCATAAATATGAACCAGTTGCCAAGCGTCTGAATTTTGATCGTGTGGCCATAGAGATGCTGTGACTGTCATAAGTATGAAAAACAGTCACAAGTTACTTTTTTCAGTGCCGTTGTAACTTTGAATGGTCAATAAATGAATTGTTCTAAGTCAAGGACTACCTATATTCTTCAAATTTTTCTTTTCTCATATTTTGTGGGCTGCTCTTGTCCTGTCCAGAGCCACTGAGCTTTTTATAATAGCAGCATCTTTTTTTAGTGATCTTTCTTGGTACCTTAATGAGTGCCTGTATTGTTCACAGGCTCAGCCACTTTCTCTGGAGGAACTGCTGGCCAAGAAGAAAGCTGAAGAAGAGGCTGAAGCCAAGGTTAGCCCAAGGAGCATCTCTCCGCTTTCTCTGTTTCCAGATATCAATTAACTTTTGGAAGGCCTGTTGGAAGACATACTGGATTCCAGCAGCCTATTGCAGACTAGTCAGATGCGATATTTACATCAGGGAAAATTTGGGGTGGTGTGGTGTGGGGTTATAGTCCTGCGTTCCAAAAGAGCACCAAGTTAGAGCACCAGATTGTAGCAGTCTAGATGTGTCTCAACCTTATTTTGTGGTGGTTTTTTTTTTACAACTTCAGCAAAAAAATATTTCTTTGTATTCACCTGCTTGTGATTCATTGCAGCCCAAGTTCCTTTCCAAGGCAGAACGAGAGGCTGAGGCCTTAAAGCGTCGTCAGCAGGAAGTGGAGGAACGACAGCGATTCCTGGAAGATGAGAGAAAAAAGAGAAAGCAATTCCAAGAAATGGGAAGAAAAATGCTAGGTATACTTTTTCCCCCTTAGGTGTTGTATAATCTATCAATACATTATATGCTCGGAATTGGTTTCTCTGATTCTGTATTGATTTTGTGAAAATCTTATTATTTGCCCTACTTGCAGAAGACCCTCAGGAGAGAGAGCGGCGTGAGCGCAGGGAACGTATGGAACGAGAAACCAATGGCAATGAAGATGAGGAAGGACGGCAAAAAATCCGTGAGGAGAAAGACAAGACCAAGGAGCTGCATGCCATCAAAGTAATGCTTGCCAATTTGGGCGGTTGCAGTCATTGTTCGAAGAGGAATATGGTTCAGTAGTACATTTTTAAATTCAAGTTGGTTCTGAGCAGTTTTTCCAACTGTTTCATGACTCTCGGCTACTGAACCCCATTCTTCTTATATGTACCGTATTTTCCGGCGTATAAGACGACTTTCTAACACACAAAAATCTTCTCAAAAGTTGGGGGTCGTCTTATACGCCGGGTGTCGGTCTCCTGTAACCAGGCAGACCAGCCCGAAAGGCTTTGACGAGCCTTAAATGGCTCTAAGGAGCCAAGCTGAATTGCCTGCTGAGTTGCTGCTAATCAGCTGAGTTACACGCAAGCCCCCTGTAAAAGGAAAAAACTTTCCTTTTACACAAGGCTGGCCATCCCAGCTGAGATTAGCAGGCAACTCAGCTGGGATCGCCAGAGCTTGGATGGCCAAGCGCTGTGTAAAAGGGAAAAACTTTTCTTTTACACAACGCTGGCCATCCCAGCTGCTAATTTTTGCCTGCTAATTGCTCCGTAGCAAAAATTCCCCCCCCCCCACCTCCAGCTTGCTTACCTTAGCTGCTAGCCGCAATCCATTGCATCAGCAAGCAACTAAATCTCCCTGCCTGCTTGATTGCAGGCAGGGAGATTTAGTTGCTTGCATCAGCAAGCAACTTGTGGACTTCAACTCCCAGAATTCCTCAGCCAGCAAAGCAAAGCTGGCTGAGGAATTCTGGGAGTTGAAGTCTACAAGTCTTAAAGTTGCCAAGGTTGGAGACCCCTGTTCTATTGGGTAAGTTTTTTCCCCCTTTGGGAGCTTTAAAAAAAATAGTTAATTGGGGGGTTTTTTAGTTGTTCTTTTTTAGACCTAGCCATTTAAAGGCTAGGTCTAAGTTTTAGGCTAGGAAGTTTTAAATTTAGCTTTCACATAAAAATAAAAATAAAAATAATAAAAATAAAAATAAAAATAAAAATAAATAAAAATAAAATGTGTGCAACTTTCTGAGATTTAATGTGTTTCTGTAGAGTTTCACTCTAACTACACAAACACACAAAATCTCACAAAGCTGTATGTAGAATTTTGTGTGTGTAAACCCACAATGTAAAAGTTGTTTTTTTGGGCTTTTTGTGGCTGTGTGAGGTTCCTGCTTATTGCAGGGGCCATTTTGGGTCTAGCACAACTGCTTTTACATTGTGGGTGAGCCAGTTGATGTTTTTTAATTTTTATTTGGTGTGCGTTGGAAGAGGGGTCGTCTTATACAGCAAGTATAGCCCAAACCCTATATTTTTACAGGAAAAGTTGGGGGTCGTCTTATACGCCCAGTCTTCTTATACGCCGGAAAATACGGTACTGTATATGAGTCCAAAATAAACACAATTGAGAGATGATCTCTAGATGAGGAAAGTTCATATACAGATGGTGAAGCTTATTGATGAACGGTTTGAATTGGGAATCAGGAATTCTCAATTTTGCACACCTGCCACTCGATGTCCCAAAGATACTTTTCAAAGACAACTGAACTTGTTTTTGGTTTTTTTCTTGATGTTTGGCTTCTCATCTAAGAAGCTTCTTCAGTTCTGACTAAATGGTGGAGAATGGCAGGATTGCATATAAATCTTTCCATTCCCCACCATTCAGACAGAACTGAAGAAGCTTCTTGGAGAAACAAAGCATCTTCAAGGAAAAAACAGAGAAAGTCCCAAAGCATCTTTGGGACAACTATGACCTGAGTGATTGAGAACCTCCATAAATATTCTGCCACTAGATGGCCTTATTCAGGTTTATTATGGTCGCTCTTCCAACCATTACCTATTGGCAGTATACAAAACAGAAACGAACACATTGTTTGACCCTGTTAGCTATATTGTTCATAGAGAAAATAGGATCAAAATGGAATGTTAAAATGTTTCATCCCTGTCAGGAGCGATACTTGGGTGGGATCAAGAAGAGGAGGCGCACTCGACATTTGAACGACCGCAAATTTGTCTTTGAGTGGGATGCTTCAGAAGATACTTCTATTGACTACAATCCGTTGTGAGTATTTCTTCAAGGAGAGCCTCAGCATGGCATGTTGCTTCATAATACGGATTGTCCTCTGCTCAACTCTGAGCAGAGAAGTGTTTATGCCTCTTTGCTTTCTTCTGGGAAGAATGCAATGAAGGGAACATGAAAAAGCATTTTGGTGTGATGCAAAAGAACAAGGACAGTCTTACTTCTGTGAGGAAGGGATGGTTGAGAAAATCTTAAGGATTTAGATTTACTAGGTGGTTTGCAAATATTTAGACTTTCCCATTGATATAAATTGGGCAAGTTAAGAGTCAGTAGAAAATTGCTTTATTGCAATGCTGCAGTGGTTAGAATGCAGTATTGCAGGCTGCTACTGCTGCCTGCGACTGCCTGCAATTTGGCTCACCAGGCTCAAGATTGATTCAGCTTTCCATCCCTCTGAGGTCGGTAAAATGAGGATCCAGATTGTTGGGGCCAGTATGCTGACTCTAAACCGCTTAGAGAGGGCTGTAAGAGCACTGTGAAGCAGTATATTAGTCTTAAGTGTTATTGCTATTATTTGTCTACTTGAATCGGTAGGCCACTTGCATTTGATTGTTAATGTTGTTCCCAAGCCCAGTTGCACATGTCCCTCCCTGGTACCCACTAAAGCCAGGAGGAGCATATATGTAAACAAAAGGTGGCAGAGCTCCTACAGTAAAATCAGCAATATTGTCAGATTTGACAAGCTCAAAAGAATTGGAGGTTGAAGTGCAAGATGTTACCCCACTCCTCTCACTTGGCTCTGCTGTGTTGGCACTCGTAATATGCATGAGGCCTGGATAAATATTTAGTATGCAGAAGGGATGGTGCAAAGTTACATTTATTGTGAGATAGCTTTGTAGAGATTCAAGTGGCAAATTGGCATTTGTACAATACGTGCATAGAAGCCACTGGCCACCAAAAAAGACCATTTTTCATCCTTGAAGCTGCTGATACGTTTTATGTAGCTCAAGGATGGAACTTCCTGAAAACTTCTAAAAGAGTAAGAGCTTGTATGTTAAGACACATCATGGCTTGTTGATATGTTCTTCAATAGGTACAAGGAGCGACACCAGGTTCAGTTGCTGGGGCGTGGTTTCATTGCTGGCATTGACTTGAAACAGCAGAAGCGGGAACAGTCACGTTTTTATGGAGACCTGATGGAGAAGCGGCGAACACTGGAAGAGAAGGAGCAAGAAGAGTAGGTTTTTTGCTGGGTTGGTGAAAGATAATGGGAATTGAAAGGATGAAGACAAGAATCCTCACTGTATGAGTGATATTGGCTTATGCTTCAGCACTTTCATTGGATCCTGGTGTTCAAATGGAGGTGGTAAATGCACTATAGTCCAACATTTCCCCAAATATTACGGTAGCAATAAGTGGTGGTGAAGTTACTTAGTATTAAAAAAAATAGTAGAACTTGGGCTAAGGGAGAGTATTGGGAAGATCAAACAGCTTTTCTTTTTCTGCCATAGTTTTGCAAAAAAATAAAACCAACCACACCCCCATTCATATAAGAAGCTTTGAGCAAGAAACTTGTTAATGGGAATTTTATGAATTTCGTCATATACTGCTGGAATTGGTTGGTTGCTGGAATTGGATATGTCTAGTTTAATGAAAAGAAGGACTAGGGGAGACATGATAGCAGTGTTCTAATATCCCAGGGGCTGTCACAAAGAAGAGGGAGTCAAGCTATTCTCCAAAGCACCTGAGGGTAGAACAAGAAGCAATGGGTGGAAACTAATCAAGGAGAGAAGCAATTTAGAACTAAGGAGAAATTTCCTGACACTTAAAACAAGTAATCCGTGGAACAACTTGCCTCCAGAAGTTGTGAATTCTACAATACTGGAAGTTTTTAAGAAGAGATTGGACAACCATTTGTCTGAAATGGTATAGGGCTTCCTGCCTGAGCAGAAGATTAGACTAGAAGACCTTGAAGGTCTCTTCCAACTCTGTTATTCTATTGTATTCTATACTGTATGCTGTATTGGCAACAAAATCCTATAGTTCTGAGAATAACCCTAACTAAAGAAAATTTTCTCCATTTGTATTTTTGTTGGATAAATGTTTCCTTCTGATTTTGCCTAATTTTTTGATTCAACATCCTCGCTTGTCAGGGCACGTTTGCGCAAGCTACGTAAAAAAGAGGCTAAGCAACGATGGGATGATCGGCACTGGTCTCAAAAGAAACTTGATGAAATGACGGACAGGGACTGGCGTATCTTCCGTGAAGATTACAGCATCACCACCAAGGGAGGCAAGATTCCAAATCCCATTCGTTCCTGGAAAGACTCCTCATTGCCTCCTCACATCTTGGAGGTTATTGACAAATGTGGCTATAAGGTGAGAGGCTGTTCAGTTTGTCAGGCTGACGGGGTTCTTTGCTTTATTATAATGATGTTCATTTAAAACTAGAATCTACGTAGGGTATTATTTACTGTCAGTTTCAAATAATTTAGCCTTACCACCATAGATGGACATTGAATCCAAGGCCCTTAATTCAGAAGCAGGTGGTGGTGGTGGCGGCAGCCACAATCGAACATTGCATTTCCTGGATTCTGTGGATGGTGCCTTGAACGTGAATGATTTCTTCTAAAATGGTCAAATATATCTTGACAACTCTTTCTTGTTTTGCCCAGGAACCTACTCCTATCCAGCGCCAAGCCATCCCTATTGGTTTGCAGAATCGTGATATCATTGGTGTGGCAGAGACTGGTAGTGGTAAAACAGCTGCCTTCCTTATTCCACTTCTGGTATGGATCACCACTCTACCTAAGATTGATAGGTGAGAGAGCTGGGACATCTTTCTAAAGGAGGAGGAGAAAAATCACTCGAGGTTGGAGATTGGGCAAACAGTAAATATTAAGGGGTTGATAGTTATCCTGTATATCAAGTACTGACATTGAACAATGTTCCATTGACCATTCTAGGAAAATTCCATCATTTCCTTGAATTTTTAGCTTTGTGTTGGGGCAAAATAGAGAATTGTACTAAGGGATTCAGTGCTGTAAAAAAATGTTTTGTGTAGGAATGAAGCTTTCTCCACAATCAAGTCGCACTTCCCAGATTATAGTGTACGAACAGGACTACAGTCACAATTTGATATAGAAGTTAAGATTTGGTCAGTCAAAAGGTTAATCCAGCATTAAGGTTGCCAACAGAAATCAGCAAGATACTTTGGGGGAGCTCACAAACAAGGCATGTTGAATATAAGCCAGATTGTGGTTCATAAATAATCCCCTACTTTCCCCTCCTCCCCCTTCACTGCAGTGATCTTATTAGAGTTCCTGTTTTATATGGTTTACCAACTGGACACCATCTGGATATGTAGACATCCGTACATGTGGAAGAAGCCCTGATTGGACATTGGAATAATCTGTGTAAAATACTGCACGATTTCATGCAACAGTTGTCGCTAGATACAATAGATTAGAAATAATCTGGTCCAACGGGAGCCCATTAAATTTGATAATCCAGTACCCAAGAAATCCTTTGTTAAAGTAGGAGTGAAAGTGACAAATGTGTTTTTAATATGATTCAAGATGATTCAGATGGATCTAGATTGCAAAGACATTATGTTAAAAAAAAAAACCTTACATTTTCACAGTTCAATTGGACATTACCATTCAGTTTGCCATTTTTCTCTGTTGCAGGATCGAGGAATCAGATCAAGGTCCCTATGCTATCATCTTAGCTCCCACTCGTGAGTTGGCTCAGCAAATTGAGGAAGAAACCATTAAGTTTGGAAAGCCCCTGGGCATCCGCACCGTGGCTGTTATTGGTGGCATCTCACGTGAGGACCAAGGCTTCCGCCTGCGCATGGGTTGTGAGGTGCGATTGCAGTAATAAAATGCATCATATTTCCTGGTCACAAGTGCTTGCCTTGTAGATTGACAAAATGTACCCTGTAAAAGATAAATGACAACTATGCATAGCTTAATACAGTATTCCCTTCACTCCACAGTCTAGCTCAGTGTCCTGACTAGACCAAACTCTGAGAAGTATTTTGCTTCCAGAGCTTGCTGGAGGAGGGAAGGGAAGGATTGATTTTGGCCTTGAGTGTCAAGGTAGACACAAGTACCTTTTTCCCTCTGAATTCCAGATTGTGATTGCAACACCTGGCCGATTGATTGATGTGTTAGAGAATCGCTACCTGGTGCTGAGCCGTTGCACCTATGTGGTATTGGATGAGGCCGACCGTATGATTGACATGGGTTTTGAACCTGATGTGCAAAAGATTCTGGAGCACATGCCTGTTACTAACCAGAAACCAGATACCGATGAGGCTGAGGACCCAGAGAAGATGCTGGCCAACTTTGAATCGGGCAAGCATAAATACCGACAGGTTGGTGGCACTTAGATGTCTTGTTATCAACTCTGGGTTTTTTTAAAAAAAAGCAGTTTAAACTGAGTTTAGAATTCCACCTCTTAATCTCAACATGGTCATCTTTCAAATGTAAATGAGAGTTACCCATGATTAAAAGAAGTTTTCTTCTGGCTGAGAGTTAAATGGTCATGGCAATTAAGGGGGGGGATTGTAATTGCATTTTATGATGCTTAGGAAGCTTTGTTCCCTTGAGAATTCAAATGTCTTGGTATAAAGGAATAGAAAAATAGAAATAGAAAAAGAAAAATAGAAAAAAATAGAAAAAAAAGAATGGGTTTTTTTAGAAAAGGGTTTTGTTCTGTGGAATAAGCAGAAGAAAAGTACTGCCAAATAAGAATCTGTGCATATTATTTCTTTCTCTCTGTGTCTGCTTCCATGATAGACTGTGATGTTCACAGCAACCATGCCACCTGCCGTGGAACGTCTGGCACGCAGTTACTTGCGCCGGCCAGCTGTGGTTTATATTGGCTCAGCTGGCAAGCCACATGAGCGTGTGGAGCAAAAGGTCTTCCTCATGTCGGAATCAGAGAAGAGGTAAATATTGGCATGGGAGGTGAAGGATGGGAACTTGAGCTTTGTTTAAAAACATAAATTTTCCAAAAATTTTGAAGGTAAAAACAACCAAATTTTGTTCGGTTTCTTTTCTTTTCTTTTCTTTTTTTTCCCCCTAAGAAAAACAACAGAACTTTGGGGGAAATTGAAATATATCCAATATCCATTTCTGCCACCCTTTATTAAACTAAATTTGCTTTCCTGTTTCAAGAACTTAAACTGCATTACAAATAGTCTTTGCTTAACAACCACAATCGGGGCCAGAATCTCGATCATTGAGCAAAATGATTGTTAAGTGAGACATCCACGTGACTGCTTTGTTCAGTTACTGCAACCCTGGCACTCCCCAGTTTTGGTCATTAAGCAGTTTCCTGGGTCATTAAATGGATGGTGCAAAAGAGCTGCCTGCCAAAGGGTTTCAGCTCCATGTGGAGGTGAAATCCTCCCAGCAAGTAGCCCTTGCACTCTCAAACATTCCTGCAGCCCGCCAAAGGATTTCAGTGTGTGCATGGTGGGGAAATCCTTCAATGAGCTACAGGAATGGAGATGACATCTTCAGGATTTCAGCTCAGTTCCTGCAATCCCAGAAGGGTTTCCCCTTCCCTCTGTGCAACCTTCCTTGCCATTGAGTTTCTGGGGAAGCTGGCAGAGAAGATTGCAGATGATGATCACATAATCATGGGGCGCTTGGCAACCCATCATAAATGCGAGTAGATTGGTGAGCATTGAGATCATCATCACATGATTGCGAGGGGTGTGTGCGCACACAATATTTTGCAACAGTGAGAAGTGCTTTACAGGCCCTAATGTACTCTTTCTGAAGCCACCTTTAATTCAAATGTTTAAGAGAGTATATCTGTATGGATAATTTGATTTTTATTTTTTTTTTTAAATTTGATTTATATGCCTCCCGTCTCTGGAGACTCAGGGCGGCTTACAGTGCGTTAAGCAATAGCCTTCATACTTTTGTATATTTATACAAAGTCAGCTTATTGCCCCCACAAACTGGGTCCTCATTTTACCCACCTTAGAAAGGATGGAAGGCTGAGTCAACCTTGAGCCTGGCTAGGACTGAACTCACAGAAATACAGGCAGCTGGATGTTAATTGATTTACTCATACACTTAACAATTTGTATACTTATTCAATATAAAGCTAATTAGTTTGGACACTTACTACATTTACTAGTCAAGTGTACTTTAAAATGTTTTTAAAATTTAATTGGCATCCTCTGAGGGCTGGTCCAGAGGAGACATCCATAAACACTGTACCTTCTTGAGTGAAAATCCCCATGCCCTGTCCCTAATGGGGCAGAAATACATCTTTCCATTCATTGGAGAGATATCTTATTCTGCTTTTCCTTTGCTTACATGGCATGCATTGCTCTGGTATTTCAGATAAAAATCTCCCCATTAGAAATTAAAATGTTTTGAAGAAGTAACACATAGCAACGTGTGATTATTTTGTTATTAATTGTCTTAGAGTTTTTCTTCATGTCTACTCTGTGTGTCTCTATTTGAAATGAACGATGTGGGCAGATTCCCTGGCAGGATTATGTCTGTGGTGTTATTGCATGACAGGGCATTAAATTATTCCTGAAATGGTGGCCCTGGGATGAAAAATTCTTCAGCGTACTGTGATATACACATAGTACTAGAGCAGAAAGCTAGAATGCAGCAGGACATTTTGGTTTAATATGTGATACCTTCCACTCTCAACTGAAAGATCCTATTTCCTGTTTATTTCTTACCATTTTCCCCCTTTCACTTACACAGAAAGAAACTGTTGGCTATTTTGGAGCAAGGTTTTGATCCTCCCATTATCATCTTCGTCAATCAAAAGAAGGGCTGTGATGTATTGGCCAAATCTTTGGAGAAAATGGGGGTGAGTCACGATCCTATTTAGAGTTACAGAATTGCAAATGTTTGTTCAAGGTTTCTTAGGGTTTCCAGGGCTGTCTTTTGAGGCATCCCAGAATGGAATCTTTCATTATCTTTTGGACAATGTGTACTTCTCTGTTCTCTTGCAGTTGACTGTTGAACAAATAGCTTGTAATATGTATTCATCAATTTTATAAACAACTCTTTGTCCACAGGAGCTTTTCATCTAGGAACTTTGTTACTAAAAGAGGACTGTTTTTGCTGACTGCCAATTATTTTTATCCCTAAAGTAACTTGCAAGATACCTCAAAAATTATATAGAAATTGGTAGAACTACTTCTGCTGCAGTCCCCTTTCAAAATGTCTGTGCCTTTGAAATAATCTGCTCCTGCTCTCTTCAGCACCAACCTCACTACAACAATTTAACTTTTCTTATCTCTATCTCTGCAGTACAATGCTTGCACCCTTCATGGTGGTAAAGGTCAGGAGCAACGTGAATTTGCCCTCTCCAATTTGAAAGCTGGTGCCAAGGACATTTTGGTGGCCACAGATGTAGCCGGTCGTGGTATTGACATTCAGGATGTGTCCATGGTGGTGAATTATGATATGGCTAAAAACATAGAAGGTGAGTTATCCTTTTATTTTTCCTTTCCTTCAAGTTCCCGCATCTGGAATGTTCAATAGTTTTTTTCTCCGAGTGAAATTTGGAAGAACTAGTGTTTGTGAGCATGTGTGAATACCAGTAAGGCAGGGGGACTGGAATATTAGAAGATTAATCCCCAATCTCGTCGAGATGTGGATTCTCCTAGCAGTACATTGCTGATGGTGAATCGTGGCAAAATACAAAAGCCACATATAATTTACTGTAAATCTTCTCCCAGTTGCCTTCTTAGTAGACAGTTTTTACAAAGCAGAGCCGCTTGGCACCTTGTTTTACAGGCTAGTCCCAGGATTGTTGAAATAATGTATGGAAAGTACTCTGAGCCTTGAAATGCTCTATCCATTGCTTATTGCTTTCTTAAACCTTATGCTATTCTTAAAGCATAGCCATACAGTTCTCCAGAGCCCACGAGATCAGAGGTCTCCAACCTCTGGGGCGTGTTTGCAACCAGACTGTGGAAATTGCAGGCAAGCGCACACACGCATATCCCCACTTGTGCGAGCAGTGGGTGAGCATGTGCACACATGCTCCATTTGCATGAGCAGTGGGTGCATATACATACCGCTCAAGCAAATGGAGCGGCTCGCACGCAGTTGCCGGCCACTCAAGCAGAACTATTATCCCCTGCTGGTCCGCAAGGCCAGAAAGGTTGGGGAACTCTATGCTAGGTCTCCAAATTGCATCTGATGTACCAGCAGTGTCTGTGCCTTAACAATTCAATTCCTTCTTTGTTGCAGATTACATCCACCGCATTGGTCGAACAGGACGAGCTGGGAAAAGTGGTGTCGCTATTTCTTTTGTCACCAAAGAGGACTCTGCTGTCTTCTATGACCTTAAGCAAGCTATCCTTGAGAGTCCGGTGTCTTCATGCCCCCCAGAACTGGCCAACCATCCAGATGCTCAACACAAACCAGGAACCATCCTCACTAAGAAGCGTCGGGAGGAGACTATCTTTGCCTGAGTGTGTAGTTAGCCTACAGAGCCCTCTCCCCCCACCCCACCCCCTTGTATTATAATCAGGGGTCACTCGTTGACCACCAGTTGAGGCCTAGGCAATGACACAGGGTAAAAGCATAGTGGCTCTTCCAGGCTTTACTAGTGAAGTAGCTGTTTCATTTTCTCATTTTCTGTGAGTGTAAATACACTTTTCCCTCCTTATATATATATATATATGATAACCCTGCATTGAATTGTAGAGTGAACAATGGGAACATTTCTCCACGAGATAGGGTGTCATCTTGCAAATCTTGATCTCCACAGATCCTTTAATGTTCTTCTTTTCGAAGATGGTGTTTATAAGAAAACTTGTATTTCTTTTTGTTGTGGCAGTTGAGAATGGCTAGCAATCTTGCCTTCCTGATTGATACTTCCAAACATATTTGAAGCGGGGGAGGATTCAGTTATCCATTTTTACATTTGCCATCTTCTCCATAAATCAGACAAGGAGGACTTTTTGGACGTAGCCCAATGAAGAGGGGAATTCTGTTTGTGATCACCTACTTCTCCAGACTCTCTTTTCCTGTTCCAATGAGGACTTCTCCCTATTTCTACTCCTAAACTGTTATGTTTCAATGCAATTGTGTTTTTATCTACAACTGCCCCCCCCCCAGTCCACATAAAAAGGGCAGGTAATGTACAGAAAGACTCCTATTTTTTTTTCAATGACCTGAAAAAAATTGCTATAAATCCATATGAAATGTTGTCCTGCCTGTTTATTCTTGGTTTTTCACAAGTAGAAATATACTTTGTAAAGACCTGTGATACTGCTGCCATAGCTATACTGCTGCTGTTCTTTTTGAATGAAACAGTTCTACTAAAAGGACTATCAATTAGAAATAATAAGTTGGCGGCTTAATGCTGTGCTATTTTACATTATATTGAATGAGAAACAGCAGCACTGCTTGTAGCAAAATAATACTTAAACTGAGAAGTCTGGGGAAGTCAAGGAAAGGAAAGTCTTGTTTCCTGAAAAGCCAATAATTTCCTCTGCAGTAGTTGCTATAGTTTTCTTCTGAGGTAGGTTGTAAGTTGAATTGGGGGGGGGGGGGGGACTCCTTTGACCAATTCTCATTTAATGATTAACAGTGATAACCATGTGCGAAATAGACATCAGTTTCAAAAGTCTCAGGAAAAAGAGCCAGCAATTGAAACAAATGGGTTCTCTTTTGTTTACAAAACGTTGCATTATTACAACAAAGTATTGTTACTACTATACCAGGAGTTTGAGGGTGAAAGTTTTCAATTGTGCCATAAGTTATATTAGTGCTACTATAGACCCCCCTGTTTATATACACTTTCATGCTCTTAAGGTGATATTCCTGGCTGTTCATGAATTCAATAGCACAAGCTTAAGAAATGTCTGGAAAAAGCTTGCACCGAATCTCAAACTATGCAAAATTGCACAACCTGATACATAAATGTCTATGCTTATGAACATGATTGTTCTCAATTTTCATCCCCAATATATTTATTTAGTTGGTTATATCCCATCTTTATTATTTTTACAAATAACTCAAGACGGCAAACATCTTCAACACACCTTCCGCCTCCTATTTTCCCCACAGCAACAACCCTGTGAGGTGGATTGGGTTGAGAGACAATGACTGTCCCAAGATCACCCAATTGGCTTCCATGGCTATGGTAGGACTAGAACTAGAACAGGATGATGGCAAAGAGGAGATATTTGTTAAAGAACAGTACAGTCTAAAATGAGCTTGTTACAACTGATGGGTTCGACTAAATACTGTTGTTTAGTTTGTACTTTAAAGGCAATTCATACACACACAAAAATTTTAACCAAATGTTCAGTTGAAATTTCTGCAAAAGTATGGCTTTACAGACTAACTTGTATTGGGACAAGATATCCAGACCATAGCCTTTTTTAAACATTTCTTGAAAGCCAGAAACTGAGCCATTCTATAGGTACCCACTCCTCAAAACAATAATTTTCAAAGTGAGAATCATCAAAATGCATTTTGTGAATGGGAAGAAGCCCTTCAGAAGATGACCTCTGACGGACAGCTAGGGAAAGATTGATGCTAGGCTAGGTTTGTTCTAATATATCTGAAAGTCAGAATTGATGCATAGGGAGCAAGCAGAAATGCTACTTAAATGTGTGTTAACGTGCATTTACATGAGTATCGGTTAATAGGCAGACTTCTGACATTTTAATTAAAAGGCAATTTCAGTGTTTCGGTTATTATCTGAGGAAGGTTAGATGCCACTCAATCCGCACCTTTCCTAGGTGAATGCAACTGATGGGTAAATCAATCAAGAACTTGACTGCAACCCATTCACTGGCCTACCTGCTTTTTACTTTCCTTTGCACAAATGCCATTTGAACTAAGAGGGCCTTGTTTATTCTGGCTACGGTATTTGAACCTTTGCCGCTTTAACATGAAAGCTGCTTGTGCCTGAACTCTTGAGACAATTAATTATACTGCTAATGTGTGGCTTATGCATCCCAAATAATTGCCATATATTTTCCCAGAGGAACTCTGGTAACTGTAGCCTAAGATCCTACAAATTAGAGGAGTCCAAGCTTTACTTCTACCTCAGAAGAGAGTAGCTCTAGAGCCAATTGAAAATTGTGATAGATCAATTCTGAACAGTCAGGTCATGGGACATCTCTTCATCCCAACCTTTGGCTCAAGAATCATGCTGGGTTTAGTGTTGCATCAGGGAAGGGTGTTACGAACACCAGCCAAAATGCCAACTTGAATTCTGTCCTTTAAACCCTCCATTCCAATGTCCTCGCAGCTGTACTCAAAATAACAACTACTCAGCCACGTTATAAATAGCAAATGCTTGTTGTTTCAAACAGGCTTACAAGTTTTGGGGGAAATAAGTGCTCTCTACAAAAGAAGAGTAACAAAGCTGTTGCAGCAGCCCATCAAACAACCACTACTGCAGGGATAGAAACATTTCCCCATCCTCAAGCCACCTAAGCCACAGAAGAGGGGAAGAGCATTTCCCCTTCGGCTCTGGACCATCCAGGGGTACAACAGACACTCAACACAACTCCCAATGCTAGTGGGCAATATTTACAGGCTGATTTCTGGTAGCTGTACGTGCTTTTGAAAAGAAGGGGCTGCCACCCACTGCCCCGAGAATGGAAGAGGGGGAATGGAAGAGCAGGGTTTGCGCATTAGAAAAAGCAGGAAGTAGGATGTCTATAGCCCTGGGCCACTTCTACAAGATGGAAGTCCCAAAGTGCTGAGGGTAGGAGTCATCATGAAAGAGCAGGACGCACCGATTACTCGGCACCTCATCTTCCTTCCACTTCCCTCAACACAAGTGGAATGTGGAAGATCAGGGTTGCATGCAATTGGCAAGGAATTTTGGATCAAGTGAGGAGGATACAGACTCAAGCATCTCATACTGTGGCTTTAAAAATGTCTTCCCACTAGTCCTCTTAACAGGAGTGACTGTGCAGGAGGATGACCTAGCAGGACAAGAGGAACAAGACTGAACGTTGAGGTTGTTGGGGTTCCAAGAAAATAAGGGTTTCAAGGCTTTCACTCTATTGGGGATGAAATAGATTTGGAATAGAAAGCCAGCAAGAGTCGGGAAAGGTCTAATTAAACCTTTCTCCATCTGCTATTCTTTGTGCAAAATAACTTTCTCTGCTGAAGACTCCCCCACCCCCACCCACCCCACTTTTGAATCTACAACTCCATCTAGAAAAGGCAGCCAGTTGGCTGGGATATGCTGGACACAGAATACTTTGGAGCTAGGATGCAAAGGGCTAAACCTCTCTCCTGCTGCTACTCTACCAAATGATCCTTGGGGCTTTGCATTGCATGTGCTAGTAGTGCACAGTACAATTTGCATCTCAGCTTCCTTAGAATCAATAACTCGCTTCAAGGTCACGGGAATTACATAAAAGAATATGAAAACTAAGAAAATCTTGGGTAAATCTGAAGCAATTTTTTTTTTCTTTTCTATCCGGCCCTACCCATCTAATCAATAATTGCAAGGGCAACAGAAGATGGAAGCTGTGTAGCCCTCTCAGTGATAGTCATGAACATTTATATATTCTTGTAGAAAAGCCACCCCTACATAGATATCTTTTGGCCTTGTGATACTTGGATTATATCCAAATTAGCAGCAGATAACTTATCGATAATCTCTTAGATCATCCCGCCATAGTTGAATGATCTTTCATCATCTCGACTTTAAATGAAACTAAATCCCCCGAATGCAGAACCTTCAATGTCAGGGAGCATTTTAGTTCTACCTTTTTTCCTGATGTATTACTTTTTCTGTGCAGGCTGATATATTGTGGCTCGGTGTCACCAGCTGCTTATTGCACACGATTCACCAAAGCATTTGCACAAAATGGCTGCCAATGCCGTGAAGATCACGCCCTGTAATTGAGTCAGTATTGGCTGTTCATATCAATTTCTAGAGTGCATCACTCTTATAATTAGCAATCTTGGTTATCTACACCAATCTCAATTTCCGGACAGATCTTGGGACATGTGCACACAAGTCTAATCTTACAGCAAGGCAAAAAGTGAGGCTTGGAAGAAGTAAACTCATCCTAAGGTCTATACATGCCTGGCTTACTTTCTCCCTTGTAATCTTCAGCTCTGATCTCCTGCTCAGTTAAAAATGGAGCTACAACCAGCTTCTCTCTTGGAAAAATGTTCTTCCTCTGAGATGCAGAAGCCCAATCCAGCTCCTAGCCTCCCCACCCCTCCCAAAACGGAACTGGGATGTGAAGTTTACCCTGCAAAGATACTATCATGGCCTACATAATCCAAAGTGAAGGAGGGCCAGACAAATCATCCAACCTCTTCTAGGCAGCCATGGCTATGTCTGGGCTTCCTTAGATAGCACCTGTGTACTGGGGCAGGACCTGCACTCTGTGGGGCTCAGCTACAAAGGGAAAGAGACAAAGGCTTGAGATCAGGCAATTAACTCAGTTTGGGAGATGGCAAAGACAGCAGCAGCTGTGTCTTGTGTCCCTGGAGGCCTGGCCAGGAAGTTTCAATAACTATCTTTGGCCCAGGGCCGGTTGCGTTGCCAGTTCCTGTCATTGTGATTGTGCTCAGAGTCGCGCTCCAGAAGACGGTCCTGCGAGTCATGGCCGTTGGTGCTGCGGAGGCCACTGTTGTGGTTGCGGTGAGGCTGGTACAGGTCAGTGTAGGCGTCGGAGTATTCATCCTCCAGGTGCCGAGAGCTGCGCTGGGAGGACGCCGTCCATGTCTTGCGTGAGGCGTCACTCACTTCGTCAGATTGCATCAAGCTGTCGTGCTCCACCGGGGAGCGCTCACTCTCATGCTCGCCCATCGGAGCCTGGCTCTGAGGGAAGGAAGGGCAGGAGGAAGTTGTTAGCAAGCCTTCCACTCACTGCCTGAGGCTCTCCCAACATGACAGCCAGAGCTGGGTTGGAATTCAGCCCTTAATTTGCTCCATCCAAGAGCTTCCATATGACTACTGTAGATTCAGGATCCCCAATTAATCTATAGCAGGGGTGGGGAACGATGGCCCCTTTACGACCTGTGGACTTCGACACTCAGAATTCCTGAATTCCATGCTGTCTCAGGAATTCTGGGAGTCTAAGTCCACAGGTCATAAAGGAACCATCGTTCCCCACCCCGGATCTACAGCATTGTTCATTGCACTTATACTTTCACCAAAAATATTGAAACCTTGGAAATGGACAAGAAATAAGTTCTACCTGTACCCTGCAATTTATTGATTTGCACAGGATAGGATTACGGTTCATACATTCTGTTTCCAATTACAGTATTTATGATCAAGAAATTTCAATTGGATTAGGACTGATTCTTTGCTTCAGTACTAATTAATCTCCCGACAAATATTTTAATCAAATCAATCAGCTAGGAGAAACAATAAATTTGTTTATATTTCTTCATGGGTTAAATAAGGCTGCATGTTGTTGGATTTTTTTTTAGCTGTTTAGGTAGTCCTTGATTTACAACCATTCATTTAGTGACTACATAGTTACAATTGGGCTAAAAAAAGTGACTTACAACTGATCCTCACACTTACAACCATTGCAGTGTCCCCATGGTCACATGATCAAAATTCTGGCACCATTTGCAAGATTCCTAGCCAACTTCCAACATCTGGAGGAACAGCGATTTATTTAACAACTAAAGCACAAAAGGTTATAAAATTGGTCCTGATTCATTTAACAATCGCCTTGTTTAGCAACAGAAGTTTTGGTCCCAAATGCGCTCATAAGTCCAGAACACCCTGTATCCTAGTCTCTTCATCTTCACCCAAAGTTAGCTTTTTGGAATGAGGTGCAGCTGGTTGAAGATTCTCTAAGAGAATAACTCAAAAATGGAAAACCTCTGCCAGTTAAAATATTTGTGGACACAAAGAATGACCACTGGCAACGCTGGAAATGGCTAATGGCATCTGGAGTCCAATATCTGGTGGGGCCAAGGTTCACTGCCCCATTTGAGGGTTAGTTTGGGGGCAACATAGAATAGAATAACAGAGTTGAAAGGACCTTGGAGGTCTTCTAGTCCAACCCCCTGCTTAGGCAGGAAACCCTACACCACTTCAGACAAATGGTTATCCAACATCTTCTTAAACATTTCCAGTGTTGGAGCATTCACAACTTCTGGAGGCAAGTTGTTCCACTGATTAATTGTTCTAACTGTCAGGAAATTTCTCCTTAGTTCTAGATTGCTTCTCTCCTTGATTAGTTTCCATCCATTGCTTCTTGCCCTGCCCTCAGGTGCTTTGGAGAATAGCTTGACTCCCTCTTCTTTGTGGCAGCCCCTGAGACATTGGAACACTGCTATCATGTCTCCCCTAGTCCTTCTTTTCATTAAACTAGACATACCCAATTCCTGCAACCGTTCTTCATATGTTTTAGCCTCCAGTCCCCTAATTATCTTTGTTGTTCTTCTCTGCACTTTTTCTAGAGTCTCCACATCTTTTTTTTACATTGTGGCAACCAAAACTGAATGTAGTATAATAGCATAATAGCAATTCCTAATGGTTGGAGATAACAAAGGTAGCCTATTGCCTTTGGAGTCCCCCAATGAGCTGCAAAACATCTGTCACAGTCACTGCTAGAAACTGGATGTTGTGCTAGAGTCTTTTCAGTTGGGGCAAGAAGGCAATTTGTTGTACCTGCAGGCCAGAAATGGCAGTGGAAGGAGTCAGGAGGTTTTGGCTCCCAAGGCCTTGTGCAGGGTGGTGGGTTGCTCGCCAGTATACCTCCAAATACTCAGCCAGATGTTCACAAGCATCCTCCAGCTGGTTCTCATCTAGGATCACATCAAAGAGTTCCTTGGGGGAAAACAAACAGCGAAGATAATAAGGAAGAGGAAGGAGTAAGACCTATAAACTGCATAGCTATCTGCCCTTGTTGCCACCTTTGTACAGCTAGCCCTCAACTTAAGACCAGTCACTTGGCAACTGTTCAAAGTTACAACAGACACACACCCCTCCCCGCAAAAGATACTTACAACCCGGTGGTGAAGTTCTCATGGCTGCCCTCCCCTGCAGTCACATGACCACATTTCAGGCAATTGGCCTGCATTTACAGATGTTTGCGACATCCTGTAGTCATATGACCTCAATTTAGGTTTTTGCCAAAACCCAGCATTTACTTCTAGTTTTCAGCAAAAGCAGGTCAGAGCGAACAATGGATTCGTTTAGCATCTACAGCTTTTGCTTTACAACTGCAGATTTACAACTAATGAATATGGTGATTTGCTTCACGACTGCTGTAAAGTAACAGTGGTCGTAGGACGTCACATAATAATCTACTTTATGACCATTATTACAATCGTAATAGAAATGTAGGAGTCTTTGGTGCTCTCTGAGCGTGCTTCTTTTGTTGTGGATGTTTCATTACCGCAACAAGGTAATTTTTTCAGTACTAGTCACTGCAAAAAACAAGCTGGAAAACACACAAGCTCAGAGAGCATCATTTCATCTCTGAGCTACAAATATTCTCCTTTATTGATAATAGACAGTCTCCATTTACTGTCCTAAATCAAAGACAACCTGCATTGTGTATTCCTATTCCCATCATCCCAAACTCTGAACAACAATGGCAGGGGAAGAATTGGAATTCTGGTCCAACACATCTTTAAGGCGGCATGAAAGGAGGCCTGGAACAGAGGCAACAGCTGCTGAGGCATCATACAAGTGTTCAGTAAGGTAAAGGTAAAGGTTCTCCTTGCACATATGTGCTAGTCATTCCCGACTCTAGGGGAGGTGCTCATCTCTGTTTCAAAGCCGAAGAGCCAGCACTATCCGAAGACGTCTCTGTGATCATGTGGCCTGCATGACTCAACGCCAAAGGTGCATGGAACGCTGTCACCAAAGGTGGTCCCTATTTTTCTACTTGCATTTTTTACATGCTTTCACGCTGCTAGGTTGGCAGAAGCTGGGACAAGTAACGGGAGCTCACCCCATTATGTGGCACTAGAGTTTCGAAACGCTGAACTGCCTACCTTTCGATTGAGAAGCTCAGTGTCTTAGCCACTGAGCTACCACATCCAGTCACTTAAGAGCCTTAGTGGTGCAGCGGACTAAGTGCTGTTATGTAGCACTTAGCTGCCAGCTGCCTGCAATTAGTGCAAGTTCAAATCTCACCAGGCTCAAGGTTGACTCAGCCTTCCATCCTTCCGAGGCAGGTAAATTGTGGGGGCAATAAGCTGACTTTGTAGAAACACCGCTTGGGGGGCGGGGAGCAAAAGCCCTACTAAGCAGGTATATACAAAAGAATGAAGGCTATTGCTATAAGTGCATTGTAAGCCGCCCTGAGTCTTCGGAGGAGGATGGCATATAAATTGAACTAATAAAATAAATAAAAATAAATAAGTACTGGAAAATGACATCTCTCTTAAAAAAGGTACAGAACTATCACTGCAAATTTAATGCTTCAATGGTTTCCCAAATGTCATGGATAGCCTGGATTTCTGAATCAATGAACCTATCAATTGAGAACTTGAGTATGTTCTCTGTATGGATGCTAGACATTGCAAAGTACAGGTAATCCTCGATTTACGATCACAATTGAGCCCAAAATTTCTGTTGCTACATGAGACATTGATTTAATGAGTTTTTGTCCCGTTTGATATCCTTTCTTGCCACAGTTGTTATCACGGAGTCATTGCAGTCATTAAGCTAGTCACACGGTTGTTAAGTGAATCTGGCTTCCCCACTGACTTTGCTTCTCAGAAGGTCACAAAAGGGGATCACATGACCCCGGGATACTGCAACTGTCATAAATATGATTTGGTCGCCAACTGTCTGAATTTTGATCGTATGACCATGGGGACACTGCAATGGTCGTACGTGTGAAAAATGGCCATAAGTCACTTTTCAGTGATGTTAACTTTGAACGGTCACTAAATGAACTGTTGTAAGTCAAGGGCTACCTGTATAGAAAATCAGACTAGTGTTGGTTGGGGTTTGTGGGAAAACCATTTGTGTATTGCCAAAAACAAACTGATTCTAGAATGTAACTTTATATCAGTCTCTTTAAGAAAGGGGCAGGGTATCAGTAGAGAAGGGCAGCCAGAGAAATTTATTTTACTCATGCCACCAAAGTGGACATAAGCAGAGCCAGGACAAGGAGGAGAAGGGAGATGAATCAAAAACATTATGCATAAATGACTCACCGGAGGACACTGGACAAGCTTGTCAGCAGCCATCATTTGCACATTGAGATGCTTCACCTGTGATTTCCCTCTGGATTTAATAAGGCGTTGCAACACCTTTGACAGAAAAAGAAGATACAGGCAAAGAGTTCAAAGTAGCCACATGAAATCTAGACTACTTAGCAACAGATTTGGGTTAAGAATTAGAATACAACTAGAACACCCTTACCCAAATTTAAGAAACCCGAAGTGGGTTAATTAACTCTCAAGAATGGTCTTGGCTTGCTTACCTTGGGTTTCCTTAACCCCAACATCTGGCAGGTTGTTGGGAAGAGCTGATCTAGAGCTATTGCTGTACATAAGTAAGACAGTGGCCGAGGAATGAATTTGGCTTTCTGGCTAGGAACATTCATTCAAAAACATTCAGTTCCTTTTCTCACCCTTGGCCAACTGAGAAAATTACAGATCTGCTGAGCTGTGCTGCTACAGCCTAACTCGTATGTGGCCCTTAGCCCCTTTTCCTTGGTCCACAGAAGGTCAAATATCCCGCTGTACATATATGCAATATTGGTGTTACAGTTTTCAGCTATTCTGAGGCAGGAGACGTGTGAAAAGAGTTACGCAGCTAATATGATTTGGCTAAGATAACTTGGAAAAAAAAAAGACACATCTCCAAAGTTTGTTCCTCAAGCAAAACTCTTGTCCAGACCCCTTTGAATCATTGTAGATATAACTGCTCCCAGTTACGACGGATAGCCCATAGTCACCCAAAGGTTGATTGGCCTCATTGGAAATGAATATGGGCTTCCTAAGGAAGGGAGTGGGGTTCTCTTGATTGATGTGGCTTCTTCTTCTGATATGGTAGCTTTGAAGATCAGCTAGTTATGAGAGTAGCCCACCCTCCTATCAGACCCTATATCTATGGAGGTTCTCAATCATCCAGGTCACCGTTGTGACAAAGGTGTTTTTTACAAAATATAGAGACTTGTAGTCCCAAAGGCGCTTTTTCCAAAAGGCAACTGGACTTCCTATAAAAAAACAAAATATCTTTGGGACTATCAACCACAGTAGTGCAATGGTTAGAGTGCAATACTGCAGGCTACTTCTGCTGACTGCTGGCTGCCTGCAATTTGGCAATTCAAATCTCACCAGGCTCCAGGTTGACTCATCATTCCATCCTTCCAAGGTAGGTAAAATGAGGACCCAGAATGTTGGGGGCAATATGCTGACTCTGTAAACGGTTTAGTGAGGGCTGTAAAAGCACTGTGAAGTGGTATATACCGTATTTTCCGGCGTATAAGATGACTGGGCGTATAAGACGACCCCTGACTTTTCCTGTAAAAATATAGGGTTTGGGCTATACTTGCTGTATAAAACGACCTCTCTTCCAACGCACACCAAATAAAAATTAAAAAACATCAACTGGCTCACCCACAATGTAAAAGCAGCTGTGCTAGACCCAAAATGGCCCCTGCAACAAGCAGGAACCTCACACAGCCACAAAAAGCCCAAAAAAACAACTTTCACACTTCACACACACAAAATTCCACATACAGCTTTGTGAGATTTTGTGCGTTTGTGTAGTTAGAGTGAAACACTACAGAAACACACTAAATCTCAGAAAGCTGCACAAATATTATTTTATATTTTTATTTTTATTTTTATTTTTATATGAAAGCTAAATTTAAAACTTCCTAGCCTAAAACTTAGACCTAGCCTTTAAATGGCTAGGTCTAAAAAAGAACAACTAAAAAAACCCTCAATTAACTATTTTTTTAAAAGCTCCCAAAGGGGAAAAAAACTTACCCAATAGAACAGGGGTCTCCAACCTTGGCAACTTTAAGACTTGTAGACTTCAACTCCCAGAATTCCTCAGCCAGCTTTGCTTTGCTGGCTGAGTAATTCTGGGAGTTGAAGTCCACAACTCCCTGCCTGCTTGATTGCAGGCAGGGAGATTTAGTTGCTTGCTGATGCAATGGCAACTAAAGGCAAGGCAAGGCAAGGCAAGCGTTGCGGCTAGCAGCTAAGGTAAGCAAGCTGGAGGTGGGGGGAAAATTTTGCTACGTACCAATTAGCAGGCAAAAATTAGCAGCTGGGATGGCCAGCGTTGTGTAAAAGGAAAGTTTTTCCCTTTTACACAGCGCTTGGCCATCCAGGCTCTGGCTATCCCAGCTGAGTTGCCTGCTAATCAGGCAACTCAGCTGGGATGGCGAGCATTGTGTAAAAGGAAAGTTTTTCCCTTTTACCCGGGGCTTGCGTAACTCAGCTGATTAGCGGCAACTCAGCAGGCAATTCAGCTTGGCTCCTTAGAGCCATTTAAGGCTCGTCAAAGCCTTTCGGGCTGGTCTGCCTGGTTACAGGAGACCGACACCCGGCGTATAAGACGACCCCCGACTTTTGAGAAGATTTTTGTGTGTTAGAAAGTCATCTTATACGCCAGAAAATACGGTAAATCTAAGTGCTATTGCTATTGCTATCAGGGTATTCACTCAGAGATCAAGGCTGGCATCCTCTGCCTCTTCTCTGGTCATGGAAAACAACCATTTCCCATCAAATTTCCTTAAAAAGAAAACAGCAGGGCAATCCAGGTCACCCTGTTACAAGCAGCTTTAGCATAAAATCCTGAAGACTGCACTAAGTATTTTTCCATCACCATCTGCTATTGAACATGCACCTGGAGTCTTGTCTTTTTAAAGCAGAGAATGGAAGTGGAAGGCAAAACTCAGAGAAGGAATGGGAGGAGACAGTCTCTCTGTGGTATTCAAAGATTGTTCTGACTTGCTAACTTTATTTGGATGGCAACTGTTTGTTTCCCTGCTGTGAGGCCTATTGTAAAGATTATTAAATAAGGCTTAGAGTTTTGTAAGCACACCACAAGGAGGCAGCAGGAAAGCACCCCTGGGAAGACTGATATTGGATGGGAGCAAAGCTGCCGGTTGGGCATAACCCCCGTATTCCCAGCTCACCTTTGGGGAAGAAACTTTGACATAGACAACGATGGGAGCCAGAGAGGTTTTGGCCAGCTGGGCTGGGTGGTTGATTGTGTCTGCATCCAGCACTACCAGTTGCAAGGACTTGGCCAATTCAAAGATCCGCTCAATCTCGCTCTGGACTTCAGCTGTAAAAGCAACAAAAGGACTGTGAATTGGACATCCTTCTCCCCAAAAGGTAATGCCATTTTCTCAGCTTCCTTCCCTCTGTAGGTCTCAGATACAGTTAATCCTTGATTTATAACTTACAATTGGGGCTTGAATTTCCATTACTCAGCAACACCATTGTTATGAGTGAATCTTGCCGATTTTGCAGTTTTTTCCCCATGGTTGTTAAGCAAATCACTGCAGTTGTTAAGTGAATGTCAGGATTGTTAAGTGAATTCGGCTTCTCCCACTGACTCTGCTTGTCGGAAGCCAGCTGGGAAGGTTGCAAATGCTGATCACGTGACCCACAGCAACCCAGGGTTGAAATTCAATTTTTTTTTTCTACCGGTTCTGTGGGCGTAACTTGATGGGCATGGCAGGGGAAGGATACTGCAAAATCTCCATTCCCTCCCCACTCTGGGGCCAGCCAGAGGTGGTATTTGCCGGTTCTCCGAACGACTCAAAATTTCCGCTACTAGTTCTACAGAACCTATCAGAACCTGTTGAATTTCACCCATGCCACAACCATTGTAAATACATGCCAGTTGCCAAGCATCCAAATTTTAATCATGGGGAAGCTGCAATAATCGTAAGTGCAAAGACTAATTTTGAGTGCTCTTATTAATGTTGTACACACAGAAACAAATGGTTGTAAGTCAAGGACTACTTGTATCTCTTGCGTTTCTCATCTCCAATGTTCCTCTTCATTTTCCTCCTCCTCTGTAGTACAAACTGGGAAACCATCTTCCCCAGGAGAAGTCCCGAAGAGGGACACCCACTTGCAATCACAAAAGCTGCCATGCTAAGGTAACATGAAGCAGAAGCTTCTTCTCTTGACTTTAATGGGAAACTAGCCCATCAGGCTTTGCTCCCTGCTTGTTCATTAACCATCCCCTCCCTCCCTGGTATGTACCTAATTGGCTCCCATGGGCAGGAGTGGGCTGCTGGGGGTTCGCAGGGGTTCGGGAGAACCTCTAGCTAAGATTCTGTGCAGTTCGGAAAACCCCCAAATCCCATTCCTGGCTAGCCCTGCCCACCCCTCCCCTCCCCTCCCAGGAGTTCCCATGTGGCCCGTTTTGGATGCAGGTAAGTGCAGGGTGCATGCAGAGGCTCAGGGAGAGCAAAAACCGGGCCTACCGGAAGTTTGGGAAGGCCTCTGGAGCCTGGGGAGGCCGTTTTCACCCTCCCGGAGACTCGAGGAAAGCCTCCAGAGCCCAGAGAAGGCAAAAACGCGCCCCCCCCCCCCCGTGGTACAGGAGGCCGACTAGGCCACTCCCACCATGGCCACACCCACCCAGCAACTGGGCAGAGAACCCCTTGCTAACATTTTTGAAGCCCACCCCAGCCCATGGCTCTTAAGCCGTTTGGATCCACTTGGTCAGAATAAGAACCTTGTGGCTAAGAATTTGAGTTCAAGTTTGCTTTCTTTTCTGTTCCACCCTTCCCATCTTTTTTTTTTCTTTTCTTTTCTCCTTTTGTGAAAAATTTGACTTTACGGTCAGGATTGTCAGGAGCTTAAATTCCCATTTAAATCTAATATCAGATGAATCTAATGAATATCTCTGAGTCACATAATCACTTACCAATTCTGAGGTAAAAGCTGATTACATGGCTCATAAATTTATTTTGACTAATATAATAATATTATCTGGGAATGGCAGATCGGATTACCAATAAGACACTTTATGATGGAGGCCTGTTGCTGACCATTTGCCAAATTCCATTATTGGTCCTGCTCCTTCCTAGTAACTCACAATTGCATGTTTAAAGGTTATAAATTAAACCCAATCAAAATTCCTGGTTAAACAAGTCAGTTAAGAATTTACAATCAATTTGAACTGATTCCAAGAGAGAGGCCATTCACTGAACAGGCAGAAATTATAAAACTATGAGTGAGTGAGTTCACACATCAGACTAAGTTACAATGTGGTTTGTTTGGGCTAGGTGTAATGTGTATCTAAATCCGGGTACTGTTAATTGCTTACTGCATTGAATGTATTTTATTTATTGAATAATTTATTTATTCAATAATTCATGTTTAACAAATCCAGTTTTCATGTCCCTTCGTGGAGCCTATAAGAACAGTGCAAGTAGCATTTATATGACTTACAACCATTCATTTAGTGACCGTTCGAAGTTACAACAGCGCTGAAAAATGTGACGTATGAACATTTTTCACACTAATGACCATTGCAGCATCCCCATGGTCACATGGCCAAAATCCAGACACTTGGCAACTGCCATGTATTTATGACAACTGCAGGGTCCCCGAAGTCACATATCCATTTTTTGCAACCTTCTGACAAGCAAAGTCAATGGGGAAGCCAAATTCACTCAACAATCATATTTCTAACTTGACAGCGCAGAACTCACTTATCAACTTGGACAAGAAAATAAAACTCTTGCTTAGCTTTTGGGCTCAATTGTGGTCGTAGGTCAAGGACTACCTGTTTTAAAAGGGATAACTTGAAACCATTCTGGGCTTACACATAGAGTAGCATGTCTGCAGAGATAGTACCTAACAAAGTATAGGCTGAAAACTAACTGTGATCTCCCAGAGTAAAAGCTGCAAGAGTTACCCCAGAAGGAAGTTTTCTGGAGGTAGTTCCACAGAAGAACTTTTGGGCAAAGAGTCAGCAGAAGTCACTTTCAGGAAAAGTAACGATATCTTGACTTGCTTCCTCGTTCTCAATCAGAAGGAAGATTTAGGCAGAAAATAGTTAACTTTCAAGAGAAAAGCTCAAGGAATGGAAGAGCCATTTCAAGTGACAGCCGAGGTTTGCCCTCTCTGATTCTTGAGAACTAACCCAAGTGAAATTAAGGACATTACAACAAACATATTTTATTCAGAGAGCTGAATTTAGTTATAGAACTGATGCTTTCCTAAAATAGTTCACAACTGATCAATGAGTTTAATTTTATCTTGAGCCATTTCCATACACTGAGGAAGTGCCAATCGGAGATCCTGGTGCCAACTCACTGCATTTCCATAGGGCTTCTGGGAGGGGAGTAGGGACACTTCAGAGGCTGAACTTGTTTGCCTCTTTCTCAAGGGAAATGCTTCGAGAAACATTTTGCAGTATCTCCTCCTGAGCTCTGAAGGAAAGAAAGTTCCTTCCTTTTTCATGGAGATTTGCCTCCATTCATCTGAAAGGAATCATTGTGTCTCCTTCTGACCCCTTTCAAGAATGCTTGGAAAAGTGGCTTTGCTGTTTCCCTGCATTTTCTTCTCACATGACGGGTGGGGGGTGGAGAAATGAACTGAGGAGATTAGGCATTGGATGGAATACTAGTATTTCCTTTTCTTTATTGGTCAACAGGAAAAGCCATTTCCCATCCCCAGAAAGCAGGCAAGGGGATGTTCACACAATGGTACAGAATACAGCAACAGGGAAGAGTGGTTGTGTAGGAAGTGCCTTCAGTCTACATTAAAAAGATGCTGTCAGGTGAAGCTCAACCAGTGGGGAAATCCAAATTTTTTTACTACCAGTTTTGTGGGCCTGGTTTGGTGGGCTTGTGTGGCTTGGTGGGTGTGGCAGGGGAAGGGTATTGCAAAATCTCCATTCCCACCCCACTCTGGGGCCAACCAGAAGTGGTATTTGCAGGTTCTCTGAACTGCTCAAAATTTCTGCTACCGGTTCTCCAGAACAGTACTACAGTTCAGTTAATGACCTTTCGAAGTTATAACGGCACTGAAAAAAGTGACTTATGACCATTTTTCACACTTATGACCTTTGCAGCATCCTGATGGTCACATGATCAAAATTTGGATGCATGGCCACTAGTTCGTATTTATGACAGTTTCAGAGTCCGAGGGCTTATGTGATCGCCTTTTGTGATTCACTTAACAACTGTGTCATGAAAGGTTGTAAAATGGAGCAAAATTCACTTAACAACTGTCTTACTTAGTAACAGAAAATTTGGTGTCTATTGTGGTCATAATTTGAGGACTACCTGTAATAATAGTGCGATCCCAAAATAACAAGCACCACTTGACTACATATTCACCACCAGTCAATTGCAAAAGGCAGCTTTACTCAGGACAGCTTATATCCTGCCACAGTATCTGTAACTTCATCAAACATCCATATCTGCCTTTCCCAGGTCCTTGGAAAGAACTCGATAGGCAGACAAAAATGCCAAATCCAGTCTGAACATCTGGCTGACTGTGCAAAGAATCCTAATGCTAAATACAGTTTCTGAACCAAGAAAGATCAGCCAGATGTTGCCATCTACCAAGTCTAATGTTACAACAATGTTTCTCAAATATTTTGGTCACAGGAGCCCTTTCCATTCTTAAAACTTATTGAGGACCCTAAAGAACTTTGGTTTATGTGGGTTATATTTATCAATATTTACTGTGTCAGAAATTAAAATTGATTTAATTGTTGTGGACTCCCTGAAATGATCTGCCCTTTGAGGACCATTGCCTGAAAATAATATCATTTGTTGATTCTAAAAATAGGCTTATCTTTTAAGTAATTCTTGGAATCTATTCACACACACACCCATCTAAAAACTTTCTATTTATTAATTTTTCCAAAACTGGTAAAGAGGTAACCAACCAATTTTTCATAAGCAACTAATTTGCAATTTTGGGATTAGTGTTACAGTACTATAAATGGTGGCCCATATAATACAGTGATTGCAAGCTTACAGCAAAACAAATGTGCTGAAACTTTTTGAATGCAGAATATTCATACATTGGCAGGTTATTTTGTCCCAGTGTTAGCAAGCAGCTCAACTAGGCAAGGTGCTGAAACAACTCATAAACTTTCAGCACCTGGTTTAAGGGATGTCGTTGGATATTTCCAGAGGTTGGTTTTGTGCGTATTTCAGAGTTACCGTATTTTTTGCTCTATGAGCAAAAGATGTCTATGCATCTTATGGAGCGAATATGTGAATAGTAGTCGGGCCGTGGCAGCAGGGTCCTTTCACAGTGCTGAACCCCGCCTCTTGTGTCTCTTTTCTGCAGTGCAGGAGTCAATAGGCAGAGCTGGCACATGAGAGGACACCTATCTGTGGTCCTCTCAGGCTCCGCCTCCTGCCCTCATATACTGCTGCTCATTATTCAGCGCTCCATATTCACAGTGAAACGGCACCCATATTCATTTTTTTTTCTTGTTTTCCTCCTCTAAACCTAGATGCGTCTTATGGTCAGGTGTATTTTATAGTGCAAAAAATACTCAGTAGGACTTATTTTTGAATAAGCTTGCATAGATGACATTGTTGATGGAATTTGGGAGGATCGCTGTTCTTGAATCAATGCTTGGGTAAATGCATAGAAATACTACAGTCTGCACTGATGGAACATAAAAGGAATATAAATACAATGTGTTGACTACAGCAGAAAATTGAGAAATTTCAGCTAGCAAGTATATTCAAGGAGAATGATTAGACAGCTGTTTAAGAGAGATCAGGTGAAGTTATCTGATCCATGTTTGCTTCGCAATGTCAAATGAAAGTAAAATCTCAAAATGACTAGGGCGGTGACCTATAAGGAAAATCAATATAAGATGTTTTATAGGTGGCACATGGCCCCAGCTAGGATAGCGAAGATTTATCCCAATTCGAGCGCTAACTGTTGGAAATGTGACCACCAACAGGTTACTTTTTATCATTGTTGGTGGACTTGCAATCAGGCACAAAAATTCTGGAGGATGATATGGAAGTGGATCTCGGAAATAATAAGAGAAAAGTTTGATTTCGACCCAAAAGCATTTCTCCTGGGAATCTTGAAAACAGAATATGCAAAAAAGAAAAGGTATTTAATTATACATATAATGTCAGCCGCAAGAATTTCTTTTGCCCAGTATTGGAAAGAAAAACAGTTACCATCTGAAGAATATGTTATTAGGAAAGTACTGGAGTGCGCCGAAATGAATAAATTAACTCTAGAAATTAATGACAGAGAAGTTTCGGAATACTATAGAATGTGGGACATGTGGTATGAGTGGATAGAGAAAAGAAATAAAAAATGAGGTAGAGTATAGAGATCAATTATTAACTAATTAATAAAGATCATAAAGAAATGAACAATATCACTTGTACTTTAAGGATTTGAGCACTATTATTTGTATTAGCTTTTATATTAAATCCAACTCTAAGAAATAGTATTATGTAAATGACAAATAAAAAGTTTGTATATATGTATCTGCACCATGGAACTGAAAATGTTTTGATTGTATTGCTATTTTGTATAATAAAAATTATAAACTGCAAAAAAAAAAAAAAGAAAGAAAGAAAGTAAAATCTCTACAATTTCCCAACTTTTCTCACTTGTAGCCATGTCACAGCCTTCTGCTTCAACCAGTCGAAATCCATGCCCATATGCTGGGGAAGGATAACCGTTTTGTAACTAAAAGTTTGCATACTTTTTTCCCCAGTTTGAAAGAGCTACAGAAGATATAGCACTGAGGCCATCAGGAAAGAGGAGGGGAAAGCAATTATAAACTCTCTATTCATCTCTTCTTTTTTAAACTTAGGCTAAAAATCCCACCAATATAATTTTGCAGTTTAAATGTGCCCTCAAAAGAGCTGAATTTGGCCTATAGGTCTATGGGCTGCTCACACCCACCACATTTGTAACTTCATGGATATCAGCAAAAAATATTAGAACAGATTGTTTGATTCCATGAAGAGGCATGGAAAAATTGCAGGAGTTTTTAGATCACACATGCATTTAATAAACAATAATACTAGTACTGTAACTTGCCTTAATCTGGGGTAGTAGCTGCATCTTTAAAAAGGTATTAGTGTCTACAAATATTTTATTCCCTTACTATGACATCTGAGTCATTCACCAGGGCCGTTATATATATTCCCATTTATCCTCCAGACTTTCCATCAATCTTCCACTTTGTTCACAGATTGCTTTTAAAGTAGTTCTTTTGGGTACATTTCTAAGGTTGCGTGCTTCAAAAGCTAAAAGCTATTTCCAATGTGCAAATGCATAAAATTTTTTAAATGAATTATTGCCAATTTTAAACTTAATTTCTTCATAGATCAGCATGCCAAGAGAGGACGAACAGACTTTAGAATTACTAAAACACTGCAGCAATTTGAACCTTTGCCTGCAGTGTCCCGGGTTGTAAAATATGTGACCTGCGCTATATACTTCATCTATATTTTGCTTGCTATCTATTAGCATGGGCCTCATCCTCTTGTTTTCTTCACAACAAGTGCAACGCTATATTAAAGAGTTGCAGCTCCTGTATTTTGCAAAAATACCATCAACAGGGTGCCTCACACAGAGAAGAGACTCCATAGTGTGTGTGTGTGTGTGTGTGTGTGTGTGTGTGTGTGTGTGTGTGTTGAAAACAAGTTGCTAAAAATATTAATGGCTAGCACATGCTAATATTTACACGAGGGTTCTTGACAATAACTAACAATTCTTACTGAACTGGTAGGTTTTCATGAATCTCCAACAGGAGCAGCTTTGAGATTATTTTTATTTGGGATGGTATCAAAGTGAGAAAAATTTGCACAATTTGCACAATTCAAAAGCTCAAATGACATTGTCATTCCCCACAACAGTGGTGTTAAATGCATGGTTCCTTGTTTAAGATTAGGTGTTACAATGTCATTTGGTCCTAAACCGATGATTCAAATTACAATATTTTAGTATTGGCCTTGCCCCTGAATCTTCCCTCCCTCCTCTTCCTCTATTTATACTCACTTAGCAATACCCCCATTTCCTCCTACTCATGCCTATTTTGAGCTATGTGCCTTTAAACTCCAATAAACACCCTTTACATTACAGTTAGTATGAAATGGTTCCTCCATGCCTTTCCTGAAATGTAGGGAAAATGGTTTGTATAAACCAGGTGTTGGCAATGTGCGGCTTCCAACATGCAGCTCATTTGTCCCCCTGCTGTGGCTGTGGTGGGAGGGAAGTACCCCTATACTTGCCTCTCATCTCGCGGGCACTTCTTCCAGCCCATTGTGAAGTGTGCTAAATTTAAGTGTGCTGTGCAAGCCACTGCAAGAGCAGCGAGGAGGCCATGGAGGCGGTGAGAGCAAGTTGTAAGTCTGGAACACTGGTCTGGCCCGGCTGTGGCTGACACCACTACTCTCGCCGTCTCCATGGCCTGCTCACTGCTCTCGCAGCGCCTTACTCAGCAGACTTAAATTTAGCGTACTTCACAATGGGGGAGACAGCGTCCCCTCCTCCTCCTGGAGCCCATTACAAAGCAGCTGGGTCGGGTCAGTGTCTCAGGGCGGAGAGAAACTCATGCATCTCCCCAAGTGATCAAGGTGCGCGCAGCACCAAGAAGCGCTGGAAGAAGCACCCACGAGATGAGAAGCAAGTACAGGGGCGCTTCCCTCCCGCTCTGGAATATGGAGCAAGTCTCCATCCCTGCCGTCACTCTTACCTTCTCAGGCCATGCGAGGAGTGACTGGGAGGGCGAGGAGAGAGCCAACCAGCCAACAGGGAGCAACAGCAGGGGAACGAAAGAGCTTCATTTATCTGGGAACCTGAAATGACTCTTGATTTAAATCATATGGTAAAAAGCACACAAAGAAGAAGAAAGAACATCAGCAAAAAAAACCCAAACCCAACCCTCGCCTGTTTTTGGAAGGAACACAGAGAGAGAGAGAGAGAGACAGAGAGAAGGTGAAAAAGAGAGAGAGGAATGAGAAAATGATGGAGGGAGAGAATGAGAGAGAGGAAAAAGAGAAAAACAAATGAGAGAGAGAGAAGGGGGGAGAGAATGAGAGGGAAAAGAGGGAAACGAGAAAGAAGGAGAGAGAAAGGAAAGAAAGAAAAGAAAGAAAGGGAGGGGGAGAGGGAGAGGAAAAAGAGAAAAACGAGGGAGAGAGAAAGAGAGAGACCCATTTCCCACAGAAAACACCCAGAACCACAAAACCCAGGTAGGCATGGCTGGGAGGGTGTCATGTGACTGGGTGGGAGTGATGTTGAGTTGGCCACGCCCACCCAGGTTTTGTGGCTCCCAGTGTTTTCTGTGGGAAACGGGTCCAAATGGCTCTTTGAGTGTTTAAGGTTGCAGACCAGAGGTGGGTTTCAGTAAGTTCTGACCAATTCTGGAGAACCAGTAGCAGAAATTTTGAGTAGTTCGGAGAACCGGTAGTAAAAATTCTGACTGGCCCCGCCCCCATCTATTCTCTGCCTCCCAAGTCACAGCTGATCAGGAGGAAATGGGGATTTTGCAGTAACCTTCCCCTGAAGTGGGATGGGAATGGAGATTTTACAGTATCCTTCCCCTGCCATGCCCACCAAGCCACGCCCACCAAGCCATGTCACTCCCACCAAGCCACACCCACAGAACCGGTAGTAAAGAAATTTGAAACCCACCATGGTTGCAGACCCCCTGGTAAAAACCATTCAATTGCATAAATGCCTGTGCCAAAATGACAAGAATGAGATGGGAAATATCGTTTTAGGAATAGTTGCCTGAGCAACAAGAGATATACCGAAGGAGAAGAAGAGAAGGACAGATCTCTGCCCAGGAGATTTGAAAGTGTTACTCTGGTTCCACACAACTAACCAATGAAATAGTTGCAGCAACAATAAAAATGGGAAAGAGGGATTTCCCTTGCCTTTCAAGGTGTGATGCTTATAAAACTACTTCTATACAATGGCTAATTTTTCATAAACACGTTGATACTTTTGAACTGCTTCAGCTTGGAATTTCTTTAATAAGGTCTCAGGTGGATTATAAAACTCTGAAGCTGAACTTAAAATGATTTAGAAAAAAGAATGTTGCTTGCCTATATTTTTTATAAGATGCAAATTTCCAGACCTATTTCACAGCTGACTCCAGGTTCAAAGATCTCTGTACAGTTGTTTATAAAACAATAGTAAGCACCATTTTAAAAAGATTGTGTCGATCTCTGAAGATATCAAGCTTCTAGGTGGCAGAGACACCCTCCAAACTGAGGTTCTTCTGGAAACGAATCAGGGGCTAGACTGACCCCAATTATTTAGGACTCACCGATACTAGACCGGGTTGTAGATCGCTCAATGATGGCCCGTTTCCCAGGATTGTTGAGCACCGAGCGCTTGGCCAGGGACAGGTCTGCCGTAACACGCGTGATGGAGATTCTGAAAGATAGGATAGCTCTGCTAAATGCCCTTAGGACAGGGGTGGGGAATGATGGCCCTTTCTTGAAGACTTGTGGACTTCAACTTAGAATTCTGGGAGCTGAAGTCCATAGGTCAGAGAGGGGCCATAGTTCCCCACCTCTGCCTTAGGAGATGGTCGGCGGGAAATTGGAGAGGAGGAAGAAAAAAGTGTGTGTTTTTTTAATGCCTCACCTGCCATCAAATCTGTGCTTCAAGAAATCAAAAAGAGCTTTCTGCATCATGTCCGTCACCTGGAGGAAAGAGAAGGACAGGCGAGTTGGCAGGTGAGCAAAGACACTAGTTAGCTGACAGCCACAGTCAGCACTAGCATATCTGGTGTGGATTTAGGAGAGAATATAGGGGTGAATTCATCCCCTTGCCCATCCCCATACCTCATATCCTTTCAGTGAGGGTCCCACCAACACCACTGGCCGCATGGAAGGAACCACATCATATGGAGGGATGTGCTCTGTCTATAAAAAGGACAGTGTGTCACAGGAAGTGGCTTCCCTTCTATCCCGCAGCTAAAAGTCTGCTGCTAATTGTAAGGAGAAAAAGGGGAAGGGGTAAAGGCAGAGAGGGGTTTCTCCAAGCCTAACATTTCACCAAATACTTTACACATATCACCCAAACATCAGGATCACCCCCCCACCTCCCCCAGGATCCATTTCGTTTTGCTTTCGCTACAGTGTCACACCCCAGTTTGGGGAGGTTTTCTGTAAGATGAATAGACTCCAGCCCCACTCTGCCTTTTGAAAGTCCTGTGATAGAGGAAAGTCCACCATTCCTGAAGTTATTTTGACTCCAGGAAGCTCAGCTCTCAGATTTGTCCTAGCATCCAACCTGCTCAAATATGAAGTTAGACAAGACAGCCTCAGAATTCATCCTGCCTTTTTCTTGGGAACTGTCTGGAGGAAAAATGGAGTAGCATCCAAGAAAGGCACCCCAGCATTAAGGCCTTACCTGCTTTTGCTTCTGCTTGGCTTGTTGGAAGAGAAAAAAAAAAGATACGGAGTTGTCAACAGTCATGAACTAGCAAAAGAAAAACTATTTGAAGGACTGGCGTTCTGCAGGGGTAGAGATTTGATCTCCTGGGATTGCAACAGAGCAAGGAGGCTTCTCCCAGAAAATATTTGACATTATATTTTCCAAATGCAGCAGGACATGTACACACACATACAGCTAGTGCTTGACTTACAACCACAATTGAGCCCCAAATTTCTGTTGTTAAGCGAGATATTTGTTAAGTGAGTTTTGCCCCATTTTACGACTTTTCTTGCCGCGGTTGTTAAGTGAATCACTGCAGTTTTTTAAATTAGTAACGTGGTTGTTAAGTGAATCTGACATCCCCATTGCTTGTCAGAAGCTTGCAAAAGGTGACCCCGCAACTGCCATAAATATAAATCAGTTGCCAAGCATCTGAACTTCGATCATGTGACCATAGAAATGCTACAATGGTCATAAGTGTGAAAAATTGTCGTAAGTCTCTTTTTTCAATGCTGTTGTAATTTTGAAAGGTCACTAAATGACTGTTGTAAATCGAGGACTACCTGTATTTAAGTTACAAAATTGGAAGTCATTGTTTGCACTTAGAACTTCAGTGAAAATGTTATATCTGAGACAAGCCAAGGTAAGCAAAATCTAATGACTAAGATATCCCATTTTCTGCACTATTTAAATTAGCTGCTACCATTTTTTTTATTTTGCTAATTATGGGAAAAGACTCTAAGCTACTGAAGATTTCGTTTAGCATCTGCCTTACTCCTAAAAGGTGTTACCAATTTCACACCACACATTTCTTTCTGAGAATCCAGACAACATTCATCTCACACCTGGTGAACCCTCCTTCCTTTAGTAGCTGTTCCCCCTTTTTTCATCACCCCCTCCCCATTTCCATTGCACAGGTGAAACACACAAAGTGAATCAGTTTCAACTCTGACCAGTTGGGATTTTTCAAAATAATGATATGCAGCGTGATTCGACACGCACCGTTTCTCAAGTTAAAAAAAATGAAAAATTAAAAAAAAATCAGCAGAAATCTGTAGAAGTCAGTTCAATTTATGTCTTTACCTAATGATGGGGGAGGCGATCGCCTGTTGCTGGCAGCAGGATTCCCAGATTGCCTAGTGATAGGAGAGGAAAGCAAAGACATAGTAAGACCCTAGGATTTAAAAAGTGGCGTTGTGTGTTTACAGATCCAGAATCCATCTACTGCAGGAGTGTCAAACTCATATCACCACGGTGGCGTCATGTGATGTATCAGGACTTTTTTCCCCTTTGCTAAACCGAGCGGGGGCGGAGCCAACAGCAGGGGTGAAATTCAGCCAGTTCTATCGGGCTTGGGAGAACCGATAGCGGTGACTGCGGGAGGCTCCACCCACCTGTGTGGACGTCATGACGTCACTTTTTTGCAGAGCGCAGATTTGTGAACCAGTAGGGAAGGTAAGTGAACCAGTAGGGAAGTGAATTTCACCCCAGCCAGCATGTGACGCATCCGGACACAAGTTTGACACTCTGATCTACTGCATATGAGACATTCCTTCCCACGGTTCAATTTTATTAATAAATATTGACATAACTGTTGACCTTTCAAATTATTTTCCATTGATGTTACCCTTAAAAGAGCATCAAAGTAAGCTAAATATTTACACACACATAGACTTCTATACATTGGAGGCTGGGTTTAGTTAGCCAAGAGCTTCAGTGTGGGAAGGCACATGATCTACTCCCAAAGTTATGGTCAGAGACACTTTTTATATCTCCTTCTGTTGCTGGAATTAAACTCTCTATATATGCTTGTCCCATCTCACCTGGCTTTCTGCTCCTGTTTCAGCCGTATGGCCTCCAGCCTCTGTGGGCTGGGGATGAAGGCGATGTCTCCCCCCTCCTTCACTAGCCGCCCGATCCACCAGTCATTGCTGTATTTCTGAAGGGAATATCACAGGAAAAGCCATAAACTTGATCTCCAACTTAATCTCCATTTCACCTTTACGCATGTAAACTAGACTAATGTTTTTAACCTTGACAGCTTCCAAATGTTTGGGCTTAACAACACAACTGTTGTGGAGCATTCTAAGGGTTGAAGCCTCCCCCCTGCCCCCCACAGGCATTGTATATAAAATTTTAGCTATAATTAAAGGTGCTGGTTTTCACCTTTAAATAGCAATAGCTAGCACTTAGATTTATATACTGCCCCATTCATAGCACTCTCTGGGTGGTTTATGGAGTCAGCATATTGTCCCCAACAATTGAGGTCCTCATTTTACCGACCTTGGAAGGAGGGAAGGATGAATCAACCTTGAGCAGGTCAGGATTGAACTAGTGCCTGTGGGCTGAGTTGGCCTGCAATACTGCATTCTAACCATTGCACCACCACAGCTCCTATAGACTATAACCTGGCTTGAGGGCAGGTTATTTGAAGCAATATCTCTCTCCCCCACCCACCTTCCCATCAGAGCAGGAAGGCAGGGCAGGTTGTGGGTCGCATCGATTAGAGATTATGATCTGGTGGGACCACAAAAAAGGGTATTCTTGGTGGTGGCCCCTTCTTTATGGAACTTCATTGTCCCTCAAGTGCAGTTGGCTCCCATCCCTGCTGTTTTAATGAAAGGCCCTAATGGCATGGCTTTGTCAGCAGGCCTAACGACTACAAATGGAAACGGAACTGATCAAATCTCTGTAAAGATTCTCAGTCATCCAGGTCATGGTTGTCCCAAAGGTGCTTTTTCAGGAGGCAACTGGTCTTTCTTCTTCTTTTTTCTTTCGAAGACATTTCGCTTCTCATCCAAGAAGCTTCTTCAGCTCTGACAGGATAGTGGGGAATGGAAAGATTTATATTCCTTGCAGACAGCTGGTAATTGAAGCATTTGGAGGTTTATCTGTGTCTTCAGAGTCACCTAAGTACTGCTCCTGGTTCTTGTAGTCAATGACCCTCTAAAAGGATGCAGATGACCAGCTGTTTGCAAGGAATATGAATGCTATATAAATTTGTTTAATTAAAAAAAATGCCAAGGTTGGGAAACACTGGGCTAAAATCATGCATCACACACAATCATAACGGGATTTATTTTGTTTGGGCCTTTGTGGTTTGCAGAGCATAATTTAAGGTTTAGTGTGATGTGTGAACCCTTGGCTTGGCTAAGAAAGTCATGTGCAAGCCAAATAGTGAACTCAACTTTTCTGTTAAAACAAAAAAGAGAGGATATAGGGTCTGTCTGCCCACATCTCTCTCTCTCTCTCTCTCTCTCTCTGTCGTCTTAAGCTATTCGGATGAGAGCAGAATTTCGAAGGTACTTTTTTCCCCTGATTATATATTTTTAGTATGTGTACTAATACATTAAACATAGCATTTGGTGGGTAGCCATTATAGCAAAACATCTGTTCCTCCAATACTGGAAAGCTACATCCCTGGAATAAAAATTATTTAAAATTAAACAGTTGATCTTCTGGATATAGCAGCCAAGGAATGAGATGCTAGGCCTAAATTAAACTATACCCTATCTACATTTTTAGGGCTCTCAAAAGCCTGATTTTTATTTCTTCTCTTTCCCCCCAATTACCTTTCCTGAATAACTACTTTTTCCTCTTTCTCTTCCTCAACCTGTATTGGGTTTGGGTTAAATATCCAGTTAAACAGATAATTGTTTAACAAAATAATATCTTTGAAGCAGTCAGCCCCAACCCTGTTGGAGATCAAGAAAAACCACTGTGACTTGTCTCTTCCAGAAAATCTTTGCAAGGTTCATAGTAAGAACTGATCTTCCTAGTATGATAATGGAATGGAAGGAGTATTGCTGTTATTGGAGTGGGGTTATTATTATATCTTCTTTTATTCTTTTCCTATTATTATTGCAATCAAATGGAAGCCTTTTTAAAACTGAACAGCACATAAATTTCAGAAATAAATAGGTTCACATTTATGATATAGGTAATCTTTGATTTACAACTGCAATTGAGAACAGAATTTCCAGAAACTGACAAAAAAAATATTGCAAATTGCAGTGGCATGATTGTGGGGTGCTACAACAGGTCATAAATGTAAAACAGTTGCCAAGCACCCAAAATACAGTTCTGTGTGTGTGTATGTTGCATTTTATGACAGCCAGAAATGCCTTACAGGCTATAAAGTACCCTTTGTGAGGCCATCATCACTCCAACAGTTGTAAATCAAGGATTACCTGCACTTTAATTTAGATTTTGAAATCAGTTAACATATTACATATTGTGACCCAAACCATACTTTCTAGGCCAGTGTTTCTCAACCTTGGTAACTTTAAGATATCTGGACTTCAACTCCAAGAATTCCCCAGCCAGCTTGATTTTGGAATCCACCCCCAGCTTTCTGGCTGGAAAATTCTAGGAGTTGAAAGGCTGCCAAGGTTGAGAAACAAAAGTTCTAGGTTATTCAAAAATAAAGTGAGTATACTCCTGAAATCTCCATCAATACATCTACATTGTTTTCTTGACAATAATATACAAGTACTTCAACTTTGTCTATTTCTGGGTTGTATAATCTCCCTACCTAACCTGTACTCATAGACATCCAGAGGGAAGATTGGCATGTGGAGGAGAATGCGGAAAGAATTCACAACATAAACTCCACCTCTTATGTACATGTATTGATATATCACACCCCCATGTGAAATGGGTTGTGCTTGCATCACAACAGCATGATGCAGCTTTCGTCCTTCTGGTGAAAGTTTGAGATGCTGTGGACACTTTTGCTTGGAGCCTTGGGATTTTCTGGTAGTCTCCTATCCAAATGCCCATTTCACTTTGAAAAAGTAAACTCCATTTCTATATGGGAAGTTTGAGAACATTTTTTGAGAAGCGACCTTTCTTAAAGCTGCCGAGGTTCAGAAACACTGGTCTAAACTCACCACTGTACAGATAGTCCTCAACTTACAATAATTCATTTAGTGACCATTCAAAGTTATAATGGCCTTGAAAAAAGGGATTGGCAACTAGTCCTCACACTTACTCCCATTGCAACATCCCCATAGTCACAGGATCAAAACACAGATGCTTGGCACCAGCATGTATTTACAACCGTTGCAGCATCCCAAAATTATGTGTTCAGTATTTCCAACCTTCCCAGCTGGCTTCTGATAAGCAAAATCAATGGGGGAAGTTAGACTCGTTGAACAACTGCAGTCATTTGCTTAACAACTATGGCAAAAACAGTTGTAAAATCAGGAGTGTGACTCACTTAACCTTGCTTAGAACAGAAATTCTGCTCTGAATTGTGGTCATAAGTTGAGGACTACCTGTAAACCATTCCCTTTCTACCTCAACCCCGAGCAGCAGCAATGCAATGTCTTCCCTCACAAATCCAAATGCAGGTTGCTTCTGCTCATCTAATGCCCCACCTCTTTAATATGCAAGAAATCTTTGGCTTCAAAGTTGATGGCAGATCCCTGCACAGGACATTCTTCATCCAATGCGCCACAGTAGCTGACATTAGTACGGACAGCAAATGCAACTGGTTTGTTCTGAGGAGCAGAAGAAATCAAAGAGGAATTATCAGTACCAGGTCAGTCCCAATCTAAAATAACACCTTAGATAAAATGTCTGCCCTCCTCTTTCCCCTATTTCTGTCACCTTGATTGGCTCAAGGGACACCCATGAAGAGTTATAGCAGGGGGACAAACTCAATTTCATTGAGGGCCGCATCAGGGTTGTGTTTGGCCTCAGGGGGGCTGGGGTGGGCGTGGCCAGCTCGATATCAGTAATGTCGGGAGTGCCTATGGCGGCCCAAGCATTCTGCCAGTGAAAACGGGCTCCCAAGCTCCGTTTTCGGCTGCAACGGTCTCCAGCAACCCTCTGCCAGCAACAATGGAGTTCAGGAGGGCTGTGGGCAGCCCTTGCAAGCTCTGTTTTAGCTGCGACGACCTCCTGCAACCCTCTGGCAGCAAAAAAGGAGCTCAGGCTCGAGCTCCGTTTTTGGCTGTGACTGGCTCCTGCAACCCTCTGCCAGTGAAAACAGCTCCATTTTCATTGGCAGAGGCACTGTGGGCTGGTCCTTCACTGTTTCCAGGGCAGCCCTGCGGGACAGATCTAAGCACCCTACAGGCCGGATCCGGCCCCCAGGCCTTGAGTTTGACATCCTTGAGTAATAGGGATTCACAAATAAGAAAGCTGGACCGTGCCTTCAAAGGAAGACACCACTGAGCCTTTGTTGATCCTTTTGGCACAACACTGCTTGGAGATTACCTACATCTAAAGCAGGATTCACTTTTATGTCACAGGGCCTAAGCGTAGGATTTCTTCTTCTTCTTCTTCAGTTTCCACTGCCTTTCTTTAATGAGATGGGTACATAGATTATATTTTTTCTAATATATCCGTAAAGTGTGGTAGGATAGTTTCTGGGTTCTCCATCTCTCTCTCTCCTGGAGGAGCATGCTCCAGCCATTCCAAAGCTCCATTATCTACTTTCTGTTCCCAGGCCATGCTTTAAATTGCTTTATGCCAATCCTTTCCATTGCAAACAAGCAAACAAACCAGGAACGGCATATGGAATGCTGGCTGAATATTGATGGGGAAAAAGTAAAAGTGGTGAGAAGAGATGGAATGGATCGATGGAAACCTGAATAGAAAAAGGAAAGCTTTTCCTTTTTAGTATTTCTCCCTTCTAGTAAATGCTGAGGCCTGCAGGGAAGAAAGCTTGAGGTTCCAAAATTCTTCTCTCTGGTTCTTCACACCTTGCTCCCACGTCCAGTTTTGTCATAGTAGCTCAGTATCTCAGCTGTCGCAGAGGGCAGTTCACCTAGTATTAACAATCCCTAAACCAGCAGGCATTAGAAACAGAGTTTTCACATTCTCTGATGCCTTTCTAATAATTAAAAAAGCAAATGTGGAAATAATTTCCATAGTGCCACCTCCTGGTATATAGGCATGATGACTAAAGAATACAGCCCTTTTTTCCCCCTCCCTTCAACTGTTTCCTGAAAGGTGGACAAATCTCACTGGACATAAACAAAATGAAACTTTATTTCAAGATTTTTTAAAAAAAACTTTAAGTACCAAAATGTAAACCTTCCATATAAGGGAACATAAATACAGAACTGTCCAGATCCCAGTAATACTTGCAAAGTAGTTAAAGAAGCATTCAAATGAAAATGGAAACGTTCGATCACAGGTTGATACTGGCCTATCGCATATGAAGAACTCTATCTAAAAAGCATGTAATAGCCCCCCATGATAAGATTTATAATTATTACTACAAACCACAAGAATATTCTAAAGAAAAAAATGTTCATGTACATAGCTTGAAATATGAAAGAAGCTGAAATTCCACAACTGGTATACCAAATTAAAGAAAATAAGACCTAGCACAACATACTAAAGAGAAATGGAAATAATAATAATAATAAAAAAGCTATTATTTGGCTATACATTTTTCAATTTCTGTACAACTGAAACAAATGGATCTGTGTTTTCAAATATTCATTACAAATTTCAGGAGATGGAAACCTTGTGTCAAACCCAGGCAGCCTCTTACCCTTGACATTTTCTCCCATGTTTTAAAAAGATCAAACCACCTTCTATACACTATTTAGCAAAAGGAAGGACTGGGTTGTGTATGAGAGACAAGGAACCTTCTCTCACTCACGGGGATGTGGGCTATGAGTCTATAATCTGCAATCTGACAGTTTAGTTATAGTCATAAAACTGCCTCTCCACAAGACAGTTTGTACTTTTGACAATTTTAAAAGAGTTCTCTTAGACCTGATGATACCAACTTTTGGACAAGGGTGGTGCATTTCTTTGGCTATATAAGTAACTTTAAAGAGATCAGTATTAGTAGTTGCTTTTTTCCCCTCTACTCATCAGCTCTCTGCAGTAATTCAGATTTTATTCCAAAAATGAGTATAAATATAGCACCTGCATACTCTTTAAAAATACTTTTTTCTGCAATCCTGCAGCTTGTCTTCATAGTTGTCACGTGATCCCACAGCTCTACTGCTTATGATATTTTTCTTTTAATCAAATTGTAATTCAGATTCATTAGGGCTACCAGCAATTAATCTATGCTTCCAAACAGCAGCTTCTCGCATTGCCAATAACATTGTACTGTGTAGCTGTTACAACTTCCTCTGTTTAGCTGTTTAGCTGATCCTCTATGGCTTAAAGGAAAAATAAGGCAGAAAGAGTGGGAAAACAGAGAAAGATGACAAGTGTTCTAACCAGCTGGGGAATTCCATAATTGAAGCAGAGCAACTGAACAATTAAAAAAAAACTAGACTGCATTATACTAACCTAGACTGTTACAGGGGCAATCATTCTCACCTGATGTAACCCTCTATCTACCCTGAGAAAAACCAAGATTTTGCCCGCCCCATCCATTACCTTGGCTTTTTCAAGCTGCTGCTGGGCCTGGTTCTCCACTTCGCGCTTCACCCCTTCACGTTCCTCTTCTAGCGACACGTCGGAATCCAACGAGGGGCGGCTAGTGTAGGAATCAGCAGAGCCCTGAGACAAATGCAAGATATATATATATATATATATATATATATTAAAAAGAGCCTTGGTGACGCAGCAGACTAAAGTACTGTTAAGTAGCACCAGCTGCCTGCAATTACTGCAAGTTAGAATCTCAAGATTGACTCAGCCTTCCATCCTTTCAAGGTGAGGACCTGGATTGTGGGGGCAATAAGCTGACTTTGTATAAAAAAGATTAATGCATTGTAAGCCGCCTTGAGTCTTTGGAGAAGGGCGGCATATAAATTGAACATATATACATATATACATATATACATATATACATATATACATATATATACATACATACACACACACACAGTATTTTCCTGCATATAAGACTACTTTCTAACACACAAAAATCTTCTCAAAAGTCGGGGGTCGTCTTATTCGCCGGGTCTCATTCTCCTGTAACCAGGCAGACCAGCCCATAAGGCTCTGACGAGCCTTAAATGGCTCTGAGGAGGGTCGTCTTATACGCCCAGTCGTCTTATACGCCGGAAAATACGGTATATATATGTACACGTACATACATACATACATACAGTCAGGCTGCAGCTAGGATAATGAAGCAGGACCCACAACTTCTAAACTGATAGTAAAGGCCAGAAGATGACAGGGTAGAGAGCTTGTCGAAACATTGCCAAACTTTTAAAGTGTTGGTTAGGATTTTAGGCAGAGTTTTAAAAGACCTTACAAAGTGTTTTGTTGAGATTTTGGAGAATTTTGAGCTGAGATCTTAGCCAGGATTTTAAGCATTTTAACTAACAGACTTTTAAATGACGCGGGAAAACACCCGAGATTTTAACTTTTTACATACATATTTATGTATATGTATATATAAATATATATTTATATATACATATATATACACACACACACACACATATACACACACAACGACAGATTGTTTATATGTTAAGAGCCATGGTGGCGCAGTGGTTAGAATGCAGTATTGCAAGTTAATTCTGTTGACTGCCAGAAGTTTGATTCTGACCGGCTCAAAGTTGACTCAGCCTTCGATCCTTCTAAAGTCAGCAAAATGAGGAGCCATATTGTTGGAGGCAATATGCCCATTCTGTAAACCGCTTAGAGAGGACTGTAAAAAAAGCACTGTGAATCAGTATATAAATCTAAGTGCTATTGCTATTGCTATTTTGGGGACTGGAGATTAGAATTCATACTGGCTGTTTGAGCTCACTTACCTGTTAGCCCAGTGTGTTAGTCCAGACAAGAACAACCAGAAGTGCTAGCTCTGTCTTTATTGTAAGGTTACATCAGCAGAATATTGCAAGACTAAAGGTATTTCTTCCCTTTTTTCCTTTTACTCTCTGGAAATCTAGGGAGAATTCCTTCTGAAATGTTTCCTATACCATCCCTCATTCTCTTTTTTTCACACCTGGTTGTCCAATTTGTGCCTCTCTGTCCTATCACCTAAAGTCATTCCCACATGCCATTACACTATCAAGTAACACAGCTGGAGTGAAGATCTCAGCTACCGAGATGTTTTACACATTGAAATTAATCTCAAACCTGCATTACTAAACACAAGAACCAAGGGTCTTAGAGCAATCACCTATAAGTGTGTACTACCAGTAGTGGCCAAAATTGTGGAAACCTTTTGGGAAAAGTATATTTTCTAAAACTAGCTAGTAACACCACTTTTTATTGGAGTGGTACCATAAAATTATATATCAATGGAAAGATAATTTAATCAAGAATGTAATGCAATACCTTTTATGAAGAATTTGCTATTAGAATAGCAGTTACAGTATAAAGAAGTGAAACACGTGGGAAAAAATGAGATATGCAAAAATTATCACCATAGAAAAAATGAGATATGCAAAAATTATCATCATGTCAGTTAATACTTAGTTGGGTAAACTTTAGCATGAATTATGGCCTTACAATGTCTTCCCATGGAGAGAACCAAGTCTTTTAGTACTGTGGCTGTTATAATGTGAAACCAAGATTGAAGGATTGCTCCTATTAACTGGGTTTTATTGCTGGGTTGCTTCTGACTAACAAGTTTCTTTAGTTGGCTCCATAGATTTTCAGTTGGGTTATTATTATTATTAGTCTGGGCTATTCCCAGGCCATTCCAGCAGTGGAATATGATTATCTTGAAAATCCCCCCAAAAGTGGTGTTATTAGCCATCAGACCTCAAAAATACACATCCCCAATGTGATTTGTGCCACAATTCCTAATGTCAAATCTTATAGGCTACTGGATGCATGAAGGATTTAGGTTTTGATTAGGTTATAATATTCTGGGATGGAGTTATGAGGTTACGATTTCTCATTTGAACACCAACAAGTGGTGAAAGTGGTCTATTAAAATGCTGAAATTTGAAATATCTATGTTTAATCAACACATGCCAAGCCCTAGCATGTGCTTTTCCACAACATATTAAGCTTACTTAAGAGTTAACTTTGCTTCATTTGTTGTGGGAATTTTTGGGAACCCAGCTTATTTCATTACTTTGTGTTTTGGTATATTGTACAAATGCAGAAAACTGGTTAAGTCAGCAACAAGGTTAAATGTATATAGAATGAATGCAGCCATTTCTTAAAGTTTCATTCTTAGATTTAAAAAGGTACTTTTGTATATTTAAAACAGGCCTCCATACTAAAGATTATTGTCAAAAAACATTCCATCTTCTGTAGTATAGAAAGCACTGGAGGCCCTTCCTCTGGGATATACTTATTACAGGTGGTCCTTGAGTTACAACAATTCATGACCATTTGAAGTTACAACGGCACTGAAAAAAGTGATGTATGCCCATTTTTCACACTCACAACCATTGTAGTATCCCCATGGTTGTGTGAACAAAATTCAGATGCTTGGCAACTGACTCATATTTATGATGGTTGCAATATCCTGGGATCACGTGATCTACTTTTGCAACCTTCTGACAAGCAAAGTCAATAGGGAAGCCAGATTCACTGAACAACTGTGTTAGTAATTTAACAACTGCAGTGATTCACTTAACAACTGTGTCAAGAAAGGCCATAAAATGGGGCAAAATTAACTTACCGTCTTGCTTAGCAACATAAATTTTGGGCTCAGTTGTGGTCATAAGTCAAGGGCTACTTGTACTAGCTTTTCCTATGCTGGCTTCCAATGAATATGTTTCACTCAAGAAGATCAGTGCTTACGTATGATATGCCTGCAATGAGACAGCACTGCCTATTTGATTATTTTGTCCCATCTGTTGCAGGTACCTCCGCACCCGTCCCTGACCATTTAGTCAGAGTCAGATTGGCTCTTCGGGGACAACAGACTGACTCCAACCCCATAATAAAGTAGTGAATTGCAACCAGTGGTGAAATGCAGCCAGTTCTATATAGCTCGGGTGAACCCATAACACCAGCAGCGGGAAGCTCCGCCCATCCATCCGGACATCATCAAGTCCCATTTTTGACACTCTGTGCATGCGCAGAAGGTCCCGCATGTGCAGAGGTGTCACATACGAGGTGTTACCCTTTGCAAACTGATAGAGAAGGTAAGTGGTGGTTGCAACTGATATGGTTATGTTTGTGGGGTGGCTATAATCACACCCATTTGCACATTCACCATGGCTGCCTTGAATGAAAAGCCTGCCATTGTCACAGATGTCAATACAAACAATACTGAAGGCAAAATAAGACAGAGAAGATAGAAATATAAAGTCACTGTAATTTACAATGTGGTATAGCATTGCATACAACCGCTGGAATAATATAGTATTTGCTGGATTGCTGCAGCTTTCAACAAGAAACAAGAGCAGCTCAACTTTCTGTGTCAGTGTGGACCAAAGAGGCTCCTGCTATACACAGATAAGATGCTAGTATGAAAATACTCAAAAGTCCTAATTCAACACGTTCCAAAGACTGACTCTATTGTGGCCTCCATGCATTCCGTCCTTTTGATTTGCAATCAATAAATAACAACAACAACAATAATGGTAGTGGTGGTTTGCTTTGCCCTCTATGACTGTTATTACTTGCTAAAGTAATCTGGATGAAGTCCTTTAAACACTTGAAGGATCCACTAAGTAAAGATTTCCCTGTCAGTTTACGGCACAGTGTTTATCTCCGTTTCTTACCTGAGACAGCCAGCATGGAAGCCAATCTTCCATGGCTATGTAGCCAGCATGACTATATGCCGAGATGCAAAGAATGCCGTTACCTTCCCACCAAAGTGGTACCTATTTATGTACTTGCGTTTTCCTGCTTTCGAACTGCTAGGTGGACAGGAGCTAGGGCAAGTAATGGGAGCTCGGGTCACCCTGTTGCACAGAGCTCAAGCCTCAAACTCGGGCTGTCAGCTGTCTAGTGACAAGCTCAGTGCTAAATTCTGTCTGTGCTTTTATTAATTTGCTAACAATCATGTTCTTGTGATCAAACAGCTAATCTTTCCACCACACTATAGCATTGGGTATTATAAAAGCATTCTCTACCTACAAAATCCTCCTCAAAACCTATTTACCCTCATCCCACCCTTTGGCCAAGCCCCAGACTCGAGGTCCCACATTGATCCATGTAACACCATATGCTACTTTCACCAACTTCATTTCTCATTCTTTGCTCTTCCCGGGATGTTCTCTCTTTTGTGGAGTTTTCCTTTCTTACAGGAAAGGAGTCAGCAGGCATTTACAAATGAAATGTTGACATGTGCCATATAGGTGTATGTTAAACCAACAAAAATGCCAAGGACCCATTTGACAGATTTTTTAAAAAATGCTACTTATTAGGGGAATCAGATTTAAGAAGCATTTGCTGATCTTGAAAGTCAGGAATGCTTTTTCAATAGAAGAATTTGAGATACCAGACATCAACAGTGAGGCCACCAGGAAAAAGCTTATGATTGGCATCCCAAAATTCTACCTGACAACATTAAAAAGCAATGCATACGGCATATTTAAAATATTCAAAGCATTTGAAAAGTAGTAGTAATAATTTATAGGGCCATTTTAAAATATTCAAAGCATCTTAAAGGATATACTTTATTTCAATAATGAACTGGGCTGTAAATGGAACATCTGTTTTGGAAATACATTCTGGTTTAATGGATGTACTTTAAAAAAAAAATAGAGAACTTTGGGCCTTCCAGTTATTCCATGTCTCCACAGACTCAACCAGACTGCAATAACCAGAGAATGACAAAAACAAAAAGCCACAAATTGCTAGAAAACTCCAGGTCTCTGCCTCTGTAAGGAATTCCCAAGTTTCAAAAGAAGTTGAGAAAAGAAAGTATATGATTTGCAAATGTTAAAGCAAACCCTATTGCAAAGAGGACAGATGCCAGCACTTATTGTTTAGGGCAAAATGAAGTATGAATGAATATGTATCCCAGAATAATGCTGCAGTATCCAATCTGGATGGGTCACAGGGACCAGGGCTTTAATCTTCTGAGCTTTCGGTGTCATGCTGGAGCCCATCCTCAGGGAACTTCTAATGGAATGCAAATTCTGGTGAGAGAGAAGTTTCTTGAGGATGGAGTCCAGCATGAATCTGAAAACTCAGAAGACTAAATCTCTGATTCTGGTGATTGACCCAGATTGGGATCCTGCAAAATAAAGCACTGCTGTGATAAATTCTGTGCTGAAATAGTGAAGTTCTCCTTTCTACAATGACTTAACCAAAGGAACATTTCCTCTGCTAGGAATCTAAAATTACCTTTAATATGTGGAGGACAGAGTGTGCGGGACAGTCATTCACAGTCTTTACCCATCCTACTTCAGAGTGTTGTTATGAAGAAAAAGAGGAAGAGTACTATGTGTGTCACCTTGACTTGCTATAGAAAAAGAGGGAGCTAAATCTAACGAACAAATAAAAACTTGACCAAGCTAAAACAGAATTCTAGCAAGAGGGAGTTACTGTTGGGGCATAAATACTTTGCAGAGCCTCAGCGGGTATACCAATTCCATCTCTTTTTGGAGCAAGAATGCTTCATAGCAACAATGACTCGTGCTTTCATCACCTTAAGTTGTGACTACAGTATATTTGCTATCAACTCCTTTGAAGACTGCCTGGAAACTTTAGTTGAAGGTGGCCCTCTTGCTGGAGGGTCCTGGATGGACTGCTGATAGATTCCCAAGTATGATTCAAGTGCTGGTGCCAACACTGAGTAGTTTGGTTCCCCTTTATTCTCTGGAACCCTATTTTCTCTTAACAGAATATTAAGTGGACGCTTCAAGTACCATGATAAATGAAGAGTTGAGTTCTTACAGAGAGTCCTTCTTCAGGCTTACCCTTTGGTTACAGAATGAGTTGCTTGAAGAGATCTAAATAGCTCCCACATGGTTGATATTTTAGGAAGATGATGAAACTATCTTCTTTCACTAGGTGCTTGAGGTTTGAGTGGCTGTTTGTGAAGCTACCTTTCTATTGGGTTACTTTTGTTATTATTTCATTTTAATGCCATTGCATTTTGATGGATATTTTTGAGTTTTCAAAGTACCGCTTTATGGATTGTGAACCACCCCAAATCTTGTGAGAGAGGACAGAAGTCTTCGAAGTCAATCAATCAGTCAGCCACTCAATCAAACGCCACATGAGTCCCTCTAGCATCATTGGAAAAATGTGGCTGAAAATTTTGGAGGGAGGTTACAGAGGGAAGCTTTTTTTTTCTGGGATGCCTTCGACTCTCTTCCCAATTCTTCAAACCACCCCATGTGGAAAATGGAACCAACATAATCGTGCCAATATCTGGTCATACTATTGCCAAATTTGACCCCCGTGTATTAGATGACTGTATGAGGGGTCACAGATAACAATATGATCACCCCTGCTTGGTTCATTATATGGTGACCTGGATCATTAATACATAATTAATGACTTGGTTCATTAATAAATAAATCATTAAATTTATCAGCTGCCGAACTCTCAAAGACTCTGAGAGGCTCACAACAATGAAAGAAAGAAATTACAATAAAGCATTTTAAAAAAAGTTTTAAAAAAAGTTTTGCTGCCAGGCGATTATCTTATCTTTCCCCAAGAACTGAAAATATGCATTTATGGGACACCGCATCACTTCAGACATGCACCTTACAAAAATAAAGCAGAGAAAGTGAAGAAGAAAGGTGAAGTTCTCTCTCTCTTTCTTTCTCCCACGAAGCAATAATCTCACCCCTCCCAACTTGGCATAAAACTATTCAGTACAGCACTGAATGCCAGCCACTGCTCTCCCCTCCCTTTAACTGTGGGCATGGCAGCTTCCTCAAGGGAGGGGAAGGAAGTTGCTCCCAGCAACAGCGCAAGCCATCCTGGAAGGGTAGGCACCAATGCCTGGGTGGTGACTGAGTAAATGACACACACTGGCTTCTCTCTGCAAAAGAATCAAACCTAGGTTTAGGTGGAAAAGTACTGTAATGAAGATGTTGCTTGGAGAGTAGATTAGAAGCAATACTGCTAGTTTGAGCCTGTTACACAAGGGACCAATTCCTGTAAGGAAACGAATGGATCTTTGCAAGGATCTTTGCACAGAGCTGTGCAAGCAGGACAAAAAGATATTTTCTTCCTGGTGTAACCAAGAAATATTTTTTGTTTGACCATGCCCCATTAAAGTCTAAGTCCAATAGAGATTTATATTATTTGAAACCAAACAGCCTACGGTACACATGATGGGGGGAGCCTTGAGAAAGTTTTCTCCCTTTGTGTCAAGAAAGGACTTGCTCCCTGAGGAACAGTGGGTATGTGTGTGCATGAACATCCTCAAACTTTTCAGTCCATCTATACATCCATCTGTCCGTCCATCCATCCGTCCATCCATCCATCCTCAACTACATAGCACCTGCCAAACCTAAGGCACTTTTCCCTGTCAAATAAAATAGGAATGAACAGAGCAAGCACTCATAACCACTTTTTCAGCAAGGGTAGGCTTTATGAAACCACTATTTTGTCATTTGCTCTGCTTGGGCAGTCCAAGGCCCTACTAAAAACAAACAAACAAACGCCTCAAATCTGTCTACCCTGGATTTATTGATAAATCTCCCCATTTCAGAAAATAACTTAATCCCGTAGAGTCATGTTTTACAAACTTTATTAAACTGGTCTCCCCTTTGGAGGAATAGACAAACAGTACTCAGTGAGCTGTCATAAGTAGATTCCTTGCATCTCAGGAAAGAGGGCAGTTGTCTAATCATCAGTCATCATTGGCCTCAAAATATTGCATGTCTCCTTACTCAGCCATAAAGACCATACACTTCTAACCCTAACACACAATAGAACTGACGATCCCTATCCTTGCAAGGCCTTGTGTTGATAAAGCAAGGGCTGAGTCAACAATAAGGTACTCAGTGGGAAAAGTGTCAGGGTTCCAAGGAACATCCCCAACGAAATAAAAGGCTATCTGTGTCTTAGACCCAGAATGTAGCAACTTAACTCCCCTGAAGTTGAGCAGCTGTTAGAACATCATATACACTACCATCCTGAGTTTTGTGTAAAGGGGAACCGGGAACCAAAAACTATGTGCAACGAAATGTGATGGTGCAGCATGCTATACATCAAGATTCCAGCTATTCCCTCTTGAGTTTTCTATTTTCCTTCCCTCAAGAGTTAGTTGGCATTCTGCAGCAACTGAGCATGCTCAATTCCCTGTTCCTCTACTCCCTATTAGGCTGGTATTTCCCACTTGTGCATGACTGGTGCTGTTTTGACATTTGCAATGGTTGGAGCTTCAAAACTGGTCTATGAAGAAGAATGGTTTTATGTTCAAACATGGGGCACAAGGGAAAAATAGCAGTTAACATCTGAAGATGTTAACAAAGAGATCCACGCAGGATTTGTTCAAAGATAAGGAAAGATGGGAGGGGGGTGAAGGAGTTGGCTGAAGACCCCAGATGGTAGGAATTGCGAAGCATATACAGAAAGTATGAAACATCTTGAAGTTTAATGCTGTCTTGAAATATTCCAAAACCAGACTGACTCCTGTATATAAAGAGGGAATGAGACAGATTGAAAATTGAGATTAATAAATCTTATCATCCCAGCAGCAACCAAAGCTGTAGGCTCACCCTTTCCCATACAACTAAAAGAAAGCAGAAAAGTGGCAAAGTGAATGGATGCCAGCTCCAGCCAAAAGAAATTACCACCTGCTTCCCCGTCTCTTCTGTTCCAGCTGCCTTAGCTTGGTAGGCTTTGCGATACAAACAGAGACCTTCAAACAAGTGTTTAGTTTCTGGTTCTTGAACATGTCACAATCACAATCACAAACATGTCACAATCACAATCTCAAACTTCAGATTCCTGGACAGACAACAGTCATTCACAAAGATTGTTCCCAAAACGCTCTTTAAACTGAAACATTTACAGACTATTTCAAGAGCACAAGAGCCACCCCATCTCCTAAGGGTGGGAGTAAAAAGCAGTGCCATGTGAGCTGCAAACTACCCATTACGTGCACATGAACGGAACAAAAAGCTCTTGACAGATGTTGTTTCTCTTTCCCTTTTACACAAAAGCAGCTTTCTTCCTTCGGGGTTGCAGTGATTTTGAGCTCCGTGGAAACAGCTGGTAGGGAGAAGGCTACTCTCCTCTACTCCAAACAAACAAGATGATCGAAAATTTGTCATGTGTCAGGGCAGCCGAGTACCACGAAGACAGGCAGTTTACCTTAGTACAATGAATGGACACACATTCTGGTGATCATACTGTATTTGTATTCCCTCCCAAAGGGCATTTATGCTCCAGGTCCAAAGAAGCTGGTTGTGTTGGGGAAATGTTTTCTATTCTCCTTCGGCAACAAAACTCTTCTGACCACCATGGTTTACAAACGCTTGATAAAAGCCTATTTTGGAATACTGTAGGGCATACTAGAGTGAACCTGTTTCCTCTGATTCCTCATCCTTTTCTGTCAGTATGCTTTTTTCCCCTTTTTTCAGAAGTGCCTGCTCAATCTCTGTTTGTGCAAATGCAGGATGATGAAGACCCAGAATGGGGGTTTTTTTTCCCCCTCTTCCAAAATTATCTTTTTCCCCCACTCAATATTCTGTCACTTGGGCATATGGAGAATGTGAAAAAAATTCAAAGAGACTGTGGTTCGCACAAGGCTCGTTTAAGCTCGTTATTGAATCCATCTTCTTTCTGCTTTGCACAACGCCTTAAAAACCACTTGGTACAATGCATTAAAAAAGAAAAAAAAACACGACATCTTAAGTTATATGCACAAACAACCCAGGTTAAGGCTAATCAAACTTAGCACGTTGTGTGAATGCATCTCTTTGGAGTTTTTGCCCGATCTCGTTTGTTGCGAACAAACAAGGTTAAATGGGAATAACCTGCCTCCTTTCCACATGCACAGCGGAGGAAGAAGAGGAAAAGAAGACGAGTTGAAAATAATCCTTTAAAACCAAATTTGTGTTGAAGCTCAGTCAGAAATCCAGTCCTTTGAGCTTAAGTTCCACTGGCTTAGATCTGTTCTGTAGCAGGAAAGGTGGAGCCTGGAGACGGACTAAGAGAGGAATCGGCCTGAAGTCCTTACATTCTCACAAGCGGTCCACATCCAGCTCCTCTTGAATTTCATTAACTCTTATCTAGCTCAAGTTTAGTACTGACCATTCATTGATTAGATTCTTGGGTACAGGCATGACCAATAATTCAGCTTAACTGGAAGTTAGCAGCATGGTCCTGACATAACAGGATAACAGAGTTGGGAGGGACCTTGGAGGTCTTCTAGTCTAACCCCCTGCTCAGGCAGGAAGTCCTATACACGTGATGGGGAACCTATGGCATGCGTGCCAGAGGTGGCATCTAGCACCCTCTCTGTGGGCACGCAAGCCATTGTCCCAGTTCAGCTCCGCTACGCATGCGTGCCCGCCTCCCACCGGCCAGCTGATCTTCAGGTCTCTTTTGCGCATGTATGGGGACGGGGCACATTGCTTTTTGGGGGTTCGGGCACGCTCGCATGCATTCACATGCAAACATGCACGCTTTGGCACTCAGTCTGGAAAAGGTTAGCCATCATTGCCTATACCATTTCAAACAAATGGTTGTCCAATCTCTTCTTAAAAACTTCCAGTGTTGGAGCATTCACCGCTTCTGGAGGCAAGTTGTTCCACTGGTTAATTGTTCTAATTGTCAGGGAATTTTTCCTTTGTTCTAGGTTGCTTCTCTCCTTGATTAGTTTCCACCCATTGCTTCTTGTCCTACCCTCAGGTGCTTTGGAGAATAGCTTGACTCCCTCTTCTTTGTGGCAACCCCTGAGACATTGGAACACTGCTATCATGTCTCCCCCAGTCCTTTTCATTAAAGTAGACATACTCAATTCCAGCAACCGTACTTTATATGTTTTAGCCTCCAGTCCATACTTATAATGTTGGGTGGCTGGGATAATTCTCAGGGCCTCCACAGTGGTCAGAAGCTCACTCGTCCCTGTTTCTGGAAACATAGTTCTTGAGCAGCCTGAAAGCCTGTTCTCAAAATTAGAATTAAAGAGGTTTTCTCCTTCCTAGAGGTGCTCGTAGATTTAAAAGCCCCCAATCTAAAATCCTTAATAGCCATACCTATGTAGTAATGGGAGAGAGGGGCTATCTCTGGTTCCATTTGTGTTGTCACGGCTGCAGCTACAAGCAACCTAAGAAGACACTGAATGTGGGCCAAAGAGCTTAAAAGGCATGCTGTCAAAGAGATGCAAACTCTTTCTTTCTCCTTTTATCTTGCCACTTAGCTGAGCTTTATTCTGATCTCCACTGTCTTGACAATCCTTAGATTTACTGTCACTCATATTATATATATATATATATATATAATGAAAGGAAGATTCCTTATTTTGAAGGCAAATGCAAATGGCAGCCAACCACCTGCTTTCTCCAGAGGATACTAAAAGTAAATACTACAAATGAGGGATTATGGATTACAATGAGGAGTAGAAACCCAGAAGGCAGGACTGGGCTCTTTTTTTAATGTATTTTTTTGTCCTGAGCAATTGTAATTGGACAGGAGGAGACAAACACAGGAAGACAAGAAACCATCTTCAAAGTATTCATATCCAGAGTCATGAACTTGGCCCATCTTTTGCTCCTGTACCAGCTATTTTATTTAATTTACCATTATACTTGGTGAATTCAAAATGACAGGAGGAATGGCTGTGATTGTGATCCAAGGCACTCAAATTCAATTTATCAAACAGGACAAATTTATCACATTTGTCCTGTTTCTGGCTTAACCCCTCAAACAAGTACACAGTACACATTTTGGTAGTGTAGTGGATCCAGAAACCTTCACAAACTAAGGGTCTTCCAGACTGCCCAGGTTTTAAATCTCTGTGCTCCCAACCATCAGAGCCACCAGGATTAATGGAAGGCAAAATAAGAATATGGATCTATTACTGAAAACTCCGACAGGACCACCAATCCAGCCACAAGGCCCAAAACGTTTTCTGGGTCCAGTCATTGTTCTCAGCCTAATTTGCTCTGCAAGGTTGGGATTCTACAAGAAGATCAAAGGAGTAAAGGAAAATCATATAGCCTGCCTTCAAGTTTTGAAAGAAACTCTAAATAAAGGAGAATATTTGTAGTTCAGGGTTGAAATGAGGGGTTCCTCTGACCTTGGTTGTTTTCTTGCAGGCCCAAAGCTTCTTTTTTTTTTTTCAAAAGGCAACTGGATTTTCTTTGTTTTTCCTTGAAGACGTTTCGCTTCTCATCCAAGAAGCTTCTTCAATGGTTCTGAAGTGAACTATCTTCAAGGAAAACCAAAGAAAATCCAGTTGCCTTTTGAAAAACCATCTTTGGGACAACCATGATCTGGATGACTGAGAACCTCCACAGGCATTTACTTGCAGGTGTTTCATTAACCAAATTAGGTAACATCTACGTAGCTAACTAGGTAACACCAGCACAGATGATGTTATAAAGTTTGGGTGATGAAACATCTGCAAGAAAACAGCCAAGCTCAGCAAAAATCTAACCGTTATTTGAGTGGTCTATAAACACTATACACAATCATCATGAATCTAATAACAAAACTTAAACAATCAACAAGTTTATAAAGAGAATAAACAGAATGCCAACTTTTCTGAGAATTCAGAAACCTGACATTAACATTTAGGAATACTTTTCTCTAATAATATGGTGCCTCTCAGATTTTTTGTTTTTTTACTATGGTTCCCATGATCCCTGATTCATGATCTTGTTACTTAGAATTTATAATTGCACCCCAAAAATATCTGACAGAAACCACGATACCTATAGAGAAGGAAAAGGTGATGACCCTCAATTGGCTTTTGACCTTGCATCATCTGCCCAGTTTCTACCTAAAGACCCCCTCCCCTTTGTCTTTTTCTTGAGATAGATCATAATCAAGGGGAAGAAGGGAAATAATAACTCAGTACAATCTTCAGAAAGAGTTTGTGATTTTGATAAGACATCTTAAAAATGGAAGGTGAGGGTGGGGGGAGAAGAGAAAAATTCACCCTTTGAACATGCAGTGCATCTCTCCCATCCCTCCAGTTCAAGCAGAGCCTTTGGGGAAATGCCACAGCCCCCCACGACCTAGTTCCGTCATGCCATCTGATCATCCACCTCCCCCACTGGCATCAACCCACACATCTGAAAGCAAAGCAGATGTGCATACTGTGGCTGCCTGACCCCAACCTACAAGGCAGGAAGCCCCAGGAGTGGAGATGATAAGAAAAACTCTGGCCCCCCTGCAGGAAACCCCAAACCCTGAGGGCTCCCCTAGTGATCGACACTGCTGAACTGGCATATCGGTGGAGACTTTCCTGGGTATCTCGCTCTCTCTCCCTCCTATTGTTGTTCCCAAATAACCTCTCTTCTTAACCATATCTATCACTCGCGCACTCCCATCCAGGATTTCCAAAGCTACTTCTCAAGCTCTCTATCTCTTTCAGAAAGGGATTATTTTAAGGGAGCCACTTTGGGAACAACTGATGATTCCCCAAAACAGTGCCAAAGAACCTCAACTGGGCTGCCTATTTATATGGACTACACTACCCCTTCTGCTCCCAGCTTTAGAAAGGCAGAAAGCACGTCTTTCACAAAGGTGGGATGTAGAACATGTCCAAATGGGAACACCGGGGATCTGTTCAGTGCCCCGCCACCCTTCTGAAAGGACTAGAATACATACATTAGGCTCACCAGCCAGCAGGTGGAGCTGTCTGGAGAGCGCTGTTAATGAGCTGGAATCTCCAGGTTTGGACCATATCCAAATGGCTCATCTACCCACAGCATCTCTCTTTTGCTCCTTGAGGAAGATTTCGAGACCAAAACTATCTACCAGTCTTGCTCCAACCAAATAATGCAATCCCTTCAGTCCCCCTCTATTTCTCAGGGATTCTTCACCACCAATCTCTCCATTACAAAATATTGTCTCTTGATTTGGGAAGCCAGTCAAGACGGTAAATAAGAAAATACTGCTCCTCCTCCCAAATGCCCATTTAACCCAATCCCCAGCAACCGTGCAATGAACTGGTGGCAAACCCTGGCACCCCCGAGCTTCCTTAGCCCCAACTTTCCAACAGTCTTTATCAATAGCCCCCAGGGATCATCACCCCTCAGCAACCAACTAGGAAGAGGCCAAGTTCTTTTAAGTGGGCGTCTCCCAGCTTAAAATAGACCCTTTCTCTCAGCCTGTCGACTCACCACTTCAGAGTCTTCGAATCCATGGAGATAGGAGTCGTCATACATGGGGGAAGAAAATAATTGTTGAGGAAGCCGAGCCGAGAGGGAAGAAAGATAGGAGCTCTTCCAGATGGACAGAGGTCTACAGCTGTGCCCCCTGCCCTAGTTGGGTTGGGGGCAGCAGGTGGCTGGCACACAGTGGCAAAGCAACTCAGCCTGCTATCGATCTGATTCCCCCACCCTGGATGCTCTCATTCTCAGCTGAGCAGCAACAGCAAAAACAATAGCGCCCACCCACCAGCCCTCCCTTGGGGGCAGGCACAGAGACAGGCAAGTAAGGAGGGAGGCGAGGCAAGCAGTGGCATCTGGACAGTGCAGCTCTATCTGCACCTCCTTATAGCAACATGGAAGATGTAGGCTTGGGGTGCCAGGGGGCATGAAGCAGCGGGACACAACAAGGAAAGAGATGGTCATGAAGAGGGTTCTTGGAAGTGTGGAACAATCCCACTGGATGGGAGGAGAACAAGAAGTGTAACCACACTTTCCAGCAAATGCATCTCTCGTTAGACTGCTTCCCAAGAGTTAAGCGGGTACCTGACAATTTACCACAGAGATGCAGGAAAGCATACTGAGACATCCAACCTGTGGGTGGGTGGGGACCTCTCATGGGGTTACCTGCCACAATAATGCAATGTGGGCTGAGATGGGCATAGCAACACGGGGCAAGCAAAGTCCCATGGACAGGGAATCACAGAAGATAGTCCTTCTATATTACACCAGTTTCCTTAGTATCAGCTTTTACCCAGTTACCAATAATCCTAATTTCCTGCACACTACATTCCTAGTCCACATGCCAACACAGTCTTTTCTGTAACCTTTGACAATCTTGAGAGGCATTCTTGGACAGATGCCTCGATTCATACTTCACCGACCTACTTCTTCTCCCTCACTGCATTGGACTTCTATCATTCCCTAGAGGATGGGAGCTACAGTCCAATACTTTTGGACATCACCAGATTGTGGAAGACTACAACCTATTTTACTTTTGCTGAGATCTTCAATTTTGCATGCCCAATTGCACATGCACGACCCAACCAAGATTTCCAGCCTTACCTACATCTTGACCCTACCAACTCTGGGATAGATGATGCCTACCCACCTGCACTGGGCTGACAAAAACGAACAGGGTTGGCAGGGGCAAAGAGGGGAGGGCAGGACTTTGCAGGAAATGGGCCAGATGGGGATTTTCCCCCTGCAATCCCCCAGGCGCTGGTTCCATCTGCCTCTTTGACTTCGGTGCCAGAGCTGCTGGCACAACCTAATCTCCGCCCCACGCCCATTTCCCATCCGAAGTTGGAGAGCTGTCCAATATATTTGGCGGAGGAGGGGTTAACACCAGCTTTTGCAAAAAAGGAGATCCGATCTCACCGTCTCTTCACATTGTTTTCTAACAAGAGTTTTCTAACCTTATTCCCGGCTGAGATGTTTTTTTTAAAAAAACACACACACACACATCATCGGAATGCCGGGAAGGGGAACCATGACCGAAAGAGAAGGGGAGAGAAAAAACAAAACAAAAACCCAGTCCCTCTTTTCCTGCTCCCCGACGTCTCCTGCCCATAATTCCGCCAGGGCAAGGGCTCTGGTTCTGCCAGGAGTTGCATTCAAGGCGGACGGGGAATCTGGGAGGAAGAAAGCTCAGGCAGGACCGCCCGCGCCGGTCCTGGTGCTTAGCAGCAGGAGGAGAAAACGGAGCAGGGAGGCAGACAGGGAGGAGGAGGAGGAGGAAGAGAAGAAGGTAAGAGGGGTTGAGTACAGCGTGGTGATAGGCGATGGCAACGGCGGCGGCGGCTGCGCGGTGCCTGTTAAGTTACCTCGTTGAGCAGGAAGGTAGCGCTGGAGTCAGAAAAAGACATAGACAGACGGGGAGGGAGCCGGCCGGCCGGCGAGGCCCGGAGTGCGGTGCCAGCTGGGAAGGAAGGAAGGAGGGAGGGAGGCGCCCCCCGCCCCCGCTGCTTTCCCCGCCGCGCCGCTCCCAAGCGCCTTCCTCGCCCTCGCCTTCTTCTCTCGCTCTCCAGGTCCAGCGCCGCGCGCGCCGCCGCCGCCGCCGCCGCTCATCCCTCTCCGCCCCTTTTCGCTTCCCCCTCCTCCCATTACGCGCTGCTCGGATAATGGGGTGGGGGGTGGGGAACGGGACGGGGACGTGCCAAGCGCCAAATAATCACATTACTCCGGGGAGGGGGAGGGGCAGGGGGTGCGCCCAGCAGCAGAACCCGTTGAGCTCGCTTCGCGCGGCGGCGGCAGCAGCAGCCGGCGTCCCCGCGCTCCCGGCCCCGCGCCTTTTCCCGCCGTCTCCGCCCCCCACCTCCCCCCCCCCCACACTCTCCGTCTTCGCAGACGGCTCAGCCGGGACCGTCGGGAGAAGCTGCAGCTGCGGTTGACTCTTCGGGCGGCTTCTTCTCTCGGATGCCCATCTAGCAGGGAGGGCGGCCACCTTGCAAATCGGGAGATAAGATTGTGGCGGCTCACCGACCCACCCACCCTCCTTCCATTCCCCCCACCCAGCCCGCCACCCTCGCTCCCATCCCCGCCGCATTTTCTCTGGCTTTCGTGTTGGTCTGGGATCCCCGGAGCTCAACCAACTCGGTGTAATCGATTTCCAGGGATCCAGAAAAATCTTAGGCGGGGATCAAATAAAGTGCCAGTTACTGAAAGTTAAATGCAGAGGGTATGTCCACTGAATGACTGCTAAGCATCTCCACACGACAGGAAATGGGGGAAAAGCCTCTCCCGTTAAGTCAGAGAAATGCATTTTCAGGTACTTGGACCTACCAGAGGGTTTTTCCCTCCTCCTCCTCCCCTCCGGAAGTGATGATGTTTTCTTTTCAGAATCCCGCTTTGGCCCGGTAAAGTGAGCCACTCCGAAATGTCCCTTATAATTCTCCCTCTTCCCTTCACTATCCATTCCTTCAGCCTCTTTTTTGCCAGTCTCCGGCTCCCTTGGCTGGCCTGTCTCAGAAGCTGGTTGTAAAACCAGGTGGGATTTTTTTGGCACTTGAACAGCTAGATTTGAGAAAGATGGACAAGAATAGGAGGCATCATACTCCTGACTCTCTTGAGAGAGCAGCAGATGTGAGACAAATGAATCTATTGGAAAGCATAGCTATACAAGCAAAGTCTCTATATTGCTGGCTTTGGGGGTGGGGTGGGGGTGGGAGAGAGAGGGGGGGAGGGAGGGAGGGAGAGAAGCATTTAGCTTTGTCACTATCCTAGCACAATTTGATAGGAAAGAAGAGAGGGTGCAAAAGAACTGTTCTGACCTTCTGCCCTTTGGGTGTTTTGGGCTACAACTGCCCCCATCCTGCGTGGCAGTGGCTGGGAGTGAAGGGACAACACATCTGGAGGTGACACAAGCAGCAGGGAGGCTAGATGTTCCAGCCTTGTAGGAGGACAACAATGCCAGGAGCTGGAGCATGAGTGGCAGACAAAGAATTTAGCAGTTTCAGCATTTTGTGCAGCTAAAGTGTTTGTGTTGTGGGGAGCTCTTCCCTCAAATGACTTTATTCGACAAAGGGCATTGCAATACATAAAGCATTGGGTGTTGTCTTGGCGAACAAACTGGAAAGGCAGAGCATCTGTTTGGGGGTTCTCTGCTGTTGAAAGAAGCTGTGAGCTACAGTGGTAGCCAAGGCCATCTGCCTGCTTGAATCTGCCAATTACCTCGGGGCCCAGTTCACTCTGCCTCTCTTGAATACGGTTCTCAGGGTTTTGGTTTTGCGGTTCTACCACCCCAGCCCCAACCCAGGCTCTGGATTATTCCTTCCAGTCGTCCTTCTCATTTCCAATTCAACCCAAGAGACCATGGCACATTGCCTCGTTGAGCAGGAAGATGCTGGATGTGGAGAGTTGCAGAAGTGGCTGCATCTTTGCTGGATGAAAGCAGCACAGATTACTGTACCCCCCCCCCCCACCTCCAACTTCCTCAAGAATCCAACCTACTTTATAAGACAGATATGAAGCCCAGCTCACAACTTCTGCAATGGGGAGTGTGCAGTTTCCAAAAATTAGGGCCACTAGCAAATTGTGTACCTGGCTGCCAGGAAGAATGTGGCCAGCTGCAATCACCTATTTAACTAGAAGACAAACAGGCAGGATTTTTTTACCTCAGCAAACCCTTTCTAATCCTCAGGGATGCTTTCTACTATTGCTCTTTGCCTTGTGATACCATGCAGAAATATCTCGTTAGCTGATATGCTCTTATAGGACCCCATATGTCATTGCCAAGTCAGCTGTGCATCCTCCTTTAGCACCCAGCACTACAGATTTATCCATGCTATTCGCTGACAATTCTGAGACTATAAGAAAACTGGAAGAAAGACTCTTCAGGATTATGGCTTCTGGAAGGAATAGTTTCCCCGAAGAGTGGTATTTGTTCTCTCTGCAGCTTGTTTCCTGGATCTTTAGGCTGACCAGAGTGGCTGCTGGGAAGGATGATGCAGTGGAGCAATTGGTCTTCAGAGAAGGACTGAAATTAAGAAGAAGATTTCATCTCTAAGAAGAGATGAAATCTTTTGAGAGGATCTCTTTGATTTTGAAAATTGCTATTTTTACCAGCAAGTACTGAAATGACAAACCTATCAAGCCAGCAATCAAGATCTTTTGACCCATATCTGCTTTCCTCAGTTTGCTGGAATATATCTGCTCTTCATCCTGTCCTCAATGGGCAAACCAGGAAATGGTCACCTTCAGTGTGATAATATTTGGTCACCAAGAATCAAGTAACACATGGAGGGAGGGAAGCGTAAAATAGAGAGGTCAAGAACATCTCTAAGAGCTAGAAAGGGGTTGCTGGAAGTAATCTTGCCTGCTTGTCTTCCAGTAAATTAATGTTTCAGCCGGCCACACTCTTCCTGGCAGCCATTGTGTGAATACAAAATTCAGTAGAGCAATTTTTTTAATGAGAGAAACCAGCAGGAAAATCTGAAAGGTGAGGTGGTGGATTCAACCACAGAGTCTATTGGACACATAGTGTTAACTTTTTTTTTTTTACTCTTGTCCCAGATGCTCTAGGCATCCACAATATTTCAGAATTCCAGATGTGTCCAGCAGACTGTGAGACCTCTGTCACAGACAGCAGCATCCACACAGCAAATCTGGCTGACCTGTGACTTGACTTGAATCTCAAGCAGCAAAACATTTTTGGCCATCTGATGGTATGTGTAATCTACCTAGGATTATTGGGTTCTCCCAAATGTGCGGTGCCTATCCCCAATCTTGCATCCCCAATCTGAGGAACATCACATATCTATGTGCAAATGCCTTGTCTTATGTTTTTCATTCCTTTTTACCGACAACATTCTCCTGCTTTTTCTTGTTTTCTTTCCACTCTAGCAGGATCCAAACCCAAGAAGAGTCCAGCTGGTGAGATCAGTCCAAAAGATTATTTACCTGGTTTATGCAACAAGCCAGATTTGAAGGGCAAAATGTGATGATGTGTAGGAGGATGTGAGAATGTAGTGTTAGTTGGAAACACCTTGAAACCAAAGGTGTCTCTCCTGCATGTACTGGGAAAAGACACACTTGATTTAAAGTGTTCCTAACAGGTGCTATCTTCACACTGACCGGTGCTCAGCATCACATTTTGTCCCTCAAACCTGACTTGTTGCCAAAAAGGAGAATTTGAAGGACCCAGGCTTGTTTTCTTCTTTTCACTAATATTTCTCAGCTGTTTGCCTCCACCTGCTTCAGATGCTTGCCTTCTTTATCCTCTTCATGAGTCACTTTCACAAATTCTTTGGCTCAGGAAACCCTGTAGTTTCCTCTTTTTTTTTTTTCACCCCGAGTGAATTCTTTCCCCCCTAAGAAAACTTAACAGTTCTTCTGAGATAAAATACCTAGCCAATCTCAAAAGTTCAGCTGTGTTGACTAAGTAGTAAGCGTGGATTGTATTTAGATGAGAAGTGATTAGGAAAGTCCAGGGTAGAGTGGGGAGTCAATAAAGCAGCAAAAACATGCAGAGATTTTTTTCAAACCTATTATCAACATTTTTTAAAAGAAAACTTTTTCTTTTGCATATATGCCGGAAAAAAAGTGTGCATGTGTGCTTCCGATCTCCTGTTGTATTTTATTTGTATGGGTCACTCCATGTCTCAAGACCAGGGTTGAGGTGGGAGGGCTTAGAACAGAGCAATCAACAACATTCTAAGTCACTCCCCAACTGCTACTCCTATAGGATGGATTGGAGAACTTTTTTTTTTCTGGATTTTTTTTCACTATTGCCCCCAGCCAGATCTGTCCCATTTTCAGAATCATCTTAACTATTCCGTTTGATTTTCAGAATTATCCTGCTGATAGATGGGCAGGCAAGCAGACCGATAGACAGAACCTTGATTTCTTTTGCATATTTTTCTTTCAACATTCTGGGGAGTTGAAAGGAATAAAAAGCATTGTGGAAGAAGACAAAGATAAACCATATCTGTATTGTTGCCAAGAGAGTGATATGGATGTAGTCATTAGAAGTTAACCTGAGTGAGTTTTTCTCTTTCATTTTTTATTCATGAGCCTGGGGTGGACTCAGTTTTTTCCCAGTCCATAGAACTCCTGCCAATTGCTGATTTGCTTCTGTCTGCAAATTCCCTTTCCTGGGTCCTGATACTTGGTCATTCAAACATTTGATAGAAATATTTTTAAAAACTATATTGCGTTGTTGCAATTGAAGGAAAACCTACACACTGGCCTGAATGTCTATGGAGATTCTAAATCATAAAGGTCATGTTTGTCCCAAAATACTTCTTTTTTTTCCAAAAGGCAATGGACTTTCTTGGTTTAACTTCTGAAAATGTTTTGCTTCTTATCCAAGAAATTTCTTTAGTTCTGAAGAACGAAGAAACTTCTTGGGCTGCACACTGGCTCTATACTTACCACACATGGAACAATAAATTAGCCAACCACATTTTAGCTCAATGCGTTGAGCAAACTCAGCTGCCCATGTGACTATTTTATGATTCCATGTGTCACCCAGAGAATTGGCTTATTTCTGCAAACAGTGGTTTAGTTCCACATGAGTTAATGCGTTTTGTGAACACAAGCACCGTTCTTCATTGGTCAGTGAAAATCTTTGTTTAAGTGATGTGCAGTGGGCAATGCACCTTGAGCAACCTTGAGACAAAGTAAATGTCATGATCCCGACTAATGAACTCAAGCAAATCAGAACTCAGAGGCTAAGGTCTTCCTCTAAGAACTTATTTATTGAGTACATCATCTCGGCACAATCAAATGGAAAACCAACTCTAAATGTGTCCCACGGTTTCAATATAATAAAAACAAGAAAGCACTCCCTCCACAAAATATCTAGTCCAATCCCCTGCTCCAGCAGGAGACCTTATATCACCTAAGTTATTTTGGTGCCTCTAACAGAGAGGAAAATTTCCAGAAAAGGGAAGGACAAGGCTGTCATGCAGAGGAAGGCAGAGATAATCTTCAATTTATGACCACAACTGAGCCAAAAATTTTGGTTGCTAAGTGAGAGAGTTGTTAAGGGTGTTTTGCCACATTTTACTCATCCTCCAAGAAGTGGACGTCAATCACTGTGGACCATATTGAGAATTTGAGAACAAAGGACTGCCAGATTACTGATGATTGACACACTCATAAGGGAAGGGCACGGGTACCCCTCAACCTATGTCCATCATTGAGCTTTGAATCTCCGTTGCTAAGCGAGACAGCTGTTCAGTGAGCTTTTACCCATTTTACATCCTTTCTTGCCACTGTGTTAAGCGAATAGTTGCAGTCTTAAGTAAGTCACATGGTTGTTAAGTGAATCCAGGTTACCCATGGACTTCGTTGGTCAGGAGGTCGCAAAAGTCACAGGTCACGTTGGCCAATTAGGTTAATTGGTGGGCTCTTCAGGCACTCCTCTCCGTCTCTATCCACCATCTGTAGAAATAACCTTAGCTACTACAAGAAGGTTCTGTCTTTTGTCTAGCAATGCATTTCATCCTCCTTCCCCTTTCTGCCAGGTTCAATTCGAAGTTGACAGTAAATACCTGGTGAAGTTAAAGTAGAAGTTGAGGAAGGTGGATGGGATGGAAGGGAAGGGAAGGATTAATGGAGCATAAGTAGGCAGAAAGTAGGGGCCTTTCCTTAAATCTTTGATAATTTACAGTAACTCTTCAAATGTTCCTGCATGGCTCTCACTTCTTTAATTGGAACAAAAACTTAATACAAAGAAATATCTACTACAGTTAATTTGTTATCCCTCCATCTCAGTATTTCTCCTTTCTAAGAAAGGTACATTCATTGGTTGCCGTTGAGGGGTATTTATTCAACTGCTGTTCAGTTTTAGTGGAGCTGGAATCCCTGATCTCTTGAAATGTATAAATGGATTCAAGATTAATTTATGGGTCATGGGGTTCAGTAGTTCATTGACTTCATCCCCCAGTTCCCTGGACCATCCTTTTTGAGCCTGGCCCCTGATTAGCATCTTTCAGTATTCTACTGAAAACAGATTTAATTCAAAAAGTCCAAGATCTGTTTGCAGAGACTTGCCTCCTGCCCTAAAAACTGTAGTGCAAGAAAGAGATACCCACACTCACATCCACCCCCACCTTGGCCATGCCTCCCACACAGAGCAATTTTCATCTCTCCCCATTTACACCTCTTTTCCCTTGCCCCTCCTCCTGCACTGCAGAGGATTGCTGCCCTGAAGAAATAAAAGCTTGAGGAGCATTTCTCTGAAATGCTTTTGCAAGATCAGCTCCCGCCCCCACCCCCCCTTGTAAGCAGGCACTCAACTTAGAAGGTGGAGGGAGGGAGGAGTGGGAGTATCTGTATGCTGGGGAATCCTTCCATTTGGCTGCTTCAGAGTGGCTTCATAAATAAGGAAACACTCCCCTTGAAAGACCAGAGGAGTGGTGGGGGAGACCAGAATGCCTGTTAATGGATGTTCTCAGACGCCAAGAACACCCTGGGGATGTAAGCAGCCTCTTTGTTGTCTGAAGAAAGAAGGGGGGAAGAAGAAGGAAGGGGAGAGGGGAAGAATGTGGGACTGCCAAAGCCTTCTCCCACTTTTAACATTTTGGGGAGAGTGCAGTCCACTCTTGTCACTTCTGGATCAAGAGGGGGAGGAGCAAGCACCAACTTTTCTCTCCTGTTTCCCACTTCGATTTAGAGATGGCTGGATGTTGGCACTCAGAATGGGTAGCTGGCAAAAGAATCCTTCCCAAAAAAATAACCTCTGAGCCAAAGAACATTCTCCCATTGTTTTTGTCCATTAGCTCTTTCCATTCTTATGGGCAAAATATTGTGTTTGAGCAGCAAAAACCTTTAAGGAGAGTAGAAGACATTTTCTCGTTTCATTCCTCCCGTGTGATTTTTTTCTGCAGTGGCACTAGCATGTAAATTGTATATGTGTGCATGTATCTGTGCATACATCACAGATGGAGACGACCAATAACTGGAGGTGGGTCGCCTCCAGTTTGGAACCGGTTCGCAAGAACCGGTAGTAAAACTGGCAGGAGGCTCCGCCCACTGACCAGGACGTCATCAGGAAGCTTCTGTGCATACACAGAAGAGCGCAAGCGTGCGCTCACTTTGCTCGCATGCACACGCAGCCCCACTGCGAACCTGTAGTAAGGATGATTAGAACCCATCCCTGGCATGCATACATGCACATTGATATTGTTCAAGGGTAAAGCTTTAGACTTTTTGTAAAATGGGCTACTAGCAAACCTTTTTTAAAATGTCCTGAATTCCTCTTATTGTATGAATACGCCTTCTAGCAAACTATAATTTTAGTGATGGTCCGGTCCAGGGGTGGGTTTCAAAAATTTTAGCAAAGGGTTCTCTGCCAGGTTGCTGGGTGGGTGTGGCCATGGTGGGCGTGGCCTAGTCAGCCTCTTGCACCATAGGCGGGGGGTGTTTTTGCTCTCCCCAGGCTCTGGAGGCTTTCCTTGAGCCTCCAGGAGGGCGAAAATGGCCTCCCCAGGCTCTGGAACCCTCTGGAGCCTAGAAACGGGCCTGTTTCTGACCTTCCCAAACTTCCGGTAGGCCCATTTTTTGCCTTCCCCAAGCCTCCGTGCACATCCTGCACTTACCTGCCTCCAAAACAGGCTGCGTGGGGACTCCAGGAGGGACAGGGTGGAGTTGGCGGGGCCAGCCAGGAGTGGGATTTGGGGGTTCTCTGAACTGCACAGAATCTTAGCTAGAGGTTCTCCCAAACCCCAGCGAACCCCCAGCAGCCCACCCCTGGTCCTGTCTTCTTAGAGAAAGAGGTAGTTGGTTGACGAAGATGTGATAATGGAATTTTTTTAAAAAAGATGTTATCGTCTTTTCAAAAGAAGGACTGGCCAATGACACAGAAGTTCCAGTTCACATGCTCTTCCTCATGAAATCTTAGTCCTTGAATATTTTTCTGATACGTTTACAAAAAGTTTAAATTCTGTAAAAGCTGGCTTCGACGGTATAAATGAAATAAGCATGATGTAGCAAAACTCATGTAAAGAAAGTCATATAATTTATGCATCAAAAACATATATTTTAGCTCTAGATAAGGAGACAATTGCTTAACTAAATAAAGAAGCACCTGCTTTCCTTCCAAGATAAGGAAACATTCGTCTGCAATAAGCTGATGCATTCCATTCCATTGATCATGATTGGCTAAATCTTTAAGATCTATGAAAGGGGAGATGGAGCGGTGTTCCTTTGCAGTCACCTGCTCAAAGCAATTTGACAACTTTGGGTGAATAAATATAACACCTTTGACCTCCACTGGTCAACTTGATAACTTTGGGTGAAAATAACATAATATCTTTGATCTCCACTGATCATCTGATGACCTTATTAAATTTTTCAGCTTGGAAACAAACCAGGGAAAAAGAAGGAATTTGATCCTTCTATCACTAGGTTTATTTTCCTAGCATCCTAAATCTTAGGGTCTAGATGAACTGTTATCAGTTGTAAAAGGTCTATGCATATACCGGTAGGTGTGAACCTACTTAGAAATTGTTTTTTTGTGGTGACATGGAGTTATATGTGCAAAGTATATGAACTTGATGACCTTGGCTGATCCCCAGAAATTTAAAGAATATTGAGTACTTAAAGAATTAGTACCTGGATGGAGAACTACCAGGAAACCCCAAAGTTGTGACGGTAATATGTATCTTATTAATAAAATTAATGTATTGAAATTAATTTATTTTAAGCAACTGGGAGGATGGCAATGCTAAATTATTTTTGTATTGCAGATAAGAAAACTACTTGGTGGAGTTCATGAAGTCACCAGCTTTTCTACTTTTTAAAATCCTGAAACAAGATCATTTTTGGACTCGTGTTTTCGGGAATGGTTGTTCTCAAGTGTTGGTGAACACTGGTGTGTCCTCGAAAAAGGTTGTGGCATGTCACTTTTGACACACTGTCATAAGATTCTCCATCACTAGAAAATAAAATATCTCAAAAATTGAGAGTAGGTGAATTGATTCAGAACATCAAAGCTAAGCTGAGTTACAACCGGAAATTTCAAAAAGGATCAAAAATTAGGTGACGTAAAAAGTTTTTTTGTTGTTCCCCTAAAAATAATTGGAGCTTATTTTGAGAAGGAAATATAACAATGTAGATCTAGGATGTGACTCAGTTTAAGACAATTCTGTAAGACTTGGGTAGGAGAGGAAGGGCTGTTTTCCTATTACTGAATGCAAAGATTCCCCCGGTGCTTTAGAAAACAGACTTTTTACTGTGACCCCAAATTGGAGGTCTAGCATAGGCACAAAGCCTGTTTTTTTCCCCTGCTTCTAACTGGTCTGGGAGCCATTGACCATGTTGTCACGTTGCCAGCTGGTATTTCAAAAGGCTCAGTATATCCGGATGCTGTCCTCTGACAAAGCATTTGCTAGATATAAAAATAGCGCAACAGATCCAGGCAGCACTATCAAGCCTGCATGCTTCCTGCTGACTCTCAGAAGCTTTGACAGATGCCACAAAGTCCTGCTTAGCACAATCATGTCCTTAGCAAAACCAACCCTTGTATCCTCCATGTTGACATCCAAACAGTCTCCTCTGGCTTCCACTCTATCCCAAAACTTTTATGGAAGGACATGCTATTATATCGAACAGCTTCAGTGGTGTAATGCAACAGGATTGGAACGAGAAGTGTAGTCCCACAAAAAAGGAATGGGCTCCTGTAATTTGCAGAGCAGTACACTGAGTTTGGATATCACACTAAACCTTACTGTGAGTTGGCTCTTAGCAGTTGCATGAACCCTGATACTGCGATTTACAAACAATGGCTTGGTGTGTTTCTAACTCTGGTTTTGCAAGACCCTTAGTTAAGCAAACTATGATTTTCCGTAGTGTGCAAATCCAGTTTGAATTCTGGAAAGTGTATTTTGCCAAACACTTGCTGACATTTCTTCTTCTATGTCAGGGGTGCCAAACTCAAGGCCCACGGGCAAGATTAGGCCCAAGGGGTGTTTAGATCTGGCCCACAGGGCCGCCCTGAAAACAGCAAGGAAGCGGCCCATGGTGCCTTTGCCAGCGAAAACAGAGTTCAGGAGGACCATGTGCAGCCTCCCCGAGCTCTGTTTTTGCTGGCAGAGGGATGCAGGAGGCTGTCGCAGCCAAAAACAGAGTATGGATGTGTGCCCACCAACACCCCCCGGCTCCATTTTCACTAGCAGAGGGCTGTAGGAGGCCATCGTAGCTGTAAACAGAGCATAGGCGGACTGCATGTGGCCCTCCGGGCTCTGTTTTCACTGGCAGAGGGCTGCAGGAGGCCGTTGCAGCCGAAAACGGACCCTCAACGAGTGACATCGAGCCACCCTGGCCACACCCACCCCAGCCCCATGAGGTCCTCCTGAGGTCAAACACAGCCCTGATGCAGCCCTCAATGAAATCAAGTTTGACACCCATTTTCTATGTATATCTTAAACATTCTGTACCCTTATGCTACATTACAGCCCTAGTATGAATCATTATCCAGCAAATAGAAATTACTACAAATTTAAGTTTCCTCCTCCTATCTCCTTGTGTTCTTCAGAATCCCCTGCATTCTTGCCACAGAGCAGATGGGGCTACGGAAAGAGACAAGCAGGGAGAGGCCGCTCCTCAAACCAAAGATCATCTCAAAAATTAAGGACAGCTTGCAAACAGTTCCAAACAGCATATGAATTATTGAATACTACTGAGAAGAATCCAGGTGGATTCAGAAATGCTGGGGGTGGACACAAGCAAAGAGTCAGGTGGCAGAAGCAGAAGCAGAGCAGAACAAAGCAAGAAAGGAGGAGGATATTTTTGCTTCTCCCATCAGGAGGGATGCATGCAGCACCCTCTGTAACTTGGTTCTCCAGGTCAACTGCAGAGTTCGTGATTTGGGTGACAAACTTCATGGGGCTCCAAGCTAGCTTGATAAGAAACATATTCAGATGTTTCCACTTTACTTTCAGTGATATAGAGGCTGTTGGAAGAAATGTCCATCTGGGTTCAGTTCCAAGTAGGGAGAAAGACACTGGAAACACTGTGGCTGATTGGAAAGATGGCTTTTAATGCTGGACAGGACCACATGGTTTTGAGATCCTGGGCAAAAAGGGGAAAGATGCTGAGAGGGCCTGGATTTTATGCCCTCTCTGGGATTTTGAATTTGAGCTTGTATTTGATTGGTTGTCAGACTCCCATGGGGCCATGCAGGGGTAACTTTGTAGGTTGTGTTTTTGAGTCCAAAAAACTCTGTTTTTTTCCAGAATAACTTGCCCCAAGCTGTCCCTTCAAACCTTCCAATGGAGTACCTATCACAACTGTAGATGAGTCCATCTCAGGGGTGAAATCCAGAAGGTTCTGATAGGTTCTGGAGAACCGATAGCGGAAATTTTGAGTAGTTCGGAGAACTGGTAAATACCACCTCTTGCCCCAGAGTGGAGTGGGAATAGAGATTTTGTACTATCCTTCCCCTACCACGTCCACCAAGCCACACCCACAGAACCGGTAGAAAAAAAATTGGATTTCACCACTGGCCCATCTACCTTGTGTAGGTCTTCCTCTTCTTTCTTTCTTCTTTCCATCTTTCCCAGTGTTACAACCTTCTCTATGATTTTTCTAATCTGTTGGAGGACACAAAAGCCCGCTCCCTTTGGAAGAGGTGGAAAGCAGTTTTTGCCAAGAGATAACAAGGAAGATACATAATAACCCCTGTCCCCCATCGCATCCATATATAAGATGCAGGTGTAAATAAAGAGCTGGGGAAATGTTACTTGATATTGGGGAGCAAAATAATTTTGAGTTAGTCTGTTCTAAGGAAACAGGGTTTCCTTAGAACAGACTAAGAGTTTTTAGAGAATAATTTGTAGACTTGTAGTACAGGAAGAATCTGCAAGGATCATCTAGTCCAATGGTCTGCAATATGCAAGAAAAGCAATTAAGATCAACAAGAGGCAAGCCAAAGGTACTTTTTCAAGAGGCAACTGGACTTTCAGAAGTTCCAAGAAGGCTCCACACCCATTTGCACTACTCAGATGACCCTGAGGAAACAGATAAACCTCCAGGTGACCTTAACGACTTACTGAAAGAATGCAAATGACCATCTGTCTGCAAGGAGTATAAATCCTTCCATTCCCTACCATCCACAGAGTTGAAGAAGCTTCTTGCATGAAAAGAGAAACGTCTTCAAAGAAAAAACAGAAAGTCCAGTTGCCTCTTGAAAAAAGGGACAACCATGACCTGGATGACTGAGAATCTCCATAGACAATGAGAGGTAACATATCCTTGAATAATATTTAGTGTCTAGGAATCCTGTACATAAGACTTCCCACCTGGCGCTCCTTGTTCTGATGGACTGTTAACTCCTATCATGCTGGTCAGCAAAGCTATGGCAGAAGTGACCACTGGGTTTTTAGAGAATAAAAAGGATGACCTTGATAGAAAGAGGGAAGATCTATTACCGAGGCAATGAGCAGATAAAGGTCGCTTGAGACCAAACAAGGAAGGGATATGAAGACATATGAGATAGACCTCCCTGAATTCACATACAGATAAAAGAGGACTGAGAAAAAGCACACTGTATGCAGATTTGTGAGACCTTGTTGCTACAGTTGATCATGACAGAGGTAGTTTAAGGCATATGTGACAGCTCTGGCTTACCCTATAGGGCTGACAGACTGAAAGGGAAAATCTTTTCTAGGAACTCAGGTGCAAGGAGGGAATCCATGGCAGAAGAGGCCAGCTGCTCCAAGCATTTAATTAATATATTGCATTGTTCATTCCATGTTCAAGGGTAACATTCCCACTAAGGCAGTTGTCCACAAGCTGGTGTGTCCCCAGATGAGTCAGACAGCAACTCATGTAATGTCCAATCAGCTTTGTAGCTGTTCATTCAAACTATCTGGATGGGGCATCTGTTTAGGGAAGATAGCTCTAATTCACCCAGCTAGGTTTACCTGAATGCATTTAATATCATTAGGCAGGGCTCTAATCTAATGTCTCTTTCAGATCCTTATCATGCAGCAGTGTAAATGATGCTTTGCAGTAGCTTTCCAAATCTAGTGCTTTCCAGGTGTGTCGGGATCACAACTCTCAGGATTCCCATTTAACGTGGTCTAACATTTCTGGTATGCCTCAGCTGTTTAAAGAGTTCTTTGGGATGGGAGTAGTTAATTAAATCTATAAATTGTATTAGAACGCATTTGGTCGACGAGACATAGCGGTTCTCAAAGAATCTTTGTCTGACTCTACGCCATCTGTGGTGTCTGGAACCAGGCACTATTAGCAAAGCCTAACTTGCTTTCACAATAGTCTTCAACTCAGTCAGGTAGAGGCTGAAATAGGGGGCAGATATTCAGGACTAAAAAAAACCCCTCTGAAGCCAGGCATTTGCTTTGAGAGCCAAAATAGAGCTGAGCTCACAGTCCTTCATGAAATGAATCTTTCTTGGTTTCAGCAGGATTTGCTTATGGTATGGAATATATAGTTCACTCTCAGGTCTTTTACTGGTAGATCTTTGACTTTTATCTATTTTAGATGATCAGAATTTGTCCTCTGAGGGCCTTTCCCCTCTTAAGCCTAACTATAGTACGAACAAATATTTCTTCTGCCCTGCGCCCATGATGTTGACTTTGTCTCATCTTCATCTCGTGAGTGTGCCATCCTTCTCTGAACCAGTACTGGAGTAGTATTTTTCCCCCTTTATTTCAATGTTGCCCAAGCATAGTCTCAAGATTCATAAAATCTGTTGGTGTTTGTGGTGGATTACCTCTATAATCAGAGGGAAGTTAGGGGACTGCAGTGATTTGCAACAAGGGCCATAGAGGCAAGATTGGGATTGGCAAGGAGAACAGTCAGTTTCACAACAGTGAATGCAGGAATGCAGGACACCAATGCAGGAATGGGCAGAACTCACCATCAGAAAAAGACCATCCCTAAGAATGGCCATAAAGAGGTCATAAGGAAGGCTATGTTGTCGGAGTTTGTAGTGATCCCGCCAGCACACAAGCAAATAATTCAGCAGGATTCATTATATAGAAGAAACTTCTTTATATACAATAATATAAAACATGATGCATGTATACAATACCCATGCAGCGAGGTAGAGAGAAGAAGAAGCAAGTACACTCAAGCAAAGACAAACAAACTCTCACAGCACAGAACAGTTAAACTAAGCCACGTCCAGGTTCCGAGCTGGCTCACATGGCTCAGACAACAAATCCTGTGTCTCAGTCACCAAACAGTTCCCACTGGCTGATTCGCTGCTTTTTTTTAAAATTAGATTTATATGCCGACCTTCTCTGAAGACTCAGGGCGGCTTACAATGCGTTAAGCAATAGCCTTCATACTTTTGTATATTTTATACAAAGTCAGCTTATTGCCCCCACAAACTGGGTCCTCAATTTACCTACATTAGAAAGGATGGAAGGCTGAGTCAACCTTGAGCCTGGTGACATTCGAACTGGTGTAATTGCAGACAGCTGGATGTTAATAACAGGCTTTAGTCTGCTTTTAGCCTGTTGAGCTATCCAGGCTCACTATGGCTATTCCAGTTCATAAATTCTTATACACTGACAAGTGTCAACCTCCGAGATAGAGTGCCGTTCAAAGTTGCCACAATGCACCGTTTCGGAGTTGCCACACATGCAGGGGGAGGGGAGGTGCATGGGGTGCACAGGTGGGTGTCAGGTGATGGGACTCACGCTGGGAGAGAAACCAGGAAGGCAAGCCAGCTGCGTTCAGTTCAGAAACCATCCAGGCCTGAAGAGTACTTGCTGGAGCTGACCAGGGAGCAACTGGGCTTGAACAGTAATTGTTGGAGCCAGCCGGGAGCAACTGGGAACAGGAGGGCGGGGCATGCCGAGTCCGTATAGCCAACTGGCTAGCAGAAGCCAGTAATGCTGGCTAGAAACCCTTTTACTTGTATTGTTCACCACGTGCTGAGCCGAGACTCTAGTAAAGAGACCCATTCTCCTCACAGTGTGGCCTCTTCTTTTGCTGGCTTAGCTTGGAACCGTGACATGGAGAAGGCAATGAGGAATCTTCCTCCTCTGAATCTCCCTCCAAGCACTGATCCATAGCAAGAAGAATATCTGTCCAATTCCGTAGAAGGCACTTTTATATGCCAAAGAATTGACAACCCTACTCAGAAAGGAATCACTGTTTCAGCCTGGCTTATTAATGCGCTAGCACCCAAGTTGGTACCCCAATTTGAATGCTAGAAAATGGGGGATATGGGTTGAACAAACTGGACTACAACTTGCAGCTTTGGAAAGACTCCTTTCTGCCCTTCCACAAATGATCTGCTGGGCCTGGGGAGGGGGGCAGAAGAGGAGAAACCTACAACTTGAGTAGCTCATCATGGTAGCTTAAAGGCCCTGTATCCTATCATCAGGCATGAATCCAGGGCTCAAGAGAAGGGAACAGTATGCACAGTACAAAGGTACCTCCCCCTTCCCAGTCTGGGAGGGGTTCTTGTCTCTTTTCTTTGTGATATTTTTAGCCTCCTTTTCAGCCAAAAATTGGCTCCCCAAGCTTCTCACAGCAATTAGAAGGCAACACACTTTGCTGTCAAAGGGAGCATCTCAGATGGAGCTGAAGGCACCATGGAAAGGCTGCCTTTCTCCTGACCCACCCTCAGGGGCAATTGCTGGGGAGGGGGATTGAAGAAAGCCACCCCTCATTTTGCTTTTTATTGTGATCACATCTCCTAAGTGCTATTTGGGAGCCTTTAAGCATAGGAGCTCTCTGCTAGGGAAGGATAAGCTTTTTCCTTCCCTTTAGAAAACAAGGCAATTTGATCTGAGGAACTCTTGAAATTGCAGGATCTTTCAATCATGTGCTTTTTTTAAAAAAATAAAAAGTGCCTTTCTAGGTGGCCTCAGACTGTTAAATTTGCTCTGAAAGGCAGGGAGCAGCCTTGACTTGGGCTGTGGGGCTCACCCAAGGATACTTGGATAATAGAACAGAACAGAATACAATATCAGAGTTGGAAGGGACCCTGGAGGTCTTCCAATCCAACCTCCTGCTGAAGCAGGAAACCCTATATCATTTCAGACAGATGCCCGTCCAATCTCTTCTTGAAAACCTCCAATGTTGAAGCACCCACAACTTCTGAATGCAAGTTCATTCCACTGATTAATTGTTCTCACTCTTAGGAAATTTCTCCTTAGTTCTAGGTTGGTCCTCTCCTTGATTAGTTTCTATCCATTGCTCCTTGTTCTGCCTTCAAATGCTAGGTTGACCCCCTCTTCTTTTTGGCAGATATTGGAACAGATTATTCGGGAATTGTATTTGAATTACCTTTGAATGTTTTAATGTTTTAATTTACTAGGGATATAAATAGGGGTGTTATTATCTGCTTAGAGTATCTGAACTAAAGTGACATATTTATTTAATCCATCAACATATACTGGAATATTTGTTACCTATGTCTAGTTTGGCAGGTGTGATCAGCGTTGACTGTTTTCAAAATTCTCTTATTCTGTCTTGCAACAATAAGGAACATTCCTGGAATCCCTCCCTGCCTTGCCTCTTTCTTGACCTGGCCTACAATGAAGGGCTTTATTTATTTATTTAGCGCATGGCAAATACATGGATTTATAGCAGTTCAATCAGACATTGGACTGGTGTGAGCTCTTGATGGACATTCGGACACAATGTGGCAAATGTTTTGTCAAGGAGCACCGCAGTCACACTGGGGGGGAGGGGGTGGTAGAGACAAGGTTCTACTTAAATAATGAGTCCTGGCAGACACCATGTTGGGTATGGATCATGAGTTGACCAATGCTGGCGAGGAAGATCAAAACCTGGCAGACCCTTCTTCCACATGGTATCTTCTTCCTACCCAAGGACGTCATATGACCACAACTCCTGACTTTCTGCCAGCTTCCCCATTGACTTTGCTTGTGGAAGGAATGCAGGGAAGGTCGCAAAGTGAGACATTGAAATAGTCAGCAACTCGGGTTGGTTGCTGAATACCTGGATCGTAATCACATGACTATGATTAATATAGATATGTATATATACCTGTGTGCGTATGTATGTATGTACATATGTATGTATATATGTATGTATAGAGAGTATATGTTTGTGTGTGCATGTCTGTGTATGGGTAAATATTTATTTTCTTTTGAGCGCGAGCATCAGAATTTCATTTTTAATGTGTGCCAGTGCGTCAACAGAAAAAAGTGATTATAAAAGTTATCCTATCCCATCCCATATCTTATTTTTTCTATCATCTATCTTATCATCTTATCTTATTTGTTCTCCACTCTCAAGCTAGAGAAGAATGTTAAAAGGATGCTGTTTGGGACATTTCCTCATGAAATGACTAGGAGATTGACTTCAAGAAATAACCCTGAAAATAACAGGGTGGCTTGCATGAAGCGCAAGCAAGCATCCTAAGATACATTCCCCAAGTCTATCCCAGTAGAGGTGCCAAAAATATTCAGAAATATGGAGATATTTGCTTCTTATGTATAAAGGAACTCAATAAATGTTAATCCTGAAATGTTTTCAGTTAACCAGATCAACATAGTGTAGGAAGAAATATCCTTCTGGGTTTTGCTCCAAGTGGGGAAAAAGACACTGGGAACATGGAGACTCCTTGGAAAGATGGTTTAATGGTGGACAGGATCACATGGCTTGAGTTCCTGAATAGAAAAAAGGGGCAGATACAGCGAGTCTCTCTCTGGCTTTGAACTTCCTGGGGCCAGAAAGAGTATCCTGATTGGTTGTCAGACTTCCAGGGGGTGGGGGTCTTAGCTAGCCTTGCTGGCTGATATAATCTTCCCAAGTGCCATGTGGTGAGTTTCTGTCTAGATGGGTCCCATTGTGTTAGTTTCTGTTGCTATTGTGTTGCAGATGTCCTTTGACAAAGGATTGGGTTTCTGCCTCTGGCCCATTAACAAAGGGTGGGGGGCAGGAAGGTGGGAGCTGCTTTGTCTTTAAAACATGCTTCTCCATTTCTCATCCAGGGAAACATAATATTCTGCCTTTTTAATATTTCTCAAAATATTTCATTCTTCTAGGAAAGGGGTGAGTGCTAACTTCCTACAATAGGATCATCTGTGTGTACCCTCCTCAATTCATGTCATTCTGAGTAACAGCCAATAAAAGAATCTCAAAACAGAAACCTCCTTTCATTTTCAAAAAATGTTTATTGTTTTGCTATTATTAATTGAACACAAAAAACCCAACTAAAACATTAAAAAAACCCCACCAATCCCAAGATTGGGAAGAGGAAACTTTTCAGAAAGAAGCAAAAACATACAGGGCACATATTCTTCATGGAGATTTATTCATTTCATATTTGCCAGTCTTTGTGTGCATTGAGGTATTTTTCTATTCTTGTTTGCTTCCTGAATTCACCCCTTTCATCATTCGTCACCACCAACATATACACACAAAGTGACTCATCTATATTCTTCCCATTTGGCTGATATCCTTTACTTTATAGTTTTTATTTTCTTGCTTAAGTGATTCTGCCTGGCATCACTCTGTCCAGGATCAGAAATACCTAGTTGGTGTCTGCCAGAAATCTTTTCCATATCTTCCATAAACATTAGTTGACTTAAAAGAAAGGAAGACCTTCCTAATATAAATATGGTCATTACCATCTTTGGGATCAAATTACCTTAGCGGATAAATTTCCCAAGCCATGATGCAGTGGCATGAGAGTGGGAATTAAAAATGTTACAAAAATTTCAATTCTAGAGCACTTCAAGAAAAACAGAATGTTAATCCCAACAAGAAAACTTTTCAGTGCCTGGAAACCCCTTATGGGCTTTTTACTGAAAAAAGAAAAAAAAAGAACTTGTGATTTAGGGGTTTGACCATTACAAAGGGTAGCTCTCGGAAGAAAGAAATTGTGACGTAACCTTTAGAGAGAGAGGGCAAAATATAAATGCATTTATAACCATTGTCAAAAAGATCAGAAGCTTCTTGATATATTTTTTCTTTCTTTTTTTCTTGTTTCTTACTATATACTTACTATAATTTTTTTTGGTTTTCTAATATTTGCTTTTATCTTGCTAAAAATTTCCTCAATAAAAATTATATTAAAAATGTTGATATAATCTTTAAGAGCGAGGCAAGTCTGTTTTTATCTGCTCCAAAGAAGATTGGAAGTTGCTTCTTTCTATATTGTTTCTTTTTCTAATAGTACTGTTTCTTGTGCTTTTTATCTTTTACCTTTTTCATAATTCTTTTTATACTTTCATGTTTATATTTGTGTGTGTGTGTACTTGCATTGCATTGCATTAGGCATCAAGCTAAAAAGTAGGACACTGTGACTTTTAGCCCTGCCATAGACATGAAAGCTGACTGGGTGATTTGGGGCCTCTCCCTCTCTTTCAGCCCAACTCACCTCGCAGGGTTCCTGTTGTGGGAAAATAAGTGGAGGAAGGAGTTACAGGTACCCTTGCCACCTTGAGTTACCTATAAAGATGAAAAATCAAATAAGTAAGTAAATAACAACAGCTCTCTGTGTCTGTGTAGGTGTGGGTGTATGTTTGTGTGAAATAAAGAATAAAAAACAATGTTGGATAGAATACAATGAAGCCTTTAGAGACTAAATAAAAATATCAGCTACTGCCACAGATAAACCAGGGATTATAATTGGGTTGATTCCCTCACTTTCCTGAAGATTGTACTGTAGGCGTGTCAAATCAACTAGTTTTTAGCATCTGCTGTATCGAGCAGGGTAGTATGAGAGAAAATAGCTGAAACATTCTTCCTTCCCTCTAGGGCAGCTGCTTCTTGGCAAGCTGTCATCAATCCGAACTTCTCTGTGGCAAGGATCCACAATCTGTTGTCTGCTGAGGATGCCCTCAGCTTTTGGTGGCACGCTACGATGCACATTCCAAAAAAGAAGAGGTGCCACAAAAAAGAAGCAAAATAGGCAAAGCTCACTGAACTTTCAGTATCCAGAATTACTATTTTTTTTTTTTTTTGAGGGAGATGCGTCTTCACTTATCGTGTCCAAAATACGATTATTTCAGCCTGGTTATAGGTAGTCCTATAGGAAGGGACCTTAGAGGTCTTTTAGTCCAACCTCCTGCTCCAGTGATGGAGCACCAACACCTTCTGAAGGCAACCTGTTCCACTGGTTAATGATTCTCACTGACAGGAAATTTCTCCTTAATTCCACGTTGCTTCTCCTTGATTAGTTTACATCCAGTGTTTCTTGTCTTGCCTGCTGGTGCTTTGGAAATTAAGTTGAACTGGAATTGAGCAGAAACTACCTAACAGTAAGGACAATTAACCAGTGGAACAGCTTGCCTTCAGACATGGGTACTTCATCACTGAAGGTTTTTAAGAAGGGACTGGGCAGCCACTTGTCTGAAATGATATAGGGCAGTGATAGCTAACCTTTTTGTCATCGTGTGCCACAAGTGGGGGAAGCGCAGGGGGTTGTGCATGCACGCCACACCCATAATTCAATGCGCCCCATCCCCCCGAACTCCCCCCACATTTGGCATGTGATGGCACGGTGGCCCTGGTCAGCCTGTCTTTCAGCCTCCCCAGGCTCCAGAGGCTTTCTAGGAGCCTGGGGAGGGTGAAAATGGTCTTCCCCACCCTACCGGAGGCCCTCTGGAGTGGAAACGGCCCATTTGTTGACTTCTGGTGGGACCGGAAGGCCTGTTTTTTGCTCTCCCCAGGCTCCAGAGCCTTTCTAGGAGCCTGGGGAGGATGAAAACAGCCTGCCCCACCTTGCTAGAGGCCCTCCGGAGGCCAGAAAACTGCCTGTTTCCTGGCTTCTGGTGGGCCTGGAAGGCCCAAAAATCAGCTGGCCAGTGCGCACTGGCCAGACCTGAGCTAGGGCAATGCTCACGTGCCCACCGATATGGTTTCGTATGCCATCTGTGGCACGCATGCCATAAATTTGCCCTCACAGGTATAGGATCTCCTGCTGAGCAGGGGACTGGTTTAGAAGACTTTCAAGGTCCCTTCCGTTCTGATTCTTTGTAGCAGCTCCTCAAATACTGGAATATTGCTATCATGTCACCCCTAGTCCTTTTCTTTAGACTGGCCATACCCAGTTCCTGCAACCCGTCAGTTCCTTCCATTGCCAATGAGATTTCTGAGTCTTAAAATGCTGGCAAAAACAATATCCAGAATATGATTTTAGCACAGGATGCCCCCCATTTTCTATAATGTCTCCAAAATAGCCAAATTTAACATCAAGTAAACCCAACCACTCGGCTTTGCTCAGAATGTACTCTTAAGATTCTTTTTAGGGCAGCTTACAGCAAATTCCTGTAGGGCTGTGGCAGCTGCCTCTAGATGTGCAGACCACAGCAACTGTCACACTGAACTAAATCTCTCATCGGTTGTGTTACCTGGATATATTGGGAGTTCTAGACCACAAATCTGAGCCTCTAGTTGGGGAAGCTGACGGCAAAATCTGGAATGTTCGAAAGACTCTCCGATTCCTTTTTAATTCAGAAATGAAAGAGAGTGGACGGGCGCCCCTGTGTGGTAAAACTGCAGACTTCAAACTTGGAAGCACTGCATTGGAAAGGGTATCAGAGCCCAACTCCCTGCTGAGTGCAGAAAACTAAATGAAAGCCTCCCTCTGGACAGATAGATGATGTAGTCCCTGCTGATACAGTACATACCCAGTGATAGGCAGGCCATCAGCTTTCTGAGCAGCTGATTCCATGATTAAAGTACTCTACTGTTCAGAAGGTTTTTTTTCTAGCATTCATTTAGAATTTGTTAGTTATTATGTTTCATAGCACAAATCTATTACTCCACGCCTTGCCTTCTGGAACACCACAAAACATATTTTGATCTTTTGTTTATAACTTCCTCAAAGATATTTGCTGCCATAGCCTTTTTTCAGTCTTCTCAAACCTAAAGCACCCACCAACATCTCTATTTAGGACTGATCATCCTTGTTACCATTCTTGTTCTTAAAACTTGATGCCCAGAATTAGGATTGAAAAGTAATGAGGATTAAAGTGGAAATATTGCTTGTGTGGTTTTGGAAATTAATACTTCTGTTGATGCAATTGATACTTGCATTGATACTTTTTTAAAATCCCTATCACACTGTTGGTTCACATGGAATTTACAATCAAATACCCTGTTTTCCTGAAAATAAGACATCCCCTGATAATAAACCCAATTGGGCTTTTGAGCACATATGCTAAAATAAGCCTCCCCCCGAAAATAAGCCCTCCCCAAAAATATTTAAATGCAGAGCTGGAAATCAGGTAAAATGGCAAGAGGAGCCCCATCTTGCTTCACACACCCCAAAATAAGGCCAAGCGCTTATTTCGGGGATTCAAAAAGATATAAGACAGGGTCTTATTTTCAGGGAAACATGGTACTTTTCCAAGCATTTTTTTTACAAGTAGTGTTACTAAGCAAGCTATGCTCCACCTGTAGCCTACACTTGATTTTTATAGCCTCAGGGAAGAATTTTACATTTCTTTTGGTTGCATTTTATTTAGCTTTCAGGTGGTTTTCTTAACCTATCAATATGTTTTTGAACTGTAATTCTTTCTGCTAAGATATTAATAATGCCATCCATGTTATGACATTTGCAAATCTTATTTTCCTCTACCTCTTCAGATAAGAGATTAATATTGCAGAGTAGAGGGCCCAGAAGTGAAGCATGTAATCTCGCGCGCAAGCTTCATCCACAATCATTCGCAGAGCATCTTTTGTATACATTTGGAACCAACTACCGGTATGTATACATTGAATTGTCCTAACATGTGGTACATCTTTAGCTTGCCTTGTAATCAGAAGGCCATATTTTGCTAAACCAAAGATATATTACATCTGCAGTATTATCACAAGGTGTTAAGAGAAGTTACTGAATAAAAAAAATAGACAAAATTAGTCTAGTGATGTTGATTCCTGACAACTTCATGCTGACTTCTGTAAATTCCTATTGTATTAGTTTCAAAGAATTGTCATTGTCATTAGGGTGGCTTCTAGAAGTTTCTGAGTTACTGCTGTCAGAATAGTCGACATTGCTGGATCCTTTTTGTTATATTTTTGAAGAGAAAAACACCTGCTTTCCTCTAGTTAGCTGATAGTTCACCAGTCCTCAATGCTATTTGAATGGTAATACACAAAGCTTTGGCCAGGCCATCAACTAATAGTTAGAATGCTGTTTATAGGCCCCTGGAGAATTAAACTATTTTTAAAAAATGTATTCCGTGATCTTGGGGGTCAAATCCACCTAAGGTTAAGGTTAGATTTCCATAAATTCGGAGAACAAAATGAACATCGCCAATGGATTCGGAGTCCTTGATTACGGTTAGGAGGGTGGCGACTTTTTGAAAAGTTGCCACTTTCCTAAGTATAATCAAGCACTCTGAATCCACTGGTGATGTTCATTTTGCTCTCTGAATTCATGGAGAACTGACTCTAAGCCTAGATCAATTTGCACACCAATGTGATTTTCCCATGTATTTTACCAGGAGACGTAAATAAGGCTGACTCGAAAAGTCGGCACCCTCCTAAGCATAATCAAGCACTCCAAATCCATTGGCGATGGCCATTTTGCTCTCTTAATTCATGCAGACTTAACACTTACCCTGAGTGGATTTGTACCCCAAGGGGATTTTCTCATGTAGTTTACCAGGAAACGCCAATGGATTTGGAACACATGATTAGGCATAGTATGGTGGTGACATTTCAAGCCTGGCTTATCTAGATTTCATGGTAAAATGCCTGGGAGAATACCATTGTGGGCAAATCCACCTAGGGTTAGGGTTGAATTTGGAGAGGAAAATGGATATTGCCAGAGGTGGAATTCAGCCGGTTCAAACCGGTTCGGGTGAATAGGTTGCTATGATTTTGCACAGTTCAGAGAACCGGCTGATCACATTATTGGCTGGCCCTGCCCGCCCTGCCTCTCTCAGTCACCCCTTATCTCGCCTTGCCCATCTTGGCCAGTGCCTAGAGTCACGCCCAGCTGCTCTCTGGCTCCTTCACTTGCCTGCTTGCCCAGACCACATGGTCCCCACGGCCCAGATGATCTCTGCATGTCATCCACTCTGCTCACCATGGCTGCCTATGAAGGCAAGATGCTTGGCCAAAGAGCCACCTCGGGATGGACACAGTGAGGCTCAGCCGCCTTTTGGGCCTGGCTTTCATCATCCTTCTGCCCACATGCCGACCACTCACCCTCTGCCTTGGGTTGGGGAGACATGCCAGTTCCTGCCTCTCACCTTCCATGGGCCCTGAAATGAACTTTTTTTGGAATCCTGGATGGCCAAGCGCTGCACAATCTTTTCAGTTGTACTTTGTATTCCCTGCCACCGCCACCCGCTGCCTTTTGCTAGCCCAAGCTAAGAAACTTTAGTTTACTTCATGAACCTTGCTCTCCTGCCTTTCTGTCCTTCTGTCCATTAAATTTCTCATCCTCCCTCAGGCTCTTAGGCCCGATTTAGTGAGATGAAGCAGACGCGCCGGGTGGAGAGGGGAGAGCTGGTTTTTTTGGCTCAGGATTGGCTGCCACATTGGAGGTTTCATTAAAAGTCCTTTTTTAAAAAATATGTCCACCCCCTTCTTCACACGGGATCACCCAGCAGCAAGGAGAGAGAGGAAGAACGGGGCGACTGCTTGCAGAGAGGGGAATGCTTCTGGGACAAGAGGAGCAGGGAAGAGAAAAGGCAGCTTGCAAGAGCAGACGCAGGAGAACAAAGCAAACGAGTGAGTGAACCTTTGGCCTGCCAGGTGGCCTCTTTATTCCCCCTTGCTCCCAAGGCAGCCGGGTAGCACCCATCTCCTCGTGTGACAAGCAACTGAAGGGCCTTCTCGGCGGAAGCGCTGCCCTCATTCAGATTCCCCGCCTCCCTCTGGTGGCCCTCAGCCAAGCACGGCTGCCCCACCAACCAAGGAAAGAAGTGGACCTGCTTCGACGACACTACCACCACCTGCGCCCAAAATCTTTCATCTTGAAATGTTTCTTGAAAGTCACCCCAAAGTGGTGAGCGAAGTAGGCTCTTTATCCTATATTCTCATTAGGGGTAGTCCTCGACTTATGGCCACAACTGAGCCAACATTTCCATTGCTAAGCAAGATTTAAGTGAGTTTTGCTCCATTTTGTGATTTTCCTTGCCACCATTAAGTGATGTTCAGTAGTAGTAAATAAATAGAGACTGTATCTTGTTGAGGCCTTTGAGGTGAGCAGCAGAGAGGCGGGCCAGGCATGGTGAGTGACGGCGAGTTGGCCATGTCCACCCAGTCACATGACCACCCAGACATGCCTACTCAGCCTGTCATTAGGGCAGAGAACTGGTTGTTAAATTATTTGAATCCCACCATTGGATATTGCCAACGTATTCAGAACCTGTGATTATGCTTAGGAGGACACTGACTTTTTGAGCATAGCTTATCTAAGTTTCCTCATAAAATACATGGAAAAATCCACTGCAGGGCAAATCTACCTAGGTTAGGTCGCCATGAATCCTGAGTGCAAAATGGACATTGCCAATGGATTCGGAGCACATGATTATGCTTAGAAAGATGCTGACTTTTCAAGCCTGGTTTATCTACATTTCCCCCTTGTGGGGAAAAGCCATCTAGAGTTTGGTCTCCATGAATTCAGAGAGCTAAATGGACATCACCATGGATTTGGAATGACTGATTATGCTTAGGAGCGTAGTGACTTTTTGAGCTTGGGTTATCTTTGTTTCCTGGTAAAATATATGGAAAAATGATTTTGTTTCTGCCAATTCTGTGTTTCAATTGCTGCAACCTCTTTCTGCTTTCTACAAGATGCTGGTGGAATACCTGCATTCCTGTTGGTAAAGACTAAATGAAAATAGGAGCTGAGTAGCTCTATCTTTTTCTTCATCTAGAAGAACAATGTTGCATTCAAATAATTTCCTTCCTTTGGTCAGAATCATCTGACAAATCGTTCCATACTATTTCAACAAGAGTCTGCTAGATCTTGTGCCAGCCTGGCTCAATGCAGAGATATGCCACCAGGAGGAGCTGCCACGTTAGATGTGTATGAAAGGCAAATATTTCACTGCCAACTCATCCTCTGCCTAAGCTGTAGGAGTGAACTGGGTTTGCTACCTGACACGCTGCAAAGTGAGGACTATTTTAAGACAGTAACCTATGTGTCAGCACATAAAACTCTTTATTTTATTACATTATGCTGTATTGCATTGAATTTGTGTCATATAATTGTAGATAGCTTTGTTTTTCTAAGCACGCTGTTTCTTGGACTCATGCAACGCATCCAGACCAAACTTAATTGAAATGAATGGGAATTTAGTTATGGTGGTTGATTGCCCCAATTATTCCAGTGATACTTTGTACAAATTACTTATTTGACAAGCCAAAATAGTGGCACTGAAATGGCATTTTTAAAAGAACAGCAAAACTGGATAACATCTCAAACCGTACTAGTTAAAGTTGCTTCAATTAATTCAATGGTGCATTTCCAATAAGGAAGTTGGAGGGGAATGATACAAATTATATTACAGTATTGTAAAAAAGAAAGGCAATTTTTTTTATCTGAAAGATGGAACAGTTCCTTGAAATCCAGGGCTGGTGGTAACCCAAGCATCAACCTTACAAAGGTAATGCTCCCATCTAGTCAGGTTCAGTTCCTAAATGGCTACGTTGAGATGTCAATGTAGTTTCTTGGCAACAGAACAGAATTGGTTCTTCTCCCATGTATTTTGATTTCCCAGTTTCTATAATAGCTCTAAGTGTGCAACTTTGGCAACTTTAAGATCTGTGGAGCTCAACTTCCAGAATTCCTCCATCAGCCCTGCCAAGGTTGCCATGCTAGGACACTCCTGCTTTAGGATCTCTTAGTGGAGTCCCAGCCAAGCACTAAGATTTGACCCTGCTTAGCTTTTTTAAAAACCAATCAGGTTTGGCCATGGGCTGCCTCTTTAGCCCTTACCTAACCTAGAGAGTCGGCCACCCATTTTTAAAAGAGGTTAACAGTGGTACTTCATGCAAACATCCAGCAAATACGTTTTTAATTATGGAAAAACACTGTAGAGGTGATGGCTGTTTTTATCACAGTACTGATAAAGACAGAGGATCTGTTTGGCTACAGGTGGCAATTCTACTCCTCTTATAGTATTTGAACTATCCTACTGTTGCTCTTCAGGTTCCAGAACTTCCTAGAAATGTTTCCGTGACAGCCTCTCTAAGGCATAGGCTTTGGAACACAATGTTTACGTGAAACACTTAAGCTGATGAATCATATTTTAGCCTCGTGTTTCTCAACTTCACAGACTTTAAAGCAGTGGTGGAATCCTCCGCCGGTCGCCACAGGTTCGCTGCCGGTGTATGCATGGTACGCGCCAGATGCATGCTGCGTGCGCACATGCAGTGTGTGACAGGTGCACGCTGCGCACACATATGCACAGTGCACACCAATGCACTGTGAATGTGCAGTGTGCACCAAACATGCACTGTGTGTGAATGTGCAGTGTGCACCAAACATGCACTGTGTGTGAATGTGCAGTGTGCACCAAACATGCACTGCGAGTGAGCACCAAACATGCACTGCGTGTGCATGTGCAGTGTGCACAAAACATGCACTGCGTGTGCATGTGCAGTGCGTGTGCATGTGCAGTGTGCACCAAACATGCACTGTGTGTGAATGTGCAGTGAGCATCAAACATGCACTGTGGATCCTCTCTGGATCCAGCTGTTTTAGCAAACTACCGTCCAGTCTCCAACCTTCGCTTTTTAGCAAAGGTTTTCGAAAGTGTGGTGGCACGACAGCTCCCACAGTACCTGGATGAAGCTGTCTATCTAGATTTGTTCCAGTCCGGCTTCAGGCCTGGATACAGCACAGAAACAGCATTGGTCGCATTGGTTGATGATCTCTGGAGGGCTCGGGATAAGGGATGTTCCTCTATCCTGGTCCTATTAGATCTCTCAGCGGCTTTTGATACCATTGATCATGGTATCATGCTGCACCGGTTGGAGGGGCTGGGAGTGGGAGGCACCGTATTACGGTGGTTCTCGTCCTACCTCTCTGACAGGTCGCAGTCAGTGTTGACAGGTGGACAGAGATCGACCTCGAGGCCCCTTACTTGCGGGGTGCCACAGGGTCGGTCCTCTCGCCTCTCCTGTTCAACATTTATGTGAAGCCGTTGGGGGAGATCATCCGTGGTTTTGGGGTGCGATGTCATCTGTACGCTGATGACACTCAGCTGTACATCTCCACCACAAACCACCCCAATGATGCCCTTGAAGTGATCTCCCGGTGCCTTGAGGCCATACGGGTCTGGATGGGGAGAAACAGGCTTCGACTCAACCCTTCCAAGCCTGAGTGGCTATGGCTACCGGCGTCCCGGTACAGCCAGTTAGTCCCATCACTAACTATTAGGGATGATTCATTGACCCCCACAGAGAAAGCTCGCAATTTAGGCATCCTCCTGGATGCATGACTGTCTTTAGAAAATCATATAACAGCCGTGGCCAGAGGAGCTTTCTATCAGGTTCACCTGATTCGCCAATTGCGTCCCTTTCTAGACTGGGACTCATTACGCACAGTCACTCAAGCCCTCGTCATTTCCCGACTTGACTACTGCAATGCTCTCTACATGGGGCTCCCCTTGAAGTGCACCCGGAAGCTCCAACTGGTCCAGAATGCGGCTGCGCGAGTAATTATGGGAGCAACATGGTGCTCGCATGTAACACCTCTTCTACGCGAGCTGCACTGGCTTCCGGTGGCCTTCCGAGTGCGCTTCAAGGTGTTGGTTCTTACCTTTAAAGTACTCCATGGCTTAGGACCTGAGTACTTACGAGACCACCTGCTGCAACCGATAACCTCCCACCAACCAATACGCTCTCACAGAGTAGGCCTACTCATAGTACCATCATTAAAACAATGTCGTCTAGTAGTTCCAAGGGAGAGAGCCTTCTCTGTGGGGGCACCTATGCTTTGGAACAAAATACCACCTGGAATACGAATAATCCCAGATCTTCGCACTTTCCGACGTGCCCTGAAGACCTTTCTATTTCAACAAGCAGGGCTAGCATAAACATCAAAATTCTATGCCAAGGTTTTAGTAAATACACCAAGTTGACTCAATTTATTACTTACTGTTTATAAAATATATTTATATGTATATGAAATCTTAATCTGTTCACCGCCCTGAGTTCTTTGGGAGAGGGGCGGTATAGAAATTCAATAAATAAATAAATAAATAAATGTGCAGTGTGCACCAAACATGCACTTTGCACTGAAAAAGGAGCCATGTAAAGGTAAGTAGAACAGCGAGGGAAGCAACAGCTGTGCCATGCGATTAAAATTCACTAGAAAGCATGATTTCCTGCTTTCTAGCGAATATAAATTGTGTGGCACCGCTGATCATTGGAAATACTGGTTTGGACCAATCGGTAATTTTTTTTTTACTATAGGTTCATTCAAACCGGTGCAAACTTAAAGCAGTGGTAGGATTTCACCACTGCTTTAAAGACATGTGGACTCCAACTCCCAAACTTCTTCAGTCAGCTGGGTGATTTTTGGCCAGTCACCCTCTCTCAGCCCAACCTACCTCACAGGATTGTTGTTGTAACTAAAATAGGAGGAGGAAGGAGTATTAGGTGAGTTAACACCTTGAGTTAACAAGTGGGGTAAAAAATAAAATTAAAGGAAATATTCTGGGAATTGGCGTTGACATGTCTTAAAAATAGTTGTGGTTGAGAAACATTGTTTTAGCTTGACAAGACCAGCCCGTGTGATGAGTTCCATGGTTTAGCATATTCTGGAAATTGAAAAAATTGGGTTAAATTCAACTAATCATGGATTCCTTGTCCTCACCTTTTGGTAGAGCAGTCCCCAACAGGAAGGAAAATTGTCTGCTGCTGTGATTTTGAAATTGCAGTTTTATGCAGGTAGATGGGGAAAAATGTGTGGCACGGTCTGCAGACTCGTTTTGTTTTTGTGTTATTTAATTAATGACAATCAATAGGCTTTGTGCACTTAGCCAAAATACTGGTATAGAAGCAGTTTAAACACAAAGTAGATTATGGGCAAAGATGCAGGTTAAATAGTTAAATAAAAGCAGTATAAAAAACCCACCATTATCTTGCTAATAATTGTTAAAGCCACAAGATCACAAGGAGCATTTCGGAACAAGTCACCATCCTTCTTGCCACAAGATTACAGGGGAGAAAATGGCTGTTGTGAATAGGAGAATGGCCAGCATCATTTTATAAGGAAGGCCTCTAAAAGGTTGCTTTTAAGCTCCTGGCTTCCGAGACTTTCTTCGCTGGCACAAAGGCGTGTCCTTGAACCACTAGTTGTGCAACCTGTAACCTTATCTGCCATATGATGACTTCATGGAATTAACAACCATCAGAAGAAAGGAAAGAAGCCAGCAACAACAGTAGGCACTGGAGCAACGGAGGTGGTGTTTATTTACTAATGCTTGGAATTAGGCTATGTCACCTAATCATGCTGGAATTGTAACCTAGCAAATTTGGGGAACGTTAGATGGGAAATTTGACATGAACATTAACAATGCAGCATTGGCCAATATCTAAATTTTATAGGCACAAAAGGTTTTTTTCTAAACTTTGAATCTCCAGATTTTGGAAGTTTACAAAGCATATAGCCCTAGGCCAGGGATGTCAAACTCGCATCATCACAGCATTGCCATGTAACGTATTGCGATTTCCCCCCTTCATTAAACCGGGTGTGGGCATGGCCAATGTGTGACACATCTGGCCTGCTGGGTTTGACACCTGTGCCCTAGGCTATGGTCCATGAAGGCTGAGTTTTGTAACTATTAGAAACTGAACAGCTTTGCTGAGTCAACCAAAATAATAAAATGTCATTATATGAGTCCCTCCCTTTTGAAAACAATGGGATTTGCATCATGACACCCTGTTCATCATCCTGCTGATTTTGACCAGGGCCAAGGGCTCTGCAAAAGTATTTTCTATTATACAATGGGCAAATGCATTTAGGAAACTAACAAATATGGACAAGTAAGTAATTCCCCTCTTCCAATCCTGCATTACTATGGTGAAACAAAACAACATTGGTACAAACCCAACAACCACTTCACCAATGCATGGCACAACATAGGAAATCAAACCGATCAGGACAAAATTCAGCAGTCCATCTGCATTTGAAAGACAAAAGTTCACTCTTTTGAAGACACATGTTGGATAGAGAAGATAATTGGTTTGAAAGAGAGGTAAGAGATGCCACTTATGTTAACATTGAGCAATCCTCTCTCAATAGAGGGGGAGGAATAAGATACCACCTATTTCCAGTCTACAATGCAGCTCTTGCAGCAGTTCCAAGAAGATTCCAAAATCAATTGTCCCCTGATTCAGGTGATCCTGAAATGAAAGATAAACTCTCAAGTGGCCTCACCTTAAGAGCTCTCAGGGAGAATGCTAACAGCCAGATGACTGCAAAGAAATACAATCCTTCCATTCTGCCCCCCACCACACGTTCAAAACCGATCCTCCCATCTCCCACCATCCTGTCTCAACTGTCAGTACCTATCTTTACACACACACACACACACACCATAACAACTGATGAAGCTTCTTGGATGAGAAGTGAAACATTTTCTTCTCCTTCCTCAAGGAAAAAACAGTCCAGTTGCCTTTTGAAAACGAAAAAAAAAGCACCTTTGAGACAACTATGAGCTGGATGACTCAGAGTCTCCATAGACATTATGGACGTACTACTAGCCCTAAGTAATAGTGTGTGATGAGACCATAATAACTTACTGTAGGACAGTGTTTAAGGTACTGGACTGGGACCAGAGAGATCCAAATTTGTCTCAATCATGGAGTTGGTTATTCTCTCTCAGTCCAACCTATCTCACAAACTTCCTATCCTGGAAGCTATCCTGGGATCTCCCGACATGCCAGCTTGAATTCCCAGAGGAAACATTAATAAGATGCTATCCACCAGAATTGCTACTGACTAGAATCATTGCCAAGCTGTTCTCAGTAACTGGATTTTGCTATTGTAGGAAGTCATAGCAGTTTGTTTGCTTTTGACTCCGTATGTTTTGTGAGGCAAATCAAGTGGGATGGCACCGGACATATCTCTACCCTCACAAGGTATCTTTATACCTCGCTGTATTTGTTCACAGCTTCATTTTTAACTATCAGCCTATACATACTGGAGTTGCTTGCTTGCCTCACGTACCAGCTTAAGGCACTATCAGGAGGTAGGTGTTCTATCAAGAATAATAGCCGGGTAGCTTGGCAACAGCTCCTCTACTTTCATTCCACAGAAATATCTGCTCATAAATTCCACAGAAATATCTGCTCATTTCTGCTTCCTGAAATGAAAAACTGAAAACAGTATGAGGTTTAACAATCACATATGGAAATATGTAGTTCTTCAGCCATCTCTAAAGGTATCACTTCTGAAAGATTAGCAAATGCTAGGTAAATATAAAAATGTGACGCAGGTCCTCCCAATCACTTGAGATATTGCAGGGGCCCCTTAAGTAGCACTAGCCATATTTACATTAACACCTTACCATAGGGCCCCCAACTTTTTAACAGAGATCCTCCATTTTTTAAACAATAAGTTTACATTGTAGAAAGGGTCATACTATCAACATCTGCCGTGCCATCTGTTCACAATGGGAGAATAGCTACCGGCAATAACATCTTTGTTTTCTGGGTAGTCAGCAACCATGCTTTCAAGAATGGGTGTTAGATCCAGCTTGCCTATGCTGATAATGGAAGGAATTCCTTTCTTGGGAGATCCATTGCAAACTCCCTAGTTCAGTGTTTTCTCAATCTTGGCAACTTTTAAGTAAGCTCTGTGGACTTCAACTCCCAGAATTCCCCCATCAGCATGGCTGACAGCGGTTCTGTGATCTCCGCCTTCAGAGAAGACGTGTTCTATGCCTAGATATTTCCTTTCCTTTCTTTTTTAGGATCCAGATATCTCATTCTCTGCAGAGGAGACTTTCAAGAAGTTTGATCAATACCAGAACTGAATAAAGGAGATGAGCCAAGAGCCAAGTAAACAACACACAAGTGTACACTTGAATCAGGAAGACGATTGGCTGCTTAGGTAAACTTTAATTCCACATGAAAACCTTCTTTTTCTCACTTCCTCACTTTCAGAAGACTTAATGGCTGGCCTAACTAAATGTATCAGGTGAGTTGATACTACTGATTCTAGGTGGCAGCTGCACAGGCAGAAACAGTCAGGTGTGTGCAGATCATTTCAAACCTAACCTGGATGGATTACAGCCAGTGGTGGAATTCAAATAATTTAACAACTGGTTCTCTGCCCTAATGACTGGCTGGGTGGGCGTGGTCCTGGTGAGTGTGGCCACGAGGTGTGACAGGCAGCACTCAGCCTCCTGCACACCCCTGAGAGCAAAAACGGGCCACTGAGGGGGATGCGCCACCCCCCTGCCCCTGTTTTAGGCCTATGAGGCCTCCCTGCAGCCTCCTGGGAGTGAAAAATGGGCTGCAGAGTGGCTGCCCCTCCCCTGCATCCTGTATTGGGCCTAGGAAGCCTCCCTGCACTTACCTGGGAGCCAAAATGGGGCGCATGGGGACTCTTAGAAGGGGAGGGGTGAGGAGGGGAGGGTCCAGACAGCAATTTAACTACTGGTTTGACCGAATTGGCCCGAACTGGCTGAATCCCACCACTGATTACAGCATGGTTGTGAAACTTGCTGCATCACACTGCTGTCACGTGACCTATTGCAATGTTTCTTCCCTTCACGGAGCTGGGGTGGATGTGGTCTGTACATGACACACCTCGCCTGTGGGCTGCCACTTTGACACCCCTGGATTACAGGGAACCTCTTTAGGCAATGTTGTATGTTTTATGGAAATGAATCTTATTGCTCAGGAGACAGATGGAAAAAATAACAACAAAATTATCTGTAATTAGTGCAGAAACTTATCATAATGTGGACCTTCTATACTCCTGCTGTGGATATTTTGTATTTCCTTTAATCAGCTGCTGAGGCATATTATTGTGGCAACATAGAAATGTAATAAAGAAAAGTACGTAAGTACCCAGTCACCTCTTCACAAACTAAAAAAGTTATTTCCTGTATCATCAGGTTTACAGTAACCCCAATCGGTGGCAGCTGAGTTTGGATGACATGAGGAGGCAAAAATTTTCAGCCAAGTATAACAAGGAGTGAATTGGCAGGATGGCTCATTAGACTGATTTCTTCCTTTCTTTTTTCTTTTGTTATTGTCTGTTGTGCAAACACTAGTCTTATAATCAGCTAGCCCTTCAAAACAGCTACGTATTTTTTCTCCAACAATCATTTTCCACCATATGAAGCTGTATTTTGATAAAATACTTTTTTTTTTGGGGGGGGGGGGGGTCAGTATGAAATTCCCCTTATATTTTGTCTCATCCTCTACAAGTAGTCCTCAACTTACAACAGTTCATTTAGTGATCATTTGAAGTTACAACGGCACTGAAAAAAGTGACTTATGACCATTTTTCATACTTACAACCATTGCAGCATTCCTCAGGGTCATGTGATCAAAATTGCCAGACACTTGGCAACCGACTCCTATTTATGATGGTTGCAATGTTCCGGGGTCACGTGATCCCCTTTTGCGACTCTCTGACAAGCCAAGTCAGTGGGGAAGCCAGATTCACTTAACAACCATGTTACTAACTTAACAACTGCAGTGATTCACTTAACAACTGTGGCAAAAAAGGTCGTAAAATGGAGCAAAACTCACTTAACACCTGTCTCGCTCAGCAACAAAATATTTGGGCTCAATTCTGATCATAAGTGGAGTACTATCTGTACTTCAATCAGTTGCTACTGTACTGCATTGTTGCCCTCTGCTGAAAGCACAGATTGTCAAGAGCCACGGAGATGTTTAAACCTGCAGCACATCTTTGTCTCTGGTTGTTGCCCAGCATTTTCTCTTGAGCCTCCCGAGTTGATGATTCAGGTTGTTCATCAGCCAAGCCAGAGAAACATTTCAGATCTGACAGCTCTGCTGCAGTGGTGAAACGTAAAATTTGTTACTACCGGTTCTGTGGGCGTGGCTTGGTGAGTGTGGGGGGGGGTAATATGACTGAGTGGGCGTGGCCAACTCTTTTTTTTAAAACCATTTATTCTGCAACCTCTTCGGCTGAAGAGGTTGTTAAAAAAATGCTTTTAAAGCCTCTGACGATCTTAGCTGACTTGCCTGATCATCAGAGGCTTTTTTTTTTTTTAAAGCCTCTGATGATCCCAGCTGAGCCGTGCGATCATCAGAGGCTTTTTTTTTTAACTTTTAAAAGCATTTTTTCGGTCAAAGAGGTTGTAGAAAAAATGCTTTTAAAAATAAAAAAAAAGCCTCTGATGATTGCACGGTTCAGCTGGGCAATGAGGAGGGGGGGGGCACGCAGGGATTTTTGCTACCAGTTTTCCAAACCACCCCCTCCATCGCTACTGGATCGGGTGATCCAGTCCGAACCGGTAGCATTTCATCCCTGCTCTGCTGGCTTAGAAGAAATGGAAGGAGTGTATTTCAAATCTAATGTAAACATCTAAGTCCTTGTCTACTGGCAGCATATAATGGTTATAATGATGCGGAGGTTTCATGTGGCTTCAAGAGTGATGAGGAATGGAGAGCCACTTCAGCCACGTTTGCATTTGCCAAAACAAATTTCCAGTTCCAGAGAAAATGTAGAAATCCTTAGCTGTTTTATGGCATCCCATAATACGATATCGTACTTGGGACAAGTTATGCAAATATACAGTTCTCATGAAAAGGCTCCGTTGCTGGGAAAGGTGGAAGGAAACAGAAGAATAGGATGGCCAGTAGAAGGGTGGATGAACTGCAGGTAGTGCTTGATTTAAGACCACAGTTGAGCCCAAAATTTCTGTTGCTAAGCAAGGCAGTTGTTAAGTGACTTTTGACCCATTTTACAACTTTTTTTTTGCAACTGTTAAACCAGGGGTCTGCAACCTTAAACACTCAAAGAGCCATTTGGACCCATTTCCCACAGAAAATAAAACACCGGGAGCCACAAAACAAAACCTGGGTGGGCTTGGCCAACTCGACGTTACTCACTTCCACCAATCACGTGACACCCCACCCCCCCAGCCACGGCTACCCAGCCGGTCATTAGGGCAGAGAACTGGTTGTTAAAAAACACGAGGAACCACAAAACCCTTTTGACATCTCTCTCTCCCTCCCTCCCTCCCTCCCCCTCCTCTCTCTGTATCTCTCTGTCTCTGCCCCGGCTGCTTCTCCATCCCCCTCCCCCACCGTCTCCCTTACCTTCTCAGGCCAGGCGAGGAGTGACTGGGAGGAGAGGGTGAGGGGTGGGATCACCGACAGGGAGCCACAGCAGAGGACCCAAGGAGCCGCATGTGGCTCCAGAGCCGCAGGTTGTTGATTCCTGTGTTAAACGAATCACTGCAGTCGTGAAGCATACCTGGCTTCTCACCATTGACTTTGCTTGTTGGGAGCCAGCCAGCTGCAAAGGTCACAAATGGTAATCACACGACCCCGGAACAGTTGAACGGTCATTAAGTACATACCAGTTGCCAAGTGCCCAAATTTTAATCGTGTGACCATGGGGATGCTTCAATGAAAGTGTGAAAAACAGTCGTAAGTCACTTTTTTTTCCAGTGCCATTGTAACTCCGAACAGTCATTAAATGAATGGTTGTAAATCGAGGATTAACTGTACCGTGGCAATATATGCACGGTTGCGGGACCTCAAAGACCCGGTTAGAGAAAATCTATCTATGTTGTTGCTAGGAATAAATGAAGGACTGTGTGGCACATAATCAACCGCATGTCTTTTGGGGGCATCAAGATCAGTTAGGCCTGATTGTTTCCACAGCGCAATGAGGCAGACTATGGAAAGAATTTCACTTGGCAACAAACAGCGTCATGCAACTAAGCGGGGGGGTGGGGGGGTGTCTCAGGAATGAAGCTACTGTTTCAACTCAAGTGAACTGTGAAGTTTTCTGGCAACTGGGTGACCAATACACCAGTCAAACCCACTAAGGGGCCTCCAAAACCACCTCAAACATATGGAAAACTACAACTGAAACATCAGCAAAGACCTACAGTGAGCAACTTTAAAGGCACAGCTGAGGTGCCCAATGGAAAATATTAGAATCTTTTCTTGACAAGTAAGAGTGAAAGGGATCTCGTATTCCACCTTTTGTTTAAAATGCTCAGGGTTGTATACAGGAAGTCCTGGACTTATAACAGTTCATTTAGTGACCATTCAAAGTTACAACATCACTGAAAAAAAGTGAGTCATGACCATTTTTCACACTTACGACCGTTGCAGCATCCCATGATCACAGGATCACAATTCAGACAATTGGCAACTGATTCACATTTATGACTACTGCCGTGTCCCGGGATCATATGATCCCCTTTTGCGACCTTCTGACAGGCAAAGTCAATAGGGAAGCTAGATTCACTTAACAATTGTTTTACTAAGTTAACAACTGTAATTATTCTCTTAACAACTGTGGCAAGAAAGGTTGTAAAATGGGGCAAAATCAGAGGTGGTATTCAGCAGGTTCTGACCAGTTCTGGAGAACCGGTAGTGGAAATTTGAGTAGTTTGGAGAACTGGTAAATACCATCTCTGACTGGCCCCGCCCTTATCTATTCTCTGCCTCCTGAGTCCCAGCTGATCGGGAGGAAATGGGATTTTGCAGTATCCTTCCCCTGGAGTGGGGTGGGAATGGAGATTTTACAGTATCCTTCCCCTGCCATGCCCGCCAAGACATGCCACGTCCACCAAGACATGCCCACAGAATTGTTAGTAAAAAAATTGAATCCCACCACTGGAAAAGTCATTTAGTAAATGTCTTGCTTAGTAACATAACTTTTGGGCTCGATTGTGGTCTTAAATTGAGGGCTACCTATATATGCTTCACATTCACCTATCTTAGAAGGGAGGTAGCTGGCTCAGGGGCCACTCAGTTTTGGTCAAAGGGGATCAAAATGAGCTCTGCCACAGATTGCTACATTACCCCATAACACAAGTTGTAGTTCTCTGCTGAGAATGTTGCAGGAAAAGAGATGTGTACGGCCTATGCAACATTGTCATAAAAATGCCATCCAACATTTGCAAACCAATATCTGGACTAGGCAGTGTCAAAAAAGAGGCCTGCAAGCTATCCCTTGCATGTGATCCATTCTGTGATATGTAAATGATGTGTAAATGCACAAATCCGCTTGCAAACAGACGGCCTCACCCACACATCCAAATACTCAGAAATGCACACTGTTTATAAAACAAAGAATTCATAATAAAACCAGCGTATTCAGCATCTCCCTTATGTGTAATTTTGGATAGGGCATGTAATGAGTACGTAGATCATAGTAAAGCAAACCATATTCAGCAGTTGAACTCTGCCGAGGAATGGAGGGGGAAGACGGGAGGCTTGCCACCCAGTAGCTGCTGGGCAGGGACAAACTCTGAGCAGCAAAGACTAGAATTTCCAGAGCACCGGTTTTCAATTCCACAACTGTTTTGTCTGGTGCCAGAATAATTCATCCTGGTTCTGGTCTGCTCTAGATTTCAAGATCTATCTAGGAATAAAACTCGGGGGTGGGGGGAGAGGTATGCATTTCTACCCTTCACTAACTGTGGCCAGGATTTGATTGCCCATTCAGTCAATGTGTAGATTGCAGACAGTTAGGGTTCTTGACCAGAGAAGTGTTACACTGCTACCCTTCTCCTCTGACCAATTCCCATGTAATCTGCCAAGCCTGACTGTAAATTTGAGCAAAGGCTTGGTCAGGACTGGCCTCAGGGATCAGCACTGCTGTGTACTTGCTGAAGTTGCTACCCCCTTCTGCCAGTCCATTGCTGCTCCGCCGGTCTCGTCTTGCTGCCTGATCTAACACTGTTTGAACTTATACTTGTTCTCAACTTATTCTTAGTATAGGGAAGCAAAGGATAATTAGAACTGCAGAAAAAACAATTACTACTAACTTGCCATTCAGTGGTGGGTTGCCCCTGGTTTGGACCGGTTCCCACTGCCCCGGATATCGTCATTGAAGAAGGTGCGTGTGCGATCCTGTTGTGAACCGGTAGTAAAAGTAAGTAGAACCCACTCCTGCTGTCTTCCATGGAGGACCTGTATACTGCACGAGTCAAAAAGAGGGCTGTGAAAATATTTACAGACCCCATCGCATCCTGGACATAAACTGTTTCAACTCCTACCCTCAAAACGACGCTATAGAGCACTGCACACCAGAACAATTAGACACAAGAACAGTTTTTCCCTGAATGCCATCACTCTGCTAAACAAATAATTCCCTCAACACTGTCAACTATTTACTAAGTCTGCATTACTATTAATCTCTCATCGTTCCTATCACCCATCTCCTACCACTATGACTGTGACTGTAGCTTTGTTGCTGGTATCCTTAAGATTTATATTAACTGTTTCCCTATGACTATCATTAAGTGTTGTACCTTATGATTCTTGACGAATGATGTTTTGGTATCTTTTCTTTTATGTACTCAGAGAGTGTATGCACCAAGAGAAATTCCTCGTGTGTCCAATCACACTTGGCCAATAAAGAATTCTATTCTATTCTATTCTATTCTATTCTATTCTATTCTATTCTATTCTATTCTATTCTATTCTATTCTATTCTATTCTATTCTATTCTATTCCATTCCATTCCATTCCATTCCATTCCATTCCATTCCATTCCATTCCATTCTGTATTAAATGTGTGAAGGGAAGCAATGAAAATGGTGAGCTGGGACTCCTTCATATTTCCCTCAAACTCTTGCTCTGCTCCCTGCCGCAGGGGTTCCCAGGAGGTTGGCCAGTTTTGCTGCAGCCACGGGGATATTTTTCAAGCTTGCTTTTGCCACCAACACAGTGTGTCTGCTAAAGACTTAGACTCCTATTTCTATCATTCTCCTTCATCCATTGGATGTTGAGCATGATATGTTCATGTATGTGTATATATGTGAGGCGTATACTGTACTCATACATGCTTACTATACGCCCACTTAAGGCAATCATTTACTTTCTTCTGTTCACACCTTCGTTCTATAGGACTGCTGTCTGCAAGGTCATTCTGACTCAGGCCTCCATAACCTTCAGATTTCCTTTTTTGATAAGAGGATATATGAGAAGTAGAAGTCCTGCCTGCTATCTCCGTGTTTAATTGTTTCAGAAGCATCTATGAATTCAGTGGACATCTTTAAAAAGTGGAAGTCAGCAGATGGCGAACCTTTTAGACATCGAGTGCCCAAACTGTGCACGCGTGCATGCCCAAAGGTGAATGCATTAACGCATGTGCAGACATGCGCAAATGCACAGCAGAGACCCAAAGACCTGCTGGCGGGCCATCCCAACACTGGCAGCGTGGCAAAAGGTAAGATCTTTTTCTTTTGTGAGTGAAACAGAAGCTCACGAAAGAAATGCCATGGAGATCTGACCTGGGGCGAAGGTGTGCGTGGCAGCAGAGAGGGCTCTGCGTGCCACCTCTGGCCCACGTGCCATAGGTTCGCCATCACGGATATAGGAGAACCCATTCGCAGGACCGCTTTTGACCTTCAGCAGTTTGGAAACAATATGCAGTGAAGCTCCTCAATGAAAGAGATTGCTGCAGTGTGTTCTGCACTTGTGCCTGGGATGTGTGTGCGCGCGCGTTAGTGTGAGGAGGAGGTTTGTTCTCCAGTAATGACTCCAGGTATATCCAAAATGCAAATGAGGAAACAGGAGCATGAGGGGATTTTAAATGACTGCATAGAAGTGATATCATAGGAGACTGGAACACGTGCTAGGATACATTTATATTCACAACAGCCAATAGCGAAGCTCAACGTAAGGTCAGATGGAAATTCCTGCAAAAATGATGGGGAATGTGCTCTAATGTATCCCCTGGGTTTTCCTAGTAGGCATTCAGTAATGTCTTAGCCATTAAGGGAAAGGATATTTGAGGACAGGTTTGTAAAGAATTATCCTTAAAAAAAAATCAGCATTTGAGGAATAATTACTGTATATAAGGTTTTAACTGATGTTTGGGTTACTACCCTGTTATTCTGTCCCAGCATTCCTTTACCAATGTGGCACAACCCAGATCTGCTGGGACAGAATAAGCAGGGTAGTAACCCAAACATCAGTTAAAACCTTACATAGGTATTCCTTGACTGACAATTGGTTGCTTAATGGCCATTTGAAATTATGACAGATTCCCCCCAAAAGGTACTTATGACTTGGTTCCAGAGTTATAGCTCATGCAGTGCCTCCACATTTATTTGTCCTTATGACCAATTATAGGGATGCTGCAGCACCCCATCTCACCCCGATCCCTGGTCCCTGCGAACATTTCCCGTCCCCAACAGCTCCCCATTGGCGTTTGGCCCGATTCTCACTTTTACCGGTGAAATAACCCTCCTCCTCACATTTTGAAGTACTCCAAAGCCTTCCATAACACTGGAATGGGTCACTTTGCTGCTTGGCCAGATGACATATTGTAGTCGTATCTCAAGGTTTACCTGTATCTGATAATTGTCTATGCTGGCCAGGGGCAGGTTTCAAAACCTGTCGCTACCAGTTCGCTCGTGGGTGCACGTGACACTTCTGTGCATGAGCAGAAGCATTTGGGTGGGTGGGCGGAGCCTTCCGCTGCCGCCGCTACCAGTTTGCCCGATCTGGGGTGAACCAGTAGCAACCCACCACTGATGCTGGCTGACATCAATGGGAATTTTGTTCCAAAATATACTACTACTATCACCATCACCTTGAAAACAAAGTGCCACAGGAAATGCCTTGGTGATAGAAGTCTCCCACTTCAATCTCTTCTTCCTTATAATCCCTCCAGAATTAGGGATTAGAATGGGATCTGGTTATGACTGTGAGAAGTCAAGTTCATCTCACAGACCCGGTATAATAATCCAAAGGATGGCATTGTTTTGGACCTCCCCTCAACTGAACCTACCTCCACAGGATAAACCAGAGGTCATGTGTGAATAATTTTGCATGCTGTCTTTTGCTCCTTGGAAAAAAAGATGGGATATAACAACTTTATTGTCATTTTGAATGTACACTAATCTGCATACATTAAGATGAAATGTTGTTGCATACAGCTCTTAAAAGGTCACCTCCTCTAATATACACTACTTAAAAAATGACAAAAATAAACATGTACATATGTATATATTATACCCACATATATGACACAGAGAAACAACACAGTTTCTGTGTTGTATATATGTATATATGTATACATATGTAAAAAAACCTGGACACTTCCTATTGACATATTTGTTCTGGGCTCCCAGGAATATTTATTCCAAAAAGAGATGAATATAAATCAAATAAGCGTATTGAGAGGAATTTGCAGCCTTAGCAGGGCTGAAGTACCACCATGAATCCCTCCAAATTAATTTCACAAAAACTGCACCACCATCTTTCTCCCTCTCCCCACCTGGGACACCTCTTGTCCTCTCTCCTCCACACCCATTGTCTTGTCTACTAATTCGTATCCATTGGTTGCCACGGCAACTTTGTTTACCGATGTCATTTGGATCAATGGAACCTTAGGCCGAGCAAGGAAGCGGCTGGTTGCTAGGCAAGCCTGGAACCTTGCAACTCCCAGCGTTCCTTTCCTCTTTCTTCCCGACCCCCGCTCTCCTCAAAGGAACCGCGGTGGAACTATATAGAGTGACTCCCTCGGGCGGGCTTGAGGTTGCAGCTGGAGTCCGCATAGGAGCCACATCTTCCCTGGGGAGAAGTTCCGCGGCTATTTCGGTCTCTCCTTTCCCAGAAAGAGAAGTAGCGTGGGAAACGCCGCTTTAGCAGGGAACTGCACGTGACTCCGGTTTATTTCTTGCCTATAGGAGGCGCTGTGGTAGAGACGAGCCTGGCCGAAACGAAAGCGGGCCTCGCCCTCTGAAGTGAACCTGGACGGTAATGGTTCCTTTTAAAATTGAACATGTTCTGAGGGGGACGGGGTGGCTTCCAATCTAGCAGAGCAGGAAAGGGAACAATCTGGGAACCATGCATTTATAATTGCCAACTTTTCCGAACAAACAAGGGAACTGCAATAAGAATGCTGCAGCGCATCTCCTTCCCTTCTGAATAAGGCATGCTTCTGTTCAGGCAGCACAAGCAACCATTCATAAGCATGGGAGACATTTGGCTGAATGCTCCCCCCTCCGCTAAGCCTACTTTTCTCTTCTCCCCCCACCCGCCCCTACCATTATAACATTGCAGATGTATTAAAGAAGGCTCAAAATCCTCATCCGAACCTGTTGGGGCAGCGGCAGGGTTGAAATGCAGCAGGTTCTGGAGAACCCGTAGCAGAAATTTTGAGTAGTTCGGAGAACCGGCAAATACCACCTCTGGCTGGCCCCAGGAGTGGGGTGGGAATGGAGATTTTGCAGTATCCTTCCCCTGCCATGCCTACCAAGCCACACCTACAGAACCGGTAGTAAAAAAAATTGGATTTCACCACTGGGTAGTGGGTTCCAAATTATTCTTTGTTGTGCCATCGTCCCCAACCCCCCATTCGAACCAGATGGTATCTTCTTGTTTCTTAGTGGCTCTTTCTGTTCTTGCTGAGAGCTTGGATTTCCACAGACTGACCTAAGCTACAACAAAGGAGGGAGGTAGAGTGTCAGTCTTTTCCACCAGAGATGCAGGGCACCCGCATTGAAGTTCTAAAGGCAAAAAAAGGGGCCGTCTACTGAAACTCCTGGTAGCCTGAGATTTTCTTTCTCTTGGTCTCTTCCCCGTCCCATGCCCCCTGGATTCACCCGGGTGGGGGGCTAAGCCCGGAATGTTTGGGGTGGCACTATCTCCGGCTGAAACCTTTGGGGACAGGGATTTGTAAATGGGCCTTTGTTCCAGGGAGCCATTTCCTGCTGCCACTGCGAGCTTGGAAGATAGCAGAGTGGATGGACTGGGTAAGTAGTCACTCTATTTGCTCTTTTTCATGGAAGGAGGGAGAAGACCCCTGGCTCAGGGTAGGGGGTGGAAATGTCATTTCCTGAGTCAGAGCTGACTTTTACTATTGGCCTTGAAACAATCCTTTTAACTGCTCTAGTCTGCAGAGATGATCCGAAGATTTGGTTTTCAGGCTCAGGAGAACTGAGCAGAGAGATCAGCAGGGGCTGACATTTTTACTCCTTTTAAAAGTTATTTTGTTTCATTAAACCTTTTCATTTTCTTGGTGTTCCTTCCCAGGGCTTTGGAAATAAGTTTTGAGGAAAGCAGCTGCAGCAAGTACCTCCATATACATTGGAGCCAGCCAATGGTGAAATGTAAAATTTGTTACTACCGGTTCTGTGGGCGTTGCTTGGTGGTGGTGGGTAATGTGACTGGGTGGGTGTGGCCATTTTTTTTTTTTACTTTTAAAAGCATTATTTCTACAACTTCTTCGGTTGCAGAAAAAAATGCTTTTAAAAGCCTCTGACGATCAGGCAACTGAGCTGGGATCGTCAGAGGCTTTTAAAAGCATTTTTTTTCCTACAACCTCCTCGGCTGAAGAGGTTGCAGGAAAAAATGCTTTTAAAAACCTCTGACGATCCCAGCTGAGCCGCAAGATCATCAGAGGCTTTTTTTTTTACTTTTAAAAGCATTTTTTTCCGCCAAAGTTGTAGAAAAAATGCTTTTAAAAGTAAAAAATCAGCCTCTGATGATCTTGTGACTCAGTTAGGCTTGGCAGGGGGGGGCAGGGATTTTTGCTACCGGTTCTCCGAACCATCCACCGCTATCGCTACCGGATTGAGTGATCCGGTCCGAACTGGGAGCATTTCACCCCTGGAATTCAGAATTTTTACTACTGGTTCTCCGAACTACTCAAAATTTCCACTATCAGTTCTCCAGAACTAGGCAGAACGTCCTGAAACTCACCTCTGGTTCAATCAGAATTTTGGAGATTGCCTGGACAAGTTCTGCAGTTTTCCTAGCAAGATTTTTCAGAAGTGGTTTGCCCTTGCATCATTGTTCCTTAGTCAGAGAGTAAGTGGCCCAAGATCACCTAACTGAGTTCATGTCCAGGACGGGACTACAACTCAAGAGTTTCCCAGTTTCTAGGTTGATGCCTTCACCACTACACCATATTGACTCTCTTTTCTCCACTCAGTTAAAGGCCAAATCCATCCTGAAAGAGCCATACGTAAGAAAGTACTCCCTGGGAGGCAGCAGCTCAGGTAGGGAATGTTAAAACTTATATTTGTTGTTAATCTTAGAGGTAACTGCTAGGATAAAATCTGCATTATTATAAAAATATATCTGGATTAGTGATATGGAAGTTGGGGAAAATATTTTATAAACCATTGGAGCCTCTTCCATTCTTTCCAAAATCTTCAAACTTTGGAAACAGCAGGCTTGACAATTTAAGGACATAAAAAGTTCCTTGCTGGATCAGACTAAAGGGTCATCTGGTTGAATTTTTGTGTTTTCTTCCTACAGCTGTTAGCCAATTTGCCCTTGGGACTTTTACAAGGCCAGCAGTCTTTCCTCATGTTTTGCCTGCACATTCATTCTTTGTTTCTTTTGTGAGGGGCACAGCCTATCTTCTCTGGTACCAGCCCTTCCTGAACCTTTTCCTTTGGGAGGAAGCCTTTATTTTCCATAAAGTCACCAAGGTTTAATTCACCAAAAATAGTTAAAAAGCACCAGGTGCTTTTCAACTATTCCCCCCCCCCCTGGCTATTCTGGGAGTAGCAGTACTGACACTTCTAGGGGGCACTGGATGGGGAGAAATTTCTTTCCCTTTGCCTTCTAGAAAACATGCTCTAATCCTAATCCCAGCAATTATTTTGTCCTTGAGTTGAACTTTCTTTGAATCCCTGGAGAGCACCAGAATCTTACTGATGTTGCATTCCCCCACCCCCCCTCCCACCTCCTGGGGCTGAACTGCCATTTTAATATTTCAGAGTTCTCTGAAGCAATGTTAAGCAGGATCCCTTGAAAAGCTTCACATCAAAGCAACTCTTGGAGCAGTGGTAGGGCATATTTGAGCATTTGATACGGCCTCAGTTTGAAATAGCCCTGAGCTCTATCGCAAGCTCCTCTATGGAGGAATTGTGGATCTCTAAATATTGCAGAATGACTTTGCTGGCCATGCTGGTGTTTGGGGTAGGGAGCATCACAAGTTAACTTTTCTTCTGTAATGTAATTTCTGAGGTAAAGCCGCCAGTTTGCATACATATACCATGTTTTCCCAAAAATAAGAACCTGTCTTATATTTTTTTGAACCCTGAAATAAGTGCTTGGCATTATTTTTGGGGAGTTATTATTTTGGGGCACGTGGAGGAAACCAGAGGAAATGGCGGGGAGCAGCTGCACATGCATTTAAATATTTTTGGGGAGGGCTTATTATCAGGGGATGTCTTATTTTTGGGGAAACGGTATCACATTACATCGATCACAGATTATGGATTGTTTTTTTTGAAGATTTGCACTTTCCTAAAATGTTAAAAAGCTTTGAATATTGTGAAGATTTTAACATTCTTTGTTTCATTCAGAAGGAAGAGGTAGGTTTAGAACCGCCTTCTCTTGGTATTGGTCTAACCCTTCTTGTGCATACACACAATCTCACTGCACACTCTGATAATATTTGCCAAGTGCATCTGAATGGCTAACTTCACTTTTCTATGGATACCTTTTTCCGCCCTTGTCAGATCTTTATCTATATTTAAAATGAACTGTATTGTTCTCCATCTCAGAACTACAGTTTCTAAGTTTCCACAGAAAGGATAAAGGGCTGTTAAGCTCCTAGTTTACGTTGCTGTGGCGCAGATATGAGCCTCAAAGACTGCATCAGCTCACGCTTGTTTTCTTATTCTGTAGCTTTGCTGCGTTGGTTAGAGCTGCAAGCAGAAGAGAGGAATGACTCCACAGCTACGCTGCCCAGCTTATGTCACACAGTCATTTAACTCCAGATAATAGGGCTCCTTCTCAGCATGGAGAATTCCATGTCGGAAGAAACAAAACTACTAAGAAGTACAAATAGTTGGAAGCCAAAAATTATGGGGTTACTATGAGGCTGGGTGAGAGAGAGAGACCAATTAAAACATACTTATGATGTCAGCTCAGGCATTGTGACATTCAGAAATGTTCTACTACATGTGATGTTCTAGTGGTAAAAAGGTACAATCTTTGAAAATATGCTACTTCTGGCACTCCATTCCATTCCTGTCTTGCCTGATAAATCACTCTGACCTTGGACAAGTCTCCCACCCTGTTTTCCCACCCTTGGTCTCCCTACAACACAATAGAGTTGGTTCAGCTTGTTTCATGGCCAATGGTGGCACTCAGTTAATAAACATCAAGTCCCCAAAGATCTTTTGGCAGCGTCTCCTTATCGCTGTTCTGGAATCTTGCAGAAAAAGAAAAAAAGAGTCATTGTAATAATTAACCCTGCAGAAGTCTGAATTCTGAACCAGCAAGCTATGCAGGGCTGTGATTTCCTTGCTTAATAGCGAGAAGCAGTTCTCTGTGGGGAGGATTTGCTACTAAAGCAGATCCATAATGGGATACAATGGGGCTGGACAACTCTTCAGAACCGAAGCTGTGGAACAGGTCCCAAGTAAGGGGAGGAAACTGTATAGAAAGTAGATCCCGATTGCTTGAAGTGTGAAGTTTCCATGAAAAAGACAAATTCTCCTTTTGAGTTTTGCTGAACTGATAAATTCCTAGGCACGTTCATGTAGTTTTCTTAGCAGCATGGAAGTTGCTTGCTAGAACTCTCTTCCAGTATGTTTGTTTTGGATTCCCCATTTTTGGCTTATATTCCTGAGGTTTTTATCCCATTTTTTTCTACAAATGATGACGGAGGATGGAATCTCCATAATAAATATGCTCAGAATCAGCAAAAGTCAGGACCCAGCTCTATCAGTTTTCTGTTGCAAATCTTCTGTTCCCTCACCCCAATATTTGCTACTACACAATAAGGGCAGGGTATTTGTTATTCACCCAGGCATATATATGCTGTTTCTAATCTACTGAGATTTAGCAGTGAAAACTCCAGTTAACAGATTAAATCAATACAATAACAAAATGTAACCACAGTAAAATTCAAATCATACTTCACTGTAGAAAATAAAATAATAATAATAATAATAAGTGATTATACAAACCACCAAGTACAGTACATCATGTTCATTTCATATCAGTCCCTCAAAGTTTCCTAGAATGGCGAGATCTTGATGGCTTTCTACCACCACCAAGCTTGGTTGGTCATCAAATCCTGGGGGACAGCCACCAAGAGGGCCTGTTTAATGGCTATTAATTCCTTTAAAACTCTCCCTTTCAGATCTTACTGGATGGCAGAGATACTGCTGCCAATGGGCAATCCTGAAGTCACCCAAGACATGAGCCATAGAGGCTTTTCAAAATGACAACCAGCACCTTGAATTGCACCCAGAAGCCAGTGGAACTCCAGTAGCAATTTGATTCTCCAGGCAAAATGAGATGCATCCCTCCCTAACCACTCTGGCTGCTGCATTCTGGACCAACTACTAGCTTACATGTAATCTCCGAGATCTGACCCATATAGGATATTTTACGGTAGCCCTAAGGAGAGATGATGAATGCAGGAATGATTTTGAGCAGGGCCTCTAGATCTTAATTGGCACACCTGGTGGGGCTGTACAAAGGCTTTCTGGGTCAGAGCTGCTGGATTTGAGCAAGAGCTGTGAATCCAGACAATTCGTATATGCAGATACAGTGCAAGCATTCAAATTAAACTTTGTTATCTTTATTTTATAACAGCAAACTAATTATCAGAATACTAAGTATAGTATTGGCTACCATGGTAAAATTTAAGAGAGGAGTGAGAATTTATAAACAGAATTTCCCCATCAAAATTGAGCATATTATTTGAAAATCCTTCTTTCTTAAGGAAGGAAGGGAGGGAGAGAAAGAGAGAAAGAAAGAAAAAAAGAGAGAAATCATCTGGTCTCAATGAGCTAAATTAACAAATGCTAGAGCTGAAGAAACCTAATAATATTGTAAGAAGGTTAATTGACTCCAAGACACATCTACTATTTTCAAAGTGAGTTATCCCACAATGTAAATTGATTATGAGAAAAAGAGTTTTAAGTTGTATCTGGGGCTCAGCATTTTCTGTTTTCTACTATTAAGTGCAGGTGTTTTTTTTTTAAATGAGATTACCCCCACAATGTAAGTTGTTTATGGGAAAAAGTGCAAAACTTGTAATCTGGTTTCAGCATTTTCTATTTCCAATATTTGGTGCAGGTGTTCAAACTATTCCAAGCACAAACATGGACCTAAAGGTTTATCATGAATTCAGTGGGGCACAATAATATTCAAGGCCAAAAAGAAGCTGAATTCTGAATCCCAAATTCATTATTTTCCTCTATGAATTTAAACGTAGCCAGTTGTTGCTGCTTTTTATAGAAGCATAAATCTTTTAATGGTGTCTTATAACAATGACAGGTTAACCTAGTCCTGATTATTATTATTTTTAAACCTCAACTACTTTTTATTTCATCTTCTTACTACTGGGTAGGTAGCAGAAAAGATATACTGTATTCAAGAATCAATTCTAAGTATTTAAATTGCTAATCAGATAGAGCCGAAAAAGGAATACTCCACGGAGCTCCTAAAGCAGCAGGAGCATGTAGTATGAAATTGAAATTGTGACTATGTTGTGGGTTTTAACTTTAGATGTTCAGTTACTATAAAATGATACACAGTATATAGATATTAAAGAATGAAATAAAATAATCTAGCTAAAGCAGTGTTTGCATAAGGGAATGCTAATGTAATAACTGATCACATTCAAAGATGAAAAATAACATGACAAAAATACTATAATAAAATTATAAATCAGTTCTGTAAACCCTAACAAAAGTTAAAAACTTTATGCAATGTATCCTTGCTACATCCTACAAAAATATATGAGCCAAGAGGCGATAATTATTCTTTAAAGTGATGTGAACCAATGTTGTGATAATTTATTAAAATACATAAATCTTAAATGTAGATCAATTTTATGATTTTAAGTTTATTTATTTAGATTTTAAATATGTAGGCCAACAAAGAAAAAAAAGGGAGGGGAGAGCAGAGACTATAGAACAGAAAACTGCTGTTTGTAATCTTGTTTGTCTAATGAAGGACATAGAGATACACTCTATGTAACAGCCAGTTGAGAGCCAGAGATAATGAATTTTAGCAGCCTGGATCCAAGTTAAGTATCATATCCAAACACGAGGAATGTTTTTATCCTCCTCCTTCACCAGGAATTTATCAAGAGAAGCTGTTTTCAATCACCCACATCATCATGATGATTTCTGAGGGGAAGAATTGCAGATGGGAGCTATTTCCATGCCTCTGCATGGTTTGAAACACCTTTCTGGAAGTGTATTACAAGGACAGCACAGCCATAATACTGAACATTTTTCTGTGCTGTTGAATGTACTTGCAGTAATTGGAGGAAAGTATAATATGAGAGATTTTAACCTCCTCATTAAATTCCTCTAGCAGCTTAGGCCTTCTATAAAATTGCATTCCTAATGGCAAATCTAAGGAACTTCAGAATGAATAATCAATATTTATCAGCTTTACCAAAATAAACAAACAAACAAAACTAGGACAAGATGAGCCTTGTGTAAATTTAGCTTTGGCGAAGAACAACTGCTGAATCTTTCTTTAGTATTACAACATTAACAGAATCTTTAATAGTTTTTATGTATCACCTTCCTGAGCAGAACAGCTATCACATCTGTCTTAGTAGCTGCTGATATCGCAGCATAAGTGGGGAAAGGTGATGGTGCAACTTTCTTGGGTGCCAGTCAAGTGAGCCACTCCAGTACAGTAATCAAATTTTTTTAAAAAGGAACATCTGGTTTTCTGGCTCATCCAGTAATGAAATACTCTTAAATAGTTACCAGGATGAAAATATTACCAGGGAGTGCAAGAGAATATCGATATCTGACTATATTACCATAATTTGACCAGACGTCATCCCAATTTAGGCTTCGTGGAAAGCTCTAAGTACAACTTCTGCACATGGCTCAAATAATATTATCCACCTTGGTTCTAAAATGCACAAAATAGTAATAGTAATGCCTTATCTAATTCAGCTAGGATTAAGAAGAAAAGTATTCAAGTCAGAGAGCAGGATATCACCTATTTGAGTAGGAATTAACTGCTGACTTAGTAACATGTCCAAGAACTCTCTTGTGCCCAACAGTGAGAAAATGGCCCAGATAAGGCAAACTCTGTTGTTTCTCACACTATTAGTAGCTGGTCTGCATTTTTGTAAATCATCTGCCACCCTGCTTGTTCCAGTGTGGTGTGAAACAGCACAATTAGCAGTGTACAGCAAAGTGAATTAGTATTAGCACCACAGCTGCCACCATGGAGACCCTGGGACAGTAAACACATTGGCCTCCAGGGCAAATGATGTGTCTCAGTAATGGTGCATCAATGCATAGCCATTACATAAAAGATGCATTATGTATACATGGTACATATTCCATAAATTAGTTTCACCCAAGAGCTACATTAGCTGGGTATAAATCTGCTGTGTTGTATCTTCAAACCTGTGTACTTATATCTTAAAAGACCTATCCTCATGCTAAAAACTATTACTCTCCATTACTCTCCGTAGTATTGGAAAAAGTTTTTAAAAAAATTCAGATTAAGGTAAAGAACTAAGCTTCCCAGTTCACTGATAGGAAGGTTGTCTTGATTGTTTTTCCATGAGTCAACAGTACCAGTGAGTGAAATCTAACCTCTAAGGAAACAAACTTGGAGCTCTGCCTAGTAATAAGCCTCTCTTGATATTTAAAGTTCTCATTCCCATGATTTCCCTTTCTCCTTTCAGATGGGTTGCAGTTCCTCAGATAATTACAGCATGCTCCCCTCAAACCTGTAATATATTTTCACATCATGGTATTCAGATCCCCAATTCCTCAGAAGCCCACCTGAAACTTGCTCCAAGTTCTCATAATTGTTGCAAGCTCAAATAACTGAGCAGACCGTAAATCAATTAATGCTTCCTAGCTGACCAATCAGTGAATTAAAAAATGGTTCTCATTTAGTGCCCTTTTTCTGTCCATACTTGAAGTACACGCTGTTGGCATTTCTTTGGCAATTTCTCCATTTCTCAACTGAATGTTGCTATAGAGCAGGGTACCATTGCTTAAAACCGTTAATTGGCATCACAGTAAGCATTTCAAATATGGGGCTATCTTTTGAGGAAGGAGGATGTAGTTCAGTTTGCTACATTGGATTTGGAGGCTGGGGCGACAAAAAGAGTCCCATCAATGGGATACTGGCATAAACACAAGGTCCCCAGAACACTGGCATCTTGATGGGAGAATCACTTCAAATGTACTTCAACATATACCATAGCTGAGCCAAACATAGATCAGGGATGGAATCTCAACCTCTTTAACATCACTTCATAAATGGGGCAAAGACTATTAGTGACTGCACCACTGCAAGACAATGCAAAGTTTTGTCTCTTTTGTATGTTCTATCCATACATGGACCCAACTCTGTTAAAGATTTCCTTGAGTCAAGCTTGATTACAGATGTTTGAGTGGACAAGTCCATACAATCTTATGACAGTCTTAGTGAAGTGGCTCTATTTTTGAGGATGTTTTTTCAATTTACTACGGTAGTCAAGCTTATAGCCCTGAGATGTCTTGACCTATTATCAAAGTATTCACTAATCTAACTTCAGTTTCTCTGAGATGATCAAAAAAAAAATGGGGTTGAGAGGAGGGGTCAGCAATATCAAATAGCAGATGTGACTGACATGCAACATAAAGTAAAAAGACTTGGTGCTTTGATTACCCAGCTGTTTTCACCATTTGATATCACAACATCCCTGCCATAGACACCACTACATCCACAGCTGGCTAGATGCTACTGGCTGTTTTTCTTTTTTTAAAAAAAGCAATTTCTTCTTATCAAAAAGAATGAGAACACTTGCCTACACAGAAATGACTGAGTTAAGCTTGGGCTGAAAGAGAACATCCTGGGATAGAAGAGTAGGCAGAGGCAAATCACGTTACCAATTTGCCTCTTATATAAACATCTTTTAAAAGAAAAAGTCAAAGTCAACGGAATAATTCTGGGTAGCATCTCTATTGCTGCAGTTCATTCCATACACATTGTATCCTTATAGCAGTTACAACTCTTCTGAACTAAGTTGTTTTTTTTTTTAAAAAAAAGCTACTTTGGTGCCCTTCTGGAAAAGACAAATTAGTTTAAATACGAAATAAAATGTGTATATTGCTGCCATGTTATCTATACCTTTATCTCCACTCCTCCTCCAGATATTTTTTCTTTTGTTTAAATTGTTTGTTAAACTCGGAGACAGGGACTGATGTTCTCTTTGTCGATGATGTAAAACTATTTAACACCACCGACAATGCTGCTACCCTTCAAAAAAAAACCCTTGACTTTGTTTTGGAATGGTCAAACAATTGGCAACTCCAAATCTCAACTAATAAATGCTCTGTTTTACACATTGGCAAAAAGAATCAGAACACAAAATACAAGCTGAGTGGACATGACCTTGTAGATGACCCTCACTCTGTCAAGGACCTTGGAGTACTCATATCTAATGATCTAAGTGCCACTGTAACAACATTGCCAAAAAGGCATTAAGAGTTGTAAACCTAATCTTGCGTAGCTTCTTCTCCGGTAATATCACACTGCTAACCAGAGCATACAAAACATTTGCTAGACCAATTCTCGAATACAGCTCATCTGTCTGGAACCCGCACTGCATATTGGACATTGATACAATTGAACGTGTCCAAAAATATTTCACAAGTAGAGTCCTCCACTCCTCTGCTCGTAACAAAATACCTTATGCCACCATGAAATTCTAGGCTTAGAAAACTTAGAACTACGCCACCTTCGGTATGACATAAGCATGGCTCATAAAATTATCTGCTACAATGTTCTACCTGTCAATGACTACTTCAGCTTCAACCACAACAATACACAAGCACACCATAGATACAAACTTAAAAGTTAACCACTCCAAACTCAATTGCAGAAAATATGACTTCAGCAACAGAGAAGTCAATGCCTGGAATGCACTATCTGACTCTGTGGTTTCTTCCCCAAACCCCCATAACTTTAACCTTAGACTGTCTACTATTGACCTCACCCCATTCCTAAGAGGTCTGTAAAGAGAGTGCATAAATGCACCAGCATGCCTACTGTCCCTGTCCAAATGTTCCCTTTATTTGTATTCATTTTATGTATTCCATTCATGCTTATAGTTATATATATTATCTAATACGTACTTGACAAAAATAAATAAATTTATTAAAAATTAATAAAATGTCATTTTATAAAACACCATGTGTAGTTGTAGTATTATATTTCCAATGGCCATGCCTAGATGCTGAGCTCTACTTTTGAGGAAGTCCTTTCCTCAAGCCTTTCCGGACTATTAGAAAACCTTGCTACTAAGGATGGTTTTTGGCCTGGTCTTTCCTTATTTTGATACCCAAGGATAGCTAGCCCTAACAGGCACCCTTCCGGGTATCTTTGGACTATAATATCCATAATTCCCAGCCAGCCTTGTCCATACTTTGGAGGAATTCTGTTAATACCAAAACATCTAGATTGCACAAGGCTGAGTGTTCCATGCTATTTTTAATTTCCTTTTGGTTTGCTTATTTGCTGTACTATCTCCTTATATCCCTGTATGAATATGATTAATATTTAAACTGCAATTCTTTGTGTGTCCCCCCCCCACCCTGGGTTGGTTCTGGTCTACTGCTTCTTTTCTAATGATTTTACCTAACGGCTTTCATTATATTTTATTCTAAGGTGTCTTGAATTCCTAGAAAAGAAAGGATATGCATCTTGAAAATGAATAAAGTATTTGACACATTCTTTTTCTGTGTAGTATTTTGTTTAGTTTAAGAGCCCCTATACATAGTGATGCGATCTAGACAGTTTTGGGCAGTGGTTAAGGTTCCAGGCTAGAAACCCAGCTGTGAGTTCTAATAAAGCTGGATGGGCAAGTTTGGACACTCCCACCTTTCAGTCTTGGGAAGGGGGCAATGACAAACCATTTCTACAAAATCTTGCCAAGAGAACTGCAGGGAATTGTCCAGGTAGTTGCCAGGAGTCAACAATGATTTAAAGGCCACTACCAAAAAACAAACAAACAAACAAACAAACAAAACAGGCAAAGCAAATAACCTGGGAATCATTAAGAAAGAGACAGACAGACTAACTCTGGCTGCAAAAGACCAAACTTGAAGAACATACAAAGCCAGAATTGGGAAGATAGCAACTGAAAACAAATGCCACCTTTGCAAAGAAGCTGAAGAAACAATGGGCCACCTAGTTAGCTGCCGCAAGAAGCTTGCACAGACTAACAACGGCATATGACAAAGTATCAACAAAGGTGCACTGCAGTGGAGAGTTTCAAATTTTTTTACTACCATTTCTGTGGGTGTGGCTTGGTGGGCATGAGAGGGGAAGGATACTGTAAAATCTCCATTCCCACCCCACTCCAGGGGAAGGAAACTGCAAAATCCCCATTTCCTCCCAATCGACTGGAACTCAGGAGGCAGAGAATAGATGGGGGTGGGGCCAGCCAGAGATAGTATTTACCAGTTCTCCAGAACTGATCAGAACCTGCAGAAACTCACCTCTGGTGCACTGGAATATTTGTAAGGAATACCACTTGCCTGCAAGCAAAAACTGGAGGAACCACAAAGTAGACAATATAATAGAAGATAAAGAAGCTAGTGGGACTTTAGAATTCAAAAAGACAATCGCTTGCCACTTAACACCCCAGATTATTGATAAGAAAGACAAGTAGTCTGGATATGGTTAGGGTAGTAGTAAAATGGCAAAAGAAATCTACCAATAGTAATAGACTCTTTAGGTGCAATTCCAAAACTGCTGGAGCCCCACTTGAATGCCATCAGCACTGACAGAATTACTTTGATCAATTTCAAAAGGCTGCTTTCCTTGGGAAAAATGTGTATCTTGTGAAGATATCTTTAAAACCATCAGACAATATCTGCCTATCCAGGTCCTTGAGAAGAACTAGATAGTTAGATGCCAAATGCCAAATGCAATCTAAACATAGGGTTGACTATGCCACCGATCATAATAATAATAATATAGAAACCACACTATCTCCACTCATAAAAACAAATTAACTTGCAGCAGAATCATATTCTTATTCCAGACTTTTTTTTACTCCGTAAGTTAGGATAACATTATGTACTTAGTTGTTAGTTATTACAATATTTAAATAATTACAATATTTAAATAAAAATGGATTGTGAACATTCAACACCAAAGGATTCAAAATTTCAAAATATGTAAGTTTCAACCTGTGGATCTGTTACCTGCAGCCATGAGATGAGGAAAGCAAGAGGAAAGAAGTGTCCCAAGGTTCTAGAACAGTAATGGCTAACCTTTTTGCTGTTGTTTGCCAAAAGTGGGGGGAGCCGGGGGGGGTTGTGCGTGTGTGTGTGCCATACCCATAATTCAATGCACACCATCCCCTGCACATATGCATATGACCACTCCCCTGCTTTTGGCACACGATGGCATGGTGGGCCTTGTAGGCCCGTTTTTCACCCTCTCTATGCTCCAGAGGCTTTCTAGGAGCCTGGGGAGGGTGAAAACTGCCTTCCACACTGCTCCCCGAGGCTGGAAACAGCTCATTTCCTGATTTCTGGTGGGCCCGGAAGGGCCAAAGATCAGGTGGCTGGCGCATGCATGCGTGCTGGAACTGAGCTAGGGCAACACTCACGTACCCACAGATATGGCTCCGCGTGCTCGCCATCACGGTTCTAGAAAGACTAAAGTATTCTACCCTTTACTCCTCAAATCCAGAACAAGTAGGAATTTGCTTTTTGCAAACACCGCACCAAGCCAAGTCGATAATTTATGGCACTGTTTTCAGAAACAATTAGAAAGGAATATGGCAGGGAAAAGAAGAGTTTGGCATTCTTACTGGTAGGAACCTTCACAAAGAAAGAAAAAAGAAACCTGCTCTTTTGAGGATTTGGTAATGTTCTGGCTTCCAGTTCAGGAAGGGTTAAAAAACTATCACCTCAAATCTCCGTGACACCAAATATGATGCAATGGAATACAAGGACAAAGATACTAGAATCAATTAATTCATTAGCACCCCCTTCCCCATGTTTCTTGCCTGGGGAGAAGCAAATCAAGAAGGCCCAGGGGAAGCACAGATCTTTTGTGTCTGGGATAATCACTCCCAAAGAGCGTTTTAGTAAGTTGCTCTGTTAAGGAGATTTGTTGGCATGATTCCATAGCCAGCCAGTCTGGAAACCAAAAGGGTGAGCAGTCTGTGGACTATGCCTACCCACCATGCAGCAAGGCATGTTTGCAAGAAGGCTCTCTCAGACATGCCTTGCTGCATGGTGCAAGGACTTTAAAAGACTACACCAGTCTCTGTGGTCTCTTCCCAAATCCCTATTGGGGCTTCCTTCAAGTTAATAATCTTAGCTCCCCTCTTGGGAAGCCTGGAGGATTTGCCTTCCCTTCCTTACAAGCACAAATTAAGAGAAGGGTTAAATAGTAAGAGTTAGGGTTCATCCCCCTGCTTTCCTTGGGATAACTGAGGGCAAGCAGCTCCTTTTCCTCCAGGAAGAGCACAAACTGTCAATAAACCTAACCTGGGTCTCCTGAAGCCAACACCAATGCTCGCCAGCAGGGCATTTCTTAACCCATTGGTCTCTTTCCCAAGGCCAACTGTCCCTCAATACCTGGATCTTGTCAGAGAGTTAGAACTAAAGCTAACCTGTAGCCTAGCAGCTTCCACAAACCCACAATCAGAACAGCCTCCTGGCCAAGTACGCATATAGGAGGGAGGAAAAAAAAGAACAAGCTTCTTCAGAGTTTAGGAGAAAAATAAAAAACAACAATCAACAGGTGGCCCACAGAGGGGAAAAAAAAAGACAAAGCTGAGCTCCTCCCCATGTGACTCAATGACATTGTTTCGGGGATCGCTTAGTTTGGGGGTGGGTGCATACCTCCTTTATACTGGAAAAAATATGCAACCTCGGGAAAGAAGCCCCACTGTGGAAGCTCTTGATCTGCAATTGAAATATACGGCTCAGGACAAGAAGAACGATTGTAACAGACACGAGGTTATCCCCCCCCCCCCCCCCCCATCCAGGCGGTAGATGTTTGATATCCCCGGAAAACCAGTTTGAGGGCAGGCTTTTTAAGGCGACGAATAGCAATCACCCACCGCGGGGAGCGAGCTAAAAGCCACCGGGCCAACACGGGTGCCCGCTTCCCCCTCCGTCCTTCAGCCTGTTTGCAGCAGGTGCCCCTGCCTGCCTTAGACAGCCTCTTCTGACCCCCCACCCCCGTTGCCAAGCGCATTCGCTGCCAAGAATCACGGCTCTTCTCTGCACCTTGGCGTCTCCCCCACTCCCTCCCTCCTCAACTGCCCCCGCATCCCAACGCGACGGGGGTGAGGTGGGGTGGGGGCTGGAAAAGGAAGCAGACAAAAGGGATCTTGTGCCTTTAAGGCCTCCCGCTTGGCGATCCCCGGTCGGGAGCGCACACAGAGTGGGGCGAGCCTTGTGGATCCGGGCTAGAGGGCGTTTACCCTGGACAACGCGGGAGGGGAGGGGACGGGCCCAGAGCGAGCAGGCAGGAATGGAGAAGAGACGGCGGCGGCGAGCGGGGGACACGCCGTAAAAACACACAGCGAAAGGGCTGGGAGACGAGAGGTGCTGAGCACAGGGGCGGACGGTGCCCGGCTTTCTCCCCCAGTTGGCCCGAGAGGAAGGCGGCCCAGCCTTTCCACCGAAACCGCTCGGGCGTTGCGAGGTGAATGGAGGGAACGAACGGCCGGGAGGTGGAACGGGGCGCAACTGCGGCTGCCGAGCGCGCAAAGGAGGAGCCCAATGATCTGACCGAGAGGCGCCCGCCTTGCACCTCTGGAGCCTTGGAGCCGAGTCGTGGGGGGTGGGGGGGGGTGTTGGGAGGTGACGGCGGACGGGGAGGACAGGCGGCTCTGGAGAGGCCGGGCCTTTGGGAAATGCCCTAATCTTGAAAAGGATGAAAGAGAGAGAAAGGACGGGAAGAGGAGCGGGGCAGTTCCTTAGGCCGCCTGTACCTCGGCTCGGGGAGACGGCGGGCGGCGAATGGGTGGGGGAGAGTCTTGGCTAGATAGAAGCGTCTCCGTTGGGGCGCACTGGCAGGGCCGGCAGCCGCGGAGACTTGCGAGGAAAAAGGGGCGTGAGGAGGACGCACCTGTCCGGTCCACACGGGCTCCAGGGCCCCTCTGTAGGCGCCGTAGTTCCTCAGCGCCGGGAAAGTTCCCTTTGCTGCAAGCCCCCTCCCCTCCCCACGACTGAATGGGCTTGTCGGGGTTGTATCAAGCAAGCCGACGTGTAATACGGTCCCCCGTTCTCTTTTGCTTCGGATGTTTACAAGGCGAAAAGGCCTACGAATTCGAATTGGAACTCATTGCATTAGAAAGGGGACGCGGAGAGGGAGGGCGAGACCTGCACGTGTCTGAAATGTATGGCCTGGACTGTCAGACCGGCAATCGTCTCTCTCTCTCTCTCTCTCTCTCTCTCTCTCTCTCTCTCTCTCTTCCTTATTGGTTTTTCTGGGATGCCTCGGTAAAGGGATGGTCGGGGCCAAAAAATTGAGGCTAAGCTCTCCAACTCTTCAGCTTCTCTGGTCTGGAGGGGTGAGGAGGAACAGGTGGGCTTTCCATAACCTTTCCCCCACCACCACCACTCCTGTGTTGTTCTCTGTTCTGCACATGCCTCCTACAAATGGGGGGGGGGTGGGGATGAGTGAAGGAAAGGATCCTGGGATGTGGAGCTTTTCTCCCCTATGCAATATTGCAAGCAGCTGAGGAGGAGGACTGGAGGGGTGGGAGAGAAAGAAAGAATATTGACCTGTAACCTGTACTCCTTGGCTTTGGGGAACTTGCTCACAGGCCTGGCGGGTACTATGCCACCAAAAAAAAAAAAAGTTTAGGGTGGTTTATCTGTATCCTGACTTTTCTCTCAAAAGAGCTCGAAAGGGTGGAGCTATATGTGTGTCTCCTCCCACAAGGAAAGCCCTGTGAAGTAGATGGGCCCAAAATTATGGTAGCTTCATAATCCAGTGGAGAATGGGTCGACCCCCCCCTCCCACACAAGCCCATCTAATACTGTACAGGTAGTCATCGACTTGTATGTTGACTGAGTGAGAAGATAAATGAGTTTTGCTCCATTTTACGACTTTCCTTGCTTCATTTGTTAACTGAATCACTGCAGTTGTTAATTTAGTAACAAAGAAATTTAGTAACAAAGGATCCCACAGATCCTGGGACCCTGCAACTGTCACAATTGTGAGTCAGTTGTCAAGCATCCGAATGTAAATCACGTGATCATGGGAATCAGGTGGAATGCTACTGGTTTGCTCCTGTTCGGGCGAATCGGTAAAAACTACCAGTTGGAGCAAACCGATAGTAAAAAAAACCCCTATCGGTTCAGTTGAACCAGTAGTTAGCTACCAGTTCGGTCGAATTGGTAGTTTAAAAAAGCTATGATCCGACGATCACCTGTGCATTCTAGCGAAGCTAAACTGCGTGCCACAGCTGATCCCCCCCCCCCCCGCTGTTCCACTTACTTTCCCAAGCCTCCTTTTGGCACGTATTGTGCGTTTGCATGAACAGGTGATCATCGGATAGTAGCTTTTTAAAACTTTTGAAATGAGCAGCTTGCATTTAGTGCGCACAGTGCGCGTTTGGTGCCAGTGTGCGCACACAGTACGTGGTTGGCGCTCAGTGCACATGCACAGCCAGCGAACAGATAGCGAACTGTTCAGATTTCACCCCTGGATGGTGCAATGATCATAAGTGTGAAAAATGGTCATAAGTCACTTTTTTCAATGCCGTTGTATCTTTGAATGGTCACTAAGCGAACTGTTGTAAGTTGAGAACAACCTGTAATTGCTAAATATCTCTCTCTCTCTCTCCCTCCCTCCCTCCCTCCCTCCCTCTCTTTCTCACGCACACACACACACACACGCACACACACACACAAAGACCTAGGCCCATCCAGCTACTGTTGCAGTTCAATCACTGTTGGTATTCTTATTGTATCATTTGATATTTTTTTTCTGCATTTAGAATGCTCTTGTTGGGAAAACTGAATTCTGAGATGTGCTATTTTAGTGTCATTTAGTTGTGGCCTTTTTCTCTCTCCCAAAGCTTGCATCTGCCACTTTATTCTGCACAGCACCCTCTGGCCTATATCTGTAGCCTGCCACGAAGCTGTACTTGTGTGTGTCTCACTCGGCTGCTGCTTCCCAGAGTGGAGATGAATTGACCAGAGTCCTGATGGACTAGGATGGGGTTTTCGGTCTCTGAGTTCAGAGGGGACAGGAAGAGGGGCTGTTTTTTCATGTGTTTCCCAAGTGCCTGAGATAGAATGATGTTATCATAACACTGTCCCCATCTCCCAGAATAGATGGAGACAACGGTTCAGTTGAATGGTATTGGAATCATTCTCTGAAGAAGCTGAAGCTAAAACCAGCTCTGGTTTTGGCTGACAGTCAAGACAAATAGAGTTTGAAAGAAGAAAACTATTCCAATTTGGTTTCATGCTGAATTGCAAGTTAGGCTGCCGAAAGGGACAGTGTTGGGAGATGCTTTTCCCTTCACACGAATGCAGAACTTCAAAATTCATTGAGTCATACACTGGGTCATAAACTCTAGAGAAGAACATGGACACAACAAAGGGAGACTTGAGTTATTGGCTTAAGGAGCTAATTCAGGCCTTCTTAAACCCTGCCTTATAACCCTGGGAAGGACAAATCAAGGTGCGTGAGTGTTCCGTGTGAATAAAACTAACAAAGCAGCTGTGATTTGGGACAGTTTGGATGGGTAGCCAACTCTTAAAATATGATCAGGTTTTATTCTTGCTTTTTGAGACAAAGCAGGAGTGACCTTTGACAAGTGTTCCAGTTCTGCCTTGCAAAAGTTGATTATGTCTCCCTGGGCATCCCCATCCGTAGCTTGAGAATCCTGGGGACGATAAGCATTTGAATATTGGTAGAGCTGAAATTTTAAGGACCCTTTCACCCTCTTGTTGCTTCTGTTTGTTGCAGAGATCCCAACTCCCAGAATTCCCAAATAACAGCCCTTGTTGGAAACTTGGGGAGGTGACACCTACATATCTGAAGGATAATCAGGTTGAAGAAAGCTGTAATAGTTTTAGTGATCTTTTCTGACACACTATATTAGGGGGAAAGGGCTTGACTTTTTTGAGCAGGAGATTTATTCCACGTATTAGTGAATTTATTTCTCTGTGATTACATTCATTGAAGGCCAGCCCATCTGTTGTCTGGGCAGAGCTGACAATTGGCTGCACGCTCATCCTCCTCTTTTTCAATGGGAATATATGATTAGTTTCTGTGAGAGAAAGTGAAAGTGTGTAGGTTGGACAGTCCTTTTTTTAAAGAGCTTCTTGCCTGTTGTGGCTTTAGAAGAAAGGGGACCTTAAATTTAAGATGGCATCACCCTAGATATTAAAAAAAACTATTGTCTGCACTACAGCCACAATGGAGCCCAAGGTTTCCATTGATAAGCAAGGCAGTTGTTAAATGAGTTATGCCCCATTTTACCATGTTTTTTGCCGCAGTTGTTAAGCAAACCACTGCAGTTTTAAGTGAATGTTGTGTGGTTGTTAAGGGAAACTGTCTTCCCACGTTCACTTTGCTTGTCGGAAGCCACTTGAGAATGGTGATCAGATGACCCTAGGACAACTGTAAATACATGCAAGTTGCCAAGTATCTGAATTTTGATTGCATGGCCACTGGGATGCTACAATAGTCATAAGTGTGAAAAATGGTCATGAGTCACTTTTTTTCAGTGCTGCTGTAACTTTGAACGGTCATTAAACAAATGGCTATAAGTCAAGGACTATCTGTGTATTCTCAGTGAAACTAAGATAACCCTTCTGTTTCAAAGGCACATAGGTAGGGTGATGCACATTAAGTCTTCCTTTCAGGTTAAAATAATAGTTGCCTTGAATCGTTCTCTGTGAGTCTTCATGCTCCTTTCTTGGTCTCTACAGTCTAATAGAACATTTGTCTCATAAGTCTTTGGACCTGAGGAACTAAGAACTTGGTCCTCCTGTCAATCAATCCTACTTGACTTTGCCATTCTCTAAACCTCCTTTCAGTTATGCGTTATGATTATAATCTTACGTTGGATGACCAAAGCATTCTTTGAAGCTGTTGATGAAATCGAACTAAATATATCTCTTTCTACGTGGAATAGGGCCTTCCCCCAAGGCATTTAACAATGGCCTTTTCTCCCTAGGATGAAAGGTGTTCCAAGCCTCTCTTATTTCATCCTTAAAACGGAAGCCAGTTCTGTTGTGTTTGGGTTCAGTCAGAGCAGTTAACCAGATCAGCTAAATAATTGCTAAATTTTTACATACAACATGCTAAGCTTGGTTAATTTTAAGTTTGGTTGTATTTAAAAAACAAAAAACAGGTTGGTTTAGCTTGTTGTGCAGACCCAGCTCAGTTAGTTACTGATAGTTCAATGTGTTATGCAAACCCTTCTCAAATGGATTTAGTAACTGGATTGTATGAATCTAACTTCTAGTTAGTCCCATAATTCCATTTTTCATTTGGGAAAATGGCCTGTCCTAAAGCCCAGGGCTTTTCAAGGACTACAAGGCCATGTATGCTGTTCCTACTTTAAGACTTTTAAGTTTCCACCTAAAAAATTCCATGTGTTGAAAGACCAGGTAGGGCCTGGAAAAGGAGATTAGGTAGGACCTCTGCCCCACATTCTACTTCTGTCCTTTCCAGACCTTGCAATAGGAGATTTAGGGGTCAAGGCACTAACTACACAGTTGTTTAATTACTCTGTTAAAGTTGAATGCAGGGACATGGCTTAAATTGGGTTGGACTGTTGAGATCTGTCTTTTGGGATAAAGATAACATTAGCATACTGATAACTGTTTTGTTACTAGAGTAATCTCTGGATATACAGCTGATATTTGGCTGCCTGTATTAGATTCTCCCCAGGATAGTGGAGAGTTACAAACTGAAGGTAGTTACTACTGATGGTCTTGTTTGAAGTAAATCTGAAAGAAAGAAAAAATTAGGACCTCCAATAAAATTGCCTGAATTTAACTGAGAATAATTTTCTTAATGGTGTACTTGTTGCAACGAGTGTAATGTGCATTAGTTTACTACGTGTACTTTATATCTCCCGCAGTGTGAGCGTGGGTATGTGGGAAGGGTAGGGAAGGACAGGAATGCATAAGTAGACAATTCTTTGTAGAAATGACTGTTTGGATATGAAAGGAAGCAAGCTATCAATTCAAAATGGCCTGAAATGGGAAGGAAATGTGCAAAGAGAGTTGTGGATTAGTAAGGAGTTGGGAATGGGGGGGATAGATGGGATGGACCCTAGCTTTGAGTTCCAGAAAATGAGCAGAGCTGGTGCTTCAGCCACAGAATAGAAACGAATGTGTGACCAGCTGACAATATGTTTTCTTCCTGCAGGTTGCAGCCTCAGCTTGATGAAGAGGAAATAAGAAACCTGACACTGAGGGTGCTCCCTTACGGAGACCCATGTCGCCTCATGGTGCCCTATTCCTAGGGGCCTTCCAGGTACTGGGGCTTCCCCATGGCCGAATGAATGATCTGTCATGCTGACCTGTGGTTGTTTGAGAGTCCTTTGCAGAGTCCTATTCCGGGACAGAAGCATCCCCCCCCACTTTCATAGGTGTTAAAACTCTCCTCTGTAGAATCTCCTGATTATTTTTTCCCAGAATCAAGCATTTGGTAGAGAATTGTCTCTCCCTGCCATCCTGTGTCAGGTTCCCCCTGGCTGTGTCTCCTGCCCCTCAAGCCTGGTCTTTTCTCTCTGAGCTATGTTCTTGTGCTATGAGTCAAATGACTTCAGCTGAAAACATTCCGCAGAGAAAGAAAGCAGCAGATCTGTTGGTTCCCGGGGCTTCATGCATGCAAAATGCCTGGGCTCTGCAGGGGAATAGGAATACAAAGGGACCTCCTTCCCACCCAGTTACACTTCACCAGGGGTGATTCCTGCAGTGGAAGCTGTTCATACCTCTTGAACTGTTGGGGGGAATAGCGTGCACCTTGTCCTCTTGGAGAAAAGAGATCTCATTTCCAAAACTGCTTCTAAATCTTTTCTCTCTTTTCCCACAGTATGTCCTGGTTTAGTGGCATCCTGGTGCCCAAAGTGGACGAGCGGAAGACTGCTTGGGGGGAGCGCAATGGGCCCAAGCGCCATCGCCCAGCACTTTGTGGCCCACGCTACATGAGCTGCCTACAAGACCAAGAGCTGGAGCGCAGAGGCAGTGGGGCGTTGGGGTTGAACTGTTCTTGGCAGGAAGACCACTATGGCAGGAAGCAACCGCCATCGCTTCTGCCTGGTTCTGGAACCGGAGATTTGGGGCTCAAAGCTGTGGACCTGGGATTTGAGGATGGTGGCGGCCTGGGGGTTGAGGCCAAGAGGCTGTCTGTCAGCGACTGCGGCTGGCACCTCCTGCAAGTGTTCCGCTCTAAGCGCTTCCGCTCAGCCAAGTTGGAGCGTCTCTACCAGCGCTACTTCTTCCAGATGAACCAGAGTTCGCTGACGGTGCTGATGGGTGTCTTGGTGCTAGCGTGTGGCATCATGCTGCTCTTCCACTGTGTGCCTGGCACTCCCCATGTGTCCTACACCACTGCCCTTGCCGTGGCTGCTACCCTCTTCCTCTCCCTTATGGTCCTCTGCAACCGGACTGGCTTCCACCAGAATTGCATGTGGGTGGTGAGCTATCTTGTCATTGTGGCGCTGTGCGGAGTGCAGGCTTTGGGCACTCTCCAGGTATCGCCGCGGAGTGCCTCCGAGGGGGTCTGGTGGAGCATCTTCTTCATCTACATCATCTACACACTTCTGCCCGTCCGCATGCGGGTGGCAGTGCTGGCTGGAGCCTTGCTGGCTGTCCTTCACCTGGTGATTTCTTGGTACCAGAACAGTACAGACTCCTTTGTTTGGAAGCAGGTATGGGGGAAAGTTGGGCTGAGGGAAGAAATGGTGGAGCTTCTTGGCGATAAAGATCAATGTATAACTTGGTGGGTGGAACAGAATAGATACCCTGTGCAGTACTATTGAAGATGCTTTGTTGAAGGATAGCTAAAGCCTTTGGTGTCGAAGGAAGACTATAAAAGACTGGACTGTCAAAGGTGGTAAGGACTTGTTAAGGAGAGCAGGCAAGCGGCCAGATCAGGAAATTGAAGTCCTCCCATCAAGCAAAAGGAAGAATGAATGAATGAATGAATGAGGCCCCTTGAATAATATGGGAGGGAGCAAGTTCTGTGACCTTTTCCACATCCCCACAATCACTCCAATTGTGGATGGAGCTAAGTGGAATATGCATATCCTCAATTCCATTAAACATAGCTTGATCTCTGTCTTTTGGAGATGAATATGTTTGAGCTTGCTTTTCTTTACTGCTGTATATTGTCTAGGTTCCTGATTTGATGCTAGCAGAAGTTTGCCTAGAAATCCATACGGCTGGAATTGGCGCTACTGAGGTAGCTGTAGCATTCACAGAATCTCTTATCTATAGTTCTGAAAATAGTGTTTTTTAAGCTAATGGCTGGACGATCGAAGAGTCCATTTGTGTAATCCCATCATTTTGCTTCATCTCCTTTGCTATTACAATGAATTCTACACATGTACCCATTTCTCCAGTTCCTGTCCATCCTTTTTCTCTCTTCAGCTTCCCTGTTGTTTTTACGGTGCCATTCTCCTGATCTTATCTATATTCTGGATGAATGAAGAAATGTTCTAATAATGTGGATGAGAAGATATTGAAGGGGTGGGGGGGAAGCCCATGTCGTTGAATGTTATTGCAGGGCTAAACAGAAAATGCTTCCCGACCTGTTTTGTTTATTGGTGGGTGGTCTGGCAGCCCCCTCCCTAAGGGGGAACTTGGGGTATTACTGTATTACTGTGTTTCCCCGAAAATAAGACCCTGTTTTATATTTTTTTGAACCCTGAAATAAGCACTTGGCCTTATTTTCGGGGAGGTCTTATTATTTTGGGGCGCATGGCGCAAAATGGGGCTCCTCTTGCCGTCCTATCTGATTCCAGCTCTGCGTTTAAATATTTTCAGGGAGGGCTTATTTTCATGCATGCACTTAAAAGTCCAATTGGGCTTATTATCAGGAGATGTCTTATTTTAGGGGAGCAGCCAATGCTGTGTAACCTGATTTAGGATAAGCCCACTGGCTCTGGAGAGCATCAGATTATGGAAATATATGTTTGGATTGGTTCCTTATTACAGGTAATTCTCCACTTATGACCCATGACTGAGCCCAACATTGCTGTTGTTAAGCAAGATAGTTGTTAAGTGAGTTTTGCTCCATTGTACAGCTTTTCTTGCCATAGTTGTTGATCATTGCAGTAGGTTGTTGGTAATGTGATTGTTAAAGTGAATCTGGCTTCCCTATTGACTTTGCTTCTCAGAGGTCGCAAAAGGTGATCACTTGATCCTGGAATACTACAACCGTCATAAATACGAGCCAGTTACCAAGCATCCAAATGTGGATCAGGTGACCATGGTTGTGAAAGACGGGCCATAAGTCATTTCTTTTCAGTGCTGTTCTAACTTCAAACGGTCACTAAACGATTGGTTGTTAATGAGTATTACTGTAATCGGTTGAATTAGAGACAGAATATATTCTTCACTATTGCACATCTGGATAGAAAATGTAAAAGTTTAACAAGATCTATGTTAACAGGTAGTTGACTAACCATTTGTGCTTTTGCTTCTTTTTTCTCCTAAAAAGCAACAACAGAATCTTCCCTTTTCTTTATAGAGCGTTTATCCTTTTGAAATCTGTCAAATTCAGTGAATGAAAGTTGCACAGGTACACCGCAGTTAAGATGTTCTGCAGCCACCTAACATTCTATTTTCCTTCAACACGAATCATTAAACTTGCGGTGGCAAAGGCTAGGGTAGCAATAATGCAATACTCAAACACATAATGTATGCGTAGAGAGGGAGAAGATGGCAGGAAGGGAATGAGCCACAAGTGCGTGTGTGGGAGGCTGAATAGAACAATGATCCGATGCTCTTGTGATGACAATACCTGTGGTGCGGTACTGAGATGAGTTCTCAAAGACTTTTAAAAAAACCCCAAACCCTGCAGATTTACAGCTTCTTCTCTCTGCTCCCCGCAAACATAGGAACTCTGCGGGTTTTTTCACTAGTTGTGAACGTAGTGTGATTTTAAAAAAAATATATTCTGAGAGTAGATAGTTAATGCTTATTTATTAATCAAATATTGAAACAGGGAACTGGCGTGGGTGGGTGGGGGGAGTTCAGCCCTGCAGAATTTACATCTTATGCACATACACACACACACACCCTTTATCCCTCTGCCTCCTTGTAAATGAATTTAGTAAGATTTCAGTATTATTCCTTTTCTTATGATTCTAGGGCAGAAATGCTTCCTTACTGGAAGCAAAGGCCAATCCAACCGGCTCCCAATGACCCTCCCTTAGGCACAGCTGATAAATAGAGTAAATGTTTCTGAAAAGGCTAGGTATCTGGGAAGGGTCAACCCAAGATCATCAAAGCATTCCTACATCTTCCAGGGCCTTAAGTATAAGAAAGTATTTACTGAAATATGCTGTGGAACGGAGAAAGAACCTAACTCTTGCAAAGGCAAACCAACAGGAGGACTGATCCTTCCCCTCTGGGGTTACTGACATGATTACTCCAGTGTTGCACATAGTTAGCTGGTTAGATGCAATAAAGTGTTTTGGGTTATGATTGTGAGCTAAGTGACAAATGAGTTAGGGTAAAAAAACAGAATAGCACAGCATAAATTGGAATCATAACGTGTATGGATAGTGTATGGCGGACGGGTGGAGAAGAGAGAAGCTGGCTTGCCTCTTTTCTTCAAAGTAGGGAAAGCTCAATTTCTCACTCTTTAGAAGTTAGGAACTAAAATATCAAAAGCTCACATTCTTTTTTTTTTTTTTTGTCCAGCAGAAATAAACTTGAAAAATATGTTAATTACACTATAACCCAGGGGATCTTGTCTAGTGCTTATTAACTGTCCACAGTACTGTTTCTGAAGACATATACTAATCATTCAGAGATATGGCTGACTATTGCCATGACTAAGGAAGTCTGAACTGAAGATGGAGGAATGTAGCCAGTGTCACAATTATGGCAGTAATGAAGTTAGCTGAAAATTTGAAGTATAGTGGCATGTCTGTATATAGGGGCCGGTGCTACACTGCAGCCATCTCTGTATTTCTTGTTTCCTTCCAAAGGAAATTTAAGGATGTAGCTAATTAGCTAGGATGTAGTTAGTTAATTATATCGTTAATAATAATCATTATTTTTGTTCACAGAATAGTTACTTATACAGTAGCTTGGATCTTGCACTACACACTTAACAAGATTACTTAAAAATATAGCAAGTGTAGTTGAACAATTTTTAATCTCAGTTGTGGAATTGCTGGTTGGTTTTGCTGTTATGTTTTTTTGGGGTGAGGGAAGGATTAGTAATTCCATTTTATGTTGTGTTGCCTGTTTGGTTAGTTTATTGTTTAGTGTACTGTTAAAACTGGAAACAGGCTTAGTCTGTCAGTCCATTTAAGCTTGGGTTCCATGCTTCCAGCCGCCATGTCTTGAGTTTGCTACACAAGATACATCTAAACAGAGTTTCTTCTTTGGTGCTTTGAATTATTTCAGATAGCTCTAGTCTAAGATAGAGAAACTAAGTATATCCAGATATTCCTGAACCAGAAATCTCAGCAGTTGAATTCTTCATGGCCAGCAGTGAGATACTGGTTCGTCAACACCTTCTGAGCCCAGATTGCTTTCCTCTGTTCCAATTTCAATGGTAATCTAAATATCATTTAACGATTTTGAGATTAGTAGATTTTGGAATCTGAACTAACATTCAAGATTCAGTTTCCACCTATCAGAAATTCACAATGAAAAGGAGCATTTACCCACCCTGTTATTTATTTATTTTCTTTATTGGAATTTGTGATACAAAATGAGAAATCATATTTTTTACAGTGAAGTTTAGAACGATTTTATAATGGTCATTTATATTGAGTTTAAAGTGGTTGTTTGCACATGTATTATTGAGCTTAAAATAGAAAAAGTCATTTATAAGTAAAACATTACTACGTATAATTTTGTATGCAATACCTAGGTCTGACTGCAAGCGAGACAGTTCTAAGTTATCCAAACAGAGAATTTTGAGCCTAGTAACATAAGGAACTCTACAGTAATGGTAAAATTGTGGCAACCTTTTGGGAAAAGTGTATTTTCTAAAACTAGCTAATAGCACCACTTTTTTTTTGGAGTAGTACCATAAAATTATATATCAATGGAAAGATAATTTAATCAAGAATGTAATACAATAACTTTTATGAAGGATTTGCTATTAGAATAGCAGTTCAGTATAAAGAAGAAAAGTGAAACGTAGAAAAAAGGAGATATACAAAAATTATCACCGTAGAAAAAATGAGAAAAATTATCACCATGTCAGTTAATACTTAGTTGGGTAACCTTTAGCATGAATTACAGCCTTACAATATCTTCCCATGGAGTGAACCAAGTCTTTTAGTTCTGCAGCTGTTATAATGTGAAACCAAGTTTGAATGATTGCTTCTATTAACTGGGTTTTATTGCTGTGTTGCTTCTGACTAACACGTTTCTTTAGTCGGCTCCATAGATTTTCAATTGGGTTAAGGTCTGGGTTATTCCCAGGCCATTCCAGCAGTGGAATATGATTTGTCACAAATCACATGACTTGAAACTCCAAAAAAAAGTGGCGTTATTAGGCATGAAACTTGAAAAATGCACTTGCCTCAAAAGGTTTCCACAATTTTGGCCACTACTGTATTGTGTACAGAAGAGTGCAAGACTTTTCTCGTGAAGTACTTCTGAACTCTCTCGATTGTACTGATGTCAGATATATGGTGAGGATTCCAAACAGTTCAACAATACTTTAAGATTGGTCTAACATAAGTTTTATAAGCTCTAATTAGCAAACAATGTTTCCAGAAAAAAAGCTTCTCAAAATTAAGCTTACAACTCTTAATGCTTTTTTGCAACGCTGTTACCACGAGCTTTGGAGCATAAATCATCAGAGATAAGTACACCTAGGTCCTTAACAAAGTGAGGGTCATTTGCATCTCTCTTGGAGATGTTCATTTTAGTCTCCATTGAGAACAGCAGACAAGATTAGTTTGCCTTAACTAACTAGAGGCACTGTAGGATTTAATCTATATCAGGTTTCCCCAAAGTGATCCCCAAACAGTTGTTATTGTTATTATTATTCATAGTACTATTAACATGGTATTTGTTAAATTATTTTCATATAATGTTTTGGGGGAGAGGGATTGATGAGCAGTTTGAAACTTCATGAAGGGGTTGATGAGTTGAAGTGTTTAGGGCCCCCTAGTTTACAGATATGTACTTAGGATCCATGGTACTAAAAGAAGTTCTGGAAGATCCTTTCAGTCCCTGGTTCCCTTTGAAGTAAGATTGCTGGGGTTGGAGAACCCATCACCTTCTAGATCAGGGGTCTCCAACCTTGACAGCATTACTACTTGTGGACTTCAACTCCCAGAATTCCTCAGTCAGCACATGCTGGCTGAGGAATTCTGAGAGTTGAAGTCCACAAGTCGTAATGTTGCCAAGGTTGGAGATCACTGTTCTAGATGATGCTAGATTCCAGTTCCCACCAGCTTTAGTCAGCATGAGTATAGGAAAGGATGGATGGCAAGTATCATCCAGCAATATTTAGGGAAACACACATTTCACAACCTTGATTTATGGTGTAAAATGTCATCTCTCTCATGGGTGCCCAAGTACTGTAGCAAGATACAGCACTATAAATTCTAGTTTTGTGTCAAGGCACCAAGAAGCAATAGCAAAGTCTTTTTCATTGTGTATTTATTTTTTTATGTAGAATCTTTCCTGTCTTCGGAAAGATTACAGGTTTTTTCCCCCACTCTGTGAATTAATATCAGACTCAGAATTTGTCCATGCTATTGGGTGATTTTTGACGAATGCTGAGTATCCATCACTATTGCAAGCTATTTAATGGAAGGAATTGGGAGTAAGCTACACCAGAGGTATCAAGTAATATGAACCAGTAAGTAGTTCCCAGATAAACAAACAGGTCTGTGATGTTTGGTTACCTTAATTGGCTGAAAAATATTTATTCAGCTAGAAATATAATCTAGCAGCAGAGTTTATACGCATGGAAACACATGCCTATATATCATGCAAGTTTGCTCAGAAGCAGCATATGGCAAGCATTATCTGAAAAGAAAGTGGAAGTTTCAAAGTTCAGTGGTATAGCCGTGCATATGTTTCCATGCACGCCATCCAAGGTTCAATCCATGACTTCTCCATTTTGCTTAAAAAAAGAAGAAGCAAGGTGATGAGAAAGCTTCCTGAGATTCTGGAAAACTGCTCACCAGTCAGTAGACAATGATGAGTTTCATCAGTGGTAGGCAGTCTGACTGTTACTTTGGACTACAACTCCCATAATCCCCTTGTCATTGACCATGCTGGTAGAAACTGGCTGAATTGAAATTAAGAATACCTGAAAACTCCCTCATACCATTAAGCTCAAATGGATAAGCAGTCTGAAGTGGTACAGATCAAGGCACGGTTGTACGCAGGGAATGTCCCCTTCTCTTGCAGGATGAATATGCCTGATCAGCAAAGGGGAAAAAATGCTTCTGAAATACATTGAACCTCATGCAGATTTAAGTGACATATCAGTTAAAATGCTTATCGTAATTGGGGCCTTTGGATCGCAACTCTAATAATACAGCTCTGCTGTCATCCTCTCCTTCTGATCGCTAATACTTCTAGGCCAAGGGTCAGCAATCTTAAACACTCAAAGAGCCATTTGGACCCATTTCCCACAGAAAAGAAAACACTGGGAGCCACAAAACCCTACCTATGGCTGACTATTTCCTGAGCGGCCACAAAACTAGCATATGTAGTTGAATTAAACGTTCTGTTTTCTTCTGAAACTTTTCTTGGCTTTATCCATGGTTGGCCTACAGGAGTCAAAAAGCTCAATAAATCGCGTGCTGGCGGGTATAGCACATTGGCTGTTGTGACACATATTTTGAGCGAAGGGAGAGGGATGAAAGAGCCACATGCGGCTCCAGAGCCGCGGGTTATTGACCCCTGTTCTAGGCAAACCACTGTCAACGCAAGTTTGTTTCAGGTTTTCAAGGGCCTCAAAGCTTTTCTTAGCCTGCGACTGGACTGGGGGTTCTTATGCTCCCCCAGTTCATTTCTTCTGTGATGGGTTGACTCAGGTGTGAGAGTTAATAGCCTGAAAAACAAAGTACTCGCCTACTTGGAAGGCTGGAGGAGGAGCAAAAATCTCTCAGGTTTGCCAGTGAAGGCACAGAGAAAGGTCAGGGTGCTTCATTTCCCAGAATGAAATTCCTGATCATCTTTGGCTATCAGACTGCAAACTGAGTTTCAAGACTTTAGAGTAACTGGAGCGTCAAGATCAGAGTTTTGTAAAACCAAAGGAGGACTCCGAGAGATTTAACTCAGGGCTTTCTTGCTATACAGCTGAATTGCATCTCTTGGGATGGTTTATCCCTTGATGCTCAGTCCTATAAGTGTGTGAAATAATCTATCAATAAACTAGGTTCATACATTGTTCAAAGCCAGGATTGCTTAGCCATAACTGATTGGATTTATATACTATGCTAATTGTGGTTTGCAAACTTCACAGACTGAGTTCATTCAATACGCTAAGCCAAAACCAGACAAACCGTATCATTATAGGATCATAGAATGGAAAAGTTGAATGTATCACCTAGTAGTCCAACCCAGTGCCCAGAGCAGGAATCTATTAACTACAACATCTCCAACCCAGGGTGGGTAAAACGGATTATGCCCTATTTTGTTGTGTAAGCTCAGTTAATGACTTCAAACAGTAATGGTGTATGTAGATCTTCTTACACTGTTCTGTCATCCTTTAGTGAAGCAAATCCAGATGCCGGATTGTAGCTGCTGAAATTACAATTAGCTAAATCTTGTGTTTCTGAATACTGTAGCAGTGATTTGAGCAAGCACTTAGCTGGTAATTCTGGACCAATTATTACACTCTGTAGCTGAATATGTCTGTGTTAATTACTGTGGAGAGATGTTTTCATTTTGGAATATAAATGGAGCTGTTCTGTTAAGAGAACTGATTTTTTTTTTTTTTTTTAGGCCTGCGGAGTCTGTTTTCTTTCGTTTAACCAAGTGCAAGTGCCCTTTTAACTAGATTTCTTAACTTGCTTTGGAAATGTTTTATAGAACTTCGTGAATGTTTTGTGCTGGAAGCAGTGTGACTTCTGGACGGCAGCCCCTCTGCCTACATGGTGGCTCTGTGTGAAAGGATTGTAAACAGGCACGGAATAGGCTGTTGTGCTCTCGCTCATGATATTTTTACTCTATCTTGGTGACTTGCAGAACATCAAGGCAAGAAACAGTGGCGCCATTCTGGTGCCCAGTAGGAATTAATGCCAGAGGAAACTGTTAAAACTCGCAAAGCATTTCACTTTCAAGACAGCGCTGAGTGCCAGTAATCTTGGCCTCCATTCAGCCCCAACAGTTTCCCTCCCAGGCATGCACCCTCAGCAGCTCCAGCTGCGTGCGGCTGGTTATTGTATGGGGAAACCTTAAGCTGACCTCTGTTGAAAAATGGACTTTTGGCTTCTTTGGTTACTCTGCCTTCCTAGTAACTTACTGCTTGTCAAATATTCAAAGATCGTTGTTGTTTTTGCTTTCCAGAGCTTACAATAAACCAGCAGGGCAGGGCACAATTATTATTATATTTCAGTAAGGTGAGGCAGACGCACCACAGAATTGTAATGGTATGACTTGTGCCTGGTTGATTTGAACAGACCCCTGCTATTACTTGGTTGGTTTTCTGCCTCACTTATCCTCCTTATCAATAGCTGCCTTACCTGCTCACAAAATCTGTTAGTAATCTGCCTTTCTTCCATCATGGGCTTGCATGCAGCATTCATGTGTAGACTCCTGTTTGGTCACTGCCAAGCTTAGCCTGGGCGTCTTTGCCCTGGCCTGAGAGGATATGTTGCTTTGGGACAATAAGCTTATTGCCTAAATTGGTTTATTCCCTTCAAGTCTCTTTTTCTTGTCACGTAGCGTGTTAGGTGTGCAAGGACAATTTTTCCTTGCGGTATTTAGAAAATGGTAGACTGTTGAATTAATTGAACTTTCATTTAAGGGATGAGCAAGTGACCCCTTGGATGTTACACAAATGCACTGTTCCTACATCACTCTGGCCTGGCAGATGAGCCTTGAAGGCAGGGAGCTGATGCCTTTAGAGCATGTGTGAATGTGTAAACACATAGGTAGCTATTCTAAATAATTAGTGCATCTAGCCCAGCATTGTTTATTCTAATTGGCAATAGTCTTCTTGGGTTTTGAGGAGGAACAAGTCTTCCACATTATTAGCTGGGCGTGAAAGTAGGACTTCTGCAAATGAAGGGCATGCCTTAAATATAATTGGGGATCCTTCCCCACAGAAACACACCTCCCTAGGAAGGCAATTGTACATGTCACTTCCCATCCTCTCTCCCTAAAAGTGTTGGGATCTTCCTGACACCCACACTTCCCAGCAGAATCTTTGGTATCTTGGGCATCAACAGAGGGGCAGGGAGAGAAGTACAAAACCCCGATTGTGTTCTGGGAGGCCTTCCTCACACAAAGCTTTTAATTCATTTTTTAGGCTGGGTTGTGAGGGAGGATGGTTCTCTCCGAAGACAGTGGGAACATGAAAGCCAAGATAGAAACTGGGGTGGGGGGTTTTTGGGGTGTGTGTCATAAAATACTTGGTTTTTCCTCTTGTGCCCAGTTTGTATGGGTCTTTCCCTTGCTTGCAGCTTGTTGCAAATGCTTTGATCTTCCTCTGTACCAACATCATTGGTATCTGCACCCACTATCCAGCTGAAGTGTCACAGCGCCAGGCCTTCCGGGAAACACGTGGCTACATCCAGGCTCGACTGCACTTACAACGTGAAAACCGTCAGCAGGTGGGGAGCTAATCGGAGTTGGAGGTGGGCAGGATGGGACTGCTGTGGGGAATGGGGAGTTAAGAGTTGGGAAAGCACAGCATGCACTGTATCTTAAGTTCCTGCATGTTTTTGGTTAATATTAAGGTGATTTTGTTGTTCAGTGATGGGATCCCCCCAACTCTGAGACCCTTTAATGGGGCCTAAATTTCCTTTACAGCAGGGGTCCCCAACTCCCTGGGACACAGCCTAATACTGCTTGAAACCGGGCTGCGTGAGTGATGGGCAATCGCGTATGCACGTGAAGCTCCACTTGTGCGAGTGGTAGGCCCCTTGCGCTCAAGTGCGAAGCTCCACCTATGTAAGTGTGAAGGGCACTCATGCGCAAAGCTCCATTCAAGTTTCATACGCGAGCATTCTCCACTCGTGCAAGTGGAGCTTTCCGCACGAGCACAAGCGCCATCCACTCAAGCACCCTCAGCTCACATGTGAATTTCCATTTGCACAAGTGCACATGCACACATGCTGCTGTCATCAATGGAGCTGTGAGTGCGTGCGTGCACCTGCTACTCACATGCCTCCTGCACCCTCCCCTGCACCAGGCTCCCAAGGTGGAAAGGTTGGGGACCGCTGCTTTATAGAATTCAGTAGAAATTACAATTAGTTTCTCACAGTTATACTGCATCCATTCTATGAATTCAAGGTCAAGAAAAGTTTCTGGGTTCTTTTTTAGGTTTTGTTTTTTGTAAAATATAGAAAGTACACTCTCCTCAGATGGAACTTTTCTTCCATCCGCGCCATTATTTTTGTTCAAATTAAGTGAGGAAGGGTCCTACTAAGCTTTTGATAATATAACTTTTGCTTGCTTTTTATAAAGGCGTCAACGTATCATTCAGTTTTGCGCTTTTTATAAATCAAGAGAATCCTGTTCCTAGAAACGTGTAGGTAGATCAGTTCACTTTAATGTTTTTCTTGACTCTTAGAGGTTGCAAACTATTTATTATATCCTCAGAGTCTTTCTCCTGTAACTGCACATTGGTAGATGGAAAATTAGGTGACATTTACATCTTGTACTATAGTTTAAACTCCTTGCACTTGTCTGCTTTGTATTTAAAGTCAGACATGTGCTTGTGTGCTGAACATCTTCCTATATTGTAGGCTTGTGAATCAATTGCATTGGCTTCCTGAGACCAATGATACTAATTATTTTTGAGTTTATTTCATCATTCACCTATGCACTCAATTTCAAGATCTTTAATTCTTGAAAGAATGCATAAAAACCAGTTTTATTCTTCTCTCTATGATCCACAGATTCAGTTTAACTGTGCCAGTACATTTTCTTCTAGACGAGTTCTGTGGAAGTGAATACCTCATTGCTGTTATTTAGTGCTAACACTGGTCTCTTCCAGTGAACCTCGTGACTTTATTAGCTAGGCAGAAGGATATAATGCTTTATGAACATGCTCGAGCATTATCTTTAACACAGATTCCCTTTTCCCCCGAATGGTAATAAATTGCCATGTTGGGCCTTCTTCCTTTCTGCTATGTTTCAGCCTGTCTGCCAGTCAAATGATTATGAGGTGGGAATAGGTAGCTCAGCAACTCAACTCTGTAATGCCTTGCAGGCCAAAAAAAGTGTGAAAAAAAACAACATTGGTACTGGGGTGGGTTTGTATGTTCTGATATTGGTCTTTGGTTTATTCCAGCAAAATTATTGCTGTAATGAAGACCATAATGGACCTTTCTTTCTGGACCCCTGACAGGAACGACTTCTGCTCTCAGTGCTGCCCCAACATGTTGCTATGGAAATGAAGGAGGACATAAACACCAAGAAGGAAGACATGATGTTCCACAAGATCTATATCCAGAAACATGACAATGTCAGGTAATATATGCTTTGGATATATGTGTCTGTGACTTTGAGTGACAGTGAAAACAGTTAACTAACATCATTCTGTTAAGAAATTTGGAGATCATAGCATAATTTCTTGGCAGAGGAGGGTCAGTGGGGTTGGAGATGTTGGCTGAATTGCCTCATGAATATATGCAAAAAGGAGCCATTTGGCTGTTTGTGGGTTTCTGTTCTAATATCTGTTTCTACTTTTCTCCCCCTACAGCATTCTCTTTGCTGACATTGAGGGCTTCACCAGCTTGGCGTCCCAGTGCACGGCACAAGAACTGGTCATGACACTGAATGAACTGTTTGCCCGTTTTGATAAGCTGGCTGCGGTAAGGGAGGAATAGGCTAGGCCAGTGATGGCTAACCTTTTCCAGACCGAGTGTGTATGCATGCCCGAACCCCTCAAAATGCAATGCAAGCACGGCCCCTGCACACATCTGAATGTACCTCCTGAATGTACCCCCTGCACATGCGTGGGTGGCCCCTGGATGTGCCCCGTGCATGCGCGCCCCCCACACACGCCCTATCCCACCGCACATGCGCGGTGGCCCCTGTGCATGTGACCCACCGCCCCGTGAAGGCGTGGCAGACATCCAAAGACCAGATCATCAGAGGCTTTTTTTAAAATGCTTTTTTAAAAATGCTTTTAAAAGCGGTTTTTTTTACAACCTCTTCAGATGAAAAAATGCTTTTAAAAGTAAAATAAAAAAAAGTCTTGGGTGGCTCAGGTGGGATTGTCAGAGGCTTTTCAAAGCATTTTTTAAAATGCCTCTCCGACGACCCCAGCTGAGTTGCCTGATCGGCAGAGGCTTTTCAAAGCATTAGAAAAAATGCTTTGAAAAGTTTTTTAAAAAAAAAGTTGGCCACACCCACCCAGTCATATTAACCCCCCCCACCAAACCACGCCAACAGAACCAGTAGTAACAAATTTTACATTTTACCCCTGGTTGTGCCTCATTTTACAACTCTCTTTGACACAGTTGTTAAGTGAATCACTGTACTTGTTAATCAAATCTGGCTTGCCTCATTGACTTTGCTTGTCAGAAGCCGGCTGGGAAGGTTGCAAAAGGTGATCATACGATCTTGGGGCAATTCAACTGTCATAAATACTTGCCAGTTCCCAAGTGCCCAAATTTTGATCCTATGATCATAAGGATCAATGGTCATAAATGTGAAAAACGGTCATAAGTTACTTTTTTCAGTGCCATTGTAGTTTTGAACAGCCACTAAATGAATGGTTGTAAAATGAGGAATATCTGTAACTTCTAATTCTTCCTAGGGTTGTTGGTCTGTGTGTCTTTTTTAGGCTACATTCTGCTGCCTTTGCTGTAGTATGTATTTCTTCCAAATTTCCTTTGTACCTACCTTGAAAGCAATACCAGTTCTGGGCCATGATGTTGATGTATAAACTTCATTAGAGTTTGAAGTTTCTTTGAAGTAACAGGAATCGCTCCCCTCCCCTCCCCTCCCCTATTGGGAATAAGATAAAAACTTCCGTATTTGCAATAAACTACAAATTCTCAGATTACTTTTGAAATAACAGTTGTTAGCTAGCTAATGTGATTGATCTGTGTATGGCAGGGAGCACTGAATTTAGGTGAGATGACTGGAGGGTTACATTTAGCATTGATGGCTTTTGTGAATCTTCCCTCCTTTTCTTTTTTTTAGGAAAATCACTGCCTTCGCATCAAGATCCTTGGGGATTGCTACTACTGTGTCTCAGGGTTGCCAGAGGCACGGGCTGATCATGCCCATTGCTGCGTGGAGATGGGTGTTGACATGATCGAGGCAATTTCGTGAGTGCGCGAGGGATACTTGCTAGTGTTGGGAAGGGTGAACTTAATGATTTACAGAGTTACCATTTTCCAGAATGGTAGCTGCATTAGCCTGCGGAAGCAAAATAGCAGAGAGCTTTGTGGTACTTTAGAGACTGTTTAGTTTTTATAAGGTAAGGGTATGAAGGCTCTGGTGCCTCAAAACAAAAACTAGTTGGCTCCACAGCAGTGGTGAAATCCAATTATTTTTTACTACCGGTTCTGTGGGCATGGCTTGGTGGGCATAACAGGGGAAGGATACTGCAAAATCTCTATTCCCACCCCACTCCTGGGGGAAGGATATTGCAAAATCTCCACTCCCATCCCACTCCTGGGCCAGCCAGAGGTGGTATTTGCCAGTTCTCCGAACTACTCAAAATTTCCACTACCGGTTCTCCAGAACTTGAAAGAATCTGCTGGATTTCACCCCTGCTCCACAGCCATTCATGGCTAACTGCATGTTTCTGGGAATGCTATAGGACACATCCAGCATACCGTTCCCACGCAATGGGTATTCAGAGGAGTATCTGGAGTTACTCAAGTGGCCATTCACAGCTTCATTCCCCACTTCATCAGATGCCATGAAATATTATCTTCAGTTGGCAGGTAGTTCTATACTCACCTGCAGTGCAAAAGGAATTAGAAGTGGGATCATATGGCATATGTTTTATGAGGTAATTAGATTAAGTTACTATCTACCAAAAAAAATCACACTATTGTGGTATTGTCACAGATCACAGTATTTTAAATCCACTGCAGTCAGCTCGTCTACATTGATACACAGGTAGTCCTCATTTAACAACCACTCTTTCAGCGACTGTTGCAAGCTACAACGGTGCTGAACAAAGGATGCAGTCCTTAATAAAGAACAAAAGATGCAATCCTTCCAGCCATCCTTGAACCTTTGATCTAGATATTTGGCAACCAGTTAACACTTACGATAGCTGCAGCTCCCTATGGTCACATGATGAGCCATTTGCAACTTTCCTTCCGGCTTCCCACAAGCAAAGTCAATGGGGAAGCTAGCAGGAAAGGTTATGAGTCTCCCCGGTATTCTGCTTGCACCCTCCTCTGCAGCAGCCACACTGGGCCCCATCGTGCCACACCTTGCAGGCTGCCAATGCAACCTCTCCACCTGGTAGCAGCCAGCGCCACCATGCTTGTGTCATGCCTCATGAACCACTCACACATCCTTCCGCGCCCAACAGCAACCACCCCTGGTCTCATCACACTCTCACTTTGCCTTGTGCCGCGCCTTACCTACCTGCTGACCTTTTTGCAAGCTGCCTGGGCACTTGCTTGACAATCCACTTAACAATGGCAACAGGGACTGCCGTCACTAAGCGATGCGGTCATGAGATACCGCACTTCGCAGTCACATTTCTTACCGATGGAAATTCCAGTCCCAATTATCCTTGTTTAACTGAGGATTACCTGTACATCTTATTCAACTTATTCAAAGCACTCCTGCATCTGATTCATTGATTCTTGTCTTTGGAAGCTTAATAATATGATGTGTTCCTTTGTGAGTTGCTGCGACCTCTTTATTGTGGCTGCTGCTTGAGATGATGATGCAGTCGGCCCATTTGAGACATGATAGTAAAAACTGGAGGCAGGCCATTTTTTTTGTGCAAAAGGCAGGAAGACGGGGTGGGGCGAGACCTCCTCCTCTCCTTGCTTGGACACATACATACAAATGCAAATTTGTTTTCTTCAGAGACCTCTGGGGACAAGAGGACCTTTGACCTCCTTCTAGTGATTTTAATCAAGATTGTGGCTTCCTAGCTACTACTAGCAGTTGAGAATAGTATTCTTGAATCTCCTCCTGCTAACTCCTCAGTGAGGAAAATGGGCTGAAAACTATCTGTGCACAGGAGCATGAGTGGGATGAGATCAGAAAAAAATCACTTCCTCTTTTTAGTGAATTACCCCTTGTTGTTTTTTCCAGACTTCAACTCTGCTTAATCTTCACCAGTTTTGTTTGAAAGAAACCTGATTAACTCTTGACAGGGGGTAATTAATCTCACATTAAAACGAAAGCCTTTGGTTTCCTCTTTGTAGCAAAAAAGAAAAAAGAAAAGAGGATGGGACGTGGAAGCCTGAGGTTCTCTTCGTGGATTATTTCTGCCATCATAAAACCCAATTTAGCCTACTTTTTAAATCAGCTTATCCTGCATACAATATGCTAATCATAATTATCTTTCTTGTATCTAAATACTGCAATGTACAGTGTGTGATTCAAAGAACCTAAAACCATCCAGGCGTCTCTTTCTCACAGGACCAGAAAATATCTTTCATAATGCAGTAAACCACATCCTTTCGTTTTCCATCATTTCAACAGATTTTCCAAAACTTACTCCCAAAACTCCTTTACCTAAGGATTCATTTTTAGTAACCTACAAACAGCCCCTGGCCTCTTACCTTATATTTATTTTGAACTGGCTTTGGTAGTTTTCAGTATTCAACTGTGAGAAGATCTAAAATTTGTCCAAAGAAAGCCAAAATATTAAGTGACATCTCATTAAATCAAATGAGTTGCTTAACCATGATTAACTGGACAAATCACAATAGGTTGCATTGATACAACATAAGCAGCCAAAACCAAATACCACAATACGCTATGGCTTAGGAAGGTAACTGATCCAGCTGCTAAGTCCTAAACCTTACACAAATTTCTGCTTTCTCCCCATAGTTTTTATTATTGCATTAGCTGGCGGTAGGATAGGAAAAGATGCTGTCTCCATGTGGGTCACAAAAAGTCATATGGAGAACGTCTCTGTTCCCTGTCCATTATCCCTCCGCCAGCTGCTGAAATTTTACTGGGCAATGTCTATGCTGTTTCAAAATTATCTTTATAAGCCACATGGCCTAGAAGCTTCCTCTCTATAAAAATATGAAAACCAAGGTCTTTTCAGGATATGGGTTTTTTTTTTTTTTTGTTGTTTGTTTCCACAAGCAAATTCCTTATCAAGACTTGCATTTGCATGGTGAAACTTGGAGAAGTGCAACACTCCTGCTATTGTTGGGTTAGCTGCTGTATTCACCTGAAGGACGAGCATAATAATGGGGAGGGGGACGAAACCCAAGGGGATGTTGGTAGACAGCAGTAAGGCTGGAGTTCCCTTAAGCAACCGAGATTGGATTCATAGGCTTCTGGAAGTAAACAGATGCATGCTATTCAATGCTTCTAGCACTGACTGGCAGTACTTTGCGCTAACATCTCAATTCACAATTGACTGTATTCCTACATAAACATTTCACTTGAACCATGAATGTTTTGCTTGAACTCAGACCTTAAAATTTATAAACTGAAATTTACAGCTTAGCATGACATGTGAACTTTGCCAGTTGTTGTGTATATTCAGCAAACAGTGATAAAACCTAACACAGTTCTTAGTGAATGAGTGAGGCTAGCCAGTGTGTTTGTGTGCTGTACAGGTAGTCCTCGACTTACAGCAGCTCATTTACTGACCATTTAAAGATACAGCAGCACTGAAAAAAGTGACTTCTCACCATTTTTCACACTTAACGACCTTTGCAGCAGTCCCATAGTCACATGATCAAAATTGAGAGGCTGTTGCAATATCCCAGGCTCATGTGATCATCTTTTGCAACCTTCTGACAAGCAAAGACAATGGGGTAGCCAGATTCACTTAATAATCATGTTACTGATTTTACAACTGCAGTGATTCTCTTAACCAATGTGTCAAGATAGCTCGTAAAATGTGGTCATAAGTCAAGGACTACCTGTATTGCGCATTTCAGATTTATAATAGGAAAAATTAAAACCGCATTCAGATTTACTATGATTTCGAGGAAAACAAATAATAAAAACACATGTAAAGTATTTACTTAAGACTTTAATAAAGTTAATAAAAACCTTGCATGTAGGTTCCCTGTGTACTGTAGTTATTAATCTTTTTTTCCCTATTTCTGTAGTTCTTTTCTCCCAACTTGTGAATCCTGTTTTCTTTCTTACTATCTACTAATCCTGTCTTTCCTGAAATAATTCCATGGTTTTGAAACCAGGACATCATGTTATGCTATACATGACTTCCTCCATTTTGGAACAAACTTGGAAGTAGTTTGAAACAGGGTCTACTTACCTAAGCTTGTATTAAGCAGGAATTCTTTATAGTGTATCTGCTGTAAAGAGAGACTGTTTCAGGCTCTGTGAAATGCATTCTCCCATTAGATACAGGCAGCCCAAGCATTCATCTCCCTACAGAGTGAGTTCCGATTTCTTAATATCCTGTATGGATTCCCAGATTCTCTGCTGTATCTGAATCATGTCTCTAAGGCCACAGCATTTTCCTAGCCAAGCAGCTAATTTCATTTCCAGTCCCTTCACATTTTATTTCTTTTTCCAAGATATTTACTGAATATAGTCACTGAACATAGTCAACTGCCTTGTGGATAATCGTCAAGGTAATAGAAGCAATAGCTGTTTGTGTTTTTTTAATGGACTGGCAAATTCATGTCCAGAGGTCTTGCAGATTTCCAAATATTTTCCTCTGAAACCTTTAGCTTTTGTATAGCCAATTGCATGATAGATTATCTTTAAAATTAACATTAACAGCAGCAGCATAGAAACGAGCAAAGTCTTCTCTTCAGAGCAACCCCATTTTGTCCAAACATTCATCTGTAGGACTGTGTGCTCACTTGAAAAATAGTAGCTCCACTTTTGTGGCAAGCTATTATGCATATGATAACAGCAGTACATAGTACATTCATCTGTCTCTTTCCCTCTCTTTCGCTCCCCTCCTTCCCTCCCTCCCTCCTCCCCGCCCTCCCTCTCTCCCTCCTCCTCTCTCTCTCTCTCTCACACACACACACGCACGCACGCACGCACGCACGCACACACACACATACAGAGGGAAAGGGAGAGGGAGGGAGGGACAAAACACAAAACACATCGGACCAGACAGTTGGTCCAGTGGTGAGTTTCAAATTTTTTTACTACCGGTTCTGTGGGTGTGGCTTGGTGGGCGTGGCGTGGCTTGGTGGGCATGGCAGGGGAAGGATACTGTAAAATCTCCATTCCCTCTCCACTCCAGGGGAAAGTTACTGCTAAATCCCCATTTCCTCCCGATCAACTGGGACTCGGGAGGCAGAGAATAGATGGGGGTGGGGACCAATCAGAGGTGGTATTTACCGGTTCTCCAAACTACTCAAAATTTCCACTACCGGTTCTCCAGAACTGGCCAGAACCTGCTGAAATCCACCTCTTGAGTCGGTCATACCTCATAGGATATTGGAATATTGTTTTGTGTCATATTCATCTGTATATTTTGAACTTCAGTTCCTGGCCCACTATTCTAGATTAATATGATTATCTTGTCCAGCCTTAGGAATTGTTTTCACAGCAACCTTTTTCTTAATCCTATTGAATTATGTTTCTGGTTCTAGTTTGCAGGTTTTAAGTGTTTGTGTTCCAGCAACCCTTTCAAACTGCTTGCTCAGTTCCTACACCCGTTTTAGGATGGAGATCTGTTGTTTTGTCCTTGCTAAAGTAGCACAGACATATTAGCTCACCTCTCCCTCCCGAGAAAAGAGATTCTTTCTCCTTTGCTTGAGTGATTCGATTGAGTGAAGATGTCTTTGTGCCAGAATTTGTGTGCAAATAGAAAGACCTGCTCTGACATTCATTCCATCCTTTTTTCTCCTAGGCTGGTGCGGGAAGTGACAGGTGTCAACGTCAACATGCGTGTTGGGATCCACAGTGGTCGTGTGCACTGTGGAGTGCTGGGGCTGCGCAAGTGGCAATTTGATGTCTGGTCGAATGATGTCACCTTGGCCAATCACATGGAAGCTGGGGGCAAAGCGGGGTGAGTTGAGTCCTTCAGTGTTTGAGTGAAACAACTGTGGATGCTAATTATTCTGACCTAGGCTTCCTAATATAGTAAAAAGCACACAATTAGTGCTAAAAACCCTTTTTTTATTTTAACGGCTGTGAATTCCTTTCATTCATAGCACATGCTGAATCACCAAGAGTTTATAAATAGTCCAACAGAAGTCTGCCACAGTCCTTCGGATAAGGCTGGAAACCATCCACCTTTATCTTCTTTGATATGCTGCCAAAGACCTAATTGGCAATTATCTTGGCAAGGCCACATGGAAGCACAGAATCAAAAACAGAGCTTCAAAGTACAAACTATCCATAACGTTGCTTCCTACAAAAGCCCACGTGCCTTCGCTCTTCCTTTATGTCTTCTGGGAGGGGCCAATAATCTCCAAGCCTTACTACCGAGTCCTCCCTTTTTTTTAAACTAGCTTGCATATGCGCGCACTAGGAACAGGGTCCCTCTGTTCCTCTGCCTCTCTGATGACCGACTCTGGAGGCTCCGGAGTCTGCACATAACTCCCCAGATGGCCCTGGCCCCATCTCTGCCTCCGACGCAGAGCCCTTGTCCGAGCCTTCCTCAGACTCCAGGACTGGCCCATGTTTCTCCCCAGCCTCCTCACTGTCTGACTCTGCTGCCAGCTCCTCAGGCTGCTGGCGGACCACAACACTTAATAGAAAGTGCCATAGTTGCATTGAAACAGGAGATGGAGAATCTTTTCCTCTTTTCTTTGAAGAAAATTGGTTTGAAAATGGGAAAGTCATGCTAGTATTGGGTGTGACCCTATTTTTTTCTATTGTTCCCTTTTTGTCTTACCTCTTATTTTTTATCTCTTACATGCTTAGATTTAAAATTGCTCTGTTCTATTCCTTGTCTACTACCTAAACATGTGGAGTTAATCTATCTGTTGGAGAAGAGTAGGGGGAAAAAACTTCAGAACTTCATTGGGCTCCAGCCTCACACTGCCTCGAGGTTTCTGGGACAAGGCCAGGTCTTCATAGCTTTTCAGAAAGCCAGGAGGGTAGGGGCTTGCTGGATCTCGGGGGGAAGGGGCTTCTCTAGGGCAGGGACCACTACCAAGACAGTTAGCTGTTTCAGTCCTATAAGGAAGGAAGGGACATGGAGTGTACTCACGCCGTCAGACTTTGTGGAATGAGCATATTGGAAGATACATTCTTATCAGTGGAAAACTGGCCCACCACACACTCTGATTGCAAAAGAGATGGCACTTGGATATTTGGGACAGTTAAGCTAGACAGACAGACAACTGGCTTGGCTGCTCCACAGGGATGCTAACATGGGAATATAAAAGCACAATGTTGTTATGCGAGTGGGATCAAAATTCCCATGTGGAAATGCCTTACATTTCTCCATGTGACTTACTGATCTAAATGAAGTAATATATTACCTCCACATTGGCTCTATTCACAGTTCCTTATGAGCATTATTATACCATATTTTTATATGAGTTCATTGGACTTTCCTCCAAATCTTCTTCAGCAAGATTTCTGACTTTCTACCATCTTCCCCACAGTATTTTACCTGCATTCCTGCAGCTAACTCCTCTTATATTACTTATCCTTATTTTTATTGGTCAATCCTGCTCTTTTACTCAGAGCTGCTGAGGAAGGGCTATATTGCTTCCTTGTGGAGAGAGTAGCCTCTTCCACTCTTAAGCGAGATTATAGAAAGTCTAATGAGGGGTATCTCTGAGAGTGGGAACAGTGGGTTCCAGCACTTGCCTTGGTTGAACAACAACATTTCTGCGATAGGCGGATCCACATTACCCAATCAACTCTGCAGTACCTGAATGAGGACTATGAAGTAGAGCCAGGGCACGGGGGTGAGCGCAATGCTTACCTGAAGGAGCATAACATTGAGACCTTCTTCATTGTGGGCTGCAGCCAGAAACGGGTAAGTCCTGGGAGCGGGGTGGAGGGACATGACTGAAATTTGCTTGGGGGCAGGAAGTGAGAACAGATCACCATAATCCGGGAGACAAATGTTCTGGTCCCTGGAGCTGAAATAACAGAGGCTATGGAACAAGACATTTCTACTCTAGGGAGTAATGTCTTAAAACACCTGCTTCCATTTGTTCTTCTTTCTGTTTTGTATCTCCATATTCCTCACTTTTTGCCAATAGAAAGAAGAGAAAGCAATATTAGCCAAGCTGCAGCGAGCCCAGGCAAATTCCACTGAAGGGCTGGTGCCCCGTTGGGTCCCTGAGCGCTCGTTTCCACGGAACAAGGACTCTAAGGCGTTACGACAGATGGTAAGTCTCGGGTTTGATTGAGACTGTGCCTTGGAAAGGACGTAGGATGGCATATTATTATTGGATCCTGCTTTGTTCTTTCATTCCTGCTCAAAGTGGTGTAGAGCAGGGGTGTCAAACTGGATTTCTTCGAGGGCTGGATCAGCATTGTAGTTCTCCTCTGTGGGCTGGCAGCAGGATGGGGGAGGCGGGGGGAGACGGGACAGATGCCTCCTGCAGCACTTTACTGGCCAAAATGGTAAAGTGGATGCCTCATGGAGCACTTTGCTGGCCAAAATTTACCTCTGCCGGCCTGTTTTTGGCCAGCAGAGTGCTGCTGGAGGCCAGGGAGGCAGAAAACGGGAGGCGCGGGGCATGCACCTAGCCTGTTTTGACTGGCAGAGGCACTGCTGGCTGGTCCTTTGATATTTGCAGGCTGGCCCTGTGGGCCAGATTTAAGCACCCCATGGGCCAAATTCAGCCCACAGATCTTGAGTTTGACACTCTGCTATACAGCATATCTTTCCTGGCATTGAGCTGAAAGGAGGATAACTCCGAATTTGAAATAAGCAGAAGGAATAGATGAAAAAAGCCAGGAAAAAAAATACAAGCCCTATGCCTGACTTGTCAACATTGGGTTGTCCACTCAAGATGAAAGCAGCTGCTGAAGATGTCTCCCCCATAACTACCCCCAGTCTATTAAACTTCTTTTGGTGATATACATGTATATTAGTACACACATGTGATTGTACTAATATGTATTAGAAGTCATGTTCCAAAAAATAGAAGGGTCAAGATAAAAATACATTCATATTTCTATTAACTGCCTTAAATACTATTAACTAAAATTAATTGCCTGTGAAATAAGTTATCTTTTGGAGATGCCTTTCTAGATAGCTCATCCGCTTAAATAATACAACTGTCTATGGAGATTCTCAGTCATCCAGGTCATGGTTGCCCCAAAGGTGTTTTTTTCAAGGAGCAACTGGACTTTCTGGTTTTTCTTTGAAGACATTTCGTTTCTCATTTCTTCAGAGCTGAAGAAGCTTCTTGGATGAGAAGCGAAACATCTTCAAAGAAAAACCAGGAAATCCAGTTGCCCCTTGAAAAAAGCACTTTGGGACAATACAACTGTCATTTCTCTCACACAGAGATAAGGTGAAACGAAAGTGTAAATGGATGGAGAAGGAAAGAACTTAAAGATACATCCTCTTTAGGCATAAAAAGGGGTTAAATGCACCAGGCAAACAGCCCTTCCCCAAAACAAGTTTAATAATTACAAGATTATGTTAAAAGGGACCAATACATCTACTCTGCTTAGAAATAGAAGAGCCTTCCCTACCCATAGATTCACAGGTAATTATTTGAAGACATACTTGGTTATCCTATTGATACCCTGTTTCCCCGAAAATAAGATATCCCCTGATAATAAGCCCAGTCGGGCTTTTGAGCTCATGCACTAAAATAAACCTCCCCCTGAAAATAAGCCCGCCCCGAAAATATTTAAACGCAGAGCTGGAAATCAGTTAAGACAGCAAGAGGAGCCCCATATTGCTCCATGTGCCCTAAAATAATAAGACCTCCCTGAAAATAAGGCCAAGTGCTTATTTCAGGGTTCAAAAAATATAGGACAGGGTCTTATTTTCAGGGAAGCACGATAAATACAGCAGAGATGTGCAATTTTGAGATGCGAAGGACAGAGATATTTTGGATCTGGCACAGGTTCTCTTGCTGTACCTTTGGGCGAAGGTCCCCGTATTAGATTTGAACCACCCCTTGTCCACTGCAGATGTGAAAACTGCACACACCTAAATACGGTATCCTTCCAACCCATGATAGAAGTTCTGCAAATCCTTTTCCTCATAAGCTCTGAATCCCAAAGCCTAGTTCACATATGATATTAAGCAAACTTGTAATATGGTTTGTTCAAATCTCCAGCAAGAGCTGGCTTTCTTTTTCCTGCAACCTGGCAAAGGAGAATGGAATGTCAGGAAAGGAAGTGTCATGGAGGGAATGGTTCTCTCTATGTAGGAGAGAGAACAGGTTAATCTTGATAGACCTTTTTGCTATCACGTGCCAGGAGAGGGGGGGGGGGCGGGGGAGAGTCTCTCTAGGAGTCTGTGGAGGCTGGGGACAGCAAAAAATGTCACTTCCTGTCCCACCGGGAGTTGGGAAATGGGCCCTTTCAGCCTCCGTAGGGCCTCCAAGGGAGTGGGAAAGGCTGTTTTCGCCCTTCCCAGATAAATAGAGAGGATCTGGAACCAGATAAGAAAGAAAAATGGGCCTTCCCTATCCCCTACCCTCCAGATGCAGGAAACAGCCTGTTTCCCTACTTCTGGTGGGCCCAGAAGGCCTGAAAATTAGCTGGCCAGCGCACGCATGCGCCCCAGATCTGAGCTGGCATGCCCACTAATATGGCTCTGCATGCCACCTGTGGCGCCATCACGGCATTAGGAAATAAAGTCATTCACATAAAGATTGTTTACCTCTTCATTAAAGTAAAGGATATCTGTCAAGAGTAAAGCTATACTCTTGGAAAAACAATGCTCCAGGAGTTTCTTTTGCTGCATGTGCCAGTGAGACAGTTGAAATTATCTACAGCAGGGGTTAAATGTAAAATTTGTTACCATCAGTTCTGTGGGCGTGGCTTGGTGGGGAGGGGGTAATGTGACTGGGTGGGCATGGCCAACTTTTTTTTTTTTAACTTTTCAAAGCATTTTTTTCTAATGCTTGGAAAAGCTTCTGCCGATCAGGCAATTCAACTGGGATCGTCAGAGAGGCATTTTAAAAAAATATCTCTCTGCCAAAGGGGAAACTCAGCTGGAATCGTCAGAGACTTTTCAAAGCATTTTTTTTTACCACCTCTTCAGCGAAGAGGTTGCAGAAAAAAAATACTTTGAAAAGCCTCTGACGATCCCAGCTGAGCCGCGTGATCCTCAGAGGCTTTTTTTTTAACTTTTAAAAGCATTTTTTCATTGGAAGAGGTTGTAGGGAAAAATGCTTTTAAAAGTAAAAAAAAAAAAAAGCCTCTGATGATTGTGTGACTCAGCTGGGCATGGCGGGGCGGGGGGGAGGGCAGGGATTTTTGCTAACGGTTCTCCGAACCATCCGCTGCCATCACGGCGATCTGGTCCGAACTGGAAGCATTTCATCCCTGATCTACAGTTCGTAGAGTTTGTAGTCCTCGACTTATGAGCACAATTAAAATTTCTGTTGTTAAGGGAGACGTTAAGTGAGTTTTGCCCCATTTTACCATTCTTGCCACTTTGTTAATGTGAATCACTGCAGTTGATAAGTTAGTAACTCAGTTGTTAAGTGAACCTGGCTTCCCCATTGACTTTGCTTGTCAGAAGGCCACAAAAGAAAGACAGAGCAATGGCCATAATTATGAACCAGTTGCCAAGCATCTGAATTTTGATTACATGATCATGGGGATGCCGCCACGGTCGTAAGTGTGAAAAATGGTCATAAGTCACTTTTTTCAGTGGCGTTGTACCTTATGATTCTTGACAAATGTATTTTTTTTTAATGTACACCGAGAACATATGCACCAAGACAAATTCTTTGTGTGTCCAATCACACTTGGCCAATAAAAAATTCTATTCTATTCTATTCTATTCTATTCTATTCTATTCTATTCTATTCTATTCTATTCTATTCTATTCTATCCTATCCTATCCTATCCTATCCTATCCTATCCTATCCTATCCTATCCTATTCTTTGAAAGGTCACTAAATGAACTGTTGTAGGTCGAGGACTACCTGTAATACCCTTTGAATAGGTAGTATAGTGAAATGTTTTTTCTTCATCTTGACACATATTATGCAGCAAAGGAGAATATTAGGAGAAAAGATACTGGCTTCAGAATCTATAGACTCAAAACCTGGAAGTTGTTTGCAGCCTAGATTGGTGCTTAAAGTGCATGAATACTCTCTTGGGTTGAAAAAACTGGCCTTGAATGCAGGGCTGAGGGAATGGGATGTAGGAAATTGTTCAAGGCCATAACAATAAAACTACAGTAGTATAATATACTGTAGTAGGATAATTGTCAGTAAAACTATACCTATAACCTGTCAAAGCTAGAGTTTATATCTTCTCTGTGAAAGATAGACTGTTGTTGACCTGAGGAAAAAAAGTAACATTATCACCCTTATTGTATCATTTATTTGTTTGATACTCAGCCATAGAATTTTCACTTCCCTGCCCACACCCATAGCTATCTGCCCCAGTTGGAAGCTTTGGGGAAAATCTGCTTAACACTTCCCATAAACTGATGGCCTGAAGAGTGGACAATATGGAGATGTTTTTCTGTCCCGTTCTCCATGAACCTACATGCATTTCTAGGGAGTCTCTGAGCTACCTGTGTCTCCTGAAATATTTTGGAGGCTATTCATTTACTCACTGTGTTTCAAGAGAAGCTTCGTCCCTAGCTTTTTTTTTCGTACTGATTGTGCTGATTTTCAAAGTTATTTATTTTAATTGATAAGGGCTTGAATATATTTAAACTTTTTAAAGATTGATTGGAACTTACAAAGCTTATGATCAGATTTATGATCAGAATATTTATTATAAATATTCAAAGACTAGGTTTCTTCATTTCACTCAACGTAATCTGGGTATTGTATGGGCTTAATGTGATGCTTGAACTGCTTTTTATAAATGATCTCAAACTCTGTTTTCATGGCAGAGGGACCACGGGCCAGTCCTTTCCTGTTTCTAGGGCGGCTGCATGGGCCAGATCTAAGCACCCCGCGGGCCACATCCGGCTCCCGGGTTTTGAGTTTGACACTCCTGGCTTAGAGGAATAAAGCACGGGTGAAATGCAGCAGGTTCTGACAGGTTCTGGGGAACCGGTAATGGAAATTTGGTGCAGTTCAGAGAACCGATAGCAGAAATTTGGAGTAGTCTGGAGAATCGGCAAATACCACCTTGGGCTGGCCCCAGAGTGGGGAGGGAATAGGGATTTTGCAATATCCCTCCCCCAGGAGTGGGGAGGGAATAGAAATTTTGCAGTATCCTTCCCCTGGAGTGGAGTGGGAATGGAGATTTTGCAGTATCCTTTCCCTGGAGTGGAGTGGGAATGGAGATTTTGCAGTATCCTTCCCTTGGAATGGAGTGGGAATGGAGATTTTGCAGTATCCTTCCCCTGCCACGCCCACCAAGCCATGCCCACCAAGTCACACCACTCTCACCAAGGCATGCCCACAGAACCGATATTAAAAAAAATTGGATTTCACCACTGGAATAAAGCCATTGTAGCTTATTTAATGAACATGGTTAAAATTGAGACAAGAGTCTCAATTTTAAACTAGTGTTTAAAATAGCATGAAGATTTAAAGAAATGTCCTGTTTTAATATTAGAGGATTCAATTTGCCATTTATTCACAAACCATGCTTGACAATCATGTCTTACTATAATGCATAATCTCAGTTAATATCTAAATACATATGAATGTTATCTGAATACTGGAGAGGGTAGTCAGTTGAAATAAAATGCTGGTTTGTGTATTTGAACATTTTTTTAAAAAGTAATTTTAGAGAAAGATGAGGCATAAATATTTGTTAATGTATAGCTAAATTATGGCATTTGCTAAAGTACAGCGATAGTCACTGAGTTAAATAGATTGAAAGGGAGTGAGATGTATTTATGAAGATAAGGCTATCAGTGGCTAGTACGTTGACTCAGTGGTGGGCTGCAACCGGTTTAACAAACGATTTGGTGTGCAAGTGCTGAACATGCTTGCGCGCAGCGTTCAAAATACAGCAATTTGAAGCTCAGCTGCTTACCTTCCAAGGCAGCCCTGGAAAGTAGAACAGCAGAGACATGGAAATCAGCTGTGCCATGAGAATCAGCTGAGCCAGAATGAAGGAAATATAGGACAGGACAGAGCCGGGATGCATGGGCGGGGCCAGATGATTGTCAGAACGACCAGTTCGTCCGAAGCGGCAGCAGCCCACCACTGCTTTGACTGCATTTTACGTCCAATATTGAGAGACAGCATTGTTCTGAAATACTGTTATTGCTGTGGGAAGTGAACAGGAGGGTGTATCTCCCAACTGTTTTGTTCTGCATATGTGTTGGCTTCTAAGAGGTTTTTGGACAGTTACTGTAAGAACACAATATTGCAGCAGCAACAGTCTGGACTCTTCTAAGGCTCTTTAAATGAATGTTCCATCTTTGTAAGATATCGGCCAATCAGCGCTTACGCTGCCATTTGGTATAGTACTATTGTTCCTCGTATGAGAAGCTCTTGAGATGTTTGGCAGCTGGGAGTGTTCCAAGTCTGATTCCCCTCCGAATGGGTTCGCTTTGGCCATGTGGGCAGCAGCCATTTAAAAGCGAAGGATTCTCCGAGACGCAATTTCAGATGAAATTTTGGTTGTAAGTACTGTATTTTCCTGCGTATAAGACTACTTTCTAACACACAAAAATCTTCTCAAAAGTCAGGGGTCGTCTTATACGCCGGGTCTCATTCTCCTGTAACCAGGCAGACCAGCCCATAAGGCTCTGATGAGCCTTAAATGGCTCTGAGGAGGGTCGTCTTATACGCCCAGTCGTCTTATACGTCGGAAAATACGGTAGATGTCTCTCTAATAATGAGGCAAGCTTATCAGCAAGGGAAAATATGGTGCATTTCATGTTTGAATTATTTGGAGCAATTTCGCCTAGGTGAAAGAATGAGGATTCTGGGTTTTGCGCACATTACCCCGCACCACACACCCATGAGCCTTCATAGTGGTGCGGAGGAGTCCTGATGCAGGTTTTTTCCTGGTTTCTTCCTCACCCTCCACTCCCACCCGCCTCAATCCACTTGCAGGCCTTGAACGTTCCTTCCTGGACTGTTTTCGTTCTCCGCTGGGAAATAACGTTTTTTGTGTGGGTTTTGGGTTTTTTTTTTTTTTACTCCAAGAGTTGCAATTCTCTTGTGGCCTTCTTTTAACTAAATAACTATATAAGGATTAACATGCAGTGCACTGAGCTTGTTATTTAATGTACAAAAATATGCCAAGGAAATGGAATGGTCTGTTCAACTCCAAGCCAAGAATGAAAGCTCTGTCACATGCAGTGTTGTATACCTCTTTTATTTGCAGGAAGTTGTCTAACATGGGGAAAGAATTGAGCTCTCACTCTGCCTCCATCTATGCTGCAGCTTTCCACTGCATATAGGAAACAAAACTGCAGAGGAATTTGAAACAAGGAACCTTCTGTTTCTATTACCCATAACAACCCACTGCTTCACTTTCCCTTCCTTCACATCCCAGCTATTGTTGGCCTTTCTTAGGGGGTGTAGAATCTAGTTCCTCTGAGCATTTCCTTCTTTCTTCCTGCCATCACTTCCTTAGCTCCTCTGCTTTTCTCTATTCTTTGCTTCTTTTTGCTGAAGAAAAATACAGATTAAGGGAAAATAAACACACACACACACACACACACACACACACACACAAACACACACACACAGATCAGCATATGAAAGTATAAGATCCTGTTGGAACTGAGGTGGCAGGAATATTTTGAAATGGTCAGGATTGTAACAACGCTTTGAAAAATAGAAATTTGCCACTCATGTTAGGTCCTCGGCTTACGACCACAATTGAACCCAATGTTTTTGTTGCTAAGCAAGACATTTGTTAATTTTGCCCCATTTTATGACCTTTCTTGCCCCAGTTGTTAATTGAATCACTGCAGTTGTTAAGCTAGTGGCACAGTTGTTAAGTGTGCCTTCCCCATTGACTTTGCTTGAAAGAAGGTTGCAAAAAAAATGTGGCCCTAGGACTCATTTTTTTGCAACCTTGCAAACCTCAGGCAACTGTCTTAAATATGAATCAATTGCGAAGCGTCCAAATTTTGATCACGTGACCTCAGGGACACTACAACGGTCATTAAGCGTGAAAAGCAGTCATAAATCACTTTTTTCAATGCCGTTGTAAGTGAACTATCACTAAAGGAACTTTTTAAAGTTGAGGACAATCTGTATGGTGCCTTCTGCAGAATCTAAAGGATCCTAGTTTTATTTCATCAGCTGAAATGAGGGGGGGGGAGGGATTTTATAACAGAGATATGAAATTCATAAGTTTAAGTATCAGTTTATCTCTGGTATTTCAACTAATTGCCAGACTCCTGTTGAATCTTGCTGTTCCTGCATTCAAAAAAATATTTTAAAAATTAGTTCTTTTTAATGAATCACAATAGGTGCCGCTTCTTTCTCAGAGCCCTATTTTTTTCCCTTCTCCTGCATTAATTTCAAATCATCAGGGGTTTAAACAGATTGCCTGGCTTCAAACGTTTTGTTGAGCCAGGATATGGTTGTTTGGTTTTTGACTTAGCATGTTGTACAAGCCTATCCATCCTGATATATAAACGTGCTTTAGGTCTTACTGAAACCACCCAATTGTGCAGAGCAAACTATGTTTTAGCATGATATGTAAATTCAGTCAATATCACCTCGGTATGGAATTTGGCTCCTTGAAATATTTGGGTTTTTGTTTGTTTGTTTGTCTTTTGGTCGTGTGATTGGCTTCTTCTATCATGCATTTGTTGAAGCCTTTCATTTGGCAGCTTCCTCACTTCATTGCCGAGGTGCAAATTAAATCTGCTATCCAAACAAAACAAGCTAGTTTTTATCATTATAATCACCCTCACCTACCACATTTGAGGGTAATTTGCTGTCCATTAGTGGCACTCTTGATGGTTGCTAAGTGAGAACTCCTAGTGCCCCGTCATTCGTTGTTACAAGGCTGCTTTTGATTTGTTGTGGGCAGTTTGTTGCTATGGTACAGATTGTTTATGAAATTTGGTAATCTGACATCTGTTGCCATGATACTGCTTGCATCTGAGAGTAAGTTCCACTGGTATCTTCTTTGTAACGGTGCTGCCAGTTGTTGATGGGCATTGTCTGACAAGTTTTTGTTGCCCTGGTAGAAGTGACTATAGCACAGAGCATCTGTTTCGTCTTATTTAATCCGTTGCAATGGAATAGTTTACTAGTTGTTAAAGTGCGGAAGGATCCTATCTTGTTATGTGTTACTGTTTAATGAAATACTTGGAGGTCATTGTATTCCTTTCTCGGTAGGAATTTGACTTTGTTTAAAAACAATCGCCTTTTGTGTCAGTTTCCTTATCCCAGTCAAATAGCTTCATATCTCTTTAGGGTGCTGCCTTAAAGCACTAATTCTGCTCCACTGAATGGCAGGATATGAAAGAGGAGTTCCAAGTCCATTCATTTAAACAGTGTCTGGATTTCTCAGACCAATCCTACCATTGTTACTTAGTCCTAGGAAGCTTGAGATGACAATGACATCCACGTATGCATTGATTATGTGCCATCGAGTAATTTTTGAATCCTAGCGGCCACATGATTTTTTTTTCCATGACCGTCTATCCCTAACCTGTTCGTGAGTCATGTCCATAAATCTCGGTAATCTGATTGTGCATTTGAGCAGAACCAGAAAAAACTGCAGGATTTTCTTGGAGCCGCAGGATGGTTTCCATTGACAAGAGTTCTAGCTTTTTCTCCCCTTCCCCATCCTAAAGTCAAGGTATTACTATGGCTTCTTGCAGTAATTTCTCAAAACTCTTTGGTGGATCTGGGTTTGCCACGTCCCATAGAATTACCTTTCTTTTTCTTTCTAACCCAATAGAACATTGAGACAAAATTATGTGAAAGGATCAAGATCTTTCTGTCCATCATCGGTGTAATAAGTTTGAAAATGGAAAAGAACTGGAGCAAATTTGATGTTATGGAAGAATCTGGTGAAAGTAAGATTGGGATTGAAAATGGGCAGAAGGTGGCTGCATTACTCTAGTCTAGTCCAGTGGTGGGTTGCTCCCGGTTTGGCCCGGTTCGGGCAAGCCGGTAGTGGTGATGATGTGACATCAGCAAACCGGTTCTCTTATGACTGTGAGCTGGCCCTCCTGCCCGTCTCAGCATTATACCTTTATTTGTCATTTTTTAGCCTAGCTGATAAGCACGGCAGAGTGGATTGCTGTGCCTCAGCGGGGCAGAAATTAATACACTTGCGCGGAGTGCAAGTTTGGTGATTGCGTGCAAAGCGTGTGCACCAATCGCATGTGCGAAGAGAACCGGTGGTAACACTGGTTGGAATCCACCACTGATCTGGTCACTGTCAGATGAAACAGATTTTTGGGTTCCATTTCAGTATGTTTTCTGGCCTACTTTTGGCACAAAGAATATGTTGCTTTAGGTTGAAAGAAGGAAGAATGCTGATTCTCCTGGATCTTTCAGTCAAAATGTCCTCTTCGAGCAACTAACTGGCAGAACAGCATGGAAGTGCTTCTCTTAAATGATTTCAGCTTTACCACAACAGCTATTTTCAGAAGGTGATTCTGAAATTCTGTTGCTAGCAGTTATGCTGTGCCTTCCCCAGTCTTCCCTGCGTGCCTGAAATGCCTGAGGTCATACGGGGCTTTGGAATACAGTGTTGCTAGTATACAGAAACCCTCCAAATTACTACCGTATTCATTTTCACCTAATTCAGGACACGTAATTAAAATGCTGAACTTGCATTTAAGATAAATCAAGGCCTAAGGAATTGAAGTTCCAGTCTATACAAAATGGAAAGATGGTGTGACCAGAGAAGGACAGGTGTGTTTGGGCCTACCTTGGAACAATTTGTATTCTCCATAAGAAATGGATTTGCCATTCTGGGATGCTATTACCACAGAGTTGACTTTGCCTTGGAAGTTCAAAGCAGATGTCACTATATGACATTTTCCTCTCCCCATCTTCAGTGATATGCTAGTGGTATCTGTTCCTCACAAAGATAGCCTGGCTGCTGCAATATTGTGTGCCCAGATAATATCCAGTTTAAATTACCGTAATGATTGATTGTAGGTAGCACTGCCTTTTTAAATCAGGTTGGATGTTTTAGCTGGTGCAAAATACACAGATTGTTGATCGGGACTGGATGGTTTGATTGCATCTCCATCATTTTGAAACAATGGCAGTGACTTCCCAACTATTTTTAGGTATGACTGTGCTCTGGACCTTTTTAATTTCTGAAATGGTTTGGACCCAGTCCATACAAGTTCTTCACTTTTCTCTTCCATGTGAATAAGATAGATAGTGAATTGAGGTTGGATTTTCTCAGTGTGGTCCTTCATACCTAACTTGGGGATGTTTGCCTGGTGCTAACTTTGATCTTCTTAGATGGCAGATAAAGAATGTTTTTAATTAGTCCAGGTTTTCTGCCATTATTATTTTTGCCTTACTGATCTAATATAGTTATAACATCTATCTCTGTTATATTCTTCAGCTAAAAATAATTAGTTAATGATGAATACCAGGTAAAAAATAATTGTAATTGGTGACTACTCTAGAAGAAATCATTTTGGGCTCAAGCAACAGACTATATACTTATTAGTACAGGTAGTCCTCTATTTACAATTCATTTAATGACCATTCAAGGTTACAACCGCACTGGAAAAAAGTGACATACGGTTTTCACCCTTATGACCTTTGAAATCCCCTGGTCATGTGATCAAAATTCAGGTGCCTGGCAACTGACTCAGATTTATGACCGTTGCAGAGTCCTGGGGTCGCGTGATCACCTTCTGTGACCTTCCGCCAAGCAAAGTCCATGGGGAAGCCATGTTACTAACTTAACAACTGCAGTGATTCACTTAACAACTGTGGCAAGAAAGGTCATAAAATGGAGCAAAACTCACTTAAATGTCTCACTTAGCAACAGACATTTTGGGTTCAATTGTGTTCGTAAGTCAAGGATGACCTGGAGTAAGAACATGAGGTGTCATGACCATTTGTGCCCCTCTAATATTGCTTCCCTCCTCCTTTTTGGCATTATTTGGTCAAATAACTCCAAAGACCTCTCAGGATAAGAAATACTGTATTTTCCGGCGTATAAGACGACTGGGCGTATAAGACGACCCTCCTCAGAGCCATTTAAGGCTCGTCAGAGCCTTATGGGCTGGTCTGCCTGGTTACAGGAGAATGAGATCCGGCGTATAAGACGACCCCCAACTTTTGAGAAGATTTTTGTGTGTTAGAAAGTAGTCTTATACTCAGGAAAATACAGTACTTGAATTATGCCTGAAGTCAGAGGCTGAATCCAAAAATGGAGACTTTTTTTTTTTTAAAGACAGAAGAGATTGGTAATTATTGTTATCTCCAAACTCTCTCTCGCCTCCCAAACTGTCTGTGAACCTCTTTCCCACATCTACTAAGTTGAGCATTAACCAGCCAGCAGGTCGCCCTGCTTCTTAGCTGTAAATCTCAGCTATTCTGAGACAAGCTTTTAAGGTGATGTTGTTCTGTTGGCCAAAGGCCAGCCCAAGCCAGTCAGATTTATTGCACCTACCTGTGTGTTCAAAATGGGAGAGTCCAGGGAAGGGCTCTGCTTCTGTTCCCTGTGTTGGTATAATGAAGTTCACAGCCAACCAGCCTATTTGGTTTCTTTTTTCAGCTTTTCAGAGATTTGGAACAGAGAGAAAAAGGGAGGCCTAGAGGGTTCTGTCTTTAAATGTTTTTTGTTTGTTTGTTTATCGGGCCATATCAAAGTGCAGTATTCCAGAAACAAATCATTACTGAAAGTTGATAAAAGCAATTTAAAATGGAATTGGATCAGTGGTGAAATCCAAATTTTTTTACTACCGGTTCCGTGTGTGTTTGTGTGGCCTGGTGGGTGTGGTGTGGCTTGGTGGGCATGGCAGGGGAAGGATACTGCAAAATCTCATTCCCACCCCACTCCAGGGGAAGGATATTGCAAAATCCCCATTTCCTCCCTACTTCTGGGGGAAGGATATTGCAAAATCTTCATTCCCTCCCTACTCCTGGGGCCAGCCAGAGGTGATATTTGCCGGTTCTCCAAACTACTCAAAATTTCCGCTACCAGTTCTCCAGAACCTGTCAGAACCTGCTGGATTTCACCCCTGAATTGAATACAATACAATTTAAAATGAAATTGGAAGATGAATATAGAATTAACTACAATAATGTAAGATATAGATAAAATAGGATAAAATTATATTTCGGTGTCACCCCTACAATCTACCCCAATCAGTCCTGCACACGCAGATCTCAACTGAACCATTTTGCTTAAGTATTGTGCTGGGTTAAAATGTTATTTTCAGATTCTGGCTTCTTCTTGCAGATACCATCACCACCACCCTTCCTTATCCATTTTGGGTGAATACTGCCAGGAATATCTAATTTGGTACAGGCAGTTCTCAACTTACGGCCACAATTGAGCCCAACATTTCTGCTACTAAGCAGAAGACAGTTGTTAAGTGAGCTTTGCCCCATTTTACAACATTTCTTGTTGTTAAGTTAGTAACACAGTTTGTAAAATGAATCTGGATTCCACATTGACTTTGCTTGTCAGAAGGTCACAAAATGGGATCATGTGACCCTGGGTCACTGCCACGGTCATGAATACATGCAAGTTGCCAGGCATCAGAATTTTGACATTGGGGATGCTGCAATGGTCATGTGTGTGAAAAAGAGTCATAAGTCACTTTTTTCAGTGCCATTGTAATTTCAAATAGTCCCTAAACAAAAGTTGTAAATCAAGGACCGCTTGTATACATGTGTGGGAATACTAATAATCCCAAGTATTTCCAGGGAATGTCTGCTAAAAAAAAAAAGAGAGAGAAAATTTATGATTGAAAACTATGTTGCTGGCAACATTTACTAGTTGTACTCTTCCCAAAATCGCTGCTTTCCAAAGATACCAAGGATTACAATGTCTGGGCTTCCTGGTATCATAGCCACCAGCATGCTGGGAGTTGTAGTCTGAGTTTGAAGAATACTGTAACCACATTATTACAAAACTTCACCACACATAGAATTAATTGTATAGGTACTCCTTGCTTACTGACCACTTAGGTGCAACAATGCTGAAAGAGTAGCACTTACGACCGACCGGTCCTTGAAGTTCTGGCTATTGCACCACGCCAACAGTCATGTGATCGCAATCCGGATACTTGGTGCCTGGCTTGTATTCACAACAATTGCAGCACCCGCAATCACATGTTCACCGTTTGTGACCTTCCCTGATGTTTTCCCGCTGAAAGCCAACAGGGAAGGTTGCAAGTCGCTCGGGTAAGTCTGCCCCACCTGGCAGCAGCCATCCCTGAGCCTGAAAACACTTAAGCATACCGTTGCACCCACCCTCATACCTTTCTCCCACTTGGCTTGCGAGCTGCCTGGGACTTGCAACTTCTTACCGCCTTTCCTACCGACGTCGATTGTGGGAAGGCGGTAGGAAATTGTGAGGAGGTCCTGGCTTAATGAGCCACGATTCTCACTTAACAGCAACGGGAACTGCCAGGATTGCCATTGCTAAGCGATGCGGTCATGAAACATCACATTTTATGACCACATCACTTAGCAGGGGAAATGCTGGTTCAAATTACCATCGTTAAATGTGGACTACCTGTATTCATTGCAATTAACAGGTTTTTTGAATTTTTTGAAATTTACCATAAAGAGAATGGGTGGTATCAAAAACTATTATATATACTGTGTGCTCTTGAACATGATCTCTTTTTCTTTCTTTCTCTCTCTCTCGTTTTTAGGGTATTGACGATTCGAGCAAAGACAAGTAAGTGCCTTCATTTATAACCTCCTTGACAATGGGGGTGGAGAAAATCATTCAAGCCAGAGTCCCTAAACTGTCTTGTGGCAATATATGAAAGATGGCACTGATTTCAGAGAGGTTCACGTTATTTGGTTTAGTCTAGTGGTTAAGGCAGCCGGCTAGAAACCAGGAGACTGTGAGTTCTAGTCTCACCTTAGGCATAAAAGTCGGCTGGTGACTTTGGACCAGTCGCTCTCTCTCAGCTCAACTTACTTCACAGAATTATTGTTGTAGGGAAAACTAGGAGGAGGGAGGAGTATTAGGTATGTTTGCTGCCTTGAGTTATTTGTAAAAATAATTAACAGTGGGATACAAATAAGTAAAAAAATTGTCTTGTGTCTCTCTTTACTCTCCAACGTGAATTTTGCTTCCCCGTAGCCGAAGTACACAGGAAGCCTTAAATCCTGAAGATGAAGTTGATGAGTTCTTGGGCAGGGCCATTGATGCCCGAAGCATTGACCAGCTGCGCAAGGATCATGTCAAACGTTTTCTGCTCACTTTCCAGAAACCTGAGTTGGAAAGAAAGGTATTTCCCTTCTCTACACTGTGTGCACAATTATTAGGCAAGCTGTATTTTGGAGGATTAATTTTATTATTGAACAACTGCAGTGCTCTTGGTCAATCCAAAACGTTAATAAACCTCAAAACCTGAATATTTAAGAAAGTAAAAGTGAGGTTGTGGCTTTCTTAGGAGAATATCTATGTGTGCACAATTATTGGGCAGCTATTAGTGTGCAGAATTATTGTGCAACTAAATGAAAAATTAAAATTTTTCCTTCTCACTCATTCATTTTCATCTGTTAAAATAAGAATAATAAACAACTCAGAATTTACAAATAATCATTTCTGACAGTTCAAAAGAAAAATCAGTGACCAATATAGCCACCCTTTCAATAGCAGTCATAAGCCTTCCATTCATGGAGTCTGTCAGTTTCTCGATCAGATGACGATCAACTTTCTGTGCAGCAGCAGCCACAGCCTCCCAGACACTGTTCAGAGAGGTGTACCATTTCCTTCACCATAAATCTACGGTTTAAGAAGGGCCCACAAGTTCTCAATAGAGTCAGGTGAAGAAGAGGGCCATGTCATTATTCTTTCATCTTTAAGGCCTTTACTGGCTAGCCACACAGTGGAGTGCTTTGATGCATGCGACGGAGCATTGTCCTGCAAAAAAATCATGGTCTTCTTGAAAGATGCAGACTTTTTCCTGTACCACCTCTTGAAGAAAGTGCCTTCTAAAAACTGGCAGTAGATTTGGGAGCTGATTTTGGGTCCATCTTCAACCCAAAAAGGTCCAACTAGCTCACCTTTCATAATACCAGCCCATACCAGTACCCCACTTCCACCTTGCTGGCATCTGAGTTGAAGTGGAGCTCTGTGCCCGTAACTGACCAGCCATGGGCCCATCCATCTGGTCCATCAAAAGTCACTCTCATCAGTCCACAAAACTTTCGAAAAATCTGTCTTCAGATATTTCTTGGCCCAGTCTTGCCATTTCAATTTATGTGTCTTGTTCAATGGTGGTCGGATTTCAGCCTTCCTTACCTTGGCCATGTCTCTGAGCACTGAACACCTTGTATTTCTGGGCACTCCAGGTAGGTTGCAGTTCTGAAATACGATAGCACTGGAGGATTTCTGGTAACTTCATGTTTAATTCTTCTCAAATCTTTGGCAGTGTATCTTTTTTTCTCAACACATTTCTTGCAACCCTGTTGACTATTTGCAACAAAATGTTTGATGGTTCTGTGATCATGCCCCAATATCTTAGCAATTTCAAAAGTGCTGCATCCCTCTGAAAGACTTCTTACAATTTTTGACTTTTCTAGCCCATTTTGCCTGAGGAAAAGACGCTGCCTAATAATTATGCACACCTTGATATAGGGTATTGATCTCCTTAGGCCCCACTCTCCCTTATTATACAAATACACATCACCTGATCTGCTTATATCCACTTAGCATTTAAATTTATACAGCTTGGAGGTGGAAAATATGCATACAAAGGATGATATGGTCAAAATACTCTGTTTGTTTGTTTGTTTGTTTATTTTATCAGACTTATATGCTGCCCTTTCTCCACAAGGACTCAGGGCAGCTCACAACAATAAATTACAAGTCCAGATTAAAATTCAGACAATAAAAGAACTAAAATTCCCATTAAAAACCCCATTCAGTCCAGGCCAGCCTGGCAAAACAACCATATTTTAAGGTCATGGCGGAAAGAGCGAAGGTCAGGGGCTACCCGGAGCTCCAAGGGGAGCTGATTCCAGAGGGTAGGTGCACCTACAGAGAAGGTTCGCTCTCTAGGGGCCGTCAGACGACATTATCTGGCCGACGAGACCCCAAGTAGGCCCTCTCTGTGAGCACACTGGGCAATGGGGAGCTGTTGCTGGCCGCAGGTGATCCGCCAAATACCCCGGGCCTAAGCCATGTAGGGCTTTATAGGTAATCACCAGCATCTTGAACCTCACCCGAAGGGCAACCGGTAGCCAGTGCAGGTCACCCAGGAGGGGTGTGACATGGGAGCATCGGGACACTCCTATCATTACCCGCGCGGCCACATTCTGCACCAGCTGAAGCCTCCGAGTGGTTTTCAAGGGCAGCCCCATGTAGAGAGCGTTGCAATAGTCGATCCGGGAGGTGACGAGTGCATGGTTGACAGTGCGTAAGGCATCTCGGTCAAGGTAGGGGCGCAATTGGCGCACCAGATGAATCTGGGCAAATGCCCCCCTGGTCACGGTTGTAACATGGTCTTCTAAGGTCAACCGTGCATTCAGGAGGACGCCTAAGTTGCGCGCCCTATCCACAAGTGGCAACACCTCTCCCCGTATGACCAAAGATGGAATATTCTCTTGGAACCGAGACGCCGGTACCCACAGCCACTCTGTCTTGGCAGGGTTGAGTCGGAACCTGTTCCTCCCCATCCAGAGCCACACCGCCTCCAGGCATTGGGACATCACGTCAAGGGCATCACTGGGCTGATTCGAGGTGGATATAAAAAGTTGGGTATCATCAGCATACTGATAATACCCCACCCCAAAACCACGGATGATCCCCAGCGGCTTCATATAGATGTTAAACAGCAGGGGAGAGAGAATCGACCCCTGGGAAATCCCACATGTGAGGGGCCTCAGGGTTGACTTCTGCTCCCCCGCCACCGTTTGCGAGCATCCAGAGAGGTAGGAGGAGAACCACTGTAAAAGACTGTCTCCCACTCCCAACCCCTCAAGGCACCGCAGCAAGATACCATGGTTGATGGTATCAAAAGCCGCCGAGAGATCTAACAGGACCAGGGCAGAGGAATATCCTCTGTCCCTAGCCCTCCAGAGATCATCCACCAGTGTGACCAATGCTGTCTCTGTGCTGTACCCAGGCCTGAAGCCCGACTGGTACCTAATAGTTGAGCACACAGTGTATCTAGAATTGAAATTTCCAAATGGGGCACAAAGTCATCTGTTCCTCAATTCCTTGGTAATTTTTTTCCCTTCTCTTTTAATCCTATAGTATTCCAAAAAGGTGGATACCCGCTTTGGTAGTTACGTGGCTTGTACCATGCTAGTCTTCTGCTTCATTTGTTGCATCCAGATAGTCATCTTCCCGCAGTGAGTGACACATGTACAAGAGTATGTTCATCATGTACTCTTTTTGCAAACACATTATGTACATAAGTATGTGGATAAATATATATCAAAATATAACCACAATTGAGCCCAAAATTCCTGCTGCTAAGTGAGACAGTTATTACACAATACAGTGAGGTTTGCCCTACGTTACCACCTTTCTTGCCACAGTTGTTAAATGAATCACTGCAGTTGTTATGTTAGTAACCTGGTTGTTAAGTGAATCTGGCTTCCCCATTCACTTCACTTGTCAGAAGGTCTCAACAGAGGATCACCTAACCCCGAGACACGGCAGATGTCATAAATATGAGTCAGTTGCCAAGCATCTGAATTTTGATCACATGGCTATGGAGCAGGTGTGGGTTCTAAATTTTTTTACTACCGGTTCTGTGGGCGTGGCTTATTTTGTGGGCATGGCTTGATGGTCATGTGACAATTCTTTAGGATTTAGCAGAGGTACTGGTATATCAGGCTTTTAACTGCTTGCAGAGCTGTACCGGTCTACCCATTTGTTTTTGTAGGCACTGGTCTACCACAAAACTGCCTTTTACCCCCTATCAGCTGTAGGGTGGCCCTTTGAAGCCCCGCAGCAAGAGTTTAAACAGTTTTTCCTTCTAGCCCATCAGCTGGGACTCAGGGGGCAGCAATAGATAGGGGGTGGGGCCAAATAAAAGGTAAGAATAACGCAGGGGGGCAGAACTGGTTTGGTGACGACTTATTGTCACCGCTACCGGCTCAGCGGAACCGGGCTGAACCAGGAGGAACCCACCACTGCTATGGAGGTGTTGCAACGGTTGTGAATGTGAAAAATGGTTATAACTCACCTTTTTTAGTGCCTTTGTATTTTTGAATGGTCACTACATGAGCTGCTGTAAATCAAGGACTACCTGTACCAAAAAAAGTGACTTGTGACCAGCATCACATATACGACTATTGCAATATCTCCATAGTGATTAAAATTTGAGGACTTGGCAACCAGTATGAATTTATGAGAGGTGCAGCCTCCCAGGGTTATGTGATCATCATTTGTTACCTTCCCAACAACTTCCGACAAGCAAAGTCCATGGGGAAGCTGGCTTTGCTTATTGATGATGTGACTCAAGAACTTCAGTGATCACTTAACTGTGGGGAAAAAAAACCCATTGAAAAATTAGGCACAACTCATTTAACAACTGCCTGGCATAACAACACAAATTCTAATTGCAATTGTGGTTGTAAGTCGAGGACTACCTATATTTGGGACATATATAGTCAAAGGAGCCAAGTGCTATGGCAGAGCTCACCAACCCTTCAGAGCTCAGGGACCACTAAATTCATAATTTTAAATCCCGTGGACCACTAATATGATCTGCCTAATGAGTGGGCGTCGCTAGGTGGTCATGTGACTGGGTAGGCATGGCCAACTCGATGTCACTCACATCGAGGGATGCCTCGCCAGCCCGCCCAGGTTCCTTAGGGCTCCAACAGGAAGAAGTTGGAGTGAAGCAGCCACCCTGAGAAAGAGTTGCCAAAACAGCTGGTTCAGTTCAAATTGGATCTGGCCGAGGAGGCTCAGTAGAAGCACCTCACTGAGGACTAGGAGCATAGGCTTTCCAAGCAGAGGGAAGACCTGCAGGAGTTCAAGGCCAGGAACTGGCACCTGGAGGCTCAGCGGACTGAGATGGTCAGCCAATTCCAGGCCATGATACGGTCCCACTGGAATGAGGCCTTCTGGCTCTTCGCCACCAGCGGCACTTCCCTCCAGCCTTCGTCCAAAACCTGATACCAGGAAGCTGAAGCAGACCCTGAGTCAGAATTTCTGCCCCCCTCCAACCTACACAAAAAGACTCTGAAGGGGGAGACTCTCTGCAGCAACATAAGCATTCATTGCACGTATCCGGCCCAGGGGCCGTAGTTTGAGAACCCCTGATTTAGTGCAATATAATAAAATGCAAATAATTTTTCTGCGGACCACCAAATTTTTGTCACGGACCACCAGTGGTCCATGGGCCACCAGTTGGTGACCACTGTGCTATAGTACACACAGATGCAGAAACCCAAATTCCAGATCACATACCATATTTTGCTGCAAACAAATGTGGTGTCCCTGGAAGCAACATTAAGTAACTTCTAATGCTTGGAGCATTAGAAGCTGAAAGTTCAAAAATAAGTCTGCCAAGACCGAGGAGACTGCTTCAGCCAAATGACTGCAAAAGAATCCAAATTAAAATGGCATGTTGTATACATACACATCATGCACGCGCACATTTAACTACACAGATTTCCAGCTTTGCCTTAATATTATTAGCATATAAAGAGATCGTCTGCTAGAAAGAGTAGTTTAGAAACAGCAGCACGAGAAGGGAGAGTAATGTATTCTCTTGGAGCTGTTTTGAAGCTGATGTTTGAGCAAAACAAAGTGAAAGTCGTTCTGAAGCAATGAGAGTCCCAGATGGTTCATGACATAGCTGCAAAGCATACTTCAGTGCTGTAACATCATAGCGCAAAGTTGGTGCAATGCATTTTAATAACATTATGTAAGCCCTCCTAATCTGATGTTTCCAAATGTGTTGGGTTATGACCACTCAGCCAACACTGGATGTGTTGGGGATAATGGGAATAGTCTTCCAACATAGCTAAAGGGCTCAAGTTGTGGAGTCAGGCCTATATACTAGCAAATACTTGAAAAGTTAATTTAATGTCAGTGTCTGTATTTCTCAGATTAACTGCGCTCCTTATTTTCACAGTTCCTCTCTGATGTTTGGTGCTTACATCAGCGTCTTCGTCATCCTGGCCTCCATTCTATTTGTGTGTGCCATTTATTCCTGCCTTGGTGTAAGTTGCACTCTCACAAATCCCTCCAGTGAGCAAATCTTGATTCGTTCTGACTTTGTTTCCACCAGCTGTGGACTCTGCTTGGGCACATCTTCTTATCAAGAATAGAGATGTGTGTAATTTTTCCAGCTGGAGCATTCTTCCCCAGCTGTGTACCTTTGAGGTACTGTATATTTGGGATTACCCTGCATAGAATTTCTAGCCAGCCTGATTTTAACACATTTGAAAAGCACCTGCTTCTGGAAAGTCATTTCAGAACCTATGGACTTTTATTATGTTGTTTTGTACTGGCTCCTGCCAAGTTGCAGTTGGAGGAAAATACTAATTGGGATTGGACCAGTAATCAAGATTTGGAGTTTCTTCTTTTTTGCCAGATTGGGGAAATAGAAAAATGAAAGTTGCTTTATATCAGGCCAAGTTATTCATCCATCTTCTGCAGTGTTGCCTCCAGTATTATTATCCAGTGTTATGGGAAAATAATATTGTTTACAGTATCATTAATATTATATTATTACTCTCTGCTGAGCACAATTCAGCTTCTAGGCAGAAAGCCTGAATCCCTACTGTAGCGTTTTCTAGATTGAAGACTGCCATGAGCTTGGTTCCTGGTATCTGGCTCTGGTGTCACCAGGCTAAGGGGGATAGTTGCAACTAGTTGGAAGCGATGAATGATAATATCAGCACCCCTTTACTCATTCAACCTTTTTCAATCCCTTGAAGCCCTTTCCCGCCGCTTTGCAGCGTGTATCTCGCAAGATCATCCAATCCCGAATCAACAGCACTATTACTGGTGTGGCCTCCATCCTGCTTGTCTTCATCTCTGCCTTCGTCAACATGGTATGAGAAGCAGGGAGGGGGAAAGATGCTGGAGGAGGGCTGAAGGGCAAAGGTCTTGAATTCACAAGATCGGTCAGATGATAGTCAGTAAATTGTGCAACAAAGTTTGCTTATAGGCAGAGATCATCAATGATAGGGTCTAAAAACAGGTAGTCCTCGACTTACGATCACAATGGAGCCCAAAATTCCTGTTCTTAAGTGAGACGATCTTTCTTGCCACAGTTGTTGAGTGAATCACTGCAGTTGATAAGTTAGTTGTTAAGTGAATCTGGCTTCCCCGTTGACTTTGCAGACGGTCACAAAAGGTGATCACATGATTTTGGGACACAGCAGTGGTCATAAATATGAACCTATTGGCATGCATGTGAATTTTGATCCTGTGATTATGGGGATGCTGCAAAGGTCGTAATTGTGAAAAACGATCATTAGTCACTTTTTCCAGTGCCAGTGCAACGTTGAATGGCCATTAAACGAACTGTTGTAAGTCGAGGATTACGTGTATTACAGCAGGGTATAAGATATATTTATCAGATGCTGTTGTTGACAAGTGAACTACAGAGACCTGTTCACATATAATGCCAAGTTACAAACCATGCTTTACAAACCACAATTGACTGTTTTTGTGTATCAACTCAATGATACACAATCATAATTTTACTAAAATTATGGAGCCTGGTGGAGCAGTGGACTAAAGCACTGTTAAATAGCACTTAGCTGCCAGTTGCCTGCAATTATTGCAAGTTTGAATCTCACCAGGCTCAAGGTTGTCTCAGCCTTCCATCCTTCCGAGATAGGTAAAATGAGAACCCGGATTGTGGGGGCAATAAGCTGACTTTGTATAAAAAAGAACTACCGCTTAGGGGGACCAAAAGCCCTGCTAAGCTGGTATATACAAAAGTATGAAGGCTATTGCTTAATGCATTGTAAGTCGCCCTGAGTCTCCGAAAAAGGGCGGCATATAAATCGAACCAATAATAATAAAAAAAGCTATTCTAGGACTTAGCACTGCCAGGACTTAGCATATTATATTCCTCTCTGTTATGTTTTGAACAGAGGGGATGTAGAAGTTCTATTTTTCTTGCTCTGCAACTGTTTTCCGATCAAAGAACAATTGCATTGAAAATGTCTAAAATGATGCAAAATGTTGTTTGCCAAGGAACCCGTATGCATTAATATTTCCCTAAATTGGTATCATCCCCACATGTTGGAATTAACTATCAGAATTCCCAAATGGCAAGGGAAAGCTGAGGAAAGGCCTCTGGATCCTGTGAGCAGCTTTTTGACTTTCAAATCCCTATCAAATCTCAGGAACTATTATTACCTGTCTGCATCCTTAGAGCCTCAGGGATTTGTCACAGTCCCAGTTACACTAGGGATCAGGGGGTTCTAGAACCACCGAGCAGCAGCTGAATTATCTCACTCTTTAGTTTGCTTGCAGTCGGATCCGGCTCCAAGACTGTGTGGTTAGATTCTTCAACGTTACTCCGGCTGCAGTAGACCCCTGTTACCTCCAGGCTCTCAATTATACCTTGGCATCAGACACTCCACCCTGCCAAGGGAAGGATGACTTGACCTGTAGTTTCCCTGAGGTATGTGAATCGGAAGAGGCTTTGGTGTGGGAAATGGGCTTTGGGTAGGGCACGAGGGAGGATGCCAAGCTTTGTGTGCAGCGATGTGGAACATTTCTTTCTGAGGGTTGTCTCCTTCCTCCTTCACTCCATGTTGCCCTCCCAGAAGTACCTTGATAGGCGGACTGGCCTCTCTTGGCCATGGAGGTTGCTTGAGTTTGGAATGTGTTGGTGGTACCAGGAGGGGAGAGTAAGAGATAAGAAGCCTGCTGGATGGGAGAACTTGAACTGTTGCTAAAGGGTAAAAATCTGCCTCCATCATTTGGCTGACTGTGCCGGAATCAGAGAGCCAATCCCCACCGCACCCAAGCAACGCGGATGCTTATTAGCCTCCTGCCTCTGATACTGAAGGAGGGGACTTGTAACATCCATTGTAATTAGCTGTTAGCACATCTGTAAAATCTTGATATCACAATCTTCCAATGAAAGTTTCCTTTTGAATTGGCTTTCGTTTCAAGAGTTCAGCTTTCTTGAGAAGACTGGCGAGGCAGGGCTTTACCACACCTCATTTCAGGGGAGAAAACAGGGTTGGCGATGCTTTGAGGGAGCAATTCTGGGACTTCTGGGAACACATCCAGATTTGTAAGGGGGAGTCCTTACAAATGTCTATCCTTTCTTCCTTTTAGTACTTCACTTACTCGGTGTTGCTGAGTCTGCTGGCCTCTTCCGTCTTCCTGCACATCACCAGCCTTAGGAAGCTGGCACTGCTGGTGACGATGGAGGTGGTGTACTTGATACTGGCTGAGGGACCACAGGGTGTGCTGTTTGACAACTATGACTTGCTGTTGGCCACTAATGCTTTGTAAGAACCTCCCTCTCTCTCTTCAGGGGTGGGAAGAATCTCAGTCTTCAGTCAGCCCTCAAACGCCTCTCAAGGTTTTGGGGTGGGTGAGGTGGTTCCCTATAACTTTTATGCAGATAGTCCTTGAGTTATGACAGTGATTGGGATTGGAATTTCTGTTGCTAAGTAATGCAATTGTAAAGTACAATGCTGTGGGCTCACATCACTTAACAACAGTAATCCCCGCATTCCAGTGGTGGGTTCCGCCGAGCCAGTAGCGGTGACAATATGACATCACTGAACCGGTTCTGCCCCCCCGCCCCCCGCGTTATTCTTACCTTTTATTTGGCCCCACCCCCTATCTATTGCTGCCTCCTGAGTCCCAGCTGATGGGCTATAAGGAAAAAAACTGTTTAAACTCTTGCCTCGGGGCTTCAAAGGGCCGCCCTACAGCTGATCAGTGATAAAAGGCAGTTTGGTGGTAGACCGGTGCCTCCAAAAACAAGTGAGCAGACCAGTACAGCTCTGCAAGCAGTTAGAAGCCTGGTAGACCAGTACCTCTGCTAAATCCTAAAGAATTGTCACATGACCATCAAGCCACACCCACAAAATAAGCCATGCCCACAGAACTGGTAGTAGAAAAATTTAGAACCCACCCCTGCCACATTCCCTATTGCTATCATTAAGTGAAGATTGTGGATCGTTAAGCAAGCACCACCTTACAACTTTCTGCCAGCTTTCCCAGCCAAAGCAAGGCCCAAGTGGTTTGCAAGCAGGCTAGCAGGCAGGGAAATGGCTGCTGGCCGGGAGAAGGTGTCAGAGTAGTGGGCGATGTGCAGTGTAAATACAGTGCAACCAAAATTGTCTGTTCCAGGATGTGGGAGATTGTGGGAGTAACGGGGAAGGCATGGTGAAAGCACAGTGGGGCTTGGATGGTTGCTATTGGATGGGGAAAGGTGGCCAGGGAGGTGCAGTGTGAACACACAGAAGCTGGGGACGGTGCACAGGTGGGAAAGACTTATCTGAGCAACATGCGATCTTCCTTGCCAGCTTCCCCATTGATGTTGCTTGTGGGAAACCACAGCAGGGAAGGTTGCAAATTGCAATCATGTGATTGCAGGATAATACAACTGTCATGTGGGCCAGAACTTTGAAGACTGGTCATAACCATTGCTCATTCAGTGTCGTTCTAACTTTGCATGGTCTCTGAACAAGTGGTGGTTAACCAAGGACCACCTGTTCCATCATTAGATTTGCCACCTTGAATGTAGCATTGGAAATTATTACTAATGAAATTAGTACTAGTTGTAATGATAATATAACACCATCTTTTCAATCGATCAATTGATCAATCAATCAGAATAAAGCAGGAAAGGACCTTGGAGATCTTCTAGTCCAATGCCTTCTCAAGCAGGAGACCGTATGCCATTTCAGATAAGTGGCTGTCCAGTCTCTTCTTAAAAGCCTCCAGCGATGAAGCATCTACAACTTCTGAAGGCGAGACATTCCACTGATTAATTGTTCTGTCAGGAAATTTCTTCTTCTTGATTGCTTCTCTCCTTGATTAGTTACCATCCATTGTTTCTTGTCCTGCCCTCTGGAGCTTTGGAAAATAAATTGACACACTCCTCCTCTTTGTAGTAGCCCCGCCTCAAATACTGAAATATTGCTATCATGTCCCCCCTTGCCCTTCTTTTATCAGTATGTTCTCAAATGAAGGGAAATGCTCTCATTAAAAAAAAAATGCACCTGATGTTCCCTTAGAAGAGCACTGTATTGGCAATGAACAGTGCTTCTTGATTGGCCAGGCAGGCAGCAGTAGGCTGTCTGTGGGTGGAGCAATCCATCAGTCATTCAATGTTCAGGCCTGTGTTTTGTGGCTTTCAAAATTCTGCCAGTGAGTTCTGTCTTACTTCTTCAGTGCTCCCTATACCTAATCTTTTTCTTAGAAGATTGATTTGCCTTTCTAGCTGTCCTGGATTATGGTGTTCAGACAACATGTTTACTCTGTCTTTGACCGAGTTAGCATGTTGAGCAAACCCGACCAGGTTTCCTGAAAGTTTTAGATCCCAGGGGATCTAGAGAAATAGATAGCATCCTGAAAGACAGCCTCTGGGTAGCTGAAGGCCCAAAAGGCACATTTGTATAAACTTTCTCCAGCGCATTACAAAAATACTACTCCACGTATGGGTCTTTATTCCTTTGGACTGAATACACACACACATACACAAATAGAGTGAGGGATTTACCATTCCTGCCCGCATGCATATCTTTGACTTTTTGATCCACCAGAAGAATGAGAAGAAACAAATTATGCATCTCTTTTCTCCTCAAGTGATGGTTTTCTCTGGATAGGAGATTGCAACTGTGGCTTTTTCAGCGGTAGATGGCACCTGCTAACCTCCAAAATTTTTATGACTTTTATTTAGTTATTTAAACTAAATCACTGGAATCTTTTGAAATATTTAAGTTTTCATATGAGGATCAGTATGGTGTGGTTAAAATGGGTAGTGGTTAGGTGTAAATGTGATGTTATGAATCAGTGGGGGTACACTCACTAGGGAGACTCAGGTTCCAGATGCATTGTCAGCCACAAAAACTTTCTGAATTACTTTGGGTATTCCACTTTCTCTCAGCTCAGCCTATGTCACAAGATGGTTGTTTTGAGGAAACATTGGAAAAGGGACTAGTACAAATGCTGCCTTGAATTCCTCAAGGAATAGGGGAATATAAATCTGACAGTAATAATCTTTAAAATGTTTTTCAGCTATGGTATTATGTAAAAAAAAAAATCCCACGATACTCATTGCTTTAAAATCCTTAGACTGTATGTTTATGGATCTCCGGTTTTTTAGGTTTTTTTTGAAAAATGAAATGTGGGAAATAGACTGTGACATAACTTCACATCTTATAAAGCAAAAGCATTCAATAGATGAGGTTGTGAAGGGAGGGAAAACTAACATGTCAAATCCAGGAAATGCTTCTGGCTGCTGAAGAAAAAGAATAGTGAGCTTGTGGAAGACTATAAAGTGTGAAAAAGCAGAGCCTGTCTTGGAATTAAGTCAGAAGTTGACTTAAGCCGGTTCTTCTGAGCCTTGTTCTCAGTGAACCTTCAAAATCTTGTAATTAAAATATAATATCTTATCTGAAAGTATTTATTAAATCGGGTGGGGGGGGGTCTCTAAACTCGGCAACTTTAAGGCATATGGACTTCAACTTCAAGCATGGCCGGCTGGAGAATTCTGGGAGTTGAAGTCCACAGATCTTAAAGTTGCCAAGTTTGGAGATTCCTGTTTCAAACAGAGAAAAGAAAAGAGACCAGAATAATTCAGACTTCATAAAGGATTATGTCTAAAAATGTCTTCTTTTCTCTTTTCCAAAACAGGCCAGCCTTCAATGAGACTCAGCCCTGGTGAGTAGGAACTGGGTGTGGACTAAATATGTGTGTGTGTGAGAGAGAGAGAGAGAGGAGGGAGGATTGATGGCAGGGAGACACTAGTTTCAGAAACTAGTGAAAGTATCACCAAAGTTTTGCGAAGCGTGTTTGGAAAGTAATGCTGTTAGGACTAAAAAAGCATTAGTCCCCTGAGCATTAGAACTGAACAGATGACTAGGGACATTTTGCCTATTCCCCTTGTTTTTGTTCATCCTGGTTTTGGGTTTCCATGAGTCTTGTTTGTTCTACCACAACAAGACCAAACTGATGATATTATTTAAGTAGCAGAAGGACAAGATACTGTAAGTACATATCCAGAGGATCTTGCAAAACTAAATTTAAAATGAATGGAGTGCTCGGAAGGACTTAATATAACAGAAGGGAAGAGAAGCAAATTGTATCAAGGGACCACAGTAAACAACTGCAGTTGTGCACTAACTTTGGAATTATTGTAAGTGAGGAATGATGATTAAAGAGATTTGACAGAGGTTTTGTGGTCAAGATGAGGATTAGAAAATAAAAAGATGACGATGATGATGATGTAATTGACTAGTATCCTACCTTTCAGTGAGCTCTCAAGGTGGCTGACTAAAAAAGATACAAAAAGTTGAGAATGACAATGTTAAATTTTTGGTAATTAAACCCTGGAAAAATGTTTCTTTAGACACTGAGAAAGATGGGGACCCAACACAGTTCCCAAGGAAGCACCATCCATGGCTTGGGAGCAATTCAGGAGAAAGACAACTCGAATTTATAGAAAGAGAAGTTTCTGACAAGTAGACATCTCCAAGATGGCCACTCCTGATGACTAAATAACCACACAAATTGGCTATAGGAGAAGCAATCTCTTAGATAGCTGGGCTGTAAGCCATTTAAGGCTTTAAGGGTTGCTACTAACACCTTAAATGGTACAGTTGTGCTCATAAGTTTACATACCCTGGCAGAATTTATAATTTCTTGGCCATTTTTCAGAGAATATGAACGATAACACGAAAACTTTTCTTTCACTCATGGTTAGTGTTTGGCTGAAGCCATTTATTATCAATCAACTGTGTTTACTCTTTTTCAATCATGATGGCAACAGAAACTACCCAAATGACTCTGATCACAAGTTTACATACCCCAGTTCTTAATATGGTGTATTGCCCCCTTTAACATCAATGACAGCTTGAAGTCTTTTGTGGTATGTGTGGATGAGGCTCTTTATCTTCTCAGATGGTAAAGCTACCCATTCTTCCTGGCAAAAAGCCTCCAAGTCCTGTAAATTCTTGGGCTGTCTTGCATGAACTGCAGGTTTGAGATCTCCCCAGAGTGGCTCAATGATATTGAGGTTAGGAGACTGAGATGGCCACTCCAGAACCTTCCTTTTATTCTGCTGTAGCCAATGACAGGTCGACTTGGCCTTGTGTTTAGGATCATTGTCATGTTGGAATGTCCAAGTACATCCCATGAGCAGATTCCGGGCTGATAAATGCAAATTATCCTCCAGTATCTTTTGATAACATACTGCATTCATTGTGCCATCAATTATGATCAAATTTCCAGAGCCTTTGTAGCTCACACATCCCCAAAACTTCAGTGATCCACCTCCGTGTTTCACAGTCGGATTGGTGTACTTTTCATCATAGGCCTTCTTGACTCCTCTCCAAATGTAGCGTTTATGATTGCGGCCAAAAAGCTCAATTTTGGTCACATCGCTCCAAATGACTTTGTGCCAGAAAGTTTGAGGCTTGTCTCTATGCTGTTTGGCATATTGTAAGCGAGATACTTTGTGGCATTTGTGTAGTAATGGCTTTCTTCTGGCGACTCAACCATGCAGCCCATCTTTCTTCAAGTGCCTCCTTATTGTGCATCTTGCAACAGCCACACCACATGTTTTCATGTGTTATGAAGTTATTTGTGGGTTTTTCTTTGCATCCCAAACAATCTTCCTGGCAGTTGTGGCTGAAAGTTTAGTTGGTCTACCTGACCATGGTTTGGTTTCAACAGAACCCCTCATTTTCCACTTCTTGATTAGAGTTTGAACGCTGCTGATCGGCATTCTCAATTCCTTGGACATCTTTTTATATCCCTTTCCTGTTTTATAGAGTTCAACTACCTTTTCCCGCAGATCCTTTGACAGTTCTTTTGCTTTCCCCATGACTCAGAATGCAGAAATGTCAGTGCATCACTGGATGAAGGATAAAAGGGTCTGTCAGGAAGCCAGAAACTCATTGACCTTTTATACACACACACTAATTACATGCAAACAGATCACAGATTAGGATGGTTACCTTTACTAGCCATTCACACCCCTTTGTGTCAACCTGTGTGCATGTTATCAGGCCACAATCACCAGGGTATGTAAACTTTTGATCAGGGTCATTTGGATAGTTTCTCTTGTCATTACGATTGAAAAAGAGTAAACCCAGTTGATTGATAATAAATGGCTTCAGCCAAACACTAACTATGAGTGTGAAAGAAAGGTTTTTGTGTTATCATTCATATTCTCGGAAAAATGGCCAGGAAATCATAAATTCTGCCAGGGTATGTAAACTTATGAGCACAACTGTACCTGATGAGCAACTAAGAACCAGTGCCGATCTTTCACATTGCTTTATGTTTATTTTTATTAATTCTTTCAGGGCACCTCCTGTCTTTCTGCGTACGACTCCTTCCCCATCTGTTACCTCCTAGATTTATTTGGACTGAAACTTGATCTGGTTGGGAATTCTGTGTCTTCCAGTTCCTAACCAGTCTGGACTACATCAGATTGGAATGGGCTAGAATATAGCATCTAAGGCCAACTGGCAACAGCGTAATTAAGGGGGGCTGATTGAATTGGAATGGCAAAGATTATGGAGTTAAAGCTCCGAGGTGTTAGGATCATGAGAACTGAAAAGTTAGTGCTTTGTGCTCTTTTTTTACTCTCTTTTTTTTTCTGCCTCCCCCAATTTAATTTAATAGTTCCTCAGTGAAGAAAGTGCCTCTGCAGTACATGACACCTGTTATCCTGTTACTTTTTGCTTTGGCCCTCTATCTTCATGCCCAGCAAGTCGAATCAACGGCGCGCCTTGATTTTCTCTGGAAACAACAGGTATTGGAGAAAAAAATAGAGATTCTGAAAACAAGTTGCAAGAGAGAGTTTGTAGTATTGGTGAATACCCAGATTTGCTGTTGGCTCTTATCTTTTGTCCAACTGTTTAACATTCCTTCTTCTCATTGTCAGGGTCTGGACAGGAAAGAGCCTCAAAGTTTTTATCAGCGGTAGGCAGGGAGCAAGGTCAGCTGCCATCCCATCTTCTCAAATCCTTTTGCCTATACTTTGCCATACAAGTTCTTTAATGATGTAGTTGTGCAACAAGGGTACCCAAACCCCAGGCTGTGGCCCAGTACTGGGCCGCGGCCCATTGGGAACCAGCTGCGCAAGTGGTGGGCAAACAGTTAAACACATGAAACTCCATTTGTGTAAGTGGGGGGTGCCCTTACATGGAACCATCCCCTCTCCCCTCCCGACTACCATAACCGCCTCTGCCATTGCCCCCATCACTACCAGTCTACAGAACTGGAAAGGTTGGAGACCACTGTTGTACAACATCCAACCCTGTAGATACCAGCTATCAAGTCTCTGGAAAATTCTGGTTTGCTCTTAAACATTTGACTGAAGCATGATGAGACACAAACTTTAAATCCTCAAGTAGCACCCAGTCTTGCAAATATATTATTCCTTTCTCATTGTATAATTAAAATAACATTCGTTGAGTTTGGTTGATATCTGCTTAATGGAAGGTTTAAAATATATAATAAATGCAGTCTACATTTTTTCAAGACTCCTGGCAGGAAAATTCTTGTTGACTTATGGATACAGAGATAACTTCTTCAGATCATAGTACAGGTAGATGTGGAAATACAACCCTTCATTTAGTGATTGTCCAAAGTTCCAATGGCACTGAAAAAAGTGACTTACAACAGATTCTCACACTTATGCCCATCACAACATCCACACAATCACGTCATCCAAATTCAGGCGCTTGGCAACTGACGTGTATTTATGACACTTGCAGTATCCCAAAGCCATGTGATTGCCATTTGTGTGCTTGCGAGCTAACTTCCAACAAAGTCAATGGGAAATGTCAGATTCACTTAACAACGACATCCAGTTAATCTCAGCGATTTGCTTAACAACTGTGGGACAACAGGTTGTAAAATTCGGCACAATTCACTTAACAATCGCCTTGTTTAGCAATGGAAATTTTGGTCAAAATTGTGGTTGTAAGTCGAGGATTACCTGTTCAATTGAAAGAAAAATGTCCTTCTAATTTTTTGGGGTCAATTTTTTGTGATTCCAAGAATACACAGAGCACATAATAATATGTTCCCATATTAATTTCTAAATCACTGGTGATTCAAAAGATCATGAGCATCTATTAAAAATTGAATGGATATTCCAGAACAAAATGAATATGTGAAATACTGTATTACAACTCTCATTAACCTCAACTAATATGGCAATAACTATGGTATGTGGGGGTGACAGAGACTGTCAGATTGAGAAAAACCAATTTATTTTATTAACTTAAGTTATTTCCGAGGAAACAGATGCAATACAGATATATGTAAACATACATACATATTTACAAGCTAAACATATAGAATTTTTATATGGTGCAGAATTCAACTTCTTCTTGAATCAGAACTTTTGAGGCTTCTGCAAAAGGGGACTGCACTTCCTATTAATCTTGAATGTATCGAACATGAATAAATTACAAAGCTGGTATAACTCAGGATGGACAGAGTACATATAGTATCTTTAGACTTTTAAAAAATGAACACTAAAATTAAATGAATCAAACTCCTTCCGTGCAAAAATCCAGTTTAGCTTATCCAGCTACCCATTTTATTTCTGCAAAAGGATAGTTAGCCTTTTGTGACTACTAGAATCAAGGACTCTTCTTAATCCATTGTAAATCACCCCGAGATGATCTATTCTTACGTTAAGATTTGTCTTCTGTTTAACGCCTGCATAAGTGATGACCTGATTTATTTCCAGGCTACAGGTGAGAAGGAAGAGATGGAAGAGCTGCAGGCTTATAATCGTCGGCTGTTACACAACATCTTGCCCAAAGATGTGGCAGCTCACTTTCTGGCACGGGAACGCCTCAATGATGAGCTGTACCACCAATCGTGCGAGTGCGTAGCTGTCATGTTTGCCTCAATCAGCAACTTCTCCGAGTTCTACGTGGAGCTGGAAGCCAACAATGAGGGTGTTGAATGCCTTCGGTTGCTCAACGAGATCATTGCTGACTTTGACGAGGTGAGGGTGTGTTTTTTAGGACAGGGGTCTGTGTGTGTGTTTCTCTCTGCGATGGTCCTAAGTGTGAGGATCCGTGATATGTCACATTTTGCACTGCCATCATACCTTTGAATGGACACTTAGCAAATAGTCGTAAGTCAAGGCCTACCTGTGTTCCTTGCTGACCTTTGGATTTTTGTAACCCAGGTAGCTCCATCAGAATTCTCAGTCTGACTATTCAGTGGCTGCACTTGCCCTTTTTCAACATGTTATCTTCAGTTGTTCTAGACAAGGGGTCCCCAACCTGTGGGCCAAGGCCCACTACAGGTCTGTAGCTTACTCACAACTGGCCATGTGAGTGGCCGGCTGGTGTGCATGCAGAGCCCCAACTCAGGTGAGCGTCGCGGGCTCTTGCAGCCCCACTCGTGTGAGCAATGGGTACTTGTGTGCGAGGCACCTGCCCCTCCCACAAAACCAGCCCCTCTTTCCCAGTGGTGAAATCCAATTTTTTTTATTACCTGTTCTATGGGCGTGGCTTGGTGGGCGTGGTGTGGCTTGGTGGGCGTGGCAGGGGAAGGATACTGCAAAATCTCCATTCCCTCCCCACTCCTGGGAGAAGGATATTGCAAAATCTCCATTCCCACCCCATTCGGGGGCCAGCCAGAGGTAGCATTTACCGGTTCTCTGAACTACTCAAAATTTCCGCTACTGGTTCTCCAGAACATGTCAGAACATGCTGCATTTCATCCCTGCTCTTTCCCCCCTCTGCCCCATCCAGGCCACCAACCCAGGAAGGTTGGGGAACTCTGTTCTAGGCTATTGGGACAGCACTAGCACTAGCACTTAGACTTATGTACCGCTTCATAATCAGAGGGGGATTTACTTACCTTCCCTACTGGTTCGCAAATGTGAGTGCATGCGCCTACTTCCACACATGCTCGGTCTTCCACACTCACTCTTTGCTCACACACACACTTTCCGTGCATGTGCACGGCCTCTAAAACGTGGTTAAATAGGACGTCATTACATCTGGGCGGGTGGGAGGGGCCTACCGCAATCAACGCTACCTTTTTTCCTGAACTGGATAGAACCAGCTGAATCCCACCACTGTTTAGTGCTTCACAGCATTCTCTAAGCAGTTTACAGAGTCAGCATATTGCCCCTGACAATCTGGGTCCTCATTTTACCAGCTTTGGAAGGATGGAAAGCTGAATCAACCTTAACCCGGTCAGGATCGAACTGCTGGCAGTGAGCTAAATTAGCCTGCAATACTGCAATCAAACCACTGCTCCACCACGGCTTCGAGACAGGATTATTCAGGTCTTATTTTTAGCCCTGAACAACTTGGGACCAGATTATTGGCAGATAACCTTCAGCATTATGCACTAATTGAAGGGGGTCTGACAGTCCAGGAGTTTCAAAAGGGAAGGCTGCTTGCAGGCACCAGCCATAGATTGTAGCAGTGCCTCCCCATTGCAACACAATGAAGGTGTCCAAGGCTGAGAAGGAAGTGCATTTATAGCATTTGTGAAGCTTGCCCTGTCTTGTTGACCCTGTACCAAGAGTATAGAAAACCATTTGGGGGGCAGGGCCAAGTTTCTGCCTATCTGGGAATATTTTAAACGGTGATATAATAATGCTCTTTATAATATTAAATGGCATGATCCTTCCTCCTGTCTGTAGATCATCAGTGACGAACCATTCAGGCAGCTGGAGAAGATCAAGACAATTGGAAGTACTTACATGGCAGCATCGGGGTTGAATGATAGCACCTATGACCGAGAGGGGCGCTCTCATATCACTGCACTGGCCGACTATGCCATGAGACTCATGGAGCAGATGAAATATATCAACGAACACTCTTTCAACAATTTCCAAATGAAAATTGGTCAGTTCAAGTCTTGGAAGTAGCAAGGGGGAAAAGAGGGGTTGGAAGTTGGTGTTTCATTGTGACCTTTGAGATTCTTTCCTCCCTTCTAGGACTAAACATTGGGCCAGTAGTGGCTGGTGTGATTGGAGCCCGAAAGCCACAATATGATATCTGGGGCAACACTGTAAATGTTTCTAGCCGTATGGACAGCACTGGCGTCCCTGACCGCATTCAGGTGAGGCCAGTTACGGTCTGAGCATTTTCCCATCATGAATAAAATGATCAGTACTTAACATTAAAATACACTTTTCCACTAAATTGAATATTGCATTATTCAAACTCACGCTAATTGCAAAGTACCTTTAATTTTTTTAAAAATTGGGATTTTGCAAAATCATCATGATTTTTATTTTAGAGAATGGTTTTTTAGCTGGGGCCAGTAATTTCTTTGAAGGTAAAAATAAGTGTGGCCCTTACTATATAAATCAGCAGCTGCTTAAGGAAATCACACTTTTTCCTGGACTCACATGACAGCTGTCCGGTCCCAGGAAAATACTCATTTGAATTTAGAAAGGCAGTGACAGGATGCAGCTACCTATATACAGGTAGTCCTCTACTTACCACCACAGTTGAGCCCAACATTTCTGTTGTTAAGTGAGAAATTTGTAAGTTTTGCCCCATTTTACGACCTTTCTTGCCAAAGCTGTTAAGTGAATTACTGCAGTTGATAAGTTAGTAGCCCGGTTGTTCAGTGAATCTGACTTCTCCATTGAGTTTGCTTGTCAGAAGGTTGCAAGAGGGGATCACATGATCTTGGGACACAACAATGGTCGTAAATATAACCCAGTTGCCAACTATCTGAATGTTGATCATGTGACCAGGATGCTGCTGCAAAGGTCGTAACTGTGAAAGTCGTAAGTCACATTTTTGAATGCCGTTGTGACTTTGAATGATCACTAAGCGAACTGTTGTAAGTCAAGGACTACCTGTAGTTTTAGTTTTAAGAGCTGTGGTGGCACACTGGTTAGAATACGGTATGGCAGGCTAATTCTGCTGACTTGCCAGGGGTTCAATCCTGACTGGCTCAAGGTTGATTTAGCCGTCCATCCTTCCGAGGTGGGTAAAATGAGGACCCAGATTGTTGGGGGCAATAGGCTGATTTTGTAAACCGCTTAGAGAGGGCTGTTAGAAGCACTGTGAAGCGGTATATAAGTGCTGTTGCTATAGTTTTAGATTTGATTCCGATGAAAGTGCTTTGAGTTTTGCGGCTTTGTTTATATATTGTGATAATGAATTTCTAAGTTCATGGCTATGTCATGGAGAAGTACTTGGTAGAAATGTGGAGACCTTCAGACTCAGCTGATTAATAAGTATTTTTGTCCCTGCTTTTTTCCCCCCCTAGGTGACAACTGACCTCTATCAGGTATTAGCTGCCAAAGGGTATCAGTTGGAGTGCCGTGGAGTCATCAAAGTCAAGGGCAAAGGCGAGATGACTACCTATTTTTTGAATGGAGGCCCTACCAGTTAGCAAGAACCTTTGGAACCAAGGAAACTTTTAAGCTGAGCTTAAGCAGCCCGGGGTTGATTGGTTCTCTCTATTTGATCTGAATTTTAGAACCAAACTTCTAGAAAGGAGAGTCCTTATATTTCTATCATGGCATCCTCGACGGTGTTGACAAAGAGAAGATGGGTGTGATCACTCTGCCCCTTAAGAGACGTATTTTTTATTTATTGGGAGCAAAGCCTGATTTGGAGCGCCCCTTCCCCTGCTAGGCCCATTTCGTTGGGATCAGGAAAACAAACTCATTCTTGTACAACTTACTCCTCTCCTAGCATTGACCAAACAATCTGGTGAGGGGAAGCTATAGCAGTGGTTAAAAGTCACATTGATTTATAAATCTCTGGATCCAGAAAGCTGATATTTTCACTTTAATTCTGAAGAGGGCTGTTCCTCCCACTCACCTCTCCCCAGGGTTACTTGGATGCTCTTGAGAAGAGGCCGTATTCCTCTTGAGGTGGCACTTTACCACAACTTTGGGAAGTTCATCAACGCTGCTTGCCCTCAAAATGCCCATTGAACATCGCATTAGAACGTCGCATCTCTCACAGCAACACCTGCTTAGTCTGTTTTTGCACACGTGCACACACATTTGTCACTGTGAAGTTCAGGAATGCGTATTTCTTGGGAAAGGGGGATAGTTTGGGGAAGGGAGGGTAACAGTTCTTATTTGCCAAACTGCTGTGAGGAAAGAATGGTGAGGTTGAGGGGCTTCAGAAAAGAGACCTCAGGAATCTGGCTTTGATACCAAAGAAAAGGTGTGGGATGATGCAGCTTGTTCTCTCCGTCTGCCCTGCCTTTCCAAAATAGGCAGAGAAAAGACATAATCCCACTTTCTGGAAGAGCAAAAGGAGGAGATTGACCTACGACCGGAGGAAATGGTTTGGTAGGCTTACCTCTTTCACTTTCTGCAGGAAGTCCCCAAAAGAAAAGAAATGGCAATTGTTAGGTCCTAAATGAGGAGGTCAAAACCTGTTCCTTCTGCGTGGGACCTTCGTTATAGCTGTTTCCCATCCACCTAAAATTTTCTTCAAAGTTCCCTATCCAAAAGTCTTCCTGACATTCTTTTTGTAGGCTGTTTAGGTTGGGGGAGAGAATTGCAACGTTTACATTGAGGGGTCCAGGATTGAAGTGTCGTGAATCCTTGAACTGCCCCCCCCCCCAGACCTTGGAAGAGACGAGGAGGTTACGAATCAGCAACAAGAGCCAGTGTTCCATGGTAGTGTAACTTGGGGAGAATTTGGTGCTGCAGATGTGGGTGGGCCCTGAGGTTCTCTCTGTCCAAAGATTGCTTGAAGATTGGAGAAACTAAGCTTGAGCATTGCAGTAAAAATAAATTTTAAAAAAAATGTTTGTACTGTTTGGGGAAGGGCAAGCGCACACGATAAAAAGGGTTCCATCCAGTGACAGAAATTCTGCACTTAGTGGGACTTGGTACTGCATGTATCTCAATTCTGAAACTATTTCTTCTACTGATTACTGAATTAACTCCAATAGTGGGAAGGAGACTTGCCGGATGATGAAGACACAAAGCCTGCTTCATTTCTGTGGCTTTTTTTTTTTTTTTTTTTTGCCTTTGTTTTCTCCTTTATGGAGAGGGTATGATTGTAATCTCCATGGTGCCTGCAACTTTCTTTTTTCCCCTGAAGAGATACGATATCTTTTCTTTCGATCCTGCCCGAAGGAACTCTTTCTCATAACAGCTCTGGATTTTACTGGCTGTAGCATTTTTTTACAGATGGGCTCTGCTGATGTTGCTTTGATCTTGTCTCTGCTGAGTCTACAACTGGCACATTGCAGCCTCCCCTCTATCTTCCCCCCCCCCCCAATCAATGCCTACACTTTTGAACCAAGGTGAGATATCAGTTCTTTTATCAGAAGTGGCAGGTAATAGGAAATCCAAGCAATGGGGTGGTATAAAATAATGTAATATTTCTGTTTCTCTTAAAGCAGCTGAAAAAAAAATGATATGAAGGGGTTTTTTTTAAAAAAGCAAGCTGGAGAGATGGTGACCATTTTAAATTGCTGGTTTAATCTCTTTAATTGCTTCCAATGTTTTAAAGAATTTTTTTTTTTAATGGAAGGCAATCGCCTTTAATGGAAGGCAATCACAGAGCATAGTCTCTGTTATTAGTGCCCATCTTGAGGACAGGCTCTGCAGGAGGAGAAAAGTGAATGGTGTGATAAAAGCATCATGCCCATATCCCCATACTCCATTTAAAGCTGATGCTAAAATGGCTCAACCTTGTTCCAAGGAGAGAAAAATAAGTGGAGTAGGTGATCATGGCACTTATTTGGTACTTTTTTTGTTTGTGTGTGTATATATATATATGTATGTATATATATATATATATAATATATATATTATGTGTGTGTATATATATACATATATATACATATATATACATCATATATATATATATAAATTATATATTAAAGATCACTTTCTATTATACGGTTTCATTTTTATTCTGTCTAGTGCATTTCAGTGTGTCTACTTATCCATCATCTCTGATTCCCTCTCTCCTATGCGTGCACACAATATACACGTGCCCAAGAATGAAATTATGAGCAGGGAGAGGGCAGCGTTAAACATTGTATGATTTCATTGGATTGGCATCATTGCATACGGCAGTGGTGGGTTCCTCCCGGTTTGGCCCGGTTCTCCTGAGCCGTAACGGTGACGATATGATGTCACCGAACTGGTTCTGCCCCCCCACCCCCATGCCCCCACCTCCAACCCCCGCGTTATTCTTACCTTTTATCTGGCCCCACCCCCAATCTACTGCTGCCTCCTGAGTCCCAGCTGATGGCTAGAGGAAAAAAAACTGTTTAAACTCTTGCTGTGGGGCTTCAAAGGGCTGCCCTACAGCTGATCAGTGGTAAAAGAAAACAAATGAGTAGACCAGTGCCTGCAAAAATATATGAGTAGATCAGTGCCTGCAAAAATAAATGGGTAGACCAGTGCCTGCAAAAATAAATGGGTAGATCGGTACAGCTCTGCAAGCAGTTAAAAGCCTGGTCGACCAGTACCGCTGTTAAATCCTAAATAGTCATATGACCATCAAGCCACACCCACAGAACCGGTAGTAAAAAAATTTAGAACCCACCCCTGGCATACGGTTATTGGTTTTGTCATACAATTAAGAAGCCCTAAATTGCAAGGTCACGTGTGCCTCTCTGCGAGAAAGCACATTGAACATAATGAGGCTTCTTACTAAATACAGATGGTCCTCGACTTAGAACCATTTGTTTAGTGACTGAAGTTACATCACTAAAAAAAGTGATCATTTTTCACACAACCGGTGCAGCATCCCCATGGTCACTAGATCAAAATCCAGATGTTTGGCAACTGGCTCATGTTTATGACAGTTACAGTATCCTTAACCGTGTTACTATTAACAACTGCAGTTATTCACCTAACAGTGGTAAAGTCATAAAAGAAGGTGAAACTTAGCAACTGGCTTAATTGTCATAAGTCAAGGACTACCTGTAATGCTCTGAAGATACTTGGTGGCTGCCGTTCCCTGGGTGTTAATAGCTGAAGGACATAGCAGGTTGGGTAAAGTTTAACAAACTTGTTTTATTTTAATATTTTTATATGCCACTGCAATCCCGTGATTGGGTGGTTCCCAAAATTGAAATGCAATCTCAGTTCAATTGTGCAAAGTGATAGAAACAATTTCAAATGAAGAGGATAGCAACCTTTCATTGCTCATAGGTTTTCAAGTTTTGAAAGCCTGGTTAAAAGAGGCCATTTTGAGCAGGTTGCCTTCTTAGTTTTTTGGTAGAACCAATATTCCTAGCTTCCCTCATGCAAAGGCCAGACCCAAGCTCTGCCTCCTGAACAATGTTGCTTCATCTCACATGGTGATGGGATCTTAAGCAGACCCTCTCTCAGCCTTAAAAATATAGCCGTTACGGACAACATTACTGGGTAATTAGTCATAATTTAAGGAAACTTGATATTTATTTTATTTAGCGTTTGGCAAATACATGGACTTATAGTTGTTTATCCGTAAAGAGCCAGGAGTTCTACAAAGATGTCTGGCTGCCAACTGTCATTAACTGCCAATTCTTCAATGTAGTCTGGCTGCCACTTGTTACTAGATGTTTGGTTCACACTACCGTGCTATCCAGGGTGCACCACAAGGAGGTGAACTAGCATCACACCCACTTGATATTTAGAGGATGTGTACACATTATTTCCTTAGGAAGAAAGACATATCCTAATGAGATTGATGGATAGATGGAGTAACTTCTGTCTGCACCTCCATCCCCAGTTTTGAGAGCTTTTCCTATCAAGTATGATCAGCATGTTGACAATAATCCGATCGATTCATCTGGTGGTTGTGAAGACTGAGGATTCTATGTATTATAGACTCATCTTTGGAGAGGACATCAACTTGTGAAGAGTAATATTTTAAAATTATGTTGGCAGAAATATCCATCTTGAAAAGATGGTTCATGATAAAGCAGAACAACATGGGTTTGAGGTCCTGGGCAGCTGATTACATGGAGTTGAGAGTAAGGGGTTTTTATACCTTCTCTTGGGCTGTTATCACGACTCCCATGGGGCCATGTACAAATCCTAGGAGTTTGAGCTAAGCTTGGTTGGAGTTTGGCTGAGGCAATGAAGGGGCTTGTTGGGCAATTGCTATAGTGGCTGAGGGCTTACCCCACCTTTTTTGTTCAGACCTTGCTGAAAGTGTAACGGATTACCAAATCTGCATTTCTAAAAGCTGGCCTCAGCTTGGTGGCAGGGAGCTGAGGCACTGAGTTTTTGTCTCCCTTAAGATTTTTATTTCTCTTTTTAGGGGAAATATTTTATCCTGCCTTTTAAAATATATCTCAAAATATTTCATTCTTCAAGGAGAGAGGTAGCTATTCCACTCTTAGACAATTGAAATAACTCCCAAATATAGGACAAATGTAATATCTATATTTAATATTTATGTAACAAGCTAGCAGCTTGGCTGAATCCATAGGGTGAGAGGTTGGAGGCCTCAAATCCCACAGACAACCTCTGGCTCTACATATCCACATTCTAACTCCTGCTTGGTGAATATCTTTTCCTGATGTCCTCTTCACTAATCCTAATGTATGAGTTAGTGATTGTACAGCCTATACTCTGATAGGCAAATAACAGAAAAATACAGTAAATAAAAAAGAGAAATTTTACAATATCCTGTCTTCAGCCTAGTGCTGAAGCTGACATGAGTGAATACATATTGCTGTATTGAAGACTGGCTGGCAACAAAGGTGCAGAATTGTGATAGCAAACTGATGTTAGTTTTTAATATTTTCTATAATGGAAATTCAGTAAGACCCATCCTTGGGAATGTTGCTTGTATTTTAAAATCTTTCAATTCCCTATCCCACATTCTGTAACTTAACCGTTGCCCCTTAATGTCTGAAACTAAATTGCACTTTGTTTTCATTGAAAACAACAAAACACATTATACTTTCTGTGCCTAAGTAGCAATATCCAGTCTGGGTGGTGGATGTTAAACTTTTTCAGGGTGCAAAACCTGTTAATTAATATATAAATAAATCCGGGAACCACTAATCAAGAAGCAAACTTGTAGTGATAGAAACTTGGTTGCATTCAAGTGAATTCCCACTTACTCCCTTTAATTTCTTATCAGAAACCCTATCAGGTTTTTATAGAACACTGTTTGAAAAGCCCTGATCTATCCAGCCTTAGATGATCTTGGAAAAATTACTTGTGGAGTTAGCTCTATAGACCTTGAAAGGGAGATTACCAAGATATGGATGTTTCATTGGGAAAATAATCCAAAAGAAGATGGGGCAAATAATGTCTATATTGTTGCCAAAACAATTAATTGGATGAGTCAATGAAATCAGGAACTGAGCTTGATTCAAATGAGTATTTGGGATTGGGTGATATTATTGGCTATGGTGAAAACTGATAATTTTGAGAATGGTTATCTGCTCATTAAAATACAATGAATATAGGACCTACCTAGTTCCTCTATTCGGCCAGGTAAGAGTCTTTACCTTCTTTTTTAGGCAATAATGCAGGTTAGGGCTTCTGAGCTGAAGTTAAGGACTTTTAACCATTAACAAACAGAACAAAGTGCAAACACAGCCATTCGAGGGCAAGGGCATGATGCGAGCCTGCAATTTGACTATCTAAAGATGGTTTCCTCGTAAACTGATTTTACATCCAGGTTTACTTTTCTTGTTAATACCACATGGGGAAGCAGGTTGGCTCAACGGAGTAAACCAGAAATATGCAAAGCAGAGAGAATGGTGTGATCTTTTTTGAAACTTTAAACTTCACATCCACATTCCTACCTTAAGATAGCAATAGCACTTAGACTTATATACCGCTTTACAGCCCTCTCTAAACTGTTTACAGAGTCAGCATATTGCCCCCAACAATTTGGGTCCTCATTTTACCCAGCTCAGAAGGATGGAGGGCTGAGTCAACCTTGAGCCTGGTGAGATTTGAACTGCCAAACTAGAGGCAGACAGCAGTCAGCAGAAGTAGCCTGCAGTACTGCACTCTAACTACTGCACCACCGGGGCTCAATGGAGGGTTGGATTTTGTTTTTCTATTAAAATGTTTTAACCCTGCCATGGCTATTTAAGAGTTATTTCACTGTATGCACTACAAACCACTAAGAATCATCAGACCACAAGGGGGGCGTAAATTTGATAAATAATAAGTAAATAAGGACCATTGCTTTAATGAGTGACATGCTACTGTGTAAATAAAAATGTTTTTCTAATGCAAGAAAAACAACCCTCCTTCTGGATGGAGGCTGAATTGTGTTCTGCTCTGGATTTATTGAAACACCAAAAAAGGTCTCCGCCTCTCACAGGAGAGAGAAAGAGAAAACAAGCTCGTGAATTCCACATATTAATCCCGGTCAAGGGGCTCTCCTGCTTCTTAGGCTGCACTCAGAACAGGCTGAAGAGAGGATCAGTGACCACCATGTGGTCTATAAACCTACAGCCAAAAAAATAAAATAAATGGAATTGTTAATTCCCCTTTCCTCTTCTTAGCCTCTAGAACCATTAAAGTGCACTGCACCTCTGTTTAACAGAACGAAATGTAATAGCGCAAAGAGAATTTGCTCTGCAGGATACCTTTGTACGTTAAAAAAAATATCTAAGCACCGAGCAATGAAAATCATCTTTGGGCTAATCAAAAGGAAGACTGTGTACCCCGCAAGTCAATCCTATCCAACGGGGGACAAGTTGATTTCATACAGTTTGCTCTTGACTGAGTGACCCACGTCTTAAAACCCCGAAACACCGATCTCGCCGTGCTCAGTCCAGCAAAGGACGAAGAGCTTCCCCGCAGGCGCGATACCTCTTTAAGGGCTCCCGGGTGTCATGTGATCCCTTAACCCTCCAGTAACCCTGCCGCTGCCCTGACTCGGCTCACTCCGACTCGCTGAATCGATGGGGTCGGATCGAGGCTTTTAAAGATCGGTGCCAGCAGCTGCTCGTTCATTTGCTACGGTAAGACATAGTGGACCTCATTCCGCTTCCTCTCCGGAATAAGATAGCTTACTCTTTTAAGATATCTTGCATGGACAGCTGATGAGATGGGAGTCATGGGGTCTCAGAAACAATGTCTCTCCCCCCCCCCCCATTTTGGCAGAGAGCCTCCATCTCACCGTAGCATGATGAAAAGTGCACGTGTATGTCTACGTACACACGCGCACGAGAATATCCTGCTGGGAAATCAGATTGGCAAACTATACGGGTACGCTTTATTATGCCCCCTGGCGGTCCTTCCGCGCAGGTGCACCCAGTGACCGCTTTTTTGACGGTCCGGTTTAAACAAAACAAGAATTGTTGCTGGTTTGGGCTGCTCACCAGCAGGATTAAGTTTGATATTTCTTGGTTGTGAGAAGAATCGGGCTTAATTATAGGGGTTCGGAATAGCTGATGTGACATGCTTCTTCCCCTCCATCTCCTTCGTCCCTCGAATTCAGAAATATACAACCCCTGACTACAATCCTGTATGCATTTTTCCTTAGGCTGTGTTCATACAATGCGAGTTAGAATGCTAGATCTAATGAATTGATTGTACGATACAGTATATTAAGCTAAATGTGGTCAATTTTAGCCTTTACTGGGGTTGATGGGGTTTTTTTGGCCACTTGCCATGTGCAAACCTGGACTTTTTGATTAGTTTATGGTTAAAGTGTCTTATCTAAACCTCGAAAATGGGCTAGTTAAGTAATCAGTTTAAGCAGGTTGTGAGAATGTAGGTTTAAGATAGCAGGAGCTGAGGTGTTCTCTCACCTTTCCTGCAAAATACAGGAAGTTCTTAATTTTGGGACAAAGTTCCCATCCAATAATACTATGGGTCTTCTCAGTTTCGTATGAAAAATTAGGGTAATTGCACATCCAGAATCCATGTTTTGTGTAATTATTTTAGCCTATAATTTATGTTTGTTCTGTAACTGTGTGCAGGTAATCCTTGCTTAGTGACCATTTGAAGTTAAGTCAGACCACCACCACCACATCCTGCCCCAAGAACCTACTTATGACTCCTTTTTGAAGTTACCAATGCTACAGCACCCTGGTAGTCATTCATCCTTACAACTGACTACAAGGATGCTGCAGCATCACCCTTGCCTATCTTACTCCCCCCCACCCCAATTCTGCTCTGCCAGGTCTGCTCACTGTTGAAATTAGTAAGCTTATGAATTTAAGCTTACCAGCACCATGGCTCTGATTCTTAACTAGATTTCTCTTAAAAATGTGAAGTTTCTACACCTGAGAGCAATCGTAAGTCACATACTGATACAGTTTCAGATGAAGGAAGTTAGATCATCCATTTTAGACTAGATCAGGGGTATCAAAGTCGTGGTGTCACGTGATGTTGTGACTCCCCCCCTCTTGCTAAAGTGGGGGTGGGCATGGCCAGCGCGTGATGTATCCAGCCTGTGGGCCGTGAGTTTGACATCCCTGGACAGATGGAAGAACTAATTCTTTGCTGCTCACTGGATGCTTACTTGGTCATGGGGCTCCGCAGCAGTGGATGCCTTGGCACCTTTATCCAAGGTAATGTATCTTCTGGCTTGATTGATAGATTCTTGGGCTGCCACCAACCAATATCTTGTGCACAAGTTAGTGGTACCCTATATTCTTGATTGGGGTCTAGAAAAGAGATTAAGCCTTCTGATTGTTTGGAAAAGGCCTAAACAGGGCAAGATAGGATCTCTAAACAAAACTGTCTTTCACCAAGCCTCTCCCTCTTGCTGTTTCTTATTTAACTACTTTATTCCCTGGAAGCCCAGTGGCTATTGTTTCCTGTATTTTGTAGACTTGCTAAACCTACCCTGGAGTCATTAATATTTTCCTAGTACTTAATGTAATGGTTTCATTTATTTCAAACTGTTGGCTAAGACTTAATATTCAACCTAGTATCTATGGGTAGCTTTAAAAGATGGAACCACCTGGTTGACCTTTTCTGGCCTGGAATCTAAGAATAGTCAGGCCTGATTAGTATTTGGATAGGAAACTACCAGAAAATAGGAGAGGTATGGAGGAAGACAATGGTAAACAATTTTCATTCCTCTGTCAGAACTTCATGAATATGTCATGGAGACACCAGGAATTGAGCTCAGGTCAAAGGAGACTTATTTAAAGGCTGTTGCAGCTGATTGCTAAATTAATTATTTGATCATCAATTAATTGGAAACTAACATCAATGTGAAGGTTTTTGCTTCTTTTCCATACTACCCAAATAGCTGGCAATGAATACAGAAGCTACAAGATGGGACTGTTGGGGCTTGTTCTCCTCATCTACTGCAGGAAGCCCAGGGACCACCAGCTTTTCTTCTGGTTCAGTCCACAGTCTCCTAGCATGCTCTTGAACTGTGCTCTCTATCCATGCTGTTGCTCTTAACTCAGAAGACTTGGAAGTACTATATTGTAAATTGTGCAATGTATTCCCTTGGGGGAACAGGGACCCAGCAGCCTTCCAGGTATTATGGGGTTCTTTTATCCATGACCAATATGCTGCATGATCACAAATTAAACTTCTAGGGAATCATAGGTTCTGTTCCTGCTGTATTTCTGCATTTACTGAAACTTTGATTTAAACCTGACTCTTGGTACTTTTTCACCTACATTTCTTGAGCCGCTTCTGTCTGATAGCCTCTTGATATTTCTCATGGCTGCCCTGGTATTCAGTGTCGTCACCATATCCAAATTGTCCTATGGGTGGGAGCTTTGGGTAGAAAAGTTCCAGTTTGGGAGGGATTGTTCCCACTGGAGATGAACAGAAAAAAATGTCACTCTAGAAGAAAGCAATTCCCAGACAAAATTCAGAGCAAGTTGCATAGATATATTTTTTTTACTACTTCAGCAGTGTTGAAGTTGCAGTATATAATTCCATTTTTTGTCTGGCAGGCTTGTAATCTAAAATTTCACAACTTTTTCTGAGATAATGTATATATCTTCTAGATTTTTGCACAAGTCCAAATGTGGAAGGTAGCTATAGTTATTAGGGATAGCAACATATTCACAATGAAAAACTGAAATCTGTTGAAGAATGAAATGCATTCACTTTCTCATTCACTAAAAATATTTCAGGGCACCAGTGTATGTATAAATGTGCATGTGTATGTACATTTATTAAATATTAGAATTTCAAAATCGTTATTCCTAGGAACAATTTTACCAATATAATTGGATTGATATTTTCTGTTGAAATTCTGCCTTTTAAAACAAGTAATGGACATGCAAATTATCAAAGTCAGTACTTATGCTCCAAATTGTTTATGTTGGTGAGTATCTCATAGCAATCCTGATTTGTTATGGTTCTGGGAATTAATGATACATTGTCTGATTCGAATGTAATAATTTTGTAAATGATGGTTACATTGCTTTAGATTTTTGTAATGTGCCTAGATATACCTGCAGGAAATAGCTCTTAATAAATCCTAAGAAAGAAAAAAGCAAACTTTCTAACTTTATTTAGATAATATCCTTACCTGGCACTTCATATTTTGGTATTGATAGTTTTTTATCACGAAAGGGTTCCTGAGGACCTAGAAAAGTTATTCCGAAGAAAGCCATTACCTGAGCTTTATGTTTCAGTACTTAGGTTAAACCGTATCCAACTGCAATATTCTATTTCCTGGTTTCTAAAGCATGTTTGCTTTGTTACCATGGTGATATACTACTGAACTCAGTACATTACCTAAGGAAGCAGTTTGTGATGTCTTAAGGCAATATAATTTGGTATAACTGAAGAAATTGTATATTTTGGAACCTCATTCCCCATTGTTGTGTCATCAACTTGCACTTATTTGCATACAACATCAAAGGATGAACAAAAATGCTCCCAGCTGATTTAAGGTTGATCACATTTGTTCTGCACCTAGCCAACCTTGGCTAACCCCAGAAAGTTAAGCAAGGTTGGACCTGGTCAGTCACCGGAAGAAAGATTAGCTGGAAATTCTAACCATGCAGGCAAGATTAAGCATCCTGGAAAAAAACAGTAGCAACTAGTTTCATAGTGTTTTGTTGGAAGAAATATCCATCTGGGTTCAGCTCCAAGTGGGGAAAAAGACACTGGAAACATGTTGACTGCTTGGAAAGATGGTTTAATGGTGGACAGGATCACATGGTTTGAGTTCCTGAGCAGAAAAGGGCTGAGAAGCTGAGCGTGCCTTGGTTTTATACCCTCTCTGAGCTTTGAACTTCTTGGGGCACAGGAAGAGTATCCTGATTGGTTGTCAGACTCCTAAGGGATGGAGGTTTTAGCTAGCCTTGCTGGCTGAAGTAATCTTCCCAGGTGCCATGAGTTTCTGTTGCTAGATGGGTCCTATTGTGTTGCAGATGATGGTCCATTGACAAAGATGAGGGGAGGCAGGAAGCTGCTTTGTCTTTAAAACATGTTTCTCCATTTCTCATTCAGGGAAATATAATATTCTGCCTTTTTTAATATTTCCTAAAATATTTCATTCTTCTAGGAGAGGGGTAGGTGTTAACTTCCTAAAGTTTCATGGTCTGTCTTGAAGGAATCTTTATTTGACTGTATTAAATATCCAATAACCTAAAAGTCGAATCCAATCAACTTGTTCTGGAGTCTCTGGAGCAATGCTGCCAATTACCAAAATCCAATCAAACTTTGTCAAAAAGCAGCTCAAATCTAGGACTCGGCTGAATGCAGCCATCTTCTATCACAGCAATAACGGCTGCCAAATTTAATCGGGAATCAGGGTCTTTATGTCCATTGAATTTTAAAAAGCTTTTTAAGAGACAAAAGGTTGCAAAATAATCCGTGAGCTCTCATCCAGAAAATGTTATGGGGCTGGATGTTAAGCAAAGCATAGAGAATAGGAAAGTTAGAGGCAGGAAAAAAAATATCTAGCTGAATATTATAACCACGAAGTCTTGTTTAGTTTCTCTCTCTCTCTCTCTCTCTCTCTCCCCCCGCCCCCCCCCCCCATGCTTCCAGGATCCAAAAAAAGTCTGATCGCCTACAAATGAAGCGGGTAAATGAAAACCGGAAGCTCGTATGCAGCTTCCGCCCCTCTCCTTCGTGCTGGGCAGGAAGTGCGCGCGGGGCGGCGGATTTGGACGCGATCACGTGAATGCTGGCCGGCGCGTGCGTGCCTTCTCCGGCGCCTGCGCTGTGGTCGACGGCGACGACGGCCATCATGGCGGTGTCTAGCGCGGCGGCTGCGGGAGGTGGAAGACGCTGGTATTTCACCCGAGAGCAGCTCGCTCGGAGTCCTTCCTGGCGCTTAGGACTCGACCCGGACAAGGAGTTATCGTACCGGCAGCAAGCAGCTAACCTGCTTCAGGATATGGGCCAGCGCCTCAACGTGTATCCCTTCGGCAACTAGGCCGCGCCTCAAGCTGGGATTGGGCTGGGCAGGGTTACGGAAAGAGGACTAGGCCCGCCGGAGATTCGCGTAAATGACTTTGGGTGCCTGTTAGGTTTAGGGGGGCTGTGGAGGGGGGGTCGTAGCGTTAAGGGGGACGGGTATTGCGGTTGTCGCTCTTGTACGCGGGGAAGTGTTTCTATGGCTGGGCGCCTTAGGCCGCGTCCCCGAAGGAGCTTGATTTGGAACTGCACCGACGTTAGGTTTGCTCGGCGGTTGGGGAATGTTAAACGCACATGTTGTGCATTGTGTTGGGACGCTGGTACGGTTTAGGATGAAGGGTAGGCTCTGAAGTCGGTGTTGACTGATTTTGCAAAAGCACAAGAGGCCAGTCGGTAACACGTTACTAGCAGAGGCGTTTGGCGTGTTGCATTATTTGGACGATAAGGAAGATTTGAAATTTGATGGGAAATTCTCCCATCCATTTGATTTTGTATGGGAGAAAAAGTGAACCATTCTCCCCCCCCCCCCGCCCCGTTTGATTTGAACATTAATTTTGAGCCTCATTTTTTTTTCCAGCTGTATTGGTATTTAACATTTTGGCTGAATAAATATTGAAGTCCCTAATACAAAGCTTAGCGGATCCTTTTTAAAGAAACAATTTAGGACGCTTAACGTGAAAATATTTGCAGTATATGCGTATGTATGTATGTTTTCTGAGGTTTTCATGGGTGTTTATATGTAGGTCTTTGGTTATTCGGGTGTTCTTCCGCATAGAATTGGATGTGTCTTGGCGACGTTTCGACAAAGTCTCATTCGTCATCTTCAGGCTGGTGTTCTCAGCTTCGTGCTTCCAGGAGCAACCACCAGCCTGAAGATGACGAATGAGACTTTGTCGAAACGTCGCCAAGACACATCCAATTCTACGTGGAGGAACACCCGAATAACCAAAGACCTACACGCGCGCGTGCGCGCGCACGCACACACACACAGAATCTAATCCGAGAAGGGTATGGCTAGCTGATGAGAGCTAAATAGCTTGAAATAGATCTGTACTAGTCTTCCTTTATTTCTTTGTCAGTAAATATAAATTTAACATAAAATAGTGAAAGTGAAAGTGACTGCCTGAGGGCTCCTGGATTGGGGCTGAAAGGCAAAAAGGAAGCAGTATACTCCTTCCCATATTTCAGTAGACCAGGTTGCTTCCATAGAAAACCCATATATATATGTGTGTGTGTGCATGTATATATATGTATGTTTGTGTGTGTATCCACACACACACACTATATATATATATATTATATATATAATGGTAAGACTGGCTAAATTATTTATATAAGGTCTTAAGTCAGAGTCTCTAATTGTGTAATACCATGTATAGTTTTACTCAGAAATCAGTTCTATTCTTGGCTTAGTATTAGGAAGTCAACTTTTTTAATAATTAGCTTTCCACGTAATCTTTTTTTAGGAAAAATAGTGCACTATTAAATTTAACATCTTCCTTAATGATGAACCACTAGTTCTCAACTAACTATTAATACAGCAATTGTTTATATGCATCGATTCTACATGGTTCAATCCTTTACCCACTTTCATCGAAATGTAAGTATGTTATCAGTTTGTGTTTCTCGGCTGGAGTTCTGAATGGATGTGTGTATGTATATATGTATATGTGTGTGTGTGTGTGTGTGTGTGTATATATATAAAACTTCAATAGTTAAAAAAATATACTGTGGAGTTAAGTCTTCAGAAACAGGTTCCATCAAATTTATACTTCGATCTACATGTTTACAAGTAATAATGCGGTTCTTCATTTTTTTTAAAAAAATAAGAGGCTTTCAAAGAAACAGTGATAAACAATGCTACTTTAGAATATAACAATAACAACTGGCAAACCGTGGCAAATTTTCAGGCATTACTGATAGAATGCTTGCTAGAACACTGACACATTAATAGGATGCCTGACATACAAGGAAGTTTATTTTCTGAGGAAAACATCTTGACCTCTCAACATTGCAACTGAGAATGGTTTTTGGTTTCCCATAAACAGTTTATAATAAACCTATATATTCAGACTTTTAGCTGGATTTGTACCGATGTTAAATTACTACAATTTATTTTCTAAAATCTTACTTATTTCCTTTACTAAGATTTTATTTTGGATTCCTCATTCAATAGTCAACATATGCTCACAAAAATTATGCTCACAGTGTGTTTTTCTAACTTGTCTAAGGAGAAAAAAAAGTTTGCAGACCGAAAATTCAGAGTGATTCTTGCTTCAACTGTTTGCAAAGTTTTTCCCCTTGGTTCTAACATATATTTCTTTTCCTTTGCACATTTGAGAGTAGTGTGATTTTGCTGTTTGAGAGATGGTATATTTAATACATTTCTTCCCTCTAAAGGCTGTGGCACCAGCTGCCCTTTTCCTGGCAGCCAAGGTGGAGGAGCAACCTCGAAAATTGGAGCATGTCATCAAGGTTACTCATGCCTGCTTGCACCCTCTGGAAGCTGCTCCTGATACACGGAGTGAGGTAAGTAGTTAAACTTCTGTGAAAGATGTATTGTACACAGTAAATAAGAGAGAAAGAACACATCCTGGCAGTGCAAATCCACCATGCTTCATTTTACTGAGAGTGCTACAGTCACCTTGAAATACAACTGAATAATTTCCAGAATAAGAGTATTTAACAGTTGAATACAGATAAAAAGTTACTGCTCTTGGTGCATAATACAGAAAGCTCTTGGTTTTGTAAGCCAAATTGCTTGTCTGCCCTATGTGTTCTGGCCAGTGTGTTGATAAAAGCTTGGTGTGTAGCACAGCTTGCATTCAGGAATGGATGTTGCCTGCCAGGATCATACTCTTATGGTGATATAGAAGTTGATTTGTGAAATCCAGTCGTTTTTACTGTTCAAATAAAAAGATTATTAAGCACATTGTTTCAGTTTCTTACCACAGCCCTTCCTGACAGGACCAGCACATCTAACCTTGCCAACAAGGGGGAAGCTTTATTTTAAAACTAAATTGGAACAAAAAGGCAATTTTGAGCTTGTGCTACAGGACAATTTCAACAGTAGCAGTGTGCAATCAGCAATTTTTCTTGTGTGTGCATTCGGTGCTCTTTCCCCTGGAAATGGGACATTTATGCCCATTTTCTCCAGCACAAATATAATAAAGATTCCCCCTTGATTTTTTTGCCTCCTCAAGAGAGTGTTAGAAATATGCAGGCTTAATACAGAGTGCCTCATCACAAGTAACCTGCCTGTCCTCTCAACCCCAGGGTTACCTGCAACAAGCCCAAGACCTGGTCATTCTAGAGAGCATAATACTGCAGACCCTGGGTAAGTTTTCCAAGCGGACGGGCTGCTTCATGAATCTCAGACCCAGGAATGTTCCGCAGAATGGAGAGTCTAACCCAACCCCAGTCTTCTTCACAGCTGACCAATATGGGAAGCCATCAGTCCAGGCGACAGTCCTTGTCAAAATGGCCAGTTTATGACTTGTTTTATGTTTTGAGTGAATATATTCATACAACTATGAATGTGCAAACAGGATTTTCTTTTTAACAGGATTTATATCCTTTAGGTTCCAGGCATTGTACTCTGGATTGAAGTCTTAGCAGCTTGACAGTCTAATGTTTCAACTGTATTACTATATCAGTTTGATAATCCAGGATAGGAAATGAATATCCTGATAAATTACTATACATTATTAATGTTAAGCTTTTGCTGCATCTTAAATATAATTCTTCATTTGAAAGGTTTTTAGCAATTAAAATGCTATTTTTTGTATTTTGATAGTTGATAGGCTTGTCATTATAAAATGATATGTGTTCCTACTGTTTGCTGTTATACGCAAAATGCTTTTCTATTATTGTTGAGCAAGACTTTTTGACTTCGACTATACAGTGTGTAAGCATGTTAATCCTAGTTGTGAAACATTGTAATGCATGAAACAGGTTAAAGATAATTTGTCATAGATACTTAACAATTGTGATGTATGGACATAATCTATAAACTTGTATCCTGTTAATTTGCAGGAATAAAGAATATTAGTTCATATATTTTCCTTTAACGAGAATAAAAATCTTCTCAGAACAAACTTAAAATTGATTAAAAACTATTCTAAGAGTAAAGCACTTGATTGGGTTATAAAAGTGAGCAGAAAAACAAGTAGTTGCTAGAATTTTATTCTCTAATTCATAATTCAGAATCAATTTTAGAATATTTGAATGTGTGTCAGTATTTTTACCAAGAAATTTAGTATTTCAGAAACTTGCAATATCTGTTGCATTCTTGTGCTAGATAATTGATGTATTTGAGCCCAGGAGATGTCCTGTTTGCATCTGAGCACAGAGCGGTATTAATTGACTGAAGGAACAATCTACTTTGCCTCCCAGGATCAGAGACGTGCATGGTATGTAGAATTACAAGCAAGTTATATCTACGTTCTAAACATTTCCTTTTTTCTTCTAGGATTTGAAATTACCATAGATCATCCTCATACTCATGTGGTGAAGTGCACACAGCTAGTTCGAGGTATGTTCCAAACATGACTGTGATTGTTGCTCAGACAACATATATGCAAAAATGGTTGTTTACTAGCTCAGAAATTATTGAATAAATTTCCTTGGTAAAGAATGTCATGTTAAAAAGGAAAAAGAAGAGGCTGTTACTGTACTAAATATATGCCTTTTGCATGTCTAGAGGATCAAAGGGCTTCAAAATGAAAATACCAATGTCAGCCTTTATAGCAGAAATATATATACTCAAGCTGTGCACAGCATTCTATACGGAATGCTTTGCAGTTTCTTTCCGTGTATGGGCATGCTGTGTATGCCGTGTATGGGTTTTACTGGTAATTCAATAGGAGGGTTGCCTATGCTTGCATATTTATAAGGAGACAATATAGCAATTTTAATGCAGTGGGCTTTGCTCTTCTTTAGAAACATCCTTTTGAATGCTTTTGATAGCTGTAATAATAACATGCATCTTAAAGACTACAGTATATGGTGCTCACAGCTTTCTTTGACTAGAATTGCAAAGAATATATTTTCTGTCCTTTTGAAAAACTGTATCATTTCTATGTCCAAATGTTATTTTGAGAAGTCCTATATGACTCCTTATCCAAGGCCAGAAAAAAAAGCTGGGAATCTTTTTCCTGTCCTCACATGACAGGATTTTGCCCACTGTAATCATTCCCCTAACCAATAAGCCCAGAGTTCCCATAAAAAGTTCCCCAGTCTTGACGTATAGAATTAGAGGAAATCCACAACATGCTACACCTTAAGTATTGGCAAATTTAACTTGTGAATTTTCTCTTTCAGCCAGCAAGGATCTAGCACAAACTTCCTACTTCATGGCTACCAACAGGTAGATGTTGAAAATTCAGATTTATTTGTTTTATTTGGAAATGTTTTTTGGTAAATTATTGCAAAAAAATAATTGAAAAATTATTCAATTTTCAATGCATTTAGAGTGCATTCCTTGACATCAGAACAGTAGATTTATTTAAAATTTGTTTCTTTTAGCTTGAATTTCAGAACAGGAATATACAAAATACTCTTATAAATGAGCACACATTGCTAGTCCATCTATGACCGATTCTCTTTATTGTGTCTATAATGGCAAAAAATAAAGACTTCAAAACAAAAAATCTGCCCCAGCTGCTTAAAGGAAATCCTTATTTCTAGTAAATGAGATTTTGAACTGTAAGTTATTATTAATGAATTAATTACCTGGTTTGCACAATATATTATCATGGTTTAATTTAAGCCTGCTTTGCTATGGAAACACAGAGTATCGATTCATGAATTAATTTATCAAGCACATAAATTGGTGTTTATTTATTTACACCAGCCATGGTTTTCTGTATCATTCAATCCTGTAGAAGAATATTAAATCTCATGTTCATTTCTCTTTCTACTCTTCAGAATTAGAAAATAAAGACAGCGAAGCTAAAAAAATTCAAATATAAAATGGGTTTGATCTTGATAAGGCTATTGTAGAGTCTGATTTTTTTAAAAAGAGAAGCACATTCTCATTGTTTTTTCCAGATTCAGAAATGGTAGCCTATTTCCTATGGCACATATCAATAAAGTTTAGTTCTTGGCTTATGACGACAATTAGGATTGAAATTTCTATCGCTAAGTGATGCAGTCATATATTGCACTCCTGGTAACCATTGTTAACTGAATCGCATGGTCGTTAGGTGAGGCAAATTCCTGCTGGCCTCCTACAACCAAAGTCAGTGGGGAAGCCAGCTGGAAATTGCAATCCTAGGGCATTAGGCAGCTACGTAGCTGCTGCCAAGTGGAGGAAGGAGGGAGGGAGTGAATAGTGCCATATGGGCCAGGGTGTGATGGGCTGCATGAGAGGCATGGGTCAGGGAACGCATGAGAGGTTGTGTGAGTGCGGAGGGATTTCGATCTTCCCTGATGGCTTCCCCAGTGACTTTCTAGGGAAGCCAGCAGAAAAGGTTGCAAATTGTAATGGGGTGCTTGACAATTGGTCATAAGTGTGAAGAAGTTGTCAAGCATCCAGATTGTGATCATGTGACAGTGACGGTATTAAGATGTTGAACTTCTGAAGTCAGGTTATCACCATTTGTAACTTGGATGGGTTGCTCTTGTCTTTGCTCAAGGTCTAGCTGTAAGTACATATTTGTGGCTGGTGTATTTGCATGGGCATACTTGGATTAAATATTTCTACTTAAAAGTTAAAGCAGGGGTTTCCAATCCCCAGTCTGTGGACTGGCACTGGTCTGTGGCATGCCAGAAACTGGGCCCTGCAAGCAAGCAAAGCCCCATCTGCGGGATGCAGGCAGCATGTGAAACCATAGCCTCTGCAGTCTGTGGAAAAATCTCTCCATGGAACCGGTCCCTGGTGCCCAAAAGGTTGGGGACCACTGAATTAGAGGATGATGAGGCTTAAAATTGAAAAGTAAAGTAAAGCTATGTTTGAAAGAACCATCCAGAATTTTTAAATAGCAAGTTGTTACCTTAAGATACTTTTTTTTGACCTTATGTTTTCTAAACCTTTTGAGTATTTGTAAATAATCACTGTTTGGGATATTTATATCCCAACATCTAAAAATGTTAGATCAGCTGCTGCTGAATTTATCAGTACTAGCTATATTTTATGCATATTTATAAAGAAGTGTCTGAACACTGGTTCAGGCTAAGAAGTGAACAAACTTGAAGTATTTTTAATTATACTACACAGAGGATTAAAAGAAACTAAGGATCTCATTTAATTTAAAAAATAGTTAAGAGAAAACTGTTAATGTGTGGTCGTGCCTCATGAAATGCAGAGGCCAAAGAAGTCCATTGTTCTTCCTGCAGTAAATTGAAAGGACTTAAGTTTTCTTGCTTGCTGCCCAACAGTTAATATATTATTTCATAGAACAGAGTAATAATGCCCAACAATGTAAAAAAGCTGGTGGATGCATAGTATGCAAGATGTTCAATCTGATTACTAGCTAGCAGTGCTAGAAAGTTGGTTTTTTTAAGGAAGGCAACACCCAGGCTGCAGATTGCATTGCATGGCAGCTGTTGCTCTTTCTATATCCATTTTTTTCATCATATCAAGTGATATGAGTAGATACTGGTCTGTAATTTACATATTTTTCAAGTGGCTTCTTTTTGTCCAGTACTTACCATTTGCACATTTTTGCCATGCACCGTTATTAATCTCCTGAATGATTTTATGGATTATAAATGCCGCGTAAACATTGCCATCCCCTGCCAGCATATTTTGCCTCATATTTCTGGGTCCAGTTCCTTGTAGGCTGTTTGGCAACCACCTTTAATTGTTTGAATCTTGTAAGAATAGGAACTAATAGAAATACATAAACACCTCTTTTAATTGATTTAAGGCTTGAGTTGGATTTAACATCAGCTGTGCTTCGTGGTCTGATTCAAAATTTACTGTTGTCGGTGTTTAACTACTAAAAGACGGATTTGTTGCAAGGAGAAAATTGTTCAGATTTTTTCCTAGGATTATGTCCAAGTGCTGTTGTACAATCCAATTTGTAACTTTGGAGTTAATTCCTTTGCCTTTCATGAAGATCATGTGGGTGTCCTGGAGCTCCAGGCTGACAGAAGCTCTTGGAAAACCTTGCAGGAAAAGGCTGAAGTAGAATTATTGTGCAAGGCAAGCTTGTCCTTGCAGGATAATAACATTTTTTAAAACTGAGGGATGCCTAATTCCTGCAGTGTCTGTCCAGCGGGCGGTTGTATGTGCGGCTGCTGTTCAAGCTTGGGAGCTTACAGCTTTCTGTTTCTCTCCCCCTGCTGGTGATGTCAGCCTTCACCTAACAACCTTCAGCCTGCAGTACACCCCTCCCGTTGTGGCCTGCGTCTGCATCCACTTGGCCTGTAAGTGGTCCAACTGGGAGATCCCAGTCTCCACGGACGGGAAGCACTGGTGGGAGTACGTTGATGCCACTGTAACTCTGGAACTCTTGGATGGTAAGTTTGGAGCAAGGTCAAATACATTCTATGCCCAATAAGAGGTATTCCATTAACTTAATATTTTATTTCTGACTTCTGTATCAAGGTTTCCAGCATGACAGTAAAGAAGTGGGATGCATTTTGTAAACTGAACCTGTACTATTAGGCTTTGGACTGCTCTGTTTTTTGCTGACAAGGATGGACATTAAAATATGCTCCTGTAGAATTTGTGCTGTAGTACTATGCCTACTAGCTTTATTCTTGTGTTTATGTTACAGAATTAACTCATGAATTCCTTCAAATTCTTGAGAAAACTCCTAATCGACTGAAACGAATCAGGAATTGGCGGGTAAGATGCTTTGCCCACTTTGTACTTCCCTTTGATAAGAAAGTTGAAGGAAGACAGTTGCTTGGAATACTAAGATACATCCAAGAAACCTCTGCCTCTTTCATGTTTATAGCTTTATAACTAGGCTTAAGCTAGATATATATTCATAAACATTTTGAGGCACCCGTCAATTTCCAGTATAAATTTAAAAATTCATTGCAATGTCTGGGATCATTTCAAGTAGAACTCTGGCTTTCAGTAATCAGCTATCATATTTCACTACAAGTTATCTGGATTCCACATGAGCTCAGAGTCAGTGTAAGGAAAAAAATAGCTTTGATGGCTAGTTGCCACCCAAGGCTGTGCAGTGGATATCCTCCACCCAAAAAAGAAAGGATCTTCATCTTCTAAATATGGAGCAGGGGAGCAATAAATTTTTTTGGGGGGGGGGGAGACAGGAAATGCTATTAGGTAATTATTTCTCTATAATATTGATAATGTGGGATGATTCCAATATTTTGTGATAGGCCACACAGCCCACAATATTAATGTTACGGTAGAAACCACAGTACAAATGGTTTTCCAAAATTTCAGATGTTCCTGTTGCCCCAGGTAGTTTGGAGAATCCCTGTTTTATAAATATATAAGTAATGCTCAATTTAGAATAAAGTCAAAGATGCAAAACAGATGAAATAAGAATATTCACAGAATGAAAACAAAGTAGTTTTAAATAAATTTAGATAAACGGCAGGTAAGCCTTTGCTAGGAATGTATTCTATAAGTACAGAGAATCAAAAAAGGAGACCCTGAATCTTCACTCAAAATAATGAGGCATAGAGGGCTTTAGAAGGAAGACTTTTGAGACAAATGTGATAGTACAGCATCAACCGTCTGAACTGATAAAGTAGATGTGACAGTTTTTATTAAATTTATTAACAAAATTATTTGTTAATGGTTTTTTTCTAAAATGACAGTTGTCATTTCATCATGGTATGTCTTATGAAAAAAGTGCATTAAAAAATGAACTCTATATGGTACTTCAGCAAAATACAGCAGTGCATGCCTATATGGTATTCTTTTCTCTCTAAGGGTATTGTACGGCTTGAAGAGATTAGTATACCAGTTTTGAATGTTTTCATTTTAGGCCTGTCAAGCAGCCAGCAAATCAAAGACGGATGACCAAAGTGAGGATGATGGCCTCTCAGAACAGACAATCCTCAGTATGATCTCTAGAAGTGCATCAGACACGACTATTGCAGGCCTGATGAGCATGTCAACGTCTTCAACCACCGGAGCCACTGCTTCACTTCCAGCTACAGAAGGAGAGTCTCCAGGGGAACGAGGTAGTGCAGATATTTCATCAGACAGCTGGATGGCTCAACATCCTCCGCATAAACAAGAGGTCAGCCATAGAGCTAACGAAATTTCTGCCAATCCTGATCATCTACTTCATGATAGCAGTAGTGGCGGCTCTTTTGTTAAGCAAAACATCAAGAGTGCACCACTAGCAAAAGTATCATTAAAGGAATACCGTGCAAAACATGCTGAGGAGTTGGCTGCACAGAAACGCCAGCTAGAGAACATGGAGGCAAATGTGCGTTCTCAGTATGCTTATGCTGCCCAGAACTTGCTTGTACAACAGCAACGTGAACGGGATGTGCAGCAGGAGGAGAACTCTCCAATTGTCCTGAAAATCCCTCTAGGCAACAATTCTGATGGTTCTGAACGGCCTACTGAAAAAGCTGATAAACCCTCATCTGCAGTTAAAGTACGGTTGCCTGCCCCAGCAGACAAGCCTATTGCTTCTTCCAAACAAGATGATATAAAAGTGCGCATTAAGGTGCCACCTCCCACGGAACGACACAGCCTGTCTGATGAAAACAATGGCAAGAGCAGGGGAGAGCACAAGGAAAAGCATAAAATCCATTCTTCTAACCACCATCACCATCATAACCATCATTCTCACAAACATTCACATGGGCAACCTGTTGTCAGCACCAAACGTCCAGGGGATCCCAAGCATGTTAACCCAGCTGGCATTGTGTCACACAAGGGTTATGTCCCAAATTGTTCCTCCCGTAAGAGACCACTTTCTGAGGAGACCTCAGTTACAGTCCATGAACATCAGCCCAAAATCAGTAAGAGTTCCAAGGGGCCCACTGTGCCATTTGCGTTCCCTCAGCATTCTGGCCACAGCTTGGAAGCAGCTGGTCTACCTTTTCCGCAGGCTAACAAAGTCAGGGGGGCTCATGGAAAATTGGACAAGAGCACTGCTGGGGCCAATGGACATAACATGAACCAGTCCATTGACTATCAGGATACAGTGAACATGCTGCACTCCCTGCTCAGTGCACAAGGCATGCAACCCACCCAGTCATCCAATTTTGACTTTGTGCATCATTATGGCGAATACTTGAACCCCAGGGCTGCTGCAAGTGTTGATAAGCCACGACCACCCCCACTCCCATCAGAACCTCCCCCTCCGTTACCACCACTCCCAAAGTGATAGTTTTAACTACTGAGGTTCTACAAAAAAAAATAATTGCTCATAGTAATCACTGCCTTGTGTGAATGCCCTGTCCCCTTTTTAAAAGAAAACATTTTTTTATTAGTAGGAGAACATAAGAGTTCTTGAAACTGTGAAAAGATACGCTCTTCTTTCTCTGTGTGCATACCCACCCACCCACCCCCTTTCAGTTCTGGATGGTGAAATTTTTCCTATAAGACCAGCTGTCAACTTCAGAAGTGAGGGTGGTCTTGAACGTTATCAACCTGATAGGAAATGGCACAGAACTATTTAAATTGACAGTCTTTTTCTCCTTTTCTTAAAAAAAAAGAGGACTTTTAAAAATAATTTAAAATAAGTTATGTGTTTAGTGTTGATTTTATTTTTCTAATGTGGATAAAGGAAGGAGTTATAGCAGAAATGGAAACGGAGAAGGGTGCACGAGTTCTATCTACTTGCAGTTGTTAATGTGTCTTATCCCAGTGGAAGTTGCCTCCGCCTGAACAAAGGCAGTGAAGGTTGGAAAAGAAGAAAAGGGAGAAAGGTGTGAGAGACACATGTACTGAATATAAGTAAAGTAGAAAATGAAAGTGGTGAAGCAGAGTTTTTCCAGTTTCTCCTTACTTAGATCTATGATTCTTCATCAGTAAGTAAATGGAGGCAGATACAAACCTAAAGTTCCAAAGAATGGTGGAATCAGAAATGTTAGTTAAGTTGCTAACTTTTAGTCCTTCCTGCTGATCCAAGGATAATTTAGGAACAATGTTTTATAAATTCATTTCCTTCTTGACCACACTGCTTCTTTAGGGGTGCCGTTACTATGTTTACCATTTCAATCTTTGTCTCAGTATTTGTCTCACTGGCAGACAAATGGCTAACATGACTTAACTATTAAAAAAATCTCATGGGACTGTATTTCAGTGGTGGGCAGCACTGCATGCTAGTGCATGAACTCTTGAGAGTGCCTTCAAAAAAATGCATTAGTATAGTTTGGGAAAATGTGTTTCAGCAGAGGAGGAAGAACTAGAAGAAGCCGACAGCCTAGGGACATTAGAGCAGTAATCGTGATTCTGGGATGCTTTATATTATACCTTAAATACATTATGGAATATGAGATTTTCACATTTTGTCCAAAAGGAAAAAAAGATATAAGGATGACCACAAACAAATCAGGCAGATTTGGTGAATAGAGCAAAAATTGCGAGCCTGTGGCCTTCCAAATGTTAAGTTGTACTTCCCAGTATCCCTTGCAGTTTTTCATGATAGTAAGGGCTCCTGGAAAGTACAGCTTGCCAATTTTGTCTCTAAGAGGGAAGAAAATTGAATAAAAGTAGGATGAAGACCTGTGAATATAAAGATGTTGATACAACAATACAAAAATAGCCAGTTTGAAGGTGCCCTGATGTAACATTCTGAACTTGAAGCATACTACTACTGGTATGGTAAAATTGGGGCTAGCATTTAAACATGGACATATATTATGTCTCTGTAGATCACATAAGAATATTTTAATTCTATGAAATTGGCCTTTGTTTGTAATCCAGCATTTGGACAAAGTATTTAGAGTGAATGGGTTTCAATCTCAACTTTATTTTTTGTCTTAATATAGCCCCCTTGTTCCACAAGTCATTTCAGGGTATTCCTACTGTTGTGAAGTGAATTCCAGATTGAAATATGAGGGACTGTGACCTAAAAAGGGTTTATTATCCAAAATGGATTACCCTACTATATATCAATAGAGGCCCAACCCAGTATGTCCAGTAGTGACTATGAGCTGTGGCCTCTAATGTCATGTGAGTGAAGTTAATTGCTGCTGATTTCAGATGATGCATCATGTTTAAAATAAGACACACATCTGCTTGTTTTTGCCGAAGTATTTTCTCTGAAGTTGGAATAATTATTTTCCCACCACCTTTGGATTTCTGAACCAATGGTATCTCAGCTATTGATGCAAACTTTGGCCTAGTTTTGTGTAATGTTTCATAAACTGTTTCTAATTCCTGGCTCATTTTATTACTATTCCACGTTTCAATAAATGTGCTGTCTCCGCATTTAATTTGTTTCTTGTGAAATTTCTTGCTAATATTTGAATTTATCAGGAAAAGTCTATACAAAAGTATTTGGGACAGTAACAGCAGCATTCTGAATCTATAAATCTTCCTTGTTTATTTCCTAGTTCTTTATTTACACTGAGATGTAAAAGCAAGCAATAGCAATTACAATTTAAAAACAAATCACAATGGATTTGAACAAAAGATAGCAAAAAAACAAGTAGGAAAGGAAAAATAACTTTGTGGCATGATTAAAAAAAACCAGACCACATTTAGTAGACTCAGATGTTCATATTTTGGATCGTAATTTGTTAGTTGAAAGCTGTTAGCAATAGTAATCCTTAATTTACTATGCTTACTAGAAGTTCCTGGGTTACATGGAAATGAATGTGACTGTTACATAAGAATAATGTATGCTGAATTGTCTAAATCACCTCTTGGTCCTTATGTTTAAAAACAAGTTATTGTTTTGATCAGCTGGTATTTTCTATTTGCTTGAAATATGTTCAGTAATCCATGTTTTGTATATTGTACGGATACGCACCTGCATGTATCAATTTACAGTATTTATAGTTCTTAATACAGTATGCAAATTTATAATGGACTTGTAAAACCATAGTTATGTGTATGCAGAAAAAAACGGTCAGGGAAGCTTTCTCAGTCACACTAATAATAAGAGGGAAAAGCAGATTTTGAGGAGAACTTCTTTCTGCATTTGAAGTTGAGCAACTGTTAAAATTGAGTCTGTTTAATCCTGAAATAAAATGCAGCGTCCATGTAATTCATACTGGACTGCAAGGAAAGTCCCTAGCCTGGCACTGTCTGTTTTGATCTGCATTCTTAGCATTCCCGTGTTGGTTATGCTGGCTGGCCATTTCCAAAATTGCATTGTTTTTTTAAAGGGGCTTGACTGGACAATGACTTTTACAAAGCACTTAAGTTCCTCTCTACCTAGCTTGAATTGTCAGCAGGCAATGCCTTTAAAACATACTGTACATCCAGTTCTGTTAAACCTCAGGGTTTAGTGACTTCCTGATGCTTTGTTGACATCTTCAAGGCAAAATGCTGCACAGACTGCAGACAACTGAACAAGGAGTGACCCCTGTCTTTATAACCAAATATTCTGACTTGTCATTGCTTGCATTAGCAGAACATTTTGTTGCTGAAGATGTTAGCCACAATTGCTGGTGAAATGTTAGGAAATCTTTTCACCTATATTATGGTCACTAAAATCTGAAGCCCAACAGATCCCAGCCATGAAAGCCTGCAGCCAGTATACCATACATTAACTTCAAACGTTAATGGTATAGCTTGGATTTCAAGGTAATTTGAGTTTATTCTGCTTATCATTTTCTGCTGTTCTTTGCTCTCTCCTGAGTTGCAAAACACGTAGCCATAATTCATTGTTGTCATAAACCTTTCTGAACTGTGTGGTAATTCAGACTATGATTTAATAGTTATAGAACTACCAAGATTGTACAGGTCGGAAATGTAAAGGATAGGATAATATCTAGACATGGTCTGCAATCTTTAATGCATAAATTCTGTACAGTAGAGTAATGCCACATGGGGATGGTAATGTGCATTACAGCCAGTTCCCACCATATGACTACAATTGGGACCTGGAATTTCAGTAAGCAATGCAGTCATTAAATGAGTCATGTGATGACCCACTTTTACGACCATTTTTACCAAGGTCATTAAGGAAATCCAGCTTCCCAAATTACTTGTTAGAAGCCAACTGGGAAGATTGCAAATTGCAATCACATGACTGCAAGATGTTGTAACCCTCCTAAATATGGCTGGTTATCATATGTCCAAATTGCAATTCACTGGGATGGTGTGACAGTTGTAACTTTGTCAAAGGTACTTTTTCTGAGATTCTAACTTTGAACCATCATTAACCAAACTCCTAAATTAAGCATTACTTGCACACTATTGTGTATTGTGGGAAGAAATATCCATCTGGTTCAGTTCCAAACTGGGAGAAAGACCTTGGAAACATGGAGGCTGATTGGAAAGACGGTTTAATGATGAAGCAGAACCACGTGGGTTCTGGCGCAGCTGACAAAATGGAGTTGAGAGTGGAGGGTTTTTATACCTTCTTTGAGCTTTGCACTTGAGCTTCCCATTCCTGTGCAAGAACATGTATTCTATTGGCTGTTGTCAGACTCCCATGGGGCCATGTAGGGGTTATATAGCGATCATAGCTGGCTCTATAGACAAGGTACAAATCCTAGGCGTTTGTCTGAGCTACATTTGGTTGAAATTTGGACTGATCTGAGGGTGATGCAGTAATTCCTATTGTGGCTTAATGACTTTGTCCTATTATTGTGTCTTTGTTTCAAAATATCCTGGCTTGAATGGATTACCAAATCTGCATTTCTAAAAGGTGGCCTCCTTCGTTTGGTTTTTGAATAGTCTGGCCCAGTCTTTCTTAATGGGCACCTAAATGTCTGGTGGGGCTATTAAGAAAGACTGGGAGGAGGGTGCTTTCTGTCTCCAATAGCACGTTTCTCCTTCAGGGAAATAGCAGTTCTCCTTCAGGGAAATATAATATTCTGTATTTTTAATATTTCCTAAAATATTTCATTCTTCTAGAAGAGGGGTGTTTGCTAACTTTCTACAATATCTTTGATTACTCCATATTTGGAACTAACAGGGATAAACACTGGTGATCAGCAAAAAGGCATAAAACTAGGCATATAGCACTCCAAACATCAACAGTAGTTGGCTGAAGAACTTTTTTCAGGTTTTTTTTTTACTTATGAAAAAGCAATTTAGATAAATGAGCAGAATAAGTAATCACAACCACTTTGAATAAAATGAAAAAAGGAAACCGATTTATAGTTTTGGGTAACTAATAAAGGGGAATGAAGGGATCATACATTTATATTATCTACATGCAGGCACATTAATCTCATACTGATATGCTCCAACTGTGGCCTATGCTGGTTGAAGATTAAGGGATTATAGTATGGTAACAAACAACTGAAAGGCAATGAAAATTTAAGGGACTGAATGCCACCTGATTTTGGGAGGTGCAAGAAAATAAAGGTGGAGCTTTACAAGAACACTTGGAAAATCTGTTCTATATTACCATGTCATACAGGGTATGGAATGGGCTCAAATTATAGGAAACGGATTTCAATTAAATACCACGAAGTTGTCAATATTAAAAATGGTATGACAAGCAAAATGTTTTTTTCCCAAAACAAAGTTTGAGTTAGTCCTACCACCAAAGATGGTGTCCATTAACGGATATTCCATTAATTGATCTTAACAGGTCATGAGTTCCAGCTTCATGAAATGGAATCCTACCTTCCTGTATGTTAAATTCCGTCCTGCTTTGAGTAGAATACCAAATTCAGTTGCTTAAATTCTTCATTGGCCAAGCGTGATTGGACACACATGGAATTTGTCTTCGGTGCATAAGCTCTCGGTGTACATAAAAGTGATAAATCATGTTCATAGTCATAAAAATACATCATAAATCATAAGATACAACAGTCATAGGAAACTAAGCAAGCAACACAAATCATGCTAGGAAACTAAATAAAGCAATATACAAGCAACAAAGTCATAAGCAGAAAAGGAGATAGGAAATAGGAAAGATGAGAAAAATAATAGTAATACAGCATTACTAGTTTGAGAGTGTTGTGGGAATTATTTGTTTATAGCACAAAGATGGCATGGCGGAAGTCTATTTAATATAAAATACTTCGTTTATATTAGCTCTCAAAGCATCTTACTGCAATGAAATTAAAAGCAGGCCACAAAATGGTTTAAATCGGGATCGTTAAATAAAATAAAATAAACCGTTAAAAAGCCTGACGCCTTCAGTTTCTCTACAATACTTTCCTAATGAGGAATCCAAGGGCGGTTCTGACCGCCTTCATCCGCCCCCTCCAACCCCCCCCATTACGCCGGCTCGAATGACATTTCCTTTACCCAATCCCGTTTTGGTCTACGTCATCTCCGGATTGGCTGGTGATAGCGAGCTCGAGGCCCTGCTGAGAGCCAGAGCGCGAGGAGGAAGGTAAGATGGCGGCTGTTGCTGCGCTGACCAAAAAAAAAAGTGAGGGCGGATTTAGGACTCCCCCCCCCCCCCCCCAAAGATGGCTTTTCCTCTCACTTTTGCAAAACGGCTCCCGGGAAAAAGAAGCATAGGCGTGTTGGGGAATCGCATATGGCCGAGGGACCATAGGGAGAAAGAGAAGCGCCTTCTCGACTGGGTTGGGGAAGGCTTCGCCCCCGCGTGTCTGAATTAAGCGAAGCGCAGAGAACAGAAAGGCGGCGGCGGGGGAGGGACTTTTAATCCCTTTTAGGGTAAAAGAGGGAACATGTTTTGTATGAACTTTAAATACGTTACTGTTGGGAAGAATCTCCGGCGTTCCGTGAGGATCCTCGCCATTATATAAAGATCTTATCTGGTATTTAGTTACAGGAGCCGCAGCTGCTTAAGCGGTTAAAAAAAATAAAAAAAATAAGGATTAATAGGGAGAAGCGGGGGGAAGGGGAACAAGGTAATGCCCAGCCAGTTGAGGAACTGGGACGGAAAAAGAGGAAAAGTCGTCGCAAGAATCTTATTTACATTTCTTGCCTTTTCGGGCTTCTGGTCGGGGTGGTGTGAATTGTTTTAAGTCCAGTGAATCCACGGATTGCCGGTTGTCTGAAATATAGAATCGGTGGTGATTCAAGATTGATCACGAGGAAAGCTTTGCTAGTCAGAAGGAAAAGCGAAATAACCTTGTTGGGGGGAACAAAGGGATTTTTATACTAGCAGAACTGACTCTCTCTCTCTCTCTCTTTTTACTTATCTCAAATCTGTATTAACGTGTTCCTTACAGGCACTGGCATGAACAGAATTCGCATTCATGTTTTGCCTTCAAGTCGGGGGCAGCTCACTCCTGTGCCAAGGCCACAAGAAACCTTGTCCTGTGCCTTTGCTCACCGTCCATGCTCTCAGCCTCGTTTGGAAGGGCTCGAGTTCTGCATTAAACACATCCTTGAAGACAGGAATGCACCCTTCAAGCAGTGCAGCTATATTTCCACTAAGAATGGCAGGAGGTGCCCAAACGCAGCTCCCAAGCCGGAGAAGAAAGATGGGTATGCATTCTATACGTTCACTTTATTGCTAGAGATGAGCTGAAATTTTGTCTTCTCTCTTCCTCCGCCTTTGGAGTAGATCATAAACACTTCTTGTATCATAGGTCTAATGAAAATAATAAACTACTATATGCATAGAATAATTGTGGAATGCCTTAAAGTTACATTCATGCAGTTCTGTCATCCTCTGTCAAGACTGGATGCAAACCATTTGTATTGTGTTCACAGATTTTTTTTTACAGAACATTAACTGAAAAGAGTTGCAGGTTAACATATACTGTACAAAAAGATTTCAGGTTCAATCTGGCATCTCTGAGGAAATTTGAGAAAGGATGAAGGTAGGGAATGCTCTTTAAAATCAATGTCAATCAGGAAATATGGTACTTAAATAGATGAGCAATATCTGTTCTTCACATGAGGCAGCTTTCTTTGTTCTAAAGCAGCGGTCCCAACCTTTGCTGTGGCGGGGAGGGGAACGGGATGGTTCCAAGCAAGTGAGCATGCTTGCACAAATGAAGTTTTGCATGCTTGTGCAGCCCAGTTCGGAATGGATCACAGTCCAGGAGCTGGGGACCTCTGTTCTTAAGAACATTTTCATACTTTTCAAAGTATTCCAGAGCATCTGTTGATTAAAAATAAGGAGTTGTCACATACCCATATACAATTTTGAGATAGTTGGACAGTTGCACATATTTCCTCCCAAAACATCCAAAGTCAAGTTTGTCTTACAGACCTAGCTGAGTGCTAATCACAGGCTTAAAGATTGGTACAAAGTTAATAGTTAACTGATTAAAATGAATAGTATACAAAATAGCACATTTAAATAAGCTAGAGTGATTACTAAATAAATGTTTCTACCCAATTTCTGAATCATTAAATATTTAAAACTTCAGTCTTCGTTTTTCAAAGCCTTTGATTGGATTGCTGTGTAGAACTACTGTACAGAGATCTTTGAGAAATGCAGTGAAATTTACAAAACTTTGAAGCCTGGTAAATGAAGAGATTAGAAATAAAGAAAAGAAAACATTAGAAAGGCATTTAAACTGACTCAGCTTTCACTCACTGGCTACAAGAAGGAAGAAAGGAAAAATATAATCAGGGTTTAAAATGCTCTTATAGCCAAGTCAATCTCTCATTCTTGAGATGTTTGTTTCCTGACATGGTCCACCTTGAAAGGTTGACAGTTGAATTGACATTCTTTAAAAAGCTCTTAGAAAAATATAAACGAAGCATTGTTTACAACACAATTATATAGACTTAGATAAAATTTTTGCACTTGTGTGGGAACAAGCACCAAGGCACTTCTGGGTTGAAAGGATTAACCAATGACATCACAGTTGCCTGGGTGTATGCCCAGTTGGTGTTTCCTTTCACATCCTTGGCAGGAGCTGGAGCAAAGGACGAGAGAGCTCACCCATCCTATGGCAGCACGCAGCACTCAGGTCTTGAACTCAGGCTTGCTAACTTCCAACCCAGCATCCTAACCATGAGAGCCATTGTGCTCTTAGATGAAATACGTCTTGTGCGCCAGTTGCGCCCTTTCCTGGACCGGGATGCCCTTGCTACGGTCACACATGCTATCGTTACTTCTCGGTTGGATTACTGTAACACCCTCTACATAGGGCTGGCCTTGGGATGCATCCGGGGGCTCCAGTTAGTTCAGAATGCGGCCGCATGGGTAGTTACGAGGGCTCCTCATTACTCTCGTGTTACACCTCTCCTGCATGAGCTGTACTGGCTACCAGTTGCTCTCCGGGTCCGTTTCAAGGTGCTGGTGCTTACCTATAAAGCCCTACTTGGCATAGGCCCAGGGTACTTATAGGATCATCTCTTGCCTTCCTCCCATCGTCCTGTCTGCTCACACAGAGTCGGCCTCCTCAGGGTGCCGTCGGCCAAACAATGTCGGCTGGCGGCTCCCAGAGGGAGGGCTTTCTCTGTTGGAGCACTGACCCTCTGGAATGGTCTGCCCACTGATCTCAGGATGGCCCCTGACCTCCTCTCCTCTCCACCACGGTCTAAAGACGTGGCTGTTTCAGCAATAATCTGATCGTGGGGTTGTACAATTTTATAATTTTAACATGGTTTTAATGGGGGTTTGAATTCTTTTAATTTCCATACTGTGATTTGTATTGATAATTGTTGTATGCAAGCCGCCCTGAGTCCCTCGGGAGAATGGCGGCATATAAATCACAATAATAAATAAATAAATAATAATTAGGAAAGATACAGGAGCATTTATTTAAATTATTAGGTTAAATTTATATTTCCTACAGAAATTTAAAGCAGCATATAGAGTTTTCCCCTAGTTTTGCTGACAACAACCATGTTTGGTAGGTTGGGCCAAAAAAAACCCCTCTAGAATGTGATGGTTTGTTTCATGGCTGAGGACAAAAGCAAAGCATGAACTCTGTATTATGGAACAAAGAATGATGGATGCCATTTACTTGTGTCAGTTTCACCTTTTTTCACAGCAATTTGGGATTCTTTGGGGAAAAATGGCTGTGTCTCTGAAACTTCCTTAGCATTAAATTTCAAGTCACAAGCCTTTGTTTATACATTTCCCTTTACCCTTTACTCTCCACAATCATGAGGAATAAATCAGAAGCATATATTTCCATTTTAACTAACAAAACATTTCATTAAATCACAATTTGTTTGAAACTTGTTCATTTGGAAGCTTTTACTAGTCTAATCCAATGTTAGTAATAATGGAATGGGTTCTTGAGATGCAACAAGAACAAGGTCTTATTGTTGCAATGTAGACACCTGCATGATAAATGTTTATGATGTGTATGTGATTTTCAGACCTTGAAATCTGGTTCCCGTCAGTGCACACCTGTTTTGGCTATTGGTGAAGGAAAGTGGGAATCCTAATCTGTACTATTTGGAAAGCCACAAACATCTCAATTTCAAGTAGCACAAGTTGAATATGAAAGTACTGTATAGTTTTCTGAGTTTGCAGTTTTCTTAGAAGAGGACTGGAGACTTCAATACATAGACCTTTTAAGTATAATGTGTATTTTTTGAGAACTGGAACATGTTAATAATCCAAACTGGGTGCCCTTGAGTATAGACTCAAGGGCACCCAGTCAGGGAAGGCTACTATAAGAAGAGCGCATATCATTTTTGTTTTGAAGGAAGTATGTTTAGCAACTTCGAAAGCATTGTTTTATTGTTCCTTTTCTAATGTGTACAATATAGTGGTTCTCTTCATTTTGGTTCCTTTTTTTCCAAATGCTTGAGGGTAACATCCAAATTGCCTGCTTCAGTGTTCAATCATGATTCTACATTCCACACACTCTTATGAGTGTTTTGTTTAAATGTGAACTGTCAACTGTGCTAGTCTCATTATGGAATCCTTGCCTTTGGCCTACAGGGGAAAAGACTCCTTAAGGTTTGCTTGCTGACAACTTTAAAGGATGTTAAAGAAATGCTTTAGAGCAGTAGTCCCCAGCCTTACCAGCTTGGCCCAGCGCAGTAGGGGAGTGAATGGGAAATGGATGCATGTGCACTGGTGCAAATGACAGGTGCACATGCCCTCCAGTTGCATCAATGGAGCTTTGCATATGAGTGACGGGCGCTTTTGCTTGTGCGCAGGACTCCACTCACACAAGCGGCATGTACTTGTACTCATGTGTGAAGCTCCACTTATGCAAGGAGAGGACGCTCGAATGGAGGGTGCTTGCACTTGAAGCTCCCAGTCATGTGAATGGAGCTTCACACCCTCCATTCAAGTGCCCTCCGCTCACACGAGTGGAGTTTTTCATGTGAGCGCAAAGGCCCACTACTCACGAATGGAGCTTGGCATACATGCACTTGCCTGCCACTTTTGCAAGTGGAGCTTTGCGTGCATCTGCTTGCGGCTCACCTTTGGTGACCCCTGCTTTAGAGTGAAGTGATGGCTTCCACTGAAATTCCATCAGTTCTCCTAAAAGCCTTGAGAACACATGCAGATTCAGAGTTAGGAAGTAAGATTAGCAGATAGCTGTAGCAGACACCTCTCTGCCCCCAGAGGAAAGAAAAAGTTCTTGTTACCGTCTTTAAAATATAACTTTATGGGCATTTAAAACATTTTAAATGTTATTAATTTGTAATGTAAACTACAGGTAATCCTTGATTTATGAGCATAATGGAACCTGCCCATCATGATCCTAAGTTGTGACAGCTGTAAATTGGGTAATCCACATGACAGATCCAATTTTATAACCTTTTTGTGGCAGTTGTTAAGTAAACGCTATGGTCATTAAGCGAACCAGTGGTTTGCTGTGGCCAGTTTTGCCAAAAACCTGAAAAAATGGTTTTGGCAAAAGTTATGTAAATGTGTTCATGTGACTCTGGGGGCCCTCGGCTGTCAGAACTTCAGAACTAAGTCATAAGTACCCCCAGGGTGATCCTTGTAACTTCAGATGGTGACAAGTCAAGGATTAGCAATAAATAGCCAGACAAGATAGGCACGACTAAATGGTGGTTAACTGTATATATCACAACTGCAACAAGAATATGTCTCGCCCAAAATTGGAAGGGGAAAGACCTATCGTCAGAAGATCTTAGGGAAAATTATTGAATATGCAGAAGCCGATAGGCTAACAAGAACTTTGAGAGATCAAAAGAATCCGCATATTTTCAATGTTGGGACCAATAGTATACTTGGCTAAATAATAGAATAAAAAGAGGATAAGGTTAGCGTAGCTTTTATTTCTTATTAGTATATTTGGACTGAAGATAATGTATTGTGTAAAGTTCTCACTGCGATCTATATGTTGTTATATATTTTGTTGGTAAAGAAATAAATAAAAATTTTAAAAAAGGATTAGCAATAAATAGCCCTATACCACTACAAGTAGTCCTTGGCTTATGATCATAGTTGAGTCTAAAATTTATTATGTTAAGTGAGAATTTGTTAAGGGAGTTTTGCCTCATTTTATGACATTTCCTGCCACATTTGTTAAGTGAATCACTGCAGTTGTTAACATGGTTGTTAAGTGAATCTGGTTTCCACATTGACTTTGTTTCTCAGAAATTTGCAAAAAACAAATATCACATGACCCCGAACACTGCAACGGTCATAAATATGAACCAGTTGCCCAAGCATCTGAATTTTGTTCACATAATTATGGGGATGCTACAAAGGTTGCAATTGTGAAAAACAGTCATGTCACTTTTCAGTGCCATTGTAACTTTGAAAGGTCACTAAATGAACTATTGTAAATTGAAAACTACATATACTATGAGAGTATAATAGTATTACTATCACAATAGTACTACACTGTAGTGTAAAAGACTGTACTTCAATGAAAAAAATCAGTTTCTGTTAAAACGAAATGGGTGGTAGCAGGGAATCTGGTAGAGAGCTGTAAGTGATTTGGGAAGAACTTAGATTGATTTCATTAAGTAGAAGAAAACTGATGAGATTGAGGTAAAGGCAGTCTAGCCTAGTAGGAAAAGGAAGCAAAGGAAGTGGGACTGAGATGAGCATATCAGCAGGAGTGATTAGTGCAAAATCTCCCAAACTGAGCAACTTCCAGGTATATTCACTTTATTGATTCCTACATAACAATAACAGAGTTGGAAGGGACCTTGGAAGTCTTCTAGTGGACCTTTCTTTAAACAATATGGAAGTGTTTCTTTGTTAGCTATTTTGGAAATTACAATGCATAACTTGCTGTTTCGCCTTTCTACCTAGTGTGTCATTCTGTGCTGAACATGCTCGCAGAAACGTGTTGGCCTTACAGGCTCAGATGAAGAAGTCTAATCATAGCCCTGTGAGAGAGTCTCTTCTCTGTCAGCTGAGTTCCTATGCCAAGACGGAGCAGGTCTCTCAAACTGCAGAAAATAACCGTAGCGAGGGCAGCAGGATATTGGGTAAGTGGAAGAGATGATAATTATCTTGGGCATTTTTTATTCTTTTAAAATTAGATGCATATTAGCTTGATCATATTCTAAGAAACCTCTTTCAATATGTAGTTTAAAACAAAGGAATCCAGAGAAAAGATGGAAGCAGATAATGTTCAGTCTCACCCAGTACCAGGTTAACTGTTTTTAATTACATGCATTTATGTTTCCCTTTACTGTTTTTTAATAATAGGTTCAGCTTAAATATCTTGAGAAGTCACAAATTTATATTTTAGCAAAGGGCATTGACTCTGCATTCAGAAGTCGTAAAGCATAAATATTTTGTTGTTTTGGTTACATTGTTTAATTTAGGAATTGTTCTAGAGGGAAGTTACATTTAACATAACACTTTTACTGATGAATCCTATAAATCGTATGGACCATCTGCAGAATAATCCAAACACTCAGAAAATATATTTTTCTGAGTAAGCTGTAAAATATAAGAATATCCTGTATCAAGATGGCATCCTGTGCCTTTGGTTTGTTTTTACAGAGATCTCAGCCTTAATTTGAGAGTGCTCTGCAAGTAGCCAACTCAGTTTTCTAAAGAGAATTTGCTTTCACTTCCCTGTAGGTAGTTGGATGAAGAATGTAAGAAATTTAAAATATTAAGTTGATAATGGATGCAGCATATATTAATTGGTTGATAGTTAAAATTAGATGTGGAGATGATTTGAATTTGTGAACTGTCTTTATGGTTTATACTTTAAAAAACCTCAACCACATAAGAATCTCTTCCTTCTGCCAAATAAGATGACCCAGTAAATATGTTGATTATGGTGCTAGGTTTGTTTCCTTACCAAATCAAGATTATATTATGGTTGTATTGGTCTGACATTTAGGTAAATAAAAAGGTGAGATTTTCCGATTATGCTCTAGTGATTAGTTTTAATGCAGTGTTTATGATTAAATGAGTTTTTTATGGATATCCTACTGTTCTGATTGATGGACATGCTTATATCAGCTTATTGAAGTACATGTTCATATGAGATTTTTACTTTGGTAGCTCTGTTTTAGTTTTATATTGATGACATTACACTAATTTTACTGAAGAATGTAAACTGTCAACATATTTTTCTTCTCTTTTGTTTTTCTAGATGAAGACAGCTGGAGTGATGGAGACCAGGAGCCTCTTACTGTGGATCAGACATGGAGAGGTGATCCTGATAGTGAAGCAGATAGCATTGATAGTGACCAAGAGGATCCTTTAAAGTAAGTCTCTTGAGTAAGATGGTGTGAATTACTGCTGCAGAGTTGTGCAGTAGAGCTAGTTCATTTTTTTAAAAAAAAATGAACATTACTGAGTATGAACTTTCAAAGACAAAGTTCTTGCTTTAACATACTCCTTCCTCCTCCAGAACAATTTGGGTCATTCTTCCCAGCGTCAATTTTAACTAGTTCTCTTGAAGAGCACCAGAATAGTTGATGATGGGGTATATAGGTGGGAAGCTTCAAATGTTTCTAAACTACAAAGTGCAGTATCCCCTCTCATTGGACCTACTGACTGATGGTTGAAAGTTGTGGTTAGTTGCATGCAGAGGATTTAAGTTTCATCAGTCCTACTCTGTCCACAAAACCCTTGAGTCCAACCTGTATTCATAAATACATGTTTTGAATATTTTGACCATTATCAATGAAAGCAAATTAATGTTGATCATTAATCTACAACTGATGTTTTGTTTGGCCTGCCCTTTTTTTCTGAGGCACTTACAAAAAGTATATTAGTCCATAACTTCTTCATTTATAACTTTATTTGTAGCCCCATAAAGTTTCAAATATTTCTTTTAACTTGTGTAGTTATTCCACATATGTAATTTGCCATATGTTCTGGTGTGCAATTAAGCAGCAATTGGGTAATGTATCGACCACATTTTACACTAACTGAAAATTGTAAACAATTGTTGAGAGAAGGCCTTGTAGAATGCATTTTTGAAAGTTGTCATCTCATATTTTCTCATCCTTTAAAGAGTACAAAAATATTTCAGATCATTGTATTTAATACAGTACTGTAAACTGTAGATGTGTAGCTCCTAAGCTCTTGAGGGTTACTCCAGGAGATTCTGTGTTGAACTTCCTCAAGCTAGCATTTTGGTTTCAAAATGTTTTGCATTAAATATTCCCTACTGAAGGTCACAGGTCTTGCTGATTGATTTCTTTGCTTTTAAATAGCTTACTTTTGTTACCTGACACTGCTTTAGGTGATTCTCCATGTTAATGATTAGAGAGGATGAGTTGTGATTGGATCCTGTTTGTGCAGACATGCTGGTGTGTATACGGCTGAGGAGGTGGCACTGATCATGCGAGAAAAACTGATCCGGCTACAGTCTCTGTATATTGATCAGTTCAAACGGCTTCAGCACCTTCTGAAAGAGAAGAAGCGCCGGTATTTGCACAGCCGGAAGGTGGAACATGAAGCCATAGGTAAATGGCTACAACTCTGACCATAAGCTGAAGACATCACAAAATTTGGTGTGAAATTCATTAGAGCAGCTATCAGAAGCAGTTTACCAAGAGCTTAGAGCTTGGGGACTACTTTTTTTGTAGATATATCTTGATTTTTTTTGCCTGTTAATATTTACTTGAAGTGGTACTTATTAAGGTAATGTTCAGATTAATTAGAAATGTTCAGCATTTGAGCACCATCTGTTCCTAAAAATAGAACTGCATTGTAGCCACGAGTGAAAGAGAGCTTCATATAGCATTTGTCTGAATTCAGAGATCTGTTGTAATCATTAAGAAAATACTTGGCTCCTATAATTAATAAAATCTTCATTATTTCATGAATTTCATGAAGAGAAAGTGTTTACATAAATATCACCAGTCAGTTATCCTAGCTAAGTAAACATTTCTTAATTGTTTCAAAAGTTATTTTAATTACTTCTAACAAAGTGCTTTTATATATATTAACAGAGTAGAGTTTTTGAAATATGTATTCTGAAAACATCACTCCAAAAGTCTTCCATGACAACACTGCTGGAAGATGGTGCTTCCTCTAGATTGCACCTTGATTTTTTACTTACTTTTAAAAATCTTGTGAAGTGCTACATTTATTCTCAGAGTAGTAGAACCTTACAGACATCATAGTTTTACAGAACAGGGATGGGCAGCATTTCAAGGGTTGAGGGACACAAGACAGCCTCCCAATCTGACCAATTCTCAACCTTAAAATTCTTCCAAAACGGGCTAGCATTAGATCCCAAAGGAACTATTTTAGGCCTTAAGGTTGCAAGGGGTGGGGGTGGGGAGAGAGTGCAATGGAAGTAGGAAACCTAACATTGGAAATCATACTATTGAAATAGCAATACAATGCGGAGTGAAAGGAAGCTTCAGGTTGCTCATCCCTGCAGTAGAATTATGGTGATCATTTTGTATTTCTTCTCTGAAGCAACTATCAAATCTGTAAGAATTGGGCTAAAGCAGTTTCTTTCCCAAAGCAGAATGAGTAAACTCCCAGAAGAACTCCTTTGATCTGTAGTAGAACGGTATAATACTTTAATTCTACATTGAGGATGCGTTATTAATGTCTTCCAGGTAGCAGTCTCCTGACAGGTCCAGAGGGTCTTCTGTCTAAAGAACGTGAAAACTTGAAGCAGTTGAAATACTTAAGGCGTTACCGACAACGCTATGGTGTGGAGGCTCTCTTACATCGGCAATTGAAGGAACGCAGAATGCTGGCCACAGAGGGTGCTGGCCAGCAGGTAATTGACTTATTTGCTTCTCTGTTTGGTCCAGGGGTGATAGAAATTGTGTGCCTGATTATTTTATGAAAGCAAAGCATAAAAATGGAAGTAACTCTTAATTTCCAGATATGTGCAAGCTCTGTGCCATGTGCAGAATTCAAAACCAAGTGTTTTCAAGGGAACATCAATTTGGAGAGAGTAAAACTCCTTCACAATGGGGCACTTTTTAGCCTGCTTTTTATGCTATTAATAAGTTCAGTCTATTGTGTGATTATGAAAACACAGGAGGAGTTGATGTGTATATTTCAGAGGCTGATGTTTGACTGAAAGAATTCATTTTAAAACAGTAGCTTCTCTAAAATATTATCTTGTGTTTGGTTTGTACCTTCCAGGCACATACTACCCGTTCTAGCCAGAGGTGTTTGGCCTTTGTAGATGATGTTCGATGTTCCAACCAGTCTCTCCCAATGACAAGACATTGCCTTATTCGTATCCTCTTTTTCACTGGTGTTAGTATTAGTACTTCTCACAAATAGACCAATTTAGCACATTGAGTTTTTTTTGAAATTAATAACTATTTTTAATAAAATATTTAATCTTAAAAAATAAAAAAATTAGAAAATTAAAAGTACAAATATCTTAAAATAGTATCAATTCTGATCACAGAATCTCTGCCATAGTAGCACATATTGGTGCATTCTTTGGTAGAAAATATCATCTTTTCCAAAACAGATAGATTACACATTTCTGACAACCATTCCTTTGATATCTGGAATATTTCTTAATATCATTCTTTTTGCCACCATCCAGGTTTGATATAAACTCAATTCCTGATAAACAGTCAAACTCCAAAGCTTTGATATGTGATTCAACATCTTTGGTACTGGATGGTTTTTATTGCCCCAGAGCCACTGCACAACCTGGGGGTCCTGCTAGACTCTTGGCTCCTGCTCAAGGAGCAGGGGACAGCCTTGGCTAGGAGACACTTGTACGGTTTTGTGTTGTGCACCAGCTGTGCCCCTTCCTGGACCATGAGGCTGCGTTATCATTCATGCCCTGTTCACCTCCAGAATGGATCAATGCAACGTGCTGTACATGGGTCTGGTCTTGGAAAGCATCCAGGAACTTCACCTGGTGGCTGTGTGGATAGTTATTTATTAATTAATAAAATTTATGTAGCCAACCATCTCACAAGAAGTGACTTACAACGTCTTACTGTGTATTACTGTGATTGATTTAAAGCTATCATCCCAGCTTCCACCAAACACTTCACTAAAATGATTTTCCATCAAAGGTTTTTTCCCCCCCAAAGTGTAAGATATTCATGAGTATTATCAAAACTCAATTTCTGTCTCAATATGGCTGAAAGATTTCCCACCTTTGTGTTTTTCTTGGCCCTGAATCAAGGCTGGTGGCTTGCTGTAGCCTCTGGTTTCAAGCAGGAGCCCAAAGAAGTGACTTCCTATGGTCTGTTGGCTGTTCCATAGCTTCAGAATTAAACTGGAACAGTCAATTCAGTTGGAAGCAACAATAAAACTTCACAAAATTGCAGTTAAGCCACAGCCTGAAATACAACCAAATTGTTTGGATTACTTCAGCCCCATGTGTGAATGTATATGAAAAAAGGCTCTTCTAAAAGGCTTAATGTTAACTTTTAGGCCAGCAAAAAGTAATATTTAGAATTCACTATACTATGGTATTTATTAGTTGGAAGCTTGTGGGCTGAGCTAAATTCTGTTGTAAATTTATTTTTTGCAGGAAATTACATTTTCAGTTATGTATAAATGTTGCTACTAAAAATTCAGCGTTTGTGTAGTTTAGATACCTATTTTTATTTTGAAGTTAGAGAATAGAATCAGTCCACTAGTATAGATCAATACCCCAGTTCTAAATCAAAAGTTGATTTTTATTATTGGATAACAGATTATGGTAATGTGTACAGAGCTCATATTTAACTCTAATATCGTCTAACACATACAAGATTATCCAAGGAAAAAAGTAATAAAGTTACCCTTTATTTCCCTAGTTTACATATTGTATGTTTCCAAGGTCAGATGACTTGCTTAAAGGTCTACTTTTTATACCTACTATGCATTGCAAATTTTGCCAAATTTCCTTGACTCCATCGTCAGATATTTGCCAGGACACCAATCAACTCCTATTTAAATCGTGCCAAGGGTCAGAAGAAGCACCCTGTAGTAAACCAGTGCCTGTAAACCTTTCTGAAAATCCCTGCTGCCCACTCCATCTACAGCTACCACCTCAGATGTATATTCCTGAACAGGTACTGTGTGTTCCTGAGGAACTGGAAACCACTTCCACGGATCTCTACTTTAGTGCAGCTGAACTCTGCCCCACAGAGAGTTTGCCACTGGAGTTCAGTGATGTAAGTATATTATGAGGCATTGCAGAAGGCATGAGCCTACATATCAAAGGATATAGGGAAAATGCAAATACAGTACTTATATCAAACTTTATGATATAAGAGAGACTGAAAGCAAAAGAGAGGCAAACAATTAAGAAAAGTAAGATAATCAGAGTTACAGAATGAAATAGTCATTTTTCTATTTATCCAATGTGTAAAAACACCAACAGAAGACGACTATACTCTCAGGGTGTGTAACATGGCTTTTTTGAATATATGGTTCAGTTCTTAATAATTTCCCATAGGCAGTGAAAGTTAAGTGTTTCTAATGCTACTTATACAACAATGGGTAGGCCACTTACTATTATATTTCCTATCCCCTTTATAATTCTTTAAAATGAAATTATTTGACTTATAATGGTATTCAGTTGGTGAGGGTTGGAGAGGTTTGCAGTGAATATTTTGGAGTGTCTTTGAAAAATGAGATTGTTAAAATTTATATCTTGGAATTCTTAAAACCTTTTTCTACTCTGTCCACAAAGAGTGCATTTTTATTATAGGTAGTCCTCGACTTATGACAACAATTGAGCCCAAAATTTCTCTTGCTAAGTGAGACAGTTGGGTGAATTTTGCTTCATTTTATGACCTTTCATGTTAAGTGAATCGTTGCAGTTGTTAAGTTAGTACATGATTGTTAAATAAATCTGGTTTCCCATTGACTTTGTCAGAAAGTAGTAGAAAGTGATCACATGACCCTGGGACATGCAATTGTTATAAATATGAGTGTTGCTGAGCTTTTGTATTTTATCACGTCACCATGGGAATGCTGCAACAGTTGTGTGAAAAACAGTCATAAGTCACCTTTTTCAGTTCTATTCAGTGCTTCAAATGGTCACTAAATGAGCTGTTGTGAGTTGAGGACTACTTGTAGTTTTTAATACACTGCTTCCTATTAATCCTAATAGGATTAATAACATTAAATTAATAACATTTATCATCTGCCCAATCATTTAAAAATATCTTCCTAAATAATTGTTTTGGATTTTTGAGGCAGTCTTCTGGAGAACATATTTTTCTATTAAAATCCATTTCATTGTAGTCAGTAGATACACCTGGCATCTGTATACTTGGAAAGTCTTGCTCAACAAACTGGCTGCTCTGTATCTATAAATGCCCCCTTTTAATTTCATCTCACTTTTTTAAAATAGGGAAACAGAGGCATACCCTCTTAAAACAGCAAGTCCACCAAGCAAACCTACCTGTATTAACAGAATGCAGGTAGTCCTCAGCTTATAAGCACAATAGAACCCACTATTTCTGCTGCTAAGCAAGGTTAAGTGATTAATTTTGCACTATTTTGCAACCTTTTTGCCAGAGTTAAGCGAAGCACTGCAATTGTTAAGTGAATCATGCAATTGTTAAGCAAATCTGGCTTCCCACATTGACTGTGCTTGTTGGAAGCTGGCTGGGAAGGTGAGAGACTGATCACATGATCCTGGGACAGTGCAGCTGTCATAAGTACATGCCAGTTGCCTACCATCTGAATTTTGATCATGTGACCATGGGGATGGTGCAACAATCGTAAGTGTTAAAGCCAGTTATAAGTCACTTTTTTCAATGCTGTTGTAACTTTGAATTGTTGCTAAACAAATGGTTGTAAATTGAGGACTATTCTAAATGAAATGAAGCTTAGTTAGCCTGCCAAAAGTTATTTTTTTCATCCTTTTTAATTAAAAATGGGGGGGGGGGGGCTGATTTTTATGCCTTCCTATGGTGTATTTACACACAAAAATTGGTTGGGAGGGAGGAAAAACCTAGTGGCCGGCACTGTGTTCCCCCAACCCCAAATGGGCTTCTTTGTTGTTCTCTGATAGGATTTGGATGTTGTTGGAGATGGTATGCAGTGTCCCCCTTCTCCTCTGCTTGCTGATGCTTCTGGTGCCCTTGAGAACCAACTGAGCAAAAATGTGGCGGAAGCTCCCATAACTGTGTGCTCAGATGAAGAATCTGTTCGACAAGGACTTCCAACACAAGCAGGAAGGGGAAGTTTTCCCAGAGAAATCACACTTCTTGCGTCGGAACCTCCACAAGAGCCATCAGCACAGGTACTGTGCTAGGTTTGGAGGATTTCCTCTGGTGGGGCTTCTTTTGTTTTAGGGGTAGCTAGTTGCCAAGTGTTACTGTTAGAACAGCCTATTCTATCTATAAAGGCCTCCTTGAAAAGAGCCAGCCAGCCTTTTCATATACACAGGCGGACCATAAAGAAAATGAGGAGCCAGTTTTGTTTGTCAAGGGGATTAGCCATCTGCTCACTGCATGGGTTGGGGGAAAGTTTGAGGAAAGGATCATTATCTCCCCCTTCTCCCCCCCCCCCAAAAAAACCCCCAGCACAGCTGGTCTGTAGTAATATTGGGAGGGTTAAGAACTGGCAGGTGGTGGAAGCCTTTGAATTGCTAGAGTTTCAGTTGGTAAACATTCAAGCAATTTCTCTTGAAATGTCTTTTCAGCTGCTTTATTTGTTGATTTGCTTAGAATATAGACAAATTTTGCATACAGATTGTGTATCTGAATCCTCCTTATTTTCATAACATCCAGAAAGAAAAAAACATCTTATTGATATCTGGTTGAATTATTATTTTTTTAGTTGGCTAATGTATTAATATGATTGCAATTTGTATTATCATTATAAAAATTACAGGATCAATTATCTCTCTCTATTAGAATACACAGCAACTTGTGACAAGTGGATCAAGGTTGGAGGACAATAAGAAAAACGAACCTGCAACCAATGGGAATTCAGAACCAGCCGCTATCAACTGAGATGGAACAAAACCTGCCTCCTGTCCGATAAAGCATCTGCTGCTGCTCTTGGGCTCTTTTTGGCTTCCATTGTTTTGCCAGCTCTCTATTAAATCTTGCCCAGATTTAATGTCTATCTGGAAAACCATGTGAGAGGCAGCTTTAGCATGTTTGACTGACTTCTTTCAGATCTCATTTCAGGGAATGCCTTTTGGTTTCTGGTATAAGTGGAGAGAAAAACAGGAAATCTTAATGTTCAATTAATACAAAAAGCAAAAGCCTCTGCCTTATTCATAGTCATAGGCCCTGATAAGAGCAAATGGCTTAGAGTATTTTCCATAGTTGAATTATTGGGTGTGTATTTGAAGTCACAGGCTGAGCCATGCTAAAAGCAGAGCTTTTTATTATCTGTACTGTACACTAGCCTGTTGATGTATAATGTGCACATAGCTGGATTTTTTTTCTTTTCCTTTAGCACTGAAGCCCGTATAAGCAATTTTCCACTTCTACATTATAATGTGTATAAATCCCTTGTAGTATAAAAATAAAAATACTGGATACATTTTATAGCTTGCTCTTCTAATCGTGTGAATGTAATTAGTTCCTTTGCCAAACTCTAGAGAGAAGAAATTGCAGAGCCAATTAAAAAATGATTATTTGGCCCCCTGAGTAGAAACAGGAACAAGAAAGCAAACAGAATACTGTGTATCTTGCGTTGGAACCCAAAGACTCAAAAGGCAGACAAATATAATTTCCTTGTTCACTTTCGATGCAAACTTTTGAAACGTCAAATTTTACCAATGTTACTTACATTCTCCATTTTGTTATATCCAATATAGGGCAACGTTTAGGTTGTGATGAAGGGCACTGATGGAGAATCAACAGAGTTCCCTCAAAGTGTTGGTTCTGCGCCTTCATATCCCAAAGCTTATATTTGTTCCTCTGCCTTCAAATAGAAGCCAATGTTACAAACAACTGTGAAAAGATCTCGGGGTTTTTTTTTCCTGAATGAATACTGTGCAAAACGGCTCACATTCAAACTGTTTTGATTCCAATTCAAAATGGTTGCATCTATAGGTAGTTCTCAACTTATAACCATAACTGAGATGGGAATCCATCGCTAAGCTCCATTGCTAAGTAATGCAGTTGCAAAGCAGAATGTCACGTGCCTGCATCACTTAGCAATGGCAATCCCGGTACTACACAGTACTGTCATTAACCAAATTCGGCCAGTTGTTAGCCACTCCAAGCCATTGTAGGCTTGGTCCCTCCTCTCCTAGTCATGAACCTCACTAATTCCCAACTGCCTATTCCTTCCCATCTCTGCCCATTTGGCTGCCCTGTACACTACTGTGCAGGATAATAACCCCAGAATCAGACTCCGGGGCTCCTTGACATGCCACCATTCCGGGGCTGCAGGAAGCCCCTGAGCTGCAGCACAAAGCCACAGCAGCCATCCTTGAAACCTCCACTGGCCCAGCAGTTCTGCTCAAAAGCTGTGCCAAAGCTCTGAGGCTGCAAAATCGCATTTGCAGCATGAAGCCCTTCATAGCATGAAACTCGGCCCCAGCCTGACCCAATAGCACAGTGCAAAGCTGTAGTCAGTGTTCGGCCTGGCTGCTCACAAGGTAGCTGCTGGTCACATTAAGCCATCTAGAGAGAACATGTGTTGTCCAGGGAAGAAAGCCATGTGTGACAGCAGCTGGCTCTGCCTGGGTATGCTTGGAACAGCAGAAATTATGAAAGCCAGCTAGGGTGGCAAGGAGGCCACCCTATGGGGTTCAGGGGGCCAAAAGGGCATAGATGGGAGAAAGGTAGGCAGAAGAGGAGATAGGCAAGAGTAATTGAAACACTCGTGCTGTTGTAAGTGTGGATATGCTGCCAAGTGCCCAAATTTTGATCATGTGACTGAAAGGACTGCAATGGTCCTAACTTCAGGGGGCATTCAGTGCTTGCTGTAACTCAACGGTCATTGAACAAATTATCATAACTCAACAACTATATTTTGTAATGAGCTCTTTTGGAAATGTTCCAAGTTCAAAACATTCTTCCCAGCTTGAAGTATTTCCAGGATGGTTTAAGCAGACTGTTTCAGCAGAGGTGGCTGTTTGAAATTTGAAATGAGGGGAATTTGAAGCATTTTTCATAGTGCTATAGCCACTCCCTAGTATTAGGTCCCTGTACAAAGAAGCATGCTTATGTTTACTCTGTAAATTATTCTCACTGCCTCAGAAATAGATATTTAGCTGCGTATAACTGTATATATGCAGTACACACCCTATCCACTCTATGTGATACATTATTTCCAAAGCATTCCTAAATGCCACTTCATCTTTTAACTGCATGTATAGCTTATATATATATATATATGTCTAATTCCCTTGAGAAAAACTAATGGAGAAAGATTTATGGTTAGCAACACGTTTGTTCTTTATGATCAGTGCTGTTATTCAACAATGTATGACAAAGAATAGAATAATAGAATAGAATAGAATAGAATAGAATAGAATAGAATAGAATAGAATAGAATAGAATAGAATAGAATAGAATAGAATAGAATAGAATAGAATAGAATAGAATAGAATAGAACAGAACAGAACAGAACAGAACAGAACAGAACAGAACAGAACAGAACAGAACAGAACAGAACAGAATTTCCTTTGCAAGCTATGGTTAAATAAATTATAACAGTCCAGTATATGAGATAGGTCATTAATGTCATAAGGAGGAGGTCTCCATTCTCATGTATTTTCACAAAGCTTTAAAAAGATGTATAAATACCAAGGCATTCAGAAAGGCAAAATTAAGGATCTGCTAAGCTAGGCACACAAGATATCATAGATACCGTAGTTCAAAATATGTATGACAGTTCGCCAGCAGGAGAGAAACGGACAGTAGAAAGGGGGTGTCAAACTTGCGGCATCACGTGATGTATTGCGATTTTTTCCTTCGCTAAACGGCATGGCCAGCGTGTGACGAGTTTGACAGCTCTGCAGTAGAACAAGGTTTCTCGCTCTTGGGAATTCCAGGAGCTGAAGACCACACATCTTAAAATTGTCAAGGTTGAGAAACATTGCAATAGAGCCTGTAAAGTTCACTGCATCTTATCCAATAGCTTAGGTAGATAACACATTATGCGATAGCAAACATAGATAGAAGTAGCAGGGTTATTAAAAAGTATATTATTGGAGCTGTGGCAGGTATGCAAAGAGATCTAGTTCTGAGATCATGATGTTGGTACCAGATTGTTGCTGACCTTGGGTTACAGAAGCTTTGAATAGCAAAAGCAACTGAGTGAAGATTTGTTTAGTGACCAAAGTTACGATGCGCAAAAAAATGATTTATGACCATTTTTCAAACTTACGAAAGTTTGGGACGTCGCATCGTTCCCAGTCACGTAATCAAAATTCAGATGCTTGGCAACTGGCATGTATTTGTGACAGTTAACAGTGCACCAAGGTCATGTGATCATTTTTTGCAACCCTCTGACAAGCAAAGGTCAATGGGGAAAGCCAGATTCAATTAACAAGCGTGTTATCAACCGCATTGATTCACTTAAAAACGGCGGCAAGGTTGTAAAATGGGGCAAAATTCACATAATTGTATTGCTTAGTAACAGAAATGTTGGGCTCAATTATAGTCATCAGTTAAGAACTATCTGTATGACAAAGTCTCCCATCAGTTGGAAGTCAAGGCTAGAAGCATCTAAGAATTTGGGGGAAGTACAGAACAGGTCCATTCTTACTATCCTGGGCTAGGCAGCATTCAGCTTTTCTCTCCTCATATAGTCAGTCATTCTGCTTTTGCTAGCTATGCCTTTAAGGTGAATCATCAAGAGCGCAAGATTGCATTCACTTTTATAGGTAGACCTTCTAACAAGAGTTCAATTTGTAGGAGCCAGACAATAGCTTTACTGTATTGGTATTTAATGAAAGCTTCAATGTGTTGACTGCCATCTAGTGATCATCCGGATTTTTGCATCCCAGGTAGGACATTCTCGTAAAGATTCAACCTGTTACTTACCTGTACTTTTAATCCTCAGTGGGAAGAAGCTGGAGTCCCACCTCTTTAAAAAAAGAAAGATCTAATCACAACCTAAAAAGTAATTATGAGATCTTGCTGCAAAAGGTCTTTTATGAGAACAAGTCAGAGCTGGTCATGGTTTATGATACAATATATTGAACTAGGATAGATACATTTGCAAAGTCATGTTAAACCTGTTAGCCTTAGCATGTTGTGTGAACACCAGCCATAACTCCCAGAAAAAGTTGCAAACCTACATTGAAAAGACCCATGTGGTCTCTAGAATCTCAGCTCTCTTGTTTTAAATCTTGCACAGGTTCATCCTAAAGCTTGGTACTTAAGTTCCCTATTACCATATTAACAGTGTGCCAGGTCAACAATGAAAAGATTGGTGCCTTAAGAAATTAAGACATCTCCAGAGAAGACTCCTCCATGGGAGGGAAAAACAGGAGCTCCAGGATGAGCTCAACAACAGCAGCAACATGAAAAGCTAACAAAGCACCTCAGCTCCTTGCTCTTCCCTTCCAACGTGTCAAGACTCTCACAGCAATCCCAACGCTGCTGTGGCTGCTACTACCGCCATCGTGGTGCTACTGGCACTTTACTAGGCCCGGAGCAGCCGCTAAACGGGAGAGAAACATCTGGCGCCAAATAAGCTTGGACCAGGCACCCATTGGCTGTCGCGGGTCAGCATGCAGGGAGGAGTCCCGCCGTTTTAAAGCCATGACATCACTTTCTTCAGAAGCGGCCTTTGGAGGCGAGGAAGCGGGGAGATCGCCGCGGTGGCTGCAGGAAATGCGGCGAGGCGCCTGCGGAGCGATCTCCGCTGTTTCGGTGGCACTAAGCCCCTTTTGCCACGAGTAACATCGCGGGGTGAGTTGCGGAGGGAGAGGCGTCCGCTCCCTTCGCTGCTCTGCGGCTCTTTCCGGAGCATCCCCTCCAACCGGAGGTGGATGAGCGTGTCACTCCTGTAGGCCGATTGCGTCGCCGGGGGACTGGGCGGGACGCGATGTTCGCCCGCTGCGCTAGGTCATCACTGTCTGGTGTTTGGGGGCCGTCCCTGAGCAATGAAGCCGCGCTTGCCCTTGGGGCTCCGACTGAGTTCCAGCGCAGGGGCTTAGAGCGGCCAAAGTCGGAGTGGGGTTTTGTGGGGGAGCCTGATGAATTTGAAGTGAACAAAATGCAGTCTGTCCCCCCCAGACCGAGTTCTCCTTACGAATTACGCTTTAGTAGGGTAAGGGTAGGGGTGCTGTAGGAAGCCAGTCAGCGGAGTTATTTTAGCAAACCACGGATGCATAGTTTGGGGACGAATACTGATGCAGCAGATCCTGTGGATGCATTCACAGGATACGTGTGTCCGTGGTTAGTAAACTCACGGGCTGGGTGCGCACACTACGTAAAACTAAAACGTGGTAGCTGCAGTTCAGTGGGTCATGCGAAAGGTCTGTAGAGATTCTCAGTCATCCAGGTCATTGTTGTCCTAAAAGTGCTTTTTCAGGAAGCAACTGGATTTTTTTTTTGGTTTTTTTTTCTTTGAAGACGTTTCGCTTCTCATCCAAGAAGCTTCTTCATCTCTGACAGGACAGTGGGGAATGGAAGGATTTACATTCCTTGCAGACAGCTGGTCATCTGCATCCTTTTAGCAGATCATTGAAACACTTGGGAGGTTTATCTGTGTTCTCAGGGTCACCTGAGTAGTGCTCCCGGTTCCTGTAGATCTGCAGTTTCTCCTCTGGAAATCCATTCCTACTCCCAACAACTCCATTCCAAGGGTGTTCATCCCAAATTGTATAGCGAAAAGTCCTGCGAATGCACTTTCTATACGGTTTAAGAAATGGAGCTCTCGCTAGAAAGTCGTTTGCGCATCTCCTTAGAAAGCAGTCCCTCTATATGGGTTTGTTTTCATCGCGTGGCATTCAAGCCACGATGTTAAACCGTGGCTTGTGGATGAGCAACAGTTGGCTGCGTTCACCTACGGCTCTAAGTTTTTAAGTGGAGGGCTTTGGCTTTAGTGATGATCCCAGCGGTGGAGTCCAGAGAGACTCGATTCCGTCGAGGCGGCGTATAAAACAGACGAGCAGCTGGATGCTGCGATCTATGGGACTGCCTTGCTTTAAGAAAGAGCCTCTTCCGACGAGCTGTATAGGGCTGCTGTTCATTTTAGATGCCGTTTCAGTTTTATGTTAGATGACGTTTTAATGGATTACCGTTTTTAATGAATATTATAGGCTTTTTAAACATTATCTCTGAGCCGACCGAGTCTTGGATTAAGGGAGGCTATTTGACTGAGATAAACAAAATGTGAAGGTTATTTATTCCATGAGTATTTTTTACGAGCAATTCTTCTATTTCGACTTCTTCCTTCCCGCCATTTTTATGCCGGCCTTCCTTAATCTCCGGAGCCAGTGTGTGAATCCCTCCCCCTCCCGTGGCGATGCAACTCCTTCCCTTTGAAGCCCCGCGGACGCCCTCCCCCACCATTCCTCTCTCATCTGCCCCGCGCTGAGGAAAGGGTTTGAAATCCTCCTAAAGTTATGCCCAATCCTTTCCGCGGGTGCCGCGTTGGTCCCGGCGATCTTCGGAAGGTCGATGGGTTTCCGTTTTGGTAAACGCGCCGAGGGTGCAGCGATAACGAAGCACGCACTGCGGATGTGGGAGTGGAGAGAACGAAAAAAAAATCCGTTTGGACTTATTGAAACTTTTGAGTAAACTAAATCCACTACTAGTCGTTTGCATTCCAGCGCAGCCGCTTTTTTAGGTTTTCTGGGGTCCGGTATCCGCCCCGCTGCCGCCGCTAATCCTGAAATGATCCTGAACGTAAGGATCAGAATGCTTTCCATTTCCCCGTCTCCTTAAATTGGCTCTCCGGGCTGTAATCGACATCATTTTCTTGTGCTGAAAGGCTCTCTGATAGGTAGCAGGGTCTCTGCTCTTTGCAAGCCTCTTTGAAGAAAATCAGGCGATCTCCAGGACAATGGCTGCCTTTACAAAGCATGCTCAGCCCTAAACCACAATAGCTGGATCTGCACAAGTTAAGCTAAAACCAAACGAACCACACTGGATGCACCCGCACAGCACATTAGGCCAAACTGCCAGTTAGCGGGTGGCTGTATGCAGTGAATGAACCCAGCAATGGCTCAGAATGTTAAAAAAAAATGCAGCAGGGAACTGACTTAATGAAACCATTATCCTCAATTTATGGCCCCAATTGAGCCCCAAATTTATGTTGCTAAGTGAAAAAAATGGTTAAGTGAGCTTTGCCCCATGTAGACTTTTCTTGCCACATTTGTTAAGTGAATCGCTGCAGTTGTTATATTAGTAACACAACTTGTTAAGTGAATCTGGTTTCCCCATTGACTTTGCTTGTCCGAAGTTGGCAAAAGGAGATTGCATGACTCTGGGACACTGCAAGGTCGGCAGTTCAGCGGTTCGAATCCCTAGTATAGGTCTGCGTGAGCACGGGGTTGGACTAGATGACCTCCAAGGTCCCTTCCAACTCTGTTATTGTTATAAATATGAGTCAGTTGTCAAGCATCCGAATGTAACTCACATGACCATAGGGGTACTGCAATGCTCATAAGTGTGAATAACGGTCATTAGCCACTTTTTTCAGTGCCATTCTAACTTCGAACGGTCACTAAATGAACTGTTGTAAATCGAGGACTACCTGTATTCAGTTAACCACAGGTAGCATTTTGAAGAAAATCAGTAAGTTATAACATGTTTTGTTACCTCATCCAGGGGTGAAATCCAGCAAGCTCTGGAGAACCAATAGCGGAAATTTTGAGTAGTTCAGAGACCCAGCAAATACCACCTCTGGCTGGGCGCAGAGTGGGGAGAGAATGAGGATTTTGCAGTATCCTTCCCCTGGAGTGGAGTGGGAATGGAGATTTTGCAGTATTCTTTCCCAGCCACGCCCACCAAGCAACACCACGCCCACCAAGCAACACCCACAGAACAGGTAGTAAAAAAAATTGGATTTCACCATGGATTTCATCCTTTGCTTACCCTGTTGTGAACCCAGCCAGTGAATTCTATCAAACTTGTCAAGATCTGTCCACTTGCCTCGGTTTTTCCATATGCGAAATGCCTATAATGTGTGTGTGTGAGAGAGATTGTACATGCCTCGCTTCTTGTTTTATAGAGATGCAGTTTGAAGGGTTTGTACGCACAGATTCTCTCTTTTGATAGCCATAAGATGTACAGGTAGTCCTTGACTTACAACAGTTCATTTAGTGACTATTCAAAGTTACAACAGCACTGAAAAAAGTGACTTATGACCATTTTCCCATTTATGACTGCTGCAGCCTCTCCATGGCCCCATGATCAAAATTCAGATGTTTGGCAAGTGGTTCATATTTATGACGGCTGCAATGTCCTAGGCTCATGTGGTCAGCTTTTGCGATCTTCTGATTAGCAAAATCAATGGGGAAGTCAGATTCACTTAACAACCATGTTATGAACGTAGCAAATGCAATGATTCACTTAACAACTGTGGCAAGAAAAGTCAAAAAATCAGGCAAACTCAATAAATGTTTCACTTAGCAACATAAATTTTGGGCTCAGTTGTGGTCGTAACTTGACTATTTGTGGTGACAGAAGTTTTTTTCTTTGAGCAGTTGATAAGGATAAAGGAGGCTGTGGGGGTAGAGAGGAAATACTGTATCTAAAACATATCCATGTCTTCCTCCAATCCTCTATGATAAGTTTTTGGAAAGAGCTATGATATGAGATTTTATTTTTGTAAAACAGTTTATGTGCCTCTGTGCTTCACACAAAACTATTACAGATTGTTTGCTTTTCTCTGTGTATCTTGTATTTATTTTATGAATCTGATAGATCTGAGATCTCACAACGTTATTGGAAAATTTATGCTGTGATCTGCCAATTTGAAAAGTGCTCCCCGGTTTGCTTTTTCAGCCAGGGTTATCCATTGGGGATTTTATTCCAGCTCACTAATTAGTCATTTCAATTGGACTTTGGTTTTGCTACTCAGCCCATGAGTTGTGAATAAGTTGTGAATTGTAATGATATGTGTAATGACATGGGGAGATGTGTAATGACCCGGGGAAATGGGGAAGAGCCACAGCTAGGGCTCAAAAGGAAGCTTAGCCCTCCAAAGAAACATGGGCATGGCAAAACGGTCTCAAAAAGCATCCTCCCTAGTTTCTTCAGCTGTAAAGGTGATGGGAGAGAAATGCATGTTTGGGTTTGCAAGATTGATGTCAGCCTAGCAAGGTAGTCCAGGTGGGAAGCCTGACCAGATGGACTAATTCTACTTTACTGTAAGGATACATTAACTGAATCTTGCAAGTCTGAAAGTATATCTTTTGCCCCACTTTATAACCGAAGAAACTAGGGAGGGTCCCATTTGAGCTGTTTGTCCAGTCCACATTCTGATGTTTCTCCTATTGTTCCCTTAGCTGTGGCTCTTCCCCATCTGCCAAGGTCATTCTCACATACCTTTTTAACTTTGAAGGGCTGAAATATATAGGTGACAGAACTTGTTTTTGTAATCTGGTTGCAAGTCTATATATCTTATTTCACTCACTTCTTTATTTGTTGCATAAGTTTTCATAAAAGAAGAAGAGTAAATAGTAGGCATCCAAGAATGTGAATGGTTGTTGTATCTTCCCCATCTATGCAAAGATATCAGTCATGATTCTTTTCAAATTGAACATCTAGCATCCATGGGAGTGACCTTTTGGGGCATGCACCCTTTCAGCTTTGTCTTGCCTCACCTGCTTCCTCAAGAGTCAATATCTGAGCTCAGATTTTAGCTGGATTGCTGGAACAGAAGAAGGCTGCCCTGTAATAAGGCGGTGGCCATTTTGTGGGTGGGAATCAGATTTGCTGGAGACAAACGGGGAGAGTTGCCAATCATATTGTCTTTTCTAAAATCCTTGTTTGAAATAAGCTTTGGATAAGTGCAGGTGGGTCCTTGACTTACAACTACTTGCTTACTGACCATTCGAACATAGAGCAGCACTTGTGACCGTTTTTTTTTTCACATGACCATTGAAGCATTCCCTGGTTTCACATGATCAAAATTCAGATGCTTGGCTACAGTGTCCCAGAATCATGTGATCATCTTTTGTGAACTTTTCTGACAAGCAATGAGTATGCCGGATTCATCCTGTTCACCCGGCAGTGATTCACTTAGCAATTGTGGCAAGAAAGGTCATAAAATGGGGCAAAACTCATTTAACTCACTTAGCAACAGAAATTTTTGACTCAGTTGTTGTAAGTCGAGGACTACTATACATTTGTATGAAGTCTTGGCCATATCTGCTAGGGCTGCTCGCAGGTTTTGGAGGCTGGCCCCTACTCCAAAATAGTTGTGCATTATCTAGTGGGTACATACAGACAATCAGTGTATAATGGCCTGTAAAAGTAAAAGCCGTGGTAGCTAATGTGCTCTTTTCCCCCTTGAAAGTTTAGCTCCGGAAGCTCATCTTGAGAGAAATGGTTTTAATCCATTTCCCTGCTTGGAACCGCTAGATCCCACTTGACCACATTTGATTCCGGGTTTCCGTTTTAGGCTGGACTGCCTCCGGTTATTCCTGAGGATTCAGAAACAGTAATTTTCCTAGAGGGAGTTGAAGTGAGTGGGAGTGAATGAAAGATTTTTAACAGGAACAGGTGGATAGAGGCAATGTGAAGGGGGCAACCAAGTGAGTTGAATTAGTTATAGTGAGGGGATGAGAACTCTTACAGAATAATAATTTTAAGGTTCATAAAGGAACGTGTTCTTACAGTTATTATCAAGAAGCTGTTCGGTGGCCTCAGTCTGGGAAAACCTGCACCTGTCAAAACTATTCCTTTCTTGCATTTGCTATGGAAATATATACAGTAGGAGCAAGAAACCGTGAGCATCTGTAAGGTGGGACCAAGCATATTTATTTGTTTGTTTGTTTGTTTGTTTGTTTATTAATTACGCTGCCCATCTCCTCTGTGAGATGACTCTTGCAGTACATTCCCGCTATCTGAGGCTTATTTTGAGGAAGTCTCTTTTAAAACCAGGTTCTGGATTTCAGGGGAAGTGTAGTTCATGGTTACGGTGTCCGTAGGGCTTTCGAGACCCTGGTTCCTCTACTGAAGAAGAGGGTATTCCAGGGAGGTCTTTGTTTTTTTTCTCCCACAAGGCTGCTGTCTGGCCAGCTGCCAATTCAGTGCCTTAGTCTGTGACCTCGTTTTCTCAGTGGCATCTGCCAGGGATGGAGGGTGTTTTTTTTTTCTCCATCTGTGCCTGGCATGCAATGGGCCCAGAAGACCAGGGTTTCCTTCAGGAGTTGGGTGTCCTTGGTCTTCTGACCTCAGGAGCCATCCTCCAACCTTATATTCTCCGGATGGGTTGAACTGCAATTCCCCTAACAGTCCATATTAAGTAAGTGAGGGCAGCGATAATCCCAGGCGTAGTCCTTTGTTTCTCCACAAGAGCAATTGCAGAGGGATCTTGGGAATTAATTTTCTTTCTAACCAAGCCTCTCACACAGCCGCTCAGTGACAAGCACCACAGTAAGCTGTCTCTTCCCCAGAAGGCTTGAAGGATGAGTTTCTTCGGGAAGAAAAAAAAGCTTGGTATGCTATGAAAGTGTTGACTCCCTTTTGTTGAAACTGAGATAGTACATCTAATCCAGGGACAAAGAGAGCCTTTCAGAAGAGACTTTCCTGTGATTCCACCCAGCCACCCTCTCCAGCAATCTGGACTCTTAAAAAAAGAGCTGCTCCTTTTGTTATTACAGATAGTCCTTGACGTACGACCATCAAGACCATCATAAAGCAGGTCATGTGACTGTACCCGATTTTTATGACTTTTTTTGCGGCAATCATGAAACAAATGCTGCAGTGGTTAAGGGAACGCTGCGGTTGTTAAATGAACCCATTGCCGCCATGGGGAGTTTGTTTGTTTGTTTGTTTGTTTGTTTGTTTTTTTGCTAGGACAGAGTGCATTCCAGAATGCCAATTTCTGGACAAAATGTAGATTGTGGCCACATGACTGCAAATGATAGTCAATGCAGGCCAGCTGCCAAGCACCAAAATCTGGTCATGTGACTGTGGAGTACGTTGGATCTCAGAACTTGAAATCCTGGTCGTAAGTCCCTTTTTCAGGTCCGTTGTAACTTTAAACGGTCACTAAGGAAACCAGTTATAAATTGAGGACTACTTGTATCAGAGTCATACTTAGGCTTTACTTATTTTATTTAATCAGTTTCTCTATGACTTCCCACACATGTGTATTTGAAAACTCTAACAAACATAACCTACCCTTTTGTTGGGTGAAATTCAGTCGGTTTTATCCGGCTCGGGAAACCGGTAGCGGTGGCTGTGGGGGTCTCCACCCACCTGCACAGACATCATGACATCGCTTTTTTGCAACAATTTTAAGCCTCTACGTACATTTGCCAACTGGTAGGGAAGGTAAGTGAATTTCACCCCTGCCTTTTGTCATTTTCCATGTCCAAACTGCTTTTCAGGAAAGGTAGCTGCCTAATTTTCAGTTTTCTCCTAATTTTCAGTTTTTTCCTAATTCGGTAAAATTGGAAGCAAATGAATTGAAGGTGGGGATTTGTGCAGGGATACAGCAAGCATCTGATTTGACATGCAGTATTCTGCTATTTTTCTTCATGGAGAGGTCACCCAACTCCATCTCATTTAGCAGAACCATCAAATCCAAGGATGAGCTAATTAGAAGGAGGTCAAGATGTACACAAAAGCTCTGGGCAACTTCCTCTGCGCATACTTATTGTGAGTTGTATTTAAACATTTATTTGCAACCATGGGTTTCAGCAAAATTCCAGTAAAATTACATCAATTCACACCAGTTCGATACATCTCCTCTTGTGTTAACAGCACTATTGGTCTGGATGTGTTTTCGCATCTTCCCTGTCGCCATTGCAAACAATACAACTGTTTAGTTTACTAAAGATCTTACTGAATTAATTCACTCCTTGTAGCACGTGAATTCCATGCGTGGCTTTGAATGGAGATGAAGCTGGGCGCCTGGTTGTTTCTTGTCAGCTACAGTTTAGGCTCCATCCTGTCTGGTCAGATCAATTTTGCAGGCCCACCAGTGGAGTCGTGTGCTGTTTACTTAGTTGTTTAAGCTGTTCCATAAACAGCCTCTCTTTGGACTCAGCTTACAAATCGGTTGTCTTGTGGATCACAGCCATTGAAAAAGTGGAGAAATAAATTCTCTTTCCCCTGTGATTAAATCATTGGACCTTGTGCCCCCCTCCTTCCTTCCCAGCTCCCTTATCCTGGTCCCCACTGAAACTGTTCGTTGGGGGGAGACACAGGCACTTTCATGCCATTGTTCTCTTCACAATTGCTGGCTTTCCTTTTCCTTACAGACAGCATCTCACTTCCCCCATTCTTTGGTTGATGTGGTGCCATTTCCTGCCATTACTGTAGGGTGGGGAGAGGGAAAATGAGATGGGGGAGGTGGATCTTTGAATAACCAGGAAACAAAAGATCAAAATTTAGGGATAATTCAACTGAAATTAGTGGGGGAAGCAAGCTAGGATGCTGATTAAGATCCACTTCTGTGTAGGTAGTGGGAGAAGATAGAAATAAGAAGGTAAAGGTTCCCCTCGCACATATGTGCTAGTTGTTCCCGACTCTAGGGGGTGGTGCTCATCTCCGTTTCAAAGCCGAAGAACCAGCGCTGTCAAAAGACCACGTCTCCATGGTCATATGGCTGGCATGACTAAATGCAAAAGGTGCACGGTACGCTGTTACCTTCCCACCAAAGGTGGTCTCTATTTTTCTACTTGCATTTTTTTTTTCTTTACGTGCTTTCAAACTGCTAGGTTGGCAGAACCTGGGACAAGTAATGGGAGCTCACCTTGTTACGCGGCACTGGGGATTCAAACCGCTGAACTTTCGATACAAGCTCTGCACTTAATTCCTAATGCTGGTGATGCTGTGATTCCAGCCAGCCCTTCTTCCTAATTCAGCAGCATGATTACCTCCCTAATCGTTATTAGAGGTCAGATGGGGTCAACATGAATTTTTAGGAGGTATACACTACATAAGAAAGCCAGTTTGCTGTATTGGTTAAGGCACCTCGGTTTCTAAGGGTAGAAACTGAGAGGAGGCTCTGAGTTCTAGTCCCACCTTTGGCATGAAACCAGTTGGGTGACTCAGGCTGTTTGGAGATTGCAGAGGCTGACAGTGCCACAGGTCTAGCAGAAACTGTAACTGAAACAATGGATGGAAACTAATCAAGGAGAGAAGCAACGTGGAATTAAGGAAAAACTTCCTAAGTGTTCACGAATTAAGTGAGGACAATTAACCAGTGAACAGCTTGCCAGCAGGAGTTGTGAGTGGTCCATCACTGGAGGTTTTTAAGAAGAGACTGGACAGCCATTTGTCCCAAATTGTATAGGGTCTCCTGCTTGAGCAGGGGGTTGGACTAGAAGACTTGATTGATTGATTGATAACCAAGTTAATTTGGTTCAGTGTAAGAGGTTAGATGTTCCTTTGTCTATAGGTGATGGAATTTGAGAAAGGGAGAAGATGGGACAGCATTGAACTTGAGTTATTTGTTGGAGCAATCTTCTTTATGCGTTAATAAAAGAAGAAATACAGGTAGTCCTCGATTTACCTGAGTCCAAAATTTCTGTTGCTAAGTGAGACGTTTGTTAAGTGAGTTTTGCCCCATTTTATGACCTTTCTTACCACAGTTGTTAAGTGAATCACTGCAGTTGTTAAGTTAATAACACAGTTGTTAAGTGAATCTGGCTTTCCCATTGATTTTGCTTATCAGAAGGTTGCAAAAGGTGATCACATGATCCCGGGACACTGTAACCGTCATAAATATGAGTCAGTTGCCAGGTGTCTGAATTTTGATCACATGACCATGGGGATGCTGCACTGTCATTAGTGTGAAAAACAGTCATAAGTCATTTTTTCCAGCGCCGTTGTAACTTAGAACTTAGAACGGTCACTAAGCAAACTATTGTAAGTCGAGGACGATCTGTAGTGACCCAGTTTGGAAAAGGAAAAAAAAGGAAAGGACCTCTGATCTCCTTAGCTTCATCAGAGTGTAAATCTAAAAAAACAACCTTTCCTTGTGTTGAGTGTTAATGATCTTGGATCCTTTCCCAGCCAAACAGAATGAAAACTCTGGAACTCAAGGAAGCCATTTGGGGACACATCTTTAAGATATATGCTGTCTAACTGGATGGGAATCTAAACTCAGTATTCACACAAGATACTTAAAATGTACAGTGTGCAAATGCAGTGGACTGATGATGATACTGCTATTATCCAGGCTGGTGTTCCAGCTGAATGGATGGATTGGAATGTGTAGAGCTGATAATCGTATCCTCACTTCAGTTGTGCTATTATGGTATTAATATGGAATAATGGTGAAGAAACCCTCCCAGCAATCTGGTGTTGTAGAGCAGTTTTTTGCCACCTGGGCCTTTTAGATGTGTTGGTCTCTTAAGGATGTTGGGTTGTAGTCCAGCATCATCTATCTGTATTATAGGGTTGGGTATTTTAAATATTTAATGGTTAATGGTTTTAATTTTTAGCCAAAGTTATATGCTTTTTTAAGAAATTGTTTAACTTTTGTGTACTATTTTTATTTGGCTGTTCACCGCCCTGAGTCCGCAAGGAGAAGGGCGGTATACAAATCTAAACAAATAAATAAAATAAATAAATAAATAAAATCTAGATTCTAGGCCCTGCTTGCCTGGGGAAGGCTGTCGCAGTACGAAGGAGAACACAAACTGGCTCCCTCCAAACAAGAGTAGGTCTCAGATGATCTAGGCCAGATCTAGTAGGAACAAAGGGAGCCAGGACATGCACTCAAACATGGCAAAACTCTGCTTTAATACCCACAAACAGGATGGAGCCTCAGAATGCGATGCGTAGGTAACAGGTTGCTTGTAAAGTCAGCGTTGGGAGTGTCCGCCTCCCAGCGCCTTTTCAAATCTTTGGGTCCCACCCTGTTCATCTGGCTGCCCATGTCCTCTGGTAACCACCATCCAGCACCTGTTGGCCATCCGGGCCAGTTTGTGTCCGGCCGCTGTGGTACCCAGCAGGGCCAATACCCATCTGGCAGCAAAGTCCTCCTCGCCATCTGGAATGGCCCAACGGGTGGCGTGTGGCCACTGCAGTAGGCCGCCGGGACTGATCAGCTGGGCAGCGCAGGTTCAGTGGGGAATACTGTGGCCGTTTGGTGTCATCAGATATGGGGCTGGTAGCAGTGAGCCACCATCTCGTTTGTTGCTCCCGCTGCATCCACCCCCCCCCTCAGGTATAGTAAGCCCCAGGCCAGGGCTCGACAGGAGGTTCTGTTCTTCAAACACATACAAATCCCTTGTGATTGTCAGTCAAAAGGGGCAAGTGGTTTAGATAAGGGGTCTCCAACCTTGGCAACTTTAAGACTTGTGGGCTTCAAGTCTCAGAGTTCTTGCCAAGGTTGGAGACCCCTGGTTTAGATAAGCACTTATGGTATGAATAGAATAGTTGCTTTATATGCAAAAAAAAAAAAAAAAAAATTCCAGCGAGTTGAACTCCTGGTATATTCAGGTAGGGCTGGGAAATAATGATATCTGGAGAATGTTGCTATAGGCAATATCAGATTTTGAACTTTGGCCCCCATCAGCCCAACTATCCTGCTTACTGGCAAGGGTGGTAAGGATTGCCCATCTCCTGCCCTGCCTCCCTAGGCAATGCTGCCCTGATTCAATGCAGGTGAGTTCCTAAGCAGCCTCTTGCTTTTCACTCATTTTCTCTAGGCACAAGTGAATACTTTCCCCCAAGTTTAAATGATGGACAAAAAATTAGGCATTGGAACTATGCCTTGATGAAAGTCAACATTGCCCTCCTTCATGAATAAGTATATGATCCCTTATGCACAGGAATTTTCCCTTGTTCAGTTTTGTGTTTTTATTCTACCCCGTTTCCCCCAAAATAAGACATCCCTTGATAAGCCCAATCAGGCTTTTGAGCACATGGCAATAAGGCCAAGTGCTTATTTCAGGGTTCAAAAAAATATAAGACAGGATCTTATTTTCAGGGAAATATGGTATCTCCATCTGGTACCTCTTGCATATGCCATTAGGTATCATTATTAGGAATTCATAGTTGCTTTAGGTTCTGACATGTCTCCCCCCCCCCCCCCCAAATTATTCTCCATTGTCTCTATTTTTCTTTCTTCCATTCAATCAGAGACTCAGAGACTGCCTGGAAAAACCTCTGCAAGTTTCTTGGCAAAGTTTTTCAGAAATGGTTGGACATTGCCTCCTTCCTAGTCACCCAGCTGGCTTTGTGTTAAGAGAGGACTAGAATTCACGGTATGCAGGTTTCTAGCCTGATGCCTTAACCATTACATCAAACTGGCTCTCCCATCACCCCATGAATCATGACTAAACTTGTTTGGTGAATGTGGAACTTTAACTGAGAATTGCCTCCTGTGCCTAAAATTCCGCTACCATGAGTTTTACCAATGGTTTCTCCACATTCAGCTTTTCTACCTGAGGCTGTAATAAGAAATGTCATGCTCCTTGTGAACCAGAGTCTGCAATGATTATCCATCCCATCTATCTATCTATCTATCTATCTATCTATCTATCTATCTATCTATCTATCTATCTATTTATCTATCTATCATCTATCATTTCATTAAACTTACACATCTATTCACTTACCATGCAATTATTGGTGGCTAGCAACTAACTATAGGGATGCGGTGGCTCTGGCTAAGACGCTGAGCTTGTCAGTCAGAAGGTCGGCAGTTCGAATCCCTAGTGCGCATAACGGAGTGAGCTCCCGTTACTTGTCTCAGCTTTTGACAACCTAGCAGTTCAAAAGCATGTTAAAAAATGCAAGTAGAAAAATAGAGACCATTTTGGTGGGAAGGTAACAGTGTTCCATGCGCCTTTGGCATTTAGTCATGCTGGCCAGATGACCACAGAGACATCTTCGGACAGCGCTGACTCTTCAGCTTAGAAACGGAGATGAGCACCGCCTCTTAGAGCCAGAAACGACTAGCATGCATGTGCGTGGGAACCTTTACCTTTAGCAGCCAACTAAAACATCAAGAATATAACACAAACAATAAGAAGAAAAATACAGGTAGTCCTTGACTTCCAACCACAATTGAGCCCAGCATTTATATTGCTAAGTCAGACATTTGTTAAGTGAGTTTTGCCCCATTTTATGACCTTTCTTGCCACAGTTAAGTGAATCACTGCGGCTGTTAAGTTAGTAACAGGGTTGTTCAGTGAATCTGGCTTCCTCATTGACTTTGCTTGTAAGAAGATCACAAAAGCTGTTTGCATGACCCCGGGGCACTGCAACTGAATATGAATATGAATCAGTTGCCAAGCATCCGAATTTTGATCATGTGGCCATGGGGAAGCTGTAACGGTCATGTGAAAAACGGTCAAAAGTCACTTTTTTCGGTGCGTTGTAACTTTGATTGAACGGTCACTAAATGAACTGTTGTAAATCAAGGACTACCTGTATATCAGAGGCAGGTGCTGTAACTGTAACTAATCATCTCTGTAGGCAATCACATAAGCCACTGCAACAGGCTCACCACCTAAGTTACATCCTGGTTCAGTGCCTGGGAAAGCCTGGGTCTTCAAAGCCTTACAAAAAGGGATATCCGAGTTCAATTCCTGGTTGATCCAGAATGCCCAGGATTCAACTGATTCTCCAATGTGTTTCAGATAAATGATTAATCTTGTCTTCTATCTAGAGGAAGGGATGGGGGGGGGGGGAGGAAAAGCAAGGCAGATGTGGGTTAACTTGAGCTCTTTGGAGGAAAGGCAGGATAAAACTGGCGATTAAATAAATCGTAAAGCTGATCATCAAATGTGGTACAGATTGCTTATCCTTTGACATTAGGGATGAAATGGAGGAGGGTTAAGGACCGGCAGAGAGAAGATTTGTTTGGCTCCTGCAATGCACTTGCTATATAGCCTTTGTCAAGCCCCTGTTCTTGGCTGTTTCCCAAATTCCTTTTTAATATAGAGATAACAGGGATCTGGTGGGATATTGCACATAAGAGCCTTTGACTGTGTGAAAACACTATAAAAAATGCTAGACATTGAGTTTCTTATCCCCTGCTTTTACCCAGAGTGGTAGGTGGATAATCGTGAGAGAATAAAATGATTAAGGGCCTTGTGTGTGGGAGGCACACACTCATTCCTTGTCTGCAATTTTCCCCTTTCTGCTTGATGTGGAGACACGGCATTGTGACCAGTTGAAGCTATAAATAAACAGATGTATGCCAGCCTGAGGCTCTGCTGCTATTTTTGCTCCGGTGTAGTAGTTGTTGTGGCTGGGTCTTTGGAGGACAGGAACATATGCTTTTGTTTTACTTCACATCTTGACACAATTTTATTATTTAAACTTGGGGCTGATTGTCCCATTCCAAGGGCATTGAGAGGGATGGGATCCATCTTAACTCTCTCTCTCTCTCTCTCTCTCTCTCTCTCCCCACCCTCCCCTTCCCCTTCCCCTTCCTTCTCTCCCTTCTCTCTGTGTATATATGTTGCTAAATTTGTGAATGGTTCCATTATCTATTTGGCCAAATTTGAGACATGAGCTCTTTAGGTGGCCAGCTTGGCCTTCCTGTTTAGTAGGAAACAGTACAGTATGTGATCCTCCTGCCCATGCCTTTTACTGCTTAAATATTAAAATAAAATCATTTGTTACTGTTTGGAAAAAGTTGCCTTTGGCTCTTGAACGACATGCACTGCCACATCCCACTTCTTGGAATGTAGCACCATGTAGGACGAAAGAAAGGAAGAGTACTGCAGAAACCTGCAAAATTCATCACCTTGGGACATTTTGATGGGCGGCAGCGGCAATCAGGCAGAAGCAAACATAGCTGCCTGGAGAAGGCTGAGCAAAATGAAAGCAACTGACTAACAACCACTGCTGGGGTAAACGGAGGAAGAAAAAAAAAACTGTCTGCAGGAGAGAGAAAAAGCTGCTGAGTGAGAGAGCTGACGGTCTGAATCAGCACGGCATTTCTTACCTTGATGGAATGATTCTGAGTAATGGCTTTTCACAGCAAACTGCAGCACAAGCAAGCCTTGAGCAAAAAGATGTACGAATACATGATGGAAGTGGAATTGAGGATTTACGAAAAACATATTTACGATTCACACCAGAACATGTCAGGATGTGAAATGACATGAGAGGATTCTTTGTGTCCTCAGGGGATTTTGCTGAGTGCTATCCAAGGCTGGTGCATCCACCCTCCAAAGCAGAAGGACTGAGTTTCTCAGCATCTGAGAAACAGACTAACAGTTCATTTATCTTACGTGTATCATGTGCTTGACAGCAGCATATGAATTTGCACACTGAACCTCTACGTAAGAGCCAAAAGTCACACGGTGCCGCCGATTTTACTTGTGTTGAAAGATTTTTTTAAAGTCTCCGCAATGGAGAAATAGTTAATGATATGGAAAAATGGCTGAACCAAGGTATGGTTTAGGGTCCTATTAGTTGATTTTTGGCTTTTAGGCTGCTCCATTTCCAATGTTACAAAGTGCCTTGCAAATCGCATGTGTGAACCAAGCCAAGCTACAGTTCAGCAAAGGATAGCATGAACCCAATCCCAGTCTCTAAAGCAAAAGTGGCTTACTGGACATTTTATTCAAAGAATCCGATCATATGCCTTCCATAGTACAAGACCACAGAGCAGGGGTACCCAACCTCCGGTCTGTGACCCGGTATCGGTCCATGGCCCATTTGGAACCAGGCCGTGCAAGCGGCACTTGAGAGCGTGTGAGTGCTCCATTTATGTAAGCAGTGGGTGGGTTTGCGAAACTACCCCCTCCCCACACACACACTGCTGTTGCCGCCACTGCTGGTCTGCAGAGCCAAAAAGATTGGGGATTGCTGCTATAGACGCATCTGCCTAATTCCCAGAGACGCATTTTCCTTGTGTGCATTTGTTATCAGTGAAAGGAGCAGGGCCATATATCTGTTCCAATCTGTGTGCTTAAGGCTGGGTTCTGTGTACTTCCATGTCAGGACTTGGAGAGCAGAATATTTAATTCTATATGGCCCCTTGGTAGGATTTAGCCTCTGACCCTCTTTATGCTTTGTTTGAATATCTGCGGGGAAGATGTGTATGTGTATTGGGAGCTCATTTTCAAATAATAGGGTGTCTGTTTCTAAAACAACCCAAAATCTTACAGAAGAGAGCAAATTCTTGATGCTTATGCTTAAATGAAAGGATTAATTGAAAAAGATGCTGCCTGGCCCTTTGTTCGGGCTTCAACTCAGACGTAGCACTTCCAGCCATGCCGGGTTCATTCTTTATTCTTTCTCTCGCTCTTTTCTCCCCTGGGCCTATTTCTGCACTGATTCTGGTTCAAATTATCTGGATTAGTCATTTAAAGATGTGTGTGTATATTATGCTTCACTTGCAGAACATGCTTGATTTTTTTTTCAGTTGCCAAGCTTGTGGCATCAAAACCCATGATGGGCTGTATCCCACAGAAGGCCTAGGTGCATGGTACTTTGGATATAATTCAAATTTGGTTGACGACAGAAAATCAGGCTGGTTAAAGCTCCTTTTTCAATATACATTTGGCCTTATTCTGTCGTTTGCTTGCTTTATCTCCATTTTATCTACACATATTCCTGCTAAGGTATTAATAGATCTTTTTCTTTGGGGCTTGAGGAGGATGGAATGATAGTCTAAATCATTCTTAAAGCAACAAACTCATCTGGATCTAATCCCATTGCTCCTTCCCACCGCCCAACCTGCCTGGCATTTCTTCAAATCCTCCGGGTTCCACCTTGTCAGTCTACGTGGCTATTTTTTAAAAAAATCTATAAGCAAAAGGGAAAGCAACTTTGGCGTCCTTGGTGCTCTTTGAGCTTGGCTGTTTTTTGCAGACATTAAATTACCTAACTAGGTAACATCATTAGTTGTGGTGAATGTGGAATTTGCTCCTTATTTATGTACAGTAGCTTGCCCTGCCTGTGTTAGTGGTGGGGTGGTGGTTGTTCTGACCTAGGCTTCCTTAGAAAGTATACAGCACAATCTTAGTTCAGGCAAACCTCTTTAATTCATACGGCTGTGAATTATTGTCATTCCCAATCCGAGAGGCTTCTCAAACAGTCTTTCAGGGGAGTGTTTACAGGCACCCACCTCATCTCTCTTGGAATGCTGCCAGAGAACTAATTGCCACACGCAGGGCAAGGCCAAACTTAGCACAAACAGAACTTTTCCAAAGCTTTTATCGACCAGATGAGCTTCCTGCAAAAGCTCACATCCCATTCGCTTCTCTTTTATGTCCTATGGGAGGGGCCAATCATCTCCAAGCCTTACTCCCAAGTCAACCCTGTTTTCTTAATTGTTCTTGCCTTTTGGCAGCTCTGTGCATGTGCACACTGGGAACAGGCTCCTGCTGTTCTTCTGCCTCGCTGATGTCAGACTCCAGAGGCAGCAAAGAACTACCAGATGGCCTTGGCCCCCTCTCTGCCTCCGACTCAGAGCCCTCATCCGAGCTTTCCCCAGACTCCAGGACTGGCCCGTGTTCCTCCCCAACCTCCTCACTGTCTGGACCTGCTGTCAGTTCTGCTGGTGCTGGCAGGCCACAACAGTAATTTTTTCCCTTAGTAGCTCCTTGATTAGGGTATTTTCTATTTGATTGTTTGGCTCTAGTTGTTCCTTGATTAGGATATTGTACATATCTTGGTATTCAGTTGTAGACAGCTTTCCACAACTGAAATTCAAGAGATGGGGGAACAATTTGTCCTCTCTTTGTGGAGAGAGGTGGCTACACTTCTTGTTTTTCTATCATGTCTGAAAATAAGGTTGGTTGAGATGAATGCTATCTTGCTCCTTATTATGTTACAGAGCCCAGAAAAAAAACCTGTTCATAAACTTTGCACTTTTGATATCATTCCTGCTCACTGGGCTGAAACACAAAACATCAGCAGAGCCCCAACTCATCATAGAAGCAAAGCCACACTGATAAAAGATTTTTCTATTTTTGTGGTGGATCTCTAGGGAATACCAAGGCCATAAGTTATTCTGGGAAGGTGATAAAACCTACTTGAAGATGGCAGTGGCAAACTGCTTCAATATTGTTTCTAGGAAAACTAATAAAGGGAGTTTTTACCTTTCCTGTTGGGCCTGCCATTTTCTCCCGTCCCTCTCTGTTGTACAGTGTCTTGGTTTCAATTAGGAGGCATAAAGGGAACTAGCAGATCTCCTAAGTCGAATGACTTCCCCCCAAATAGCATGAGCCATCTAAAGTAGAATCGGAAAATTGGTAATTTTACAGATGGTGATAGTGATTCAACCCAGAATTGGGAAGGCCATTGGAGTTCATGTATTTCCTGAAATCTTGTTTAATCCATTTCTGGAGTAGCTGCAGGCTGCAAAGAGGACATAGTTTGTTTTCTGAATGCTCCTGTGCCTATGTCCAGAGGGCTGAAAATGAAACGGTGTGTGTGTGTGTGTGTACCCATATTATGTGAGTATATGCATAATTTTGTAGTTATTTATTTTGTCATGTTTATGTAGTGTACATTAGAGGTGGAGACCTGTATGCAACGAAATTTCATTTTAATTTTTCATTTCATTCAAAGTGACAATAAAGTTGTCTATTCCGTCTCCCTGCCTCACATTTGCAGTGAGGACTGGAAAGATGGGGAGGAATGGATGTTCCCTGTTAATCTCCAGGGTTATCTCTTGAGAGTTTATCTGACCCAATGCTCAAAGTAAGCCTCCTAAGAACATGGCTTGAAGGACAAAACAAAACCAGCTCTAGCTTCCACCTTAAACAAAATTCCAGCCTAATTTTGAATCAGCATGTCTAGCTCAGCATGACATGGAAAGAATGAATGTGCTTGGGACAGCAGAAAATCAGTGCAAATCTTCCAAGAGCTCTTCATAGCTTGCTAACCAATCTAAGGGGGCAATAATATTATGTGTATCCTAGCAGCAATGCTTACTGGCACATCTCTGCCTACCTTCAATCTGTATGCCCCTAAGTTTTCCCTGCGGTGTTCTCTAACATATGGGAATGTTCTGAGAACTGCAGGTTTAAAACTATGAATTCTCCCAATTCAACCATTTTTCTTTGCTCCTCTTACAATTTCTCACTGCAGAAATCTTTAAAAGCTGACCTTTCAACGTTTGTCCCTTGCTATTCAATTCCTGCTGTATGAAATCATAAGGAACCCCACCCCTCCGTATCTCAGTATGAATTTTTTAAGAACATTCCTCGCCTGCTCCTCCTCATTTGTCCTGGTTCTGTGGTCAGCAAATGGATGTGAAAGACACTCCCTGAAAGTAGAGTTTGAAAATCGCCATCTTAATCTTTCTGCCAAGATTTTAGAGAAGAGGAAAAGGCCACCATGTCCTTCAGCCCAAAAAGATGCAGCAGATGGAGTATCAGCTGTAGGATTTTTTTTAAAGATTAAAGAAACAGGCGAAGAAAAGGTTCTAGTGTACCTCAGAGAAAAAGAACAGTGCAAAAATAGTTGGTGTAGGAAGACACTGTTGGAAAAGGTGTGCGTGTGGAAGCCGAGGCTTAACAGTGTCATTGTTGCTTGTGTACTCAAACTCAACAGATGGCAATACGGTTAGCAAGCAGTGTTGCTTTCCCATAAGAGATAAAAGTTAATGTTGCAACAGGTAAACAAAACATTATTATTAGACCAGTGTTTCCCAACGTGGGGCCCACGCCACACAGAGGGGCAATTTGATTTTTAAGGGGGGCAATTTGGAACCTTGTTTAAACCAAGTTAATGACCTTTTAGGCTTCCTCCTCCGAATAGGAGTTCACTTTTTGAATATTAAGAATTATATGTCACAGGGAGGGGCATCAGGATTTTAGAGATGCTTAGGTGGGGCATGGCCAAAAAAAGATTGGGAATCACTGTATTAGACAGTCTGTATTCTATTCAACCACCAAGCTAGGAACCTTGTTTCTTCCAAGTCTTGATCTAGATGGCATCTAATAATCTTACTTGTAACAAATCTGTTGGATGGCCATGTTATTGGTGAAAGCAACTTTAAAGCTAAAGGATGCAATATGGTAAAGTTTCATCCTATTCAAATTAATAAAGAATGCTTACTTTTCTAACATCCATTTTAATCTAAGTCAGGGGTGTCAAACTCAAGGCCCGGGGACCGGATCTGGCTCATGGGGCTGCCCTGGAAAAGCAAAGAACTGGCCCGCGGTGCCTCTGCCAGCGAAAACAGAGGTCAGGAGGGCTGTGTGGGGCCCTCCCGAGCTCCGTTTTTGCTGATAGAGGATGCAGGAGGCTGTCACAGCTGAAAACGGAATTTATGAGAGCCGCAGGCAGAATTCCTAAACTCCATTTTTGCTGGCAGAGGATTGCTGTTGCAGCCAAAAAGGGAGCTCAGGAGCCTGTTTTCGCTGGCATAGTGCTTGGCCAACCCCACGCACCCCAACATGAGTGACGTCGAGCTGGCCATGCCCATCCCAGCCCCGCAAGGTCAAACACAACCCTGATGTGACCCTCAATAAAATCGAGTTTGAGACCCCTGATCTAAGTAAAAGAATCCTGATGAGATCTTTTAAGAACTGCATTAGGCAGGCTCCTTTTCCTGTTTTCGAGAATGCTAAGTAGAATAAGATAGCATATGAGGGATTTTCTCTGAGAGAATATTCAATGTTTTTTGGGGGGGAAATAGTAGTCCTAAACTAGTGTACTATGCATCTGTATGCATATTTTGGGGGTATGTTAAGCATACCCCAAAAATCCCCTTTTTAAGACTGAAAGAGCTCCTGAATTTGCCCATTTCAGCTCTCTGTGCAGTGCATCAAACAGGCTAGGTGTGAATGTTTACAGAACAAAATGTCTAGAAATGTAACACGTGCAGACATGATCTTTTCCCAAACTCTCTGTCATCCCCAGTTAAAAAATATTATGGTGTCTGTAATGTTCTGGAGTTGCTTAAACTTTTGTTAAGGTTGTTAATAGTTAAAGAACCTCAGGCATCCTTACCAATGAGTTACCTTACATATCTCTTGCCTCAGCTGCAGAAGGCTGTAGATGAAATGGTTTATTTGCATCCTGAGTTCAGGTGGGGATATTGTAAGGAAACAACATTATTTTTTGAATGTCCTCTGGAGGGATCAGGAAAGAGGTGGTATGACTGTCTTGATCCTCCTGGATCTCACTGGCTTTCAATACCATCAATCATGGATCAGTTTCAGGGATTGAGAGTGGGGAGGCACTGTTTTGGAGTGTTTTTCTCCTTTCTCCATAGGTGGTTCCAGTCAGTGTTAGCGGGGACCTAGCTTTAGCTCCTCACAATATGGAGCACCTCAGGGCTTGGTTGTCTCACTGTTCCTCTTTAAATATCTACATGCTGGCATGCAGTTTGGAGCTCCTCCTGAATTTGTGGCTTCTTGCTCAAAGAGCAGGTGGCAGCCACATTTAGGGAGCTTTGCAGAGACACAGTTGTGCACCAATTGTACCACTCCTGGACTTTGAGGCCTTGCTCACACTCATTCATGCTTTGGTTCCTTCTTGGAAATGCAGTGTGCCCTACATAGTGTACATAATGTACATAGTGTGCCTTGAAGAGCATCAGGAAATTACAAGTGGTGCAGAATGCTGCAACTCACACAATGCTGGGCACCCCTTGGTTTGCTCATGATACACACCTGCTATGTGAGCTGCACTGGCTTCCAGTTTCTTTCTGGGCATAATTTAAGGTGCTGATTACCACCTTTATAGCCCTACATGGCAGAAAGTCAAGTTATTTGTAGGACTGCCTCTCCTGAAAGTGTCTGCTTGGTCTTCTAGGCCAGACAGGATAGGCACATCCTGAGACCCATCCCTTAACTGTTGCTATTTAATGAAGCTAGGAAGTGTGCCTTTTCTCTTAGTAGTACTACCCTGTGAAACACCCTTCTCCCTGGGATCTAGCAGACTCCTATGCTTTTAGCCTTCTGAAAAACTGTAAAGGGCTGGTTTCCCCCCCAGGGACTGGGGTAGAATAAGACTGAAGCATTGTACAGATTGATGGATTGGAGATGATGGGCCAGGCTCCTGGTTTTCTCTTCTCTTCTCTCCTCTCCTCTCCTCTCCTCTCCTCTCCCCTCCCCTTTTCTTAATTTTATTTTTGTTGTGAGCTGCCCAGAGTTGGGTTTTACAAGATGGGCGGCCATATAAATCTTTTAAATAAATACATGTCATCTCAAAGCAAATTAGTTAAGACTAAGCTATTTTAATAAATGGTATTTATTGTTTTTAATTTTTCCCTGAAAAGCTAATTATATTTGCTTGAAGGTTTGCATGTTATTTTCAGCAAAGTATTAGCCTAATAAATTATTATGATTATTTCGTGTAGTAAATTCTCCAGATCAACCATATTCTGCTTCAATTTTTTTTACATTGAATAGCTTTTTCACCAACATAAAAATAATAATTAAGTTTAGGGCTGAAGATGATAGCTTGATTTAGAATACTTGTATAAAGCTGCAAAGAAGCAAAGAATTCCCATCAGCACAGGGGAAATGTCTGAATTACAATTTAGATAAAATAGTGAAAGTTGACTCTCTGTTCAATTGCTCCAAATAGAAAGCTTGATCGGAATTTTCCTAAAGTGGGATTTTCAAATTAAAGCAGTAATACTATTTCATTATTTCACGGTATCTGCAAGATAGATACGGTATTTGATTACATTGCTGTCCTGCATTTCTATTGATTGTTTAAGATGGCAGCCTGTACAGGTTTAATGACAGAGCAACCATTTTATTTGGTACAGGTAATCCGTACTTTATGACCATAATTGAGACCAGAATTTCCATTGTTAAGCAAGGCAGTTGTTAACTGAGTTGCATCCAATTTTACAATCTTTTTGATGCTTTAAACCAAGGGTGTCAAATTCATGCATCACATTGTCGTCATGTGACGTATTGTGACTTTCCCCCTCTTTGTTAAAATGGGGGTCGGGTGACTAGTGTTTGACGCATCTGGCCCATGGGCCATGAGTTTAACACCCCTGATTTATTTATTTATGAAATTTATTTATGAAATTTATATTGCTGCCTATTTGCACATGGTGACTCAAGGCAGCTTACAAAAATATAAAAACCTCATATTAAAAACAATAAAACTAATAAAAGAGAATCATATAATAAATTAATAAAATAATATAATAAAATAACTCGCGCCCTGGCGACAATACATCACACAAGCCATTCAACGGGCTCCATCCTGCTCTGCGTTCCCCAGGCCCGCTGGCAGAATCAAGTCTTCAGCGTCTTCCAGAAGTGTGTTAGAGTAGGGGCCATTCTAATCTCTGAGGGAATGATGTTCCAGAGAGAGGGAGCCACCACGGAGAAGGCCATTCTTCTGGACCCCACCAGGTGTATCTCCCTAGGGGATGGGACCTGCAACATTCCTTGCCTCCTTACCTTGGTGGATCGGGTAGATGTCACCGGTAAGAGACAATCCCTCAGCTAACTTGGTCCCAAGCACCTGGAAGCAAATCGGCAACCAATGCAGCTCCTGCAGAAGTGATACAAGTGCACAGAGAGGTCTGCAAAAACATGCGGGCCGCTGCATTGTGCATCATCTGGAGCTTCTGAATGTTCTTCAAGGGCAGCCCCATATAGAGCATGAATCGTTGTTATGTGAATCATGCCATCTTTAAACAATTCTAGCTTTTCCCATTAACTTTGCTTGCTGGAAGCCAGCTGGGAACATTGTAAATGGTGATCACATGACCCCAGAATGCTGCAACCATTGTAAATAAATGCTGAATGCAAAGCAACCAAATTTTGATAACATGATTGTGACGATGTTGCATCGGTTGTAAGGGCAAGAATTGGTTGCAAGTCACATTTTTCAGTGCTATTGTAACTTTGAAGAGTTAGTAAATGGTTGGTTGTAAATCAAGGATTACCTGTATACTTGGCAGCAAGAGACCAATGACCACTTATCCAGTTGAGTAGGGACTTGAATTTAGACCCTCTTGGTTCCAGTCCAACACCTTGTCTAGTATATGTCTCTCTCTTTCCAGCTGCCAATATTTCTAGATGTTTAAAATTATTGATGAAATATAAAACAATTTAATTGGGCTAAAATAGTCTTTTATTTTAAAAATGCAATGATGTTTTGGTGTTTTCTGTGGTTATTTTTGAAAAGAGCAGTTTTTATGAGAGAAATAGTTTCAAAAGAAATTTTGCCTCCTGGTCTAAGGTGAAAATAGTTAATCATTCAATTTCCTATACAAAAAATATAAACTATAGATTTATTTTATGTAGTCTGAGTTTCAGTAAGAAATAGTTTAAAGTGAGTTCATTAATTGTAATTAACTGCTGCCACCTTATATTCTTTCATAAATGAACACAATAATACTTTGCCTGAATTGCAGTAAGCTATAATGTGGTTTGCTTAGATTTGGTTCTGCATAATTTATGAACTCAACTATGGTTTCTTGTTTAATGTTACTTGCGAACCAAGCCACTCTGGCTTTCTTCACATGAATCAACTGCTGTAGCTACAGTTTTGCCATCAGAAAGCATCTGCCTCAGTTGAAATTCAAAATTTTTCCCTACTGGTTCTGTGGGCGTGGCTTGGTGGGCATGGCAGGGGAAGGATATTGCAAAATCTCCATTCCCATCCCACTCTGGGGCCAGCCAGAGTTGGTATTTGCCGGTTCTTCGAACTACTCAAAATTTCTGCTACCGGTTCTCTAAAACCTGTTAGAACCTGCTGGATTTCACCTCTGATCTGCCTATGATATAGAGTGCAGTGACTACTTCTACACAGAATAACTCAAGAGAAGCCATGGTTTTGTATCTTTAACAAATCATGGTTCCACATACCATAATTGGTTTAATATGGCTCATTAAGATGGATGAGCCAGGTGCAAGATTTGTGTGCTATTGCAATTTTTTGTTACATAACTGTAAGAAGTTTATGTTTTAGTCATTTTAAGAGTGATAATTCTATTTTTCTTAGTACCCAAGAATATTGTCTTGTACTGTAGACCCCAGATTATTCTTGTATTTGTTTCATTACCTTGCTCCATTTTAATTACTCTGATATATCTGGATTAATAAAGAAAACCAAAATTAGGCATAGTTGCTAGCATCCACACTTAGGCCAAGTGGGACAGAGTCAATAACAAAAGGGAATTGTTGCTTGAAGGTGGAATCATAGCATGTACATGGATCTAGGAAGTTAGGGACGAGCAAATCATTTCCAAATGGTTGCTAAGTAAAGTGCTACTACCCTTTACATGGAGGTTTCTTTCACACTTTCCCATCATGGTCACCAAATAGTTCTAGAAAAAGAGAGCTGCAGCTGCAAAATTTGTAGGAGGATTAAAGAACTCTCATTCATGTGTGACTTTTCTTAGAACTGTCTGTCTCTCCAAATTCCTGCTTGTCTCACTCTTAGCAAACAGTTGTGGCTACAAAGCCACAAAGACCTAACTTTTCTCACAAGCATTGGGGTAGGGTAAAGCTGAAAGGTTTTTGGGGGGAGGATGTATGGTAGTTGTGGATGCCAAGAGTTTGCTGTAATGGTTTGTATGCTTTTATTGTGCTTAATGCTTTTACTGCTGTTTGCAAGCCGCCCAAGGTTATGTTGCATAAGATGGGCAGCTATAATAACTAAAAGCAGAAAATTGAGCAGGATCATCTCTACCTCCACAGTAGAGATGTTTGAAATCCACAACTGCAGAGCAATAACAGAATATTTCCAATGGAGGGAAATTGTGGAGAATGGGGCTTTTCATTCCTCTCATTTGAGGGCCGGATTCCAGAGTATCCTTGAGACTAGAGAGCAGACTGCATAGGGGTAAAATGTATTTATTATTTTCAGGTTTGAGACCATTGCCAAACAGGCCGTGTCCCCCAGGAATTCACCTTACAAACTATTTGATAGAACAGGGAAAGAAATGTTGCCCTTTTGAGCATACTAGCAGCTACTTATAGGAGTTTGTTCTCTAAAGGTACAAACCTGAACAGAAATATGTATGTATGTGGGCGGGTGGAAATATCTAGATTAACTGCCGCTCTATGGCAATCTGATTTGTGTGGAATCCTGCGTTTCTTCCACACATGTATTTATTATGAGCATAATCATCCTTAATTCTGAAAGCGACTGCATTTATCCATCCACACCACACCCCACCCCACCCCGTTTTGCAACCGTCTCGGCAACGCTGCTTGGATAGATTCCCCCCTTCCCTTCTCTTCCCTCGGTAGTGGAAATCCCCCTACAGCCAGATGGGCTGCGAAAAGGATGGGTGGGGGGCGGAGGGTCTGGGCCGAGATGGGCCGCGCTGAGGTGGGGAGACGGATAAGGCGGAGCTCCGAGCCGTGAGTTTCCTTCTGCCTCCGCCTCCACACCACCCAACAATAGCAGGCCCCGAGTCGGGCCGTGTCGCGGGAAGGATGCGCCAAAGGTACCGGGGGCCTCCGTGGCGCAGGGGAGCTCAGGCTCGGTCCCCAATCCCGCCACTTTTACGGGCTGGAGGAGCGGACAGTGGGGAGGACGAAGTTTAAGAGCGCTGGCGGAGAGGCTGAGTGTTAAGGGGTTACTTGGGGGCGTTTAAAAGGAGACGGGCGGATGGGAAGAGGGCGACCGCTTTGGAAAATGTCGGGTGTCTAAAACGGAGTAGTAGCTGGGGAGCTGCTGCAGCAGGAGCCCCGGAGCTGCAGGGGGAGGGAGCTGCCCCGACTTGTGAGCCATGTAGTTTGAAAGAGAAGAAAGCAGCTGCGCGTTCCCAAAGCTCTCCCGGAGCCGGCAAGGAACGTGTGTGGATCGAGGAGCGTCGGGCGGCTTGTAGGATTTGTGGGCGAGAAGGACGTGTAGCTAGGCTCGGAAGGCTAGCAGCGCTGTAGAGAGCTTTGCGGGGTGGGGGGGGGGGGGTGGGAGCGGCGAGGAAAGAGGGTCTGCGGGGTGGGGGGAGAAGAAGCGGTTCTCAACGGGTCGCCCCGAAACTGGGTTTGGGGACCTGGGCTGCGAAGTTCCACTGTCGGACGGGATGCATCTGTATAGCAGAGGAGCGGGATCCCGAGGGAGGCTGTTGCAGAAGGGCGAAATCTGGAGATTTCTTCGCGTCTGCGGCAGGATAGCGTTCGTTCTTTAGAGGAAGAAAAAAAGACCACTACAGTTGAATTTCTTTTCTTGCTGGGGATTTAGATTGAAGTGACGCCCAGATGTTCCCTGCCGACAGTCCGTGAGATCTGTTTAGGGCTCTTTGTGCCATGCATACAGAGGTTGGCCCTGCAGTTTCCCCTTTTTCTCCCCCCCCCCCCCAAATCGGAAATGCAATGCAGCCAAGAAAACGCAGGCTTTCCAGTACGTTAGTTTAGATCTGCTGAATGCCCTTGACTGCTTAAGTAGCCTGGAGTAAGTACCCTGGTAGGTGCAAAGGCCAGCCAGGACTGTTTCTTGACGTGCAGCAAGGTATGTGTAAGATGTATGAGACAGAGGGGGGCGTCTTTTTTGCAAGAGACCCTGGGAACTTGGAAGTGGGGGGGAATGGTGGTTTGAAAAGGAAATGGGCTCTATTTGCAAGACAGAGGCTGCCTTTTTTTACAGGGAGCTTCTAGTGTGGCTTATTGAACTATATACAAAGCCACAGTTGAATCAGAAATCCCAAATGATAAAATTCGTTAATTCACTGTATGTCTCAGAGAAATCACAGATATCAGTATGGTGGGGGCCCACAAAGTGAAACGCGCCCAGATTGTCTCCTGGGCCAGCTTCAGCCTGATAAAGGGTAGGAACTCCTATATAATAAGGAATCTTTTTCCATCTGGTTATGTTGGGGTTGCATCTGTCAAGATTTCCTTTAAAAAGAAAAAAAAAGCATGTTACTAGGGTTTTTTTTTTCTTTTGAGGGAGAGCAAAACTATATTACACTTACTTTCTTGTTGGAGCTCCAATTAAGGTGGGAATTTTATTTCCCAGTTCTCTTGCCCAAACCTGCTTGCCCTAGTTTTTTCCCAAGCTCAATCATATAATTTATATAAATTTTGATGCTGCCTTTAAAAAGCAATATTCAAAGAGTTTATTTTTGTGTTGTTTTATGAAAATATTAAAATATGTAGGGTGGTTCTACTAGTTTCTGTAGATAACTCCTGGGGTGTTTTTTTCACCCAGTTGTTCTGAGGATTTTAGAAACCATTCTATCTCCCCTGAGCTGGCAAATAGTGAAAACTCCTGGGATCCTGGACGCTAAGCATAAATTTCTGTGCTGGTTGACTAAACTAATTCATTCCTCTCTTGGGACTCCTTTTTCTTTGAGTTCCACTACTGAGACACAGCAAAAGAACTAATTATTACTGAATGTAGCGTAATCAAAATGCCAAAACCAGTGAATGCATTGCAAGGAAAGTAGATTCCTTAAGCTTTGCTTTCTAAAATATGGTTAAGCCAGACATATTTTTAACATGGCCAAGATAGTTTAAATATATCTTAGCTGTTCTGAAAATAGATGCATTTTAATACCCTGGAGAGCAGTGTTTCTCAACCTGAGCAATTTTAAGATGTGTGGACTTCAAGTCCCAGAATTCCCTAGCCAGCCATGCCTTTTAAGGTTGAAAACCTTGCCTTGGAAGGAAATTTGGGGAGGGGAGGGGATGACTGACTGGGGTCAGAGGGGAGAGAAGATGCTTAAGTGGATGATTTTTTATTAGTATTTTGCATATTTGTTCCCCAAAATCTGCAGAGCAGTTTTCTTGTGTGTTTTAAAATGATGAATTTTGCAGGGAAATAAGAAGGTGGAACATATACACATATCTGCAACTTTCAAAGATTTTTTAAAAATTTTATTTGAACCTATGAAGGGGTGAGGCTGAATACTAATCCTGCATTGCATATGTTTTATGTTCTCAAAGCTAAATTGAAATGTTGGGTTCTTCCTCCAGGGACAAAATTAGTGGCGACTGCATTTGTCTTCATCCTTTTATATTCTTCAGGGAATTATTCAACAATTTAGAATAGAAGATGAATACAGTGATCTAACTTTTCCTCCTTCAGACCACTCTGAAGTAATTTCTTCAGCAATTCTGTAATTGGAAAGAGAATTATTTGAGTTAGCTGGCTAACCCCCCCTCTCCTCCCTGCTTTTTCCAATTATAGCCATTGCGGTTCAAACAAATCTGGCAAAGACCAGGCTGAAGAAGATTGAGCTATAGGATAAAGATTCTCCTATAATCTCTTTAATCTTGTTTCCTATTATAGAAGTAAACTCCTATGGAAGTGGTTTGGGGTTTTTCCCCCCAGAGAGGGAATTAAAAAAATAATTCTGGATCTTTGAATTTCTCAAACACCCATGTGACTTTCAGGTTGAACAGTACTTTTAACTTTTTATAGGCAAGATAACTTCTTGTATTTTCATGACCCAAATTGGGGTCTCTTTATGAAAATTATACCTCAGCATTTGCTTTGAATTTTGGTTTGTATTGCTCGTTTGGTTTCTGCCCATTCTTCTTCTAAGGAGCACAAAATGACTTTCATTCCAAGTTTTTATTTTATCTTTCCAACCAATCTGTGGGGTAAGCTAGTCGCAGAAACTACAGCTGCAACAACCACCAGTAAAACTCGAGGCTATGTTGATTTCCCTCTAATTTAAACTTTGCCATTCACCTATCAGGGTACATTTGTCAAGTTACTTACTCTGTGTTTCTCAACTATAGCAACTTCAAGATGTGTGGACTTCGACTGCAAATTCCTCAGCTGATGTGGAAGCTGGCTAGGGAATTCTGAGAGTTGAAATCCACATGTCTTAAAATTGGCAAGACACTGTTCTAAGGGATAAAGAACTTCATGTAACTTCAGAATTATCTTGGTCACGTCCTTTAGCTCATTAACAAAACAAATTGCAGGTTAGATGAATGTTGTCTCTCTCAGTAGAATTTAGAGGTAGCCTTGAATATGTAAAAGAGTGGCCACTCTGTTTGGCTATTCATTGATAGGGAGAAGTGCATAGTTCTGCTTGTTAGGTTTGTCACTTACTGGGATTCACCAATAAACTCCAGATTTGTGTTCATTCTTTTAATTTGCAGGTTCGTTTTATATAAAGCTCCAACATCAGCTTCTACATTGCTACTGCAAAGCCACAGAAATGCTGGATGAAATACCCTATTGCCTTCAATACAGTGGTTTCTGGCTTTCTTTCTAACATCGTGGCAATCTTTCATAGCAATTTACAGCACTAATTCCCTCTTCTTAAATCTGACGTCTAGCTGCTTGGAACCTTAGAATCCCCTGAAAATTACAAACTGCATCAAATTCTGCATAAAATGTTGAGCCTGAGAAAGCTGGATTTGGGAAAGTATGTCAAATTACGGATCAAGTAGAATTGATTAGGTGACTTTGGACACTCTCATGGGTTCTTTTACATATATCCAAGTCAGTGGGCTCAAAAATCCAAGAGCCAACACAACCACACAGATCTTTAGGCAACACACACACAAGCACTCAAAGGTCTCACTGCTCACTACTCCATTCTTTCCCACTTCTGCTACATCTACTGCTCCTCCAACTACCGGTATTTATGAGTCCTACTGCTTTATGCTGCTTCAGGTTGCTTTATGAACACATACACCTTCCCTCTCCCCCACATACTACCACCATCGGCTGCCTCCCTGCTCACCTTTTATAGCCAATTGCTGTAGTAGCTAGATAGAAAGAGGACTTAAAGGGACAGGACAACAGCAGCATGGGTGCTGGGCATTTTGTAGACAGTCTGTCTTCTCACAGATAACCCTTTCCCTGAGTGAGGGAGCTTGGTTAAAAAACAAACATGCACATCTCAGCATATGTGCTGAATCCAGAAATCTTACCTGATGGTGTTAAGCAAGGCTTGTGTTAGTCATGTCTACTCCAGTGCATCATGAAATTAGGAGAAGGTGCATTGTTCTTGAGTTCCTGTTTTGCCCTTTCTGCTGGTACAACACTGTTTAGGGCCTCTTTGTGTAAGGAACCACCTCTTGTTAAGATCTGCAGCAGGTCATATGGAAATGTCCCACTGTCAGAGGTCTGTCTTGGTGGTGTGAAGATGATGTATGGTGTGATATGAGGGAGGTTTTTTTTGTTCATTATCTCAGGTTGTAGATGTACTCCTTTGGGAGTTATGCTTAGCCCCTACACTCCAAAGTGTTAAGATGCATCTTTTTCAGTCATGCTTTTAATTGTGAGGTGATTTTGGTATTTATTTTTACTGTGACTTATGATCTGTCTCTAATAGTTCACATTTTTTTTATTTTTAAGTTCTGTTAGCTGCTGTAAGAACTCGCTAAGACATAAATCAAATAAATAAATGCAAGATTTCAAGGGATTAGTTTCTTTCTCCAATCAGAGTACATAATACATCAGAGCAGTGTTTCTCAACCTTAGCCACTTTTAAGATCTGTGGACTTCAACTCCCAGAATTCCCCAGCCAGGTGTTGAAGTCCACATCTTAAAGTTGCCAAGATTAAGAATCACTGCATCAGAGACTGAACATTGCTGGGCTTGGTGTGGTACATCTTCTTAAAATCATTGTCAGGGCATGTGGATTGTAAGCCATGGCTTTAATAATGATTTGCTGAGCAAACCATAGTGGGTTGATTTCTATGTCATGTAAAACAGTAAACCGCAGTTTATAAATAATGGCTGGATTCTCAGGTTGCATTAAGCCAAAACCAAATTAAAATATATAATGGATTAAACTAATCTGATGCTACAGGAGGAGCCTGCTCCTTCTATGCTGAAAAAGCTCATTTTGGCTACACATTATAGAAGCTCTGCTGGATTTGACATTGGTCCATTGCCCCTGGATTCATTCTCTTATCTGTGGCCAGACAAGATGACCTGGGGAAGTTTGCAAACTGACATAATGGATGATGAGAGCCTTGCTTCTGATCTTCAATGTATTAAATGTCTCTGCTTGTAGAACAGGGATGTCAAACTGGCGGTCCGTGGGCCAGATGCATCACACGCAGATCAGCGGTGACATCCAATTTTTTTTACTACTGGTTCTGGGAGCATGGCTTGGTGGGTGTGGTGTGGCTTGGTGTGCATGGCTTGGGCACGGCAGGAGAAGGATACAGCAAAATCCCCATTCCCACCCCACTCTGGGGCCAGCCAGAGGTGGTATTTGCCAGTTCTCCGAAGTGCTCAAGATTTCTGCTACCAGTTCTCCAGAACCTGTTAGAACCTGCTGGATTTCACCTCTGATCCAGACCATGGCCACCCCAACTCTGCAAATAGGAAAAACATTGCAAAACACCACGTGAGAGCAATGTGATGCCATGAGTTTGACACCTGTGTTGTAGAAGGTCTAATTTTAATATTTCTGATTATCTTCTGGACTACTCCCAGTTAACACATCCTCTTTAAAAACAATCCCATCCTTAAACAAAAACAAAACAAAACTCAGCATCACCCGGGATGTTGCAGTAGTGAGTGCTGCTGTGATTTGATTGTTGCTTTCCTGATAGTTGTTGGTTTGGGAGCAGAGGAATTGGGACTTAAATGTATAAAAGCAAACTCCTTCAAGATGACCCCGCAGATTGGCCCCAGCTGCATCAAATGTTTCCCCATTCTTTTGTAAACTGCGCTCTAGCAACCGTCACAAGCATGGAATGAGACGTACTCTGGACGGGGGTGGAGGGAATCCTTGGAGGAAAAGGACTGGGGGTTGGAGCTTTGTGTTTAAAAATAGCTCTCATTGCGGCTTCTCTGCTGCTCACTTACATTGCCTGAATGCTGATGTATGTCTTTAAAGCAACAATCCTTTGATGAAGGGTGTGCAACCCTGAACTCCCTTTGCTTCTCTTTCAGGCAAAAGTGATGAAGGGAAGCTTGGAGGTTGGGCTTGTCATAGTGTCCATCACTGGGCCCCTGAAGAAAGGTAAGAAACTGCTGGGAAAGAGCTAGGTAGCCCAAGACATTAGCTGGGATCATCATCATACATCATCCTGATGTGGGGGTTGGGGAGAGGCAATCCACTCCTTGGAAATCACCTGCGGTCCATCTAATTGTAATATGATCAAAATGACTGGATTTTATTGGCACGGTTATGTAGTGCTTTATTCAAAAATTAAAGGAAGGAAAGTGTAAGCAGACCACCTTTGGAGGCTTCAATTTCTACCCTTCAACCCCCTGACGGTCTCTAGGTCTGATTTCAAGCCTGCTTTGGGTGGCTTAGGAGTTAAGAATAGAGTTGGGAGCCCCCAGAAACTTCCCACTTCTAGTCTGAATAGAGTAAAAGAAGAGCAAAAAAATAGGCTCCACAAATTCCAGGGCATCATCCATAGCCCTGGATTAAGCAAAAGGGAAGGGGCCACCACAGGGTCCCCCCCCCCCACCCTATCATGTCTGTAAGACTTTCACTGCCGCAGCTCTATTTTAGTTTTCAGCTCTTATTGAGTCTTTGTGTCACTTAAGCAATGGAAAGGCCATAGGGCACCATTGTTGGTCTGGGCGAAGGGCATCATTGGTCCCCGCATCACTGTGGTACCAGATGGTCTTCTGCACCCCTTTGGATTATCAGGGGCTGAACTGTGGCCCTAAAGCATTCTCTAAGCATGGATCCTAACTCTTCCCCCATTCCTGACCACCCTTTGTGTTAGAGAAATCCCAATGGCGTTATTGGAGGCAGCTGGTGAACAGCCTTGCTATACCACCATCCCCCCGTCTTTGAAATTGCTGGTGGGTCTTTTATTGTGGCAGGAACATGAAACTTGGCTCTCTTTTACTCGATTCTCTCTGCCCAAAGGAAACAATGTCTGAGATTGAGCTCCAGAGTGAGATGAAGCCAGAAGGGGATGGCCATGAGCCAAGGACACCCCAGGACCTTCTGCAGAGACTCCGGGAGCTAGAGGTACGAGGCCTGATCTTGTCTTCCTGAATTAAGGGGTTCCAGAGACCAGGGCACCAGCTGAATGAAAGGCTGGCCGAAGAAGAGAATTGAATTCTCATTGCAAGCAATTTGTTTCATGGTAGCTACGTAGCATCTATTATTTCACTTGAATCTGAGCTGCTTCCCAGCATTGGCACATATAGATGGTCTTCAGCTTAAAATCAGTTGCTTACTGACTGAAGTTCTGATAGACCTACCTGGATGGTACTTACAATCTGGATTTGAAATACTTTGGGTGCTTGGCAATGGGGCACATTTATAGCCATTTGCAGCAACTCACTATCAGGGAACCACGATTTCTAATAGTTTTGCTGAAACCCACCAGTACTTACCCTCAAATTTTCAGCAAAACTGTCTGATAGTGAATTGTAGATTCACTGAACGAACCACAGAGTTAGATTACCGTAACTTGAGAACTACCTATATAGAAATAATGCGAATGTTATATGAGCCTAGTGGGGGAACAGAGGCTCGCATAGGTGAATGAGTTAAATTTGTGGTGCTCCCTTGGCGTTACAAGAAAGAATCATTCACTCCCAATTCCCCAGAATTGGCACCCTTTTTTCCAACATGGCATACAGGGTAAGATAAAATCCTCACACCAGACATATAGGTCCAAGTGAATTCATTATGTGTTGTGTATTCCTTTTCTGCCTCTTCCTAATGTGAGTTATATGCACTTCACACAAACGTTGTATTCTGGGTTTCTGAGTGGGGTACATGATACATATTTATAAGGGATGGGACAACAATCTTCTGGCTTCCGAAAGGAGGTGCCACCCCTTGAACGTAATGACCTTTAATCCATCACTCTTTTCCCATGGGCCCAGGTAGAAAACATAGCTTTGCAATGCTGTAGATTAGGAACTTTCAAGGACAAGAGAAGTGGGGTGGAGCAGAGAGAAGAAGGAAAGTTGTCCATGCTTCATTTCTTTTCCCATATGCCTCCCGGAGAAGAAACTCGAGGTCCTCTTTTTATTCACCAGCAGCCTGACTCTTGTCTATATCCTCAGGCAGAGAATTTGGCTTTGGTGCAAGCCAATGAGAACCAGCGGGAAACCTATGAACGCTGCCTGGATGAGGTACTGCTGCTTTGCCTTCTCTTTCCCCGACAGCACCTTCTAATGGAGGGATAGCGTCTCCCTTTGTGCTTATATGTGCTCCTTCTTCTTCTGCAGGTAGCCAATCACGTGGTACAAGCGCTGTTAAACCAAAAAGTGAGTCTGTCTCCAAGGCCTGGCCTTTGGGGGCTTGAGGGCATCTTTGGGATTTTGAGAGCTGTTAAAAGTGGAGCGTGGCCAGGCACACACAAGTCTGCAGAAAGCAGGCTGGTGTAATCACTCCTTTGTAGCCCTCCAGAGGCTTTATCCCACTCTGTTTTTCCTAGGCCTGCTGCCCACCCTCCTTTCCCATTTTTTTTTACTTCCCAAGAATGTCTCTATGGATTTCAGTGGCATTTATGAAGTTAAAAAAGGATACCAGCAACTATTGTTTTGCTTTAAGTTTCCTGAAAGTCAGCAAGCAAAGGAATGGTCTGTGGGGCCCTTTGGTGCCTGCACTTACTGTATCCTGTGCTGGACTTCATTAGGAGGAGAGGAGAAGGAACAAATGGAACTCTGGTATGTGTTATGGGATTTTATTTTTATTTTTTTGTACAAAATCAGTGATGACTTCTGGATAATGGAATTAGCTGTGATCCTTCCGCTTGGAGGTAGGCACATTGAACTATGGGAGACATAATTGCTGAGTAAGAAGGGTTAGGCTTGTTTGTGCTCAAGGGAGAGAGGCTTCGATACAACAATTAACCTCTGGATATTGCATGAAAGAAAGGCACGAGACCAATTAGAAACAACTGCTTGTTGCTAGAAGTGTGAACTCTTTCACCACTCTTTCCTGTGGTAATATTCATATTTAGAATATTTAGAAGAGCCTTTTAGAAGAGTCCAAATGCTCCTGTTAACCCTTACAACTTTCTCAGATAGATCAGTGCTGCCTGTGTTCCAGATCAAGTCCCCACTTAACCTAGGGGTAGAAAGGGACACAGTGGTTCAGTGGCTAAGGTGCTCAGCTTGTCAATCAAAAGGTTGTCAGTTCAGCAGTTCAAATCCCTATTGTCACGTAATGGGGTGAGCTTCCGTTACTTGTCCCAGTTTCTGCCAACCTAGCAGTTCGAAAGCACGTAAAAAATGCAAGTAGAAAAATAGGGATCACCTTAGTGGGAAGATAACAGCGTTCTGTGTGCCTTTGGTGTTTAGTCATGCTGGCCACTTGACCACGGAAACGTTTTCGGACAGCACTGGCTTGAAATGGAGATGTGCACTGCCCCCTAGAGTCGGGAACGACTAGCACATACGTGCGAGGGGAACCTTTATGTTTATCTAGAGATGAGAACTGAATGGCTTCATAATTCACTCAGACGCAAGCAGAGTACAGCTGTCCTTGACTTACAACAGTTCACTTGAGACCAGTCAAAGTTACAATGGTGCTGAAAAAAGTGACTTTATTTTTTCAGACCGTTGCAGCATCCCATGGTCACATGATTTGCACTCAGTGGCTTGACACCTCACTCATATTTATGATGGCTTCAGTGTCCCTGGGTCATGTGCTCACCTTTTGCAACCTTCCGACAAGCAAAGTCAGTGGGGAAGCCAGATTCACTTAATATCCAGAAGGAGCCTGGAAGCTCAGCAGACTAAGCATTGTAATTAAAAACCCAGCTTTCTGCAATTACTGCTAGTTCGAATCTCACCAGGCTCAAGGTTGACTCAGCCTTCCATCCTTTCTAAGATAGGTAAATTGAGGACCCAATTTGTGGGGGCAATAAGCTGACTTTGTATAAATATACAAAAGTATGAAGGCTATTGCTTAACGCATTGTAAGCCGCCCTGAGTCTTCGGAGAAGCGTGGCATATAAATCAAATTTTTTAAAAAAACCATGTTACTAACTGAACAACTGCAATTTAACAAATGTGGCAAGAAAAGTTGTAAAATGGGGCAAAACTCGCTTAACAAATTTCTCACATCAACATAAATTTTGAGCTCAATTGTGGTCGTACGTTGAAGCCAGGGGTGAAATCCAGCAGGTTCTGACAGGTTCTGGAGAACTGGTAGCAGAAATTTTGAGTAGTTCAGAGAAACGGCAAATACCACCTCTGGCTGGCCCCAGAGTGGGGAGGGAATGGGGATTTTGCAGTATCCTTCCCCTGGAGTGGGGTGGGAATGGAGATTTTGTAGTATCCTTCCCCTGCCACGCCCACCAAGCCACACCCACCAAGCTACGCCCACAGAACTGGTAGTAAAAAAAATTGGATTTCACCACTGGTTGAAGCCTACCTGTATTTCATGCAGCCTTTCGTCCATTGTTGAGGTACAGAGCCCCTTGGCCCAGTGTCTTCCCTGGAAATCTTACATGCATCTCCCATAGACCTTCCAGAACTGGTTTTAAAAGTGTGATTAAAAGAGAGAATGAGGGTGAAACTGAGTTAAGTTTAGTTGGAGTATAAGTGTACTATAATTCATTTTTAATGATGAAGTCACATCTAGATTTTGTGCTCTTAGTTTTTGGAATGGGAATGTCAGAAGAGCTTTTGACTACAAGTCCTGCCACTGGTCTCTATAGTCAGAGATGAAAAAAATGCAGTCTGGGACAATATTCAGCCCACCAGCTTCCTTTGTGGCTCCCTCCCAAAAAGGTTGGCCCAACAATATGACCCCTATTTCGTGTTTTGTGTAACAGGGCAGGAGTGGGGCTAGGAGGCAAAAAAACTACCTTTAAGTCTTGTGGATACTTAGAATATGTCTTTCTCAAATTCCCGAAATTCCCTCTAAACGGAGGCCCTGGTTTAGCCCACTTTAGGAATGCAATTCTCATTGTTTTAAACAAAACCAGGTGTAAACCTTGAGCTGATAGCCATTGTGCATCCCTGATATAGATGAAGGACAGGCAGATAGTAGATCTTAGTTGCTTGGTATCAGTCTTGCAAACATTAATTGCATTTGCCTCTCGATTAGCTCATCACCCAAAGCTCTACTTATTAATCTCTGGGGGGCGGGATTTCACCTGGCATTTTTTGCATGCCAAAAACATGTGTTTAGTTCAGTTTAGTTTAGTTTATTAGATTTATATACCGCCCTTCTCCTGATGGACTCAGGGCGGTGAACAGCCAAACATTAAAATACAAGCAATATAAAAGTTAAAAATAATCTAAAAACATAATTAAATCAAATTTTGGCTTCCTCAAATTTTAAACCCCTTGTCTTGCTCTGTATTACGTTCCCAGGAGTCAGCAGAGAAGGCTGAATTTCCCTCTTCCTCCTCCTCTAGAATATTTGTCATGAGTCTCAGTGTCTATTAAATATGATCACATATGTATGCACAAATTTAACCTACATTATTTGTGCAAGTCACAAGATTCAGGGTTTTTTGGAAGGGGATTTGTGTGCCTTGATCAGCAAATGCTGATTTCCTCCTGAATCCACTTTGACCACAAAAGACTAACCTAGAGGATTCCTGTGGGGAGGGGAGGAAACCAGAGAAGAGTATTTGCAGGCCCTCTCTCAACTCTAGCTTACAGGTTAGATTCTCTGTTCTCAGGATCTTCGGGAAGAATGCATAAAGCTGAAAAAACGGGTCTTTGACTTGGAAAGGCAAAACCAGGCTCTCAGCGATCTTTTCCATCGAAAGCTGACTTCTGGATCTCTCTCCCAGGTATGTCCTCTTGTCTTTTATCTCCCTTCTTCCTTATCATGTGCTTGGCTTACATGTACAGACAAGATTTGTTTGCAGGGTGGGTGGGTTTTAGGTGACAGCACACAGAGAGTGTCTTGGAATGATGGAGCTGGAAAGAAGATTGTTTTATCTAGATAAATGTTTGGGGAAATGTTTGCATTTCCAGCTGGTCTGTTTCCCTATGACTGTCATTAAGTGTTGTACTTTATGATTCTTGATGAATGTATCTTTTCTTTTATGTACACGGAGAGCGCATGCACCAAGACAAATTCCTTGTGTGTCCAATCACACTTGGCCAATAAAGAATTCTATTTTAGTCTATATCATATTATCCTACGTTGCATTTATTTAGTATGCCAAGCCAAAATCTGGTTACTCAAATGACGTACAGTCATTCGGGGGCATCCCAATGCTAATAAACCTTGGTTGGTTTATCAGTGTGGCTGCTGAGTTCACATGTATTTCCAAGCAGTGGGGAATTGCTGGCAGTATGTTGCGTGGATTTGTTTTTGAAGGTGGTGTCGTTCAGAGAGTTTGTTCTCTGCAAGCAGATCTACTGGAGCCATTCATTCTATTAATTGTCTCTTCAGACTCCAGCCCATCCAGCTTCCTTGCTCTCCAGTCCGTCCCCGATCTCCCAATCAGGCGCAGTAGAGAACCTCCCGGTTTCGTTTCCCCTGGGACAGTGCCTGCTGCAGAGAGAGGTATGTTCTATAAGATCTCTATTGTCCATTAATTTTTGGATTGCCACCTGCAGGTACAGACCTGCTGGTGCTACTGTTTCATCGTTGTGCCACTCAGATAGCTTTCCTGTGCATCATACTTCGTTAATAGTTTAAGACAGGGAGAGAGTGTGCTTTTTTTGGAATGGGGCCCGGAGCCATGAATTGATGCAATGCTGCACAAGTGTAGACTTTTGATGCAGTAGACGTCATCTTATACTCTGAGCCTCATGGCTCTGACTCAAACCATAAGATGTGGAGGCAGTGGCATTTTTTTTTCCTTTTCCAAGGGGAAAAAAAGACGAAGATCAGGGTTACCAAAGGAGAACTGTTGTGTTGTATGTAAGGAAATTGATATGAGATTATTCCAGTGGTGGAATCTGAACTGGTTTGCTCCTGGTTTACTGGCTGTACGCTGCATGATAAAAGGAAGCTTGGGAAGGCAAGTAGAATAGCTGGGCGGGAGGAATCAGCTGTGTCGCGCGACCTTGGGAACCTTTTTTTAAACTTTTTTAAAGCATTTTTTTTACTGATTTTTAAAATGCTTTTAAAAAGTTTTAAAAAGGGTTCCCAAGATCGCGCGCCACAGCTGTGATTGTTGGAACATTTTTTTTTATGTTTTTAAAGCATTTTTTAAAAAAAAGTTCCAACAATCAGCTGAGCGACGCATGATCATTGGAACTTTTTTTTAAAAAAAAATTTAACTAGCGGTTTGGGCGAACCAGCCTGAACCAATAGCATTTCACCCCTAGATTGTTCCTTCAAAACTGTTTTCAAAAGTTGGGTCAGGCAGATTTATTTGTTTGATTGATACATGTTTCTAAGGTCACTCGGCTTGATAACTTCGGGCGGCATTTGGAATTCTTAAAAGAAAAGTTATAAAATAACAAGTACAGATAGCAATAGCACTTAAGACTTATATCCCTCTTTACAGCCCTCTCTAAGCGGTTTACAGAGTCAGCCTATTGCCCGCAACAATTTGGGTCCTCATTTTACCCACCTCAAAAGGATGGAAGGCTGAGTCAACCTTGAGCCTGGTGGGATTTGAACTGCCAAATTGGAGGCAGCCGGCAATCAGCAGAAGTAGAGTGTAGCACTGTACTCTAACCACTGTGGCTCTTAGAAAGAAAAGATGGTCATCCCCGTAGAAGAAAACATCCACTAACCTCCCAGTTCCAGCAGCAGAGGCATCTTCCTGGACCCATGGGTTCTTGTTTGAAGACAAGCAGCAGCCGTGCTTAGGGACTTTGTACACTCCTGGGTTGCCTGCCAGTTGTGCCTATTCCTGGACCGGAAGGTTTTGCTCATGTTAATTCTTGCCCTTGTGATCTCCTGTTTGGACTACTGCAATGCACCCTACATGAGGTCCTTAAAGATCTTTCAGAAGCTTCAGCTGGAGCAGAATGTGGTGTGCAAGTAGTCAATGGTACCAGTATCTTGGTGCATGCAGAGCTTTGGGAGCTGTATTGACAGCCAGTGCGTTTCTGGGTGCAAGTCAAGGTGCCGCTTTTCACCTTTAAAGCTTTTCCTAACTTGGGACCGAGTTACCTGAGGGGGGACCGTCTCTCCCAGTTATTTCTACCCATCTGATCCACTCGGGCAGGATGGGTGCATGCTTTGGTTCCTTTTCTCCAATAATGTATTCAGAGATTAGGATGGCTTTAACACTGCTGGCCTTTCATAAGGCACTAAAGGCCCGGTTCTTTTCTGGGGACCGGGGCCCCAAATATATGAAAGGGCCCATCGCTTTGGCTGTCTTAGTGAATGTCAGTTTGATAACTTTCCTCGGTGCCGTGTATTTTAAGCCTTTGTATTGTGGGTTGAAATCATCCGCCCACCTGAACAGTAGATGGCTTCTACTGTTTTTATTGTTTTGAAAATGCCTTCATGGTTTTAATTGCAATGCATGTTTCTGAATTGTGAGCCGCCGAAGAAATTGTTTGCTGAGGCTAAAGATTTTGATGGAAATAAAAAATAAAAAAATCAAGTAAATAAATAAATAAATAAATAAATTGATTTTATTTTTAATTCTGTTTAAACAATGAAGCTCACTTGTCGAGTTGGATGGCAGCACAAACTGATTAAATAAATTGAACTTATTTGTAGGTAATGCTATACAGTAGGACCTCTGGTCACGGACGCTTCTGACCATGACCGAATCCGGTTCCAATCAACAAATTCACAGGGGGTTTTTTTCCCGGCCAATTTCCCCTTCCGCGCTATTCTTTTTTTGTAAGTGCCAAATTTCCAAAATTAGATTCAGGTCACAACCAAATGGGTTTGCGACCAAAGTTATGGAACGAATTATGGTCATGCCCATGGGTTCTACTGTATATGGAAGATGCAGGATTGTAATGGGAAGCAAGTGCCTTAAATTCATAAGGTAAAGGTAAAGGTTCCCCTCGCACATGTGTTGTTCCCTACTCTAGCGGATGATGCTCATCTCCGTTTCAGAGCCAGTGCTGTCCAAAGACATCTCCGTGGTCATGTGGCCGACATGACTAAACGCCAAAGGCGCACGGAATGCTGTTACCTTCCCACCAAAGATGGTCCCTTTTCCACTTGCATCTTTTTTTTTTACATGCTTTCGAACTGCTAGGTTGGCAGAAGCTGAGACAAGTAACGGGAGCTCACCCCATTATGCAGCACTAGGGATTCGAACCGCTGAACTGCCGACCTTTTGATTGACAAGCTCACTGCCTTAGCCACTGAGTCACCGTGTCCCTACACTGCGTTTCTCAAATTCATATTTAAATTAAATATTTAATTTAATTTATAAATAACTATAAATAATTAAAATAATTTATTTAAATTAAATATTTAAATAAAAATTGTGATTTTTTTTTGGTCAGAACCCGATTTGGCCGTGTTCAGAAGCATTTGTGACCAGAGGTTCTACTGTATAGCATATCTACAAACAAGTGCAATTTATTTAATCAGTTTGTATTGCCACCCATCTCAACAAGTGAGCTTCATTGTTTAAACAAAATTAAAAATAAACACCGCGTCCCTTAAATTCATAGGACTAGCTAAAATCAACCTCTTCCAGTCCAGCCCTCCGCATATTTTCTCTTTGGTAGCATCCGTTCAGTGTACACTTTAGCGAACTACAGCCTGGATTGAAGGTAAAATTCACATGGAGAGGAGGAGGAGGAATTCCTGCTTTTCCTGCACATTTTAGCTTCAATCCATTATGTTGCCACTTAAAAATAATATTGAGCAGAAGAGGATGGAAAAATTCTTTCTCTGCTACTTCTGGGGAACTTTTGCCCATTGTAGGAAACTACATTAGACTGGTGGAAGAGTGGAATAAACCATTTGATCTGGTTGTAAAGGAGTCTGGGGACACCATCAGAAATAACAAATGGGATGTTGTGGTCAAGAGGGCAGAAATGGAAATCAAAAGCTGGCCTTGTTACATTTTGTATGTCTTGGTTGCGTCCCAGGTCATCTCTGAAGAACACTGTCTGGAAATTCCTGGATCTAATCTCCAATCTCTGGAAGCTCTCTCCCCTTTCCTGCGAAAGAAGGCCCAAATCCTAGAAGTGCTTCGTTCCTTGGAAGAGATGGATCCACTGCTTGCCTTTCCTTCCCCTTGGAGAGACCCTGGACAGCTGAGCTCCCCAGAAGGAGTGACGGCAGAAGCTTGGCCGTGTCTGCTGCTGGCTCAGGGTGAAGGGGTGCCTAGGCAGCCTCCACTGAAAAGTGAGGGCAGCTCCTCCTCCTCCTCCGATGAGGCTGGGGAAGCCGATCCTCCAGAGAAAGGACACCCAGGACAAGTGTTGCTGAGTGCACTGGCTGAACACAAGCTGGAATTAGGTGAGGTGGAGACGTACCTGCAGCATGTCCTTCGGGAGGCTGGTGACAGTGCCCTGCTCAATGGGGAGCCCAGTGGGCTCTGCTTGATGGGAAACCCCGAAGGGCAGGGCAGGAGCTACAAGCACATCCAGGCCTTGAGTTGCCTAGAGGCTTTGGGGCCTCCTTCTGCCTGCAGGGAGCCAGCCTACCTGAGCGTCCTTGCATCCAGCGAAGACAAAGATAAGTCTCGGCCAGGGCTCCCTATCCCCTCCCCCTCTAAGGTGCTCAAATTGCTGAAAATGCCACCGCCCCCCAGCCCCGCTGCTCTTCGCCTCAGCCCGCAACTCACCCGCAGCTCCAAAATCCCCTGCCGCAGTAACACGTATGAGGTGTACCACTCCCCGACGCCTAGCCACAAGGGCTCCCCCGATAGTCCTTTTCCTGCTGACTCTGGCATTGGCGGAGGGCATCCCTCCCCCAAGGCTGGTCGACCCCTTGTCCCAGAGTCCCCCACAATCGCTCCCACATTACCAGACCCTTTTGGGTACCACAAACCCCACGAGTACGAAAACATCTTAGAGCTGACCCTCAGCACTGCCATGAGCTCTCGGTCCCCCTCAACCCGTGATACCAAATTGGATGCACCTGAGGCACTCCTGCCTTCCTGCCGCTTGGCTCCTCTTCGGGCGGTGCCGCCTGGTGAGGTCTCGCTGGAGCCCTTCCCTGCTGGCCACCGGGAAAAGTCGGTCCCAGAGAGCAGGCGCTCGCCTCCTCTGGCCCGCAGGAACCCCGACAACTCCAAGAGAGGCGCCAGCGGCTCTACCAAGCGGACACTTGAGGTGGCAGCCAGCATGCCCTTCAAAGAGCGGCTGACAGTGCTTGGGCGGTTGAAGGGAGCGGAGGGAAAAGAGGGACCGGGCTTTGAGAAGGGGAGGGCCCCCATCCGGCCAGGGGAGCGTGGGGAAAGCCTTTCCGATGCTCACCCGAGGCTGGGCTCTGGGAGCAGCAGCCTCAAGCACCCTGAGCCCTGCCATGGGAATGAATCAACCCCTCGTTGCTACTCTTCCCATTCTGTGGGTTCCCGTGGCAACGACGCTGAGCACCAGGGCTCCAAGAATCGTTCCCTAGGAACGCCAGTGAATAGAAATCCCTCCAAACCCCTGCCGCCCGGGAAGAATGCCAAGAGTCCCCACGGGAGCCCGACCAAGTTACCGTCCAAGTCCCCAACCAAACCGCCTGCTCCAGAACCCAAGCCCTGCCCACCCACAGCCAAGACATCCAGCAGTTTTGGGCGCAAAAACCCCCCTGTCCCGGACCAGGCTAAGGGCAAAGCTGGGCCTCCCGCCAGTATTGAAGAAAAGGTGATGAAAGGCATTGAAGAGAATGTCCTGCGAAGGCACAAAGGTGGGTCGGCCTCAGGGGAGACCAAGCAGAAGAATTCAAGTGGTCTTGCCAGTTGGTTTGGCCTGCGTAAGAGCAAGCTGCCTGCCCTCAGCCGGAGGCCGGAGACTCCCAAAGCCAAGGACAGCAAAGCCGGCTCACGCAAGCTGGAGTCCGAAAGCTTGAACATTTCCAAGCTCATGGAGAAGGCGGAGGACCTACGCAAAGCCTTGGAGGAGGAGAAGGCCTACATCAATGGGCTGGCCCTGGATAAGACTCGGTCCCACACCTGTGACACCGGACACAACCAGCTCACCCTTATGTACCAGGAGGTGACTGCAGAGAACTTCATGCAGCAGCTGCTCAATAGGTAAGTCAGAACAGAGAGAGCGGATCAGAGGGGTATCTGCCTGGAAGGGCTTAAAGGCACATTGTTGAAAGCTGATCTCGCCCCAAGAGATGCTGCCCTTAAGCTAGGATCAGCGCTTTGTTTCACACTAACTCTGGGATCCAAATTTGCATAAAACAAGATTTCTGGTTGGGATCAAGAGAGCGGAGCGGAGCGAGTGAGGTGGTAAGAGGGTAATGAATAGCTGTGCAGATTAAGTGAAACTCTTTTTAGAAGGGACAAACAGCACCCCTCCCATTTTTTAATCTTCACCAGATGCTGCCCATTTGTTTCCAAGCTTTTTCCCCACATTCCTAAAGAGCTAAAATGTCCTCCTTCCTCCTTTGTTTTTAAATAAAATTTATCACCCTCAAGATTGCTAATAGGGTCCCAGATTCTGGATATCTTTGACAAGCTATGGTATAACCAGAGTTAAAATTAAGGAGCCTGAAAATGAGGGTTATAATTTTTGGCTCGGATGGATTGAGAGATGGATTTAAGAAGTGACATCTTGAGCTTTGCAAGCCATGTACTGAAAGTAGGCAAGTCCTCTAGATCAGGGGCGTCAAACTCCAGGCCCACGGGCCAGATCCAGCCTGTGGGCTGCTGAGATCTGGCCCACAGGGCTGCCCTGGAAACAGCAAAGGACTGGCCTGCGTGCCTCTTTCAGCAAAAATGGAACTCAGGAGGACTATGCGCACCCTCCCAGGCTCCATTTTCAGCCATGACAGCCTGCTGCAACCCTCTGCCAGCCAAAACGGAGCTCCGTTTTGGCTGGCAGAGGGCTGCAAGAGGTTGCGGCCAAAAATGGGGCCCCAGGGGGAGGGAGCTGCATGCCCCCCTGTGCTCCGTTTTCGCTGACAGAGGGCTAGCAAAACAAAACAAAAGGAGAAATGTTTCCCCTTTTGCATGTGAGCATCCAAGAAGGGACAGGAAAGGAGAAAAAGGAAAGAAAAAGAAAAAGAAGGAAAGATGAGAAGAGAACAAGTAAGGAAAAAGAAGGAAAGGGGAAGAAGAAAGGAGAAGGAAGGAAGGAAAACAGACTATAATGAGAGGGTGGGAGGATCTGAGGGAAGTCTTGCCTTAGCACTTGGCCACCAGCAGCCCTGCTGCCCTTTCGCCATCCCCGAGTTTCTTCCTCCTGACCTCTCCTGGTGGTCTCCCATCCTATTAATGAGGATGCTTTGGTTACAAAGCCTGCTCTCCTTGCGTGGAGAGGGAGTGGGCCACCCACACACTTTCTTCTTCCGCACTCACCATGAGCAACCTGGCCAAGGAGAGCTAACACAGCAGCAGTAGCCTCAAGGAGGAGGTAAGCACAACCGGGCACCCCCTCGTGGAAGCGGGCTGGATTGGGCTGGGTTGTGGAGTCCCGGTGCCCTGGGAGCTCTAGGGCTGGGCTGGTCCCTTGCCCTCCGCTGCCTAGGGCTCTGCACAGCCTGCGCCACCATCCGGGGGTCCTCTGCATGACCTAAAAGGGACATTGAGGCTGCTCTGCAGGACAAGGGTTTGGTGCTGTCCCTGGTCTCGCCTTCCTACGCTGGAGACAATGGATCCCTCCCAGCCCCCAACATGAGTGACGCTGACCTTGCCATGCTCCCTGGCCATGCCCCCCCCCCTTTGAGGTCAAATACAACCCCGATGAATCAAGTTTTGACACCCCTGCTTTAGATGTTTTGGCAGTTTGACTTCTCACCAATCCAAGCAAGTAAGGGCAGTGGGTGGGGCTTGTGGAAATTGTAGTTGAAGACAATGTGAAGGACATCCATTCTCCTACTCTTGGGATAGTATTTAGAGAGGGTCCCAGGTCTCTTTCCTGTGAGGAGACCCTACAGACCTTGCATAACGGGGGTTAAGGATTGAAAGAAAGAGAAGCTTCAGGATATTGACCTCCACTGCACTTGCAGGGTGGATGGGAAAGAGGCACCGTGTGAGACTCATCTGGAGCAGAAGAATGAGCTACAGGGCCTACAAAGAGGCCTGCGTGATGCCAAAGATCCTCGCCTTATCCGGCCGCCACGCAACGGCATTGTTGGGCACCTCCATGCCTGTCCGGAAGCTCCAGACAAGGTGAGGTCTCGGGGGCGTGCGGGGGGGGGGGGGGAAGCAGCCCGAAGCCCGTCATCCACGCCTCGGCTGCCAGAGGACTCATTCTTGTCTCCTTTGTCTCTCGTGTAGCTTCACGAAGCTGCCTTGCGGGAAGAGCTGCCATCCGATGACAGCTTGGCTGAACTGGTGACCTCCCAGCACTTTGCCGGTGAGCTCCAAGGAAAGCGAAAGGGATCGGCTGGGGGTTGGCGAAGGAGCTGTTATTTTAACTTAGCAGCTAGCATAGGATGGTCTTTGGGGGCAGTACTGTTGAAATGCAGTAAAAAAAAAAACCAGGTTTATTTCTTCCACAAGGAGAATGAAGTCCTGTCAAGGATATTCCCAGGATTCCACAGAAGCTTCCATGAATTGTACTCCCAAGTTTACACAGGAAATTACTACCACGGAGAATTGCTTCCTAGAAAGGAAATGCATATCCTATCTGTAGTGGGGTCTGGTGGCTTTGTTCCAATTATGAGATTATAAAAATGCGGGTGAAATTTTTTATCCTATGTAATGCAGTTCTCTGCCACTTCATATCCTTTGACCTCAATTACAGTTCCCATAATTCTCCCATCAGTGTGATTGATACCAATGATATCAAGAGAATCCTGGGAGTTAAAAGTTTAGAACATCTAGGTGTTGACAGAACATTAGACGTTGAATTTAAAAACCACAACAATTAGGTAATGCTTGCCGACATCTCATTCTTCACAGAGCATAGATGTGGAAGAAACTCAGGTATTTGTGTAAATATGGTTGGAAATCCCACTTCCTGGATTTTCTTCCTGATTGTGGAAAGAGGACAGAAGAAAGTGGGTGGAGACATATGCACTGCTGAACATTAGAAAAGGCAGTGAGGACGGAATAACTAACGTCGTGTTGGAGGATCAGCAACATTTGTCCATAATTATAGCAGTTGCAAACTCACCTACATGGTGGGCTGCCCAAATATATTTTTAAAAAAAACTTCCCATATTTCAAGAAGCAGGTGGGAGCTCATTCATTATTTGGGATTTTTTTAACTTCTTAATTTTTAAAACGATGTTTAATTTTTTTTTATTGTGGGAAATCACATGGCGAATGTCTTAAAAGGTAGCTGACCATTGAATTACATCTGCTTTGCTTGACCTCTAAGGCAGGGGTCCCCAACCCCTGGGCCCTGCACAAGCGGTTGGCCCTCATGCAAATCCATCCCCTTCGGTCCCCCCCCTCCCCCCGGTTTCCTCCATTGCTGTCCACAGAACTGGAAAGGTTGAGACTGTTGCCGTAAGGCAGGGGTCAGCAACCCGCAGCTCTGGAGCCGCATGTGGCTCTTTCATCCCTCTGCTGTGTCTCCCTGTTGCCAGTCGGCTCCACAATTGATAGGGTTTTCGGTTAGGACAGGTAGAGGAAAAAGGATGCCACGCTAGGAGGAGACTCTATGGTGGGGGAATCGGACTTCCAATCAGCTCCAGAATTGAATGGGGGGCTTCCAGTTAGGACCTTTGTGGCTCTTTGAGTGTTTAAGGTTGCCGACCCCTGCTCTAAGGGGACTGATTTTAGGATAAGAAATAAGAATTCTAGGATTTTTTTTATCTCCAGGCAGGTGTATTTTCATGGAAGCAAAAGTATGGCTTTCTAAACGTAAATTCCAACTTATCATCTCTTGGCCATTGGCCATGAAACCTGGAGCTCAATATTTGGAAGTTGCATGCTACCCACTTACTCTTATAATGGCCCCCAACATGCAATATACTGCTGAATAGATTAGGGAGATGGATTTCTGGAGGAGGTGTAGACTTTTGCTTCATCTCTCCTCATACAGGTAGTCCTTGACTTACAACAGTTCATTTAGTGACTGTTCAAAGTTACAACAGCACTGAAAAAAATGACTTCTGACTGTTTTTTACCCTTATGACCATTGTAGCATCCCCATGGTCACATAATCAGAATTCAAGTGCTTGGCAACTAGTTCCTATTTATGATGGTCGCAGTGTACCGGGGTCATGTGATCAGCTTTTGCGATCTTCTGACAAACCAAAACAATGGGAAATGTAGATTCACTTAACGGTCAATGTTATTAACTTAACAAAATGCAATGATTCACTTAACAGCTGTGCAAGAAAAATTGTAAAATGGGGCAAACTCACTTTATAACAAATGTTTCACTTGAACAACATAAATTTTGGGCCCAATTGTGGTCATAACTCAAGGACTACCTGTAGTTTCTGGTTTATGTCCGCAGTGTGTAGCTCCTTGACACGGACTCTGGACAGCGGCATTGGCACGTTCCCCCCTCCTGACTACTGCAGTGGGATGCCCTGCAAGAGTGTCCCGAAACTGAGACCTCGGTTGGATCCTCCACCAGCAGGACCTCTCCCACCTAGAGGTCCCCCACCTGTCACCAGAGTGCCCCGCAAAGCCCGAACGCTGGAAAGGGAAGTGCCAAGCGCAGAGGACCTGATGGGGCCTAGCAAGCACCAAAGCATGCCAGCTTTCCATGGCATCTTAACCAGTGCAGAGCCGGCCCTCAGCCACCATGATCGCAGAGGCTGCCTGCAAGGTTCGTTCCATTTGAAAGAGATCTAACTGAAGAAGCTATGTATTGCCCTCTTTTTCTGAAACCGTATATATGTACCCAGGTACTCCACAAGCAGACGTTTTGCTAATGTGCCTTTACCAGTGGTGCTCGACAAATTTGATTTATATTGTTCTTCAGTACTTAAAGGGATCGTTTGGTTTAAATTCTTCGCCGAGTAGTTTTAGGGTTAGGGTTAGAAGGACTATAAGCTGGTCAAAGGGACGCAGGTTACAATTCTGATTTAGAGGGATCCATATTTTTTCTTCTGTGAGACAATTTTCCATGCATGGAACTTAGAAGGCCAGGCAGTCCTATGCAATGAAAAGTATCAGCCAGATGTTGATTTGTGTATTTCTAAGGTACTTGAAGTGGTACGAAAAACCAGAAGGAAGACTCTTAAGTCGTTCTGTTCTTAACTGAAAGAAAAATCAGGATGTTCTCCCTACTTTCTGAATATTTGTCACTAATTTGTGCAGGTCATTTCAGCAGAAATGTACAATGTCCTGTGGAATCCTATTCCTGATGCAGATCAAATATCATAAAATGTAAACCTAATATTTTAAAATATAGTTCGTTCAGCATTTAAAAGATGCAAAACGTTCACCCTTTATCCAGACTCACATTGTTTCTGTTGTGTTGTCCCAAAGCAGATGCGACATTGGTCCCAGCTCACTGGTAATGACTTCCCGATCTTTCTTACACAGATCTCTGCAGCGAAGCCAGCAATCCCCGGCGTATCCAGCATGGCAAGAACTGGACTTTCCCTAATGCCAAAGCATCGGCGGGCATGGATCCCTTTCTCTGCTCTCCTAACAGGCTGGAAGAGCTCCATGGTTCTGCAATGGTAGGGGTCAGGGATGAGTTTGGGAGTGGAGGGGGGAGAAAGAAGGCAGCAGGCAGACAGATGCCACACTGCAAAAAAGCCCAGAGAGATTTCAGACAATATGTGGTTTACCAAGGGCTTGTGAAGCTAAGAATCAGCGTAGTAGCTTTTGATGTTATCCACAAGGGTGTATGGAGATGGTAACCAGCACTGACAGATTTGTTGTTAAGTATCTCACAGAAAGTTTTGTTTTCCTGAGTGGTCCTAGTCATGCTAAGACATCTTTGCAAAATCACGCAGTGGGTGATGCTATAGGGAACAGTTATCAGTGGCATCTCCTTCCTCTTTGCCCCAAAGCTATGGCTCCACTTTCAGCTTTTAGTGCAGAAGAAGGAGCAAGTTCACGATGAGACGAGGCTCTTTAGCATGCAAACAGGATACAAAATCCATAAATGAATGTTAAGTATGTTACCAACCACAGGTTATATATAAAAATGTGGGATAACAATCTAATTGTAATGCAATACGTAAACAATTAGACTGTTTTGGCTGCTGTGTTAGTTTCTAGGTTTTCCAGGAACTGGAGAGATGGAGGGCCATCTCCTCAATTAACTACGATAATTGGAATCATATTTTCCATGGCTAAAAACTGCAATCATCATGTGCAACGTCATGTGATCCTGCTGCTAGTTCCCGGTTACTATCGTTAAGTGAATCACCGTTGTTAAACAAGGACCTCACGTGATCACCACTTTTGACTTCCTGCTGGCCTTCCCATTGACTTTGCTTGTGGGAAGCCAATGGGGGAAGGTCGCAAATTGTGATCATGGGATTGTGGGACACCGCCGTAGTTGGAAATCTGGGCCAGTTGCTGAGCCACCTAGATCACCATGTGTGACAGAGAGCACTGAGCCGGCCAAAGCTTTGAAGACTGGTCGCAAGTACCACTCGTTCACCAACTGTCCCAAGTTCAAATGATTGCTGAAAGACTGTTAAATGAGGGCCACCTGTGAATGAAAACAAGAGTAAATTCCCCCCCCCCTCCCTCCCCATTGTGTTGAAAATAAAACATACAGTTGTGGAGCTCGTCTCTGCCCTCTAGCCACACCTCACGTGGCTCTCAGTAGCTATAAAACAGAAATAGGGCACAACCAAAACCAGAATGGTCAGTCTCCCCGGCTTTCTTCTATTGAGTAGTTCTATCTTTCTGCTTCTGCAGGGCTCGGCTTGCAATGTAGTCGAGAGAAGACGGGCGTCCTCAGAAGGACCTCAGGCCTCCCCGGCTTTCAGCACCAGCAGCAGCCGAACCCCCAGTGCTTCTGATGTGGGTGAAGAGGGCAGCACAGAAGCCTGTTCCAGGGATATGGGTCCAGAGGGCCAGCCGGGCCTGGAGAACTCAGAGTCCCTCAGTGACTCTCTCTATGACAGTTTATCCTCCTGTGGCAGTCAGGGCTGAGAGCATCTTGAGGAAGAACGAGGGCATTGACTTCCTGGGTTGACACACTGCCACATGCTCCTGCCTGGTGCTTTGAGGGCCCAGCTCTTGCCCATAGAATCCCGCTTGATTCTTCTAAACCAAATCATGGCCTGCACCAGAACATAACGTGTCTTCCACGCCAGCTCCCTGCCCCTTCTCAAAGCAGGGAAATGGGACTTCTTCAGCAGGGCACCACTTGACTTGCCTATTAAAAAGAGACAGAAAGGGAAGAAAAGGTGGGCAGGAGGGGCATGATGGAAAGTGGTTGTGGGCATCTTCATCCGGTTGAATGGCATCGATCAACTTTGGGGTGTGTGGTTTTGCACATTTTAAGTAGCATCCCCTTTGGTGACAAGCACTGCGAATGGGAGGGAGTCCAATTTGTCTTGTTGATCCATTATTCAACTGGGTGGACTCGCTGTGGAGGCAAATGGAACCGAGGATTGTTGTGGGTTCCAGGGTACACTTAAGCAGAGAGTTATCTCCCTTGAAGGATAAGTGATTCCAATTCACAGATTGCACCAGCAAAACACTCTCTTGCCCTGACCTCCCTTTTGCAGGCTGGAAGGGGTGGTGCTAATTACGATGCCCTTGCCAGGGGAAGATTTTTCCCATCCTTGTATCTATCCAAACTGCCCTCTTTACCTCAGTGGCAGTGCAGTGCTTGCCTTAGCAAATTACCGAAGCCCGCCCTTCCACCTCTTTGACACTTAAAAAGCATGTGAGATTTTTGCCAAAACCAGGACTCCCGTCCATCGGGAAAGAGGAGTGAAGTGGGCCTTCCATCCATTTCTTTCATTCAAGCATGTGGCTGCCTGAGGGGGGGGGGGGGAGGGGGGTACCAAACTGATGTCTAGGGGTTGTGGATGCTTTGACGAGAAGAAACCCCTCTTGACAAGCATCTTAATGTGAGTAGATTTACTTTTCTCTCATTGTATTTCATCAAATGGTCCCTCCTTTCCTTCCTTGCTCCCAAATCCAGTTGAAGGAACAAGAACCTCAGAGCTACTGTATGTCTGGGTTAGATAGCTTGGGCCTTCACTCCTTGCTCCCCTTTCTATGTAACTTTTTTTTAAAAAAAATTAAGAAACATTAAGTTATTAATGTTGCTGATCTGTTTTCCATGCAGCCCAGCTGCTTTTCTTCCCCATCCTTGTTTCTATGGGAGCTGTCTACGGGTTCCCTAGATGGTGCTATTTTGCTGTGTACAGGCCCCTTCTCCTGACGAGTCTTTCTTTTTTTTTTTACTTCGATATATTTTAAAATATTAAGATGTCATTTGCTCCTTTTTTTATTTATATAAGTTATTGTGAAATGAGGCTGTCTGTTGTCTTGAATCTCCTAAAAAAATAAAGGGGGTTAAAAAAAAAAAAAAAGAACGTGTGGCTGAATAAATACTTGGTGTTTGCAGAGGTTTCTCATGTTTTATGATAAGACCTGAGCAGATCTGAAGAGCAAACTGTGATTTGGCAAGCGTGGGCGGTGGACGTATAACACCCCTTTGAGAACACGAGAAGCCAAATGCATCTTTTCCTAGGATTACATGCCAGTTGTGTGGGACAGCAGTGCAAGCCCAGGAAAATGGGTTGCTTTAAAGCGTTCCTAACGGGTTACATGCATTCTCACACATGCTTCAAATCGCATGTTATCCCTCAAGTTGAGATCTTTGCAGAGCCCTGTTAAGAAAAGCTAGTCTTCTCTTGCTCTTTTTACTAAGTGGCCTTCAGTCCAGTGGTGGAATTCAGTATTTTTTTACGACCGGTTCTGTGGGTGTGGCTTGATGGGTGTGGCAAGGGAAGGATACTGCAAAATCCCCATTCCCTCCCCACTCCTGGGGGAAGGATACTGCAAAATCTCCATTCCCACCCCACTCGGGCCAGCCAGAAGTAGTATTTGCCGGTTCTCTGAACTTCTCAAAATTTCCACTACTGGTTCTCCAGAACCTGCTGGATTTCACCCGCTTCAGTCCAGGCAAAGCTAAGGCAGTCTTGGAAGGCAGAGCTAAGGGCTACAGCATTTTTGCTTGAGCTAGAAATCTGTTCACTCAAGCTTCTAAAACATACAGAATCCCACAACCCTGCTTCCAGCCGAAAGGAAAGGCCATGGCATCATTCTGCACTTCAAAGTAACATTTCCTTTGATTGCCTACAATTCATTGTCTCTGTTCAGAAGTGAAGCTCCACTGTTGGTAAGTGGTCACAACTCTAAACTGTTTCTTCTGCTTTTTGGCCATTGTGGGGTTGGCATTGGGTGAACTCCGTGGTAAGGCAGTGACATTTCTCTCTTCAAGCCAAAGGGATCTTTTTACAAATTTGCTTTTAAAATAACGACAAAAGAAAAACTAATTGGAACACAAATGCATACAATGCAAGAAGAAAACCAATGCATGGAGTGCTTTAAAAAGTGAAAAAATACAACAAAGCAAGTCAACCTATTAACACAATTTTATATATACTTATCTAATGTGAATGTGATTCCGATGCATAGGTATTTCTAATTTATCTTAAATAACTCATTCTTTTTCACCTGTGTTTTGTATAAATGAGTTCCATATTTCATTGGGCTTGTCGAAAGTTTGCTTGTAAGTGGCAAATGCAATCAGGTCTTCAATCCATTGAGTCGAAAAGGCCATACATTTATCTTTCCAATGTTGCAGTTATCGGCAGCATTGGAAATATTTTTTGGCCATAGAAAAGAAAGGCCATTTGCATTAACCACCTGTCAGATTCCATGTACTAGGTGTATAATTCAAGAGAATACTATCCACTCAGAACATTAGCTTTTGTCACAGTCATATTTACACAGTGTGGGCTTAATTTCCCTTACACTCCTTAGTGCATGCTTTCAGTGATGGTTGAATCCAAATCAGAAATGAAACAGCTATGCCTTAAGAGAAGGAACTAGGATTTTCCCAACAGGATGGAAACGGGAACCTATCTTGTATTCAGGTTTCACATTACTAGATTAGCTGGGGATTTCCCAGGTTTCTGAAAACAGTTTTTCTTGGCATAATTGGAAATGCTAGGAATTGAATCCAGAATCTTCTCTATGTAGGTTGTATGTTTTACTGTGGAGGTGTGGCGTTCTCTGTATAGTTCATGGGCATGGATAGAAATAGGCAACCTGCCTGTTTAAAGTACTTGAGCCACCAGCTTCCTACAGACTTAAGCTAATTGCAGAGATGTTGACATTTGCCCTGGATCGGAGTTTTCTAATTAGCTTAAGTTTGCAGAAGGCAGGTTGCACTGGAAGGGGAATAGAAGAAAGCGTGGCTTACATCCAGGGACTCAACAGGAGTCCTAAAATAGCTTAAGCTTCCACTGAAGGCATCAAAAAGCTTGGCTCAATCAATGGCATTATTGTCAGAGTGGCAAAAGGCCATTTTTTTTCCTGCTTCAGTGACTCTCGCTTTCTGCAGATCTTTGGCACCGCCTAGTGATCTAAAATGTAAATAGCATTGTTGCATTGCACAGCCCTTGCATCACCATCCAGTAAATGCCAGCTTGGTGACCAAGGTTGCAAGCAGGTTGGTTTCCTTTGGAGACCATTTCATCAACAGCGTTAATACCAGTGAGGTTTGAGCAGAGCAGGACTCTTTAGGGGAAAATTTGGACAGGGATGGAGACCTGCACTCTTGTCCTCCATTACATCACATCTGATTTTATTTCCTGGCTCCTCCTTGGTAGGTTCTGGATGGGATGCTGAAAGCCTCTAAAATATTTAATTTTGCTAGACAGCTTTTCATTATTAATACGCAAAGGGCAGGAACTGGAAAACAACCTGGAAAGAGGTTACGATGAAAACTTTCTAGACGAGGCAATCACATCTTACAGCAAACAAATGAAAGAATGGAAAAATTTAGCCTTGAAAAGATGAAGGGCAAGGTAAGAAAATAATTCAGCTCCTTGTGGCTAGCTACCCTGCAGAAAACAGCCCCAGGCTTCTGCTTGCTGTGCCCAAGAGGGAACAATACCATTAATAAGCTCATTTGAGTACTATGCACAAATCTAAGTGGGTAGCAACGTGGTCAGGGCAACCTCAGCAAGCCTCTCCCTGCCCTGCCTGTAATAGTGGATGGAAGGATTTGGGTTAGCTTAGTTTTTAAAATGTTTGGGGAAATGTCATGGCTGTCCATTCACGCTGACTTGGGGGCTGAGGTAGCTATTACGTATGCCAAGGAACTCGGAATCCATTTCTTGCTTCCTTACCCCACCTCCACTTGGTGCGAGTGGCAGGAAACCAGAAAATTGCCACAAAGAAATAACTGGCTCACAAGCCCCCTTGACACCCATAATCATTCATTTTTCTACCTTCAGTACAGGTAGTCCTCGACTTACAATAGAACGGTCATTTAGTGACCGTTCAAAGTTACAACGGCAATGAAAAAAGTGACTTGTGACATTTTTCACAGGTACCACCTTTGCAGCATCCCCATGATCATGTGATCAAAATTCACATGATCAAAATTCAGACGCTTGGCAACTGGTTCATACTTATGACCATTGCTGTGTCCCAAGGTCATGCTTTTGTCACCTTCCAACAAGCCAAGTCAATGGGGAAAACCGATTCCCTTAACTGTGGCAAGAAAATTTGTAAAATGGGCAAAACTCACTTAAGAATCTCGTTAACAGATTAAGAGAACTACCTGTACTAGTATAGAATTATTAGTTCTAGTTGGGGTTGGGTTTTTTTTTTTTTTTTTTGGCCTTTAAGTCTCCTTTTCTATAATCAGTGCTTTCCTAAAGCAGAAAAAATGAGATTTGTAAGACCTATTTCCACATGCTTCACCACATGGATCTTTTTCTGCAATTACCCATCCAATAAGACAGGCCCAATATTGGACTTGGTCGCAGTGCTTAGCTTTATCTGTCAGGTTTCTAGCATGCTTTGTATCCATTACTGAGATGTAGCTACCTGCTAGCCACTTCAAAGTAGACCGCATTAGGAAACCAAAATCATGTAGGCCAGTGCAGCTTTTATTATAAAATGTTGAAAGCTGCCCAGAGTTGCCTCTTAATGAGAAGGGTGGACTAAAAATAAAGCTATAGTAACAGCAGCTTTCAAACTTGTTTTCCCCTCCCTCTTTGTGAGAACTAGGAAGAGGCTTGTCTGAGATGTTTACCCAGGTTACATTTCTCCCCTGGACTTGGTCCTCTTTGATGTATTATCTTGGTAGCAGCTCTTCCTCCTGCCTCCAGACCATTCCCATTTCCCTCTACACTACTCATTTGAAGGGATGCAGTTATAGTCAGAGGCCTCGACAGAGATAGGTCAGTCAGTTGGATCCAGGTTTACTCACTGAAATTAAGACAATTTTAGAAATCAGTGGCCTAATGATAACCTCAAGAACCAGGAGGAGAATCCCAGAGTATATCATAAAAAGCTTAAGAAATTGCCAGGTAGAGTCAAGTCTTCACTGGGAGTCTCAAGCTTTTGGCTGTCACCATTAATGATATAGCAGAGTTTGGCATTTTCAGCATAAGTATTCTGCAAGATATGGACAGTCCATAAAAAGGTATCCCCATTGCGTTTGTTTATTTATGTGGATTTCATTACAGCCTCTTTCTAAAATCCCCATCTCCAAACCTGTGCCTCCCTGGCCTGAAGTAGCTATTATATTCAGTCATACAGTACACAGAAACAGGTTTCAGGTCTTGGCAGTAAACAGTAAGCATACAGGCAATGCGGGAGGGCCCACGTGTTCTGGACATTCTCCATCATCAGGTACCAAGAGGCAAACCTGAATCCAAAATGCCTAACTTCCTTGGGGACCCAGCTCTATTTGAGCACAAAAACTACACGCAATCTCACTGTGAACTCAAAGAAGCTGAAGTGTTTTCCTGAGGACACGAAATTCACTACCATAATTTGCAAGCAACTAGAAGCTGATTGTAACAGTCTTGGTGAAAGTAAAACGGATACATGGTAAAGTTTGAGGATTTTTATTTTAATATTTTTCCCATACAAAGCAAGACAATGTAAATTTTATTTGAATCAAAACACCGTTGTTTTTTTGTTCAAAAACCCTGTCTCTTCACAGTAGGCGGCTAAAGAATGCAGCCAGGGCTGGCCATCCAAAGAGCAACAGAGTTTACTCTATTAAACCCTGTTAGACAAGGTCTCTATGAAGTAGATTCTTGCAGTTTAGTTCTTGGCACTATTCCAAGGGGGAAGGAGGGATGAAGAACGGAGGACGTAAAAAAAATTTGTTTTCTCAAGCAAGCAAAACTGGAGCCTGGCTTCAGATGCCAAGAAGAGCAGGAGAAACATCATCTGGTTAGCTGCAAGGAAAGCTTAACGGGCATGTAAGAGAGGGAGCCATTTTTAATACCAAGTGTACACCGATCCCAGTTTCTCCAGGATGTAGGAATACTATTCCCATTATACAATATCCAGCCAATTCCCTCCAACCCATTTGCGGTAGGATTCACTCCCAGATGTTAAAAGGGGAGAGGCAGCCACATGTCACCCTGACATCTTGCTGACCAAGGCTGCTCAGTCCCATTAATAGTTCAAGGTGCTGGGTTCATCCTCCTCCTAAGCGAACTCAAAATAATTAAATATCAGGAATGCAATTAAACCAGACCAGACCTTACTACACCGACACCTATCTAAAGACAAACACACACACAAATAAAAACCTGTCAGCAGTTGCTAAAAACTGAGATGAGTGCCAGACAAAATTTCTCACCTGCACAAGTTAGTTTTTGCTAACCAGTGGCAAAATGAGGTGGAGAAGTTAGCACGATGGATCAGATCATAGATCTCCAACAGGAGTTTTTCAATCTGCAACTAGTTTTATAGACTTGTATCTTTCTTCCCACCCTCTCCCCTCCACCCATCCTAGAGGAAGGAACTTGAGCAACATCCATCTCTTTAAAACCCCTGCAGACAAGTCAACCTTATTATCAGGCAAATGTTTCAAAACAATTTCAGAGTATCACCGGCACAAGCAAGAGGCAAGTTCTCCCCTGCTCTCTCACTGCAATTTGAATGTGATCAGAGGTGAATAGAAACATGGAAGGGACTTATGCTACCCCCCCCAGTGAAAACTGCCATGTCATTACCAATAATACAGATATGAACTCAGCCTCTGATAGTCAGAAGAGGGAAGTGGGATATGTGTTTATGTAGAAGTGGGGCAAAGCCAGACTCCAGCATTAGGATCAGCCAGTTAGCTTTTTCAAGAGGCTCAAAAAAGAAAAAGAAAAAAAGGGGGGGGGGGGAAATCCAATTTCCACAAAGTATGAAAATGTCACAGATGCTTCTCATTCACACAGAAGAACAGGGGGCACCTTTAATGAAGATCAAGTTGGATGGAAGCAAGAAAGAGGCAAAGGGGGGTAAGAAACAGGAATCTCCACGCAGGCATCTGGCTTCGCTTTATTTTTCTTTTTTCTTCTTGTTCTGAAAGGAAACAAAAATCACTGTCAGTACTCTGAGCTCCTGGACACATCGATCGGGATCCCATGCCAGTTAGAGAGATATTTGCTGTTCTAGGTTAGAATGCTGATGCAACCATATACACCCAATTCTGCAGACCCCTGGAGAAATCGGTGATCACTTGGATGAAAGATGTGATCAACCAAGGCCATCCTAATTGCTAGAGAACGTTTTGCAATGAATGGTATTTGCTCACCTATATCACAGCTGGACTTAGAAGTTCTCACTCGCTCTCCCTTAATTTTTGCAAAAAATTTTTTTAGTGTGCCATCCTGAAAATAGTATGAAAGTACAACTTGCAAATAGTTCTTCCTTGCTGAATGAGCAAGTAATGAAGCCTGAAGCTAGGACGGGGAAAGGCTGTGGCTTCAGTTGGGAAGATGGACTTTGAAACATGCCAGGAAGTCAAAGGTTTGTAGAATGGCCCAGCTGTCAAGGGAGGTTAATTTCACATTGATAATGTGCCAACTCCATCTTTTCCCTCTTACCACTTCGCATGAAACCAAGCCTTCCTATTCCTCCATCCCTCCACCTTCATTCCCTACTCTTAATAAACCTTCATCCCTTTACTGTTTTTCACTTCCTGCATGGCTCATTATGCATATGGACCAAGCTTTCCTTTGATTCATCTTTGATGACTTACCCTTCAATCTTTTATTCAGCTCTTTATTTTTTCTGAACAATTTTATATCTTATGTTTTATAAATATTTATTATTTTAAAAAAGTCCTCCCCATTTTTTTAAAGCTTCCCCTTTCCTTTGGGGCTTATATTTGATACATATGCCTACGGGAGGAGGCATCAGCTAAACGCACTTACTATAATAGTCCTATTAATGTGCAGTAAAAAAAGATGATGTGCTGAAAAGAAATGGGGGCATTCTAGATAGGAGGTAGGACCTTCCATTTAGAAAAGTCAGGGTAAGAAACCTGCTTTTGCCAAGTAGAAGAAAGTCTCCCTCCCAAAGCATCTGCCTCTCAATGGAAACACCCTTCACACCATGAAACTCTGTAATCATGGCTTCTTGCTTGCCTTTGTGGGAGATGGTGCACTTGGTCACTTAACGGATATGCATCAGAGATAGCCCCGTGCGTGCAGACCTACCTCATTCATGCCCAAGATGACCATGAGCTCCCGGAAGATGTTAACGAAGTCCAGGAAAAGATCCACACAGTGCCTAGCACAAAGAGAAAGGTGTTGTACATCAAGTTATACCCTAAAACAGGGGTATCAAACTGGCGGCTCATGGACCGGATGCGTCACACACAGGCCATGCCCACCCCGGCTCCCGAAAGGCAAAAAACGCTGAAATACATCACACGACGTGATCGAATTTGACACCCGTACCCTAAAATTACAAATGGGAGACTTTGCCAGAGCCTCTTCTCTGCTCTACTGTTTTATTCATAATCAACTATTTGTGTACCATCTTCTACTGCCACAGTTCATTTGAAATCTTGCTTCCATATTTAACTCTGGCTTTTTCCACCATAAAGCTTTTAACCTCCCTGCTTTCCTCCAAGCGAAGTCTCTTTTATTTTGAACCCAATGGAGAAGAAGCTCTTCTGTGTCTCCTGTTTAGTCTCCTCACTTGCAAATCCTTATCGTATGTGGCAGCTCCTTCCTCTCCAACTCTTACATAGCCCTAGGCTTGTCACCAACACACTCACCAGATGTAGTCCTTGTCTCCATTCTCAGCCTTCTCAATGATGAGCTGAGTGTCAAACAGCACAAAGCCACACATAACCATAAGTCCAATGTAGAGATTAGCCTGGAGGAAGAAAGAAAGCCAATTAGACAAAATCACTCCAATGGCACAGCCTGGCCCTGCAACCTACTGAGAAGCCCGAAGTGGTTCTGCGTTAATCGCTGGCTTCAATATACACAGAGCCAAATCTCTTCATGAATTAGATGAATTCATGTTCACAATGTCAGCATTAATTCCATTTTTGTTTCTGACAATAATTTTCTAGTTATTATTTTGTGTACCTAAACACTGCATCCAATGAAGTACCTGTGGGGGGGGGGGGGAACCCTCAGAATACCTAAAGCTTACAGAATACCAATTGCTTTCCAATGCCGGAGGTGTCTGTATAATAAGATGCCTGATAATTACGGTATTCATCTGCAGCCATCATTACAGAACGTAATGAAAAATACTGCAATCTATATACATCCTCAAATCTGTTACTCTAATGCAACACTTCTTGCTCATATAATAACAGGCTAAAAGAAAAGGGAATCTGGGCACATCTGAACAGCTGCTCCCAGTAGGCCAGTTGCCAGTTCTATGTTCCAAAAAGGCAGGTTTGCTACAGGGGCTTGGGCTGCTATCAACTTTCAAGCTGACAAGACCAGGAAAACGGCAGCCACTCACCGTGAAAAGCCAAGTTGAGCCCAAGAAAATGTTGATCAGGGAGAACAGCAGCATCAAGAACAGGCCAGAGAAAAGGACACCTGAAAAAGGAGCAGAATCACGATGAGCAAAAACAGCCGATCGAAATGAACCTGGCCTCTTCGAATGTAAGTGGGCAGTGGTTGCTGCTGCAGCTGCTACTTACCCCCTAGATACAGGTAGGCACGGCGCTTAGCAAAGAGAGCACTCAGGGAGAAGCAGCTGAAGATCACTGCTGTGCCCAGGAAAGCAGTTGGGATGATGCTGTAGGGAGGGAAGGAAGGGACAAGAATGAATGCCTAAGGAGATGTATAGAAGGAAGGACTCAGAGCTATGAATTAACAGAATTTGCTTTAGAAATATTCAAAGGTCTTGACCTTTAAAAGTCTCTGAACGGATCTAGATGCTTCAATGGGAAGAGCTAAGTAACAGCCCCAAAATGTGCCCCCACCATTACTGCAGAGCAGGATATCTGGTTCTCACTTTCAAGGTGAAAAGTGGCAAAGGATAGAGCAAACTGGTGAGTTTCCCCTTACCTGGGGTTGATGGCAATGCACATCTCCAGCAGAGGACCCAGGTTGACTCCTGGAAGAGGAAGGAATGTAGCCTCAAAGACAAGTTTCTTGCTCATGCATATGTACATACATACTTTTCCCATTCATTACATGTATATATTTAAAAGACATAAATTATGGATTACACAGACACTCCCTTCATAAAAGACATAAGAGGGGCAAAATGCCACACAAAACCATTCCGAAAGTGATAAGGTGCTCTATGTCGTTCAGATAGGCAGGGAGCCCTCATTTTATAGCATTCAGTGCTGCGTTCTTCCTTTTGGCTGGAAAACCATTTGGCTTCCTTTTCAGACACAGGATTACACAAGAGCCATTCTGCTGTAGTGTGATACTAGGCAGCTGCATTCATGCATGAAGTAAACTTTGCCCAGTGCTTCCGCCATCAATCATTGCCATTCTGCCAGGTCGTCTGATAGCCTTGATGGCACCATTTCATTCCTTACACAGCACAGCTCCCACTACCCCAGCAAGAGAAAGCAGCTAAAAATGTCTTTCTTGCTTATGGAAATTCCACATTTGCACATGTGGAGTATTAAACTGCTGCTGCTCCCCTCAGTTCTCGCTTCTCCAGCCCCGCACATACCAGTGAGGAAAGCAAAGCCTGCCAGGATAGCCAGACGTTTCTCTTCAGTTTCTCGGCTGTGGGGTGTGGCCATCAACCAAATCATAAGGCCTAATGCTCCCAGGCCAGTCAGCAGTCCAAACTGCAAAACGAAGTGGGAAAGACAGGGATTAACACAGGCTGGTCAGAAGAAAGACCCAGTTCAACCTAAGCCCGTTTGCTGCATCTTCCACTCTTTTAAAGAAAATTCTGGTCATCAGAACCGTTTCCCCATGCAGATTTTGAAAGGAAACAAGGAATCAATATTTTGCATAGCCAGACTCTTGGAAGGGAAATTCTGTCACTGTTCAGACAATTTTTAAATTTAACCATGAATGCGTTCAATCTTAAATATTTTAAATACACAGCTAGATTTTCATCAGTTTTCCATTACAACGATTTTATAAGCATCAGTGAAATCTGTAACGATTCTGCTCTGCAAGTAGGATTATGTAGGTATCCTACATAGGTATATAGAAAAAGGTCTAGCAAAAAGATATTCAAAATCTGAAATGGAAAATAGAACGCCTTTTTCCAAATTTAAACTTTTATTAACTACTGTAGGGCTTAGTTTAAATGCAAACATTAACAAGTGATTCTGATAATGGGAAAATTTTCAATCTGGCAGGACTCTGAGCAGTGTATCTATAGTCCCACCTCTCACTCAAATTTCACAATAGAAACAAAAAGCTCTTTCAAACAGGAACAAAGACCTCTGAGAACCTGTATTTATTTAGAGACTTTTTGTTGGGAGATGTTTGTGGAAAGTTTTTAAAGGCTTAGAATTTCACTGAATATGCCATCTAGCCATGGAGCACCAGCTGAGAATCACTCAAAAGGATACATTCCTGCTTATTTCCACAAGCCGGGATGTACTGTTTTGCAGTCTTCCAGCTGGCATTTAGCCCTCAATAACCAAGATGACCTTCAGCTTATATATCATCCCAGAGAAATGCCTTAGAATTCTTACCTGCACCAGCTGAGTTACCACATTGAGATAAGCACCAGCCGCCGCTAGGAACATACATAATGCAAAGCTGGCATACACCTTCTTCAGGTGCTGCTGAGTTGATGCAGAGCTATAGGGATGAAGGAAGAAAATTAAGCTCTGTTACACAATATGTAGAAGCACAGCCATTCCCAAACTGACCATTTGCCAGCTCCTAGCCGTATCACAAACCACAGAGTCAATAGTATCTAACCTGCTTCAGAGAAAGCTTACATTTTCTTGACACCATCACTATGAATCCCTTACTTCAGAATCTCTAGTGCCGAAATACTGCTTCCAGAGGGGACCAAGTATTTCCCAAAGATATGAAGATTTTTAGGACAGTTAGAAACACCTAAGGGGTCTGGTCGTAGAGAAATGCAGTGCAAATGCACAAGGATATGCAGTTCTGACTTGCACAGCACATCATTCTGGCAACAGGCTACGGCACAACATATTTAAATCAAGAGCCATTTTGAATAGCTCTGCCCTCTTTGGAAAACAAAGACAGCTTTAATCCACAGTCTTTTCTCAAGAAAGCAGAAAAACTGAGGTGGTCTGGCTCCTGCAACCCAGGTCCTGCCAGCCTTCTCACCATCTTTCATGGGTGATGGAGCCTACCTAACCTCACATCTCTGTTCCTAAACATCCAAGAAAGAAACTGAATCCTCTCAGAATAAGATTAAGCAGGCAACAGGTACTCACATGTGGGAGAACTTGAAGAGGGCATCAAAATTTATGTTCCTGTTGAAAACATCCATAGCACTAGTTGGTGAGGTGCAATTCTCTATGTCAAAACACACAATCTGCAGAAAGGGAAAGGAAGGCCACGTTAAACGGAGAAGACCTAAATAGATTTTCCCCCCCTTAGAACTGGTGTGTTCAATCTCTACTTTTCTTCTTATAGACAAGCTCCTCCCACCTGCTTGTTCAATTCACATTAATCAGCACCCTCAGTCCATAGCACAGTTTTAAAATAACATCAACCCCTCCCCCCATTTACATCTTTTGTGGTGGTACTTCTGCAGAATTCCTAGGTTTTCTTTTTCCTCTAGGTAAACTTCAAATAATCAAATTATTATCATTACTGAGGAACAAGGCACAGCAACATAAGGGAACAGGGAAGTTAAAGCAGTAGCTTAAAGGTATGTAGAAGCAGAAAACAGATTTTCCAGGTCTAAGAAAAAATACATTTGCCTCATCTGCATACTTCTACAGAAAACACATCTCTACATAGACTACTTTATATCCTTCTCTCCATGTAGTCTCCTGTTCCCATCAATTCAATCTCCAGCTACAGTATAAGATAGCAATCCAGATGTTACCCAAAAGACACAGGTTAAGTAAATAAACTCCTGATGCACCACTGCTAAAAAGTTATTCTTTCTACTTGAGACTCACCAACTAGTCCAATAGGTAACCCACAAGCTTCTTCCTCTTTGTCCTACTCTGAAAAATCTAGAGACTGCAAAGATTCGGCAGGCACCCAAACTGGCTTGGTGTATATGGTGCAATTATTGCAGGCTCTTGCAAGGCTAGTTAAAGCCTCCTAGAGGAATTGTGCTCACCTGGGAGCCTTGCTTCACAATTCAGCAGCTGGAAAGCAAGAGCATTAGCCTCTTAATGATCTTCCCAGGAAAGGATGGGGTGGAGTTAGAGAAAGGGAGCCCTCCCAGCTTAAGCGTCAAGGCCAATATGTTGGGTTATTATTCTCTAGGAGGTGGGATTCCACCCCACTGTTCTGTTTTGTAACAACATGCACAGGTATTTTACTCACTCAGGGGAGCAGCATGAGCATTTTACTTAACAATACAAGCATTTCTACCCTCCTCCATCCAAAGGTTATTCTTAACTAGTTGCTCTAACCTTATGGCAAAGAATTGCCATAGCTATATGGAAACCAGTCCAACGACTAAATACTTATTTTCTGATAGGCAGGAAGATCCGGCTTGGCAAGAAGTTTGCATTGTAGGTTTGTATTTGCTAATAAGGTGCACTAGTGTTAAGGAAATGCCTTTAATCTTGTGAGAGATTAAACTCACATCTCTATCTTCTTATATTTCTTTACATTTATTCATTTATCAGAGGCATACACAGAGGGTGGGGGATCACACTGAAAAGCTCTAAAAAGGAAGTCTATCTTGAGGTATCAAAAGCCACACTTTAAGAACAACCTGAATTGGAAAGCTGAACCTGAAAATTAAACAACGTGTAATTTGGGTATTAGGTGCTTGTATTAGGTAACATGACTCAACATCAGGGCATCAAAATAGGTCACACAAGAGTGGAAGAAACATTTTCTGCTCAGCACCCAGTTCTTCCAGATGCCAAAAGCTATTCAAGGAAGAGCTTAGATAAGATCCAAGACTAGGGAAACACTTTGAAATATAGATTTCTGCAATGGGAAAGAGACCCTCTTCAACACAAAGCATAAAGCTGAAACTATTCCAGAAGAAAGTATAAATTCACACTTCTCACTACTGACACATCTGAAAAGTAAGGAGCAAAACGAGAACCTATAAAGCTCGGGATTACTCTTAATAAGCATCCTTTATGTTTCAAAAAGCCTTATACTTTTCCAGCAGCTATAGCCGCAGCAGGAGTAACTAATGGTTTTCATTAGTGTTCTCCAAGCCCACTTAGCCACAAAGAATATAGGAAAGAATTTTTACATTACATTTTAAACCGTTTGTTCACAGAGAGCAGTCCATTTATGTCTGTGCCTGAAATGGAATATTATTTCTTTCACACATAGATAAAACTCTCGAAACACTTGTGTTTTATTTCATGCTTGGAGCAATTAAAATGGCCATTGAAGGTTGCAACTTCACAAGGGAGAAATATGTTCCACATGCCCCACTCAATATGTGATGCCACTCAAAATAGCTGATTTTTTTTTTCATGTTTGCAACATTCAAAATGGCTGTTTTCAACTAAAGACATACCGCACATACATCTCTACTTCCATTTCTGACAGATGGTAGCACTAGTTATCTACATCTGAATTTTAAAAATTTCTGGTCCTGCTCCCCAAGGCGCTGACCAACTCTGATTGAATGTATTATGCTTATAATTAAATTGAATTTTTCCCATTCTACAAAACCCATCCATCTTGCAAATTAATTTTCAATATAAATAATGAAAATTAATTTGCATTGTTTAAAAACAAGACGGCTTCAACTGTTTTGCAGATCACAAAGAAATGTGAAAAAGTGAAAGGCCATGTACACCTCCTTCATGTTAATATATTTTTCCTTCAGCATTAACATCAGATCCAGTAATGTTAAAATTATGAATCACAGACTAACATTTTAGATATGAGGTTCTATGCAACATGCCTACAGAAAAGAGTTTTGTCAATTTTAGAATGCTGACCAAGTACAAAGAATTTTTGGATTGATTCTCCTGGGTAAGCTGTAAGACTGTGGATGATTGAATTTGAAGGAAAACCAAAAAACTGTCATTGGGAAGGAACAGAGTTCAAGAATACAGAAGGATGGTGCCATGTCCAGCAAAAAGAATGTTAACTGTTGATTGAATGGAAAGGCTCCTAATTCATATTTACGCTTAGCTTTTGCAGATCCCAGTAGTATCCAAAAACATCCCTCCTATTTGTGTAAGTACAATCAGAAGAACTACAATCTTATTACAATCTTATTCTGAGGAATGACCATGATCTCATTACTCCTGCCCAATCTTTCTTTTGCCTTTAAAATCTCATAGTCATGTCTTTTGGATGATAAACCTAGGATTAATAATTCACTTTATCCTAATATTTATGAGCTTGTTGGTAGCTTGCTTGGATAAGGACAATACTTAATAAACACTAGGTTATTAGAATGTCATACCATCACTTTACAGTGTACACCTAATATGAGGTGCATATTATCTAGCAGCACAGTTTGATCAAGAATGTTCTGTGAAGCAACAATTAGAGCCTACATTTCAAGTCCAGAGCAGGACACATTCAACAAGTATACTGATTCTGAAATTCTTCCTTAGCCACATATACCCAAAGAGACACCTTATCAGTATAACGCTAGAACTGGAAAGGAAATCCACTAGAGAATGCAAACAGGCTTGGCAGCATCACTGTAATCTAGGTTAAGGATCAGTTTGTTCTTGAGACGGGAACCCATAGCATTTTTTAAATAAATAATCAAAAATACTTAGCCACATATATGACTTTCATCACCAAGGGCTAATATTTATTTATTCAATCTCAAACAAATGACTCTGGGCAGTGAATAATCAAACAAACAGGTAAAAAGGATTACAATATAATAAAAAATTAAATATATATGGTAGTTGAGAAAAACCATCCTGGATATCAATATAACCAGAAAACGGGACTCTTTACAGTCTTGAGGCCCTAGCCTAGGCCTAAGCACAAACCTAGGTCCTCAAAGCCTTATGAAAAGGTCAAGAGGATTGAAGTCGTCCTCAGTCCTGAGGGGAGAATGTTCCAGAGGACAGGAAGGCATACCTCTTAGTACCTACCAGCTGACATTCCTTGGTTGATGAAACCCATAGCACACCCAACCTGCCAGATTGAATTTCTATTACAATTCTACAAACACCTCCATATTCCATTACTATTATCCACAAATAGGAACTTACTAGTTATCAAATAACAGAGAAGAGGATGGTGGCAGGAAGTAGGTCGTCCCCCATTTATAGCCTCTCCTGTAAAAAGCAGACCAATCTTCACAGCACCAAATTGCAAGAGAGAAATGTCACACAATGAACCGTGACCTTATACATTCCTCCAACACTATGACATCAGAAAGCCAGCCAATTAGCTTTGAAGCCGTGTATTGCAAGTCATCTTGTTGCCACAGGAGTCTGTTGAACTAGCCAGGAGACATATCATAGGAAACTCCTATGACTAGTAATTTACAAATAAAAAGTGAAAAACTCATCTGATCCTATGTCCCACCTCCAAAAGGTTCACATCAAATGTCACATGTATGCTGGGTGGAGGAATATCAAAATAGTCAAATGGCAGTTACAGCATCAAGACTGAAGCCCCAACTTTTTTGAGAATGTCTATCAATCTCACATATACACATACAAAAAAAAAAAAAAAAAAAAATAAGCTTCAGTGTGCGGTCATGGCCATAGTTTTGCCAGTTTACCTGTGCAGACTCTGCTGGGAGAAACATTAAAGGTAAAAAGTTCATCCTGACTCTTTTAATCCCTGTGTAGCGAACTATTTACCTTTAAAAATTCAATTTCTCATCAAAAGCCAACTTTACTGAGAAATTGTCTGTGCCCTCCTTATAAATACTATATCAGACAAATCTCACATCATTTCAGTTGAGTTTTTCTTGGCTCAGACTAGTGGTCAAGCAACAGGTTGTCTTTGGAAAATGCTATCCAAAGCAGAATGCAAGGCACAGGCTTAACAACCCGACTCTCCCAAAGTGTGTGGAAGATTATCTAATTTAGTATCCAACTTGATGACAACTCATGAAATAACTGAAATTCAAGAAACATGCCAATGGTACTCTTAAAACGTTATAACAATTCACACATAAAGCAGCATAAATAAATAAATTTATTTACTTGGAAAAACAACTAAAACATCCACAGATATATCTTTCACAACACAGTATGTTTCCTAACAGAAACATAGGAACATTATTTCTGCCTATATTGTTCAGATTTCCCAATAGACTTTGTGGTTTATATCTACCTGACATGGATCTTCCTCCAACCTAGTATTGATTCTCCTTTGTTTGCCTGTGCCTTTTAGTGCACATTACAGAATTCATTTGTTTCAGAACATTCCCTTCACAAAAAGCAGTACAAATACAAGGTCTAACTCACTCCAAATATTCTCTAAATGCATCAAATAGATGACTTTGATGTAACTAGAAGACATCACCTAATGTGATCAATGTTTATTAAAAAAACATGAAGGGCATTAAAGGTTGGAGGAATTTGCTCTAGAGCTACCTTATTCAATTTGGGCACCTATCAGGTATAATTCTCAATCCCCAGAATTACCCTGTCAGCAAAGGCCATCGCTAAGGATTCTGGGAACTAATGTCCAGCTACCAAGGTTGAGGAACATTGCTATAAAGCACACATTTAAAATTCCACCTAAACTTCTATTCTGTAAAAGAAAAACCAAAATTATACAGAAAAATATTCAGGATCATTATTTTCCAGGAAGCTCAGCCTCCAACACATCAATGAGTATATAACCTGCAGTTTTCTCTGCTTGAAGAAGGATGTGTGAAGTTTTAATTTTAACTCATTCTGGTGGAGGCAAAAATCCAGGATGCAAATATCGCTAGTTAGGAGATGGTGAAGCCCCACACATTGAACAAAGAGAGGGGAATTTACGATGCCTTGAAGACCCAGAAACACCTTTACTGATTTCCACTCTGGGCTTCTTCTTCCCCTTTTTGAAAAAAACACACAAGCCCATATTTGCACAAAACCTGTTTTCCATTTCTCCCACGACAGAAGTAGAAGCAGGAAGGCAAATCGCCAACGGAAAAAAAAATAGTTTCTGATAGGCAGGACTATTCTTCTCCTTTAATGAAAGCTTTTCTTCATTCCGTACAAGACATAGGCCAAAAAAAAAAAAAAAAAAAAAAGGAAAAGAAAAAGAAGGCCCACGCCTCCCCTTCCCCACCCAGCTCCCTTCGAGCTAGACACTAAAAAAAGAAGAAAAGAAACGAAACCCGCGTAGCCGAATAGCGACAGCTCTTCCAAGGGAAACCGAAAGAGATCAGGCGACGTCTATTTTTAAACCGACGCCACACAAACCGAATATACAGTATTGTGATATATTTTATTTTACCTCATATTATAGTTATCTCATATTGTATTATATATTGTGATATATTATTTTTATATATATGTTGTGTGTGTTATGTATGTATGTATATATGTGTGTGTATATATATATACACACACACACACACACGTATGTATATTATATATATTATTTTTGCCTTCCGCCGTCGTCTTTTCCGCTTCGGCGTTTCTCTCTCTTTCTCTCACATCAGATACACCATTTTAGGTGCAAACCGAGCGGCAGCCAAGCTCTTTTCAGCCCACCCTCCCTCCCATTCCACGGGTGTCCCGAGGGCCTGGAGCGGGGGGAGGATTTGCTCGGCCCCTGGAGAGACCCGAGGGCCTTTGAAACGCCCACTCCAACCCCTCTTTCCCCGGAGGCCGGGATCTAATAGCCCAAAGGCGGCTGTCTTTTCCGAGACCGAGGGAACTCCCGCCCACCGACTCTACTGGTGTGAGGGGGGGGGGAATTAGAGATCTCTATGACGTTATCGCTCAGAACGCGGACGTAAGAATGGCCCGGAGGCACGAAAACAGCCCGGAACGGTCCCTTTTCTTCACCCGCTTCTCTCGCGCCCCCCTCCCTCCCTCCCTCCCTCCTCCCCAACAACTCGAAGAGGAAAGTCCGAAGGGGGGGAGGGGCACGGTGACGCCTTCGGAGGAACCCCACAAAAGACGCCTTCGGAGGGAGGCAAGAAGCGGCGTGGGTGGGTGTGGGGAGGGGGTGGTGGTGGTCACAGGGTTGCTATAGGAACGGAAACCAAAAAAAGGCGGCCCCGGCCGTATTCTTACCCCGCCGCAGAAAAGGCTTCCGTCCCGTCACGGTTACAACAGCTGCTTCTGCTACTGTTCTGGTCGAACCGTACGTGTCTCTGGCCTCGAACGCCTGCGCCCCTCCTCTTTTATCCCCTCCCCACCTGCCATTGGCATTTTCAGCCTTAAGGTCCCGCCCCGGATTTCTATTGGTGTTTTCCCCAAATTCCCCCCCCCAAGAGTTCTGCGGACTTCTTCGCCTTGCTATTGGTCCCACTTGCTATTGGTCCCACGGGAGGTGGCTCCTTCGCCTTGCTATTGGTCCCACGGCCGCGCCCAAGCAGCTGCGATTGGTTTATCCTGGACGAAAGGAAGCACATCGCACACATACAGACAGACGCACAGACAGACGGATACGTACGTTCGCGACGTTCATTGGTTTCTTGTTATCGAGCCGGTAGGCGGCGCCCGTGTCGGGTGGATACTTTTATTGCCCCTTCTTCTTAAGCCGTCCTTACCTAGAAGCGGCGTGCGACCTCTAGAGGAAGGAGTGCAACATACAGAGCGCTGGCTGCCACGCAGCGACATTAGAAGGAGCGGGCTGGGTGCGGGACGAGGATTATTTTTTGCCTGAAGCATCCAAGCCTGGAGCGCAGCCTGCTGGTAGAAGCCTCTCATTGCAGGCAACGTGCACTGCCAGGCAATCTTAACTGGGATTATTTTTCTGTCGCTCTCCTCACACAGCGGGACAATGGACTTTTTGAACGCAAAATCTACAGTGCAGATAGTCCTTGATTTACAACTGTTCATTTAGTGACTGTTCAAAGTGACAACGGCACTGGAAAAAAAAGTGACTTATGACCATTTTTCACACTTACGACCATTGAAGCATCCCCAGGATCATGTGATTTACATTCGGAAGCTTGATTGCTGACTCACGTTTATGACGGTTGCAGTGTCCTAGAATCGTGTGATCTCCTTTCGCCACCTTCTGACAAGCAAAATCAATGGGGAAACCAGATTCACACAATAACCCAGTTACTAATTTAATAATTGCATGGATTCGCTTAACAAATGTGGCGAGAAGAGTTGTAAAATGAGGCAAAATTCACTTAACAAATTTCTCATTTGGCAATTTTGGGCTCAGTTGTGATCGTAAATTGAGGATTACCTGCATTGCATTTCCTTTCAAGCACTTGCAAAAAGCTATAACATGGCGCTCTGCAACAATTAACTCAATGTGACAGGAAAGCAATATTCAGTATTTGAGGGTCTGCCACAAAGAAGAGGGGGGGAATCAATTTATTTTTCAAAGCACCAGAAGGCAAAACAAGAAACGATGGAAACTAATCAAGGAGAGAATATGGAATTAAGAAGAAATTTCCTGTCAGTGAGGTGAAGCATTAACCAGTGGAACTACTTGCCTCCAGAAGTCGTGGGTGCTCCATCACTGGAGGTTTTTAAGAATAGACTGGACAGCCATTTGTCTGAAATAGTATTATAGGGTCTCCTTCTTGGCACTAGAAGACTTCCAAGGTCCATTCCAGCTCTATTCTCTGATTGAATAGCACACGTGGGATACTGTAATCAGTGTAATACTGATAATATTACATCTACAGCCATAATAATTTTTGTTATACCACAATCAGTACCTAATTGTGAAAATAAATAGACATTACAGTTTCATTTTCAAACTAATATCTTCAAGGGAAATTAAGCAGGGGTGAAATCTGCTTACTTCCCTACCGGTTTGGAAGTGTGTGAGCCATCATCACAGAGGGTTAAAACCAGGAAGTAACGACATCCGGGCAGGTGGGCGGAGTCTCGTGCTGCCGCCGCTACCAGTTTGCCAAACCATGCGTCGCCGGTACTACCGGCTCGTGCAAACCGGACAGAACCGGCAGGATTTCACCACTGAGATTAAATACTAAAGGTGGATCACACAGAAGACTAAGATCTATCATTCTATTCTGCAGAACATGGCTGTTGAAAATTAGGAAAAACTGCAAAATAGTTGGGATAGTTGAAGCTTGTGGCAGGCTCCTCATTTGAAATGACAGCCATCTGTTGAGAATGTTTTAATTTGAATTCCTAAACTTGGGCTTTCTGACTTAAATGGCTTTTTCCAGCTCTAAAATGCTTTGATTCTTGCATGTGGGATAATAAGGGGGAAGGGCCATACATTCCTATTCCTGACCCTCATCTGGCTGAGGTGTTTTGGTTAGAAAGATTTCAAAAAAATTGCAATATCTTTGGTGGGGGACAATAGAAGTCGTAAATAACATCATGCCCATCTCCCACAGGGAAAGGCTAGAGGAATGTTATATATTTAGCTGGAAAAATTATGAAAGAGTGGTAGCATGACTGCTATATTCAGAAACCATATTGATATTCATATTAATAATTCAGCTTGAATGTAAATTAGAAAAGCTGCAGCAGCTCTAATCACATTTACTAGAGACTATATATCACTGAACTCAAGGGAATTCATTTTCCCTTGTAGCAAAGATTAAGTCTAAAATCAATGTAATTTGATTTAGTATGGATATAGATGATCTGGTTTTCTAGATCAAATTCTGGATTGTGAACATTTCTGCTCACAATAAATGATCTTTATTTACTATATGTGTGTGTAAATAATGATAATTAATATTTTTTATTATCTTCTTGATCTCTCGGCAGCTTCAGTAGTATCAGCCATAATATATTTCTGAACTGGCTTTGTGAGTTGGAGATTGAGGGGCATTGTTTTTATGGTGGTTCTCTTATTTCATGTGGGGCCAGTTCCAGTTGGTGTTGGTTGGGAAGAGGGAGAGCTAGGCTCTTCCTATGTGGAGTACTGTAGAATTCTACTCTCTTTTCCTTCATTTACAATATCTACATGAAACTGCTGGGTGATTTGGTCCACCAGTTTGGAATTCAGTACCATCTGTATGCTGATAAAACCCAATTATAACTTTTAATTCTGTCCTAGCCAGGTGAGGTTATCAAGGTTCTGTTTCAGTGCCTAGAGTTTGTACTGTACAAACTGTATAAGTTTGAATGGGAGGAAGGATCTATGAAGGGTCTACCCAGGTTGGATCATTGTGGGTTTTGGAACTGCCCAGATTTTGGGATATTCCATCTCTGATGTTGGATGAGGTAACACTTCCCCCTTCTAGGGAAGTAGGGTCTAGGGATCTTCTTGGACTCGCAGCTCCTATTAGAACAGGTGTCAACTGTGGTCTTTCCACAATTCCATCTGGTGTATCATTTGCACCCTTTCCTAGATGAGTTAGACCAGGCCTGTCAAACTGGAGGTCTGAGGTCCGGATGCATCACGTGCAGGCCACGCCCACCCCAGCTCTGCAAAAACCTGTCACGATACATCACAATATATCACATGATGCAATTGAGTTTGACACCTGTGAGTTAGACTGTCACTTATGCCCTAGTCACCTTGTGGCTTGACCACTGCAACATGGTTTATTTAGTGCTGTCCTTAAATCTTTAACCGGTCTGGAATGCAGCAGTGAAAGCAGTAATGGACATGCCTATGTAATCCATCTGCTTCACAAGCTGCACCAGTTTGTTTCTAGGTGCAATTCAAGATGCTGATTGTTACCTATAAAGCCCTACATGGCATAGGGCCAGGTTACTTGCCTGTTTCCCATAACATCTCCCTGGCCAATTCGATTCTGCAGGATTGGGGGTCCGGATTCCTTTGATTAAAGAATGGCATATATAAGGGCCGCAGGAGTACACCTTTTCTATTGCAGCCCCTGCCCTTTCGAACAAGGTATCCCCCAAGATCTGGATGACTCTCTTTCTGTTGTTGTTTAGGAGAGGCGTAAAAACCAGGGTTTTTACCCTGCGTTTGACAAACGATCGTGAGATCCCTTGCTTTATCACACCTGCCATCTTTTATCTTTATCTTTTATTGGTTTTATTGTAATTTCTCTGTGAGCAGCCCAGTGTTGTTAAGACTTAAATGGGATGCAAATTTTTTTTAAAAAAATATTATTACTCATACATACATTGTAACAACAGCTGAATTCATACTGGATGTGCATATTTTTAGAATTACTATAATTGCCTGCTTACAGCCAGAATATGTCACAATGATAAATAATATGTGAATTATTAAAAGCTCTGCTTCAGCCATGTCTCCAGAGACAAGCTTGATTTTTATATAACCAAGTGTGTTTGTACCATCTATGAAGTAGATATCTGTGCCTTATATATATATATAGGGTAGTGATGGCAAACCTTTTAGATATCAAGTGCCCAAACTGCATGCATGCACATGCCCAAACTTAAAGGTGTGCATGTGCACATGAAACACACATATGCCAACATACACACACATGCTGACATGTATGTGCGGCCTCCCACATGCACGCAGCCCCCCGCATGCATATGTGTCCCCTCATGCGTCCGCTCCCTGCATGCACATGCAGCCCTCCACTTGTGCCCCACTCCCTGCACATGCACTGCAGAGATCCAAAGACCAGCTGGCTGGCGGGAGGCGTGCGCCCATGCATAGGGGAGCGGAGCTGGGGTGATGGCTTGCGTGCCCACAGGGAGGGCGCTCCATGCCACCTCTGGCATGTGTGCCATAGGTTCACCATCACAGTACTATGATTTCAGATAGATTATGCTCATATCCTTCAAAAACAGTTAAAGACAAACCACTTCAAACATGGGAAGACGTTTCATTTTGATTCCCAGTTTCAGGCAAATAATGGACACTTTGACATTTGTGTTGGCATGTTTAAATGACTTGCATCTCTCTTTCACTCTTTATAGTAGCCTTTCTTAACTTGGTACCTTGTAGTTCTGTTGGCACGGCAACATCTAGCACTTCTCTTAGCAATGCAAAATAAAAAGCCCAACATACTCGCAGGGTGCCAAATTGGAGAAGGCAGCTTTCTGTTGTTTTTTTTCTACTAGTGTTCATACCAGGATAGATTAGTTTAATTACCATAAAGAATGAATCAGCCCTTGAGTGCTCTTCATTCTAAGGCAGGGGTCTGCAACCTTAAATACTCAAAGAGCCATTTGGACCCGTTTCCCACAGAAAAGAAAACACCGGGAGCCACAAAATCTGGGTGGGCATGGCCAATTCAATGTCACTCACTTCCACCAGTCACATGAACACCCCCCCCCAGCCACGCCTACCCAGCCGGTCATTAGGGCAGAGAACCAGTTGTTAAAAAATACTGGGAACCATAAAATCCTTTTGACATATCTCTCTCTCCCCTCCCTCCCTCTCTCCACCACTCTCCCTCTCTCTCTGTATCTTTCTATGTCTCTCTCTTTCCCCCCCCCTCTCTGTCTTTGCCCTGGTCACTTCTCTCATCCCCCGCCGTCACTCTTCTCAGGCCAGGCGAGGAGTGACTGGAAGGGGAGAGCGAGGGTCGGAGCCAGCCTGTGGTGGGATCACCTGAAAGGGAGCCACAGCAGAGAGCCCAAAGAGCCACATGCAGCTCCAGAGCCACAGGTTACTGACCCCTGTTCTAAGGGATAACACACATGCAAAGTTTGAGATAAGAAACTTTGAGGGGCCTAACAAAATCAGGAAAGAAAGACTGAGTGCAATTTGAAAGAGAGTGAGAGAAAATCAATATGGAACATACCATTTTATTAATAGTTCTAGGTTGATTAGTGATGAAATAATTAATGATTTGATTCCATGCCGGACAAACAAACCAGGATTGAGTTTAGATATGCCACGTGTTCTTTTACCATGTGGCAACAACCTGTCATCCAGGGCCACGGTAATAAATTAAAAATTCTTGTGAGCCACAGAGAAATACCTGGAGTACTGACCAGGTCTTCTGCAGGTAATGGAATGGGGCAGAAGTGCTGGACATGAAGACAGCAGAGGCTCTAAATTTGCTACTTTAAAAAAAAACATTGGTGGATTGCACAAAGCTGCTTGTTGTGCTGACTTGCTTTAAATAATTTAAGATCTTTCTTATATTTCTGCTACCACCAACCCTTTTTCTGATTTGGAACTCCCCCGTTTCTTTTAGTAATGTGACATAATGAAACATGGAGATAATCTGGATTGCCTCAGTCAATGAGACAATGTTTGGAAACAAGAATGAATTAATCTTTATTAATTAATTTAAAGATGATTTAATCTTAGCCTTTCTCAACTGTGTATTGCATAAAGCACACATTTGCTGTTGATAAAATAGTTTTTCAACTTGGGTACATCTCTACTCATTAGAACTACCTTTGTTAGATAATGTAATAGAAAATACTCAGCTCTGACTTTGTGAATCTGTATTATGATTTGCTTAAAGTTGCGAAGTAAATTAATTTTGGGTGATCTTCTAGATAAACTAGCTCCTTGGCATTTAGTAACATATAGTAATCAACCATTCCAATTTATTTTTCTGATACTACGGTAGCTCTAGGATTCTTCAGCTGAGATTACCGTTACTTAAACCAGTCATTCTGAGTAGAAGAAGATATACTTGGATAAGAATCCAGAGCTTTACTCCCAACACATCTTTTCAGTTCCCTATTTCCTAATTGAAAGTGGAACTTCAGACTTCTCTAATCTCCCCCCCCCTCAAGAATTTAGTTGAGAGGATGTGCTTTGGCTTAAAATTCTTGGGATGACAGATTCCATTTGCCGTCATCACAGAGTCTTTCATATCCATTGGTTCCCTCATCTAGACAAAGTAATTACAGAATATCTTATTTTAGAATGTTTTTAACCTCTTCATCTTTTTTATATTCAGCAAAACCTCCTATTTCAATAGTAGAAAGTTATTCCTTTCATGGTAGATGATGAATATCAAACTTCAGAGAAATAAACCTTACATATGCAAGAAACAGTCAATTAAATGTGTTATCTCTTTTCCACTTTTCCTTAATGGTATAAACAGTCAAGAGCTCTTTTGAGGTAACTTATAATGGGTGTGGAATAACTGATCCGAATTTGTTAGAGTTCTAATATTTCCTATTTCTGAAAGTAATACTTTGAGTATCTACAGTGTATCTCATGCAGAGAGAAGTCCCTAAGCAGAGGACATTTATTTTGCCCCACTGTTATATTATTTGGTTGTCTTAGAGGAATGATACCTTTCAGGCCCTTGAGACGGTGAACCATCAAACATCTTTCTTCACTGCTTATTCCTAGCACCATTATCCATCTCAACATTTCAAGGTTACTGTGTAAATCAGCTTAAGCCTGACCTCCCAATTTTACAAAGAAACCATTTCTGAGTGGTATTGGATAAGATCTCAATCTAATTGACAAGAAATGTTATCTATTTTCTGATCATAGGATGTTTTTTGCTACTTAGATATATTGCATTTTAAAATCATTGTCTTGTAGTATGTTAGATATTGTTTTATTTTATTTTTGAAATTTTATTAAGTTTTTAATTAAAGACAAAACACACAAAAAATATTTTGTATTATACACTGGGTGTGGTTTTGTGTTTTGTGTTAGATATCATTTTAAAGCAATATGATTACTGTTATGATTAGATATTAGTTCAGTTTAAATCAATAGAATTTAATATATTTATTTTCATAGGTTTAATAAACATTAGCTTTATAGTCATTCTATTATCTGTCTGTGTGTATTGTATTATTAGAATTGAATAACAAAATATTTTTGTCCAGCTTGTAGGGAAAAGGCATAGTTAAATTTGATACGAATAATTTGGAAGCTTGTTTTTCATATTCAAAAGATGCTCTAAAAGTAGCTTTTCCCAGATAATTTGCCATGGTAATGGTTACTTTTCAAATTATACAAATTGATCTGAATCAAAACGAAAACTTAAATAATAGTTGAAGCTACACTCCTTGGCTAATCTTTGCACAGAATCTTTATCTGCAGAAGTTAGCAGGTACAGATTTTTACAACAGGGAGCTCAGCATTGACATCTAATAATGTTGGTCAGTTAGGAGCAAGTCCTAGTAAAAATTTAGCACCCCAAGGTGTTAATTAGATAATGCAGGAGATTACTTCATCAACTGTTAAATTGGACTTGTCCAGTTAGGGATATCAGTTTTCTCAGAGACACTTAATAGCTGCATGATAGGTTGGCATTAGTAAAATAAACCAATAGCTGTAGTTATTTCCTCATCATAATGTGAAAGATGTTTGGTAAATATGTAGCTCTTCTAGGTATGGAGGTGATGGAGTTTCATCTTCCTGGGAATGCAACAGCCTGTCCTAACTTTGTACCTTCCAGATGTGCATGGATCACAATTCCCAATCACAGACTATTTGAATACAAAAGAAAGCAAAAGCTCAAATATTTTTAATAGTACATAGATGAAGGAATTATGGCAGATGTATTCTATAATGCAGAGGTGAGAAATAATGTCTCTATGGAAATTGTTCTACCGGTAGGTACATTCTATAAAAAATACAGATGCCCTATACTTCTTTGCTACTGAGTTACATGGTTCTTGTATCTTCTAACTGTACCAAACATGTCATATTAAAAGAGATGTTAACATAATGCATTAAGCTTACAAAAGCCTGTGAAACATAGTATAAATTGGTTTGCTCTATGTATGGAACAGCTCCCAGCAGATTTTACTACTATCCACACACTTAAAGGAAATTAGCCTATAGAGGTGGTCCTTGATTTATGACCACAATTGAGCCCCAAATTTCTATTGCTAAATGAAACATTTGTTAAGTGAATTTTGCCCCATTTTATGACCTTTCTTGTCACAGATCAGCGAGTCACACAATTGGTGGCACAATTGTTAAGTGAATCTGGCTTGCCCGTTGACTTTGTCAGAAGGTCGCAAAAGGTAACTTCACGATCACCAGACACTGCAACCGTCGTAAATATGAGTCAGTTGCCAAACTCCTGAATTTTGATCATGTGACCATGGGCATGCTTCAACATTTGTGTGAAAAACAGTCATGAGTCACTTTTTTCAGTGCCATTGTAACTTTGAATGGTCACTAAATGAACTGTTGTAAGTCGAATACTCTAATGAACAGAGAAGAATGGAGAGGATCAATGGCTTGGGGATTTGAGAAGTTCAAGTCTAAAAACTATGGGAAGCATTTTCACAGGTACAACAGACTCCTTATATTCCAAGAACTCTTATTTCCAACACCAGCATTCTCAGTGCAAACTTTTCCATTGGTTGGATCGTTCAAAGTCCAATCATTTCCATCTGTGTTGCCACTGTAGCTCACGGTTGAACAATGGAGTCCTCGGTGCTCTCAGAGCTTCGTTGTCTGCTTGCAGACCTTTCATTATCCAACTAACCAACTAACATCATCCGTACATGTCTGTAACATAGACACCCTAATAAAAATTCTTTGTTAAACTGACAATGTTCCCTAGTGAACATCCCTGCAAGTGAACCACCAAGCTCAGACTGCACCAAGGACTCCACAGTGATGATTCTGGCTGGGCAATGATGGGAATCATAGTCAAGCAAGGCGCCCGATTTAGTGAATTGACCCAGTTAGACACCAGGCTGCCGCCTCAATTCTGCCATCCTATTTAAGTGCTTATCTGAAACCTGAGCAAAGATGAAAGTCCTTTGAAACGAAGAACAGTCAGGACCTCCGCCATTCCGATCTCCTCCATTAGGGGGCAGCCGTTCTTTTCCTGTCGCAAATACCAGATGCCTCGAAGTGGGAGGGGCAGGATTGAGTAACGGCTCCCTTTGTCCTCTTGACTCAATTTACTGCGTGCACAAGACCCCGGGGGAAAGTCGTGTAATTTTTCTAGGCAAGGTTCCACCTCGATCCTGTCTTTCAGTCTCAGGGACTGGAGCGTACATTTTCAGAGTAACGTCTTTTTAGAAAAAGAGGCACCCTCAGTTTTCAGTTTGCTCGGGAAGACAGTTGCACCGAACTCAGGTTTAGGGGTTTGTACATGTGTCTATGTATAAAAATACACATACTCCTATTCTATGCTCCGGTTCGTATAGGGGTGTGCAATCTTTAACAACAGGAGGATTCATAAATTGTGGTCTTAGGGTCCCGGTGTGAAGTACGTTGAAGATTGTAGGTCGTAGTTTTTTGTTTTTTTTCCCTTCTCCATTTCTGCAAAAAAAAAAAAAAAAATACCCAAAGTAGTTACTGCAGGTTGCCGGATTCCCTGTACGTGCTTCTTTTACATGGCCGAGTGATATCGCTGGAACCAGAAAGGACTAGACGCAAAAGAGTATCGTAGAAGTAGAAAGGGGCCATTTGGACTACGAGCCCGAGTCGAATACGGAGAATCCGAACGGAGTGGACCGACTTCGAAGTAAAAAGATGTCCCGAGTAGAACTTGGGTCTAAAAGAAGCATTTTCATTATTCACCCAAAGTGAATGAATGTGAACCTAAGAGTGGCTAAAGTTACATCAGTTGGGGCTTCAATTTGTTTGCGTCTCGGGAGCCGAGCCTTATCGAAAGCCATCAATCAAGGAGCTTCTTTGCAAACCGTGTGAGCGGGATTGGGCCTGCAGGGGAAAAGAGGCGAAGTTCGGGAATCTTTTGGGGTGTTGCCACAAAACAAAGCGCCCTCTTCAGGTGCTGAATTTCCACCTCGGCTCGCGTCGCCAAGAGACCTTTTGCAGACGCGCCTGCAATTTGGGGGCGCCACGTGTGGACGAGGAGGCTTCTTGGGAAGGGGGCAGCGCATCTCGGGGAAGAGGGAGGGTCGGGAAAAGGAGCCGTCCTTACTTTCTTCTATTGGACGGACGATGTCTTCAAGCGGGCGGTGCCGGGGGCGGTCCCGACAGCCCCGTCTTGTCCCAGGCCGGGCACAAGAGGGAGGGATCGGGAGGTAGCTGTCGCCGCCTGGCCACGGCGGCTCACTTCCACACCGACGATCCAGACGGGCCGAGCCATCCCCGCCTCCCCTGGAGCCGCCTGGGCCGGGGATGGGGAACACCGAGAGCGGGGAGCCGGGCGGGGGCCCCGGGATGTTGCCGCCCCCGCCGGGAAGAGTTCCCATGCCGGATCAGGGAGAGCTGGAAGAGCGATTCGCGATGGTGCTGGTGAGAGAGAGAGAGAGACCCCTCCTCCGCCCACTCTCCCCCCCCCTCCCCGGTTAGATCCCTGCATAGATTCCTCTTCGCCTCCCCCCACCCCTGCTACCCCCGGGACTTCGCAGCCTTTATTGCAAATAAACTCGTCCGCATCTCCGACGTTGCTGGAAATCGGTTTCTTTCGAGCCGCTCTCTCTAGGACCAGAGATGGATCGCCAGCCTTAGTGCCTTGCTCCTTTTTCCTTTTCCTTTCCCGCTTTCCAACTGTTTCAGACACTTTTTCCCCGTGGTCCCAAAAGATCCAGGAAAGCATTCTGGATCTCTTTTCTTTCCCTGGGATTGAAGCCCAAGCCTTGCTGGGGGATTGCCTCCCTAACCTTTCCACTTGCTCTTTGATGGTTCGGATTTTCTGTTACTCTTGTGCGCCTGTCGCCTATAAATTGTATGCTCAACTATTTTCCCTGTGGAGTGAGATTCCCAGCGAGGTGGCCGTTCTTTCAGGTAGATCATGTCATTTCAGAGATAATCACATCCGCCTCTTGTCTGTCAGCTAGAATTTTTTTCCCTGCTAGATACTTCCCCCCCCCCCGTCCTCCCCCCAGTTTGCATTGTTCATGCTGCTAGCCCTGTAGGTATCTCTTTTTTTATGTATCCACTCAAATCCCACAGAGGCTTGAGACTTGGTTTTGACGGATGCCCAGTTTTTAATCTACCTGGAATGTGTCACTGTTGGCAGGCAGATTTTTCTTAAAATTTCAGATTTGCACCACACTGTTCTGGCCCAAGGTGGGCTTTCGATTAAGAGCCTGGGGGTGGGGGGGAGGGGTTCAGTGATCCTGCTTGGGTTTTTTTTTCTTTTCTTGCCTCTGCTTTATCCTTATTATCTAACCCTTTTTATTTTCCAATTCTAGTAGGAAATGTCAGCAGATACTAATTTCCCTCAACTTTCTTGCCTTTATCCATTGCACATAGGATATCCTTTTAAAAAAAGGTTTTTTTCCCATTTCCCCTTCATTGTTCATCCTAACTTTTCTTTGCAACCATGGAATTTGGTTGATTTCTTTTCTTTTCTTTTTTTCGCTAACCTGGCTTTACCTACAGAAATGCTGCAGTGTTTGGTTTTTTTCTTCACAAGACTGATTTGAATGGGAAAAGTTTACGAAGCAACATTGTCTGGGATATATATTGTCTAGTCCTATCCTGCCCAAGCTTTGATGGAAGACATCAATGGATTCAACTGATGGATTTTCATTATTATTTTTTTTTAATCTGAATCCAGTTGATCTTGTTAACCCAGAATCTTGTGGCTTGGAAACCTATGGCATAATTCACACAAGGTTCTAAAGCTTAATGTGCTTTGTTTGGTTTTAGTTTAACTCACATATTGTGGACCCAGCCTTTGTAGATTTAAACCTTGGATTTTGGGTTACATGTTGTGTGAACTTAACCAGTTATGGTTTATTCAAAAAAAAAACCATGGCTAATCAAACCATGACTATGTAAGGCAGGGGTGTCAAATTTGATTTCATTGAGGGCCACATCAGGGTTGTGTTTGTCCTCAGAGGACTGGGGTGGACATGGCCAGCATGATGTCACTTGTGTCAGGTGGGTGCATCTATGGTGGTCCGACCACTCTGCCAGTGAAAACGGGCTTCTGTTTGCAGGACAGCCTCCTGCAATCCTCTGCCAGCAAAAATGGAGCTCATTTTCACTGGCAGAGGCACCACGGGCTGGTCCTTCACTATTTCCAGAGCGGCCCCGTGTGCCAGATCTAAGCACCCTGCGGGCCGAATCCTGCCTCTGGGTCTTGAGTTGGGCATCCCTGATATAAGGGATGATGATGCTGGCTATAATATTGCATTACTTTCCTAAAATGAGGTTTTATAATTCCTATTAAATCCAAATAGAAAACAATATGGGATTATACAGGGTTTGTATGATTTATGGATTGATTTAGATTTCTAGTAAGACTCCTAATCTGTATAAACAGCTGTGATGTTAAGAATGAATGTGGTGGAATTCGTTTCGGAAGTGTTACTGTAATGTAAAAGACTCGAGGATAACCTTGTGACTGCTTCATAAAAAGAAGAAAGGAAGAGTTGTGTGGCTCCTCCTACTTCCATAAATATATTGGGTTGAAATATGAATGTGGAATTAGATGTGTTTTTAAAAGTTACATTTAATATTCTTCCCAGGAGTTCCTGGCAGTTCTTGTTCACTTTGTTCCTCCCACTATCCTAAGATTAGGCTGAGAGGAGCCTTGACCAGTCACTTGCCAAAAATGCAAGGAGAGCAAAGTCACTTGCAAAAATGCAATCTTGTAGCCTTAGACTTTTGCACCTTCACTGCACTGTGAAGGTCTGGTGTGTGAACTTATCTTCACCCATTGAGTTTCTTGTAAAAACTTGTACGCTTCAAAAAAAAAAAAGAAAGAAAGAAAGAAAGAAAAAGAAAAAAGAACAGATGTTCCCCTTCCAGATTCAATGTTTGAAGGGCTAAAGGCTGCCAACAGTGAGGATAAGAATTTGTCAATAGAGTCAACAAATGTCCTCCCTTGGTGTATTCTGAGAATGAATTGAGATACACTTCCTCAAAGAATCTATGGTTTCTGGCAGAACTTCATAGGGGAGATAGGTTTAGAATCTGAGCATCTTCACTGCATTCTTAATCCTCCTCTAGTTGCAAACTTTGCTGGCTATTGCAGGATGATGCTGAGTTACCTATTCAGCTTGTATGGTACAAGATCTATAAAAAATGTCTCATATAAATATCTTCTCTCTTCAGCCTGTAAAATAAGGTAGGGCTGGCAGAGAATGCTGCCTTATTTTTCATTATGAAAATTACAGTTGAGATGTTTTTGCGCAAAACAGTTTGCAAAATCATGCATGTCCGTTCTGCTGATACATTGATAAGAAACACTTCAGAATTCCATATGAAGACAAATCAATTCTGTGCAGTTACTAGAGTAACCTTTTCCTGGTGCCTGCTATATGCATTGGAATACAGGTCTCAATCTCTCATATAGGTGGGAAAAATTAAGATAGGGTGCTTGACTGTCACAGGGAGAGCAGTCTATGGCCAGCATACTTGCAGATCACAGAGCCCAAATTGGGAGTGTGTGTGTGTGTAACATTTCAAACTATTTTGCACTTGGAAAGGGGGAGATTAAAGGGGAAAGATTTCCTTAAATCCCTCCTCCCTGACTACATGGGGTAGGAAAATTAAAGGACAAGCGGATGGCTTTCCATTGCAAACTCCACAAATGTAAGTACAGAAAAGAACATACTTATCCCTGGACGAAAACTAAGGCGATCCGGGTTTAAACACCTTGCATAACATTTTTCTTAGGAATTTAGATAGAAGAATTTAGTTTGTCCATTTTTAGAAAAAGTTTGTGTCATCCAGGTACATGTATCAAGCATACTTCTATAGTAAGGAAAACTAAGTAACACACACAGTAGGTACATTTATCAATCTTGCAAAGGACATTTGTCTGAGAAATTAAATAAAAATATTGACACTTTCACTGTGAGTGTTTGAGATTTCAAGATAATTGGTGAGCTTTTAGTGATACTTGTAGTTGTATACCTGGGGGATGGGATTTCCATGCAGTTATTTTTCCTTAGTTAATGGAGAGTTTGTTTGTTAAAAAATTCCACTCCAGTGATGTCAGAATGAGAGGAAGTTGACAGCATGTGATACATAGTTTTCTTCTTTATGAATCTTTTCTCAATGGGTAGGTTATTCTTTGAACCATCTTATTTCCACTTTAGGAAATAAGATGGTAATTCAAAAGTGCATTATACTGGATTAAAGAAACAGTTATAAACTGTTAAAGAAACTATTGCTCCTTCTAGCCCCATAAATTGTCCACTATGATTGACAGTAGCTTTCCACACTCATGTTTTATTAGCTGGAGATACTGGGCCCATACACTAGAAAATTTTGCATGCAAATCATTCTATCTTTGAGTTATTTTGCAATTTAGAAAGAGAAGGAGCACAAAATGTAAGTACAGAATTCAGCATCCTGAAATTCTTAGTTTGATTATTTCAGATTTAAAAACAAGCACATCTTTGGTTAGCTTTTATGACTGAGGATGTTTTTGAAAGCACTAAGTAAAGCCTGCTATAATATAAAAATGAGATTTAGCTAACCACAAGCTTGGACATAATAACATTCCTAGTTATTGGAAGGTTGTTTTTCCATACCTGTGGGAAGGATTAACAAGTAGAAGAAAATGCAAATACTACACAAAAATGCTGCAAAATAAGTAAATATATGCAAGTTTGATCAATTAGCATAAATTGCTCTGGTTCCTAGTTCCAAACTAAATATGGAATTTGAATTTGCTGGATGCAGAATTATAATGTTTAACATGCATAAATGTGTGTGGGATGGTCTTGGTAGAGCACACATGGTTCTGGAAAAAAAAATAAAGAGCAGCCTGTATTTATGAAGGTCTCAACCTTTATGGCTGATGAATTCCAGTTCATAATATAAGCAGATGCAGTTTTAACCTTCCTTGAGACAGGTTTAAGCAGCAATGTAAGTGTAATACAGAAGAAGATACATTTTGGCATTCTGTGATGTAATTTGAGCACTCACTTCATACCGAGTTTGTCAACCATGCTGCTTTCCTATGGCATACTATACAACAGTTCTGAACTAACTAATAATTGATCAAATTAATCCACTCTGCAGTGTGAATGGTGTGTTATGTGTTCCAGATCTCAGATACTAGGCTGAGATTTAATTTGATCTCTTAGGGCCTTTTGCTGCCCTTTTTTGTTCATTGTAGTGTTACTATGGAAAAGCACTAGAATTTATGATTTTTATTAATCTCTGTAACTCTGAAAATATATTACATGACTCTGGAAACTGTAGCCCTGTTCTTTGTGTGTTATAGAGGAGAGGAGAGGAACCTTTGTGTAGTGAGAGATTACATTTATAAAAATTATATTTGGTATTCAAGAACCACAACAACATAAATATAATGATGTCCGTGGAGGGGCAGAGCAGAATTTTTGGGCTTGTTTTCTCCAGTTTTGAAAAGATTGCCCTTTTAAAGATTGATCAATGACATAAGTCCATTCAATGCTTAACACGCCATAGTTGTTATAACTTTTTAAAAAAAATATTCTGTCACATCTCACCAATTTGAAATGGATTTTATTGATACATTTCTCTTCTGAAAATTTGTGGAAAGTATGCTTCCCTTATTGCCATCATATTTTCAGGTACAATCTTGGACAATTGCAAAAAATGGCTTGCCCACAGACTATGGATTGGACCCTTCCAATGAATATGAATTCTCATTAAATATGAAATATGATGTAGTAGCAACCTGCCTTATACAACAAGTAGAATAGCTTTATGTGCTGTCTGTAAATATATATACCAGAGGTTTAAATTCTCAGATCTATCTTTGTCAAGGAATTATCCTTGTCCTTTGATCTAATTTTAGTCTTTTCTCATAGCGTAGAAAGCACAGCTTTTCAGTTATTTTACATGAAAACAATCTGACTGTAAGAATGCCATAAATTTCAAAAGACAAAAAAATAATAATAACATTTTAGTTATATAGTGGTGCTTTAATGAAACCCCAAAGCCTTCTTTCAGACTCCTCCCCCATGTTAGCCAATGTTAGTACGGCCTTTTAAACCCAAAAATATTAGGAACATCATATAAGAAAAAGATGACCATCTCCTTTTCCTAATTTGAATACAGGTAGTCCTTGACTTACAGCAGTTTGCTTAGTGGCTGTTCAAAGTTACAACGGCACTGAAAAAGGTGACTGTTGTAGGATCCCCATGGTCACATGATTTCCATTCAGATGCTTGACAATGACGGTTGCAATGTCCCGTGGGGCACAATATCCCCTTTTGCAACCTTCTGATAAGCAAAGTCAACAGGAAAACCAGATTCACTGAACAACTGTGTTACTAAATTAACAGCGGCAGTGATTCGTTTAACAAATGTAGCAAGAAAAGTTGTAAAATGGGGCAAAACTCACATAACAAATTTCTCACTTAACAACATAAATGTTGCTCAATTTTGGTCATAGGTTGAGGACTACCTATACTGCTGACAATTAAGCGAGATCACAGGACCAGACTGAGCCAGTAGACTTAAAATACTAACGTAATAACATTTCATGGGTTAATTCTTCTTTGTCCAGCTTGGCTTGTTTCAAAGATTTAAGAATTTCTAGAGGACAGCCGATTAAGGAAAGCTGGGTTAACAATATCCCAAAATAATGTAGGAATAATTCTATTTGTTTTTGTTCCAAAAATAAGTATCTGATATAGTAACTAAATACAGTAGCAGTTAAAGTCCCAGATCTGATTTTTTTTTATACTAAAATTGCTTTGATAGACATTGCCTTAAATAGTTTGAGTCTCACCCATAATGGTTGTCATTCTTATGTGATAATGTGCAGTTTACAGTTGATAATATTCATATGAACTATTTTTAAACCAATCGATAATTATATAGGAAAGTGAATTTTGTTACTGCATTTCAACATTTCTGCATTTTGGTATTATTAGAAATGCATGTTTAATCTGTATTCATTGTTTGTTTATTTACTATAAAATACTTTTATATCACTTTTTGGTCAGCATTTTAGTAACTCTGTAATGCTTGACCAACAATTATTCTCTATTTTTCTGGGGGAGAGGTCCTTTAGGAATGAAAGTTGTTGCAATGTAAGGTTAGCTGATGCTCCTTAAGAAACTTGATTTGCCTATCTTGATGGCTGATTCCTACATTACAAAATGAATGAAAAACCTGCCACAGCTGTCTGGAGGATGGAGGAAGAACATAACCACAACACCACTGGAAAATGAATTGGATTGTTTGCCAGTTTGTTTCCAGATGCATCTTAAGAAGCTGCTATTGATCTTTAAAACCTTAAATGGTCTGGGCCCACCCTTCCTTAGGGAGCAAGCTTTCACTGAGACAGGCTGGGAAAGTGATGTTTTGAAATGTTACAGTTACTCCATAAGCAGAGGCGTTTGCTGAGACTGGAAAAAAAAATGGAAATGATCTCTCAGAGAGGCCTGCAAACATCTACTTTCCACATAACTGAAGTATGAATACAACCTTTTACAATCTGTATTTATAAACATATTTTTACGCTAATGTGGATAAACTGATACCTTGTTTCCCCAAAAATAAGACACTGTCTTATATTTTTTTAATCCCAAAATAAGCACTTGGCCTTATTTTCAGGGAGGTCTTATTATTTTGGGTCGCATGGAGCAAGATGGGGCTCCTCTTGCTTCTTACCTGATTTCCAGCTCTGTGTTTAAATATTATTGGGGAGGGCTTATTTTGGGGGGGAGGCTTATTTTAGCGCATGCACTCAAAAGCCTGATTGGGCTTATTATCAGGGAATGTCTTATTTTCAGGGAAACAGGATAATTACATATGAATTTGGGAATCATTTGAGGTTTGGTTTTCAATGTAATGACCAATCAAGTGGCAGGCAGTGTGATTTCTGATTTCAGGTACAGGCTCCCAGGATCAAAGACTCCTCTTTAAGAAACAAGAAGCTTTCTCCCCAACATGTTAACTTTCTAGGTAGGATAGGAGTTTTCTTTCCTGATGAATACAAAAAATGATTCAATACGACAAGCTTTACCAGTTCTGTACAATTAGACTTTAGCAGTTGCTCCATATCCTAAATCTCTGATCGTGATGTTAAAATTACCATGTTTGTTTTGATATGAAAGAACTTGCTGAGAAAGAGATGTTTTCCTTTGTCAAAGCTTGGCTTTTTTGGACTAGGGCTGTTTTGGGCATAGTTGCAAGGCGTGGTTAACATTATTTGGTAGACTAGAATACTTTCTATATTCCTATGAATTTTGGTTAGGTTAATTGTTGTTGTTAGTTGCAAAGTCATGTCCGACCCATCGCGACTTCCTGGACAACATTCCTTCAGGCCTTCCTGTCCTCTACCATCCTCTGGAGTCCATTTTAGCTCACGCCAACTGCTTCAGTGACTCCATCCAGACACCTCGTCCTCTGTTGTCCCATTCTTCTATTGCCCTCAATCTTTCCTAGCATTAGGCTCTTCTCCAGCGAGTCCTTCCTTCTCATTAGGTGGCCAAAGTATTTGAGTTTCATCTTCAGGATCTGGCCTTCTAAAGAGCAGCCAGGGTTGATAATATGGACTAAGTAAATTTAAACCATTCAGTTACTTACAGATCTTAATTTATATGATTGTTTCCCCACTCTTGGTTGATCCATACCTGAACTGTTGAAAAATGGGGAGCACTATTTCATTTTTCCTGAGGCTTCAAAGTTCTGTAAAAGAACTCTGTGCAAGCTTGGGTTAAAACAGAATAAGCTGCTTTTTTTCGGCTTTGATAGGCATGGCTTCAGCATTGCAAAAAGCTTGGTTTGTTTGAATTGTCATAAAAGCTAGAACCATGGTGGATTTTTTTCAGTGAAGTAACCAGAGGTTTGCAGAATATAGAGAGCAAACAACTCTAAGCATGCTTTGATTGCAAAAAAAAGAAAGAAAGAAGATTTTTCATTTTAATTGGTACATGTCTGTGTTAGATTGAAGGCTACATTTGAGAAGCAATTCTGCGTTGGTCTCAATCTGAAGGAAAAGAACTCAAGAAGACCCTCGTTCAATGGAATCCAGCTGGCTGGTTAGGTTGCGTTTCAGCATTTGGGCTTCCGGTTTGAGATTTCAAAGGGAGCTCTCCCTGGCAAGGGGCTGAATTTCCCATACAGCCATAGACACAGTTACTAACGGCATGACGTTTTAGAAGCATATGGCATCCCTCCCTGCACAGTTAATTCCATACAGGGCTGGGTAAAAAAGCGGTGGAAATAGTTATTGGTTTCCTCTCGGCGTATTTCCAGCAGAGGAGGGAGAAACTTATGCTTCTTTGCAACATTTCATCTGGAAGAAACACCCCAGCCTTTTTCTCTCCCAAAGTGGGGAGGACTGGAATGCTGTTTGGAGAGGGAATGGAAACGGACATAGAAGAGGGAATCGTTCCTACCCTGGCAAAGCAAATGGGGAACCAATTCGGAAGGTTTGGTTTGATAGGATTGGCTGCCAAATCCCCATGGAGGCCCAAATGCGCAGGCTGTAGCCCAGCAGCATTGCAGGAATTGCAGTCACGTTGCATCACTTCCTTGGGAACAGCATCTCATCAAGGGGCAGGGTTTAAATTAGGAAGTATTATTTCATGGAAAATGGAAGTGGTTGTTAGATAGGGAGCTGGGGAATGAGGCAAGAAGCCAGGAGCTCTTATCCTCAATTCTGAGGAAAGGAGGAGCCTCCTGGATTGGACACAAGAAGAAAATGTGGATCTCTGCCCTAATCATTTGGATACTCAGTCTGGAGGATATTGGAGAGAATTTCCGTCATGGTTGCTTAGCAACTCCTGTACTACAATCTCTCTCCTGCTTTGGGGCTGGCAAAATGGCTGCTGCACTGATGCTCATAGCAGTGAGAAAGGGCACGTGAAGGGAAAGCTTGTATGGAAGGCTATATGGGAATATTGAGAGAATGCCAGTGAAGGGATAGCATGCTGGGGAGGAAGCGAAGTGAGTTAGTGTGGGTTTTTACAAATGGAGGTCCCTGGGTGTCCCATCATTAAATGCCTCAAATCTGCTACCAGCATGTCACAAAGGTGTAATTATGCCATGAAAATAGCAATTGAGGAATAATTAGATGGCAGCTGCCGCTAAATCAAGACTTCCATTGCTTTGGTTCTTCTGTTGCAAAGTGTATTTGGATCTTCGAAGAGCATGTTTCAAACTATGGTGTGGGGTGGACAAAGAGAAAGAAGTTTGGTTTGGGAAAGCTGAATTGTCTAATTGTTGCTTGTTCTTTTTTGGATACATTCTGGGTTTTCTCCAGCCGGTATTATTTTGTGTTTTAATTGTTAGCCGCTCTGGAAATATTTATATGGGAAGGCGAGAGAGACCCATCTACACAATAAAAAATGTAAAAACCCTGTCAAGCTTTGCCCTCTAATAATTGCCAGATTGCTATTTTTTTTTCTCCCAGAGCTGGGATTTAAAACTAGGGGACACAAGAATGGATTCCTGGTTCCCATCTTCCATCAGTTTGATCTCCTCTGCTTTCTAAGAGTGGAAATTCTCTCTAGCAAGTCTTCTGTAACTTCAGCAAACAGGCAGAATTCAGCACATATTTCCTTAGTTCAGAGGTGTGGTAATAAAAAATGCTTTATTTGTTGACTTTCTCCTTGTCATGCATTCCACTTTTTAAGGGTATAAATTTCCTGCCAGAAAGCATGGTGGCAATCCCTAACAACAATACATTTTTAAAATTAAATGCATAAATAAGACCTGGGGGCCTCTCAACCATACTGTAGTTGGCTGCTAACCTGTATATCATGTTCCATTCACAATAAGGGGATATATATTGTATTCCAGTCTTCAAATACTATTTCTCAATTTAGCATTTTTATTGTGAATATAGAATAACAGAGTTGGAAGGGACCCTGGCAGTCTTCTAGTCCAACCCCTGCTCAGGCAGGAAACCCTGTATGAATTCAGACAAATGGTTTTCCAATCTCTTCTTAAAAACTTCCAGTGTTGGAGCATTCACAACTTCTGGAGACAAGTTGTCTCACTGATTAATTGTTCTAACTGTCAGGAAATTTCTCCTTAGTTCTAGATTGTTTCTCTCCTTGATTAATTTCCATCCATTGCTTCTTGCCCTGCTCCGAGGTGCTTTGGAGAACAGCTTGACTCCCTCTTCTTTGTGGCAACCTCTGAAATATTGAATACTGCTATCATGTCTCCCCAGGGGTGTCAAACTCAAGGCCTGGGGGCCAGATTTGGCCCACGGGGTTCTTAGACCTGCCCCGCGGGGCTACCCTGGAAACAGTGAAGAACTGGCCCACGGTGCCTCTGCCAGTGAAAACGGAGCTTGCAAAGGCCATGTACGGCTCTTCCAAATTCCAGAGGGATGCAGGAGGCCATCACAGCCAAAAATGGAACTCGGGAGCCCATTTTCACTGCCAGAGTGCTCAGGCCACCACAGGCACCCCTGACACGAGGGATGTTGAGCTGGCCATGCCCCCCCCCCAATCCTCCTGAGGTCAAATGCAATTCTAATTCAGCCCTTAATGAAATCGAGTTTGACACCCTTGAACTAGACATAACCAATTCCAGCAACCTTTCCCCCCCCCCCTTTTTCAAACAAGCCTTTTTAAACAGACATACCATTTGATTGGGGCAAATGATGGAAGTGCAGTGAGTTGACATAATTTATTTGAGGTTCAAGATTCATTTTTAAAATTATCAACAGGATTTCATTTAGATATTCCTGGGAAATAAGTTAGGAGAAGAGAGGAATGTATAGAAATTAAATCAAATATTCCATGGACACTGAATATTTACTAACAGCCCTATGTGGGAATAAGAATATTCATAAAAGTATAAATATCTACATCTATTATCAGAAAAAACCTTGTAGTGTTTTAAGAGTTGCTTACTTGAACAGTTTATTTGCTTCTACCAAACATAGGAATAAAGAATTATGAATGTCACTGTAGTTTAACCTCCTGGTCATGGGAAATCTTGCTTAGCTTCCTCTTCGGCTTGCATTCGGTAATGCTCATTTATATCTGAGTTTAATTTTGTGATCTTAAGGGATAGAAGCTTGCTTTTGCAAAAACCAAAGCTCAAGTTCTTGGGATTGTGAATTCTATCCTGTATCTGGTATCTATTGGACTGAAGTAGAATGGAAGAGACATATCACTACAGAAAGCAAAAGAGAATAGAGTTACCAACTAGTGTGAAAAATTACTGGTTAATCTGCTTTTGTGTTTGATATCCAATTTTTAAGGCAGGGATGTAATAATTATCATCAGATGGAAGTACTGCTTGAGTTTGAATGGACATAATCTAGTACTCTATGAAGGATACTTTATTTAGTATGTTCAGTAATGGCAAATAAAAGTATTAATAACAGCAGATGAGGCAATTCAAAAAATTAGGAGCCTTAACAAACCTGCAAACTGTTTTAGTAATTGTCAGCTTTGTATCCTTTTGTTTCAGATGGTATTTGTACATTGATATGAATAGAAGTAGTGGATTAAACAATATAGTCATTTAATGTACCATGTTTGCTAAAGCAAAATAGAGTTGGGCCTGGTTAATGTGTGGATGAAGAACTACCTGCAAATCCCATGATTTTGATAGTTTTCCATCAAGGAAGAAGTGCCAGAATACAAACAATATATAGGCTTTGTAAAACTACTCATCTGCAAATCCAGGTAGCCTTTTGGAAGTTGGCAGAAACAGATCAAAGAGATGTGATTTTATGATTTTATTTTTTTGCTAAACATGGAAAAAGGAGCTTTCCTATTCTGATACTTCTTTCTGATGCTCAGTACATTGGAAAGACTAACATTTCAGCCTTCAAATGCTCACTTACCTATGTAGTATTTTCTGTTACTTTTAGAGATTGGGCTGGTATTTAAATACATGGCTAATATACAGTATTTGGTGCTTACAAGTTCAGAGAACATTCCAGTGCATAAATCACTCCAGGATGGGAAGCCTAGAAAGAAAGAAAATGATTTAGCAAGAATATTATGATAGTTCCTTCTTTTTTTTCGTTTAGCACAGTTGATGATCATTCATCACAAACATATTGGCTGAATTTCAGAACCTGTGACTTGCTCTTGTTCATCCTCATTTGTCAGTTGCTATTAGAATTAACCAATAACTTTATATCATTGCAAAACAGAATTGATGCACTGCAGTGCAAAACAGAAATAATTTTATATTTGCCGAAATGGTTGGTGGTGGAGAGGATGGGTGAGGGGAAATGGTGAAAAATAATATTACCATAAATTCTTATTCAATAGAGTAACAAATAATACACACAAAGCCTACTCACACTTGTTTATTAACAAGAACGGATGGGGTCAACCGGTCAAGAATGTTGAAGGAAATTTAGGAATGCAGATACTGGTTAGATCAATGTCTAGAGCTATTTTCTCCAACTGGATATAAGAATGCTGCTTTTTAAAGTTTCAAAACGTCTTGTTAGAAGTCCTTCCTGGAGAGAATGCATCCATTTTAAATGTGTGTGCAAATGGAGAGCAATCAAAATACATTCTATAGTTATTAATGTCCATCTTCATGGTGCATTTTGTGGTGGGACCAAGGAATAAAGACTCTGCGAAAGTTACTTCACTCCAAGCAGACCTGGTACTGGCCTGTAGAAACCAAAGAAAGTCATAAGACAGCGTTCTATATTTAGAAATTTATCACAGTCCCACAGGAGTGTAACAGATTTTCAGAGTGTAACATATATTTGCATATCACCATCTTTGTACTATTGCATGGATTATTAGACATAAAAATCCTTAGTTTGCCACTGTAAGGAGAAACAGAGAAACACAGCAGACAAAGAGAAGTTGTTTCCTGCCATATCTAAGCAGCCAGTGATGTGGAGAAGGGTAGTACTTAAACTGATAGTATCACAATACCCATATGGTAAATGATGTAGCTTAAAAGAAGAGAAGAGGCGAAAACTAAGAACTGAACTTCTATGCATTTTCATCATACTTGAGGCAATTCAGGAAAGGGGTCTTCTCTCTTGCATCTGCCCTTTGGAAGAGGATATACTAGAGTAGGAATCTCCAACCTTGGCAACTTTAAGACTTGTGGATTTCAACTCCCAGAATTCTGGGAGTTGAAGTCCACAAGTCTTAAAGTTGCCAAGGTTGGAGACCCCTGTCCTAGAGAACCATATGATCCTGATCTTGTTTAAGGGTTGCAAAAAACATGGTTTTTCTCCCCAGGCCTGTGGGTTAAAGTGGTAAGCAAGCCTCTTATAGGGTTATTTAATGAGGCTGGGTTTTTTTTATCTTTTCTGGACGTGCATCACTCTTTTTCTTTTGTGACATGATTTCTGTACTGTTTTAATTGTTGTAAGGCTCTCAGAGTTGTCATGGAGTCAGGCAGCCTTATACATTTTAAATAAATAAATAAGGTTACCTTCACACTGGAACAGCATCCAGTCATATATATGATCCTCATATGCATAATTCCAAAATCTCTTCTCACATTATGTCAGACATAAGCTAAAAGGAAGTTGTAGTATGTACTGTAAAGCATTTCTTGAGAGTCTTCATTAATTTGGCTGAAACTGATGGTTTGGGGGGTTTTTTACAGACAAGGAATAGGATTATCAATAGCGATGAGCCCCTGACAGTGAAGTAAGGGGTGCTGACTGATTGCTTTCTGGAAAAATGCATAATTCTTTATGTAGATTTGGTAAAAGAAGCAAGATCTTATTTGGGGAGCAGCAAAATTATAACCAATTTTTGTATTTCATGCCTGACTTTATAGGATGGGTACAATGCTCACAGCTTGCTCTCTGTTTCAAAGTAAAAGCTAGTGTGTGCAGGTGTGTTGTTAGGAGTTTATGGGTCTAGGGCTTGTATTCTTGATAGTCTTTTGATGGAATGAAAATTAGGCAGCATATATTCATTAACAAGCCAATATGATATAGGGATTAAGGTGCTGAATGAGCTTTAAATCCACCGTTAGCCTTGAAACTCATGAGTAATCCTCAACTTATTACTACAGTTGGGGTTAGAATTTTCATTGTTAAGTGATGCGGTTGTTAAGTGCGTCCCACCCGATTTTATGACCTCCTTTCTTTGCCATAGTTGTTAAGCAAATGTTGTATAACAATGATAGCATGACCTCGGTAGATGCCAAACACTAAATAAAAATAAATAAAGTTAAGCAAATCTGGCATCCCCCCTTGGCTTTGCTCATCAGAAGCTCCCATGAAGGTGGTAAATGGTGATCATGGGACCCCATTGTAAATACATGCCTGTTGACATTTATAAATGTAAGTCGCTTGTACAGGTATTTGAAGACGTTATGTGCATTTGAAGTTATGATGGCACTGAAAAGTGACCTACAACCAGTCCACTGCCTATGACTATTGCAGCGTCCCCCACTGTCACTTGATAACAATTTGGACTCTTGGCAACTGCAATGCATTTATGACAATTACAATGTTCCGGGATCACATAATCATCATTTGTGACCTTCCCAGCTAGCTTTCAACAAGCAAAGTCAGTAGGGGCGGGGGAAAGCCTGGATTCATTTAATGACTGTGTGATTCACCTAACAACCACAGCAAAGAAAGTAAAATTGGGTATGGTCATATGATAACTCAATGACTGCAATCATTTTGTGCTTGGTAACTTTTAATTTACTTGCTGTATGCTGTAACACAAAATACTACGGCTCTATGATGTAGAGTGCTGTAAGTACTGTTGGATACCTCTGATATAAAATAATAAATTTTATAATCTGGGCTGCCTTAAAAGCAAAGAATGCCTGCTGAATCAATTAAGGACTTAGCTTTTGCACTGGGACTGTGGACATGCTGATCTCAGGTTCCTATCTGATCCAAGAAAGAATTTAAGCCAAACACTTATCCCTTGTTAATACAGGTAGTCCTCAATTTACAACCCCAATTGAGCCTAAAATTTCTGTTATTAAGTGAGACATTTGTTAAGTGAGTTTTGCTCCATTTTACGACTTTCCTTGCCACAGTTGTTAAGTGAATTACCACAGGGATAAGTTAGTAACACAGTGGTTAAGAGAATCTGGCTTCCCCATTGATTTTGCTCGTCAGAAGGTTGCAAAAGTTGATCACATGACCTTGGGACATAGCAACGGTCATAAGTATGAACCAGTTGCCAAGCAGCTGAATTTTGATTACATGATCATGGGGATGCAACAAAGATTGGAAATGTGAAAAACAGTCATAAGTCAATTTTTTGTACACCTGGTTTATATTTTCCTATTTAATAAATTCAGATATTTTTTTTGAGCTGGTGTACATAACGTTCCTCTTCCTGCTTTCCCCCACATCAACAATGCTGTGAGTGATGTTGCACATGCATACAAAAGGAGCAGAGCTTGCCTTGTGACAGCTTGACAAAATAAGCATTAGATCCTATAGATCAGTGGTGGGTTTCAAAATTTTTTACTACTGGTTCTGTGGGTGTGGCTTGATGGGTGTGGCATGGCTTGGTGGGCATGTCTTGGTGGGCGTGGCAGGGGAAGATACTGTAAAATCTCCATTCCCATCTCACTCCAGGGAAAGGTTATTGCAGAATCCCCATTTCCTCCCAATCAGCTGGGACTTGGGAGGCAGAGAATAGATGGGGGCGGGGCCAGTCAGAATTTTTACTACCGGTTCTCCAAACTACTCAAAATTTCTGCTACTGGTTCTCCAGAACTGGTCAGAACCTGCTGAAACCCACCCCTGCTACAGATGCCTCCAAATATGCCTATATTTTTAAGACGTTTCAGGGAGCGGTTTCCATGGTTTTATATGCCATGACAACAAATTAATATTTGTTCTTAACAGGATAGTTTTTTTTAATAAAATACACATTTTTCCTACATGCTGGTTGTTTTTGGACTGATAACAGTTGGTTTTGTTAGGTTTCTCAAATTGTAATTTATAGTGTGCCTTGAAAACATTTGTAGAATATGACAAATAAATCTTTATATAAATAAATAGATGAATCGAAACCATCCTTTCCAAACATTTGCTCTGACCAGCATGAATTACAATTAAACCGTTCCAGACAGAAGCCAGTGTGACTATTTTCCAGAGCTTCCCATCACAGGGACTCCACAAGTTCCCCTGGTAATTTGTTCCATTGCTTGACTATTATTATGGTTGGAAAATTTCTGCTGACATTTTTAAACTAAATCTTTCCTCCTGCAGTTTAAATTAATTCTCTTTGACCCCACAAGAATTGGGGTGTGAGAGCAACCTCCCAACAGTTTTGCTGCCATCTTTACACCAGCACATTGCCACACCTGCCACCTTTGTTCTTCTTGCTCTTATTTTTCCCTTTTTTCTCAACTCGGCTAAGCCTGCAGAGAAACTAACTAAAGTACCAGCTAGTAGGCCGGTTTCATAAAGTGCAAAATGTGAGGAGTGAGTTCAGTAGTTCAGTATTGGCTGTACTGATTGCATATGGCTCTGCAATTCTCAGTTTTCAGGTTCAGTGCAAATTTTCCAGCCCTCAAGGAGAGGGAAACTTGAAAATGTCTGGTGTCTTTTGGAATTAAAAAATAGGAGAAAAAGAGAGTATGCAAAGACCTTTCCCTCCTTCAGCTATTCTTATATGAATATAGTATGCTAACTAAGCAACTGTTTGATCAGTGAGTCTAATTCTTACAAATTGCAACATTCAACTTTTCTGGTGCAAATATTCTTAATGGGGAATAAACTCTCAACCCTAATACCACTCCCAGTATACTAACTTGATGGGATTTACAAGTACAAGATGCAAGACAGCTTGGACTTACTTTATATAAAGACTTAAGATATGGTGGCTGTATGGAAATCATTCAAACAGTGCATCCTTGGCTATTGTCCAATATGGAAGAACATGTTTTCAGATTTTTGAAGATTTTTGTTTTCAGATTTTGAACTTTTGGATATAATTCCCCACCCCCTTTCTTCTTCCCATCTATCTACTTGGTGTAACTGTCTTAATTGACTTTTGAACCATCCAAACATTCTGTAAGATGTGGAGCATATCTCAATTTATATCCCTGTTGGCTTAACTTTATTTTAAGATCAAAATAAAATAAATTCATATTTAAAGAAAACTTCCACTGATTTTACAGGAACAGAATATTCAAACGTGTTCCAAAGATTGCATAAATAATTGATTTTATCAACTTCCTTCAACCGATAAAAATGGACTGTTGCCTTTGGCCTCAATTAATTCCTTCCAAACTCTTAAGTGTGGGACTTCAAAAGCAGAAATAACATCAGACAAGCATTTGGACAACATAGTCCAAATAATAAGTTCTTAATACTGAATAAGTTGCCAAAAATCATGCTTTGATAAATAAAAAGTTTTAAAATCAGCTTCTTCCAAATTAAGTTGCTCTACAGTGATGAAGCATGGAAAGCTCAGTTTTGCCCCTAAAAGATTTATCTACTTCTAAAAAACCAGGGTTATCACACAATACAAGCTTGTGGAATTAAAACATTATTTATCACTATTTTCAATTGGTTATCTTCTGATAATTGCAAGTATTGAAACTGATCCCTGGACATTCATAGAACCCATTTCTGTCAGAATTTCTAGAAGAGCTAAATTCTGAAAATCCCTCTTCCGACCATATATGATAAAATAAACAATACCACTGAAAATATTTCACCCATTATAAGAAGTACTCAACAGTGTGCATATAGCAACCTTCAGAATTTTTGAGAATATATTCCACATGTATATAATTAGTGGTGCACACATCACCATGTTAAATTTTCACATGTTTTTGCCCAGCAAAAATTGCATCATTCAACAAATATGTCAAGACTCACCCCTTTTAATCAAACCCTCATCTACACAATGTTTTGCCAGGTTCCCCTATTATGCAGAAGACCACTTTATATCTTGCTGCCTCCATAATGCACCTGGAATGAATCCATGCTGCCCTGCTGCCCTTGCGGGTTTAATATGCAACTTTCTGATTGGTGGTTCCCTTAGCTGAAATCCCAGCCCCTGTCATTTGCTTGAAAGCTCCTCTGGACGTTTCAGGCCCATTGAGGTCTTCCATTCCACTTTCTGCTGTGATTGCCTTTACAGTCCTTAGATACTGATCTGATGCAACTAATGCCCCAAACCCATTCCTGTTGATAGAGTGGTGCTAGCTGGGAGGTCTTGAATGTCTATATCTGGACAGAACCAAGTTAAAAATAACCATAGTTAGCAGACTATTCCTTCTCCTTCCTCACAATTGAATTGAGGCACAATACCATTCCCCACTATTTGTCACAAACCCCAGAATGTTATGGTATAACATTGAGGAACAAGTTGTAGAGCTCATTCAAGAGAGGAACCACCCAGGAGTGGGCTTCAAAAATTTTAGCAAGGGGTTCTCTATCCGGTTGCTGGCTGGGAGTGGCCATGGTGGATGTGGCCTAGTTGGCCTTCTGCACAATGGCGGGGAGGGGGCATTTCTTCCCGAACTCTGGAGGCTTTTCTTGAGCCTCCGGGAGGACAAAAATGGCCTCCCCGGGCTCCGGAGGCCCTTCCTGAACTTCCAGTAGGTCCGTTTTTCACCCTCTCCGAGCCTCTGCACATGCCCTGCACTTACCTGCATCCAAAATGGGCTACGTGAGGACTCCTGGGAGGGGAGGGGTGGGCATGGCCAGCCAGGAGTGGGATGGGGGTTCTCTAGAATCTTAGCTAGAGGTTCTTCCGAACCCCTGCGAAATCCCAGCAGCAACTTCTGGGACCACCCACACAACAAGTTTGGCCAACTGCATTTTGAAGAACCCCTCACCTTCCATTGCCAAAGGCCACTAAATCCTTAGTCAAAAATTAGAATTTGTGTACTTCTCTATTTGGGAATCCTGAACTTGAACTTTTAATTTTGCATGCTGCTATTTCACGTGGTGATGATGTGTCCACTTTGCAACTTGGAACCAAATCTTCATAGTGAAAGATTTCTTAGGCTCTGACCTGGCCCTGGGTTGATCACCGGACCCTCCCGGCCAGGAAGGGCTGTAAGAGGCTTCCTGTTTGTGTTGGGTTCCTGCCTAAGCAAGAGAGATTTCCTCCCTCTGTTGTGTTTTTGTGGATCCTTTGCTGCTGTTTCCTTGATTCAAACTCTGGCTTAGCACCACCCTAGTAACTGCTCACTGAAAATGTTAGGATCCTGTTTTGCTCCTTGCTACACTAGCCTAAAAAAAGTAGGATAGTCATTTTGTGCTATTTAAAAAAAAAAAACATTAGGAAGAGGAAAGATTTTTTTTGTGGCGTCCAGGGAAGGAAAACGTATTTTGTCATTGTGTAGTAATGTGCTAAACGTTTACTATAGAAGTTTAAACAGCTCTCTCTTTTTTTGTGTTAAAGCCTTTGGCTCTATCTAAACACTCCATTGTCTTTCTCTTCCTCCTTGCCCCCAAGCATCTTGGCTATGTGTGTCCTGCTCACTGGAGGAGGGAAGAGCAAAGAGACCTGGCCTAACTTGCGCTTTGCAGTTTCTACCGACACAGTAATTTGTGGCCTGACTTGTTACGAAAATAAAAAGACCACTTCTATATGTAGGACAGAAAGTAGCCATTCTCCAAGGCAGGGCTTTCAGTTAGAAATTATCTATATTTAGCTCTGCAGAATTCTGCCCTGCTGGAGACAGAAACAGGTTACATGGAGCTGAGAATGTTAAAATAATGTTTTCCCCACCTTTTCCTTCTCCTGTATGATTACCTTTTGGGGGCCCTGTGAAACTGAAAGACTGCTTTCCCTCTGTTGTGGATTTTTCCTCACAGTGTAGAGTTAGGAAATGTTGGGCAATTAAAACAGGAATCTTCTGCAGCTCAGAACATCTCTTAGGATCTCCTGTAGAAGGATTCTAGAGATAATACACTGAACTCTGCTCAGTTCATAAATCAACTCTGGTTTATCACTTTCCCTGTTGTGGTGCTGTCCCATGAATCGCACTTGTTACGGCCACAAATTATGGGATTTACACAGAGATGGGTTTCAGCAGGTTCTGTCCAGTTCTAGAGAACCCGTAGCGGAAATTTTGAGTAGTTTGGAGAACCGTAGTAAAAATTCTGATTGGCCCCACTCCCATCTATTCTCTGCCTCCCAAGTCCCAACCGATCGGGAGGAAATGGGGATTTTGCAGTAACCTTCCCCTCGATTGGGGTGGAAATGGAGATTTTATAATATCCTTCCCCCGCCACGCTCAGCAAGCCACACCCAAAGAACCGGTAGTAAACATTTTTGAAACCCACCACTGGACTTACAGTACATCTGGAGGGTGCCAGGTAGTCTAACATTGATGTGTACCACCTAACAAGGAACCGGCAGTAGTTCGGGGTGTACTTATACATATCGTGTTTGAAATGGGGAGGAAATGCTGTATTCTAGTCAGAGCTGGGATTCACTTACCTTCGCTACCGGTTTGCAAATGTGAGCTTGCACCTCTTCTGCATATGCGCAAGGCCTTCTGGCATGTGCAGTGCTCGCACATTACATTTACGTGGGTGGGCAGAGCCTCCCGCAGTCGCCACTACCGGTTCGCTTGAACCAGACCGAACTGTCAGAATACCACCTCTGATTCTAGTCCTGCCTTAGGCATGAACTTGATGACGTTGGGCCTCTCCCTTTCTCTCAGCTCTAGTAAGCAGGCAGTGGCAAACCACATCCCAGAATCTTGTCCAGAAAACTGCAGAGACTAGTCCATGTAGCGGGATCCAATCTGGTTCAGTCAACAGTACCAGAGGTTTAGACTTCCAAGCTTTTGGACTCGTGCTGGAGCCCACCCTCAGGAAACTTTTCTGTAGCCGAGTGTGACACTTCCCAGTGACTGACCTAGATTGGATCCGGCAAGATGATCCTGGGACATGTATATTTGCATTTGTACTAGTCCATAAGAGTTCCTGGGAGTCAACACCAACATGAAGATACAAAGAATTCTATAAATACACATATATTCCTCATAGTCTGATTTAGAAGTTAAGGCATCAGGCTAGAAACCAGGAGACTGTAAGTTCTAGTCCCATGTTAGGCATGATAGCTTGCTGAGTGACTTTAAACCAGTCATCCTCTCTCAGCCCTGATGTTAGTCTTGGGTGAAAGCTGGTCAATTAATTCCTGGCATAACCAAAAAAAAAAGAGGGGGGGGCTATATTCATGGGGAAATGCTAAGAAGATAAAACATACTACATGTTCCTCACATCTGGTTTAGAAGCTATAATACATGATACTGAGGTATTCCTCCTGTCCTCCTGATATAAGAGTGGGGTTTTTAAAAAATTGGTGAAGAAAATACTTTTAGCATTCTTTTCTCCTTTTTTCCCTTCCCTCTCCCCCAACCCCTATGTGTTTTACAGCTGAACCCCTGGTTAAGAAAAACTTCAGGAACAAGCATAGATGAAATCTAACTTAATTTAAGCTTGCTTTCCCTCACTACTGCCTCCATCCTTCTGTTTTCCAATGCCATCAAAGGGACCATGAATTCAGATGTACCAGCTACTTGTTTTATTAGACTGAAAAAGGAGCAATGTTACTATTCATTTGTTGCACCTGGTGACTGGCATAAATCTGCTGGCTGGGCCAGCTTTAGGACTACAAGTGGGGTCAAAGCAGTGATGAGCCTATGACTGCAGAGCACAGGAAGATGAGACCTGTGTTTGACTGTTGACTTTCTCGTGGGAGGTTGTCTTCAAGGAAAACTCCTATTTTACATAGCAGATGGACCTGCTTTTAGAGTGTGTACAGCTGTCACTCAGATACCTGAGAAACAAATTGGCCAAGGATGAACCAGTGACCTTCCTCACATCATTTCCTAGACATTTCTGCATGATCTGCCGCAGAGCCATATTTCTCAACTGGCTTCCGCCATGTGGCTAAGATTAACAATCAGACAATTTTACTCAGATTTGGGCAATTTGCTGGTACGATGGAGAACTTCTTAAGTGCCTGGACAGATACTCCTCAAAGAATTTTCAGATAAAATGCAGCCAGAGAGTAGAATAGAATAGAATAGAATTCTTTATTGGCCAGGTGTGATTGGACACAAGGAATTTGTCTTGGTGCATACGCTCTCGGTGTATGTAAAAGAAAAGATACATTTGTCAAGAATCATAAGGTACAACACTTAATGATAATCATAGGGAAACAGTCAATATAAATCTTAAGGATACCAGCAACAAGGTTACAGTCATATAGTCATAAGTGGGAGGAGATGGGTGATAGAAATGATAAGGTTAATGGTAATGCAGACTTAGTGAATAGTTTGATAGTGTTGAGGGAATTATTTGTTTAGCAGAGTGATGGCGTTCGGGAAAAAACTGTTCTTGCGTCTAGTTAATAGACGCAAGAGACGTTAATAGAGACTATTTGGCTTCATGCTATATTTTTCACAAAGAGTGTAACGAAATACAGGTAGACCTCGACTTATAAAGTTCGTTTAGTGACCATTCAAAGTTACAACGGCATCGAGAAAGTAAGTTATGACTGTTTTTGGCACTGACAACCACTGACAATTCTCATGGTCATGTGATCAAAATTCAGACAGTTGGCAACTGACTTATTTATGATGGATGCAATGTCCTGGGGTCATGTGATCCCTTTTTGTGACCGTCTAACAAGCAAAGTCAGAAGCCAGATTTACTTAATAACCATATCATCAACTTAACTGCATTGATTCACTTAACAATGGCAAGAAAGGTCATAAAATAAGGCAAAACTCAAATGTCTCATTTAGCAACAGAAATTTTGGGCTCAATTGTGGTCGTAAATTGGGACCACCTATATATTTATTTGCCTAAATCAACAATTTCACAACTTTGAAATTGTTCTTTTTTCCCCCCTTATATTGGGTTTTCTCTCCCTTTTCTTTTTTCCTGACTTGCTTCCTTCCTTCTTAATTATGAGCCATTTTATAATTCAATTAACTTGCACAAACATGTTATTTCTCCCCATTTTGTATGGATGGGCAATTACACATTATCAGCAAAGAGCAAGAGGGTTTGGCTTGAATCTCTTCCACGGTATGTTCTGTAGAAGGCATGAACAATTAACCTATTGATATGGAAGAAACTCAAAATAAGCATGCACAGTTTAAATGCTTTGGTCCATGTTTCCTCCCTAATCCATCGTGATGCAAAGAGATAGCTACAGAAGGGAATTGCTGTATATTAACTAAGAACTTGATTGTACCCTAGCTTTATCAAACCCAGTTCCCAGGGTGGAAGGCAGTGCAGTTAAAACTATTAATTAGTCACATAAAACTTTAATCTCTTAAAATGCTGTACATTTCTATCGTCATGACTAAATGATGGTTAAAAATATCCATCCAGTGTTGAATTAGCACAATTGTACCAGAGTACAGTACAGAGTACTATTGCTGTTCTTGCTTATCCTGCTTCTGTTTTGAGTCATCACCAAATAGTGCAGTCCTCATTATGAACATACTCCTAAGTGACTGTTAATAAGCAAAGCAGTTGGTTAATTCCTCTGGCTTTGGTGCCAATCCCCATTGGCTTCCAGCTGGGAACATTCCTGTAATCCCTGCAGCAGGAATAGAGCCCATCTAGTTGCAAGGCATAAGGCTTCTGTGCTCTTCTTACACCCCATTCTGTCTTCATCCAGATTGACTAAAGTTAGTCATTGCAGTCACAAAGGGAACTGAGTCACAAGCAATACATTTCTCTGGGATTTCCCTTCCTTTCCTTTCATTATACAAGCAACAATGCCAACTTCCAGATTCTACTATGCTTGCTTGAGGAGATAATGTGGGGGAGCAGGGTGGATCCCCTAATATCAGGGTTATGCTATTGCAGCCTGTTGTGCTATTTCACTGCCATGCTTTTATCATTTTTCTATTTCAAACTCCAGCAAGTGGTATTCTTTACTTTATCTGTGTTGTTGTATCCAGTTTTATAAAGAGACAATAGAAGACTAATAGCAGAGAAGGTTGGCCAAGGACCAGAGTGGATGAGGCTCTCTTCTTTTAAGTCTGGGAAGACCAATTGGCATTTCTCTCATTTTAATTACTACTGGTTCCCTAACTTCACCTGCAGTCTAAGAGTGACAAGGCAAAGTGCATTTTGCAGCTGCTTTTGGATGCTAGTATCTTATAAAGGAAAACACTAGAGGTACTCCTTAACTTACAAACATTTGTTTAACTGTTCAAAGTTACAGCGGCACTGAAAATAATGACTTACGACCGGGTGGAATCTACTTACTTTCCCTTCCGTTTCGGAAGTGCACGCACCACGGACCTTCTGCGCATGGACCCTCTGCACATGTGCAAACCCTCCTGCACATGCACAGAGGGTAAAAAGCAGGTTACTTCCTGGTTAAAACCAGGAAGTAATGACAAACTGGGCGGGTGGGCGGAACCTCGCTCTGCCATCGCTATCGGTTCTCCGAATCACCCACCGCCATCGTTACTGGTTCGGTTGAACCGGTCCGAACCGGTAGCATTTCACCCCTGCTTATGACTGTTTTTCACACGGCATCCCTATGGTCCTATGATCAAAATTCATATGATGAAAATTGCGGGGTCCTGGGGTTGCCTTTTGCAATCTTTTGGCAGGCAACATCAATGGGGAAGCCAGATTCACTTAATAGCTATGTTACTAACTTAACAACTGCAGTGATTCACGTAACAACTATGACAAGAAAGACAAAGATCATAAAATGGGGCAAAACTCACTTAGCAACTGCCTTGCTTAGCAGTGGAAATTTTGGACTCAATTGTGGTTGTAAGTCTAGGACTACCGTATTTTACTCTAGTACAGCTATGGATTTCTTAAACTTGGCCCACTCATGGGCTGGGGGTGAGACGTGGGCCCATCATATGGTAAAAGGTAAAGCAACTGGGTCAAGCGGACACACACACACACACACACACACACACCATTTTGGAGCTGTGGCTGCTTTCCTGCCAATCTCCCTCGCCCTGCTTTTAATCTGCTCTTGATTTAGCACGACAAGGACACCCCATCTTTTTTTTTTCCTCGGCCCTGCCCACTTTCAAAAGCATGGACTTTTCCTGGTATATTCAGCTGGACTACTGTGAAACACATAAACACACACACGTGCGCGCGCGCACACACACACACACACACAGATTTCACTCTCCATTCCCAGCATTGCTTGTGACCTAAGGTAAAGGTAAATATGACATATGTGCTAGTCGTTCCTGATTCTAGGGGGCAGTGCTCATCTCTGTTTCAAAACCGAAGAGCCAGCGCTGTCTGAAGACGTCTCCCTGGTCATGTGGCCACGTGACTAAACACCAAAGGCACACGGAACACTGTTACCTTCCCACCAAGGGTGGTTCCTATTTTTTCTACTTGCATTTTTTACGTGCTTTTGAACTGTTAGGTTGGCAGAAGTTGGGACAAGTAACAGGAGTTCACTCCGTTACGCAGCACTAGGGATTCGAACTGCTGAACTGCCGACCTTTCGATCGACAAGTTCAGCGTCTTAGCCACTGAGCCACCACGTCCCTTCTTCATATGGATATGGCATTAACAACAAGTGGTCGGAGATGTTCGAACCATGATTAAATCCAAGTGGAAAATGCTTGAAGCCATTCTCCTTCTAACCAAAACAGTAATGGTTACAGAGAGGGGCTTTACAGACCTTGGAAATGTTAGCTAGGCATTGCTTCATGAGCCTGGCTGATCTGGAAGGCAAGATTAAATATTCCTTTTTCTTGGAATGAGGACAGAAAGGGAATTAATTCCAGCCTATATCCTCTTCAACTTTGCGTGTCTGTAGGTGTGCCTGTGTACGTCTGTTTACACATTTGTGTGAGGGACCGGAGGAATAAAAAAAAGGGGGGGAAGTGGTATGTAATTTTAGCCTCTTGAAATCTGATCTGATTCAGGAAGAGCTAAAATGAGGCAAAAGAGGAGGTAAACAAACGAGACAGGCGGGTAGTGCGGACACTGAGCCCAGCTGGCTTCAGTTAACAGGCTCTTTCATTGTCTGGGCCTTTTGGAAGTGAAGTTACAGATCTCGGGTTCCAGCCAAGTAGCACGTGGAGAGGAGAGGGGTGCTTTAGATGAAATTTGCATGCTTGCTAGGAACATAAATGCAAAACCAGCGATGCAGAAGGCGCATTCCCCCCTCCCCTTAAGCATGATTTCTTGTTCTCTATATACTATTTTAGTAAGATTACATGGCTGTATATATTCCTTGTAGATAAATTGATATTTGGACATCAGCATTCAGAGAAATCTGCTTTTTTCTTCATTTCTCCACTTTCTGGTCTTTATTGCTGGAAAAATAACCTTGAAGGCGTCTAGAATGAGAAAATGAACAAGAATTCAAACTGCTGGACTCTCAAAATTTGGTCACCTTCTTCATTTTTGTTCAGAACCTTGCAAGACCGCCACTGACACAGTTTTCTTTCTGAAATAAATAGGAATAATGAAAGGAGTGTCAGTTATCATTCGATATTACTACTAATAAAATTAACTCTTACGAAAGTGACTTCTTCAACCTATGATCCAAGATGAAGCAACCATGTTCGTATTTATTTATTTATTTATTTGGAAAATGTATATTGCCTGCCTGCTCGCTCATGGTGACTCAAGGTAGCTTACGGGAAATAAAAACGCAATATAAAATAAATTAAAATAATCATAAAACAACAACCTCTCACTCACCCACCGCTGATGACAACATACGCTCATATCACCATTTAATGGGCTCCATCCTGCTCTGGGTTCCCCAGGCCCACTGGCAGAACCCCGGCTTCAGGGCCTCCCGAAAAAGTGTCAGAATGGGCCCAGTCTGGAGGGATGATACTCCAGAGGGAGGGAACCACCACAGAGAAGGCTATTTCGCTGGGTCCCGCTAGATGTATCTCCTCAGAGGACAGGTCCCACAACATTCCTTGCCTCTCAGTTCTAGCGGATCGGGTGGATGTGACCAGCAAGACATGGTCCCTCAGATAACCTGGTCCCAAGCCAGGGCTTTAAATATATATATTTATATCTATAAATAAATATATTCACATCTTGCTTGCTCTATTCTCCCGAATCTTTGTTCATATGTTTATTTTAGCAGGAAAAGCTCTGGCTACTTCATCATGTCTTTTCAGCTTAGGAAATAAGAGGCTAGGAGCATGCTTGCTAATAGCTTGGAGTCATACAGATGGGAAGGAAATGTTTTATGAGGACCTTGATCCATTTCCCCCCCAGGCATAGCTGTGCTTAAAGCAAGGAAGCTAGTTGTGATGACTAAATTGTCTGTCTGGCTCCTATAATATTCCTCCTTGCCCTCCATATGAACATTCTCTGGTCACTTTCTGAAACAGCTACCTCTATATGCTTTACTCTCATGTTGAAGATCCATCTTCAACCCTCAGGCTTTCTTTGTGTGAATGCTACAGTACAGATGGATTTCCCCCCCCCCCACTTTTTCTCTACCTGTCTCTCCCCTTACACTTCATGGATGTCCTTTATAGGTTATACTAGTGTTTTTCAAACTTGGCAGTTTTAGGATGCGTGGACTTAGAATTTCCCAGCCAGCATTCCACACCACTTTTAAAGTTGCCAATGTTTTTTTAATCACTGGTTTATACTAACTGTTATGTTTTGGATATTTATTGTTACTGTATTTTCTTGTGCAAGTATTCCTCTTGGATATTTTATCTGGGAATGATGGGAGTTGTAATTAACATTAGCACTTTTTTAAAAAATTAGATTTATATGCCGCCCTTCTCCGGAGACTCAGGGTGGCTTACAATGCGTTAAGCAATAGCCTTCATACTTTTGTATATTTTTTATACAAAGTCAGCTTATTGCCCCCACAAACTGGGTCCTCAATTTAGCTACCTTAGAAAGGATGGAAGGCTGAGTCAACCTTGAGCCTCGAACCTTGCAATAATTGCAGACGGCTGAATCTTAATAACAGGTTATTAGCCTGTTGAGCTATCTGAGGCTCTTATAAGCTATCCTCAGATAGCTGTTGAGCTATCTGAGGCACTTAGACTTATATACCGCTTCACAGTGCTTTATGGCCCTCTCTAAGTGGTTTTACAGAATCAGCATAATGCCCCCAACAATCTGGGTCTTAATTTTACCGACCTCGGAAGGATGGAAGGCCGAGTCAAGCTTGAGCCGGTCAGGATCGAACTCCTGGCAGTGAGTAGTGAGTTACCCTGCAATACTTCATTCCATCCACTGAGCCACCATTGCTCTTTACTTGTATCTTTAATTAAGTATGAGTAATGGCTACCAAGCTGAAGAAGCTGTGAGCATATGAACTCTACGAGCTGTATTTCGTAGATGCCATATATGACAAAACCCAAGAATTTTGGGGTGCGGGTGGATGTTGGCTTTCTTTTATTATTATTATTAGTTTGTATACTCTTATCACTGCTGCTGGGAGCTGCCCACAGTTATGGCAGATGAAAGGACTGGTTAGTGTGATAAACAAATGAACAAATGCTATCCAAGTAAAGGTTGGAAAATTGGGATAAAGTGGTTGCTGTCTGCAAGTGGTTGTTTTTTGCCATGCCTAGCACAACTATTTTGCAAAAGAGGCAAAACGAATGGTGGGTATGAAGGATAAACTACTGTATAATCTCTGAAGTGATTCCTGTGTAATGAATTTATCTTCCATAGAACTTGCATGCATTGGAAACTTAATATTGGGGGGAAAGTGTTGGAGCCGAGTCACTTCCTTGTTATGATGACTAACTGATGACACCCAGAGAATCATTTTCTGCCCAAAGATTTAAATCAGGAACAAGAACAGAGAAAAAACCATCTTGGTTCCATTTTATTTCCAGAGAGACAGTCAATATCTCTGCTTCCTTTTTCATTTTAGAAAGGACTGAATTCCACAATTTGTTACCCCATCGCCTTGTATTTCAGCCTTTGTTTTCAGCTGGGCATCCCTAGACAGAGCAATATTAAGGAAATTACGATCCTTTGAATTTTCCTATTTTATTTTATTTTTTTAGCTTAGGTGTTTAGTTCTAGATTATCTTTTGTGAAACCCAGGAAAGCTTGGTTATCTTGATTTGTTAAGTGTGCTTGTTGCTTTTATTCTTTTCATAAACAGCTCAAGACGGTGAACGTACCTCATACTCCTTTCTCCTCCTATTTTCCCCACAACAACAACCCTGTGAGGTGAATTGAGCTGAGAGTGTGTGAATTACTAGCTTCGTGTGTTAATTACTAGACCAAGTGGCTCTTGATTGTCCTTGTATGGAGGACTAATTCAAGACTAGTTTGGGAAGTAGAAAAAACATCCAGGAAGAAAGCAAAGGCAAACCACTAAGTTATTGTTGTCAGGAAAATTATCAAATTCATTAAGAGTTTATTCAAGGGAGAGTTTATTTTTTTTAATGAAAATTTTTAAATGTTTAAGCCAATTTGAAACATTTGGATAGAATGGAACAGAGGTAAAGTGAAATATATAATAGTCCCCCCGTAGCCAGGGGGGCTTTTTATCAGGTTCGCCTGATCCGCCAGTTGCGTCCCTTTCTGGACCGGGACACCCTGTGTACTGTCACTCACGCCCTCGTCACTTCCCGTCTGGACTACTGTAATGCTCTCTACATGGGGCTCCCCTTGAAGAGCACTCGGAGGCTCCAACTGGTTCAGAATGCGGCCGCACAGGTGGTTAGGGGCACACCTCGTTACGCCCATGTAACACCTCTCCTGCGCGAGCTGCACTGGCTCCCAATGGTCTTCCGAGTGCAATTCATGGTGTTGCTCACCACCTTTAAAGCGCTCCATGGCATAGGACCAGGGTATCTATGGGACCGCCTTCTGCCACCAACAGCCTCCCACCGACCAGTTCGCTCCCACACAGAGGGACTCCTCAGGGTGCCGTCGGCCAAGTTATGTCAGTTGGCGACACCCAGGAGGAGAGCCTTCTCTGTCGGAGCTCCTGTCCTTTGGAGTGAATTACCCCCGGACATTCGTAACATCTCTGACCTCCAGGTCTTCCCCTGTACCCTCAAGACCCTACTGTTCCGACAAGCAGGGCTGTCTAACTGAATGATTTTAAATTGGGTTTTAATTTTGGGGTTTTAAAATTCAGCCAAAACTATTTAATGATTTTAATAAATTTTAACTATGATATCTGTATATTTATGTTTTTAATCTGGCTGTACACCGCCCCGAGTCCTTCGGGAGAAGGGCGGGATATAAATAAAATTATTATTATTATTATTATTATTATTATTATTATTATTATTATTATTATTATTATTAAATCTATAGTGAGATTCACAGCCTTTGAGGCTGGTTAATAGCTCAGCAGCTCGAGTCCTATCCAAGGACCTAGGAACTATTAAGGTATCGTCGGATATTATTATTATTTTTATTTTTATTATTATTATTAGTAGTAGTAGTAGTAGTATTTTCAGCTGCTTCTGAAATTTGTCTTTGCTTGGAATTGCTGCATAGGATATTAGGATGAGGAAGGTTCTTGAAATTTAAAAAGAATATTCTTAACGTTAGTACTCAAAAGGATTTGGCTGTAACGCTATAGATATAGGTGTTCCTGCTTCATTGTAATTTAGTTTCTGCCTAGCTTTTGTTTCTTATGCTGAGTATAAAGAAACAATTGATGATGTTAAATCTATTTCTGGATTACACCACTCAGTTGTGTAGAATAACATCTTTGAATTCTTTGCAAGCACGTATGCACACATAGAGACTTATTACATAGATAAAAATAGATTATTGGAGAAAGACAAGTTCCTTTTGGGGATAAGCAACGTTATACCAAGTGCAGAATAACAAATAGTAAGACAAATAAATTAAAGACATAAAATAAGAAAAAGAAAAGGCAGCCTTGCTGAAACTACTTTGCACCAGCTCCGCTCATGTTGCCTTTCTATACTTTTCTATTCTTGCAAACCACCTGTGATTTCTCCACATCTACTGTATTTTCCTGTGTATAAGACTACTTTCTAACACACAAAAATCTGCTCAAAAGTCGGGGGTCGTCTTATATGCCAGGTCTCATTCTCCTGTAACCAGGCAGACCAGCCCATAAGGCTCTGACGAGCCTTAAATGGCTCTGAGGAGGGTCGTCTTATACGCCCAGTCGTCTTATACGCCGGAAAATACGGTATATGTTTGTTTATAGATTGCCTTCTGTTCTCACCTCTTTTTTCCCAGTGTATTATTCACTCCATGCAGCCATGACTTTCTGAGCCTTCCTCTTCCTCTCAACCCATTCTTTCTTCATATATTGTTTTGCACTTTGTTCCTAATTCATTCCCTTTGCATGAACAAATCACATTCTTCTTTCATGTTCACTGTTGTTCACTTTTCACTGTTCACATTCCATATTCATTTGGCAACCATTCATTCCTGACCTGATGGTTTTACTATGCATATTTCCTAAATATACTAGTCACACTGTATTTTACTTGTTTTTGTGTTTTATGTCTCTGCAGACATCCCCAACGCTCATATAACACAGTGAGTAGAAACACAACCTTATACACAATATTGTCACCAATTTCAACAAATGATCATTTCTCACAATAAATCACGTTTTGCCGTCTATCTTTTACCAGCATTTGCCCATCCTAAAATGTCTCTGTCTTAGATCAAGACAGTGACATTGCTCTAGTTTTTCAGCATTTATATACAACTTACAATTGTTCATTCAAGTTTTCTTTGTTCCTTGGTCTTTGATATATTTTCAGATGCTTATTTTTTTATTACATCATGCAAGCAACGTGATGATCCCTGCAAATCATTCAGGTTTTTAGCCAAGAACACAACATTTCCTGCATGTACAGCTACGCTCACATTCCTGTCCTCAGCCAACACACTTCTAATGTTACCCCAAGCATTCCTTATATATTTATCCATAAATACATTAAACAGCCAAAGGGATATCAGAAATCTTCGTCTTATTTCCTGCTCAATGTTGAACCATTTGCTAAGTACTCCATACTCACTCATGATGTCCACCATGTGCATTCACTGGATTCAACTGTCTGTCTTTGACTCCATATTCACTCAAAACATTCTTTAATTTCAACCTATTCACCATTATCACATGCTTTCTTTAAAAAAAAATGAAAAAATGTACAAAACCCCCTTACTTTCTCACCTCCACCTATTTCTCAGATTTGCTTTAAAGAGCAAAACTCTATCTGCACACCTGCACTATACTTTTCAAATACCATTGGTTTCATTTTCAATCAGAATTTTTGCCAAGCACTTTCCCACTTAACAACCTAATTACTTTGAAGTTTTTGCAATCACTCTTGCTACCTTCACCTTTGAATAGAGGAACAGAAATGCCATTCTTGCAATCAGCAGGTACAAGTACAGGCTTCACACACATGTTAAACCAGTTGCTCAGCCATTCTGTGGGCAAAATGTATCCCCGTATTTTAATATTCACCATTTATATTATCTAAGCCCGCTGTATCATTTTTCAATATAATCACAATGTGTGATTTCAGTTTCATTCCTTTTTTTTCTCGAGCAAGGTACAGTTCCATATGTAATTCCCATGCAGCCGTCTAAAATGTCCCTTGCTTTATAGTTTCAGTCCAAATCATTTCATCGCTTTTATTTTTATGCCATTCACTTTGATGGGAGTCTCATTGTATAGCCCTTTCCTTCCACTTTCCAAACCATTTTTATACAGACATTAAAATTGTTTTACAGATTTTATCTCCCTCGTTTAATCTTAAGCATTCTTTCCTCTCTTTGAGCACATCTCTTCACTGAAATTGGGGACATTGGACTGAGACGCTCAGATTCAGAATGAAAGGATCAAAACTTCAATTGTGTACTAACAAACGATTATAGAGAGAATGTTTGTATTCCTGTATGTGACTAACATGTTGTGATAGTTGGAACAGGGCAAGGGTGGGATAGGACAGAGGGGGCTCTGTGACCTCTGCATTTAAGGACACAGCTGGACAATCACTACATAAAAATGCTTCTCAGTCAAAGAGCTGACAGAAAATGTGTCAAGATACTTATCCTCACTGCCAGGCCTTATTGCATCTGGTATCACTTGCTGATGGGAAAACATGTGGTAGAACAATGTTTACCCAGGCATATGTGTATCATAGTTAGGGGATGTGACATGCTGAAAGACAGCTTGCATAGCGTACCCTCCTCCAGTTTTTCTCCCAATCATCCAGGGAGAGGGGGGGGAGAGGGAGGGAGGGACAGAGTGAGAGAGAGAGAGAGATAGAGAACAAACTTCCAGATTGAAATGGATTTCAATCTTGTTCTCCCAGTACTTTAACCACTAGACCACAGTGCCTCTCATAGTAGCTCAATTTGAGCTACTTAGTTCAATTTGAATAATTATGGTGAAATGTATTCAAATCCCTAGTAATTTCTGTGTTGTAATGCCTGAGATTGTCTTGGAAGCTGTTCTGCTCTTTCCAGCTCATTCTCATTCTCCTTGCCTATTGCCTTCCAATGAAGAGTGTTAACTCTCAGGAGATTCTCCAAGGTGGATCAATCCCAGTTTGTAAAGTGGCAGGCAGTGTAGGTCTCTTTTGTTCATGAGAAGATCTTTTCTTAGCTATCCAGTAGGTATAGAGACAAGCCTCAATAGTTGTGCCCATTTTTGTCTTTTATTACAGATTTTCAGCAGGCAGGCAGAGAGACATCAAATCATAACCACTTCATGATTTAGGAAGTCTGGACAGCTAAAAATATATGCAAGCAATTTCTTCCTTTAAAAAAAAAACAATAACTTCCTATCTCAGAATGTCAGATGATCACCTCATGTCTTTTTGTTACCTCTCCAGCAACATGGTTTTCATAACAATGCAATTTCTGTCTCTGCTTAACAGGAATACCCAATTCTCCCTCCTTTCCCTTCCTCATTTTTAAAAAAGCAGTTTGAAAAAAGTAACCATCTGCTGTTCTGTTTTTGTTTTTTTTCCCCTTCTCGCCCAACCCACGCTCTTTTTTCCTTTTCTTAGTGGAGCTTTCTTTTTTTTTAAAAATAATAATAATAATGATTCTTGGCTTAGCCACGGTTGGTTTTTCACCTTGATTGTAAGAGAGGTGGTCAAACTGGAAGAGTTCCCAGATGCTGGTGGGAAGGAACTTGGTGTGACGTTCTACGGTGACATTAGGGACCGGATCATAATTTTCTCAGAAAGTTAGATAAACTTTATTGGTCAGATGCCTAAAATTTCTGCAAAATGTCTGAGTGAAATGGATGCAGACACGGAGTTCTGCATATACACTAGTCAGAGCTGATTCACATAATCTCAGAAGCTCATTTGGGTGATGCTATAAAACCACTGTTGCCTGGAAGTGCATTAAAGCGATTGTGCTTACAATTCAGAGCGCAGAGGTGGGGCACTTGTGGGTTCCAGAAACCATACACAGCAGTTGGATCACCCATTATTTATTTCCCATTTTTATTATTTTTTATAAGTAATTCAAAGCAGCGGACATACCTAATACTCCTTCCTCCTTCTATTTTCCCCACAACAACAATCCTGTGAGGTGACATGAACTGAGAGAGCGAGTGACTGACACAAAATCACCCGGGCACTATCATACCTCTAATGCACTATTAGTTTTAGGGATAATCCCCAGACCTGCTCTCCAAAACTAAATTAGGAGGAAGTTAGAATCCTGTTGCACCTTCAGGGACTTGGCATGAGAAATGAATTTGGGAATCCCAGGAATCTGGATTGCTGATGGGGATCAACAGATCTCTGCATGCACTGGAATGAATTGCAGGATAGAGTTTGTGTTGGAGGCCCTGTACTTCAGCCTTATTCAACTGAAAGGGCCCTTATGAAAAGGAAGTTACCATACTAGGCCTCTACTCCCATATAACAATTATTTAATTTTTGTTTGATGTCCCAAACCTTGTAATGTTGCTGTGTATTACAGATTTTTCACTACTTATGCCAACAAGGTGCTTCTCATGGGTGTACCGTTTATTGTGCGGGTGTGGAAATGCCATTTTGATTTCTTTTATCTCATTTTTTTCTATTCTGTGGGCTATTCCTGGGTGCTGTTGGCTATAGTCACGGATGAAGCTCATGCATTATTGATTGCTTCCTCGGGTGATGCCCCTGTTCAGCTTCGCCCCATATTTCTGCCTATTAGCTGATCGATAGGTGGCTCAGTGGCTAAGACGCTGAGCTTGTCGATCGAAAGGTCGGCAGTTTAGCGGTTCGAATCCCTAGTGCCATGTAATAGGGTGAGCTCCCATTACTTGTCCCAGCTTCTGCCAACCTAGCAGTTCAAAAGCACGTAAAAAATGCAGGTAGAAAAAGAGGGATTATCTTTGGCGGGAAGATTACAGCATTCCATCTGCCTTTGGCGTTTAGTCATGCCGGCCACATGACCACAGAGACATCTTCAGACAGCGCTGGCTCTTCGGTTTTGAAACAGAGACGAGCACTGCCCCCTAGAGGTGGGAATGACTAGCACATATGTCATATTTATCTTTTCCTTAGGTCACAAGCAATGCTGGGAATGGAGAGTGAAATGTGTGTGTGTGTTTGAGTGTTTCATAGTAGTCCTACTGATTATACCAGGAAAACTCCAGATTTCATCCTGTATTCTTTCTCCAATCCCGGAGCCCAGCTGCCTATATTTGGACAGGGGTTCAGTGTTTGACTTACATTCAGAAATTATTTTTTGAGATGGAACACTTCCGTGCTTGTAGTCTGTTAGAAAGGCGACTTAACAAAGGGCTGCACTGACTGTTCAAAACATCTCCCTAACATTCACCTGGCCTTGATTACCTCAGATTAAGGAGAGGAATTAGTGGTAACGTTTGATGGGGAGGTAAATGAAGTCAGAAGGATCTTCCAATCATTTTCTGTAATTGGTCTGCAAGAAGCTTGGAGGGCAGAACCATTCACTAGCCTCATTACTGTGGTTATAAGGGATGGCTCTCAGGGCTGCAGATTTTACACAGGCATACTTTTCTGCTAGCTCCTGGTAGGGGATTACACCCATAACTTGCTATCTTGCTGTGCCCTAAGAGAACTTTACGTACAGTTAAAAGTAATGTTACAAATTTTAAGGACATTTTAAAAATATGTAAGAATATTTATTCCTGGATTGACTTCCGCAAAAGTTCCTTTAGTGAAGATTGGCAATGATCAAAGCTTTCTTTCTTTCTAGATGCATTAGGACTATGATTCCTCAAATTCCCAGTAACAGTGGTGGGTTTCAACTGGTGTTACCACTGGTTCGATTCGCGCACATGCTTCGCGCGTGCTTTGTGCTTCACGTAAGCGCATTGAATTCAGAACAGCTGAGGCACGGCAGTCCGCTCTGCCGCGCCTATCAGATGGACTAAAAATGAACAAATATAGGTAGGTATAGTGCAGGGGCAGGAGGGAGGGCCCATCTGACAGTCGGAGCAAATCGGTTTGCTCTCAGCCCCCCACATCCGCTACTGGCTCGCCTGAACCGGGAAGAACTGGTAGCAACCCACCACTGCCCAGTAAGAATATTAAAAGCCAAGGTAGGAATCTCTAGCTCTGGAGCCAGACTGAGGAACGTTATTTTAAATGTTCCTCAGTATAATCCTAAATTTTTATTGATTGGTTTAACTTTTCTGCTAGAAAATGTGCCAAGAAATAAATAGATCTGGTGATCTATCTGGAGCAGCTGACTGAAGTCACATGTCTCTAATTTTTTTTCTCCCCCCTCCTTCCAATTTTTAATAGTTGAACGTGCTTTTCTTTGAATAATTGAAAGCAGAGGTTCCATATAGAGATTCAATTGTCTTCTTTGTAGCCAGCAGCTCTTGTGCTGCTTCCAAACTAGTCAGTTTTCTAGGTTTTCAGCTATTTCTGGAAAATAAGCCTTCCATATGGCTAATCCAGTGTTCCATAATTTATCATTTTGCAACTGCATTCAGATATCACCTATGAAATAAATACTAGCAATCTGCATTCATATATACTCCAGAGCACCACATTAAATATGTTGCCTGTGTGATATCCTTCTCTGACCTTGCTTCTATTCAGTCTATTGTAGAGCAACACCACTTCATCCCCCTAAACTTTGAAAATGTTGGAGTTGGGATGCCCAACCTCCATTTTTTTCTGGCATAAGATAAAGTGTGTCTTTCAACTGTGAATTTAGAGAAAAGGGGATATCTCCATTGCATATGAGAATGACTTGAGTAGAATTTTTCTGAGATGTGTGTTTATTTTTAGATACTTGCTTTGTGCACACCTGAGGGTTAGCTGCATCTTGGCAACATCAGTCATAAAAGGAAAGCAGAAAGGGGAGCAAATATTTCAAAGAGTGGTGTCGATTTGTTTTATGTGTTCGTGCTGTACAGGTGCAACACTGTCTTAAATCATCAACTTTTTCCAAGACTGAAATCTCTTTCATTCTGGGGTTCACTCATCCTGCATGGAATTCGCCTCTTAAGAATACGATGGCAGAACATGTGACATTTTCCAAGCATTCTGTAATGCAAGTGAACATGTACAGATTTCACAACCTGTCCCTCAAATCTACATTAGAGAAAATCTGATGGGGCCATGTTTGCGTGTAATGAACAAAAACAGTCTGCACAGCTCCTACCAGTAGTAGTTCAATTAACTTTTTATCTGGCCATGCCATCTTCACACTAGCATTAGTGCCAAATTTTCCAATACAATAGGAGGTGAGTTTCAGGAGGTTCTGACCAGTTCTGGAGAACCAATAGCAAACATTTTGAGTAGTTCGGAGAACCGATAGTAAAAATTCTGACTGGTCCCACCCCCATCTATTCTCTGCCTCCCAAGTTTCAGCTGATCGGGAGGAAATGGGGATTTTGCAGTAACCTTACCCTGGATTGGGGAGTGAATGGAGATTTTATAGTATCCTTCCCCTGGAGTGGGATGGAAATGGAGGTTTTACAATATCCCTCCCCTGCCACGCCCACCAAGCCATGCCCACCATACCATGCCACGCCCACCAAGCCACACCCACAGAACTGGTAGTAAAAAATTTCAAAACCCATCACTGACAATTCATATCCACAAATCATAATGAACAGAAAGTTCAACCAAGATTTCTAGATAATTGACATTAGACAGCAATAGCTTTGACATTCAAAAATTTAAGAACAGTGGTATCAATTAAGCTGCCCCTGACTACCACATTTAAATTGCAGAGCTGTAGGCAGCTTTTTGTAAAGGGATTTTTGTAGACTTTGAGCTCACTGTTGAGAACAGTTTTCTCACTGAACAAGCGCTCAAATTGGACTATGTTTATTGGGTATCTGTGGATTATTTTGAGCCATTCTTTATTTCACATCTGAATCTGGTGGGTGGATTGAATATTCAAATCGTGCACGGGGGAGGGGGGGATAAGCAAAGTACATCCCACAAACCAAAATAAATCTTTCCAATCCAATCGCTAGTATAACACCTACTCTTTGTTGTAGGGTTGCAGCACCGTTCATTGGGCTGTTTAGGCAACATTTGCTAATTAGGGATCCTGATTGAACGAAGCTGATGAGGGAGTTCCCACAGATAATACTATCAGCAGAAAATTCTGCTCTCCACCCTTAGGAGAATGACTGCATTGTGGATGGGTAAAATTAGGTCTTGGATTACAAGACCAAATCAAATGACAGGGGAAACCTTGACATCATGTTATAATAGATTTAAGAAATTAGTCCTTCCAAGTCCTGAGCACTTTTAATTTTGCATTTTTAACGTTAATTCAAAGTTGTTACGGAAAAATATGTATATAGTATAAATACATATCCTTGTACAAAATGTACAGCATACGTTAGAGAAAACAGCTTGCCAAAACTGTACACATTAGGAAAATGGTTTGCAAAGATGCATATATTAGGAAAATAGGCATAAAAATGCACAGGGCAGACTTCAGCAATTTCCCAAACCGATAAAGGAAATTGAATGAACCAAAGTTAAAACTGGGGGGAAAAAACGAGAAACTGGACAGATTTATCCATCCCTGCATTTTGTTATTTTTAAATATGCACACACACTTTGCACCAGTCACACGTTCCCCAGTTCTATACCCAGACATTCCCATGTATTTTGTGCTGAATTCACAGATTTGCCAGCCCACTCCCCTGTACCAGAGTTTTTCAAACTGGGCAACTTTAAAATGCGTGGCTTCAAAATCCCAGAATTCCCCAGCCAGCATGCATTCATACATCGTAAAATGGTCAAAGTGGACAAACCTTGTGCTACATCATAGATACCCCTTTCTTCCATTCTATCATTCCTACTACCATGTTAACTTTCCCCCACACAGGGAGGATTGATTTATAGTGGACAAGCTCCATTTACAAAATGCAGGCTACCTGCCAGATTTAAAAGCCCACAGTCTCTGACTCAGTGGCTCTCTGACTCCTTGGAAATGTAAGGAGGATGGAGCCTCAACAAAGTCACTTTTGTTCTTATGGGGGAGGAATCCGAAGTGACAGGAGTTGCCACAAGAAGGCGAAAAGGGCCCACACTGCATTCCTAAACTGCTCCCAACCCAGCCCCTTCTGGATTTTCAACCACCAGTGCTAAAAGCTTCCTTCCCCATGTTAGAACAGAGAAAGCAGCTTGGACCAATGCAGAACTTTTATATCCAAATGGGGAGTTCTACCTTAAGTAGATTACCAGGAAGCACACTCAAAATATTTAAGTAAAATTACTACTTATTAATCATCAGTTCTACTTCCATGAACAATTAAACTTTGAAAAGAGAGAGGGAAAAAGATTTTCCTCCACTCCCCCCCCCCCCCCCAATTTGTGGCATGCATGTCATCTGGTCTTAATCTTTTATAAATACTCCTGTTCCCAACCAACATTGTCTTGCATTGCTAATTTTGAGGGAATGAAGAAGAAAAGCTGGAGACGTTGTATGCAATAGTAGCCACTTATAAGTCAACACCCAGAGGATGCCTTCCTAACCCTGAAATAGTTCAATCATTTGTGGGATATGGGACAGGAAGTCAGAGATATTATGGCTCTAAATATAATACAACTCTCAAGATTTATTTCATCCTTGATCTAGTAAGTAAGGTACTAAAGACTGGGTTTGAATAATTTTGTTTTGTCTAAATAAAAATGAACCTAACAGTGCAAAACAACTAAAACCACAATATATTGTGATTCTATCTTTTAGATTTTTAAGTAGTTGTGTTTAACTTTCCTTTAAGAAGACAGAAGCTTTGATTAGTGCTGACTAATGATGTGTTGACTCTGATAGGAACTCAATTAGCATAGATTTCTCACCAAACTTTGCTTCAAAGTTTTGCTTTGCTTGCTGTTTTACTATGAGTTCATTGTCAAAATTATTGGCACATACTCCAGGTATCACAAAGCCTTGATGTTTCCTGTCTAAACCAACTTCCTGTCGTTCATTAACCACAGACATGGAACAGTGCTGTCACTTCTTTCCTGAACTCATCAGCTAAGCATTCTGGGGGAACATACAGTCTTCTTCTCCTCTTCTCTTTGAGACCTTTCTGCCTGACAATGCATGGCATGGATCTCAGAAACAACATCTAAGCCCTCCTGGATAAAAATCACTCTTTAAAAAAATGAACACGTAACTTTTATTCATTCACAGAAAGTGGACATAACTTGGGCAAATCAAGGTATCATTTTTGGCATTGATGCAGGAATGCTAATAAGATAGCAATTTCTTATTCAAATACAGGCCCTTCATCAGCCTGCAATGTGACTCCAGTAACTGACAGCCAGTATCAAATACATGTAATCTTTGTCCCCTTTTATGAGAAAAATGGACTAAGCCAGCGGTGGTATTCAGCCGGTTCAGACAAGTTTGGGCGAACCAGTAGTGACGACTGCCCTGGCGTAATACCGTCCTATTTAGCCATGTTTTTGAGGCCGGGTGCATGCGTGGAAGGCATGCGTGTGAGCAAAGCACATATGCGGAAGGCTGGGCGCATGTGCGAACCAGTGTAAGAATATATGAAATTCACCTTTGGACTAAGCATCAAGCTTCTACATTTGCCTCCTCTATAGACTTATACAAAGGATGCTCTATTTTGAAGACACCTCTGCAGTAGGACATCTTTCCCTCTCTCTCTCTCTCAGAGGGAGGGAGGGAGGGAGGGAGGAGGAGAAAGAGATGCATGTGTCCAGGGTTATTTTCCTGTCACATCTCTGAGCATGAAGATGGAAACAACTGTGTAATTTGCACATACTCTATTGCAGTGATGGCTAACCTTTTTGCCTTTGCGTGCCAAAAGCGAGGGGAGCGCGGGAGGTCATGCACGCGTGTGGCCACACCTATAATTCAATGCACCCCACCCCCGCACATGCACACACGATCCCCGCTTTTGGCACGTGATGGCCTGGTGGGCCCGTTTTTCACCCTCCCCAGGCTCCAGAGGCTTTCTTGGAGCCTGGAGAGGGTGAAAATGGCCTTCCCCACCCCTCCAGAGGCCCTTTGGAGGCCGGAAACAGCCTGCTTCCTAACTTCCTGTGGGCCGGAAGGCCTGAAAATCAGCTGGCCGGCACGTGCATGCATGCTGGAGTTGAGCTAGGGCAATGCTCACGTGCCCACAGGTTCGCCATCATGGCTCTATTGCTTCTTTTCCAGAAGTGCTGATCCGCACTGTGGACAAAAAGAAGAACTGAAAGATTTTTGATTATGCACAAATGCACAATCTTGTTATGGCAAGATTTGCCCAGATATTACACTAGTCCACAATATTACTGGAATCAAGAACATCAAAGGAAGCCTCATGTTCCAACACCCTCCTCAGAAGTAGATTCAAACCTTAACTTCAATGGACCATTAGAGCAATCCTCTATGACACATCAGACTTCATTCACTGAATTAAAAAGAAAATTGTCCAGTGTGAATCCAACTATTCTGATTGTCTCCTATTAAAGTAATTATATCAAGTTATCAAATTGTATTCACCAAAACCTACATTCAAAATATTTATAAGAAAAAATACCAGTAAACTGGACTATGAATTACATTCACAGAATGTTAAATATCTGGGGAAAAAATGAAGGAAGATGGGTCTAGGATAATGTTGGTAAGAAATCTGATCGGCTACAGTCCCAACATAGAACAATATAAAACTTCAGTGTCAGTGACATTTAATCACCAGCCAGCATTAATATTTATATAATAAGATTATAATTTCTGATAGAGAGGTCTTGGAACACAGGATGATATCATGGATAGTACTCGGAAGTGTTCAGTTGGCATTTTTTTATAAGATTAATTGTGGGGGGTTTTCTGAATGCTATACTCTTTCACTGTCTAAGTATAAGTAGCAGAAGAAGATTATTGTAAGCTTATTGATTATAGCAAATCTGTTAGATAAGCAGAAGATCCTCCCCAAACCCTGGAATGATTCATCATCATCATCATCATCATCATCATCATCTTGGCATTGATAAAATCACCATTGGTTAATTGCAAAAGGCAACTTTACTTTGAAGAGCTTACATCAGTAGTGGGTTCCTCCCAGTTTGGCCCGATTCTCCCGAGCCGGTAGTGGTGACGATATGATGTCACCGAACCAGTTCTGCCCCGCTTCCACCATGCCTCCCCCATCCCCCCCACCCCCCGCGTTATTCTTATCTTTTATTTGGCCCCACCGCCAATCTATTGCTGCCTCCTGAGTCCCAGCTGATGGCTAGAGGGAAAAAAACTGTTTAAACTCTTGCAGCAGGGCTTCAAAGGACCGCCCTACAGCTGATCAGTGGTAAAAGAAAACAAATGAGTATACCAGTGCCTGCAAAAATACATGGGTAGACCTGTGCCTGCAAAAATACATGAGTAGATCAGTGCCTGCAAAAATACATGAGTAGACCAGTGCCTGCAGAAAATAAATGGGTAGATCGGTACAGCTCTGCAAGCAGTTAAAAGCCTGGTAGACCAGTACCTCTGCTAAATCCTAAATAATTGTCACATGACCATCAAACCATGCCCACAAAATAAGCCAAGCCCACAGAACCGGGATTAAAAAAATTTAGAACCCACCCCTGCATAGTAGATAAGCTCCACAGCCTGGAGCTCAGTCCTGACAGGGCTCAAGGTTGACTCAGCCTTCCATCCTTCCAAGATCAATAAAAGGAGGATCCAGATTGTTGGGGACAATTGCAAATAATGCTTACATTGTAAATTGCCCAGAGAGCGCTGTAATCTACAAGCTACTGCTATTGCTATTGCTATATAAAAGCTGTGTCCTAAAGTCTTCCTTAGACCCCAGAGGAATTACCTTTTTTAAAAAAAATAGATAATTTGCAGTACAGGTAGTGCTTGATTTACAACAGTTCGTTTAATGACTGCTCCAAGTTACAAAGGCACTAAAAGAAGTGACTTATGACTGTTTTTCACACTTACAATCTTTGCAGCAACCCCCTGGCCACATGATCAAAATTTGGATGCCTGGCAACTCGTTCCTATTTATGACGATTGAAGTGTCCTGAGGCCGTGTCATCACATTTTGCGACCTTCTAACCAGCAAAGTCAATGGACAATAGCAATAGCAATAGCACTTAGACTTATATACTGCTTCACAGTGCTTTTAAAGTGGTAAAAGCTGTTTACAGAGCTGTTTACAGAGTCAGCATATTGCCCCCATCAATCTGGGTCCTCATTTTACCCACCTTGGAAAGATGGAAGGCTGAGTCAACCTTGATCCAGTAAGGATCGAACTGCCAAACTGTAGCTAAGTTTACTTCACAATCGTTACTAACTTAACAACTGCACTGATTCGCTTAACGATTGTGTCAAGAAACATCGTAAAATGGGGCAAAACTCGCTTAGCAATATAAATGTTGGGCTCAATTATGGCTGTAGGTCAAGGACTTACCTGTAATGAAAATCATGCCAATGGGAATCAAGTCATGCTCTAACAAACATGGAGTCTTCCCTTACCTTCACAAATGCTCTGATAGCATCATGCCTATTCATCTGCCCCTCTAAAGTAGAAACCAATCTAAAAGTTTGTACAGTTTCAAACTCGGGGTTTTTTGGATAGCAAGAGGAAAAACCTAAACCCAAAGTATGTCTTCAACTTTTAACTTTTTGCATCTACAGACGCTACTTCTTGTATTGTCAGTATGAAACTCTGGAACTATTTCAATTGCTGAGTGTATCATAGCCTGACCACCACATGGGCACGACAGTACTGCAATGAGTCATGTTTGATTTTATTTTTAGGGTCTTTTTTTGTCATTTCCTGAAAGCAAATGCTTCTTTGCCTAGGAAAAATAAAAGAGGCTCCTTCTGGCAAATATTGTTGGCTAAAAGCATTATGTTCTACTTTCTCTCCTTATTTACTGGAGAAGGCGGGAGGGAAGAAATGTGGCTGAACGTGAGAGGGGAAGTATGTAGCTTGGGGATCATTCCTGTACAGCTGTGTAGTATTAAGCATGCCTGAAACTCTTGCAAAACTTGTAAAACCCTGGATCAGTGAGAACTTGTGATGTACAATACAGGTAGTCCTCGATGTACAACCACGATTGAGCCCAAAATTTCTTTGGCTAAGTGAGACATATGTTAAGTGAATTTTGCCCCATTTTACAACCTTTCTTGCCACAGCTGCTAAGTGAATCACTGCAGTTGTTAAACTAGTAACACGGTTGTTAAGTGAATCTAGTTTCCCCATTGACTTGGCTTGTCAGAAGGTCACAAAAGGTGATTGGAGGACCAGGAGACACTGCAATCATCATAAATATGACTCAGTTGCCAAGCATCTGAATTTTGATCATGTGACCAGGGGAATACCACAATGGTTGTAATTGTGGTGAAATCCAAATTTTTTACTAACAGTTCTGTGAACGTGGCTTGGTGGGCATGGTGGGGCTTGGTGGGCGTGGAAGGGGAAGGGGAAGGATACGGCAAAATCTCCATACCCACCCCACTTGGGGCCAGCCAGAGGTGGCATTTGCCGGTTCTCCAAACCGCTCAAAATTTCCGCTACCGGTTCTCCAGAACCTGTCAGAACCTGCAGGATTTCACCCCTGGGTTGAAAAACAGTCATAAATCATTTTTTTCTGTGCCATTGTAACTTCGAACGGTCACTGAGCAAACTGTTGTAAGTCAAAGACTAGCCAAATATCCATGTAAAAAAGACAATGTGACGTAGTGGTTAAAGTGCTGACTTTGGAGTGGAAAAGCCTGAGTTTTAGTCCTGCATCTATATAGAAGCCAACTGGGTAACTTTGAGCCAGTCGTTTTAATCCTCGGTAGGAGGCAAAGATAAACCATTTCTGAAAATGTTGCCTAGAAAGTTGCTGGACTTGTCCTTGTAGTTTGCAAGAATTAAAACTGACTTGAAGGCTTACATGCAACTTAAACACAGACTTAGAGACTGGAAATTTCTACCACTGAATGAGGCAAGGAATTGAAAAAAAATAAAAATTAACCCGCCCTAATCTCAGAAACAGATGGTTTTGATCAGTGGTAAAATCTAAAATTTGTTACTACTGGTTCTGTGGGTGTGGCTTGGTAGTGGTGGGTAATGTGACTGGGTGGGCGTGGCCATTTTAAAAAAATTTTTAAAACCATTTTTTCTACAACCTCTTTGTAAAAAAATGCTTACTTCTTTGTAAAACAATGCTTTCAAAAGGCTTTGATGATCTCAGCTGAGTTGCCTGATCGGCAGAGGCTTTTTCTCTTTTAAATGCCTCTGACGATCAGGCAACTCAGCTTGGATTGTCAGAGGCATTTAAAAGAAAAAAAGCCTCTGCCAATCAGGCAACTCAGCTGGGATCATCAGAGGCTTGTAAAGCATTTTTTTCTACAACCTCTGAAGAGGTTGTAGGAAAAAATGCTTTTAAAAGCCTTTGAGGATCCCAGCTGAGCCGCACGATCATTAGAGGCTTATTTTGTTTACTTTTAAAAGCAATTTTTTGGCCAAAGAGGTTGTAGAAAAAATGCTTTTAAAAGTAAAAAAAAAAAGCTTCTGATGATTGTGTGGCTCAGCTGGGTACGGGGGGTGGGCAGGGATTTTTGCTACCAGTTCTCCGAACCACCCGCCTCCATCGCTATTGGATCGGGCAATCCAGTCCGAACTGGGAGCATTTCACCCCTGGTTTTTATGTACTGTATGCCACCAGTTGCAGACCTTGGAGGAAAGCTTCTAGGTCTTATTTTGAGCATGACGAAATCAGTCTTAAATCTAGCAGCTTTAAGATCTAAAGAAAACTAGAGCCAGAAGCATTGACAGCACGCAAAACATTTTTCATGCCTACATGGACAGTATATCCATAACACCAGAGGCTCCTTTCTGGGATTTGACTGTGACATGTTGTAATTTTAAAAAGGTACGCATGGTTTGAGAGATGATTAGCTTCCTCCAGTACAGTATGTAGATAAACTAGTTTGTTCTTACTGTGTTATATAGCAACTAAAAAATACAAGAATAGAAAGAGTGCAGATGTAAGAAACATTCTTCTCATTTCAAACTACCTTCAGTTCACTTCCTACCATAATGTAAACAAACAAACCTGGATAATAAAGGCACATGTTGGATCCATCCATAGCAGTTCAGAGTTAATGTATAATTATTTCAGATTGTTAAACGAAAACCTTGCTTGAAGCTTTCAGAATGGGAAGAAGTGTTTCTAGTCAAAGCACAAATTAATGGATAGGTGAACCAGTGGTGTGATTCAGAATACTTTACAATAAGGCAATTTCATTTCACTTTCTCATTTGAGTTATTCCTTCTTGCTAAGCCCTAAAGCTATCATATCTATTCTATACACTGAGATCAGAGATGAATATGGGATAGGATAGGATAGAATAGGAATGGAATGGAATGGAATGGAACGGAACGGAACGGAACGGAACGGAACAGAACAGAACAGAACAGAACAATTTTCTGTTCCATGAGGTTGTTCTTTGATGCAGATATCATTCTTAAGGGAAAGAGAAAGGAGAGCCAGGCTTCCCCAACCCGGTTTCTTTCAGATACATTGGACCAGCCTGACTCATTCAAAGTCAAAACTTTCTACCACCCAGCCCAGCAACTCTACCTTTTATAATCTCAGCATTGCCTATTCTAACCATCCATCCATTGCTGTCATGGAATGTTTGATTTTATTGGAAGTGATCTAATCTTGACATGTACTATTCTTTCATTTCACAGTTTGAATTGCCATGGGGTGGTCAGATCACTCTAGTAAAGTTGGGATGATCTGTCTGGATGGTGGAACACTTAAGTTATCTTTGACAAACTTAACAGATATTCCAAAATTGGAACCCCATGTTTCTAGATCAGAACAAACAGGAGAAAGGAAGTGGAAGACAAAATATTTGTTTGTTTAGAGTATTTGAATGTCAGCCATTCTTTTTACAGGGCAATTTATAGATGTTTGTTTTGCAACTCAATAACACAATGTTCTTCAGGCAATTTATGATAAATACTTAATAAAATAATACAAAATACAAAAGTCCAACTATATTTTTGTTGCATATGTATCCCACATTTTTTTCACAGGCAGGGCTCAAGGTAATTTACATGAGGCCTTCCCTAATTTTATCCCTTTTACAACACTGTGAAGTTGGTTGGACTGAGACTGAGAAAGATTGGCCTAAAATAATCAGTTGAACTCCATGGTTGGGTTCAAGTTTCTTCAGTCGGAGTACAGTGCCTTCAACACAATATTACATTGGCTGCCATAAAAAAAGTACATAAACATAAAAGGGTTGCTTTGTGGAGTGAAATGGGCAGCCTATAAATTTAATAGATAATAATAAAAGATATCCAAAACAAACCAGAAAACAGTCTTAAAAATGCAGATTTTAAGATAGAAATCTAAGAGGACATAATTTGTTTAAGGGAACTGAGGGTAATAAAGAATTAATCATCAGATGCTGAGAAATTTACAGATTTATGGATGTCAGATATATTCAGAATTGGAATGGCCTATAGCACCAGTAAATAAATGTGAAAAAGGGGAAAAGGAAACTAGCAAAGGTGCCTAGGAAAATAGTCCTTAACCAAGTTGCCTCTTCTCCCAAAACTCCTCTCCAGGGATTAGAATCTCCCTTTGTTGGATGGTAGACATTGGAACAAGGCTCAGAAAAACATTTTGTAAGGGACATACAGGAGAAATTAATTTTGAGAGGGAGGGTAGAGACAGGTTCGTCCCAAGCTTTGCAAGTGTTTAAACATATCCTTTCCCCAAATTGCACAAAATGAAATGTTTAAACTATACTCCCAATATGCAGTCACCCGGGACATCCCACAAAACTCAGTGTGCTTGGCTTCCTAACAGAGATGCTCAGGATGGCACTTTAAAAGTTGTAGCTTGTAACAAAAGGCTGGTCCTTGCAGAAAGATGTCAAAGGCTGTTAGCTTCAATGTCCTGGATGATCTATGATTTTGATTTAAATTCTGGACTCTCAACAAGCCAGTACATTCTTTTGCTATCAGTCCCCATTGGTCTTGAAAGTTTGCCAACCCACATGCTCCTGGTACCTTCTTGTAAACATTGCCATCTAATGTGATCTAGGAACCATGCCTGCTTCTGTGGCAACCCCTGACCTATGGAATGCCCTTCTCCTTGCAGTTTGGCAGGCCTCTGCCCTCTTAGCCTTCCAAAAAGTACTTAAAATCCAGCTTTACACCCCAAGTACTGGGATAGGGAGAAGTGAACAAGAGGATTTTCTGAAGAATGCATGTGGAGGCTTAATTTTGGTGCCAGATTTTTAATGATGTTGGTTTTAATAAATGTATGTATTATTTTGTTTTATTATTGAAGTTGTTTTAATTGTTGTCTGAGACCCATCCAAAGTTTGATATAAGCTATATAAATGCTATGAATGAATGAATGAATGAATGAATGAATGAATGAATGAATGAATGAATATTTTTTTAAAAAAGAACCAGTTTGATCTAGTGGTTGGGGCACCAGGCTGGAGGGCAGGAGGCGCTGAATTCAAGTTATGCCTTGACCATGAAAACCAGCTGGGTGACTTTGGGCCAGTCATTGACTCTCAACCCAACCCACCTTACCGGGTTATTGTTGTGGGACATAGAAGGGGGATGGAATGTTGGATATGTTTGCCACCTTGAGCTACTCTTAAAAATTAAATAAAGGATGGATACAAATAATAATAAAAATAAACCCTGCCTTCTGCCCAGCAACCCATTGCAGAATATAAACCATATAATGCATACATTCTACCACACACCCAGTTCTGAAGATGCATTGCTACTTGTCCCTCTGCTTCTTTCCACAGAGCTCCATGAATCTCCCTCCTGACAAGGCCCGTCTTCTGAGGCAATATGACAACGAAAAGAAATGGGATCTGATTTGTGACCAGGTAAGAGGGCTGTAGGAGCTAAGATGAAGAGAGAGAGGGAGACTGACTTTGCCAACATGAAAAAGACATAATATGTCCGGGCACATCAGCTTATGACTTAGGCAAGAGGACTACTGCCAGAAATAACATGTGGTCCCCTTGATCTAAGGGCTTTGATTTCCTTTAAAAGAGCAGACAACATCTCCTTATCTGAAGGCTCTTTTTATACATGGTTGCTGAAATCTTTGGCATCTAGGTAGGAGTAGTCCCTGTTATCCCTGTAAGTAATGGGAAATTTCTAGATTTGATCTAGGTAACTGAAGTACAAACTGAAGTAAAAAATGCTCTGGTGCTTTTTATTTTCTGGACATTTTTGGTCAATTTGATATTCTTTAGAGCAGTGTTTTTTCAAAGTATGATCTGAGGATCCTCGGAGTCCTCCAAGACCTTCTCAAGGGCCTGCAAAATCAAAATTATTTGTCAGCTTATGTTGAGAAATGATATATTGTAATAGTAAAGTCCAGTCCAAACGATTGCGAGAAGTGTAGTGACAGCAATTGTGTCAATGTCAATGTTAATATTTAATTTGGTAAATATCAATAAATATTTATTATATTTATAATCTTCAAAACTGGGAAGGGGTCCCAGAAAACAGTTTAAGGAACACTAGTATAGAGAACAACACTTAAAAGATGCAAGAGAGGCCTGGCTTTTTCATGGAGTATCCCTAAAATACTGCTTGAGCCCAAATAGGCTTCATTGCTATGGCTTTCCTTATTTCCCTAAAAAAACAAAAAAAAAAAAACAAATCAACAACAACAACAAAAACCCTACAAAGATTTATCTTAGCATGTTCCAGGACCCAGCTGCCAAATAAATAGGACCGTGCCAATATAGAACATGGCTAATTAGAGAGCCTTCTGCTGAAGGATGTGTCAAACCTGGAGAATTCAGGATGTAAGTGTAAAACAATTGCAACTCATCTATTAGTGCCGCTCTCAAAACTGGAAAAGTTTGGCCAAGAAAAGTGATTGTATGCTTCAGCCCAGAATTTTTTTTTCAAGAGCAGTACAAGGGCACAGAGTCCCTGAGATAATGCTTGGATTATTTTAAAGGAAAAATTGCTTTTATGATATGAACTATCAGGAGAAACCATCTGGGGAGGAAAACAATTCCTGTAAAAAACTCCTACACCCAAACATATGCATGCAAATGGACGCTACAGAGAATTAAAGGAGGCTGCTGGATCAGGCTGATAACTATATTTGATCAAAGCCAAATGTAGGACATTAATACAATCACCAATCTCATACACAAAGGCCTTTGATCTTGCAGTAATAGCCACAACTTAAATGCCCAAACGCCATCAATTTATTTGTTCATGGATTCAGAATATTCTTTTTGCAGGTCTGTGAGTAGGCAGGCACTTTGATAAGAAAACGGTTTCCAGCTTGATTATTTACAACCTGATCCTATATTCCTGTGTGCTTAGAGGTAAAACTCTTCAACAGAGCAATTGTGCTTAGTCTTACAATCTTGAAGTTAAAGGGACAGACTTTTCTAACATGTGAGCACAAGAAAAGGGTTGTTGAGGAGCCAGAGCAAAAAATATCTGGGTGGAGCACAAAATGAAAATGGCTTTCCTTTCAAGTTTATTAGGAAAGCAGACACAAAGAAGCATCTGCTATTTGGATTAGTAGGTAACTAAATTGAGTCCCTGGCTGGCATGCTTTCAATGCAAGTGAGGGCTTTCCTTTATATGCTGAAGGGAGAATTTTTGAATGAATAAATCCACAATGGAGCATTCCTTCTTGCATGTACAATAATTCCCTTTACCTCTTCCCTCCATTTCTTTTTCCCTATCCAATGTGGAACAGGAAAGGTTTCAAGTGAAGAATCCACCCCATACATATATACAGAAATTGAAGAGCTTCCTTGATCCAGGTGTTACCCGAAAGGTAAGCCTTAAAAGATTTTTTTAATTCAGCTGGTAAACTTGCAAGAATTTATATATATATATATGTTTTCTGAGGTTTTTGCAGGTGTTTATATGTAGGTCTTTGGTTATTCAGGTGTTCTCCCCCGTAGAATTGGATGTGTCTTGGCGATGTTTCGACAAAGTCTCATTCGTCATCCTCAGGCTGGTGTTCTCAGCTTCGTGAACCGAGAACACCAGCCTGAAGATGACAAATGAGACTTCGTCGAAACGTCGCCAAGACACATCCAATTCTACGCGGGAGAACACCTGAATAACCAAAGACCTATATATATATATATATATATATATATATATATATATATATATATATATATATATATATATATATATACTGGGTTGTTTTTTTTTCTCCTATAATATATGTGGGTATATGCGTAATTTTTTTCTTGCCATGTTTATGTGGCATATATTGGAGGTGACGACCCTTTGAGAGCTGTATGCAATGAAAATTCAATTTAATGTATGCTGATTAGTGTACATTTAAAGTGACAATAAAGTTACTCTAAGACTAAAATGGATTCCAATGTTTGGAGAATGGTGACCAAAGAAACAGCTCCCCTCCTCCCCCACATTTTATGGTATATCAAAGCATTTTTTGGAATACCAAAATATGTCTACCAAAGATACGCATTGGCCCAAGCAGAATATTATCTGTTAGCAAATTAAAACCAATCAAGTGCCTATTCAAAGTTACAATCCACTGCGAATGCAATGACCAGCCTATACATTTACAGCTGTAGCAGCATCCTCACAATCACACGATCAATTCTGGCACTTGGCAACCAGCATGTACTTCACAACAGTTGTAGGGTCTCAGGATCATGCAATCACCTTTTGTGATCTTCCTAGCCAACTTCCAGTAAGCTAAGTCAATGGGGGGTGGGCGGGGGGGGGGGGGGGGAATGGGGTAATACTACCGGGCCTGGTAGCTCAGCAGACTAAAAGTATTGTGATTAACACCAGCTGTCTGCAATTACTGTAAGTTCGAATCTCACCAGGCTCAAGGTTGACTCAGCCTTCCATCCTTTCTAAGGTAGGTAAAATGAGGACCCAGTTTATGGGGGCACTAAGCTGACTTTGTATAAAATATACAAAAGTATGAAGGCTATTGCTTAACACATTGTAAGCCGCCCTGAGTCTTCGGAGAAGGGCGGCATATAAATCAATTTTTTTTAAAAAAATGGATTAGCTTAATGACTGCCTGGTTCATTTAACAACTGTGGTGATTCATTTAACAACTGTGGCAAAAAAGGGCCTCAAAAATCAAGGATGACTCACTTAACAACCTCTTTGCTTAGCCATGGAAATTCTGGTCCCAATCGTGGTTGTAAGTTAAGGGCTACCTGTATAAGAGATAAGTCATTGGAGTGGAAGCTACCACAATTGTAGTTGTGAAAAATAAATATATCCTACAGCCCCACAAGTTGTGGTGATCTATCTACTAATTCACTGGGCAGGCAGCAATTCGGCAGTGCTGAACACGCAAACTAGATTCTGTGGACAATTCTACACACAGTCTTCATACCACTCAAAAGCACCTCTGGACATCTGCATTGCAGGCCTTGCTTTACAGGACAGATATTTTATTTGTACTTAACAACAACAACAACAACAACAACAACAACAACAACAACAACAACAACAACAACTATACAGTGACCATTGAATCAAGCCCAGGGCCTTCTAACATATGGAAATATCCATCTTGTTGATGATTATCTATAACTAATGGTAAAATTATTATTCTTATAAGCAAAAAGGAAGTAGAGGGATATGAAGAGTGATAGAAAAGGAAATGCCAGCACACTTAACCCAATGGACAATCCTGACCCTGCAATTGTGGTTCATTTGTGTAAAAAATGATTGTGCTGTATACTGCTAGAACAAGGAGTTATTTATGCTTACAGAAGTTCCGTCGGAGGGTGCAGGAATCCACCAAAGTGCTGAGGGAGTTGGAGATCTCTTTAAGGACCAATCACATTGGGTAAGTTATTGTTAACCAAGCTTTTGAACAAGTATATCATGTGTCATGTTGAAGTCTGAGAAAGTGCCACTTGAACAGGCATTACATTTGATGGTGTGTGTTGTCTTGCAGGGATGAGGTCTTTTCTCTCTGGCTGCTGGATTGCATGAATTCATGCTGTGATCCACACCATTTTTTACATAGTCAGGCTGGTCTTTAAACCAATACAGAATAGCAGTAAATGGTTGATCCTTAGTAGTCAAGCCAAAACTATAATACAGAGATCTATCCAGGGATCATATAATTGTGGGGTTTGCACAACATATCAGATCATTCTATATAGATTATGAACCAGTACTTCTGAGAAATATATTCTATGAATTTGCATTAAGCTATAAAAAGGATTATTTTGGAGGAATGGGCATAATATTCTGTGCAAACACAACAATTGTGTTTTGTTAATTTCAATTTAAGGTTTAGAACCTGGCCAGGAGATGGTTTGTCAAAAGGAAGAAAGTTGATCTGGGTCTTTTCTCACTTGAACTCTTTCTAGTCAGCCTTTCAGTCTGACAAGAAGCTGGATTTAAGATAGGAACCAATTCCCATTCAACGGTGTTATTTTGTACAAGGAAACATTTAATCCCCTGCCTTCCTTACTCCCTAAATTTCACATCTAGATTGCTACACCCAACAAAGAGATTCCTATCGTTTCTAAAAGATTTGGAAGCCTGCTATGGAGAATTGAGAAATGTGTTCCTGTCTCTCACCTGTCCTGGTTCCAGCTGGAAGGGAAACACCAACAAGAGCAGGAAGCTGAACTGTAACTGTCCTTGGCTTCTGGGCCTGGTCGGGTGGGAATTCCTCAGGCCAGCTGGAACTGACACCAAGGGTGATGCTTAATCAGCAGTATCCTTTGGTGAGGTCTGAACAAACAGGAATATGAGGTGTGAGATTCAGAAATTTGAAAGGGATGAGAAAAGGTCAAATGCCAAGAGTGTGGGGCAGAATCAAATGTTTTACATCAGGTGGAATAAGGTACATGTATGACTTTCTAAAGAGAATCATAGTGCATACAGTTCAGAAAAGAAAACATTCAGCCTTTCTAATCCAGAATTCTTCATTAACGCAATACTCAGCTGTTCTGCGGAGCATAGAGTTCAGAGTTAAGGACATACCCCTCCCCATAAGCTGAATTTCAGTAGACAGTGAATTATGGGTGCAAAGGATTAAAATCTGGAAATCCAGATATTGTCTATCAAATATTGTCTATATGTATGTGTACATATGTGTGTGTGTGAGGGAAAAAGAACATTAGAAGTGCCTTGAAAATAAACACATCCTTTTCCATAGCCTTAGAAACTGTAGAGGTATGATTCAGCCATATTATCCTCAGCCCAACTCTGAAAGGTAGAATTGGGCTGAAAGACAAAACCTACACAAAGTCATTCAGACGAAATGGGAAGTTGAATTTGGAATGTTTTGATGTTAATCCAAGACTTTAACCTCTTTACTTCATTCCAACTGCCTCTTAAGCAGCATATCAATTCTATTTAAAAGCCACTAATTTTATTTAATGGGATAGAAAATTTGCCATGCAGTCTATGATACGAACAATGAAAATCGAAAATGTTTCAATTTTATAAAAATCTGGTTTGGACTCTTCTGCTAGAACTGTTTGTTCTGGATAAGAAAGGTAGGTGTGCTATTATTTATGAGTGCTTTTTTCTCCCAGCCACCTGAAAGGACAGCACAGTTTTTTCCCCCAAAGCATCAGAATGTTATTAAACAAATAATTTTCTGGCACCAAATAGTATTCTCTTCCTTCTGCTAATTATAGCACTGGTCAAGGTGAAGGAATGTATCAAGACCGCTGAAAATGTAAAGTGGTTTTTTTAAGAGTTTACCAAGCAGTCTCTCCTCCACCGTGTTTTCCCCAAAATAAGACATCCTCTGATAATAAGCCCAAACAGGCTTTTGAGCGCATGGCAATAAGGCCAAGCGCTTATTTCAGGGTTCAAAAAAATATAAGACAGGATCTTATTTTCGGGGAAACACAGTATTTTCATAGTAGATATGAATTATTTCAGCAATTAGGAAATATAATGTCAACTTTCAGTTATTATTAGCAACAATGAAGATTCAGGTTCTATTATGATGACAACTGTAATTGTTTTTGCTATGTGACATGAAAAATGGCAAAGTGTTGTATAATTATTTATTGAAACAATATTTCACTCTTTAGTTACCCTATACAAGAATGAGAAAAAATTATACGTGCAGCTTTTACTGAAAATCACTACATGTAAATCTTTTCTGCTTCATAATTAGTGAGTCATGGAAGCTATTTATGGGACAACAGTTATGCTAAGAACCAAACATTATAATGAAAAGACATGAATAACTGGGCCAGCATCTCTTCTGCAAGACAAAACTCAGAAATTTATGTTGGCTGAGTAGAACAGCAGTCAATAAGCTTCAGTTTTTCTATTGGATACTTCCTTCCCATCCACCAATTGTTTCCTTTATGGTAGAATTCAAAAATCTTTACTACCGGTTCTGTGGGCATGGCTTGGGTTGATGGGCGTGGCAGGGGAAGGATACTGTAAAATCTCCATTCCCACCCCACTCCAGGGGAAGGTTACTGCAAAATCCCCATTTCCTCCGGATCAGCTGGGGCTCAGGAGGCAGAGAATAGATGAAGGCGGGGCCAGTCAGAGGTGGTATTTACTGGTTCTCCAAACTACTCAAAATTTCTGCTACCAGTTCTCGAGAACTGGTCAGAACCTGCTGAATACCACCTCTGGTGCAGAATGATGGAGGGATTATTCAGTGTCTTCCTTTCTATCTCTAATTTGCTGCTCTTATGTACATAAAATAGTTTAGGCTGGAATACCCAAAGGTCATTCCCTTTGGAATTGTCCATGCTAGTTACCCACAGTGCAGCTTCTAGTGGTTTTGAAAGTTGCCTTTTGATTGTTACAGATAGATGTATAGTTAATATAAATTTTTGCCTGTGGTTCATCTCTCTCTTTTCCCCTGCTTTTGCCTGGTATCTATTTTGATGTTTGCCGAGGTTTTTAATACATTTATACAGTATAATCTGCTGGTTGAGCTGAGTGATAGGTGCACTTGCACCCATCTGGATAAACTGGGAGTGAACTGGATGCAAACTAAATTGGAAATTGCCCATAATAATTTTCCAACATTTTCTGGTCTTAAGTCTACAAAACATAGAATTGAATATGTGTGTCAATGAAAACCTGGTTTTATTGCGGCGATGAGGTTGTCAGTGAGGCTTACCAATGTAGAACAAATATCATGCCATCATGATATTGTTGACTACAATTTCCATCATTCCCAGCTATTGCTTTTTGCTATTCCCAGTGATTATCAAAAGCATATACCGTATTTTCCGGCGTATAAGATGACTGGGCGTATAAGACGACCCTCCTCAGAGCCATTTAAGGCTTGTCAGAGCCTTATGGGTTGGTCTGCCTGGTTACAGGAGAATGAGACCCGGCGTATAAGACGACCCCTGACTTTTGAGAAGATTTTTGTGTGTTAGAAAGTAGTCTTATATGCGGGAAAATACAGTATTTGCAATAGGCACAATTTGCCGCAGAACTCAACATTTCTGGGAGTGGAATCAGAGATAATTTGGTACAGAAGGCTTAGCTTTGTTTGTTTTAAGAAAGGGAACAACAATGATAAGAATATAATTTGGAGTGTGTCCCTGACTTGGACGAAGCAGAATTTTTGGCAGAGACTTTAGAAGGATATGATTGAGATGGGGGACAGGGTTGGGTATAGGGAAAACAGGTCTTCTGGGGGAGAAGGAAGCACACAAGGACATAAGACAATCCTTGCCTCATGTATGCAATCTTGGAGGGTAACCTGCTTCTTGTAGACAATCTCCAAGAGCTACAATTAATCCATATGCCCTGGATAAAAATTTCCTCTATCTTTCTAAAGCTTTCTTTTGCTTTCATGTAAACATCAGGCTTTCTCTTCAGATTAAAAAAAAAATAGATTTTTGTATCAGAGTTGTCAAAGTCTGAAATACCTTCCCAATTCAGTTGTCTCAGCTACTAACTTTTACAGTTTTAATTCTAACAACCTCTGTGGACCTTACCCCATATTTAAGGTCCCTAAGGGGTTCCTAAGGTTCCTAAGGGGACATGTGTAAGTGCGCTAATGTGCCTGTTGTGCCTGTGGCGTGTTAGTTTTTCTCATTTTGTTCGTCTGAATTTGTAATTTTTGTTTAACAAACAAAAATTAAATAAAAATAAACAAACAAATAAATAATTTTAGAGGAGAAAAGAGATGCCATAATGTAACTCAGCAGGGATCTGTCCAAAATTTCTCAAGCATGCCCTTCCTTCCTCCCTCCCTCCCTCCCTCCCTCCCTTCTTGGGCCACTTGTTTGAGTCCTTGGAGATACAGTATATTTTCCCTATAGGCAACTGCATCTCATTTCCCTGTTTCTCTGCTCTTAATACAGATGGGGTTGAAACATTGTCGGTATTGGTGATATTTCTGGTTAGAAGCAGTCTGTGGGACTTTCCTAAGACCAGTTTGCATCATGTACATAAATGAATACCGGTGCATGCAGGTGCTTGCTCACATCTGTGCCTTGTCTCTCACTTGCTCTTGAGGATTTGTTCCTTCCAATGAAGGCATAAAACAACCATGCACTGTCAAAGGCTTGGTGGATTTAGTCTGCCATTTGCTGTAATTGACAATGGTGCTCCAGGTCAGAGACTGAGAAATGTTTGGTGTAAATCCTTGGGACACTCAAATACAAAACATGTTCTTTGCCAATCAGCTGTAGTTAAATAGGCACAGCAGCAGATGCATTTGTGAAGAAGCCTCTCTATAAGCACACCCTAAAAAAAAAAAAGATTGAGTGGCTTCCTCTTCTGTTAGGAACTCACACTCCCGATCGTAATTCCTCTTCCTTACCTGACTACAGGATGGGATTTGCCTTAGAGAGCCTTTGCTCCTTCCTCCACATCCTTTAGCCTTCAACAAATGCATTGAAGACTTTAAATTAGTAGTGCAGCCACTGAAATCAGACAGGAAACACACTGGGGTTGGAGGCTGAAGTTCAGACAGGCAGGAAATGGGCGGGTGGAGAGAGGGGGGAGAGAGAGAGAGAGAGAGAGAGAGAGACCATAGGCACCATTTCAGGGTCTGGATGATTAATGGTCAAAATTGCAATCAGCCAAAGCTGCTTTAGGAAATAACAGCACATACTGAAACCACTAGCTGCAGGCATTCTCTCTCTTGTGATGTGCAATACTTGTTCCTGGGTTGGCACATCTCCGAAGTCACACACATTCACAGCTTCATTTGGTACTACCCAAAAAAGTACAGTTTGATTCTTCGCCTACAGATTTGCCAGATTTGTTTCCCGAGCCATTTTCCCTCCTTGCATCAAAGACCACAGGAGGGGGAGGGATCTCCAGCAGATGTCTTAGAACCTAAGCAAACACTCCCTTCCCTGCTATGGAAAGATAAAGCCGTACGAGTTACTATATTTTGTTTACAACAACTAGGGGCTACCACAATCTCCTCGAACACACATTGGGTGGGCCATAGTTGCTGATTTCCTTCTAAATTTATCATGTTCTTCTGTCTTCTCTGAACCCTGTCCAGTTTATATACATCAGTCCAAAACTCCAGACTGAACATAGTCCTAAAAATAAGCTGAGTTTGAGTGGTTATTTGAGAATGAGAAGTGTTGATGTCTGATGTCTCTGCTGGAGATAGGCATTCATTTAAATGTAGCCTTTCAGAGGGAATTTCCCATTGGGAAGGGACACCCCATTGGAGCATGTTTGCTTTCCATGCACAATTCCAGTTATAATTCCATGAATCTTCAAGCTGGATTTCATTGAATAGGCTGCCCTTCCAGACTGTTGTCATTTATGTGAGTTTTCAAGTATCTAAATTAAGGGTTCTTAAACGTTTTGCCATCATACCTCCCTTTAATGTAACCTTAATATTCATACCTCCCCTAAAAATCCAAATAACTAAACGAACAATGAAAATAATTTAATGGGAAATGTGGATTTATTATAACAATTTACAACTAAAAGGGTCTTCATCCCTGCCCTGAACTCAGCCTGTTCCACCTCCCTGAAGACGATATACCTCATAGTCTTGGAAACCCTGCTTTAAGTACTAATTCAGCACTTTGCAGGAGACAGTGAATTTGATTTTTGTGCAAGATTCTATATGCCCAAAGTATCCATCTAATTTAGGGGTCTCCACTTCCCAAGCTTATTGGGCCATGAGCGGTTCAGAAGCAGGCTGCCTGAAGTGTCTGGCAAGCATGCATCTGCATGAGCAGCGAGCAAATGCATGTGTGCATGCACCATTTATGCGAGCGGCAGGTGTGTGTGCCCACCACTCGCATTAATGGAGCTGTGCGCACGCACATGCTTGCCCGCCACTCACATGGAACCACCCTGTCTCCCCATCCCCACCCCGTCCCCAAAGCTGGAAAGGTTGGGGAACGCTGGTCTAATTTATAACTAATTAATATCTTGCCTTTTTAGGCATAATCCATCCCTGAAAACTTAATATAGAACAAGACTGAGTACACTCAAGCATAAACAGTGGTTAAAAAACATAGAAACAGAAGAACCAACGAGAAGGAGGAAGAGGATGAGATCAGTTTTAGCCCAAATATTACAATTTTCAGTGTGCATATAAACTCAGGTTCTCATTCCTGAGAGTTGCAATTACCTGAATTGCCACAATCAAATGGACGAAATGGCAGTGTGAACCTATGAACTGAAGATACTGAGGAGAAGGAAAGAGGAGAAAATTACATTGGCTAGCAGACACCATTCAAGGAAATAAAAGGCATGGATGTGACTCCATTGAAGGATTCAGAGTTAATCTGTAGGACAGCTCCATGCTTAAATGTCAAGAAGGCCATCGTTGTTGCATGTGTTTTTTTCTTTATCTGTAGGCTACCTAGAGTGGTCCAGAAATCAGATGGCTTCAAAATTGGATGGATAAACAAACACCTTTCTTTAAACAAATGTCTAGGGAGATTATCAGTCATCCAGGTCATGGTTGTCCCAAAGGTGCTTTTCCCCCGCCCCCCAAGAGGCAACTGGACTTTCTGGTTGTTCTTTGAAGACATTTCTCTTCTCATCCAAGAAGCTTCTTTATCTCTGACTGGATGGTGGGGAATGGAAGGATTTATACTCCTTGCAGACAGCTGATCATTTGCATTCTTTTAACGGGGGTCGTTAAGGTCACCTGGAGGTTTATCTGTGGCATCAGGGTCATCTGAGTGGTGAAAATTGGTATGGAGCCTTCTTGGAACTGTGGAAAGGACCATGTTGTAGACTGGAGATAGATGATGTCTATGCCCTTCCCCCTCTGTTGAGAGAGGGCTGTTCAATTTTGACATAGATAGCTTCTTTAACCCCTCTTTGAAACCAGCAATCGGGGCGGGGGGGGGGGAGGAAGCACCTTTGGGACTTTTTAAAAATACTATTTGAAAGTATAAAGAAGCAATCCTCCATCAGCTGGAAATCCTGGAAATTGTTGTCCCATTACAAGGGTCAGCAAACTGCAGTCGGGAGCTGCATGTGGCTCTTTCACCCTTCGGCTGTGGCTCCCTGTCACTCAAAATATGCATCACAACCACCAATGTGTGACACCCGCTGGCATGTTTATTGAGCTTTTCAACCTCCAGTAGGCCAACCATAAGTCCAAGAAAAGAAAAGTTTCAGAAGAAAATAGAATGTTTAATTCAACTACATATGCTAGTTTTGTGGCCGCTCAAGAAATAGTCAGGCACGGGAAGGGTTTTGTGGCTCCCGGTGTTTTCTTTTATGTGGGAAATGGGTCTAAATGGCTCTTTGAGTGTTTAAGGTTGCAGACCCCTATCCCATTAGGTTGAGGACAGCTGGTTGGAAGGATAGACCTTAAAAGTTCCCCAGTTTGACTTTGAACACGGTCAGTAAGCCACATCAGAAAACATCAGGAATAATAACATTTTGGAATAAATTTGGTCTTTTTTTTTCTTTCTTTTTTGCAGATGGGTGCGTGAATTTCTCAACGATGAAAACAAAGGCCTGGATGTGCTGGTGGACTACCTCTCATTCGCTCAATGTGCAGTGATGTAAGTAATTGTGTTATTATTAAAAGGCCCTGGTACTTCTTCCTTCTTCACAATATCCCTTACCTATGTAGCTATTTCATGTTGGTATCATATAGATTCTTAAAAGTGTCAGTTATAAGAAGACATCATGAGGTTTGCACACTGAGTGGATAGTGACATTTTGGCTTTATATGTGGGGCCCTTAATCTCATTCAGATTCCCAGACAGAGAAGAATTTACATGTTGCTTTTAGCACTTTCCATGCCAGGCTTTCTGTTCCTTATGGAGGTCTCCCTAGCTCAGGGGTCTCCAACCTTGGCAACTTTAAGACTTGTGGACTTCAACTCCCAGAATTCCTCAGCCAGCAAAGCAAAGCTGGCTGAGGAATTCTGAGAGTTGGAATCCACAAGTCTTAAAGTTGCCAAGATTGGAGACCCTTGCCCTAGCTGGCACTTGCAGATTGTAGTTTGCATTAGAGGTACTTACGAGAAAAAAAATTGCTGGCTGCTTGGCATGTATGTTTTGGTAGACTAACAATATAAATAAAAATGCCAGGTACAAATAAATGAGAATTGGCTAATTGTCTGGCATTTCATTAGTTAATTAATTACATTATAATTATGTTCCACTTTTCTGAGCTGAAACTGGAAATACTAACCAAAAGTGCAGCAAGTGAAAGATATTGTTGTCTACCTTTCTTTTTGTTGCTTCAAAAAAAAGGGGGGGGGGGATCTGGAGTTCTATTAATGCATGATCCACACAGGATGGCATAGACTAGGGATGGCATCTTAAAGATGTAGGACAATATGTGTGGCTTTGAGGCTTCATTTCAAGGCTTATGTAAATCTTCTTCCGTCTGCTGCTTGGTTGAGAGACAAGAGAATATAAGAAAGATGGTTTAAAAAAGGGTTTGGGAAGATGCTGTGCCGTTACAATAATAAACTGCCTATTGCTTTGATCCCACTGTTCATGAAGCCTCCAACAGATGGCCTAAGTTGGTCCCCAGAGCCCTCGAGAATTAGTTGGAAAGGCCATAAAATTCCATTTTGCAATAATATTTAGGTGTCCTAACAGAAACATGAAAAGAAAGACCAAAGGATATCAAAACAAGAGGGGAAAAAATTCCTGACAGTTGTTTTGAGGAGACCTAACTGGCTCTGTTCTTGCTTCTGTTGGGATACTTTCACCTGGAATTCGCCCAAATATCTTTGCTAGTTAAGTACCAAGGGCTGAGCAGACAAAGGAGCTCATGGTATGTACATGTAGCATATCTAGTGATCAGGAATGGTGGAGCATGAGGCAATCTGCAAAGATGCCATTTTCTATCCTAAGCTAGTTCTGACTAGAAGGTGAATTTTCTTGAAGTTGTCTCCTTATCCTCATAAATTCTTATCTTGATCTTTCTGCCTTGGCAGTTTGTTTATTTCATTTTTTCCCCCAAATTATCCCACTCACAGGAAGCAGAGATCTTGGAGTGAATTATTTTAAACAACCCAAAAATATAAAATAGGGAGTAGGTCAAGCCGGAATAAAACTGTATTAAAACAGCAGGAAAAAAACGAACAGAAGACATTCAGGGTAACTTGTACAGTTGTAATTTTTGATTTTTAATACTAGATGAGTTTTCTTAAATCTGTATTCCCATCAGCTCATGTTCCTGGGCTTTGCATAGTGATGGCTTTCTTATTTGCTTTCTTTCTATGTGTCTGAATCTGTATGCAAATACACACACACACACAGACACACAGACACAAACAATTACAATGTATTAAAACTATTTTCTTTTTCAATATTTTATTAGTATCTATTACAATAAAAAATATAAAAAAATTTACAGGAAAAACAAAGGAAAAAGGTAGGGAAAAAAAGCAAAGCAGAAAGAAAACATAAAATTATGATTTTAGCCCTTCTTTCTATCGAGTAATTGCCATCTTACTCTTTCCCCGTCTTTTTTAACCCTTTTTAACCCCTTAATCCATAAATCGTACAATAAATTGATTATCCAAATGAGGGATGCTAAGCTTTTAGGGCAAAGAGATATCAACCTATCAGCAGTGGTTTAGCTAGATGATTTTAGATCAGTGATTATTGCACCTTTGGGGCTCAGACTGTCAAACATTTGGAAAATGTATAACTTGACTCTGCTTACAGGTCATCCCTGGTACAGGGTCTCCTGCTTGAGCATAGGGTTAGATAGAACAGGGGTCTCCAACCTTAGCAATTTTAAACCTGGCGGACTTCAACTCCCAGAATTCCCCAGCCAGCTTTCTAGGCCACCCTGAAGAGCAGCACTCAGTAGCATGCCAAGACTGGACCTGAAGTAGAGGCCAGACCTTGACTTCAGCCCCAACTGCTGAAGTCAAGAGTAACTCCTGCTACTCAAAATAGGCTAACTTGTGATGTTTCCTAAGGTGTGTGCCTTGGGGAACATAACAACTGCTCCCGTGGCCTACCGCTTCTAAGGCTCTGCCATGCCACTTCCCTTCAGGTGATGTTCTCTTTCTGTTGACAGGCCTGTGCAGCCTATCTAAGACTGCTCCAGGTTGCCCAAGGCCTTCATTTTCGAAGCAGCTTCTGGGAATGCTTTTCTCCGTCCTCTGCAGTCTCCATAAACAGTGCAAAAGCACATTCCCATTCTTGCGTGATTTTGAGAGTTTGCACGAGAGCACATCTCATTCTTACATGGCCTCTGTCTGTAGCCTCTGAAAATTGTGTGAGAATGGGGCATGCTTTCAAGAATAGTTGTCAAGTGTTGGTGGACTCTGGCATGTCACCCAAAACATTGTAGCATGTCACCTTTGACACACATGCCATAGTTTTGCCATCACTCTTATAGACTCTGGCTTTAATGGTGAGGTGGACCCCTTCTCTTTTTTCCCATCCATCCATCCGTCATCCATCCATCCATCTATCTACCCAACCACCCCTATTTCCCCCCCCCACACACACATACATACATACTTTCACATGTTTGGAATCTGTTGCAGTCTTTGTAACTGCATCCTCAAGGTTCTCCCTTAAATTCACCAATGCCTGTCAATCCAGGTCTAGAGCAAGTTAAAAGGAAAATGAGCTTTTGGGTGTTCTATTCCAAAGCTCATCTTTTAAAACAATACAGCAAGATGTCCATATGTAAGAAGAAATTAATTTGGGAAAAGAAGACAGAAGAAGCAAGGGAAGATAACAATCAGGCCCGTAGAATAAATCATTTTAGAAATATAAATAGAACTAAGCTAGTCACATATTATATGCTTGAATCTTGTGTTTCATAACAAAAGTAGATTTCATGACAGAGAGAATGGTCTGAGCAAGTATAGTTTGACCTAGTCAGATAGACATTTTGGGGGGCCCTGACTAAGGACAAAACCTCAGATATTGGGAGGTATCAGAGGTAAGTGAAAAGCATTCTTTTTCAGAGGTCGACTGTTTTTCTTCCAATTGTCCAGTATCTTCATTTTTTAGCCAAAAAAAATAAAAAAGTAGGTAGCTGAAACTTGCATTCTTAGCTCTTCCATTCTTGAAATATAAAAGAATTGAGCAGATCTAATTGAACACACTATTCTGCAAATAGCTTATATTTGGATTTGAATTGTAATACAAAAAATATGATTTAGGGGGATTATTGAACTTCATCAAAATATACGGATTTACCAGAGCTGCTCTATTAGAAAGCCCTAAAGTCAGAATGCTGTGACTGGGAAAAGGCAGAAATCTAGAAAGAATTTTTAGATCTTAACATTCAGAAATAGTCTGAGACAAGGGGATTTTTCATATAAATTCATCCCAGGTTGTTTAGAACTGCAAAGTTCATTTTTTGAATTGGTCTTTTAAATAGACCAGGAGCCAGTATTAACTTAATACTGTTCACAGATTTAAAGAACATCATAAAAACAACTTACGAAAAAGCATCCCAATGGGAAAACTATTCCTCCCTTTAACAAGGAACTTCCTTCAGCCTCAGCTGCTCCAGAAATCTATTATAAAACAGAAACTCCATCCAGAATTCAGCACAAATGGAACCAGCTGTTCCCAAGATATATGCCTGAAATCGAGCTGTTTAGTTGTATCCTAATGCAAACATCATAGTCTATGAAGGACAACTGACTGCAGGCCAAATAGCACAAGGTGATGCCAGAAAAGACTGTATTTAATACAAATTCACCCTCCACAGTGGGGAATATACTTACTATTGCTTCTGTATTGGTGTAACCATCCTGTAAAATTGCCCTGGGAATTTCTGTGTGCAGCAGTGATTTCTGCATCCTGAGATTTTACTTACAGAGAGGACATTTGATTCACACCTTTGTCATGTTCCATGTTGCTGGCTTGTGGCTTGCAGAAACATCCATCCTTTGGGGAATCCAGAGCTTTTGACCCCTCCGTGCCAGCTTTTGCCCTAAAGCTTCCCTGTGTGTATGGTGTATGTTCCCTGTCTGCCCTCCAGGTTTGATTTTGAGGGTCTGGAAAATAGCGAGGATGGAGCGCTAGAGAAGCTGAAATCTTGGAGCAGGTCCATAGAGGATCTGCAGCACCCCAGCACCCTGTCTGCACCCTACACCAACAGTCTTGCTCGCTCTGCGCGCCAGTCTGCTCTCCGGTATGTACCTCTGTCTTGCCGCCAACCTCCAGTTTGTTATCCTATTCAGCGGTGCTACTTATACAGTAATAAACCTGCCCTGCTTTCTGCCCTCCAGGGGATGCCGTGTGCTGATTTCTTCTTCCCACTCCCACTCTTCCCCCTTGATGTTCCTCTGTGGGTAGCTGGCCAGGTCTCCTCTCTGCTCCAGGCCTTGTCCTTTGCCCTGCTCTGTTTGCCTGTCTTTGCTGGGTCTCCTGTTCTCTCTCTTTTTTTCTGTCCTTATTACCTTGGTAAGTATTCTTAAATTGGGTGCCATGTGCAGCATACAGTGACGTACATACAGATACTGGCCTGTGTGCATGCAGATATAATGTGTGGGCATGTGGACAAGGCCCCTTAGTAGTCCATGGCAGAGTGGGTAGTTGAGGAGACACGTAAGGATTGAGAGACAGGTTAACTTGTGCCTGAAAGCCAACTTGCTCAGGCTAAAAAAGCCCAAAAAAAATCAGCTGCTTTTACAAGATCGAACCCTCATGGGCGTTTATTCCAGTGGTGAAATCTAAAAATTTTTTACTATTGGTTCTGTGGGCCTGGCTTCGTGGGTGTGGTGTGGCCTGGTGGGCGTGGCTTGGTAGGTGTGGCAGGGGAAGGATACGGCAAAATCTCCATTCCCTCCCCACTCCTAGGGGAAGGATATTGCAAAATTTCCATTCCCACCTCATTCTGGGGCCAACCAGAGGTGGCATTTGCCAGTTCTCCAAACTACTCAAAATTTCCGCTACCAGTTCGCCAAACTGCTCAAAATTTCCACTACCGGTTCTCCAGAGCCTGTCAGAACCTGCTGGATTTCACCCCTGGTTTATTCTTGCTTGAAGGGGCAGCTTAAAAAACAGAGTCTAGCCATCTGCTAGAGTCTAGCCGGTGATTGCACCGGTACCCTCAGAGAGAAAGTCAATAGGTTGCTGCAATGATATGCAGGATAGGCAAATAGATGCCGTCCAAACATTTTAGTCTTCAACTCTCATCTATCCCAACTAAGCATGATGAGTAAGGGATTGTGGGGAACACATTTCAAAATATATGGTAGGCATTAGAATGCCATATTGGATAATAAGCATACTAGCTCTGAAAGGTCCAGTGTCTTCCTGCATCTCAGTCAAGATTACAGGTTGGATCATCCTCCTTTACAAGAAGAAAAAGGAATAAAATTGAATATTTGAAGAGAAAAAGTAAACTTTAATTTAATTTAATTTAATTAATCATATTTCTATGCCGCCCAACTTCCTAGGGACTCTTTATCAGCTTTCCATCCTTCTGAGGTAGGTAAAATGAGGACCCGGATTGTGGGGGCAATAAACTGACTTTGTATAAAAAAGAACACCGCTTGAGGGGTGGGTGGGGGGCAAAACCTACTAAGCAGATATATACAAAAGTATGAAGGCTATTACTTAACGCATTGTAAGCCGCCCTGAGTCTCTGGAGAAGGGTGGCATATAAATCGAACCAATAAATAAATAAATAAATACATACATACATACATACATACATACATACATACATAAATAAAAATAAATAAATAAATATTATCATGATAACTTCTGCGGATGTCCTCCCTTATCTGAACGTTCTTGTCTAGCGATGACATCTGAAGCTTTCACCTCTAGTTTCCCTCTGCCACTCAGATGTTTAGGTTACATGCCACATTTTTGAGAACTACGGTAGCTAGTTTCTCTATTCCTCATGGAAGACATTATTTTCTTCCAAATTTGGATCATTTTCCAGCAACAAAAATCTAATTTGCTTTCTTGGTTTTTTTTAAAAAAAATTATAATTGCTTTGCTTAATTGCTTTGGTTTGGTTTTTCCTGATTTGGGCTGATAAAAAAAAAACACCATGTGCCTTCATCTTGCTAAAGTAACATTCTGGGATGTTTTAAGGGTCCCCCCCCCCCCAATAGAAACAGATAATAAATAATACTAAGGAAATAAAGCACAGGGAAAATCTCCTGAATGGCTTGAAATTGCTTCCGAGGGGAAAAAAATGTTTTTCTCTACCCCAAACCTCTCTACTAAGATCTGCAAAATAGGAAAAGAGGGGATAGCTGCAAGATGCCTTCTGATTGGCAATTCTAGGAGCCTTCTGTCTTTAGGACAACTGCTATCAGATTGCAAGGAAGGTACTGAGGCCACCCAGCCTTTTCTGATCCCAAAGGAAAACATGCATCTTGGGGAAATCTCCTGACAGAAGCCGGTGGTTCTAATTTCAGTGTTCCTTCTTAGCTGTGGCTGTGACCTCATCCTTGGCAAGTGACAGCATTCTTCTGGAGAGGTTACTGCTTCTTGCTAAATGTAGGGCTCTCTTCTCTTTGTCAGATACACCACCCTTCCCAGCAGGAAAGCTCTGAAGAACTCAAGGCTGGTGAGCCAAAAAGATGACGTCCACGTGTGCATCTTGTGTTTACGAGCCATCATGAACTATCAGGTATCGCTGGCTTTGAGCTGGGATAGGAGTCTTGTGGGGGGTGGGTGCTTGGCTGTGATGAATTTTTAGGAAAATTGGACTTTGCTCTCTTAGAATCAATTATTTGAAATTTGTGCGTGAATTTTATTACATTTATAATTTGGCTTCGCCTCAGGAGGATTTTTGGCTCCAACACCTGAGAGATTTGGGGGGGGGGGCAGGAAGAGAAAATAGGGTGGGAATTCAGGCCTATTGTTATTTCTGCTGGCACAGCACCTCCTGCTGGTCATGTTTTCTTCTCCCCAAGCTTTCCCCCCACTTAACCTCAGTTGGTTTTGGCTCTCCAAGCAATGTAGCAACCTCTAATATCAGCACCAGCGAAGAATTTTATTTAGCTATGCTTTAAAAGTTCTGTTCTGTCTAAAATGAATTTACTTGAAAATGGAGTGTCAGAAGATGGGGGACACCACCACTAAATAGTGTATTTTCAAAGAGATATCTGGGGTGGTGAGTTGATATGACTACTCTTTGTTAAAGTAATATCCTTTTCTTTTACTTCTCCCTCCCTAATATCCGAATATTCTGTATGATAATTTGTAGTTATCTAACTATGCATCAGGTTTATGTATAACAAATGTGACATTTTAGAGGACTTATTTATTTTTTTATTTATTTATATAAAATGTCTTTTTAAAAAAACATATATATGCCTGCCTACTCATCGTGACATCCCTTTTCAAGGTAATTAGCTTAACACAAAGTACAGAAATATATTAATTTAAAGGAAGCTAATGTGACATTATTGTCACATTATTATTATGTCACAAGGAGCAAAAAAAGGAAACTGTTTACATCTACTTTACATAAACACCTTTTTCTGTATTTCTCCATACCTCGTAATTGTTGCAAACCATCCTTGTTTCCAACACATTTGCACAGTGCTTCATATACTGTGATTTGTTGTTTACATTTCTCTCTTCTTTCTTTCTTTATCCACCTCTCTCTATAGTTTTCAGTTATCTAGGTCATGGTTGTCCCAAAGGTGCTTTTTCAAAAGGCAACTGGACTTCGTTTTTTCTTGAAGATGTTTCGCTTCTCATCCAAGAATCTTCTTCAGTTCTGACTGTCAGAACTGAAGAAGCTTCTTGGATGAGAAGTGAAACTATTTCAAGGAAAAACAGTTGCCTTTTGAAAAAGCACCTTTGGGACTCTAGATATGTCTGTTACATCTTAAATAAGGTTATGTGTTTAGTTGACTGTTTCTTATAACTTCTAATATTTATATAAATTCCTTTCCCTTCCAGTATGGATTCAATTTGGTCATGTCACATCCTCATGCTGTTAATGAGATTGCTCTCAGTTTGAACAATAAAAACCCCAGGTAAGACAACTTTATACACAATGAGCCTCATGAAAATGAAGATTGTCATTTATTTTTTGAAATTGTGTACTAAAGCTTATATAGTGCGGTTTACATGTACTATATTAATATTGAAACATGAGACCAATTTTAAGATTATTTCATTAATTTTGTGTTTCCGATATCATGGGAATCATGGTAATACAGGTTTTCTGATAAGTTTAGAAAGCACGATCTTCCAAACTCTACTAGAAGTGCAGTCAGGGCCGGATTTTCCTATAGGCTAACTAGGCTTCAGCCTAGGGCCTCAAGATTAAGAGAGGCCTACATTCAGATTGTTAGCAAAATTAAAATTACACTATTCTAAAAACAGTGAACACTAAAACACTAAACCGAAAAAAATGGGAGGTGAAAGGGCCTCATAAGTGGAATAGCCTAGAGCCTCTTTTCATCTAAATCCAGCCCTGAGTGCAGTCTTCTGGGTTCTTTTTAAAAAGGCAAATAAGTATTTTCTGAACGAGTTGAAAGTGACTTAGAAGTGTTGCATCCCATGGTGTGAGGCCAAACAGATCTTTCTTTTGATTTACTATTCCTGCTAATCAGGCAGAGTGAGCAGGTTTGTGAAATATCACAATTGTTTGTAAATACCTTTATAGCAAGAGTAACAGTATGATGATTTTTTTTTCCTTTTCAGCAGTGGTACATTTTTCAAACTGCCTTCAACTCTGAAAAAACTAAACAATACTGTAATGCGGCCTATCTCCAGCTAGTAAATCTGATTTCAAACACATGTTAATTTGTAAAGCAGATGTGCATTTGTTTTGCAGTATGTCAGTATTGTTTGGTCTTACTAAAAGCTCTGTATACATCCAGAAATACTGCTTAGCTGTGCTGTTGATGTAAATTCATTGGTTACCTAAACTCTCCAGCAAAGTTACTTGATCGTATCCTAAATCAGTTCAGCAATATTCCTTAACACCTGGCATTAAATGATGGTTGGATGCACATATGGAGAACAGCAGGCATGTGAGCAAGTCATATCTTTGGCATCTTTTGATATGTTCTGTAAAATAATATTTATGATGATAACCATAACTATAGTTTCTCTACAGCTCAGGGTCTTTTTTTTTTCTTTCTGCACAGATGACAAAGTTTTGTATCTTGTAATTAATTCCTCTCTTGATCCTCAGAACTTAAAACATGGTATGGGACTGGTTTATTTGTTGGGACACCCTCCCCCCAAACACTTCTACCCATCCCATTAGATCTGGTAGGAGACATGGTTCCTGTCACTTAAGGAATGTCATCTTGGGGACCCAGAAAATGAGCTTTTTCTGTCATGGTACCCACCCTCTGGAATATCCTCCTTCCAGAGATTAGATGGCTCTGACTCTGCTGGCATTCCACAGGGGCCTGAAGACATGACTGTGTGCCCAGGCATGGGGGTGTTCTGCCCCAGCTACGGACCCCAAAGAACGCAGCACACACAAAGTCTGTACAAACCTTAGTTTACTAATTAAGGATTACTAATGAGCTTTCTTAGTAGTTGTTCGAACACAGGTACAGTTTAAATCAGACTTTTCTGAACAAGGGATGTTAATTTAACTTCATTAACAGCCGACAAGAATCCAAAGAATAATAACTCCGTTCTCAATTAGCCACCCTGAGTCTCTGGAGAAGGGCGGCATATAAATCGGACCAATAAAAATAAATTCAGAGGCACAGTATTTCAGATAACTGTAATCTTACTGTGGTTGGCAGAATGCCCAGAAGCAATTTGCAGGAAAACTGACAAGAGATAAACAAGAGCTAAATCAAACGTTTCTGGAATCAAGAACTGAAGGAATATGAACGAAGTTGCTTCCTGAAAATTGCATCAATCGTCATCCTTCCTTAAATAGGCTAGGGAAGTGACCAATTGGCCCCAAGCCTTACTCTTGAGGAGACCTCCTCCTGAGGAGCCACTCCTGTCTTTTAACAGCTCTGCGCTCTCGTGATCGAGAAGAGGCTCCTCCTCTTTTTCCTCTTCACTTATGGGAGCTTCTGGAGGTTCTGAAGGCCGTGGCTGAATCCCCGTCTCTAGCACCACATCTTCTCCAGCCTCCTCATTGTCTGACCCGAGTGCCAGATGCACAGGCTGCTGGCGCAGCACCACATCAGCCTCCTCGCTGTCGGAATCAGTTACTGCACAGGCTGCTGACAGGCCACAACAGGGGTTCAGTTTCAGGGGTGGCGGAAGAGGTTGTAGAAAAAATGCTTTTAAAAGTAAAAAAAAAAGCCTCTGATGATCGTGCGGTTCAGCTGGGCATGGCGGGGGGGGGCGCAGGGATTTTTGCTACCAGTTCTCCAAACCAGCCACCGCCATTGCTACCAGATCGGGTGATCTGGTCCGAACTGGGAGCATTTCACCCCTGCTCCCGCCGCTTTTACTACTGGTTTGCAGGAACCAGAGAGAACCAGGAGCAACCCACCACTGGTCAGTTTGTGAGAATCCATGTGATGTGGTTATTTTAATGGCTGTTGGTTTTTACCTTGGTTGACAATTACTTATTTTATTCCTTTATTTTCTAGCTGTTCTTAATCACCCAGAGTTATCACAGTGTGATGGCTAGCCATATACATTGTGGGGTGAGTGTGGGTGTGGGTGGGAAGCAAATTTAAAAATCATCTGGCAGATCTGGTTTTTCAATTCACTAATCTGAAATCACATTCTCCTGATTTCAGGAGACCACTAGTGATCAGGTAGTAATTATGCACTTCATTCCACGAAAGTTGGGTGGGGGGAGTTTCCCTAATGAAAGAGGTCTAGCCGAACTAATTCACTGGCCTCTACCCAATACAGTACACCATAATAGTCTTCCTTCTAGTATCTATAGCTTAAGTATTTTCTACCTTTTCTGGCATTTGTTTCCCAGGTTTCGAACAGAATTCTTTCCTATCGCTACTTAGATATGCAAAGAACTGAATATGCGTAGGGTTTGGTTTTTTCTTGCACTGTAAAACATGTGCTGTACTCCAGTTTGTAGATGTAGTGTATACTATGATGCTTATAGGAATGTGGCTTCAATGTTTACAAAATCTTCTAGGCTTTCTTTAAGATATATTGGGGGAAACACTTACCGTAATTTGTTGATGGAACATGTACGTTACATATAAAATGTCCTCTCTATGCAGCTCATGGTTCTGATCTGAAACTCTTAAGGGGAGAGCCAGACCCTCAGTTACAGGAATAATGATCAGATTTAGTGCATGGTGACATACCTTTCAATTTTAAAGAGATGCCTCAACAATGACATAATTGCAAATAGGGAAGGTTTTTTTTTTTTTAATAGAAACTATCAAACGCTGAGCAACAGATGGAGTCTACCTTCATGTTGCGATATTCCCAGGACCAATAACAGAAAGCTGACAGGAAAGGCCTAGTTAGTTCCACATTAGGGTTAGTGCTGTGTGTATGGTCAGAATAAAAATACAGATAGTCCTCGATTTACAACAGTTCGTTTAGTGACCATTCAAAGTTACAACAGCACTGAAAAAAGTGATTGATGACCATTTTGCAGCATCCCCGTAGCCATGTGATTAAAATTTGGACACTTGGCAACTCATTCCAATGTTTTGTTTAGCAACAGAAATGTTGGACTCAATTGTGGTCGTAAGTTGAGGACTACCTGTACTACTCTTTTCAGATGAATCTTCCTTCCTTCCTTCCTTCCTTCCTTCCTTCCTTCCTTCCTTCCTTCCTTCCTTCCTTCCTTCCTTCCTTCTAATTTTTTATTGAAGCTTACAAAAAAATTAACACAAATTAATAAAGAGTAAAAGCCATTAAGGAAAAAAAAAGAAGGAATCAAAAGAAATAGAAAGAAGAATCTTCCAATTTCTTTGCAGTAAATATAAGCACAATTACGAAGTTATCTCTTACGCTATGTTTAAAAAAGAAAGCTCACTCTTTCTATTATCTTTTTATATATATAACAATTGAAATCACTAATCATAAGTGCATTTTTCTCTTTTATTCGAAAAGTCTGGTAGGGGTTTCCAGTCAATCATAAATGAAGATATTGGTTTTTTTTCTCTAATCAAAGTGGTTACGGTAATTTAGCCATCTCCACAAGTTCTATCATCCTCACCAACCGTTTCTCCATTGTGGGTTCCATGATTTTTTCCCTAGTTGCTTGTCCATTAGTTTTGCGTCTCTCCTTTCTCTCCCCAGGACAAAAGCCCTGGTATTAGAACTGCTGGCAGCTGTGTGTCTTGTGCGAGGCGGCCATGAGATCATTTTGGCTGCCTTTGAGAACTTCAAGGAGGTGAGATTGCTTTTATTATCTATTTGAAAACATAGGTATCAAACTCTGAAGATCCATAGGATTGGGGGTTTTGAAGTTCAATGTATCTAGAACACTAGATTGAGGAAGGGTATGCAAATATAAAGAAGCAGATGGAAATGATGGTTAGATGGAAGGACTTTGATCACAACCCAGAGACAGATGCATATGAGGAGGGAGGAAAATAGAGAAAAACTGATGTGATGGATAGTGACTATTAACTTCTTTTATTTTGCCAAGTGAGAACCCAAGTCAAATCTACTCAAGTGTCTAATATTAATTTGGGCAAAGTTTTTAACCAATGCAACCTGCCCTATCTTTTTGGTATTGCCTTGAGTCTCTGAGCAGAAATAAGCAGATAACACAAACCTTGAATCTATGATTTGGCCCGGCCTGCATGCCACCTTATTTTCTTTATATACTCATATACCTGCTGCTGTTCACTTGCAGTCAAGATCTTCTCCAGATAACTTTCTTAAATGTCTCATTTTCAGAAGTTCAAGTCAGTGACTCTTAGCCCCAGGATCTTTTCATCAGTAGTTTCTCAAAGAGACTGATATCTTTCTGAAAATATCTTCTCTCTCTTGTTGTGCGTTCTTTGAATGACTCCTGAAGGATTTTTATGTGGATCGCGTATTTATTAGATGTTCCATTTGGCTATCAATCCTCTCAAAATATTCAGAAGCTAGATCTAATAAAGAAAAGGCTAAAACGAATAAATCCTGAGGTAGTTGAAGGAAAATCAGCAGGCCCCCAAGGTGTAACTTAAAGGATGTTTTTGTGGAGATAATTCAAACACAATACTTGCCCTCTTGTACCACCTGCTGATAACAAAACTCTCTTTCTCTGGGTATGTGACCAGAGAAAGAAATTACTCCGGGAATGTGCATGAAAGTAACCACTGCATAGCTATGTGGAGGAGCACTTATGGAAATGTGTCAGCATCAATGGAATGAAATGTATTTGGCAGGCTCATCAGGACTGCAACTTGTTTATGATCCGGACGTGTTTTCTTTTCTTAGGTATGCAAAGAGCAGCATCGCTTTGAGAAACTGATGGAATATTTCCGTAATGAAGATAGCAATATTGACTTCATGGTAGGTATTTTTTTAAAAAAGTGTTAGAAAAAAAATGCAAGAACACATTTGCTTTATAATTGTGTATGCCAGTTGCTCATTTGGCCCAATGATGAGTGGAAACAAATGATGGACTAGATGCATATTTTATTTATTTATTAGTTTGTCAAACATGTACAAGATAGCAGATATGAATATGAACATGGACATGAATGAAGGGAATAAATAAATAAATTTATTGAATACAAATAATTGGGGATAGTAGGACAGGGACAGTAGGCACGCTGGTGCCCTTATGCATGCTCCCTGTCTTGATAGTCAACCAACATACAGGTGGTCCTTGACGTACAACCATTCATTTAGCGACTGATCAAACTTTTGATGCCCCTGCAGTTGTGACTCACAACTGGTCCTCTTGCTTACAACATTGCGGTATTTCCACTCACATGATCGTGATTCATCCATGTACAATGGTTGCAATATCCTGCAGTCACGTGGTCACCATTTGTGACTTCCCAAGCAAAGTCAGTGGGGAAGGTTGCAAGTTGTGGTCGCATGACGTCTCACTTAATGACCACACATCTTAATGATAAATTTTCTGATCCCTATTGTGGTTGTAAGTTGAGGACTAACTGTATTCAATGGATAATGTAGGACATCGGCTGTCTCCAACTATGCTTAACTTGCTATCATGGATTCACCCATGCAAGAGACCATAAGTCAATGGTGGAGCATATGCTTGGATTCAGAAAGTCATTGGTCATTTTAGGCAAGATTGGGAAGGCTTCTATATAAAATCTATCAATGAAAATGTAGGAGTAAGGAGTCTTTATCAACCCAAGGAACAATTTACTCCAAGGAATCTATTAAGAACATGGATTAAATGGTCCCAGTGAATGAAGCCTGAAACTTCCTCTTCCTCTTTCCCTTCTCCTTCTCCAACATAAGATTAATCCATGGTTGTCTGCATGGAGGAAGAGAATCTATGCATGGAAGGATGGCGAGTCTTGGCTAACTGGAAATTATATTCTATAGCGTGTGTTGCATTTTAAAAATTAAGTTCTCTTCAGTTTTTTTTAAAGAGTTCTAGAAGCTAAAGGGGAATAAATAACTGAATCTGTGTGTCACAATTCCAGCTGCCTTTTCTGTGTTTTATAGGTAGCCTGTATGCAATTCATCAACATTGTGGTCCATTCAGTAGAGGACATGAACTTCCGAGTGCACTTACAATACGAGTTCACCAAGCTGGGTTTGGAAGAGTTCTTACAGGTAACATTTCGTCCCATCACAAAGTAAACTTCAAGTGGTATTAAAATTTAACAATGTTTAATCTCTTTCCCACATATAAGACTAGAGCTTGGAGAAAGATAATTAGGTAGAACAAAATTAGACCTACCATCTATATTGTGTGGTGCGGTTTTTTTGACCCCACTATTTTTACACATTGTTCAAGACATCTACACAGGAGAGACTCATTTGAATGTTGCACAATGTTTCCTTCAAGCACCCTTGCCTGGTTCTAGATGGAGGGCTCTTAACTTTAATTCATATATTGTGGCTTAAATTTATGTGGCAAATGAAAATATGGGAAATGTCTCGAAGCTCATCAAATGGGCTGATGAGCCCCACTGAGCCTGGTGGCTCAGCAGACTAAAAGCATTGTGATTAACACCAGCTGTCTGCAATTACTGTAAGTTCGAATCTCACCAGGCTCAAGGTTGACTCAGCCTTCCATCCTTTCTAAGGTAGGTAAAATGAGGGCCCAGTTTGTGGGGGCAATAAGCTGACTTTGTATAAATATACAAAAGTATGAAGGCTATTGCTTAACGCATTGTAAGCCGCCCTGAGTCTTCGGAGAAGGGCGGCATATAAATCAATTTTTTTTAAAAAATGACTGCAAAGTAGAGAACTCTTTCTTAAAAAACAAAACAGACCTTCTTTTGCTAACAGCACTTCTCTGTTAAGGATATTTACCTCAGTCTACAAACCTGGTTCTCTACGTTTAACTAGTTGTATACTAAGAGTCCAGATTCTAAAAGGAGGCAGGTTTTTTTAAAAAAAGATCTACTTATAATGTGTATCTGTTAACTTTTTAATTTTAATTAAAATTAATTAATTAATTGTAGAAAAAGCAGCTGCAGGTAGATGATCTCCTCAACATGGGCCATGACAACCATAAATGCCGTTTTTGTTTCATTCTGGTCTTAGTGACAACCCTATTAGTTGCTTTATCTCCAGCCTCTCCTTCATACACAAGACCAGCAGCATCTTTTGCTATATATCTGGGCTTTTGTGTGCTTTCAAAATCTGCAGAATTTGCTTGATTCAAAGCAATAAGAGAAAAGTATGTGTTTTTTCTTTCAGTAAGGCCAAAGAATTTGAAAGAATACAATAAACGTAAATAAAAATGGTCACAGCTCACAAAGATTACTAGGTGCAAATAGAAATACACATTATTTCCATAGCAAGGAAGATAAAGCTGGAATGGTTAACCTGATTGCTTTATTTAAAGAGGAAAATATGTTCTTATTTGGATATCACTTCTGGGATTTGTGCTTGTGAAGAAAAAAAATGGAACTTTGAACTTGGTTTTGTTGATTAGAAAGATTTGGTGTTCTAGAAATGGCTAGTTATGTATGAATCTGTAAAAGCAAAAAGTTGAGGTTGGAGTGTGTTTATCTTGTACTGTGCTAGGAAGAGTTGGAAGTCAATGTCCCCTTTTCTTTCTCTTTTTCCTCCCCCTTGTATCTCACACCCCTTCTCCCCCGTTCCCTTTCCCTCCATTAATTTCCTATTTTCTTTTCTTCTTTTTATTTTATATAATAAAAATTAAAAATGGTAAAAAAAAGAGAGAAAAGTATGTGTGTTCTATTGGAAACAATACTCCTCTTAAATGCTTTTCAACTTCACCCCCGAACTCCCCACTAATTTTGATGGTGAAGGGCATATGAAACTAAGAAGTAACTACATTTTTTAAGAAATGAAAATAGGTGCACTTCCATAATTGGAAATGAAGGCAAGATATTCTACAGAAAGGCAGGGGTGGGATTTTTTTGAGTTTTAAACATTTTATTAGGTTATAAGATACAAAATACAAAAGTAAATAGGAAAGCAATGGATGGAAAGAGGGGGAAGAGAAGTGAGGAAGGGTTGGGGAAAAGAAAAAAAAGCACTGACTTCCAGTTCCCTCAATTGCAGTAAAATAAGGCTTTAACATAAAGCCGCAACTTTTTTGCTTTTTCATAATAATATATACTAGCCATTTCTATAAGCATCTATCAATCTAACCGGTAAAACCCAAAATCAGAGTTTCATTTTTTTCCGCCTCAAGCACAAAGTTCAGGAACGGTCTCCATGTGGAAACAAAGGTACTTATATTCTTTTATTTAATCAAAATAGTCAATTTAGCCATTTCTGCCAACTCCCATCAGCTTCTGCAACCATTCGTCCATGGTGAGAATTGAAGTGTCCTTCCATGAAAGGCAGGTTTTCAGTTTTGTTCTCAAAGTTAAGTGCCTATTGAGAGAATCAGACCAGTGGTGGGATTCAAATTTTTTTACTATTGGTTCTGTGGGCGTGGCTTGGTGGGCGTGGCAGGAGAAGGATATTGTAAAATCTCCATTCCCTCCCCACTCCAGGGGGAAGGATACCGTAAAATCCCCATTTCTTCCCGATCAGCTGGGACTCAGGAGGCAAAGAATAGATGGGGGTGGGGCCAGCCAGAATTTATACTACCGGTTCTCCAAACTACTCAAAATTTCCGCTACTGGTTCTCCAGAACTGGTCAGAACCTGCTGAAACCCATCTCTGAATCAGACCCTGAAACAACAGAGGAACCGCAGAGGCATGGAGAAGTCCTCCAGTATATTATAGTTCTCCAATGGAGTTTAAAGACTACTAACACAACACCCATCATCTCATCAAATGATCGGATGCAGAATTCTGTAGGGATGAGGATGGAAGTGAGAGGAAATCATGATGATGATGTATTCTTAAAAATTTCAATTTTTTTCCACAAATGCCCTGATATTTATCATGGAATACTTTAGTGGTTTATTTTTGTACAATACCTTCATTACCTATAGAGCTGTCTCCTGTATTTCCAGTTTGGGCTTCTGAGATGGACTGCTGAGATAGAACATGTCTGTAGGATGCGCCTTTGAGGAAGTCATGAATAGCTCAGAGGGGCTCTGTTTTGGCCTTGCTGGGGACCTGGTGGCATCCAGGAGAACCTGTAGGAGCCTCAGGCCTTTAAGACTGTTTCCTTCTCTCCAGCAGAAGTCAAGACACACAGAAAGTGAAAAACTGCAAGTGCAAATTCAGGCCTACCTGGACAATGTGTTTGATGTAGGTGGGTTGCTAGAAGATGCTGAGACCAAGAATGTGGCTTTGGAGAAAGTAGAAGAACTGGAAGAGCACTTATCGCATGTAAGTGTACAGCCTTTTCTTTAGCATGGAAAAGCCTTATTGGATGGGCAGCTAATCCTGGAAACCATTTTGCCTATGGTTGTGATGGCGAACCTATGGCACGCGTGCCACAGGTGGCATGCAGAGCCCTCTCTGTGGGCATGCGAGCTGTCACCCCAGCTTAGTTCCACCACCCATGTGTGCGCATCTCCCATCAGTCAGCTGATTTTCAGATCTGCGCATGTGTGAGGGGCGGGGCACATGTGACAGCCTCACTACCTCATTGATCAGAGTCTTCTTCACAAGTGAATTATTGAAGATATAGTTATCAAACAATAAAAACAGAACTGTCTTGACTCAAAGGAAAGACAAATTGGTGATTGCTGTTCTGTGTTATTTAGTTGACAGAAAAGCTGCTGGATCTGGAGAATGAGAACATAATGCGGGTAGCTGAGTTGGAGAAACAACTGTTACAGCGGGAAAAGGAATTGGAGATTGTCAAGGTATATGGATCAAAAAAAGGGAATTGAAGGTGCTCCCCAGAGCATGGAGGTATGACTAATGGTTTCATCTAGACTTTCCTGGAGAAGGTAATTGATAAGGTACTGTGGGGAAAGATAACTTGCTCATCCCCATGGATCTTTCTAGCCAAAGGGGAGAATAATATGCATCCGTGGAAACATCAGTTTTTATGGGTGTTATCATGAGATGATAGTATCATCCAACAGGTCAAATGTCTATGGAAATACTCAATCATCCATCCAGGTCATGGTTGTCCCAAAGGTGCTTTTTTGAAACTGGATTTTTATCACTTTTTTTCCTTTGAAAATGTTCTGTTTCTTATCCAAGAAGCTTCTTCAGTTCTTCAACTGAAGAAGCTTCTTGGATGAGAAGTGAAACGGCTTCAAAGAGAAACCAGAAAGTCCAGTTGCCTCTTGAAAAAAGCACCTTTGGGACAACCATGACCTGGATGACTGAGAATCTCCATAGACATTCCCCACATTCTGTTTTCCATATAGATAGATATTTTCCTCTTTCGAAGGAAATTAAATTATGTAACTCGTTCTTATTCTCAGAATAAGGTTGGAGATGCTTGTGATTTTATAGTTCAGCAGACAATGACCCTTGCAACCTTCCCCAGTCTGTATCTGCCAGCTGGGTTGGACTGCAACACTCAAACCGCCAATTCACTTGGAGGTCTCTGAATTGGGGAAGGTCTGATGTGATTGGTCTTTTGTGATTAGGATTGCCTGAGATGATAAGCAGGGAATGGTTTTTAGAGGTAAGAAATATTTTATCTCTGTATCTGGGACAGGAGACGTACGAAAGTGCCAGCCACCAAGTTCATACATTGCGCAGAATTATCAAGGAGAAGGAAGAAGCCTTCCGGCATCACTATACCTCACATCCAATGGGGAGTGACCACTTGCCGCTGCCACCACCTCCAGAGGCAGAGATAAATTTCTGCGACATCTCTGAGGATGAACTCTGCCTGCCTGTCCTGCCTCCTGTGGAGGCTGCCCCTCCTCCGCCACCTCCTCCGCCACCTCTTCCGCCACCTCCTCCTCCACTACCAGGTAGGCTTCTGTTCTGGAGCTAACAAGCCAACATCTTGCCATAGGTTGCGTGTGTGTGTGCACCTTATCTTATTTATTTATCTATTGTTTCTTTCCTCATAGATAAGTGTCCACCAGCTCCACCTCTTCCTGGCACATCTCCTTCGGTGATTCTCACAATGGGCATATCAGGTAGATAGCAATAGCACTTAGACTTATATACTGCGTCATAGTACTTTACAGCATTCTCTGGGTGACTTACAAATGTCAGCATACTGCCCCCAACAATTTGGGTCCTCATTTTACCGACCTCAGAAGGGTGGAAGGCTGAGTCAACCTTGAGTGGGTCAAGATCTAACTACTGGCAGTGGGTGGAATTAGCCTGCAATTCTGCATTCTAACCACTGTGCCAACACCGGTTTAGCATCTGTTCCCCCAAATAGACCTGAGCAGTAAGATAGCATGGGGGTTGCTGTATACTTGATGCTAGTTGAATGGGAAAGGGTTTGAAGATAAATAATGTAAGTAATAATGTAGATTCCACTAGAAACAATATGTGTTTCTAGCCCTTATGGGTATAAATTTAGACTGGAAAGTCTGAGGAAAATTCCAGAAAGCAAAAAACAAACAAAACAAAAACAAAAAACCCTCAATTGATAAAACTGAATTAAGCAACTAGAAACTGTTGCAGAGTAAATTATGCAATATAGTTGAGAAAATGCAATTTATGTCATTTGTATGGATGATTTTTCTTGGCACCACATTTCAGTGTTGTGACCTTGCATTTTTAATAGTTTGAGTGTCCTTGGGGAAATGACATACTCTATTGGACTAGAATAGCAAAAACTAAAATAATTTGTTTCCATTAAAAATAGGTAGTTTATTTTTGGTTCTGGCTTCAGATATACAGTTTGAAATATAGGCTCTCTTTTTTTGGAAACAAGCCCCATCCTCTTCAGGAAAATTCATCTGTTTCTTTGAAACACAGATCTGGCATGTCATATCTGAGCTGCAAAAATAAATGACAGTGGTACACTGTAATTCTTTGGTGCCATGTTGGAGTTGTCTGGAGTTTTGCAGTCCAGATTGTTGTTGTTAGTTGCAAAGTCATGTCTGACCCATCGCAACCCCATGGACAATGTTCCTCCAGGCGTTCCTGTCCTCGATCATCCTCTGGAGTTCATTTAAGCTCACGCCTACTGCTTCAGTGACTCCATCCAGCCACCTCATTCTCTCGTCTCGTTCTTCTTTTGCCCTCAATCTTTCTCAGCATTAGGCTCTTCTCCAGGGAATCCTTCCTTCTCATTAAGCGGCCAAAGTATTTCAGTTTCATCTTCAGGATCTGGCCTTCTAAGGAGCAGTCAGGGTTGATCTCTAGGACTGACTTTGTTCACTTTGCAGTCCAAGGGACTCGCAGGAGTCTTCTCCAGCACCATAGTTCAAAGGCCTCAATTCTTTGGCGCTCAGCCTTTCTTATGGTCCAACTTTCCCAGCCATACATTGCAACTGGGAAAACCATAGTCTTGACTATATGCACTTTTGTTGGCAGGTGATGTCTCTGCTTTTTAGTACGCTGTCTAGATTTGCCATAGCTTTCCCCCCCAGGAGCAAAGGTCTTTTAATTTCTAGACTGCAGTCTCCATCTGTGGTGATCTTGGAGCCTAGGAAAATAAAATTTGTCACTACCTCCATTTCTTTCCCATCTATTTGCCAGGAATTGAGAGGGTTGGATACCATGATCTTAATTTTCTTAATGTTGAGTTTCAAGCCAACTTTTGCACTCTCCTCCTTCACCCACATCAAGAGGCTCTTTAGTTCTTCTTTACTTTCTGCCATTAGAGTGGTATCATCTGCATATCTGAGGTTGTTGATATTTCTCCCAGCAATCTTAATTCCAACTTTTGATTCATCGAGCCCCACCTTTCTCATGATGTGCTCTGCATGTAAATTAAATAGGCAGGGTGACAGTATACAGCCTTGCCGGACTCCTTTCCCAATTTTGAACCAATCAGTGGTTCCGTATCAAGTTCTCACTGTTGCTTCTTGACCCGCATACAGGTTTCTCAAGAGACAAATAAGATGGTCTGGTACTCCCATCTCTTTAAGAACTTGCCACAGTTTGCTGTGATCCACACAATCAAAGGCAGTCCAGATATGGTATGCCTATTAACAGATCAATGAATGATTTCCCTCAGTGCTTGCATACAGAAGAGGGAAAGGATTTGAGGACATGTCCAAATCACATAGATACCATTCTTCTGTGGCATAAGGGAAACATGCCAGAATAAAAGCCTCTTCCTCCGACTGACTTGTTGGGAATAGGCTGAGAATATTTTCTCTTTTCCATATGATCTAATCATGCTTTATTCTCTCTGTTCTGCACCAAGCAATCCGGATTAAGAAACCCATCAAGACCAAATTCCGCTTGCCAGTTTTTAACTGGACAGCATTGAAGCCCAATCAGATCAGTGGGACGGTCTTCAGTGAACTGGACGATGAAAAGATCTTGGAGGTGAGTGAAACAGAGAAGTGAGTGCTGGCATGAGTTGAGATTTTAAATGCATAATTCCCAAAATGACTTTCTTTTTTAGTTGTTGTTTTGCCCGTTATGGTGTCATGGAGCTGAAGCTCTAATGCTGATTTTTTAAAAAATAGTCTGCTATTCAGTGGGAGAAGGAAAAGTCAGTTTGACTGGCGGTAGAATTGGGAAGATAACACATATGAAGAATAGAACAAGAATAATAGAATAGAATTTTTTATTGGCCAAGTGTGATTGGACACACAAGGAATTTGTCTTGGCGCATCAAGAATCATAAGGTACAACACTTAATGATAGTCATAGGGAAACAGTCAATATAAATCTTAAGGATACCAGCAACAAAATTACAGTCATATAGTCATAAGTGGAAGGAGATGGGTGGTGGGAACGATGAGAAGATTAATACTAGTGCAGACTTAGTAAATAGTTTGACAGTGTTGAGGGAATTATTTGTTTAGCAGAGTGATGGCATTCAGGGAAAAACTGTTCTTGTGTCTAGTTGTTCTGGTGTGCAATGCTCTATAGCGTCATTTTGAGGGTAGGAGTTGAAACAGTTTATGTCCAGGATGCGAGGGGTCTGTAAATATTTTCACAGCCCTCTTTTTGACTCGTGCAGTATACAGGTCCTCAATGGAAGGCAGGTTGGTAGTAATTGTTTTTTCTGCAGTTCTAATTATCCTCTGAAGTCTGTGTCTGTCTTGTTGGGTGGCAGAGCCAAACCAGACAGTTATAGAGGTGCAGTTGACAGACTCAGTAATTCCTCTGTAGAACAGCAGCTCCTTGGGCAGTTTCAGCTTTCTGAGTTGGTGCAGAAAGAACATTCTTTGTTGTGCTTTTTTGATGACGTTTTTGATGTTAGCTGTCCATTTTAGATCTTGTAATATGGTAGAACCTAGAAATTTGAAGGTTTCTACTGTTGATACTGTGTTGTCTAGTATTGTGAGAGGTGGAAATATGGAAAGGTTTCTCCTAAAGTCTACCACCATTTCTACAGTTTTGAGTGTGTTCAGTTCAGATTGTTCCGGTCGCACCATGAGGCTAGTTGTACAATCTCCCATCTGTATGTGGATTCATCATTGTCTCGAATGAGACCAATCACTGTTGTGTCATCTGCAAACTTCAGTAGTTTAACAGATGGATCGTTAGAGATGCAGTCATTGGTATACAGAGAGAAGAGAAGTGGGGAGAGCACACAGCCTTGGGAGGCCCCTGTGCTAATTGTACAGGTATCTGATGTGATTCTGCTTAGCTTCACCAGCTGCTTCCTGTTTGTTAGGAACCTGGAAGGACAGAAAATGACTATTATTGTTGTAAGTAGCCTAGAGTCGCTTTTGTGAAATGGGAGGAAGGAAGGAAGGAAGGAAGGAAGGAAGGAAGGAAGGAAGGAAGGAAGGAAGGAAGGAAGGAAGGAAGGTTGAAAATAGGGAGTATTATTGGCAGAAAGTCGGTGTTAGTAGCAATAATGGAGCAGTAAAGACGGATGCCATTTGATTTGAATTATATTGAACATTCACATTTATTTGCCACAATTCTGGCTGCAAATGGAGCAGATAATAAGATTCTTCCACTGAAACTCACAGCAACCTTTGAACGCACATGGTACCCAGTTCTACTACCCTATCCTAGTGTATTATTGGAGCCCTTGATTTCCAAGATGTACTATAAGATTTTAATATGTGGTATGCGCCCAGAACAGCAAAATACCAAGAAGTAAAAAAATAAGCTCTCAGCAGTTGCAATTACTAGTCCCCAGTTGATGAGGTAACTCACTCTTTCCTTTTTTCCCCCCAAGGATCTTGATCTGGACAAGTTTGAGGAGCTCTTTAAGACTAAAGCACAGGGTCCTGCCATTGATCTCCTTTGCTCTAAAAACAAGGCATCACACAAATCGGTCAACAAAGTGACCCTTCTGGAGGCCAACCGGGCAAAGAACCTGGCCATCACGTTGCGTAAGGCAGGCAGGACCACGGAGGAGATCTGCAAAGCCATCTACACGTGAGTCTCCCTACATGTGCCTTTTCCCATCCACCAGCCTGTGATTTTTCTTCTTGCCCAGGCAACCTTTTTCTCTGTCTAGAATTCTTCTTGCCCAGGCAACCTTTTTCTCTGCAGGCACAATCAAGAGGGGACCATGACATATGCAAATAATACCAGGAGGCAGAGTAGGTGATCCCAGAGCAAATTATAGGTGGGGTGCTCTTGTCTTTCTGAAACACACTTTTTTTTCCTTATCAACCACTTTCTTCCCTTCTTCCTCACACAGCTGGCAGTCAAGATAACGGCAGATCACTTTTTCCTAACTAGGGCTTAAGTTTCAGGTCACATGGAGTTAGGCCCACAAGCTTTATGAGACTCAAAGTTGAAGATTCCTAGATGAGAGGATCACGGAATGCTAAGAGAGTACCACCCTGTGCATCCTTTGCCCATCTGCAGCCAGATGTTCCATCTCTGATAGAGATGAATGTCTTCATTGGGGCCTCTTTTAGGTTTGACCTGAAGACCTTACCAGTGGACTTTGTGGAGTGCCTGATGCGCTTTCTGCCAACGGAGAATGAGGTCAAGCTACTGCGCCAGTATGAGAAGGAGAGGAAGCCGGTGGAGGAATTGTCAGACGAGGACCGCTTCATGCTGCACTTCAGCAAAGTCGAACGTCTGACCCAGCGCATGGCCATTATGGCGTTCCTGGGCAACTTCAGTGAAAACATCCAGATGCTCATGCCGGTAACACAAGCTCTTTTTGGAGTTGGTACAATTGCAGTGATGTGGCCTTAAGCGGTACTAAGTTTGAGGGGACTCTTTTCTGAGTAAATATGCATATAGGACAGGAAAGGATGTGCTCGAGGATGATCTTTCTATTTCTTCTGCTCCAGGAATCCAGTTGCATGTCTACAGTGACACTAGGATATATATTTATGATGTAGAATTTCATAGAATGACAATTATATTGTCCTTTTGAAAATCTGTACTTTACTAGTTGGGCTGCCTGACAAAATGGGTGATGCAAGCAAGCAAATATAGCAATAGCCCTTAGACTTATATACCACTTTACAGTGCTTTTTACAGCCCTCTCCAAGCAGTTTACAGAGTCAGCCTATTGCCCCCAACAACTTGGGTCCTCATTTTACCCACCTCAGAAGGATGGAAGGCTGAGTCAACTTTGAGCCTAGTGAGATTCGAACTGCCAAATTTCAGGCAGTTTGGTGGCACAGTGGTTAGAGTGCAGTACTACAACCTACCTGCTGTACTGCACTCTAACCACTGCGCCATCAAAGCTCATAGCCTTAGAGTAGATAACATTTTTTGATTGCCTCAGGTGCATCTTCCACTAACTCCAGATTTAGGAAAGGCCAAGGAAATCTTTATCCCTGAGATCCAACAGAATAGTTGTTAGGGATGAAGAAAGTATCTGCACTGGGTAGGTGTCCCACTGATTCTACTCACTCAGTCTATGTTTTCTTGATACGCTCAGAGATCTTATTCCACTGTGATGTGATTCTACCTAAGTTCCCAAATGATCATTTTTTTTAAGTGTTTAGGTGCTAAACCAGCAATAATATTGTAATGCCTTTTTGCTTTTTGTCTCTTATAGCAACTCAGTGCCATTATCGCTGCCTCAGCGTCTGTCAAATCGTCACAGAAGCTCAAGCGAATGCTAGAGGTAGGTCAGTCAGCTGGCATTAAGTAGTTAACAACGGAAAGTTGGAGCACAGCCACCACCATTTACTCCTCATACACTTTCTTGAATGCTAAAATTCAACCCAGATGAAGTAAAGAAGCAAACAAAGGGAGCCTCTGAGCCTGTAAAAGGCCTTACTTTCCTTTTTTAAAATTGCAGTTTCAATTACTATTCGTTCAGGAGCTGTAGACTCTAAGTTGGAATGTGGTTTCTGCAGAGGTAGAGAAAATTCACCCCAGGTACTCGTGTCCTGGGCTTCACTGGCTGGAGTTTTCTCTTGCTTCTTGTACCCTGGATTGACTTCTCCTCTTCTCTCCTCAAAGATCATCCTGGCCCTTGGCAACTACATGAACAGCAGCAAGCGTGGCTCGGTTTATGGCTTCAAGCTGCAGAGTCTGGACTTGGTAAGGGAAGAGCCATAGAAAAGGGTCGTATAGTTATGATCCATATATCTGTAGAGAGTAGCCTAGAGGATTTGTTAGAGGTATCCTAAGAAGAAAGAAGTTAGTAATTAATGTCCTATCACAAGGTACAGCACTGTGCACTTTTTCACACTACCCGTGCTTCTGAATTCTAATGAGTGAATGCATTTCCCCACAGGGCCTTCCATGTCAATGTTCATGCATGTAACTGAACAGATGGGATTGTCTATGTTCACATGCGTGTACTGTAAACTCCCTGCTGGTCTAATGTTTGCACACACTGATGCTGATGTGTTGATAATCTGTTCTTCCTTATTTCTATCCTGAAAGCTGTTGGACACCAAGTCAACTGACCGGAAGCTGACTCTTCTACATTTCATTGCCATGATGGTGAAGGAGAAATATCCTGAGCTGAGCACCTTCTGGCAGGAACTACACTTTGTGGAGAAAGCAGCAGCAGGTAAATGATCCTTTCAGCCGTGATAACCATAAATGCCATCTTTGTTTCATCTTGGTCTTAGTGAGGCCCCCATTAGTTGCTTCATCTCCAGACGCTCCTTCATATACAAGATCAGCAAATTTTTTTGCAGATGGTATGAAATTCGAAGGCAACATTTTCTGGATACATAGAAGCTTCTGGCATTTACTTAGAGTACTGAAAGGATCATGATCTGACTTGTAGAAGGAAACTACCTGCAATTTGATTATATATCTACAATATATGGCATAATGTATGAAACAAATATTGCTGCTTTTCACTTAGTATGCAGATTGTTTCCATAAAAGGTTAGTGGTGAAACAAGGCAGGCACTAAGCAGACTGATAGGTGTGCTGGTATATAAATACATGGAATATAATTGGGAATGAAATTTCCTGTTGCTAAGTTGCTCAGACTAAAAAGTGGACTTGAGACTACACACCTAAGTTTCTAACAATTTAGAGAATGTGTCCCTCCAGAGATGTTGGGCAACAATAATTTTTGCAGTGTTCCTGGAGCTGATGGGAATTGGTATCCAATACTCACATCTGGAGGGTTAAGGATCTCCCTGCCCCTGCTGAATAGGGACAGGTCAATCCTGTCAGGGGGGTCTCCTGACAGCTGCCTCTCTTTCAGCTTGAGGATGGCTGCAATAAACCACAGCTTTCTGTCCTGGAGATCAGCTGTGCTAATGTACAGAAAAAGCTCTTTGGGTTTCTTCAGATGATCCAATTGATACAGACTCAGTCTGCTCCTCCTCCTGTACAAATAGCTTATTGAGTGATGCAGCAGCTTTCAAAGTAATCTGAAGCTGCCACAATGATAAAGGCAGCTGCCTTCTTGGCCACTGTCCCACACTTCGTTGTGCAGCATGTTAAGCTGTTGCTGTTCTTTTGCAGCTCTGGGAAACTGATAATGTAAATAATTTTGGTGAGGTTGGAGATGGCTTTTTACAGCTGGTACAGCTGGAAGAGAAGGGTTGCAATTCAAAGAAGAGAGTAACAGAGTGACAAGAGAGGGGCCACCTCTTGTGCAGGGCTGCTGTGCAAGTGACTGAAGAGAAGCATTTAGGCCTTCTCTTCTGAGTTTGCTTAACATAAACTATCTGGGATAAGTGGCTCAAAACCAACCAGGTTCCTGACTTGCTTTGAAAATATAGCCTTTACACAATGTACTTGATCTTTCAGTGTCCAAGTTTTGTGAACCCAGCTCATTTCAGGAGGCACCTAAGATCCGAAGTTTTACTTCTCAATATTTTTACTTGATGTCTCTGAATGGTTTATAACAAGTGGCATGTTGATAAATGTATAACAACCAACTCAGCTCCATGGCCACAGCTCATTGCTAGCCACCAAACAGCTGATTGACCTGCTAGGCACTGCAGCTCAGTTCTGTTATAAACCAATCAGGGGTGGGTTCTAAGTTGTTTTACTACCGGTTCTGTGGGTGTGGCTTATTTTGTGGGCGTGGCTTGATGGTCATGTAACACTTCTTTAGGATTTAGCAGAGGTACTGGTCTACCAGGCTTTTAACTGCTTGCAGAGCTGTACCGGTCTACTTATTTATTTTTGCAGGCACTGGTCTACCCATTTATTTTTGCAGGCACTGGTCTATTGATGTATTTTTGCAGGCACTGGTCTACCCATTTATTTTTGCAGGCACCAGTCTACTCATGTATTTTTGCAGGTACTGGTCTACTCATTTATTTTTTCAGGCACCAGTCTACTCATTTGTTTTTGGAGGCACCGGTCTTCCACCAAACTGCCCTTTACCACTGATCAGCTGTAGGGCGGCCCTTTGAAGCCCCGCGGCAAGAGTTTAAACAGTTTTTTTTCCTTATAGCCCATCAGCTGGGACTCAGGAGGCAGCAATAGATTGGGGGGTGGGGCCAAATAAAAGGTAAGAATAACGTGGGGGGATGGGGGCGGTGGGTCAGAACCGGTTTGGTGACATCATATCGTCACCGCTACTGGCTCGGCGGAACCAGGAGGAACCCATCACTGAAACCGATCTGCAAAATTCCAGAAAATTTAACAACTGGCTCTGGTGAGCTGATACAGTATAAGCTGGCTCCAGCACAACACGGTTCATAACAAAAGTTTGTATGGAATTCCTTATTGCCTTCCCCCTTCTTCTGACAAACTTTCTGTGCAATTTTGCAAGTGGTTGGAGCCAGTCCATGGCATCCCCATGAAAGCCTCAGTACCCCAACTGGGAGTTCTGGGAAATGTACATTTGAAAGCATCAGGGTAAGAAAGGCCATGTTTATATAAGCTGGAGTGAGAGATGATTGGGGAACAGACTGTATACAGAATCCACCGCTTGTTTTTAATTAGCGTATGGCTATTTGTTGATGGACAGAATTCTTTTCTGAGTAACCTAAGAGAAGATCACTGATCTTGAGAAGATTGAATATTGAGTATGGAAGAGGGAGAGGGAGAGGGAGATGGGAAGAGGTGAGGACAAGAAATGATATTATCAAGGAGTCAAGTAGAAGAACTAAAGGATTAAGCCGAATACTTAAAAGACAGTTTTCTCAAATTATGTTGACTTGTGGCTTTGTGAAAGCTAGTATAATAGAATCCAGTTCTTTGAGCAGCAGGATATATTGTTAATAAATTAGCGTAGCAGTATACAACAGAGCAGCTTAAACACAACCCTGGGAGTCATCAACCAGAATTAAATGCTGAAGGCATGACTTGTACCTACAAGTACCAGGTACCTCTGAGTACGTTTTAATCCTAGGATTTTTTTTCAGTATCAGAACACAGCTGACCTTGTGCTTGAATGTTGCACTAAGTTATTCAAAACATTCTGTATGTCCATCAAATTTAGGCTGGGGATGGAGGGGTTTCATTTTATTTCCCCAAAGATCTGCCTATAGATCCTGATGCACCTTCTGCCCGTCTCTGGCACAGAAACCCAAATGCTCTCCTAGCCCCCTGTGAGCCTATAAACTCTTTTGAAATTCTTCAACCCAAGTTGTCCCGAGACCCACTTGGTGACTTCCTTTACTCCGCAGTGTCCCTGGAGAATGTGTTGCTGGACGTGAAGGAACTGGGGCGTGGAATGGACCTGATTCGACGGGAGTGCAGTTTGCATGAACACAGTATCCTGCGTAACTTCTTGATCGCCAACGAGGGGAAGTTGGACCGACTCCAGAAAGATGCTAAGACAGCAGAGGTGAGTGGAGGGGCAACTGGAGGACAAGGATTAATAGAGAAGAGCTTGCAACCAAAACTTTGCTCCTCTCTGGTGCTGAAGCATTCAAGTGGTATATGAACTCCATATACTGAGTGTACCCTAGACCATGTATGAAAGTCCTGCTATGTGTGATTTTGCAGATACATTTAGTGCCAGATTTGACTAATCCATATTTATTCAACAGCAGAGATGTGTGACTGACGTCAGAGAGTGCTTGTTCCTGCTCATATTCTTGTGCAGAAAGTCAGATTGTGGGGAGAAGCCTTTTCTTTACAGCTGTTGGAAAACGCTGTTCTGCTGATCTGTAGATCGGATTTCTGGGTTTGCAGTGCTTAATGCATTCAATACTCAAGCCTAAAAGTACTGGCAGTTAAGCTTGGTAGCCTCTGTCTACAGCAAACCTGAAGGTCTGCAGAAGCTACTGTTTTGTTCATCTTGCTTATCTTTTGTGACAGGAAGCCTACAACACGGTCGTGCGCTATTTTGGCGAGAGCCCCAAGACGACACCGCCCTCGGTTTTCTTTCCAGTCTTTGCACGCTTTATCAGAGCCTACAAGGTGAGGGTTGGGAAGTGGAGATTCGAGATCTTTAGTTGCCAACATTGAAAAACACTGTTCTAACTGGCTACTTTAGAAGCAACAGAACTGCATGCTTGATTGTATGAATTTAGGAGCCCAGTCCAGGGGTGGATTCTACTTACCCTTTACTACTGGTTCGCAATGGGAGCGTCTACGCTTGCTTTACTCGCGTGCACGCGCGCACACTTCTGTGCATGCACAGAAGCTTCTGCAGATGTGCAGATCGTCCATGATGACGTCCAGGTGGGTGGGCAGAGCCTCCCACTGCTTTTACTACTTCTTGTGAACCGGACCAAACCGGGAGCAACCCACCACTGGCCAGTCATAAATGTCTACCATTAACGTGTTCGACACACTCCTAGAGAAAGCAGCTTTGGCTGGGGCTAGGCATGGCCAGTGAATAAGGGAATTAGAATGTTCTTCCTGTGTGGGCTAGAATGAAGATCTCCTGAATGAAGATCTCCTGTGCCAGGCCACTCATCTCAGCCAAGCAACTTTCCAAAATGTTAGCCTCCCCAGAGCATCTTTCAGAGCAACCATCATGTGCATTAAATACAGACTTTTTTCCCATTGTTGGGAGAAGCCATCACAGATCTAGGATCAGAGCTGACAAGCACAGCCCAGACAGAGGAAGAGAATGGTAGGCCAGCTGGCAGGGAAACAACCAGATGGAAAAAGAGAGAGATGGTTTCTTTTAGCGAAAAAGCACTTATAATCAGGGAGTGCAATAACCTGGTGTCTTTATCGTTAGCAGTGGCATAGCAATAGGACTTAAACTTATATACTGCTTCATAGTGATTTACAGCCTCTCTAAGCAGTTTACAGAGTCATTCTATTGCCCCCAACATTCTGGGTCCTCATTTTACCTACCTCAGAAGGATGGAAGGCTGAGTCAACCCTGAGCCTGGGGAGATTTGATCTGCCAAACTTCTGGCAGACAATAATCAGCAGAAGTAGCCTGCAGTACCGCAGTCTAACCACTGCGCCACTCCAGCTCATAGAACTACTCTCTTACATCACTGGATTTCAAAGTATGGGTAGTCCTTGGCTTATGACAGTAATAGAGCCTGCCCATCATGGTTATAAGTCATGACAGTAATAAACTGACAGTCGGTCATAAAGTTCGGTCACATGACCGAACTGATTTTACAACCTTTTTTGTGGCAGTTGTAAAGCAGGCACCATAGTCGTTAAGCAAACCTCATGGGTGTTACATGAACCATTGGTTCGCTATGGCTGCAGAAAACTGGAAATAAATGCCTGTTTTTGGCAAATCTGTTGTAAAACGTGGTCACAAGACGTGGTACATTGCAAACAGGCGTAAAGGCAGCCCAGTTGCTGAGCATCTAAAATTTAGTTACATGACCAGGGGAGGGGCAACCATTAAAACTTCGAATCCAGGTTGTAAGTAGGCCCCAGGTGGGTCCATTGTAACTTCAAGCAGCCGCTAAGGGACGGTCATAAGTAGAGGACTACCTGTGTTGGTCAGTGGTATTAATATCCCAGCTTCAGCTGTTCACAGTTGTTTCTCTGAGCGGGGTTCCCAGTGGAACAGAGAATTGGGGCCTGATATATTTACATAGGCCTTGCTGCAGACTGAGGCCCTTAAGGGAGGCACCTACCCTTTCAAAATTCATTAATGCATTTATTATGGCAAGTTCTTTCTTGCTTCATCCCAAATGAAAAAGAGCCTAGTAGCGTAGGGGGCTAATGCCTCCTACTAAAGGCAGCAATTAACATCCAGCTATTATCTCTGCGAGTTCAATCCTAGCCAGGTTCAAGGTCGACTCAGCCTTCCATCCTTTCTAAGGTGGGTAAATTGAGGACCCAGTTTGTGGGGGCAATAAGCTGACTTTGTATAAATATGTACAAAAGTATGAAAGCTATTGCTTAATGCATTGTAAGCCGCCCTGAGTCTCCGGAGAAGGGCGGCATATAAAATCAAATTTAAAAAAAAAATGCAACAAAGCAACTGTACTAGGTAATCAGATCTGCATTTGTCAGAAATGGGGTCAGTGATTCATTTTAAAAAGTCTATCTTATGGGGAAATAGATCGAAGCTAAATTATAAGAATAATTTCTTTACTAAGGAATAGAAAAAAGAAGACATTAGGTTTCAAGGAAAAAAACAAGAGAAATGTCTGCCATGAATTTCCTTAGCTTTATTCATCCAGGCATCTTCATGTGTTGAATTACAGCTGTGTTGTGGCCCCGTCCTCTGAGCCTATCCCATTGGAGGAAGGAAGCTCTGAGCATGAGGAAGAGGAGCCAGCCAGATCTCCCAGCCCCCCCCCCCCTCTGGCACCGTCTCAGGTGCCAGCTGAAAGAGAGCAAAGTAGTGGGGAAACAGGTGTCTCAGATGAGAGTGAGGGAGAGACGTCATTCCTGGACGCACGTCAAAGAAGGCGAGATAAGCGCTTACAGCAGCTGCGGAGACGCACGAGGGAATAGACCTGAGTCACTGGACTTGAGTCACAGGACCAATGAGTCACTGGACCACACCCAGAGACTATATAATAGACAGGGTGGTGGTTAATGATCTCTGTGACGAACAAAAACTCAATCTAGTAGTCTTTGGAGCTGAAAGAACGGATTTGGGCAAAGCTACGTAGGTGATTTTCTTTTTGTGAACTATTAAAGCTCTTGGCAGACGGTGTGCATATCGCTGCCAAGTTTGAGATAAGAACTGTGGAGTGTGCCAAGTGCTTCTTTAACCCTCGACTGGCTGTGTTTTTGTGGGTATCTGTAGAGGGGGACAGATCAAGCTGCCATCAGTCCTGCCCAGAATAACCTTTTCCTACAATCACCCATTGAAGTGCAGGTAAAATCTACCAAGTGTATTTCATAGGGGAACTTGACTTTCCAAAGTCTGGATCACACTCTCTTTGTCTCCTGCCATTATTTACCTGTATAAGTGGTAATAACCATATGTAGACAGATACAAAGTGGGTTTTTTAAACAGAAAACATATACAAACACAATAGGAATAAAGTTACTTGCTCTGTAGACAGAAAATCTCAGGCTCAGTCTTAGCATCTCCGGATAAAACAATCTGAGACAGCAGCTGGGCTGGAATAAAACTGTCCAGTCTGAGACCTTGGAAAACCAACCAACCAACCAACCAACCGGTCTAGTTGACCTAGATTCCATCTTTACATCCACTCTACCTACCTGGACATTGACCAGTGCTTCTCTACCCTACTTTTGCACTGTTCTTTCTCTTTCAGGATGCAGAGCAAGAGAATGAACTGCGCAAGAAGCAGGAACAGGCCCAAAGGGAGCAGGCATTGGCCCAAGAAGCTAAGAGGCTAGAGAAGGTAAGAGATGCTCCAGGACATCATGTTGTATGATTGGCAACAATTCGGGAAGCCGCTGTTTGTGTGTTGTGTGTGTCAACTCGCAGGAGGATTGTTTCATCATTATGTCTCATGGGCTTTGGTAGAGTTTCAACTTGCTTGTAATATATTTTATTATATCATTAGAGTATTAGCTGCTACTCTTGGATGGTATCTCATTAGAGAATGGAAGGGCGTCTACCAAAGCATGGGATGCTTTACCAGAAAAGGTGCAGCCTATGCCATCTGCACCTGCTTCTAGAATGGGCATCCTGCTAGGTCTCTGCTTCTCTGTATTCTGACATGTTCATTGGTTCCTCGTTAAAGAGATGTTAGCTTTCCCATGGTTTTCTATCCATGTTAGGGTAGAAATAATCACAAATATAGATATTTCAGCCTGGGCTGCCTACTTATCTACAAATCTGTTCCCAGGGAAATTCTTGACCTTCTGACTCCAGGGACAGATATGAACCTTCCTTGGTGATAGAACGTCTAGTGGAGGAGCTCAAGCAGAGTCTTAGTCTGATGTTAGTGTGTATTTGCCATTGCAACAGATATTGTCAGTCTGGGTTGGACGTGTTATCTGACTCATGTAGTGCACTGTGTTCTGAACGAAAAGAAACCAGGTTGAATGGACATGAGATAAACCCCAATTTGGATTTCTCAACCTTCTTTCGGATCGGTCACAGAGCAGCAGGGGTGGGTTCTACTTACCTTTACTACCGGTTCGCATCGTGCCCACATGCGCAGATCACTTATGATGACGTCCGGGTCAGTGGGCGGAGCCTCCCACCGGTTTTATTACTGGTTCTTGCAAACTGGTACGAACCAGGGGCAATCCACCAAAGCAGAGCAGGATGTGTAGTGGTCAGGCTGGGCAGTGTGTTGCTTTTTTTCTCCTTGACCATCCCCAGTTGTCTTTGCAGCGCAACAAATGGCAGCAGCAAGAGTTAATTGCTGAGCTGAGGAGACGCCAAGCCAAGGACCACCGGCCTGTTTATGAAGGCAAAGATGGGACCATTGAGGATATTATTACAGGTAACTCCTGATCCTGCCATTCTAATTTTCTTAGCTGGGCTTTCATGTTCTTCCAGGGAAAACTTTACCGTGATGCCAGAAAAGGAAAAAAGGAGATCTGCTACTTGAAACATATTTGGGTATTGGATCCTCTTAACCTTAGCCCAGGGCCTTTCTGATCCTCATTACCCTCTTTCACAGGGAATCAGGCTTCAACATGATGCTGTTCCCAGATTAATAGGGGAAGACATTGTTTTAAGATGTATTTCAGAAAGCACCCATCTTGAACTGAAGCATGATTGAATCATATCAAAAAGCCCAAGAGAGAGCAGTAAAATCATAACTGAGGCTTCTGTAGCAACTATTCCATAGGCAAGATTATTTTTGCTCAGGCAGTTTTCCCAGCCCTGACTGACAAACTTGCTTAAATTTTCAGTAAAGCTCCAAGAATTTTGCTTCCTTTGGCACTTTTTGTTACTCTTTGGGGATCAATAGATATCCCACCATGAATCAGCTGTTGGGTTGCTACGTCTGGGCCACAGAAATATGCCCAACCATCAGGAAGAACCAAAAATCCTGACATCATCTAATGCAGCAGTCTCCCACCTTGGCAACTTTAAGACTTGTAGACTTCAGTTCCCAGAATTCCTCAGCTTTGCTGGCTAAGGAATTCTGGGAGTTGAAGTCTACAAAGTTGCCAAGGTGGGAAACTCCCAATCTAGTGGGTGCCTGCATTTTTGAAGCTGAGGTCTAGAAAGCCTGGTCAGTTGTCAATCCCTGGTAGTCTGTGGCCTTAAAAGCCTGCCTTCTGGGGTCCCTTGGTGCCCATAGCTCTCTCTTCTTACCACCCATCTTATTCTGCTGCTTCCACATCACTAAAATTTTAGGCCTTGAGATAATGAGACCATGTTGTGAGAAGACTCTGATTGATCTGAACTGCCAGACAGCTGTCACCCAGATCTGACAAGTCATTGTAGGTGCTCCTCAGAAAGTCTGATTTGGAGTCTTCTCAAACCAGGAGTTGGGGTAAGGAAGGTGCTGGAGGCAGCAGTCCTGATTGTGAAGGTCACCCTCTCCTATCCTGGGTGTGAGCTATCCATGTTTGTGTGTGAGAGAAAGACAGTGAGAATGAAATGGTGTGAATTGAACGTCTCCTAACCACCCACCTGAAAGGTGTTAAACTCAGTCTGTCTTTTCATGCTTTGAGTATCCATAATCCTGCTTATTAGGGCAGGAAAAAAACAGGGCAGAAAAAAAACGTTACTTCCCCCCACCCCTCCTCTTCATTGGGAACCAATTTTCCTGTGCAGAGGATTTCTTCCAAGCCGGCTCTGATGTGATGGAGTCTTGGCTTTGGGCCACTTGCCCTGTAAAGAACAGAAATCCAGCTTTCCAGCATTGGGTGCATTGTTGTTGGTGGCTGTAGCCAGTGATGAAATCTTCCCTGGTTTGCCACTGGTTCGCTGCTCGTGCATGCACGGTGCATGCCAAGTGCGCGAAAAGCACGCTACGCACGTATGCACAATGTGCACCATATGCACGCTGCATAACTGTGCACGTGCCATATGTGCCAAATGGTTGCTTTGTGCGGAAAAATGAGGCTTGGGAGGGGAAGTAGAACAGCGAGGGGGGGAACACTGTAACGCGCAATTTAGATTCACTAGAAAACAAGATTTCCTGCTTTCTAGCGATTTTAAATCACGCAGCACAGCTGATCATCGGAAATACCTGTTCAGAGGAACTGGTAGCTTTTTTTTACTACCAGTTCATCCAAACTGGTTCTTTTTATCACTACCGGTTTGCCTGAACCGGTGTGAACCGGTAACATTTCACTGCTGACTGTAGCTTTATGGACCATGGTGTATATCTTTTGAGTGCCATTGAGTGCCATTTATCTTAAGTTGTTCACTGCATATTGAACAATCTGATGTCTCTATGTCTCTGTCCATCCATCCTTTCCCATCCCACAGTATTGAAGAGTGTCCCCTTCACTGCCCGTACGGCGAAGAGGGGCTCTCGCTTTTTCTGCGAGCCGTCTCACCATGAGGAGCCCAACTGTTAGCTCCACTCACCTCCCCCATCAAAGGTATCCACCCTGGATCGTCAGTTGCCACCACTTCTGCATGCAACTCCTTCTCTGCCATGGACCCCTGAGAATTCCTTCTCGCATGCCTTCCCGCCTTCTCCCATGAGCTCAGGGCTTCTCAACTCTTTCCCCTCGATCTGCTCCTGCTCCCCCACCCCCTGTGCAGGAACAGAATCATACTGTGTAATTGGCAGCGTTGCTTAGAAATCCCAACAGCAGCTGATATCCTTGGGGACTGTTCTGCCTTCAATGTCAGAAGTTGAACAAAAGAGGTGGGGGGGCTTCAGCAGGGTTGGCTTGACCATCTCCCTGCCCCACTCCCCCAATCCCTTCTGAAAAAACATTCCATTTCTCCTTAGGCATTAGCTCAGACCAGAGCATTGTTTTTCATAAATACTCATTTTCAGATTTTTTTCCCCCTCTGCTAACTTTCTGGTATTTTCGAAAGAAAATGCTAAATAATAACAACTTTAAAAAGAACCACTGAGCCCTCCTTAAAAACGTTGATGCCCCCTTGTCCTTCACTGTTGAGAATCCCTGCAGTGACTCAACCTGTTTTTCTTATCCCTGCATGGTTGGCATGACAGAATTATCACGGATATCCTCTCCTGATTGCATGTTTCAGTCTGTCTTCCTTCCGTTCCTAGGATCCACCTTATCACACTAATACAGTATACTATCTTACTAAATCCACTCTTGATTTAGGGGGATGGGGTTGGGGTTCGGTAGCCAGTTCATTGATGCTGCTGAAACACTCATTGGGGACGGCAATGGTATCTGCAAAGTGTACAGTCAAGAAAACCGTCACAATCCTGTCCCCAATATCAGATTTTGCTGGTCTTCTGCTGGAGGCCAAAGTGTGCAAGTGGCACATTGTTTTGCTAAAGTTAGACTGCATCCGTTTAGACTGTAGATGTGGGGTCTGTATGTTTTAAGTACTCACCTAAACATCCTGGGGTGAAGAAAAAGAGTGTGCTTTGGTGACTAGTTTGAAGCATTGGCTGTGACGTTCTAGTTTTTAGTTTTGCCATTGGGAAACTGGCTTTTGCCTGAATCCTGGATGCTGCTATTCCTGTACAATTGTAAACCACTCAGAGAGTGCTATAAAGCACTATGGGGCGATATACAGGTAGTCCTTGACTTACAACCACAATTGAGTCCAAAATTTATGTTGTTAAGTGAGACATTTCATTAAGTGAGTTTTGCTCCATTTTACAACTTTTCGTGCCACAGTTGTTAAGTGGATCACAGCAGTTGAACCGCTAGTAACCTGGTTGTAAAGTGAATCTGGCGTCCCCATTGACTTTGCTTATCAGAAGGTCACAAAGGGTGATCACATGACCCTGGGACACAGCTATGGTCATTAATATGAACCCGTTGCCAAGCATCTCAATTTTGATCAGATGATCACGGGAATGCTGCCAAGGCCGTAACTGTGAAAAATGGTCGTAAGTCACATTTTTCAGTGCCTTTGTAACTTTGAACAGGCACTAAACAAACGATTGTAAGTTGAGGGCCACCTGTATAAATCTAAGTGCTATTGCTATTGTATTGCTATTTGCTGGATTATGATAATCTGAAATTAGGCTTAATTAGGCTTAAATTCATATCGCTTACCAAGCTCAGAGAGCACCAAGGACGCCACAGTTAATCTCCTATTTCTTCTTGATGCAACTATATAATTAAGTGTTCCTAGCCAAAGGAACAGATTAATTCAAGGTGAACCAGATGGCAGAGAAGGGATGAAAAGCTCTGGTTTTTGACATCCGCCATAGAAATACAGAAATACACAAATCCAATACCCTTTTGGAGGAGAGAAACATTTTCTTTCCCTTTTCAATCATCCAGCTCCCAAGGTTGTCTTGAATGGAAAGAAGAAAAGGAAAGCAATTTTAATAATTTTAAATTATTCCCTTTGAGTCAGGGCAGTTCACTCCCAGAAAATTGAGAAATGAATTGTAATCTAAGTATGTGTTTTGGAGAAAGAGGAGCAGAAACTGGAAAGACGCATGCCCTGACTGATGACTTGTGTAGTTAAAGTATCCATAGATCTTCCAGACCACCTGTTGAGTCATCTTTTGGCTGAGCCTGTTTCTGAATCAAAAGAAGCATAATGTTTCTAGTTTCTGAAGGAACCTTTTCAGAATTTTGTCTTTTTCCATAAAAGGACAGACTATGCAAAGTGGGCTCAAAGCAGAAAGTTAAGCATGCTGGTGTTTCATTCAAAAGTGGGAAATGGAGTTCTTTAAAGAATTTCAAGTCAAAGCTGATTGGAAAGGCCTTCCTCACTTTGAGATGATAGCCTGGGCTAGTGAACTAGGCTTGCATTTCTACTAAACAGCATGCAATATGATTTTTATGAACAGCTAGGAAAAAATCTGCATTTCAGATTTAGCCACATAGTTTGGGAGCTGGCCTTATGCAAATGGGCCTCTTTCTACTTCAGTCCTCCTGGACTCACGGCTGTCCTTAGAAGGGCATATGACGGCCATGGCCGGGAGGAGTTTTTATCAGGTTCACCTGATCCGCCAGTTGCGTCCTTTTCTGGATCAGGATTCGTTACGCACGGTCACTCATGCCCTCGTCACCTCACGCCTGGACTACTGTAATGCTGTCTACATGGGGCTCTCCTTGAGGAGCACCCGGAGACTCCAACTGGTCCAGAATGCGGCCGCGCGGGTGATGATGGGAGCGACGTGGCGCTCCCATTTGACTCCCCTCCTGTGCGAGCTGCGCTGGCTCCCAGTGGTCTTCCGAGTGCGCTTCAAGGTTTTGGTTACCATCTTCAAAGCGCTCCATGGCTTAGGACCAGGGTATCTTCGGGACCGCCTTCTGCCACAAACAGCCTCTCACCGATCAGTCCGCTCCCATAGAGAGGGGCTTCTCAGGGTGCCGTCGGTCAAACAGTATTGACTGGTGGCCCCCAAGGGGAGAGCCTTTTCTGTGGGGGCACCTGCCATCTGGAACGAGCTCCCCCCTGAGATAAGGAGGCTTCAGGACCTACGTACTTTCCACCGCCCCTTAAAAACGTTCTTATTTGAACAGGCTGGTCCGGCTTCAACCTCCTCTTTATACTGGGTTTTAAAATATTTTATACAATTGGATTTTTAAATTGTTCCTAGCCTAATTTATTTAATTTATTTTAAATGATTTTTAACTTTTGTATGCTACTGTATCTTATTTTGGCTGTTCACTGCCCTGAGTGCTGTCTGGGAGTAGGGCGGTATAAAAAAATTTTAAAAAAGAAAAAAAAATGTCTGCTGCAGGAGGGGAAATAATTCTGAGTGACTGTTCAGGTACTTTTCAGATTGTCACAATCCAGCAAGAGGCAATAGCAGTAGCGCTTAGATTTATATACCACTTCATAGTGTTTTATTGCCCCCCACAATCTGGGTCCTCATTTTACCGACCTCAGAAGGATAGAAGGCTGAGTCAACCTTGAGCTGGTCAGGATCGAACTCAAAGCTATGGGCAGAATTTGCCTGCAATACTGCATTCTAACCACTGTGCCACCAGGGCTCCCATAAGGCTAAATGGGCAATATTTTTCCAATCTTTATGTACTCCTAAATTGTCTTGCATGGATAGAAAATAGCTTCCCTTCTCTTTCCCGTTGCCTTGCTCTTTGTTTAAAGAATTGTCTAAGTATTTTTGTTCTAATTGTTTCCATAGCAGCAAGAACCATTTGCCTCTAGTTCCCCCTCAATTCATCTACAGGAGTGAGTAAGGAAACACAGCTCTCTGGAATCCTGGAGCCTAATTTTGGCTTTGCTGCCTATATGGGGTACCGACAACCAAAGATTTGCACTTGTGCACCAAAGTGAATAAGTAGCCTTGGCAGTTGTTTATCCCAACTGATGTTTTGCTAACCACCAACTCTTTCTGCTGGAGGAAGGTGGAAGTCCTTTTTATAGACAAAGGAAAGCACCTCTAAGAGGAAAATGTTGTACAGCAAAATGCTTCATTAGGGGCTAGAAGAGTGTAGACTTGGTGGGTTGTGAAAAATCCTCTAGGGACACAAATAGTGGCTTTGTCATCTTCCTTCTTCCATCTCATCTGGCAGCAAAATGAACTGCCAGAGCATCTAATTTCAGAGCATCTGTCGGAATTGTGCAGCAGGGGTCCAAATGGAAGTCAGGGACGCTGACATGAACTTGTACCCTGTTTCCCCTAAAATAAGCCCTCCCCTGAAAATAAGCCCTCCCCAAAAATATTTAAACACATGCACAGCTGGTCCCTGCCATTTCCTCTGGTTTCTTCCATGCACCCCAAAATAATAAGACCTCCCCAAAAATAAGGCCAAGTGCTTATTTCAGGGTTCAAAAAAATTTAAGACAGGGTCTTATTTTTCGGGAAACATAATAGTTTTAGATAGATAGATGATAGATAGATAGACAGACAGACAGATAGATGATAGATAGATAGATAGATAGATAGATAGATAGATAGATAGATAGATTGATTGATAGATGTTAGATAAATGATAGATGATAAATAGATAGATAGATAAGATAGATAGATAGATGATAGATGATAGATAGATGATAAATAGATGATAGATAGATAGATAGATAGATAGATAGATAGATAGATGATAAATAGAAAGATGATAGATGATAGATAGATAGATTATAGATATATAGATATAGATATATAGATTCACACAGACACACACACACATATCAAACAAAATAGGTAAACAGGGGCATCATGAGGTAAATCTCAGAGCACACAGGGCACACAGAAGAAAAAAGGCAGAGGGGGGGGAAGGGAACCCCCCCCATAACAACCCAACATAGTGCAGATTGCCTCACGCAAGAGCCAGCACTCTCCAATCAACTCTAACTGTATAATATATTTGATTCATTATACAACCCCATTGTTCCAGCTATTAAATTTAAATACCTTAACAGCATCCCTAACTATCCCTCATTCGTGGACTCCCAGGGGATGCCCTGCTTCCTTTCTGACAACATTTTCCTTTCTCCTGTAGATTCTTACAAGCCCTGCCTTTCCAACTGGCGAATGCTGCACTCCGGTGGGCCCGACCTTGTTCTTTTTTGCCAAAGAAGCAACTTCCGTTCTTTCAAAGACTTTCAACTGAAGGATCCAAGGGACATTTAAAAAGTGCCTTCCCGCAACAGTATTATTCTTACTCTTTTATAATTTAAGATGTATTTTTTTAATCTGTATATAACATGTTCCTTCCTACTGGTCCCTTGCTCCTGCAGCCCATCAGTAAGTCAACTTGGACAGATGAGACTGTTCTGGCTTTTGAGAAGGGCCCTGGGCACCCTCCTCGAGCGCCTCAAGCCTCAAGCATCCAAACCAGAATTGCACTTTGACCATTCAACTTGTCTTTAATGGATGGAGACAATGAGCACTATCGTTGCTAGGCCCTGATGTATTGCAGCAGGGAAAAATCAGTCTCTGGTAGTAGGCCTTTGTATACAGATCAGGTCTTGTGGAAAAGCTTTTGTTGTTGTTGTTGTTGTTGTTATTGTTCAGGAGCAGTCTTTTGCAATTGTGTGGTTTTCTTAGAACAGGCTGTGAGAGCTGACTCTGGGGAGTTTGAAAGCTAGGCCTTAGTGGCCTTGGAAAACCACTGGAACCTTTCTTCCAAAGAGAAAAAAAATAAGACCAAAGTCTCATGTCTTAACTGCACAAAAGTAACTGTGTTGATACAGCAGGGAAAAGTGGTAGTGGCTAGCCAACCCTTGAAAATCCTGGGTAGGTTACAGACTATCTCATTTTTTTAAAAAGAAACTCTTGCTATTTTTCCAAAGGATGAAAATCTGCTTCCTATTTGTATGTGGCATGTTCTACTCAGTTGTTGTTGTTTTTATACTTGGTGGACCAAAAAAACCATAGCACTGCCTATTATACTTATTGAAGCTTTCAAAATAAGTAGAAATTAAGTTATGCATGAAGGTTATTCTTGATGAATTTGGCCAAGTCATTTTAATTCATGAATGAGATGGGGACTGCTTTTAAATTCATTGATGAAGGATAAATGGCATGATTTCCTATCTTCATCATTATCATCAAGAAGAAGAAATAGGCAGAATTCCCTGAACTACTTTGGAGTAAGCCTTTTTAAAATGTAATTCCTCATAGTTTCAGGAGATCCTGCACTGAAGAACTTATCTATAAATATTACCTCATGGCTGGATTAATTCAACCTGGTTACTGAAGTAAACAATTTCTGGGTTTTCATAATATGTTGAACCAGACACTATGGGATAAGATTATCTAGCTCACTAAATCACAAACAAACCATAACTGACATGAAGGCCAACCATACTTAGCAATTTATGCAAATATAGCCATTGGATCTTGAACTAAGTTGTTTAGGAATATTATGCAAGCCAAGAAATAGAACTAATTTATTTCCCCCACACCTGCTCCTTTAAGGTTGTCTAGGTTGGAACCGTCTCTAACTCAACATGCATTTGCAATAATTGTGCTGATGTTTGAAACTAGGCTTGTTTTTCAGCCTAGATGCTTTGAGATAACCAGGTCTTGCTTTAACTTCTCTTAAGTTGCCTGATAACTTCTGACCAAAGATTTTGAGGTATGAACAGTTTAGAATAAAGCCACTTGACAATGGTTAGGTTCTTCAACTGTTTTTAATTCAAAGAACCAACTTGACTCCTTTTGTTTTACAGCACTTTTTGCAGCTAGGAAATCAATAAAGCTAAAGATGCTTCCGTAGATCAGAACTCTTCAACTTGGTACCATCCAGGCAGGGGTGAAATCCAGCAGGTTCTAGCAGGTTCTGGAGAATCGGTAGCGGAAATTTTGAGTAGTTCAGAGAACTGGCAAATACCACCTCTGGCTGGCTCCAGAGTGGGGTGGGAATGGAGATTTTGCAATATCCTTCCCCTAGAGTGGGGTGGGAATGGAGATTTTGCAATATCCTTCCCCTGCCACGCCCACCAAGCCACGCCCACAGAACCAGTAGGGAAAAAATTTGGATTTCACCCCTGTATCCAGGCATGTGGGACTTCCCTTTTTGATGGAGTCAGCATGGCTAATTTATTTGGAGACTATAAAGTTGGCAAAGTTGATACAGAGTTTAATTCACCAAATAGATTGTTCGATGAAGTTGTCTCCACTCTAATATTACGAAGCTGTCTCTTCTTCTGAAGCCTTAATCTAGAGGGGATCACTTACTATGCTTGTCTTATGGACATTTATGAACTATGATTTTAACTTCATGGAAGAGTATTTGCCTAACAGATTGCCCCAATATGAAGTTGTCCACATAAGACAGGAATATAATTGGGGTGATTAAACAGCTGTGATGTCCTGGTCAATTATACAAAAGGTCTCTCAGATCAGGCACACCTGAAGCTATACAGCATTTGTTTTGCCAAAAGTATCCTTTGTATAAAGTCCCTGTATTAAACTGTGCCAAAGAATTACAGTGGTTCCAGCAACCAATCCAGTGCCTTATGCGGAAAATGGAAGTTTGGCTCCACTGGCCCCTCTAGGGCCTTTGATGCAGCCCTCTATGAATACAGCCAGCCTTCCCTTGAGCCTGTCTTTCTTTCTTACGTTGTAACAGCTGCTTATTCTTCAGAGTCCTCTGTTCCATGGTTGCTAGGTCTGCTAGGAACATCAGGAACACGGGTTGTACTCTTATCCAGGAAGTAGAGAACTTCTGAACTCCTCAGCAGTTTCAGTCCCATTGAGATTGCTGAGGTGGGAGGCTTCATGGTAAAGTGCAGAGAGGTGGATGTAGTTGTCTAGATATGGCCCTCATCCAGTGGTGGGATTCAGCTGGTTCGCACCACTTTGGGAGAACCGGTTGTTAACTTTCTGAGCAGTTTGCCAAACTGGTTGTTGGAAGAAGTCATTAGGGCAGAGAACCGGTTGTTAAATGACTTGAATCCCACCACTGATCTCATCCATCTCCTGAATGCAGATTTCAGGGCCACAATGCCAGAAAAAAGATGGGCCTCTGGTAGGTTTAGCATGCTTGATAAGATTTCTGCTTGTGGATCTGAATTTTGCTCGTAAGGCCTGTGGTTTAGGAGATGGCTTTGAATTTCAAGGGAAATCAATGGCTGTGCCAAGTGCATGGTTTGCATCAGTGAAAATTCTAGTTTTAGAGTGATCTCAGACGGCTGGGAGAAGTTACTTTTCCTGTAATATTCCTGGAGAACTGCTGCAAAAACTGTGCTGCTGGATGATAGGCCAATGGTCTGACTTTATGATACCTGTCTGCATAGGGAAAGCCACTTAATGGTAGGTACAGGACTGTAACCTTAGCGTGATATTCAGATTCCCCACCCCAGGTTTAGAACAGGACACAACAAAGGTGAATGGATCACATAGTGTTGGCACTTTATGGAATAGAACTCTTGATCCTTCCTTCCTCCCTCCCTCCTTTCCTCTCTTTCCTGTTAAGACTTCCTCATTCCATTCCTTCTGTGACAGTATATGGAAAAGGGGGGGGGAGGTTGCCTTTTATATCTGGCCCCTTAATATAAAAATTCATTTGGGCAAACTGTTCTAACATTAAACACAGTATTCAAAATTCTAGTATTGTTTGCCAGTGGGGATGGGGGTGGGGAGAGTTAACAATATCTCCCACCAGTCACGTACGAATTGACCATCTCTGCTTCAGGGTGGGGTGGGGCAGGGAGGTTACGCTATGTTATAATCTCTTTGGCTTCTCTCAATCAAAGATGTCATCTGCCTCTTAAACCTGGCAAATTGTAACTAGCATCACTATTGATAAAATATCCTTACCTCTTCATCCACTACCGTGTTTATACATATGAAAACCACTGGCTTAGGGACACCTCCACTAAAATCAGTCACACTTACTTGCTTAAAGAAGGGGGCATGTATACAAACCCCTAAAGTGATGATTATCCTTTGATTAATGTGTAACTCTATTCCTGGCCCCTCTCATTCTCTTCTCTGTGTGTCTTTGTTGCAAAGAGGAAAATAAACATGCCAAGGGAACTAGCTATCCCATTTCCACCTGTTCTTATTGATGTGATAAATACAGAATGGATAGCTCCTTGTCCAAACCTTAGTGCTGTTTCTATGTAGTTGTACCCCTGATCCACTAAGCAAACTACATTGAGACTTGGCTTATTGGTTAAAAACATGGAATCCTGTTCCCAGTTGTCATCAAGATGTTTCACTTTATGCTTCGAGAGTTCATGGCTCTATATTTATAATCACTTAATCAAGCCTTGTAACTAATAAAATGTTGTCTCAGATGCCCACATTCCATCCAAGACCAGGCAATGAAATGAATTGAAGTACTAATAGCTGTATGTATTGTATGTGATTGAGACAGGACAATAGCGTACAAGAATGACTTGAGAAGAGTAAGTTAAAACAATGGCGAGATAGTGAGGAACTACAATTAGGCAAGCTTCTGAATGTGTGCCAAAAACACTGAATTTACGTTTGCTAGGTAATGTCTTGGTAAAGGCCAGAAAGTGAGTAACGCAACCGTCAAGCTTAAGAAAGGTTCTCTTACTCTTGAGCCCTTAGACAAAGGGCAGGAGCAAATTGCAAGTAGCATTCTAAAGGTTTGGGGGAGGTGAGGTCAGCATTATCTCTAGGTAAGTCCTATAAAGGCTGTTGTTTTAGCATAGCATAGCACCCCAGGCGGAATTATCAGGCTCATAACATCAATATCTAGGCAGCTAATTTGATTCGGGGTTTGTTCAATCTTGGTTATTCTCTTAACTACTTGGCTTGCAAAGAGACCCAGCGATCAAGGATTCTTTCATATCTTGATGTTCGATCCCATCAGGCCTATTTGTAGGTTGCTTTCACATATTCGCTTGGAGATAAAGGACCTGAACACAATGATGTCAATTCTGAAGCTGCCTGGCTTAGAACTGCATGGTGAAAAGTAATACAACACATCATCTCAAATGTTGATGGCTTAAAGCTATACATTTGTGGCATGAACCCACACACATTGGTCATGAAAAGCATGCATATGCATGTTTTTCATGACCAATGTGTCTTAACTGTAAAAGCACCACGGCTTATTCCTTACAGAATGACAGCAGGAACCTTATGTCATTTCTATATCCAAGGGGCTCAGGATAGTGTCCTGTATGTATGCAATTATTGGAGATACCCAGCAGGGCAACTTATGCCTTTTTTTCTGTGCTTCCAAGACACATCTGGATGGCTGCACTTAACAAGGTAATGAATGTCAGCACACATTGGTCCTCTTCAGAGAGCACTGGCATTGTGCAAACAGTCAATAAAAGCAATGCATGCACAATTGTCCTGAGGACATGTAGTGGCTAGTTTGCTTTTCGTCTGGCACAAGAGCCAGACATCAAAGCTTCCTGCTGCAGTACAGCCAAAGGACAAAAGACATTCAGAATGTTTGCCTTTTCCAGGATGGGAACTTAAGATCCAGCTCATAAAATGAAAACACTCATGAAAAATTTCAAATGTGAAAGCACCCTTAGAAATAAGAATGAATTTGACACTCATTTCAATGCCATATAGAAAGCCAAGGGAGAAAGTTAGGGTTGTAGCCACTTCGATTTCTGAAGCAATCACTAATATTGTCCTCCAATATACCAAATGGGACCAATTCTCCACTCTTGCTTTCTCTCTGAGGTTTCTGACCCTGTTCATGGCAATGCTAATTCCCAAGCAGGCAGAGTATTCTTGGTGTTACTTCTGGACAGTTTACAGCATAATCACTTCAGCATAGTCCTCCTGTGTAGCTAGATGTAACTTTTTTGTACATGTGAAAATTATTATTGATTATACTGTAAGCCAATGCCTTCCTTCCTCTTGAACTGTACAGAATTTCTACTAATGGGAGAAGGGGGGAAAAATAAAACAGAACCAAAGGACACCCTTGCATTTACTGCCAATGAATGTGTCTTTTCACCTCCCTGGTTTGTGCGATTCTCTCCCTCCCCTCCAACGTACAGTTGCTCATTTGAGAGATGCTGAATGGAACATGTCTCTTTGCCTTGAGAAAGCTACTAAAAGGGTCAGACCCAGCGCCCAGCACCATCTCTGAATATATTTTGAATTTCTTGGGATTCCTAAGTATACTTTGAAAAGAGCTCTGAAATTCTCTAAACTATGTCACTTTTACTTAAGATCACCTTCTCCGAACCAGAGATGGCAGCCATAATCTAGTCAATTGGGAGGTCAACTTCTGAGAAAAAGCTGGTTTATGAAAAAGAAATCTTCAGGGAACAAGTTGTGGAAATAATCTATGTTAACGTAATAAATTCTAGTACAAAGTTATAAATACGGAAGTATGGCATCCATCAGTTAAAAATGTGGAAATCAGCAATCTGATCAGCATTTGTAGCTTGTTTATTCACATAATGATTATGGATGAATCTCATACTCACTTTCTATACACCCAGCATGGCTACTTGCCACACGTACCAATTTAGGATATTTGCATATCCTCTCTTCCCTTTTTTAGATCTATACCTGCCAGCATACCTTCAAGTCCTGTTGTTTTTGGGGATTAGAGGCAAACATAGATCCAGTCCAATAGGTTATGCAAATACTCTTTTGAAAAAGTTTTTCCCCCCTAAAATCATTTGGAACCAATATAAACTAATTTTCTACAGGAGGCCATAGATTGGTATTTTCAGTCCAGATTTATTATAAATATTGTTTTAAAAATTCCATTAAACCCTTAACTCACAAGGGGATACTGCAACCAGGGAAAAGGATCCAGTCACAGTGATAACCTTCCAGAAGATCATGTAGCCCATTCCTGTCTCCAGATTTGACAAGACTGATGGTGTATCTCAGCTGTTTCCTGCCGCCATTTTGCATCTAGGCCAAAGGAGGCTCTGGGCTAGTGTGGCCCTGGTGAAGTCTGAGTGGAGACAGACATCATTCATTCTGGTGCTCAGATGCAATTCCCCCAATCCTCTGCTGGATGATCCAAGAGCCGGGTTTCAATTTTGGTGATGCCCTCCAGATCCATAAGGGACACCTGAACTTTCCTCCCTGTCCTGATGCTTGATGTAGACTGGTGGTGTCGCTGGAGATGACTGCTGCCAACGGGCAGGAGCAGCCGCTCCCGTCTTAGAAGCGGGTGAACGTAATGAAGAAGACTGTGACCCAACGTGCGGGGTCCAGCAAGAGCAGTGCATACACTTGGCTTGGATGCCACCAAGGCTAAAACAAGGCAGAGTTGCCACAGGAACAAGGACTGAATGCTTTTCATACAACGGTGTTGGGGGTGCCTCAAAAGAGGCAGGGGTCAATTACTGGTCACCCAGTTGCTGCAGCAGAGTCCGCCGCCGACGTTCCAGCTCCCCTTCGCTCAGCTCCTCGCTCTCTGAGGTGTCCCAACCACTCTGACAGCAGAAAGAAGGCAGGTAAGAACCCCTCATCCAGCCTTCCCTCCAAGCCTTCCTTTTTTTCTATCTTCCTCCATCCTCCATGTCCTAAAGCAGGGATGAGCAATTCCCTTTATATGGCCCCTAGAGCCCCAAGAGATCGAGACTGCTGAAAACAGAGAGCAGTTCTTGCCATTTTGAGGATGAAATCTCCTAAAACAGACATATCACTATATTTAAAAAAAAAATTGAAGCCATCTCTCTCCCCAAATTCCGCCCTAATCGCCCCGCCTATTTGTGGTCTTCAATTCCCCACCCGAAAGGGTTAGGACAGGGCTGGGGAACTATGGTCCTTTTATGACTTGTGGACTTCAACTCGCAGAAGTCCATGCTGGCTCAGGAATTCCGGGAGTCGAAGTGCACGAATCATAAAGGAGCTATAGTTCCCCACACCTCTGGGTTAGAAGACATTCTTGGGTTGGGATTCTGCTTGTGCCCCCCCCCACCCGTCCCAAAGTCTCACCCGCTCCCTCCGAGTGCCCCGGGGAGGGGAGTGGCCCCTCCCCTCAGGTCGCAGAGGCGCCTTCCCTCGCTCCCACTCTTCCGCCCGGCTTGGCTCCTTCTTGTGCTCAGCTTCGCTTTCAGGGCTGTTCTGTAAAAGAAACGGTTTGCGGGATGGGAGGGGCCTGGGAAGAGAGGGCCTGGGTGACCGGTGACAGAAGGCTAGCACAACCAAGGAAGGCAAGTGAGCCCCAAAGATTGTAAACCAGCAATGCACACGTTGCGATAAAACAGTTGCAAAGTACCAAACTCTGCCAGGTGGGTTTGGCGGTGCCTCAGAACGTGTGTACCTTCAGCCCTGGCTGCTCCCTTGAATCCCCAGATAGTGTTACCTGCTCCTACTATGTGGGTCGAGACCCATGCGGAGGGAGCTGCCAGGAGAACGACCTCTTTTTTCCAAGGAGGTTGGCTTTATGCAATTGGTCCTTTTCCATCTGGGTCTCTTCCCCTTGCCTCCCTTTCTGCTGTCACCGCCTACTCACCGACTTGTGCCGTTTCTTCTTGCTCTTCTTCTTCTGCCTCTTGGCACGCCTGGGGCTGTGCTCTGCAGGAAGACAGGAAGTTGTGTGCAGACGGGGAGACGGGCCGTCCCAGCCTTCCCCTGGGATGACCTCAGACCACTCCCAGCAGTGATTCACGGCAGCAGGCCAAGGATCTCACAGACACTCTGGGAAGGTGGCTGAACATTGGGGGATGGGGTGATGCAGATGCTACCTATCAATGGATTTTTCCGATCAAATTAAGGAAGAGCAGTTTGCATGCTGTGGGAGTTTCCTCATTTTTAGAGTGCCAAGAGCCGCCAAAAAACACGTATTGAAACTTGTATTAGTGAAAAGGATTTCATCCCATCATTTTCTGAGTTTTAAAACAAGTTAAAATAGGTATGTGACTCCAGTAGTGTTGCCTGGGCTGGGGGTGTTGTCAAATGGGACAGCTTGATGAAAATAGTGTTGTGGGCCCTGCTGCCCCGTCTGAACATCATCTTGATATTGTGCAGATGTTCCAAAAAGATAGAGCTTACAGTCTGACACCACAAAGCTTTTGTCATTTGGACAAAAAATGACAGGAGCCACAGACAACTTTCCTAAGCCTGACATGCCCCTTCATGTCTTAACTTTCCGTAAGTGTTGTGCAAAATGTGAAAACATATTCCCAAAATTTACTCCCTGAGTAAATTTTCTCATGGTGCTGTGGCCCTTGAAAAATGTATTCTTCAAAAACAGAAAATGCAACCCCTGGCAACAATAACGCTGCCTGTCCTAAACAAGCCGATGCCTATGGATTTGTTTTATAGGATTTACATGGTTTTTTTTCCAAATACAAAGACTGCTGCCTAGTTTCCCATTAGGACTTCTTTTCTATGGAGCTAGGCAGTTTCTCATCCAGTCCAAGCCTTACCCGAATCAGCGGAAGACGAGGCTGCTGAACCTGCAGATTCTGAGTGGTTTCGTTTCTTGCGCTTAGCTGCTCGGTGGGGGTGATCTGAACCGGATTCTGAGCCCTGCAGGAGAAAAAGGAGGACTCACCAGACAGCCTTTGCCAGAGGAAGAGTGGAGAGAGCCACAGGAAGAAGAAATAAGCCGAAGTGAAGATCAAAGGTATCAAGGAGGAAGAGGAGCAGGAAAGGATCAGGCCAAGCTGCTGCATTTTTGAGTTACTAATCAGCACAATTCTAGATCTTGAACCAATTTATCCATACTGTACAACAGTGGCCAGCTTGCAGAGATCATCCCCACACCAGGCAACATTTTCATTAGAACAGCTTTTCCTAAAGCTAATTTCCTCCAACTCTTTGTCAGTCCCCAGTCAAGGTGCCTTAATTTATAGCTAAACAGGTCCTGAGCAATCTTACCAACCTTTGCCAAGTAAGAGATGAGCCCTCCTGAGGTCTAAGGTGGCACCTCTGGCTTCTTGCCCCTTATCCTACTGCATTCCCAACCCACCCACCCACTCTGGCCTTTGAGTTATTCTGGCGCACAGGGGTCATCTGGCTTAAAGCGGTGAATAGGCTGGAAGAGAAAGCTTTGGGGGAAGGGGGTAAAAATAAATGCAGTTTCCAATTGAAGATGAAACGCCATTCCTAAAACTGAAAAGCTCAAAGTGCAAAATGCCCCTTTCTGCATATGAAATAGGTTGTTTTGAGCATTTCAGAAGTGCTTCAAGCTCACAACAGATTGCATCTCTCGGAGCAGAGCTGTTTCCGGTTCGAGATACTTTCAAAACGCTCTAAATTAGCCTGACTTGTATCTGAGACAAGATGCTTCAAATTCCAAGTGGATGTGATGGAAATGTGCACCTGCAGCAACAGAGGGGCAAGGATCTGGCCAACTCAGAGCTTTCCCAGAGAGAGGCCTGGATTAAGAGACTGTGCAGTCCTAAATTGGAGGGAGGGAAGAGGTTCCTCACAGACCCTGGCCTAGAAGCTCTCGGGATATATCTAGTAGCATAGAAGTTACTGTGTAAGCAAATTAAGGACTGGGCTTGATTGGATTTTGCTCTCGTCTCTGGGATTGAGCCTGACAGTAGCTTAGTTCAAAACCCAGGAGAATCCAGATGCCCTTGGCCAACATTTTTGTATTTGCGCACTCCATTGAGTCTATCCTCCCCAAATCTCACCGAGGCAGAGTGCTTGCGATGGTGTTTCTTTGGCTTCTTGGCATGCTTCTTGGCCTTGGTGTGGAAATGCTGGCACTCACTCTGGGGAAAAAGGAGGGCTGGGTTACTTGGGCCCCTTTGGAACGTGGCCTTCCCAGCCACTGTCTTCTCTTCCCCTAAACTCTGCTGAAGATGTGATCTAGCCTGGTAACGAAACGTTTGGAATCCAACCCACAAGCTCCGAGAACGAACCTCCACCCTCATCCTACACCAGAGCTACAGCCACCATCGCAAACTGTCTTCTCTATCCTCCTTCAGCGCAACTCTACTTACTAGTCCCATGGGATTTCAAGCAGATCCCTGGCTGGGATTCAACTACTCCGCCAGGCTCAAACACGAAACAGGTGCTGCTCACCTCCAGCAACTGCAGGAATTCACGAAAGAGGCGGATCCGTTCTGATTCAAGTGTGATCTGCTCAAAGGCAATATTGTTGACAAACCGCTCTCTGACCTGACCAAGAATAAGAAGCACATATCGCATCCTTTCCTGGAATATGCAAGATTGCGAGGTGGGGGTGGGGGGGTGTCATGGGATTTCCAATTTTACTGATGGCAGGAGGCCCCACCACTATATTCAGACACAAACATTTCAAGGGATAACTAATTGGTGACAGACCTCGGATGCTGCTAGAAGAAGTTAAAATTTCTTTGAGCCCATGGCAAAAAAAGTTGATGCCTTTGGGCCTAGGTCACTGTTTTGCTACTTGCTCACTCAACCGTGGGAGATTTCCAATTTCTCTTAAGTTGGTTTGGACAGAAGCATCCATTGTTTTGAGACAAAGTTATAGATCAACCTGCTCCAAAAATGAGGCTTCCAAGTGCATCCTTGTAGGAATCTTGCCTACGCTAAGGAGGCACCCAGAAGCAGAGGGACATTTCCCAGCAAAGGTGGGAAATGCACATGTCCAATGTCAAAAGATACATTCAACAGTTGGACCGATTGTTCTATTATTATCTAGATGTAATCTGCCATCCTCTTCCTTTAGCATCCATTTGACACTCGACTGGAAAACCTGCCCTGCAAGGAGCAGAAGATCTCACCTCATCCCAGGGGGTATTGGGCTCCAGGGGAGGAGCTGCCTGACGCAACATGCTCTTGAAGGCGGCCTCCTTCCGCCGCATCTTCCGGGTTTCCTCCTTTTCCCGTTCACGTTCCCGTGCCTCAGCCTTTTCCAGCAGCTGGGGGGTGAGGGGTGGGGTGGGAAGGCAGAGAACGATCACCACAGAACATTCCTATCACTAAAATATCTCCTCAGTGGTTTAACTGCCTCTTCGTTTTATTTATTTATATCCCACCTTTTATTAATTTTACAAATGATCCAATGTAGCGTATAGATCCGACACACCTTCCTCCTCCTATTTTCCCCACAACAACCACAACCATGTGAGGTGAGTTAAGCGGAGAATGAATGACTGGCCCAAGGTCACCCAGCTGGTTTTCATCACTAAGGTAGGACTAGAACTCAGTATCTCCTGGTTTCTAGCCTGGTATCTTAGGCAATACTAGAGCAAACTGGCTCTTGTTCACAAACCTGCCCCTTCCTGAATTTGCCTGACCAACTTTTGCAAAAGCAGCCATCACCTTTTCTGTCTGCAGCTCGCTTACTTGTAAAGATGACCTTTCTTCCAATTGGACTGACCCCCTAATGCCCAGCTGCCACACTGGGTGACTCCTCAGCCCCAGCATTATTAGACAGAGAAGAGAGACGCTCCCAACAAATTTACATTTATTTCAGTATGATACGGGATATCATATGTCTATGGAGATTCTCAGTCACCCAGGTCACGGTTATCCCAAAGGTGGTTTTTCAAGAGGCAACTGGACTTCCTTGTTTTTCTTTGAAGACATTTTGCTTCTCCTCCAAGAAGCTTCTCCAGAAGTGAAATGTCTTCGAAGAAAAACAAGGAAGTCCAGTTGCCTCTTGAAAAACCACCTTTGGGATGTGACAGGGGGCTTACAAGGTGAAAAAGCATAGGATCCCACCCTGCCCCACTCACACTGTTGAAAGTTAACTTTATGTTGCCAGCATCCAGCGTGGCAGCACGCTTGTCAAAACTGATGACATGAGCAAAGTCCTCAAAGGTTGTATTTACTTCCACACTAAAGCTCCGGTCCTGCCAAGGAGAGAAGAAAGGGAAAAAAAGAGAGGTGGGAAAAGAGCATGGTTAAACTTTCCTTCCCTCAGAGCCTTGGTGTTTACTTCTAAAACATTAGGAATCAAAGAATACTAAAGTAAATCCACTATAGACTTCAATCTTTTTAAGGGTTCTCTGAAAATATCTTTTCTCTGGATCAGGTAGTGGCTGGAATTGTAGATCAGTTCCAGTGTCCCTTGCCTGCTTTCATTTTAAAGCAAATACAAGCATCAGAACGTGACAGAGCTCTGCCCTGTAGAAAGAAGGATGCTTCAAAGGGACTGTCTTACGGTTCTCCTAAAACTGATGATGGCGTTGCCTAAAAAGGGCCCCATCTAACTGGAATCACACAGAGAGACATAATTCCCTCAAGGAAGGAGCCTGGATAGCTCAGCAGACTAAAAGCAGTGTGATTAGCACCAGCTGTCTGCAATTACTGTAAGTTCGAATCTCACCAGGCTCAAGGTTGACTCAGCCTTCCATCATCCTTTCTAAGGTAGGTAAATTGAGGACCCAGTTTGTGGGGGCAATAAGATGACTTTGAATAAATATACAAAAGTATGACTATTACTTAACGCATTGTAAACCACCCTGAGTCTCAGGAGAAGGGTGGCATATAAATCAAATTAAAAAAAAAAAAAAGGGAAATAGCTTCCCAAAAGTATTTCTAGCCCATACTCTGTTGTTAACCTTCCAGCCACACCTTGAGAATATCCTTGATGATCTTTTTTTCATCATGGAACCGGGCCTTCAGATCTTCAACGTAAAATTTAAAGAGGTCGAGCGGGGTGGAACCTGTGAACAGAAGAGCAGCAGGAAGTAGCCCATGCAGGCATTATTAGCGCTGGGCGCAAAGAGGATCTGCCTAATCAAGTTTCCAAGCAGCTTCCAAAGCTTCTTCGATTTTGGGCCCCAGGGGAATATAAGGCCGTCATTTCACTGAAACTACGCATGGTCCGTGCTTGGTTGGAAAATTACCCTATTGTGTCCATCAGTTTTAAGTTACAGGATAGAAAGCAGGATATGAAGTAGAATAAACGAGCAATAGATGATCAACAATTCTATCTGAAACAAAATAAATTGTCCATGCCTCCTATTCCTCTATTACTTATCCCCCTTGGAAAGTCAGCAACCAGAAACACACACCACAGTGTGTCCTCTGATGCTCTTTTTACTTAGGTCAGAATAGGTGACATGAAAGTCCACTGGGTGGATGCATGGCCCTTAATGTCCTTGAGACAAGAGAACATGCTCAGAAATTCCTTACGATAGGTTACCGCAAAGAAAATAATGGAAGAACAATGAAATCCCCACAGTGGAAGTATGGATTGTGGAAAAAACTCAGAACTGGAAAACTGGCCTGTTGATCAGAGAAAGAACAAAAACCTTTTTTTTTTTTGAGACTAAAAACCTTACATGGACTTTTTGCTGAAAGAAAAAAAAGATGATTTATGGGTTTGAAGATTAAGAGAAGCTTGGATAAAATAATGAGCTAAGAGGGAAGAAGGATTACAAAATTGCAACTAGCTACTGAAAACAAGGTTGGAAGTCATTATATGACTTACTGTAGTTCTATTTTCTTTTTGCTTCTTGCACTTTTTTTTAATCTTTTCCTTTTCTTTCTCCTTTTCCTTCCTTTCCTTTTCCCTTTTTTCAGTTTGCCTTTATTGTATGGAAAAACTCTTAATAAGCATAAATTAAAAACCTCCTTATGATGCATATATTTATAATTCAAGGACACATTTGAGAGCTTGCTTAGAAGGCAAATCAAAATAGAAAACATTTCCCTTAAGGCAGGATGCATGAAAAACCTTGGAGATGCCACTTAGTGAAGCCCCTGACTCAACCAGCCTTCTTGGTTCATGGAGTTTAACCCCTGGACTTGGGTCCAGTCCTCAGCTTTTCCAATGGGAAGATCTCAAATCTAATAAATAAGTATTTGCAAACCCAAGTGCAACATTTCAAGTCATCCCAAACACCACCCAGGGAGATGGATCCATGCCCATAATTTGGGGAAGACCTTTTCTGGAGAGAGGCAAGGAGGGAGGGTGAGATTCCTGCCTGAGGCTGCTTACCAGGTTGGCCCAACATGTTGGCAAAGCGTCGGTCGGTGCTGAGGGAGGGATACAGCTCCATCCAAGTGGACATGGAGTGAAGGCGTCCGCTTTCGTGAAGCTCGTCCAAGAAGGCCTGAGCAAGAAGCAGCCTGGTTATTCTACGATAGAGTGAGAGAGATCAGGGAGTCAGCCCCTCCCCCAGTCACAGGCCCTGCCAGGGAGGCCATGTGCCCCAAAGCAGGCCCTGAAGCCCACCTCCCTCTACCCTGACACAGAAGTTTCTTCAAAGACTTCCTTCCATCTACCCTTCCGATCCCCATCTGGAAACTCAAATATTTCAGATACCATAGAGCAGGGGTCTCCAACCTTGGCAACTTTAAGACTTGTGGACTTCAACTCCCAGAATTCCTCAGCCAGCAAAGCAAAGCTGGCTGAGGAATTCTGGGAGTTGAAGTCCACAAGTTGCCAAGGTTGGAGACCCCTGCCATAGAGCACTCCATATACAGTATGAAGGAAGGAAGAAAAAAGCAAGAAGCAAAGACACTGGGGTGAACTGCAAAATTTGTCTTGAGAAGTACACGTTTTAAAAAAGCTAGTGTCAGAATTTTGCCCCCAGTTTCTGGAAAACTTACACTCCTGTGTTCCAGCCTCTTTATCATACTTCCCTGGAGATGTCTGAACAATTATTATGCAATTTGCCTTACAGTTTGCCATTTTCCAGAGTGTCTAGGCCAGTAATGGCTAACCTTTTTGCCATTGCGTGCCAAAAGCGGGGAGAGCACAGTGGGGTCACACGCACGCGTGCCCACATCCATAATTCTATGCGCCCTGCCCCCCCCCCGCTTTTGGCACATTATGGCACGGTGGGCCCGGTAGGCCCATTTTTTTGCTTTCCCCAGGCTCCAGAGCCTTTCTAGGAGCCCGGGGAGGGCAAAAATGGCCTTCCCCACCTACTCACCCCCAGAGGCCCTCCGGAGGCCGGAAACTGTGTTTCCTGACTTCTGGTGGGCCCAGAAGGCCCGAAAAATCAGCTGGCTGGCTGGCGCATGCATACATATCAGAGCTGAGCTTGCGTGCCCACCAATATGGCTCCGCCATATTGGTTCACCATCATGGGTCTAGGCAATGCCGTGAGCACAGAACCCATATTTTCACTGATACATCTTCCATGCTCTACTCTCATTTTAAGTACAGGTAGTGCTCCACAATTAAGCCCCAAATTTGTTAAGAGAGTTTTGCCCCCATTTTACGACCTTTCTTGCCATAGTTACTAAGTGGATCACTGCAATTGTTAAGTTAGTAACGCTGTTGTTAGGTGAATCTGGCTTCCCTGTTGACTTTGCTTGTCAGAAGGTCACAAAAAGCGAACACATGACCCTGGGACACTGCAACCGTCATAAATATGAACCAGTTGCCAAGCGTCCGGATTTTGATCATGTGACCATACTACAACGGTCAAGTGTGAAAAACGGTCTTAAGTGCCATTTTCAGTGCCGTGTTCAGTAAATTCATACACTCACAAAATGAATGTTTGTAAGTGAGGACTACCTGCGATTAAAAAAATGACAGTAAAAGAAAACCATCATGTAGCATTCCAGGAAGCACAAAAAATGTGAGAAAATAGGACTGATGAGGTGTACTGGAATGATCATCACGGATGAGGATGAAGTGACTCTTTTCTCTACCACAGCAACACTCAGCCAATGTGGCCAACAATAAGGAGTACTAAAAGTTGTTGTTCAGACATGGGCATTTTACAGCCCTCCCCCCCCCTCCCCGGCCCTATTTGGCTCTTTGGCTGTCCCTGTCCAGCCCACGTGAGGTAAGTCGGAAATTAGAAATCAAATGTAAATAAGGATACTCTATGTGACTCCACATTTTCACAGTCTTATCGTAACATATAAAGTCTTACCAGTAGCAGCTAATTCAAACCATGGAATTTGGTGCTTTTTATAAAGTGATAAAATTAATATTGAGCAAAATTCAGTTCAGCCTATTGGTTCAGCCCTCAGTAACAGTCCCAGTTTCTCATGTGGCCTCTTGGAAAAATTAATTACCCATCCCTGACTTACAAGGTCACACTTGTCCCCTATTGTGGCTTTTATCATCCTCCTCCTCTTTTAACGACCCCATAATCCCTTACGGGGTGGAGTCTGGGCAACTGAATGGAGCTGAGTGTTTACGGTCGTATTCTCTTCCTGTCGCCAATGCAGTTTTTTTCAGCCAATATATTCCCAGTGTGCCCAGAGAAAAAAATATCTGCCTCTACCTAGGATCAAACTCTATTGGGGCTTTTATATTCTTCCATAATCCAAGTAATCCTCACACTGGAGTCTATCTGGGCTACTTTTGTTCTTCCTCTCTTAAATAAAAGCAACATGTTTTCTCAATTTCTCTGGTGCCTTTTTTTCTCATTTGAAGAAAACAATGGGGAGGGGGGGAATGGATCAAAAAAGGCTCTGCAAATATTGGGAGAAAGGAGTAGGGGCATTCTGCTGTAACAGTTCAGTTCTCTGAAACTGATTAGGAAAATGCAAGAAAGTTTCATATATGGAGTATAAAATGGACATCAGGATTTATGGCTCCATCTTAACTGTTTATCAGAAGCAAGAAAGCACTCCACAGGTAATCCTTAACTTACAATAGTTCATTTAGTGACTATTCGAAGTTATAACAGCACTGAAAAAAGTGAGTTATGATCATTTTTCACACTTACCACAGTTGCAGCATCCCCATTGTCATGTGATCAAAATCCAGACACTTGACTATTGACTCATATTTATGACAAGATGCAATGTCCTGAGGATCATGGGCTCACTTTTTGCAACCTTCTGATTAGCAAAGTCAATGGGGAAGCCAGTTTCCGTGTCATTAACAACTACAATGATTCATTTAACAATTGTTAGCAAAAAGGGCTGTAAAATAAAATTTCATTTAACAAATTTTTCACTTAGCAACAGGAATTTTAGATTCCATTGTGGTCATAAGTCGAGGACTACCTGTATTTGCCTGTAAATAAAAAAAAATAAAACATATACAAACACAGTTTGCAATTTGGGAGGCAGGAGAATCTGCAATGGTTGTAAAATGTCAGCACAAGGGAAGAGAAAGCGCTACCCCGGTTGTGCTGCAAATCTGTGGGAAGGTCCATGACCAAAAAACTGAGATTTTCTGAAGCAGTGTTCCCCAACTTGGGAACTTTTTAAAAATATGGACTTCCAACTGCCAGAATTCTCCAAGCAGTCATTGCTGGCTGGGGAATTCTAGGATTTGAAGTCTACCACTTCTTAAAAGTTCCCAAGGTTGGGAAACACTGCTTCCAGGATTGAAAGTCAATGGGAATTCCTTTAAACTATGACAGAAAGGGGATGCGGTGGCTCAGTGGCTAAGTCGCTGAGTTTGTCGAACGAAAGGTCAGCAGTTCAACAGTTCAAATCTCTAGTGCCGCGTAACGGGGTGAGCTCTCGTTACTTGTCCCACCTTCTGCCAATCTAGCAGTTTGAAAGCACGTAAAAAGTGCAAGTAGAAAAATAGGGATAACTTTGGTGGGAAGGTAACAGCGTTCCATGCGCCTTTGGCATTTAGCCATGCCGGCCACATGACCACGGAGACGTCTTCCGACAGCGCTGGCTCTTCGGCTTTGAAACAGAGATGAGCACCGCCCCCTAGAGTTGGGAACAACTAGCACATATGTGCGAAGGAAACCTTTACCTTTACCTTATGACAGAAAAGCAATAACTGGCAATTATATGAGCCCTCTCTCTGAGAGCATCTTCTCTCACTATCATTCAAAACTAAGGATAACCAATATTGTTAGGAAGCTGAATTCTAGTATATCCAGTCCTTTTCTGGAATCATAATCAAATAATTAGTTAGCTAGAAACAGGCCAAAACAAAATAGAGACAAGTAATATTCCAGTGCTATAAAAAATGATTTTTTTTTCTTTCCTGGTTTGTGAAAATCTTGATCTCTTTATTTTCAGGTGATGGACAATAGAAATACTAAATGATGATCATTGTAGATTGATTTTTATCCGAGCAGCCTTGTTCAATGTAATGCTCTTCAAATGTGTTGGAGGACAGGTACTAGGATTCCTAACTACCATGGCTGTTGGGAAGTCGGAAGTTTTATTCCTAAAATATCTAGCAAATGCTAGGATGAAAAAGACTGGATCAATCCATTCACCATTTACTACTATGGCCTGTGACAGCAATAAAAGGATTTTCCTATCCTTTATTACCTGAATCTTTTAATTAAATTTTCCCAATTTGGTTGCCCTTCTGATCCCCAGATTCAAATCCTGGAATCTCTCCGTTAATATGGTTATAACTGAGAATTCTGCAGGTTGACTACACCTTTGGATCCTCTAATTGGAGGATTGCCTCTAATTCTTTCAAGTGCTGATGACCAAAATCTACAAGGCATGGAATCCTTGCCGCTGTTCTTGCTCTGCGAGACAAACCACACTCTTCTTTCCAAAAAATCCCCAGAAAAATCCTCCTTGGCTCATGGGCTGCGATTGCAAATACCTGGAAGGCTTCCCTGTTCTTCCGCTGCTGACGCCTCTCCCGTAATCGACCCCGTTCACGTTCCTCCTCCTCCTCCCTCTCCAACGTCCGGATGTGTTCCTCAAAGCAGATTAAGGCATCCTCCTTGTCCATGTCTGAAAGAGGAAAAGTTGGAAGCAGGCCAGACTGAGCTAAGTGATAAAACCATGGTGACCCGGGAGGAAAAGTACAAGTTTATTCTGTAATGAGAGATGTCAGGGATTCAGGCACAGACAAAGGGGAAGAGAGCATAAGAGAGTCCCCTGTGAATGAAGGTTCTAAGCATGGAGAGTTGTCCTACCTAAGACAGCAAGTTGTGGCCTACCCTGTCAGCAGGACAGCAGACAGGCCCAGCGTTCGAAATGTTACAATCAGGGTGGGCTGCTGGGGGTTCGGGAGGAGCTCTAGCTAAGATTCTGTGCAGTTCGGAGAACCCCCAAATGCGACTCCTGGCTGGCCCCGCCCACCTCACACCACACCACCTCTCCCAGGAGCCCTCACATGGCCCAGTTTAGATGCTGGTAAGTGCAGGGCGCGCACAGAGGCTCGGAGAAGGCAAAAAATGGGCCTACCAGCCTCCAGAAGGCTTCTGGAGGCTTTTTTTGCCCTCCCTGAGGCTCAAGAAAAGTCTCTGGAGTCCAGGGAGGGCAAAAACACCCTCCCCCACCATGGTGCAGGAGGCCAACTAGGCCACGCCCACCCAGCAACCAGGCAAAGAATTGCTAAAATTTTTGAAGCCCACCCTTGGGTAGGACAGCTTGTTACACTTCTAGAATTAAGCTTTCGTGACTTCTAGAAGGTAGCAATCAGATACACTACCCAAAAAACCTACATTATGGCTTAATGCGAATATATATAGTTCCCATAGCGACAAGAGTTAGAAAGATGAAGGTAGGAGGAACCCGGGGCAATGAAATAGTGGAAGATGACTCACTTTGCAAGTCTTCGTCTTCGGCAAAGCTGGGATTGTCCATTAGGTACTGCTGGGCCTCAGACCAAGTGGTCTGGAAGCTGACACGGCTCATGCTGTCCAGGATACTCTTCAGAGCTTGAATGTTCCTTTTGCGGAGCTGCTTGGCATGCTCCTGAGTGGGACGGAAGGGGCAGCGTTACTGCTAGGACTGTGGGTTTCTGCTTGGAGGCACAGGGCAAGGGACGAAAGTACCAGGATGTCACAGTGCAAACTGCAATCTTTTTGTAAGTCAGGTCACACGCATATATGTAAGGCGCAGGGCTTTTGTCAAAACAACTTTGTAATTCAGATGAAACCGTGGATTGGACTCTGTGGATTTTGGTGGCCAGTAATCTATCTCAGGAATCTGGGATTCCATCCCTCAATTTCTGGGAGCAAGTATCAGGATTAGTTTTTCTGCTGTTACTCAGGAAGGAAGGCTACAGGGGAAGGATGATGCCTGGACTTTTTTCTTTTTTTATTGCTATCAAGAGTTCCCACCCTTGATTTACCTTCTCTTTCTTGGCCAGAAAAAAAAGAACGTCGTCATAAATCTCCTTGCGATCCCTTTCAGGCACCACGGCCCAAACTTCCAGCTCACCAAACATTTGCTCAGCTTTCCTGAGGAGTGAAAGAGAAAAGAAAGTTGGAGATGGAGGGTTGGGTGACAACCTTCAAGGGAGGACAAATAAAGATCCAAGGTCATCTTAGTCTATGAAGAAGGCAAAGCGAGTTGTTCGAGGACATCCACGCTTAGAAGAACCAAGCAACAGTCCCTCTACTTTGATGTGGTGAGAACAGAGTTGTGGCAACAGAAAAAAAATAAGAGGGATACCTGTAGCAGAAACCACCTGTTTCATGTCTAAACAGGGGAAACTGGATTGCTTAGCATAGCCAAGGTAACATCTCTTTCCTGGTCTTCAAGCTGCAACCTGTTCAGCATTTACATCTCTCATTCTGGCCCACAGGAAATCCAGCAATAAATTCTAGGTTCATTACTGGAAAATGCAGCTCCCTGTTCCCTAAAGTGCTAAGTCTCTGCCAGGTTCAGACATGCAACCTTGCAAAATTATTCATCCATTACAGTTGATGCTATTCAAGGAACTGGGCCAGCCACATCTAACCTATTTCCTTTGAAGGATCCTTCATGACCTAGCCAGGAAGACACCAGTTCTCTTAGCAATCTCTAAAATGGTCTTGAGAGAACCATCCAGGCTCCCAACCTTCCCCCGCTGGGTTGTTGTTCCACCAAGCATCCCGATCCTCGTGTACCTGTAGCGGGTGGTAGAATTCATTTTGCTGTGCTCTTCCAAGAAGCGCTGCAGTTCTTCCTTTGCCTCCTTTGCCCGTAGCCGGGCTTCTTCCTTTTCTTCTTTGTCCCGTTGAGCCTTGTAGGCATTGAATGTCTGCTTCTTTTCACTCAGCTTGGGCAAAGCACTGGGACACACAGAAGCCGGAGGTCACACGGGCAAAAGGCAAAGAAAAAAGAGGACCCAAAGTTCTAGTTCCCTGAGTGAGTAAATGAGGTGGATGGGCAGGATGCTCCAACTGAGCTCTCTCTGTACAGTTTTCAGCATACAGGTCAGCAACGCGGACTCATTGTCTGACAAGGAAGGGAGGGAACTAGGTGCAAGCACCCAGGATCATACCTGAAACGGGGGTCACTGCTAATAAGCTTCATGGCCTGTTCCCAGGATGCACTAGCTGGAACACCCTAAAGCCAGAAAATGGACTATTTCAATCAAGCTGTACCATTTCCTTCTCCTCTTGGCAGGCTCCTTCTTTTAAACTTTTTTTTTTTTTTTTTTTTTACAAATACATGACTCAGGGTATAACAAGTTTGGTGTTTGATTTTCTCCTGCTTGAACTTTCAGGCAAAATATTTTCCTCTCCTCTCTGCTGTCTGGCAAAATAAATAGTAGGTAGTAGGCAGGCAGGCAGGCAGGCAGGCAGACAGACAGACAGACAGATAGATTGATCAGCCTGCCAGAGGGAGAAGTTCCCTGCCATTGTTCTCCCACGGCAAGGAGAATGTGTCCTTTTCACTCTGAATGCAAAGCACTCAGGACACAAAACTTCGCACCATTTTCGTGGCAGTCTAAGCAACAGGCATAAAGAAATGTTATCTCTGACAAGCTGGCTCCGATTCCTAGGAAGGCTCTTTAATTCCCGTCCTCCTTTCCCTTCTCCAATTATTACCTTGTCTTTGAGCAGCTCCTTAAAAGCTTGTTTGGCTTCCTCTTTGTTGCTCCAAGCACTGCCACTGCCACGATCTTCTTCATCTCTCCGGAGGGGATCACAACTGCCCAAGGAAAAGCAAAGCATTTGGACAAAACGTGAAATCAAGCATCAGTTGACGCTTAACAATTCAACTAATCGCTGCTAGGAATTCCAGGTAGACAGTGCAGCCTTTCATACAGATAAATTGGCAGATGAATGGAGGGGAGTTCCATCCCACTGCCTTCTCTTCCACTCTATTTGTCCTGCAACCCACAGTTTGAAAACTTAGGTGGGCTTAGTCTGGCATTCCTCGATCTGATGCTTTCCTGATGGGTTGGAGAAGAGAGCTCTCACTATCTGCTAGACCAGTACCTCTCAACCTTGGCAGCTCTAAGATATTTGAACTTCAACTCCCAGAATCCTATTTATTTTACATACTTTTTTTATATGTGCTATACAGGGAGTCCTTGACTTACAACCACAATCGAGCCCAAAATTTATGTTGTTAAGTGAGACATCTAAGTGAGTTTTGCCCCATTTTACGACCTTTCCTTCCACAGTTGTTAAGTGAATCACTGCCGTTGTTAAATTAGTCACACGGCTGTTAAGTGAATCTGGCTTCTCGGTTGACTTTGCTTCTCGGAAGGTTGCAAAAGGGGATCACCTAACCCTGGAACACTGCAACCGTCATAAATATGAGTCAGTTGACAAGCGTCTGAATTTTGATCACACGACCATGGGGATGCTGCAATGGCCAGAAGTGTGAAAAATGGTCGTAAGTCGCTTTTTTCAATTTTTTGAATGGTCACTAAATGAACTGTTGTAAGTCGAGGACTACCTGTAATTCTAGGACTTATTTTATATCTTTTTAACTTGCTCAGCGTTGAATGTTATATGTCTATAACTTGAAGGTGCTTCTGACACAAATAAAGAAAAAAAACTCCCAGAATTCCCCATGCAGGCTGGATAATTCTGGGAGTTGAAGTCCACAGATCTTAAAGAGTGGCTAAGATTGGGAAACATTGTGTTAGAAAGCTGGCGATGGCCTGGCTATAGATCAACATCTTCCCTCTACTGTCCCCTCCTCTTGAATTACCTGCTGGTGACCTCCTCCTCAACAGCAGTTGGGACTCCCTCAGTCCCTGGGGTCTCTTCAACACCCCCGGTGCCTTCCGTGTCTGAGGTGGCTACGGAAGACGGGGTGGGACTGTCAGGGCCCGACAATGGCGGCTCCGGTTGCTGAGGTAGCTGTTGCCTCCTGGGAAGGAAGAAGATGGCAGCTATGAATATTTTGCAGCAGAACAATACAAGCCCGGTTGATTGCTCAGTTTAGAGAACTTTCCACACAATGGATTCCAGCCCGCTCTATTTTATCAAGCAAGGAAAATGAGAGAAGGGACATAAGACCAGTCTCAACCCGTCTGAACTCCACTCAGCCCCTTTTTGGGTTCTGCGTTTCCATGAGGATGCTGAGCATTTTTCAGTTCCTTGCCACCATCAAGCAGAATTAGAAATAGAAATGTTATTTCCAAGTAAAATGGCAAAACTCAGGTTTTCTGAAGGTTCTGTGACCCAGATCCAGGTTCAGCAGATCTTCCAGAGAGATGAATCAACCTCTAGGGGAGGCTTGGAAGAAAAAGGAAGCCCTCAGCCCTGCCACTGCTCACTCCATGCCCATGTCTCATGGGACAAACCCTGCTGGGTAGGGCCTGCCTTTTCTCCTGCCCAGCCTGCTCTTTAAGCTCTTCTTGATGCAATCTGCTTCACGGAACTTACTCTGCTTCCTCCTCTTCCTCCTTGATCAATGCTGAAGGACAAAAACAGGAAAAGTTCTCAGACGAGGATTGTGGGAAGCAGGACCCCACCCTAGATTTGATCGCGGAGACCCTCACCTTCAATGTCATCTAGCTCTCGTGGCCTGGTCCAGCGTGACTCCTTGCTCTGAGTGTTGTAGTAATAGGATTTCCCAGTTTCTGAGCGATACTCACGCCAAGGACAGCGTGACAGTAAGATCTGCAGAAGAAAAAAAAGACAGTCTTAGCAAGTATAGTGTAGTGTGTGTGTGTGTGTGTGTGTGTGTGTGTGTGTGTGTGTGTTTGTTGTGGGGTAAAGATCCAGAACCTTTTATCCTTTTCTGAAAACTTATGCACTGATGGGCCAATCGGTATCTATAATCAAGCTTGCCTGTCTCAGTTAATGAACTGATTCCTTTTAAGCATTCATACGTATAAAGTATTTAATTCGTTTTTATTCTATCTTAAATTTTTTGTATTTATGTGTTTTATCTTAAGGCTGTTCACCGCCCTGAGTCCTTCGGGAGTAGGGTGGTATATAAATCTAATAAAATGAAAAAAAAAATGAAATGAAATACAATACCCTGAAATCATAACGTTAACCAAATGCCCAAAATGTTTAACCACAAAAGCCTTCTTTTCTACTAGCCCTGGTTTTGAAGCCAAGAGCAGCAGTTATATCCTGTGTCTTAAAAAGCACTTGGTTGTCTGCTTGAGAAACTGAATTTTGAGAGAGAACCAGTTTGGCTTCTTATTAAAGGTTATTTACAAATTACACTTACTAAGGAGTTATTTTGCTAATGGCCATGTGATTCTTTTTTTTCATTTAATAATTCAACAATTCTTTCCTCACTTGGAGGTAAGGCTACTGATGACCTTCGAAAGCAGGGCTGTCAAACTCCCAACTTTCGGGCCAGTTGCGCCACGCGCTGGCCACACCCACGCCATTTAGCAAAGGGGGGAAAAGTCCCGATTTGTCACGTGCGGCCACTGTGATGACGTGAGTTTTACATCCCTGTTCTAAAGCATCTATCTGGCTCACATCCAACCAATGGGAGCAAGTCCTGTAGTCTCTCAGATTATTCCACAGAATAATCTGAGAGAATCTGATGGACATGGTTAGACTTGAAAGAGATTCCAACCCTATCAATTGCTGAATGCAGGAATGTTGGAATCACAACATTCCAACCTTCCTCCCTGACAGATGGTTGTCCAGTTTCCAATTAGCTACCCACAACAAGTAGAATCCATCATGATCCATGGAGACTGTTTCATGCAGAAGCAACTCTTTGCTGGTAGAAAATTTCCCCCAAACATTGGTTGAGATCAGCCCCCTTGTAAATTCTAGCTGCTGGTTCTGGCCCAGGCTTCTGGAACAGGCAACAAACCTGTTTAATCATTTGTATCCCATATCCCTAAATCTTCTCCATGCTATCTACTCTTCCTCTGAGTGCCTGTTTTACAGTTCCTTATCGGCCTGATCATCTCTTGTGTTTATATTCCAGGAATTCTTAGGATTATGACTGCAACCCTACTTTTTAGGAGAAACACCAGATGGAATTGCTGCCTGAAATGGCTGACTTTCACTTATCAGAGATCCAATACAAGAGGGGAAAAAATCAATGTATAAGTTGCTCCAGCAACCAAGCAAAGCAACAACTCTCACCTCTGCCTTAGACTTGAGTTCATCTGGCTTTTCCCAACTTGATTGTTTGGTTTCAGCATTATAATAATAGATCCGCCCATCAGGGGCTTTATGATCACTCCATGCTGGCTTCTGTAAAGAAAATTCAAACCTAGCTGACATCCAGTTGGGCAAATATCCATAATTTACACACACACACTCATCCCAAACAGACACTGATTCAGAGAAGAGAAACCACTATTCTGTGAATCACAGTGTTTACTTCCAATGAAAGCACAAAAACAAAAAGGCAGCTTTGTAGCTTTTATGAAATTGTGGGAGCAACATCTAAAGCACATCTGGTGGGGGAGGGGATATTTAGGGAAGGTTAGTAAGAAACGTTTCCCACTGTTAAAGTACAAAGATGGAAAAGTCAGCATCTGGATCTTCCTAGAAGAGGCAGAAAAATGATGATGAATACAACCATATGAATACTTTAGATCTAAACTGATTACCTCGATCAGTGATGGCCAACCTTTTTGGCACTGAGTGCCGTAAAGGTCATGCGGAAACATTGCGCACGTTTGCGTGCGCTCGCCAGGGCTGCACTCTGGAAAAGTTGAACTTCCAGGTTCTAGCACATGTGCGCCTGATGATCAGCTGACTGGCGCACATACTCAGGCCAATTTTTGGAACTGCCATGTGCATGAAGCGTTCGCGCTCCGGAAAAGCCAAACTTCCAGGTTCTAAGGTCCACATGCACCCGATGATCAGCTGGCCGGTGCGTATGTGCAGGCCAGTTTTTGGCACTGCCGTGCACGTGAAGGGATCACGCTCCGGAAAAGCTGAAATTCTGGGTTCTGGCGCGCATACACATCCAACAATCAGCTGGCCGGCATACATGTGCACACCGGATTTCGGCATTGCCACGAGCTTGAAGGACAGCTGATCGTCGCACACACGTGTGCCAGAAACCTGGAAGACAAACAGGCAAGGCCACGTGTGCCAGGCGACATGGCTTCGCGTGCCACTTTGGCCATGCGTGCCATAGATTCACTATCACGGACCTAGATCTTCCTTTTCTGTGGTCACTCAAACAAGACCCCGCTCCAATTTTACCCTGTCAATAATCCTGGTGAGATAGGCTCTCATCCTCTACTCTAGGGATTCTCTTGAGCTGATTCTGCAGAAGATACGTAAATTGGATTTGGGCTGTGAATTCTGAGTTACTGTAATTTCTTTTAACCCAGAAAATAAAACTCAACTGGATTTTCCATCCCTTTTTGCTAACTATGCTATTTGCAAAATGCTTCTTTTAGCTTCCCCTTTATTCTATCCACTGAAGTCCTCTGCCATCATCTAGAGCTCACGTACACCTTTACTTTTTCTCCTGGGCCTTGTAAGGCACTTCTTTTATTTTCTTGGCGAGGAAGGGTAGCTTTTTAAAAATTAATTTCTGAACATCAAATACTAGAGAAGCAGCATAGGGAAACCAAGCAAAGAATTAAGACTACACTGTTTCCTGGGATAAAACACTAACATAGTTATGAGACTGTCTCCAGATGTTCATCTGTGCAGGTCATGATCACCAGCACAAAACAATGGAGCTCTTTAACTCCCTTCTGTGAACCATTTTTGGATCAGTGGAATGACAGCATGAAACCCTGTTTTGCTTCCAGGAACAAAAAGAGAAGACATCAAGAAACCTGATGCCTTTTCTCCATTGAGACTTTTTACCTTTCGGCCTGTTTCCAACACGGGAGATCCACCAAGAATTACATTTTGTTGCATAGCGCCTGCCAGGGGGTTGGGGATCTGAAATTTAAAGCAGCATTTAAATTTAAAGCAGAAGAGGAGAAATAAAATAAAATAAAATAAATCCCTGGATACAGGGGAGAGGAAGGAGAAACAAAGGAGAAAAAAAGACATTTGTTTGTTTCATTCATTCATTTGGAAAATATATTGGCCACCCATCTTACCTCAGGATAACTCTCTTTTAGTGCTCAATCTTATATTCCTACCAGTCATCCTCCCCCAATTTGATAACACCTTTACATCTGCTATCCCACCTGGCATGTTCGTAATCTTCAACCCCTACAACTAAGGGCCATGTGTACTGGGAAAGTGGCAGTGGCAAAAATGGCAAAAGACAGAAAAGAAAGCCTAGGTTATAAGAAAGACATAAAGGCTATAGCTCAAAACCACAAAGATGTACCAACACATCCCTAGTGTCTCTAGCAAAACCACTAATTTAGGAGTTTTCTCCTTCCTCTCATCTTCAATTGTAGGTAAACAGTTCAACCTGCCCCTGCTTTCGGTTTTAAGTAGATTGTTCAATGGTTAGCTTTACAGAATAGATGAGGCCAATAAATATGTGAGTTTTATGGCATTGGGTGAACCCAATCGATTTCAAGCAAAGTTAAACAAACTACGCTTTGACATCTCCGTAAGAAAAATATAGATGTTACTCCGGACTTTGAAGAGCTATTTATTATTTTGAAAACCTCATGATACATTTATTTCCTTACATAATTCCTTAACTCCACGTCTAGGAAAGCATTTGTCCAGATACTCACCACAGGTGGTGCTTGTGTCACTGTGGCTAGAAAAAAAGAACAGAGCTTAGAAAATTGGAACAGTTGTGGTCAGGGATCACTCATAGAAGAGACCCTACTGTCCTGCAGAGAAGCAGCAGATGCCAAGAACAGCAAATAGGGCAAAAATAAGATCTTAAGATGAATTTGTTGGGTTAGGCCAATGGCCTGTCTAATCCAACTTTTTGGTCCAGAAAAGCCAAGCTGATTCCTCCAGGAAGGAGGGTTTCACTGGGCCCTTATTGTATGAGAGGCAATTAGGATGGTTCGTTTGGAATGGAAGAGGATGATATATCTTGGAACCCCATGATGAATTTAATTCCTTACATAATTCCTTAATTCCACATCTAGGAATTACTGTCACAAAATACAAACTAGAGTGAGAAATACAGTTGCAATAAAGAACCAGCTAATGAAGTATTGCCAATACCTACCTCTCTTCTCCATTCAGAACTTTAAAAATTGTACAAGGGGGAGAAACTCAATTGATAGAGCCTACATTCAGTTAGGTATGCAAAGATAAAAAGCCCCAAATTTCTATTGCTGGGGAAAACGTGGCATGATTCTCTATACCAGATTTAATAAGCATCTCTTGAGCTAGGTCACACCAAAGCTATATTTAAACACATCCCTGAAGATACTCACTGTTGGATGGGTCAGTAATAGGAGCTGCCTATCAAAGAAAAAGTCAAATCAGATCAAGCAGCTTCAACTTATTTTTTCTTATTCTTATCTTTCCTTTCATTCCTTATACTAGTGCTGGCCATGATCAATCTTTCTTTATTGCACTTTGCTTTATTTATTCATTTTAACCTTAAAGAACTAAATTAAAAGCTTTATATCAATTCGTTAACTTTGTTACGGCCACTCATCAGCATTTTATGCAATTCTAGAATGTCAAAAAGTACAAATTAAAATGCACAGATGTTTCTTAAAATCAACAGAAATACATGAAATAATTTATTATAGAATTATAATACCATAATTGGGAAAACATTAAGACACCTAATATTAAAACTAATGAATTATTTTTTTCATTAAAATGAATTAACTAGTTAAGGAATCTAAATAGTAGAAGTAGAATCTAATAGTTTTTACAGCAGCAACAACAATATATTTATCAGACTGAGACCACAAGTAGCTTACAATTACAATAAAAACAAATAGAGAAAATAAATATTTGGGGAAAGGACAACTCCCACCCCACAATTTCAACAATCCCTCATGAGTCAAGGGGAATGCAAAAACACACCTTGGCCTATCAACCGTTTTGAAAAGCCAATTTTTCAAGGTATTTTTTAAAGCACAGGAATGAGGTCAAACAGACCTCTGGAAGGAATGCATGAACAAATGAACGAACAAATGAATGACAAAGAAAACATTAAGTCATTCTCCCTTCAAGCTGTTTGGGGGGGCGGGGATTTTGGTCTCCAAATTTATAAAATAGAGATGGGATCTTTCATCGCTCTCTCCATGGTCTAGGCTAGGGCTTTTGGGTATTGTTGTTTTGCAACAACTGGAGGACCACAATCCTAGTTCATGCCTGTTTCCTACCATGTTCAAGTGATGCTAAAGCCCAATCAGCTATGCTTACATCTCTGCACTGAACTTCCACACCTTGATCACTTCATCATCCATCAACTGGGTGTAGTGAACCAATTGGTTAAAGAGCATCATGTATCCATTTCCAAGTGAAAGAGGCAACCCTGTTATGAAGGCCATTGCAGTATGTACGCAAGCTCTTGTGCCATATCCTATTCTAATTCCCTAAATCACTGTCCTTTTTGACACTCACTCCTCCAGAAACAGGAACAGGTCCAGCTGGCACCCCCGGCATGATCATCCCAGGCAACATTGGTGGCACCATCGTGGGCATCTAGAGACAAAAGAGAAAACAAGCCATTAAACTTATTGCAAACTGGAGGTGCAAAAGGCAAAGAAAAAAACTGAACCGGCACTACCTGACCCAGGGGTGGTGGTCCAGGCATAGGTGGAATCAGAGGGGGAGGTGGCATCATGCCAGGGGGCATAGGCGGCATAGGAGGTGGCCGTGGTCCCATTGGGGGCAATCCCATGGGTGGAAATGGTGGTGGGATCCCAGGAGGAGGCATCTAGGAAGAAGAAAAGAAACACATATACCTATGCCCAAAGCAGAATATACTCTGGACCAACCACCGACTACGTCTCAATCCAGCAGCATCACACTTCAAGAAGGAAAGGATGCTGGTATGCCCAGCATTACATTTTTATAATCCTATCTCAGTTTTGTGCAACTGGCAGCTTAGATAATGATCCCAAATCTACAATTTATGAGCTAATCTGTAGATTCATGGAATCTACATGGATTTACATTCATGGAATGGACCAGATTGAGGTAGACTGCACCACAGTAATTAATGCCCCAATAAATGCACACAACCTCTTTGCTTCCTTTCTATCAAATGAATTTAGATCACAAATAAAATAAAATAAATAAATTCACTGGAAATAAATAATAAAACAATCAAACAAAATCCCATATTGTCATAGGAAGGATGAGTTTTTGTGTAACAATTAAAGTCTGGATTTTATTTCTGAGGTTAACTTGAGGTAATTTCATTTCACCTTTTTTAAAGCTTATTTTCATTGTATAACAGCACCTAGAAAATATAGAAAAATTTGACTTGGCTGCTTCCAAACATAGCAGAAGCGATTTCTGATCCAACCTCAGGTGCAGAAGCCATGAACTTTCAACTCTCCAAACTGGAAACCAGTCAAAACATACTTCAGGTCTGCTCCCATTTCTCTAGGCCTTGCAACCGTAACATAGAATAAACCAAGGACACCTCTCATATTTCCATAAAAATATTTAGGATACTGTTAAATACAACTTGCATTATGGTGAACTTACAAATGGAGGGGGTAGAATTGGTGGTGGTGGCCGTGGGGCAGAAGGAAAAGGAGCTGGCTGCCCAGGACTGCCTGAATCTGGAGTTGACTGCAAGCATAAATACATAATAAAAGTATGAGTGGAGGTGGAAGGGAAGAATAATTAATGAGTTAAGAAAGGCAAAGGCAACTGAGATGTAAAACATTGGATGTTGGGTTTGAGTAGAGCAAATCTCCATTTAGCCCTGAAGTTGACTGATGCTTGGAAGATATTCCATTCTTGATGAGAATGATGAAAGTTGTAGTTCAGCTGCCTGGAAGAAATCAAGTTGGAGAAACCAAAGCTAATTTCACTTATAATAAAAAAGAAACTTAAATGCTTTAGCAAAACTATAGTGAAACACAGTGGTACCTTGGTACTCATCGTTAATTGGTTCAGGGAGGCTCAATGGGTACTAAAACCGGTGAGTACCAATCAAGTTTTTCCCACAAGAAATAATGTAATGAGTCATAAGGCAGCTGACAATGACAAATTCTAGGTTGTGTGTTGAGTACCAAATGAGGAATTTCAAAGCAGTTGAATATTAAGGTATTGCTGTATTCCAAATCCTTGAGTTCAACCATCATTTTTCCAAGTCTGCATCCAGGAATTCTATTGACAGGAACTTCAAAAGTCCAATTGTGCCAATTCAGATTTCTAATGAAGGTGGACAGTAGTGTTTGGTAAGGGTTGCACGCCCACTTGTGTTCCTTCAATATTTATTCCCCAACTACAGAAATTAGCATCAACCCCATAAAGCCAAAGGGAAAAATTAACAGGAAAAAACTCTGTAAATTGCTGTCTTCTAGTGCAAAGTATGAATACAAATACTGTGTTTCCCCGAAAATAAGACCCTGTCTTATTTTGGCCTGGTTTCAGTATCTGGCAATTATGCTTCCTTTTTATTGAAGAATCTCTTAGCTATTATGAGTAACAGCCACCGGCCACTGGTATTATCTTTTTCTCCCTCAATTTTTCTGTGCCTATCAATCCTGACAAGAATTATAGCTCAATATTGTCAAGCACCACCCGTTTCTCTGCCCCATCTCTTAAACACAAATAAAATCATATAAACATGAGTATCTCTATATCACATAGAAGTACATACTTGTAATCTAGATTAGGGGTGCATTCCTTCATTCTTCCATTTTCCTAAATCTAGTGCCCAGTGAGTCATTTCAAGTCCTCATATCTCATTTGACAATTGTGCTCTTCAGATATCTCAGCTGCAATTCCATACTCCTTAATAAATGTCCTTGGTGGCTAGTCTTAGGCATTGCAGTCCAACATCTGGGAGGCCCACATATTTCCCACCTCTGGATCAGGTGACTTCATGAGAAAAGAGATGTCTAGGCCTGCCCCATTATCCCTCTCCTTGGGCATTTAGTTCATAAACATGGTTTTTCATAAATGCATTTTACCCTGGAATGTATTTTAATCCATTGGTGGCCTTTTTCTACATGTTGTGCACTAATCATATTTTGGAAGCAAACTAATTAAAAAGTATATCGAGAGAGAGAGCAAAAGAGCAGGTTCCAGGAAATCTTCAGTAAATAATATTTCCTGGAGCTGCAGATCTTACTAAATACCACCTCCTGTATATTTCTCAAAGACCAAGCATAGCTCTTGGCCTTCAAAATACTGTAAGTTACGGAAAAACCCCTGCTTTAAACAAAACAAAAAAAAACTTATAGTAGACAGATAGTTGTAAGGTATGGCTATATATATTGGGATGAACAATCATAGATGTATATTTGGATATAGTATTAAGTCTGCCCTGAATAAATCAAGGTCCTATATTAGGAAAAAACTGTTTGTTTGTTCGTTTGTCTGTTTGGCTTGAAATTAAAACCTAGAAAGCTGCCTTATAGAGGCTTAGATTCTTGGCCCTTAAAGCCAATTTATCAATCTTTCCTGCTTTACTTGGAGAACACACTTTCTACAGGCAACCAGATGCTTCTCCACTGAACAATCTCATGAACAACCCTCAGAATTCATCTAAGGCCAGACTAGGATTCACCCAGGTTTTAAAATATCTTGCATGGTACATTTAACAACACATCAAGCAGATATTTATTTCCGTGCATCTGCAACTCCCTTATCTTAATAATACTCTCACTCTCTCCATAAGTTGTTCGGAAAATTCAGTCCACTCCTTCACATGGCGTTTTAGATTGCACTGGGAGGAACGGCCTTCTCTAACGCATGCATCTTTAATGCAGGCATCTATGTTTACGTTCTACATACAGTTCACATAGACACAGCCATCTCTCTCTCTCTGAACCTACAAATTCTTTTGACAGTAAACCGACATTCACATCAAGTATACTCTTCCATGATATGGGCCTACTTTGATGTACATATTTAAATGCACAAAAAGCACATTCGCATGGGCTTGCACGTCTATGCCTCTTAGCCGGTGTCATGGTGCATGCAGTCTTGATTGTGCGACCGTTATTAAATGGGTACATTCCCACACGTCTTAATTTATTTGCCCTGTGCCTCCCTCCTGCTGGGGTTGAGGTGTCTGCGGGGTGGTTGAAGATACAGAGAAGAAAACTGACAAAAATGCAGCACACTTAAGAGTTGACATCTTTGCGGGCCTTGACCAAAAAGGCTGCCTCAACTCATTCTAGTTTATCCTCACGCTCGAGGGACGTTGCCCACTCAGATCCTGCTCTTGGCATAAGAAAGGGCAAGGGATCTACATTTCGCGTGTGGATGTGCACCTATTCCTTTCCAATAGCTGAACGCGGCTGCTTATGAATGCCTCGGTTTGGAGCTGGATGCTTCTGCAATTTCTCCGCACGGCGCACATCTCTCTCTCTCTCTCTCTCTCTCCATCCGCTTGCCAAAGCCGGGAGCTTGCAGCCATCCCCCGTTGCCCATCTTCATCCCGACCCCGGAGTGTCCCATCCGCCCCCCCCCCAAACCGTTTACACGCGCCACGCGAGACCCGGGCGGCGCACGGAAGAAGCAGAATGGAGGTAGATGGGGGGGGGGGGACGGGGACGAGGGCTTTTCCATCCGGGCAGCGAATCGGGAGACAAACGGCCCGCGGACGAAAGTGCACGCCTTCCCCACCCCCCTCCAGCCCCCACTCCTCCCTCGCAGGCTTGGATCGTGGCACAAACGCACCCCTCCGCCCCCGAACCCGATCTCCGCCCCGGATCTTCGGGGGAGGGGGGAGGGGAGAACAAAGCAGCAGACATTACCATGGCTGAGCTTCGGATCAGCTGGGCGTGCAGGCGAGCCGCTCAGCCCACCCAGCAGTAAGGGAGCTCGCGATTGGAGGAGGAGGAGGAGGCAGGAGGGCCAAGCGGGCCAGCCGGGAGAAAGTCTTCCCCGCCAAGCCCGGGTCTCGCGGGGGGTGCGCGAGCGCGGAGAGCGAGTTGGCGGGGGTGAAGGAGGAAGAGCATGCCGGCCGGCGGCTCAGTCAACCTGAGCCTCTTTTCCTCCTTTGCACCACGACCTTTCCGCTACGTCAGGAGGCATCCTAACCTTTGGGGGGGGGGAGGGGAGCTGGGAAGGCGGCATGCCTCTGAGCATGTGCAGAGGAACCGCCTCTCCTCCCAATTCTGCCCCTCCCTCTCTCCCCCATATCGTTAAAATAGCGGAGCCTCTTGACTCGTTCACAATAGTTTTTTACGTATCCTTCTCACCAAAGCAGAGCCAGCTGAATTAAATCGAGATTCCCCCCCCCTTGGGACAGATAGGTTGTCCTTATTATGTATAATAGATTCCCTTCCGCTCTTGGTCCGACTGCGTTGGAGCAGCATCCCAAATCAACCTGCAAAGAGAGTCCTGCGATGGGGAGGAAGGAGGGATGAGCAAGGGTTTGGCTTTTCTAGCGCTAGACTGGGTCCAATTTTAATCCCAAAGCCTGAAGTGACTCACACTTTTCCAGGCTGTACAGACGTTTTGCTATTAGATATCAATTATTTAAATCGAACAGGTTTCAGCTGCCATTGAATTAGGAGGTATAAAGTAGTTAAAGGTTTTGTGAAAGTGGAATATATATATATATATATATATATATATATATATATATATATATATATATATATATATATATATATATATATATGTATGTATATATATATATATATTTATAGAGAGAGAGAGAGAGGGTTGCAAAACCGTAGTTTGATTTTTCTGTATTTCTTTGCTACCATTATCTGAACTGCAGATGGGAACTGGAATTTTATTAAATTTGATTCCACCCTGTTTATAATCCAGATGATGTCATGGCGGCACCTCTGAAAAATTTCATAAGGCTATCAGTCTTCTGAAAAAGTGGTCACCAACCAGTGGTAGGTGAGAAAATTTTGGTGGTCCGCAGAAAAATTATTTGCATTTTTTATATTCCACTAATCTTTTTTAAAAGTTCATATTAGTGGTCTGTGGGGTTTAAAATTATGAATTTAGTGGTCCCTGAGGTATGAAAGCTTGGTGATGCCTGTTCTGATAGATCACTCTCCTGAAAGGATCCTATCCGAAGCAGCATACAGTAAATAATAAAACATGAAGGCTAAATCAATTATAAAGGCTTGGACCCCAATCTGCCCTGCCATAATGTGAGAGGAGAATGATTACCCATTAGAAATGCTGGATAAGGGGAAATACCATCAGAGAATTTACCCAATATTTCCCTAAAATTGTCCTACAATAATATGTGAGGTGTTAATAATGCTACCTAATCTTGTTCAGGTATAGTAAAAATAGGCTGCAGGAGTAACACATGGGAGGAAAATACATTCATTTGGCAGTGAGGAAGAGCACTGTGAAGTCCAATCACTAGTAAATGTGGTTTTTTTAAAAAAAAAAACCTTCAAAGTTAATCTAGTTAATAATGCCAAGCCAGCAAAGATGATGTTTAAACTATGAACTGAGTTAATACACAGTTTAATAATAAACTTGAAAACAAATGCAGTGTATTATGATTTAATGTAATATGTAAATTTATATTTATTTAATATGTAAATATTTTGAAATTCTGAAAAAGTTAAAAGATATTAGAAATTTGTTTTTTAAAATTACACAGTCATCTTGTAAATGTTGCAAAATGATCTCGCTATAAGGCTTTTAAGCAGATTTAGACTTTGATGAGGAATCTCACAAAAAAAATGTTTTCATAGATATGTAGTGCTCCTCACAAAAGACTGCTAGCAGTTGGGCCCTTCTATCTCTTTTCCAGGTTGCAAAAATGTGGCCCAGGCACATCAACACTGTTTGGAGGGAGTTATAGGCTTTAATTACAATAATGATTATTAAGATAAAAATCAAATCAAATTAAGCATCACAATAATATAAAAAATTAAAATGGTGAGCAAAATGTCCCAGAGCCTGGCCCCTTTGGCCAAATAGCCCCTCAGCAATCCTGTTGCCTCTATATGTCCTCTCTGGCCCAGTAAGAAGCCTATCCAGTCTCCCTCTTGTGGCAGACAGGATAGTCTGTAGGCCGATGGTAGCCATCTTCTCTTCCTTGGGATGGAAATTTCACAATGTCTTTTTTCTATGCAATTTTCTAGGATTTTATTTACAATCAACTTGTACTGTTTATTGGCCCTTGCTATTGCAGGTGGTGCACATCTGTCGAAGAACCATCAACTTCTCTATGGTTCACATCGATATGGAGGATTCTTATAATATTGTCCTTTCTTATGGTAAAAGGACCTTTCACTTAAAAGCAAACTCGGAAGTGGAGTGAGCACAACCCTGGAGCTGCCCAAGGTCAGAGCCATCAAAATCAGGAGCAACTAGTCAGGTGACTCTGGTGATGAAGAGCCCGCCTTGCAGTCAGATGAGTAAACTGCACAGCATACTGAAAAACCTCTCCAGTAAATTGAAAGGCCTCAGCATTTGCAACGAACTGATTGGCAAGCACGGCAGCTTTCCAGAGATCCGTAAGTGAGCTAGAGAACCTCAAGTTGCTGACAGAGAGCGGAGAAAAGATCAAGGTAATCAACGAGCAAGCCACCCTCTTCAGGATCATCTTCAATGCTAGGATAAATGCCTTCCTGGATTTTTGAAGCTAGCAAGCCCACAGCAGGAAGTGGCAGTGGGCCCTCCAGCATGAATGTGAGCAGTGCATCCACCTGGAGGAGAGCATTGAGCAGCTGGTCAAGCAGCACAACTTAGAACGGGCTTGTCGGGAAGTGCTCACGTTCTCTGTGAACCCTGCTGCTCACACACTGCAAGGAGAAAGCATGCAAAATGGAAAAGCAGAAACCAATAATGAAGATGACATGTGATGGCCCCATTGGATGCCAGCTTGTAAGAGGAGGAGGAGCTGGAACTGGTGCCATCGATAGGAATGGCACAACTCCCCTGGAATATCCAGAGAGCCCGGGGGCACAGGATGATGGAGCCCCAGGCTATCCAGCAGGGGGAGGGGCAGTTGACTGGATGGTAAACTGCTTGCAGGAGAGGATCAACTGCCTAGGGCCTGATCCATGAGCAAGGAGAGAGAAGTAGAGGGAGGTCAGAAGAGAAGAGGTCAGTGAGGTTGCTCGCAAGGAAGCACCACCGCCCTTCCTCACAAAAAACACCTGGTGTGAAGTGATTTAAGGGGGAGGGGAGAAATGATTTATCAGGAACAATTGTTTGCTTTGATACACAGCTTCTTAGGTGTCTAGTACAATTGGCCACAGCCATATGGCCCCCACACCCCAGCCCGCCCTTTGTGGCTGCCGTTCTCCCTCAGTACTGCCATAGTCTCCATACCCCAGGCATCCCTCCTCCTCTCCCTCTCACATTGCCTCGCATAGATGATTTACCGTGGGACAAATCAATAAAAAAGGTAATTCAAACTGGCAGTTGATACAATATACAGTTGCACATCTGCCACTCACATTGAACCAGTGGTGGGTTCTAACCAGTTTTACCACCGGTTCGCATTGTGCATGCGTGCCTAGCTTGCGCCTTGCGCAAGCACATTGAGTAAAAAAACAGCTGAGGCACGGCAATCCACTCTGCCATGCCTTACAGCTGAGCTAAAAACAAAAGAAATAAAGGTAGGAAAAGCGCAGGGTTAAGGGGGAGGGGCCAACAGACGTTCGGAACGAACCGGTTCACTCTCCTGTCAAGATTTCCACTACCGGCTCTCCCAAACCAGGGAGAACCAGTAGCAACCCACCACTGCATTGAACCATCCCCTCTCTCCACCCACGCCAGGCCGCCAAGCCAGAAAGGTTGGGAACCGCTGCTCTAGATCAACCACAGAGTAAGTCTCAATCCAGCAGCATCACACTTCAAAAAGGCAGGGATGCTGATATACCCAATATTGTATTTTTAAAATTGTACCTCCGTTATGGGCAACTGGCAGTTTAGATAATGGTCTCAACTCAAGGCTACACCTTACATTTATGAGGTAATCCATAAATTATGGCTGCTTAAATTCACGGAATGAACTAGATTGAGATAGGCTGCACTACAGTAATTAATGCTCCAATAAATAAAACTTCATTTCGCACCCACCTGATGAATTTAGATCATAAACTACCCAGGCACAGAGACATCCAATCCCTTATACCAAAAATAAGGAGCTTATAGCCTTTGAATCCTTGCCTAGCTATAATAGCTCTTGTCAGCCTGGCTAATAGTAAATTTTAGTGGTAATTCTGCAACGTTAAGAGAGTCCTAAATGCCTATCCTTTTGTAAAACACAGTTCATAGTGAAATGCTATAATAAGCATAATGGTAATTTTACAAGTATGTGCCAATATACTTATATCAATTTTACATTAATCCAAAATTCATCCCAACACCCATTGTTCAATTATTTGTAGCAGAGGTTTCACTCTGTAGTACTATGATGCCCTATACTGATCAGTGAATCTCTCTCCCAAATAAAAAATGATTTCACTGGGGCTACAGTTGGGCAAGAAATAAAAGTATTATCTACTTTGAATAATTTGTTATATAAAATAATTTCATTGGAAATAAATAATAAAACAAATATGCCATATTGTCAAAGGAAGGATGAGCTTTTGTGTAATAATTAAGATCTGGATTTTATTTTTAAGGTAGTCCGCCTAATTTCATGATCCATGTTTTATTTAGTTTGGTTATTTCCATTTTATAGCAGCACCTAGAGAATATAGATAATTTTGATTCGGCTGCTGCCAAGCATAGCAGAAGCGACTGCTGCAACTTCAGGTGCAGATGAGTTTTGAATTCCCAAAACTTGAACCCAGTCATTCTTCCTGGTACTTGCAAGGGATGGGCTGCACCTCACAAGAACCGGGAAGAATCTACTCAGAAAACAACTGGCTCAATCAGAAGGGCTTTAAATTAAAATCCTGTATCAGAAGGGCTTTAAACTAAAATTGAGGGGGAAGGGTGATCAATCTCAAGTATAAAACCTAAGACAATCAATCAAACAATGAGGTAGGAAGTGATGGGAAGAAATGTTTCTGTGCATTGACTGAAGCTAACAAGAATTATAGCTCAACATTGGGAAGCACCACCCATTTCTCTGCCCCATCTCTTAAACACAAATAAAACCATATAAACATTAATCTCTCTATATCGCATAGAAGTACATTTTTGTAATCTAGATTAGGGGTGCATTCCTTCATTCTACTGTTTTCCTAAATCTAGTGCCCAGTGAGTCATTTCAAGTTCTCATATTTCATTTGACAATTCTGCTCTTCAGATATCTCAGCTGCAATTCCATACTCCTTAATAAATGTCCTTGGTGGCTAATCTTAGGCATGGAGTCCAACATCTGGTAGGCCCACATATTTTCCACCTCTGGGTCAGGTGACTTCATGAGAAAAGTGATGCCTAGGCCTGCCCCATTATCCCTCTCCTTGGGCATTTTGTTCATAAACATGGTTTTTCATAAATGCATTTTATCCTGGAAAGTATTCTAGCCCACTGGTGGCCTTTTTCTACATTTTGTGCACTAATCATATTTTATAAGTGTAGACAGTTAGCACCCACCTCTCTCCTAGAAGAATGATGTATTTTGGGAAATATTAAAAAAGGCACAATATTATATTTCCCTGGATTAGAAATTGAGAAACATGCTCTTGGAGACAGAAAGCAGCCTTTCTTAATAGCCCTCAGCAGATGCCAGCACTTAAGAGATAAAGAGATAGCTAGTTCTATTCATATCTTTTTGGTTTTTGGTAGTGTCCATGGGGTTTTCATGGCAAAGATACTGGTTGCCATTTCCTTCTTCAGACTCACTGGAGAAGTGCCTAATGCTGGGAAAGTTTGAGGACAAAAGAAGAAGAGGACGACAGAGAACGAGGTGGCTGGATGGAGTCACTGAAGCAGTCGGTGTGAGCTTAAATGGACTTTGGGGGATGGTAGAGGACAGGAAGGCCTGGAGGAACATTGTCCATGGGATCGGTGTCCATGGGGTTGCACTGTGTCAGACACAACTTCGCTGGCTAACAACAAGCTCTATTCATAAGCAAGTTCCCTGCAGCAAGGTCTGAAGAAAGGGAATTGCCCAAAAGCCCCTTCATTGCATCACCCTCCAAACTTCAACCAAACTTAGTTCAGATAACCTACAAAGCCAGCTATGACCCCCTACAATAGCTAATAGAATACATGTTCTTGCATAGGAACAGGAAGTTCAAGTGCAAAGCCCAAGAGAAGGTATAAATCTCTCTCTCTCTCTCTCTCTCTCTCAACTCCTTGTGGTCAGCTGCCCAGAATCACCCATATACTTCTGCTTCGTCAATAAATGGACCCTCTTTCCAATCAGCCTCCATTTTGTCTCCAGTTCCTTTCTCCCAGGTTAGAACTGGACCTGGGTATTTCTTCCAACAGAAACAAACTAGATAAAAAGTATATACATAAAAATGCAAAATTCCAGGAAATCTTCAAAAATTGACAGTTACTATTTTTAATTAAACAGAAATGGGATAAAATTAAATAAAGACAATCACACAAACTATTCTATTTAAATAATTTTAAAGTAATTTTCATTAAAGTAAACCATATTTCTTGGAACTGCAGATCTTACTAGAATACCACCTGTATACTTCTCAAAGACCAAGCGCAGCTCTTGGCCTTCAAAATAAGTTACGGGACACACCCAATTTAAACAAAAAAATCGCTACACCATAGAGAGTATTTTAACTTACAGCACCTGTGTATGGTTTGCCAGTTGCACAATGGCAGATAGGACAGCACTCCAGAGAGTCAACGTCATTGCCCAGAGGATCATTGGTTGCCCTCTCCCCTCTTTGGAAGAGCTTTATAGCTCCTGCTGCCTTAAGAAAATACAAAACATTCTTAAAGATCCATGTCATCCTGGGCACCCTTTTTTGGAACGATTATCATCTGGCAGACGGTACAGGACAATAAAAACAAGGACAAATAGGCTGGAAAATAGCTTCTATCCCAGAGCAGTAACCATATTGAATTCTACGGTATAGTGCAATATCGGGTTTTCAGTTTTAATTACATAGAATGTAAAGGATGTATGTTTGTGTTTTTATAGTTATAATGTACACTGAAGACAGCATTTAATTTCGTTGTACCATATGCAATGACTAGACTAGACTAGACTAGACTAGACTAAACTAAACTAAACTAAACTAAACTAAACTAAACTAAACTAAACTAAACTAAACTAAACTAAACTAAAAATTTATAGTAGTAGACAGATAATTGTAAGATATGGCTAAATATATATTGTGATGAACAATCATGGCTGCATATTTGGATACAGTACTAAGTCTGCCCTGGATAAGTCAAGGTGCTGTATTAGGAAAAAGCTGGAGGGGGAAGGGGTTGTTGCTTGAAATTAAAACTTAGAAAGCTGCCTTGTAGAGACCTAGATCAGAGGTCTCCAAACTTGGCAGCTTTATGACTTGTGGATTTCAACTCCCAGAATTCTCCAGCTTGCTATGCTATGCTGGCTAGAGAATTCTGGGAGTTGAAGTCCACAAGTCTTAAAACTGCCAAGTTTGAAGACCTCTGGCCTAGATCCTTGGGGGAAGAAGGTTACCATGTAACAACCCAGCCAGCAGTAAGGGCGCTCGTGATTGGAGGAGGAGGAGGGGGAGGAGGAGGCAGGAGGGCGAAGACGGCCAGCCGGGAAAAGCCTTCCCCGCCAAAGCCAGGGGTGCGCGAGCGCATTCCTGCCGGTGGCTCAGCCAACCTGAGCCTCTTTTCCTCCTTTGCAAAAAAAAAGCTGGGAAGGCGGCATGCTTCTGAGCATGTGCAGAGGAACCGCCTCTCCTCCCAACTCTGCCCCTCCCTCTCTCTCCCATTTCGTTAAAATACTGGAGCCTCTTGACTCGTTCACAATGGTTCTTCGCGTACCCTTTTCACCAAAGCAGAGGCAGTTGTATTAAATCGAGATTCCCCCCTCCCTCCCTTGGGACAGATAGGATGTCCTTATTATGTATAATATATTCCCTTCCGCTGTTGGTCCGACTGCGTTGGAGCAGCATCCCAAATCAACCTGCTAGGGGAGGAAGGAGGGATGAGCAAGGGCTCATGTTGGTTTATCTAGCGCTAGACTGGGTCCAATTTTAATCCCAAAGCCTGAAGTGAGTCACACTTTTCCAGGATGAACAGAAGTTTTATCATTAGTTATCAATTATTTAAACTGAACTGGTTTCAGCTACCAGTGAATTATGAGGTTAAAGGTTTTGTGAAGTAGTGGAATATGTTTAAAAAAGAAAAAAAGATTTCCATACCTGGGTTGCAAAAAACGTAGTTTGATTTTTCTGTATTTCTTTGCTGCCATTTTCTGAACTGCAGATGGGAATTAGGATTTTATTAAATTTAATTCCACCCTGTTATAATCCAGGTGATGCCATGGCAGCATCTCTGAAAAATTTCATAAGGCTATCAGTCTAAACTTGAAAACAAATGTAGTGCATTATGATTTAATGTAATATGTAAATTTAAAGCATACCATACTCTTCCTGAATGCCTTGATTTAGTTCTTAGGTTTCTGATCTTTCTTAAATCACATTTTCTTTGATTAGCTATTTTGAAATTCTGAAAAAGCTAAGAGATATTAAAAGTAATGTTTTTAAAAAAACAGCCATTCATTTTGTCAATCTTATAAAATGATCTTGTTTTACAGCTCTTAGGCAGATTTAGACTTCTCTGATACAGAATCTCACAAAATACAGGCATATTTTCATAGGTAATTTTTTCAAGTCCTTTTATATATTTCTAAAAAAATGACCTATTAGTTTGTGAGGATCTTTATAACAAAGAAGTAGCTGAATACCCATGCTCCACTACGAAACTATGTGATCAGGCTTGATAAATCAAAACTTACAGCTTGAAAATTAATGAGTAGTTACAATCGGCCTGTCGTATCCCCTTCTCTCCCTCAGCCTTGCCCCACAGAAGCCTCCCTTATCCTATTCCCTTCTCTCCCTCAGCCTTGCCCCAGAGAAGCCTCCCCTATCATATCCTCTTCTCTCCCTCAGCCTTGCCCCACATAAGCCTATCTATCCTATCCCCCCTTTTGTCCTCAGGCTTGCCTCATAGAAGCCTTCCCTATCCTAGCCCTTGTTTGCTGCTGTGAAAGTAAAACTGAAACTGAGACTCCTCCTCTGCTTGTGTTTTGCATTTGGAACAGATTTCAGGTGGGGAGGGAGAGTAGAACTCCTTAGCATCAGAGCCTGTTAATCATAATATAGGAAATACTAATGCTCTGATGGTCATTTTGAAAAATTCTTTCTTAGTGAGCACCTAGAAGCCAAGAGGAACATACATGGCAAATTTCAAGTTTGTAGGCTCTGGAGATTTTGTGATGATGCATGAGTGGTTATTCGCTTTTATATAGAGAGATTATTCCCAAGGCTCCTGAGTCTTCCAGATATGTGGAACTACGGTATAACTCAGTTGATTCATAGCAAATATGGGGATAAAAGGAGATAAATAATTATGCTACAAATTCCTAGAGGAATTTCAGGTGAGATGAATAGTAGTCACAAATAATATTTGGCCAATGTTTATCTTTCCCTCAAACATGTTCAGGGAGGTTATAGGCTTTAGAAATATGTATAACAATCCAGGATCTTTAATCTTTAGAAACCTCTCTTTTCAGAGAGTTTTCTCTTCTGTTTCTATTCCTTGCTTCTTTTGGGAATAGCCACAGAATTGGACAAAGTGTACAAAAAAACTCACATTGCGTTTTTTTAAAAAAACTGAAAAGAGGTAAACAAGTAAATCCATTCTCTTGAGTTTTCTATTGTGCGGCCCTCAGCTGCTTTTGTCCCTTGCATAAACTGGCTGGAAAAAAAATCCAGAGTAATAAATTCCTGTCTGGACTTCCATTTCTTCCTCCAATTTAGCCACAATGTGACCAGAATTTGTTTGTTTGGCTGGTGATTAACGTGGCTCCCAATTACTTGATGTCCATGCTTCTTTCCCCCCCCCCCATTCATTGATGCCAAGTGATTAAAAAAGGGGCACCGGGTTTTTTTACACCTCTTCTAATTACTTTGACTACAAGGGTAAATTTGATATACGGTAACTTTTTTTTTTAAAGTAATGTTCTTTATTTGAAAAGTTTCAAAATGCCTGCTCTTCATAGAAGAGGCTGCACCCAAGATTTATAAAAAGTGTCAGAGGCCAAATAACACTAGTAAAATTTGAATAGTAAAAACGTTCAATCACAGCATAATACCGGTATTTTACTTCAAATATTGAGAGGTCAAACAGAAATATCAATATTTGTTGTTGTTTTTTTAAAGTGGAGAAAGGAAAAATACATACACACACACAAAAAAAAAAACACTACCAGGTAACTAGATAAATTTAATATTTTATTTTATTTATATATTATTTATTTGTCAACAAGTACAAGGAAACAAGTAACAGTATAGACATAGACATGGACACATGAAATTTTTTTGGCACAAATAAAAGGATATAAATAAGCAAATCATAGCCATAAACACATAAAATGAGTACATATAAATGGGAACAGTAGGACAGGGACGGTAGGCACGCTGGTGCGCTTATGCACGATATAACTCTTGTGGGCTTCACCCGATTAAAAGGACACTTTCCCTAAGACATGCATTCCAGATGTTGAAGGGGAGGGGGACAAGCTTTCTATAACAGACAGTTGACAGGAAATGGTCATCCAGGGCAGATTGTGTGTGTCTGCTTCTGTGTGTAGGAATCGAATGCCTCCAGTGCATACACTAGCCAATTGGAATGGTGGTATTCAGAGGTGGTATTCAGTTGGTTCACACCGGTTCACACGAACTGTTGGCGGAAATTTGGCCAAGGTTGCTGAACTGGTAGCGATGGCCAGCTGGCCATGCCCCCAAACTGGTCCCCTGGTCGTTGCTCACTCACCCTGCCTGCCATGTTCATCGCCATCATGTTTTTCACACACGCGCATCGCATTACCCTGCAAGTCCAGTGGGAAGCGCATGCGCAAAGAACATGGTGACAGCAACAGCTTTTTCTGCGATCTTCAATACTTTTTGGTGGCCTGCAGCCAGCCGCCACAACCACAAAGGGGCTCTCAAAAGAGGTGGCGGTTGAGAGGCTTCTTTGCCAGCTGCTTTCCACCAGTGGCGGCTGGCTGGGGGCCGCCAAAAACTCCAGTCAGCTTGCCTTCTGGACTCTGGACCAGCCACCGCAGAAGGTAAGCAGCCCAAATAAAGAGGCGGGGGGGGGGGAGGAAGCAGGGCTAGGGCCGGGGCTGCTAAAGGAGGGGAAATGGGGGCGACTGGCGAAGGGAGGATGGGGTAGAAAGGTGGAAATTCCAAAACTTTCCTGGTGGCGCAGCAGACTAAAGTGCTGTTAAGTAACACCAGCTGCCTGCAATTACTGCAAGTTTGAGTCTCACCAGGCTCAAGGTTGACTCAGCCTTCCATCCTTTCAAAGCAGGTAGAATGAGGACCCAGATTGTGGGGGCAATAAGATGACTTTGTATAAAAAAGAAAACCACTTAGGGGGGGCCAAAAGCCCTACTAAGCAGGTATATACAAAAGTATGAAGGCTATTGCTTAACGCATTGTAAACCGCCCTGAGTCTCCAGAGAAGGGTGGCATATAAATTAAATTTTTCAAAAAACAAAACAAAAAAAACTTTTCCTACTTTTTCCTGTGGGCGTGGCTAGGTGGGGGGGGTCATGTGACTAAGTGGGCATGAGTGCTGTCAAGTTGGTCATGCCCACTCAGTCATATGCCCCCCAGCTAGCCACGCTCACCGAATCAGTAGCAACATTTTTTGAACCCACCACTGGTAGTATTTGTCTAAAACAACAGAATGAAGTGCAGTGCATGGATCAGACCTTTCTGTTTGTGCTAGCTGAGGAGGGAGGACACTACTTTTGATGTGGAGCAAGAAAACGCGGGTGGAGGACATCTTCCCAACATATAAGTGTGGATTGAGGATGACAGCATTTATTCCTGCCCTCTTCAATGCAGAGGGACAAGTAGGGAAATGCAGAGCAGCCCTCTGTGTGTCCCAGCCTATTCTGTCATTTCTTAATAGTGGCTTTTGCTTTAATCCTTATGGGAAAAGGCTGGACTGGAAAACTGTCCTATCAAAATGGCCAGTGAAACAAAGTTGTCATTTTTTTTCAACTGCTGATAGTCCACTAGAAAAAGGAAAGTGTTTCAGTACACAGGAGTATCCTGGCAAAAAAGCCAGCTGTTTAGTTACCTGCACACTGCCAGCAGGTGGTGTCTAAAACTTCACAATTAACACAGCAGGCACTCTTGAGTAAATTAAAGGCTTGTTTTTTGTGATTCTCCCTAAGGCTAAGCACCATTATTTTCTCTCTTTGCAAGTAAAAACATCCCACTGCACCTTTTTTTAATGCCTGAACTGACAAGCATTAATGCTGGATCAAAAGAGTGCAAAAATTATACATGTTTTGCCTCTAAGGGGCATTTGCACTGCAATTTTCAAATGAGGTTAAGACAAAGGTAATGAATCATGAGGATATGGCATTAGAAAGGTTGCCAGGACATCTTTGCACTCTGGAGAGTAGTCTGTAAGATCGGCCTTGACTTGAAGAAATAGGTCAAAATAAAAATCTCCCTCTGAGCTTTCCCAATGGCCCTTTTATTTTAGAGCAAAAATCTATTCTGACACTCCCCCGCAGCTGCAGTATTTAGTTTCACTTTTTTTTTTACTTCATTGTGATTATTTTCGTTCTTGTCTCTCAAAAAGTCAGATGCCATTTGAAATAGAAATCCCTACCATTTGTAATAGAAATTTCTGTGAATGAACCATGTCTCCCCCGTGAGTCTGTTAGGAATCAGGACCATTTTGGAAAAAAAACTGGTTTAGGATACAGGACACTCCTCCATCTGCTTTGGCATTAGCAGTGTCTCTGTCTTTGACTTTGAATTTCAATCAATCATCTAATTTTAAAAAACCCTGTCATGCTTTCAAAATTGCAAATGTGCCCCCAAGCCAAAAAGTTGGCCTTCTGCAGACAAATGCTCTGCTCTGTTCCACTATGTGAACAACACTGAAATTAGGTGCTTTGAATTTTTCTAATATCTGCTTTTATTTTAAGTAAGCAAATAAGGTAGCAGGCCTGCATTGGGGCGCAGAGCAATGCCCTTCTTTCCAAGGCTTTGCCTCCAAAAACTCTTTTGTGTGTTTGTCATCTTCAGTTAGCCCAAACAGTACATCATAGCACAGACATTTTTGAATCAAGGTACCTCAAATCTACTAACTTAAAGAATGTATACAAATTCTGGGATCCCTTTCCCATATGTAATTGGAATTTCAAGGATTGTCACACCAGTGGTGTTTACAAAGTTATGATCTGCTGCAGTGTCACGGACGGTGGTTAGCCATAGTCACATGATTGTGATTTCAGATGCTCCCTTCAGGGAATCAAGGTCAATGGGAAAACCAGCAGGAATTTGCTACCTCTTTCTGCTCCCCCCTCCATCATTCTGTTTGTTTAGATATCTTGTAAAGGATGACCCAATGGTCTATATGGGTTATCTAGTCATATATTAAAAAGCAAAGGGTGAATTCCACTTGGCAGGGGTCACTCTTTCATCATGAACTCCCACAGATTAAAATTAGCCAACTATCCTAGACTCCCAGAAAGCAGCCTGATTTGATAACTTGCCTAGCCCCTAAAAGCCCCCAAACTTCCGATAGTGGAATGAGACTCATCCCCTTTAAAGCATTTGAAAAGAATTGTGCTCCTTTAAGAAGATTCTTATAAAAGGTACAAATTAATGTCTAAACTCTTTCCAGAAATAAGGAATAGAGGGTAAGTAAAACAACTACAGCCTTCCCCTCCCCCCCACCATTTCCAATCAACAGTCTTTCTCCCATATACTTACAGTGGAGTTGGTAGAAATGAAATATCAACTACCATTAGCTCATTTTCATTTGAACAGGGAGAAAGCAGAACAAAAAAGTATAGCACGGTTTCATCCATTTAATAGGCTCAGAAAAGGGCATGTGACACAAGCTGTCATCTATAAATCCTTACTAGGTTTACACACAATTCCATAGGGACAAAACTTATAGCATCTGTGGATCTGTTGCCAGAAAAATGACGAAATGTACTCTGTTAGAGGATGAAAATGGGAGTAATCCTGATATGCGGTGAGCTTGGCAGAGATCAACCAATTTGCATGTGCCCCACATGTCTTTATGTAGATTTTCTTCTTTTCTTCTCCTAGGATGTGGCTGAACTTCCTCTCAAGGGCTCAATTGCAGCAAAGAAATTCAAGCTCTCCGTCATATATAGATGTTGACATGACCCACTGTTGATAGACCATCTAAAAGCCCCAACCCATCATTCATTATGCATACCTAGAATACCCAATTACCTCTTTAGCATTTCTGAATGTAGCAAATGAAGCAAAGAAGCTTTGACATCTTAACAGCATGCAGGCAATCACAAGAACAATCATTACAAGGAATACAAATTTCCAGATAACGCCAAAGGCATACAAACACTAAACAGTGGGAATTCGTTCCCCTCTCATATGTGCTTCCATGCTATGAACTCTTTTGTTAGCAACAGTAAAGCACTGTGGTTAATATTGAAGCAGGTAACTCTTTAAAGCATCTCTGAATGCCCAAGAAGTGGTGGAATGTCTCCTCCGAGATTTAAATCTCAATGACCACCTCTTCTGCTTCCTTGGAGAATCTCCTGTCCCTCCTCAGCATGTTGATGATGCTCTCAGACTTGATCAGCAAATTGCAGCCTAAAAAATATACTCCAAAGATAACTGTTAGGCAGAGCACACACAAGACAGCGATTGGTACCATTTTGGCTACTGGCTGGTTCTTCTGTCCTCCTTCAGCTTCTGAGAGCCCCGTTACTAGAAAGCAAGAAGATGTCAAGAGAGAGTCCATGGTGGGGGAAACTGTCCCAAAAGAGGAAGAGTCCTTGGGGGAGAAAGTGTTATTCATCATCTTGGGGCTTTACAAAGAGATGATCTGCAACAGAATCCTCTTCCTCTCCAGGTTCCTTTCAGCAGCCTTTTGCCTGGGTTGTAGAGTGTATATTAAGCACTCGCTGAGTAGGATCGTGGCTGAGAGTCATTCAGGGAGGGTTTATGCAATACCAAGTGAACACATTATCTTCCAGCTTTGGGCAGAGGGCTGTACTGCTTCTTTTTTGGAGAACTATACAATCCTGTTCAGGGGTAGAAGACCGAGGGTTCGTAACAAACCTCCCCCAAAAGAAGGATATGATAGGGGAGATTCATCTGCTTTTAAAATATGTACTTACCTAGTTTCACAATTTCAAGCCAAGTTATGGAATCTGAATCTGATCATCCTTCAAAACAGTCGCGTAGTAGAGATTGAAAACAATGTACGAGTACCTTGTAGTCAGGAAAATATCTTGCAGACGCTGTTAGGGAAAACCTATTGCATGCATTATTAAACAAAATTGCAAACAATTTTTTTACCATAAACATTTGCACAAAACACATCCAATTTTCTTCTTGAACTTCTTGAAATTGACAGATACCATATATATCTATTTCAAAACAACAGTGAATATTTCAAATCTCTCAAATTATTCTCTGATAAGGTTGTTTTAAGGTTCAGTTTAAATTGCCAACATCACTCCTCGTAATCTTCCATGTGCTCCTTTTATTTATTACTGCATGCTTTTTTCTATTAATTCTGTATGATATTGTCTCCATCCCTTCCACAATCCAGAAGTGAGAGAATTTTGAGTCATTCTTCGCTGTAACAATATTAAAGCAATGTCACGCCCCTTAATCTGACACCATCTCACAATGTTTAAAATTAATTCCCAATTTTATGACCTTTTGTACTGTGGTTGTTGGGCAAATCACCATGGTTGTTAAATTAATCACACAGTTGTTAAGTGAATCTGTCTTTCATTTTGCTTGTTGGACGCCAGCTGGGAAGGTCACAAATAGTTGATTATGTGACCCCAGGATACTGCAACCATTGTAAATTCATGCTGATTGCCAAGTGCCTAGATTTTGATCATGTGACAGTTGTAAGTACAAGGATTGATAGTAAGTCACTTATTTCAGGATCATCTTAACTTTGAATGGTCATTAAATGATTATAAAACAAGGACTACGTCTATTTGGGGAGGAGAAGGAACCTTTAGAAACCAGTGACTAACTAGCTTTAATTAGTCTGGTAGACCTACTATGGGATACCTCTCCTTTCTAAATGTTGACTTTGCATCTTCTCATCTATTTCAGTTGTGGCTACAAGAAAAACCAGATACTTTGCTAGTGTTTTTTGTTTTTTTTTTAATTTGGACATGGGAATATCATCCTTGGGTAAAACTGAATGCAAGTCTACTAGGACTGGAGTCCCCAGCCCCTGGGCTGAGGCATACTATTGGGCCGCAGCCTATTCACAATTGGGCTGTGGGCCAGCGCACAAGTTCTGCTACACCCCCCCCCCCCCCACAGCTGGGCCGCCAAGCCACAAAGGTTGGGGACCGCTGTACTAGGAGATCAATATTTCCATTATTACAGATAAGGACTCATCCTATGGCAGCTCAGTGCACCGTTAAGCACAAGTGTGCTGTTGTAATGATCAAGTTATATTTTTATTTCTCCCCCCCCCCCAAATTAGAACAAGGAAAAGAGTTTTTCTTTCATCACAATACTTCTCTATTTTGGGTGATGGGGACTATAACTCAGGTAATGGTTTCTCCAAAGTTCTACTGAGTTATGTGGTTTCAGAAAGATTTTGGTGAATAAAATATCCTCACTGGGAGGGGCACATTAATGTTATCAACTCTAATCCTGGTTCATTTCAGGAATGGAGTGATGGTGGAACTTGGAATGTTTCTTCCAAATTAATCCAGAACCAGATTGGAAAGGGCCAATCCATCCTGTATCATTAATTTAGGATTCTACCAGGCCCTTGCCTTCAAACTTTTAACTCCTGGACTCACACAATGACCGATTGTAACACACCACAAAGAAGAGCTGCAATTGAGTATTTACATTGCCCAGAAGAAAAGAGAATTCCAGTTCTAATTGATTGAGTCTCTGCTTAGGCTTTAATTGCTTGAGAGTGAAGCATTTTGAGATAAGCAGAATTGTCTCAAAATATCCCAATTCTAACAAAATGAAAAACAACCTTCTTTGTGGTAAGCTTGGAAAAAGCTGCACTCATGAAATATGAACATCATTTTCTCCCTCAAAAAAACATAATGGAGTGAGAGTATTGGGTGTGCTGCTACAACACAATGGGTCTGTAAAAAAGCTAGCACCCACCCTTCTCCTAGAGTAGAATGAAATTTTTTGATAAATATTAAAAGGGCAGAATATTATATTTCCCTAAATGAGAAATTGAAAAACACGTTTTTTTAGAGGGAGAAAGCAGCCCTCACCTTTCTTAATAACCCTCAGATGTCAGCACTTATGAGATAAATTGCTTATTGAGATCTAGGTAGCTCTATTCATAGGCAAAAATTCCTTGCAGCAAGGTCTGAACAAAGGTAGGATAAATAAATAAATAAAATAAAAATAAATAAAAAGGATTAGCCCTCAGCCACACTAGGAATTGCCCAACAAGCATCAGCCAAACTTCAACCAAACTTAGCTCAGACAAATTCCTAGGACAGTACCAGGAGAGGGGGGGTGGGGAAGGTTCACACGTGCGTGTGCCCACACCCATAATTCTATATGCCCCCCCTGCGCATGGATGCACAGCCCCCCCTTCCGTCCCTGTTCCTGGCATGCGATGGCCTGGTAGGCCCACTTTTCTTTCTTACCTGGCTCCAGATCCTCTCTGTGCATCTGGGAAGGGCGAAAACAGCCTTTCTCACTCCCTCGGAGGCTCTCCAAAGGCCTGAAAGGGCCCATTTCCCAACTCCTGGTGGGACAGGAAGTGACATTTTTTGCTGTCCCCAGCCTCCAGAGCCTCTCTAGGAGTCTCAAGCACACGCACACCCGCCCATGAGCAAACCAGTAGCAACAGGTTTTGAAACCCACCCCTGACCAGATGGATATTTTTTCCAACAGGTCAATGGGAGGTTAATGTGTTTATCGAAATGCCAGAAGAGGTTAATTGATTCAATAACTAACTTCAATGGAGTTAGATTTAGCTCTGAAAGACACCAAGCATGCACCAAAACTCAGGACAGATTATGCTTCTCACTGTTCCTTGCTGGTCAGTGAAAAATGGTTGCTGATGTTATGAAGCCTTACCAGTACTAGCAAAAGGTCTTGTACATTTTAGACATTTTCAGGAGAACTTTTCAATCAGCTAGCATGACTTGTGTGCTGTTAAAACCACTGAAAAGGCAATTTGATTGGGTGGATGAATGACTATGTTTGTGGATTTATTTATTTTTTTACTAACTCTGTGACTTTGGTCCTTTGATAGAAGCTGGATCTTCAGAAATTAGCTGGTGCAGATTGTTGGAGGGATAAATTAGTCTAGAATGAGATCAAGCCACAGTCAAAGGCAAGGTACAGGAGTCATTTGAATATTTGGCAAAACCTTCGCTTGATGCCTCTTTTTTAATTTCAAAAAGTTGACAGAATATCAATGGTAGATGAACTGTCAAATATAATTATCTAGCCATGCCTTCATTAAAAGCACACAAGCTCCACCCTCTTCAAATTATTGGCAACCTACAAAGAAATATATATTTCAACAAATATGGAAAAAATTTTAAAGATTAAAAAAAAGAAGATAAGCTAATAGATGTTTGTACAACTCAAATTGCCACTAATAATGTTGTTTGTGTAATATTCTTGGCAAGTTACATTTTTTGTTGCTTTTAGGCTCTTCTGCAATCAATTCCATTACCAGTTTTAAAATGTTTACCTGATTAGCAGACAACACAAGCACTGTACAATATGAAGCAGATATTCCAGACAGCTGGATGCAAAAATGCCACATTTGTTAAGAATTCTCACTAAACTAGCCAATCCAATTGTAACCATTTTTAAAAATTAATTTAAGAACTCAAGGGGCTATAGAAACAGAGTTCTCCATATTTAGCCTCGCATATTTATGTTTAACTCAATGTTTTTGATTCCTAAATCCTTAATATATGCATAGATATTTATTTGGAACTGGATTCTGCTGGATGCTTTGCCAACATCAGTTTGTAAAATGTGATTCCATTAGGCAGCAGTCCAAAAATTGTCCCTGATAAAATAATTGTTTTGTACAATAGTAATTCCATTGATTGACTGCCAACATTTCAGGCCCTATCTGTTATTTTAACAGTAATTTATCTATTGCACAGATATTAGCATATCTCCCTGCCCTGGAAATCTCTTGGCTGATCTCTGCTGTTCAAGATCCTTCTTAAAGATCAGCTCCTATATCTTCATCTGGGAGTTGGGGGGGTGACAATCTGCCTGGCTAATGCAAGAAGGCTGCCTAGATTCTGTCAAAGAGTGGGTTTTAACCATTAGCAACGTTATTTTGTCAAACAAAAATCAGTCCTGCAGAAATGAAGGTTCTTTTACATTTCTTCTAATATTTGCCTTGAAACTGTAATCTGCCTTTTATAGATAAAAGTAGGCCCCAGTGGCTAAGACGCTAAGCTTGTCGATCGAAAGGTCGGCAGTTCCGCGGTTCGAATCCCTAGTGCCGTGTAATGGGATGAGCATCCGTTACTTGTCCCAGCTTCTGCCAACCTAGTAGTTTGAAAATACGTAAAAAATGCAAGTAGAAAAATAGGGAACACCTTTGGTGGGAAGTTAACAGCATTCGGTGTGCCTTCGGCGGTTAGTCATGCAGGCCACTTGACCACGGAGACATCTTCAGACAGCGCTGGCTCTTTGGCTTTGAAACAGAGATGAGCACCGCCCCCTAGAGTCAGGAACGACTAGCACATATGGGCGAGGGGAACCTTTACCTTTTAGGCACTGTGCCAATGGACAACTTCATTGGCACTCACCAGCCTTCCTGACTTTAGTTTTTAAGATACTTTTAGCTAATAGAAATTAAACATGAATCTGGCAGTGTCAAAGCATAAACCTGCACCATTATTTGCAAGAATATTGGGGGCTTCTCCCAAGCATCTGGGAAAAATAAAAATGGTGTGTGTATGAGGTCATTGCATCCCAATATTTAGCATGTTAAGAACAACTGCAGTGCAGGACGCATGATTAAAAGAGCCACATTATTCTGATGAAGAGAATATAGTTATTTTTTCCACCACAAACCTGGTGAGAATCACTGTTGAATTCAAATATTGTAAAAAGCCAGGCCTTGTTTCAATGATGAAATCCAATTTTTTTTACTACCGGTTCTGTGGGCGTGGCTTGGGCATGGCTTGGTGGGCGTGGCCGGGGAAGGATACTGCAAAATCCCCATTCCTTCCTCACTCCTGGGGAAAGGATATTGCAAAATCTCCATTCCCACCCCACTCTGGGGCCAACCAGAGGTGGCATTTGCCGGTTCTCCGAACTACTCAAAATTTCCATTACCGGTTCTCCAGAACCTGTCAGAACCTGCTGGATTTCACCCGTGCCTTGTTTCAGTCAAACTCATTTTTGGAATACATTACAGAGGCCTGATTCAGAGGTGGGTTTCAGCAGGTTCTGATCAGTTCTGGAGAACCATTAGCGGAAATTTTGAGTAGTTCGGAGAACCGGTAGTAAAAATTCTGATTGGCCCCACCCCCATCTATTCTCTGCCAAGTTCCAGCTGATTGGGAGGAAATGGGGATTTTGCAGTAAACTTCCCCTGGATTGGGGAGGGAATGGAGATTTTACAGTATCCTTCCCCTGCCACACCCACCAAGCCACGCTCACCAAGCCATGCCACACCCACCAAGCCACACCCACAAAATCGGTAGTAAAAAAATTTGAAACCGACCACTGGCCTGATTCATACACAAAATACACTAGAATTCACAAACTAGAACAGCTGAATTTAGACATAATTTAATTTAAATTAAATTAAATTTATTTGTTGTAATTGCCAACCCCATTAGACACTGGGCAGCTTACAAAACCCAGGAATCAGTAAAAGCAATTAAACACACATCAAGAGGACTAAAACAACCAGAACAATAAACCATACAGTACACATACCTCAGAGACCCCGCAAATACATTAATCCCAAATCTGGAACGCAGGAAAGTCTTAAATGCTTTCTGGAATGTGACGATACAATGCTGTGGTGGTGCCGTGGTTAGAATGCAGTACTGCAGACTAACTCATTGTTCACTGCCAGGAGTTTGATTCTCCTTGGCTCAAAGTTGACTCAGCCTTCCATCCTTTTAAGGTCAGTAAAATGTGGACCCAGATTGTTGGGGGGGGCAATATGTTGACTCTCTAAACCGCTTAGAGAGGGCTATAAAGCACTATGAAGCGGTACATAAGTCTAAATGCTATTGCTATACCATCCTTATCTTGGGGTGGGTGGGATGGGGAATGCTTTTTCCAGAGGGCAGGGGCAGCCACAATGATGGCCCACTTCCACCAGTCCACCAGATGGCAGAAGGGATGTGGAGTGCACCCACTCTAAGTGTGGGCAGAAACAACTGGAGACAGTCTTCCCTCAGATAACTAGATCCTGAATCAGGAAAGGCTTTATAGGTGACTATCAGCACCTTGAAGTGCACCAGAAACCTTTGGCAACCTTTGTGGCTTACATAGCAGCTGTGACATGTGGACTTAATATGAAGTCTCTTACTCCTCACGCCACTGCATTTTGTAGCTGTACTTTCCAGGTGGTTTTCAAGAATAGACCCATAGACAGCATATTGCAATTGTGTAGTTGTATGATGACCAGAGCACAGAGCACCATCTGAAAGACTTCCGAGTCAAAAAGGCACAACTGATGAAGAAGATGAAGTAAGATAGCAATAGCAATAGCACGTGGACTTGGATTTGTATACAGCTTCATAGTGCTTTTACAGCCCTCTCTAAGTGGTTTACAGAGTCAGCATATTGCCCCCAACATTCTGGGTCATTTTACCTTCTTGGAAGGATGGAAGGCTGAATCAACTTTGAGCCTGGTGAGATTTGGACTTGCAGTAATTGGGCAGGCAGCTGGGCCTACTTAACAGCACTTTAGTCTGCTGCGCCACCAAGGCTCTTAGCAGTCAACTGAAGTAACCTGCAGTACTGCACTCTAACCACTGCGCCACCTCGGCTCTTAATGATGATGATGAACTTCATGGTAAGCAAAACTGAAATAATACGTCTGGTGTGAACCCAGTACTTTGACTATTGCTGCGGTTCTAACCTCTTTATGTTGACCCGTTATATTTGACTAAAATATTTGTAATGGTGCTTCACCCAATATGTGAAGCCATCATGTGATTTGTTGGCTTTGACTTAGCAAGTTGTGTAAGCCCAGCTGTGTTGCTTTTAATCCATAGTTCATGACTTGGCACATTTTATGAGCCCAACCAATTAATGTTTATTTTATAAACCTGTAGTGGCAATAATTGCCCATTATCAAAAGAATGCTTTCTGTAATTAGTATAATGGTATCTCCTGAGATTATCTTTCTAATATTTTAGATTTTCTGCATATTTCATATTGAATTTATAGTATCTGCAGGAATGTCTCAAAGAAATCAGTATGATAAAAGCAACATTGCCTTTTGGCGATGAAAGCCTTTTTTTGTATTTAATCATGATTTGGCAATAGGTGTAATAATGTGATGCTACAGAAATAGATTACCACTCTACAGAAGCACGTAATCTGAGTGGAACATGGGCTCTTGTTTTAAACTCTCTGCTCTTGGGACACAGCAACAGTTATCCATATGAACCAGTTGCCAAGCATCTGCATTTTGATCACATGATCATGGGGATGTCGCAAAGGTTGTACTAAATGAACTTTTGTAACTTGAGGACCACCTGTACTCTTTTTTTTTCTATTGCAGCTGAGCTCAAAGACAATATCCAGACTGAGGTCCCATAAGGATGTGCTGCTCGTCTTGGCTTGTGATCCCTGCAATTGAGTGATAGTTCTCTTGGCTGCCTGTAATAACTGCTGTCTCCAAACATCACCTCCGCTATTCCCTCTGCTTGCCACTTTATTTTTTTTAATTATTAAGGTTTTTTTATTATATATATATATACATGTGTGTGTGTGTGTGTGTATGTATGTGTATATATATATATATATATATATATATATATATATATATATATATATATATATATATATATATATATATATAAAAGCCTCCCTTTATTTATAGTATTATCAGCAAAAATATTAAAATATATATATATATATATATATATTGAATACATGAACAGTGTGGCTTCTGGGTATTAATTTTGATACCAAATAATAATAATAAAATCGACAGTTTTGATAACCTTACGTTAATCATATTCATATCATTCTAGTCACATTGTACATAATATAATCGTCTTTCAACTTCTTTCATCTACCTACTGATTTTGACATGTTACATAACAATATTCATAGTAGTATTTCCCCCTTTCTGATTCCTACCTCTATTTTGTATCTTGAAAACACCAAAAAGAGCCTTGGTGGTGCAGCTGACTAAAGTGCTGTTAAGTAATACCAGCTGCCTGCAATTACTGCAAGTTCAAATATCACCAAGCTCAAGGTTGACTCAGTCTTCCATCCTTTCAAGGTAGGTAAAATGAGGACCCGGAGTGCGGGGGCAATAAGCTGACTTTGTATAAAAAAGAACACCGCTTGGGGGGGGGGGGGCAAAGCTCTACTAAGCAGATATATACAAAAGTATGAAGGCTATTGCTTAACGCATTGAAAACCGCCCTGTGTCTCTGGAGAAGGGCAGCATATAAATTGAACCAATAAATAAATAAATAAATCTTATGTTATGCCATTTTCATATATTGTTTTCCTACCCCCACACAAAAATACTGTACATACACCACCCTTATTGTTTGCTATTGTAAGTGGAGAGTGGGGTGGTGGTGGCTGCCTTTAGACGTCATCACTCTTTGAAAACTCCAGGGTGTGGCTCAATTATTCCAGGCAGCTGGAATGCTGCCACCGTGGATGCTAATGAGTAAAGTTCGGAGTGAATGAATGAATGCATCCATGTGGGAAACAGAATGGGAAGTGTTTCTGCTTGGCTGCAATTGTTTTTCCCAAGCGCGATAACAACCCTAGCATTTTCATGCAATAATATCTTTGTTTTTCCTAATTGATATTATTTCGCAAGCTGCAGAAATTCAGAATTTTGCTTATGACATCCAAATCTATGGATGAAAGATGTGGAGACTCAAAACAAAACATTTGACAGCCATTACATTTGCCTCTTTAAGCAAGATTCTGCTGATTTCAATGTCATTTTGGTGTTTTCTAAATTTAAGCTAATTGAGTGATGGGTGGTATAGCTTATTCTGGACGATTTCTGAAGCCTAGAACAATAAATAGAATTAGACCAATCCTTTCTGTTTTCTTAGAAGTACACTTTATTTTTATTTGTTTTATAAAATTTATTGGCTCCCCATCTTATCATAAGGTAATTTACAGTTACAACTTAGTTAAAACATAAAATGTTAAAACCAAAATCACATGGGAGAGGGACAGGGGTGGAGGGGGGGGGAGGTGAGATGTTATTACTCAACCAACTACCTCCATTGTACTGTTCCCCCACTGGAGCCTTTAAGCCCTTATGAAAAGTTAGGAGGGTTGGAGCCAACCTCACATTGGCGGGGTGGGGGGGGGGGAGGAGATGTTCCAGAAGGGAGGAGCAGCAGCAGATTCTTCTGGACACCCCTCCCCCAGCAGGTGGAAGGGACCCGCAACATGCTTCCTCTCTCAGAACAAACCAATCCCAGTGGGGTGAGAGAGTTCCTCAAGTAACCTGGATCCATTCTATGAAGGCATTTAAAGGTGATCACCAACACCTTGTATTGCACCCAGCAGACTGGTAACCAGGGCAGCTTGTGGAGCAGTGGTGTTACAAGGGCCATTCTTGGGTGCCCCAAAACTACCTGCACTGCCACACTCTGCACCAGCTGTAGCTTCCGAATGCTCTTCAAGGGTAGCCCCATGTAGAACTATTCAAGGAAGTTTAGTGGGATTACTTTGGAAACCAAGATTACCACAAACATCCGTGAAAATTCTTGGCTGTTCAGTTTTTTTGCAATTTAGATGAATGGAGGATTTTTCCCATTGAGCCTAAAAATCTGTAAACTGAATCATCTTTTCTCCGATAGAGGGAAGTGGAAGACAGCAAGAAGGGCATATTAATAAAACCCCTGTTCCTGTCTTGTCTGCTGCATCTTTCTGAATGAATTCTCATTCCCAGCTCCCATTCATCTGTGTTTTTTATTTTTTGGATCTGAAAGCCAGTTTTATAGGTAATCATTTGGTATTAATTCCACAAAAAGTAATAATATTGTGATGGAGCACCACTGGGGTATATGTCTTTTCCTATTCCTTTTTTAAAACTTATGTTAATATGTGCAATCCTGTACAGCAGGGGTGTCAAACTTGCAATGTCGTGTGATGTATTGTGACTTTTTTTCCTTCACTAAACCAGACATGGCCGTCGCCAGTGTGTGCCGTACGTGGGCTGCGAGTTTGACAGCCCTGCTGTAGAAAATAAGGAAGATGACATAGATGGAAATATGCAAAAGCCATTACCAAAGCAAAGGAGGCTGAAACAATTTTTAAGTCCTAAGAAGGTAATGTTTAGAATTAGCTCAGGTGGATGCTTCCCTGATTCACTCAAGTATAAGATGGGAGAAGACTTGCAAGATTCTGCTATCATAGCCAATCTCAAAAGTAGGCTTCTAGCTTCCCTGTAGAGTTGATATCTCGGTGCGACTGACAAATCCAAAATTATGTGTTTATTTGGAAGTAGAATTTTGTTAAGTGATTCAGTAGATTTACTTTTACATGAGTGTTTCTGGTAGTGTAGCATGCAGTTAACAAATGACAGAGCGGTCATATTTATCAGACCTTCCATATCCATTGCCCTCCACCAGAAAGATTGGAGCAAATTCCTTATCTTCCCACACTGGAAGGTGTCAGGCCTTCCTTAAAAAGGGAAAATTTTGTTAATATATTTGTCAGGATACAAGGAATCAAATGAAAAAAAAATATTGTAGAACTTGAAATCATAATGAAAGAATTCCAGCAACTATCATGTACTATACGCAAGCTAATACCTGTTCAGATTTTTCATTCCAAACTGAAGCTAAGTTCTGCTGGGTGGGAGGTAAACTTTCAATCTGGTCCTGGTCCAATCATGTATCAGGCTGCTTAATTTTGACCAGGAAAGACTAGTTTTCCCACAAGAGCTGTTATAGTTCTAATCCTACAAATGATGTCAAAATACTGCAAAAACTGGCTTTATTTTCAGTATGACTGATCCAAACATGAGGTGGTAACATTTGCCTATCATAACAATGTCATCTTTCCTCTCCAAATGCCTCTTCTGGTAGCATCTAAAGGGAGGCTGTGTCCCAAGAGATCAAAGCACTACTTTGGCATCCCTTTGATGCATGCAGAATAGGGGTGGGATCATTACTATCATTATTGTGACTGTTTTGACTATTTTATTTTAGGTATCTGTAGATTACAGAAAGTGAGGGATGGACTTGGGAGTAGGAGGAATCTCAGAAAGTCCGATGTTTGGCTGTGAGTATTATTTGGCAGGTAGGAGAAAGATAGACAGGATTTTTTAATACCTGGGTTACAGCATGAACACAATAGGTAAGTTCTAGTCAATAAACACGCAAGTGAGTGGGCTGAATTGATGTGTGCTAGGAACACACACAGCTGGAGAAAATTCTGAGTCAGAATGTGAAGTTTGGGTTTAAAGAAGTGCTTTGTATTTTGCTGCTTAAGGTGCAACTTCTGCTTAGCTTTTGGTTAAACTAATTTTAACCAAAATTATTTTAAGTGAAACAATTGCTCTGAAATTGGCTATGATAATGGCATCCATTTTGAATGAACATTCCTCATAGCAACTATTTTCAGAGGTAGCTCACGGCAGGTAGAGTTCCAACTACGACTGTTGGGGTTTTAGGGTAGTGTTTAGAAGGAAGAAGAGCTGGATGAGAATCCAGCAGAGAAAGGGATTTGTAATTCAGCAGAAGACAGATTTTTATACTCCTCTTGAACAGCCAGATCTGCAACAAGAGATTTCAGGATTTTGCTAGATGATCATGACAAAGAGGGTCTATTTCTGAGGAATTCAAATCTGAATTAAAGTATACAGTACCTTTGTTGTATCAACATTGAACAATTGCACACTATGTAGTCTTGTTGATCCACAGAAAAAAAGCCAAGCTGTTACTGAATATGCTCTCATGGAAGTCATGGCAGTTAACAATTTATAATTTATACCATTTATAAGATCTGCTTATATAGTAGCTACCCAAATGAGATGTGAAATATTTTTGTCAGTACACACCGGCATTTTATCCCACAAATTAAGTCCAGCAAAACATCGACTTGACTAACCTTCAAGCTAAAATAATATAAACCATCCCAATCCATAATTTAATTTTATAGTTTCTTCAATTCTTAGTTTAAATTACAGTTAAAGGTTTGTTGCCTAACCTGCTGGTGCTGAAATGGAAGGATATCTGTCCAGGCTAGGACCTTATTTGCCAGCTTGTCAAGCAGAGAGATGACTTGTGCTAACTCTACATTCAAGACTGACTATGAAATGAAAACAAATCCAGCTGAAAAGACAGGATTCCCCCCTTGATTTCCAAGTAATTTTATTCCAAATACCTTCGTCTGACCTCCATAAAATGCATGTAAGATTACAGCTTAACTGAAAACACCAAAAACATTAACCAAAATATGGAACTGGGAACAGCATATAACAAGATCTTGGGGCAGAGTGCATTGAAACACACATTTAGAAATGCTTCTTTGTTCAGAATTAGAGTCTATATTCAATATTCTTCTGTAAATTCTTATGCGTCAAACTGCAGTCACATATGCTCATTTTAAAAAATAAGAATTGCATAAATCATGTGTGAAATGCAGAAGCTCAACATTTTAAGGGATGACTGTTTTTATTTTAATCAAATTACAACACTTTTTTAAAACTGCTGTCAGTATTCAAAATTTACAAGTCCAATTTTGTTTAAGGGGAATCATTTGGGAATATTAATTTTCCCCCTCCTTCCAACAGCTTGAACAATCCTATATTATTATCCCAAACTTGAAATAAAAGAATACATGAAGTTACAGCCAGCCAGACAGTTGACAGTCATGGAATCTTCAACAGTTTATTAGAAATAATGTAGACATTAAAAAATCCCCACTGCTTTGAACACAAATTGAGGTTTTCAGGCTTATAAGCTGGTCAAAAAAACAAAAGATCCAATAGTGTATTAACATTTTGTGACTCGCTTTCATACCAACAGTGCAAATACAATTTGGTCTAAATGTACAGATTGATAAGCAACAATGTACAGGCTCCCATCTCCATCGCAAGAGATTCATGAGCTCTGAGGATCAAACAACCAAGTGTACACGCTTCACCCATTTTAAATTTTAAAGGGGTCGCTAGTTTTAGCTAGGATATCTTGAACACTAACTAGTGATTAAATACAACAAAGTGAAAAGCATTAAACATTAGTGGAACATACCCTGAAGACACCCCTGGAGGTACAGTATTTTACCAACTTAAATTTCAAAAGCCAATTAGAACATTGCTTCAGCCAATTTTGTTCCAGCTACAAAATTGGAAACTTGAGTTGTCTGCAGTCCACAATGTAAGAGGGAAAAGTATACATTTACCACTTCATGTAAATTGAGTTTACCCATTGTAACATCTTACGATGAGGCAAAGAGGCCTTATAAACCCTTTTATTGCAACTGATTTGACTGCCTATACCTCAGATATTTGTGTGATTGGGTTTTTGTTGTTCCTTTTTTGGAAGTCTGGAAAACTTTCATGCTAACATTATTGCCTCATGTAGCTTAAGACTGCCCTGAACAATGGTATGCACCAATCAATGAAGCTGCTTAAAACGGGTTGAAGATGAATTAAAGGATGTATTTTCTGTCTTTAGAGCTATCAACTCAGGAATTCTTATCTCAATTATGAAATGTTGTGATGAAGTCTTTCCCCAAACCCCAACATTTGTCAGTTTCTTTTATTCCAGGTCTGGCATTTCTAAAGGAAAAAGAGAAAAAGATATGGGTTGTGGCTTATAGCAATAGCCTAATCATTGCCAAGAAAAAACATCTATAACTTTCAACCTCCAAAAATATGACAATATACCATTTTGTAGTTACTAGAATACACAAGGTTTGCTAGCTTTCACAGATATCTAGATTACTACTCTTTATGAGAATATGTCCCGTTGGATACAGATAATCCTCAACTGGTGTCTGGTCATTTAGCAACTGTTTGAAGTTTCGATGGACCCCAAAAAAGGGATTTATGAGCCAGAATCAACATTTCAATGTCCATCCCATCCCATGATCACATGACTGCATTATGGATGCCCATCCCACTTTTGTGGCCATTTACTTCATTTTCCAGCAAAAGTCACCCTACAGTGAAGAATGAGTTCATGTAACAACTGTGCTATTTGCTTAACAGCTGTTGCATTCTCTTAATGACTGCTGCAAAAGGTTGTAAAATCAGCCAGTCACATGACCCACATCACGACCATTACAATTTCTGACTGAAATTGTGGATTCAATTATAGTCGTAAGTCAATGACTAACCATATCTTTTTCCAAATGTGCTAAGGTCTGGATATATAATTCCCACTATGTTTTACATTTTTCAATCACAGTGCAAGACACACTAATCCTTTCCTATTCCTCCAGAATTATTATTCCACAGGACTGGGGGTCAGGGAAGAATAGATTGGTATGCAAATACAAGAGAGGCTACCTAAACACCAAAGTCAGTCTTTATAGGCCCTTGTAGATTTTACATGGGCAATATATTTATAATTCCAACAAACTCAAAAGGGTAATTACACTGATGGGTAATGCATAATAGTTTATGATATCACCTCTGCTAAACCACAACTTGAAAAAAGAAAGCCAACCCCACGTTAAATATTGGGGGAGGAGCAGTTAGCTGTGAAAACAGAATTCTACCATTTGGATACTAGTATTGTCAGCTTATAAGGAAAGGAACTCACTAAACATATAAATAAAGAAGGAAAAAATATAGGTGGTAAACGAGATTCAATTCTAAACATAATAGTCTAACCTGGTAGATGTACTGATATCCACTCAAACCCTACATAAAGTACCCTAGTGAGCAAGGGTGATGTAGAATGTAAGCCTCAAGTACTACCTCTGCCCATGAAGTGTCAACAACCAGAGGAAAACTGAAAATAACTGACTGCAGCACTTAAAGATTTGTAACCAAGTAGACCTCAGCAATAAAAATTATTTCCATGCCACCTAGAGTAATTTGATCAGTGAGATCAGCAGCATAGAAATTTAATAAAACAGGAATAAAAAGAAATAAGTTAAAAACTGATTGTTTTTACTAAAACAGATTTCCTGCTAGGCCTCAACTTTCATGCTTAAAATTACTGTCTCCTGGATCAGTGGTGAATGAGGAATTCAAAGCTACAGTGATAAACCAACCAAAAACATATTACTTCTGAGCTCATTTGCCACTATTTGGTTTCCAAAATATTGGTCATTAATTTAAAAAGCCCTGAACAACTTGGGATTTCCTTTCCCAAAGTGGCCTTCTCCAATCTAATGTACTCTAAATCCTATCACCTGCTGAAATTGATAGGAGTGTGGAATCACTAACCGATGGGTAAAATCTATCCCAATGGTTCACTGATCATTTAGAATAGGTTAGAAAAAGTACTTGATACATGAGTTGCCTTATATACAGTGGATATTAAAAGTTTACATATCTGTTAAAATGCCAGATTTTTGAGATGTAAAAAAATCAGACCAAAAATCAGACATTTCAGCATTTTCCTACCTTTAATCTGGCATATACACTGTACAATAGAACATATAAGGGCATGTTGGCAAATCTATGGCACACGTGCCAGGTGGCACACAGCGCCCTCTCTGATGGCAGACAAGCCATCACCCCAGTTCCGCTCTGCCGCGCATGCACACGCGCCACCCGCCAGCCAGCTGGTCTTTGGGTCTCTGCCACACATGCGTGGGGGCCGGGAGACATGTGGGGGGCTGCACGCACTTTGCATTTTGGGGGGTCGGGTATAGCCATCATCGATATAAGCAATACAAGCATATAAACTGTATTTAAATCTTTTAAGGGGAAAGATAACATTAAAATGAACAATAATGTGCTTGCATAAGTGTGCACGCTCAAACTAATACTCTGTGGAAGCACTTTTGATTTTATGATAGCACTCAGTCTTCTGGAGTAAGAACTTATCACCACAGTACATCTTGCCCTAGGAATCTTTGCCCACTCTTCCTTGTAAAAGTGCTCTAAATCTTATCAGATTGCAAGGGCATCTTTTGGGCACCCCACAGATTTTCATTTGGATTCAGGTGTGCCATTCCAAAACGTCATCTGGTGAAACCATTCTTTTGTTGATTTGGAGGTGCTTTGGAACAGTGTCGTGCTGAAAGGTGAAATCCCTCTTCATTTTAGTAGAGGCCTGATGTTTTCTGCTGAAATTGACTGACATTTGAACTGTTCATAATTTCCTCCATTCTGACTACAACCCCAATTCCAGCTGAAGAAAAGTAGCCCCGAAGCATAATGCTGCCACCATCATGGTTCACTATGGGTAATTAGATGATGTGCGGTGTTGTTTTTACACAAAACATCCTTTTTGGAGTTCTGGCCCAAAAATTCAATCTTGGCCTTATTGGATCATAGCACATTTTCCCACATGCTTTAGTTATTTGATGTAGGGTTAGGGCTAGGGTTTGCAAAATGTAGCCAGGTTTGGATGTTTTTCTTTGTTTGAAAAAGGCCACCCAACCTAAAAGCCCAGATATATAAAGAATACAAGAGATTTCTGTCACATGTAGTACACAATCACTACTTGCTACAGCTCCTTTAATGTTGCTGTAGGCCTCTTTCTTCTTGCTTTTTCATAAATTTTGGAGGAATATCCAATTCTTGGAAATGTCACTGTTGTGCTAGATTTTCTCTCCTTGATGACTGTCTTCACTGTGTTTCCTGGCCTTGGAAAATTTTTTGTACACTTTTCCTGACCGATACCTTCCAACAAGGAGATCCCTGAGGCAACTGAGTAAATGTCAGAATAATTCTACTAAAACAGCTGAACTTTATACGGGTTTGATCAGAGTCACTTCAATTGATGGCAGATGTCTACCGATTACTATTTAATATCAGTTTGATTGTGATTGGTTAATTCTGAACACAGACATATCCCTATGCATACTTTTTGTCATTTTTCCCCCTAAAAGGAAATTTGTTTTGTAACTGAATTGTACCACTTCTATGTTATTTTAAAGGTAAAAAAATTCTGAAGTGATTTATCGTGGTCTGATTTTTTTTTTCAACTCAAAAACCTGACATTTAATGTGTGTGTAAACTTTTTATATTCACTGTACAAAGAACTTAAAAAAAAAAATTAAAATTATCTACAACAGCAACATTAACTATCCTTGATTGAAATAGAAAGGATGAGGGGTATGGGAGAAGCAAACCAGTAATTATTAACAAGTTCCCAGTATTTTCTTAATTTTACAAGAAGTAGAATACAGTAACTGAATGTCCTAAAGCAATTAACTTACTTTCATCATCACTATCTGGTGAATCCTGTAACAAAAAGAGACCAAGTTAATAAGTAAATTCAATGTACTGCTTTAAAAAGCTGTATAGCAGTAGATACAAAAAATTATTCTGTGGCCTCTGTAAAAAGGCATTTTTAACATCAAATTTAATATTGCAAAATGTGCAAGTATCACTTTTGTTCCAAATTAAGTTCATGTAGGCATTTCCAAAAGAAGTTTCTAGTATGATGTCCACAGAAATTCTTATGCACGTTTACATGGTGTTATCAACATTCATGGTTAATACTTCAGGTGAAATATGACTTATAGAAAGCTACTCACATCATCTGCTCCATCTACTTCTGGCAAATCTACATCTTCATCACCGCCCATGTTGTTCATCATCTAATTACAAAAGCAATATAATATTCAGTAAGGTTTCAGGTTGTTATTTTGGAACTGAGCAACCTAAAGCATGGGTGTCAAACCCGCCGCGTCACATTGCTGTCATGTGACATTTCATGATGTTTTTCCCCTTCCCGGAGCTGGGGAAGGTATAGCCTGCACGTGACCCATCCAGCCTGTGGGCTGCCAGTTTGACACACCTGACCTAAAGGAAGTTTTACTCTTTTTTATACCAAGATTTAAACTTTATCACCAATAATAGTGCTTAGTACCAATTAAACCATCCTAAAGCACTGAAACCCTTTTCAGGTTCCAATCAATATCACAGAATCTCTCATGATTGTATATATAAATGACTAAAATATCTCTTAAATAAAAATGAAATCATGTGAAACTGACATTCTTATGTGAAATTTCATGACATCACTTCAGCCCTTTTAAAAAAAACAACATTCTGTGTTACAAATATATAAATGTTCTGCAATAGCATTATAATCCAGCACTCATTGAGGCCATGTTGTCAGCATTATTCTTATATAAAATATTCAACTTACTTCAGAAAAGCGATCAAAATTGGACATATCTTCATCAGAATCATCTTCCCAATCTTTCCAGTTGTTAAAATCCACACTAAGCCAATTGAGCTATGGATATAGAAAGTAAACATTTAATTCAGGCTCCTCATAATCAAGTGAGCATGTTAAATAATGTGAAAAGTTTAGGAACCAAATGGAAAAATGCTTATTTGCTTCTCTTCTACTGATAAGTTTTCCATCCTTAGGAAAACTAAGAGGAAAAGGAAACAAAATCACTTTCTTTCCACTTTGGTTATTAGAGCAAGCCTATATATCATCAATGATATAGAAGTCTTCTCTTCATTAATGCCTTCCCCATTGTATTGTAATTCTTTAGTATTTATAATTTCAATCTGATTATGAGAAAAGCAGTTTTAATAGGCTTGTCTCAACATTTATACTTACAAATATGTTCAACAAATAAGGAAAGGAAGAATTAGATCAAAGACCATCCAATCTGTTAGAGAATGAATGTTGAATATGCACCATGGAACATGCAAGAAATGAGTTTGCACATGTGACTGCTTATAAAAGACATAGAATAAAAACACGTACAGGACAGTTGTACAGTAACTGATAAATGTTCTAATCTCGAAACAAGTGTTTCAAATGTTCTGAGCTTGAAACAAAGCACACGTATTTCATATATTGTGCTGTGTTTTATTTCCCAGGTAGGTAATATTTTATATTCAAACACAAAGACATATACTTTAAGGTTGTGTAAATGCAAAGCTTTGGGCTGGTTGATATGTTGAGCTTTGTTAACATGTACTTTTTGTACATTCTTTTTATCTTACTGAAGCTGTGCTTCAGGTTGCATTGTTGGTTTAAACTGGTTTGTTCTACTAGGCGGGCTTTACTCTATGTATATTTCCATGCCCTAAGTGAAATTTCTAAAATGCTTTTAAATATATCCAAGACTGAAGAATATCACTATGGAATTGTCATTAACCAAGCTCTCTTTTTAGCCTGTATTGAGCTTATGTAGTTTACTTTCCACTGACTCAGTTCTATATTACTACTTTTTTCAAAATGTGTTAGGCTGCCTGATTTAGAGCTTGGGGCAGGTACTTATTTATTATTGCATTGTACAATATAGGTAGTCCTCAACGTATGACCACAACTGAGCCCAAAATTTCTGCTGCTAAATGAGACATTTGTTAAGTGAGTTTTGCCCCATTTTATGACCTTTCTTGCCACAGATGTTAAGTGTAACAATGTAATTGTTGATTCACATGGTTAAGTGAATCTGACTTCCCCATTGATTTTGCTGGTCAGGTGGTGTCAAAAGATGAACACATGAACCTGGGACATTGCAACCATCATAAATATGAGTCAGTTGCCAAGCTCTGAATTTTGATCACATGACCATGGGGATGCCGTAGCAATCATAAGTCGCTTTTTCCAGTGTTGTAACTTTGAACACCCACCAAATGAACAGTTTTAAATTGAGGACTACCTGTATATTAATGGAATATATACAGGATTTCAATAAGCACACCTGCACTGTAAACTAAAATTAATTATTTTTAAAACAATAAAAAGTCATAACATAACATAACAAACATTTTATTAGCTGGGTGGTTCCTTTAGTTTTTCCTTCCTGGGGCAATGGAGATATATTCTACATTATTTGAACTACGTGCTAAATGAAATAATGTGAGATTAGTTCTCTTTGTCCTATGTTAATGCATTTGCCAAGAGTCTAGGTATTTAGTTTAAGGAAGAAACTGCTGAAAATGGGATAACAGGCTTGGGTTTTTAAAAATAATAAATTTAATTGTTGAAGAATTTAAAATTTTGAAGCTTAGCTATTCTGTTCAAGCTCAATTAAAATATATTTCTATTTTATACATATCCCAACATACTGTGTAGGGCTGAGTATTCAAAAAATGCAAAGTGTGTTTAGAAGGAGGGCTTGTTTTAATAGTTTAAGAGTGGTACAAAATGGTACAGTGAAACAGTTTTTACCTTAGCTTTCTCTTTTGTTAACCGTGGCCATGACTGGCCGGATTCTCCTTTTCGTAAACAACATAAAACAGATCTGTCTGTTCTTTTATGCTTGGATTCCTAAAAAAATTTAAAAAGTTCCTTTATAATCAGTGTATGTCTAGTTCTTATAACATGAGATAGAGTAAAACTATCCCTAGGTTATACTATAAAGAAATCAGATTTACCCAATTAAATGCCCTCCCACCACATATTGTTTTTTTATATAATTTGCCATTACATGTTTTTTTCTGAATGTAAAAAAATATCATTTTAATATGAAAGTGTATTCAATCACATGGCTCTCAGCCCATAGTATGGTAAATAAAAAATGATGCAAATGCATAAACATAATAATATACTATTGGAAATACATAAGACCAAAACTCTATTTCCAATTGTATAGAAGAGCCTGCTCTGCTTAAATCCAACCTAATGAATTCCTGAACAGCATAAACTCTTCAATGTATATTACTCAGTGTTAACAGAGATAGCCACTAATAATTCTTTCCCCACAAAATAACCATGCAATCTGTAATTAGTCACCATCTCTCTAAGAGGAATGGCAGTAGTTGAGGTGTAAAAGAAATACTAAATCAAATGCATCAGTGAAGGGGTTTCAAACTAAAGTGCCCTAGAAATGAATAGCAATATAAAAAAAAAAGATCTAATATGTATGCAGAATTCCTTGTGGTAACACAGTTCTAGGAATTTTACAAACAAACAGGTATGTATGATGAGCTTTGTTAAAAATTTGGCATTATACAAATAAATGAGAATAAACAATAAGGATGAGAATTTGGCAGCTTAACTTTTCTACATAATCATAGCCTTGGCTGTCTAAAGTGTTAAAGCAGTGTTTCTATTAAAACTAAGTGTATGATTAAGAAAGGAACTTACGTTTGGATCAATGGAATTATAAAGATCGATTTCATTTAAATGTTTGTAGTTATCATTTCCTCCAAGACAACTGCAAGAAAATAAAAACCAAGTACTCTCAATATCAACAAAAGAGCCAATTTATTCGTATCAATGCAGTTCATGCTCAGTTTTCAGTCTGTTGGAGTGGGCAGCTATAATAAATTTAATGAAATAAAATGATTTACTTACGTGAATGTAAGTTTGACTTTGTCAAATTTTACATTAACATCTTTACTGTCTTCAACACAAAATTCAATAAAGACGTAATCCCTTCGGTCATACCACTTTGCTGAAGCAGGCTGCCTAAACATAATTTGAAAATTAGATTAATACCATTATCCAACAACTATCTGACATACAATAATACAATACAATATTGGTTGCTAATAGAACTACTATTTTTTCATTTTCCCCGATTAGTTTTTTAAATACAGTTCTATTCTTTGTTGTTGTTGCCCTCCTATTTTTTACATGAAATTAAGACTGCTTACAAATTCTCTGTTTTAGTTTTCTAGAGTTACAATTATGGAAACTTGCAGTTTGGGACTGGGCTAAATTGACTGTCAGTTAGGCCTCCCCTGCAACTTTGGCTAAATGCAATAAGAGCAATAAAGGGAAGTGTTTTTCCTTTTTAAAAACTGCTTTAAGGTCAAGCATAAAGGTAGGCCAAAATCTATGGATGTATTTGAACAATTTGCAGTTGATCCGTCTAAGTCAAACTATTAAAATATAGAAACTGGAATTCTGTAGATAAGAATATTAATACCGAAACCAGAAAAAAGACAGTTTGTTCATTAACCACAAGCTTGTCTACTGCATCCTCCATTCTTCTTTTGTCTCTAGACTGTTGAATATTGGGACTTGCATTAAAACAGCAACCCCCAACCTTTTTGGCGCCAAGGAATGGTTCTGTGGAGGGCATTTTTTCCATAGACTGGGGGAGAGTGGTTTCACATATTGCCTAGATCCTGAGGGTGCACGGATGAGGTTTTATTCATTTGTATGGCCCAGTTTCTGGGCCAGACTACTGCATTAAAAAATGGAAATTGAAATGAAGATTTCAACTTATCCTTAAGTTATAACCATCTACTTTTGCCATATTTTTATAGGTAAAATTTAAATTTCCAAAGTTTGGTAGTTAAATAATCAGTTATCAGGTAGACTTTTTTTGGAGTGGGTGGGGAAGCACCATAATTTTTTATCTAGTACTGAAATTATCAGCATATATTTAGGAATCCTATCATTTTTATAGCTACGTGTAATATAAGTTAATGATTTCTCAAGTATAAGAAATTTATAACTTTTCTAAATAGAAGAGGAATGAAATTGGGAGGGAGGGAGAGATTACTACAGATATTCTTATAATGCTAAGAATATAAATATATATGTATCTTCTAAATCCTGACAAATTGAAAGTTATTTAGAAGATACAAGAATCTATAACCAACTTATACTAAGTGGCACACAGCACTCTGTCTTTCTCCAAACACTAATTACTAAACTGTAGATACGGTAGAATTTTTTTCTTATTATAAACATCATATCCAATAAAAGAAAGTACATGTAGTTCAGGGTTGAATTCTGAAGTCACTTGGTGCTCTTGGCACTTGGTTATTTCCTTGCAGATGTTTCATTACCCAATTAGTTAATCATTCTTAGCTTTTTGTTGTCTCTTTTAGAGCGTGTGGATGGGATTTAGTCTATTGATAGCTGAACTTTATAAATAGCTTGATAACTACACATAAACACTATTCAAAAGGTAATATTTAAAAAGCTAAGGCGGAATAAAAACACCAGAACACAGTATTTACAGCAGCAAACCCTAGACAATCAAGCAGATATAGAGTATTCTACCACAGAGAAAACCAACTCTTACCAACTGGGCAAGCAACTTGATATAAGCAAGGAGCAAACCCCACACTCACCAGCACTGATGATGTTACCTAATGGGGTAATTAAATATAAGAAAACAGCCAAGATCAAAGAGCACCAAAAACTCCACATATCTTCAGATCCTTATTCAGGGAAACTCCAAATAAGTGCTATAGAACTACAGCACAATTCTTACTGAATTAGTTACTGCTAGTGAGAGATGAAGCATTCCTTCACATTTATGCTATTGTGATACACATTAAGGTAATAAAACCTTTTGTTTCCACAATAAAGCAAATACATGGCAATGATCTGGACAATCCTTGCATTAATGTGCTAGCTCTAAGAACAGCTATGTAAATACTTTTAGGACTGCATTACTGCTATGTTCATAAAGAACTTACAATGGGATCCTAAGTTTTATCCAGGCGGCCAATTATAGAGTCACATACCATATTTTTCGGAGTATAATACACACTTTTCTCCTCATAAGAGGGTAAAAATTTGGGTGCGTCTTATACATTGACTGTAGCCCCGCCCACACACTGGCCTCCCGGAAAATGGGGCTGTAGAGGCAGCAATAGGCTATGGCGGTGATAGCGAACCTATGGCACACGTGCCACAGGTGATTTTCAGGCCTTCTGGGCCCTCCAGAGGGTCTGGGGGTGGTGGAGAAGGCCCGTTTTTTTACTCTCCCCAGGCTCCAGAGTCCCTCTAGGAGCCTGGGAAAACGGCCTTCCCCACCCTCTGGAGGCCAGAAACGACCTGTTTGCTGACTTCCAGTCCCACAGGAAGTTGGCAAATGGGCTGTTTCCGGCCTCTGGAGAGGCCTCGGGGGTGTTACGGGGGGGTGGGGAGGCTGTTTTCACCCTTCCCAGGCTCCTAGAGGGGCTCTGGAGCCTGGAGAAAGCAAAAAACAGGCCCACCATGCCATCGCATACCAAAAGATGTGTGTGCGTGTGTGCGCACATGGAATTATGGGTGTGGACACATGTGCCGGCTTTTGGCACACGATGGCAAAAAGGTTAAGCCATTACTGGCCTATGGCAATCCCTGCAGCCTGAAACAGCTGACCTTCGGGAGGCTGATCCAACTGACAATCAGCTGCTGGTGCTAATCAGGCTGTGCTAAAGCTGAAATTGAAATAGGTTGTTTGCTGAAAGGAGGCAAATTGCTGGGAGGCAGCGGCAAGATTTTTCCCCCTTCTTGTGCTAATCAGGATGTGCTGAATCTGAAAATGAAACCGGCTGTTTGCTGCAAGGAGGCAAATTGCTGGGAGGCAGAAGCAGATTCCCCCCCCCCCCCCCGTTTTCCTCTCCAAAAAAGGAAGGTGCATCTTATAGTCTGGAGCGTTTTATATGCCAAAAAATAAGGTACTGAATATTGTGAATAGGAGGCAAATCTATAGAATGTCACAAATTCATAACGTACAAGTTCTATTAAACAGTTATTCATGTCACAGCATATAGCTAAGTTTTGTTGCCATGGTTTTGACATAAACAAAGACAAAGCCATCACATCAAGAGAACTGCTGCAATCAAAGCAATAAGCATCAAAAGGCAGCATACAACTATGCACAATTGCATCCTCTTTTACTGAATATTTTACACCTAGTTGAATATTTCATATTGACTCTGATGTACAATTACTACAAGGACAACCATTACCTTGAGACCAATGGTGCATTTTCTTTTTTGGAAGGATTCTTGAATCTAAGACCAATTTGAATTGACTTAAATTCATATTGAATTTTCATATTTAAAACAAAATCTGTTCAATTTCAGAATGGTCTTCAGATTGTCTTCAAAAATATGAGGGATTTTTTAAAAAAAAAGGTTTCTTTTTTAATACAGAATTCTCTGTAACCCACAGAGGTGCAATAATCTAGAATTACTGTAACCTTTTTGCTTAGAACCTTTTTCATAAGAATTGTGTTGCTCAGGTTGCCCAGTCACTTAATTCTTCTCAGTAGGAGGCAAACTTTCCATTATGCCCGAATTCTTGCAACTGTTGTGCCCTACAAGCTAGACTGAAATTATATTTGAATTTGATTTCTAATTACTGTTTTGGGAAGGGTAAAACTAGTTTGCCTCCTCATTAATTTTTCATTGGTTTAGCAGAAAGATCCAAGTAGGGAGAATAGGGAATGGTAGAATTTTCAGCAATTGTGGCTTAATGTTAAATTCACAGAAATTTTTGCTGCTTTTAAGCATACTCAGAATTGGGACAAATTTGGAAGAACAATGCTACAGTTTTTCAAATATTTAATTCTGTAAGAATTTATATTTTAAAAAATTATACAATCTATTTGTCCATTTAACCTTACTGTTCTAGTAAAGCAGTTTTTAAAATGTAACCATAATTCTAAAGTTTTATCAATGATTCTAATTTTAATTAGGACTTATTTTGAAAAAAAATGACTGTGGAATATATTTAAGCCTTAAGACCATGTTAACATAGTTATAAATGGGAAAAATACTTAAGACCTCAAAAAACAACTGGATTGCAAACAGGCATATTTTTATTTTAAATTATTAAGAATTTAAGTCAATTCAAATTGGGCTTAGAGTATCAGTAGGAGTTTTAATGTTTCAGGTTATATAAATCTAATCTTTCAATCAACTGCTACCATCAGAGTTAAGCAAATTACTTCCCTTGATTATCAAGTAAACTTTTATCTTTAAGAAATCCTACTGACTTGTTCATGAATTGTAGTCAACTAGATGCACAATATTATTTCCCCAATACTAAAAGAAGTCAATTCTATCTCAAATATATTTCAAAAAATTACTAAAAACATTTGGTATAACATGTAATTTTCAATAATACAAGTACTCCTTTATATTTTGACAAAGATTTATACTCTAAAAGTTGGAGCCTTTCAGGTTACAATGGACAATCAGAATTAGCTTAAATATGATGCTCATAAAGTTAAACAATTTCAGTTTTTTGACATCTTCATCATGCAATTATTATTTAATTTCCTTTACCCCTTTTCTCACTTGAATTATTTGTGCAATGTATTAATTTCTGAAATCTGCTATGGCTGAACAGTCAAAGCATATGGATTTTTTCTGAGTTGTTAGGCCCTGTTGCCATTGTATAGGACCCATTTAGCACCCATATTTTCTTATAGATCTATACATGTAGTTCTTGACTTACAATCATAATTTGAGCCCAAAATTTATGTTGCTAAGTGAGACTTTTGTTAAGAGAATTTTGCCCCATTTACAACATTTCTTGCCACATTTGTTAAGTGAATCACTGCAATTGTCATGTTAGTAACACGGTTATAAAATCAATCTGGCTTCCCATTGACTTTGCTTGTCAGGTTGCAAAAGGTGATCACATGACCCACTGTAGTTATCATAAATGAGTTAGTTGCCAAGTGTCTGAATTATGAATTATGACCATGGGGGTGCTGCAATGTTTGTAAGTGTGAAAAATGATGTCACTTTTTTGTGTCATTGAACACTCACTAAACAAACTGTTGTTAAATCAAGGACTACCTGTACTGCAAGGAAGATCATTAATAGCAAGGGTTTTTTTCTGAAAGCTTATCTAACATTACTGATATTCTTCAGTGAAGGGACTTTCCAAAATGGTTCAAAATAACTTTCTTATATGAAGTATTTTTAAGCACTCAAATGAGATTTAAAAATACAAAACAAACCCACTGTAGATATTGATGTACATTGCAAAAATAGAATTTTATATATTAACCAAGTACCAGAAATGTATGTGCTGCTATTCAATTCAAATTCAACGTTATACTAGATGATCATTGCAATTATCCTTACAACAAGGACACAATTTTTGTTTGGAATAAAACAGAAAATAAAATCTGGTCAGTAGAAATTCAGTACCAAGCAACAATCTTATATAAAAACAAATGGCAAGAAATAGGTGACATCCATAGTTAAACCTCAAAGAAGTGAATAGTTACTTTTCACCCTATGTTTTAAAAACAATACCTTAAATGTAAGAACTATTAAGGATTACTGAAATATACTAATTTGGTCCTAATGTCATACTTTCAGCTTCTTATATAATGACAAAACTATTGTTTTATAAAATACTAAATTCTCATCATCCTAAATTATCATTTGAATTGCTATATACAGGGTTACTATTTCATTTTGGAATACCTAGCAGCAAATACTGTTAGCTGTAATTCAATACAACAGTAAATCTTAAAGTTATGATGCATGTGAATTAGGGAAGGGAATGTGGAAACCACAGCATGTTCCATTTTCCTTACTACCTATGCATTCCCAACTTTTGACACATTTAACATTGGGATGTTATTTTGTCATAGAAACTCCGTTCTTAAAGCCACAAGACTGTACAACCCTGTAGGAGCATCCTATTTCTAAACTATGTTCTAACAGCATTATATGACAGCAGCTAATGATTTAATGTGTTTTCCATTGAAGACTTCAGATTCCTATAAAAAGTCCTACGTAGGACTTAGCTGTTGGTACTTTCAATTATCAATTATGACAGTAGTTTGTCTTTAAGAGAGCTTTTAAGTGTGTAAGCGTAACTAATATAAAACTTATGTATGGGCTGTAGAGTTAGCACCAAATGAATAGTTCATCTCTTAATATGATGAATATGTAATTTATCTCTGCACCTAAATCACACAAACCATAGTTTACGTAACATCTTATCCATAAAACATGAAGACCACAATTTGAAAATGGCTTCCAGTTCTATTTGAAGACAAGGCTTATACAGTTTATACAGAATGACTCAAATATACCATGTACTAGTTTATCAAACCAGAAAGTGAATAATGCACAGCCTTTTTCAACTTGGCCACCCTTGAACTTCGATTTCCAGAAGTCCTATTTCTGCATGGATATTACTAAGAATTCTGAGAGTTGAATTTCACACTTGATAACTAAATCAAAACATTTTCAGGGAGGAGATAGTAGGAGTATATCAGCTTGCAGACACAGATGTTTAAATACAGGTAATCCTTGTTTTACGATCACAATTGACCTCAAACTTTGTTACTAAATGAAATATTTGTTAAGTGAAGTGTGCCCCATTTTACCACGTTTCTTGCCACAGTTGTTAATGAATCACTGCAGCTGTTGTTAGTAAGATGATTATTAAGAGAATCTGGCTTCCCAATTGACTTTATCAGATGATCATAAAAGATCACATGACCCCAGGACACTGCAAGTGTCATAAATATGAGTCAATTGTCAATGGTCATAAGTCACTTTTTTCAGAGCAGTTGTAACTTCAAACGGTCACTAAATGAATTGTTGTAAGTCAAGGACTGTAGTGAGCACCATGTGGCTGTAGATCCTGTTTTCAATCAATAAAATTTCTTATATTAACCTTATTATTTGAGAGTGATACAAACAACAAATGGTCAAGACCACTACCAATTGTACTAAGCCAAAATGCTTCAATCTTTTAGATATTCCAGGTACAATTTCAGAACCATCTTAAAACAGTATGTTTAATTGCATATTACACCTGCGCAGCAAGCAGCATTTTGCATTCTTGTCAATGTAAATTTATTTTGTCAAATGTCATTCTCAAAAAACTTTTGACTTGATTGAGCTGAACTTCATTCCACAATCAAGCAATAGTGATATATTCTAAATACAAAAATCTTCACTCCCTCCCCTCAAAAAAGTATTCAGCCCCAAAACATGTGCCAATAGTGATATTTAAAGAGGACATTTCTAAATATTCCTAAATCATTAATGCAGAGCAACCACTCTTTCCACACAAGTTTGGGTAACAAGCAAACAAGGGAGCAGACCAATGTGGAGTTTTAATCTGGAGTCTAGCAAAATTATTTCTGTTCTTGGTAGAAGTTAAATCTTCAGTTATAGCATAATTCTTGCTGACTCCATGAATATATCTATGTAATACAAATTGTATTTTTCCAGGATTTCTGATTTTCCCTCTAGCATGCAATTATGGTATATCTCTGGTCCAGGCAGTCACCTGGAATCAACAGACTCAAACAGACACACATATTTAGTACTAATTAGAATCTTAATAGAATATTTAATATTATTTAATATTTAATATTAAAGATTTAATAGAATCTTTATTAATAGAATTTAGGTTCTATTCTATTTAACTTTGAAATAAAATAAGGTTAACTAGATACCACCAGTAACCTGAGTAAAACATAAATTCTTATATTGGCAAGCCCTCTGAACCTTTCTAAAGAATCTTAAAAGGCTAGGTAGACTGCCATCATTTTATGTCAGAACAAACTGTTTCCAGAGCAACAAAGCTCATTCAAAAACAGATTCACAATTTACTTTTGAGATGATTGTTACCAGCACTGCAACTCATCCCCAAGTATTCTCATTTGTTATAAATCTACCCATGAGCATCCAGGCAACAGTAAGTAGGATTTGCCTTTGGTTTTCTCTTTCACTATTGTTCATGGGAGTTCCCCCCACCACCACCACCACCAGTACAGTATGTAGAAGCACATTCTTCAGCCTGATCTCCATTACTGTTCCTTTTACAAGCCCACAAGTCTTATTCCCATTCTTAAACATACTTCAGTACAGTAAGGAATACCGTGGGAAAAAAAAACACCAGTTGTGTTCTAACCCATCCCGGTAAACCGCAAGAACTCCACGCTATTTCATTCACATTTTGATCTCCTTGGCTGCATTATTCCCTCCCTTCACAGAAATCTTGTCTCCTGTATGACCTTGCTTCTCTTAGCTTCTAAAATAGAAGCTGCTTTAAAGCTCTCTTCCCTACGAGTAATTCCCCCCCCCTTCCCGTTTAGACAAGTAACCATTTTCCTCACAATTTCGCCTGGCACATGCCGTTTAGTTCTCTATACCAGATATTACATAATACAACCAGGTTTTAGTTCGCCACCTCCCCAAGGATTTTGACCGCTCCAGCAAGAACCACCTTAGTCGCTAATTTCGATACCGATTAAAGGAAAACGAGAAGAGAAGGTCGGTTTAAGTTGGAGCCTATGACGGTGGCGAAGAAAGTGAGCTCCGCACGTGCACAGAAGCACTCTTCTCCTACCGATTTAAAGAAGCAACGCCCGGGTAACAGAAGGAATAAGGGGGGGGGACCCCGCCAGAGCAAACCCCGCGTTAGGCCGCCTTTCTCTCACCGCTCCATCATTAAATACTACCGTCCACACACCCGCTTCTCTACCAGACCTAGGCTCAATAAAAGGCACGGGCGGGTCTCTGAGGGAAAGATTTTCGCCATTTCCAGATAATACACATTCATCCATCCGGCTGCCACACGCCAAGGGACCATCCGAAGCCACTTCGACCGTTCCCGGCCCGCCTCACTCACTCACATGGCGAGCGATGTTAGCAGCGACGGCGGCTCCTACTCGTGCTCCTTCCTCTTTCTCCGTCTCTCCAAAGGGTTCGGGCCGGAAAAAACGAAGGCGGGACTGAAGGTCTCCCGGCTAGGACGAGGTGGTGGCAGGGTGGCGATGGGAGCGGCGGCGACGGTAGGAGCGGCGGCGTCTAGTCCTCGGGGCTGAAAGGCCTGTTACCCACAATGCCGCGCGTGCGCGCGCTCCCTCTCGCTCTCTCTCTCTAGCTCTCTCGCTTCTCCAGCAACGGCGGCTTCCAGGCAGCTGGTGACGCAGCAAAATACTCACCCCCCCCGCCCCACAGCCACCATCCCTTTCAGTCATGTTAAAGTACGCATGCGCACTACTCGCCACCACCTTGCCGCTTCGTCGTCCTCAACGGCGCGCTTACCAAAAGCCGCCGGATGTTTTATTCTGCGCATGCACGTTCTCCCCCCACCACCATACACACCTTCCCAGTACGCATGCGCAACTCTATCTTTCGCGCACATTCTCTTGCACGACCCGCCGTCACAATTCAGATAGTGACGCATGCGCGTTTTTAACTTTCGCGGATGTTCTCGTTTTTTCTGGACCTTCTAGGTTAGGGGGTTTGACCCCTATTTTTAGCGCATGCGCGGAAGAGAAAGGTTTACAGTTATAGTTGCCAGGCCACTGCTGGTCGGCTTAGGGTTGGCAAGGGTGATATACTTGCTTGGTTTGATTTAGGCCGCTCTATTATAAAAGGGTGCGATTTAATTTCAGAATCATTGAGCTGTACGTGAGAGAAACTCTAATTACCAAAGCAAACTTGTGCCACTTGAAAAATCCTGAGTTCATGATGTTGTATAAGTGCACAGAAAAAGAATCCTATTGTACATGTCAGAAAGTGAGAATAAAAGTGATATAACCATATTTAAGCTGCAATTTCTAGGCAATTTCTAGACAGCAGCAAAAAAGAGCAAATTATAGCTGCTGCCACCACACTCAGGTTCTGATTTTTGTAGTTAGGATCCGAGCCCTTCCTGTTTTATAAACCTTTCAGCACAATTTAAGACAGGGCCATAGGGTGGTTTAGCAGATGCGGAGTCCAAAAGTACTGTAGCTAAAAAATCCTAGAACTAAAACTGGACATAAGCAAATGTATTGTTTCAGTTTTATTAAATAATAATGCAAAGTATGCATTCTTCCAAAGTAGTAAGACCAACTGAATAGAATAGAGTTTAGTTTGGGCCATAAACACAACTGTTGGTCAGAAGCATCTATACTTTTCCAGTGAAAAAGTTGATGATAGTTGCTCACACACAGCTTCATTTCACTTCATGTTAAACAACAATTCAGCTTAGCATGAGATGGGGACTCGAGACACTGTGACTGCAAAACCAGTCCCGTGGTAGTCCAGTCATAGTTTTCCATTCAAATGACACTCCTGAGTTTGTGTCATTGTGGAGAAAGTTACACAATCAGAAACACTTCTACATGGTAGGACAGACCAACCCAGACTGCAAAAATCCTGATGGCCAGAAGATGGAAGCAGAGATGCAGAAAATTGCGGCCTGTTTGTTGTTTTTTTGATTTTGTAGCTTGCATTTGATAGCCTTCTTGTAGGCTTTATATTGCAGACAGTTCAAAATAATGTGGTATTTGGACATTCAAGGTGAGGGCTAGCAGCAAAACATTGGTCCCAGAAACTATGCCATGGTCCTTCATTCTAGGTTGAGGTGTATATGATTTCATCAAATCTAGTGGCGCAAGTCAAATGTTGTTCTGGTAACATAAATGCAGATAGTTTTAGAGCAAATGGATCCTATTTATCAACCATCGCTATAGTGGTTAAATTGAAATGTTTTTTTAAAGATGTTTTTATCCAGCCTTTTTCATTTTTTATAAAAATCTAATTTTTAATACCTTATTTTCCTAATCATATTCAAACCAATCTGGAATGGGAAAGCATCCACAACAGCTTTCTAAAGTTATTGCTTTCCTTAAAATAATTGTACAATAAAGCCTTCATCCCCAAAGGAGAAGTGAATTGAGTGATCTGAAATGGTTATCTCTTCTCCCCGTTTTACATTTCCTTTGAAACTGACAATACAATGGGACGCACGATGTGCAGATATGCACAGAGCATATACACAGGGGCAAAAGAACAGCCATTGATTTGAGTCTCAACCTGTAAAAGCTTATCTTATTTTCTTTTTGTGATGGTTACGGAGACATATAAATGACCCCACTAGAAAGGTGCCAGTCTTTGAACTACAGATCAGCAATGGACAATCCTGAATAGGATTTGAAGCTCACAGGGCCGTTTGCTGGGACTTTCTGTATAAATGGGGCATAATATTGCCCCTTCAGCATGACTGAGGGATCCCCTATCAAAATGTAGATCACATCGTGACCAAAGACATATACCAGTATCTGATATTTTTAAGATAAACAATGCTGTGTTTCAATGAGATGGTCAAGACATTGGTATTTGAACGTAGATCTTTTTTAACATTTATATTTTATTGTGTTTTACTATTGTTTTAATCTAGATGAAATGTTAATATATATTGCTAGTCCATGTATGATATGCCATACAGTAAATAATTCATGATTGTCTTCTTAGCCCATGCCATGGGTCACTCACATTCCATCGTTCCATGTCATATGAAGAATCTGCATAGAGAATAGTTTAATTTATTTGAAACTGGATGAACTATTGGAATAGTGGTTGTAGGATGCAGTTTATAGCCATAGCTGGAGTTCACTAATGCGATGAAGGTATGTAGATAGATAAAATTGCCATGGTGCTGTGTGAATTTCTATCAAAGGAACTCCCCCACTTAAAAACTAGTTTACGAAGAAAACATTTAGTGTGTTGCATTGATTTCTGAAATGTCTTGCATTCTTGACATTCTGCAGGGAGCAGTGTTTGTATTTCAACATAACACTTGAAACACATCTATGATACCCTAATTCAGTAGAGAGGAATGAAACTGGGGAAACACTTTAATTAACTTCCCTGTAGTTTGTGAAAACAGATCAGCCAAGGTTAAAAGAAGAAACAACGGAGACATTTAAGAACGTATTTCTTTAAACAAATTTATAAAAGAATTGAGTAAAATCTAATAGTCAAATGCAACTTTTCTTGAGCAAAAAGTCATATTTTCCCTTTATGTGGTCTGCTTGGGGGTACATAAATAGGCAAGTTTAAGGATTTAATCTTTATATTTGACTTATAACATCTACCCCACTGCAATTTTATGGCTCCTTATTATGGTGATTTTAGTATGGTTTTATCTGAATTTAATATTGGAAATATGGAATTGGAATATTGGAATATTAAATATCCAATATTTAATATTGGAAATAAGCTCTAGGTACAGGGAAGTGTTAGTAGCACTGTATTGTGAAAGACTGAGAAACATAGTGTACTGCAAAGTCTTTAGCTCTGCATAACAAAAATTCATTTTAACAGGCCATTTGGGGGACAGGGGTATCATTTCCAAATGTTCAATAAACATGAAAATATGTTATGACAGCAATTTACATCTGTACAATGTTGCAGATGTTATTAAATTCAGAAGACTTTAACATAAATTTAGTTGTCTTGTACAGATTGATTCAGATACAATAGATTTGCCATTTTGGGAACAGGGAGGGATGTCTGAATGGCAAATTTTTAAAATGTTTTTTAAAATCCCACCTTATAAATCAAGATGGCAAATATACCTTACTCCTTCTATATTTCATACAATAACCACCTTGTAAAACGAATTGGATTGAGAGAGTGACTGGCTGAAAAGTAAGCAGGCTGGCTTTCATGCCTCAGGCACGACTAGAACTCAAGTGTCCCAGTTTCTAGCCTGTTGCCTTAACCACTGCACCAAACTCCCACAGCAGCTAAAATCCGTTAAAAGGGGCTTGGTTAAGTTGAGGTTTTATTGTATTACTAATTTTATCCTACCACTCTAACCTATTGTTTGTTAACAGTTATTGGTAGGAGTTCCTATTATGTGTTGGGAACATCAAGCTATATTCTTTCATAGTCATAGTGATATTGTGTTGCTATGTTTATTCTATTAAATGTATTAATGTTCAGTGTAAAGCTTATATATATTTCTTCACTGTAATCTGAAAATAATAAGTTGTTAAAACAAAGCAAAACAAAACACATTGCTGTAGATGTGTTAAGAGATTTTTTCCTGCCACTTCCTTTCTTCAGGAGGGTAGAAAAAAACAGTATGGCATCTCACTTTGTTTCAGTAAATTATACTCTACAGTATTTTGTACTAATGTGAACTTCTAGATAGGGCATCACCAGAAATTGGGAATTATAGCCAGATTATTGTCCCTATCTGAGGTTGTAACTGCTGCACCAAAAGTTGTTTTGAAGCAAAAACAAAACAAAAAACAGGAACAAAAAAGGCCCACTTTATCCAAGCCAGACCATCATCCTATAACAATCGTTCCTCAGTAAGATTTTAATCTTATTGTTTTTGAATGATAGTTTCATAATACATTGTAACAAAGTTTTTATAATTTTAGGAAGTAAATTTTTTTAAAAATTGATTTCTTAAACCACAAATCTTGCTTGATATTTAAGTAGGGGATGGGCAACCTTTGACGGTTTGGAAGTTGCATCTAATACTTCGACAGGTGAGGGCCACGAAGTACGTGTGCTCCCTCAAGGACTGAGATTTTGTCATTGGAAGGGATTTGGGGTGGATCACATAACACAATTTGATTAGAGTATTTTAGCACTGACACTTGTTTCTACACATTTCCAGTTTTGTTAAGGACAGGAAAATTTCAAGAGGGAGTTGGCAAGGGTCTAAGAGGGAAATTGGAGGGCATGCATATACAGCCCCTATGGCCACCAATTGGTCACCCCCATTTTAAGTCATACATGTTAAAGAGATTAATTTTAAAACTGTCCCTATAACTCATTGTTTCTTTTGGTAGCTGGGAGATGTTTCTAAAGTAAAAGTTGTTGTCAGAATGGGGTTGAATAAACCCAGCCTCTCCTCCTGGTAACTAGGTAACCATGAATGCTGACTTGCAAGGGGAACAGAAAACATTGAAACAGGTGCACTTTCTCTCATGGAGCCTGACATAACAGCTGGGGAGAATATCAGGCAAGGATTTCAAGGTCTGTATGATATTATCAGGTCACTTACCAGTCTCACAAGAAACCTGGATTACTGATGCAGACAACTGCAAATGAATTTGCAAACTACAGGAAAATTACCGTTTAATTCAAGAAAGTGGGAGGAGTGCTAGAAATCAGTTGATCATGGCAGTATCCAGTAGATTGGGAATTATGGCTTCCTTTTGGTTTGTTTTTTCAACTGACTTCATCACCAGTTTTCCATTGCCAGGACATTTGTAGTTATCATCAATACTGTACAGTATTTCTATGACATCCATTAGAGATCAATGACATTAATTTAAGCTTTTAACCTGATTATTAACTGCACTGTTATTTCCTCAACCTGTTTATAGTCTTTACCCTCCACCCTTGCTAGATAGTAGTATAACATGCAACTGATACTTTATGCAGCAGATGAAATTACTTAAAATGTATATCTAATTAATTTCTTCATCTTATTTAGAGGAGTCTAAATTAGAAACTTAGTTTATAGACAAACTAGCATGTTTATACCCTCATAGAATTTAAAACTATAATGAGAAGCCTGAGACTGCCCGGATGTTCTACTCTCATCTTTTTCATTCTGGATTGGGACTGATAGGAACCATGTCGCCCACTCCCATTTTAAAGACCTGAATTATGATAGGTAGTATAAATTAATATCCTTGATACTTTTCAGGCTGTGAAACTGACAACTTAATTTTGCTTCTTCTAGGCATCTGCCATTATTTTTGGTACATTTAAGCAATAGGATTTAGAATAATTTTTCTTGTTAAATACAGAGTGCATCTAAATATCCCTTCAATAACACAAGCGTGTATTCTCTTGTTGCTAACTCATTTGAAGATGACCTCCAAGGACCATAAATATGGGGGGGGGGGGGATGTATTAAGAAAACTAAAAAAAAAAATGAAGGCAAAAATGTTACCCATATGTACAATAGTAACTTTTAATTTTTTTTTTAAAAAAAATAAATTTTATTTAGCCATTTATTTAAACATTTGCTAATTTTTAAAATTGCCTTATAAATGGTCTTTGGAAAAAACCTGTATTACTTAATCTTTCTAAAGTTCTATATTATACAGACATGTAAGCATACAAAAAACACTTCTTCAAATAAGCACCTTGCCTGGATCAGGTTACTTTATCATAAAATGACTGTTCATTTGATTGATATAATAAGAGATATTAGCAAACGTTTTACAAATACAGTAGATTGGGAAAGTAAAAACATGAATTCTGACACTACAGGACTGTACTTTAAAAAAACACCAATAGTTTAGTTACATTATATTTTAATGTAACTCATTAATCAGATCAGGTACAAATTTAAAATTTGTGTTTATACACACACACACACACACACACACACACAAATTCCAGTCCTGCCTTAGAGGTAAAGCCAGCTAAGGAACTTTGGGCCAGTCACTCTCTCAGCCCAACCCAGAGTTCTGGGGAAAATAAGAGAATAAGAATGTGGATTTGCCGCCTTGAGTTATTTATAAAGTAAAGGTGGAATATAAATAAACATGCAAAGTGTAAACAAGTTCCTACATTCATGTTTATCATTCATGTTTTTAAGTTTATCATGTTTAAACTTAAAAACCTTTTTGCAAATGGCTTCAGCCGATGATGCTCAATGTTTTGAAAACCCCTAAAATAGATTTTTAAAACCCAGAATAAAACTCTCTAAACCCATCCCTTGTTAGAAATTAGTCAATCCTCATACTCTCAGTAGAAATAACACGCAATTTCAACAGTAGAAGTCAAGCCATCTGAATAAAATTAGACATTTTGGAGCAAGCAGAATTTTTGTAAATGATACTTAGAATGTAAGAATTATGAAGGATTTAAAAATAATTATTTTATTATTATAAATTATTTTATTTTTATTATTTCAACTGTATTTTTACAGGCTTCAGGGTTGGATGGTTGGAGTCAGCCTGTGTAATTGTGGTTTTGAGTTTTTATGTTGTTTTTATATTATTTTAACTGTTATCTGCCTGGGATTGCTACAGCAAGATGGATGGCCATACAAGTTCAAACAATAAAAATTAAATGTTTTACTATATTATTTGTTAATGTCCTAAAGGTGCAGAACAATCTTACCTGGAAGGGCATTGATGCAAATGAGATTCAAATCATTTTTCTATCTATTCTGTGGTGGAATATTATTATTATTTCAATTTATATGCCGCCCTTCTCCGGAGACTCAAGGCGGCTTACAATGTGTTACGCAATAGCCTTCATACTTTTGTATATACCTGCTTAGTAGGGCTTTTATCAACAGGTAAGGGTATAGGTGGTGTCATAATACTTCGCTAAGGTCCACAAAACAATAATCCTGAATAGTTGCTGTCCTACCAATTTATCAACAGGGAAACAAATGGAATCCACAAACGAAGAGCTGTTCCCAACAATGCAAAATCTCTGAGTTGCACATACTTGTCCACTTTGCCAGGTGTTTTTTTCAAGCAGAATCTCTTTTCTTTTATGTGACTGGATTTATTGCAAATGAATTTATCATCTTGAAATGTTTACATTTTTTATATTATAAATAAATTAAATGCATGTGGCAAAATACCCAAAACATCAGGATTTTTGAAAGGCAAATACACAGATGTGATCTAAAAACAACCCAATTTCTAGGGTTACATATTATATGTCATATGTATTGTTATCTCAACATTTTATCTTTAGATACTCTGATTCTATTGCTAATAATTATAGACGTTTGCTGATTTGGATTACTTTTATAAATGTAAAATCAGAGTAGGTCTTAATGAGATGTTTGCTAACACCACCCCCGCAACTTCTACAGTATTAGTTAAGGGTAATTTTACACCACACTGGTAAGAATCATTTTAACAGTGTTAAGATTTCCTACACAATGTTCTCTACTTTGTGTAAAATGTTTTACAAGTAAATATAGGTAGTAGCAGACTCCTCTTTATGGACCTGCAGATTTAGTTCAGTAATAAATAACAAATGAATGTTGTAAATTACTCAAAGCCACCTGTTTGTCAGTTGGATAGCCATATAAACGTGTATAATGAAATAAGTAGTTCAAGATACTCTGTATTTTCTTTTACTATAAACTTTGAATTGATTACACAGCCACTTAACCACTATGACCAAGGGCATCTGTATCAAGCCACAACAGTGCAATTACTATATGCAATTATATTTGATGTAAGTCGAAAATCATGTAATATGCATATTGACATCTTAATGCATGTGCCATTTGTCACTCTGCTCCCCCATGAATACCTATGATTGTAAGAATCTATCCTCTTCGAGCGACTTGGGAACAAATACTGTGTTTCAGTTCATTCTATCCCAGAATATTTTTAAAAAATGGTTTGAACAATCCATACTGATCAAACTTTGTATCATTCTAAAGCATAGTGGCTTACTAAACACACGTTAAGCCAGAGGAAAACCACATTAATTAGCTTGTTGGGGAATCTAGTCATTACACAAAGAGTTGCATTCTAAAGCCAAACTTTTTTTAATCTAATGCCAAATAAAACTGTTGAATATAGCTCCATTATTATTCACAGCCAGCATAGGACAATGTACATAAGCCAGTATCTTTCTCTACTTTGAGTGGTTCTTTTCATATTTAAGGTAATGATCCTTAATGAAAAATGTGGATCACTGAGAACTCTAGAAAATGTGATTATAAAACGTATGTACTGATGCACCAGCTCCATTTACAGCAGTCCTGTCAAACTGGTGGCCCACGGGCTGGATGTGTCACACCCACCCCAGCTCCGCAAAAGCAAAAAACATTACAATTCGTCACATAACATGATCGAGTTTGACACCCATGATTTATAGCATTTTTTCTATATAAAATGGATCAACAAATGTTTATAAGGTAGCTGAATAAAACCCCAAATATCAGAAAACCATCATATGCATGATTATTAAGAGCATCAAAATGTCATACTTTAATGTGTCTGCTTTTATTGAAGACTTTTTTCTATTTGTTCCTTATTTTTTAAAGCCACATTTTCAATGTATCTGAAAACTGTGCAATTAGTTAAGTAATTTTCCAAGTAGGTAGAAAAATGGCATATACTTTACTCCTAACAAAGCAAATGTAAAAATCATAAAATTATGCAAATGTATTTATAGAAGGGACAAAATCTGTTTTCCCACTGAAATTTAATATTCCGCATGACTGCTCAAACCAATGTAGTGTCATGGCCGTAAATGTTGGCGCCCCTGAATTTTTTCCAGAAAATGAAGTATTTCTCACAGAAAAGTATTTCAGTAACAATGTTTTGCTATACACGTTTATTCCCTTTGTGTGTATTGGAACAAAACCAAAAAAAGGGAGGAAAAAAAGCAAATTGGACATGTCACACAAAACTCCAAAAATGGGCCGAACAAAATCATTGGCACCCTTTACTTAATATTTGGTTGCACACCCTTTGGAATAAATAACTGAAATCAGTCGCTTCCGATAACCATCAATAAGCTTCTTATCCCTCCCACCCGGAATTTTGGACCTTTCTTCCTTTGCAAACTGCTCCAGGTGTCTCTTATTGGAAGGGCGCCTCTTCCCAACAGCAATTTTAAGCTCTCTCCACAGGTGTTCAATGGGACTGAGATCTGGACTCATTGCTGGCCACTTCAGAACTCTCCAGCGCTTTGTTGCCATCCATTTCTGGCTGCTTTTTGACATATTTTTGGGGTCATTGTCCTGTTGGAAGACCCAAGATCTCCAACGCAAACCCAGCTTTCTGACACTGGGCTTTACAGTTGTGACCCAAAATCCGTTGGTAATCCTCAGATTTCATGATGCCTTGCACACATTCAAGGCACCCAGTGCCAGAGGCAGCAAAACAACCCCAAAACATCAGTGAACCTCCACCATATTTCACTGTAGGTACTGTGTTCTTTTCTTTGTAGGTCTGATTCCGTTTGCAGTAAACAGTAGAATGATGTGCTTTACCAAAAAGCTCTATCTTGGTCTCATCTGTCCACAAGACGTTTGCCCAGGATTTTGGCTTACCTCAAGTACATGTTGCCAAACTGTAGTCTTGCTGTTTTATGTCTCTGTGTCAGCAGTGGGGTCCTCCTGGGTCTCCTGCCATAGCTTTTCATTTCATTTAAATGACGGATAGTTCGCGCTGACACTGATGCTCCCTAAGCCTGCAGAACAGCTTGAATTGCTTTGGAACTTGTTTGGGGCTGCTTATCCACCATCCGGACTATCCTGCGTTGGCACCTTTCATCAATTTTTCTCTTCCGTCCACGCCCAGGGCGATTAGCTACAGTGCCATGGGTTGCAAACTTCTTGATAATGTTGCACACTGTGGACAAAGGCAAATCTAGATCTCTGGAGATGGACTTGTAACCTTGAGATTGGTGTTATTTTTCCACAATTTTGGTTCTCAAGTCCTCAGACAGTTCTCTTCTCCTCTTTCTGTTGTCCATGCTTAGTGTGGCACACACAGACACACAATGCAAAGACCAAGTGAACTTCTCTCCTTTTTATCTGCTTTCCGGTGTGAGTTTTATATTGCCCACACCTGTTATTTGCCCCAGGTGAGTTTAACAGAGCATCACACGCTTGGAACAATCATATTCATCCACAAGGGTGCCAATGATTTTGTCCAGCCCATTTTTGGAGTTTTGCGTGACATTATTTCCAATTTGCTTTTTTTCCTTCCTTTTTTGGTTTTGTTCCAATACACACAGAGGGAATAAACATGTGTATAGCAAAACATGTGTTACTGCAATACTTTTCTGTGAGAAATACTTCATTTTCTGGAAAAATTTCAGGGGTGCCAACGTTTACGGCCATGACTGTATGATAAAGAAATATTCAAGATAGGAAAAAAAGCAAAGCTGTAACTTACTGCTTCCTTAGCATGAGGAAAGACAAGCTATCATTCTATCATATTCACTGAATATATTCACTGCTTAAATTTCAGTTATTTGTAAATCAGCATCAATGTTGCAAGGATGCAATCTGACTGTTCAAGAGCATTTCTTTCACCTACTTTTCTGCATGATTTTTTTTCCTTTGGTTCTCCTTCACAAGTTGGTTCTGCATAAAGAAAATTAAGTACTATTCACACACAGTAATGCTACTGCTGAATTTCTAACAAGAAGCTAGAATGACAACTACAGTATTGTTTGGTTTGCATTTTAGGTACAATACTTCATATATGTATTAATCAAGAAGGATGAACAACGGAAGGAGTCCAAATTATGAATCAGTATTATAGTAAGACCTATTGCAACCACAGAAACTGTAGCAAAATCTTTTCAGGGATTGCTGAAACAGAAACAACATTTCTCTATCAAGTATATTTTTAGTGAGATCATTAACAGGAAAATTGTGATTCACAACCACTGTTTCTATGATTGAAGCTGCATCTACCAGTATTAAAAAATGATTCACATCAAGCCATTTCTTTGGCACTCTAGCAAAATTTCAAAGAATCAGTAGAAACTTTCCAGCAAATAAGGAATTCAAACCAGGATCATTAGCCACTATTTTTTTTTCCAATTTGAGGATTCTAACTTGTTGTGGAAAGCAAATAGGTGTAAAATCTTTTTAAACCACCACTTTTATTTAACTGATAGAAATAGTACAAATTTTCAATTCAGCTGTAATATAACACCAAAAAGTCCTTTCTGGATGGCTACATCGTCAATTCCTGGAAAGAAACAGAAAAGAGCAAGTGAGAAACAATCTTTTTCTTTATCCCCTTAGATGGTGGGATGGGAATGTTCATAGCAAATTGTTTAGCCACCCCAGCCCAGCCAAGTGACCCTGAGGGCTATTGTTATAATTGCCTGCTAGGTCAAGGGTGCAATTGTTGCTGTGACAAAGCACAGGCAAAGATACAGTGCCTAGTTCCTGAATAGTTGCCTAGGATATCAAATTGAGCACCAAGGCATTTATGTAACCCCCGAGGAAACAATATTGCTGCATTTGTATTAGAAGTTTAAAGAGGTTTAACTGGACTATCTGGAAACAGACGTTTCTCTTATAAGTCACTTCGCTGTTTCGCTGCATAATCTATAGCAGTTAACCTAATTTTTAGAACATATGGCATCTTGATATCCATTTCCCTTGTACTCTAACCATTACTAGCAAACATACTGAATAAAAACAGAACATTATTCTTGTAATGAGTTGGATAAACAAGTGAAATAACCACTTAAAATGCCGATGGTCAATTCTCCCAACTATCTTCTAGATTTTGGGGTACAGCAGCCTAGTCACATATAGCACTCAATCAGGCACTTACCATAATTGCATTTACGATATCGTTACTGTTATTCTTTAGGGCACGAACTGCTTTTGCCCGGGAAACATTTGCTTGGGACATAACTAACTCAATGTCTTTCACCTCAACACCAGTCTCATCAACCTGGAAGGAAGAAGATAGATAATGTCTCAAGGCATCTGCCAGGTTTTTCTGTCAATCAGGAAAGTATTACTCTTTAATCCTCAAGAGTTCACAGTAACTGTAATAACTTCTTAAGATGCCACAAAATATAGCCTAATGAAACCTTACAGACTGTACAGATATTCTGGTAAACTTAAAAAACTCATCTGTTTTCATTTTTTAATCTCATGAGTAGAACGGAATGACAAGCTTTCCTGGACTGGTGAAAAATATACCAAAATAGAGAGCTTGTTATAAAATGCAGGGAAAACAAATCAAGAAAAAGAGCAAAATGGAGACTCATTGCTGTATGTAATTGTGCTCGTGCACAATTAGTTATTAGGATCATGCACGGCACACAATTTAGTTAACAAATGGATGCCTCTAGCAAAAATTCACTGAAACTAGAGATAACAACCAGCACTGTTTTTTTAAAAAAATACACAGTATTCCATTCAGATGCTGGAAGGGAGATACTGAAGGAGAATATTCATTGATAAATAGGGTCAGTTTCTTTCTGCCTGCCACTTAAACAGAAGAAAATATTTGAAAATGATATTTGAAGATTCAAAAAGGATGTTGAAAAGCTGGTAAGAAGTGGTATAGCACTTTCCTGGTTGCAAAAATAGAGGTACACATATACTGTAAGTACTATCATGGAAGAAATCTGGAATGAATTATATCACTGCCTAGTGTGGATGTGGAGATATAAAGGAAGCTAGATGTTTACAAGAGATGGAGAAGGTCAGCGCGAGCAGGCCAATATACATAAATAAGATACAAAACAGTATCAGCCTCTTTTTCTCACTGCCATTTCAGTTTGATACCTCTTTTTAGCCGGTAACTACCCTCAGTAAGTAATTTTATATCCACAGGTAGGCTCTTCTAACCATACATGTCTCAGCAGACAAAATTAGCAGCAATGATTTAGCATAAACTGCTGGATGCATGTCTCAAACTTCCTGGAAAGTCCACCTCACACATTTAAGAGCGACGCTTACCTCCTCCTCCTCACTTTCTTCTTGTACAGTAGGAGTCTGTGTGTTTTCCTGAATGTTTGAAATAGCTTCTCCTTGCACTTTGAATTTCTCAGCAGCAGCCAGCTGTGCTTGCTGAGAGAGATCTTCAATCTGGTAGAAATGGATGAGGGAAAAAAAGAAAAGCCAATGACTTGTAGATTTTTTTCATTATCTACAATCAGGTAGTTTATAACTGACAATGCTAATGGAATGCACGCAAAGAAAGCAAAATAGACAACTTTGTAACAGTGATACTGATAGGCGCTGCAGTTTGGAATGAAATCTTCCCTTTCACAAAAATTTTAACCCTTCCCATGAAACTAACCACACTGATCCATATAAACTTCTTGTCAGAAAAGTCCTGCAGAGTAAATGTTCTTTCTTTGTTTGAATGGCAAGCCCAAAATTCTAACTGATAGCAAATCTACTGATAGTTGCAGAAACAAATGGTAAAGGCTTCCTTGCTGGGGATTCCCTAAATTCAGCTTACCTTTGCTTCTCCAAAAACTATATAGGTATCAGACGCTGGACTTTTATATACATCTGGCTTGGTGATGACAAAAAGGATGTTCTTGGATTTCCTGATGGTAACTCTGGTTACACCTGTGACCTGACGAAGGCCAAGCTTGGACATTGCCTTAAAAACAAAACATAATTGTTCGAGGAAAAGATTTAGACGCAGAGCACCTGAGGTAGACTACTAAATGAATTGCAGATAATGAGCCATAGTGAGATCAGAACACTGGACTTATCAAAAAGGTCCCTTTTCTACAGCAGGTGGCCTGGTTTTCACGATTCCTTTCATCACGTGGGAAAAAGTCTAATTCATTGCAAAATTACTCCTAGTATTTTATTTCATTCTTTCTTTAATTTATATAGCCACCCACTTCATACCTGTGACTCTGGGTGGCTTACAGTAAAATAGACAAAAACTATTAAAATATATAAAAGTGTATGGCAGCTGAGCTTCATAAAGTAATGGTCAACAAAGCCAAGAGGCAGCCTCCATCACAGTTTCGGTTCCAGGCTGGGCACAAACCTAAGTTTTTAATTTTAAAAAAGGCCAGCAGGGTCAGGGCTAAGGGGGAATGAAGTACCATAGTTTAGGTGCCCTGGCATTAAATGCCTTCCTCCTGCATCCTACCAGCTTATACCCGCTCAACTGATGACACTCAGAGAATGTCCCTCCTGCTGGACTGGATGGGTACAAACAACTGGGGAAAGATAGTCCCATAAATTAACACAGTTGTGAAAGGCTTTAAAGGCAACTACACCAGCACCTTGAATTGTGCCCAGAAGCCAATGCAACTTGAGAAGCACATGCACTGAAAAAACAATGCCATTAACTATTTGTGCCACTGCATTTTGCATCAGCTGAGGCTTCCAATTGTTCCTCAAGGGCTTCATGTACAACATATTGCAATGGTTATGATCTGGAGGTCATAAGGACTACAAGATGACCAGTGTAATGGAAGACACACTCTTTACTATTTGATGAACGTAGAACACCTCCTTTCCTGAAAAGGAAATGGCACCTCCCTCTCAAAACCCAGAACTTTGTGCCAGTAATACGATCAACCATAGGTTCTGTGTTTCACCTTCTATAAAATAAAGACTGCACTTCAGAGCTTGATTGTTTTTAGAATAAGACTTCTCTGGGCACAAAAATTCCCAGAAGAGAAGCCAACAGAAATGTACTCAAATATATTCCTTTCTCTGATATTATACAAAATCTGGAATTTTTGACAAGTTGAGTGTAAAAGTTTATCTCATGCCCTAAGCATTTCCTAGTAGGACAAGCAGGGGCTTTGCCAAAAGGAAATGTAAGTAATGGGTTCATTGGTATCTTCTAACTCACCTTAAGCCCTCTTTCGATCAACAGCTTTTGCAAAATAAGGATGTGCTGTAAGAAATGACTTGTAGAAACAGCAACAACAAAAATCGAAGTTTTGAGAGTTGCAGTAGAACAGGCACTGCAAGACAACTCTAGCTGGTATATGTTTACATGATTAAAGATTCAGGGGCACCAACAGTTTTTGTTGGCTGAATCAAGCAAGCCACAAGGAACTGTTAATTTAATCTTACCTTCCGTGCTTTCTTTTCACTCCGGCTCTGTTTCGCTTTGCTAACTGGTTCTTCATCTATTTCAGCTGCTGCTGCAAGCTGCCAAGAACACCACATGCTTTTTTAAAAAAATGCTGATCATCATGAGAATGTACATATGCATAACATCACCAAAAAAGCCTCTAGATTAAAATAGAGGGCCAGAGTTTTGCCAGACAACTCCCAGTTTGTTTAATTACTCCCAGCTTCTTGCACAACTTCAATTACTGAACTGTTAACTGTTATTTCTATACCAACTCAGATCACAATGATCTGTGGAGAAGCAGGTTTATTAGTGTCCTCTGTCTTTGGCATTTTCCCTGTGCATTCTTCAGAAGAGAAACAAGTTCTGGGTAAAACTGAGTGAGGTCAGAGATAGGATGACAAACATTACAATCCACAGCAGGGAAATTCCTTATTTACAATATTATCTATAACTACAGCACTCAAAATGCTAAAACAAAGCCAACAACAACAAAAAAGATAATGAAAGGGAAAGGAAGCAGGGCATAATGAAAAACTCAAGAATAACAGCAGCTGTATCTCCATATTTTGGAAAAAATATATAGTAGAAACAAATTCAAGAAACTGCCCAGTTAGCATCCATTGTAGTTTATCTCTCTAACCCCTGAAATGTTCTGTTCTTCGCATGATTTATTCAAAAGGAAAACACCCACTTTTCACGATGTATTGCACAAATTAGATATTCTTCCCCTAGTTTCATGTTTGAAAATCTTAGCATACCAATTTTAGATACAAATCCATTGTATTTACCATTTTTCTAACTGGTATAGACAACATGGATAAAAATTGTGTTATAACTACGGCACAAATTAGAATGTGCACTAATGTGCAAAACTAATTATTGCAATTTTTATTATTTTTTTTGAGCTGAGGTCTGCACATTGCCTTTGAACTGATATATACAATTAAAGCTAGGAACAGGACAAAAACTAAAGTTCCACTGAGCTGATCATGGCTAACTTTTCATAATTCTCACCTCCATGCTAGGTAGGAGGCGATACATGAGAAGAATTGAGATGTAGAATGAGTAAGCGTTATCCAAACCTGATATTGCTGACCCTGACAGAGTAGCTATGCATTTATTTTTACATTGAATGTTATTTTTAAAGAGTAGTTGAAAGTGTCAGCCTCTCAGAGCTGGGAGTCCATCAAAGATAGCTACCATCTGACCAGGATATTCCAGAACGTCTATTATTAATTAGCAGGTAAGTGTTTACCTTGGTCAGAAAAGCACAACTGCAGTTGTGCCAATGTAATAGTATCATCTCCTTATGCATTTACTAATTTTCTTGGTCTTAATAAAAATTACAATGCGGTGGCTAATTTTGGAGAGTGCCAGGGCCACTCTCCAGGATTTAGAGAGTGGTGTTTACATGCAGCTTAGATCTCAAGTTGTGATCACAGGTTGAAATATACTTACTTTTACAGCCCTGCCCAAGCATATGAAATACAGTTTATAGTGTTCTTCATTCCCTTTCTTACCTGCGCCTGCTGTGTGGTGGCCTGCGTGGAGTCCTGTTCTTCAAGTTCTGGCACTGATTCATCACTGTCGGATTCTGTTCCAGAACCTACAGAAATCAACACACATAATTTCTTTCCTACTTGGTCTCTTCTTGGGTGTGGCAGGCAGGCCCAGGCAAAACATGCAGAGCTTTGCAGCTTGGTTCATGAAGAAACTATTGTTCTTTTATTGTGCCAACATTGTTAAAAAATACCTTGAAGCCAACATACTTCAGAAATGTCTGATAGTAAAAGAACATATCCCCATCATTCTCCACACACATAGAAAAGAAGTAATTTATAGACAACAAAATTCTGAAATGGCAGTGATTTAATATAATAGTGGTTTAACTTATGTGGCAATAGGGCATGGAGTTTATCTTTGTTCAATCAAGGTTCCCAGGAAGAACAAGTTTCTTAGAGCAAGGTGTTGATCACATTCTCAGGGTAAGGATATTGTTTGATTTAACTAGTACTTTAAAAAAAAGAAAAGAACATGACAGTTTCATTCCGACATAATTTGGCCCATGATTGTAGACTAGAAATATGCTATGGACCTGAACACCTTTCCTCATTATACATAGTCTTCCTTCCTTTTCACAATTTGTGAGACCTAGGGTCTAGCATGATGTGTACACAGGACGAACAACAACTAGCATCAATTAAGACTGCTTCAAAGTGGTTTCATACATCCATGTTTTAATTATGAGTTATTGACCATAGTGTCCTGAAGCAGCTGAGTACATATATGGTAAGCCAAAGAAATACCGGTTTAGTATGTCATACAGTATGTCATTCAGAAGTATGGTTTAAATTTGTTCTGGCAAACTGGTTATCATGTATTAAAGAACAAAGGAACGTAAGCAAGAGAGAGGAAGATGCTCAAGTTCATGGCACGTTCCCAAGGTTTTAAAACAACCAAATTTATGAAAGATGTTTGCAAGGACTAAAGTGAACACTAATTGATTACTCACTGAAAAAGTAAAAATATTTTAAAATCTTGTAATTATTTTGTATTTGTATCTTTCAGAGAGATAACTTCAAGACAATCCTCCCCACCACCATTATATGACTGCCATCTCTGGATGCAAGTTTCAGTGAACCGCTAGCTCACATGCTTTAACATCTGTGTGACTTCAATGCAAGAAGGGAATAAATGTGATTACTGACAAGAAAGCATGTTCAGGGCAGAGTTTTTCTGGAACAAGTACAACTGATATCCCTGTCTGTCTCACTAATACTATGTTAATTCCAAGTGATGCTAAATCCTGACACTTTTACCCCAAATTGCATATGCATGTGACTACATTTAAGTGATTGAAAACTGGACAGAAACACCAGACTACTCATTTCTACTCTCTAACAGACAACACATGAATTTAACACACAGTATATGCAAGTATTTAACACAGAACTTCCTATTTATACACACCCAACCAAAATGCAGTTGCAAATATAGACACTGAACAATAAACTGAAGGAGGACATCAACATTAGACCACAAATTCTTCTAGAATGAGGGTAAAATGCCACCTCATAGCACAGAACATATCATGAAATGCATTTGCAATTAACAAAATCTACTAGATATGCAACCACAGGCAAAACACTAGAAACAAAAAAGCGGGCTGAAATGAGGGTGTGCCATTGAAAACAAAGAGGTGATTACAGTTTCTAGGTTAGTTCTCTCTCAGAGATCTATAACACATCTATTAAACACACACATCATGCCCAGTGATTCAACTTTCACATTAGTAGTGTATACTCTTAAACATAAATCACGAATCACAGTGTGCACAACAAACTTCAACTATGATAACTTAATCTAGGTTTATTTTGATTTAGTAAATTTTAAATCCTAAATGGCGTGTTTCTAGTCTAACAGTCAAAGCAGAGGGAATTCACACTCCATGCCTGTACAACTAAGTTAGTATTCAGTGAGTGGCATTTGATATCCATGCACACAGCAAACCGAAGAGGCAAATACCCTTGTCATTCTTCAGGAAAGGCTGTTTGACAGGAAGAGGAGGAGGTGGTAAAGGAGCAGTTGCTGGAACCTCAGCAAGGGGCACAGCTGTCTTAGGAGAGAAGTCCACCAGGACTGGCTGCAGAGGTGACTCCTCAACATGTACCTCTGGAGGGATCAAGGGTGGCAGCTCGTCGTCTTCAAAGGTAGTAGAGGTAGGGCTGGGGGTAACTTCAGGTGCTAAACCAGGTGCAGGTGCAACAGGGGATGGCTTGGGAAGCACAGAGGAAGGCTCTAGCTTTTTCATAGGGGTAGAAGGAGAGGGTGCAGGAGAAGCCAGCTGAGTGAGACTGCTTGCAAGAGGAGGAGTAGAAACAGAAAGATCAGCAGGTGCAAGAGGCAAAGGTGCCATTTTCTGGGAAGGCATTGCCTCCCCAGTTGAAATGGAAACCTGGCTCATGTCTAAGGCCGAGACAGAGGGCAATTTGGGGCTAGAGACAGGACTAAGGGTTACTGGAATAGAAAATGCTGCTGCAGGGGAAACAGGAGGAGTCACTGCAGAAAACAGAGGTGCAATGCCAGGAGGAGGGATGACAGAGGCTACAAGGTCAGGAGAGGAAAGAGGTTTAGGAAAAGTAGCAGGGGTTCCAGGAACGGTCACTGGTGCAGGCACCACAGAGGGTGCTGTGTGAGAAACTGCCATTGTTGGGCCCACAGGAGGAATTATCGGGGCAGGTGCAGCTGGTGTCACTGAAGCTGAAGCAGTCTCTGCTACAACTATAGGTGATGCCTGATGTTCAGGAGGAGGTACCTTAGAAGCTGCTGCTGGATGGGAGGCAGGTGCCAATAAGCTAGGAGTAACCCCTTCAGAGGCCAGAGGAAGGGCTATGGATCCAGAAATAGCTGTGGGAATATGGGCAGTAGGTGTTGCAGGACTAGAAACATACCCTGCCATAGACAAAGAGCTAGAAGCAAGTTCAGAAGTTGAAAATGGCTTCATAGCAGATGCGGTTGAGACAAGAGCAGGCTCTACTGCAGCCACAGGGCCAGAAACAGCTGCAGGCTGAGAAACAGGTTTCCCTGGCGTTACAGAAGCAGATACGGAAGGGGCAGGAGCTGGTTCCAAAACAGATGGAACCATCTTGGAAGCAGGTGGTGAAGGGCCTATGGGAGGCATTATTGGACTAGAAACAGGGGCTGAAAGGGGAGCAGATTCCACAGGGGGTCCTGTAGGAGTCACAGGACTAGATACAGTTTTCACAGGTTGCCCTTTGGGTAGTTCTGGAGCAGTGATTATTTCTGCTATTGTAGCAAAAGGGCAAATGGGCTCAGAAATCGGCACCGAAGTAGTAGATTTTGTTGGGGGTGATGGAGGAAGCAGAGGTGTAAGTACAGAGCCTGATGAGGACACAGGATCTGAAGCAATTTCTGAAGAGGAAGCCGGTTTTACAGAAGGAAGTGCCGTACTCAGTTCTTTAGGCTTAGACCCTGCTGTACCCAGTGAAGTAGAGCCAGAAATAGGAACTGAAGTGGGACTCTCTGGCTGTGAAGAAAGTGGCACAGGACTGGAAGGGCCTCTTGGTGTTCCAGAAGAGGCTACAGACTCAGAAGCAGGCCTCATTATTGGACCTGCTGTGATTATAGCATCAGCAGGATGTTCTGAGGGAGAAGGAGGTTTCGCAGGGGACTTGGCAGGAGCCACCGGTTTAGAAGCCAACATTGCTTTGTCTAGAGAAGTAGTTACTGAGTCGGGAACGGGTGCCAAAATAGGAGTTTGTAGCTGGGAAGAAACAGATAGTGGACCAGACCCAGGGCATACTTCTGGGGCTGCAGGACCAGATGCCGATTTCGCAGGTGGTAGAGAACCAGAAACAAGTTTGCCATGAGGACCTTCAGGTAACAATGGTGTAGGAGCAGGCTTTGCTGGGGACGTGACACCGGATTCAGGACCAGAAGTAGACTTTGCAGGTGGTATTGCGGGAGCAAGCTTTGCTGGAGACGAAGGATCAGTCCCAGAAACTTTAGGAAAGGAAGCCGGGATCTCAGAACTGGAAATAGGTGCCAAAGGAGCCACAGGATGAGATGCAGATTCTGTAGGTGACCCTGCAGGACATCCCAGAATTGATATAGGCATTGGGGAAATGATGGGACTGGGAACGGTCATAGAATCAGGAAGAGATGGAACAGAGCTGATGGGTATGGAAGGCTGGTGAGGGGGAAGAAAGGATGAAATGGGAGCCATTGGGTCGAGAGTAGGGGTTGCAGTGTTAAGGATAGGAAGTGTTGGTGATAAGGCAGGAGCACCTGCAGAATTTGAAGGGAAAGGAGTTGGACTAGAGGGTGAAGCCACAGTAGGAGCTGGAACTTCAGCGGGAATGGGAGCTGTAGCCATAGGAGGAGACACAGGAGCAATTGGGAGAATGAAAGGAGCTGGGCCGGGAGATGATGGAACTGGAGAAACTGAGGCTGCAGAAGTAGTCCCTGCTGGGCTTATAGGAGATGTTGATGGAGCAGAAGTAAGGGATTCAGAGGAAATTACTGAGGCTGGGGGAGAAGTTACAGGCCCTAAAGGTAGGGGTATACCAAAAGGTGCAATACCAGCCATAACGGGTGGTTTCACGGGAGAAAGGGTCTGAGATAACATAACTGAGTCAGCAGAAGACAAGGCAGCATCAGGAGTGGCTTGTACCGTAGAGACAGAGGTAACCAGTTCTGGTGGTGTAGTAAAGGGACAGAGGCTAGCAAGGGGAGAGTTAGCATCACGGTATGAAGAGGAAGGGTGGAGGGGGCTGTAAGTAGAAGAGGTGGAAACAGCTGCTAAAGGAGAAAAAGTAAATCAGCATTGGAAAAAGAACATGTAGGAAGAAAAATGAAGTTATCTATAAAGCCTCCCACACAGAAGCGCTATTACTTGTAGGGGAGAAATTATTACAGCTGTTGCCAGAAAATATTTTTTTCTCCCATCCCAAGCAACTTTTCTTGGACACTTATTAATCTTTAGCCAATATCATTGGCTTGCTCTTGTGCACCCTACTTATTTATATTATTCTTTATTATGCAAAATATTATTATTTAATGTATTCCAATTTGGCAGCATGCACATTTGATGAATAAAACAAAACTGTCTTTGCAGCCGTAACATTTCAGAAAGACTCAACGTTTCCCATGAAGACACATGTAGAATTAAGCACTCAAAAAGCAAAAGTATAAATGTTCTTTGAGTTGAACTTATTTCCTAGTCACTTTAGAGACATATTCATATAATTCTTTCTTTTGAGATATTACTTTCTCATTCTAGCCATTTCTCATGGTTTCCTACCCAACTTAGTTTTTTTGACATCAGCTAAAGTCAGCTTGATGCTGCCAAATAGCCGGGCAAACTACTATACCATAGCTAAGCTATTCAGGTAGTCGTTGGTTAACAACAGTCTAATTCTGCATCTCTTCAAACTTGCATACAGTCTTGAAAAAGTAGATTATGACTGGTCCTCAAAATTATGGCTGTTGCAGCATTCTCAGTCATTTGATCATGACTTGGGCATTTTGAAACTGGTGGGCATCTACAATGGTCACAGCATCCCATGGTCATAGTATTGCTACTTGTGGCTTTTACTGGCATACTTACTTATTGACAAAGTCAATGGGGGAAGCTGGCAATAAGCCACAAATTGTGGTCATATGACATCAGGTTTAATTTGCTTAATAACTGCAGTGTAAGTGTAAGTTGGATACAGTCATGTGAAGTTTCACTTAACCACATTGCTGAATGCTAGAACTGTCAGTCCCAATTTCGGACATTTCGTTAATTGTAGTTATCACCCCTGGCACAAATGAATTTTACCATAAATCCAACCCTTTAACATGTGCTAGTAATCTTTTATTTCTATCGCTTTTATTTTAAGATAGTAAACCTGCTAGTTCAGGAAACAAGTTGCAGCATTTAAGCTTGAAGCATTCAGTTCTCTGTGGTGTACTGGAATTCAGAAACTTTTGTCATCTTTTTAAATGAGGGAAGCCTCTGTGATTTCAAATTAAGTTTATTGCAGAAGCCTCAAGTAAATCAAATCATACTGTATCAGTACGAAGCATCCCCATTTCAGGCAAAGCATTATAATCTATGAACCCAGGCATCTGATAAGCTAAGCTAAGGACAGAACTTGAACATAGTTTTGGAGCCTGGGTTCAAGTGCAGTGATACCAACTACCATCCACTCCCATCAGACTGTATGCCATATTAAAGTAACTATATTAGTCCAACACCAGAATAACTGTTTAAAATGGCATATGCTCAGAACAAATACCTGATGCTAGAATGGGAGGCTGAGAACAGACTGGAGGTGCTTCAGCAGCACCAGGAAAAGAAGCAGGAATGGCAGATGCTGAATGAGCAAAATCAACAGTTATTAAACAACACATCGATAAAACAGGAGCTAGAACAATTGAGAAGATTCTATTCTTTCAGCTTGATCAATACAACCAATAAGACCTCCACAATTAAAGGACTTTGGATCAATTCATGGAAGTTGTGAGGATTCAAGGCTATTAGTTTTGATGGCACTGTAAATGCCTCTGAAGCCAATCTACTGAGACTATGGGCTTCCTTCTACAGTTGGTTGATTTTGAAAACAGATTGCTGGACTAGATGAGCCAGGGTTGTGATCCAATAGGCCACTAAGTTCTTATATACTTCACATACAACAGAAAAGCAAATCATTGCATTAGTGACCTGCAAGTCTCTTCAGTGAAATTATATAGAAAAAGCCAGAAGCGTGGGACACAGAATCTGATGTGACTTAAGGGCGCTGGTAACTTCAAATCTTCCTCTAGTTTATTTTATTTGACTTATTAATAGAACTTATATGGCTACCTAACTCACAGTGACTCCAGGTGGCTTACATAAGTAAAATCTCAAATACAAAACCCAATATACAGTACATTACGTTGGACTGGCTTTTCCAAACTAAGGCAAAAAAAAAAAAAAAAAAAAAAGGAGAAAGTAATTTTATAATGAGGACCTGCAAATTTCATTTTAAAAAATAATACATTCAAGAGTCCTTTATTCCTTTATCTAGACTAATGAGTCAGCTGAGCAAAACCTTTTGCTAGTGTAATAACTCTAATAGTGTGAGTTGGGATGACAACAGGGCTGGGATGACATCCAGAATTCAAGGCAAATATAGCAAGAGTGATGTAAAAGCTAGATCAAGCATGTGTTCAGACTATATCAGTATGGAAACCAAATCTATGAAACTCAATCCTATTCCATCTTGAAGGGTATGCCTTTCTGCTGCTTGTACTTAAAGCTCATATCTTAATATTCCAGAAAAAATGCTGGAATCCACAAGATGGAAGGGATTAGCTTCAATCTCATCATAACTGCCTGTTTTATAAACTATGAACTCACCTGGTCTTAATCCTATATTTTTCCATTAGGCAAATATAAGAGAGAAGTCAAAAAGGCACACTTAACTACTCTTAACAGCTCATTTAATAAAGAAAACAGTCACATTAAAAGATTAGTGCTTCATGTCAATGCCTGTGCATCAAATCTTAGCAAAACTGGTGCAGCTGTTATAACCCACGATCGTAGGAGAATTGAACATATATTCCAAAATAAAGAGTAAAAAAATTCTGGAACAAGGTAGCAAAGCAGCCCAGGATACAATCAGAAAGTGATAAGGTTCATCTTAGTAAGTAGAACTATTTCTCCATGAAGGACTGTACATAGACGTGAGTCTAGCATTAATTTGAAAGGATTATTTATTGATACTTCCACCATTACAAACATTTTAGAAAAGATTAAGATACAACATTTCATCTGACTTTCCAAATAAAATGCCTATTGGAAATGAAAGAAGGCAAACCTAGTACGAATAGTCCTGGACTTACAAGTCGCTTAGCAACCATTTGAAAGTATAACGGACCCCCCCCCCAAAGGTACTTGTGACCTGGATTCAAAGTTCCGATGGTTGCCCCCCCATCATGTGATCTCATTTTGGGTGCTTGGCAACTAGTCCGCATTTATGGCTATTGATAGTGTCCTGCAATCACGTGACCATGATTTCTCTCTCTCTCTCTCTCTCTCCCTCCCTCCCCCCCCCCTCTCTCTGCCAGAAACTGGGATTGACTTCTAACTTCTGGCAAAAATGCCCATTGGGGACATGGGTTTGCTTAATGACCTTAATGATTCTGTTGATTCCCATAATGACTGCTGCAAAATCTGTTTTAAAATTGGGTCAGTCATGTGATGACCCATTTAACGACTGGCGCAATTTACAAATGTCATTCCGGGCTTTCGGTTGTGAGTCAAGGACTATTTGTAACGCTTTAGGAAAGGATCAAAAACAGTACTGATCAGCTGAAGAGCGTCTAGTTGTTTTTTCAAATTTCTGCAGTTTATCAAGAAAAAGGAAGAATCAAATCTAAGGCATCAGATTAAACAGAGCTGGCATTTCAGAAATACTGATGTGTTACAGTGCTTTTCTTTCATTTTAAGTCAGATGTATGCGTGGCAATTCTAGTCTGCTGCTTTAACTTCAGACCTACCTGAACACTCTAAAGCAGTCCCAGCCTGAGAATCCTTGCCTCCTACCTCAGGATTCTTGGCAACTGGCTTGCTCATCGTTTCCATGGGGGCCCCAGGAGCTGGAGCTACAACAATAGTTTCAACCATTCAGAAATCCTACAAGGCCGTATATGCCTTTTGAGGTCAGCTGCTCAAGTGTAAATATATCCAATCATGCAGAAAGGTGTGAGTTAAACTCAGTTGCAAAAGACAAAAAGTACAGGAATTTAAAAAAAAAACCGCTATAGAAAATGTCAATTCTGTTTATATTAGAAATGAATTTGACAAATCAAATCATCTTTTTAACCAAATTAGTGCCATTGTACTGGCAGTTTTGAAGTAATTAAATGCCTATCTTCATGGTTTCCTCAGATTGTGACAAGATGTTTACATGCACTCATTTGAACTCAAGTTAACAGCAGCTGCTGAATGTTAATAATGATGCATCAAAAGCCAATCTAGATGAACTCATGGTGCAGTAGCAGGCATGAATACAACACTTCAACATAGGATAAAAGCCAGTAAAGGATAACTTAAAAAAAAAAAAAGAATCACCAGAAACCGCTTCCTATAATATATACTGAAAACCAAAGTAGCTTGTTTAGATTTGAATGATCAGCTAGAAATCCATTTTGGATTTAGAATGATCCCCCCCACCCCTTACCAGAGACAGGCCAGTTTAAAACGGGTCTTTACCAATCTCATTACAGGCCAGTTTACAAGTTTAGGTAAGTAAATCTGAAGCAACTGGAATATGGTAGAGACAAATTAAGAGTCAATGATTGTGAATGCAGATGGTCCTTGTTTAGTGACTGCCTCATTTAGTGACCATTCTCAGCTAAAATGATTAAAAGCTTTAGAATCAATCCTTGCAATTTTATCTTTGCAGGCCTGTGAAGCAAAGCAAAGCAAAGCTGAAGATTATAAGCAGAGTCATAGTTACTTAGCAACTGCTTCGCTTAATAACAAAGTCCCAGCTCTAGTTTCTTAAAAAAAAAAGAAAGAAAAGAAAAGACTGCTTATACTGATAGGTCCACTAATCCAGTGGTCCCCAACCTTTTGGCACCAGGGACTGGTTTCAAGGAAGACAATTTTTCCACAGATTTGGAGTGGGGGGGAGTGAGGAGGGGGAAGGGACAAGGAGCAGATAACCTAGATCCCACGCATGGGCAGTTTTTGCTAGCCTGCCACTCACCTCCTGGTTCCTAACAGGCCACAGATCGGTACCGGTCTGCAGCCTGGGGACCACTGCCCTTGCTCTCAATATTTGAGTGTTCTAGATGTCCTGTTTCCATTATAGAGAAAAGTCTACTGCACCTTTTTCCTATAATGGGGTCAGGGAATGTCCATCTTGGGTTCTGAGGATGGGGAAATCATCCTTGCTGGGAACTTCTTTCTTTCTTTCTTTCTTTCTTTCTTTCTTTCTTTCTTTCTTTCTTTCTTTCTTTCTTTCTTTCTTTCTTTCTTTTAATCCTATTTCTATGCCGCCCACTCTCCGAGGACTCTGGGAGGCTTACAACAATTGACAGTATACTAAATAGCATATTGCCTCCAACAATCTGGGTCCTCTTTTTACCCACTTCGGAAGGATGGTGAGTAGATGGTTGAGTCACTTGGATTCTATAATAGTACTGTATTTTCCAGTGTATAAGACGACTTTTTAACACATGAAAATCTTCTCAAAAGTCGGGGGTCGTCTTATACACTGGTTGTCGTTCTCCTGTAACCAGGCAGACCAGCCCAAAAGGCTCTGACCATCCCAGCTGAGTTGCCTGCTAATCAGGCAACTCAGCTTGGATCACCAGTGCCATGTAAAAGGAAAAAACTTACTCCCCTTTTTTTCTTAATTGTTCTTGCCTTCTGGCAGCTCTGCACATGCGCACACTGGGAACAAGCTTACATTGCTCTTCTGCCCCGGTGATGTCAGATTCCGCAGGCAGCACATAACTATCAGATGGCCCTGGCCCCCTCTCTGCCTCCGATGTAAAGCCCTCGTCCGAGCCTTCCACAGACTCCAGGACTGGCCCACATTCCTCCTCAACCTCCTCACTGCCGAATCTGCTGCCAGCTCTGCTGGCGGGCCACAACAGTTACTATCTCCGTGTATATTCTGCGAGCTGACTGGCTAAATGAGAAATTCCCTGATGCTGAAGCCCAAGGAATGTTCTAGATTGAAATGTGTACATGGGCCACCTGTTAAGTCTAGTAAGCCTATGGCATATATTTTTTTTCTAAAGACTCACTGGCTATTCTTTTTAGATATTAATATGGAGAAGAAACCACAAACTCTCTTATCCATGTGATCTCTAAGGCTACTGAGAGCCTGTGATTTGATGATAGCTTATAGCAGAGGTTTTGTTGGTTTATGTGACCAGGAAGAAATGACATTCTTGGGAGGAGGGGGCTTGTTAAATGTGTGAGATTATTTTTAGGAATATGGTATGTTATATGAATTCAAAAGTAGGGCAGTGTGGTAGTCATTGGGTTACCTAAAGGAGCAGTGATAAATCTGCTGGTTCTTGGCAACACTATGTTGGCTTAATTCTCTTGAAAATATTAAGTGTGGACTTAGAAAATAGAAATTAAACTTCTTATTTGGCCTCATAAACCTCATAGAAAGCTCCAAGGAATCTCCAGACACTATGTTGATGTTCATTACATTGCTGACTACTAGGTTAACATCTCCAAAAAAGGAAAGTGAAAGCCATGAAAACTAAAGAAAGGAAAAGGAAAAAGTGTCATCAGGGTGGTTCTAGCCATGCCAGCTTGCTGACTTGTCTACTCTCCAGAGGAAGCCAGGGTCAGGGGAACTACTGCCTTCCACAGGAAGTGACTTCAGAACCTTTTCTAGATCTCTGGAATCAAGAGAGGTGTCTCTGTTTCTGAATGCTCTTGCTCTGGTGTAGGAGTAGAAACAGGTACTTTCTGGCTGCCCGGAAGAACATCTCTGCTGCCCAGACCATTCTTCACAGAACACTCAATGGAACTCCCAAGTTCCCCTAAGCTTTCAAATCACACCTGCCACCGTTGGGATAGAAACCACTATATTAACAATTCAGAACTGGACAGTAAAATAATGAAATTTAGGTTTTATGATAATTATAAATCCTATGTTGAACTCCTGCCATATTACTCTATCAGCTAAGTCTCCATCTCTCTCTTTGTAGCTCTCTGTTTCTTAAATGTTTCAATAAATACAGTAACTTATTTACAAAAAAGAAATAACAATCCAGTAATGGACAACAGCTCCACTACGCATAGGATGGGTGTTGGCAACCCATGGCTCCGGAGCCGCATGCGACTCTTTGGGCCCTCTGCTGTGGTTCCCTGTCCCATCACTGGTTGGTCCCGCCCCTCGCCCCTTTTATTTTTTTGGTTATTTTTGGAAATCTGGGCTGGCTGAGGAAGGATTGCCAGCTGCGGCGGCTTCCCTTTGAGCAACCCTCCTCCCCTTGTTATCCTCTGGCGGGCTGTGGCTGAGCCGTGAGTGTGCACACACGTGGGGAGACCCTCCTCAAGCGAGCGCCAAAGCTCAGGAAAGTCGGGCAGCCGCTCGCTTAAGGAGGGTCTCCCCGCATGTGCACATGCTCCTGGCTCAGCCACAGCTGGCCAGGGGGTCGTGAGATGAGGAGGAGGGGGGGGGGAAGGAGGACGGTTGCCCAAAGGGAAGCCTCCGTCGCTGTCGGTGATCTTTCCTCAGCCAGCCCGGATTTCCAAAAAGAAGAAATAAAAGGAGTAGCGAAGCGCCCCAAGAAGAGCTTGCTTGCTTGGCCCAGCTGTGGCGTTCAGAGAGTGAGATTGAGAGAGGGAGGGGGGAGAGAGAAAGACAGAGACATGCATACAGTGATACACAGAGAAAGGGGAGAGAGGGGAAGATAGGGAGAGGGACAGAGATACAGAAGGGGGAGGGGGGAGAAAGGGAGAAGAGAGAGACAGAGAGAATGGTTTTGTGGCTGGGTAGGCGTGGCTGGGGGTGTCATGTGATTGGGTGGGAGTGAGTAACATTGAGTTGGCCATGCCTACCCAGGTTTTTTGTCTCCCTGTGTGTTTTTTTTCCTATGGGAAACAGGTCCAAATGGCTCTTTGAGTGTTTAAGGTTGCAGATCCTGGTATAGGAGAAGCCAAGCCACACATCATGCAGTATCCCTTAAGCTTCCAGCCAGAAATGTGGCAAATAATGAAATCATATTATTTGCTATCCAGCATCCAAAATTCCCTCAAGACATATCACTTGAAACATAATAGATAGTATAGTTCAAAGTTAGTAAATCCAATATAGTAAAAGTATGCACACAACACAGCCAAACACACTAAAATATAACCAGCATTTTTAAAAAGCTCATAGCTCAGAATTCTAATCCATCAAAAATGAGGCACACTTTTTGCCAATCTCATGTATAGCCAGGCACAGCATGCTTAATAAATGCCAATCTGAGATTTTTTGAAATAGAGTTCCAGATTTCTTTAGAGTTTAAAAATATGATGGTTATATTTTTCATAATTATCACTTTTCTTTCCTGAAAAAAAATCTCAGACATTTACCAGCAATATCATTTTAAAGCATCCTAATTATTCCGTAAGGTCACTCTGATATGAAAGCTAAAATGTTAAGCGAGTGTCTAACATCTAACGTTTGTTATAATATTAAGACAACAGCTCTAACATCTCATCTGATAATCCCAACAAATAAATATATGAAGAAAAAAATCCAGTAGGTTAGATTAGTGTTTTCCTTTTAATATACTTTAAAGGGCCTAATGTCTTCCCATTGTTCTGGATTAAAGCACAAATTAACACTCAGTTAGCATTTGTGGGGAGTGAAAGGAAAGCTGCTTCAAAATTTTAATGAAACAGAGCATCTAGTTCCAGCTTGCTCACTCCAAAAACATTGTATTCGATCCCCCAAACATGTATATAGTCATTTCTAATATTTACCCTAAATTAACCATTCAACAGCTCTATAGGGAAAATCTCTATTTTTAATACCACCACTACAGATAACGAGGATGAAATTAACAGATGCTTTCTACCATGCCTTTCCAAGGCATGGTAGAAAGCATGGAACTCTCTCCACAAAGGACTTCTATGGGTATATAAATCATCCAAAATACTAACCTGTCTCAGCCTGAGGCTGGGGCAGCTCCTGTTCTGTTGCTGGGACAGTTTCTGTGGCTTCTCCAGGCATTTCTGATAGAACAGAACAAAATAAAAGGTAAGTTATTTTTGCCCTATTATCTATTATAACACTGTAGAATACTTTACAATAAAGTCTTAATCTGTTGCAGTCACAATCCCAGGCAAACCATTTACACATGGGAACTTTAGGCACTGTATTAAGATATTAATCCTAAAAAAGCAAGTTCCAGGTAGTCCTTGACTTACAACAGTTCGCTTAATAACCGTTCAAAGTTACAACGGCACTGAAAAAAGTGACATGACCATTTTTCACACATGACCGTTGCAGCATCTCCATGGTCACATGATTTACACTTGGATGCTTGACAACTGACTCACATTTATGACGGATGCAGTGTCTTGGGGTCATGTGAGCATCTTTTTGCAACCTTCTGACAAGCAAAGTCAATGGGGAAACCGGATTCACTTAACAACAGTGTACTAACTTAACAACAGCAGTGGTTCAGTTAACAAATGTGACCAGAAAAGTTATAAAATGGGGCAAAACTCACTTAACAAATTTCTCACTTAGCAACATAAATTTGGGCTCAATTGTGGTTGTAAGCTGAGGAGTAACTGCATTTCTATATTCAGCTAAAAGTTTTAAAGTATTCAAAAACACTGATCTATTTTTCATTTTTGTAGTCTTATAACTGCCTTATTATCTCAGTTAAATGGTCAATGCTTTTGATCCAGCAACAACAACAACAACAACAACAACAAAAATCAGGTCCAATTATTGGTCTGAAGTTACTAGTGTATATTCTGCCAATTCAGTTGTGGAAGTTGCATGCACCTAACATAAGCCTCCATAGCCAAGTTTCATTACTAGATATTGCTCATAGTTTGAAAAGCCTTTGAAGCCTGCTTCTGACTTAGCAAAGCTCCTTGTTTTTGATGTTATCACACCTCCATCAAGGTGTACTTTTTACCAAGCCAAAATCCCTTCACAGGCTACTTCAGAAAAACGGGCTGAACAAGGGGATAGTTTCAGTATTCTCTCCCTTCCACTAAATATAAGATGCCTGCGTGTTTCGCCATCATCACAGTATTCCACTTATCGTCCTGCAAGTTTTATCGCTAATTTTTGTCCCGTCTTCGCTTAGTACCTTGATCTGATGGGGCCGCCTTCCAAGAACAAAGTTTGCTGCATGTGTGAACAGCAAAGAGGTTCACTCTCCTGGCAAAAAACCCGTCGCCCTGCTTGGACCGCATGCAGAAATTCCAGGCGGTCGCGAAACAGTTCAGCCCAACCCTGATCATAACTTCCCCCCTTCAATTCTTTATAAAAAACAATATTCAGGGAAAAGGAGGAACCGTTTAGCAGAGACCCCAATCCAGCCACCGACTACAATTGAGCACCAACCAGGATCGGCCCAAGAATGTTAAATTCTCCCGTTTCCAAGGGGAAGACCTCCGGCTTTATTGGAAGCATCGGAGTCTTCCTAAGGGACGGCTTCCTTCTCCCTGCGCTTTCACTACCGAACATCCTTCTTCCGTCCCCAAACTCCAAGGAAGCCTCTCCCCTTGAACGGCAAGGCCTCCCTGACGCCGCAGAACCCAGAGCGGAATGGCCCAAGCGGCCTATACGGAGCCCCCGCCGAATCTAACCGTCCCAGGCCGCCCCGCCGCCCTCGGCCCACCCCCTGGAACCACTTCAGCTTTACCCATTTTAAGCGGCTCCCCATCGGCCGGGTTACGGAGCCGGCAGAGGCAGATGCCGGCGGATAGAAACGGCGAAGCTTACCGTACGAGACGTTCCGGGCGCAAGATGGCGGAAGAAAAAGACAAGAGAGGAGAGGAGCAGCCGACTTCCGGTATGCGTCGGAACAACTTCCGGGTCCTAAAAGAGTCTGTTTTTACCACGTGCTCTTTTGGCAACGCTCTTCCGGACTCTTCAGAGGGCTGCATGTTAAAACTTCCAAGCAAAAGTTGGTAGAAGTTCCTGACACACGGAGGACCAAAACAAACAAACAAACAAACAACCCCCCCCATCAGTCATCCCAAAGTTGCTTTTTTCAAGAGGCAGCTGGACTTTCTGGGGTTTTTTTTTTCCTTTGGAGACGTTTCGCTTCTCATCCTAGAAGCTTCTTGGATGAGAAGTAGGTTGAAGCTTCTTGGATGAGAAGCGAAACGTCTTCAAAGAAAAAAAAACCCCAGAAAGTCCAGTTGCCTCTTGAAAAAAAGCACCTTCGGGACAACTATGACCTGGATGATTGAGAATCTTCATGTTGGAAGAAACATCCTTCTAGGTTCTGTTCCAAGTGGGGAAAAAGACACTGGAAAATGGAGACTGCTTGGAAAGATGGTTTAATGGTGGACAGGATCACATGGCTTGAGTTCCTGAACAGAAAAGGGAGGAGGGCAGATACAGGGAGTTTCCGGGTTTTATGCTCTCTCTGGCTTTGAACTTCCTGGGGACCAGAAAGAGTATCCTGATTGGTTGTCAGACTCCCAGGGGGTGGGGATCTTAGCTAGCCTTGCTGCTGATAGTCACATGTGCTTCCCAGATCACATGTGGTGAGTTTCTGCTGCTATTGTGTAGAGGGCTAATCCTATCTTCAGTTGGATCTTTGGCAATTCCTACTGTGGCTCTGTGAAGGAGGTAGATCTTTGTTAAGTAGAATAGACTGGCCCAGGCATTAATGGCCCATTGAAAAGGCTGGGGGTCTTAGATGGGAGCTGCTTCAAAACATGCTTATCCATTTCTCATCCAGGGAAATATAATATTCTGCCTTTTTAATATTTCCCAAAATATTTCATTCTCCTAGGAAAGGTGTGCGTGCTAACTTCTTACAGACAGTAGGAAAAGTCTTGGATAAAGACACTGTTAAAAAGCATAATGTGGGAGATCTAGATGGGACGGCTTCTGAGCCTTCACACAAGATTATGTGTGGAGATGAAACAGTAATATGGAGAAAATAGTGGGCAAAAAAGGTTTTAAGTCTTCGCCTCTTTGCTGTTTTAACTTGCTGCTGCTTTTAACTCTGGGTCCAGCACCAAAGTGGATAGAGAAAAGGTTAAATGTTTAAGTGAACTGGGGTAGCATTAATGGAATTTGCCTTTTGCTTTACATGTTAACAAGATAAATGTAATGTAGTGTACTGTACTGTTGAATCAGTACAATTACCTAGGTCTGATTTACTTCTGACATTTAAAGTTAATGCAAGTCTACAGTCTGAAATTTTGACCTGCCCTTCATTTTTTTCAGTCCAAAATGTGTAATATAAAGTTCTTTGAATCAATATCTATATTGGACTTGATAGGGCACATTACCAGAGTTATGAAATGCATGCTGTAGCAGTCTTGATCTCAATGGGAATTAATTCCAAGTAAACATGCATAGGATTAAGTTGCAAGTAAGGTTCTGTTCAATGGGCTTCATGGTATTTCTTCCTGTTCTAGAGCATTATAATCTCCGCAGGAGACTTTTCCATGTTGTCATGTTCACATAAACCTAAATCCATATGCTAATCATGTTGCATGTCAACAGCAGCTTCTATAATCTTGAGTGTCCTATACATCTATGGACAATGTACTGCTCTTCCATTCTTCCATAATAGGGTGTTTTAATTTTCGGTGCTTTAAACCAGTAAAAATGCAATGGGAACCCCTTTGGCTCTTTTCCAGTCCTCTGGCAGTTCCCCAGTGCGTCAGGATCAAAGTTGCATGTTTGGCTGTAGGAATAAGTTAACAAAGCAAGGAGATTCTTTTAAACCTCAAATCTGTGTATCCAAGATCTTTTGATAAGATCTTCTGCTTGTGAGAAAAGTACCCCATAAATTATTACACAAAACAATGCAATTCTTCAAAAGCCTAGTAGTGCTCCTTCATGGTGGTCCTTAGGTCTTCTGTGCATACTAACTATCCACTGAGATAACTAGTGAAACAGGTGTTTTGGCTAATATCCTAAATGATGGTGTTCTGCGTGCAGACATACTGAATTGGGAACCAGCATAGAAATGCTGAACCTTTCAATGGCCAAGACTGCTTTGTAGGGTGGTATTAGAAAAATATGCAGAGGCTCTGTATGGAATGCCTATTGCCCCAAAGCCCCAACTACACACATCCAAGGAAACCAAGAAAGCAATTATTTGGTCAACTGACGGATTTAAATAAATCCCTTCCAGGCACATGCTTCAGGTTGTTGTATGTTCTACAAGCACCTCCGATGGGTGGTAAGGGTTAAGCAAACTTGTCACTTTTCAGAATTTTTTTTTAATGAAACATTTTTTAAAATATAAATTATGAAGATTTGAAGCTTAAGTATAAAAACAAAACAGACTAAAAATGAGTTAAAATGATATCATTTGCACAAAATTGGAAAAAATCAAAATACACCAACAGAGGAAGAACGGATAAAAAAAAATCTTAAGAGTGTGCCAAGACGGACAAATTAACAAAAGAACTTAAAGAAAAGGAAGATACAGAATATTATGTAATATGGAACAAATGATACAATTGGCTGGAGATTAGAAATAGTAAACAATAATGAAAGGGGAGAAGTCATAAACGTAAAAAGTTTATAGGACAATGTATAAAAGGTACAAAATTAATATCATAATTGTTAGGAATTATAATGTAAATAAGAGAAAAAGGGACAAGAAGGATAAGGGGGAATGGGGGAAGATGTAAACAATAGAAGATGACCGTTACGAAACAGTTGTAAAAAAGGAATTTATATTATGTTTTGTGTTTGTTATATTGTATTGTTATAAAAAAAACTTTTTAAAAAGAAAAGGCAAAATGAAAGAAAAAGAAATTAAGAATGTAACAGGCACATAGATTTTACACATTTATAGAACCACCTTTTACAGTAGCCTTTTTTTTTAACAGAGAAAGGACCGTTCCGGAGACCCAATCAGGCCAATTTTCATCTGGCTAAGAGATTACAGAAACTAAAGGACAACTAACTCTGCTATCGTAGGAAAGACTGCTTTATTGGAAGTAAAATAGAGATGAAAAGTTTGACTTTTAAGTATTAAATTAGACGGCTGCATTTTACTCTTATATTTTGCCTGATTTTAAATTATGGACAGATTTTTTTTTTTACTGTAACACGGTCGTGCACTGGCCCAGCAAAGATTGCCACTGACAGCGTTTATCGGCATGTGGACCTCCACTTTCCCCCCCTGTAGTATATATAAAATTTTATAACTCATTCAACCAATTTCAACAAGGATGATGTCATCTGAAAGCTATTGTTTGCAATACTTGTATGTTTTGATTTTAGAAATCCCTGATGTACAGTTTTACTTTGAAAAAGTGAAAGTCACACAGCATTGAGGTGAAATCCATCTAAAAGTGGGCTGTTTTAGCTTTTTGGTGAAGGACTAGATGATAAAAATTAGATCCACAGGCAATATTTGGCAAAGGACCATTTGTTCATGACTATTTGAAATTATAATGGCGTTATGACAAGTCCTCAGAATTCTAGACATCCCAAGATTCGTGCTGTCATATGATCACAATCTGGGCACTTGGCAACAGGTTTCTACTTACAACTAGTTGCACGCCATTTACAACCTTCCCCGCCGGCTTTCCCAGAAAGTCAATGGGGAAGCCAGCAGGGAAGGTCACAAGTAACTTGGGTAAGCCTCTCCTACCTGTGCACCCCGCTTAAACCCGTCTGTGCTTGTGCTGGTTGCTTGGGCATACCTACCTATCCTCCCCCGTTTTCCCCATGCCTGCCTCACATCTGACACAACACACATCATGCCTCTTTCGCACCTCCTCACCTGATATATACTCAGACTTTGCACCCACCCCCCCACCCCAGCAGCAGTCACTTACCGTATTTTTCAGAGTATAAAACGCACCTCCCCCCCCAAAAAGAGGATGAAAATCTGGGTGCGTCTTATACTCTGAATGTAGCCCCGCCTAGCTTCTCAAACAGCTTTCAGAGGCTGAAAAATGCATCAGAAACGGAGCTTCAGGAAAAAAGCACCAAACAAGAGCTTCAGAAAAGAAGCCCCCAAACAGAGCTTCAGAGGCTTTTTTTTCTGAAGCTATTTTGGAGGCTTTCAGAGGCAGGAATTTTTCCCTCCCTAAAACAGAGTTTCAGAGGCGGGGGGGTGGGGGGGTGGGGGAAGCAAGGCACACAACCAAGGAACCTGTTGCTAAAAGTCACCTCTTGGGACAGCTGATTGGGAGTATTCTGGGAGGGCGTTCCACCTGCCAATCAGCTTTTTTCTTATTTTCCTCCCCAAAAACTAAGGTGCGTCTTATACGCCGAAAAATACGGTACCTGCCTGCCTGAGACTTGCAGCTTCCTTCTGGCCTTTCCACTGACTTTTGTTGTGGGAAGTGGGCAGGAAGTTGCCTCACCTAATGACCTTGGGATTTAGTTAACAATGGTAACTGGGACTATAGGGATTGCTGTTGCTAAGCAATGCTAACGCACTTCCTAACTGCATTGCTTAGCAATCAAAATTCTGGTCCCAATTGCCATTGTAAGTCGAGGATTACCCGAAATTCTTAAAAGCCACAGTCATCAGTCAAAACTGCCTGATATTCGCTTGTAATGTCATGTCAAATAAAGCATAAACATGTATGTTACATACTGTATGCTGCAATATAAACCTCTATTGTTTCCTATTTGACAAATGTGTATCCCACTGATTATACACTCTCATGTTAGCAAAACCAAATATTTATTTTATGTGGTGCAGGGTTGTTGGAATCTGAATAGTTATTAACACTTTTATCGCCTCTTCTTCAGCAAGAAAAGCCTGTTTCGACCATGTCTGTAAATGGCTGATTTGTGCACAAATCTAGCAAAACAGTCAAGAGTTCTGCTGTATTTGAATACAATTATCTGGTCACATGAAGCTGCCTTGTGACAATGCACTGTGTTTTCAAAACTTCAGAAATCCATCTGCATGTCTTTAAGGGAAAAAAAAGGAAAATTAATTTTAAACACAATTAAGGCATACTGTGAAGAAATTTAGTATGTTATACAACAAATTATGCCAACCTCCTCCAAACTGCAGAGGAATTAACTACAATTCCTTTCCTGCATGGCAGCTGATAGGGGTCATAGTCCAGCATACCTGGAAAGGCTGTTTCAGTTACAGGTAGTCCTCGACTTACAACCACAGTTGAGTCCAAAATGTCTGTTGTTAATTGAGACGTTTGTTAAGTGAGTTTTGCCCCATTTTATGTTAAGTGAATCACTGCAGTTGATAAGTTAGTAACCTAGTTGTTAAGTGAATGTGGCTTCGCCATTGACTTTGCTTGTCAGAAGGTCGCAAAAGGTGATCACATGACCTTGGGACACAGCAATGGTCATAAATATGAACCACTGGCCAAGCACCTGAATTTTGATCACATGATCATGGGGATGCTGAAAAGGTCGTTACTGAAAAATGCACTTTTATAAGTCATAAATCGCACTTTTTCAGTGGTGTAACTTTGAATGGTCACTAAATGAACTGTTGTAACTCGAGGATTATCTGCAGTTGTTAATGTTAGTAGAGGTAGTAGAGATTTTGCAAAGGTTTTCTTCTTGGAACTTGAAAACAAATGATTTGGAAACGTCTACAATTTCCTCACAATAGGCAATAAGCGGCAACCAGAGTGTATTAGGGATAAATATTTATCACATGAAGCCAAAATGACTGTGCAATACTTTGGATTGAATTAAAAAAAAAGTGCTTTAGTGTGGTACAGGATTGCAAATACAGCACCTGCTTATAACTCTTTAAAGCAGCCCCCCCCCTTTCCTGTGCTTGTACAACTGCCCCCTCTTGATGATTCATTCAATTATCCAAACCTTCTGAGCTAAACATGATAGCACTGAATCATAAACTGATCATATGATTTATACAACCCACACAGCTACTGAATTGACTTTTGTGATTCAATGTCTTGCATCAATAGGCTAAGAGTTTCTGTCCCAAGTAACCTCAAGTCGACATCTTTGCTCTGTAATACATAATTGACTGATTGATTGATTCAATTTATATGCTGCCCTTCTCCGGAGACTCAGGGTGACTTACAATGTGTTAAGCAGTAGCCATCATACTTTTGTATATACCTGCTTAGTAGGGCTTTTGGCCCCCCCTAAGTGGTGTTCCTTTTTATACAAAGTCAGCTTATTGCCCCCACAGTCTGGGTCCTCATTTTACCTACCTCGGAAGGATGGAAGGCTGAATCAACCTTGAGCCTGGTGAGATTTGAACTTGCAGTAATTGCAGGCAGCTGGTGTCACTTAACACCACTTTAATCTGCTGCACCAAGGCTCTTGTACATTTCCTGATATTGCCACCCAGCCACCCAGTTCACAATTTGAAGCAAGAATAGAATAGAATAATAGAGTAGAGTAGAGTAGAATAGAATAGAATAGAATGGAATTCTTTATTGGCCGACTGTGATTGGACACACCAGGAATTGTTTTAGGTTGCTTAACAGTTTCATTAAAGAAACCATAGTTGCCTGATTCCCACATCCTACCATTTACAAAGTAGAATGTCAAGTTCAAAAAAGCTACTTCATATTTTTAATGTAATGTGTGAATTTAGCTTCTCTGTCAGCAATAGCCAATAACAAAGAGAGAAAAAAACCCCACCAGTATATTTTTTGTATCAAGTTATGTCGCTGCCCATGTCACCATCACGACCCTGATGTCACTGAAACAATTTAGGGAGAGGGAGTTGGGAGTTGGCATCCTTCTGAAGCAAGCCCTTACCGCTATCTTTCAAACGTTGTCCTTTGTAAGATTTCTCCATTTCTTCTAAGAACTGTTCGAAGACTTTCACGTATGGAGCTAGACTGGTTTTCTTATAATCTGCTAAAAAAAAAAAAAAGATTGGGAGGGAGGAGAGAAGACTCATTTTATTTCCAAATTTTAAAATCACAACTACTTAAGCTAAATTAAGGAATTAAGTTTGGCTCCCAGCTGTCCATTTGCTCCAATCAATATGAAAAAGATTAACCTCACTTCCAGGTCATATGTTTTATGCATTCCTGATTTGACCCCCAAGGATATGCCAGATTGAATTCTAATTATGTCATATTTTTCTATTTGTAAACATTTCAGAAAACTGACCTATTACATCTCAATTAACCACCTGTCTTGCTACGCTGCTTATTACTATTATTATTTATTTTTACAATAAATGGGGTAGCCTTCATCAAATGTCTACCATTCACACACTTCCCAGAAAGGGAATCTCTCACAAAAGATGTCCCAAAGGGGCTTTTCCAAAAAGCAACTGGATTTTCTTGGGTTTTTTTTTTTTAAAGTGCTGACTCTGGCAACACATATACTAAACAATACAGAAAAGATTAGCATGGCCCCTGTGCAAGATTGACATGCCAATTCACGAAGCGTTCCGTATCATTTTCAAAAGAAAAAACCCCCAAGAAAGTCTGGTTGTCTTTTGGAAAAAACACCTTTGGGAGAGCCATAACCAGGATGATTGAGAATCTCCATAGACGCTCACAAAAGATATGCTCACTTCCCTTTCAATTCAAACACATAGGCGAGAAAACAACTACAATGTTCCACTTTTTTGCACTACTGATATTCAACAGCAAGTCACCAAACGATAGCATTGGGGCAGAAGGAAGGAAAGGCATTAAAACCGAAGTAGGCTAGGTGCACTTATACAGTTTGATTTGCTGATTACACTGAGGGGGGAAATTGTCTAAAAATCATAGTTCCAATGAGATATAGTGGTATCTAAAATTAGCTGACTGGATCCTTTGGCAGTGAAAATAATTTTAATAAATGGTTGTAATCTTGTTTTCAAAAAGCTTTACATTAAAAACATTTCCAGCCTATAATTTTGCAGGGCTTTTATACAGGGGTATAAAATAAGAGCAATTACACACAACTGAAGAATTTAGTGCTACCAATACAGCATTTTAAGCTGTTCCTCCTCCTTTCTATCTATGCATCAAGGAAATGACACACATTCCCAATGACAACAGAATTGGCTAAAGATTTGTCCTGATCTCTTCTACGATAGCACTCACCTCGGCTTTTACGAGAGCTTTCTGGTAGACCTTCAGTTTCCTTTCCATTTCCTTCATCTTTCCCAATCATGTCCAGCTCATGACAGAGGTGGCTAAGGAATAGAACAAAAACATTGGAAATCCCACATGTGATCTATATTGATCACAATCATTTCACTCTGCGCTTGACTCCAGTAAATTGACAGTTTATGCAGGGGAACTGATCAATCCACTCAATTTGTGTTTGAAGAGACTGATTGGGTACACCTATCACATTAAGTGATATTATGCATTTTTTTTTTGCTTGAGCCACTGAGTGAATATAGGCACTATAATGTTTGATCCAGGGGTGCTACTCAGCAGGTTCTGAAGAACTGGTAGTGGAAATTTTGAGTAGTTTGGAGTACCGGCAAATACCACTCTGGCTGTCTCCAGAGTGGGGTGAGAATTTGCAATATCCTTCCCCCAGGAGTGGGGTGGGAATGGGGATTTTGCAGTATCCTTCCCCTGGAATGAGGTGGGAATGCAGATTTTACAGTATCCTTCCCCTGCCAAGTCCACCAAGCCACGCCCACAAAACCGGTAGTAAAAAAAATTGAATTCCACCACTGGTTTAATCCTACCAATTGTTGATTATGCAACATAATAGTGGATTAAAAAAAAAACATAGCTGAATGTGTTGCGTGAACCTAGGCACCATCTCATTCCTATACTTTCTAGATGCATGTTTGTCATAAATCCCAAAGAGATGACCCATACTCTATAGTGGGGACAGCAAATGGATCGAAGTCATCCAATTTCTTCAGGTCAATTGGAACTGAAATGCGTCCTGAAAGAGATCAAAAGCAGCATTACAACAGCTTCCTTTAAAGCAGAGTTCCCCAACCTTTCTGGCTTTGCAAACCAGCCCCAGGGGGTGAGGGTGGGAGGAAGAAAGGGGATGGTTCCATGCAAGCAGTAAGCCTGCATACGGACAGCTCCATTTGTGTGAGGGGTGGGCACGCACACATGCTGCTCACGCAAATGGAGTGTGCACATGCGCTTCCCTGCTGCTCACACAAGTGGAGATGTGTACCCATGAGTGAATGCTTGCCCGCCACTTCTGTGGCCCAGTTCTGAAGAGTTCAAGGCCCAGTAGTGGGCTGCAGCCTGGGGACCCCTGGTTTAAAGACTATACTGGGAAGAGAAAAAGCATGCAGCAAGGGACTACATTTCTGAACAGCTCCATGAACCGGCTAAATGTCCACATGGAAACTTTTTCCAGACCTTGGAAAGGTCAGTCTCAACTTACAACAGTTCATTAGTGACTGTTTAAAGTTACAACATCACTGAAAATGCAACTTACGACTATTTTTCACACTTACAACCACTGTGGCAGCCTCATGGTGATCAAAAATGACCAGACCCTTGGCAATTGACTCATATTTATGACAGTTGCAGTGTCCCTGGGTCATGTGATCTCCTTTTGCGATCTTCTAACAAGCAACATCAACGGGAAATCCAGATTCACTTAACAACTGCAATGATTCGCTTAACAACATTGGCAAGAAAGGTTGTAAGATGGGGCAAACTCACTTAATAAATGTCTCACGTAGCAACATAAATTTGGGCTCAACTGTGGTCATAAATCGAGGACTACCTGTATTGTCCTATACTCAAAGCACACAGTGGGAAACTCAAAACAACAACTTCACGATTTAGTCTCTTAATACAGAAGAGTAAAAAAAAAATGTTTATCTGTTTTTTGGCCCTTGGATTCTGCTTGTTCTTCCTAAGATGACATAGTAATATAGGACTTATTTAATGCCTAACAGGATTCTCAATCTAAAATATTGCTTTAGATTGATTAAAACTCACAAACTCCATAGAGAGTTTGCCCATTTCTATAGTTACAATTTTATCTTAGCATTAAATGCAGTACCTCATTTGTTTTTCACAAAACGACACCTTTAGGCATCAAACCACAATTTGCATTCTAGCATTATTTCTTCTCACTGCTCATAACTGAAAACACCAACAGGGAAATGTACATTTCAGAAGCAGCAGAAGGAACCACTGGTATGTTAGACAAAGCAGTATGATGCTACTAATGATGCTTACTGGTAAATCCTCCGTTCTCTATGCTCAATTTTGCATACATAGCATTACCTTATTTTATCTTCCAAAAAGCCTGAAAGTAAACCAGGCTGAGAGATAGCAAGTGGCTGAATATCAAATAGTGATCTCCATGGTTGAAATGAATTCCCTATGTTTCCACCTCCAGCTTCAGCATTCCCTGCTATTTTAGGCCCTTGTCGGATTTCCATCAAAAAGAAATATGCGGGAGCATTGTTCAGGAACTGACCTGTTTTGGGGTGAACGCTGAAAGGGCTCTTCAGCAAATGATTGATGCCTTTGCTAACGTTCATATCCAGGCGGGGAAAACAGTACTGTAGCATAATCTCCCTTTCAGAGTGTACCATTTTCTTCAGAATGAGAAAAAGAAAAGGATTAATGCAATTGACTTAGCCTAAGTCAAGACAATGCCCGGGTCTAGCTCACTCAGTACAGGTAGTCCTCGACTTACAACAGTTCATTCAGTGACTGTTCGAAGTTACAATGGCACTGAAAAAATGACTTTATGACCATTTTTCACACTTACGACCATTGCAGCATCCCCATGATCAGGTGACCAAATTCAGATGCTTGCAACTGGCTCGTACTTATGATGGTTGCAGTGTCCCAAGGTCATGTGATCATCTTTTGCGACCTTCTGACAAGCAAAGTCAATGGGGAAACCAGATTCACTTAATAACCGTGTTACTATTTTATGTAACAAATATGGCAAGAAAAACTGTAAAATGGGGCAAATAATTAAATTTCTCACTTAGCAATTCTGGGCTCAATTGTGGTCATAAATCGAGGACTACCTGTATTGCCCGGGCAAATCAGCTTCCTGCCTTTGTATGATTTCAAATCCGAGTCTTTCTCTTTCTTGTTTGGAGAGCTTGGAGGTTGAACTTTGGGTGTTTTAGTACACCCAAAGCACTTCTTGTACTAAGATACATCATCATCATAATTTTATATATTTCCACATTATCATCAACTGAATTTATATGCTGCCTAACATCTTATAACTCTATTCCAATCACTGGGCTTTTTTTTTGTAATTCAGCAGCCAAAAAGCTTTAAGAATAGTTGTAGCTCCCTCTTCAGACGCTCAATTTTCAATAAGCTATAAATAAACCTTTTATGGTGGAAGAAAGTGCAGCAGAGAGAATCAGCCTACTAAAAATAGAAAGTGCTGCTGCATTCTGGATATGTCAACTTTCTGTCTTAATGACTCTCGTTTTATCTCTGCTTATTGATTTTCGTAGGCCCACAAGTGGCCCTTGTGCTTTCAAAATCCAGGGCAACTTCAGAAGGCAGAAGCACCAAGGTTTAATCACAAAGCATCCTCCAATCTTGAGTTATTGACCTTTTCAGCACTACAACTTAAAATAAGAGTCTTACTCACCTATTAGCAAAGTTCTACCCCAGTGTTAATATTGCTTATATGTATTATTTATTTTACCTTTTTTTCCAGAACTTCCCAGCGCTGCTCTGAATTATGCTTTTTACAGAATTCGGAACGAAGATACTCTTGCTCTGGTGGCAGAATGGCTAAGGACTTTCCAGGTTAGGCTCTGAAGCAAAATAACCAACTTTTTGTACCTTCTCCGAGGGGGATAGCTTTGCCTTCTTTCAAAAAGACTTGCATGCCAGTCTTCTGTTCCTGGTATACAGTAAGTCAGATGGACCCACTTCCAAACAAAATCAGTTCTCTCTAAATTCGGTGTTTCTCAACCTTGGCAATTTTAAAATGCAGGGATGATTTCAACTCCCAGAATTGTCAGGGTTGAGAAACTCTGCTCTAATGGGATTACTTGCAATTAAGTCTGCATAGAACTGACACTTTAAATTACCGTATTTTTCAGACTATAGGACACACTTTTTTGTCTCCCAAAAGGGGGCGTCTGTGCAGAAGCCTAGGGGTGAAATGTAAACTTTGTTACTACCGGTTCTGTGGGCGTGGCTTGGTAGGGGTGTGTGTGTAATGTGACTGGGTAGGTGTAGCCAAGTTTTTTTTTTTTAACTTTTCAAAGCATTTTTTCTAATGCTTTGGAAAGCCTCTGCCGATCAGGCAACTTCAGCTGGGATCATCAGAGACTTTGGCCAAGAGGTTGCAGAAAAAAAAATGCTTTGAAAAGCCTCTGACGATCCCAGCTGAGCCACATGATCATCAGATTTTTTAAAAAAAACTTTTAAAAGCATTTTTCCGTTGGAAGAGGTTGTAGAAAAAATGCTTTTAAAAGAAAAAAAAAGCCTCTAATGATTGTGTGGCTCAGCTGGACGTGGGGTGTGGTGGGGGCGCAGGGATTTTTGCTACCGGTTCTCCGAACCACCCACTGCCATCGCTACTGGATCAGGCAATCTGGTCCGAACGGAGAGCACTTCATCCCAGCCGAAGTCCCACCCACCCACTGGCTGTTTTCGGGCCTTTTTTCAGTCTTTTTTTTCCCAGGCTTTTTTCAGCCAATTTTGGGGCTTTTTTTGGCCTGTATCTGAGGCTTCTTTTCAGCCCATTAAAAAAAAAAAGCCTCAAAAACAATTGAAAAAAGCCTCGAAAACAGGCCGAAAAAAGCCTGAATAAAGGGAGGCCAAAAACTTTTTTTTTGTTTTCCTCTTCTAAATTTAGGTGCATTTTATAGTTAGATGTGTCTTATAGTCCGAAAACTACAGTATATACAAACCTTGTATGTGTGCTAACTGAAGAATAAGATGGGAAGAACAGACTTTTTTCCCCAGTGCATGTGAAAATATCTCCCATTTTGGAGCAGCCCTCCGGAAAAGCTGTCTTCAGGAAGAAAATTAGACCAGCAAGGAAAGCACAGGCCTGATTATTCTTGACCTTTTCTAGCTAAACATCCTCTTCTACTGCCACAAATAATTTGGGGAAAGATTATTTTAGGAGTTTATTCCTTTTAGGATATCCGTTGGGAACCATTATTCCTTCTGTTGTTGCTGGAATACAGTTGCTATGGGAGTTGTAGTTGAACCTCAGGAATTTAATAGGTTTCCCCCCCATTGCAAATAAGCAATTTATCCTGTTTTCAAACACTGATGGTTTCTTACCATACTTCCTCCCTCCATCTTAATCTTCTCTGCTGTCTCTCAGAAATAATGTCCCACAACCAAAGACCAAGTAGAATAACACACTGTCTACTAGAAGGTAGAAGGCAGAGGCGAAGAAATTGTCTAAGGAAGATGTTATCCAAAAAGCTTACTTGCTTCTGCCTGAAAGATGCCTTGGCCAATTAATGGATTCTGTATTGATGAGGGTTTTTTTTGAGTGTGGAAGTTTATTACATTCTATTAGAAATAATTTTACTTCCTGGCTACTGCAACAATCCAGATGCTAGACTGTAGATATCTGGATTATGTTTTACGGGTAATCTGGCTGGATAGTCATACAAAAATATGCTCTTTGCTTATTTTTGTATAACCTCGACTCCATCTTTGACAATCCCAAAAGGATATTCTCTGGAACCAAAGCTAACAGCTTTTCCCATTTTTCTTTAGTTCCAAGTATGTCCTGACCAACGAGAGCATATTCTTTGAAGTAACGTTTCACTATATCCAATGATGCTCTGAAAAAGAAGAGAGGAAAGCATCAGAGAGACAAATGGTTCCTGAATGTTTTAGGATTTTGTAAGAGAGAGAGAGATGGTCAGGCAGATGCAACTTTCTCATGCAGAGAAAAATAAAACAAGTTCTGTCGAAGTCATTTCATCAGCATTTAATTTGCTCCTGCTTGGAACTGGAGGCTTTAGTTTATAGCATTTGTAGCAGTGTGCAAAATAGCATGTCCTAATTCTACATCGACACCATTTTTAAGGACAAAAAGGCATGAGAAGAGGAATACTTTATTCTGCAGATTTTTGCCAATATGTTAAGCGCTTCTTTCAGGACCTGTACACATATGCAGTAAAGTAATGTAAAAAGTACCAAACAGTATTATATATCATCTGAGAATCCAAAATACATCTAAAGTTTTCTAAGTCTAAGCTAGTTTCTTCATGTCAGCATTGGGCGAATTAGCGAAAAGATTTTAACCAGCACTTTAACATCACTGCCTGGAGACCTTTATTTAAACCAGAGCAGTGATCAGGATAGTATTAAGTATAAGTAAGTCACACTTGGCAATTGCCAACAAGTTTACCTGGGGTTAAAAGCTTCAGATTCTATACTAAGTTTTGTCAATGCTTCTTCTAAAAAGCGGCAGCTGAGTTGGAAACAGACCGCAGCAGTAGGTGGTCTCTTCTTTAGCCACATCAAGAATTGCATCTATCCTGATTCATACCACCACAAGGCAGAGTGCTCTATTTATCTATATGTATTTATTTGATCTGATGCAACTCGAGTCCAAATAATGCTAAGCTCTTGCTTAGACCACACTTCCTTAAACCCTACGATTCTCAGTTCAGTTCAAAAACTGTTTCAGCTTGGAGTGTGGCATCCACGGCCTCTCACTATTGTTGAACAGTAACCATTGCCCAAAACAAGGGAAATTGCAATTCAACAATTTTTGGAAGACTCCCTACTCAAATTGCTAAGATAGATTTTAACTGGAAAGCAGAAAGCAAGTTCCACTTCATGGCACCTGCACACATTATTGAAAACCCAAAAGTTACATTAACTGACCTGATAAAAGGATGAATGTGGTTATCTGAGAGGGTTACTTTCTTGATGGTTCCTTCACCTCCCTAGAAATGTTCAAGGAAAAGCAAGGTTAGAGTCTGTTTATGCCTGCTTTCCTTCCCTTTGCACACGAAAGTCTCAGTGGCACTTCTGGCTACACATCACAGAATTGGGACATAGTGCTGAATTTTCTGCCTCGCTTGTCTCTTTTCCCAACATTTCAGTTGTCCCTCATGGCACCATTTAGTTCATCAATATGTGTGTGTGTGTGTGTGTGTGTGTGTGTGTGTGTGTGTGTGTGTACAGGTAATGTCTCGGGTTCCTTCCCGTGTAATTGTAAGCATATCTTTAGAAGGATAGCAGCGACGTTTCAATGAAATCACATTCATCATCTTCTGGCTGATGTTCTTGGTTTGGTGCCTATGGGCAAATACCCATAGGTACCAAATCAAGAATATCAGCCAGAAGATGATGAATGTGATTTCATCGAAACGTCGCTTCTATCCTTCTAAAGATATGCTTACAATTACACGGGAAGAAACCCGAGATATTACCTGTACACACATATATACCCGGAAAACTTACACAAGTGTGTGTGTGTGTGTGTGTAATCTGAAGGAAAAGCTAAAGGTAAATTTCAGCTAATGAGCAACACAGTTCTAGGATGCATAAACAGGAATAGAATCAAGATCACATGAAGGGTTAATACCACTTTATAATGCCTTGGTAAGGCCACTCTTGGAATACTGATTCAGTTTTGGTCACCACGATGTAAAAAAGATGTTGAGACTCTAGAAAGAGTGCAGAGAAGAGCAACAAAGATGATTAGGGGACTGGAGGCTAAAGCATATGAAGAACGGTTGCAGGAAATGGGTATGTCTAGTTTAATGAAAAGAAGGACTAGGGGAGACATGATAGCAGTGTTCCAATATCTCAGGGATTGCCACAAAAAAGAGGGAGTCAAGCTATTCTCCAAAGCACCTGAGGGTAGGACAAGAAGCAATGGGTGGAAACTAATCAAGGAGAGAATCAACTTAGAACTGAGGAGAAATTTCCTAATAGTTAGAACAATTAATCAGTGGAACAACTTGCCTCCAGAAGTTGTAAATGCTCCAACACAGGAATTTTTTTAGAAGAGATTGGATAACCATTTGTCTGAAGTGGTGTAGGTTTCCTGCCTAAGCAGGGGGTTGGACTAGAAGACCTCCAAGATCCCTTCCAAATCTATTATTCTATTTCTATTTCTAAAAATACTGGAGCCTCATCTTTCTGGGCATCTAGGCAATCTGATAAAGCATACAATTGGTTTTAATTTAAGGGTTCCCACTAAGAGCTAAACTAACAGCATTTTGCGCTGAGAAGTCTAAACAACATATGCAGGGAGTGGGAGAGAACAGAAGAGAACTATGTTGATTTCCAAACATGGAGAACACACTGAACTTATTCATACATTGTGCTAAACCCTGATTTGTTGACTAAACTGGGTGTGTGGGTCTCTATGTATGTGTCACAGACTACACTGTATAAAACTATACTAGTGGTTTTCAAACTACAGTTGGGTAGATTCATGTTGTGCTAAGGCGACGCTAACTAAATCATATTGACCTAGCTTATTACATAGTTTCTCTATGTCTCATGAAAGGACAAAGGACAGGCTCATGTAATAGTTGTGTAGGCAAGCATTTGACCTGCAGAACTGTGCTCACATTGGCAGCTATTTCATAATTGCATTGCTCCTCCTTCGGGTTCTCACATTTATTGACTTTTTATTTTTTTGCCCAGGATTTCCAAAGAACACAGAAGTCCCTCTTTACCAATTCTCTGCTTTTCCCATTAAACAATTATAGAGGCACAAAACCCTTTCCCTAAATGATTTCCATTCGGAGTAGCTGTGGTAAAAATAGTAACAATGCATGCCTGTATTACAGCAGATAATTATATTGTGAATTTTATTATACTAAGAATTTATTTCTCTTGTTTTCTTGGTTCCACCCCCCCCCCCACTTCCCATTTTCTCATTTTATATGCTTTCTTTTCAGTTTGAAAAAAGGATGGGAAGGGCAAATTTTTATGGATCCATAAGCCATTCTAGGAATCTTTGTGGTTGAAGAATGGATTAAATATAACGTACACAAATGTGCACCTCCATTTACTGTCTTTTCTCTTTCCAGATGCAGGCTCTGATAACAGCCTATTGCCAAGACTGTACTCATGCATGATTAATCAAGGTTGACTCATCCTTCCGAGGTGGGTAAAACGAGGAGCCAGATTGTTGGGGGCAATATGTTAACTCTGTAAACTGTTTAGAGAGGGCTGTAAAAGCACTATGAAGCAGTATATAAGTCTAAGTGCTATTGCTATTCCCTCACCCTTTTGATATGAAGGTCTAATATCGCAGCACCATTGAGTGTCCTGACATAAGGCATTCTTGCATGGTATGGGAACAGCTCTGTAGCAGACAAAAAAGCTCTACAGCGAATCATTAAAATTGCCCAGAATATCATCGGACTCCAGCTACCAGTCCTGGACAGCATCTTCAAATCTCGCTGTTTGAAGAAGTTACATAACATTCTCAGATTCTTCCCATCCTGCTTACAATCTTTTTGGACTGTTGCCTTCTGGCAGAAGATATAGAACAATTAAAACTTGGACCACACGTTTTCTGAATAGTTTTTATCCCAGATCTGTAATTGCACTCAACAATGAACTAAAGGGCCACCATCAGTGAGCTGTTGGACAGCATTACTTGGTCTATTGTGTGGATGTTTGGGTGGTTTAGGGGTGGGGAATTGTGGTGGGAGGGAGTGTATTTGGGGATAGTTATGTGTGTTGGACCTAGTCTTTGGGTGTTAAGTAAATTTCATTGTATGGGTATACTGTGTATACACGTACAATGACAATAAAGTTATTATTATTTCCTCCGGTAAATGACAGATAGGTAACTGGAGCCCACAGGATAATACTCAAGCTGCTGTTCTGTAACTCCCAGCATCTACACCAGTGGTGAAATGTAAAATTTGTTACTACCAGTTCTGTGGGTGTGGCTTGGTGGTGGTGGGGTAATGTGACTGGGTGGGCGTGGCCAACTTTTTTAAAATCAATTTTTAAAAGCATTTTTTCTACAACTTCTTTGCCAAAGAGGTTGTAGAAAAAATGCTTTTAAAAGCCTCTGATGATCATGTGGCTCAGCTGGGCATGGGGCGGGGCAGGGATTTTTGCTATTGGTTCTCTGAACCACCCGCTGCCATTGCTACCAGACCGGGAGATCCGGTCCGAACCGGAAGTATTTCACCCCGATCCACACTAGTTGCCCTGACAAAAATTGGTGCCAATTGGAAATAAAAACTGCAGCTATTAAAATCTGCCACTTCAACCTGGGATACTGACTTTTTTGAGTTGCATCAGCTGCGTGGTTATTTTTGGAGAATTCTCTCCTGGCCCTGCCCACTGCAAATCACATTGAAAAGTTCCTCTCTCGTTACAGGAACACACCTTGACCAGGGAGAGATATTCCACTGCGGCAGAGCGGAGAGTTGAAGACCACTTCCTGACAGCATCGTCACACACCCAGCAATGGACCCCTCTGCGTCCTGAATACACCCACAGTCTATGCTGAATGCCAAAGTCCTCTGCAGGGACAGAAAAAAAGCAAAATAAATAAATAAATAAATAAATAAAAATAAAAAAATACACTGTTTACATTACCAAACAACCAAACAAAACTTAGAGCTATAAAAAATTACATTTATTCTGTTCAATATAAATCTGTGACACAAACTATGGCAATCTGTAAACAATGACTTCTTATAGAATATGTTGAATGAACCCAATTACGGCTTATTTATAGTTAAAGCCATGGCTTAAGACAGCCGATTGAAGCAGCTTGCTTACAACTACAGCCAAAAAGGCTGCATCGCTGAGTCAAAACAATGCAAATAAGAACAATAAACAGGAATGCTAGGAGCCAGTTTGCCATTTATTTATACCTTATTTGATACTGTACATTTCTGCGTTTTACCATATAGTTTAATCTTCTGTTTCAATTTTTTTGAGTTTGCTTATAAACCGCTTCAAGATTTTTTTGAGTTGAAGCAGTAAAAAGATTTTTGAATAAAGACTCATAAATACTGAAAGACCACTAAATATGACTATTTAAAAGAATATATGTATTGTTCTCCGCTATAAAACATGTGATGAGAACCAGTGGGAGTAGACCACACAGCTCTTTATAAAGGTAGCAGCTCCTGACTGATTCTGGCTGGTCTAAGCAGAGTTGGATTTCATTCATCCTTAGATGGGAGACCACCAGGAAATCCTGGGACTGGTTTGGGAAGACAAAATAGTCCCAGAAGGTGGCAGTCAGATACTGTTTCTGAGCAAACTACTATATTTTTCGGACTATAGTATGCACTTGACTATAAGATGCACCGAAATTTAGAAGAGAAAATCAAACCCCCCCCAAAAAGTTTTTTGCCTCTGTGTGCCCCATTTTCGGGCCTTTTCCAGCCCATTTTCAAGACGTTTTTCAGCCCGTTTTCTAGGCTTTTTTCCAGCCCTTTTCCAAGGCTTTTCTCGGCCCTTTTTCAAGGCTTTTTTTGGGGTGTCTGTTTTCAAGGCTTTCTTCGGCCTGTTTTTGAGGCTTTTTTCAGGCCATCTTTTCCAAAAAATTCCCCCCCCCCAAAAAAGCCTCAAAAACAGGCTGAAAAAAGGTCTGAAAAAGGCAGAAAAAAGGACATTCAGAGGAAAAAAAAAAAAGGCCGGCGGGCGGGCGGGGCTTCAGCAATATTCGGTCTATAAGACACACAGACATTTCTACCCCCTTTTGGGAGACAAAAAAGTGTGTCTTATAGTCCGAAAAATACGGTATGTATCTTATCCTGACATGTTCACATATCACAAGTGTGGTGCTCTACTCAAGAACAGGAAGAAGCGTCTTCTTTCAGATGGGAACTAAGATATGTATAAACTGAAGGATAGAAGAGCTGAGCACTGCAAAGAAAACTCAGGGAATATGCCAAACCAAAGACTATTTGGCACATATCTACTAAAAAACAGAAATGAGTCTATCCATCTTTCCTATTGTCAAACGATAGATGAAGTCAATTCTTTTCAATCCATTGCACTCCAGATGTCTTAGAATTGCTGCTCCAATAATCTCCAGCAAGCATGACTATAGTTTCCCAAAGCGCCAAATTCAGGAAACCCCGATTAGCCACTATCCAAGAATATTGTGCCAATTCACAATGACTCTGACAGCCATGAGCCAATATCTGTTCTTCCTTTCTCATGTGTAATGGGTGTGCAAATCTATAGATTTCCCCTACAACTGTGCAGGACCAAGATTAAGGAGCAGGAGGCTAGGAATAAATTAACCTTGATATAATTTTACAATATGGGACGCAGTGGCTCAGTGGCTAAGACACTGAGCTTGTCGATCAAAAAGTTGGCAGTTGAGCAGTTCAAATCCCTAGTGCTGCATAACGGGGTGAGCTCCCATTACTTGTCCCAGCTTCTGCCAACCTAGCAGTTCGAAAGCACGTAAAAAATGCAAGTAGAAAAATAGGGACCACTTTTGGTGGGAAGGTAATAGAGTTCCGTGCGCCTTTGGCGTTGAGTCATGCCAGCCACATGACCACGGACACGTCTTTGGACGGCTCTTCGTCTTTGAAACGGAGATAAGCACTGCCACCTAGAGTTGGGAACAACTAGCACATATGTGTGAGGGGAACCTTTATCTTTTTAATTTTACAATAAATCAAAGAAATGTAGTTCACATGATTATATCCGTACAGTTAATACATTTCCTACCATATTAAAAATTGCACTTGGACATTGACATGTTTTGGAGGGATGCCTGGCGGCAACCGAGATAATTCACTGCTGTAAAAGGAACTATAGAACCTAACATCTGTACCTCCCTCAATAATCTACCTTTCTATGACTCACCATCAATGTCAACTTGCGCAACATGGAACACGATTTAAAATTTGTTACCAATAAAATATAATTTTCCCCTTCTCTTTTAGGCCAGGCACCTTGTGCAGTCAAGAGGGTTGACGCAATCACATAATTCTGAAATACTTCTAGGCTGCTCAAAGGCGGTTATGTTCTAGCTTTGCTAGAGGAAGAGGGTTTGAGTGGACAGCCATAGGGATTAGAAAGCTATCAGCCACTTACCTACAAGGGCTCGGTCTATAACATGGATGGCAATGGTCATGAGAGTCCAGCATTTGGAGCAGATCTTTGCAGAGCTGAAGGAGACAAAATGATTCCTACTCATAAAAAGGACCTACAAGATCATGTAAACATCGTAGTCAGTAGGTAATCTTTCACTTACAACTATTCATTTATAGTGACCATTCAAAGTTACAATGGCACTGAAAAAAGTGACTTATGATTGTTTTTTACTCTTAGGGCCATTGCAGCATCCTCATGGTCGCTGATTAAAATTCAGATGCTTGGCAACTGGTTCATATTGGTGACGGATGCAATATTCTGGGATCACGTGATCAACTTTTGATAAGCAAAGTCCATAGAGAAGCCAGATTCACTTAACAACTGTATTACTAATTTAACAACTGTAATTGTTCTGCCCCAGCTACGGACCCCAAAGAACGCAGCACACACAAACTCTATACAAAGCTTATTTTACTCAAATAACTCAGTCTTTATCAATCAAAAGCTGTTAATAAACTGTCTTAATAGCCTACCAGAATTCTAAGATAAGGTAATCAGTCTTACTAGAGTTGGCAGAAAGCCCAGAAGCAATTTTGCAGAGAATCCAGATGCGAAGGAGAGTGAACTAAAGTTGTTTCCTATAGCTTGCTGCAAGCGGTGTTTCTCCTTAAATAGGCTAAGAGAGTGGCCAATTAGCCCCAAGCCTTACTCTCGAGGAGACCTCCTCCTGAGGAGCCACTCCTGCCTTCTGGCAGCTCTGCGCACCCATGCATTGAGAAGAGGCTCCTCCTCTTCGTCCTCTTCACTTAAAGGAGCTTCTGGAGGTTCTGAAGGCCCTGGCTGAATCCCTGCCTCTGGCACCACATATTCTCCAGCTTCCTCACTGTCCGACTCGACATGCCAGCTGCACAGGCTGCTGGCACAGCACCTCACCAGCCTCCTCGTTGTAGGAATCAACTACAATCTGCACAGGCCGCTGATGTGCCACAACAGTAATGATGGACTTAACCACTATGGCAAAAGTCATAAAATTGGGCAAAACTCACTCAACGGTCTTGTTTAGCAACAGAAATTTTGGGCTCAATTGTGGTCGTAAATTGGCCTGTACCGTACAGTCTTGAATTCTCTTCCAGCTTGTCAACATGGCCAGTGGTAAGGATGGGATTTTTAGTGCCACACTATGTTTTAGGTAATTTGTGCTAATACACTTACCAATAAGTGCACTTATTAGAACAAGCTTTATTTCCAAGCACTGGTTTGAATTGCATATGTTGACTTAATCACATTGTTAAAAAAGAAGACAGAAAAGCAGAATGCTTTCCCACCAATGTCTTGGACAGTGTGTGATAGAATTGTTGCCTTGAGATTTTAAAAATAAATACAGCTAGACAGAGCTGGGAATGAGAACTCTTTGTTCAGAACGGGAAGATCTAGTTTCTCAGAGGCAACTGGCAATACAGGCAGGTGTTTTTATTATCTTGTCCCCTGGCAATCTTCCTTGCCTGTTGACATACAATGATAATATATCATAAAATTTGGAATCGGGTACAACAACCCCTAGTATGTTTGTGAGAAAATATGGTCCATTGTGTGCAGTGGGATTTACTTTTGAGAAGTACCATATTATTTGGAGTATAAAACACACCTTCCCCCCCCAAAAGGGGGTGAAAATGTAGGTGCGTCTTATACACTGAAAAATACAGTATTTATAATACTGCTGCCCAAGGGATTCCATTATTCAGAAAACCAATCTTTTTGTAGCTCGGAAAAATAGAAACTTTGCCAGGAAGGGCCATCTGAACGGTCTGTAGATCCAAGTACAGTACATCATGTTCTTTCTGCATAATACTTTTCCCATTACGAATTGGCTAATGAATATCAAATAATGATCGCAGAAAGATAAAGCTACCTGCAGCATTGCCTAACATCATCATAATCTGTCAGGTCTATATCAAACACCAATTCCTTTTCCTGAGCTTGAAAAGCACCCATGTGGACGGTGTTATGCTGGACGGGCTGCGAAAAACAAACAAAACACAACTCAGAATGAGCTCAAGTATTAGCATCCTACTATAATTTATAATCTGAATTTCATTCCTTCATAACATTTCAGGCTTCTGCATTTTTTATTTTTTTGTTTTATTAAAATCATGCTTGGCTACTGATATGCTATCAAGTCATTTTCAGCCATTCAAACAGTACATCACAGAGGAGTAGGAAGCATTCAGGAATGGCTGCAGAGGCTTCTCAGGGTCATTCACTGTTATAGGAGGTTTATTTATTTATTTATTTGTCATATTTCTATGCCGCCCACTCTCCAAGGACTCGGAGCATATTGCCCCCAACTATCTGGGTCCTCATTTTAGCCACCTCGGAAGGGTGGAAGGCTGAGTCAACTGTGAGCCGGTGAGAATTGATCCGCTGATCTGCTGAACTAGCAGTCAGCTGAAGTAGCTGCGGTACTGCACTTTAACCACTGCGCCACCTCGGCTCCTTAGAATAAGGTTAAGGTTGGATAACAGTAGTTTGATGTTCCAACTGACATGAGAATTAACAATAAAGAATGATAAACGTTCCAAGATTATATATAATCACTGCAAAGCCTTTTCTAAATTCTTATTTAGCACTACTAAATACCTATTTTCTGTACGTATCCCAATATAGGTAGTCCTCGATTTACAACCATAATTGAGCCCAGAATTTATGTTGCTAAGCGAGAAATATGTTAAGTGAGTTTTGCCCCATTTTACAACTTTTCTTGGCACATTTGTTAAGTGAATCACTGCAGTTGTTAAGTTAGTAAGACGGCTGCTAAGTGAATCTGGCTTCCCCGCTGAGTTTGCTTGTCAGAAGGTCGCAAATTGATCACATGACCCCAGGACACAGCAACCATCATAAATATGAACCAACTGAATGTAAATCAAGTGACCATGGGGATGCTGCAACGGTCGTAAGTATCAAAAATGGTCATTAGTCACCATGGTAAATTTGAATCATCACTAAATGAACTGTTGTAAGTCGAGGACTACCTGTACTGTATATTTGTGAATAGTAAATGCATGGATGTTCAGGTAGCGTATAAGGACAGCTTTCATCTGTTAATCCCCATAGGTTTGACATATTAATAACATCAACAAAGAAAATAGGATACTTTATTTGGCCAAGTGTGATTAGACACAGAAAGAATTTGCCTCCAGTGCAGAAGCTCTCAAGTGTACATGCAAAGCAATAGACTCATCATCACACCAATAAGGATAGGTGGGTGGAGTAAAGAAAATAAAAAGAATAAGTGATAATACCTCAGCCATACTACATGGGTAAATATACACAGACATTGGAGAGCACTGTAAGAATTTGGTGTTCAGCAGATTGGCGTGAGGGGAAAAACTCTCCCTGTGTCTAGTTCAGGGGTCTGCAACCTTAAACACTCAAACAGTTTGGACCTGTTTCCCACAGAAAACAAAACAAAACAAAAAACAAAACAAAAAACAAAACAAAACAAAACAAAACACCGGGAGCCACAAAACCTGGCTGGGCGTGATCAACTCCACATCACTCACTCCCACCCAGTCACATGATCCTCCTTAGCCACACCTACCCAGCTGGTCATTAGGGCAGAGAACTGGGAACCACAAAACCCTTTTTTCTTTCTCCCTCCCTCACTCTCCCCCCCCCCCGTATTTCTCTCCCTCTCCCTCTATCTTCCCCTCTCTCCCCCCGTCTGTGTCTCTCCCCCCAGTCCCTATCTCCCCCCCCCTGTATCTATGTCTGTTTCTCCCCCTCTTCCCGCTCTCTATCTCTCGGATTTCCAAGGTAAGGTGAGGAGTGACTGCGAGGGGAGAGTGAGGGGCGGAGCCAGCCAGTGATGGTACAGGGAGCCGGAGTAGAAGGCCCAAAGAGCTGCATGCGTTTCCGAAGCCGCGGGTTGCTGACATCCAGTCTAGTTGACTTGGCATGCAATGCCCTGTAGTGCCATCCCAAGGGGAGGAATTAAAACAGTTTATGTCAAGGATATCTTCAGAGCCCTCCTTTTAACCCATGCAATATATAAAATAAATATACAATATATAAGTAAAAGACAAGAACTGTAAAGTTAATTCTGTAGTTTATCTTGGTTTAGCATTATATTCACATGGGCTTCCTGAATGGCTTATTTTAGGGAAGTTTATTGCTGGCTACTGATTACAGGTGTGGTTTAACGTGAAGAACTAATTATATTTTTTTATTTTCTGATTTGTACTTGATCCATCCAAATCTCAAAATAATGCTTAAGAAATAAAAGAGAACAGAAAAAAAAGCAAATGGTCAAAGCAGCATTCCTACACCTATTTTTAACATGATACATGAATATAACATACAAATCTGACAAACACTGTATATACTTGCAATATATTTATGTAGGGACAGCACATTTTACATGGTACCTTTATTTAACATTTGAGGGTCTGCTTATCCAAAGATAGGCTTATCTGGAAGTATATGAAATGTATATTTTAAAAAACTTGAGGGAAAAACCTATCGTACATATTCATGGATAAGACCATTTGCAGTAGTGGTGAAATCCAAATTTTTTTTTACTACCGGTTCTGTGGGTGTCACTTGGTGGGTGTGGCAGGGGAAGGATACTGCAAAATCTGGATTCCCACCCCACTCCTAGGGGAAGGATATTGCAAAATCCTCATTCCCACCCCACTCTGGGGCCAGCCAGAGGTGGTATTTGCCAGTTCTCCGAACTACTCAAAATTTCCGCTACCAGTTCTCCAGAACCTGCTGGATTTCATCCCTGACCTGCAGGTAAGCCAAACCCAATTTTTGGAGTGTATTTTGGCATCTAAAATTATCATTTCATCTGTGATTATATACAGTGCATAGTAGTTTCAAAACTATACTGATATTATCTTAGGGATGAACGAAGTATGTTTCTATTCATCTGTTCACAGAAAAAAGAGGGTCAATCTTTCTCCAAAGCACCTGAGGGCAGGACAAGAAGTAACGGATGGAAGCTTTTCAAGGAAAAATCCAATCTAGAACTAAGGAGAAATTTCCTGACAGTGATAACAATTAATTAGCAGAACAGCTTGCCTCCAGAAGTTGTGGGTGCTCCCTTATTGGTTTTAAGAAGAGATTGGACAACCATTTGTCTGGAATGGTACAGGGTCTCCTGCTTAAGCAGGGGGTTGGACTAGAAGACCTCCAAGACCTCTTCCAATTCTGCATTAAATCTCCTTTACAAACCATCAATAATCATACTGCGCAATAGCAGCCTTCCTTAAATGTTATCCCCCAGGTATGCTGGAATGCTCTGGGCACTTTGAGGGGGCTGTAATTTGAATAGATTTTGTAGACACCTGGCTGAGGAAGACTGCTTCATATCAGAATATTCCATTCCATACCTTGTGTGAATACACGGCTCCAATGTCAATTTTATATGGACACAATTTTTGGATTTCTTTTTCCAATTCCTGCGGGGTGTTGAAAGACTGGTACCGCACATAGATATCATCACGGAGTGTGAATGAGAACTCCCGTCGCTGAAAATAGTTCTTTGACACTAAAAAAAGGAAAACACACAATCCCATCTTGGTTTCATGGCAGAACATAAGAGTAATTTCCTCACAACTCAATTCTTCCACAAATCCATGAGATGCTCAGTCACTAAGTATTACATTCTCTACATCCAACTTTCCTTAGAGGATCGTTTCAAGTATATAAGCAATGCATATGATACAAATGGAAAGCTCTGAAAAATGCTACTTATCTACAGTTGTGGCCAAAATTGTGGACCTTTTGGGAAAAGTGTATTTTTGAGGTTTGATGGCTAATAACACCACATTTTTTTGGAGTTTCAACATGATCGTATTCCACTGCTGGAATGGCCTGGGAATAGCCCAGACCTTAACCCAACTGAAAATCTATGGAGCTGACTAAAGAAACTTGTTAGTCAAAAGTGACCCACCAATAAACCCAGTTAATAGACTCAATCATTCAATCTTGGTATTAAATTATAACAGCTGCAGAACTAAAAGACTTGGTTCACTCCATGGGAATACATTGTAAGGCCGTAATTCATGCTAAAGGTTACCCAACTAAGTATTAACTGACCTGATAATTTTTGTATATCTTGTTTTTTCTACGTGTTTCATTTTTCTTCTTTATACTGAAACTACTATTCTAATAGGAAATCCTTCATAAAAGTTATTGCATTACATTCTTGATTAAATTGTCTTTCCTTTGATATATAATTTTATGGTACTACTACTGAAACTAGCTAATATTATTAGCTAGTTTCAGAAAATACACTTTTACCAAAAGGTTTCCACAATTTTGCTCACTATTATATTATCCAAGGTCAGTCCTTTGATATAGGCCAAGTCAGGAAACAGACTCTATGGGAATTCTAGAACTCCATGTTATTGATACACCCTATTTTATACCTGTAGGTTATAAAAACAGAATCTGGCTTATACTAAAGTCAAGCAGGCTAAGTTTATGTCTCATGCTTTTTTATTGTTCAGACCAAGCCCCCATTTTGCTAATAGTCTCTGTATACTTCCATTCTCTATATTCCGGTGGGTAATGGTAAAGAATGCAAACAGGAAGAGGTGCAGAGGACAATTGATCAAACCTATTATTTGCAGTAAGCTGAGACCAGATTGTTTGGGTTCCTCTTTCAGAGTTGCTCCCAAATAAACTTTATAACTTTTCAAAATTACCAAAATCCTTGTAAAATGCTTTACAGCTGTTAACCAACCTTGCTTCCTCCCCCACATTTGATTCTTTTGTAGCATATATTCTAAAATGTTTTTTTCTTAAATACCGTCTCTAAAATCCAGTTCTAAGGAGGTCCCTTTCTACCTGTTGTGTAATGTACCTGGTACTCAAAAAGATACAGTGCCTCCAAATTTGCTTTGTTCCTGGCTTCATGAGTCAATTTAAGTGGTTTGGAAAAAAGCCACCAACACATCTTGCATCAGTGAACACATCCAGGCAGTTAGTGTAAAGAACACAGTGTAAAGAACAGTGTAAGGTCACTTAGCCTGGTCAACAGTTCGGAGGTTCGAATCTCTAGTACAGGTCCCAACGATGCCTTGGAAGTGATGTCCCAGTGCCTGGAGGCCGTGCGGGTCTGGATGGGGAGAAACAGGCTTCGACTCAACCCCTCCAAGACTGAGTGGCTATGCGTCCCGGTATAGCCAGCTGGCGCCATCGCTGGTTATTGGGGGCGAATCATTGGCCCCCACGGAAAGGGTCCGCAACTTGGGCGTCCTCCTGGACGCACGGCTGTCTTTAGAAGAGCATACAACGGCTGTGGCCAGGGGGGCTTTTTATCAGGTCCGCCTGATACGGCAGTTGCGCCCCTTTCTAGATCGGGACTCCTTACGCACTGTCACTCAAGCACTCGTCACTTCTCGTCTGGATTATTGTAACGCTCTCTACATGGGGGTCCCCTTGGGGTGCATCCGGAGGCTCCAACTGGTGGAAAATGTAGCCGCACGGGGGATTATGGGAGGGATGGGGCATTCCCATGTGACACCTCTCCTGCGCGAGCTACATTGGCTTCCGGTGGACTTCCGGGTGCACTTCAAGGTGTTGGGGACCACCTTTAAAGCACTCCATGGCTTAGAACCGGGGTACTTACGGGACGCCTTCTGCCACCAATTGCCTCCCACCGGCCGGTTCGCTCCCACAGAGAGGGCCTCCTCAGGGTGCTGTCAGCCAGATAATGCTGGCTGGTGACCCCCAGGGGGAGAGGCTTCTCTCTGGTAGCTCCTACCCTCTGGAACGACCTTCCTCCAGAGTTACGATCTCGGACCTCCGGACTTTTCGTCGGGCCCTAAAAACCTATTTTTTTCAATTAGCCGGGCTGGCCTGATTCTGTGATAATTTTAATGTTTGATACCGATTTTAATTGAAATGTTTTAAATTATGGGCCAAAATTTTATTTAGTTACTTTTAAAATTATTTTAACTTTTGTGTACAAATGTTTTTACTTCTGGCTGTTCACTGCCCTGAGTCCGTAAGGAGAAGGGCGGTATACAAATCTAATAAAAGATAAAAGATAAAGATAAGGTCTCTTGTGTGAGCAGGAGTTGGACTAGATGACCTCCAAGGTCCCTTCCAACTCTGTTACGGTTACTGAAATCTGTTCAGCACTTGTTGCAAAATATCCTCATTCAGAGACCCACTAGCCTGCTGCACCAACATCAATGCCCACGTCCCTATCCTTACCTTAAAACCCCACAACACGTGTGTTGACCTCCCTTAACCCACTTAAAGCTCAATCCCTTCCGATTTTACAGAAGTGGAGTGTTCAGCAGCCGAATTTTGCACATGCTCGGAGTTCACGCATGTTTTAAACCGATTGACCAGCTTCCTGCGGACTTTTCTTCGCCCTCCCACCGGGGTCCCGAAACGCCTCGCCCCTTCCTCACCATCGCCGTAGCGGAGCCACCGGCCGTAAAGGCCGAAGGGGAAGAGGCGGCGGTAATAAAGGCGCAGCAAGTCAGGCAACGAGCCGGGATCGAAGCTTGCCATGATCGCGGCAAAACAGGAGAGCGCGGGAGAAGTTAGGCACCACCCACTTGCCGCTTTAGAGCCAATCCGAACAGCGGACCGCCTTGTCTGACGGGGACGTCTTAGTGCTTCTGGGAAATGTAGTTCCAGAGGGGAAAAAAAAAAGTCGGACAGAAGGAGCTTGCGGGTTCTCAAGTGGCCTCTGCCGACCTCCAGTGGTTTCCTCACATCGTGAAGTGTGGGTTTTGCCTGAGCGTTTGTCTATTCATTTACGTTCCGACTTCTACTTCAGTGAAAATTCAGTGAATACGTAGGACCAGTGTTATTATTTGAGGATTTAAAAAACATGTAACCAGAAGGAAGAACACTCGCAGCACAGCTCAACTTTCTTTTCGCTTGTGAAAACGAAATTATGGAAGCATAATTTCGCTGCGTCCTTCAGACCAATGTTTCTCAAGCTTAACAAATTTAAGATGACAGCACTTGTTAAAGTCTGGTGATAGGTGAATTTTTGCTGGCGGGAAGAGCATCCATCCATGTACTTCTTAAGCTGTTCTAATATAGACAAAAAGCACCGGAATTTTTAAAAAGGATTTTTTGCTGTATCCTGTGGCATTTGCACCTAATCTCAACATAAAGATGCTCTGATAACAGCTTTTTCGACTGCTTTCTCCCCATGACATGGTTTTAATTTCATTCCCAGCCCATGAGTGATGCAGGCTGAAATCATATATACATGAATATTTTGACTTAAGGACCATTATTTTTGTACATGGTAACTGCATCGAGACTATTTCATTCATTCTGGTGCCAACACAGCTTCCTCCTCCTATTTTTTCCCATGATAATAACCTCTCAGTTGGACTGAGTGAAGGTGATCGGTCCAAACTCACTTAGCTGGCTTTCGCAGCTAAGGTGGGACTAGAATTCATGGTCTTCAGCTTTCTAGCCTGGTGCCTTAACCACTATGCCAAACTGCAGATTAGTAAAATGGCAAAAATGCACAAAGATGGGAAGACTCTGAAATACCCACACTGGAGGAATAGTTAATGAAGATGACGTAATTTGTAGAGAGGGCAAAATTGATTTGTGTGATTTAGGGAAAATTTAGTTAATGATTAAAGTCCACTTTATGGACTTTTTGCTGAAAACAGAAAAAGTGAATTTGTAATTTATGGGCCTGATGATTAGAAAGGTAGAATATGGAAAGAAGGGAATCATGATTTAACCTTAGAGAATGAAATATAACTGTAACTGCTGTAAAGAAGATTGAAAGACACTCCTTTCATGTCTTTTTTCATTCTTTTCTATTAATCACTTTTTCTTTACTTTCTTTTTTAAAAATCTGTATTGTTTTTACTTTGTAAAAAACCTGCAATAAAAATCGATTTTAAAAAATGTAGTTATTTTTATAATATGTAGAGTAGACTACTATGACATTGGGATGATTTTAATTTTAGTATTTAATGTAGATTGTGTTGGTCAATGACCAAAATCAATGACGACAATTGAATGCTAGGCACCTATTAAGGTAATATTTTCTCTTCTATTCTAACACCATCGAAATGAAGCTTCAAGATGTGTAACATTTGCTGAACATTGCCCCCTATTGCCTTAAGAGAAGTGGAGGGACTGCTGTGACTTCAAAGAAAAGCAGGATAGGAATACAGCAATGGGGTCAGCAAATATGCAGTTCTTATGCAGTTGTGTTGTTTTGTCAGCTCAAGGATGATTTAGCAATTAGGAAAGGTTCGAAGTCTGGTGAAAGATTGTTTGAGGCTTTCTGCCAAAACTGGAGTTTCAGAGCTACAAGGAAACCTCAGGGAAAACCAAATTGGTAAATTTCTATCCACCTTGAAATGACATATGGGATTATGAAACTGGAAAGAATGAATTGTGAAATTGACTATTAATGTACTTAAGTGAGCTTAACTGCTTAACAACCAGTATGTGCACCTTTTTCATGATCGAGTACAAACTAATTATATAAAGAGCGACTTGTGTATCTTTGCTAAGGGTATAAATTCCAAACTAAATTGTCGCTTTCCGCTCTGCAAGCACTTATTCCTCAAATTTTTTTTTCAACACAAACACAATATAAAAAGTTTAAAAGATAGATTAAATATATCAATAAAACAAATAATGAACTCATTTAATGGTGAAAAGTCTAGTGACAGGCATGCCTATTTACAGCTCTCCTAATTTTTGAGAAAGTGCTGGCCAAATACTTCTTGAGGAAAGACATTCCATGGCTTGGGAACAACTTCAAAGAAACTCTTTCCCACATGCCAGAGTGGCACGCCTCTGACAATGCAGAGGCCTGTTTCTGCTGAGCTAAACAGCCAGATTGATATCAGGACAGCCAGCCCTTTAGGTAGACAGACCCCCAAACCATTTAAGGCTTTAAAACTGAATACAACATGTTTAATTGTGCCCAGTAAGCAACTGGCAACCAGAGCATTCATGTCAGACATCTCACGCTTTCAGTGGTTAGAAACCTGGAAGCTTCATTTTGCATCAACTGCAACCTCTAGACCCATTTCAAGAATAAACCTGTGCAGTGCACATACTGGCAAGTTTCAGTTTAGCTGTAACCTGTACATTATGCAAATGGATAATAGTGAGATCTACACATCTAAAGTTCAACCTGACTTATAACCGTAATGGAGCCCGCCCAGTGCAGACATAGGTTGTGACGGTTGTAAAGTGGGTCACCCATGTGATGTGACTGACTAATCCAATTTTATGACCTTTTTTTTGGCGGTAGTCATTAAGCCACCGTGGCAATTGTTAAGTGGACCAATTATTTGCTAAGGACTGGTTTTACCAAAAACCAGAAGTAAATGCTAGTTTTTGGCAAAAATAGCATAAAACACAGTCATATGACTGGGGTTGTAAAATGGTTGTAAATGTGGACGAGAGGACAAGTGCCTGACGTGGTCATGTGACTACAAAGGGGGCAGCTGTTGGAACTTTAAAACTGAAATGGAACTGATCCCAGGGAGGTCCATCTTAACTTCAAACCAGGGGTGAAATCTAAAATTTGTTACTATTGGTTCTGTGGGCGTGGCTTGGTGGTGGTGGGGGTAATGTGACGGTGGGTGTGGCCAACTCTTTTTTTTTAACTTTTAAAACCATTTTTTCTACAATCTCTTCGGCAAAGAGGTTGTTAAAAAATGCTTTTAAAAGGCTCTGACGATCCCAGCCGAGTTGCCTGATTGGCAGAGGCTTTTTTTCTTTTAAAAGGCTCTGATAATCTCAGCTCTGAAGAGACTGAAGAGGTTGTAGAAAAAATGCTTTTAAAAGTCTCTGATGATCCCAGCTGAGCCGCGTGATCATCAGAGAGTTTTTGGTTTACTTTTAAAAGAATTTTTTCTGCCGAAGAGGTTGTAGAAAAAATGCTTTTAAAAATAATAAAAAAGCCTCTGATGATCGCGCGTGTCACCTGGGCATGGGGGGGGTGGGGCAGGGATTTTTGCTACCGGTTCTCCGAACCACCCGCCTCCATCGCTACCGGATCGGGCGATTCGGTCTGAACCGGGAGCATTTCATCCCTGACTTCAAACAGTTGCTAGATAACCAATTGTAAATTGAGGACTACTTGTAAAAAAATATCAAATTTCTTGACATGGTCCTGTAGTTCATTTGTAGCAGGAGAGCAGTGAAAATCCAACTCTAGTATGTCTGTGGAAATTCTCAGTCATCAAAGTCATAGTTGTCTCAAAAGCACCTTTCACCTCTAGTAACATTTCAACTGTGCTGATTTATTCCAGGTAAAGTTGCATAGACAGAATTGGCCACACTGCTGAGGAGATTGTTTGCTAAAGGGAAGGTGCAATGAACTACAGAGCAGCTATAGCAAACATCATTTCATTAAACATTAATCTGTGAACTGGATGTCCATGCCAGTTCTCATGGGAACATATTGCTGCCGATCGACATCAGAAGGACGACAGATAGAAGAAAAAACACCAGGAAAATTGGTTTAAAAACGAAACGAAGCAGGAAACCCAAAGACTTTAAATTTTGACTTGTTTTAATACACAGCAAGCATGTGGCTCTACCTGGCATTGGCAGTTTTGCTGTACTTTGTGATACGGTCCTATCGGGAAAGACAGCAGGTAGACAACCTTAGAGAGAAATATGTCTTCATTACCGGCTGTGATTCTGGTTTTGGAAACCAGCTGGCCAGACAACTGGACGCTCGGGGTCTGCGGGTGTTGGCTGCTTGTCTCACCCAGAAGGGAGCACAGCAACTGGAGAGACTCACATCGGATCGTTTGAAAACTACCCTGCTGGATGTCACCAGTACTGAGAGCATTGAGGCAGCGACTATATGGGTAAAAGAATGTGTGGGGAACAAAGGTACAGTAAACAGGTTTCTCAATAATCTGGAACAGATTATGAATTGATTAAGAAAGTCTCTTTATGAGATTAAATATCCCAGAAGGTTTATGATTAGAGAGATAGCCTTATGATACATTTTAATGATATGTAATCCTAGATCATGGGATTATGTAGTGCTGATTGAAACATTATTTCAAGGTATTTTGGCTCTTAATTTAATTTTATTCAAGGAAATTTCTCCTTAGGCTAAGAAATACACATAGATTTTTGAGGACTCCCAGTTAAACTAAAGATATTGACATGAAGAGGAAAAATAAATTTGTTTTTATATTGATTGATCCCCCCCCCCCCCCCCCGCCCAACTCTGCTCTGTCTGGGCCAGATTTTCAGTCTCTTCCTTGTGTAAACTTTTATATACTTTCTGTCTTTTCTTTGCAGGACTCTGGGGCCTGGTAAACAATGCCGGAATTGTGCACCCTGTCTCCCCCAATGAATGGCTGACCAAAGAGGATTTTATGAAAGTGCTGAACGTCAATCTAATTGGGCTGATTGATGTGACACTGCATATGTTGCCCTTGGTGAAGAAGGCCAGGGGAAGAGTGGTCAATATGTCCAGCATCATGGGTCGACTGAGTACCATGGGAGGTGGTTACTGTCTCTCAAAGTATGGAGTGGAGGCTTTCTCTGATAGTCTCAGGTAATCTCATGTTGCTTCAAATAGCAGATTTGAGCAGATGTCTGAGAAGGAGTATATGTTTCCATGTTCCTGTCCTAGATAGATGATGATGAGGAAAGTGAAACTCAATCAAGGAATTTGCTAGGTGTGTCTATTATATCTGGTCTGATCTAGGAAAATGGGCCAAGTTTTTATTTGGTTAAACTGTTGAGGAAAATAGTTTATTTTCTGAAAATCAACCTGGTTTGAAAAGAAAAGTTTAGCTATACAGTTAATGTATTTATTTCCTCATCTTTTGAATATATAACATGCCTTTCCTTCAGGAACTTAAACTGGACTATATACATAGTACCCAGATATCATTGCCATAATAACTCTGTAACATAGGCAAGGCTGAAAAAGGTATAGTAGGTAACTTTAGTTCAGTACATGCTTGCCAAAATAGATGAATCTCTGCCATGAAATCCAATGCAGAGAGCAATAATTTATTAGTATTCATTAATAATCAAGTGAAACAAAAGATGGGAATAGCTTAAATGGCAAAGAGAACATTTCCATGGCAGGATTGATGTGGAAATGGTATTGTCTCACCAGATTGAAAATGGTCAGTTTGCTTGAAATGTCTCATGCTCTGCTAGAGGAAGAAGCAGCACTCCCAGATAGTGACTCTGAACCGATAATTTCTTTCTAGACGTGAAATCCACCCATTTGGAGTGACAGTAGCCATAATAGAGCCAGGCTATTTCCGCACATCCATGACGGACATCCAACAATGTCTTGAGATCCTGGAGCAGCAGTGGATCAAAGTCCCAGAGGAAATCAAAGAAAGCTATGGCCGGCCTTACTTCGATGCATGTAAGTCTTTACGTGGCTTGCAGGCTAATTGGGGGAACCTTACCAGGAGTCAGAAATTGGGAGGGACTGTTGCTCAGCATCAGTGACACCCATCATATGGGTGATTGAAGGCCACCCTTTTGTTACATGCATTGAAGTCCATTTTTTGGACCTCTTGGTTGGGTGTCAGTGCTCAGCTGTTATTGACACCTCTGATCTAAGGTTGTCCTTTTTAAACTTCCGGTTATGAAAAGAACTGTCCTGCCCAAAGCAATTGGCACTTAGGTTCCTGATATAGGTGTGCATGTGAGGGAAGAAGCACGGGAATCCACCAATCAGGGGCCATGTTCACGCAAATCGGTACAGAAGCCCCAGACATCATAATGGCCAAAATGGATGAACGAGTGGAGGGGATTTTTTAAACAGTCTTAATTTCCAGATGCTTTATAAAGTCATGGGGTGAGGAAAATTCTTCTGGGCTATTTGTAATAACTCTGGGGAGAAACTGACTTTTCCCATCTTAGAAGTCAGAGAAAGCTGTCCTTAAATTAAAAAGCTGTCACTGTCTTATTTATGTAGTAATGAGGAGGCTCTTTTATTTATTTATATTCTCTCTGGTATTTTGACCCCACATCTCCATACTGACTTCCTTTCTTTCCCTTCCACCTGCTCACTCTCCCTCCCTCCCTCCCTCCCTCCCTCCCTCCTTGTCTCTTTCTCTCTCAAAACAGTTTACGAGGCGTTCAAATACAATCTTGCAACTCGTTGCTGCACAGACCTCTACCTGGTGACTGACTGTATGGAGCATGCTTTGATATCCAAGTACCCTCATACACGCTATTCTGCTGGATGGGATTCCCGGTGGATCTTCATTCCTCTATCTTACTTGCCCACTTCCATCAGCGATTTTGTGCTGACTCGATCTTTTCCTAAACCCGCTCAAGCTCTGTAAAAGGAATAGGGTGGAAAAGTTCGGAGGAAGGAAGTTAATGAATAGAAGTTCCAACTGCCACCTTTGTCCAATCCATGCAGTTAAAAGTATGCCGGTGCCAGTCTTTGCCCACTGTAAGAATGATTCCAGACCAAGGGCACTTAACTCTTCCAATCCAGCTACACTGAGGCCTGTCATATCAGCAGACTTCCTATTGACCGATCATTCACAAGCCTCCTTGTGTTCACCATTTGCAGATCTCCAATGCTTTAGGCATAGTGGCATCCATAGCTGTGTGTGTGTCTGGTCTGGAACTTGCTGAGAAAATCTTCAGCCAATTGTAGTTCTCACTTTCTTCATCCAAACTAGCCAAGGACAGAGAATGCTAGCTAATCATTGTTTGACGTTTCTCTTTTAAACCTATTCAGTCACTGATATTTGGCCTCTGAACTTCCAATGATCCATGGATTAATGCATATCCTTTCTTCACAAAAATAGCCAATAACATACTAGCATCTTCCCTTACACACACACGCTGCCCATGGATTTCTATATGTGTTATTTGCGTATGTCTACATTCTGGTAGCCTGATCTGAGGATGGCCGCAAGAGAAGATAGTTGTTAAAAAAAGAATTAAAAAATACCCTGAAAAGCCTCAACATGCTTCAGTTTATAATTATGAAAGTAGAACAAACCACACAAAGGCAGACTTTTTGCAAACCCCGTGACAGTAGTCTAAATATGTTGTATACAGGTAGTCCTCCACTTGTGACTGCAATTGAGCCCAATATTTCTGTTGCTAAGTGAGACAATCATTAAGTGAATTCTGCCCCACTTATGACCTTTCTTGCCACAGTTGTTAAGTGAATTATTGCAGTTGTTAAATTAGTAAGATGTGAATAAGAGAAGTTTGGCTAAGGCTTTGGTTGCTACTTGGAATGAGCCAATAGCAGCCTTGGATTGGGACACACCTATGTGGACTCTCCACGTATGTGGATCCCAGAGGGTCCACTCATTTTTGGAAAGACTACAGGAGATGAAGTAGCATAAGAGGTATCTATGGCGATTCTCAGTCATCCAGGTCATGGATGTCTCAAAGGTCCTTTTTTCACTGGACGTTCTGTTTTTCTTTGAAGATGTTTCGCTTCTCATCCAAGAAGCTTCTTCAGCTCTGACTGGATGGTGGGGAATGGAAGGATTTATACTCCTTGCAGACAGGTGGTCATTTGCATTCTTTTAGCGGGTCATTAAGACCAGGGACACGGTGGCTCAGTGGCTAAGACGCTGAGCTTGTCGATCGAAAGATTGGCAGTTCAGAGGTTTGAATCCCTAGTGCTGCATAACGGGGTGAGCTCCCATTACTTGTCCCAGCTTCTGGCAACCTAGCAGTTCGAAAGCACATACAAAATGCAAGTAGAAAAATAGGGACCACCTTTGGTGGGAAGAGTGAGTCTAACCAAGCACAGGTGGAGAATTTACATTAACGGCTACCTACTGGTAATAAGGGTGGCATGATGGAATCTCTAGCTGAAGTGAGGGGAGGTGTGAAGAGAAAGCTGAGCTTAGAATCCTTGCACAGCAAAAGGAGTGCAGGCCTTACCTCCCCCAGAGTCCCTGAAGTCTTACCTGACTTCCTACGAGAATGAAACCAGTCTGGTGAGACTCTTGTAAGAAGGCATTGCAGCAATAAGAAAGTCCATTTCATCAACTATGGTATGACCTTAGTTTCTTGCACCTGAGAGGTGATGAACCATATATATTGCATCCACTGACAATTGCCTGACCATCCTATTTCAAGATATTTACCCCTTGTAAATAAGAAAACGTCATGCAAAGCTGTGCAGGCTGTTCTGAGGATTATACAAAGCATCTGTATTGGCTCAGATCTTCTTAGTGTTAGCCTCAGGTTGTGGTGAGCATTTCCATGGTCCTTTGATACTGTCCCAGAAGGAGGAGGAAGAGAATAAGAAGAAAAAGAAGGAGGAGGAAGAGGAGGAGGAGGAGGAAGAGCGGGGGAAAGGAAAAGGAAGGGAAGGGAAGGGAAGGGAAGGGAAGGGAAGGGAAGGGAAGGAAGGAAGGAAGGAAGGAAGGAAGGAAGGAAGGAAGGAAGGAAGGAAGGAAAAATGCTTTTGAGAAGTGGACAGGGGCGGGGAGAAAAAAAGTGGGGTGGGGGGCGCCCTTGTCGTGCTAAATCAAGAGCAGATTAAAAGCAGGGTGAGGGAAGTTGGCAGGAAAACAGCCACAGCTCCAAAATGGTGTGTGTGTGTGTGTGTGTGGCCGCTTGACCCAGTTGCTTGGCTACCAGAATCTGATTGACTGACGTTGTCACAGCTGCTGAACTTTGATGAAAAGGAAGCCAGAAAGAAAAGAAGAAGAAAAAAAAAAAGGGGTGGGGAAGTTGGGAATCATTTTAAAGTAAGCCGGCAGCATGCTGAAACCCACCTTTCCATCCAGAGACATGCACCAACACACACATGCACAGCCTTCCATGGCCAACCCCAAAGTTCATCCCAGTCAACCAACGAATGAAATGAGATTAAACATTAATGTTTCATTTAATCTAGGGGTGGGTTTAAAAACACGTCACTACCAGTTCATTCGTGGGCACACGCATGGGCTTGTGTGTATGCGCAGAAGCATCCAGATGGGTGGGCGGAGCCTCCTGCCACTGCCACTACCGGTTTGCCCGATCTGTGGCAAACTGGTAGCAACTCACCACTGATTTAAACCCACGGAAGGGGTTTGAGCCAGGGTGAAATCTAAAATTTGTTACTACCGGTTCTGTGGGCGTGGCTTGGTGGGTGGGTGGGTGGGTAATGTGACTGAGTGGGCGTGGCCATTTTTTTTTTACTTTTAAAACCATTTTTTACATGTAAAACCATGTTAAAAAAAAACGCTTTCAAAAGGCTCTGACGATTCCAGATGAGTTGCCTGATTAGCAGGCAACTCAGCTGGGATCATCAGAGCTTGGCTCATCAGAGCCATTTAAAAGAAAAAAAGGCTCTAATGATCACGCGGTTCAGCTGGGCATGGAGGGCGGGGGCAGGGATTTTTGCTACCGTTTCTCCGAACTGCCCACCACTATCGCTACCTACTTGCCCCAGGTCGGTCCGAACCGGAAGCATTTCACCCCTGGTTTGAGCGTTGGTGCATGTCTCTTTCTGGAAAAGAAGGTAACAGAGCCCGGTAATAAGAATAGTACATTCCAGCCACTCTCTTCGTCTCCCACCCAACGCTATCCAAAGGCTGCTGGCAAAGCCTCTCTGTCAACACCCCACAACCTCACCATCCAAACACTGCTGGAAAAAGTGACAGTGCAGCCCCCCTCCACCAGTCCTCCCTAACCTACTGCTGCTTTCCAGTACTGCTGCTGCCATTGCCCCTTATGCTTCTCCCCATCGGGCATGCGCCAGAAGCTAGAAGCCCCAGAGAGGTGTGTTTAATCGTCTGCAGGGGGGGAATTAGCTGTGAAGATTTGGCTTGTGGTGCATTGGTCACAATTAGGCAGCTTCGGAGAAGTTGTGGCGGCGGTATATCAGCGGTAGAGGACCAGCTGTGGACAAAGGGCCGCGGTGGGTTGGCCGTGCTGGAAAATCCAGGGTGAAATGGGCAGGGTTGTGTGGCCATATCAAGGCCTCCATGGAGATAACACATAGGCGGATCCCGTAATGAGAACGACCTGAGTTATTTAGTTATTTACAGTTTTTATAGACAATGCAGTTCAAAATGCTCTTGGGTGGGTACAAGAGTTAAAATTCTATAAGCAACAGTAGAATAAGTCAAAATGATTAAAAAAATAATGGCAATAAATTACTCTTTCTCAGGTGAAGGCCAATAAAGATTTAGCTGGGGCTGAAGTCCTGGTGAATGAAAAGTTTCTTTAACGATCTTATAAAATCCATGAGGGTTGGAGCTTCACAGACATCTGGGGGCAGTGTATGGGGGCCAACACAAAAATGTGGTGTTATGGACTCCATCTGCAGTCAGTAACTCGACAAGGCCTGAAGGGAGAGAAGAAAAGAGAAAAACAAGCCAACTGAGCAAGAAGACAAACAAAGAACAAAGCTATCCAAAGAACGTGGAGATGCAATCCCGTAGGTGGCCTAATTTAGGCCAGATGAAACCAGAAGCTGGCCCAATGTGAGATACCGATCACCAGGCAAAAATCAAAGCGTAGGTATGCTTAAATTGCTGACCAAGCCACCTAGGGAACGCAGATATAATTGCTTTCAGAGAGTGCCAGGTGCTCCTTCCCTATTGGTTAACAATTCCTACAGCATCCACAGACCTACTATACCTTTTTCTGATCAACATACTTCAACAACACTGGTAAAATAAACCCCTGTGGCCTGCCATCAACATCTACCCTTGTCTGTCAATCCCAAACCCCCCTTCAGTTAGAGTTTCTCCCTTTTGCCTGATGCAACCTCTATTCCAGAATCCCCAAATCTTGCTCTGGACAGAGGAGGTGCTCTAATGTTTTCCCTTTCCTCCTTAAACCAGTCAGAATCAGTATCAGATGCCAGAGTCAGAATATGTCCCAATTAAATAGTTTGGACTTTTAAGAAGTGAAGCTGCCAAAAGCGATGTCATCTGTACGCTGATGACACTCAGCTGTACATCTCCACCACAAGCCACCCCAATGACGCCCTTGAAGTGATGTCCCGGTGCCTTGAGGCCGTACGGGTCTGGATGGGGAGAAACAGGCTTCGACTCAACCCTTCCAAGACTGAGTGGCTGTGGCTACCGGCGTCCCGGTACAGCCAGTTAGTCCCATCACTAACTATTGGGGATGAGTCATTGACCCCCACAGAGAAAGCTCGCAATTTAGGCATCCTCCTGGATCCACGACTGTCTTTAGAAGATCATATAACAGCCATGGCCAGAGGAGCTTTCTATCAGGTTCGCTTGATTCGCCAATTGCGTCCCTTTCTAGACCGGGACTCATTACGCACAGTCACTCAAGCCCTTGTCATTTCCCGACTTGACTACTGCAATGCTCTCTACATGGGGCTCCCCTTGAAGGGCACCCGGAAGCTCCAACTGGTCCAGAATGCAGCTGCGCGAGTAATTATGGGAGCAACATGGTGCTCACATGTAACACCTCTTCTACGCGAGCTGCACTGGCTTCCAGTGGCCTTCCGAGTGCGCTTCAAGGTGTTGGTTCTTACCTTTAAAGTGCTCCATGGCTTAGGACCTGAGTACTTACGAGACCACCTGCTGCAACCGATAACCTCCCACCAACCAATACGGTCTCACAGAGTAGGCCTACTCATGGTACCATCATTAAAACAATGTCGTCTGGTGGTTCCAAGGGAGAGGGCCTTCTCTGTGGGGGCACCTACGCTTTGGAACAAAATACCACCTGGAATACGAATAATCCCAGATCTTCGCACTTTCCGACGTGCCCTGAAGACCTTTCTATTTCAACAAGCAGGGCTAGCATAAACATCAAAATTCTATGCCAAGGTCTTAGTAGATACACCAAGTTGACTTAATTTATTATTTACTGTTTATAAAATATATTTATATGTATATGAAATCTTAATCTGTTCACCGCCCTGAGTCCTTTGGGAGAAGGGTGGTATAGAAATTCAATAAATAATAATAATAATAATAAAAAAGTTGTGACTCGGGACAAAAGGAGAAACTACACACACTACCTGAAGCATCCCAATTTCTTTCTGTATCGGAGTAACCTTATAAATTAATTACATTATGTATGTACTTTCCCCTTTTGTCCCAAGAGCCCTAAATATATTTATCTTTGAATTCTTCATCCCCTGCTTTGAGGTAAGTGTGGCAGGGCAGGAGTGTGCAATGGGAAAAACACAGTTCCAAGACTAGGAAGGAATGGTGGAAAACAGGATATATTTTCAGAGTGGGTGGAAGCTATAAGTGAAAGCTGATGAGATTAATCAGTACAAGTATGAAAAATGGTCTAATAAACTTGTTGTCTGATTTCTTAGACAGATGTAAAGGGGAGATATCTGGTAGAAAACTGCTCTTCAAAACTGTTGGTTCTGGTGTTGCCAATCAACACAGTGTAATAAAAGCCTGTGGCATGATCTATGTAATCCCTGAGGAGATCATGAGTAGCCTACAGTTCCTGTAGAAAGGGGGAGAGATCTGGAATGAGGAGGACCACAAAGCGTTTAACATGGCTGGCAACTATATATGGCCTGAAGCAGTGACATAAGAGATTAGGCTTGAACAGCATTAACATAAGTGAATTCAGTAAGAAAGTAAAAGATCAGGATAATTGTCAGCAAGAGAGAGATTGCTCCAAGGTGACATTCATCTTCTCTACTTTACCATCCAATTGTAGAGAATGGGCAGAAGATGGATGGGATTTTACATCCAATAAATGAAGTAGAACAAGGGTGTCAAACTCAATTTCATTGAGGGCCACCTCAGGGTTGTGTTTGACCTTGGAGGGGTGGAGGGCTGTGGCCAGGGGGCATGGTGGCTCGATGTCACTTGTGGGGAGGGGCCGCTTGTGGTGGCCTGGGTATTCTGTTAGAGAAAACGGGCTCCCGAGCTCTGTTTTCGCTGGCAGAGGCACCACGGGCCAGTCCTTCATTGTTTCCAGGGTGGCCCCGTAGGCCAGATCTAAGCACCCCATGGACTGGATCCGCACCCTCTGGGCTTTGAGTTTGACACCCCTGAAGTAGAACTTTCCAAAAACAAATTCATGGCCTCTACAGATATGGGATATGAGGTAACTGGGGATATGAGGTAACTGGAGAATACCCAAAGGTGCTTTTTGAGGAGGCAACTGGACTGTCTTGTTTTTTTCTTTCTTCTTGGAAGACATTTCGCTTCTCATCCAAGAAGTTTCTTTAGCTCTGCTTTTCTCTTCTTGGATGAGAAACAAAACATCTTCCAAGAAGAAAGAAAAAATAAAGTCCAGTTGCCTCCTGAAAAAAGCACCTTTGGGACAACCATGACCTGAATGACTGAGAATCTCCATTGTTGTGGAAGTGAAGAGGAACAAAATGAACCCTTTTAGCGAGATGGTCAATGATTCCTAAAATCACAACTTGTCTCTTGGTGCCTGGTAGGTGTTTCTTCTGGCAAGCTGGAATCGAAACCAAGAAAGTATTCTGTAAGAACCGATTCCCAGAATGATAAAGACTTAGTCAACCATGAATTATAAAAAACATATGAACCATATGAACTATGAAGCTTTGCCAAGCTTCAGTTAGAGCTGCGGTGATGCAGTGGTTAGAATGCAGTACTGCAGGTTACTTCTGCTGACTGCTGGCTGCCAGCAGTTTGGCAATTTGAGTCTCACTGGCTCAAGGTTGATTCAGCCTTCCATCCTTCCGAGGTCGGTAAAATGAGGACCCAGATTGTTGGGGGAAATACACTGACTCTGTAAACCACTTAGAGAGGGCTGTAAAGCACTGTAAACTTTTAAGTCTAAGTGCTATTGCTATAGTTCAATTTTGCACTGTGGACATTTCATTGCTTTTCCAAGTTTTTGTATACTATAATCTTGCTACAATCACCACATATATCGGGTGTCAAACTGGCAGCAGCACATTGTCGTCACATGATGTATCGTAACTTTTTCCCCCTTTGTTAAACCGGGGGTGGGGGTGGCCAGCATGTGACGTATCTGGCCCGTGGACCATGAGTTTGACTCCCCTGATATACAATATTAATTCCCCATATTACTTTTTTAATTCCATAAAGCACAGCAGAAATAATGCTGCTTTCATCATGATGTTGGTCATCAGTTATCAGTTATGTTTATCATGGTTATCAGTTGCAGGCATTCTTCTGGAGGATGAACACTGCTGCATACCATTCAAAGTAAATTTGATTTATTCAACCTCTCTGTATTTAGAAGAAAACTGCAAATTCCATGAGAAACATTTATAGCTAGTCCCCGTTGTGTTATATTGTAAATAGTTTTATGACCACTCAACACATTCACAAATGATGCAGCTTATTGTGGTTACATGATCACTATTTGGAGCTTTGCAACCAGTGTGCATTTATTACCACAGTCATGTTTGCAATTTGCTTTGCAACTTTGATTCTGAGAAGCAGAGTTAATAGAGAAGGCAGAAGGAAAGTAATAGGCTGCAGTCATGTCATGTTTCATGTAGAATGGAATTCGCGTGCTCCTGTTGCAAACCGGTAGTAAAGGTAAGTAGAATCCACCCCTGAGATGTTCCCATCATAGGCCTGGATGTTACAAACAACCTGGAGGGCCCATGTACAGGTAAGTTCATTCTTGATAGATAGTGCTAAATTGCCTTCTTTCTTGAGTTTCCTGTTCCTCCAAAACAAGATACAGGTAGCCTTGCTTAATGACCAATTAGCGATCTTTCACAGTTACAACAAACTTCCCCAAATCTACTTATGTCTTGATTCTGGAATGACGAGAGCTGCACACACCTATGATGGTATTTTGGGTGCTTGGCAATTGGCTTGCATTGACGGCCGTTTGCAGCATCCATTGGTCATATGACTGTAATTTTTACCATTTTTTGCAGGTCTGGTATTTACTTCCAGTTTCTGACAAAAAAACAACAACCACCTATTGAAGAAAACAAGTTTGTATAATGACCATGATGTTTGCTTAACAACAGTGGCATTCGCTTAACATCTGCTGTAAGAAAGGTTGTAAAATCAGGCACAGACCACATGGTGGTCCGGTTCACTCAATGATCATTACAACTTACAACTGTAATTCCAGGCTCAATAATGGTAGTAAGTGAAGGGCTATCGCTGTGCCCATCAAACCCAATGGTTCCTAGAGGCATTCATCTCACTATTCTTCTGCACCAGTGGTGGGATTCTACTGGTTCAAACCAGTTTGGGAGAACCATTTGCTCCGACTTTCAGCCGTGAGCGAACCGGTTCTCTCTTTCTTTGAAATGGGCCCACCCATCCGCCCCTGCAGGCATCCAGACATCCCACGGGTAAAAGATAATACCGACTGAAAAAAAATCCTTTCACAGAGGCAGCCAGCCACCTTGGTGATCCCTGGCTAACACATGCCATATGCAAAAAAACCCACCCCAAAACAAAACCCAAACCTCTTTATAATGCTTGGTAAGGCCACATTTGGAATACAGCATCCAGTTTTGACTGCCACAATGTAAAAAAGATGTGAAGACTCTAGAAAGAGTTCAGAGAAGAGCAACAAAGATGATTAGGGGACTGGAGACTAAAACATAAAGAACAGTTGCTGGAATTGGGTATGTCTATTTTATTGAAAAGAAGGACTAGGGGAGACATGATAGCAGTATTCCAATATCTCAGGGGTTTCCACAAAGAAGAGGGAATCAAGCTATTCTCCAAAGCACCTAAGGGCAGGACAAGAAGCAATGGATGGAAACTGATCAAGGAGAGAAGCAAACTAGAACTAAGAAGAAATTTCCTGACAAGTAGAACAATTTATCAGTGAAACAACTTGCCTGCAGAAATTGTGAATACTCCAACACTGGAAGTTTTAAGAAGAGACTGGACAACAACTTGTTTGAAATGATATAATTTTCTCCCTGAGCAGGGGGTTGGACTAGACAAGAAGACCTCCAAGGTGCTGACATTTCCAACTCTGTTATTCTGTCTATTGCCTTCCCTGGCTCCTTCCAGCTGCTGTCAGGCATGAGTTGAGAATTGGTCTCTGGTGTAATTCACTGCCACCACTTCTATTCCCTTGTTCGATTAGTTGGAGACTAAATTGCTCTTCATCCCTTATTCCTACTATGTTATCAAGCATTCCCTCCAAGAATACTGTTGAGCTGAAATTGAATGTGAATTTAACAAATGCTGTTGTCTATGGATTCTGTGTATCTTATCTTAAGATCTAAGCTCTTAGGTACCATATTCTATATCCTGCAAATATCTGTGTTAGAAAGAATTTGCATCCCTCAAGAGTTTTTTCGTTTGTGTGCTGAAGCTACAGAAACGCAAGGACATTTCCTTCATGAGAGAGTTCTTATTTCTGTGTTTCTTCTTATTGCCCAAATGATTATGGGGAAAAAAACCCCTGTATGTGTAAACTCAATTTAAGAAACAAAGTAAACAAATATAAAATTAATAAATCAACAGTTTGGCTTCAATGTACGTTTGACTAATTAATGAAATCAATAATACATAATGAGAAAATGTATTATGTCTCCTGGACTGGGTAAATCTGATGGCTTGAAACGAGCCCATTTTTTTCACACTGCTCCCAAATAAAAAGGATAATAAATGTATTTGTTTAAAAAAAAATTATTTCAGAATCAACATACAAACATCTAGGCATATAACCACAACATAGTCAGTCATCAAAATATCTCTTATACATCATAACCTGGAAAAAAATTTTTTTATTTCCCCCCCCCCACTTCCCCACTCCTATCCCAGCCCCTACCCCCTCCTCTCCTGACTTCCCAGAGCAAATACAGGGTAAAACATTTAATAAACACTAACAAAAAACCCATACGCTAACTATAGATTTGTCTCTCTCTTGCAGTTTAACTCTCCTTATTCATAACTAAATATGACTGTTCTTGCTTGAAGGTAATTAATCCCAGTTGATTCTTATCCATTCTTCAGCAATAAGAAAATCTTCATTATACCAATCAGAACCCAGTAACAATTAGTCATCGCATCTTACACCCTTACAAATATTACCACAGTGAAAGAGAAAAAGAAAAAAAAATACTTCAACTAATCTCCAATAAAATATATTGTTAATCTAATCCTTCAATTTAAAAGAAAAAAAAACCTTATACTTTCCATCCTAAAAAACTTATATTAAACATAAATTTGTCCTGCTTATTCTCTTCAAATCCACTAAATAACATTAATGTAATTTAAAACCCTTAAATATATATTGAGAGATCTATTGACCTTAATTTTAACCTCCAAAAAATTTCTTTTTAATCCATCCAAACATAAATAAAAATTTAACCAATAACCTATAACAATTGAAACATAACATTGCTTAAAATAACTTTCCAAAGTAAATCACATCCCTAAATATAAGTAAATCATTCATTTTCACTCCAATATAACTTTTCAGAACAAAACAAATCATATCCTTCATGCAAATATAGTAAGTCTTTTTCACCAGTGTTGTCCTGCCTGACAAGGAGGCGAATAATCCTTCCACCTCCATTTTCCCCTGTCCTTTTTACGAGCCTTCTTCTTCCATCTTATTCCTCCATCTTTTTTTATTTTTTCAAACTCTTGAGTATCCAGCTGTAATTTTTGAATCCTGCAATCTTGTGCAGGTCGCAAAATAATTCCTTTTGGAAAACACGCCTCTTTAATTAAGATTAAAAGTCCATTTTTATAAAGAAATTATAATGTTCCATTTCGAATCCTCCTTTGTATCTTAAAAGTCCCAACGCCTCCTGGCACTTTTCCTTTCATCTGTGTCAAAACCTCTGGATAGACCTCTCTCCATATCTCCTGGTTAATCTCCTTCAAGTCTGTCAGCATTCCATTCTTAATCTGAAAAACATCCATTCCATTTTCTACAGGCGCTTTTATCTGGGTTACTTCTTCCACCTCTTCCTTAAGCATCTCAGTATTATTTGAAATCTGAGATACCAATACATTGTCTCCCCTTGCATCTTTATTACAAATTTGAGTAAAAATCTTGTCAAAATGCCCTTCCAATCTTTCCATTAACAAAGAGGTAAATAATTCTAGCCTTTCTTCCAAAAGATCCACTGTCAGTATTTGTACACTTGCTGAAGTATGTGATAGGAAGCCTTCATCCCCTTCAAAAATCTTTACCACCGCCATTTCCCCCCAAAAAACAACAAAAAAACCCACTTTCCAGCAGCTTCTCAACAAAATCAGTGAAATTCTATTTCTCAGTCTCTAGCAAATTATAGTCAAAAAGACCTATTTTCTTGAGCTGCAAGTCTCAATTTCCACTTCATTTAGCAAAGCTCCAAAGTACTGACAGCTGTAACAACTTTAACAAGCGCAAACAAGCTTTAACAATCACTTTCTTCTTTAGCTTCCATTTTCTATCAGTGCCATTTTGAATCTCTTAAAAACTTTCTCTCGAGTCTGGAAGGAAGTATTATTTATCAGAGTTAAAGAAAAATAAAATATTTGCAAAAAGTTCTCCTGTTTTGTTCTCCCTGTGTTAAAATCAATCCTTGGAGTCAGTTTTTTTGCAGGGGTGGTCGCGGCGCCTTGTTCTGTCAGTGACAGAATCTTTCCGGATCTGGAGCTGCTTTCAGGCGCTTGGAGAGCCCTCACCCTCTGCACCCCCAGGATTAATCCTGGAGGTTTTGGGGGTCTCTACCCACACCTGTGCACTCACTTGTCCCTCTTCGCCTGAGGGGAAAGTTCCGAGCCGCCAAAACAGCTGATTTTCACTGTTTTGGCGACTTTACAACTCACGGGAGTCGGAGCTCCCAAAAGAGCTGCAGCGGCACTGGCGGTGCCACCGGAAGCCCTCAATAATAAACTTATTTGGATGTATTTGCAAATCAGATCAAAATACACAGAGGAGAGAAAGATTAATCAGATACAATTGGAACAAAACGAATTAGACAAAATTATATATGGGAAAGACCAAAAATTAATTAGTAAAATTTACAAATTTTTATTGTGGTATAAAATGGAAGAGGAAATTGTGAAGGATACTATGATTAAATGGGCAAGAAATGTTAATCACATGATAGAATTAGAGAAGTGGGAAAAGATGTGGAAAATAAATATGAAATTGACAGTTTCAATGGCATACAAGGAAAATCAGATGAAAATGTTTCATAGATGGCATCTTCCACCAGCTAGAATAGCACAAATGTTCCCTGGTAATTCACCAAAATGTTGGAAATGCAAGAATAATTATGGAACATACTATTACCTCTGGTGGACTTGTCTGGTGGCAAAACAATTTTGGATTAAAGTTAAAAAACTATTAGAGGATATAATACAGAAACCAGTAAAGGGAGAGCTAGAGCAATTCTTATTAGGAATTCCAACAGAAAACTATACAAAAGAAATTCAATATTTAATATTACATATATTAACTGCAGCCTGCATAATATACGTGCAAAACTGGAAGAAGGAATATCCACCAACAGAAGAGGATTTAATCAAAAAAATCCTCGAATGCTCAGAGATGGACAAGTTTACAAAGGAACTTAAGGAAAGAGAGGACTCAAATTACTATAGAGTATGGTTTAGATGGTATGACTGGTGCGAGAAAAGGAAAAACGAAAAAAAGGAATAAAGGGGAAAAAAGGGGGGAACGGAAATAATACTCTATTGTTTATTTTTGTGATAATATGGATTGAATGTGCTGAAGATCAAAGTAAAGAGAAGTCGACACAAAGGAAATTAGATTATCTAAGTCGATTAAGATAAAGTTAGAATATATGTAAATAGTAAGAAAGGATCACCTTAAACAAGCTGTTAACAATGGAAAAATGATTTGTATATATGTGTTGTTTGTTTTGTGTTTGTTTTTAATGTATTCAAAATAAAAAACTTTTTATTAAAAAAAAAAGGATAATAAACAGAGTTGATCACTTTTGTTTCCCACACAGGTTTTCACCTGCTCAGTTGCTGCTGCAACATTCTCTGTGTTGGTGACATTCAGCAGAGTGGTCTTTAGCTGGTCCGATGTGACCTTTTCCAGCTGTTCTGCTCCTTCTGGAGTGTGACAAGAGGTCAACACCTGCAGCATCCAGCTGCTTGGCCAGCTGTTTCCCAAAGCCAAAATCACAGCCCGGATTGAAGACATATATCTCTGTCAGGTTCTCCACCACTTGTCTTTCCAGGTACCATCGGCAAAGGATCCAAAAGCTCACCGGGCAACCAGAAACAGTCAGAAAGCTGAAACCGGCTTGGAAGAATGAGAGAGAATGGAGAAACTAGATGTCCTTAAATCCAAGGTCAGGATATGTAATATACAGGTAAAAATAATACAGTACCTATCCTGCGTCAAAGTAGATCATGAGATAAGATGATAAGATCAGAACACCTGGATGTGGCAAGGCATCATAAAGTTCAGAGTAGATGTACCCACTGATCCATTTCTGATTTACCATTGTAGAGAAGCCTGAGCTTCCAAGTGTTAGTAGGGGAGCATTTTTACTTCAGGGTTTTGAAAGGCCCTCCACCTACCCACTTACCTTAGATCTATGGCTTCAGTACCTGTCCAGATCAGGGATACATTTGCCCTTACATATCTAGGAACATTTTTACTCCCAGCTTCAATGGCATTAGTGTCACTTGCCCTGGTTGTTCAGTGACTTTAAAGGGGATCAGGTCCTCAGGCTACGGAACTGTGCATTGCTATCACAGAGAAGGAGCATCAATTCTATCTTCTATACATGGAATGTTATGAGATTTATCCCTTTTCCAGAGCTTCCTTGTGAACCAATGTCCAGAATGTGCCCTTCGCAGTTGTTTGGGCTCAGCCAGCTGTTCAGGGTTGTATCCTACTGATGGCTTTATGTCTTCAGGGACAATTTCTTTCTTCTCTTAAATAATTTTATTAAAGTTTTTATTTTATTTTTTAAAAAAATATTTATTAAATTTCCAAAGATTAAAATGCACAGTACATAAAGAAACATAATACACAAAAAAAGCAAGAAACACGCACACACACAAAACAAAAAATATAGACAACCATAAACAGACATAGCAAAATTTAAATACTAATAACAACTTTTCTGCATCAGTATCTCTAACCTATTTAACCTCTTTACACAAATTCTACTTCTAAATATCTCTATCTTAAACTTACATCTTTATTTAAATTATCTTGATTTCTATTTACAATTCGATCTCATAACAAAAACATTCCTTAAGTTTTATGTTTACTCTCCAGCCAGGAATACCATTTATTCCATATTAAATACTACTTGGTGTCCTCCCTCTTCTTCATTTCCATAAATAATCTGTCCATCTCTGCACATTCGTATATTTTTTTTATTATGATTTGATTCAGAGGGGTGTCTGATTATTTCCAATTTTGTGCTATCACAAGTTATTAAAGTTTTTAAATAAAACAATAAAAGATACAAATTACACAGAAAGAAAAAAATGCAAGGAAAATTATAAAAAGAACCCCCATTCCCGAAGAAAACAACCTCCCACTATCATGGCAAGGATAAACAATTCTGTGATTTTTTTCACTTCCTCTTCAGTAACAAAACCCTTCATCTCATAATCCATCTTTTAACCACAGGCAAACTGAATAAGTAATACCATTCTTCAGTCAGTTACAGGTAATTCTAGACTTATGGCTACAATTGGGATCAGATTTTTTGTTGCTAAACAAGGCAGTTGTTAAGTGAGCTATTCCTGATTTCACAATCTTTTGTTGTTAACCAGTTGTCATGCGGTCTTATGGCTTCCCCCATTAACTTTGCTTGTTGCAAGCTGGTGATCACATGACCTCCGGATGCTACAACTGTTATAAATACATGATAGTTGCCAAGCACCTGAGTTTTGATCGTGTGACTTGGGGATGCCATGACAGTTGCAAGTGGGAGGAATAGCCATAAGTCATTTATTTAGAACAGTTGCTAAATAAATGGTTATGATTTGAAGACTACCTGTACCAGCAAAAGATCCCAACAAATCTGTAGGAGGTAAGCAGGCTAAACCCAAGGGCAGGGGTAAATGCATCATGGGTTTGGGATCCCTGCACAGCCAAAATAAACCAAGTCGAGCAACCCCCTGAATTCTGTTGGCCCTTATCTTGCTCCACTGATGACAGCTGAGAACCTCTGACTGTTTAACTGAGAGGTTTGCAGGAGACTCAGACAAAATTTGGCCCCATGCGATTTATTCATCAGCATCAGACCAATGTAATTTCCAATGATCAAATCATGAGTATCCTTCACTATCAGCCTCTTCACAACATCAGCCGCCAGATGGGTGTTCCCTATAATTTAGCGCAATGACCAATCAAGGATAGCCACCAAAACTTTATAGCAAACTTATGGACAGTATCTTGGAAATTTTATCCAAGAAGACACTGCCACACGCACAATGCAGAAACTTCAAGAAGGCACTGGAGAATAAGACGCTAACTGAAGAATTCAAATTAGTTGCAACAGATTTGAATTGGAATGAGCCTTCCCCGATAGCACAATTCAGATGTGGCTTGAATGGTAGAATTGTGAAATGAATTCATCAGGCAGGGGGTTCTCCAGACCCTGAATCAAATCTACAGAATCTGCATTATAATTGACTCACATTTAGAAAAAATGTGGGATGCCTCCAACTAACACAAGCTACTACCTCCTCATCTCTCATCTCCACCTCCCTTACAGATTCTAGGCTATGAGCAGGCTGAGCCTGAGGAAGATGGGGTTAAATGCATTATCAGTTTGGAATTGCTGTGCAGCCACAAGAGACTCGTGTCCAGCCCCCTGCAAATCCCATTAATCCTTATCTAGCACCAATTTGGCTTGACTGTTAATAGATCAGATTCTTGGGTATCGGTAGCATAGAAATAAAGTTTTAGTGCTTTGAACTCAACTCTTGCTCTTATTACTTTGCCTGACAAAAGCTCTAAGAGTTTAACATTAATTAACATATATACAATTCAACATTCCACACCTCAACTGTTAAATATAAGAAAATCACATTTAAAAGGCATAATATATCCTAATGTAAACAAACTGAGAAAATCCAAATTTAACATCACAAAAAGAGACCATTTCTTCTTTATAAAAGACAAGCTCCAAAATACATTTCAATTAGCAATTTATTCCTTTCAACTATACATTCCATATCATCAACTAAGCAAGCCCATCATTAATCTGTAATCAATACTTTGATTGTATAGATATACAGATTAGGGAAAACAGTGGGTGCCGTGAACAGGATACAAAGAGAGTGATGAACTCTGGGGAAAAGGGAAAAAAGAATGGTTAGGGACTAGTGCCAGGATGACAGTCCCTGACATACAAATGAGGTGGATTATACAAGGAGCAAAGCAAAACAATAACTTTAGCTGCAAAACATAAAGCAGACATGAAATATACACAGTCAAGGTAATATTTCATAATGCAAATACAAAACAGAATCTCACATATCTCAACTCTATTCTTTTCAAAGGCAGCTTATCCAGATTAATACCCAACAACTGTTCTCAAATTGGACTATGATGAAGCTCATGGCGGTGGTGGGTGGCGATCCCCATAGCCTAGAACAGCTGATTGGCGGTATTCCGGGATCCAACCACCAATCAGCTTCTCGGCAGTGAAAGGTTCATTGGTTCCCAGCGATGGCAGCAGCTCAACTCAGTTGACTGGTTGTGGGTGCAACGGAGCAGAACCCTGACAAGCCACATCACTGCGTCAATTCAGTGAGGCGGTGGATGTGATGTGCTGGTGCCTGGAGGCTGTGAGGGTCTGGATGGGAGTCAACAGGCTCAGACTTAACCCAGACAAGACCGAGTGGCTGTGGGTATTGCCTCCTAAAGACCATGCTGATTGTCCATCCTTGGTTCTGGTGGGGGAGAGAAATTGTCCCCCTCAGAATGGGCTCACAATTTGGGTGTCCTCCTAGACTCACAGCTAAGATTGGAGCAACATCTGTCAGCTGTGGCTAGGCGGACCTTTGCACAGGTTCGCCTGGTGCACCAATTGCGACCCTGGATCAGGAGGCTTGGATCAGGAGGCTCTCCTCACAGTCACTCATGCCCTTGTCAGATCATGGTTAGATTATTGCAATGCGCTCTACATGGGGCTACCCTTGAAAGTGTTCGGACACTACAGTTGGTCCAGAACGCAGCCGCAAGAGGTGTTGTGGGTGCACGTAGGTACATCCACATTACACCAATTCTCCACGAGCTGCACTGGCTCCCTATTGGTCTCCGGTCACAATTCAAGGTGTTGGTTACCTTTAAAGCCCTACATGGGTCAGGGTCAGGGTATCTTCGAGACCGCCTTCTTCCACATAGCTCCCAGCGACCGGTAAGATCTCACAGAGTTGGTCTCCTCAGGGTCCCGTCAGCTAAACAATGCTGGCTGGCGGGCCCGCGGGGGAGGGCCTTCTCTGTAGCTGCCCCAGCTCTCTGGAACTGGTGTGAATGGGTTTTAATTGTTTTTAATGGTTTAATTTTTAATGTTTTATATATGGTTTTAAAATGCATTGTAAGCCGCCTTGAATCTTCGGAGAAAGGCGGCATACAAGTTGAACAAACAAACAAACAAACAAACAAAATAAACAAAATAAAATAAATAAATAAAATAAATACTGGGGCTGCGATAACGTGCTGAAGCTCACCAGGCTGTTTGCTGCACGGAAAGGACACTAGCCAGATGAATACTGGATGGATGCTGGGAGGCAGAGGCAATTTTTTTTTCTTGTTTTCTTTCTCTAATGTGTGTTTTACGGTCCGGTGTGTCTTATAGTGTGAAAAATACGGTAAAACGTCTGCAAGAAAACAACCAAGCTCAGAGAGCATCAAGGACCCCACAATACCTTTCTTGCCAGAGGGAGTATGGATGACTTCAGTAAAGTATTTCTTTTTTTTTTTATTGAAAAAGTTTTACATTACATTTTATTATAAAACCCCCTTCCCCCTCCCCCTCCCAACCCCCTACTTAACCCCCCCTACCCCCCCTACCCCTCCCTCCCCCCCTTGACTTCCGCTGTTTAACAAACATCAACTTTAACATATTTAACAAATTTTTAAAGGTGAGATCCCTCTAAGAAAGAAAAAAAAAAAAAGAAAAACATTATAACCTTATTTTAAGACATTTTTAACCTAAAGTAAAAAAAACACTTAATCCTAAACAATCTATTTAAGAAATCTAGTAAAATAGTTTGAGCATCGTACAAATACTAAAAATATATAACATTAACTATAATTCCCAACATTAAAATTGTAAATTCCATTACATAAAATATAATTAAAAATCAAATTCAATACATTCCATTCTTTGAATATCAAAAAAAAAAATACATCTCTCTTTAACATTTAGTCTAAATATCAAACTTATAAATTCAATTACATAAAATATAATAATACATTTCTCTTTAAAAATAGAAATTTATCAAATTCAATACCTTTCTTTTAAATTACTTATTTAAATTCAACTGAGCACTAATTGAAACTTCTTACTTTGATATTTATTCTTCATATATTCTACCCATTTCCTCCACTCCTTAACAAAAACTTCATGGGTCCTATCCTTCAGGTATGCAGAAATTTTGGCCATCTCTACCAAATTAGACATCTTCAATATCCATTCCTCTATAGTAGGCACATTATCTTTCTTCCAATATTGACCTATCAATAATCTAGCTGCAGTAATCATGTGTAAAATTAATCTAGTATCAATTACTGAGCAGCCCTTTACTATTCCCAACAAAAAAAACTGAGGAGAAAACTCCAACTTCTTCTTCAAGATATTCTGCATTACCCACCAAAGTTTAATCCAAAATGGTTTCAGTTTTCTGCATGTCCACCAAATATGAAAATATGTTGCATCCAAACAATCACACCTCCAACATTTAGGTTGAACATTTGGATACATACATGATAACTTTTTTGGGTCTAAATGCCATCTATAAAACATCTTGTAGAAATTTTCCCTCAAGTTCTGTGCTTGTGTAAATTTAACATTCTGGACCCAAATCTTTTCCCATGTTTCCAACATTACTGGTTCTGCAAAATTCTGTGCCCATTTTATCATACAGTCTTTAACCAATTCACTCTCTGAGTCTCTTTCTAACAATAAATTATACACTCGTTTAATATGCATCGGCCCTTTACGTTTCATCTGAGTCACCAAATCTTCTTCATGTAACATTAGTCCAATTTTCTAATCTTCCCTCCATCTTGCTTGAAGTTGAAAATACTGCAACCAGGTTAGATTCACTCCATCTTCCAACAGGGTATTCAAGGATTTCAAACACCAACTGCCCCCATCATTAAAGAGTATCTCTTTGTACAATAACCCCCCGAGTGACTTAATTTTTGGCATAATATGCCCAAGATCCAACCACAAAGGTATTTTATAATCCATTTGAAGCTGGTGCTTCTTCCAAACTCTCAGCAAAGCATGTCTTAAAATATGCCTATTGAATACACTGTCTCTCTTGTCTTCATAAAGTAAATATGCATGCCATCCAAATTGCAAATCATGGCCTTCTATATTCAGAATTTCTCTTTTAGTTGTTCCTATCCAATCTCCAACTTGTGTCAATATTGCAGCTTCATAATATAAACGTAGATTTGGAACTTTAAGGCCACCCCTTTCACAAGCATCTTGCATAATCTTAAGTTTAACTCTTGGTTTTTTCCCATTCCAAATAAATTTATTTAAACCTGCTTGCCATTCCATCAAGAATTTGTCATTTTTGAGCACCGGAATCATTTGAAACAAAAACAAAAATCTAGGAAGAACGTTCATCTTAACAGCTGCTATTCTACCAAGCAAAGAAAGTTGCAGCTTCTTCCATATATCAAGATCTTTTTGAATCTTATGCCAAAGTTCTTCGTAGTTATTTTGAAAGAGTTTTCTATTAGTTGCTGCAACTTGGACCCCTAGATATTTCACCCTTGAAGCTATTTCAAAGCCTGCCACCCTTTCAAGATCTTTCCTTTGTGGTTCCAACATATTTTTGACTATCATCTTAGTCTTTTTCTGGTTCAGGCTAAAACCTGAAACCAGACCGTATTCCTCTATAATGTTTTTCATCTGTATAATTGATTCCAAAGGTCGTGTTAGGGTAACAATCAGATCATCTGCGAATGCCTTCGTTCTATAATCTCTTTGCCTTACAACAATTCCCTTCAGTTTGTCTGAGTCCCGTAGAGCATTCAACAGCACTTCTAAAGTCAGGATAAAAAGTAATGGAGATAGTGGACAACCTTGTCTTGTCCCTTTCTGTATAGTAAAATTGTTGGTCAGGCTGCCATTAATAATAATCTGTGCTGTCTGTTCTTGATAAATTGCCGAAATCGCTTGTATAAACTTAACCCCAAAGTCCATTTTATGCAAAACCTTTTTTAGAAAATCCCAGTTGACTCGATCAAAGGCTTTCTCCGCATCCAAGAACACCAGCACCGCAGGGATCTGTTTCTTTTCCTCAAGATATTCCAACAAATCTATGAGCTGCCTGACATTATCTTTCATGTATCTTCCTTCTATAAAACCTGCTTGGTCTTCATGAATCACATCTTGTATAACTGGCATCAATCTGTTGGCTAATACTTTAGCATATATTTTATAATCCGTATTCAGGAGAGATATTGGTCTAAAATTTTCAGGTTTAAGAGATTCTTCTTCTTTAGGTATCAGTGAAATAAAGGCCGTCTTCCATGAGGGGGGTATTTTACCCCCCTGCTGAATATGACAAAACAAATCCTTAAGATGCTCAACCAGTTCCTCTTGCAAAGTCTTATAATATACTGCCGTCAAACCATCTGTCCCAGGAGCTTTGGATAATTTCAATTGTTTTATTGCATATAAAATCTCTTCCGATGTTATAGGTCGGTCCAGTCTATCACTTTGTATGCTAGAAATTTTTGTAACTCTCTTCGTCTGCAACTATTTATCAATGAGATCTTCTTTAACTTTATCAGCTTGATACAATTTAGAATAATAAGTTAAAAAAGCTTGATGTATTAAATTTTGCTGGTGCACTCGTTTCCCTTTATGCTCAATAGTATTTATCATGCGAGAGTTTTGTTTTTTCCTCAAAGTATAAGCCAACCATCTGCCAGGTTTGTTAGCATTACAAAAAGTATTATGTTTAGCAAATTGCAGATTAGTTGCTGTTTGATCAGCCATCAACACCTGGAATTGGTCTTTCAAAAGTTTTATCGTCAATAGTAGCCTTTCATCAGCCGGATTCTTTTTTTTTTTTTATTGAAAAAGTTTTACAATACAAAATTTTCCCCCTTTTTCACCCCTCCCCCTCCCCCGCCCATCCCCCCCCTTCCCCCCCAACCTCCCCCCAGCCACACCCCTTCCCTTCCCCTCCCCCCTGACTTCCGCTACACATTTTTTTTAAAAAGAAAAACAACAAAAATTTATAACAAAGAGAAAAGCGAAAACTATTATATATTCAATTCTAAATTAAAAGAAAGAGAGAAGAAAGAGAAAAAAGAACTAAAAAAGTATTAAGAAAAAAAAAAGAAAAAGAAAAAGAGAAGAAAAAATCCATACAAATAAATGTTTATCTAAAATTAACAATACTATAATAAGAAAAACACCCAAAAATAACAACCATTATCATATTTAGCAATTTAAAGAATTTCTAGCCTTTATATAACCCATTAATATTAACATTACAAGTCATATACCTAACTCAATCCCCCCAAAATAGTGTAACCTACACATTCATATCAAATAATATCAAGTAATTTGGTCCCAACTGCTCCCCTTAGTTAAGGAAAAAATAAAAATAAAAATAAAAAACACTGAAGAACAAAAAACAAAAAAAAAAAGAAAAACATAAAACATACAGTATAATGCAATTATGCATATATTATAAATTTCCATAATCCAAATTACAATCTTCTCTTCATCTTGATTGAAGTTAAATATTCTTTCTCCACATTTATCCAATTCCAATAGGCTTCGTCTTCTATCTGCCCCCATCAGTGAAATAAAACATTCCACTTAAACCCCCCGTGTGACCTTGTATAAACAATATGCAACCACGAAGATATTCTCTCCTCTAGGTAGAATCATTCAAACTAATTTATACTATTTCAACAAGAAAAAAAAGAAAAATCCAATGCAGCTCCACCAATCCTTGAGATAAAAATCAAACAAAACGGAAGAAAAAATCTCTAGAAACTGCATTCCCAGATGTTTTTTTTTTTTTTTAAACTCTTTCAAATCCTGCCACCCTTTATTATTCACTCCTTCTGGCTGTAAGATGTTTTCATTTCCATTCCTTCCTCCTGGATGATAAATTCCAAAAAAAGAACTTATAATAGGGTAATCACAGATTGCTGCTACTACTGCAGCAATCTGTTAAACTTACTCAGGATGATAAATCCAATTCCAGGTAGTACAAATTTTTGTAAACCTCCAACTCCGGATGAAGTCATTATAATCCATAAATCCAACTTAATATAGACTTTAGAAAATTTTTATAAACTTTTTACCACACTTTCCATATATTCTGATAAAAACTGTAGATGCTGAAGGACTTCACGACACTCATCAGTAAATACCACTTGAATTTCCTCATCGGTTTCTTCCTGCTGTTTGACATCACCTTCCATTTCTTGGGGAGCATTGGACCCCTGCTGCTGTTCATCTCGAGTTATAAAATTTTAAAAATCTTGCTCCCGCAGTTCAGGATCCGGTGCTCCTACTCTGAATTCACCAGGATATTCAATTTTCCCATCTGAGAAGTCCTTAATAGGATCTTCTAAAAAACCACCTTGTACTCCTTGTACTTTTAACATTCTTTGGTTCATACTTTGAATCTCTTCCTTCTGTCTGCCTTTTACAGACTCTCTTTCTTGTTTCTTGTTCTTCCCATATTCAATGGCTCTCTTGAAGATATTTTTATAAAAGTGTTCTGCTTTCCCAATAGTATTCAAACAATATCTCACACCATGATATCTAACAATTAAGCCAACTGGTAAATCCCATCTAAATGGGATATTACTTTTCTTCAGTTCCTTAGTTAAGAAAGCAAATTCTTTCCTGTTCTTTAAAACCTTCGATGGTAACTCTTTGAAGATATTGATTTGTGCACCTTCCACTTGCACTCTGGCAGAGTAGGACTTTTGTAAGATGTCATCTCTCAACCTTTTATCAGTAAAGTAAACAACCACATCTCTAGGCAGATTCCGTTGTTTGGCTACTCGTGAGTTGACTCTATAAACTTTCTCTATACAACCAAGAATTATCTCATCTTCTTTCTCAAGTAATTCAGCAAAGACCTTTGCAGAAATTGCTTTTAAATCTTCTCTCTGATTTTCTCTAATACCTCTCACTCTAATCGCTGATGCCATAGTTTTGATTTGAAGCATGATAATATCATTCTGTATGGTCTGATTTCGAATCTGAGCTTCCACAAGCTTTCCTTGTATTTTTTGTATCTGAGAATCAAATTTACTACTGATCTCAGTCACTTTCTCCTCCATATCAATCACCACATTTGAAAGATCTGAGATTACTTTAATAATAGTTTGACTTAATTGGTCTTGCTTTCCAGCAATCAAGTCCACAAGATTCTTCTGTGAATTTTTAATTTTGTCAACTACGCTTGGTAAGGAAGTTGTTATAAGATCTTTTAAGTCCCCTTCTGCCAATCCACTCAAATGCATCATCTCAGCTTTATTCTTCAGCTGGCTCAAGGGGGAGCCCCCCCTTCCTTTAGTCATCTTTACTTTACTTTAAATTGCTTTACTTTGCTTTCCTTTATTTTACTTTACTTTAGTTTTTTTTTTTTAAAAGAAAAAAAAGATATCCAAAAAAAAGAATAAGGAAAAATTCTTCTTACTTTAAGTGCCTTTCACATAACACGATATTTATTTCAAAGCCTCCATTTCAGACACTCTAGCAATTCTTCAATTAAAACCAGTCGCCATCTTAAAAAACTTTCTCAAGAACTTTCACTTCTCAGAATTACTCAGGTAACTACACTTCTCTTCCTCTCCTCCCCTCTTTCCTCTTCCAAAAAATCAGGAATAAAATCAGTAAAAGAATCCATACTTGCTCCGACTTTTCTTCTTTCTCTTTCAGTTTGCTCGATAGACGCTGTGGTGTTGCTTCCAGCGTCTAGCTCCGCTAATTAGCGGAGGACAGTCTTGGCGCGGAGCATTCTCTGGAGGGTATGGAGGGGGCCATCCTTCTGAGCCCTCCCCAGGACAAACGAAGCATTCCTGGGGCGGCTCAGGGGGCCCAGCCTCACCCCCAGAAGCTCTGCCTGCTCCTCCCACTGAGGAGCAGGTTGTGCGAGCCGCCTGCCAGCTGTGAGGCGGCTCTAACGCGCCAAGAAGCCGGCGGGCATGGAGGAGCCCGCCGCCGACGAGGAAGGCGCCACCGGAAGTCCATCAGCCGGATTCTTGATAAGCAGTTGCTCTTTTTCCTTTATCTCTATCTCCAGATCCATTCTTGACTTTTGACGTATTGATCTATATCTAGAATTCATGTGTATCAATACACCCCTCATATAAGCCTTGCATGCGTCCCATACTATCTCAATAGGGGTACCTTTATTCAAATTAATATCAAAAAATTCTTTAGCTTGTTTTTTAAGGTCCATAATATACTTTTCATGTCTAAATATATTTTCATTCATACGCCATGATCTCCTTTCTCTCTTGCCCAAATTTATCTCCATCCACACTGGACTATGATCTGTTAAAGAGTAAAGTATTTCTAAAAAGAAGAAGTAACCCTCTCGATCCAGGCTGACCAGAAGATGAGAAAACAATTACAAGAAATAGCTATGAAGAGGGATGGAAGGAAATGTTGGAAGGAAAATGGTTTTCAGCATCTTTCTTCAAGCTGGGAGAAAGATGCTGGAAACAGCATGGAGGCTGATTGGAAAGAGTGGTTTATTGATGAAGCAAAACCACCAACCACATGTGATTTTGGGACAGCTGATAAAATGGGAGTTGAGAGTGGGTGGTTTTTATGCCTTCTTTGGGCTCTGTATTTGAACTTCCTGTTCCTGTGCAAGAACATGTCCTTTAATATTTTATTGGCTGTTGTCAGATTCCTATGGGGAATCATATAGCGGTTATGTAGGGATCATAGCTGGCTCTGTAGGCAAAAGAAGAAATACAAATCCTAAGTGTTTGTCTGAGGTAATCTGGTCAACCTCTGGGTTTATTGTTTATGTGAGCTCCCAGGTTTCTGTGACTTTGAAGTTGGGCAATTCCTATTGTGGCTAATGGCTTTCATCCTGTGTTGGATCTTTGGTGAGGGACTGATTTCTTATCCTACCATTCTTCCTTTGTTAGTTGTGCTGCAAGGAGTTTCAAAATATCCCGTCTTGAATGGATTTCTGCCTGCAGTATTTGCTTTGCTTATGAAAAGATAGTTCATAAGCATTTTATCTAGAATAGATCTAGAAGATAGTTGGCTTCTGCTTTCAATAAGCTCTTTATCTAAGTACTAGCATCTGCTACGGGCTATTAAGAAAAAGTGAGGGATGCTTCCTACCTTTAAAACCTGTTCCTCCATTTTTCCTTTAGGGAAAATAGTTTATCCTGCCTTTTTAATATTTCCCAAAATATTTCATTCTTCTGGGGGGGGGGGGTGCTTCCTTCAGAAAGAAGCCCAGAGCTTTTTAATTAGAACCATTTACTCATCCATGCTGCACACAAATACCGTATGAGAAGAAAAGACCTATGTTCTGTCTTGGTTCACTTTTTCCAATAAGCTATCGAGACGGAAGATCACTTAAAAGCAATTTATTACAGTATTCCAATAAAGTGGGGTCTCCCTCTGAAAAGGGGAAACCTGGAAAAATGGCTTCCATTTACTTTTATAGTTAGTACAACTAAGAACTTCAAAATAAAAGTTGATTGGTTTATAAATAATCATCTGTCCAGTTACATTTATTTATTAGATTTGTATACCGCCCTTCTCCTTACGGACTCAGGGCGGTGAACAGCCGAAATAAAAATTCAATACATAAAAGTTAAAAATTAAAACACATATACGTTAGGCTGAGAATTAAAACCAAATAAATATTAAAATGCGGCAACGCTACAAACATTAAAAATTTTAAAATTTTAAAAATTCTAAAAATTGCGGCAGGGATCAGGCTAAACCGGCAAGTTGAAAAAGATGCGTCTTCAGGGCCCGACGAAACGTCCGGAGGTCGGAGATAATTCTCAATTCTGGAGGAAGATCGTTCCAGAGGGTGGGGGCTGCCACAGAGAAGGCTCTCCCCCTGGGGGTCGCCAGCCGGCATTGTCTGGCTGACGGCACCCTGAGGAGGCCCACTCTGTGGGAGCGAACCGGCCGGTGGGAGGCAATTGGCGGCAGAAGGCGGTCCCGTAAGTACCCTGGTCCTAAGCCATGGAGCGCTTTAAAGGTCATTACCAACACCTTGAAACGCACCCGGAACTCCACCGGCAACCAATGCAGCTCGCGCAGGAGAGGTGTAACGTGGGAGCGCCCCGATGCTCCCATAATTCCCCGCGCGGCCGCATTCTGTACCAGTTGGAGCCTCCGGGTGCACCCCAAGGGGAGCCCCATGTAGAGAGCATTGCAGTAATCCAGGCGAGAGGTGACGAGTGCCTGAGTGACTGTGCGCAGGGAGTCCCGATCTAGAAAGGGCCGCAACTGGCGTATCAGGCGAACCTGATAGAAAGCCCCCCTGGCCACAGCTGTCGTATGATCCTCCAAGGACAGCCGTGGGTCCAGGAGGACGCCCAAGTTGCGCACCCTTTCCGTGGGGGCCAATGATTCCCCCCCAATGACCAGCGATGGTGTCAGCTGGCTATATCGGGACGCCGGCAGCCACAGCCACTCGGTCTTGGAGGGGTTGAGACGAAGCCTGTTTCTCCCCATCCAGACCCGCACGGCTTCAAGGCACTGGGACATCACTTAGCTTCTGTACAAATGGACTTGATTTCTCAGGCAGTTCTTGGCCTTATTAATGATGTAGACCATTTGGAATATTATTGCAAAGGTACCTCCCTTCCTAGAATCACATGGGCCATTTAGGCAGGGGTGAAATGCTCCCGGTTTGGACTGGACTGCCCAATCTGGTAGTTATGGCGGCGGGTGGTTCAGAGAACCAGTAGCAAAAATCCCTGCGCCCCCACCAAGCTCAGCTGAGTCGCATAATCATCAGAGGCTTTTTTTTTAACTTTTAAAAGCATTTTTTCTACAACCTCTTCCAATGAAAAAATGCTTTTAAAAGTAAAAAAAAAAGCCTCTGATGATCACGCGCTCAGCTGGGATCCTAGGAGGCTTTTCAAAGCATTTTTTTCTGCAACCTCTTGGCCGAAGAGGTGGTAAAAAAAATGCTTTGAAAAGTCTTTGACGATCCCAGCTGAGCTGCCTGATTGGCAGAGAGGCATTTTTTAAAAAACCTCTCTGACGATCCCAGCTGAGTTGCCTAATCGGCACAGAGGCTTTTCAAAGCATTTTTAAAAAAGCCTCTCTGACAATCCCAGCTGAGTTGCCTGATCACCAGAGGCTTTTCAAAGCATTAGAAAAAATGCTTTGAAAAGTTTTTTTTAAAAAAAGAAGTTCGCCATGCCCACTCAGTCACATTACCTCCACCACCACCAAGCCATGCCCACAGAACCGGTAGTAACACATTTTACATTTCACCCCTGCATTTAGGCCATCTGTTCCAACACCCAATCCATCCAGAAATCCAAATGAAAGCATACAGTGGATGACTTCCTATCCTCTTGTTTTAAGAGCAATAAATAAACAACTTTTTGCAAATCTTTCTGTTCTTTTACTTCAAAGATTGAAGAGTTTTTAGTTCTTAAACAACGGGGCTGAAAATATGCATTATTCTTGCATCGGTGAAATTGTCTTACCAGTTTTCACTAATACCGAAATTAATTTATTTGCTCATTTGGACAACAGTAATATATTTTCTGCAATGGAATCTACACCGCTTGTGCTGGCTTTGGAAGAAAAATGCTCAATATGTAATCTGTTATTGCAGTTGGGAAATAAGAGAGAGGCAGCAGGAAGAATTTTGCATCCCAGCCGGCTGAGTAACGGGTACGAGGATAGCGAGACGTCAAAGCATGTTCTATGCAATTGGTGACCAAGCAGAAGTTCTTGCTGCTTATCTTCCCGATTGTGCAGATATATTTGTAATCTAAAAAACATGAAGCAAAAATCAGTCAATGGGTTATCTTTCTATAATAGTTTCTAAGCTATATTTTATATAGGGAAAAAAAAATGAGGATTCCAACTCTCTGTTCTGGGAGGATGGTAGAGTGGCAGACAAGGTGTCAGGTACTCTTGTTGTGTGCAAACAACAAAGAGCAAACAATGGAAAGCTCTCTCCTCAGCCCAAACAGGTAGCTGAAAATATTTATGATGCTTCAAAAGTGGAACGGCTATGAGATGGGTAGGGACTGTCAAGTCAAGGCTCGGGCCTGTCAACTCAAGGCTCGGGCCTGTCATGAGGTAAACTGAGTTAATCACTTCAAGCAGCATGAATTAAGCATCCTTAAAGAGTATTAAATCATTATTTATCATGTTATTTTATTTGTACTGTGTGACGATAGAGAAACATGGGATTTTCTACCAAATATAGAAAAATAACTGGACTAGTTTGCATTTTGACTATCAGTGAGGGGATGAAGGGCAACCGTTCCTGACTTATTTCAGGCAGCCAATATCTTGTGTTTGCTTTGGTTACCTTTATGATTCTTGCTCCTGCTGCTTCTGGATAACACATACACATATAAATACCCTTCTAGGGTTCTCCTTTTACTCACAGGCATCCAGGTATGGTTGTCCATAATGTTCTTTGACGTGTGGGGGTATTTTGTTAAACACATCCTGTAAGCGCTGATCTGGGTTAATGAGCATATTTGTGGCAAAGCCTCCAGGCTCAATGATGCTGGTTCTGATTCCGAAAGGAGAAAGCTCCCGCCTGTATTGGAATAAAAGGATTACCTTTGCATAAAGATAGCTGGAAGGGTGGAGGGATTAAGGTCTTGGACTAGGAGCAGAGAGACTGAGCTCTTACTCTACTCCAGCCACAAATGCTCCTTGGGGACTTGGGCTGCTTACTCCCTCTCAGTCAGAAAGTTATTGTTGTGGAAGAAATAGGAGGTTGAAGTAATATTTAGCTGCCTTGAGTTCCATTGTGAGTATTTCAGAGACCTTTCATTTTTGTGCACGTAAAAACTCGCAACAGTTATCATATATAAAGCAATCTTCCACAACTCTTTTCTAATTGTCTATCCAGTTCTAGTTTCAACTGAATATTGATCTTTAAAATTCTTTGTATCTTTGTGTGTAATTTGAATCCAAAATTGTCTGGCTTTTCTGTTAGTCTACTAAGCATGATAAAATGACCCTTCGTGTTGCCAACATTTCCAACATAGATTGGAAATACCTTTAGGCATTTTAAAGACAATTTTTCGGTAGTCATATGCCAACATTAAATCATTTATTTTATTTATAAAAATAAAAAAAAAATAAAAAAAAAATAAATGAGAGAGAGAAAGAGAGAGAGAGAGAGAAGTTCCCTGAAGATGGGCTCCAGCACAAGTCTGAAAGCCCGGAAGACAAAACCTCTGGTCTTGGTGACTGACCCAGATTAGATCCTGAAAGAAAAATAGCTACTAAGTTTCCATTTTACCTCAGAGTGTCTGAGAAGGCTTCCACAGCAAACTTGGAGAGGCAATACCCGCCTCCGGGGGTTGCCAGTCTTCCCACCACACTAGATATGTTGACCACTCTCCCTCTGGCTCTCCTCACCAGGGGCAGCATGTGGAGCGTCACGTCAATCAACCCAAGCAAGTTGACATCCAGCACCTTGGCAAAGTCCTCCTTTTTCAGCCACTCATTGGGAGCAACTGGATGATTAATGCCTGCATTATTTACTAACCCCCAAAGTCCTGTAAGGGGAAAAAAAGTGGGATTCAGGAGGGTCTTCATTAGGGGTGGGTTCTACTTACCTTTATTACTGGTTCACAATGGGATTGCGTGCATGCATGTTCAGATTGCTGATGACGACATCCGGGGTGGTGGGTGAGGCCTCCCGCCGGTTTTACTCTTGGTTCTTGCAAACTGGTCTGAACCGGGGGCAACCCATCACTGATCTTCATGATTCTGTCTTGAAATAATCTTAGCTGGAACCCCAATTCCTTCAGTTCTGCTTTTTACGCCACATATAATTCCCAAAGATAAAATTTGTTAATACACCCTCCCCCAAATATGAAAATCAGCAAGAGGGAGGTTTGATCCACACCTTTTTATTCAGATATTTGCCAATCTTCTCTGAAAAGGCCTGCCTTTAGACCTTTAGAAGGTGTGCATTCCATAAGGATGGCGAATCAGGTATGGTGTAGTGCTGACAGTGCTGGTATAGAAACCAGGACATTGAGTTCTAGTCCAGCCTTAGGCCCAAAAGCTGTATGGGTGACCTTGGGCCAATACTTTCTCTTTGCCCAACACACTCACAGGGTTGAAAATAGGAGGAGGAAGAAGTACAGGTAGTCCTTGACTTATGATGACAATTGAGCGGAAAACTTCTGCTGCTATATGAGACATTTGTTAAGTGAGTTTTGCCCCATTTTACCACTTTTCTTGCCACAGTTGTTAAGTAAATCACTGCACTTGTTAAATAAGTAAATAAGGAGCCTGGATAGCTCAGCAGACTAAAAGCATTCTTATTAACATCAGATGTCTGCAATTACTATATGTTCAAATCTCACTAGGCTCAAGGTTGACTCAATCTTCCATCCTTTCTAAGGTAGGTAAATTGAGGACCCAACTTGTGGGGTCAATAAGCTGACTTTGTATAAAATATACAAAAGTATGAAGGCTATTGCTTAATGCATTGTAAGCCGCCCTGAGTCTCTGGAGAAGGGCAGCATATAAATCATTTTTTTTTTAAAGTAACATGTGAATAAGAGAGAATAAAATAAAATTAATCTTTATGGTCACTTTTTCTGGGTATATACTGGCACATATTAAAATGAAATTCTGATGCCCCCCCAAGTACGTATGTTATGTATGCATGTATGTATGTACACATATGTAGATACATACATACATACATACATAGAAGGAAGTGAACTTCGAATAATCTTTTCTGCCATTCCCACCACAGCCCTCCTGTCCAAATAAAATAATAATACAATATGACAGAATGCTTTCAATCCTTCCTTTATCGAAAGCGGTAAGGACAGGGGAAGGAAGATATGTTCATATGACGCAGAAAGCAACCAAACTATCCTACTTGTTATTTGCCCACCCAGAAACCTAATACTAACCACTTCTACAGATGAATCCTTAATACACAGGTGTATGGATGTGCCTGCCTTTTCTAAAATCAACAATGATTCCTTTGTTTTTCCTACATTTAGAACAGGCCACACCCACCACACCTCTGCAAATGGGATAAATGCCACAATGGGTTGCTGCAGTGGAGACCCTGCAGTGAAGCGGCATGGCCAGGCAGCCACGCTCAATTGTCCTAGCCCTCTACTATTGGTTTCCCCATTGTCTTTGCTTGTCAGAAGGTTACAAAAAGTGATCACGTGATCACAGGACACTGGAATTGTCATAAATATGAGTCCATTGCAGTGGTAGGTTTCAAATTTTGTTTACTACTGGTTCTGTGGGTGTGGCTTGCTGGGCATGGCAGGGGAAGGATACTGTAAAATCTCTATACCCACCTTACTCCAAGGGAAGGTTACTGTAAAATCTCCATTCCCTCCCCAATCCAGGGGAAGGTTACTGCAAAATCTCCATCTCCTCCTGATCAGCTGGGACTCAGGAGGCAGAGAATAGATGTGGGTGAGGCCAGTCAGAATTTTTACTACCATTTCTCCGAACTATTCAAAATTTCCGCTACTGGTTCTCCAAAACTGGTCAGAACCTGCTGAAATCCACTTCTGGTCCATTGCCAAGAGTCCAAATTTTGATCATGTTACCAAGGGGATGCTGTCATAAATGTGAAAAATGGTTGTAAGCCACATTTTTCAGTGCTGTTGTAACTTCAAAGTTATTAAATCAACTGTTGTAAGTCGAGAACTACCTGTATTATTTTTGTTTGCTCTTTGAGTTACTTATAAAATAATAAACATAAAGGTTTCTCCCGTTCAGTCATATTCGATTCTAGGGGGCAGTGCTCACCTCCGTTTCTTAGCCGAGCATGCCAGCATTATCCATGGTCATGAGGTCAGCCTGACTATATGCCGAAGTGCAGAAACACTGTTACCTTCCCACCAAAGTGGTATCTATTTATCTACTTACATTTGCATGCTTTCCAACTGCTAGGTGGCCTGGAACTGTGGTAAGCAAGGATGGGAGCTCACCCCGTCATGTGACACTTGGGACTCATATCCAGGCTGTCAGCTTTTTAGCTGACAAGTCAGCATCTTTAACCACTGAGCCATCGCGCCCTCCCTAAAGTAATAAAGGCAGGCTAAAAATCTAATAAATAAATAGTCAATAAATAATTGGGGCCCTGTGAAATATGAAGGCTTCCTAGGAATTTTTTACTTTGGCAGCATCCCTCCAAGCTGGTTTGTCAGAACAATACCTGAAATGTGTCAACTGTTGCTTCAGGCCTAAGGAAAACGGTTAGGGCTCAGCCCAAGACTCTTGACCCCTTGTTGTTTGATCTCAGGGCCACAAGAATACATAGGGTAGCAATTCATGCTGAATTGAACTTGCTAACCAAAACATAATTATGGTAAATTGTGGTATGGTATATTTCCATGGCATTAATTTTAGTCCAATAATTTTACGTCCTGATTTGGGACAGGAAGAAAAGAAAAAGCATAGAGAACTTGCTTTGGGAATTTGAATTATTAGACTTAAAGATACAGTGCAGTACACTGCAAAGGTTTTGCATAATAATGCCACTGTATACTTTTATGAAAGATTTGTGGGTGACATAGCATAGGCATTTTTGTTTAAATATCAAAGGAAGGATGTACTGCCTTCTTAGAAAATAGAAAAAAAAAAGAGAAGAGTAACATTTTATAACAAAGCTATCCTACCCAGAAAATTTACAGTGTTTTTGTTACTCTTATTTCAGAGGTGTCAAACTCACAGCCCGCAGGCTGGATGCAAAACGTGCTGGCCACGCTCACCCCCGGTTTATATATTTAATAAATATATAAAAATAAAAGATAATAAATTATGAGCATCTTAAACAGCAGTATTAGTCTTTAATAATCCCATAAATTATGATGATACCATAATTTAATTATTAGACTTAAAGATTGATATATAATATATTACATTATGTTATATTACATTATATTATATTACATTATATATTATATATAATATAATATATAATAAAATAAATTTATATATATATATATTATTATTACAAAGCAAGCAATGTCTGTCCTTCATGCCAATCTTTTAGTTATAGTCAGGATCAGAATTATTTCTTTTAATGTTAATGGTTGGGTAAGTATCCATATCCTGCATTTCTGTAAAAGAGAGAAATTGCATTTTGATTGCAGGAAAATCACAAAACCCTGTCACATTAAACCACCTGTCCCTGGTGGAGGGAAGCATATTTTGCACTCGACAGGATAAAAATTTAGTGTTTGCAATTGTTATTTCACTATTTTTGTCCTCCTGGTGGAATATGGCAGATCCTGCTTGGCATCACTTGTTCATTGGAAGGTATATTAAGGAGGAATAATTGGATTATATTCTGTCCAAATTGATGAGTAAGGTCTTGGCCATTTTGTACTTTTCAGCTATTTTAATGGATGAATTTGTCCAGCCCATTGAGAAACGTTTGCATAATAACAGTCATAGAAGTCACTTCGTCAACCACCTTGTAAACCATCTATCCAGCTAAAGTGCTTCTCTAGCATCTGAAGCAAAGTAACACTGCCTTGACTGGCTGACTGATTTGAGTGATCTAAGGTGGTTTCTTGCTGCCTGTGTGAGAAATGCTTGTTTTATTGATAAAAAAATACTTTTGGGGAAGATATCTGTTTTTTGTGCCAATTTCTTAGACTACGTGATGCTTGCTTGATATTTAGGACCTTGTGTATAAACTTTTGTTCATGGTTGCTTGTTTTACAAATAATTTCAAGTGAACTTATTCTGCAAAATAAAATTGATTTAATCTCCATCTTGATGTGTGATTAATTGGGCTAGCCTACCAGGCATTGGACCCAGGTTTTGGGGACAATAAAATGGAGGAGAATTTCAGTTCCTGATGTGGATCTTAATAAATGTGAAGAAAAACTGAAAAGTTATACTAGTACCCTGTTTCCACCAAAATAAGACATCCCCTGAAAATAAGCCCAATCGGGCTTTTGTGCACATGGCAATAAGGCCAAGTGCTTATTTATATTATATTATATTATATTATATTATATTATATTATATTATATTATATTATATTATATTATATTATATTATATTATATTATATTATATTATATTATATTTATATAATTTTATTTGCGGCCACAGACCAAAATACAAGTATAATTGCAAAAGAACATAGGGAAGGTAACATCATAAACAGTTGTCTACCAGAAGCCTTGGCTGAGAGGAATTACATCGTTCTCCTCTAAGAGTTACAGCTCTTAAAATTTTTTTTGAAATCTGATAAGTAATGTGTGAGGAGCCATCCCCTAAACAATATAGGGTCAAATTACTAGCATTGGATTCAGAGAGATCTGTTTCTAAGAGAGACAGTAATTTAGTCCTGCCTGCGTTATACATAGGGCAGTATAAAAGAACATGCTACACAGTTTCAACCTCAGCTCTATCACAGGGGCATAACCACTCACTCACAAGAGAAGACTCTTCTATACTGAGGGATGTTAAAGTGTAAAAATATGAGGCATATTTTTGCATAAAATAAAATAGGCCCCCTCCATGTCATTACTCTAATGATTTCTCTGCTCACTTCAGATCACTGCTTTAAAGAAGATATTGATTGGCTCTGCTTTTCTTTTCTCTGTTCCTGAATAATGAATGAAAAGGTGTAAGAGAATTCAACAGATCCTAATTAATAAGTTCAGTGCTGAACATTTGCCAGTAATCTTTATCTTTATCTTTTATTAGATTTATATACCGCCCTCCGCTTGAGGTGCACCTGGAGGCTCCAACTGGTGCAAAATGCGGCTGCGCAGGGGATTATGGGAGCGACGGGGCGCTCCCACGTGACACCTCTCCTGCGCGAGCTGCATTGGCTTCCAGTGGACTTCCGGGTGCGCTTCAAGGTCTTGGTGACCACCTTTAAAGCGCTCCATGGCTTAGGACCGGGTACTTACGGGACCGCCTTCTGCCACCAATTGCCTCCCACCGGCCGGTTCGCTCCCACAGAGAGGGCCTCCTCAGGGTGCCGTCAGCCAGACAATGCCGGCTGGCGATCCCCAGGGGGAGACCCTTCTCTGTGGTAGCTCCTACCCTCTGGAACGACCTTCCTCCAGAGTTACGAACGATCTCAGACCTCTGGACTTTTTGTCAGGCCCTAAAAACTTACTTTTTTCAGTTAACCGGGCTGGCCTGATTCTATGATAATTTTAAAGTTTGATACCGATTTTAATTGAAATGTTTTAAATTATGGGCCAAAACTTATTTAGTTACTTTTAAAATTATTTTAACTTTTCTGTACAAATGTTTTTTACTCCTGGCTGTTCACAGCCCTGAATCCGTAAGAAGGGCAGTATATAAATCTAAGAAAAGATAAAGAAAAGATAAAGATTGAGCACAGGAGTCTCTTGTCTATAGGGATTCTTCAGTCATCCAGGTCATGCCTGTCCCAAAGGTGTTTTTTTCAAGAGGCAACTGGACTTTCTTGATTTCCAGAAAGTCCAGTTGCCTCTTGAAAAAGCACCTTTGGGACAGGAGTCTCTTGCACTGCTTTGGAAAGCCAAGGCACATGATTGCTCACTGATAGTAAGATTTTTTAAAAAAGGAGGTAGGGGTGTGGATCTTCCAATTCATTTTAGTTTTCTCTCATGATAATAAGGCATGAGGCTTGAAGTTTATTTAGATATCTGTGGCATGTACTAATTTTATTGTGATCCTGACAAGCTTGGGAGGCTTGAACCTGGGTCCCCTATATAATTTGTTGATTTGTCTCTTTAGCTCAGGATTTTGTAGCCCAAATATGTCCACTCACTTTCTCGAGAGCTTAAATGACCTCTCTGCTAAAGGGTTTCACTTTATGAGAAAGAGTTGGCTGCTGATAGCTACCACTGCATTTTAACTATTTTAATTCCTCAAGGTACTCTGGCATCCTACCTGATTTGTAACTCTGGTTTGCAGGTATTTCTAATCTAATTATTGGTATTTAAGGCAGCTTTTTGCAAGCAAAGCAGCTTTTTGTATTTTTGTACAGATAATCCTTGACTTACAACAGTTCATTTAGTGACCATTCAAAGTTACAATGGCACTGAAAAAAGTGACTTATGACCGTTTTTCACACTTACGACCATTGCAACATCCTCACAGTCACGAGAGGTTGGGCGAGGCAAAGCACTCCTTGGGGTGAGTGATGTCAAGTTGGCCACGCCTGCCCAGTCACATGACCACCCAGCCATGTCTACACATCTGGTTATTACGGCAGAGGACTAGTTATTAAATTATTTGAATCCCACCACCGATCAGCACTTTCTGACTACCAGTCCCAAATCATGGCCATTTGGCTTTAAAATGTCTGTTTCCTGTTTTCATGCGATTTGCTTAAAAGAATAACAGAGTTGGAAGGGACTCTGGAGGTCTTCTAGTTCAGCCCCCTGCTCAAGAGTGAGACCCTATACCATTTCAGACAAACTGTTGTTGAATCACTTCTTAGAAACCTCCAGTGATGGTGCAATCACAACTTCTGAAGGCAGAAGTATCACTTCACTGATTGATTGTTCTAATATACAGGAAATTTCTCCTTATTGGTTGGTTTTCTCCTTGATTGCTTTCCATCCATTGCTTCTTGTTCAGGTGCAACTCTGCATACAGTGAGCCGTTGTGGCGCAGTGGTTAGAATGCAGCATTGCAGGCTAACACTGCTGACTGCCAGGGATTCAATCCTCACCAGTTCAAGGTTGACTCAGCCTTCCATCCTTCTGAGGTCAGTAAAATGAGGAGCCAGACTGTTGGAGGCAATATACTGATTCTGTAGACTGCTTAGAAGGGCTGTAAAGCACTATGAAGCAGTATATAAGTACTAAGTGCTCTTGCTACCTTGCCAAGTCATTCTTAACTTAAATCCTTAAGTCCATATTTCATAAGATAAATTAAAAACAGGAGATACAAGTTTGATCCACTTTACAACTTGCTCTTTCTATTCTTTTCCTTTTATGGTTTGTTTCCTGTAATATCATGATCAAATCACATACTATTTTAATTAATATGATTGGACCTCTTCATTATAAATTATTGTATGGGAGCATACAACCTTTTAATGTAAACCATTGCATGTTGGCACAAAAGAGATTCAATCTGTCCCCTAGCTCCTTTATTTCCATAATTTACTCCCATCACCATTGACTTTGCCCCTAAACGTTAATAAGCCCGCTATTAAAAACAAGTAAGCAATGCTTTTTTAAAAATTTTTTACTTTTCCTCTCTTCCATCATATAAATATATAATATGTCTTGTGAAAATTCCATCTTTCAATTCTTGCCATCATATTGTAACTGTGCAAGTTGGAATAAAACAATCAATTTAGGAAGAGTGATAATTTTAAATGAGGCCATCATGACACACATTTCTCAACTCACTCAACCTTGGGTTTCTGCTATGGTAGGGAGGCATCTGCATTTTCACAAGTGGGTGCCCTTCAGAATTTGCATGAATTCTGCTGATTTTTCATGTGGCTATACTTTTTATTGTTCCATTGTATTTATGCCCTCTGAGAAGATGAAGGCAGGGCCTGTCTCATGCAGCTGCACTTTTTTGATTGTTTATGCAAGGCATTGTGGTGATTTAGCTCCTCCTTGAGGTGTACATGAGTTTGAAGCACCAGGGTCCGTAGGGATGATTATTACTATGGACATGCCAATCACAACTGCCCCATTCTGGAAAGCTTCTTTAACACGTTGCTATCTATTGCCTAGCTGGGCTACTCCCAGCTGCTGCCAGGCATGAGTTGAGAATTGGTCTCTGTGTTGATTCACTGCCACCACCTCTATTCCCCTTGCTGGATTAGTTGAAGACAGAATTTGCTCATTATCAGTCCCCTATTATATACTATATTAATCAGCATACGGCTTAGTTGATTTTGAATGTGAGTTTATGAACTCTGTTGTCTATGAACTCTGTTATCTATGGATTCTGTATATCTTGTCTTAAATCCTAAGCTCTTAAGTAGCACATTCTATATCCGTGATGGCTAACCTTTTTGCCATCGCGTGCCAAAAGCTGGAGTCACGCACACGTGCCCACACCCATAATTCAATGAGCCCTACCCCCCGTGCATGTGCACATGACCCCCCTGCACTTCCCCTGCTTTTGGCATGCGATGGCCCAGTGGGCCCATAGGTCCATTTTTTGCTCTCCCAAGGCTCCAGAGGCTTTCTTGGAGCCTGGGGAGGGCAAAAACGGCCTTCCCCACCCTCCCGGAGGCTCTCCAGAGCTCGGAAACGACCCGTTTCCCGACTTCCGGTGGGCCCAGAAGGCCTGAAAATCAGCTGGCTGGCTTGCACATGTGTGCCATAGCTGAGCTAGGGTAAGGCTTGCATGCCCACCGATATGGCTCAGCGTGCTACCTATGGCACGCATGCGATAGGTTCACCATCTCGGTTCTATATCCTATAAATATCTGAGAAGCGTTAGAAAGAATTTGCATCCCACAAGAGATTTTTTTTTGTTTCTGTGTGCTAAACCCACACAAACGCAAGGATATTTCCTTCATGAGAGAGTTCTTATTTCTATGTCTCTTCTTATTGCCCAAATGATTAGGGAAAAAAATCCCTATATGCATAATCTCAATTTAAGAAACAAACTAAACCAGTACACAATTAATAAATCAACAGTTTGGTTTAAATATGCATCTGACTAATTAATGAAATCAATAATATATAATGAGAAAATGTATTATGTCTCCTAGAGAAGGAAAACCCGATGGCTTGAAACAAGCCCATTTTTTCCATTGTTTAATATTAGTAGACGAATAAGAATAATATTTCTTGTAAGGGAAGCCAAGGGGGGGAAGGGAGGGGAAGGGGAATAGGGGGTGGGGGGGAAATGGGGGGGGGGAATGATAAAATTTGTATTTGTAAAACTTTTTCAATAAAAAAAAAACCAAGCCCATTTTTTCCACAGTTCCTGCAAAAAATATCACATAGGATAATAAACAGAGTCCATCACCTTTGTTTCCCACGCAGGTTTTCACCCACTCAGTTGTTGCTGCAACATTCTGAGTGTTGGTGACATCCAGCAGAGTGGTCTTTAACCGGTCCGATGTGACCTTTTCCAGCTCTTCTGCCCCTTCTGGAGTGAGACAAGAGGCCAACACTTGCAGACCCCGAGCATCCAGCTGCCTGGCGAGTTGTTTCCCGAAGCCAGAATCACAGCCCGTGATGAAGACATATTTCTCTGTCATGTTCTCCACCATTTGTCTTTCCAGGTACCATCGATAAAGGAGCCAAAGGCCTACCAGAGTAGCCAGAAAGAGCCACATAGCTGAAGCCTGCTTGGGAGAATGAGAGAGAATGGAGAAACTAGATGTCCTTAAATCCAGGTACAGGTGAAATAAACTAACCTATCCTGTTCCAGAGTAGAATATGAGATAATATTTCATCAGATCAGATTTATCTCAAGAACGTTGGTTGCTTCTTCTTAGAACATTGTGATTATCTTCATTGCCCAATTTTTTAGCCACTAGCACTTTAATGAAATCAATGAAGAATTACTAACACTGTCTTTGATCTGAGAAGCCAGCTTGGTATGCCTATAAATCTTTCTTCTATAAAAGATGCCAAAGGAAATTAGCTATAAAAGAGCACCAAGTTTTAATTAAACATATGCTGTTCATTTATTTATATATTTATTTATTTATTTATTTATTATTATTTATTAATTTGATTTATATGCCGCCCTTCTCCGGAGACTCAGGGCGGCTTACAATGCATTAAGCATATTTATTTATTGAATTTATATTGCTACCTATTCGCCCATGGCGACTCAACGCCGCTTGCAGAATAAAAGACCACATTTAAAACAATAAAAACTAACAAAAAGAATCAAATAAATTAATATAGTACAATATAAAAAAATAACACCACTTTTTTTGGAGCAGTACCATAAAATTATATATCAATGGAAAGATAATTTAATCAGGAATGTAATGCAACAAAGTTTGTTCAATTATCTGTATTATATGAAAAGTTATAGCCAAATAGCCAGAAAAAGGAAGCACAACTAGAAATGTTTAGAGAGCCAATCAGGTGTCATCTTGCTTTGGCAATGAGCCAATCAGATCACAGTAGGATTCAGTTATTGATGTCATGTATTGAAACTGAGAAGAGGATATTTGTCAGTGTGTTATGTGATTGCTATCAAGTTGGTTGGGTTTTTTTGTGTTCTTTCATTAGCCTACATGACAGAAGAAAATCATCTGGGTGTATACAAGATGAAATGGTGCAATGCAATGTGAAGTTGAGTGCTAGGACTGTTCAGGGCAGACGGCAGGAATTTGGCCTAAAATCTAGAATTTGAAGAAAAAAGCGACTTTTATCTCTCAAACAAAGATTGAAAAGACTAAACTAGGCTAAAACCATGTTACCTGGACAGAGGATATATAATTTTACGGTATTTACTCCAAAAAAAGTGGTGTTATTAGCCATCAAACCTCAAAAATACTGTACACTTTTCCCAAAAGATTTCCATAATTTTGGCCACTACTGTATGGGTAAACATACATATATGTACATTTTGTACAAACATTAATATGAATGCAAAGTGTATCTGTGCAAGTCAGCTTATTCAGGTGGGTTCAAAGAGGAGAGAAACCTGTGACAAGTGGCTTTTAATAGCAAGAAAAGGAGAAGATCCCAAAGAATACGTAGAGATGTTCAATAAAACATAAATATTCCAGTGCATGCAAACAAGTGTTGACTTCATTCCTATCTACCAAATTTCTTCCTTCATTGTGTAGGGTAAAGAAGAGATCACCTGGTATCCTACTTTGCATTTCTATTTGGCTATGTACTTAAAAGGGTTAAGGTTGGAACAAGCACAACCTTTGGGGCAGTGGTGGGTTGCTACCCGTTCGCCCGTTTGCTCACTTAACGTCCCACACGTTCATTTAATGATTGTGTTGGAGAGAGCAGGGATGGCTGGTTACTACTTGAGGTACTTCATTTAATGCTTGTCCCGACTTCTGACCATAATGGTTAGGTTCCATTGTGGTCATAACTTGAGGACTATCTATATTATTGTTGTAGATCAGGTTATGTCCAAACTATATCTTGTGTGGGTTGGACATATACATAGACTATATTATATACTACTTTATATGCAGCCAAGACAATTCCTCTTCACTCAGTGCAACCCAGGCAAGTCAAAAGGTTGGACAGCCATCGTATACATGCAGCAAAGAGGCTCAGTTCACCTATTAATGAGTGCCAAGAGATATTCATTCTTTTTAAAGTTAAAAAAAAAAGGTTTTTTTTTTGGTGACTGGGATAGGAAGGACTCAATTCTACATTTAGACTACCTTAAACAAAGGGTTGGGGGGGCGGAGACTGTTTTGTTTCTAAACACACCTCTGATTGGTATGATTTTTACAGGTAATCCTCCACTTATGACCACAACTGAGCACAACTTTTGCATTGCTACATGAGGCAGTTAAGTGAGTTGCACCCTGTTAGGATATGATTTGGGCCTAACAGTTGTCCAGGCAATATATGTGTTCTGTGACTTTAAGTTTTAATGCTGCATCATGTTGTAATGCTGAGTCATGCTATAATTAATTGTACTTTAACAATGTATTTAAGAAGGGTACTGTAATGTATTCAGTGGATGATAAGCTGCCATTGCGTGCGTGCATGTGTGGGTGGATCTGCTACCATCCGGGGTTTCTGAACCAACTACTGTTTGTTTGGTAAGAGTTTGTTTGGAGTTAACCGGTAAAGACTTGGAATGTTTAGAAGACTACGAGATTGTTTATTTCCCATTATAAAGAAAACTTTTGATAACACCAGTTTGTATGTATCTCTATCTCATTGCTCTCAGCAACAGAGTGCACTTCACTCTGCTAGTTGTTACACAACAACAATATCCTTAACATTGGTTATGGGCCCAGAGCCAACCAGGACCAACCAGAACTAATTAGGATTTTTTCAGAGTTACACTGAGAGCTAGTTTGAATTTGTGAGTAGTACAAACTGTGTTTGTGATAAACAATCTAAGTGAAGATGGCACTAGAACAAACAGCAACTTTTTCCATGATAACCCGGCTGGACGGAACAAACTATGTTTCCTGGTCTACAAAATGTGGTCTACTTTTGCGTAGAGAAGGACTGTGGGACATAGTTAATAATCCACCGGATGTAACAGCATGGGATCCTGCTGATGAGGAAGATGCCAAGAAATTAGCCAAGTTTAACAGAGACAATGAACGAGCTCTTTGTATTATTGGACTGACACTGGGTGACCAGCAGCTTGTCCATATCCGTGGCGAAGAGTCTGCTGCTAGGTGTTGGACCAAGTTGAAGAGACTATATGTTCGTGACTCTGTGGGTGCTCATATATATCTCACACGAAAATTATTCAACAAACATCTTCTTAAAGGGGGAGATATGATGGCTCATTTGGAATCCATGACCAGAATTTTCCAGGAGCTGCATGAAAAGGAACTTGTTTTCTCTGAACTACAACAAGTGTACATAATTCTTTCTTCTTTGGACGATAGTTATGACAACTTTGTTTCTTTGTTAGAGGTTTTGTCCAGAGATGAACTGACATTGGCTGGCATAACCAGTAGGTTGTTGGAAGAATCCAAAAGAAGACAAGAAAGGGATCAGTTGAGAGTGCAACAACCAAAAGAAGATAAAATGTACTCAACTGCTTATTTTGTAAAACGTTGTTTTGCTTGTGGGGCTAAAGGGCATATAGCTAAATATTGTAAAAATAAGAAAATGCCTGTTAGGGACAATAGTAGACCCAAGAAGGGTTGTAATTTAGCTATATCTAGTTCAACTACTGATGTTAACCAGGATTGTTGGGTTGTTGATAGTGGTGCTTCTCAATCTATTACTAGAAATAGAAAATGTTTTGTTAAAATGGAGAATTTGCTAGTTTAACATGTTAAACTAGCAAATGGCTGGAAGGTTAAGGTAGCTGGAAAGGGTGTTGCTCGTTGGTCATTTAGTAATGAACCATTGCCTATGTTATATATTCCTGGTTTAAAATTCAATTTATTATCTGTTAAACCTTTGGTACAATTTTGGTTTACAGTAACATTTAAAAATGATAAGTGTCTTATAGAGAAAGATGGCAAGGTTGTTACTGCAAATTTAGAAAATGATTTATTCATTTTAAGGGAGAACCCAGTATTGGTGGCTACGTCTAAGTCTGTTTATGAGAATGTTAAACCACATGATGAATGTATTCATCTGTTACATCGGAGACTTGGGCACTTAAATTTCAGGACGTTAAAGAAGACAGTGCAATTATCGGAAGGGATAAAACTACAAGCATGTAGTAAATATCTGAACTGTAATGCCTGTAGTCAGCAGAAAAGTAGGGTTACACCAGCAAACCGTGTTAATGGTTTTAAAACTACAAAGCCGTTAGAGGTCATGTTTATAGACCTAATTGGACCCAAGAAACCCAGTATAGGAGGTGCCTGCTATATTCTAAGCATAGTAGACCATTATTCAAGATATGGATTCTGTTATCTTATGAAAACAAAATCTGAAACATTCCAGCATATAAACAACTGGCTGCGTTTTGTGGAAAGGAAGCAGAAATTTAAAGTTAAATGCTTAGTGACTGATAATGGTACAGAATTTACTAACCAAAGGTTAGAAAAGTTTTTGCAGGATGCAGGGATCCAGCATAAACGATCTGCTCCGTACAGAGCACAGCATAATTCCTATATTGAGAGACGAGGTCAAACATTACAAGCCATGATTAGAACTATGTTGGCAGATTCTGGTTTGCCTGAAAATTTATGGGGTGAGGCTGTTATATGTGCTAACCATGTGCTAAACAACGTGGTTCATTCTTCTACAGGTGAGATACCATTCACCTTATGGCATGGGAGGAAACCAAATCTTAGTTATTTACACACATTTGGAGCCCCAGCTTGGGTACATATTCCATCTAGTGTTAGAAGAAAAGATCAACAAAGAGCCAGAAAAATGTTTTTTGTTGGCTATGAATCAAATCATAGATCTTTTAGATTTTGGGCACAGGGTACTACTAGTGTTTACTGTAGTGCAAGTGCTAAATTCCTAGAGCACGAAGGATGGGATAAACTAGAGCCTGCAGATTTCAGACATGATAACGCTGTTAGTATAGAGCATATCCCTGATGAGATTCCTGAGGATATAGATACTGTAGAATCCTCTGTTAAGGTTGAGGAACAGGAAGTAGGTTTAGGGGAGGATGAAACTGAAACATCTGAATTGAGTCCTGTATTGCCTAGAAGATCTACTAGGGAAAGGCATCCACCGGATCGATATAAGGCAACTGTAGTTTGCCAAGGTGCTGTCAAACATAAAGCATGTTGTGAAAGCTATGGATTAAGGATCTAAACTGTATATATTGTATTTAAACTGTATATATTAGCCTGTCCAAAGGGGAGCATGTTAGGATATGATTTGGGCCTAACAGTTGTCCAGGCAATATATGTGTTCTGTGACTTTAAGTTTTAATACTGCATCATGTTGTAATGCTGAGTCATGCTATAATTAATTGTACTTTAACAATGTATTTAAGAAGGGTACTGTAATGTATTCAGTGGATGATAAGCTGCCATTGCGTGCGTGCATGTGTGGGTGGATCTGCTACCATCCGGGGTTTGTGAACCAACTACTGTTTGTTTGGTAAGAGTTTGTTTGGAGTTAACCGGTAAAGACTTGGACTGTTTAGAAGACTACGAGATTGTTTATTTCCCATTATAAAGAAAACTTTTGATAACACCAGTTTGTATGTATCTCTATCTCAGTGCTCTCAGCAACGTTTCTCTGTGCACTTCACTCTGCTAGTTGTTACACAACAACAATATCCTTAACACACCCCGTTTTGCAACCTTTTTTTTTGTCAGTTTTTAGTGAATCATGTGGTTGGTAAATGAACCTGGTTTGCCCCTTTGACTTTGCTTGTAGGAAGCTTGCTGGAAAAATTATAAAGATGATCATATGATCCCAGGACAGTAACATTGTTTATAAAAGCCTGCCAGTTGCCAAGCGTCTGAATTTTGATCGTGTAACTATGAGGATGATGCTATGGTCATAAGTGTGAAAACTGGTCATAAATCACTTTTTCTGTGGCCTTGTAACTTTGAATGGTCACTAAAGAAATTACTGTAAGTCAAGGACTACCTATAGAACATTTTTGGTGGTTAGGGCTCAGTTTTTACCAGAAAGTGGAATTAAATGCCACTTGCTAGCAAAACCATACGTACCTCAGGACACTGCAAATGGCTGTAAATGCAGACCGGTTGCCCAACGCACAAAATGTAGTCATGTGATTGCAGGGGAGGGGCAACACTGGAAATTCAAAACTGGATTGTAAATCAATTTTGAGAGGTCCATTGTAAATTCAACTGGCCATAAATCAAGAACTACCTGTGCATTGCAATGCCAATGCCTGCAAAGCCGTCTTTTGTTTCATTACTACTTCAACATTCAGCTGAGGGCTTCATGCAAATCACAGGGTACTGCGGCTCTTAACTAGCCTTTGGCTTTACACTACACTGTATGAATGCAGGCACCAAGGAGATTTTCACATCTGATTGACCTATTGAAGCCCTGGAACAGGTGATTTAAGTCACACTGCCACAGTGGCATTAAAAAAACAACTCTCCAAAGGTCTTGAAGCAATGGGGTTAGCTTCGGAACTGTGTAATTGGCAGGTTTGACTTTTGTAATTTGCACATGTCTTTTACCTCCATTCTCTGTCTCTCTGATGTCTGATTAAACTGACCAGCCTTCTGGGAAATTTGGTTTTTTTTTTCCTGGTATATGTTACGGACTGTTTTTATTTGCTGTACTTTCTCTCGTTGAGGCCTGTTGCATTCCTGGATGCATCTGTACCAATATGAGCTCAACAACAGACTTGAAATAAATCCATCATCACCCATGCTTTGTTTTGCCTAATCTGTCCCTAAAATATTTAGTTAACAATTGATTACTGACCCAAACATATTGACATCATAATAAAAAAAAATTCTTAATGATGTTACATGAGAGCTTCAAAAACACATTTATGAACTTAAACAGATAGCACAGTGGTGTCAAACTTGTGTCATCACAGCGTCGTTACGTGACATATCACAACTTCCCCCACCTCTGCTAAACCAGGTGTGGGCGTGGCCAGCTCGTGACGCATCTGGCCTGTGGTCCGCGAGTTTGACACCCCTGAGATGGCAGAACTCTAATTATAAGCATAACCTCAACATTTATCAATAATCTTGATAAAGCCAATTCTGCTGTAACCATATAACAATATCCTCTGAAATTGTTGCATGTCCCAACCAACACTAAACAAAATTAATCTAATGCAATATTTCACCACTCTATGTCCCATGCAATAAATGATATTAAATGAATAAAAACTACTAGATATGGAAGCAAACTAGCATAAGATTAGTAAGAACACTTTTAAACAAATCGTATGAAAGCCAGTATCGCTGCCTCTTCTTCACAGCAACCTCCACAGCAAACTGTGTTGTTGCAAAAAAAAAAAAAAAGGCACGAGCACAAGGGCGTTAATCATGCATGTATCTTATGCAAATTTCTTAGGATATTTGTTTCCCAATGTATGGCACAAGTACAGCAATCAGTACTCATGCAATTATATTATCACGCACATCATTTGTTCCCCCCTTCTCCCATTCACGGGCCATGGGTCATGATGTAAATAGTGCTATCTAAGCATTTACGTTGGGATTCAAGTACGAAAGGTTTCTTTTATGACTTAAACTTGTAGACTATAATGAAGAGTGTTATACTAATGCTTTAAATAGAAAACGTATCAGGCAGATTAGACTGAAACAAAATCTAGGGTTAATTTTTAAAACATGCTAAGCTAAACAACAGTAGTATGTCTTGTGTTGTGCAAATAAGACATTGGATCACTACCAGTACATAATACAAGACCACTTCTAACAGTAATATGTTTAAAGGCATTTGTATACTGCCTACTTTCGCAAGTCTTAAGCATTTTACAGTGATAAAAATGTAATCCCTACATGAGTTAAAACCCAAAATTAAAACCCCATCATTGCTGCTTTCCTAATTGAAGCTTTCCACATCAAACAGGGGAGGAACAGCACCGTCTTCCAAAGTATTGCCAAATGACAAAGTGTTCCAGGATGTTCTTAAGAAAACTACATTCATTTAGCAACTGTTTGAAATTATGATGAGCTAAAAAAATGATTGGACGGCTTCTCACACTTATGACCATTGTAGTGTTCCCCATGGCAAAGTGATAGTGATTTGAGCACTTGGCCACTGGCATGTATGCATCCTGGGGCCATGTGATTGACATGTGCTGCCTTCCGACAAGCAAAGTCAATGGGAGTTGGATTCGCTAATGATTGCAGCAAAAAGCTTGTAAAATTGTGTGCAGTCATATGACTCAAATGGTGATGCATCCCTTAGCAATGGAAGTTCCAGTTCCAACCAAGGTTGTAAATTGAGGACTATTTGTATTTAAACTTGGACTGTAAAATGTTTTTATTGGTTGGGATTCTTGCTACAAAAGCCTTTATGCCTGTACTGATCTCATCTAATGTTCTTACGCCATTCTCCTATGTGTAAATTAATCTATCAACAGCTCTCTAGTTCAGCTTTTCCAACTGGAGTCTTCTAGATGAATGAGACAGTGTTTTTTGGCCCGTACACGGCCTGTGCAGCTAGTGGCTGATTCGGACAGGGAGGAGGCTGGTGTGGTGCTGTGTCAGCAGCCTGTGCAGCTGGCATTTGAGTCAGACAATGAGGAGGCTGGAGAAGAAGTGGTGCCAGAGGTGGAGATTCAACCAGGGCCTTCAGAAGCTCCCTTAAGTGAACAGGATGAAGAGGAGGAGCCTCTTCTCAATGCACGGGCGCAGAGTTGCCAAAAGACAGGAGTGACTACTCAGGAGGTCTCTTCGAGAATAAGGCTTGGGGTTAAATGGCCACTCCCTTAGCCTATTTAAGGGGAACGCCGACTGAAGCAATTTACAGGGAACAAATGAGTTCACGTATCTTCGTATCTTGTCTTGCTTATCTTATCAGCTTCCTGCAAATTGCTTCTGGGCATTCTGCCAACTATAGTAAGTTTTCAATTATTATTCTTTAAATTCTTGGTGGCTGTTAATGCAATTAATTAACAGCCGTTGTTGTAAAACACTGGTTTATTCAGTAAATTAAGGTTTGAATGGACTTTGTGTGTGCTGCGTTCTTTGGGGTCCATAGCTGGGGCAGAACACAGTGCATCCTATCGGCACATCCAATGGATGATGGTTGTTGGATCCAGCTTTGTTGGGCGATGTTGTTTGAAAAAGATTGCAAGATGAAATCCAATTGTTATACCATACAGTATGGACGATCTGCTGCCATTCCTACTAGGTAGGATTAAAACATGTTATGCCAAGCGCAATTCAGTTTTATCATTTCAAATATAATTTTATTCTATTCCAGAAAATTATTTTTCCAAGCTTTCTTTAAATTCATTTTTACAAACAAAAGCACTGATCAAAAATGTCATTGGAAATGTGTGGTGGTTTATTGCTTTTCTAGAAATTGTTGCTAGGATTCTGTAGAATTCATAAGCCTTTCTAGGCCAGCTCATACACTGCACAAAGTGTATCTTGTTACTATTTCTACAAGACCCACTCAAGTCAATTAGTATTGCAAGGCAGCTTAAGCTGTATGACCCAACAGTTTAGAGCTGATGAAATATTATTGGCTCTTTTTCTAGATATCGATTATTTTACGTAATACAGGTAGTCCTCAATTTATGACCTCAATTGAGCCCAACATTGAAATGATATAGGGCAGTGATGGCTAACCTTCTTGCCGTCGCATGCCAAAAGCGGGGGGGGGGGGGGGGGGAGGGGAGCGCGGGGAGGTTGCCCATGTATGTGCCCACACCCATAGTTCAATGTGCCCCCCTCGCGCCTCCCCCCTGCTTTTAGTATGTGATGGCACAGTGGGCCGAGTAGGCCTGTTTTTCACCCTCCCCGGGTTCCAACGGCTTTCTAGAAGCCTGGGGAGGGCGAAAGCTTTCCCCACCACTCCTTGGAGGCCCTCCAGAGGCCGGAAACAGCCCATTTCCCAACTTCCGGTGGGACCGGAAGGCCCAAAAATCAGCTGGCCAGCGCACACATGCGCGCTGCAGCTGAGCTATGGCAATGCTTGTGTGCCCACTGATATGGCCCCATGTGCCACCTGTGGCACCCGTGCCATAGGTTCGCCATCATGGATATAGGGTCTCCTGCCAGAGCAGGGGGCTGGACTAGAAGACTTCCAAGGTCCCTTCCAGCTCTATTCTATTCTATTCTGCGAGACAGTTGATGAGTGAATTTTGCCCCATTTTACAACCTTTCCTGCCATATTTATTAAGTGAATCACTGCAATTGTTAAGTTAGTAACACCGATTGTTAAGGGAATCTGGCTTCCCCATTGACTTTGTCAGAAGGTTGCAAAAGGGAATCACATTGCAACCATCATAAATATGAGCCAGTTGCCAAGCGGCTGAATTTTGATCACGTGACTGTGGGGATGCTGTTAAGTGGAAAAAGTGGCATAAGTCACTTTTTTTCAGTGCCATTGTAACTTCAAACGGTCACTAAATGAACTATTGCAAGTCGAGGACCACTTGTATTAGGATATTAAACCCTTAACAGGAAGCTATGGTTTGGGCGGTTATCCTGACACTGCTTGTGCTGGTTTTGGCCAAAAGTAGGTCACTATGAAGTCTGCTACCGAGCTGGGCAAGTAAGACACTGGAAGGTAGAAGAGTTTGGCATCCAAGCCACCACTGTAGCGAACACGAGGGTAGCGGGAGGTCAGGGCATGTTCTACGCAATCAGTGACCAAGAAGAGGTTCTTGTTGCTGGTTTTCATGAGGGTTTTAAAGCTCTTCAAAACTGTATGAAGAAAAAAAAGACAGAGTAAATTCTACAATGACTTACCAGCCACTTGGACCATTTGATAATTCAAGAAACCAACTGCTCCTTGAGAGCCAGCCTCTGACCAAGCATTCCCTCATCTAGTGCCATTTTTTCCCCGCAGTTACTCAAGAAAAGAGTTCTGCTTGAACAGATGGGGACAACGTTGGGTTGTAAAAGACCACGAAAAATCACTGTCACACATGTTGTGATGGAATATGCACTTGGAAGAGTAGTGGGGAGAGTTTTCGTAACACAGAGCTTTCGTGGAGACAGGCCAGATTAAGAAACTGCATCTTGAGCTGAATGTGGGGAGGGAGTGGAGAAGGTGTTCAGGGTAGCCATCCATAGAAACTCTCACAATACAGCTACCATGTTTCCCCCAAAATAAGCTCTGGCTTTATAATTTTTTTTTGCCACCAAAAAAGGCACCAGGTCTTATTTTCAGGGACGGTGTCTTCCTTACAATGGTGGCACCGATAGCCCCACCCAGCAACAGCCCACTGCCGGCCCACTTCTGCGGCTACTTGTCACCGCTTGCGTGTTGTGGCCCGCCAGCAGCCTGTGCGGATTGTTGCTGATCCCGACGAGGAGGCTGGTGTGGTGCTGCGTCAGCAGCTTGTGCAGCTGGCACTCGAGTCAGACAACGAGGAGGCTGAAGAAGATATGGTGCCAGAGAGAGAGATTCAGTCAGGGCCTTCAGAACCTCCAGAGGCTCCTTTAAGTGAAAAGGAGGAGCCTCTTCTCGATGCACGGGCGCGCAGAGCTGCCAAAAGGCAGGAGTGGTTCCTCAGGAGGAGGTCTCCTCGAGAGTAAGGCTTGGGGCTAATTGGCCACTCCCTTTGCCTACTTAAGAAAGAACGCAGCTTGTAACAAGCTGCAGGAAACAACTTTAGTTCGCTAATCATCGCATTGGGATTTCTCTGCAACCTTGCTTCTGGGCTTTCTGCCAACTTCAGTAAGACTCTGACTATCTTATCTGTGGAATTTGGCAGGCTGTTAAGAATGCTTATTAACAGCCGGCATTTGCTAAATGCGTTATTTGAGTAAAGCAAGTTTTGTTCAGAGTTTGTGTGTGCTGTGTTCTTTGGGATCCGTAGCTGGGGCAGAACATTGTGCAAGTCACCCCCTTCCTCTGTTTCGCTGTCAGAGGCCTTCAAGAAAGGCTTCTGCAGCCAAAAAACGGGCTCCAGATTGACATGCGTGGTACCCCCGGCCTTGTTTCACCATCAGCAGCTGAGAAACAAGGTCCAGATTGACACACACGTTGCCCCCGGCCTCCATTTCACCTTTGAAGGTGAAAGAGGCTGGGGGCAAGGCACATGTCAATCCGTAGCCCATGTCTCGGCTGCAGAGGCCTTTCCTGAAGGCCTCTGAAAACGAAACGGCAGTTGGGGACGGCATGCACAAGTGGCAAAAAAAAGTGGGCTGGCAAGGCAAGGCAAGGCAGGTGTCGGGATGTGCAAGGCCTGCTAAGTAGGGCAGCTATACCCCCCATCCCCACCCTAGCTTAATTTTTATCCATGTGCCTCGCCCCAGCCCATGCACTGGAGTGGATGGGTCTTAACAAGGGCTTATTTGGGGGTGGGGGTAGGGCTTATATTGGGCACTTGTGTAAAATCAAGGTAGGACTTACTTTCGGGGTAGTTCATATTTTCAGGGAAACACGGTAGTAGATTATAACAGTGGTCCCCAACCTTTCTAGTTTGGTAGCCCGATGGATGGGAGGATGGTTCTGTGTGAGCAGCAGATGCGTGCACAGCTCCATTTGCACAAATGGAGCTTTGTGCACGAGTGCCCGCTGCTCACACACTTGGGCAAATGGAGCTTGCGCATGTGCGCAATTGCCCTCCACTCATGCAGCTTGATTCTGAATGGGCCATGGTGGCCCACCTGGGTGGGGGAGGGTGGTTCTCTACTCACGCAAGTTGAGCTGCATGTATTCACGCACTCGCCTGCTGCTCACATGGCCCACTTCTGAATGGGCTGCAGACTGGAGGTTATTAGAAGTTTATAGTGTTAAATTGGCAAGATTCTGTCCATCAGGTGTAAGCAAATAAAGGATGGAATTCAGATTTTGCCCTATCATCTCTGGGCTTGGACCTGACATATATCAATGCTTATAATTAGCATTGTGGAGTCAAGTTTCACATTACTATCTTATTTTCTCATTTAAGACAGATAATGAGCTTCTTAACTAGTTTTATGGAATAGATATTTTTCAAGTCCTCCATGGTTTTTTGAACTGTTGTGGGTTCTGCATTTTTGATACACCCACCTGCAACCAAGTATACAATCTAGAGCCCAGTTGCCCAAATTTCAACTCACAGTTAGCAAAGTATAGTTGTCCATAGACTTCTTTAGTTTCAGGGGGTGCTTTGTTCCATGAAGTCTGGAAGCTCTCTAATGTAATTTGGAGAATGCCTGTCTTGAAAGCACCAGGCTCAACAATGCTGACCTTCATTCCAAATGGAGAAATTTCACGCCTGAATAAAATAAAAAGGAAGAATAAAGAGATGCAGAATGAAGAATATACAAATCTGCAAAAATCTATTTTGAATGCTAAATTCCAAGGGTAGACTTTTTGCATATAAGGAAATAGCCAAAGACTCATTACAGAACATGGAATAAATCTGCAACACAATTATCTTTTCTTGCTCAACTTCTATAGTTTTTTTCAATAAGGGGGAAGGGAAAAGAACTTTCAAACAAATTGGTAAACTTTGGAGAGTTGCTTAATTTAAGATAAACATTTCTATAGATTTTTTATTTTTCTCTTTAGTTAAAATACGTCATGTTGGTATCAGTTTTGTGTCCATATGTATGTTTAAACATACATTTGTTTGACAGAGTAAGATATCTATTTACTTATTTATATCAGTCTACTGTCCAAGGCTATAAAGGATTTTTTGGGTCTGGCAGTTCTATGTGAGGATAAAAAAAAAAAAAAGAGTCCAAAAGTAACTTTTCCCAGACTGGACAGCAAATGCATATCCTTTTTAAAAATATACGGAACAATTAAGGAATGACATCCAGCTTAATAGTAACACCAATCCCTTTGCAGTTTCTCCTTTCATTCACTGATGCTTCTTGGAATGATCATGTAACAAAATATAGCCGGCATTTTTCATATTGAAAAAAATCTGGAAGAGTTCCATCAATGGAAGAGTTCCACTGAAAAAAGTGGTTAAGTATACACCTCTCCAGTGCCGCTGTGGATTTGTTCCTTAGAGGAATTGTGAATGCTAGCAAAGTCTTCCTTATGACTACTGTTCATCCCAATATTAATTCCTATTAAAGTGAAGGGAATGCAGTATTTCCAGAAACCCAGTGTGAGAGAAGGAAAGGAGGGAATGAGCCTGTGGTGTGTGTGGCAGGGGTTCAATACTGAGGAGAGGCCCTCTGAGTGCCTCCTCAGAACTGGTAGAGGAGGGGGCGGGTCTGGGGCCAGGTTTATCACTCTGAGGAGGCAAAGATAAAAACAGCAGGCTGCCCTGGCCACTGCAAGACTATTGTTGCAATTCATGAACAGTAGTGAGCCCAGAGGATGGCTCTGAAAGACAGAGGGAAGATCTGTTAATAAGCCAATGATCAGATAAACGATGCTTGAGCCAGACCAAGAAAGGAGTTTACAAAACACCTCAGAGAACAACTCGTACCCCAATTCACCTGAAGATAAATGAGAAGGGAGGAAGGGAACCATATTCAGGCTTGCAAGATTCTGTTACTATAGCTGTTTTAGTAAAAGTAGCTTTGGGCCTATACCGTGTTTGTTTTTTGGTCTGGGCTCATTTATCCAATTGTTGCTAGGTTAATAGACCTTTCCTCTGTTCTTTAAGGCCATCTTCTATATTCACTATATAGATAGAAGGACAGAAAGCCTCTATCATTCTTATCTGCTAAGGGCATCTGCATCCTTTAGGAATCCTTTGCCAGCTAACATACCATTGGCAGTGGGTGTCCTTTCTGGGTATGAGATTAATGCTGCAGCTTTCCTACCAATTGGGAGGGAAGAAATGAGAAGGAATTGGGTTTTTCCAGCTTTCAGGGTATAGTAGGAAGGGACAAATGTTAGCTGGCAGAGGTGAAAAAAAAAAGATCTATTGATGTTTTGATTGGACATTGATTCATTGAGATAAAATGAAGACATAAAATGGGAATCTAATTGAAAATTTGTCTGTTCAAATTCAACTCTACCAGAAAATGATTCATTCCATTGAAGTTTTCAGATGCCCAGAACTGCTTGACAGTGAGATGGGCAATACATACTGTAAATTTCATAAAATGTATTTACATTTTTATAAATGTAATAAATAAGCAAACAATTCCTCCAGTAACTACTGAGTTCCACTGCTATTTTCCTATTATTTAGGTGATCATAACACTACAAAAATGGTAAGAACCTCAGGGCCAGGCCCTCTCTGCTACGGATTAAAGCAAGCCTGCCATCTTTCAGACTTCTGTGTAAGCTAGAAAAAAGATGCGACTACTTTAAAAGCTTTCTTAACTAAGAAGTGGGCAACAAAGAAATTGATTAATTTTGAAATCGATAAACAGCTTCCTTTCTCAAAGGCAACAAACAAAAACATTTTGAATTTAATCAAAGCTATCAGCATTTTATAAATATAAGACAAGGACAGAAGCAGCATCTTTACAATTTTTTCCTGAATAAAAGTAGTTGTAGAGGCATTAAGGCTTCTCTTTTCAGAAAGAAAGCTATTTTGGTCCAGTGATTAAGGTGCTGGCTTAAGTGAGTTCTAATCCTGCCTTAGACATGAAAAACTATCTGGGTGGCTTTGGGCCAGTCATGTTTTCTCAGTCTATCCCACCTCACAGGGTTCTTCTTGTGGAGAAAATAGGAAGGAGGAATATTAGGTATGATTACTACCTTGTTTATAGAGAATAATAAGGGTGGGATAAAAAAAAATCAAATAAATAAATAAATAATATGAAATCAACATTTCATGGGGAAGCAGAAAGGTTAACTTTTACCGTTCTGTCTTTTAATTTAACTGATTAAACAGGCTATAAATAACAGGTAAAGGTAAAGGTTTCCCTTGTTCAGTCATAGAATCTAGGGGGCAGTGCCTATCTCCGTTTCTTAGCTGAGGGAGCCAGCATTGTCAGCATATTTTAATATTAAATGTCTTGTCACATCAGGGAATTTCATATTCAGAACCTCTCCAAAGCTGGTGAGGAAATGAAAAACAGGGCCTCTTATCAGAAAGCATTTGCAGGATGCTCTGTTAATGTTTCTATTGGCAACGATTGTCACTATGAAATGCTTTTATTGATTAATGTAACAATATTTGTAACCTGCCTCATTTGTTAGATTTTGGGCAAGATATCACAAACACAACATAAATAAGAATACAATGAAAAACGACATCAATGCAATAGAATAATACAGGTAGTCCTTGACTTACAACAGTACAATGGCACTGAAAAAAGTGGCTTATTACCATTTTACACACTTATGACCATTGTAGCTTCCCCATGGCCACATGATCAAAATTCAAATGCTTGGCAACTGGCTCGTATTTATGGCGGTTGCAGTGTCCCAGGGCCGTGTGATCCCTTCTACAACCTTCTGACAAGCAGTCAATGAGGAATCAGATTCACTTAACAACTGTGTTACTAATTTAACAACTGCAGTGATTCACTTAACAAATGTGGCAAGAAATGTCATAAAATGGGCCAAAATTCATTTAACAAATTTCTCACTTAGCAACATAAATTTGGGGCTCAATTGTGATCGTACGTTGGGCACCTGTACTCAGTTTAACCTTTTCCACAACAGAATGGTCTCTGTATAAGTCTATTTCCTTTAAAGCTTGTCATAATTTATTTTGGTTTTCAACCAGCACAACCAAAATAGAAAGATCTCCTAGAATAGGTCTAATAGCTCCAGATTGTACAAATCAGAATGACCACTATGCGGTAGCATCTAGACTTAAAACTCAAATTATCTCCTTGCATTTAATTGATCAGATAATATAGCTTATTTTGTTTTTTGCTCAGCATGTTCCATGAAACAAGCTATTTCTGTTTACAATAAATATTTTCTGATTTTAGCATGTTAAATTATAACTTATTCAACAAACCACAGCATGCAAAGCAAGGTTTAGGGCAAAAGTGCCTATGAAACTCTTAACTGTGGTCCCAGGAAGTTTCCTAAATCAACTGCTAAATTATGATTTTGATATAATAGGCAAAAATGCTAAAGGCATGCCCAAATACCCTTTATTAATTAGCTTTAATTACCCGTAACCCTTTAAATAACCCTTTAATTAGCTTTAAAATAAATAAAGTAATTTTAATTTTTCTATTGGTCCCATTTACTACTATTTGGACAGTACACTATTCCAATGTTGAGGGCTCAACTATGCCTAGACAACTTGTTCATTCCTATCTATCTATCTATCTATCTATCTATCTATCTATCTATCTATCTATCTATCATCTATCTATCTATCTATCTATCTATCTATCTATCTATCTATCTATCTATCATTTATCTATCTATCTATCTATCTATCTATCTATCTATCTATCTATCTATCTATCTATCTATCTATCATCTATCTATCTATCTATCTATACAGACTTATATACCGCCCTTCTCCTTGCGGACTCAGGGCGGTGAACAGCCAAATAAAAACAAAGTACACAAAAGTTAAAATATTATAAAAAGAGCAAATATAAATTTAGCCGATAATTAAAACAAATTGATTTAAAATAGATATCAAACTCTAAAAATTCTAAAAATTTAGCAGGGATCAGGCTAAGCCGGCAAGCTGAAAAAAATATGTTTTTAAGGCCCGACGAAAAGTCCGGAGGTTGGAAATCGTTCTCAACTCTGGAGGAAGATTGTTCCAGAGGGTGGGAGCTGCCACTAAGGCGGCTCTCCCCCTGGGGGTCACCAGCCGGCATTGTCTGGCTGACGGCATCTGAGGAAGCCCTTTCTGTGGGAGCGAACCGGCCGGTGGGAGGCAATTGGTGGCAGAAGGCGGTCCCATAAGTACCCTGGTCCTAAGCCATGGAGCACTTTAAAGGTGATTACCAACACCTTGAAACGCACCCGGTAGTCCACTGGCAGCCAATGCAGCTCTCGCAGGAGAGGTGTCACATGGGAGCGACAGGGCGCTCCCATAATCCCCCGCGCAGCTGCATTTTGCACCAGTTGGAGCCGCCGGATGCACCCCAAGGGGAGCCCCATGTAGAGAGCATTACAATAGTCCAGGCGAGAAGTGACGAGAGCCTGAGTGACTGTGCGTAGGGAGTCCCAATCTAGAAAGGGCCGCGCTGGTGTCTCAGGTGAACCTGATAGAAAGCCCCCCTGACCACAGCTGTCGTATGATCCTCTAAAGACAGCCGTGGGTCCAGGAGGACGCCCAAGTTGCGCACCCTTTCCGTGGGGGCCAGTGATTCGCCCTCAATAGCCAGCGATGGTGTCAGCTGGCTATATCGGGACGCCGGCAGCCACAGCCACTCGGTCTTGGAGGGGTTGAGTCGAAGCCTGTTTCTCCCCATCCAGACCCGCACGGCTTCAAGGCACTGGAACATCACTTCCACGGCATCGTTGGGGTGGTCTGGGGTGGAGATGTACAGCTGAGTATCCCCTATTTCCCCTATTCCTCCATTTATTTTTAAATTGTTCTTATTTACTATTGTAAACCACTTAGAGAGGGCTGTAAAGCCCTGTGAAGTGGTGTATAAGTCTAAGTGCTATTGCTACTTAGATATTGCCCGCCTACCAAAAGATTATTCCTCCAGCACCACTTTTATCTCAAGCAAAGTAAGTACATGTTCAGATCTTTGGGACAATCCTTAACAGACACATCATATTTTACAGAAATCATTGTAGCTCAGACTATCGGAATCTGTGCATCTACTTCTGTCAGACCTGGAAGCCGTCTTTTACGTTTGGGCCTTCAGGCCTGCCACATCTTCTTCTGTGGGAAAATGGGAGGGGGGATTGCATAGAGTGTAGATAATATGTAGTCAAAATAACATTCCTTTCTCAGAGAGTCAAAAACTCTCTGAGTTTTTGGAGTCGGATGACTGGGAGGGATCTTCAGTTTGGACAGTGAATGATTGGACCATGTGATGGACATGAGGGTGCTGGGCAGGGACTTGAACTTTCACTTGGGTGGGGAAAACCTGGAAACTTTCAGATCCGGATTTTTGCAGATATGCCAGTATGACATCTCTAATAAAAAGTAACTTTGAGAAAATCCAAGACTCGGAGTTTTCTTTCATTGGGGGTGTTACTTGGAACCCTGACATCGTCTTTCAAATGGAGCTGAAAAGAGATCAATCCACTTCAACTAATCAAAAGAGAAAGTTAAAGCTTACCTCAAAACATCTGAGAAGGCTTCCACACCATACTTGGATAGGCAATACCCTCCTCCAAAGCATGCTAATCTTCCCATCACACTGCTTACATTGACCACTCTCCCTCTGGCTCTCCTTACAAGGGGCAACATCTGCAACGTCACGTCAATCAGCCCAAGCAAGTTGACATCCAGCACTTCGGCGAAGTCCTCCTTTGTCAGCCATTCATTGAGAGCTATGGGTGCACCTTTACCTGCATTGTTTACCAAACCCCAGAGCCCTGAGTAAGGAGAAAGAATACATGGTCATGATGTCCCTGTCATTCTAGATCCCCACTTATGTTCAGAACTGGAGCATTAGATAAGAGCCGCAGTGGTTAAGAGTGCAGTAGTGCAGGCTACTTCTGCTGATCACCAGCTGCCAGCAATTTGGCAGATCAAATTTCACCAAGCTCAAGGTTGACTCAGCCTTCCATTCTTCTGAGATCGGTAAAATGAGGACCCAGATTGTTGGGGGCAATTGGCTGACTCTGAAAAATGGTTAGAGTGCGCTGTTAAGCACTGTGAAGTGGTATATAAGCCTAAGTGCTATTGCTGTTGCTATTACCACTGCTTTAAGGGTTGTATGAAATATTCGTTGTCACAACAAAAATGGTCCATTTCCCCAAAACAAAAAGGGAGGGAAGTGATGACACTTATGCGGTGACAACATCTGAGGAATGACTAAGGTTACATGTTCATCATTAAATTTGTACAAGTGTCATGGAGCAGGCTTTATCGTTTTAAATATTATTGTGTGTCTATCTGATGGAAGTGTGATGTCTCCTCCGACACTTCCTTAGAGGCTGGCTCGAGGGAGAACGAGATCATTCCTGGCACATCAGGAATTACTGACCCTGAAATGCCGAAAGAACAGGCTTCAGCTGGGGACAGCTTGCAGGCCAGTGAAGAAGATGGGGAGGAGCTGCTGGCCGTGGGGGATTTCAGAGCACGTAGGACAGAGAAATGGAGGTCTGCCCGACTGCTGGAGAAAAGGCCCCACTCCTTTTGATGGGCTGTACCGGGGACTATTGAGAGGCGTTGCTGGAAGCAACGTCCGTGGGTCGTAGCTTTGTGCTCGTTTGTAGCTCGCTGAACTCTATAATCCGTGAGCTAATGTGGATGTACTTCAAGTTTTGCCTGGGGGGATTTATTTTCTTTTATTGTACTCACTGTTTCAGCAGCTGTATTATGGACTAATTGGCCATTGTCTGGGGAATTAATCTGGGATTGTTTGTAGCTGGCTTCGGTTGGGACAGTTTTAAAGTTGGGTGAAGAGAATTGCTGGAGGAAGACAAAACCCTCCATAAACCCCACTGACATGTGAGTGTGAGTGAGTGGAGCGGCACAGTATGTGTTGACCCTTCACTGGCTAAAACACCTTTGGAGAATTATGAAGGATGAAAATATTGCACGGGTGAGGTAAATGGCTTACTCCCGTTCTCCAAAACTGTTTAGATTAAGGTAGACTTTCCCAACAGCTGCTTTTCGAGGAAAATTAAATAAGGGAAGAGTCCATCTTCACTTTAGCTTCCCTTGTTTGTCATTTTAATTGTGACAATGCTGGATACTCATGGAAAATTCACTCGCTGCCAAAGACATAAAACACTTTATCCTAGCAGCTAATATTTGAAATTAAATGTACGACCACAATTTCCATTGCTAAGCAAGGTGGTTTTTAAGCAAGTCATGTCTGATTTTATAATCTTTTATGCAGTCAAGTGAATCACATAGTTGTTGAGCGAATCCGGCTTCCTCCATTGTCTTTTGTGGCAATCGTGTGACTCTGAGACACTGCAATGGTCATAAACAGACTCCAGTTGCCAAGGCACCCAGATTTTGTATCACGTTACTGTGGGGATGTGGCAATGGTCATAAGCGCAAGGACCAATTGTAAGTTGCTTTTTCAGTGCCATTGTAACTTTGAACAATTGTAGATTGAGGACTACCTCTACCCAAGTCCCTCCATCTACATATATATAGTAAGTATGGGCCAGAGCACGAATATAAATAGAAGGAGTTGGTTACCTTTGTTCCCTACACATGTTTTCACCCATTCGGTTGCAGCTGCAACACTCTCAGTGCTGGTGACATCCAGCAGGATGGTTTTCAACCGGTCCGATGTGAGTCTCTCCAGTTGCTGTGCTCCCTTCTCTGTGAGACAGGTGGCCAACACCCGCAGACCCCGAGAGTCCAACTGCCTGGCTAGCTGGTTCCCAAAGCCAGAATCACAGCCGGTAATTAAGACATATTTATCTGTCAGTTTCTCCACTGTCTGTCTCTCTCGGTACCATCGACGAAGGAAGTAAAGTCCCACCAGGACGGCTAGGTAGAGCCACATAGCTGAAACCTACCAGGAAGAAGCAAACATTATGAATGAATAGGGAGAGATCAGTGGTGGGATTCAGCCGGTTCGCACCACTTCGGGATAACTGGTTGTTAACTTTCTGAACAGTTTGGCAAATTGGTTGCTGGAAGAAATCATTAGGGCAGAGAAATGATTGTTAAATTACTTGAATCCCACCACTGGGAGAGATGTATCTTGCAAGCTTGGGTGGGCACAGAATTTCCCTTTGGAAATCATTGGTTAGTTGCTCTTGCTGGTGGGAAGATTAAAGGCCTTTTCCCGCCATGATCACTACCAGATCGGCCAAACCAGAAGCATTTCACCCCTCATCCAAGCCCCTTGATCTACATACACAAGTACAGCCATTAAGTCTTTAAGTCAGCACAAAATTTTACCAACACAAAATTTACCTCCTCCTCTGCTTTGCTATGCTATCTTCCATCTCCTGGATCAATTCCTAGCATCACCCTTCAAGGAAACGCTGAGTGGATTTTATGCACTTTTGAGACTGCCCTTGAATTGTGTCAGGATAAAGAGGAAAATACAACTTAACATCTGGGCAATTTAAGACCTTCTCATTCATAGCTTGCAGACAAGGTTGGAGGCAGAGTACATTTGCACTATGGCTTAATGTCAGGGGAACAGGCAGAAAGTCAGGAGACCCTGCCCTGCCCCCTGTTCTCTGGAGCAAGGATTAGATTAAACAATCTTGGGGATTTGAATTTAGCAGGAAGTGTTAGGTTTGTTAAACAAATACTGAGAAATAATTTAACTGTGCATTGTCCTAAAAAAAGTTCATACTACAATTGTCTTGGAAAAAGATTATGCGATTAGCTCAACTATAACTAAATGCTGAGATATTCATTATGTTTGAATTAAATGTAATATTTAATTCAAATATAATTTATTAAGAAACATGCAAGGATGTTAGCAGACATGACAAAACTGACTGCTTTGATTAAAGAAATAACATTTTCTAGTTTTGTTTCCATTCCAAACTACTCTTGGATTTTTTGATTGAAACTGAAAATAAGGTTTTAACTTTGGGTTGTGATGGTTAGTTATGTTGATGATGATAGAAGTAGTGTTTGTTGTAGTTCATTCTACCGTAGATCAAAGGGAGATTAATTTATAGTTTCTATCTATATAAAAGGATTGAAAAATCTCATTTCCATCCAAACTTTATCTGGATGAGAGAGAAGCCCAAGAGACAAAAAACGTTTGGAGCAGACTTTGATCATTTGATTTGTTGGGAATACAACTGATACTATGAGTATTGGTAATTTATCCCACATTTCTCTACTTATTGAACAGCGGATCAGAGGCAGTCTTCCAAAGAAACTTCATTAGAGAGGGTGCTTATTTACCTTAGAAATTCAGCTACCCTGCTGGAAATGCCCATGGGGTTAATTTAATATTTCTCTCCTTTTATGTAAAAGCTTTTTTCCACTTTCCTCTTCACAATCACCACCATATTAATTTTTTGTTAATTTATATGCTGCCTATGCCTGAAGGCTCTAGGTCAGTGATGGCTAACCTTTTTGCCATTGCGTGCCAAAAGCGGGGGGAGCGCGCGGGGGGGGGGTCTTGCTCGCATGTGCCCACACACATAATTCTATGCAACCCACTCCATGCGCGTGCGACCCCCGCCACTTTTAGCACATGATGGCCTGGTGGGTCTGGTAGGCCCATTTTTCACCATCCCCAGACTCCAGAGGCTTTCTAGTAGTCTGCTGGGAGGGGGAGGAGGCGCAAAAATGGCCTTCTCCACCTGCCCAGAGTCCCTCTGGAGGCTGGAAATGGCCTGTTTCCCGACTTCCAGTGGCCCCAGAAGGCCCAAAAATCAGTTTGCCGGCACACACATGCACGCCGGAGCTGAGCGTGCATGCCCACCGATATGGCTCCGTGTGCCACCTGTGGCACGCATGCCATAGGTTCACCATCATGGCTCTAGGTGACTTAATAGTCAAGATTACCATAAAATAAAAAGTAATCCCCTTCAAAAATAAACTCATAAACTACTTCATAATATAAACAAAATTGGTATGAAAATAACAATGTGCTTGCTGAATTCACTCACCTTCACTCACAACAGACCTTCTTCCTGCATTAGATGGCACCCAGGTCTTAATTCCTCTCCTGAAATCCAGGAGGGAAGGGACACACTGGATATCTGCTGGATCCTAAGACTATCTTGTACAAACAGGACTTGCAAGGAGCTGATTCTTTCTGAAGAAATGATAAAATAAAAACAGGGAAAGGTGGCTGTCTAAATATCTGGATACCCACAATTGACTGCTTTAACTGAGGAAATAACATATTCTACATTGCTCCTACTTGGAAACAGCTTCTGGACTTTGTAGTCAATATAGAAAAAATGAACTCTTGACATTGGTTTTTACTGATTAATAGAGTCTGTTGTTAGTATTTCCTAAGCAAATAACCGAGGCTGTAATTTTATGTTGTACTTTGCTGCACTGAAAAAAGTTGGGGGTTGATGCTTTTGAGGGATCTTCTCTGAGCTTTCTTGCAGATGTTTCATGACCCTAACTAGGTAACATAATCAGTGCTAGTGAGGAGTGCTGTTTGCTGTCAGTTTATATTCTGAGAGACTTGTTTGTCTCTCTGTGTGTGGGGCAATGCTTTTTTGAAAAAAGTTTTTTTTATTATTTTTGTAAAACATAAACATAAAATACATCTTTTCAAAATGAAGCAATTATCAGGTCATAGATTAATACAAATCACTAACAAATTTTAATTTTCAATTAACACAACTTAATATTTTACTCAATTATTTCCCTAAATTCTATCTACTTAACTATGCCACTATCCCAAAAACCCATTACCTAAATCTTAAATCCTATTCAAATATGATTCCATTTTTCTTTTCCTTTTTACTTAGGTGGATGTATTTTAATAATATAAATCATTACAGTTATTATAAGCATTTGAACAATAATACTATTTATCCCAACATATTCATCCTAATTTTAATTATTAATCCCAATTTAGTCATTTTATTTTTACCACTAATCCTAACACAATTGTTTTAACTGTTTATCCCAACACATCATCTTCATCTTCATTTTAATCAACATCTTTAACTATTAATCCCAACATAATCCTCCTTATTTGCTATCATAACCAACACAATCATTTTTCTTTTTTGGCTGTTAATCCCAGCATAATCATTTTATTTTTACTGTTGAACTCAACATGGTCATCTTTATTTTTGTTGTTAAACCCGGCATAATAATTTCATTTTTACCATTAACCTCAGCATGCTCCTCCTTATTTTGGCTGTCATATCCAACATGATAATTTTTATTTTTTGGCTGTCAATCCCAGCATATCATTTTATTTTTACTGTTAAACCCAGCATCCTCATCTTTGTTTTTGTTGTTAAATCCAGCATAATCATTTCATTTTTACTGTTACTCCAAGCATAATCCTCCTTATTTTTGCTACCATACCCAGCATAATCATTTTTATTTTTTGGCTGTTAAACACAGCATAGTCATTTTTAATATTACTATTAATCCCAGTAAAATTATCTTTTTGTTATTACCATCCAATCTATACATTACTTTTTCCCAGTTGACCATATTACCATTATATTTTTATAGCCATTTAACACTGTGACATAGTTCTTACTTTATACACATCTTTGTATATATTTATAAGTCTCTTAACATGCTTACTCTTATATTCTAATTTTCATCAATATTTCAATTTTATATATCTATATCATATTCTTCTCATATTCCTATTCATTCATATTTGTCTATAAGAACCTTCTTTTTATTATTACTATCCACCTATACATTGTTTTTCCATTTTTAATCACATTATTTTAATCTTCTTTTTCCATACCTCATTTCTTCATTTTCTCGCCTGCTAGTGTATATTCTATTTCATTTTCAGAGTCTTCAAATTTTGTCCTCTGTATATCATTTTAAATCTTTTTCTTATTTTTATTCCGGATAAAATGCATCAAGTTCTCTTCTCTTGATCCTTCTCTAATTCCTGCACCAGTTTTTGAATTATTGTTATTCCAATTTATTTATTTATTTATTATTTATTTTATTTGGCTTATATGGTGCCCTATCTCCAATGGACTCATGGCGGCTTACAATGATAACATTCACAAGCCATAATACAAAGTTAAAATCTGATTAAATCCACTAAAATTTAAAACTCTTAAAAAAACCCCATCAGTCCAGGTCAGGGAACCTGAATAACCAAGTTTTTAATTCGCGGTGGAAGGTGCGAAGGTCAGGAACCAACCGGAGCTCCAAGGGGAGTTGATTCCAGAAGGTGGGTGCACCCACAGAGAAGGCTCTACCCCTGGGGGCCGCCAGCCAACACTGTCTAGCTGACGGCACCCTGAGCAGGCCCTCTTGGTCATTCGAGGCACTCCTCTTTCTTCCCTGTCCCTGCAGGACGGTTCCGGTCTGAAGACCCATCGGCAGCCGGGCTTTTCGCGGCGCTCATCAGAGCCCGCTATTTCCCCAACTGTCTCGCCACTACGCCAAACCAGAAGTCCTAAATTCCCTGGCATTTTTGGATTTGGCCTGGTCCAAGATTGTCAGTTTCCCAATTGAAACTATGGTTAGATCTGTCTATAGCAGTGATGGCGCAGGGGAGTCGTGCACGCATGTGCCCACACCCATAATTCTATGTGCCCCACCCCCTGCACATGCATGTATGACACCCCCGTGCTTCCCCCATTTTTGGCACACGATGGTGTGGTGGGCCCGTTTTTTGCCTTCCCCAGGCTCCAGAGTCTTTCTAGGAGCCTGGGGAGGGCATAAACGGCCTTCCCCACCCAGGTCCAGAAATGGACTATTTGCCAACTTCCGGTGGGACTGGAAAGGCCCAAAAATCAGTTGGCTGGCACACGCATGGGCACTGGAGCTGAGCTCGTGTGCCCACTGATATGACTCTGCATGCCACCTGTGGCACACGTGCCATAGGTTCGTCATCACTGGTCTATAGTTGTGAAATGAAAGAATTTTTGTCATGTCTTCTGACTGCTAGTTGGTGTTCATGGATATGTTCTGCCAGTCTTCTGCCTGTTGGTCCTACTTAGTGGTTGTTGCAGTTCTTACATTGTATGTTGTAGATGACTCCTGTTTTTTCTTCTGGGGTTGCTGAGTCTTTTGGTTTGCTTAGGATGTTTTGAAGGCCTTTAAGGTCGATGCTTTTATACTTACAGCCTGTAGAGATTCTCAGACATCCAAGTCATGGTTGTCCCAAAGGTGCTATTTCAGGAGGCAACTAGACTTTTTCTTTTGAAATTTTTATACTTAACACTTTCCTTCCCCCTTTCTTCATTATATTTATTTTCATTTGTATTTTATATTTTTAGTAAAATTGATAACTGGATATCCACCAAGGGATTTAAAACTGACAACCAGCACCTTGAATCATACCTGGAAGTGTGATTCGGTCTGAGCTGGTTCCTTTCCTTTCAGATCTTGACAGTCATCAGGCACTGGATAACAGTATTACATGTCTGCCTGAGGTCAAGCTGTACAATTGGGTAACATTAGCATATGTAGGATGCCAGAACCCATGCTGATGAATGACTTTCCCTAACGGGATGTTAAAAAAAAAAACTTTTTTAGTTTTAGACAAAGCTTTGAGATTCTCCACAAAAAAAGAACTTTCTAGGTAGTTCTCTATTCCCTGTTTGAAACCACCTTTTTAGGAAGGAGGAGAACTACTGTATATTTATTATTTATTTATTTATTATTTCAATTTATAAACCGCCCTTCTCCTTGCGGACTCAGGGCGGTGAACAGCCAGAATAAAACATGGTATACAAAAGTTAAAAACAATTAAAAATTATTAAATATTATTCGGCCGAGAATTAAAACAACCCAATTTAAAATCAATGTCAAATTTAAAAACGGAGGATGGGATCAAGCTAGCCCAGCTAGATGGAACAAATGGGTTTTAAGGGCCCGACGAAAGGTCCGGAGATCTGGAATCCTGCGTATCTCCGGGGGTAGGTCATTCCAGAGGGCGGGCGCTGCCACAGAGAAGGCTCTCCCCCTGGGGGTCGCCAGCCGACACTGTCTGGCCGACGGCACCCGAAGGAGGCCCTCTCTGTGCGAGCGTACTGGCCGGTGGGAGGCTATTGGTGGCAGAAGGCGGTCCCGCAAGTACCCAGGTCCTAAGCCATGGAGCGCTTTAAAGGTGGTCACCAACACCTTGAAGCGCACCCGGAAGACCACCGGGAGCCAGTGCAGCTCGCGCAGGAGAGGTGTCACGTGGGAGCGCCATGTCGCTCCCATAATTCCCCGCGCGGCTGCATTCTGGACCAGTTGGAGTGCACCCCAAGGGGAGCCCCATGTAAAGAGCGTTGCAGTAGTCCAGGCGGGAAGTCACGAGAGCATGGGTGACTGTGCGTAGGGAGTCCCGATCTAGAAAGGGACGCAACTGGCGTATCAGGCGAACCTGATAAAAAGCCCCCCTGGCCACGGCCGTTATGTGTTCTTCTAAAGACAGCCGTGCGTCCAGGAGGACGCCCAAGTTGTGAGCCCTCTCCGTGGGGGCCAATGTCTCGCCCCCAATAGTCAGCGATGGCGTCAGCTGGCTATATCGGGACGCCGGCAGCCACAGCCACTCAGTCTTGGAGGGGTTTAGTCGGAGCCTGTTTCTCCCCATCCAGACCCGCACAGCTTCCAGACACCGGGACATCACTTCAACGGCATCGTTGGGGTGGCCTGGGGTGGAGATGTACAGCTGGGTGTCGTCAGCGTACTGATGGAATTCCACCCCAAAGCCACGGATGATCTCACCCAGCGGCTTTACATAAATGTTGAACAGAAGGGGCGAGAGGACCGACCCCTGCAGCACCCCACAAACAAGGCGCTTCGGAGTTGACCGCTGCCCCCCGGTCAACACAGATTGCGACCGGTCAGAGAGATAGGAGAACCACCGTAGAACGGTGCCCCCCACCCCCAACCCCTCCAACCGGCGCAACATAATACCATGGTCGATGGTATCAAAAGCCGCTGAGAGATCTAATAGGACCAGGATAGAGGAACAACCCCTATCCCGTGCCCTCCAGAGATCATCCACCAACGCGACCAATGCCGTTTCCGTGCTGTGCCCAGGCCGGAAGCCGGACTGGAGCGGATCTAGATAGACAGCTTCATCCAGGAACCGGGGAAGCTGCCGTGCAACCACACTCTCAACAACCTTCGCAACAAAGCGAAGGTTGGAGACTGGACGGTAATTGGCCAAAACAGCCGGGTCCAGAGAGGGCTTTTTGAGGAGGGGTCTCACCACCGCTTCTTTCAAAGCGGCCGGCAGAACACCCTCACTCAAAGAAGCGTTAACAATCTTCTGGAGCCAGCCTCGTGTAACCTCCCGGGAGGCCAGCACCAACCAGGAGGGACACGGGTCCAATAAACATGTGGTCGCATTCAGCCATCCCAGGATCCTGTCCATGTCCTCGGGAGCCACAGAGTCGAACTCCTCCCAAACCACACCCCCAAGACCTGCCTCGATTATCCCGTCCGGATCTACCCAGTCAGAGGTATAGTAATGTAATGTCTCTTCCCACCTCTCTTTCCTAGTTTTGGTCCAGGGGAACACCATGGTTGGTGGTATGGAACCGCCCCGAGATCTAAGAGGACCAGGAGGGTTGCCCTCCTCATTCCGGTCCCTCCAAAGTTTGTTCAGATGAAATGGCTGAGTGTTAAACAGTCATTCAGTAGCAAAGTCAATGGGGAAGCTAGATTCACTTTACAACCATGTTACTAACTTAACAATAGCAGTGATGCATTTAACAACTGTGGCATTAAAGGTGGTAAAATGGCGCAAAACTCACTTAACAAATATCTCACTTAGCAACATAAATTTTGGGCTCAATTGTGATTGTACGTTCAGGACCACCTGTATAAGACTATCCACATTCAGCAAATGTTTAGATTTGAACCACTTTCTCAATTCTCCTTCAACACTTTCACCCCAATGTCATTCAGGCTGATGGTCTTTTCACCAGCAATATTTCCCTCCAAGACGAATTTCCAGAAAAAAAATTGACACTACAATTTCACAGACTGTTTCACCGTGGTGTCTCTAAGCCAGGGTCCTGGATAGCTAATTAATTTTCCAACAATATTTTACCGGAAGAATGGTTTTTTAAAGTGTAAAAATTTAGTAAAAACTGTCCCACTCGGCCCCTTCTAAAACTGGCAGTACAGCTTTGGAAGAAGAAGCTTAGTAGAAATGTGTGGATAATTTAAATTTTGTCCATGTCACTACAGGATGCATCAGTATTTACCGGTAGTCACTAAGCTGTTCCATCAAAATCTCAATGAACTATTGTTTTGAATAAAAAAACCAAAATCCAAGACTGCTGTTACAAGTACATTTCTTTAGCACTCATATTTTTCAGATAAATCCATCTCTTTATTCAACTTTCTGTATTGTTTTTATACCTTTTTTTGTGGTATGTTGCCCAGAGTCACTTCTTGTATGATGCAGTATTGTAAATCGCTTTGGATCGGCTAGTTTGAAATGTTGCCTTTAATATACTGAATGTGTCCCACTCCCAAAAATATGACTCTTAAGGAGAATGTGTATGTATGTATGTATGTATGTTTGTATCCTATACATTTGATACAAACATACATACATACACACATACATACATACACACATTCTCCTTAAGAGTCACATTTTTGGGAGTGGGACACATTCAGTATATTAAAGGCAACATTTCAAACTAGCCTATCCAAAGCGATTTACAATATTGCAGCAATACAGCCCCAAATAATACATATGTACATCGTGTAATAAACTCATCACATACACGATCTGTGGCTCTGCATCTGAAAATAAACGTCTTCCGAAAGCTTCTCAAACAGCTAGATCTGAATAAGTTTTCGGAACACCATGTACCTTCATTAAGATAACACTTTGGCGCACGGTTTCTAAGAGACAAAAAGTGACAATTCGTTCTTCTCTCGCCTGTCCTGTCCTTCTATTTAGTCTCCCCAGGTTTGCATTCATTATCCACTTTCCTTTTACATTTCTAGAACAGAGATCGAAATACGTTACCACCGGGGTGAAATCCAGCAGGTTCTGAACAACCGATAGTGGAAATTTTGAGCAATTCGGAGAACTGGCAAATACCACCTCTGGCTGGTCCCAGAGTGGGGTGGGAATGGAGATTTTGCAATACCCTTCCCCCAGGAATAGGGTGGGAATGGAGGTCTTGCATTATCCTCCCACTGGAGTGGGGAGAGAATGGGGATTTTGCAGTATCCTTCCCCTGCCACGCCCACCAAGCCACGCCCACCGAACCAGTAGTAAAAGCATTTGGAATTCACCAGTAGTTACCGCCTGATGGGTTTTCCTTTCATCCCAGAGCTAGTTGTAAGGGGGCGTGCATAAGCGCACCAGCGTGCCTACCGTCCTTATTCATTTCACGTGCTCATGTCCATGTCCATGTTTATACTTATACCTGTTATCTCGTACATATTTGAGAAACTAAATAAAATAATAAAATAAAATAAATAAAATGTTAGCTAGGCTGGAGTGGCGGAGAAATCCCAGTAATACACAGATACATGCATACACAGTTTTACTATTTAGTCCCGCCATCCTCGCAAATAGAAATTCCCCGCCCGAAGCTTTTCTCCACCTACGACGGGATTGCATCTCCCCAAAATGTAAAATAAAAAACGTCCTGCTTTCTGGCGAGCTGGATTTGCTGTATCCCATTGGTCAGGGTCCGTGTGACTCACCTGCAGTTGATAGAAGTTCGGCTTTCGCAGCTTTAGATGGTCGTTGGAGGCAGCGACGCCTTTTTTTTAGTTCTTCTCCCTACTTATACCACTCATTCCCCCCAAGGTACACAAGGCGGGCAGCGGCACTGGAGCCATCGCACATTGGCCGCCAAAAGCTCCTCCCTTTGTTTGAACTTCGTCTCAAGCAAATTGGAACCAAGTCTATTTCAGAGAAAGGGCCTTCTTTTTGGAAACGAAATGGAGGTGGGTGTAAAGGCAAGAGACCAGATGCCTCAATTCAACCAACAAAGCAGGGAAAAGCAGGAGGGGAGCGGAAAAAACCTGGAGCGCGCAAACACAACAATACGGTATTACCTGTAGGCGGGAGACTCTGGCACACGGAAAACCCCCTCACCTACTTAACTCTGGGGTTGTGTGTATCCAGTTTTTTTTGGTAATTGATTACAGTATATACTATACTACATTACAAAGTATATGCACGTGTTCGCCACCTTCAGTTATTTCTACAAGTAATCGAGGCAGGATATAACTAAATACAATAAATAAATGCATGGCCGGTATGCTTCCCTTTGTGGTGAATCGGCCAATTTTGCCAAAAACGTCCTCAGAATTCGCGAGCACAAGAAAGTTGGAAATCCCGGACATTTACTTAACAGTAGCAAGACGGCTTTTAAAAATTACTTTTAAAATCATGACAAACCACAAAGTAAAACAACACATAAAGATAAAAATACATATGTTGTCAAAGGAAAAAAAATACTTTAAAAACCAAAAAATACAATAAAGGAAAAAAGAAGGGTAAATTATTTTAGAAGTAATTAGTTACAATTCTATATATAGTTATTCAACGCAATTAATATTCAAGGGTATGTATATTTCTAATGCATTTATATAACTCCGTTTTTTAAAAAACCTATTTTTTATATAAAAATATAAAATATTTTGTATAAACGAATCCTACATTTCATTATACTTGTTCATACAATGTCTACAGCTATAAGGATTTCATTCATAGGTGGCAATTTTTTAATTAATTTATTTATTTATTTATTTTGCTTTATTTAATCCCTCCTCTTTTCCTTCAGGAAATTCCTTTTTGTGCCACATGCACCCCATAAGATTCAGGGTGAACCGGGGTTAAAACCCAAAATGCAATAATGTATATTTTGCAGGCATTTCTGATAACAGAACGATTTGTTGATTTTGCAAAAACTGTTTGCTGCATAAGGAGAGATGCCTATTCAGTCATCTGGAGAATGATATTGTATTAACCCTCCCCTCAAAAAAAGTGCAATATGAGCAAGCTTCATGAAGCAATGCATTGAAATAATATGACTAACAATAAGATGAAATGAGATCTACAGTAAAGAGACTGCAATGTTTTGGCTTCTATCTCCCAAGGTGCTTCTAAGCAAATGGGAGCATTTTTTGAAGACTGTAGAGGCCTAATTATCTATGTGAAATGGCATATTGAGTTTTTATGCAATAAGAAAAAAATGCAAGGAGTGTTAACTTTACTCTGATACTTTCTGATTTGACAATAGAAATCAAGTGTGGGAAGGATAAGAGCCCTTCTTTTTCTTCCTTTGTTTCCCAAGCTGGAATTCTAAGAAAAATCACCACATATCAATTGAGGTTAAGGATATTGTATTTTTTTCACCCAAAATTACAATTACTTTGGATGTGAGGCCATGCTATGGCTGCCTTTTTATTGCCTTTTGTAGTAAAATAATATGTTAACACAGATTTTTTTTCTTAAAGTGAAGGCAGATGCCTCCTTATATTTAAATATATGTTGCCTAATCTAGACATAAAACAATGGGCACTTTATCTTTCCTTTTCATCTTTCCTTTTACATTATTATAAGATATGTTTTCCTTTATACAGATTTTGCTACATGGTACTTGTTTATACTGATGGGAACCAGCATTACTCTTTTCCTTTTACAACCTTCCCTTATTGTAAACATATAATGAAAATATTCCAATAAAAGTGCTTGCAAATGAAAAATTATGATTATTAAATGGTTTACTGTAAAGCACTAGGAGGCTGAATATATACTGATAATTCTCCTAAGTTTCCGAAAAGTCTTGGGAACATGTCTGTATATTTTCTTTTGGGACTAACAGATAGGCAACTAGGAACTTTGTTTTTATATATGATAACTGCAGCAAAATTATTATACTCTCAAAAGTGGAAAGGCTTGATGCTATCCACAGTGGAGGTGTGTCTGGGGAAGATGATAGAATTTACAGAGGTGGCTAAACTAACTTCTTTGATTGGAGAAAAACAATATCGATATTCATGGCTAACTGAAAATCCTTATAGACATTTTGCAAGAAACAGGAAAAATGTCTTCATGATTTGTGATTTTGATGATTAGAAATAACTGGATAACAGATAATCATCATAATAAGTGAACTTCTTATTTTTGTAACTGTAAAATGAGAATTAATACTGTAAATGTACTTCAGTGTTATAGAAGAAATTGGAAGCTTTTTAAAAAAATTTTGGTTCTCTTTCTGCACTTTTTTCTTTTTCTTTGCTTCGATTGCTCTATATTAGTTTATGTTCCTTTTTATGTTTTTTGGAACACTTTTAATAACATTTATAAAAGAATGATTGACACCTCCAACTTTTCACCCAGCAGATTCAGCAATAAGATTATAACCTTCCTTGTTACGAATCCAAATGACAGTTCTTAGTTAAGCCGAGTTATCATGTTTCATTTAAATGTCTCAATTAGGGACAGAGTTCCTTCCAATCTGGCAAAATTATACTTAAATTTTAACAAACCTCAGAAATTTTGATGAAGAGGAAAATCCCTAGTGGTGAAAATCTGGCAATAAGATAGAATTTGTATTCCTTGTAATTTATTTATGAAAATATATTGTTGGTTGTTGATTTAAAAGATTGTTTTTTTACTATTCTGTTTCAACCACAGGATAAAGAAAAATTTGCTTTTACTGTTCCTGTTTTTAATAATAGCATGCCAACCAAACGATATCATTGGCGTGTTTTACCACAGGGCATGCTTAATTCTCTTACTTTGTGCCAGTATTTTATGGACAATGCACTTCAGCCATTTCGTGAGAAATTTCCATCTTATTTGGTTTATCATTACATGGATGATATCCTAATAGCTGCTCCTCAGTTTGATTCTACAGCCCTTCTGCAGGAATTAAAAACTATTGTTGCACAGAAAGCGTTGTTTATTGCAGATGATAAAATTCAGAAAACTGAACCTTACTTATACTTGGGTCATAGGTTACTAAAAGCTTCTTCCATTCCAGTATTGCCTGACTTAAAGGTACAAAAGTCTTACACTTTAGTTCAATGGCAAAAGTTGCTAGGCATTATTAACTGGGCTAGGCCTTTCTTCTGCATAACAACTGGTGATATTTTACCTCTATTCCAAACCTTAAAAGGAGCACAATCCCCTGGTAATACAGTTCATTTGATGAATGATCAAAAAAGGTGCTTACAGCTCATCTTGGACAAAGTTAAGCAACAATATGTTGACTGAATTGAGTCAATAGAAGCAGGATTGCGCTTAGCTATTCTTCCTACTCCGTTGCCTACTGGATGTTTATATACCATTAAGAGCACATTAAAAATAGCTATTCATGAGTGGTTAAATGTATCTGCTACTCTACCTAGAAACATTTATCCTTACCAGTCTGCCTTAGAAGAATTGATTATAAAAGGCCGAAAGCGTGCTTTACAACTGATTGGACAGGATTTGATAGGCATTGCCTTCACCCATACAAAGATTGAGCATGATCATCTTATGATGATATCTGAAAGTTATCAGATTGCCTTCTCCAATTATCTTGGAGAAGTTTTATATTCATTATCAAAAGATCCTAGAATTGTGGAACGTGCCCATCGAACTTTTAAGTCCTTTTTGCAGAGGCAGCTGCAGAATGAGACTGGTCCTTAACATTTGCGAAAAATTCAACATTTATTATTAATATTGCCTTATTTACTTGGAATTATTTAACTCTTGTAGAATCTTTTTCAGATGTTCCTGTTAAAGGCCACAACATACCAAGATCTGTTAAGGATATTGTTGTTGTGTAACAACTAGGAGAGTAAAGTGCACAGAGAAACATTGCTGAGAGCACTGAGATAGAGATACATACAAACTGGTGTTATCAAAAGTTTTCTTTATAATGGGAAATAAACAATCTCGTAGTCTTCTAAACAGTCCAAGTCTTTACCGGTTAACTCCAAACAAACTCTTACCAAACAAACAGTAGTTGGTTCACAAACCCCGGATGGTAGCAGATCCACCCACACACACACACATGATGATATCATTTACTGAATACCTTACAGTACCTTGCTTAAATACATTGTTAAATTACAAGTAATTAGAGCATGACTCAGCATTACAGCATGATGCAGCATTAAAACTTAAAGTCACAGAACACATATATTGCAATATATATACCTACCTCAGACTCCTGAAAATCTAGTTGCTGCTGTTTTTGCTATTATTACAGCTAATTCTGTCACAATTCTTTTTTGTCTTCTCTTGTCTTCTCTTGGTTCTGTTATTGCTTTGAATGACACTCAGCCTATACAACTTAATCCTAATCTCTGGGTTCGTCATGTTCAATATATGTTTCTGGTTCATGGTACTAATGTCACCTGTACTATGAGTCTCCTATGGCTTTTGGTCAAGTTGCTTTCATACCTGATTTAATGTCTTCATCTTCCTTTATTGTTTCCCAATTGCAAAGCATTCATTATTCTTGGTTGTTTTCTAAGCCACCAACACAACTTAATTCTGTTCGTTGGCGTTATCTTCGTACTAATCAATATACTAGAGGCTTATGTTTTTGCTGTTATGCTCGCCATACTTGGCTTAACAATTGGACTGATTACCCCAAGGCTTGATGCATTTTATTGAAAGTAGGGAATTATAGTTATTGTACTGACTATTATTGGCTCTGGGGAACCTTTAATTCTTCTTTGTATGGGCCTAATATTGTGCCTGAAATGTATCCTAATAATTTTCCTATTTTTAACGCTTCTGATATGACTTATACTGGATCCATTTGTGCTGGCTGGCAACTAAAGGACCCTAATATGTGGTTCTTTTTTGGCAAATATGCAACCAATGTACACCCTCAGAACTATCAGTGTGCTGCAATTGGCTACTTTTCCCTACCTGTGCAGATTGGTGCTCTCTCCTTCATGACGCCGCCGTGTTTCATTAGGTCCTACATGTAATGATGAAATTATCATTGATACACAACTTTCTTCTTTAAATACCTTTGGCCGTGCTGTGGTGATCACCTTAGGGGCTTACCCTGGAATAATAGCTCAAGAAAATAGATATTCTATCCTAGGCTTAACATGTTGCCTGGAGAAATCAATTAATGCCACTGCTGCTATTGTTCGTGATCTCCAACATGAAATTGAGGACCTGAATCAGGATGTGCTCCAGCAATGTTTTGCTATTGACTATTTGTTAGCACGACAAGGAGGTTTTTGTGGCCGTCGTGGATGTGCTGTTCATTTTCACTCTTTGAACAAAACCATTGAAGATGAACTTGCTAAACTCCAATCATATTTTCGGAATAATGTTCATGCTTCATGCCCTGAGTCCCGTCTGGGAGTAGGGCGGTATATAAATTTAATAAATAAATAAATAAATAAATGCTATTTCCTCTCCTTTTGACTGGTTGACCAATTGGCTTCCTGATTGGTCCTGGGTTAAGCAGTTGTTTTTTTATGCTGTGATTATTATTATCATGTTAATTGCTTGCTGTTGTTTCATTCAGTGTATTCCCTCATTAATTACTATGTTTCGTCCTGCTCCTCTCTCTCTGCCTCCTCACCAAATGTGATATATACAAAAATCTTTGTTCCCTCAAAATTAAATAAAAAGAGAGGACATGTAGGAGTCTGCAGTCTGCATATGTGCAGGAAGTTTCATACCTTGGATGGCAAACCTCAGATAAGGAAGGTTATTTGCACGTAGGCACCAGGAAATGGCATTAAGACCCTAACTCTGTAAATAAGAGGAACAGCAGAGAGGAAATGGGATATATGTGTATTAGATTTTAATTAAAGTCTAACATTATAAGTGCTTAAGCAAGCAATGGTTAACCAAAAATTCTAGTTACCTGGAAGATTCTGTGAGCCAATGATATGCTGCCAAGTACACTGTAACTTGAAAGTAACAAACTATATAATGTCACTATGTAAGACAATAAAGTCACCACATACATCCTCAATCTTTGTGTGTGTTTGATGGAGCTCATGTCTGAAATGAACTCTGAAACATTATATTTATATTAAAAAATCCTAAACAATGTTTCAAAATTGATATTAACGACATCTACAGATATATAAAGAACATCAAAGGTTAGAGGTCTTACAAATGTCAAATTGATTTTATTAGATTTAGGATTAAAAGTGATTAAAATATTTTCAAGTTTACTAGACACCTCAGAATATATACTGAAAGAATAGATGTCAGTTTTTCTTTGCTGGTGATATGACAAAAATGAAACGTTACTGACATTTTTTGGAATAACTTTTTACTTACAAAAGTAGATTTACAGGGAAATCTTTTACTATTAAAGATTAACATTTAATATTTAAATATTTAATGTTATATTACATTATGTCCCAGAAATTTGGAATCTGACTATTTGTATGGTTGTACCAGACCTGGGACGTTGCTAAGAGAATTATTTTGAGAAACTGGAAAAAGATATTATTCTTGGTATTAAGGACTAAATTCAAGAAGTATGTAATTTATCTGTTTTTGAAAAGGCAATTACAACATTTTAATGGAAAAATGGTGCAATATGTTTCATCTTCAATGAAAACAGATTACATAAAATAAATTAGATATGCAGATTAGATATGCAGAGTTTGGATATCTTCAATATGATACTCATGCCGCTGGGAGAGATCATTTGTGGTTGTGGGATGCAGTATCATCAGTATGCTGATGATACCCAACTTTACATCTCCACCCCGGACCAACCCAGGGATGCCCTTTCTGTGATGTCTAAGTGCTTGGAGGCGGTACGGGTCTGGATGGGTAGAAACAGGCTTAGGCTCAACCCCTCCAAGACTGAGTGGTTGTAGGTACCGGCATCCCATGATCTAGCTCCCCCATCATTATTGATGGGAGGGGAGTGTCTTGTTCCCTCAGAAAGGGTTCGTAACCTTGGTGTCCTCCTTGATTCATGACTGTCTTTAGTGGACCATCTAACGGCCGTGACGGGGGGCATTTGCACAGGTTCGCCTGGTGCGTCAGTTATGCCCTTTTCTAGACAGGGATGCCCTCCGTATGGTCACTCATGCTCTCATCATCTCTCTGTTGGATTTCTGCAATGCCCTCTACATGGGGCTGCCCTTGGGGTGCACCTGGAGGCTCTAACTGGTCCAGAATGCGGCCATGCGAGTAGTTATGGGTGTGTCCCGCTACTCCCACATAACACCATTATTGCACGAGCTGCACTGGTTGCCGGTGGTCCTTCGGATCCACTTCAAGGTGCTGGTACTCACCTATAAAGCCCTTCATGGCATGGGCCCAGGGTATTTGCAGGATCACCTCCTACCAACCTCCTACCGCCCAGTGCGCTCACATAGGGCTGCCTTCCTCCAGGTATCCTTGGCCAGACAGTGTCAGCTGGCGGTCCCCAGGATGAGGGCGTTCTCTGTGGTCGCACCGACCCTCTGGAATGGGTTGCTCACCGGGCACTGGACAGCCCCGACCTCTGCACCTTTCGTGCCGACCTAAAGACATGGCTCTTTCAGCAACTTCCCTGATCTGCCGTGTATTTTAATTTGGGGATTTGGGGATTTTAAATTGGTTTTTTAATATTTAATATTATTTTTATCTATTGTCGGGTTGTTTTATTGTTGTGAGCGCCCCGAGTCCTACAGGAGAATGGCAGCATATAAATCTGACAAACAAACAAACAAACAAACAAACAAATCTTTAACAAGGTTGACTTCAAAAGGATTTCTCAAATGGATTCTGCATCCTTAAGCAATGCTTTGCTGCTGTGATGATGAGCTATGGTGACACAGTATTGCAGGCTAACTCTTTGTACTGCCAGCAGTTCAATCCTGACCGGCTCAAGGTTGACTCAGCCTTCCAACCTCCCAAAGTTGTTAAAATGAGGACCCAGACTGTTGAGGTCAATATGCTGACTCTGTAAACCACTTAGAAAGGGCCAGTGGTGGGTGCCTCCCGGTTCAGCCCAGTTTGGCCGAACCAGTAGCAGTGATGATACGATGTCACCAAACTGGTTCTGCCCCCAACGCCCCCCCGTTATTCTTACCTTTTATTTGGCTCCACCGCCAATCTATTGCTGCGTCCTGAGTCCCACCTGATGGGCTATAAGGAAAAAAACTGTTTACATTCTTGCCCGGGGCTTCAAAGGGCCGCTCTATAGCTGATCAGTGGTAAAGGGCAGTTTGGTGGTAGACCAGTGCCTCAAAAAACAAATGAGTAGACTGGTGCCTGCAAAAATAAATGGGTAGACCAGTGCCTGCAAAAATACATGAGTGGACCAGTGCCTGCAAAAATAAATGGGTAGACCAGTGCCTGAAAAAATAAATGAGTAGACCGGTACAGCTCTGCAAGCAGTTAAAAGCCTGGTAGACCAGTATCTCTGATAAATCCTAAAGAATTGTCACATGGCCATCAAGCCACGCCCACAAAATAACCCAAGCCCACAGAACTGGTAGTAAAAATTTTTAGAACCCACCCCTGGAGCGGGCTATAAAGCACTATGAAGCAGTGTATATAGTAAGTCTATGTGCTATTGCATGATCATGCTTTAGGGTATCAGTGCATATACTGTATGTATACAATATATGCAAATATATTATGTAATATATTATGCAATATAAGCAAAATGTAGATACTTTTCCATTCCAGAAAGCTACATCTTACTCTGTTGGATTTTTGATGAAATTTGCTATTTGCCATTTCTCCTATCCTCCCTTCAGTGCGCCTTTAGAATAGCTTTTTTGAGTATCTGAGAACTTCGAGTCCTAATGGAAATATATCAATAGCTCTACAATGAACAATACAGCTGTTGTGCAAGAACATAGGTTTGTGGAACATATTTTACAAATATTACAGGAAAATATTAACTTTTTGGTTTGCAAACAATAGCAGCTCCAGGGCTTCTAATTACATTTCATAATTTTACATTTCAATTTTCAAATGAAAAATTGAATTTTTTTTACTTCTATACATTACAGGTGCAGTTTGAAGTAAGTGAAATATGAAACAGAATACTATTGATTGTGGCACCAAGAATAATTAATTAACTTTTCAAATGATATGGCTATACATTATATCCAACACAGATTTAAAAAGAGCAGAGTTTTAATTGTCTGGTTGTGACCTGTATCTTGTTTTTGTTGACTCAGTGCAGACATCCCAATGTGGCAGCCCTTTGATTGGATCAGAAAACAAATTCCACTCTGTCATTGTTTCAGAGTACAATAATATTGTACAATGCAAATAATACTGAAAGCCTGAGCAAACAAAGAGAATCAAGTTGAGGCAATCTTGAACTCTTCCTTCTTCCCTCCTTTTTCTGGCTAAGCTGCTGTTTACCTAATACGTTTGAATTCCTTCTTCAGGATCATATCTACAATCCTCTGCACCAGTGGTTCTCAATCTTTTCTTCATCATGGACCCTCTTTAAATACCTTTTGCGACCACAGACCCCCAAGACATAACTCAAAATTTAAATCATAACATTCAGTAGTGGGTTGCTACCGGTTTGGTTCAGTAGCAGCAGTGGCGGGAGACTCCGCCCACCCGCCCGGATGTCATCATGGATGCTTTTGCGCAGAAGCGCTGTGCGCGAGCAAAGCAAGTGGACACATGTGCACGTTCCCGTTGTGAACCAGTAGTAAAGATAAGTGGAACCCACCCCGATAACATTTCTTCAAGACTTCACGAATCCCATGACATCATGGACAGGCTGAGAATCACTGTTCTACACCAATGTTTCTTAAACTTTTTCTCCAAGAGGTGTCTGGACTCAGTCATACAATGATTTTCCATGCTAATGCAGCATTTTATTGTAGATAAGATCGACATTTGCCTAATTTCAGTGGGAAGTAACATTGGATTGACTTTAAGTATTTGAAGGGGCCCCCCTGGAAGCTTAGTAGGCAGGGATTAGATTACTACAAAATTCAAATATACTATAATGATCATTTTTTGATTTTTAGCTACAATGACTAGTCTGGATTCAATTTTGGAAATAGCTTCCTTTTCCTCTGTTGTCTTCTTCGCTTCTGTTTAAGTGGGGTTTCTTTAAAATGATGAAATACGTCCCTTTAAGACGTTACTTATATCAACTTTCACAAATGACAGATTTGGGAAATGCTAGTTCAGCTGCATCTTTGGATTTTTTTCTCCTGAGGGTTTATTTTTTATTAGATTTTGATTTGAGCTCTCCAGCAAATGCTGCTCCAGTTCTTCCATAAGCCAGAAGAAACTCTGGAATATCTCTTCTGTCTTCTTCAGAGAACTCTAGGACAAGCCAGACAAACGTCATTCCATCCTCTCTCCTCTTTCTGCCTCCCTTTGATGATCCATCACCCAGGCAGTATTTGTGTGTGATTGTGCCATTGTTTGAGTTACTAAAGTCTATCATTGACCTTTGTTCTTTCAACATCTGTATTAACTGATTATAACTTAAGTGCTATGTAACAAAGATATTGGATGACTAATGGATGAATGGGAAGGTGAACAGAAGTAAAAAAAAATGGTCATGACTGAGGTAAACATTGCAAAATGCTGACTGCAGGAATGGCACAACTGGAAAGTTGTTTTTCAGAACTGATGGAGTGACTCAGGGAGAGATCAGAATCAGGATATCGGGATTTAAAAAGAAATTATTTGGCCAAAGAATTTGATAGGAGTTACAAAAAACATGTCATATAAACAGCTGCTGGATGATTCACAAAAGAGATCTTAGCTGGCCAAGTAAGATTTTTGACTGCTACAGAAGAGGAAGGAAGGAAGGAAGGAAAGGAAGGAAGGAAGTGTTGGAAGAAATATTCTTCTGGGTTCTGCTACAAGTGGGGAAAAAGACACTGGAAACATGGAGACTGCTTGGAAAATGGTTTAATGGTGGCCAGGATCACATAGCTTGAGTTTCTGAACAGAAAAGGAAGGGGATACACTGAATCCTCGGGTTTTTATGCTCTCTCTGGATTTGCGTTTCCTGGGCCCCCGAAACAGTATCCTGATTGATTATCAGACTTCCAGGGGGTGGGAGTCTTAGCTAGCCTTGCTGGCTGATGGTCACACGTGCTTCCCAGGTCACATGCTTCCCAGGTCACATGTGGTGAGTTTCTGCTGCTATTGTGTAGAGGGCTAATCCTATCTTTGTTGGATCTTTGGCAATTCCTACTATGGCTCTGCCTGAAGGAGGTAGATCTTTGTTATGTAGAATAGACTGGCCCAGGCCTTAATGGGCCATTGACAAAGGATGGGGGCAGGAAGATGGGAGCTGCTTCAAAACATGCTTATCCATTTCTCATCCAGGGAAATATAATATTCTGCCTTTTTAATATTTCCGAAAATATTTCATTCTCCTAGGAAAGGGGTGCGTGCTAACCTCCTACAGAAGGAAGGAAGGAAGGAAGGAAGGAAGGAAGGAAGGAAGATTTCGTGTACCAAATGAGTGATGCTGTATAAGTATGAGCAGGAATTATTACAAATAAATATATAAATAATAAAGTTAAAATATAAAACTTTGGGGTTGGTTTCATGCTTGCGTAGTTTCATATGCCTCTCCCATCATCTGTCAATGTAGAATTGATTAGTCTAGTTGCATTTGTGGACTTCAACAGCACATGTTTGGTCCTGTGACATTTGCTTGCAATGTTGTGATTTTCATACAAAAGGATCTAGCATCAGGGCAGTGTAATGCTGCTTTTGACATTTGGTCCTCTCCTCTGCCTGGCCTGCAGACACCTTAATTTTAGCTTTTGTTGAATACAGTTATCTAAACAGAATTGTGCTTCAACTTTGCAGAAGATCATTCTGTGCATAATTTTATCTCATCTTAAAACAGTTGTAACTACAATATTACTTTTTCTGCATTGTGTGCATCTATTTATTTTTCAGTTCTATTTTGATTGACTGCAGATGGGTTGGCGCTGTTGAAGATCTGTGGGTGCTTATTTTTTCTTTTTGTCGGTCCTGAACCGTGGGTGGGAATTGTAGAGATTCTTTTACAGAACTAAAGCAACTGAAAACTTTATTTTCATTAATTCCGACCTACTTGTTTAGGAAATAGCTAAGACAATAAACACCACTGTCAGCTTTAACAGATTAATATTTTTTTTTCTCTTGGCATTGGCATTTCTGCTTTGTAGTCGTTAGTCGTGTGGTTCTAATTTGTTGTCCAACTGGATTTTATGTTCTTTGCCACTGGTACCAAGAGACGCAGACCATGAAAAACCTAAAAGGAAAACACAAGCATGTTTCTGGCTCTGGAAAAGGGCTTACTTGGTGGTCAGAGGCTGGAGTCTGAGGATAATGTCATCCAGAATGGAAAAGTGATTAAAAACTACTGTTCTGGATGTTGTCTCCACTGAAAGAATTCAGGCAGTGATCCTTTGTTTGAATGGTAAAAGATTTGTCTGGTCAAAGTAGAGAGATTACGGTGTAGAAGAGGTGAAATTTAGGGTGCATATTGAAGATGAGAGTGGGCGAGTGGGGGAAAATCTGACTTTTCAAACCACCCAGATGTCCTGGGGGGGGGGGGGGAGCTGTTGAGTCATGTAGACTTTATAGGGGTTTATGTGGAGGTTTGCTTTGATGTTGACACAGCAATGGATATTCAATGATTCAACTTTTACAGGTAATCCTTGATTTATGACCACAATTGAACTCTGTGGCTAAGCAAGACAGTTGTTAAGCGAGTTTTGCCCTCTTTTATGACTTTTCTTGCCACAGTTGTTAAGCGAATTACTGCAGCTGTTAACTTGGTGACACGGTTGTTAAGTGAATCTGGCTTCCCCCATCAACTTTGCTTGTCAGAAGGTCTCAAAAGGGGATCACGAGATCCCGGGTTACTGCAGCCATCATAAATATATGCCAGTGGCTAAGCATCCAAATTCTGATCACATAACCATTGCAGGGATTGTAAATTTGGAAAACGGTCATAAATCACTTTTTTCAATGCCGTTGTAACTTCGAACAGCCACTAAACAAATGGTTCAAAGTCAAGGACTACCTGTATTTCACGATTAGTCATTGGTCCACAGACAAATTTTCTTCTGCAAATTTGATTTGCCCCCTTTTAAAGTAATCTAAACTAGCAGCCTTACATATAATGATAGCCAACCCTATTGTTTACTTATGGTCTTTATATAAAGAAAATTCATTTTTTCACTTGCATGATTTATAAGCTGGGGGTGGTGGTGGTCTGCAGAATGCTTCCTGGCCAACATTTCGAGGAAAAGAGAAGTAAAGGCCCTTTCCCCGTTTGCACTTAATGATAATGCCATCTTGCCTTGACCGTTCTCCTTCTGTTCATGAGATCACATATGCGTCAGATTTCACACCAGTTTCTTCTCAAGGACTTCAGAGACTCAAGGGTTTTGAAAGCTTCTGGTGCTTCTTGCACCTAGTGGGGTGAATCTAGCAGGTTTTCTACCCTGCTTGCCAAAACCCCATTTGGAGAGATTTCAAAGGTATGCAGAAATTGCTTTATGTTAAATAGCATGCTGTGAATGGCTGGGTGATTATATGTTAAGAAATTTCACTGAACAGCTGCCAAGATCAACAAACTACAGATAACAACAAAGGAGCTGATTTAAAAATAGAGCAGTGACCTTTTTTTTATCCCCATGGGCTTCTGTTAGTATTGTTGAGCATTATCCATAAGACAATCTGGTTCTAAATTCACTCCCCTTCATCATAGCCAGGTTCCCTTCTTTAGGGACTTTTCTGACTAAAAGTGGAGGCAGCTTCTCTTTGGAGAGATCTGGAGCAAACAGCTCACATTTGGCACAAAGGGAATCTGGCTCTGCTCTCTTCCAGCTGCATGCGTGCCAGGGAGCGGCTCTACTGGTTTCTGATGCTTCCCTGTGCGCGCCCGTGCTCCCGTTTCTGCACTCAGTGCTGAAAAAGTTCACCAACACTACCCTAGAAGATAGGCTCAAGATCCAGATGGATCTTGACAGAATTGAACACTGGGCCTATCCAACAAAATGAAATTTAATGTGGAGAAAAGTCTTACATTTAGGCAAGAAAAACCCAAAGTACACACATAGACTGGGTGAAACCAGCTTAATAGCAGTAACTGTGAGAGGGATTTTGATGGACAATCAGTTAAATATGAGTCAGCGGCAGCCAAAAAAGCCAATGCAATCCTAAATTGCATTAACAGAGGGAAACAATCAAGATCAAGTGAGATACTAATACCACTCTATAAAGTCTTAGTAAAACCACACCTAGAATACTGAATCCAGTTTTGGTTACCACACTATAAAAAAGATGTTTGTCTACATGCATGCTTCCACTGAGCCTGAGAACTTCTGGTTTTTATCTTGCCAGCTTCATGCCACCTCATAGTACTTCCCTATATTTGGTGGTTCCAGCTGCAGTTCCTTCTGTCCTCTGCCCTTCAAGACAGGCTGGTCAAGGAGCAGACACAGCCAAGGCAGGATAACATTGAGGTGCCTCCCATCCCAATTTCCTTGCTTAATGACTGATCCAGGGCTATAGTGAGTAAGGAATCCGGGGATGTGACTTGATTTGCTGTAGGGTATATTCACAGAATATACCATTAAATCTGATACCAGTTGACACCTGCCAGAGCATTGAAAAACTCAAAGAAGATAGGCAAGATTGGAAGATGTGGAGAGACCTGGATCAACTGAATGGATAACATCATCCTCATCATAGTCACAGAATATTCAGCTAAGAATTTTTATTTTTTTTAAAAAAAATAGCAATAGCACTTAGACTTAAAAACCGCTTCATAGTGCTTTACAGCCCTCTCTAAGTGGTTTACAGAGTCAGCATATTGCCCTCAACAATCTGGGTCCTCATTTTACCCACCTTGGAAGGATGGAAGGCTGAGTCAACCTGGAGCCTGGTGAGATTTGAATTGCTGAACTGCAGCTAGCAGTCAGCTGAAGTAGCCTGCAATACTGCACTCTAACCTCTGGACCACCTCGGCTCTTAATATCCTAATATCATTCCAAAAAAACAAAGTGTTATGTACAGGTTCTTCTTCTTTTTTTTATAATTTTTAAAAAAAATTTTTTAAGACAAACAAACATATCATACATCAGTCCTTCCTTTCCGTGTGTCATCTCGGTGTTTCTTCAGAGACTTCTTTTTTTTACTCCTCTTCCTCTTATTTCTTCCTTAATAAATTCCATTTCTCTATTTCAATATTTTCCCCAAAATACATATATTTAATGTAAATCTCTCCTGTTTGCTTATCAGATTCTTTATCTATATCTCTTTTCTATCCAATCATAAAATTTTCCCCGTATCTTAAAATATTCTGTATCCTCTTTCTCTTTAATCATTAAAGTTCTATTCTATTCATCTATTCATCTCTGCACGGAAGTAATTTTTCTAATTACTTCCTCTTCTAAAGGGATTTTCTCTCCTTTCCATCTTTCTGCAAATCCTATTCTTGCTGCAGTTATTATATATATAATCAAATATACATTTTCTTTACTAATTTTCTCTGGTAGGTTACCCAGTAGGAACAACTCAGGTTTTAAATCAATGTGTTGTTGAGTCATGTCTTCTATCCATATCTTAATTCTGCTCCAATAATCTTTAGCTTTTGGACAAATCCACCACATAAGATCCTGGTATTTGGTGGCATTTCTAATATTTAGCTAATTTATCTTTAAATATTTTTGCCAATTTTTCAGGAGGCATATGCCATCTGTAAAACATTTTATATTGATTATGTACAGGTTCTTCTTGACTGATTTTTTCCCCTTGTCAGCATGGTTTGACAATAATTTCTCAATAAAATCTCTCCGATTCACAAATTTGCTAGGTGCATTTCTCCCCATCCATTACTTTTTCCTGGTAAGTTTCAGCCATGTGGTTCTACCTGGCTGCCCTGGTAGGGCTTTACCTTTTTAGTGGTTGTACTGGTACTGGGAGAGACAGATAGCACATATTCATCACCATTTGTGAATTCTAGCTTTGGGAACAGGCTGGCCAGGCAACTGGTTGCTTGGGATCTGTGGGTGTTGGCCGCTTGTCTCACGCCGGAAGGGGCAGAACATCTGGAAAAAATCACATTGACTGCTTAAAATCCTCCCTGCTGGATGTCATTAGCACCAAGTATTGCAGCAGCAACTGACTGGGTGAGAACATGTGTGGGGAACAAAGGTATTATGCCTGACTAATTCTTACTCTGTGTCCTCAGCACATCCCATAATGCCCATTCTTCTTTTTTTTTTAAAAAAAAAATTAGAATGCCAATATTATCATGACTTTTTTGCCTAAACCAATAAGCCATTTTTAGATAATGGTGATCAATCAAGGTTCCGGGTACTTTTCTCCAAAGTCTCTCACATGGTATAGAATCACAGGAGGCCTTTTGGTCCATGAAAACAATGTAAACATTGCCTTTGGGAAGACTATATTTTTGGCTAGGTCATGCAATATTGTGGACTAATATTGATTATTAGTCCACAGTTGAATGACTGGGTTTAAACCCTGTTTGTTCGAGTAAACAGGGACACATTGTTCTCAGAAAGCATCCAGTGGAAAAGTTTAGAACACAAATATCTAATGTATGATTTACTGATCATATGTAAGGGATTAATAGGGAGATATTTGCAGGACCCCCTTTTTGGTATATAGGAAGAATGATGGAATTAAAACATTTTTTGAGGAGCCTTAAGGTATTATTTCTGATTGGAAAAAGGGGGACTAGCAGAGATGTACCCTAAGCAGAATTAGATTTTAAACATTTTGGTAAAATTAGTCTTTGTCAGGGGCTTTACTATTTTTCAGACATTTTTGGACTTTTATGTGGCAAAACGTAGCAGGTATATTAAACAGGTCATGTAAATATATATTTTATAGCCTGCTGGAGCTTAGTCCAGTTCTTTAATGATAACTTTTGTTTCTTCTCCTTGAGAAGTTTTTTCTAACTCTTTTTTAGAGTACAAAAATTTTCCTGAGAAGAAGGGTTATGCATATTTGGGTATTACCTTACTTTCCTTGCAACACACTGTCTACCAAACCAGGATTTAGATTGCTATTTTAATAGAGGAGGAGAAGGGAGCTGCTGACTACATTTTACATTTTTTTGAGGTAAACCAATAATTTGTTGAAATATATTTATTATTTTGTAAACATTGTTAGCCGCACTTATAGATGGTTTCAAATGAACAATTTCTGAGGCTACACAAAAATTGAGTCATAGCCACAGATATTTTATTAGACTGTGCTGTGTTTTCCTTCAACTCATATAAATCTTTCATTTATAAAGACCTGGATGAAATAAACTGTTGGAGTCAAGGGAACCAAGGCCTTGTAAAGAATGGCTCAGCTCACTTAATAATGAAGAAACCCATCATGGAAAGATGGTCGCTTACTAGATGGAAAGACACAAAAATATTTACAAGGACAGCAGTGGTGGGTTGCTCCCAGTTCTCCCTGGTTCGGAGTAATTGGTAGTGGCGGCTGAGGGATGCTCTGCCCACTCGCCCAGACGTCATCAAAAATGATCTGTGCCTGCGCAGAAGTGTCATGCGCTCACAAAGTGAGTGCGCACACCCTTGCACTACCCATAGCGAACCGGTAGCACCGGGTTTTGAAATCCACTACTGAATGACAGGCAAAAACATTAGTAATTAACTTACAAACCTAAAAGTGTATTTATCATCAGGATCATCAGGCATGGCTCTATCACTGATCTTCAAATAAATGTTTATGGTCAACTGTGGCGGTCTCCATCTCTTCAAGAGTCTGTTCCTGGAACCTTATAATAAAAGTAGTATTAGCATTCGTAACTTTGGATTCTGGTCCATCACAAAGGGCTGACATATTCTTGATAGGCTAGGCATATTGATTCTGTGGAAGGCCGAATAGATAGATAGATGGAAAGCTATAAAGGTAAGTAAATACGGTTATAAAAGTCTTATCACCGTTGTTTCCACAGGACTTTGGGGGACTGATAAACAGTGAAGGTACTGCAGGAGCCAATCAAAGTCAGTCACCCAGTTCAAAGGTTTTGTCATCCCAGCTTTCGGACATGTGCTGGAGCCCATCTTCAGGGAACTTCTCTCTAGCAGATGCTCTGTGTGTGGTACCTGTTGTATGTGGGTTTTTAGATGCTGATTAGGGTGTGTTGGTGGTTGGCTTTTACGTCATTGGTTATCATTTGCTTGTGCTGCCCAGCCCTTACCTTCCAAGTACTAGGTATGCTGGTGATAAATCAGCACTCCTGTTGACTGACGAGGAGCCTGTTTCCCAGGCTTCAATCACTTCCCTGGTTGTTTTTGTGCCTGCTCGTCCAACAATCTTAGTAGCTTGAAACTTGAATTTGTGCCTTTGTTCATTGTAGTCTGAGGCTACTAATGAGTTCAGGTCTCCTTGTCTGAAGGTACTGGTCACCCAGATTTCCTGCTGGTGAGAAAAAAACCCAGTCACATTCCCCAACACGGGCTAGGACTGGACAAGGAGCTGAGTCTGAGTGTGCAACACCAAGTATTTTTTTTTCCTTATCCTGTAACCATTTTTTGTGCCATGTTCTCATGAACTTCCCCGAGGCAGTTTAATGTCATTCCAGTTTTAAAATAGAATGTTCAAATTGCTTCCAATAGCCATTTTTTTTTGTGGCTACAATTTAGCATTTGCTAACCATTTGGTTTCTAAAGGTTTCTAAAGCCAACAGGAACTGCCAGTACATGCCACTTTAGGGCTGCTCTCTCCCTCTCATAACTGGTCACTCTCCCTAGGGGACATTTTTGCCTGACTTCAGGGATGATCAGGCATCTGGTTTCTGCAGAATACTAGCTTTGCACTTTCCAAGGTGTGCCAAGTTTACCAGAGTCTGTATAAATTCAGGCATTATACTCTTTGAGAGTTCTAATTCTGTGGTGCCCAGGAGATTGCATTGAACCGAACCAGAAAGAAAGGTGTTCTTCAATAAAAGATGATAATTATAAAAAACTGATACAACAAATGAAAAAAGATGTAGAGATTTGGGGAAAATTACAGTTATCACTACTAGGAAGAATAGCAGTGATTAAAATGAATATATCGCCAAAATTATTATATCTATTCCAGACAGTCCCGATAAAATTGGAAAGGAAATTCTTTGAGGAATTAAATAAAATAATTAAAAAAATTATTTGGCTGGGTAAGAAAGCATGGATAAATATGAAAATGTTACGAGATAGTAGAAGCAGAGGTGGCTTTGGACTCCCAAAATGGGAACTTTATTACCAAGCTGTGGGGCTATTATGGATCAGAGACTGGATAAACGTAGACAATAAAAGAGTTTTAACAATTGAAGGACATGTCCTACAGGCAGGTTGGCATGCCTTCCTATGGGATAAATGTAATAAGGCACACTCATATTTTCCTTGACATCAAATAAGAGAAGCATTGATATGGACATGGAGAAAGGTTAAAAGGAAACATTATATGAAATTGCCAAACTGGGTTTCACCAATGGAGGCAACGATTTATCTGAACACATTAGATAAAAAAAGATGATAAGATATAAAGAATGATTAGATAGCCAGGGGAAGCTTAAATCAAATGAAGAATTAAAAGAACGATATAATTATAGACTGGTGGCCATATCTACAGACACAGTCAAGATATAGAAAAAATATGGAAGAATATGGAATTCTTCACAACAATTGGATAAAATATTGATAGGCAAGGAAGAAAAATTTATAACAAAAGCATATAAATATCTATTAGAGATAGAAATGGAAGAACAAATAGTGAAGGGTCCAATGATAGCATGGGCACAAAATGTAGGCTGTAATATAAATTTAGAGGAATGGGAAAAATTATGGAACAAAAACTGTAAATTAACATTGTCGACCGCATATAAAGAAAATTAGTACAAAATGGTTTATAGGTGGCATTTAACACTGGCGAGATTGGCTAAAATGTACACAAATATGAAACTGGACTGCCGGAAGTGTAAATATAAGGATGGAACATTCTATCACATGTGGTGGCAATGCCCTAAAGCAAAGAAATATTGGGAACAGAAAAGGATATGGTTATAGGAGATAATAGGAGAACAAATTGAATTTAAACCTGAATTATTTTTATTAGGAATAATTAATCAAAAGATAAAGAAGCAACTCCAACATATCATTTTACATATAGTAACAACAGCATGAATTGTTTATGCCCAATATTGGAAACTTGAAAATATACCAGCCAACGAGAGGATTATTCATAAGATATTAGAATGTGCGGAGATGTATAAGCTCACATTAGAAATAAAAGGCAAAGAAGAAACAGAATTTTATGAGATTTGGCATAAGTGGTTAGAACAGAGAAACAAAAATGTATAGAAATAAATGTAGATGACTATAAGAGACACATAACACAGTACTGTTAAGAAATGCTTATTGTTATGTAAATTGGAAAAAAAGGAAAATAAAAAAAAAACAGAAAGAGAGCTGGATTGTGCCAGCTTTATTCTGCGACTTGTGTTGCCATTGGCAGCTGTCCAAGTTTTCTGCTGTTTCTACTAACTGTTTGTAGTTCTCTGGTTCCTTAAAAGAATTGTACGAAGAAATGCCAGAGGCGATCTCCTGGATAGCAGAATTGAGCATCCAGATATGAGGCCACTGCTGTACCCCCCCCGTAGATGTTTGGTACATAATTACGTGAATTATGTGTACATGCTAACTTCTCTTTCTGTCATGTTCTCATTGTACGCTAAATCAATAAAAATTACCTTTGTTATATTTGAGGATTCGTACATTGGCAATACAACTCTCAGCTTAACTAGGAAATGCTGTTGAGATCAATATCACATAGGCCCAGGCCTCAAGATTACTTACATTACCATCCTCAGCCATGCCTTTTGCTTACACCATTATAATTTTGACATTCCTAGGGTGATCACTGTTTTTATTATGCATGGATCGATCACCATTGTTGGTTTCCAGGCTGCTGTCCACTGGCTACTGTTCTGTGCTGATATAGTGGGTTTTGTTTTAATTCATCAGCCTGGAGACATCCCTGTTAACAATCACTGGTTCCTATTCCATTATTTTGTTCCCCTCTTGCAACATTCCTGTTGAGAGACAAGTGTTTTCACCTCCTTTGCAACCTACCTTACTCATTGGAAGATAAACAGGAGCAACTGAAGCTTAGTAGTGTGAAGTTTTGGTCAGTGAGGGTGGGAGAGATGAAGCATTTAGTGGGTTAAGGAAATTATTTATACACTTTCAGTGGAAATGCAAAAGTCAAGATCTTATGTAACAAGCAAGAAAAAACACATAATACACTTGCAGTCCACATGAATTTAGAAAGCTTCTATTGTAGAGTTTGCTTAAGGATTACAAATGCAATCATGTACTATATTTGAGTGTGGGAGAGACAAGGTGCTAAAATGTGATGGTAATGTGCCCAAGTTATGAAGTCTCTCCAAACGAGAGATCAATTCATTGCTTTTGTTTTCATCCGTTGCTACCAACACCCATTGCCTATTCCTTTCAATGCCTGCTCAGTGTTGATCATTACGGGTAATCCTCGACTTGCAACAGTTCATTTAGTGACCATTCAAAATTACAACAGCATTGAAAAAGGGACTTGCGAACATTTTTCACAGTTACAATCTTTGCAACATCCCTGTGGTCACGTGATCAAAACTCAGATGCAACTGGTTCATATTTATGACGGTTGCAGGGTCCCAGCATCATGCGATCCCCTTTTGCAACCTTCTGACAAGCAAAGTCATTGGGGAAGCCAGACTCACTTAACAACTGGATTACTAACTTAACAACCGCAGTGATTCACTTAACAATTGTGACAAGAAAGGTTGTAAAATGGGGCAAAACTCACTTAATAAATGTCTGAATAACAGAAATTTTGGGGTCAATTGTGGTTGTAAGTTGAGGACAACCTGTACGTGACCTGCTAATTGGCAGTTATCTTTTATAGCTCCCATTCCAGAATTATTTCCTTTTGAGAAATTATTTCCTTGTGATCTCTAGTCGGTGCCAGCAGACCTGGTCGGTTAGCTTCCTTGTTCTTCACCCTCTTCTGTATGTCACCATTTTTCCTCAGCTTTGAATTTCATCCATCTTTCTTCCAATATTATTTTCTTTTAATATGCTCATTCCGGATGCCCACCCACAGCAAGCAAATTTTCATTTATTTATTCTAACTCAAGTGCGGTAAAAGGCACCAAGTTGGGGTGATCTGAGGTGAGAACTGGTTATTTTCACTATAAGCAGAAAACCTAACCCTTATTATAAAAAAAAATACTGTGTTTCTCCAAAAATAAGCCCTAACCTGAATATAAGCCCAAGTTTAGGTCGAATCAGCCGGTGGGCGTGGCCAGCACTGGAAGTGGTGAGGGCTGATAATGTCTGGCAGCAGCTGCAGCCTGTGCACCATAGGTGAGTTGATTATCTGTCCAAGCAGGAGGCAGAGGCAGGGGGAGGCACGTGATCCAGATGTGCTGCAGGAAAACCGAGAGACATGAAGATGAGTCTCCTGCAGCCACCCCCACCCCCTCTGGCCCACTGACTTTCAGCTTTCTCATGGCCCGTGTGGCGTATCCGGATTGTGTGCATCCCCTGCCATGCCTCTGCCACTGTCTGCCACTTGGACAGGTAATTGACTCACCTGCATTTCATGGAGTGCACTGACCAAGGGGCCAGTGGGCTGCAGCTGCTGCCGGACAATGTTGACCCTTGTGCACTCACAGCCTTTTGTGTGTATGCTGGGGAGGGGGGTGCCCAGCCAGGCTGATGACCATGATATCGTGTTTCTGTTAAAATAAGCTCTGATTTTGGAGGCCCCCAAAATATAAGACCTGGTCTTATTTTCAGAGAAACATAGTAGGTTCAGTGGTGGGTTCCTCCCGGTTCCGCCCAGTTCCACCGAGCTGGTAGCGGTGACGATGTCACCGAACTGGTTCTGCCCCCCCGTCCCCCCAGCCCCTGCATTATTCTTATCTTTTATTTGGCCCCACCACCAATCTACTGCTGCCTCCTGAGTCTCAGCTGATCGGCTAGAAGGAAAAAGCTGTTTAAACTCTTTCCGCGGAACTTCAAAGGGACGCCCTATAGCTGATCAGTGTTAAAAGGCAGTGTGGTGGTAGACTGGTGCCTCCAAAAACAAATGAGTAGACCGGTGCCTGCAAAAATAAATGGGTAGACCAGTGCCTCCAAAAACAAATGGGTAGACTGGTGCCTCCAAAAACAAATGAGTAGACTGGTGTCTGCAAAAATAAATGGGTAGACCAGTGCCTCCAAAAACAAATGGGTAGACCAGTGCCTCCAAAAATAAATGAGTAGACCGGTACAGCTCTGCAAGCAGTTAAAAGCCTGGTAGACCAGTACCTCTGCTAAATCCTAAAGAATTGTCACATGACCATCAAGCCATGCCCACAAAATAAGCCACGCCCACAGAACCGATAGTAAAAGTTTTTAGAACCTGCTCCTGAGTAGATAGATTGGCATTTGACATCATTACTGGACAGCAGGTATTATATGACTCTATAAAGGTTGTTTGTATCCTTCTTAAGTGGGCAGAACCTTGCAGCCTGCCCCTAGCACTATTCAAATAAAGCTGAATTGAGCAGATTGTATGGTCTCCGGTTATAAACTGGGATGTGGGGAATTTTCCGCTTCATCGGTGCCCTTCTTTAAGCTCTCAAATGTGACAATTTGCTATTTTGAGTCTTGACTGGATCAGAATGCAGAATGCTTGCTGCCCAGCAAAGAGCTGTGTTGCAATAGCAGTGATGTGGCCCAACTAACAGCAGCTTCTGACAATAATGAAGCCTAAGCAAAACCAGTCTGAAGGCAAGTCTTCAGGGTGCAGGTTCAGCTGGAGATGGATATTAGAAGGTAATGGGTTGGGAATAAACTGTCCTGTCCAAAGTCTGATACACATAACACACACATGCACAAGGAGTCCAGTCCAAGGCTTTATTTAGTTTGAGTAATTACAGCAAGGTGTCTACAATATGCGGACAGGCACACACAATCTCAAACAGTCCAGAATCATTTGAAAATTTAAGAAGCAAGCTCCTGATAAGCAAAAGTTTTAAGCAGTAGGCAGAAATGTCATCCAAGCAGTATCCAGACTTTTGTAGAGCCACTGTAGGTCATCAGCCGGTCCAGATTCAAAAGAAGTGTTTCCAGTGGTGGGTTGCCCCCGATTCGCACCGGTTCTATAGAACCGGTAATAAAACCGGAGGGAGACTCCACCCACTGACCCTGGCATCATCAGAACGCTTCTGTGCATGTGTAGAAGAGCGCGCCTGCGCAGCCCTACGACAAACCGGTGGTAAAGGTAAGTTGAACCCACCCCTGACCGTTTCCACAGGTAGGAGTTCAGGGCACAAAAAACAAAAGGTTCCAGTAAATGGAGCAGTTGTTGCTCATGAAAGATTGCTTGCTAGCTATGGCTCTAAAACAGAGCCTCAAGAAAAAAATAAAAGATACATAAACATCATAAAATTGATAATTAAAATTATAGCATAGTTTAGTCCAAATTAAATAAAACCCAGAATTAGATAATATTTTAATCATTCCCAGTTAACATGCTTAGCCCCGCCTGATTGAACATCAGGGTCTTGAGGGCACAGCGGAAAGCACGGAGATTAGGGATGTTTCGTATATCAGGGGGCTGTTCATTCCAAAGGGTTGGAGCCCTTACAGAGAAGGCCCTCCCTCTGGGAGTCGCCAGTCGGCACAATTTGACTGACGGTACCCTGAGTAGTCCCTCTCTGTGAGAACGAACTGGTTGGTGGGAGGCTATTGGTGGCAAAAGACGGTCTCGTAAGTACCCAGGTCCTAAGCCATGGAGTGCTTTAAAGGTGATAACTAACACCTTGAATTTCAGGACATTTATCGCTCAAACTTATACACAAGAATCTAGTCAACTAAAGTTCAGTACTAAATTGGCACCAGATAAGGGTCAACGGAAGAGGACTTGGATTGTTTGTGGGAATGTAGTAACTCTAGGCTGATGACCTGCTTGACTCCAGCTCCCAGCTCTGCCTGCTCTTCTTCGACATGTGGGGAGAGGTCTTAAATCAGACCCCCTCATCTGCTGTTGCTTCTAGCTGCTCACAGGCTCTGCAGCTAAACCAGCCCCAAGTGTCTCCCTGCTGTTCTCTGAGGCAGGCTGCTATCCCACAAGGTCCTCTGAAGTCACCTCTACCTCAGACCCTTTAGAACCAGAGCCCTTTCACTTGATCAATAGGAACACAGCTGCCGAAAATTGCTATTCATATCTACTGAATTTTTCTCCTTTTTTGTTTGGTAATCATCGTCCGGTGTCATCCTATGTTAAAGGATATTCTACCCCAAATCAATGATTTGAGTGACCTAAAAGTGAACAGATTTGTGAAAATATAAAAATGGATTGGTCCAAGTTTATGTACGATTTTAAGGGAAATGAATTTCAGTTCCTTATTAAACCTACTGACCAAGATAGGTTTTAGTTTTTTTGCTCAAATGTCCAACTTGGAACTGCATATTTGCCTTTATCCAGTTGATTAATTATTTTTTTTTGACAAAGCTAAAACATCTTGCTGTAATCCACGTGTCTCATCATTTCTATACACTCATCTCTTGTTTTGCAACCTTGTTATGTTCCAACAATCAGTCTGTGAAGCGAACACATGACAGAGACACTGAAATATCACACACTGGTATGCATCGTCAGGTGGGTAAAAATTGGTCATAAATGTGTCCATTGGCTTAGTTTAACTGAGATAGTTGCTAAATGAGAAGTGGGTGCAGTTTGATTCTCATACAAACTATGAGTCTTATCAATACAAGCTTTTGGCTGGTCTGGGGTGGCCATATGTCAGAATATAATCTGTCAAAAGGGTTGGCAAGTAAGAGAGGGGGATGAAGAAGAATTTGCTATCTCGGCCTGCAGCGTAACGGCTATAAGGGTGGGCCGAGATTAGGGCATGTTCCATGCAGTCTGTAACTATCTGGAGATTTTTTTTCTTCCATCTACTGCCAACAAATGTTTGGTTAACTGTGAATAGAAAGAAAGAATAAGAATAAGTCAAGTACCTGCCCTGGGAAAACCATCTGTTTGTCAGCATAAGAAACAGTTAATTGGCAATCTGGGTTGAGATCTATCCCTCAGCTGTAAAATAGGATTGTGTCTTTCATGCCATGTTGAAAATTCTCCTTTACCACAGCTATAGCTACCACCCAAAGAGATGAAACTACATTATATAATTACAGTATTTTGCATATTGTTTTTATGGTTTTAATATTTTATTGTACATTGCCCAGAGTCCCCCTGTGAAGGAGATGGGTGGTTCTTAAATATGATAAATGAATGAATGAATGAATAAGTAAATGAAGAGTTGGAAAACTGGACAGAATATTGCTGTACTGGTTATATCTTTCCCTTTTTAATATTCCTTTCTAAATTAGCTTGTGCAAGCGATTGACAACATCTTCATGTGCCACTGCATAGTCTTGCCTTGGCATTGGCATCTATCGTATAAATAGCTATTCTTTTTTAGAGTGTTTAAAATCTCTGGACACTAGCAAATCTTATGAGATTTCAGTCCTCACATTCCCATGATCTTGTATCAGAATTCCAAAATTTTGAGGGATTTCAACATTCTTGCCTGAAACTTTCCAGTGTTTATTTTTTTTTAAGGAGATAGAATTATTAATGTGATGTTCTGAGGTGGAGCCTCTACAGATTTGACAACGGAGCAGCTGATGATAAATTTCTGATACCTTGGGAGGCATAGAGGCCACTCAAGAAAGCAAAAACAATTCATGGAGCTGAACTCTCTTTTCCCACAAGAGGGTAATATGGGACCTATATAAAGCTGGATCTGGTTTTTTTTAAAAAAAGATATTTGCTGGATCTGGTTTTTTTTTAAAAAAAGGCACAGAAGGCTGGTTTTGCTCTCTATAGGAAATCCTCAGGTGCCTGGATGGCCTCCTGCACCAACCTGGAAGCCAAAATGGGGCACGTGGGGGGACTCCTGGGACAGGAGGGGAAGGGCGAGGTGGGTGGGGCCAGTCAGAGGTGGGATTAGCCAGTTCTCTGAACTGGGCAAAAAGTTAACAACCAGTTCTCCTGAACTGGTGCAAGCAGACTGAATCCCACCCCTGAATATATTTCTACAGAAATGGAGTCCTTAGTAAATCTTGGAATAACTGGCCTTTTCCACCATTGCAAGTAGTTAATATGATCTAAAGATTTAAATTGTATTTAATGTCACAATTTTCAGAGGAGAAAGAAAAACAGGAAAAGTACATTTTATTTTGCTTCCTCGTTTGCAAGTTTCAATCTAACATGCAAATTAGATCCATGCATGCTAGGTATTATCTGCACATACTTCCCATTTTTTTGTCTCTGATCAGTTATAACATTAGCATGATAATTTTGGGCATAGTTTTAAAATCTGAATAGCCCACACACAGGCATATAAACCTATTTTACTTACTAGATAAACATTTGTTACTCTGCTGTTGTTGAATTCCTTTACTCTATGCTATGGTTTTCCAAATGCAGAGAAACAAGTTTGCTATCTACTTGTAATTTTTTACATGTCTCAGTATCATTTGTAGCCTAATTCGTTTTTGCAGATTTTCATATTGTTTAAAGCTGTGTCCTAGTTAGGATAATGCAAAGCAGAGTTTGTTAGAACAATAAAGTGTAAACTTTAGTGTGGTTGCAGCAGCTGGAGCAGGGCAATGATTGATAAAATCCATGTAACCACAATAAGAATGTTCATATTAAAAGAAATATTTTAGAGGAAGGGAAGGGAAGAGAATGATCAGCAGAAAGGTGGATTGGCTCATTACAGCAGCAATGGCTACGCTGTCTGGAGACTTGAAGGATCCAATTGGAGACAGATTGTCATAGGGAATATCTATCTGATTACTAAGGGCACACATTGACTTAATGGCACATAACCAGTCAATCAATTTTAAAACAAGTATTATATGCATAGCCACATACACACACCTTTTGTTTTGACAATGAAAATGAAATAGACTGGGCCAGGAGTTAGGTAATGTATAATTTTCCATTTATTGTTTCCTGGCTGACATCATGATACCTTTTTCTTCCCCACTTTATTTCTTTGGTTACCAAGCTAACAAGCCAGTTAGTTAGCTTGTAACTAACAAACTAACTAGTTGTAGTTAGCTTGTTAGTTGTAGGTCTAACAACTATGGTTGTAGGTCTATGGAGATTCTCAGTCATCCAGATCATGGTTGTCCCAAAGGCGGTTTTTCAAGAGGCAACTGGATTTATTTGTTTTTCTTTCAAGACATTTTGCTTCTTATCTAAAAAGCTTATTTAGCTCAGACTGGATGGTTCTTCCATTCCCCACCATCCAGTCAGAGCTGAAGCTTCTTCTTGGATGAGTAGTGAAATATCTTCAAAGAAAAACAAGGAAGTGTTCAATTGCCTCTTGGAAAAAGCATCTTAGTTGTAAGATGGAAAGTGCCTGAAGAAACAATGCAGTGCAGTTAGGTTAGTCAATTGTATAGAACAAAAATGCTTCCACCTGAATTCTGTTTTATCAAGTTGCAAAGCTATGCTCAAAGTAAAGTCTCAGAGTAACAGGTATAATAACATATGAGATATCGCTGATAAAAAAAAAATCAAAAATATTAAAAGTGGTGCTGCCAATAGGAAAAAGCTTTGCCTTGACTGGTAATGAGTAACTTAACACCAGTGCTGTCTGGAATGCTTAAGTTACCCATTAATTTAACAGAACATACAGGATATGGTTAAGAGCTTTACTTTGGGGGTGGGGGCAGAGCTACCACGTTTTGGGGGGAAAATCAATAAGAAAACAGCATCCTTTTTCTGGGGATGGTTCTCAACATTTGGAAATGTTCTATCATGTTTATTTGGTGAACCATTGAACGAATGGGTTGGAAGGTAGTTTGGAGATCCTCTGGTCCAATTCTTTCGGGCCAAAGCAAGACCTCATGATGGCAGCAGTGGTAGTGAGATGCTCTTTGTTTTGAAAAAAACAAAACAAATGTCTTCATTTCTCTCACTTCACTGGGATGCTACATCATAAAGACCCCAAGAAGGGTGTGGTTTTTCTTTAACAGAGTTGCATGCAGTTCTACCAGCTGCACACATTTCTTATGAGCAAAATCATGCCCCTGTTCTGGCCCGCTAGCGGCCAGCGGAGCTGGTGGCAGACTCAGACAGTGAGGAGGTTGGAGAGGAACATGGGCCAGTCCTGGAGTCTGGGGAAGGCTCTGATGAATGCTCTTTTTCGGAGGCAGAGACAGGGCCAGGACCATCCAACAGTTATCAGCTGCCTTCAGAGTCAGATATCAGTGGGGCAGAAGAACAGCTGGAGCTTGTTCCCAATATGCGCATGTGCAGAGCTGCCAGGAGAAGAGAACAGCTAAGGAACAAGGGCCGACTCGGGAGTAAAAGCACAGGTGGACGGTGAATGGTCCCTCCCAGAGGGAATAAAGAGGAGCGAACAGGAAGGGGAGTTTGCAGGAGACAATTAGTTCAGTTCATTAGGGTGAAGATCTGTTCCTGACTCCTTGCCAAGTAATTGCTGCAACAGTGTGGCATTTGGAAGATATTGGCCTGGCAACTCTCCAAGCCTGATAAAGGTCTGTAGTTGTGAAATCTCATGAAAGACTGTTTGCCCGGACTTTGCTTGAGAGGAATTTTCCTTTAACCTAAATAAAAGAGGTCTTATCAGGACGAGGAGTCTGCTTCATGCTCTTGGGAAGCCTAGGTTAGAACACCCCCTTAGTACTCAGTGGGATTTTGCTTCTCAGCAGTGGTTGAATCTAAGATGTGACTCTAAAGCAGAGTTCCTCAACCTTTCTGGTTTGGCGGCCTAGTGGAGGGGGAGGGGCAGGTGCCTTTACACACACGTGAATGACAATGCTAGTGCAAGTGGGTGTATGTGCACACATGCACTGGCTGGCCACAGCCCAGTAGTGGGCCACAGTCCACAGGTTAGGGACCCCTGCTCTAAAGTACCACAGACAAAAGTCATCATCCCTCTCTTTCTCTTGCTACCCAGTTTTTTTTTGCTTTGGGTACCAGCCCCCTAACTCCATATATCCTCTTTCTACCCTGAGAGCTTATCACCCTCTTTTATACATAAATAGAAATATGCTCCCACTTAGACTCACATATTGGTCTCTCAGGAATAATTCTTGCATCTGATGAAAGGAACTGTAGTTCACGAAACCTTGTGATATGAGAAATAAGGTCCTGCAAGATTACCTTTTGCTGCAATGTTACCTTCCGGGTTTACAAAATTTTACATGTTTTATTAACTTACATTTTCTCCAGAATTCCTGGCCGTAGAGTTCTTTGATATCAGCTGGTACTTTGCTCCAGAGGGTTGTGAAGAACTCTTCTGCACATTTATCTAGTCCTGTTGAAAATGCACCTGGCTCGATGATGCTGACTTTGACCCCAAAAGGATGCATTTCACGTCTACAAGAAAAAACAGCTCTTTAAAAAGTAGGGATTTTCCTCCTGCCTTATTCCTTGCTCCATCTTACTAGATCCCCAAATGTGCTTTTCTTCTACTTACTTTTTTTTTTACTGAAGACTTTTCCCGCCCTGAGAATAATCCCAGAAGTCAGCTAGAATTTATGAAAACAAGATTTTGATAGCCTAAGACCGGGATGGCGAACCTGTGGCACGCATACCATATTGGTGGGCACATGAGCTCAGCTTCGGAGGGACCGGAAGTCAGCAAACGGGCTGTTTCTGACCTCTGGAGGGCCTCCGGAGGTGGGGGTGGGGGTGGGGAAGGCAGTTTTCACCCTCCCCAGGCTCCTAGAAAGGCTCTGGAGCCTGGGGAAGAGCAAAAAACGGGCCTTCCGGTCCCACTGGAAGTTGGCAAATGGGCCCTTTCTGGCCTCTGGAGAGCCTCTGGGGGTGGGGGGGAGGCTGTTTTCATCCTCCACAAGCTCCTAGAAAGGCTCTGAAGCCTGGGTAGAGAGAAAAATGGGCCTACCGGGCCCACTGTGCCATCATGTGCCATGAGCGGGGGGTCACATGCACATGTGCAGGGGTGGGGCGCATAGAATTTTGGGTGTGGGCACGCGTGCACATGACCCCCTCCCCCCGCTCCTGGCACACGATGGCAAAAAGGTTAGCCATCACTGGCCTAAGAGCTGAATGAAAGAAAGTGACTCAAACAATGAAGGAGATAAAAGATACTGTCCTTTCTATCCTCCGAAGTGATTTGCTATTGGCAGACCAAAAAATCTAGAAGAGAAATTTAATTAGGACATTTGCAGCTTTGGAAGATAGCAGGAAACACATTTAAGTAATAACCTCATTACGAAAGAGATTTTAATTTGTACCCTTCATAAAATATTCCATTGATTGTATCATGACATAGGTATCATTAACACACCCATCTGTGTTGATTTTTCTGGCAACAGTGGTTTGCCACTGCCTTCCTCCAGAATATTTTTGACTATCATCTACATTGTGAATTTGCTACTTGCCTACCAACCAAGAATGAAACAGGTCTTAATTTTTGGAGATCAGCCAAAGTTTGCTTTTTGATGCCACCTGCTGGGCTACCCTTCATAGGAAGTCTTCTTCTAATTGTCAAGCTGAGTTCAATTCTTCTGACTTTACAAACACATTCTGTTTCTATATACGCTAAAAGCAAAACTTGATCTCGTGGCACCCTAAAGTCTAATAACATTTTCATAAAACTGAAAGCTACTTGTTTTTCTATTTTTTTTTGAGATCAGTCAGTTTGGGTATGTGGGGTTAGAAATATCATCATCATCATCATCAGATACAAAGGGTGGAAGGGGAGGAAGCGGAAAAAGTTGCAGGCACCTGTGCTGTCTTTCCCCCCTCCTATTTAAGGCTTCTCCCTAGCAGCACAGCAGAGTTGCCTATAAAAACTGCAACTGTGAAACAGATGGGGGGAGAGAGATGTGCCCTTTGGAAGTTGTGCCGCTAGCAACAAATAGGAAACAGCCAAATAGATGGAAGTATTTTTTCTTTACAGAGACTGAATTGTCCACAGGAAAAAAAAAAAAGAGGCACAACAAAGCAAAACAAACCACATCATGGAAGGTGCTAATGCTTAACATTTTGTGTATTAATTAAGAAGAAGAAAAAATAAAAAATAAAAAATGGAGGGTGGAGGGTGGAGGGAGTTAAAGATAGAACAGTATAAGAAGAGAGCACTGCTCTATGCTAGTAATAATAAAGGTAATAAAAACAGTGTCACAGTTCCAAGCCAAGCCAGCAAAAGAAGAGACCACACTGAGCAGGACGGGTCTCTTTACTGGAGTCTTAGCTCGGCATGTGGTGAACAATACAGGTAAAAGGGTTTCTAACAGCATTACTGGCTTCTGCTAGCCAGTTGGCTATACGGACTCAGCACGCCCCGCCCTCCTGTTCCCAGTTGTTCACTGGCTGGCTTCAGCAATTACTCTTTGGGCCTGGATGGCTTCTGAACCGACTGCAGCTGGCTTGCTTTCCTGGCTCCTCTCCCAGCGTGAGTCCCATCATCCGACACCCACCTTTGCACCCCATTTGCGCGCGTGTGGCAACTCCGAACACGTGTGGCAATTTGGAACAGCGCGCTGTTTCGGACGCTGACAAACAGTATAGAAGTAATAATAGAATAAAGTATAGAGAAAATAGGGTAGAACAAGAAGCAATGGGTGGTAACTAATCAAGGAGAGAAGCAACTTAGAACTAAGGAGAAATTTCCTGACTGAACAATTTATCAGTGGAACGACTTGCCTCCAGAAGTTGTGAATGTTCCAACACTGGAAGTTTTTAAGAAGAGATTGGATAACGAATCTGAAGTGTCTGAAGTGGTATAGGATTTCCTGCCTAAGCAGGGGGTTGGACTAGAAGACCTCCAAGGTCCCTTCCAACTCTGTTTATTCTATTCTATTCTATTCTATTCTATTCTATTCTATTCTATTCTATTCTATTCTATTCTATTCTATTCTATTCTATTCTATTCTATTCTATTCTAAATTGTATAATAGCAATAATCATAGAAATAATATAGGATATGGTAACAACAGAAAGCACTGAAAAAATGTGTACATTTTACCTTTGTATCTGTTTTTTCCCCAAACCAAGATATTCCCATCCCTTATTAGGAGATATAAAAATTCAGCTGACTCAGCATCTTTTGAGTCTGCATCAATTAAAACTGGGTGTAGTTTAAAAAAGAATCTGTGCCAATTGCCATCATCACCACCACCACCGCCAAAAGCAGAATTAAGAAAATCAAAAGCAAATCACTCGAATAACATATTTTCTTTTCAATATCCATTTTGTTTTACTGCTAATGGGTAAGTGTTTAATAATGCAATTACATGGATTTCTATTAAACTGCATGTACTTAAAAATCAACAACAACCACAACCAGAAATCCAAATGGTAGGATGTGGGAATTTGAAAGAGAAACCAAATCAAGGGTTATCAAAGGTTCATTTTGAAAGTAAGGCACCTGGACTTAAACCTGGATAGAAAATATTCAAGATTTCTATGTTCTTGAACTTAATTTATTGCGCATGAAATGAATGCTTCTTTTGGCTAGAATGTCCAAGCCCCCTAAAGAGACAGTGGCAAAACATGAGATGATGGTGATATGTTTGTTGGAAACTTGTTATGAGATGAGAGGCTAAATGAGTTCTAGCCTCATCTCCTCTTTCCCATGGTGATAGCAGGCATAGGAGAGACAGAATGAAATAAATATCCAAGGGAATGACTTGCCGGAGACTGTCAGAGAAGGCTTCCAATGCAAATTTTGAAGGGCTGTAGCCACCTCCACTAAAGGCAATTCTTCCAGCCAAACTGCTCACGTTGACCACTCTACCTCTGGCTCTCCTGATGAGGGGCAGCAAGTGGAGCGTCACATCAACTACTCCCAGCAAGTTGACATTTAGCACCTTTGCAAAGTCATCCTTCGTCAGCCACTGGTTGGGAGCCAATGGGAAAGCGACTCCTGCATTGTTCACCAAGCCCCAGAGACCTGTCAAAACAGACTCATTACTTCTCTTATATGGAATCAAATTGATGGCTCAATAGATTATTTTGAAGATATCTTCAGAGGTTTTCACTGTTCACGTTGATTCATATAAACTGAACGTTTTTGGCATTAAAACTGAGCCAGGCATCACATTTTTCTTACTATACCTGGACAACCAGACACACACACACAGAGTTACATTATGTCTGTCTGTCTGGTCTGGTCTGTCCTCTCTCTCTCTCTCTCTCTCTCTCATCTATCTATCTATCTTATCTATCTCTATCATCTATCTCTATCTAGCATCTATCATCTCTCTCTCTCTCTCTCTCTCTCTCTCTATATATATATATATATATATATATATAATCTCTCTCTAATTCTCTCTCTCTAATTTCTCTATCATCTTTCTCTAATCTCTCTCTCTTCTATCTATCATCTGTATCTATCTATCTATCTCATCATCTATCTATATCTATCTATCTATCTATCTATCTATCTATCTATCTATCTATCTATCTATCTATCTATCTATCTATCATCTATCTATCTATCTATCTCCCCTACAAGGAGAATCTAGGTGGCTCACATTAACTCACCTCCCAGTTCTAAGCAGGATTATGGCCAGCAAGTTTAGGATTGCACCTGTAATTTTTGAACTAGCAAAATCTTTACCATTGAAATACTTACCATATTAGATATATTTTCTCTAGACGCTTATATCTTCACCATGCACTCAAGAGGTCCATCAAGTTATTTTTTTCCTTATGTCTTTAGTTATCTGAGTAAAGCAGCCAGCAACAAATTTTCTAATTTTTTATTACTAAGTTTAGTAAGAATTTTTTACATGGAAGATATTTTTAAGACTCTTTTGTTAAATAATATTATTTAGAATCGATTTCTGAGAGTGTGATTTCAAAGCAATGATAATGTTCAGTTGTATTTAAAATTTTAGGAGGTCATACTATCACAAGTTTAGAAGCCTTGTCTTACTGGCACTGTTGTCACTGAATATGGTTTTTACCTTTCTTGAAATAATACAACATCTTTAAAAGATGTGTTATGTTCTGAACATTAACGACTTTGATTATTAACTACCATGTTTCCCTGAAAATAAGACCTGGTCTTATATTTGGGGGGGCTCCAAAATAAGCACCAGGGCTTATTTTTGGGGAAACTTGATTTCAGGATGATCAGCCCGGCTGGGTACCCCATCCCTCGGCACATACACAAGGTGGCAAGCGCACGGGGACTGACGGTATCCGGCAGCAGTTGCAGCCTGCTGCTTCCTTGGTCTGTGTACTCTGGGGCTGTGCAGCCCATGTAGCTCATGTGAGTTGATTCCCTGTCCAAGCAGCAGATGGAGACAGAGGCATGCGTGATGGGTGGGCGGGGGAAGCAGGCGATCTGGACGTGCCTCACAGGCCACAGAAAAGCCAAGAGTTGGCCGGCCAGAGTGGCTCATCTTCATGTAGCAAGTTGCTGGGCCATGAAAGGCTCATCTTCACACAGCGGCATTAGTAGCAGAGAGAAACAGAGACATGGGGTGGAAGGCCGGTAATCCTGACGCATCGCACAGGCTGCAGGCAAGTTGAGAGGCATGAAGACAAGCCTCCTATGGCCATCCACCTGCTCCGACCCACTGACTCTTGGCTTTCTGGTGGCCTGTGCGACATAGCTAGATCGCATGCCTTCCCTCTGTCTCTGCTTGCTGCTTGGACTCTCCTGTGCTGCGCAGGCTGCGGCTGATGCTGGAGTTCGATGGCCTGTGCATGCTCACCACCTCTGATGCTGGCTGCATCCACCCCACTTCAGTAGGGCTTATATTTGGGGTACGGCTTATTATTAGGTGCACACTTAAAAATCAGACTAGGGCTTATTTTTGTGTAGGTCTTATTTTTGGGGAAAGATGGCATTTTAAAACGTCTCATTTTGGATGGCTAATCATGAATCTTAGTATGATTTTGCAGGATGGATGTAATCAGTTGTGGTCTGATTTAGATACTTGGGTATCTTCCATACCATTTTAAAATAACATTTGAAACCAAATTTCCTCATATTCACCACAAATCATATATTCTAATTGTAGTGGCCGAGGAGCTGTAGGATATGTATTTATTTATCTCAGGCGATTACATCTGAGTGGTCTTTAATATGACAAGATTTCAGAGAGGCGTCAGATGTAGACTTCTTTTTAAGGTGAATGGCATCAAACCACTGCTTTGCAGTGATTTATCATTTTGATAAAAAGTTTATATAGGGCACAGAAGAATTTATGTAAATAAAGATGATGCTAGAAATTGGTGAGCTGCTTTGCAGTGTGCTAACTTCCCATTTATTTATTTTATCTAATTAAAATGAAAGTGCCTGGTGAACATCATGGGAGGCCTATATAGGCACACCCATGCTTGTGAGCATCACATGTTCTATGCTTGGTTTGCCTAGTATTCTTGACTAGGCAGGAGTTTGCTAATTTGGAGCTGAATGGAAATGTCTCAGTAACCCCATTGTTATGGTCAGGTGACTTCCTGGAAGATTTAGATTGGAATTGGCTTTTCCATTCTACAGTGGTGGTGGATTCACTAAGTTCCATAATTCTTGGACTCCTTTGGAATTTGATGGAATCTTGTATGTTCTCAAGGTTTTTCCACCAAACAAATTGACATTCAGTAATGAATGCTACTTTCTCTATGGAAGAACATGATGGAAAGAAATACTAATCATTCTCAAGTATCCTCTCTTGAGTGATGGAGTCCAGCTAGTCCCAGTTTAATGAAAAACTACCGTGTTTTCTTGAAAATAAGACCCTGCTTATATTTTTTGGAACCCCGAAATAAGTGCTTGGCCTTATTCTCAGGGAGGTCTTATTATTTTGGGGCGCATGGAGCAAGACGGGGCTCCTCTTGCCGTCTTACCTGATTTCAAGCTGTGTCTCCCTAACTCTAAGTAGAGGAAATGGGGGACACGGCTGTGCATGCATTTAAATATTTTCGGGGAGGACTTATTTTGGGAGGAGGGCTTATTTTTGGGGGGAGGATTTATTTTAGGGGGAGTGGTTATTATCAGGGGGTATCTTATTTTTAGGGAAACACAGTAGGAGCAATATAACATGTGAGATCACAGCTAGAACACAAAAACACACGTTTCCCTGCAATTATAAATTGTTACTAATAACATATTCATATGCTTTCCATGATATAACAGCCATATTTTCTCACTGTTGTGAGTAATATGATGATGATGTTGTATCACCATATTGTTAAACAAGAGATTTTATTAACAGCACACGAGCTAATATATCTAGATTTTGAAAGGAGGAACTGCAATGTTTGAAGCCTGGGTTGACAAATGTTTAAACAATCTAATAGTACAGATATTTTTTTCTCTGACAGTGCTAGTTTTCATATTGTTCAAGAGAAGTAACCAAAGTTTACATAGAATCATTTTCATTTGAAGCGGCCTGGCAGAGGATAGTAACAAGATAGCTTGAGTCATTAATCTAACCTTTTAAAGACTCAGTCCATTGTCACTAAAGTAAAATATTTCAAACTGCTGACATTTGGCTGAATGGTTCAGAAAGAAATTAAGATCTTCTGAAGAAAAGAAATTGTTCTAGTTGTCTTGAAAAAGATTGGAAAATCATTCCTTATGAACAAAAAGCGGACTCAGGAGAAGACTATACAACTATTAACTAGCACATTTTGGTGGTGGTGGTGGGCAAATGATTCAAGAAAAATGTAACAGATTAACTACAACTGCCATTGGATAAATCTGATGAATTGGACCTTTCTCAGCTTTCCCAGTATAAGATGGGATTTAGCACCGAAACTTGATTGTCTTTATGGAAGAGGCGCTAAGGAGGAAAGCTAGTGAGAGTGCAGCTATATTAGTTCTGCCTGATTTCTCAGTAGTTTTCAAAGTTGTTAGCCATGGAATCTGTTCAGTTTAGGGCGCTGATACTTGGGAAATAGTGATACGGTAGCTTCACTGATTTTTGCAGAGTAAGTTTTTTGAGCAATACTGAGGGAGTTTTGCTTGCTTACAATAGTTTCACTATGGAATACCATATTTTTTGGAGTATAAGATGCAGCTTAGTTTTTGGGAAGGAAAATAGGGGGGAAAAAATCTGCCTAACAGGTATTCATCTGGCTAGCATCGTTAGTCTAGTCAGCTTCAGCACATTAGTTTGCTGTTTTTTTATCCCCTGCTTGGAGATAAAAAACAGCTTCTAAGGCACAGCTGAGAGGAAGCAGCAATGAAAAAAGCAGGCAAAGCTTGGGGAGATCGCTTCACTTGGCTAGTGCCTAGTTAGGGCTGAAAAAAGCTTCTAAAGAACAGCTGAGAGTTAGAGCAAAGCATGGAGATTGCTTCACTCACTAGTGCCTCGTTAGCACCTCGTTAGGGCTAGCTTTTTTTCAAAAAGCTTTGAAAAAGCTACATTTGGAGTATAAGACACACCCAAATTTTCAGGCTCTTTTGGAGGTGTGTGTATGAAAGGTGCATTTTATAATCTGAAAAATATGGTAGGTTATACAAAGCTTGAAAGTCAACTTGATTCCAAGGTAGTTGAAATATTCTATGGAATGTTGGTGGAGATTCTTAGTCATCCAGGATATGGTTGTCCCAAAGGTGCTTTTTCAAGAGGCAACTGGACTTTCTGGTTTTTCTTTGAAGACATTTCACTTCTCATCCAAGAAGCTTCTTTAGCTCTGACTGGATGGTGGGGAATGGAAGGACGTTGGCTAGGTGGTTAAAGTACCAGGCTAGAAAACTGGAAGACTGTGACTTTTGAGTCCTACCTCAGGCATGAAAGCTGTCTGGGTGACTTTGGGCCATTTACTCTCTTTCAGGCCAGGTTGCTTCACAGAGTTGTTATTGTGGAGAAATTAAGAGGAAGAAACAGTATTACCTACATTCATCATTTTGAATTATTTCTAAAAATAATAAAAGGTGGAATAAATAAATAAAAATGGTTAGACCCAATTGGCCTCAGGCAGAAAGAACAGTATTTAGACTGTACCTTTGTCTCCTACTTGCTCCTTGACCCACTCAGTTGCGGCTGCAACACTCTCATTGCTGGTGACATCCAGTAGGGTGGTTTTCAAACAAGCCGACGTCACTTTTTCCAGCTGTTTTGCACCTTCTGGAGTGAGACAAGCGGCCAACACCCACAGACCCCGGGCGTCCAGTTGTCTGGCCAGCTGGTTCCCAAAGCCAGAATCACAGCCGGTAATGAAGACATATTTCTCTCTCAGGTTGTCTACCTGCTGTCTCTCCCAGTACCATTTGCAGAGGCTGTAAAGCCCTACCAGGGCAACCAGGTAGAGCCACATAGCTGAAACCTGCAAAATAATGAACTACAAACCAGAAAAATCCTGTGTATTAATGAAATAGCTTCAGGAATCTAAAAATGTCAGCAGCTGATTTGTATTGGCAATAATTTAATGAACGGAAGTACATTTTGTTGCACCATCTCAGCTTTTCCTAAATAGTCTGATGAAAGGGAACATGGCATTTTATGAGACAGCCTTTCCCACTGGATGGCAGCATTTACCATCAGGATACTCTTTCTAATACCTACCTCTACTTCTCTGGAGCTTTTAATACAGGTAGTTTTGCTTAATGTCCACTTGTTCAGTGACCATTTGAAGTTAGAATGCCACTGAATGAGAGATACTTAAGATAGGTCCTCATAGGTCCCCATGGTTGGGGCCATCATATAATCCATATGGTCACGTAATCATGATTTGAATGCTTGGTGACTAGCTCACAATTATGACTTTGCAGCATCCCACAGTCATGGGTTAACCATTTATAATCTTCAAAACCCTCCTTCTATCAGGGACAGTCAAGGGGGAAGCTGGCAGGAAGATGCCAATGGTGAAAATGTGACTGTGAGACACTGCATCCATACAAGTAGTCCTCAAGTTGTAATGGAGCCCGCCCATTCGGTTTGAAGGTCAGCACAATATTAAATGGACAAGTAATGATCAGCCATCCCTGTTCTTTCTACTGTATTCATTAAACAAATGCACAGGTCATTAAGCAGGAATGGGGGAGATAATGCAGGACTAGATCAGGACTGTCAAACTCACGTCATCACAGCGTCGTCATGTGACATATCGGGACTTTCCCCCGCTTTGCTAAACCAGGCATGCAGGCACTAGCCCACCTGCCTCAGGCCTCCCAAGGCCTCCCCTACCCTGAGATAGCCAGGCTTCCTACCTCTTGAGTGTCTTGCATGCCAGCCTGAGAAACAATGGGGAAGGAAAACGCTGAATGCACCTGCCTTTCCTAATTCTGTCTCTGCCGTTCCTCCTGCCAAAATGCCCTGCTTTTCTAGGGGGGAAAAAAAGAACCAGTTTTCTAGCCTTTTGGAGCTTCTTGGCTAATCAGCTCTCTGTTCATCAGGTGACCATGAGCACACTGCAAAGTTCTCCTGCCTCTAGGCTTTGGAAAGAGAGCCCAAAGCACAAAAAGCAGCAAGCTTCCCAAAACCTTACCTTTTCTTTCCTTATGTTCTGTCTCCGCCCCCAGGAATAAACCCAATTCAGACAGTCGGAGGTTAAAATAAGCTGGCAGGCAACCAAGTAGTCTGATAAGGAGCTTGGCAGCAATCCCAGCAGCTGCGTGCCAAAACCTTTATCAACAGAACAGAAAAATACACACCACAAGTGTCCAGAATAGCCAAAGCTGAGATGCAGGAATATTTGTTTTTGTTCATCACAAAAGTGGAGGCTGACTCACTCTCTTTTATAGGCTGTGGAGTGTGGTCCAGTGAGTCAGCTAATCACGAGCATGCCGTGCCTTCTGTTGGGAAACGTTTCTCCCTGCGTCGCTGGCGAGGATCCAGCCAGCACTTATCTTCCTTGTCGCTGTCCACCTGTGGCTGCGGGGATGTGCTTGGCTCTGGGCCTATCTCTTGCCCTTCGGTGTCCTCCAGGGGCATTGCCAGAGGGGAGGGTCCTGGAGAGGGAGGTCTTGCCAATTCCTCCCTTTCACTCTCGGAGTCCTCTCCTGATGATGACACAGGCTCAGGCAACAGAGCCACAACACCTTAACACCTTTCCCTCCTTCTGTTGTGGCTCCGTTGCCTGAGCCTGCGTCATCAGCAGGGGAGGACTCTGAGAGTGAGGGAGAGGAGTTGGCAAGGCCTCCTTCTCCAGGACTCTCCTCTCTGGCAATGCCTCCGGAGGACACCGAAGGGCAGGAGATAGGCCCAGAGCCAAACTCGTCCCCGCAGCCACAGGAGGACATTGATGAGGGGAGTGAGTTTTGGTTGGATCCTCACCAGAGTCAGAGAGGCAGGAAAGCCCAGCAGAGGAAAAGGCGCGGTCATGATTAGCTGGTGGACCACACCTCCCAGACTATATAAGAGAGGGATTGCAGCCATATCTTTGTGACGAACAAAACAAAGATTCATGGATCCTGGTTTTGAATCGGCCCTGCGTCTCAGCTTTGGTGGTGTGTATGTGACTGACCTATTAATAAAGACGTTGGCAAGCAGCTGCGGATTGCTGCCAACCTTTGTTATCAGCTTACTTGGTTGCCTGCCAGTTCATTAGACTCTGATTGTCTGAGGGGAGGTTGTTTCTGGGAACGGGGCCAGAACACCTTCCTCCAAAAGCCACATTTCTTCAATTAAAAAAGAAACAAGCAAGAAAAAAAAAAGCTGGGAGGGACAGGCTTGAAAAGAAAGTCCATTTATTGATGAAGGAGAACTGCCAACCACATGTGATTCTGGGCAGCTGACAAAATGAGAATTGAGAATGGGTGGGTTTTTATATCTTCTTTGGGCTCTGTATTTGAGCTTCCTGTTCCTGTGCAAGAACATGTCCTCTAATATTCTATTGGCTGTTGTCAGATTCCTATGGGGGGTGGATCATGTTGAGGTCATAGCTGGCTCTACAGTATAGGCAAAAGAGGAAATGCAAATCCTAAGTGTTTGTCTGAGCTAATCTAGTCAATCTCTGTCTTATTGTTTATGTGAGCTCCCAGGTTTCTGTGACTTTGAAGTTGGATTGTTCTGGGGGTAGTGCAATGAAGGGACTTGTGTTCTGAAAGAATGTTGGGTAATTCCTATTGTGGCTAATGGCTTTCGTCCTGTGTTGGATCTTGGGTAAGGGGCTGCTTTCTAATCCTACCATTCTGCCAAGGAGTTTCGAAATATCCTGCCTTGAATGGATTTCCGCCTGCAGTATTTGCTTTGCTTATGAACAGAGCTATCTAGATACTCACTTCCTCTTTCAATAAACTCTTTATTTCTTGAGTGCTGGCATCTGCTATGGGCTATTAAGAAAGACTGATTCTGCTTTCTGTCTTTAAGAGCATGTTTCTCCATTTCTCCTTTAGGGAAATATAATATTCTGCCTTTTTAATATTTCCCAAAACATTTCATTCTTCTCAGAAGGTGGGGGCTTCCCACAAAACCATACAGGTTGCAAATGGCAATTGTGTTCAGGTACAGCCTTAAATCACCCAATATCAAAACTATTCAGAGAGTGGTTCCATACTGCATGTTGATATGCATTTGATTTATGTCCCACTGTGTGTACAAAAGCTCAAAGCAACACACATAGTGCTCTCTTCTCCTATTTTTCCCAGTGGGGAGTTGGTGATGCTGTAAGACAGGTGTGTCAAATTCAAGGCCTGGGGGCTTGATCCGGCCTGTGGAGTGTTTAGCTCTGGTCCACAGGGACACCCTGGAAACAGCATAGTACCAGCCCATGGTGCCTTGGCCAGCGAAAACAGAGAGGGTTGCAGGAGGTCGTCCCAACCGAAAATGGAGATTGGGAGCCAGTGGTGAAATGTAAAATTTGTTACTACTGGTTCTGTGGCATGGCTTGGTGGTGGTGGTGGTGGTGGTGGTGGTGAGTTTGTAATGTGAATGGGTGGACGTGGCCAACTTTTTTTTTAACTTTTAAAAGCATTTTTTCTACAACCTCTTCGGCCAAAGAGGTTGCAGAAAAAAATGCTTTTAAAGGCCTCTGATGATCCCAGCTGAGCCACGCGATCATCAGAGGCTTTTTTTTTTACTTTTAAAAGCATTTTTCCTCCGAAGAGATTGTAGAAAAAATGCTTTTAAAAGTAAAAAAACAGCCTCTGATGATCACGCAGCTCAGCTGGGCATGGGGGGGGGGTGCGCAGGGATTTTTGCTACCAGTTCTCCGAATCACCCGCCTCATCGCTACCGGATCGGGTGATCTGGTCTGAACTGGGAGCATTTCACCCCTGTCGGGAGCCCATTTTCGCTGGCAGAACTCTCAGGCCACCACAGGAGCCCCTGACACGAGTGACATTGAGCTTGTCACGCCCACCCCAACCACACCCACCCCAGCCCTCTGAGGTCAAAAACAACCCTGGTGTGCCCCTCAATGAAACCGAGTTTGACACCCCTACCGTAAGAGAATCACTGGCCCAAAGCCACTTCATGTAAGGTTTCGGTTGGTTGAGGGCTCACTACTCCATGCTCCAAGGCTAATCCTGTATTATCTTTCCTTTCCTATAGTCATTGAGTTATGACTGTAATGGAACCTGCCCCTCACAGTTGCAATTTGTGACAGTTGTAAAGAGAGTTGGTCATGTGACTGAGCCAATGTTATGACTTTTTTGTGGCAATCGGTAAGCAAACACCACAGTCATTAAGCGAACCCATGATTCACTATGGGCTGGTTTTGCTGAAAACCAGAAGTAAATGATGGTTTTTTGGCAAAACTATCATAAAATGTGGTTATGTCACCATGAGACACTTCAAATGACTGTAAATGTGGCCTGGAGTGCAGTCACATGTCCATGGAGGTGGTGACGACCGTTGAAACTTTGAATCTGGGTTGTAAGTACCCCCAGATATGTCCGTTGGAATTTTCAATGGTCACTAAAGTAGTAGTGGTAATTTGTAAAAAATTGTAATTTTTTTTAAAAAAAAACAATGCCTTTTAACAGACAAATTGATTGGAAGTGTGTTCATTCTTCAGGAACATCTGTTGGATCACATCAGAGAGCAAAGCATTGTGGGAATTCTACATTATTTGTATACAGATACAAATGACATAAATGGGCACAAAACACACCATTGGGGAGAGTAGCAGGCCATATTCTCTGCATTCCAAATGTGCCTACTAGGCACATAGTACAGCTTTCCTCCTTGATAGATTTTGTGAGGTAAGAAAAACATTGGACGGAGAGGTAGGAAAATAGGATGGTTGTAAGAGGAAAATGTTGCTGTTTAATTCCTATTCTCTGATTGAAGCTGCAGGATTATATAACAGAAATCTCCCCCGAGAATATTCTCAGATTAATATAGTTTTACACAGTATTTTTCAAATTTGTTGACTTTAAAATGAGTGGACTTTTGGAATTCCCCTGCCAGTTTGCTATCCAGGGAATCCTGGAAGTTAAAGTCCACACATTTTAAAGTTCCAAGTTTGAAAAGCACTAGTTTAACAATTCTCCCTTTTAGACTGAGAGAGGTGGCAACATTCATGGGTAAAGTAGGGATGGATCTTTTTAAGACTTGGGATAGGAAGACACCAAGAAATTCCTAAGATTGATTTGGGAAGTGAAAAAATATTTCCAGAATTTAAATCATGAAAAACCTTGAAAGTCCTAAAAATATCACATTCACTTTCAACTTTTCTTACAGTTTTATTCCTGGTGTTTGTGACTCCAAAAATTCCCTGGGATTGGAGATTGGAGATATCCCTTAAAAAGATACTTCAGTAAATATGGACAATTCTGGCATTATACAAAGACAGTGACAGATATCTTTTTCAGCATGTAGTTCTCTTTAAAGGAAAGCTTTAAAAAACCCCTTTGATAAATGAATCGCTTACCTCTTTTAGCTGTTTCAGCTCCTGATATTGCAGAATTTCAAAAAAGATTTTGGTGAATGAATTTTAATTCTGAAAGCAGGACACTGAAACTCTTAGTCTGCAGGTGCTGAGAGCTAGAATAGTTCATCATTACTCACTAGAGGTTTTGGATAGGTTGGTTGATATGATCCGAGAAGGCTGAACTTGATTCTTATGATCATGTGACTGACATTTGAAACATTTCCATCTTTGGTTGGCTCATTATAGGAGCTGGACCTAATTCCCATGAGCTTGCATTCTTAGACTTTACCCAAAGAGGAAAAAAGCATCCGGTGCTTTGTTCAAAGGTTTGTCCACAGAAGGAACCAGAGTGGAACAACCGACCCCCCAAACTATTGCATAACATACTCAGAGCACAGTTGCAGAAAACGCTGACTGAGATCTGTTGTCATTGGTAAAAGTGCTACAGCCACACCAAAGGGCAAGTTGAGGAAAGCTGGAAAGAGACGAGGAGAAAACAACAGATAGCACAGAGAAGGGAGATGACTATTTTTTTTTTTTCTGCAGCAGAAATGTGAGTTTCATTGTGAAATCCTAAAGAAAATTTCTGGCTGCTGAAAGGGAAAACTGAAAGGAAGAGAGACCGGAGGTGGGGATGAAGGGAGAGTTGGCAAAGCTCAAAGAAATGTCAAAATGTCAGAAATGGTCAGAAATGGTTTAGGGTCTCCTGCTTGAGAGGAGGTTGGACTAGATCAGTGGTGGGTTGCCCCCCGTTTGCACCGGTTCTAGAGAACCGGTAGTACCACCGGCGGGAGGCTCCGCAAACTGATCCTGACATCATGAAAATGCTTCTGCACATGTGCAGAAGCTTCTGTGCTTGTGCAGAAGAGTGCATGTGCAGCCCCGTTGCGAACCGGTAGTAAAAGTAAGTAAAATCCACCTCTGGACTAGATGACCTATAAGATCCCTTCCAACTCTATTAATCTGTTAAATTTGTTAAAGAAGATCCCGGACGAGGGTATCATAAACACCTGAGCCAGGATCAAGGAAGAGTCAGACAGCACATCTTTCTGTGCAGGAGGAGGCTTCCACAAAATCTACAAAAAGCTTTTTGTGCAACTCTTGCATGCAAAACCTGCCAAAGAACTAGCAGGTGTAGCAGCCTGCAGGTTTCTATGTTGTAGACAGAATCCCCTCAAATATAATGTTCTCCCCATGAAGGAAGGGCGCTCTGAAATGGCTAGTCAATGTGGAAAGAGTGTATTGCCATTCTGTGCATGAATAGCAATAGCACTTAAACTAGTATACCACTTCACAGTGCTTTTACAGCCCTCTCTAAGCGGTTTACAGAGTCAGCATATTGGCCCCAACAATCTGGGTCCTCATTTTACCCATCCTGGAAGGATGGAAGGCTGAGTCAACCTTGAGCCTGCGGAGATTCGATCTGCCAAACTGCTGGCAGCCGGTGATCAGCCAAAGTAGCCTGCAGTACTGCACTCTTAATCACTGCACCACTGCAGCTCATTGAGCCTTGGTTTGAGCTGCGGCCTTATGGAAGAGGATGAAGTCATGACAGAGCTCTAAGAGAGGAGAGAAATTTGGAAGCATCTTAGAGGAAGACTTATTGCATAGCCATTTTTTATTGGTCTTTAGAAAGCTATCTGGCACTGAGGAGGAGGAGGAAGAGGCTGATGAAAACTTTTATGGATAGAAATAAAAATATGGCATGAGTGGGGGAGATAATTTAATTTGTTTAACTATTTGAGTACAGCTAGTACATCAGTGACCCTGTTTTGCCTGATGACCCTTGCCAATTCTTTTGGAAAAATTTGCATGGCTGGAATGATGAAAATTTTACATCTGCTTGAGATAATGCCAGATGTTGGAGGAAAAAAATCTCGAGTGGGCAGTCAACATTGGTATAGGGATTATGTGTTTAAGTGACCTTAAACAGAATTGGGCAATATACACCATACAAAATAGCCCCCTGTAATTAAAGATAGAGAAGTGTCTGGAATACAGGTTTCTGCTCTTCTCTCCACAATTCTATTATTTTCTAGAAGGTGCAACTGACCAGGACAGGCTTTTCCATCTGGTGTCTTCCAAATGTATAAGAATGAGTTCTTTCAGAATGTTTGTCTCCCAATTATGCTAGGAGTTGTCATATAGAGAGGCAGGGTAAGAATGATGCAAACTCAGCTTTAAATACTGTCTCACGTAAGTGACCTATTACACATTTAACTTCATTGAGTGCACTAAATCATGATTTGTGTAATTGCTTTTTACTGAATAAACCATATTGGGTGGTTTTTATAAAGGTAAAGGTAAAAATTTCCCTGTCCAGTCCTATCTGACTCTAAGGCACAGTTCTCATCTCTGTTTCTTGACCAACAATATGCTAATCCCTAAAGCAATATTTGCATATCGTATTAACAAAAGCAAATGCCCTACATTATGGCTTAAATCTCCCCCCTTCAGTTCCAGCAGACTCTTTTTGGTTGAACTTCCTGCAGACACTAACATTACAGTGTATCTCAATGTCCTGCATTTGAAGGAAAATTCTTGAGGCCAACTTAAAAGCTTGAGAACCCAAGAACATTTTCTCAGAAAAGCAGAGCTGTTAATTTAGCCATTAAACATTTAGAAAGCCAAGAAATTCTCATAAACTAGGAAAAGATACTGGGTGATGAGCAGAGCTCTGGGAAAGCAAAAATAAACAACTCCCTAGAAAGAAAAAATGTTCATGAAATAACTGCCTTTTTGTCCTTAACACAACCCCACCATTGATTTTATAATCCTGCCCCATTATGTCAATGGCCTCACTGACTTCATGAGCAGATGATGTGTTCTATCCTATGAAATGCTTGGTTACTCTGTCAAATCGCAATGTACTTTAATTTGCATAAGTCTATAAAGAGACTGTAACGTAACTAATTTTTAAGCAATTCTTTCCTGCTGCCCGTTATCAGTAACTGTCAATAAATTAAGTTGTGCTTTCACAGAAATGTACTCATCTGAACATCCAGTTCGAATGAACTTGAAAAAAGGGAGAGAGAAATTTTTTTTTTACGATACATAAGTGCACCAATGTGCCTATTGTCCCTGTCATTGTACTTTTATTCTTTTATTCTTGTTCTCGTTTTTGTTTGACAAATTTCAATAAATAGTGTCATGATTTACATATCTGATTAGATGTACATGTAGTCCTTATGACCATAATTGGGCCTGTAATTGTAAGTCGTGATAGTTGTCGAGCGTCTTATCACCTGACTAGGTCCAATTTTACAACTTTTGCGGCAGTAAAGCGAACACTGCGGTCATTAAGCAAACTTGGCAGTCGTTAAGCGAACCCGTAAATGTGGGCGAGTTGCTGAGCATCCAAAATGCAGTCACATGGTAGGGGAGAGGGGACATTGGAACTAAGAATCCAGGATGTAAGTACTTTTTCCAGGGTCCATTATATGTTTGAATGGTTGTTATGCAACCAGTTGTAAGTTGAAGGTTACTTATAGAAATCCATGTTTGTAACTCCAGCATATTGAAGGACGTTATGTGTCACTAGATATTTGCTGTTCTTATTTCAAAATGGCCTCTGAGTGGAGAGGCCATTTTATGGTGCTGTGCTTTTAGTCCTTGTGCAACTTTCTTGCAACCCTCTTTGCCTTCTTTCCAAAGGTTAAGAAAAACAAACTGCTTGAACATTTTTCTTACTTCTCCTATAGAAGCTTCACCTCCAGATAGCCGAGCAGAACAGATAGTTCTTGAGTTATGGTCATAACAGAGCCTGCAATTATGATTGCAAGTCATGACAGCCATTAGGTGGGACACCCAGGTGATTGCCTCGCATAATGACTCCCATCCCTGTCTCCCTGAGGAGGATGTTAAAGACCATGCAGGTCATTAAGTGGGACATGGATTGCATGTGAAGTGAACAAAGACCATCTTTCTGAAGAAAAAACTTGGAGAGACCTTGCTAGGACTTTTGTAAAAACTTTTTTGTTGTTTGACTGACTGCCTTTAGGACCCAGCTAGAACCCTAAAGGCAAGTCAACCAAGACTCCGCATTTTAAACTATTTAGGTTATTTAAAAATGGCACTGTGAAGTATTTGTACACCAGAGCCATCAGCAAAATCCATAATTTATTGTATTGAAGAGCATTACACAATCACAGAGCTAAGCCATGTCAATTCCTGACCACAAGAGGGCACCAGCAGCTCATATACTGTACAATATGAAGCTTTATTTTACAGCTTACTGAATGGATAATAAAGGACTGGGGGTGGGATGACTCTGAAGTTTGATATATACTCAGTGGTGGGATTCAGCCAGTTGGCACCACTTTGGGAGAACCGGTTGTTAACTTTCTGAGCAGTTTGGCAAACTGGTTGTTGGAAGAAATCATTAGGGCAGAGAACCGATTGTTAAATTACTTGAATCCCACCACTGTGTATACTTCAATAGTAACTAGGTCTGCATGCTACATTGACAATAGAAAATGTACAGCCTGACATTAATCTGAATTAAGGTTCTTTAATAACCCTGCGATTCTATAAAATTGTGGTTTGTGCTTCTGGAAAAAAGCATAAGAAGAAAAAGAAGAGAAATGTGGCTAAGAAAGTAGGATAATGTCAATCTTGAACACCAATGCTGTCTTATGGCTTGGATTAGTTTTTAGATGTATCTCCAAACTAGACAGTCTCTGGAGGTGACAGTTTAAAAGGAATTGCTGTCTTCCTAGTCAAGCTTTTCCACCAGAACAGCAAGTGATACTGTATAGTCTACTCTACTCCCTAGAGATGTTAAGGTGCCCCAAACCATCTAAACATTAGTGGGTGGATGATGCAGTGTCCTTCCTTCCTTCCTTCCTTCCTCCCTCCCTCCCTCCCTTCCTTCCTGAGAGTTTTTGTTTGCTTGCTCACTGTTTTCCCCGCTACATATCTGGCAAAGAGACCCCAAAGATAACTCTTTGAGGATTTCCTGCTACTTAAAAAGCAGAACAGAATAACATAGTTCGAAGGGACCTTGGGAGGTCTTGTAGTACAACCCTCTACTCAAGCAGGAGAATCTACACCTTTTCAGACAAATGGTTGTAATGGAGCACCCACAATTTCTGAGGTAATTGTTCTGTCAGGAAATTTCTCCTTAATTCTAGGTTGGGTCTCTCCTTGATTAATTTCTATACATTGCTTCTTCTGCCTGCACATGCTTTGGAGAAGAGGTTGACTCCCTCTTCTGTGTGTAAACTCCTTACCCTTTAGGAACATTGCTATCCTGTCTTCCCTAGTCTTTCTTTTCATTGAACTACTGTAGACATACCCAATTCCTTCAATCGTTCTCCATAGGTTTTAGCTTCCAGTCTCCTAATAATTTTTGTTGCTCTTTTTTGCATTCTTTCTAGACTAGTCTCAAGACCTCTTTTATATTGTGATGATCAAAATTGAATGTAGCATTCCAAGTGTGGTTTTCCGAAAGCATTATAAAGGAGTACTAACACTTCACATGATCTTGTTTCTGTCCCTCTGTTACTGCAGCCTAGGACTGCTTTGCTTTTTTGGTGGCTGCAGCACACTCATATTTAAGTGATTATCCACTGGGGCTCCAAGATCTCTCTCACAGTTACTACTACTGAGCCAGGTACCACCTATTCTGTACCTGTGCATTTGGTTTTTCTTGCCTAAGTGAAGAACCTTATTTTTCTCATCATTGAATTTTGTTGTGTTAGAAAAATATGGGCAGATCCAGATTCAGGCTAAAGAAAAAATGTATCAGGAGGAGTCACACTTAGAAACATTTCTCTGAGATCCTATTTTCAGGAGCTCACTTTGAATTTATCCTGCCCTCCCTGTACGGGCTCACCTATGCCAATTTCACTCTAGAGATGCTGATAACCATTTCAGCTTGCTGAAGATTCTCTTGTTTCAAACCCACATAGGGCCAATTAGAGTGGACTTGACTGCTTGACATACCTAATGGGTTGGTTTTTTGCTGTGGGAAGTTCTTATCCCTGAGGAATAGACATTTTCATTTTCAATTCCTCCTCTTGGCTTCCAGTTGAATGATTATTAATGTTTATTTTTTAAAAAACTGCCTGAGAAATGTTAGGCATAACACTGTAATGAGGGCAGGCAACTGTTTGCAGGTCCACTGTGGTTTTTTTCCCCCCCTCCTAAAAGGTAAAGAGGTTTATTTGTGTGTGTTTGTTTTTGTAATAATGGTCCTCCATACTGTGGGCTGATTTAATAGTTGAATAATTAAACTTTAATGGATTGCTGGATAGGAATGATTAAGATGGTAAATCAAGTTATACTAAAAGTAGAAAAGAAGAGGAGGAGGAGGAAGCAGTAGTGATTGCCAAAACTAGTTGTTCACATTTGCAAATTAAAACAATGTAGGGTTATGATCCTGTCCAAAATCTACACAGGCCTACATAATGATCTACGTAGGTAGAACAACTAATATAAAGAAGTAGATTCTAGAGTTAAATTGGATTAAGCTAAAAGATGTTTATAGACCAGACTTCTCTCATATTTCCCCTCATAGGAATGCCTATTTAAATATGGCAGTCTTTGTCAATCTTCTGTCTTGAATTAGAATGTCAGTCTTCCCCAATCTACTATATATAAAAAGCATGAGTTGCAGAGAATTCTAATGGATGCCACATTCTATATTAAATGAGAGAAAATATTTCCAGGGATCAAGAATGGGAATTTACCTGTCTGTAGTGCCATTGGATCCATTTGAGAAGATGGTCCAAGAATAGAATAGAATAGAATAGAATAGAATAGAATAGAATAGAATAGAATAGAATAGAACAGAATAGAATAGAATAGAATAGAATAGAATAGAAAAGAAAATAGAATTTTTTTATTGGCCAAGTGTGATTGGACACACAAGGAATTTGTGTTTGGTGCATATGCTCTCAGTGTATATAAAAGAAAAGATACGTTCATCAAGAATCATAAGGTACAACACTTAATGATAGTCATAGGGTACAAATAAGCAATCAGGAAACAATCAATATCAATATAAATCGTAAGGATACTGATTCCTTGAATATTTACATCTTAGGAGAGTTCCAAAACATAATGGGAATCTCTCCTAAATTGTTACATCTCTAATAAATACCTTGTATTCTTCTTTATCCACACTGTAATAAAAGTTTTTTTTAAAAATGCATCAACAATAGTTTCTTCCTGAAGTTTATAGTCTTGCTTTGTAGGTTTGATCTCCAAATTAAACATTCTTGGCTAGCTCTCTTTTCTGTTTCTGCCTTTAGTATAAATTGATATTCCTTTCTCTATATTCTTTATATTCTATAAAGAACTGCCAATTTCTTAAAATATCTTATTTCCAAAGTATATCATTGTTTGTATGTGAGTTCCAGTGAAAAGGGGAAGATAATGTTCTTGAACTTCTTTTCCCCAATAATTTATATACTACCTGGTGTTCTAGAAATTGTTCTTTTGCAAATGTTGATTTCTTTTCAAGTTCCCAAGGAACAACTTGCAATTTTGGAGAACTGCCTAGGAAGGAAGAAAACTGTAACGAAACCAATCTGGAGGATCTCAACATACAAAAGTTGTCCCTAACAATGAATCTTCAGGGTGGCTGTTTTAAATATTATCACTAGGATAAACTAAACCAAGGACACTTTTTCAAATTAGTTATATGAACACCTTGTCTCTTTCATTAAATGTACTGATACAAGCCATTTTAAAACAGATGTTGTTCCATCCGTACTGTGCACCCCCTTCTCAGACAGAGCCATGAATGACTGAGCTATGCAATATGAACTGGTAACTGGGATGGAGATAACTCTGCCATATTAACCTGGTTGGATTGAATTACACAGGATATTCAAACACATGTAATAAAACACATAATTGAGGTCCCTGTGCTCTCTGGGCATCTTGATGCAGCTGTGTTAGTCCTTCAAAGTGGTCCAGATCACAACTGGGTTTGCAACAGAACTGAAGTTACTCTAAACTTAGCCAGGTAGTGTAAATGTGGTCCAGGTTAGTCCAAAATGATTACTTGATTCAGCTCTTCAGCCCAATCCATTTTGTTATGTGGGGAGAGGGAGGGTGGAGAAAACTTCATGAGAAACAGAAGAGATTTAATTATTACCCCTTATTTGGTAGCAAAATAACATTTGGGGGGGGGGTATTTCCTCAATATTTATCTGCCAATTTATCATACAACTTTCTAAGATATTAACTGTGTAAGATAGTTATAATTACATAGCACAGCTGAATTTCATCTTTATTTAATGACTTTGTAAGGCTGCCCACTTGTCAATGAGATTGGGCAGTTTATACAACAAAACAATAAAAAACAAATAAACAAGCTAGCTAACAGGCAAGCTAGCCTGCCATGTAGAGAGGGACAAATCAGATGGATTATACCATTGCTGGTGCTTAGTAGAGTCACACAGAATTCTAACCCCGAGCTTAGTACTATTGCTCCATTGTAATATCAGATACAACAAGGCTTTTGCCTTGATCCTTAAAATACCTGTGCCTATAGGTTGTTCAAGAGGTGTCAAGCCCAATACTTCTTTTTAAAAAGTTGGTTCAAAGAAAGATGTCTGAGTATGTGCAAAATACTTTCTCCAATACAGCTCCTCCATTACATCTGTAGATTCTCACTTTCTCATTTTACGTGCCTGTTTCAACATGTCTTTTAATCATCGTGTGGACAAATGAAGGCATTGTCTGCCCTTAGCCTACATGCTGACTGCAGCTGAACTTCCATCGTGTTCTACCCAGGGAGCCAAGACCCATGTGGCTGCAAGCCTAATTATTTTTGGCAACTGCCACCCTACAGCTGGAGCTCCTCAGCAGCCTCCCATTCAGTTAGAATAGTGGTAGGTTCCCTCTGCACTGGGAACTGGATGGCAGCTGTGGCAATCTAGGTGCCAGCTCTCTCCATCCAGTAGTGTCATGTTGTGAGTTCTCTAGTCCAACTGACCACACCTGTTTGGAGTTGGGCACTTTCTCTAGCTTTCCTTTTCCCCAAACCTGCTTTTGCAATCCATCCTTCTTCTTACTCCTTTCTGTTTTTCCACAATTGCATACTTTCCAAGACTCAGGTGCCAATTGTTTGACAAAAGGACTTCTTGTTCTTTTTCATTCTGGGCACTGCAGGTCAAGCTGCAAAAGGATCAGAGAACCGCTCCCTCAAGTGGAAGCTGGTGGAACAAACCTGATGGTAGCATTGCGTAGTGACTCACTTACTTTTGTTCTATTTTAGCTAATTGATTGTCATTCAAAAATATGGCAGATTCAAGTTGTAAATTGTACACGATCAACACCATTACTTAGTCCATACAATGTTTGTTAAGAATCTCCTTCCAGTTCTCTAACTCTGTAGAGGCTAAACCAACATAAAGCCACCTTAACCTCTCTATGTTGGAATTCATTGTTGGAATGCATTTCTATGCAACAACTACAGTAGTATTCAGCCAGTAGATAGTAGTGTTTACAAGTTTGGATCTATGGTATTTACTCTAGGCCGGAGGTCCCCAACCCTCAATCCATGGACCAGTACCGGGCCGCGGCATGCTAGAAACCAGGCTGCGCAAACAAATGAAGCCCCATCCATGGGATGCAGGCAGCATGCAAAACCACGCCCCCTCCGGTCCGTGAAAAAACCTCTTTCCATAGAATAGGTCCCTGGTGCCCAAAAGGTTGAAGTGGGGATGGGGGTGGCTGCTCTATGCACTTTTGTTCTAAGTAGAGTTTCCTATTTCTTAGTAACAATTAAACAGTTGAGCAGAAAAGGATGTGACGATTGTATTGTACTTTTTGTTTGCTCTACGGTGCTTTATATAAACAGAATTTCTAACACTTTATTTATTTATATTTCCACTCTTATCATTGTTATAAACAACTCAAGGTCTAATATTCCTTCTACCTCCTTTTTTCTCCACAACAACCCTGTGAAGTGGGTTGAGCTGAGAGGGAGGGACTGGCCCAAAGTCCCTCAGCCAGCTTTCCTGTCTACTTCGGGGACTAGGAGTAATAATGTCCTGACATTTAACATTACTGTCCCTTACTGCTATACCCATTATGAGATAGTCATCACTAATTGTGTTCTTCATGGAGAAAACTGTTTGACCTTGTGAACAATCTGGCAGAGTTCCTGATGGGGAAGCACACCAAGTCCTTGTCTCCTTCTGAATGCTCCCATTCTTATGTAAGGGGAGAAAAATGAAATATAGGTGAAACAGTTCCGCTATGATGGGAAAATCTCACAGTGGACCTCTACAGGCTTTCTTCAATGCACATTTTCTAGAATGGTAAAGATGGTGTCAGGCAAATGGTGCCAGCATTTCCAGAACACACCCAGTCTGATCCTTATTGCTGGATGATTTGTTTCATTTAGTGTAAATTAGATCAAATATTAACACAAAGGTGGGTAGGAACAGTTGAAAAACTTAATTTCTGCACAGAGTTAAAAAATTTGCATGTGGGATTGACATCTCAAAGCAAACGTGCTAAATCTCCTCACAATATATATTTATGTAATTCATACTTTACATCAGCAGTTCTGATTGACTCACCACATGCCTTATCTTTCTTTTTTAATTTCTGGGCAGATTTTCCTAGCTTCCTTATGGGGGTGCCAGTAACTTATGTCACTTTTTTCCTTCTAAGAATTTCTAGCATCCTCTTGTGGTACCATTATTATGAGTGGGAATGGTACAGTATGGAGAGGGAAAAAATTCCAGATTTTTTGGTGCTTCCATAAGGATGATGAGAGGAGAGAATGGCTGCTTTAAATTTGCATGCCTTCCCAATTGATCTGGCCTACCCCTTTTAGTGTGTGATTTTTGGATGTTCTGCAAGACTTGGTACAGTCCTTGAGCCACCAGAAGTCATATATGTCTGTATTGAAGCATATTTTCTATCCAAGGGTAACGGTTTTTTCCAGTGGTGAAATCCAAATTTTGTCAGGGTAAATGCCTAACTGTGCCCATACCACAAGCGCCCTAGCCACTCAAGGGTTAATGGAACTTGCACACCCCCACCTGACCCCTGGCCACACCTTACCTTTTGGCCACTCCTCCCTGGTATATCAACACCCACCACGTGCTTGTCCAGCAGTTCCAGATGTTCACCTAGAAGAGAGGAGATCAAAGGTCAGTGACCTATGATACCTAGGGCCTAGGAAGCCTCCAGGCCTGCGATAAATACTGATTAAAGAAACAGCTTGTCTCGTGAGTAATTGGGCAAAATCCATTGCTTCAACAAATGGTAGCAGAGGATGGTTTGCCCATAACTCACAGGTGATGCCCCAACCAAGCAACCTACCCAAGGAAACAGACAGAGTACAGACAAGGGCACTCACCAAGAAGATGGCTGAACTTCAAGCATCCAAGGATCCCACAGCAGAGGAAACTCCAGCGAACATCGAGCTGTACTCCAGCGAAGACTCCTACTCTGATGAGGAGAGGTCACCAGAGAAAGGTAGCAACCTAGAAGGAAAAACAGCACAAAGAATAAACAGATTCAAGCTATCCATCCTGAAGCTGATGGAAACAAACAACAATGAAAAAAACCTCATCGCGGATCTGCAAAGCCTCTTCGAGCAGCAAGGAGCAGCGATCGAGACCCCAGGGACGACAGATGAAGAGGTGGCATGAGAAAGAGGTAGGCCAGCCCAGCTAGATGACCACGAAGTGGCCGAACCCTCTTTCGTGCCCTTTCCCCAGCGGCCATCTTGGAATGGCCACCAGCCAATGGGGAACCAGGATTCAAACTCTCTGGCGCGAAAAGGCCCCGACCCAGAAAAAGGCCGGGGACAACCAGAGAGCAACCCAAAAAGAAAAACAAATCCAGAAGAGAGATCGCCTACCAATCTCGAGATCCAAAATGCGATCAAAACACTAACCGTGGCATTTGGCTCCGCTTTCGAGCCTCCTGCGGCAGCCAGAAAACAAAAGAAAAAATCCTGCGACCAAGAGGGCACCAGAGCCAGCATCGACGAGCCGGCTAACCCTCAGCCACCCGAGGAAGCCACCCACTCCAAACACGAACGCCGAGACTGGTTTGTCTGCAAAAATGACAAACCGCAGGATTCGAACCCAGGACCCGCCGCACCAACAATGCGAGGACGAGGGGCGAGGAGAAGAACCGACTACTCACCTCCACCACGACCTCCGCCTGGCTTCCCCACCCGACCAGGGACCCACGACTACGAGCAGAGGACCGGACCCGCCGCCATCGCCGCCACAGCTGCTGCGCCGCCGGACACGAGGAATCCTCAACTTACGACTGCCGCGCCGCCGATCGCTGATCGTCCTCCACCTACGACCGCTTTGCCTCCTCACCTTTTTCCTTTCTTTGCCGGGGATCCAGCTGTCCAGCAGTGGTGTCCGCCACCCAGAGGGAGCGCCGGACTCTCCAGGGGTGAGTCCAGCCCTCCACCGGTAGGCCTAGGCCTAGGCCCAGGAGCAGCAGCAGCAGGATCCTTCCTCCACGGCTTCCAGCGCGAAATGGCCTTCGCGCATGCTCAGTCGCAGCCTGCAGCAAGAGAAAGAAGAAACATAGAGATAGGTCAGTACAGACTCGCAACAGACGTTCCAAAGCCATATTGCGAGTTCAGTCATGACTTGGACCATGGACAGCTACCCACTGTAAGTAACCACAGTGGCAATGCGGGGACTGCTTATACAAATATGCCAAAGCTACAGTTAGATGGGGGTAATATTATAGATTGGAGCCAACATCTACAGATTGCTTTTATGAGGGAAAATGCTTTATTTTTAATTCAGAGACCACCCCAAAAACCTTGGTCTCTGGAGATTGACAACCTACACCACAAGGCATTCTGCATCATGATAGCCACCATTCCCCCCACAATGTACCCTAGCATTAATGATAACCTCACTGTATCTGAAATTTTACAACTGTTATATGGTATGTTTTACAGCCAATGCAGAGCCACCACCATAAAGATATCTAGAGAGTTCCATTCCGCCAGGCACAAACAAGGGGTCCCCATGAGTGAGCATATACTCAAATTAAACGCAGCCAGGGCAGAACTCATGCAAAGGGGGGAAATTATCACCGAAGAAAGCATGATGAGCGTTATAATAAATTCACTAGACAGCAGCTGGGACCACTTCGTGCTACAACTAGATAGCCTGTACCTACCTCACCTTACACTAGGCACACTAACCAACAAGCTCATAGCTGAAGACAACCTGAGAAGGGGCAGACACGCTGTCAGGAGGGAACATAGACCTACCAGAAAAGTAGAGTTCCAAGACAGAGCAGGAAACGCCCCAGAGTGCTATTCCTGCGGGTCCAAGAACCACATAAAAAGGGATTGCCCCAGGAACAGCAGGGATAGGAGGTGCACTGAACACAGAGGGGGACAATCAGCCGAGCGCAGGCACTCAAGAGAAAGAGGGAGAGGGTGGTCCCCCAACCCTAGAAAGCAACACGGGCGGAGGGACAGCTCTAGGGACAGCAGCCCGGGCCCCACATGCGGATTTAGACATGGCCACTCAAACTCCACGCACGAGATGGACAAAAACACATGGCTCCTAGACTCAGGGGCCTCACATCACACAACATACAACTCAACACTCGTAGAACCACTCAGCAAAACCAATCTCGAACTCAAGGTGGCCAATCAAGATAGGGTTCAAGCATGGGGAAAGGGGGACACCCATATACCACACATAGGGAAAATAGAGGGGGTATTATACATACCAGAAATACTCCTCAACGTACTAGCCGTCAACAGACTAACTCTAGACACAGACTTAGAGGTAACATTCAAGGACGGGAAAGCTCGCATAATCAAGCAAGGGAAAGAAATAGGAAGCGTGCACAACCAAGGGGGGCTGTCATACTTTACACCAAACGCAGAGGAGGAAGGAAACGTGTACTCAAACACCGACCCAGGGGAAGAAGGGGACACAAGAGATGAGGGGGAACAACAGGAAATAAAACAATGCAAGCAAGGTGTAAACAGCTCTGTGTCCATGGGAAAACCCTTGCACGATAATTGCGCCCACCTCCTTCACAGGAGGCTGGGACACATCAGTTTTCCTATTGTTAAGAAAATGTATGATTGTACTGAAGGGCTCAAAGTAAAAAAAATGTGATAATTATTTGGAGTGTTCCATATGTATGCGGTCAAAAATCAAGGTCAAGGCCATACCCAGAAGGTCCGAATGGACCACAGAATACCCATTTCAATTGGTGCACATGGACTTAGTAGGGCCTTTTAAACCATCTATAAAACATAGAAAGAGATTCTTCCTCACTATTGTAGATGATTTCACAAGGTACAGGTATGTCTGTTCCCTCAGACGCAAAAATGAAACATTCCAGAGATTTAAAGAGTTTCACAGGAAGATAGAACTACAACACAACATGAAAATAAGACAAATAATGACAGAGGTTCAGAGTTTATGGCCAGGGAATTCACCAGTTGGTTAAGGGAGCAGGGCATCATGCACTACAAATCTTCGCTGTTCTCGCCATTCCAGAACGTGGTGGAGAGAAAAAACGGGGTGCTACAGACAATGATGAGGTGCGCACTTGAGGATGCAGGGATGGGACAACATTTTTGGTTGGAAGCACTGCACTACTCCAACTACACCCTAAATAGACTGTGGTCAAGCTCCATCAACATGACCCCATATGAAATGCTCTATAAAAGGAAACCCAACATATCCCACCTACACATATTTGGTGCACCAGCTGACGTACACATACCCAGACAGCTGAGGAGAAAGGGGGAGAAAATATCAAAAAGACTGAGGTTCGTGGGCTACGAACCGGGCACAAAGGGCTACAGATTCATTGATAACAACAACAGATTTGTAGTGTCTCGATCTGCCAACTTCCACAAACACTCAAACTGGTCAAGGGTCCACTCCAATGAAACATTCACCCACAGGAACACACCCAAAAACAACCAAGACGGGGAAAGGATAGAGACACCCAGAGCCGGCCTTGACAAAATATACACAAAAGGGTGGAAAGAGGGGCACCCATCTTTAAAACTAGACTGCCTCTCGAACAAAGAGGCAGACCACATGCAAGAGACCGAACCACCACCCAGTAGGCCAATCAGAGAGAACAGAAACAAACTACCCAAGAGGCTAGAGGATTACGTCCTAACCATCCACGACAATCTCACCACACCCAACTCGTACGAGGACATCCTTAAGCTCCCCAAAGAAGAAAAGGAAAAATGGGTATCCGCCATGGACAAAGAAATGGAGATCCTAAAAGAACTAAAGGTATACACACCCGCTCAGGCCCCTGAGAACAAAAAACCAATAGGTACCAAATGGGCGTTCAGGGTCAAGACATTAGAAAACAACAAGAACCTATACAAGGCGAGGCTGGTCGCCCAAGGCTTCGCTCAGAGGTACCCTGAAGACTACATGGACACGTATTCACCCACCGTCAGGGCTGAAAGTGTCAAATGCGCACTGATGGTGGCCACCATCCTGGGGCTTGATGTCTTCCAGTTCGATGTACAGACTGCCTACTTACACGCAGAACTGGACAAGGAGATCTATGTCAAGGCCCCACCAGGATATGACCAAGGTGAGAGCAAAACCTGGCTGCTCAACAAAAGCCTGTATGGGCTCAAGCAATCAGGCAAAAGGTGGTATGACTGTCTAGCCAAAGCCTTGAAATCCATGGGTTTTGAGGCCACCTCAGCAGACAAGTGCCTATTTACAAAGAAAGAAGGCAACCTATTCGAAGGGGTGCTCGTCTACGTGGATGACATCCTATACGTTGGCAAGCACAAGAGCAGATGTGATAGATTTGCCACTGAACTGGGCAAACACTTCTCATTAAAGTCACTTGGCAGAATTGACAAATACCTAGGGGTGCACGTAACAAAAACCAACAAGGGATTTAGACTCTCCCAAAAGGACAAAATCGCTGAACTGCTGTCCAAATGCAACATGACAGAGGCAAAGCCCAGCGAGACACCAATGCAGCCAGAATTCCTGAAAAGCATGTACGAGGAATCAGAACCCTTCACCGATAATAGAGTGTACAGATCTACCATCGGGTCGCTGCTATACATCGCCAACTGGACCAGGCCCGACATTGCCCTAGCCGTCAACCTCCTATCCAAACACGTAAGCAACCCCAAGGTGTCCCATTGGAACAGCCATCAAAAGACTGCTCAGGTACCTGAAATTCAGCATGGATGCACAACTCTGTTTGGAACCAGAAATAACAGATAAGCCAAAACTATCATGCTACGCTGATGCAGACTGGGCAGGCGACATTAAGAGCAGAAAAAGCACCTCTGGCTACGTGATGCTACTCAACAACTCCCCCATCCACTGGTACACTGGAAAGCAAAGACTCGTTGCCACCTCAACCACTGAAGCCGAATTCATCTGCCTATCCAAGGCCGCGAACAATTTAGTATGGTTTGATGACCTATTCAACGCCATTTGGACTGAGCCCTTGTACCCCATAATCATACACAAGGACAACAAGGCCGCAATAGAAATTTCAAAGGCTGATGCCATCGGGCAAAGGTCTAGGCATATAGATATCAAATGCAAACATGTCAGACAGTTTTCTGAGATAGGGTTCATTGAGGCAGTGCACTGCGACACTGAGGAGCAGACCGCAGTCATACTTACAAAACCCTTACCTGCCAAGCAACACACTTACCTAATGTCAAAAATATGTGTTTGTATATGATCTGTATGTACAAATGTATGATTATGTATATCCATGTAAATGAAGCATGCTGGTACCCAGTTAGACATTTAGAGGGGGTTTGTCAGGGTAAATGCCTAACTGTGCCCATACCACAAGCGCCCTAGCCACTCAAGGGTTAATGGAACTTGCACACCCCCACCTGACCCCTGGCCACACCTTACCTTCTGGCCACTCCTCCCTGGTATATCAATACCCACCACGTGCTTGTCCAGCAGTTCCAGATGTTCACCTAGAAGAGAGGAGATCAAAGGTCAGTGACCTATGATACCTAGGGCCTAGGAAGCCTCCAGGCCTGCAATAAATACTGATTAAAGAAACAGCTTGTCTCGTGAGTAATTGGGCAAAATCCATCGCTTCAACAAATTTTTTTACTACTGATTCTGTGGGTGTGGTGTGGCTTTTTGGCGTGGCTTGGTAGGCGTGGCAGGGGAAGGATACTGAAAAATCTCCATTCCCACCCCACTCTGGGGCCAGTCTGAGTTGGTAGTTGCCGGTTCTCCAAGCTATTCAGAATTTCCGCTACCGGTTCTCCAGAACCTGTCAGAACCTGCTGGATTTCATCCCTGGTTTTTTTTCTCTCCCTGCCTTGAAACTTTTGAGGTAATAATACACAGCTGACATTTATAGGATGTACTGAAAGTACGAGTGGGAGACTGCATCGGATCACTGTGAATATGCAAATAACTCTAATGGTGCATTAGTAACCCTTCTGGCTGCTTTGTGCCATTAAAAATGATTGCCGAAATGACTGCATTTAGAGAGACATTATAACTTCTTTCCCCGCTTTGCAAAAATACGTAGGCATCTGATCTTATCAACTCTTCCTGCTGAACAGAGACGCGTGATCTCTATAAGGATCTTCCAGTTTGAGGCCTGCTTCTAATTATGTGATATATTTTTTGTTTTGAAATCTCCTCCCACTTGCTAATACGTTTTCCTTGATTCTTTAGCGGCTGCTTCCCATGTAGATTATTGATAATTTAACTTTTTAAAACATTGCTGTTGTATGTACACTCCATTCAGGTTGATCTAGAAAAAACTAACCCCTGTAAATATCATAGAAAAAATTAGATATGCTTAACAGAGCAATCTGGATACCCCCCTCCATACTGTACCATTCCCACTCATAATAAGATGGGTTCCATGGATTTATACTCTTGCTAACTGATTTAAGGAATGCGGTGTAAGAAATATATATATATATTTGAAAATAAGTAACCATGAGATAAGCTGATTCTTCTTAAAAATATGTATCTGGATTCTATGTGATTGTTAAGTGCAAAAGCATTAGGTAGGAAGGAGCATAGCTCCTTCTCTGTAGCTCTTCTTTAAAAGAAAGTCAGACAAGTTTTTTATAAGCATTTGTAATGCACAGTCAGGCCTTGAATCCTCTCCTTTTCAGCTTCAAAAGTCTCATTTAAATATTGCATATCTATTGCGAGGGTGTTTGCAACCAAGAATCTATGATTGTCCCCTTGGTAGCTCATTCATTGGAACCTTTCATTGTTGTTCAATGCAACATCTATTGGCATCTTTTAGTAGTCCTTTTTAATGTCATAAAGAGAAACAATTACATTCACCATTTAAATCCCATCTGTGTTCCCTCTATCCTTACTGCTGGAATTCATTGTTGGAATGTATTTCTATGCAATAACTACAGTAGTATTCAGCCAGTGGATGGCAGTGTTTATAAATTTGGATCTATGGTATATACTCTGTGCTGTTTTGTTTTGAGTAGTTTCCTGTTTTCCTGTTACAGATAAACAGTTGAGCAGTAAAGCACATGGTGACTGTACTCTTTGTTTGCTTTGTGGCACTATATATAAGCAGAATTTCTAACACTTACCATTAGGTAGGATGAGGCAGTATAGTAACTTCAACTGCATGCTTCTTTCCTTCGCAGACATTTTTACTTATAACAACCTATAAATCTTCCTCATTTGCCTGCAACTGGGGCATGAACAAACCATTTCTTATTTGCAACCGATAGATCAGGTGGCTTAAAGTCATATTTTGCTTCATTTTTTTTCCTGTTTTTTTGAAGCATCTTCTTCAATTGAGAAAGTCTGCTGGAGACCAGAATACTTTGAAAGCAGCTGAAAAGCAGACACCATAACCATTATCTGTAAATGCTAGTTGCAATGGAAGAAGAAAGAAGAAAAAGAAAATATAGGAAAAATGCTTATGAGATCTTTTTATTTCTTGCAACCCCCACAATGTAGGTGCATCACTCTTGTGCTTGTAGGTCTTTGTGGTATATTGTCCTCCTCTCTGTATTTTTAACTGCATCTCTCATAATACCTGATTTATGCTAGCTGGGTGTATGAAATTTTACCCCAAACTATTTAGATCATATCTCTATCCTCATTTTGGGAATCAATGAAGCATTACTCAGGTCATACCTTTGCAGGGAGATCTCAACAGTAGACGAGACTTAAATAGTTCTCCCTTTGTCAAGAATTATGGGAAATGGCTCTGTCCTGTGGGATCCTGGGAATGTCAGCAGAAGGAAACCTCTACCATTAGGCCCAACTCTGAGTGTGCCAGATCTTTCTGGGTGTCCTGCACACTCAAGACCTGGGCCTAATGGTAGAGGCTGAGCTCTGAACCACTGCCGACTTTCTGAGACAACACAAGTGTGACTTGGAAAAGATAAACTCTGTTCATAGTTTCTCGGGTGCTGAGACCTACATATGGAGAGATCACCAGGGCAAGATCCCACATTTACCTCAGGTGAATCTTCAGAAGGAAAGCTGTCTAAGGAAAGCTGTTGGAGAAAGAAAAGATGGCAGCAGCCACTATTATTTCTGTGGAGATGATTCTAAAACCACTTCTGTAGTCATTTTTTTAAAAATAGAAGCCCTCTCACTTGCTAGTCTAATGCTTGGCCCATAACAATGAATCATGTGCCTCACAGTATCAAAACACTAATCCTCCAGAACACCACCTTGACGCTGTATGATTTCATAAAACATGTCAAGGTCAACAATACTGAAAGTGATCGTCAATGTCAGCACCTCTCCAATCTTGACTTATCTCAAAAGAAGCTAAGCAGAGTCAGATCTTGCTGGCATTTTGATGGGAAACCATGAGACAATTCCAAGGATGTATACTAGGCTGTGAATTTGAAAAAAAACATCCCAGAAAAAGGCACTGTTGTCATGTTGTTCAAGAAAACTACGTGGATGGGTCCATGAAGTAATCAGGAGCTGAGTTGATTTGATGGTAAAGAACATTGAACTTGTCACCTTAAAATGGCAAATTAGCAGACATTTTGATTTTCTAGCATTTGGAAAAATAGGAAAAAGAAAAGAAAGAAGACTTGGAGTGCTATTTTTGTGATTGTGAAAGAAGGACCTTTTACTGTAGTATCTTTTTATATAATCAATTATAATATACTTAATTATATAAAATATATATTTTACTGTATTATACGTTTGTATAATCAAATAAGTATATTAAGTTCTGTACACTGCCTAGAATCTCTTGTGAAATAGGCAGCCATACAAATATGAAAAATAAATAAATATATATACATAAATATTAAATATAGAATATACAAAATCCTTGTACCTACTTCAGACTTCATTTGATTGTTGTGTGTTTTTATGTAAAGCAACCCGTATGCAGACATAAATAAATTCAGGAAGATGAGGCTCAAGCTTTTCTTGCTGATGTGCTAATTCACACATAAACGTATTGCTTAATCCTACTTCACACAGAAATCCTTCTAGTCTACCTTTTCCTCATTACAAATGTCATGTGATTCTAAAGGAGAAGAGTCTTAAACTACTTTTGTTTCTCCATCTTTTTGGAGATCATTGTTTTCTGAAGATTTCAGGATGTATTCTTCCAAAATTCCTCTACTACGTCCTGGGTCTGGGAACTTTTGACAATTTTAGGAAGTTCTTCTGTTTGTTACTCCTCAAAAATGTCACCCTTTTGTACCCCATAAAAAAAAAAGTACAATATGGAAGGCTGGGCTAATTTTTTCCAGCAACTTCCAAAGACAAGGTTTAAGAGAGAGGGTGGGTTAATGAATTGCCTTAGGTCAGGGATGTCAAAATGGCGGCCTGTGGGCCAAATGCGTCACATGCAGGCCACGCCCACCCCAGGTCTGCAAAGGGAAAAAACATTGCGAAATCTCACATGACTGCAATGTGACGCCACGAGTTTGACACCTGTGCCTTAGGGGATGATAATCTTATAACAAGAGCACACTATATAATAAAAAGGTGATTAATATAACAAAGGCTGTTTTCACATCAAACTACAGATTTAAAAAATTACTTTTTAACTTGAGGTGTTGTGGAAAGGAGAAAGCAGATGAATCCCACCAGTTGTCAAACCTCCTCCCCTCCCCCCTCCCTACATCAGCAGATGTGTCCCAGCAGTATGGGCTCGGAAAACACTGGTTCGAGCAGATTTGGGGAAAGTATCTATTTCCTAACTAGTAAAAGTTATGTTTCATTTACCATTTGGGGTCTCCAACAAATCCAGGCTATCGATTTTAATATAAGTAAAAGTTATACTTCATTTACCATTTACCATTTGGTGTCTCCAGCAAATCCATGCTATCAATTTAATTCCACAGACCATGGCAAATGGGTGGGTGATGTGGTACACCTTCCTCTTTTCCATTTTAGGGCCTGCCATTTTTAATGAGGTAATGCCTCTGGACTTGCTATAGTCAGGCTAGTGCTCAGACATCGAATTCTGCCTTTGTTATATTTCAAGGACCTGGGTTTTCAGAGCTGGATCAAATGGTCTTGCAACTGCTGCCATCTTTTTTCCCTACAGAGTCTTCTTTCTGCCCTCCCACGTCTGCCCCCCCACCTCTCAGGAGCTAAAGGAGTATGTGCTGGGCTGAGCCTCATCAGCTGAGATGATAGTGCTGATTATCAATTCCCTGCAGAGTTGATAGGGAGATTTAATCATTTTCTTCCCTGCGGTTGTCCTGAGGAAAATCTCTCCTCGGCAGCTTTTCTGTGCCCTGGGAAGAAATTTCCTACTGGCAACCTGCCCCCATCAAATACCAGGTCCAGGAGTGGGAACGGAAAAGTGGCATTTCTCTTCTCCCCCTCTTTCCTTTCTTCAGTCCTATTAATTTTCTCATACCCAATGGGATAAATTGATTTTTTTCAAAAAAACAGGGTGGTTAAAGATGCTTTCAACATCGTGCATAATATTAAGAAGTTGCAAACTCTGTGTCCAGGGAGGTTAGACCCCTAAACACCACTTCAGCCAGGTTCAGGGTGGCCACAGTCTGAACCAGAAGGACTTTCCAGCAGGACTTTTCTTATCTTTTTAAATTCTTAAATGGATATGGTCTACATTTCCAGGATTTATTTCATTGACTGAAAGTATTCACAGCTGGTTGGAAGCATCTTGAGCTTACCAAAAGGCATAATACCATTCCCTTTCCTCAAACCAATTATGATTTCTTAAAATTACCTACCCAGTGAATTGTCACTGGAAAATGTTCTGCGTGTTTGCTTTGGTTTAATAGCCCTCCTCCCCACCTTTGATATATGTTATAAGTTTCTATTTAAGGGCCTGAAAATTAGCATTGCTTACCTGGGTAGGATGAATCATTTTTTTTTTAGAATACCAAAAGCTGGTTTTAGCACACTTTAAATAGAGTCTATTTATCATTTGCTTATGGCAGAATTCTAGTTCAACTGAATTTTTTTCTGTGCCTCTGATAAAGACTTAAATAACTCCTTTTTGGAGGGGACCATCTATTGCCGGGATGGTGAACCTATGGCACACGTGCCACAGGTGGCACCTAGCCCCATATCTGGGGGCACACGAGTGTTGCCCCAGTTCAGCTTCAGCACATTTCTGCCCTCTGGAGGTGGGTGGGAAAGGCTATTTTTGCCCTCCCCAGGCTCCTAGAAAGGCTCTGGAGAGCAAAAAATGGGCCTTCCGGGCCCACTGGAAGTCAGCAAATGGGATGTTTCCGGCCTCCAGAGGGCTTGGGGGGAAGGCTGTTCTCGCCCTCCTCAGGCTCCAAGAAAGCCTCTGGAGTCTGGGGAGGCAAAAAACGGGCCTACTGGGCCAAAAGTGGAGGGAGTGTGAGGGGGTTGTGCGTGCATGCGTGGGGCACATTGAATTATGGGTGTGGGCACATGTGTGCATTACCCCTCCACGCTCCCCCTCTTTTGCACGTGACAGCAAAAAGGTTTGCCATCATTGATTTATTGGATGCCCCTTTCTAACACTGATAGTTCCCAAAAGATGATGTGAAGCAAACTGTCGCTCAAGTGTGGACAATGTGGTGTCTTTTGAATTTTGACTAATAATTAAAAACAAACAAACATAGGGAATCAGTTGAAACAGTCGTGGATCTGCCCTGACAGCTCTCCAGATGCCACTTCAGAGGAGGAAGGTGAGTTTGAGTCTGCAGAGGAAAGTATGGAGCCAAGTATTGATCAGGATAAGGGCTCAGAAATTTCTAGCCTGACGGAGCAGTCTCAGCTGGATCGATTGGATAAGTGACAGGCTGTGGCAAGGTGAGACAACATCTGCAGCAAGTTGGCCAGGAGGCTCCAGGTGAGGACCAGGAGCCGGTGCCGCTCATTAGCAATGAGGAGGTGGTGGAGTCCATACTGCCTTCTGATCCAAGGACAGATAGACCAGAGAGGAGATAGGCACAATGCCTGTCAGCTAGACTATTCATGCAGAAGAACAGACCTAGGCTGTGGATATTTGGGGCCTTGATCCTGGGTAATCTCCATCTTTAACCTTGGTTGAGACTAAATTTGGAGTCACGGCTCCCGCTTGAAGAGTAGAGCTGTTCCAAGAGGCTTTGCTCAGATCCATCTAATGCACCAGTTCCACCCATTTCTGGATCAGGAGGTTCTCTGGACAGTCAGACTCAATCCTGAATGGATTGCCATGCACTCTATGAGGGGCTGCTCTTGAAAAACCACCTAAGAGCTACAGCTGGTTCATAATATTATGGTATAGGCCCGTGATGGCGAACCTATGGTACGTGTGCCACAGATGGTACAGATAGCAATATTGGTGGGCATGCAAGCTCAGCTCCAGCGCGCATGTGCACGCCGGCCAGCTGATTTTCGGGCCTTCTGGGCCCACCAGAAGTAGGGAAACAGGCTGTTTCCTGCCTCTGGAGGGCCTTGAAGTGGGGGATGGGGAAGGCCCATTTTTTGCTCTCCCCAGCCTCCAGAGCCTTTCTAGGAGTCTAGGACCGGAAGTTGGCAAAAGGCCATTTTCGGCCTCCAGAGGGCCTCTGGGGATGGGGGTGGGGAAGGCCATTTTCACCCTCTCCAGACTCCTAGAAAGGCTCTGGAGGCTGGGGAGAGCAAAAAATGGGCCTAGTGTGCCATCATGTGCCAGGAGCATGGGAAGCATGGGGGTGCGTGCGCATGCATGGGGCCAGGGTGCAGAGAATTCTGGGTGTGGCCATGCGCATGTGCAACCCCACCCCCTGGCTCCTGGCATGGATGGCAAAAAGGTTAGCCATCACTGGTATAGGCAGTAATAGCATGCCATGGTATTGGACACTACTGTTCTGCAAGCTGCATTGGTTGCTGGTTGGTTTCTGGATGCAATTCAAGGTGCTGGTTACCATTTATGAAATTCGTTATGACATGGGGCTTTGTTACCTGAGGGACCATCTGTCTCTGATCATTTCTGCCCATCTGGTAAGATCTAGCAGAATAAGTTTGTTTCAAGTCTTCTCAGTTAAATAATGCCATTTGGTCAGATTCCCAAAGTATGTCTTCTCTATCAGAACACTTGGAATGGCATCAGTCCAAGAAATCCATACGGCTGTCCTCCTGATGGTTACCAGCCGGGCCCTGGGATAAGAAGTTGATTAGCCTCTATGAAGTTTGATTTTGTTTCATATAGTTCTTCTTTTTCTAGCTGTACCTCCCTTGGTTCTTTTATTTTATTGTTCTTGCTTTTCAAGCAAAGCACCCAGACCCGTTGAGAGCAGAGTATTTTTTTTTGTACCTCTTTAAAGAAACAATAACAAAGATCTGGATATTTACCTTATTGGGAAAGGATGGATTAGTCAAAGTGTTCACTGATTCATAATTAAGATCAAATCACCGGCTCTGATTGTGAATAGAAGTTGATCTGCTAGCCAGAATATCGCTTGAGGCATAACACAAAGCTTACAAACTGAAAAACAAGAGGTTGGAGGCAAATGCCACATTAGGGAGAAATGGAAAGCACAAAATATTCATATTTTCTCTCCCCTCCCCCCACTTGGTATGCATTAATCTTCCAGTGCAGCACAAGCAAAGCAATAAAAATAGAACATAGTACAGACCAATCTTAATAGTATAATTATATTATTAGGTAGTTTCACCTTTTCAAATGCCTCGGAGAAGAAAATGAGTTGTTTGCATGATTAAAATGTAGAACTGTTCATCTCCAGTGCCGTGGTGGAAAAGGGCAGAAGTGCCAGAACATGCATTAAAGTGTGCGTGTTTTCTACAGGTGTGGAGAGGTGAAACAGATTGGACCAAAGAGACACTCTGAATTTCCTTGGCTGGCAGATTAACACAGCTCCCACTTTCAGGATGCCCCAGTTTATTTTCACCTCTCACTGATGCCAAGAATAAAATGCCAATTGCTTTCAGTTGTTGAGCAAGTCTTTTGTAGATTGGTTAAAGGTTGGTTAAAAAAAAGAAGAGAACAGTTTTACATTTCTTCAGTTATTTTGACCAAAATGGAAAACCTGGCAGAACTTGGGTTAATTTCACCCAATTAAAAAACATCCCCAAAGAAATATACTTTAGCTGCTGAACTGGGGGAGGAGGACTCCCACTGCAGATGTTACCTAATGGATGAATGAAACATCTGCAAGCAAGCCACCAAGGTAAGAGAATACCAAGGACTCCACAGTTCAATCCTGAGCTACAGATATTCTTTTCTACTGAATCATAATTCCAACCCAATATAGTTAGCATCAACAGTGAAGGAAGCTGGGAGCTATATCTCAGCAACATCTGGTGAGCAGGCTTTCCCCTCCATTCATGAGTTACAAACTGGCGCATGCTAGAATTTTTTCTCTGAAGTTTAAGACTCTAGTCCTGTTTAGTTAGAACTCTGCTTTATTCCTAAGGGTTTCTGCACCTCTTGAGCTTTATTCCTTAGGCACGTTTCTGCACCTCTTGAGTTTTCCACTCATCTTCTTGTTTCTTTAATAGGATTTTTTAGCCCTGCACTATCCCAAAAGTTTCAGGATAGAGAATAACATTTAATAGCAGAAATTCAGAACATTTTAATTAAGTAAAATTAAGTGTAATTACAGCTTGCATGTGGCAGGAAATGTAATGAGTAGTGCCATTAACAAGTCTGTTCGTAAAAGCAGATGAAGAGACCCCACCAATGTTCATAATGAGACATTGGAGTGGAACACTTGTTATAAGTATGAATAATAGATGATTGTATGTTAAGAGCACATGATTCAAAATCATGTGCTGTTTTCAGATTGAACACTGACAGAAACAATAATCGTTCAGTAGCCAATGTTTTTTTATTAATCACATTTCCCCCCCCAACTCATCTTATCTCTTACAAATCAGGATATGGAACTTTTGCAGATATTTGAGATCCAATTGCTAAGAGACTTATGGAGTTCTCGGTGTTCTCTGAGCTTGATTGGTTTTTTTTGTTTTTTTTTTGTAGGCCTTTCACTACCCGGCAAGGTAATATCATCAATGCTAGAACGGAGTGAGGTTCTCTTTCTGTTTATATACAAATGCTTGCCCTGTCAGTGTTGGTGGGATTTGTTGTTTTCTTTTGGGTAATTCCTTGATTGGACTGTTGTTTATTGTTTATTTCTTTAAGTCAGTAGTTCCTTGATTGGGGTATAGTTCACTGCTTGACTGTCTTCCTTTCTGAGTTTTCTTTTGCAAGATTGGATGCAAATCTGTTGGTCTGACTGTCTGTGATGTCACCCAAATCTGCATTTCCAGTTTATTCTAATGTGCAACCAGAGATGGGCTGCTGCATGTTTGGCCCAGTTCAGGAGAACTGGTAGTTGTGATCCGTGGGTGGCTCACCCTCCCCGGTGCTATTCTGTCCTATATTGTCATGTTTTTGAAGCTACATGCATGTGCGGAAGGCCGCATGCATGCACAGAAGGCGTACACTCACATTTTCGGTGCTGGACAAACTGTTTGTTACCACCACCAGCAGCCCACCACTGTGTGCAACAACTACCCACCAATTCTGGAGAGTAGGAACAATAGAACGTCATCCCTAACCCAAATACAGCTGAAAGCTGATGGCCACTCTACCCATGTTTTCTGGTTAGAAATAGAAAGTGGCAGAATTCTTCTTTTGCTGTATCAGCCCTTCCTATTCAATCTGACTAAATCAATATGCCTTGAGTCCCATCAATACAACAGTCTCACCTGATGGGATCCAGAAATCATGCATTTTCTGTCATCACTCCTGCCTTCTGAACCAGCATTTCTCCCAAGATTTGTGTGGCTTCCAACCTGACTTTCTAAACAAAGCTCTTAAAACATACCGTAACCTTGGCCTAGCTGATGGTGGGTCCTCAACAGTATTCTTGGTGTGCGGGATATATTAAGTCTTATATGTTGCTTTAAAAAAAATGCTTGTTACTTTTTAAGTTTTTAACATTGTACATTGCCCAGAGTCATTTTGAATCGGGTAGCCTTACAAATGTAAACACACATATGCACATGCGTACACATGTGTACACAAACACACACATACACACACTTTTCTTCCATTCAATTGGGCCTGCTTCTTGGAGGCTTCCTGAACAGGTCCCTGCAGTTTTCTTTACAAAGTTTTTCAAAAGCGGTTTGTCACTGCTTCCTTCCAGGGGTTGAGAGAAAGTGACTGTCCCAAGTTCACCCAGCTGGCTTAGCAGGACTAGAACTCACAGTCTAAAACCAAATCTAAAATAAAACTCATGCAATAGTAGCATTTGCTACCAGGATATTGGAATCAGATTCTGACAAGGAACCTATCTGAAGAGGAAGAACAGTTTCTGAAAGAAATAACTTGGTTTAATATCAGTATTAAATTAGTTTTAAACCAACCTATTTACTTAATTAGAAACAATAATAATTTATTTTTTAAAAAATCATTTACAGATCTGGAAAAATATAACAATAGTTATTTTAAGACAGCTGCTGAACCTGTTTTGCTCAGCTAAGAAGAATGCCGGCAGAACAAATTTAATATTTTACCAAGGATTTATTTTTTATTTCAAATAATCCTGCTAAGAATTGAGTAGGAGTTCTTAGTCTTGCTTTCTAATGAAGTCCTTAATATGCACCCAAGTACTGTATAAAATTGTGGGCTTTAATGCTGGTGGTAATTTGAAACGATGACTGTTACCAAATCTTTTCACCACCTTCTAAGTGATATCCCCAGTTTGGCATAAATTTTTGCAGCTTAAATACTGTCGTCAAGCCAACACATCAAAAACACTGTCTGCAGAGAACAAGTTCCTTTCTCAATCAGAAGGGACATTTTTATGCACTAGATGGAATCAGCCAGGCATGTCTGGTTGGGAACAGGCCCACAGTTTGAGACAAGCAGATTGCCGTCAATACTTCCTTCAAAGACACCCTATTACAGTATTGCAATTCCAGTAAGTACAAGGAATAAAATGATGCTAAAAAGGACCCAATGGTGATCTTCCCCAATGAAGATGACTCAGATTTTCCACTCAGCTCTTCCCATTCCATTACAGATTATTGGGTTCTGGGAAAACAATAGTAGAGTTAGCCAAATAACATAAGGTAAGATTTTGTGAAGGCTTCCAGGCCATTCCTTTTGTTCCTCAAAATCACTGCTTATCTTTGAATCCTTTTTGTGAACCCGAAGGAGCCTGGAAGGAGTTTGCTTGCTTTGTCCTCTGATTGTCAGAAGGCAAGGATCATCTAGCGATGCTTCTGCTTCAGACCTCTTATTTTCTTATGAAAAGAAAAATCACCATCTGTTTTCGATTAATTTGGGTTAGTGTGAGCATGTTCCTGCTTTGTTGCTTTTTTCTTTTGCAGAGCTGAAACCATTCAGAAGAAATGCAGATCTTCCTCTCCCTCTAAATGTTGGAAGCTCCATCTAAAGTTGACCTGATAGGACCAGAATGTGGGGCACAAGCTGCAAAGAAAAAGTGATTCTTCTGCTCCCCCACCCATTTCTGTCTCCAACCTAAAAGTATTTACCCTATATATTTTTCCATTAAGTATTATTTGTGCAAAAGATGCTTCCCTTAGCATATATGTAGGTGTATGTATGTCTATTATGTTTATTATTTATTTATTATTTATAATGTTTATATTATATAATATTATATATATAATATAATATTTATATAATATAATACATATATAATATATATATATTTATATTAAATAATATTTATATTATATTTATGTCTGTTTATAATTATGTTAAACTTGTATCTGTCATAAAATACATGCTTGACGAAATAAATAAATCTTGTAAATCTCTCTCTTCCTTCTCTCCCTTTCCCTCTCCCACTCTCTCCCTCTCCCTCCCTCTTAGGACACACAACCTTCGACCTTCTGGCTTCCCTCACTGGCGCTAGAATCCCTCTATTTCTGCTTTCTCCTATAGTCGAACCTTGTATAAAATGGACCACTTCTTTAAATTTCACCTTTGTCCCATATTACTCTCTCCAAGCCCTTTCCCCATTCATTCTCTGCATTCCAGACCAATCTCCTATTGACCTAATTGTATAACCCTCCAAATGTTATGTCTTTGTCACAATGAATTAAATGTGCTCTTTTCTGAACCTCCTGCTTAGCTCTTATTGAAACAAAGATGCTCCTCGCCGAATTCTTTGCCGTCCTGTCATTGCGACTTGTTATTATTTGATTGTTTTCTACATTAGCGTTAAATATTATTTGGTTTATATTCTCCCCAAACTGCCAATTGTTTATTATTCGATAAGCTATATTATCATTAGTCTCAAATAATAATTGCTTGAGACAAATAAACATATACTGCATCAAGATAAATACATTGCTTGATTGGGAACCAATTATAACCAGGGAACTTATGGACCACATAAAATTGTTTAATAGCTATAATGTAAAGATCCTACAACAGTGGTACTGTGGCAGGTTCCAGTTTACAAAAGGCTCTTCCCAAAACTCATCTGGATTTCTGTATGAAAAATTCACCTAATTTGGAAAAAAGAAGACAATGCACAAAATTCTATAATTTAGTGGAGTTTTTTGGTCTTTAAATTCTATTAATTTTCCCTAATCAAGTGCCCTTCATGTTTGACTGCAGTTCCCATTATCCCCATCTACCTGGCTAGGAACAATGGGAATGGACATTCAACATCCAATATATTTTGAGTACACATTGTGGGAAAGGGGAGGGAAGAGAACAGATCCCAGTTTCAGTGTATGCTCATGGCCAGCTTGTCCACAACCTATATTTCCCCAGCTATCGAACTTGTCTCTCTGTAAAATTTGTGGTAACAGTGCACAGAATATTCGATTGATGTGTTTTTCGCTTCCCTGGTTAATGTGCTTTTATTTTGACAAGGAGGAAAAGGGTCTGTTTAAAAATAAGTCTATTTTCATTGCAGGTGATGATCAGGAATGTGAACTCTATAAATAAAACGGCCTCTTTGCTTCCTCCTGCCTGCTGTCTTGCCTGGCAGTTCATCAGTGCCTCTATCGTTAACCCCTTTGTGCCAAGAGAGTCACAGCATTTCCAGAAGGATTGTGGCACAGAGGCTCAATTCTTGTGGGTAGGCAATGACCTGGGCAGAGGACAACAAGGACTCTTGCTGCCCCTAAGGATATTCCTCAGCCTACCCCGTGCTCTGCAGAAATCTGCCATTTACATTTCAAATAGCCTTTCCTCCCCCACATGTCAGAGAGCTCCTGTCCAACAGCCTAATTCCAAAAAATGCTATGATGGAACCAAGAGACCTGTTAAAGCAGAAATCAAGAGGTGGCAAATGATACAAAGCCCCCTCTTCTCTTTATTTGTTTGTTTGTAAAACATGTACAAGGTAACAAGTATAAGTATGAACATAAACATGAACAAAGGAAGTAAATACTGATAAATTGGGACAGTAAGACAGGGATAGTAGGCATGCTGGTACGCTTATGCATGCCCCCTTTAAGGATCTCTTAAGAATGGGGTGAGGTCCATGGAGACAGTTTGAGATTGAAGCTGTGAGTGTTTGAGGCTGTAACAATGGAGTCGAGTAAGGCGCTCCAGGCATTGACCACTCTGTTGCTGAATTCATATATTCTACAATCAGGTTTGGAGCAGTTTACCTTAAGTTTGTAATGCTACTGGTTTACTATCAGAGGGGAGTTTGGATGGTGTCAATGGGTCAATTATGGGGAGTGGAGAGCAATATAACTCCGCTGGAAGAGAACTCTATTTAACCCACCAGAGAGGAGAAAGAGGATGAATGAAGTGAGATTGGAGGCAAGGTGCAATCCAGCATGAAAAAGGAGGAAGTGGAGAATTTAAGATTGAGGCCTTGGAGAATGAGGAGAACTTCAGCAAAGCCTGCAGACTGATCCATTGGAGGAAGAAGAAAGTGAGGAGGGATTATTTGTGTGTTTTGGAAGGGATTATTTATTGTGTATTGATATATTACGCTTACGCTGTATGTATGTGTTGGGTGTCTCTCCTAATTTTATCCTCACAAACACCACCCAGTAAAATAGATTGGACTGAGGTCCCTTTTCTATTTGCATTTAACTCTGATCTCATCACATTCTGCTGTATGCCCACAGTGAGATGTTGCCTTAATCTCTTCTACAGCCCACAAATGAGAGAGGCCTTAAACATCAGTAGCTGTACTTATTGTGTAGTGGGCTTCAGTAGGCAAGAAGCAGATCAGCATAGTTACAACAACATTGATTGATTCAAAACTGGAACTGAGGAACAGCAGGCAATTGCCTGTAATTTATACTCTAGGCCCACAGGGCCTTAATCAATCTTAGTACTTGAAAAAGCCCACCCAAATATGAATATATCAGGTTTCCCTCCAAAACAGTTGGAGTTAACAGTTAGGGCCATCTAAAGGTTAGTTTCACTTTAGCAGGGGTTAACACAACTATATACACTCAATACATAGCAGTAGTGATATATTTCCCCCTGTAAACCAGCAATGCCCGATGACAGCTTCAAAGTGGTATACAAGTGATTATGTCCAAATTATGTGACCAGCAATGGATGGAGGAAATCGGTGCTTATTGGCTATTTCAGACAGATACCCTTTCCCCCAGAGTCTTTTGCTGGTATTTTGCAAAAGAACAAAACTGGTCCCAGCAGTCATGTTTCACTAGAGTACCAAAAACATACAGTAGCATTAGACTGGCTGGCTGAACCCTGGTGGTTTAAATTCCATAGCTTTTGCTGTTTTATTGCAAGATTGAAATAGCAAAACAGCAGAAGGATGGGACCCATTGCCTCCTAAGAATAGGATAGAGGAAATTTGAAGTCAACATTTGTAGCCTAAAGAAAGAAAGAAAAAGTAGATTGTAAATAAAACACTCAGTGCCTTATTTTGTGGGACACCCATTATATTTTCTCAAAATTGGAATGGAATGTAATCGAGTGGAGTGGAGTGGAGTGGAGTGGAGTGGAGTGGAGTGGAGTGGAGTGGAATGGAATGGAATGGAATAGAATAGAATAGAATAGAATAGAATAGAATAGAATAGAATAGAATAGAATAGAATAGAATAGAATAGACCACAAGTTGGAAACAAAATTCACATGAAGTAAGCCACCTAACTGCAAGTGGCAGGTTTTCCAGTGGAGTCTCCTCAGAGTCTATAGAAATTCTGGTTGCTTGGGTTCTTTTTGGTGAGGAAGGAGTACAGTACTAGGACTGTTTCCAGTGGTGGGTTGCCCTTGGTTCGCACCAGTTCTATAGAACCGGTAGTAAAACTGACAGGAGGCTCCGCCCACTGGCCCCAATATCACCAAAACGATTCTGCGCATGTGCAGAAGCTTCTGCACATGCTCAGAAGAGCACCCGCACATCCCTACTGTGAACCGGTAATAAAGGTAAGTAGAACCAACCCCTGACTGTTTCCTATTGTAGTTGCCAGTTGATAGCTACAGAGGCACAGAGGTGATTATACTTTGGGGCAAGTATAATGTTTGATCAAGGAATGGCAGGGATTCATCAGAGAGTGGCTGAATGTGAGGAATATGAAGTATCACATAGTAACACAGAATTATATCAGTGTTGGTTGCCCCCAGTTCGGACTGGTTCGCAAGAACTGGTAGTAAAACCAGTGGGAGGCTCCGCCCACTGACCCGGACGTCATCATAGGTGATCTGCACATGCGTAGAAGAGCATGCATGGGCACGATGCGATCTGATTCCAATCAGAGGCTCATGATTGATCTTATGATGTCAGCTGATGCCATCAGTTGGATTTTTGGACCTCCATTCATTGAAGCAAGGCTGCAGTGCAACTGGACAAAGGCAAGCCAGTGAAAGCTCCTGGTCAGTATTTTGAATATTTGTCATGTTCATCCTTGATAATTCTTTTTCTCTTTTGCCTGGTTTTTAACCACGTTTAAAAGGCAGCATTTTGTTCAAAATAGGCTTTTGTTAATAGATTTTCAAAAGTGTGTATTTGTAAGCTGGGGAGGAAACAGAAAAAAAAAAGTAAATAAGCATTGAAAGTAAGCACTCTTTTGATTTAGAACAAACAGGGTTTTTTTTTTTGTAACACAAAAATAATGATAAGTGGAAAATGCTTTGATAGATGAAATAGCCAAATAATCCACATACCCTATATGGAAGTATGTTATTTGTCAAATTGCTAATCAAAATAAATACACACAGAGTTAAGACTAGAAATCAATGGAAAATAAAGCACAACAAAAGGAATGGGAAAAAAAACCTCAGAGCAACCACAAATTAAAAGTTTGTTGTCGCAAGATGATGTGGGGAAGCTGAAAAGACTGTAAAGGGAGCTAAATTAATTAATCAATGTTTGTCATGATGGTTCTCTACTTCAGCGTGCGGCTTTGTAATGCTTTGTTTCTGCAAAGGTGGTTTGGAAGTTATGGGAGTATATAGGGCACCCTAATCCATGAAGGGCAGCTGTATGGACTCGGGGAAAGATACAGCTACTTTAAAGGTTTGTAGACAAGTGTTAAGTTTGGACTTCTGGCCTCTAAAACCCATTGTTCAATTGGGCTACACTAACCTCGTTTGGGATTTCTAAGAAGCTTCTGCATAGCTACTGGGGGAAAAAAAGTACTTGTGATAAAATAGGATTTGAGTGGATAAAGAGAGGGTTTTCTTTCCCTCTCATGCTGTGATTCCATTTGTTCTTGGACTGGAAAGGAACAGCGAGTCCTGTAAACCAAGAAAGCCCATTCTGCTCGCACACATCTTAGCTTTTTGCTGTTGTTTTTGCTAGCACGGTCAATCTCCTTTTTCTTATTACCTGGGACTTCTTATGAGCTTCACAGCTCCCAGATTCAATTCTATTTAATGACAGAGGGAGAAATCAATGGCTGCTTGGCTTTAAAGCACTCCAGTAGTAATTCCGTGGGAGCCATCATTGAATAGAAAAGCAGCTGAGCTTTTCTGTCTCCTGCCATCCCTTTCTCTTCTTGCTGGGATAACATTTTTTGCTTTGAATCTTGTCTATCTCCCCTGGTCTTCCTGCAACCAGGAACCGAAACCTGGAATGTTGAGATTAGTAGAAGGAAAAAGCTTTAGAAAAACATTTATTTGCATGTTAAGTGGAAACAAACTGAGCTGTTCTTGGTTTTGTAAGGACTAACATGCCAACAGGATTGACATAAACAGCATTCTTCAAAACACTTTTAGCCTGGATATTGGGAATCTCTATCTGGTGATTTCAATCTAGCCTTAGGAGCCTATTCCCTTTCTGTGCTTCTTTCCCTTCCTCTGAATTGCTCTTCTGCACCTAGAAATGAAGGATTTGTTAGAAAGTCAACACCTTGTCCTCCACCAGGCACGATCAAACATAAGAAACAGAATATTCTGAAATACTTGCAGCATTCTAGATTTGTTTTCAGTCCAACAGCTGAAATCCTCATCCATTGACAATTTCAACACTACAGAAGCATCTTCATATTTTATTGCTGTACACATTTTCTTTCTTTATAATTTTCACTTCTGAAGAGAAGCCAGTTTTGTCTTTGAGATGAGAAATGTCAGTGTCATTGTTTTTACATTTTTAAAAAAGATTTTCATTTTCATTTTATTTGATTTATTTTATTCAAAGATGACAATTTATATCCATGAAATCTAATTCAGGGTTACTTTGATACTCATTGTTAATTGGTTCCAGGAAGCTCAATGAGTATCAAAAATGATGAGTACCAAACAAAATTTTCCCATAAGGAATCATGTAGTGAGTCACAAGGCACCTGGCACCTGATAAGTTCTAGCATGTACCAAACAAATGATGAGTACTGGGACAAAATTTTTATGTCAAAGTGCACCGAGTAACAAATTTGATGAGTTTCAAAGCAGTGGAGTACTACGGTACCACTGTACAAAGTAAAAAAGTAAAAAAAGAAAAGAATTAAAAGAAAAAATAGGTGAAGAAAACAAAAAATAAAAAAATAAAAAGGAAATAAAAATAAAAACACAGTAAAAAAAGAATACACAAACACTCTTGATTTACTAATACAAAATGAAGTAAAATATTTTAACATTGGACATATTGAAATTGGACATAATCTATCCAGAAGTTAATTTTAAGAGGGTTTTTTTGCCTATGTGGACCATCTGTATTTAAAAGGTACAATGAAAGAGGAATAAGTATTACCAGACTGAATTGAAAGTACTGGTAGTTTTAAAAATGACAGACTAAAAGAAAGGTATGGAAAAATATGTTGTAGTGGACATATAAAAGAAACTGGCTGATGTTAAAAAGGATTTACAAATAACATCTAAAAGAGTGACCCTGATAATTTTCTTATATTGAATTTACAAAAGAGGCTTGTTAAAGCTTTGAATAATTTTGTGAGACAGGCATTGTTTTTACAATCGGAATCTCTATGGCATTTCATTGACTGTTTATCTAGGATGGCATTCTGCCCATGCTTGTGGCTGCTGTGCCCAAAAACCTGTTTGAATAATGAGGAAAATCAGAATTCCTGCTCACAAACTGCACAATATCTTCTGTCATGGCTTTGGTAAGTTTCCATAGTTTAATATTTTGTTAGAAACATTCAGAAACACTGTTAGTGCACAAGGGATGAGAAAATATTGTTTATTGCTCTTTGAAATGCTTTTCCCTCAAACCTTGTGATCAGATGAAAATTGTGCCTTCAAGTTGCATTTACTAAATTCTTTTTCAACTCTATCACTATATGCAAGAGGTTATAAATTAAGTTCCAAGTCCCTCACAGAGTATGTAAAGGAGAGTTGAGTGCTGTAAATGCTAAAAAAATGTTAAATATTATGAAAAAACATATCATTTGGCTCCAAAATGGTTCAGTGCTCATACTCTACCAGTTCTCCTTCATCTTTATTTTAACCCATATTGAGTCAACAGCCTGAACAACTTGCAAGCTACTTCATGTGGTCTCTTCAATGTTAATATATAGATATGAGTTTATTCACTATATCTTCCCTTTCTTCGAAGAATTCTTTTTTTAATCACAACAACTCTGCGAGATAGGTTGGGCTGGGAGATTGTGATGAATCCAGAGTCACCTAGTAAGTTTCCTTGTCTAATTTGGACCTGATTGTGGGCTTAAAACTGAGTCTCCTTGTTCCTGGGCTAACATCTTAACCCCTACACTACATTGTCTCTTTTTGTGGTGTTATCTCTAGCTACACAATAGATTATATAGCATTCTATTGATAAAATCCAACAGTAGGCAATTTGCTGCCCCAGGATACCCAGCCTTTGATGCTAGAAAATTCTAGGCTCCCTCTATTTTTAGACTGTCTTAATTCAGGGGTCAGCAATGTGTGGTTCTGGAGCCACATGTGGCTCTTCCACCCCATTGCTGCGGCTCCCTGTCACAAAATATGCATTACAACCGCCAATGGGCGACACCTGCCAGCACGCTATTTATTGAGCTTTTTAATTCCCAGTAGGCCAACCATGGATAAATCCAAGAAAAGAAAAGTTTTAGAAGAAAAGAGATCACTTAATTCAACTACATATGCTAGTTTTGTGGCTGCTCAAGAAATAGTCAGGCACGGGAAGGGTTTTATGGCTCCCGGTGTTTTCTGTGGGAAACAAGTCCAAATGGCTCTTTGAGTGTTTAAGGTTGCAGACCCCTGTCTTAATTTATACTAGACAATCAGTGACCCATTGGATCATCGTTTCAAAGTTATTTCCTAACCTAAACAGAAACAGAAGGAGATGGAGGTAAAAAAGCAGTGGGAGTGAGAGCTGGACTAACAATTACAAGACCTTTAATTCTTCTAGTTGGAATATAGATAGATCAGGTTTGGGTTTCCAATCTAAATGGGATTTCCTAATAAAAACTTGTCCTCTTGTGTTTAAACAATAAACACCACTCTTTGAGATCCCTCTGTTAATTGAGCTATTTGTTTTATTATTCTTTTTCTGCATCTCTATTCTGCCGTATAAAATTACTGTCACATTGTTTTCCCCTCCTGCATCTCTGCATTAGGAAGGGCAGAGGCATCTCCTGTGTTTTCGGTTTTTATTGGAGCAGGTGACTTCCCACCCTGTTTCCTGCTTCCCATCTTGCACTCAGTCAGTGATGGTGAATTCCTGAACAAGTTTGCAGGATGGTGACATATCAACACAATTGATATAACTGTGCAGTGGCTAGGCTGGGCTAAATGTACATTGGGAATGCAGAAGGAATACTTTGTGATGTCTCCCAGCTTGAGGTGTGCTTCAAGAGGAAATGATCATAGATATCTCACACAATGTCTTGTTTAAGAAAAATGGGCAGCCAGTAATATTTCTTAAAATAGCATCAGCACTGAATAGAACTGTTCCACAGAGGCAACAAAGTCTTATTACTGTCCCTTGCATGTCTCCAGAATTAATACCAAATAAAAACAATTCAGGCTGAATTATCACTTTCATGGTTAAAGTGATTAGTCACACTTTACTTGAACGTATAATGCGAGTTTAACAAGAGCCTAAGACCGTGATGGAGATCCTATAGCATGCGTGCCCGAGGCAGAGCCATCTTTCCGAGCACGCGAGCTGAACTCACCTGCAGCTGCGCATGCACACGTGCCCCAGCTGGTGTTCAGGCCTCCGGTGCGTATGCGTGCAATTCAGGGTACCCAGCTGGTCTTTGGAGCTCTCCTGCATATGCACGTGCATTTGCACATGTGTGCGAGAGTATTTGCGTGCAGTGAGTGCATGTGGAGATGACGTTCATGCATGTGCATTATGTGTGTGAAAACCACTTGCGTGCACAGATGGTGCGATTGCATGCACAGCACACGGGGAGAGCCATACGAAATCTGCGCAGATGACACACGCAAAGGGCATACCTGTTCGGCACTCAGTGAGTAAAAGGTTCACCACCACTGGCCTAAGATGTCTCGAATGTGCTAATGGGAGGAAAATGTCTGTCCATCTCATCACTTGCTAAAGCAATACTTTACCTCAAGCATGCAGCGTTCCAGTTGCAGTAATGTAGGAGGAAAGGGATTTGTTTATCTCTTTCCATGCAGATATGTGCAAATGCTTCCCAGCTTTTTCTGTAGCAAATGATCATCTGTCTGAATCATTACTGTCCTACTCAGGGATGGGTTCTGCTTACCTTTACTATCGGTTCAAAATGGGATCACATAAAATGGAGAACTCCTAAGATAATTGAATCCAGAGTTAAAGCTGCTCAACTGGCAATAGCTCTTCTGAATTAAAATTGAGATGTCACAATTGATAATATTAGAGGCCACTTAGCTCACTGGCTTTCCTGGTTGTTTGAATCTAATGAATTTCCAGGTGGGAAATTTTACATTAATTTCAAACTGTATGAGACTGGCCTGATAACAGAAACTCCTGAAAATACATGAAGCTTTGGGTTGCATTTGCCTGGACTGTAGGTGAGGGTAAATTACTACTATTCTGTAAATCTCTGCTTTGAAGATTATGAAAAGACACCTGCTTAATCCTACCCTAATTTTTTCTACAGTTTTCTTTCTTAACAAATATCCAAAGATAACAGACAAAACTAGGGGGTAACTCTGGAAAGTTTATCCTTCTATCAATTCAATGTCGTCCTTGAGTTCCCTCTTTTTCTATATTCTTTTTCGCCATTAGCACTTTTGTTAGCCTGCTGGGGAACCGATGGCAAACTGATTCAATGATGGATTTTTATTACACTAGAACAAAGGGGAAAAACATGGAAGCTCTTATGCTGTCATTAGCCCCATGAAGATAAAACTCACAGGCCGTAATGTAGATCGATAGAAATCACTTAAGAGTTTCTACGGGTGACTGATAGGTAGTTCTAATATATAAGGGAAAAACTTCTCTGGCTTGAGTTTGTGGCTGACCAAATCCTCATCACAAAACAAAATAAAAATAGAACAGAACTGATTTGTTTCCTTTAACAAACCTGTTTGGAAATGGTGTCATTTTGTTTTTGGGTCTTTTTACTTGTTCGGGGGGATTGTTTAGGGCAGGATTTCCCAAACTTGGCAACTTTAAGAGCTGTGGACTTCAACTTCCAGCCTGTTTGAGGAATTCTGGGAGTTGAAGTCCCCTCCTCTTAAAATTTGAGAGATTTGAGAAATACTAGTGTTGGGCATATGTATCTATCAATTCCTGAAACAGAGTCATTTCCACTACCTTAGGAACTACAGTTCTGTGCAGGATGGATGCATTAGAGCAGGGCTCCCCAACCCTCAGATCATGGCCACGTATCGGGCCGTGTCCTATTCAGAACTGGGCCGCACAAGCAGCTCCACTCACACGAGTGGCACCCCAAATGCTTCTCTCTTGCATGAGTGGAGCTGTGTGGCCCAGTTCCTCCCTCCTTCTCCCCCCCCCCACATATAGCTGGGCTGCCAAGCGGAGCGGTGAGAGCAGAGGCTGAATAGGACAAGCATGCCCTGCTCAGCTTTGCTAATTCACCGGCTGCCTTTGCAGGACTCCTGATCTGCTTTTGGAGCGTCAGGAGCCTCAGTGAGCCCGAACGAGCACGAGACTGCGCCCCCCCAAAGCCTTTCTCAGCGGTCCTAGGCTAAGCACGGCAACACCAAGAAACACACACGGACAGGTCGGTGCTATGCTGGTTTATTATCCGGCTGGCTCCAGGAACGTACTGCACTCGTTAAACGATTTGAAATTAGCGCTACATTCCATAGGCGTGCAGCTCTTTTATAGCAAAGAGCTCGTTACTGTGCCGCCCCGCCCTGTATTTAAAGCCACACCCTCCCTCCTCTTTCCGGATGCTGGGCTCGGCGTCTCAGCGTTTTCCCAGCCTCTCCTCGTGCCGGCATCTCTGCAGTGAGGGTGTCAGTGAATACAGTAGTCGGTGTGTTGAAGCCCTAATACCGTCGCCCTGCTTTCCCCACCCCGTACACGTCCGCCTATTCCTGAGTGCTCCCATCACCAGTGCACACCCCCCCCCCCCGTGCAGGTAATGTTGTCGAGCGTGTTGCTTGGCTCGACAGCCTTCTCCGTACCATTTTGCAAATGGCTGAAAGGCTTCAAGGGAGCAATCTCATGCTGCTTCAGGCCCTTAGTCTCTTTGCAAAAGCTTTTGGCGCAGAGAAGCTAATGGAGCACAAAAACTGTGCCCCAAAGTCTTCTATCTACTGTGAGTGGAGCTGCGTGCTTGCCAGACCCAGTTCCCCACTCCTCCCCCCCCCACAGCCGGGCTGCCAAGCTGCAAAGATTGGGGACCACTGCATTAGAGAGGAATGGCAATTTGAAAGATTGCCTTTAATAGCTAGGCCAGAAATTCCAACAGCTAGTTGTTTAAATGAGCTGCAGCATTAATTTATACTCCTGACATGAACAAAGTAAGGGATTGCTTAGGGAAAGAGTTTCTCAAGTTAAAAGTCAGCTACTCTTGGTGCTCACATACAGCCACTGATCACTGACAGTTGAACAATCATTTAGTGACCAAGGATTCACTAAAACTGAATTCCTGGGATTTTTCTTGCCCAAATTGCTCATCTCTGCATTCCAAGGATTGCCCATGGCTTTGAATTCACTTTGTCATTATGGAGAATGTTTCCTTTCCTGCCAGCAAAATCCTGAAACCCTGAAAAGTAGCTTGCAAACTAAACCTGAAGATACGAATGCAAAGGCAGGTTACCCATTGTTGGAACAGTTTACAACAGCTTCCAAATCTAATGGATTGGAATCTGGCAAAGGTTTTTATATGTTTGGATTAATGACTTCTTTCTTTTTTCTTTTTTGCAAATATTTTTTTATTTTTTCCCAAACTTAAACATAAAATATAATTTTCAAGAGCAAAGTCTCGATCTGGTCATACATGGTTACTACGCTTACAATCCTTTAACAAGATCCATTCATAATTTCCCATTACATCTTTTAGAAGTAGAAAATTCAAAACTTAACAGAACCAATTTTAACATCAATTCTAACATCTTCATCTAAACAAATCCATTATATCAATACAAGTTAATTTCAAATTCACTTTCACTCATTTTTATACCTATATATCAATCCTAGTCATATCTTGTTCTTCTTAATCTTGTATCTTTTACAATCCATATCCAAATAATCACCATTAATCTTAATTGCAAATCAGTACAACTCCATTTTAATACACTTTATAAAACAAAATTCTGTCTAGTTTTTAATCCTTTGACCCTTATCCTCAAATCTTAATATCTAGCTTCATCAATTTATCTTGATTTCTTTACATATTACACAGGTTTATCACAAAAACATGTTTTATTTAGTCTAATTTCCAACACATTTTCTACCATACCTCCCTCTATTATTTGGCTGTCTTCCAACGTATTCTGTTTGGCTAATTCTCAGCATAGTCCCCTCTAAAAACACCAATCATTTAATTAATTTCAATATAGTCTCCTCCAAGCCAACCACCATTATTGGCTGATTTCCAGCATATTACATTTGGCTGATTTCCAACATTATCTCCTCCTAAACTCCCTCCATTCTTTGGCTGATTTCCAGCATAAGGATTAATGGCTTCATTCTGTTGCAGATCTCAGGGGGAAAGAATGACTGAGAATTCTGGAATCCTATCAGTGGCAATTTTATCCAAGATCTAACAAGACTAAATTTTACCATTGCTGCACTAGAGAAAAAAAAATAATCTCAGGAATTTCTAGAAGAAGAAATCTTTAAAAAATATGTATAGTAAAGCCTACATGATATCTATGGATGGCTTTTTTTTTTTTTTGGAAGAAGTAGGACACTCTTCTTTACTGGAGGTGTGAAAATAGAAGATGGATGATTGGCCATCTCTTAGGATTTGCAATAACGGATGCCTGCACTGGGAATAGTATTAGACCAGACTATTATCAAGATCTATTTTCTTTTCTTTTTCTTTTTTGTTTCTAAAATAATTTTTATTCAGCATTTACATCTTTAACATCTTTGTTACATTTTTACAGCTTTCCAATACCAGCATCTTTGGTAATATCTATATTATCTTTTAACCAACTATATACACATACATTTTATATACTACTTACTAATTTCTATATTCACTACAATCTATACTTATCTATTACACAATAACTATTTCATTCCTCTCTCTTACATTTATACATTAATTTTAGATTCTTTCTCCAACCAGTTATATCATCTATTCCATGTTTCGTAATAAATTGTTTCCTCTCGGTCTTTTAGCTCCATTGTTAATTTATCTGCTTCTGTGCATTCTAGCACCTTTTTAATGATCATCGTATTTGATGGAGCAAACCTTATTTGATGGATCTATTTTCATTCTATAATTCTATAAGAAGTGAACAAATGAGGGTGTGTGATGCACTTTCTCCAAGTCTTTAATTAATTAATCCACTGTGATCCTAAATGGAATTGCATCCTCCTTCCATGACTATTTGTCTTCTCTCCAATTTAGAATCTCAGGTAAGGAAGTATTACTGAGCAAGAAAACACTGCTGGGGCAAACTTCGAACATTTTCCATGTTATAATTCTGACTCTGAGTTTCTCCTTTGCCACCTCTATGAAGTAAACACACACACACACACACACAGCCATCTAGTTGTGGACATTCCTACTATACATGGAGATTCCTAATTTTTAAAATTGGGAGACAGAAGTAGGTTAGCTCTGTGTATGTCCTGTCCAACTTGTATGCTGTTTTGAGTTGTGAAACACAGCAACTTTTACATAAAGTATTATAATGGCAATAAATAAGGGAAGGCCTCGAAGATGGCCAATTGCATTATAAGTGCAAATGTATGTGATGCATTCCATGTCTGGAAGAGTTTCTCCATTCAGAATAGAAGCCTGAAAAAGCCCTTCTCAGTAACAAGAAGTAGTCATTTTGCTGATGTTCTGTTTCCATCTCTCAGAACTGACCTCTTATGTATTTTGCTTAATTGAAAGTATATTCTCGTATTATTCAACCAGTATAGGTAGAAATCTCAATTCATTTTAAGCAGCTCGAAATACACATCGCCACCTCCTCAGACTGTCTCTTTCTTTGATAAAGGAAAAGACAGTGGGGCCTTTGGGATTTGGCAGAAGATCTGTGAAGCCCTTGGAGAATTAGTCATTTATCCTCAACGAAGGTATGTAGAAAAGGAAGCAGATTCACAAAGTGTATCTTGTTTTGCCTGATTTCTTCCTCCTAGTTTGGCATTTACTGTATACTTCTTTGTCTTTCTTCTGGACTCCACCGCACATAATATATTGGATGTATTTCACTCATAGTTTCACTGCATTCTCATTTTAAGCTTTTGGAACCAATTTGCTGGTGAGCAGGAGACCATCTGTGCTAGCATCAAATCGCAGGACAGTGGTGGTATACACAGACAGCACTTGCCAGTTAATTCTCCTGACATAATTTTTCCCTTAACATTCTACATTTATTCAGGCAGCCTATTTTTTTTTTGTTTGTTTTAAAAACAACTTTATTTGAATATAAACAGATAAAAAACAACAAAGTCAAAAGTCGTAAAAACAGTCTTAAAACTAAAATCAAAGTACATTTCAATGTTATTTTTGTTCTATTATTTACTATGCAAAAGCTTTCTATCTATAGCAATTCAATATATAATCATATATAAACATTTATTTCCATTTACCATGGTGTTTTTATATTGACGGTGTAGTTTTATTAATTTTAATCTCTCGATGTATTTATCATCTATTTTTTTTCCTCTTGTTTTCCAATCCATGTATACCATCGATTCCAAATTTGATAGAAGCGTGAGTCTTCCTTGTTTTTTAATTTAAGAGTTAGTCTATTCATTTCTGCACACCAATATATTTTTTGGATTATTTGTCCTTCTGTTGGCAACTCTCCTAATTTCCAATACTGGGCTAGGGTTATTCTTGCTGCTGTAATTATATGTAATATGATACATTTTATTTCTTTTTTAATTTCTTTTTTAAATATACCTAGTAGAAAGATTTCGGGCTTTAAGTCTAAATTTTCTTCTGTTATTTCTATTATCCATTTTCGAATCTTTGTCCAGAATTTTTTTATTTTTGGGCATGACCACCAAAGGTTTTTTTTTTTGGGGGGGGGGGGGAATAGCAGTTCTAGATTTTTACCTTAACAGTTGGAAGATTCAATCTATACAACTGATTTGGCAGCTCCTCCTCTCCCCTGCCTTCACTTTGCTTTACTGATAAATTGGGTGACAATTGTCTAATTCACATTTGACTTTCAAAGAAAGAACTGATTTGTGGGCTGGAAACATTTGTTGTGTTCCCCCCCCCCCTCCATTTTCTATCATTGATAGATCGGACTGCTGGCTTGAACTGTTTTTTGATGGAGGTTCCACAGTAAATAGAATTGTGCATTGATGGTGTAAATTGATTTATTGCAACTCTCTGTTTTTATTCTGTATCTGACTTGCACAACAGCCATAGCGTGGTTTGAGAAATAACCATTCGGCTGCTACCAAATGTCGGTTTTGGACAAAAACATGATAAAATACAGTCATGTGACCACAGGACACTGCAAATGGCCCAAAATAAGGGCTGGTTGCTAAGTACCTGAAATGCAGTTCAGGGAAGGGCTTGGCTGTCAGAACTTTGCAACCAGGTTGTAAATGCCCTGAGGAACGGTTTCATAACTGTGAATGTCCACTAAGCAACCAGTTGTAAGTCAAAGACTATCTAAGAAGGTGCCACTGTGGCTCTTTTTCCTTTAAAGTTCTGCCAGCCTGTTCCGTACCTTTACTGTGGACATTTTAATTTAGATCTTCTATTGCAGATGTTTTTTGTTGTTCATTGTTATTCTAAACTACTTTGAGCCTGGAATATTCACTCAGGGGTGAAATCCAGCAGGTTCTGACAGATTCTAGAGAACCGGTAGCGGAAATTTTGAGCAGTTCAGAGAACTGGCAAATACTACCTCTGGCTGGCCCCAGAGTGGGGTGGGAATGGAAGTTTTGCAATATCTTTCCCCCAGGAGTGGGGAGGGAATGGGGATTTTGCAGTGTCCTTCCCCTGCCATGCCCACCAAGCCCCGCCCACCAAGCAACACCACGCCCACAGAACTGGTAGTAAAAAAAATCGGATTTCACCACTGTTTTCACTGTATATTCAATGATGTACAAATGCAAAATCAATCAGTGCGTCATCTGTTCCTTGCAATGCTATGGAGCTAAGAGAAGAGCTCAGTCTTTCCTTTCTATTTTAATTTCCTTTTTATTTTAATCAGATCTTGCAACTGTGGTTGTCAAAAACAATGTCAAGGTGAACCAATTTTTTTCCTTTACCTGGTGTCGTTTCATCAGGAGGATCTGGGCTCTGTCTCTCTTTAGTGAAATCATTAGAACCACCCACCTTCTGAACAGGATAAGAAGAAGCAGAAAACTAATTGCCGCCTTTGTAAATAGATAATAATGGCTGTAATGACATATTATTGCGCTAATTGACTTCTGTAAGTTGTTCTGTGAGCCTTGTGAGATGGAGAGCAGGATAAAAATACTGAAAATAATAATAACACAAATACACCCCAGGTGCATCTGAACAAAACTAAAGGTGAGAACACGCACCATGCAGAGGAATGCTTCCACACAATTTGTTCCTCCAGGTCTTCATTTAATCTAGTGGAAGAGAATTAAACTGCTTCCAGAACTTTCCAAAAGAGAAGAGGCTTTCTGAGATTATTCCTTTATACTGACATTTATTTAATCATGGTGTTGAGGGGCACTGTGTGAATGTCTTGACTTTTATTCAACATACTGATCTGTTCATCTCTATAGCATTTACTGGTGGGAAAGTATCAGTTGGTATGTAAGGAGACATTAAAGGTGTTCCTTCACATACAACTGTAATTGACCTGGCCATTATAGTTGTATATTATGACAGTCGTAAAATAGGTCAGATACCTGATTTTTACAACTTTTTTCACAGCAGTCATTAAGTGAACATGGCGGACATAAAACAAACGTGACCATTATTAAATGGTCATTAAGCGAACCCATTGTTCACTGTGGCACAGTTTCATCGAAAACCACAACTGAGTTTTGGCAAAACAGTTATAAAAGGCATTATGAAATGTAACTGGGGCAGTGGTGAAATCCATTTTTTTTTATTACCGGTTCTGTGGGCGTGGCTTGGTGGGCATTGCAGGGGAAGGATACTGCAACATTCCCACCCCACTCTGGGGCTAGCCAGAGGTGGTATTTGTTGGTTCTCCGAACTGCTCAAAATTTCCTCTACCAGTTCTCCAGAACCTGCTGGATTTCACTCCTGGACTGGGGGATGCTGCAAATGGCTGTCAATATAATAATGTTGTTGAACACCTGGTGCGATCATGTGATTGTGGGAGGGGGCGACTTATCAAAATTTTGGAACGGGTCATAACTCCTTTTTTCCAAGTAGATCATAAGTCAAGGACTTTAAACAGTCATAAATTGGGGGTAACGTAATCCTTGAGCTATCTTCTCTGTGGTGAGTTACCATCCTACCATGACAAAGAAGACTATAGTCCCGTGATGGCGAACCCATGGCACAGGTGCCACAGGGCACGTGAGCTCAGCTCCAGCACACATGTGTGCCAGCCAGTTGAGTTTTGGCCTTCTGGGCCCATCAAAAGTCAGTGGCTCTGTTTCCAGCCACTGGAGGGCCTCTGGGAGGGTGGGGGTGGGGAAGGCCGTGTTTGCCCTCCCCAGGCTCCTAGAAAGGCTCTGGAGCCTGGGGAGAGCGAAAAATGGGCCTACTGGGCCCACGTGCCATCGCATGCCAAAAGCAGGGGGAGCATGGGGGGGGGAGCATAGAATTATGGATGTGGGCACACATGTGTGTGACCCCTCCGCGCTCCCCCCGCTTTTGGCACGCGATGGCAAAAAGGTTAGCCATCACTGCTATAGACAATACTTGTTAATTGGGAATTGTTTGAGCTTTTATAGAACACAGGAATTCCCTCAATGGTATGATGAGCATATCTGGAAGAAAGGAATAAATTGTTATTAAAAGAGTGCCCTTCTTGATCTCTTCATCACCATAGGGCACCTGTTATTTTCTTTTCTGGCTATTTTTTCTATAGCAGGCCGTTCCTCTCCTATTCAACTTTTCATATAAAATTCCCTCATAATGTGATCAGTAAATCTGTACTGGAAGATTAATCATTAGTACCTCCTTATTTTAACTGCAGAAATACTGGCAGCCCTCAAAAACTGTTTTATAACTTCTAATTCCTTCTGTGAAGGAATTTTAAAGATGAATTATAGTGTAATCCTGAACAATTTATCTCTAATTCGAAGTGTTAAATGAGTATTACTCCCAGACCCAGACTCAATGTGTAATACAACAACATATTTTTAAAGAGAGAAAACCAATCTCTTGGAGGGTTAAAAGACTAATTTTGAAGAATTAGCACTTCTTTACCTGAGCCTCAGCATCGATACCATGTGGTTACTGTATAGTTACAGATTGTGTTTGTGCATTTTCACATCATTATTTGTTTAGTGTTTGCTGCTTTGGCATGTTTAAAAGGAAGTGAGACCTACATTTTAATGGGATTTATTGCCACATAACATTACCTAAATGGTTGCCGAAATGGATCGTTATTCACCAAATTTACACAGTAATAAAAGTAATAAGTCTTTAAGGTGCCTTAAGATACTTGGAGGGTTTTGTTACAGCAAACTCTCCACCCCACCCGGAGGGGCCTGCTTAGCTGTTCCGAATGCCAATGGGATTTATTCCTCAATAAGCGTGTTTATGACTCCAGCCTTAAGAAGGGTTTTAATGGAGTTTTTGGTCAATTAGTTTGGGATCCAATCCCATTGATTCCAAATTATCTTTTTTTACCAAGAGTGCTTTGGCGTGCAGTTGATAATTAATATTTGGGCGATGTAGTGATTTTCTCTTACTTGCATTAATTAGGGTCCAACCGATGATAATATCCTCTTAGCGAAATTTTGTATTGTACATGCACCCACATAGGTACACGGCTAATAGGAACAAAAGTTGATGGGTCAAAATCTGAAACATCACAGAGCTTTCACAGGAAACCACCAGATGTTGAAGTGTTATTGGTTGGAAGAGGGAAAAAGATCTATGTTTTTTTTATACACTTATTTATTTATTTGTCTGTCAAACATGTACAAGGTAGCAAGTATACGTATGAACATAAACATGAACAAAGGAAGTAAATACAGATAAATGGAACAGTAAGACAGGGATGGTAGACATGCTGGTTTGCTTATGCACACCCCCTTTACGGACCTCTTAGGAACGGGGTGAGGTCCACGGTAGACAGTTTAAGGTTGAAGCTGTGAGGGTTTGGGGATGTAACAATGGAGTTGGGTAGAGCATTCCAGGCGTTGACCACTCAGTTGCTGAAGTCGTATTTTCTGCAATTGAGTTTGGAATGGTTTACCTTGAGTTTGTATCAATTGTTTGCCTGTGTATTATTGAGGCTGAAGCTAAGGAAGTCGTTGACAGGCAAGAATGTGTTGTTCAGTCCTTCCTCAATAGAACCATAAGAGAACATAGGTTAATCTGGGAAGTTATGACTTATCTAGGGCAGCCAGTGTAACCCAAACTTTGGATCTTGGTTTCCTGCAGAGAAAACTTCTCTACCTTTTGCAGCTCAGTGATCTGTGGCCCTGTCTCACATCTGGGATGATGCACATCTCCAGAAAGGCTGGAAGTGTCATGTGGCAAAGTAAATATTTCTTAATGAGACAGCTTTGTGGATTGAGTAGCTATATTTGTCTCAGTAGGGCATGATGAATCATCTTGTTTTTCTTCTCCAAGGGAATTGGGAGTCTTTCAGTCAACTCTGAGGACAGCTGTCTAGAATCACCCAGGACTACAGTCTTCAGGATAAATACAGAATGTGTTGATCTCCAGGAGTTTAAAAATCCTCTGGTGTCAAAAGAAAACTCTGGGAGTTGAAAACATCCTTTTGTAAATATATAGCTCCCCCTGAATATAGGCTTCAAGGAAGAATGCTCCCCTCCATGATCCCACAGATCATTCTTTCCTCTCCATCTACTTCCTCTTTCCTCTCTCTCCATTAGTTGTGTCAAATTTGATAAGGCATGTTCTGCTCTGAAGTGTCAGACTCAGGTAATGACAGCTTATCTTCTTGTCAGCAGGAGAACTCCCAAGAGGTGGATTTGGAGGTGTTTAAGTTTTACCTCTTTCTTCTCCCCTCCCCCCACTTCAGTGCATCTCTCTCTCTTTCTCTCTGAATGTGCATGGATTGATAGAGTTCATTTTGTTTTCTCTTTTCATTGGCTTCTGACAGACTCTGGCTTATTCAATATGAGATGAGTGGGTGGAAGGATTGTTCTCTGGTTATTACCTGGTCATTGAAAGAAGTCCCCTCCCCTCATGTGTGAATGTTGTGTATATGGCTAGGGGTGGGCTTCAAAAATTTTAGCAAGGGATTCTCTGCTGGGTTGCTGGGTGGGTGTGGCCATGGTGGGCATGGCCTAGTCGGCCTCCTGCACCATGACAAGAGGGCATTTTTGTCCTCCTCAGGCCCATTTCTAGCCTTCCCAAATTTCTGGTAGGCCCATTTTTCGCCCTCCCTGAGCCTCATGCACGCCCTGCACTTATCTGCATCCAAAACAGGCTGCTTGGGGACTCTTGGGAGGGGCGGGGTGGGGTGAGCCAGCCAGGAGTGGGATTTGGGGGTTCTCCGAACTGCACAGAATCTTAGCTAGAGGTTCTCCCGAACCCCTGCGAACCCCCAGCAGCCCATCCCTGTATATGTCAATATGTGTGGATTATGTATTCAGCATAGGCCCACTGGTTTAGCATTTCAGATTGCACAAAAGTAATGTGCTGCCAAGTGGTGCCCTATAGACACCTCCTTCCCCCTGTCTTTCTCTGAAGTAATTTGTTGGTATTATAGATTTTCCCTTATTTGTACATACATACATACATACAGTACATACATACAGCATACATACCGGTATCATTATCTGTAGTCACTCTCAGTATTTTTACTAAGTCTCATAATTCTGTAGTACAAAAACCTTCATAAGAACTAAAGAATAGAGGGATGTAGAGCTTACTCTTTTGACTGAAATTTCTACTACTAGTCAGGAAAACAAAAAATGGCTAAATGCCAATGATGTTGTCTAGTAAGGAGAATTTATGATGGCAGGGAGGAAACTGTTGGCAAAACGTTGGTAGTGACTTGGTAAGAGAGAAGATGAAGAAATGGATGAAGACATAGGCTGGAAGTGATCCAACAGGATGGGAGCAAGAAGCAAGAAGACCGGGAGCCTTTCCAGACTGCTGAGTTAGAGTGGTTTCCACCTACATCAAATTGGCACAATATAATATTAAGATAAAATCTAGTATTCCCATTACCAACATCTCTCCTCCTTCTAGCACATCTATTCCAAATAACTAAAGCAAGAGCATCTGCTATCAAGGGGTAAAATCCAATAGGTTCTGATAGGTTCTGGAGAACTGGCAGCGGAAATTTTGAGTAGTTCGGAGAACCGGCAAATACCACCTTTGGCTGATCCCAGAGTGGGGTAGGAATGGAGATGTTGCAATATCCTTCCCCCCAGGAGCGGGGTGGGAATGGGGATTTTGCAATATCCTTCCCTGCCACGCCCACCAAACCACAGAACCGGTAGTAAAAAAATTTGAATTTCCCCACTGATCTGCTTGGAGGGATGTGTGTGTGTGTGTCCACAAAAGATTCCATTGCTGCCATCTTCATTTATTTTATTTTTTTTGACACTGCAGAATGGCGTTACTCTGATTGATGTGTGCCAATTCTTGTAGGCAAGTTGAATGGTTTCACCTCTGGCTTTGTTGCTGTAAATCACCATCCAGTGGAGTAAATGGAATAAGTGGAAAATAAATATCCCTTTAGGCCTATGTCCTTTATGGGCTGGAAATAAGATAAGGGCAGTCTCATGGGGCCCAGCCCAGGATGGAAACTTCCCCTGTCAGGGCCTGAGGATGTTGTGCTTAATCACATGGGCACAGTGGACCTGTGGAGAGCAATAAGAATAATTAAGAGGAAGGGAATTTCCTCTGTTTTGTAACTAATTAAGTGAACATATTGAACTAATGAATACCTAGAGAGGCAATACCTTCATTAGTTCAATATGTTCACCTTATAATAATTGATGCCCTTCAAGTTCCTATGATTTTTTTTTTTTAATTGGGCAAGGTGGTTCAAAGCCAGGAAAAGAAAAGTGGCTGATTTTTGGGTTAAGATTACAACAATGGCGTCCTTAGATGATGTTTGGTCATGTTGATCAACCCCCACCCACTAATTCTCTTCCCAGAAACTGAGTTTTGGATCTGATATGGGGCCAGAAAGCCTATAAGTGGAGTGGGATCCCTTGCAATTCATCTCCTGGGGAGCTCTTTCAAATCTTTCAAGACTCCCTACTGTCTTGGACAAAGAACTTTATCAAGGTCCATGAGGTAGAATCCCCTCATGTAACGGGATTCCCTTACATGCAACACAGAGTGTCTAATCTTCCATTGGGAGCAATATCTGTTTGTCAGTATCCCACAAAATGACATGAGAACCAGAACTTAACAATTCTGATTTCCCCCAATAGAAATAAAGATCAGCTCCATATAATATAGTATTTCATCTACCAATCAATCCCAACCAGCAGTCCAAAATACAAGGAGAGTATCAAGTTGACAGTATTTAATTTAAAAATTGTGTGCGTGCGCTTGAGTCCCATTGCACACATAGGCACATTTATATGGTTTGGTTATTTTTAATGCATGTCTAAAGCATCTGTTTTATAGAAACTAGGTAATAAGACTTTATGTATAAACTTTTATGCAACAATTGCCTGTGGTTTGATTTTACACATTGTTTTCCAAAATCAGATGTGGGAGACCATAAAATAAAACCTTTTTGGTTTAGTATATAATTTTATGTTGTTATTAATAAAATAAAAATATATCAAAAGTGATAATTTAGTATTTTCTATTTTCTGATATGAAACCCAGTACCTTACATAAATGTATTTAGAAAGCAGTCCAAATCCCCATAGATTATCATATAATATTAATCTGTACTGTCTTCAAATGCAAGTAGTTAGAATATACAAGGAGAGGGTGATGAAGATTGTTAAAACAATTGTAATGTTTTACATGTACAAAGTGAATCAAAAATTAAATTTGTTTCTTAGTTGATATTGGAGCTCTTCAAAACCACTCATAGATTTCATGGTTAAAGAAATTAAAAAGTTTAGCATCTGATTGAATCAGAATGAATGGAGGTTCAGATTGGATATCCAGATTACTAACTATTTCATAAGCTTTTTGAGAATTCTGACTGGATGGCGACAATTTTCAAAGTGAAAGAAATGTATCATTTTGTTAAAAAAAATCATGTTTATTAAATATTTTACAAAGTAAAAGACAAATCTACTGAAAAAGACAGAAAAGACAAAAAACAAAGAAAAACGTGCAAGAAAAAATAAAACTAAAGCTAAGAAATACATTTTCAACCTTCTCTTTAATAGATATCAGCCCCCATCCTTCTTATATCTTCCAAAGATCTACAACTCTATATTAATTTCTCATCTTTCTCAATCATTAAATCCATAAACCAGCATTTCACTTTTTTCTTCTTCTAGATGATTTCCATAACAAGTCTCCAAAAGTCTTGAAAAAGTACTTGTTATTTTCTCTCACCAAACAGGTCAGTTTTGCCATTTCTGCTAATTCTGACAGTTTTACAATCCATTGCTCCATTGTGGGAATTTCAATACTCTTCCATCTTTGTGCATTTAATAATCTCGCTGCATTGTTATATACAAAGCTATTCATGAGTCTTTTCTAATTTAGCATCCATAAATCCTAAAGAATTTTTTTCTGATTTCTTTGCAGCATTAATCCTTAAAATTCTTTCTATCTTTGTATGGAATTGTATCCAAAATTTCTTGGCTTTTTCATGTCCACAGTGCATGATAAACTGTTCTTTCACGTTTTTCACATTTCCAACATTGACTTCAGGCACCTTTATACATATTTGATAGGATCCCCAGGGTCACGTACCAACAATGCACCATTTTATAAAAAAATTATCTCCAGCTGTAACATAATGTAAATTTTATCCAATTTATCTAAGTTCTTTCCCCTGTACCCAGCTATATATCACAGCCAAAATCTGCAGCCCATTTTAACATACAATCCTTAACTTGTTCCCTTTCTTTTTTGCAAAAGTTTAACAAAAGTTTATACCTTTTTGCAATCATCATATGTTCAGCATTTGTACATAATTCATTTTCAAATTCCATTTTTATGGGGGTTTTTTTCCTCGTCTTGCCTGTATTAAATCTTTCTTTTAATTGGGCACAAAAAAACCCCATTGAAAACGATGTTCCTCTGCAGTTAATGGTTCTCTCAACTTCATCTTAAATTTGCCATCCTTAAAAAAAGGAATGGTACATTTTAATACCTTTGCATTTGTAGAGGATAACCATAGGTGCGTGGTCAATTTTCATTCTGGCTGATGACAATAGACTTGTTATTTTTCAAAATGATTAGAAATGACTAATACTTTCATTGTCCAGCTATCTACTTTTTACAGGCTGAGATGCAGTCAGATGCTGAAGAGTTTCCCTCCCTGCTTCTGGAGTTTCTATGTCAAGTGGGTCTGAATCAGCCTGCTCAATTAACACAGATCAGTTTTGTCTGGCAGCATCAAGCAGCATTGTATGGTCCTTTTGTCATGAAATATGAATGTCACAAACAGCAGCCATCTCAGTGGTGAGAACAACACCCAAGGTGGCTGTTTCCCTTGCAGGATATTTGAGGGGAACTGAGAAGAGACCACCACTGTGGAGCTATTATGTCCTTGCAATTAGGAGGGGCAATGCTTTTATTAATTATCTTCCCACTACTAGTTTAATTATCGTATTTGCCATCACAGATGCTCCCCTCTGCTCGGGGCTGAGAGCTGGATTTGTTCATGACTTACATTGTCCTTTCTATTCTTGCCCTGTATGTGTTGAAGTTATACTCTAGGGTGAAGTGCTTCTGGTAACAATGATGATAGGAAAGTAGTGTGAACACTAGAGTGGAGGGAAAAATGGAAGTCGGGGAAAGGGAAGAAAAGAAGAAAAGTCAAGGAGAAGGATAAGAGGTTCAGGGATGCCATACATATAATATCAACTGATGTAAAAAAAATAAATAAATGAAAGGCTTTGCCTCAAAAACATAATCTGTGTGCAGTCTAAATCTTTTGTCAGATGAAAAATTTCTCAAAATAATTGTTCCTCAAGCATTTAGAGGACCATGAAATGCATTTGTTTATGATTTTTATCCCACCTTTATTTATAAGTAACTCAAGGCGGCAAACATACCTAATACTCCTCTAATTTTTTGCCACAACAAAAACCCGGTGCGGTCAGCTGGGCTGAGAGAGAGTGATTGGCCAAAGGTTACCCAGCCAGCTTTTGCAACTAAGGTGAGACTAGAACTCACAGTTTCCTAGTTTTATTTTGCATTCATTTATTTATGTATTATTGGTTAGTTAGTTGGCTTGTTGAGTGTATTGTATATCTGCTTTTCCTTCAAGATTAAGATGGCTTCCCTGGGAACTCTCCCTTCATTTTATTCTTCTACTAGCTATCTTATGAGGTAGGCTGGGCTGAGAGAAAGTCAGAGAAGTCACCCAAAGGATTTCCATGGCTAAGAGTAGACTTGAATCTAGGTCTTGTCAGCCAAAATCCAATTTGCCCACTGGAACAAAGTGTGCAGGGCCTTATGGACCAAGGGCTGTATTTTACTTTTAATAGACAGAACTGGAATTTTAAACACTAGGCTTGATGCTAGTTCAGTTACTTTTAATTCATCCATATGAGTCATTGCCATGTATTAAAACATTAAATTCAAATGTTCTTTTGGCTGCCAATTTCATCCTTTCCATCCCAATATATTATGCTTTCAAAAAGATGCTTTTCCAAAAAGAAAATTCGGAAAATTTTCTTCCAAGAAAGCCCAGATGCCTTTTAGAAAAGCATCTCTGGAACAATTGTGACCTGGATGACTGACAGTCTCCATAGACATTATGCTTCTAAAAATTTCCCCTCTCCCATCCAACTACATCTTGGTTCACAGTCCACTACGTTCACTTCTTCCCACATGTTCTACTGGCTGAGTTTATAGTCACCACTTTGGTATCATCTCTGCAGCCCAGAAATTACCCACTAGTCGCTCGGCAATCTTGATGTCTCTGCAATTTCAAGGTGACTGATTTGATGATATGCTCCGCAATTTTCTCCAGCTCAGCCTTTCTGTTCTATTTGGAGTACTAGGAAAGAATGAGGAGGCAGGGCTATTGTAACACAACACTTCATTTCTAACCATCAGTGGAACCCAATAGGAATGCAGCGTTTTCCCGCTAGTTGCCTGCTCACGTCTAACCCAATCAGAGCAGGGCAGCAACAAGAAAGGCTCCAGCTGAGGTCGTAATTGTGAGGATTTAACTCCCTTTCCGACCTGAATGGCGCATGGGTAGTCTGCTAGGTACGTCGGCTGACGTCAGCTCTGCCCAGATCTCCTCAGTTCAGGGGCGGCTGCAGTTGGAGACGGAGCTGGAGTATCGTGCTCTGGAACTGCAGGAGTCTGCGCCATGGCAGTGGCTGGAACCTTCATGGAATCGGAAGAGCCTGATTGACACAGTAAGGATGCTGACGAGAATGGTTCGGGGGTAGTCAGGTCATCGGGGGCCGGCGTAGTTGGAGAGGTGTCAGGAGTCATCACGCCACCAGGAGCTGGCTGAATAGGTTCAGCTGGGGGTAGGCCTCGATTGTGACCCTCCGCCAGAGTTGGTTTATGTCCCTCCGGCACACCTGTCCATTGTCGAGCTGGACCCTATAAGAGTATGGTCCGGTTAGTTGGATGACACACCCAGGCAATCATTTCACACTTGACCCATAGTTTTGAATATAGACAAGGCCCCCTGTTGCAAATGTCCGGATTCTGGAGCTTGTGTCTTGGAGGGTGTCAGGGGCATACGAGGGGTGCAGCTGGTTTAACGGTGTCTGGAGCCTCCGTCTCATGAGCATTTCAGCCGGGCTGGCTTTGGTGACCGGGCAGGGCGTCGTATGTTGTGCCAGTAGGTATTGGCTAAGTTTGTGGTGCCAATCAGGGTGAGCCAGGCGGCTCAAAACTTCCTTAGCCGATCTTACGGCCCGCTCCACCAAGCCATTCGCGGCCGGGTGATACGGGGCCGTGGTGGCGTGGCGTATGCCCAACTTGGCCAGAAACATCTGGAAGGGTGTTGCAGTGAACTGGGGCCCATTATCTGTCACTAAGATGTCCGGCAACCCACAGGTTGCAAATAGCCCCTCTAGGACCCTGACTATGGCCTCTGTGGTAGTGGAATGCATCAGGGCTAGCTCCACCCACTTAGGGTAAGCATCGACTACAACCAGGAAAGTGCGTCCTAGGAATGGGCCAGTGAGGTCCATGTGGATCCACACCCAGGGGATCCTAGGGGCTTCCTACTCATGGGCAGGGGCCGCTGGCGGAGCTGGTCTGGAAAGTTGGCACGCAGTATACCCTGCCACCCAGTTTTCAATCTCGTTACCCATCTGGGGCCACCATACATAGCTGTGGCCCAGGGCCTTCATGCGCGCGATGCCAGGGTGGACCTCATGGAGGCAGGCTAGGACCTGGTGCTGCAGCGCGGGGGAGACTATGACTCTATTTCCCCAGATGAGACAGCCCTTCTGGACAGACAGTTCCTGCTGCCTGCGGTGGTAGGGCAAGAGGTCAGGCGATACCAGACCCTTTGGCCATCCCCTGCGCACCCAGTCAAGGACGCAAGAGATGATAGGATCGGAGTTGAACAAGTCCCGAATGTCTGAGGCAGAAATCGGTGACTGCAGCTCTTCCACCAATAGGACAGTGGCCGCTGGTGCAGTGTCAAGGACAGGGCCTGGGAGTGGACAGTGACTAAGGGCATCTGCGTGCCCGATGGCTGAGCCCGATTTATACTGGAGCTGGTAGGAATAAGTGGACAAAAACTCTGCCCAACGGGACATGCGGGGGGATAGAATTTGCAGAGTCCGGCGGTCGCTGGCCAGCAAGCCTAGAAGAGGCTTGTGGTCCATGATGACAGAAAAAATGACCATAGAGATAGTTGTGGAATCGTTTGATTCCAGCTACGACTGCCAGTGCCTCCCTATTCAATTGGCTGTAGCTACGTTCAGAGACAGATAATGTGCGAGAGTAGTACGCGACAGGGGCCTCCATGCCATTGGGAAAAATATGGCTTAAAACGGCCCCATAAGGAGAAGCGTCGCAAGTCAAGGACAGAGGAAGGCACTCGTCTTACTGAACGAGGACAGCCTGAGATGTCAAGGCATCTTTGACAGCTTGGAATGAGGCAGCGGCAGCCCGTCCCCAATGCCAAGGTGCCTTGGAATCCAGGAACCTATGCAGAGGCTCAGCCAGGGATGCCTTATAGGGCAGGAACAGCTCGTAAAAATTGAGGAGGCCTAAGAAGGCCTGCAACTCGGACTTGTTGGTCGGGGTAGGAGCGTGCTTAATGGCCACTATCTTAGATGGGGTAGGGTGGATTCCTTGCGCATCAATTAGAAACCCTAGGAATTCTACCTGGGGGACCCCTATTGTGCATTTATCCCTCTTAAGCTTGAGCCCAGCATTGCGCAGGCGTGTCAGGATGGCCCGCAATTTGGAGAGGAAATTGGAGTGATTGGCAGCTGAGACAATAATGTCATCAAAATATAGCACCATCCCAGGGATTCCTTGCAGCAACCTCTCCATTATGCTGTGGAATATCCCCGGAGCGACGCAGACCCCGAATTGAAGGCACGTACATTTAAATGTGCTGCAATGCGTACCTATGGTTTGGGCCATCACAGTCTTCTCATCGACTGGAAGTTGTTGATAGGCCTGATACCTGGCCATGTCCAAGGAAATGAAGCAAGTGCTGGACCACGGGGACCGGATACGGATTTGCCTGCAGCGTCTTATTAAGAGTGCACTTAAAATCAGCGCAAATCCTCACGGACCCGTCTTGCTTAAGGGGAATCACGACAGGGGTCTCCCAACTAGAATGGTCTACTGGTACCAATAAGGCTATAAGCTTATCTAACTCCCTATCAACCCATGGCCACAGCGCCAGCGGCATCTTTTGAGGTTTTAGGCGGATCGGTGTGACTTGGGGGTCCAGATTAAATGAGATAGGGGACCCAGTATATTTACCGAGGTGGTCATCGAAGACATCTGTGAACTCATGGGCCAGCATGGCAGACATGTCAGGAATGGTTGAATGGACACTGGAGGTGTTGAGATGCAGTGCAGTGAACCAGTCTAGACTAAAAGGCAGGGCAGGTCATTCCGTACTATGATTAATGGCAATTTGCTGGAGAACGACTGGTAAAACACCTGGAAGGTGTCATAGCCCACAGTAGGAATAGCCTTTCCCTGGTAATCTTTTAGGGCAACAGGGCACAGCTTGAGCCGTTGTCTCGAGACATTGAGCAGCAGCCGGGAGAGTGTAGACCAAGTGATAAGGGACTTGGAGGACCTGGTATTGACCTCCATCTTGCAGGCAGTGCCTTCTAAAGAAACGGTGATGTAGATCTTATTGACAGCTGCCATAGAAGCGGTGTGGTTCACAGTAATGTCAAGGGGCTCATCATAGCGGGACATCTTGAAACAATCATCGAACCGGGCAATCAGTCTTTTGCCTAACAGTCTTGGCTGGGGCCGTACTTGCGGGAAGTGTCACCCTGCAGACTCTGGACAGGTGGCCACTCTTGCTGCAACGGTGGCATACGGTGGTTTTAAAATGGTAATCGGCCCTAAGGTGATTACTGCCGCATCCTAAACAACTGTCCTGAGGGAATTTAGCGATGGTAGATAGATCCCCTCTTTCTCTCGGTTGACTTGAGGCGGCTAACAGCCCCTTCGTCCTCAGAGATGCCATCTTGGCTGGACCCTTCATGATGGACAGACAGAGGCTTTCCAACGGGCACGGCTCCTGGCTGGAAACATTGAATTTTCGTGGCAGACCCATCTGACATTTCCACCGCCTTGGCCTTGTTGAGAGCCACCTTAAGATCTAGCTCAGAATGGGCCAGTAAACACCGCTGAAGCTTCAAATCCTTGACTGCAGACTAGTTGGTCTAGCAGCATCTCATCAAGATCATGGAATTCACAATGCAGGGCAGCTGATCGCAAGGAGGCTACATAATCATTGATAGACTCCTCTTCTTTCTGCGTTCATTGCCAAAATGCGTGCCGCCACGTGATGTATGAGGGAATTGGGAAGTGATTCCTCAACTTCTCCAACAGCAAGTCCCAAGGCATGTCAAAGACTTATTGAGGGGCTGCTAGAGCCCTGGCACTCCCAAAGATTTCACTACCACACAAGCTGAGAAAGTAGCCCCTTTTCCGTGTGCTAGATAAACCTGTCAGGTCGTTCGCCTGCAGGAAACATTCAAATCTCTCAAGATAGGCGTCTCATGTCTCTGACGCCGGCACGAAAGGGGCGAACGCTGGCAAGAAGTTTGACATGATCACTGCTTCGCTCAAGTTGCCTTGAGGCGATGTCTCACCTCTCGTGACAGAGGATACCCGTGGGTGGGGTTGCCAAAGCTCTACAATTGTAATGTCAGCAGCCATTACCTCAGAGCCATCCCACCCTCATCTCCAATGTTCTTTTTGGAGAACTAGGCAAGAATGAGGAGACTGGGCTATCGTAACACAACACTTTATTTCTAACCATAAGAACTCTTGTAACAAGGCAACTCAGTGCCCGTGCAGATACTGTTTGACAACTTGCTGTCTGACAGCTGCTTAAATAGAGGCTGTCAGATCGGCAGAACCCAATAGGAACACAGCATTTTCCCGCTAGCTGCCTGCTCGCGTCTAACCCAATCAGAGCAGGGCAGCATCAAGGAAGGCTCCAGCGGAGGGTGTAATTGTGTGGACGTAACACTTTCCTTGTGTGCAAAAACTCCTAGATATCTCTAGTGCCATTTCATATTCCTTTGGTGAAACTCAGAAATGCCTCTCTTCTAGAATTTATATTCTAAAAGTTCAGTTTCCATCTACTTTGCTAAGCCTTTCATAAGGCTTTAAAAATATGACTGTGTACCCAGGCCTGTGGCTTGGAATCTGCTAAGGGTCCTGTTTATTGGCTTTACTGTTAGTTAGTTAACTATCTCGATTGCTACATAGATTTATTTTTGGATGATTTATTGTTTTTAATTATTTTAACTGCTTTACAGTTTTGAAATTGTAAGCTACCCAGAGTTACTTGGCTGATATGGGCGGCTATAGCAATTGAATGAATGAATAAATAAATAGAATAATATTATTTGCCTGAAATATTAAACTCTGTGGTTATGGTTCACCTGAAATTTCCTCCATGTGAATTCATGTATCAGATATGTTCCAAGATATAAAACTATGTCCCAATATAAATTCAGGAGCTTTGAGATCATATTGGCTGCCAAAATGGTTTTTATTAGTCAAGGACTTGCTAAAGGTTGTCAGATTAAGATCCTAGCCTAAAAAATTGACCACACTTCCAAACTCTTTTTTTCTGCAATAAATATTCTTGCCAAATTTTCTTTTCAAACTTCTGGAATCTTGATGGAATAATCATATCCATGATGGCAAGCTCCTAAGAAGAAATTTCCATTTCAAAAATTGTCAGGTGGTTTCCCACCTTCTTTTTGCAGGATGGTTTTTGACCTCCCAGTTTCACTCTCATTTACAGTTTCCTTCAAATATCTGGAGGGTTGCTACATAAGAAAGGAAAAGAGTTTGCTGTCATAGAAGGTCCTATGGGATTCAACTCTAGAAAGGCAGATACAGTTGAATGCTTGGAGAATTATCTTAATATGAACAATTTGACCAAGGAACAATTTTTTGGGGGGTGGGTGGCTTTGTGCAAAAGAGTTGTATCACATGTTTTACAATGCTTGCATCGAAGTTCCAACTATATGTATTATGTACACAGAATAAGGGTTGTGTGTTTTACTAAGGGAAAGTGCCCAAATTTCTCCATCCAAAATGGAGGCAATTGGCTTACAGGTTGAGTGAATGAAAGAATATGAATATTGAAAAACAAGATACCAATTTTTCTGCATGACTGGCATATAATAGTGAAAACATGAAAGCATATGCAAAATACTGAAGAACAATATGTAATTGAATGAGACACACAAAGAGACTCTGTCAGAGTAACAGGTACCGTATAAAACTTGGAAATGTGATAAACAGGTAAACAATGCATGTCTATTGAGGGTGAAATGGCAAGAATTTCCAAACATTTTAATTGTAATTCCGCAATCTTCAATGTAATGATACAGTCTGCATCTATTTAAAAATGCATCATCACAACTGGATTTGTATATTTCCCACTTTAAATGTTATCACATCACCCTTTGATAATTGATGCAACAAAAGATTTCCTCATTTGCCTGACCAAGATTCAGGTTCATTTTGCATTGAGAGTGGATTAGCTTTGTGTAAATTGATTCAGTGTCTGTATTGCCATCCCAATTTTTCTATCCTCATACTGCATCCTGATAAAATAGAAGGGAAATGCAAGGGAATACAATTCTAGGACTCTTTGAAAGTAGAAGTTATGGTTTCATCTGCTTCTTGAAAGCCAATAAATTGATAACAGAGCTTGCTGTTGTTTGTGGACAGATCAACAGTTGGACTTATCATGAGGTATCATGCTGGTCACAAGGAATTAGAGCAAACAGGAAAAGATTAATTCTACTTTTCCAGTCATAAGGCAAGGCTAAGACTTTTATATTTTACAAATGTAGTCCCTACCAATACAATCACCTATTGTACAGAAACTACAAGAAGATCCATTGTATTGTTTAAACATCACTTCAATACAGCAAAGAAAACCAGAACACAAATATTGCAGATTCATATCCCATATGTTATAAAATTGATTTTGCATTGTTTAGGCATCATATGGATAGGACTGATTCTATCTTCTGGCGATCACAGTGGTACTTCACTGTAAGTTCAGCTGTCTTAATCATTGAAAATTATACTGACAGGGAAGAGATATTTTAAAGCTAATGCTGTAGGTAGTTCAGTGTTTTATACTTTCTGCTACATTGTGTATCCAAAGGCAACTTCCACGGAGGAGAACTTAGCTCGAGGGAGCCTTCAGACAAGTTATTTAGAGACAGAGAGAAAAAATCTGCTGCCACTGGTGTGTATTACTGATGTCCTAAATATGAACCATGACGAAAAACCTGTGGTAATAGATATGAACTCCAAAACAATCCGTGTGCACGTGGACCTAAATATGTTTGAAATCCAGGTGGATTAAGTAAGACTTGGCAGGTGAAGGGTTACATCGGGGGTGAAATCCAGGAGGTTCTGACAGATTCTGGAGAACCGGTAGTGGAAATTTTGAGTAGTTCGGAGAACCAGCAAATACCACCTCTGGCTGGCCCCAGAGTGGGGTGGGAATGGGGATTTTGCAATATCCTTCACCCAGGAGTGGGGAGGGAGTGGGGATTTTGCAGTATCCTTCCCCTGCCACGCCCACCAAGCCACGCCAACAGAACCGATAGTAAAAAAAAAAAAAAGGATTTCACCACTGGGTTACATGGCCATTTTCCTGCAAAGACAGACTTGTCCAGGCAATGGATGGGCATAACCGACCCTGCGAAAGTGTTGTGGAGGCAATGCATTTACGAGAGGTGGGATATATGCATGCGTGCATCGTTATCTGGCAGGTGCGATGACATCTGTGAGATTTGTTGCGCGTTATCAATATAGGTGCGTGCGAACCAGTGGAGAAATTTGTGCAACGATGGGGGTGGGCGTGCGGCTGGAGAAGAGGTTGCCTTCCGTGGGTCCTTCCTCCTTTTCTCCTCCACCCCCTATCGGCGCTCTCCAATCCACCGCAGCCCGCCCTTTATTAAAGTGGCGGGAACGGGCGGCGAGGAACTCTTGTCGTCGACTTTGGGCTTTGCCTCCAGTCTGGTTGCTGCTGCTGGGCGAGAGAGGGACGCCAAACTCTTCGCCCGGGAGCCAGAAGCTGCGGAAAGAGCCTCTTCCCTGCCCGTCTCCGGCAGAGCAGCTCCCTCCGCCGACACGAAGACGGCCCACCGAGGCTGCTAGCGCGCTTGCCCTCCTTTCTTCATCAGGTGTCCGGGTAGGATTTTGACGGCAGTGGAGAAAGCTCGCGATTTGGGGCGAGAGCAACAGAGTGGGGGAAGCGGAAGGATTGTGTGAAAGTTTCGTCTAACTTTATTGGAGGGTGGTGGTATTCTTTTCATTGCGGGCAGTCTTGCCCGGCTGGCACTCTTCCTGTCTTTCCGATCTATCTGGGGTTTTTGAGAAGAGTTCCACGGGGGTATTTTGTTCATTACACTGTCACATCATCCATCACCGATACTAATGAAAAGTGAAGGACGGGAAGGGGGGGGGGAGAAAAGAGGCGTTTTTGAATAGACTAAAGAAAGCACTTCTTCACACACCATAAATAACCTAGGGGATTTTATTACCGCGGCCGCTAACCTGGATGGTTTATTTTATTTTATTTTATTTTATTTTATTTTATTTTATTTTATTTTATTTTATTTTATTTTATTTTATTTATTTATTTCGGTCAAGCATGCATTTTATGACCGATACAAATGTAAACATAATGATAAATACATGAAAAGGATACAAATAAAACATTAGGACAGGGACGGTAGGCATGCGGTGCACTTATTAATTATTATCTTATTAATTATTATTTTATTTATTTAATTATAATTATGTGCAGAATTAATTATGCGCAGAATTATGCATCAGGGATTGGATTAAATTCATGAAAATTCAATATTACCTATGGGTCTGGGGCTAAATATCAACTGCAAGGGAATAAAGGCGGGAGGGGAGTACGGTTATATCACTGTCTCTTGCCTAGTTAATTGTAAACTTAAATCCGATTGGCCACTAAGAGAAAATGCCCCCAACTCAGTATGTTCTTATGTCTTTAATGACTAAAAGTATAGAAGCATGCTGATTTGCAATTAAGGGCAGCATTTATAGATGCTGGACTGTAGTTCCCAACAGTGTAATGGATATCTAAACAGAAGAATAACAAAAAGAGTAGAGAATGTATCTGATGCAGAGAGCTCTTATGTACCACAGCAGAAGAGAGTCATGGAGCTATGATACGGTAACATCATTTAACTATTTGAATCGCTATAATGCGTAAGACATCGCAGGATTGAAATATAGAAAAACAGATTTTGTTGAATATGTGGAGAAATTGCTTAACAATATAAGTTAAAACTGCCTCCAAAGGCGGTAGCTTATCCTTTGCTTGAAAGTGCTGAAGCAATGTCAGAATGGTAATCTGTTAAGGGTTTAATCATTTTCCACTTGTCCTGGGACTGTACCAAATGAACTGAAAAAACTATCCCAGATCTAAAACCTTATGGTTTTTCATGTAATGCTCAATAATGGCATTACTTTGGGCCAGATTAAGGTTGGTAGCAATTGTCCCTCTGCTTGATAGCGTAAGAGACAAACATTTAGACAGACTGGCAGTGAGCATTGATGTGCTTGCTTCTTCCTGGCCAGTCCCTTTCTGACCCCACTTAAGATTTAGTCATGCTGTGTCCACAAAAAGAGATACACAAGGTATTAAGATAGACATTTTACACCATTTTTTAAAGATTCTGAGTACGCATCCCACAGAGGTCTGTAAGAAGGCCTGGCATCTGGAGAACTGCTAAGGAGCCTGTGTAGCGTAGGGGGCTAATGCCTCCTACTAAAGGCAGCAATTAACACCAGCTGCCTGTAATTTCTCTGAGTTCAATCCTAGCCAGGCTCAAGGTCGACTCAGCCTTCCATCCTTTCTAAGGTGGGTAAATTGAGGACCCAGTTTGTGGGGGCAATAAGCTGACTTTGTATAAATATACAAAAGTATGAAGGCTATTGCTTAACGCATTGTAAGCCGCCCTGAGTCTCCGGAGAAGGGTGGCATATAAATCAAATTAAAAAAAAAAAACTGGCATGCCTATGACACAAGTGTTTACATGTATGTTTTGATTGCCTTCATACTTGTGGAGTAGAACAGAGGAAAGACAATAGGTACTGAGATGAGGCAAACTCCATCCTAAGATACTGAAGGCTGCTTCACCTCTGAAGACTTTGAACACACTGACCACATCTAGGTTTTTCACATAAAGCAAGATCAATATAGAAAAAATAAATAAAAAGTTAATGAGACCAAGAGCCCCAAATAATCCGTTTTATTGCTAATCTGATCCTGCTGGCTATTTGGATTTCTCATCTGAAGAAACCATTTGATAGGCGGGAATAAGGACAGGTGACGGCTCAAAGATTGCTACATATATTTAAGCTATTTAAGCTATACATGAATGGTAGTGTATGGCTGATTAGGTTTTGAGTAAATGTATGACTGAGGTGCAGTTAAATGTTGTATTGCAAATATGAATAAGCAAAAGCTTAGGTATGGGAAAGTAGATGAACGAAAAATCTAATAGCACATTTACCTTGTAGGTCAGCTAGTTTAACCCCACGCCCACTCAAGCAGGAGACCCTACACCATTTCTGACAAATGGCAGTCCAATCTCTTGTTTCATATAGCATCTTGGTCTTGGTCTTGGTCTTGGTCTTGGTCTTGGTCTTGATCTTAATCTAAGCAAATGTGTGTCTGCGTAATGTATTATTCACAGAATTACAGAACTGAAATTAAAATACAGTGTTTTAAAAAAAATAAATGTAAGAGAACTTCATAGGCTTTGCTATTATATTATTTGTATACATACTGTACAAATCACACAGATATAAAGTTTATGTGCATGTTAAGAAAAGTCACACACATATTATTTTAAATTAGAACTGGAGGTTTTAAATGTGATCCTTAATTTATTCATCCAGCCTACGAGCTTCCCTTTTGTTAGAATTGAAAAGTACTTACTATTCATATGTAAAACATATGAAAGGGCTTAAAACTTCTAAGATATTTAAATGCAATTTAAAAACTGAAGGTTTAATGCAAACATCCAAGACACACTTTAAAACAAGTTTAAAAAGCTAACTATGGAGTTAAAAGTGTTCTAAAACACAACTTTACAGCGAACAGAAAAATGTATGTACAAGAAGTTAAAAGGCCCAAAAGAAGGACAGATTCTTTCTCTGCAGAATGCATCAGATGAACCTGAAGTATGCATTCATCGAATCCATACATTCTGTATAGGAAAGTTGGTAATACTCTGTGTGAAAACTTTTGTTTGTATTTATTCCCTGCTCTCCTAAAGCTTATAATGCAAACCTAATAGCTTGTTAGGTGCCCCTACCAAACATATAGCTTGTTTGAATGTATTTAATGTGTGCATTTATTAAAACAGAAAAAAAAACACTGAAATATATCTAAATCTGGACATCTGGATTATATTCAAGATATATTATTAAAGACACATCTATATCTGAATGAACATAACATCAGTATATCAAAAGCAATGGAAAAGGGTTTGTTTCCATGAATATAAAATAGCAGTAATCTTGATTATAAATCTAGAGTATAAAGTTTATGAGGATTAAAATTGTACTGAAGATCATGCCATTAGTTTAAAGTATTGCATAGCTGAATATAAAATTTAATTAGTGAAAATTAAAATTTCAGGTTAATAAAAGTGTGCATGAAAGAAGTAAGGGTAAAAAAGGTTAAGCTAAGAATATGATGAATAAAGAGAAATGAACCATAGTAGCCGACCTGATTATCAGTCTTGAGCAATTCAGTTACTTTATTATTTATTACAAATTCAATAGGAATTATATCGTTGTACAATAAACTGAAATACAGAAAGATTGCAGACATGTAAGTAGTTAGCTGCTTAAAGCCCATTGATAGAATTGCAGCCAAAGCGAATAGTTCTTCACTTACAGCTTGAAAGTCACTGAGTGATCCCATCAACTGTGTTGTAAATTCTGTTGATTGGGAAAGAATTAACTCTTTATAAGAGATTGCTTGTATCACCTTTCCATATGTCCCCAGTGTTGGAGATCATTATGACAACCTTTATATATAAGACATAAATGCCCATCATCAGACAGAACAAAGAAAGAGGACTTTCATAAAGGAGGCTGCACAAAATCTGAAAATTTAAAATGTTATACCATAAACTGGGCAGGATTTTTTAAAAAAATTATAGCACACAGTATTAATATCAACTGTGATTTGACTGGGACAAGCTAAGTGATGTATGCCAATAACGAAGAAGGTGAACTAAAGGTAGAATTCCAAACATTCTATGCCACAAAACTTACTTTTTAGCCCTCTCAATTATAATACAGGCAGCCAGTTACTAGAGTCGAGAGTACTTACTGCAAGAGGATGGAAAAATGATTGAGAACATGATTATGAGGAGGGCTGTTATTATTATTTAAAAACTTAAAATGGTCCTCACCAGAGGTAGCTATCATCAACTAGAACCATAGACTGGAGTAGCAGAAAATTATGAAGCAGGAGGAAGCCAAGCCAAGATCACAGATTCCCCCCCCCCCCCTCCAATAAGACCCTCACCTAACTCTTTTTTGGACAATGGCTCAATTCCTTTAAATGAAAGCCCTATAATGAAGCCATTTCATGACTGTCATTAGGGCTTCACTGTATGCTTATAGCTTTACTGGCTGAATTGGAGTAAACCTATCCTAAGAATTTGCCATGCTGACAACAAATAACACTCTCTTAAAGAGGAACTGGACTATGTTGGGAGATACGGAGACTGAAGATATAAACAACCTTCCAACTCCAGGCTTAACAATTGGAAATGAATTCTTAAGTTTGTTAAGGTTAACAGAGATATGATAACCCAGTAGTTTCAATCAGAGGAAGGGATCATGTATTCTTCAACCCTCTGCAACTAGCCCGAGCGCCGTTTTTGCTGGCAGAGGGCTGCAGGAGGCCATTGCGGCTGGAAACGGAGCCTCAATGAGAGATGTGGAGCTGGCCACGCCCACCCTGGCCACGTCCCCCTGCCCCAGCCCCTTGAGATCAAACACAACTCTGATGCAGCCCTCAATGAAATTGAGTTTGACACCTCTGTATTAGATAGCCCTTCACTTTGGGATACTTGTACTATTTAATCCTAAACAAATATAGATGGGCCCTTTCTAGAGTCCATATTGATGCTCTCCCATCAGCCTTACTAGAGGGAAGATTTTGCGGGACCCTTTATTCACAGAGACTTTGCCCCCATGATTCTAAGGAGATGGATATTCTTGCCCATGTTCTTATGTGGTGCCTCTTCTACAGTACCTCCAGACGTGCTTTGACTGCAGCAATCATTTCCAAATAACAAGGGCCATGCAGATAAAGTTTATGTTCATTATCTTTTAATTTAATTTAAAAAATTAAATTAGACATGTTTTATTGTCCCATATTTTTTCCCCTTCCCTACCAACTAATTGTTGTATTAAACTGTTCCTTTTTTACTGCAGTTTTTATTTTAAATTGTAAAGACTGGTCAAAGACCGTAATAAAGATATTTGATTTGAAGGAGAGGAGATAACTGGAAAGCAAAAACTAAAGAGTTAAATCAAAATAAGAAAAATAAAACACCAAAAACCTGGAGTTGTTGTGCAAGTCAACCAACTCAAGCTAACAAGTTGCTGTAGATCATGGAAACTGAATCCAAAAATGGAAAACAACCAGAAAAGTCTCTTATTCGGTGGGCGGGGGGGGGGAATGCAAATACAAGGACAATTAAGAGAAGCAGACATTGCAAAACAAATAGAATACAGAGTTGTAGGGACAGGTAAGGTAAGCCTCATCCAATTAGACACAGGCAGTAAATGTAGATTGTAATAATGTTGATTCCATTGAATCTTCCTCTTTTAATAGCTATTCAATAAATATTGTGATTGAACAAAATACTTGGCATTTTACAACTGATCCTTACCAAACTGACCTTTATTAATTACCCCACATCCAGTAGTTTACAGACATACTTGGTGAAATTTATAAAAACAACCGGAATTAATTAACATTGGAAATACAAAGAACTGAGATTCCACATACATCACAAGTGGAGGATATTGAACATAACAACCCAGCTTGGGATAGTGAAAGAACACAGCTGGTGAAAAGTCTAATTAATGCAGAAGTAAATCTCCCAATAACGTGTGTTATCAAAAGAAAGAGCTCTGGCAAAGCAATATACAGTAAACACAGTTAATGATCATGAAGGAAATGGACATAATTCTAGAACAACCAATGATTCACAGAGCACCATTGCCAGCTCAGATGGATAAGGCAATGAAGACAAATAGTGTAGGAGTTTACAAGTTACTGCAGAAGTGCACAATACAAAGCAACCAGAAATAGAATTGAACTTGAGATCCTTTAAGGAAGTGTAGGATGCAACATACAAGTTTACACCAAATATCTTGGGTTAAAAATGATTATGTTAACAAAGATATTTAATTTTAAATTTTAAGCGTAATAAGGGTATATGAAATGGCTAGAGGATGATTCAAACACTTCAAAAGCAAGCAAGCAAACAAAAAACAACAACAAAGGGACAAGAGACTAACAGATATGTCATATTCCAACACAATATCAGGAGTCTTTGCAGGAGAATAAGGCAAAATAATTCATCTGTTCCAAATCCAAAATATGATTAATCAACAGTTTACAAAAAAATTAACATTATGACTTCTATAATTAAATGTGCATCCTGGAACATTATTGGGTAAATGCATAGACAGGATTTTTTAAATTTTATTTTCTACAAGATTACTGGTATATGATTTTTCTCTTAAGAAATTTAGCTGATAGGAAATAATCTGGTAGTATTATCTAGCTACACGTGTTTTTATAAATAGGCCAAGAAGGGTCAAAAAAAGAGGTGTGCTAAAGGGGGCTTAATGAGCCTAATTTTATTATATCATGATGTGAGAAGAAATGAATCCTGGAAATTATTATAAAGATGAAAATCAAATGCTAAGGCTGAAATCTAAAGGGAGAATGTTAATATGTATTAGTATTTATATGCTACACAGACAACTGATAAATTGGGATAGCCTGAGTCATTGATATGTTATGTGAACCTAGAAGTGTAGATTTAATTATTTATGGGGATTTTAATGCTATAATCAGCCCAAGTTTGGAAATATTGAACTTTTTTGAAATAGAGGCAATTTTTTTTCTGGGTCATGCGTCATGCAATATCTAGAATAAACACAGAGTAGAACTACTCATTATATAAAGAAAGAATCTTTAGATGAATCTAACTCTTAATTCATGGCAAATAGATAGGGAAGAAATGGAGGCAGTGACAGATTTTATTTTCCTGAGCTCCAAGATCACTGCAGATGGGGACTATAGCCAAGAAATTAAAAGACGCTTGCTTCTGGGGAGGAAAGCTATGGCAAATCTAGACAGCATACTAAAAAGCAGACTCATCACCCTGCCAACACAAGTGCGTATAGTCAAGGCTATGGTTTTCCCAGTTGCAATGTATGAAAGTTGGACCATAAGGAAGGCTGAGCGCCAAAAATTGAGGCCTTTGAACTATGGTGCTGGAGAAGTCTCCTGCATTTCCCTTGGATTGCAAGGTGATCAAACCAGTGAGTCCTAGAGGAGATCAACCCTGACTGCTCTTTAGAAGGCCAGATCCTGAAGATGAAACTCAAATACTTTGGCCACCTAATGAGAAGGAAGGACTCATTGGAGAAGAGCCTAATGGTGGGAACGATTGAGGGCAAAGAGGACGGCAGAGAATGAGGTGGTTGGATGAAGTCACTGATGCAGTCGGTGTGAGTTTAAATGGACTCCGGGGGATGGTAGAAGACAGGAAGGCCTAGAGGAACGTTGTCCATGGGGTCGCGACGGGTTGGACATGTCTTCGCAACTAACAACAACAATAACTGATTAAAAATGAAGAGTAAAACTAAAACAACCAAAATAAAATCAAATCCTGAACTTAGAAGAAAGCAAAAACATTTATTGTTAATCTGGTGCATATATAGAAGTACTAGAAGATAAGTGTAAACTCCTCAATGTCTGCTTTTTAAAAAATATTTGTGTTCACCAATGTACGTTTAATGAACATGTTCACCAAATAGAGAATGGAAAAGTACATGTTCTTAATACTTCAAATTTCCTTTCCTATTTTCAGAAAGTAAGTGACTAAGTTCTATTCTGTACTTGAAATCTCATGAGAGGGGATGAATTAATTAATTTCCTAAAAAATGAAAACAATAGCTTCATTTTATACCGTCACAAAAAATAGAATGGTTGATATTTCTTTGCACCTGACAGTTTTCTTTTCTGTGGTGACTTTTTTCTTCTCCACTATCTATTTCTGAATTCCCCTGCACCCCTTAATTATTTTTTTTCTTCCCTTTTCAAGCTTTTCCTCCCTGAGGGGGAAAAAAACCCACAATGAAGTGTTCCCTTGTTCTGACAGTGCTGCTGTCCTTACTAGTGGCAAAGTTATGTCGTGGTTACTGTATTGAGTCTCTGGAGCAACAGATGCCCAGCGGAGTCCAAACAAAGGTGAGGTCAACTGAAATGTTATTGAATATATGGTGTGGCAGTTTTCTAGAGAACAACAACAGCAACAAATTCCTGTGCTCCATCTGCTTTAAATCTGCATATAAAATTGTATTGGTATATGTAGAGAGGATGTCTCAGAGGGACTATAGTAGTGGTGGGTTCCTCCCGGTTTGGCCCGGTTCTGCTGAGCTGGTAGCGGTGACGATATGATGTTCTCTTTGTTCAGGAGCTGGACCCTCCCCCCTCCCGCGTTATTCTTACCTTTTATTTGGCCCTGCCCCCAATCTATTCACTGCCTCTGTTTCCCAGCTGATTGGCTGGAAGGAAAAAAACTGTTTAAACTCTTGCTGCGGGGCTTCAAAGGGCCGCCCTACAGCTGATCAGTGGTAAAAGGCAATGTGGTGGTAAACCTGTGCCTCTAAAAACAAATGGGTAGATCAGGACACTCCAAAAACAAATAGGTAGACCAGGACGCTCCAAGAACAAATGGGTAGACGGGTATAGCTCTGCAAGCAGTTAAAAGCCTGGTAGGCCAGTACCTCTGCTAAATCCTAAAGAATTGTCACATGACCATCAAACCAAGCCTACAAAATAAGCCACACCTACAGAACCGGTAGTAAAAAAATTTAGAACCCACCCCTGGACTATAGAATGAAACTTGTCTGCATTCTGTATGACCATTATTAGAACTGGAATTTCTGTTGCTAAGCAAGGCAGTTGTTAAGTGAGTTGAGCCCAATTTTACAACTATTTTTGCCACGGTTGTTAAGCAAAACACTATAGGAATCACATAGTTGTTAAGCAAAGGCCACTCCCCCCCACCCCCATCCCTATCGATTTTGCTTGTGGGAATCTGGCTGGGAAGGCCGTAAATGGTGACGCTGCAGCGATCATAAATGCATGCTGATTGCCAAGGTCCTAAATTTTGATCACACGGCCATGGGTGTGTGTGTGCTGTGACAGTCCGAGGACCAATCATCAGTCATTTCTTTTCAGTGCTGTTGTTACTTCAAACAGTCACTAAACAAATGGTTGTAAGTTGAGGACTATCTGTAGAGCTGAGTGCTTCCTTGTTGCAGTGATGGGCAGCTCTGTTAACTACTATTCACCTACCGTTCCTGATGAAGCTTCAGCAATGGATGATGAAAAGGCCTGCTAATATGTAATGCAAAAGACCATGTAGCCAATACTTTTCCCCTCCAGGGGGAAGGAAATAATCTTGAACTGGCCTAGTTATTTTCCTACCTTTGAATTTAGATGTGAAGAAGTTAATTAAAAACATTACCATTTTAGTTCTCCAAGATTACATTATCCAGCTACCCCACTAAATCTCCCCTCCCATATGTCTCAAATTATTAGTTTGGGTCTGATTTTGGCATCCCCCTCCCCCTCCAATTATTAGATGTTTGTTCAAGATGTTGAGAAGGAAGTCTTAGGAAGCAGAAAAATCTTTCGATCAATGGGACTTAAAACTGTAGGAAATAGCACTGGGCGAAATTAACACAACAACTAATTTCAAGTTAAGAACCTTGAAGTTAAGGATCATTTTACTCACATTTCATCTCTACTCCTTTAATACTATTAACACAATAATTCCTTGCCTTGCTTTATATGTCTGCTCAGAGAAATCTATTCCCAAACAGCATTAAAAAAAAAACACTTTATAATTTTTCTGGGAGAGAGTTTTTGATTTTTTTAAAAGTTATGCTACAGTATTATTTAATTTTAACATAACTTTATTTAAATAATATTTTAAAGTCCATTTAAGAAAATAAGATTATGTCATTAAGCAGAAGGAAATGGTAACATGGCTGAAACAATGGTAACATGGCAAAAAACAATGTGGCATAGCAAGTAAACCTGTTAGCTTTGAGTATGGACAAGATAAGAAGAGATACAACAATTGCTTTTGTTGGGTACAGCTTCTATTTTATCTTCTGTTCAATTGTGCCCGATTCTCAAAGCCTGCCTGAACAAATTTTTTTGGCAAGGTTTCCAGAAATAGCTTACCATTACCTCCTTTCTAGGACTGAGAGAAGGTGACTGGCCCAATGTTACCCAGCTGGCTTTGTGCTTGAGGTGGGACTAGAACAGTGGTGGGTTTCAAATTTTTTTACTACCAATTCTGTGGGTGTGGCAGTGGAAGGTTACTGCAAAATCCCCATTTCCTCCTGATCAGCTGGGACTTGGGAGGCAGAGAATAGATGGGGGTGGGGCCAGTCAGAATTTTTACTACGGGTTCTCCGAACTACTCAAAATTTCCGCTACCAGTTCTCCAGAACTGGTCAGAACCTGCTGAAACTGGACTAGAACGCACAATCTCCCAGTTTCTAGCCTGATGCCTTAATCTCTACACCAAACTGTTTCTCATTGCTTGTATATAACTGTACTATATGATAGGTATGTTGTTGTGTCTATCCTGTTGTCCATCATCGACAAGATAGTTAATTTTCCTGTTGCTTATGGTTTTTGTTGTTGATCTTGAATTTATTTAACTGAGATATATTAACACAAATGTGCTGATGCCATCAAGTAATGGAATATCTACATTTGCCTTCTCTCAGCTCTTCCTCAGTTCATAGCTATATTTTAACTACTGTAGTTTTTAAATACAGGACTCTGGTAATCCTCAGCAATTTAATAAGGGGATCCCTTGAGTCCCTCTACTTTCTCCAAACATCCTTGGAATGCTCCTCCTGTATGTCACTTTAACACTCTACAGAGATAGCTCATTAAGCAGATTGGGGCTTCTTTTTCTAGGATGTCTTGATATTTATTTTAGCAAGGGGATTTTTTTAAAAAAAATGTTCCTCTTCCCATCCTGGAAAATCTGGTAGTGCAGTCCACTCTGAACTTTCTGCAGTATACAGGTAGTCCTCACCTTACGACCACAATTGAGCCCAAAATTTCTATTGCTGAGTGAGACAGTTGTTAAGTGAGTTTTGTCCCATTTTATGACCTTTCTTGCCACAAATGTTAAGTGAATCGCTGCAGTTGTTAAATCAGTAACACAGTTTTCTTTATTAGTTTATTTATTTATTAGTTCAATTTATATGCTGCCCTTCTCCGGAGACTCAGGGCGGCTTACAATGCGTTAAGCTAGCCTTCATACTTTTGTATATACCTGCTTAGTAGGGCTTTCGCCCCCCTCCCCCTCCCCCAGCGCTGTTCTTTTTTATACAAAGTCAGCTTATTGCCCCCACAATCCGGGTCCTCATTTTACCTACCTTGAAAGGATAGAAAACTGAGTCAACCTTGAGCCTGGTGAGATTCAAACTCGCAGTAATTGCAGGCAGCTGGTGCTATTTAACAGCACTTTAGTCTGCTGCGTCACCAAGACTCTTGGTATTCACTTGGTTGTTAAGTGAATCTGGCTTCCCCCTTGACTTTGCTTGTCAGAAGGTCGCAAAAGGGGATCATGTGACCCCGGAACAAACCAACCGTCATAAATACATGCCAGTTGCCAGGCATCTGAATTTTGATCACATGACCATGGGGATGCTGCAACGGTTGTAAGTGTGAAAAATGGTTATAAGACATCTTTTTCAGTGCCATTGTAACTTCAAACAGTCACTAAACAGACTGTTGAAAGTCAAGGATTACCTATACTACCTTCTACAACATTCACAGACCACGCTTAAGGCCTGCCATGCATTTATATTAAATTCAGTACTTCCCGACAGAATAAGCTAAAACAATTTTCTCTGTTCCAAATCTGCAGAAGAGAATGTCATCTTGTAGGTGAGCCAGAATCTAATCTAATACAAAAGAGACATTCATTCATAGGTATCAAAAGAGGAGTAGAGGATGAGGTACAATTTTCCCCATCCTCCCATTTCTGTTAAAAAAAAGAGGGGCTTTTTGCAGTGTAAATTGCTTTTGGGGGCAAGGCCTGCAAGGAGTCTTAAGTAGCTTCTTTTGTCGAATCCCTTCTGAATTAGATCTGTTGAGGATAAAAAGCTTTGAGAAATCCAATTCTGTCCTCAGCCATCATAATCTCTTCTTGTTACTTCTGTGCAGTCCAAAATAGGACTCAAATTACCATTATCTTACCGCTCTTAACAAAGCAATTCCTTATTTTTGGATGTTCTTGAAATTTGGACACACTTTACTCTGTCCCCTCCCACAGATTGCTTTACTCAGCCACCCCCAAATTAAAGTAGCAGTTTCTCTCTTTTCTTCTTCCTGGCTGATTAACATATTGTATAAGGAGAGGTAATTGGCAGCTTTTTAAGTAAAAATCTGCTCTTACCTGGAATTAGAATGGAGTTGGCATCAAAGGGAGAGATTTCATTAGGGTCTGGAGATGTTACTTGTTTAGCTAGCATTGTCAGTATATTGGTAGCTACTTCTCATAAAGGACAGTCAAAGATAGATGACGAATCTTAATACTCACATGAAGATTTCGAGGTCTGGAGTTTGAGAAGGGGGTTTAGCTGTGGGAATTGGTGTTCTATTCTCAGAATATTAGGTGAGGAGAATAACTGAGGAGCCAAAATTTATGGAAGCTGTGGCCACTGGAAAGGGAGTCTCCTGCCAGAAATAAAAGAGAGAAATCCTTCGATACATTTCCTATTAAGCCAGGGATAAGATGGTCAGTTGCAGAATTTTGCATTTTCTCTAGGTTGACTAATTGACCAGTGATCAATCCACTTAGAAATTTTAAAAAAATGGCTGTGGAAGTTTTCCTCTAAGAGAGATAAAGGGTAGTTTCCTGGTTGCACTGAGACTGACAAAATCATCGGGACCCACAGTTTTCCCACATTGGACCATTTCAGGTTACCCTTCCCATTTACGTCAACATATTGCCCCTCACTTGGAAGTGGGATAGAGAAAAAACTTTCAGAGCTGGGGTGGACAATAAGATACAGGAAGTAAATTAAGTCCTCTGGAAATGTCTAGCAGACCGTCTTTATCCTGGGGCAAGGAGATGGTGATGGTTTATTCTGAGTGGCTAGATCTTCAATTCATAGTACTTGTGTGGAATTCGATTTTTGTAGCACCTGCTGTCAGTTCTACTAGGGAGACCAGACTGGACCAGGAAATCATCTCCACAGGAAGGCTAAAAACTACTTTTACTGAAATTGGCTATAATAATAGAATATTACAGGTCTGATTGTGCTGTACCTTCTCCTCCTTATTGTTCAGTGAATTAGGGAACTGCTTCTAAATGATAACTCTTTGTCCTAGACTTGAAAAAAAAAACCCGCTTCAGCACTAGGTAATGACTCCTGCATATCCCCATCGTGGTTAGTCTCCTGACTCACTTCACCTGTTGATGAATCTCATAGCTTTTCTTTCTACTTATCATTCTGAAACATTTTCCCCATAGTTCAACACATGATTCTCCAGGAGGTGAGATAACAGTAAGCTCTTTAGAAGAACAATAGCAGGGATTTATCTCTATGGGGATTCTGGCTGTTTTATCATCTTCTAATTCAAGACTTTCTCCAAAATGGGTGCGGTCTAAGAGTGTTGTACTAAATATCCTTCATCCCAAACCTTTTATTGGTGGTGATGAATTAGAAACTTCAACAAGTCTGAAGAAGTTCCAAGTACAGGAAGGCCATGTTTCTTTGGGGATTTGAACTATGCAAACAAAAAGCAATTTATCATCTGGTATCCAAAATCCATAGTGGATAGTATTATTTTGAGGATCAATCAAAGCGAAACACAAAAATGTGTGCAACGTATACAAGATGTGACAAAACATAGGGAATGGGGTGGAAACAAAGCTCTTTTTATAAAGCTCAAGATCAAATCAATAAATCTTGATGGGAGGTATACTTCATTTTATACTTTTTCTTCAGGGATAAAAAATAAGTGAACGCAGAAATTTTGAATGCTGGAAAAATTTGGGAGATAGATTGGAGAGAAACCTATTTATTTAAGGAAATTTATATGGCCGCTAAACTCATTCTCAGTGACTCTGGGTGACTTATAAGGATAAAAGCTCAATACAAAAACAATAAAAAAATATCCTTCCCCCAACAATCAAATGAGCCGTTTGATGGGCTCCATCTCACTCTGGGGTCCCCAGCAGTGGTGGTATTCAGCTGGTTCACCCGAACTGGTAGCAGAGATGGCGGATGGGCCTGCCCACCCACCCCGTATATGTTATCCTATTTAGCCACGTTTTCAAGGCCTGGTGCATGTGCAGAAGGTGACAAACTGGTGATAAAAATCTGTGAAACCTACCTCCAGACACCAGGCCTGTTGGCAAAACCAGGTCCTTAAGGGTAGAGGTGAAATCTAAAATTTGTTACTACTGGTTCTGTGGGTGTGGCTTGGTGGTGGGTAATGTGACTGGGTGGGCGTGGGCATTTTTTTTTTTACTTTTAAAACCATTTTTTATTTATTTATTTTATTTATTTATTTATTGAATTTCTATACCGCCCTTCTCCCAAAGGACTCAGGGCGGTGAACAGATTAAGATTTCATATACATATAAATATATTTTATAAACAGTAAATGATAAATTGAGTCAACTTGGTGTATCTACTAAGACCTTGGCATAAAATTTTGATGTTTATGCTAACCCTGCTTGTTGAAATAGAAAGGTCTTCAGGGCACGTCGGAAAGTGCGAAGATCTGGGATTATTCGTATTCCAGGTGGTATTTTGTTCCAAAGCGTAGGTGCCCCCACAGAGAAGTCTCTCTCCCTTGGAACTACTAGATGACATTGTTTTAATGATGGTACTATGAGTAGGCCTACTCTGTGAGAGCGTGTTGGTTGGTGGGAGGTTATCGGTTGCAGCAGGTGGTCTCGTAAGTACTCAGGTCCTAAGCCATGGAGCACTTTAAAGGTAAGAACCAACACCTTGAAGCGTACTCGGAAGGCCACCGGAAGCCAGCGCAGCTCGCGTAGAAAAGGTGTTACATGCAAGCACCATGTTGCTCCCATAATTACTCGCGCAGCCACATTTTGGACCAGTTGGAGCTTCCGGGTGCACTTCAAGGGGAGCCCCATGTAGAGAGCATTGCAGTAGTCAAGTCGGGAAATGACGAGGGCTTGAGTGACTGTGCGTAATGAGTCCCGGTCTAGAAAGGGACGCAATTGGCGAATCAGGCGAACCTGATAGAAAGCTCCTCTGGCCACGGCTGTTATATGATTTTCTAAAGACAGTCGTGCATCCAGGAGGATGCTAAATTGTGAGCTTTCTCTGTGGGGGTCAATGACTCATCCCCAATAGTTAGTGATGGGACTAACTGGCTGTATCGGGACGCCGGTAGCCACAGCCACTCAGTCTTGGAAGGGTTGAGTCGAAGCCTGTTTCTCCCCATCCAGACCCGTACGGCCTCAAGGCACCGGGACATCACTTCAAGGTCATCATTGGGGTGGTTTGTGGTGGAGATGTACAGCTGAGTATCATCAGCGTACAGATGACATTGCACCCCAAAACCATGGATGATCTCCCCCAACGGCTTCACATAAATCTTGAACAGGAGAGGCAAGAGGACCGACCCCTGTGGCACCTCGCAAGTAAGGGGCCTCGAGGTCGATCTCTGTCCACCTGTCAACACTGACTGCGACCTGTCAGAGAGGTAGGACGAGAACCACCATAATACGGTGCCTCCCACTCCCAGCCCCTCCAACCGGTGCAGCATGATACCATGATCAATGGTATCAAAAGCAGCTGAGAGATCTAATAGGACCAGGATAGAGGAACATCCCTTATCCCGAGCCCTCCAGAGATTTTACATATAAAACCATGTAAAAAATGCTTTCAAAAGGCTCTGACGATCCCAGCTGAGTTTCCTGATTGGCAGGCAACTCAGCTGGGATCGTCAGAGCTTGAATCGTCAGAGCCATTTAAAAGGAAAAAGGTTTTTTTTTAAATGGCTCTGGCGATCCAACCTGAATTGCCTGATTAGCAGGCAACGCAGCTGGGATTGTCAGAGCTTGGCTCGTCAGAGCCATTAAAAGAAAAAGGTGATGATCTCGAGGCTCAGCTGGGCATGGGGGGCAGAGGCAGGGATTTTTGCTATTGGTTCTCTGAACTGCCCACTGCCATCGCTACCTACTTGCCCGAGCCAGTTCAAACCGGGAGCATTTCACCCCTGCTTTAGGGCCTTTGAAAGAATGTTGAAGTGGAGGTCAATTTATCTCTGTGGGGATGATGTTCCACAGGGAGGGAGCCACCATGGAGAAGGCTGTTCTGTTGGTCCTGCTAGTCCCCTAACTTTGATTGATGTCATGTTGTTTTTTCATTTCAGCAGAAGAACCCAGAACTCTATAAACTGCCACTATCCTTGCTCCGGCGATTGTATGGTGGCCAAGGGATATCCTATGAGGCACTGCTCAGACTGTCAGGCAAAGAAGAAATCAGTAAGTAATCACTAAGAAAAAAGCCCCAAAGCAATTCAAGAATGTTTGATAAATTGAAAGGTTTTCATCTATATTTTAAGCATGTAATATTCAGCAACAAGATAACTTGTCCATGTTTCTGAATGGAATATGAGTATTCCCTTCATACAGTGGTGGGATTCAAGTATTAACAACCGGTTCCCTGCCCTAATGATTTCTTCCAACAACCAGTTTGCCAAACTGCTCAGAAAGTTAACAACCGGTTCTCCCGAAGTGGTGCGAACTAGTTGAATCCCACCACTGCCTTCACACTCTCAGATTAAATGAGGGAGAGATTTTCAGCGAAACCCAAAAACATACAACTAGGCAGCATTCAACAAGTCATAGTAGAAACAGGTTACAATGTTATGAATTTTCTCTGAAATGGGAGAATTCTCCAAAGGTTTTGTGAATATTTCTAACACTACAAAATGCAATGTGTATAACTACGTAATATATGTTTTTCCTCTGGTCTTAAAATCTTTATGACATTGTCAATATTTTAATCCCTAACATTTACAGCTTCAATATATTCCTGCTGAAATCATAGATTGACCAACATATTAAATACACAAGGGGTTATAATACAAAAAACAGAGACAAAAATGATAAAATATAATAAATACCGTACATAAAGAGGCAAATGTGTAGAAAAGGAATCCTTAGTATTTCTAAAGGCTTAGTGCCCACCATATTAGTACTTTGACAAACAAATCTCATTACATTTAAGAGTTTAATAAGCTTATTCCCTGTAACTTTAAATATAACTTTATGTAATGTGTATATAATAGTACAGGTAGTCCTTGAATTACAACTATCGTTTAGTGACCATTTGAAGTTACAACAGCATTGAAAAAAGTCGCTTATGACTGGTCTTCACACTTACGACCATTTCAGTATCCCCATGGTCACATGATCAACATTCAGGTGCTTGGCAACTGGGATGTATGTATAACAGTTGCAGTGTCCCAGGATTAGTTGATCACTTTTTGTAGCTTTCCAGCTGGCTTTCAACAAGCAAAATCAATGGGGGAAGTCATATTTGCTTAATGACGACATGACTTACTTAAACAACTGTAGAGATTATCTTAACAACTGTGGCAACAAAGGTTGTAAAATGGGGCAAAACTCAATAATTGTCTTGCTTAGTAACAGAAATTTAGAGCTCAATTATGGTAGTCAGGTTGAAGACTGCCTGTACATGTTAGCCCAGGATGGGAGGGGTTAAAAAGGGAACAAGTTTTCAGCTGTAGCTCATGTATTCCAAGGACTGGCTTTACTTTAGAAACTTTCTTCTGTCTTCAATAAGCTAAACTTGGTTTGAGGTCAGAAAAACAGATCAACTCAAATCTGTTCAAAAGTAGTAAGTGAAATAAGAAAATGGAAACAGAGTAGAAGTGGAGTTTTAGAATGGAAACAGAAATTGGGAAGAAAACAAAAATGTTGGAGAATGTGGAGAAAGGAACAGGAAAGAAAGGGAGGGGGAGAGAGAGAGAGAGAGACACTCTATGTTTCAGTGGGTATCTATGTATCCTGAAAGGCATATGGTTATGGTGCATTGGAGCCTTCTGTTTTGTATTTTTTTTCAGATCCCCAAACCCTTGCCTCTTCCCAGAAACGTAAGTTGATCATTTGCTCTTTGCAATAAGCACTGCTTTCTCTATTATTATTTCTGATTGAATAAACTTTAATAGTATTGGTCCATCACTGGAAAGAAGGATACAATGGAAGGATAACTTTTCACAATGTTGTTCGGCTTTTCCAGGCTTTCTATGTTTTAAATCTTTAATCTTCCTCTTTAGTTTTTAGTCCTTAATCTTTCTCCATAAATCCAATTGCCACTTTTTTAACTTTTGGAGATCATTTTTTGGAACTTTTAATTCAGGTTAAATCCCTAAGATAACAGTTGGAAATTTTCTCACCCAGTTTCACTGTTCTGCCCACACACCATTCCAGCACAAGATCTTAGTGTCCCGGTTGTCCCAGCTTGTGACTGACCAAAAATGGTCATCGTCTCTGCTGCCGTTTGGGAGAGCTTTCTTCGCCTCAGTGAGGAAATTGTGATTTCCTCGCAATCGACGAATCGCCTCTATCTTTTTTTTTTTTTGTGAAATTTTTAAAATTTATTTTTAAACATAAAACAGCATCTTTTTAGAGCAAGAGTTTGATCCGGTATAAAATAAGTATAAATTCCAAATTTCATCAGTTAACATCTTAAGGGAAAAAAAGAAAAGAAAAAAAAGAACAAATCTAAACCCAATTTTTATCATTCAATCTAACATCTTGTTCTAACATTTACTATTTTATTATGTAATCACCCTAAATCTTAAACTTTAAATCTAAACAACTCTCTATAATATTCATTTATCATTTTAACAATCAGTATTTCATATATTTTCCTTACTTCAAAGACCGAAATCAAGTCAATGTTTCTTTTAACTCACATCTAATAATCACCATAAAGTATTTTATTCCTCTCTTAAGAACATTTCAAAGTCAGTAACTGTTCTTCAAAAATATCTCCTTCACTCCTCCTAGGTTTATTTTTAACTGGATTGCAGCTTAATTAGCTGGTTTCCAGGGATGCTTTCCTCCACTCCTAACCTTATTTGTTGGCTGGATCACAGTTTAGTTTTAACTGCTTTCCAACATTTCCTCCTTCACTCCTCCTAGGTTTATTTTTGGCTGGATAACAGCTTTTCAGCTGTTTTCCAGGGATGCTTCCCTCCACTCCTAACCTATATTTTGCTGGTTCACAGTTTAGCTTTAACTGCTCCCCAGTATTGTCTCCTCCTCTCCTCCTAAATTTATTTTTTATTTTTTTTTTTATTGAAAAAGTTTTACAATACAAATTTTTTTCCATTTTCTCCCCCCCCCAATCCCCCACCCCTACCCCTCCCATCATCCCTCCCCAACCCTGTCCCTCCCTATCCCCCCCCTGACTTCCGCTACAAATAAAAAAAAAACAAAATTTAGAACAAGGGAAAAAGAAAAAGATTATTAAATATTCAAATTCTAAATTAAACAAATTTCGAAAGAGGAAAAGAAAGAGAAGGAAGGAAAGAGGGCAAAAAAGTAAAAAACAAACTAGCAAGAACAAACATTAATATATTTAAACAATATTATAATAAAAAAAATAGTTATAGTTAAAAACAGCATTATAGTTCTATCCTAACTGCACCCTTAACTAAAGAGAAAAAAAACCCCCAAAAACATAAAACACAAAAAATATATATGCATATGTAGTTATAATCATACAGTTATATCATAAAGAAGATTATCTTTTATTTAATTCATTTCTCAGTCTATATAATCCAAATTTCGATCTTCTCTTCAACTTGATTGATGTCAAATATATTTCCTCTCATAAATCCGCTTCAATAATCTTCATCTTGCCGCTGCCCCCATCAGCAAAGTAAAATATTTCTCCACACAACCCCCCGAGTGACTTTATATAAGTAAAATCCAACCACGAAGATATTCACTCCTCTAGGAAAAAATCATTCCAACTAGCTTATACTATACCTAAAAATAAGCTTTTGCAGCCTTTCAAACAAAAGCTGCATTCCCAGATGTTGAACTGGGAAGGGTTGAACCCTTTGCAGTTCAACCCTTCGGGTTATAAGATGTTTTCAAGTTCTTAGTCTTCTCCTAGACGATATGTTCCACCAAAATATATAATTGGGTAACCAATGATCGCTGCTAGTTTTGCAGCAATCTATCAAAACTCAGGATATCATGTCCAATCCAGGATAAACTTCATAGTAAAAGTTTTTATAATCCATTTTAATATGTGAGTTTAAAATTAATCCAATTTAGAATGAACTTTTAACCAGTTATTGTGCTTAATCCATTTTTTCCAAATCTTTCAATGCTTTCAGATTCAGTATCAAGCAATTCACGATGCTTGTGAATTATCACCTGTGGTTTCCAGTCGGATTTCTTCGTTGAATTCTAATTCCTGTCGATTAGCATCAACCCCCCTATCTTGAGGAGTATTGGACCTCTGCTGCTGGTCATCTCGATGTAAAACTTTGTTTTTTGAATCTTCCTCCAGCAGTTCAAGGTCTTGTAATCCCCCAGAAACACTGGGGTGTTCAGTTTTCTCATCCAAAAAATCCATAATAGAATTCTCTGGACAACCACCAAAATCTCCTTTTACTTTTAACACACTTTGATTTTCTTCTTTCTTTTCACATTTTGCAAACTCTGTTTTTGACTTTTTATTCTTGAGATATTTCGGTGCTCCCTTAAAAATATTTTGATAAAAATATTCTGCTTTTTCAATAGTATTCAAACAATGTCTCACACCTTGATATCTAAAAATTATACCAGTTGGAAAGTCCCATCTAAATAGGATATTACTTCTCTTCAATTCCTTGACCAAAAAATCAAAATCTTTCCTGTCTTTTAAAACCTTCGAAGGTAGCTCTTTAAAGACCCTGATTTGTGTGCCAGCTACCTGCAGTCTATCAGAATAAGACTTTTGTAGAATATCATCTCTCAGTCTTTTATCAGTGAAATAGACAACGACATCTCTAGGCAAATTCCTTTGTTTCGCAAAACGTGAGTTGACTCTGTAAACTTTCACAATAGAGCCCAGAATTAGTTCATCTTGTAACTTTAATAATTCTGCAAAGGCCTTTGCACAAGTTGTCCTTAGGTTTTCTCTGTTATCTTCTTTTATCCCTCTCAATCTAATTGCAGATTCCATAGTCTTAATTTGAAGCATAATAACATCATTCTGAATATTATGGTTATTGGCCTCTGCTTCCAGGAGTTTCATTTGTAACTCTTGTATTTGAGATTCAAATTTACTACTCATCTCGATCATTTTCTTCCCCATTGCAGCCAGCGCTGTTGAAAAATCTGAAGCTACTTGAGCAATGATTTGATTTAATTGGTCATATTTCCCAAAAACCAGTTCCTCAAGATCCTTCTGTGAACCTTTTATCTTATCTACCACACTCTCTAAGGACCTTGTAATTAACTCTTTTAACTCCTGTTCTGTAAGTCTCTGCATATGAGACATTTCAACTTTATTCATCTGATTCAAAGGGGAGCCCCCCCTTCCTTTAGGTTTAGGCATCTTTGCTTTTTTTTTCTTTTTTTTTTTAAAAAAAAAACCAAGAAAAAGAATCCTCCTTACTTCAATAGAGAAAAGAAAAAAAAAAGGGTAGAAAAAATCTGTTTAAATCAGCCTCTATTCCTTTGAATTCTTTGTCTGTAACAGGATATTCCTTTCAAGACTAAGCTCTGCACTCCATTTCCGCTGAAACTTTCCTTTCAGACAGAGCCTGTCACCATCTTAAAGACTTTCAATTTTCTTCCTCTCCTTCCCCCTTCCCCCCCTCCTCTTCCGAAAAAAACTCCGTTAAAGAAAAAATCCATACTTGCTTGAGATTTTCTTTTCTCTTTTCCAGCTTGCTCCAAATGTGATTTCAATCGTGGTGTTGCTCCCACGTCTGGCTCCGCTAATTAAATAATTAGCGGAGGATCCTCTCGGCGCGGAGCATACCCTGGGGGTATGGAGGGAACCATCCATCTGAGCCCTCCCCAGGACATGGAAAATTCCTGGGGGGGTCAAAGAGGTTCTACCTCACTCCCAGAAGCTCTACCTGTTCCTCCAGTCGAGGAACAGGTTTTTCGAGCCGCCTGCCAGCTGTGAGGCGGCTCTAACGCGCCAGGAGACCGGCGGGCATGGAAAGCCTGCCGCCAACGAGGAAGGCGCCACCGGAAGTCGACCTCCTAAATTTATTTTTGACTGGTTCACAGCTTAATTAGCTGTCTTCCAGGGATGCTTTCCTCTACTCCTTACCCTATATTTGACTGGTTTGCAGTTTGGCTCTCACTGTTCTCCTGCATTGCCTCCTCCGCTCCTCCTAGGTTTATTTTTGGCTGGTTCACAGCCTAATCAGCTGTTCTCCAGAAATGCTTTCCTCTGCTCCTAACCTTATATTTGACTAATTCACAATTTAGCTTTAGTCATCTGAGCCCCAAAATCATACTTCTTTGCCAATTTAAACTAATAATGCATTTTAATTATATATCTTCTCTCCTACTCTCTCCTAAACTATTAATTTTCTTTAAATTTCTCCCATTTATTTGTTTCTTGTTTTTCTATGTAAAACAACATTTTAAACCATTTTAAAAACCCATTTACCATAGTTATAAAATCTATAAACAAGTCTTATTAATATTCAAAAATTCATTCCCATTCTCTTATTTATTGTAGAAAAACAACATTTTAAACCACTTTCAAATCCATTTTCTGTAACCATTAGAACGCTTATTAATATTTTTTAAAGAAATACTTTCAAAATATCTACATTTTTTATAGTTTTTCTATAATAACATTTCTCACTTTAATGAAGTCTATAAACAATTCTTGGTAATATTCAAAGCTTCATTCATGTTTTCTTATTTTCTATAAAGAACAATATTTTAAACCATTTTAAAGAAACTATTTTCTGTAGTTGTTAGATCTATCAACAATTCTTGTTAATAATCAAAAATTCATTCATAATCTTCATATTTCTTGTAGTTTTTCTATAATCACATTTTCCCCACCTTGAAAATCACTTCTCTTAATAATAGTAATGAAAAGTAAAAATAGGAAAGAGAAAGGGAAAAGAAAAAAGGAATAAAAGTATAGCAGAAAAAATCAAAAAGAAAGATTCAAAAAGAGAAAGGGAAAAAAGAAAACAAAAAGAGAAGAATATAATAAGAGGATATTTAAAAAAGGGAAAGAAAAAGTAGAAAAGAGAGAGAAAGAAGCAGAAGGAACGCTCCTCCTTACATTATTTAGACATTAATTACATAGAAAGTATTTACATCCATTTTAATCAAACTGTGGTACTTTTCTCATCTTGCTACCCAGTATATTCCGGTTTTCTTTCTCTAATCTATCCAAACTTTCTTTCTTTTTTCCCTTTTCAGTTCCAATATCAATAAAGTTATAAAGACTGAAGGATTTAGTTCTTTTGTATTCCATATATGGTTTCATCATGTCTTCTTGTGGGGCTCCACCCTTCCCTTATGTTAGAACACCATTAATCAGCTATTTTAATTGTTCCAATTAATTTCTTCTTTCCAACTGTCCATAAATAGTCCAAAGACAGTTTAAGTGCATCTAAAATCAAGCCTCCTTAATTTTTTCTCAAAATAATCCAGTTCTGTCAGCAAGAGACAAAGTTTCTTCTTTAAACAGCAAACTTTCCACAGTTGCAATTTGTACTTTCACTCTCTCAGCCATTTTAACTTCCTCCGCTTGCTATTCTCATAGCTTTAAAAAAACATTCTGCTTGTTTCCTCTTCTCCTTCTTCCCCTTCCAAGCTAATCCATTCTCATTAAAGACCAAGAAAATACCAAATTTTAAATCCATCCAAAGGGATGTTAAATTCCAAAAGTAGTCAGTTGGTGCTATTGTCCTTTAATGGGTCTTCTCCTTGTTAATTGTTTAAATTCTTTGCTCAAATCGTTCTTAGCTGCTGTTGGAGCCAGGGCATTATTAGTATTTAAATGTTTGAAGACTGTTCTTGCCTGGGCTACTCCTACTCATCTGGCATTCAAACATCTTGCTCCTGTGTCTCCTCCTGCACTTTGCTTGTCCCGGCTGCCGAGGCTTTGGGGCAGCCACCATGGCTGCTTCTCCCACCACCGCCAGCGCATAATCCTCCGGCCCCGAGGAACCTGCTCATTCCTCTCGGCCGTCCAAGGGGTCCTTTTCTAATCCCCTGTCCCTCCAGGACAGGGTAGGCTCGCAGATCTACCAGCGGTGGCTTAAAAGACAGGGTTTTTGCCAGGCTCCAAAGAGCCCCACTATTTTCCCGTCCACTCACTGTGGCGCCAACCAGTAGTCACACAACTCCTTTCTTCCCCACCCCTCCAGGGCAGCTTAATCCTGTAGGTTTGGGACCTCTCTCACAGAGGTCCGACCCCAGTATGGCCGGACCTCTGTGAGAGAGTGGCCCTGCCTTGCTCCAACTTACTGGACCTTTGCAACGAACCACAGTGAGAGGGTGGTTTGACACCCCCCAGCAGAACTGGGCAGAACTTAATGACTCTATCGCTACTGTGGGAGGGTAGCGAGGACCCTCCTGATCGACTTGCCCGCTCCTGGACATTGTTTTATCACTGCGGAAGCCATGTTTTTATCGTCCTCTTTGTTTTTATATTGTTCTGGATGTACTCTAGGTCCACGTTTCTTGCCCTGTGAGATTCCCCCCTCTCGCAGGCCTGGCCCTCCATACTATCGAGGGCCTACCTTAATGACGGGTCTTGGGACCCCGAGAGGTGGCATGTGGCAAAAAGGGGGTTGAGGGGTTTTTTAAATTTATTTTTAAGAATTTTAAGGGACTCCGGGGTGGGGGTGGGAGAGGGTTTGGGGGGGAACCCAAACGGGAGAAGGACAGGCTTGGCAGTGGGTGTTATGGGGGGGTGTAGACTCTGGAGGTAAGAGGGCTCCTAGAGAGCCCCCTGTTGAGGGTTGGGCTATAGAAACATTGTGTGGGAGGGGCAGATATGGCGTGAGCGGGGGACCATATCATGTGACGGGGGCACGCACTCGCTGTCTTCGAGCGATCGCGTGCCCCGGTCCCCGGAGCTATTCCCGTTCCCCAGGTTGTTCGGAGTCTCAGGACCCGAGGCTCCGGTTGCTGTTATGCAATGCCAGGTCCGTTGTAAATAAGGCCCCACTCATCTGTGACCTTCTTCAAGAGGGGGGTGCGGACCTGGCTGGTATTACTGAGACCTGGTTGGGCCACGAGGGTGGGGTTCCCCTCGTAGAGATGTGCCCACCAGGTTTCCTTGCATTTCACCAGCCGAGAGCTCAGGGCAGGGGTGGGGGAGTAGCGGTCATTATTAAGGAAAGTCTGGATCCGAGGGAGGCCACTGTACCTTAGATAGCCGGGTGTGAGTCCATCTTTGTGAGGTGGGGTCCTGGTGGGCAGATGGGTTTGTTAGTCACGTACCTGGCTCCCTGCCACGTGGCAACGACCCTGCCCGAGCTTCTCAATGTTGTAGCCGAGGTGGTGATTGGCACCCCCAGGCTTATGGTCATGGGGGATTTCAATCTGCCATCTATCGGCGAAACATCTGAGATAGCTCGGGAGTTCATGGCTTCCATGACGGCCATGGACCTGACCCAGGTAATTCAGGGCCCAACTCACATTGGTGGACACACCCTGGATCTAGTTTTTGTCTCTGGGCAGTGGTTGAGTGGTCTTGATATTGGGGATATAGGCTTAGAACCCTTGTCATGGACTGACCACTCGCTCCTCCGGCTCGACTTTCTGACCGCTGCACCCCACCGCAGGGAGGCGGAACCGACCAGGTGGTTCCGCCCCAGGTGCCTGATGGATCCTGATAGGTTCCAGACGGAGCTTGGGCCATTTCCTGAGACACTGACACGCGACTCGGCCGAGGACCTGGTGGCTGCCTGGGATAGGGCGGCCAGTGGAGCCTTGGACCGTGTCGTGCCTTTGCGGCCTCTGACCCGGCGCCGAACCCACTTAGCCCCTTGGTTTACCGAGGAGCTGAGGGAGATGAAGCGCCGGAAAAGACGCCTAGAGAGTGGTTGGAGGGCCAGCCGCTCCGAATCTGACTTGACACTAGTAAGAGCTCATATTAAGACTTACATAGTGGCGATAAAAGCGGCTAAGTCTAATTACTTTGCCGCTCTTATCGCGTCATCAGATAATCGCCCAGCCGCCCTGTTTAGGGTGACCCGCTCCCTCCTTCATTCAGGAGCGCGGGAGGATCCCTTACAGGGACGTGCTGAGGATTTTGTTCAATATCTGGATGATAAAATAACTCAGATTCGGGACGACCTGGCCGCTGACTGGGTTGGTTCAGGCGGGGTGACCGAGCCTAGTCTTGAGAGTGTTATCTGGGCTGAGTTCGATCCTGTGGCTCCCGAGGACATGGACAGGATTCTGGGAAGACTGAACGCAACCACATGTTTACTGGACCCGTGTCCCTCCTGGTTGGTGCTGGCCTCCCGGGAGGTTACACGAGGCTGGCTCCAGGAGATTATAGCGGAAGGACACCCTCGCTTCTTTGAGCGAGGGTGTCCTTCCGCCTGTCTTGAAGGAGGCAGTGGTGAGGCCCCTCCTCAAGAAGCCCTCCCTGGACCCAGCTGTTTTAGCTAATTACCGTCCTGTCTCCAACCTTCCCTTCCTGGCGAAGGTTGTTGAGAGTGTGGTTGCGTGGCAGCTCCCCCGGTACCTGGATGAAGCTGTCTATTTAGACCCGCTCTAGTCCGGCTTCAGGTCTGGGTACAGCACCGAAACGGCATTGGTCGCGTTGGTGGATAATCTCTGGAGGGCCCGGGGTAGGGGGTACTCCTCTATCCTGGTGCTGTTAGACCTCTCAGCGGCTTTTGATACCATCGACCATGGTATCATATTGCGCTGGTTGGAGGGACTGGGGGTGGGGGGCACCGTCTTACGGTGGTTCTCCTCCTACCTCTCCGACCGGTCGCAATCTGTGTTGACGGGGCAGCGGTCGACCCCGAGGCGCCTGGTATGTGGGGTGCCACAAGGGTCGGTCCTCTTGCCCCTCCTGTTCAACATTTATGGAAAGCCGCTGGGTGAGATCATCCGTGGTTTTGGTTCCATCAGTACGCTGATGATACTCAGCTGTACATCTCCACCCCAGACCACCCCAACGATGCCGTGGAAGTGATGTCCCAGTGCCTTGAAGCTGTGCGGGTCTGGATGGGGAGAAACAGGCTTCGACTCAACCCCTCCAAGACCGAGTGGCTGTGGCTGCCGGCGTCCCGATATAGCCAGCTGACTCCATCGCTGGTTATCGGGGGCGAGTCATTGGCCCCCACGGAAAGGGTCCGCAACTTGGGCGTCCTCCTGGACTCACGGCTGTCTTTAGAGGATCACACGACAGCCGTGGCCAGGGGGGCTTTTTATCAGGTCCGTCAGATTCGCCAGCTGCGACCCTTTCTAGATCGGGATTCCCTACGCATGGTCACTCACGCTCTTGTCACTTCCCGTCTGGACTACTGTAATGCTCTCTACATGGGGCTCCCCTTGGGGTGCACCCGGAGGCTCCAACTGGTGCAGAATGCGGCCGTGCGGGGGATTATGGGAGCGACGGGACGCTCCCACGTGACACCTCTCCTGCGCGAGCTGCATTGGCTGCCGGTGGACTTTCGGGTGCGTTTCAAGGTGTTGGTAACCACCTTTAAAGCGCTCCATGGCTTAGGGCCAGGGTACTTACGGGACCGCCTGCTGCCGCCAATTGCCTCCCACCGGCTGGTTCGCTCCCACAGAGAGGGCCTCCTCAGGGTGCCGTCAGCCAGACAATGCCGGCTGGCGACCCCCAGGGGGAGAGCCTTCTCTGTGGCCGCACTCACCCTCTGGAATGATCTGCCTCCAGAGTTAAGAACAATCTCTGACCTCCCGACCTTCCGGCGGGCTTTAAAAACCCATCTTTTTCAGCTCGCCGGCTTAGCCTGATTCCTATAGTATTTTATCATTTTAGAGTTTTATTTTAATACGAAGTTAGTTTTAATCTATGGCCATTTGTATTGTTATTTTATGAAATTTTAACTTTTGTATGTTTGTTTTTTAATTGGCTGTGCACCGCCCTGAGTCCGTAAGGAGAAGGGCGGTATATAAATCTAAATAAAGTAAAGTAAAGTAAAGGTTCTCCCAGCAAGCAGTTGCCGGCTGCATTTTATGGAGCCTAGGGGAGCTCCGCTATTTTCCAGCCATTCTCACCTCAACGTTCACCTGAAGCAAACAACTCTCTTTTTTATTAAATGATTGAAATAATCCACATTCAGTTCCAGTTATTCAATTAATTGAATTACCACAGAAGGTAAGATAGGATAATGACAAGCCATGAGCCAAAAATGGTTCAGATGGTGTCTCTGAGCAACGCTTATATTCATCCCCAATACTTTGTAATGAAATAAATATTCTGGTTTGTTAATCAACAGCCCATTCTAGAAACATATTTAATACAGGTAGAAGTGGACTGTTATATACAAACATGCATTTATTACTATCGTGCCATATTCAGAATTATCTCTGAAATTCAGAATGCAGTAAATAAGCCTACCAGATGATTTACAAGTGCTACATTAACTCAAGACTGTTGCTTTTTTCTTAGTTGGTTGAAAACTGCTTTGTCCAATAAATATTTAATATTTCTATAGGAGACATGCATGATTTCTTTGTTGGACTGATGGGCAAAAGGACCATAGAGCCTGGTAAGTATGTTTGTGAACTGAAGATGCATACGCTTCCTTAAGGGTCCTTTGTGAGTAGAATGGAATATAATTCTTTATTGGCCAAGTGTGTTCGGACACACGAATGTCCAAAGTGAAAAAGTGAAAAGTGAGGCCCAAGCAATCTCAGCATATCTTCTACCTGCTCATCCAAGCTGTGGGGGTAGCTGTTGATAAGCAGAGGAGGGACTGTGGTCCTCATTTATGGACAGGAAGCTGGACCAGACAGGCTTTAGGTCTAATCTAGTGACAAAGCCTGTCTCGTATTTCAGATTAAATTCAGGATATCAGAAGATGGTAATTTAAATAATGAAATAGAAACGCTGCTGAGTCATATAATTCAAAAGAGGCATAAGGAAGTAAACAGTACCCTAATACATTCTTCCAAAAAGGGGAGGAAGTCTTAGTCTCCAAATGCATATGTAGTCCTTCTAGCATTTACATACACACACACGTGTGTGTGGGTGTGTATTTTAAAGGCTCCCTGTATGAGGCATTCTATCCCTTTATGTTACTTCCATATTAAAACTTTCGCCCAAAATCTTCTAAGTGTAATTTACAACAACCAAAAGCATCTGCAGGGGAAAGAGACAAAAGTAATGAAAAGTGTGTTGCAATATTGTGGTTCAGATTCTGTCCCTTATGTACAGTACTTGTGTGTGACAGGCAATACAAGCATAAAAAGATGAAGCCCGTGTTGTTATATCATGATGCATATTTTTTATCATTTTGGTGTCCTCCTGATTAGGAATGGCTATCTCTGCTGACCACCACAAGATTACTGTAATGGAAATTTAATATTCCTGTATCTTTTCTCGATTACATTTTATGCTGCACTATAAGAAGAAAAGCTTCTTCCAATTTTCCCTTCTTTCGTGACAATTTTTGGACATTAAAAAAAGGACAAATCTAATTCTGTATTTTTTCCCCCTTCTGGTTCCTTCAGCTTTGAATTTTTCTTCTTGCTTTAACATTACCTCTCCCTATGCTGAGCAATCAGATAGTGAACTCTGCACATATCTTCTATCAGTCATAGGAGAAACCGAACTGAACCAAATTCCATCAAACTGATGGGAGCTAAATACTTCAGCTGGAAACCAACTTTCCTTATACTTTAATTCTAGATAATTCCGTTGAACTCAGTAAGGAAACTTTCAATGGTTTGAGTGATGTAAAATATTCGCCGAATGCAGAATGAGGTAAGGAAAGAGGGGTCAAAAAATAAAACTTTTAAATGGGGTGAAAAATGAAATTCTTCCACAGTTTTCTCTTATATAAATTTTTTACTGTTTATAAGATTTTAAATATGCAAGCAACTTCACATATGGTAAAAGCACATACAAGCATTCATACAATTTCTTAGATATATATATTTGTTTATGTGATTTAGGTTGAAGCAGATATGAACAGTGTGTGACTCTGATATTAGTGGTCTTCCATAATTTTTTTAGGGTAGGTTAGATGAACACTGTAGATGCAGCAAAACTGGTAAGTAACCTGCCAGTGAGCAAATGAGTAGTCAAGATGCTTTGAATTATCTAGAGCTAAAACAGGCAAATTTGTAAATAAAAATATTTGTAAAATGTAAACTTTTAATGGTTTCTGCCTAGAGTCAAATTACAAGTCTAATTCTGATGTATCCTTCCAAATTTCCATATGACCACAAGATAGCGCCACATTTAAGTAGTTTTCTCTACATCTTTGTTGCTGTCTAGATATTATCTGTATTATTGTCACCCAAATAAGGTTGGCTAAACCACTCAGCATTTACAAGATGTGTTTTTGGTGAAATTTGTATGCGTGTTCTTCTTTCAAAGTCACTTTTGGCAGAAACATGGAATTATATCCAGAAATTGGGACTTTACCCAATGCCAATGTACTGTGTTCTTTATGCTTCCATGAGCAATGAGTAGTTCCAGGGGTAAGCTTTTCAGGCTCGATAAGAAAACATTAGAGACTTATAAAGTCTTTGTAAAACCAATTAATTTTTTAAAAGGTAACAATAGGGAACAGAGGCAAGCATAGGAGAAAGCAACTTGGGTAACATACATTCTATATAATTTTTGACTGAGAGCTCCCCAGAGTTTGATGTAAAATGGGCAGCTATATAAATGTTTTAAATCAATAAGTAAAATTAAGTATAGGCTGCATTTTCTACCAATTCCAACTCTTTCTTCCCACAAATTATTCTATTTTCTTCCCTGCTGAAATGTGTATCATGTTCTGCAAGCTGCATTTAATATGCACTGAAGTAAAAGGATTTTCCTGGCCCTTTGGGAAAACAGTTTCTAGCTTACTGTTAAAACATTACTTGATCATCATTATTAGTGATACTTATGTATGTAACTAAAAACAGTCTTACCAATTCTCAATTGTTTCAATTCTGAGATGTTAAATATTAGATCTGATGAATATGGTTGGCTGTAACTCCTACTTTTTAGACGGTTTTTAGATGGTTGCTTAAATATGTCTCATTAGAACCTTAAGCAAACATCAGATCTGCTTTGTCTGAGTCCCCAATACAATATATCCTTGGAAATTTAGCAGTGGTGCATCAATGATCATGAATTCATCTTGTGCTAAGTTTCCTGTGCTGATGTCAAGTTAACATTACACAGATTGGCAGGGGGGAGGGGGCAGTGTTTTCTTTCAGATCCATCATATTAAAATACCTGTGATACATTTTTAAGAAAAAGGAAAAGCAAATAATTTTGGAATCCATAGATGATTCAAAATGACCACACTTGCTACTTTCCAATAATGGTCTCTATATATGTTTTAGGCTGGCACCTGTAAAGTCAAATCCATAAATGAACAAAATTTCCATATTCCCAAGTATTGTTTAAGTCAAATGAGGTTTTATTTTTAAATAACTCTTCAAAGCCAATCATTCCAGATAGTGCTTTGCTTGATTTATCTATCAAATTTTTCATAATTTCATGTAGCTGTGCTCAGTCTGTATGTACATTATGCTAAGCCATTGTGCATTTTATTATTTTTTTAAAGTTTTACCGCAATGTGTAACTTCCTCCAATACAGCATGGTGCACAGCAGCACAATCTGAGCCTGCCTCTTCCTGAAATCTTTGCAGGCAGCTCTCCAAGGTTATCTCACAATTGTTACCAAACTGCAGTATTGAAGAGTTATTAAATATATGTGAAATAATTATTCCCATCATTAATAAGCATTGATTAAATAAAATGACAATAAATATAGTTTTCCTCATGACACGTCCAGTTTTTACTTTTGGCCTTAGTGTGACTCTCCAGGTATAAATAAACCGAGCAGGTTCTCTTATGCGTTAGTTCAACAAAATATAGTTTAAAAAACAGAAAAATAACCTAGAACACAATTATTATGTTAGGTGAGTTCTGAGGAACTGTTTCAGGGCAGACATTGCTTGGTAGAACTGAACGTAGATAGTTCTAAGGTAGGCCTTAGGTAGAACATAGATAGTTCTGGATTTGGGACAAAATAAATTTTGGACAGGTGAGTGTTTGGACAATGTGATGCACATCACCCTCTTTCCCCTCAGTAGTTTTCTTTTTCTTTTTTTAAAATTTGATTTATATGTCGCCCTTCTCCGGAGACTCAGGGCAGCTTACAATGCGTTAAGCAATAGCCTTCATACTTTTGTATATTTATACAAAGTCAGTTTATTGCCCCCACAAACTGGGTCCTCAATTTACCCACCTGAGAAAGGATGGAAGGCTGAGTCGACCTTGGGCCTGGTGAGAATTGAACTCGCAGTAATTGCAGGCAGCTGGATGTTAAATGCTGCCTTAGTAGGAGGCATTAGCCTCCTACGCCACTCAGGCTCCTCCCCTCAGCAGTTTTCTACGCAGCATTTTGCCCCAGAATTCCTGCCATTCCTTTCCAATGCATTCCCTTCCCTCCACTATCACCACTGCTGTTATGACCCAGGACACTACCATGTTTCCCCGAAAATAAGATCCTATCTTATATTTTTTTGAACCCTGAAATAAGTGCTTAGCCTTATTGCCATGTGTTCAAAAGCCCGATTGGGCTTATTATCAGGGGATGTCTTATTTTGGGGGAAACAGGGTATATGGCACCAGCCTACTCCCTGCTTCCCAGCATCTTCCCTTTCTTCCCTCAACCATTGATGTTCTGGACATTTTCACCATTCCTAATTCCAAAACATTTTTGTTCAGATACAGTCCTCTCCCCTTTTCAATTTATGCATGGATCAACACAACTGTAATATGCATTTTTTAATTTGGGCACAGTCTACCTCAAAACAAGTGTTTGATGCACAAAATGGCTCTTGCCATTTTTTTTGAACTTGAATTTTTTTTTTTGAACTTACTGACTCTTAACTTTATATGCAGATGCAGTCTTGTTCTCTTTGGTCTGTTTATTATGTCAAAAGAACCTTTGCATCTGTTTGAAGCCCTATTTACCTAATCTTCTATGACTTAAGATTTTTTAACGGACAACTGCACTGTATATTGTACCCAGCTTAGTAGTTTTTGCTTAATATTTTCTTGTATAGGTTTCATGCAAGAATGAGGACAAGCAAAAAGTCTGCAAGACTTCAAGAAACCAACACAAATTAGATTTCACCCACCAAAGCCACTTTCAGCCAAACCAGAAACTTTGATGTACCATGGAGCTTCTTCATCTTCTCCCAGCCTCCTCCTATATTCTTTTCCTTAATTATGCTCTTAATTCCAGCTTATAACTAATTGTAATGCTTTAGTATTCACTGTTTGGATATTTTGACAACTATCTCTAGTCCTCATAGTGCTTTGTCCCCCTGTATACATGTGACTTGAAGAATCTCTTCCATGTAAGCCATCCTTCTGCGCATTCTTTTGTGACACAGAATAAGAACACCTCAGTCTTCTATATTAACAGGGTTTTTACTTATGACCTGCCACTGTGTGTCTCATTCTTTGGTATTTCAGATGCTGCTGTCATTATTGGAGAGGGGGACACTGTTTCGACAAAATCAATAAACCAACACATTTACAAAATGGCACAAGTTACTGGCACAATGTACAGTACACATCCAAGTCTGTCTGCTGTTTAGGAGACCATGTTTTAGGATTGCATTGCACTTTTGCATCGGAGGCCCTATGGCATTGCTTGTGCCATACGTGTCCCTCAGGTGCTTTTTCAAAAGGCAACTGGACTTTTTTGTTTTTCCTTGAAGATGTTTCACTTCCCATCCAAGAAGTTTATTCACTGAAGAGAAATATCTTCAAGGAAAAACAAAGGAAGTATAATTGTCTCTTGTAAAAGCACCATGATTTGGATGACTAAGAATCTCCATAGACATTGTGCCATAGGTATATAAAACTCCACATTCATACATGGTCCAAAAGCATCCTACAATAATCTTAAGACATTTGGAAACTGCTGATTTGCAAAATAAAGACTAAATTAAATTAGATGGAATATTGGGCTGACATAGTATAAGGCGGGCAGATATGTCACAGATGGTCTGGACAACTCTCAAAAAGAGCCATTTTTCAAAATTTGAATCTTCTACATTGGAAACAGAAGTACAAGTTTACAAACATGTAAAACATTAAACCAAATAGTTGTAGATATAGGCCAGCGGCAGTATCCTGTGCTAGTTGAACTTTCAGTTCAACAAGGAAAATTCCATGCACAGGTTAGTAGAGTTGCCAAATCCAGCAGCTTTAGAAAAAAAGTAGAAGCCTAAACTTGGTAACTAAACAATGTAGTCCCAAAGGTGCTTTTTCCAGAGACAACTGGACTTTCTGGTTTTTCTTTGAAGATATTTCACTTCTCATCCAAGGAGCGTCTTCAGCTCACAATAGTAGCATACTTTCTATACTTTAAATGAAATCTATTTATATTTTCTATTTAGCCATCTAAAGAAGTGTATGCATCTTACTGGACAAACCAAGACATAGGTAACCTCTTTCATAGCAAGAATCCAAAGAACTAGAAATCATTAGTTAATCCATGAGATTTTGTAAGCAAGTCTCTTTGCAAGGAATATGTTTAAGTTTGCCACTCCTTAGCATCATTTTTGAGCAGACTCCTGACCACCTGAAGAAAGCCATGTGAGGATATTAGAGAACATCTGTGTCTGGTTTTTTCAATCCACTTTTGGAACATGAAGTTTAAGGATGACAATGGGATTGAAGGCCTTTTGGAGACCATCTGCTATCATTCCCGTTTACAATTCTACCTAAATCTGAGGGGAAATCCTTTTGGACCCTGGGAGGGTTTTAAAAAGTGGAAATGGGGTATTTCATGAGAGGCAAACTTGATAATTAAATTATTTTCTCAAGTCCCCCCAAACTTCCTGAAACACTATTGAAAATTGTCAGAACAATCTTAAGAATGCAGAAGAATCCATGAGCAGCCTTTCCCTGGCTATATGTAACTATGAGAAGCAGAATTGATTTCTGCTTATTAACATAGATGAATTTCTCTTAATATTTATTTGCTCTGCTCCAAGATATTTATTAAGCCTTTGAAGGGATTTATCCCAAGCAAATGTGCTTTGTCATTTAAAATGCCAAAATTAGTATAATTCAGGTAAATTAATCAAGAGTCAATGAAATAAAGAGAGCCAGTTTGGTACAGTGGTTAAGGCACCAGGGTAAAACTAGGAGACTATGAGTTCTAGTCCTGCCTTAGGCACAAAGCCAGCTGGGTGACTTTGAGACAGTCACTTTCTCTTAACCCTAGAAAGAAGACTGACAAATTGTCAGAGTTTGTTGCAGCACACATAATCAGACACACAAATAATTCTGCAGGATTCATCTACATAAGAACTTCTTTATATACAATATGTTACATCAAAAATCAGCATACAAGATCAGGAACACAGAAGCAATATTCATAGAAGCAAGTCATTACAGAGTAGAGAGATACAGAGGCACCCATTACGAGGTCAAACCAACTCATATATACAGTTCAGCAAGTCTAAGCCACTTCCAGGCTCCAAACTTTCTCTTATGGCCCCATACAAACAAATACTATGTTTCAGTTTCCAAACAGTCCCCATTGGCGGACCTGTTGCTATGCCTATTCCAGTCTATGAATACTCATACTCTGACACAAATCACTTCTGAAAAACCTTGCCCAGAAAACTGCAAAGACTTTTCCAGGTGGTCACCAGAAGTCAAGATCGACTTGAAGGCATAAAAAGAAAGACTATCCTCACTAAGTATCAGATTATATACAATGAAAGAACTATTTATTTTAATCAATGAAATAGCTCAACGTTTTAACACTATATAAGTAGAAACAACCACAGAGGGACCTCTGGATTCACCAACTCACAATTATGTAATTTGGTTTGTATAATTTCCAGATTTTGTTCCTCCTAAAGATGCCAAAGTTCAGTCATGAAAAATCAACCCTTTGTGCCAGCACTGAGCAACTCCTGGAGCTATATTTGAAACAGAGAAGGAATTAGAACAAGACGAAGATTTTCCCACAAAAGATCTTTGCTTAGAGATGTGCATATACAGTAAGCCCATATGAATTCTTCAAAAGAGCTGTGGTTTTTCCCTTTAAAGCAACAGGTGTCTTTTTGGAGGCTGAACAAAAACTGTTCCTGATTGTTTTTACAGCTATGTGCAATGAAGTAGCTCGGCACGCAAAGGCAGCCAAGAGCACCTTCTGAACCAGTCCTACAAACTCGCAAAAAGACACAGTCACTTTATTGATTTCAGGAGGGGCCCATGCAGAGCCATACTTGAAAGCTCTGTGTGAAGCCCATCATCATTTTCCAGTAACTTATAAGAAAGCAGTTGCTTGGTGAAGAACTGGCACATTCCCGCTTTTATGAACAGTATATAGACTTGAACACAAGCTCTTAACTGCCATCCTTTCTGGGTTTCTGCTACCATTGTTCTCCGAACAATGATATCCCAGGCTTGACTATTGGAAAAATTCAGATAGATTCTCTACTTCAAAGCACTTCTAGAGCAAGGGTGTCAAACTCAATCCCATTGTGGGCCATATCAGGATTTTGTTTGCCCTTGGGGGACTGGTGAGGGGGGAGGCATGGTCTGATCATTGCAGTCAACTGGGTGGGCATGGCTGGAGCGGCAAGGGCCAGTCTCTTGCTGTCTTCAAGATGGCCCCATGGGACAAGTCTGGGCCTATTGCAGGCCGGACCCAGCCTGGGGTCTACATGTTTGACATGGAATTTGGACATTTAGCAACCAGCATGTATTTATAATGTCCTGGTGTCATGTGATTTCCATTTTCAGGCTTCACAGCTGGCTTCGGATAAGCAAAGTCAATGTGGAAAGGCGTATTTGCTTAATGGCTGCATGATTCACTTAACAACTGCTGTGATTAGAAGACTATTGTCATGAACGAATGTTATCTCAAATCCGCTTCTCCAAGTCCCTTCCCATCCTTAGAAGAAAAAAAAATCAATTTTGGAGTAAGAACTTCTGGAAATTTTCTTCGCAATTTCCCATTCTCTGTGCATTCTCTTCATATCAGTATTTGTTATAGTTCTGAAATAACACTGCCAAAAGAGTTAGCAGGGGGCCTTTGAGAGAGTGAATTCAGTTCAAACGATAAATAACCAGGAGTTTCACAGAAGAGAATCAGTGAGACAGACTAATTGGAGGAAGATTTTCTGTCCTTTGGGCATCAAAAGCAGTGGGCCCCACGGGAATTTCTGCATTTATTTATTGGTATCCTGCTGCAATATAAATACCATCTTCATGAAGAATAAATAAACCAAGTTTGGATAAGCAGCAAGAGTAACTGAATAAGACAAACACCCTTAGATTCTGCCTATTTGATGCCTCAGTTATCTGAACAGTACATTACTTTTTAAAATCCAAGTGACCTCCTAGGGAGACCAAAGGCTTTCTACAGTATTTACAAAAAACTTCATAGGAAACCCATTTTTCTTTTTAGTTCCTGCTCTGCTGCCAAGTAGTTGCTAGATAAAGACCGCCATCTTGTGAATTGTGTCTTACACTACAACAAAGTGAAAATAGGAACAAAATTAAGAACTAGAGTAGGTAGTATCTGATATGAAGCAGGACTCTAGTCAGATTGTCAGCCCTGATTTATAACCATTGAAATATTTTTGAACAGTTAGGGCTTCTCTGTTATCTAAACTGGAAACTGTTGCTTAAATGATAAAAAAGCATTTTGCTTGGCAACCATGATGTTTTTAAAGGATCTCATAGTCCATCATAGATCAGAATACTGGGCTGAAGGAACCTGATTATTTATGCAATCCCAAGTGAGAATCTAAATGTTTTATCTTTCTGGGGTTTGGAAAGTGAACAGTTGGGAATGACTGTACAGGTAGTGCTTGACTTATAACAGTTCATTTAGTGGCCACTTGAAGTTACAACATCACTGAAAAAAGTGATTTATTATGACAGTTTTTCACCCTGACAACCATTATGGAATCCCCATGGTCATGTGATCAAAATTCAGAAGTTCAAATTTATGATGGTTGCAGTGTCCTGAGGTCTTATGATCTCACCCTTTTCAACATTTTGACAAGCAAAGTCAATGGGGAATAGAGTCATTTAACAACTGTGTTACTAATTCAACAGGTGTAGTGATTCACGTACAACTGTGGCAAGAAAGAGTGTAAAATGGGGCAAAATTCACTTAAGAAATGTCTCACTTAGCAACATAAATTTTGGGCTCAATTGTGGCTGTAAATCGAGGACTATCCATATTGGACTGTGGCCATGTTTTTGGAAATTCAGTCTAGGAGCTGATTCTTTTCCTGAATTCAGATTTTCCTAAAACTGGAGGGAGTTATTAAGGCCATCGAGTCTTAAGTCCCTGCTCAGTGCCGGCATCCAAATTAAAGCATCCCTAACAGATGGTTATCTAGCTTCTGCTTAAAGATACTAAGTGAAAGGGAATTCTCTTGCTCTCCAAGCAACTGTTTCACAGCCTAGCTGCTCATCCATTTAGGTTTTTTTTTTAAACTATCAAGAGGAATCTGTCTTCTGTGTCTTTCACTCTGAAATGGAGAAGAGTTTTGTGTGACACCTTTTCAGGCTGTTGGAAGAAATATCCATCTGGTTTAGTTCCAAGCTGGGAGAAAGACTTTGGAAACATGGAGGCTGATTGGAAACATGGTTTATTGGTGAGCAGAACCACATGGGTTTTAGGTCCTGGGCAGCTGACCACATGGAGTGGAGAGTGAGAGTTATTTAATTTTATACCCTCTCTTGGGCCTTACCTTTGAGCTCCCTGTTCCTGTGCAAGAAATATATTCTATTGACTGTAGTAGGGGTCGTAGCTAACTTTGTAGGTTGTCTGAGAAGTTTGGTTGAAGCCTGGACTCTCTGAGATGATGTAATGAGGAGGCTTGTGTCCTGAAAGGGTACTGGGCAATTCCTATAGTGTCTTAATGCATCAAGTTCAGTTAGAAACTTTTCTTTTACAGTAATATTAGCTATCCCACTCAGTTTTATCATTTGCATATTGTTAAGCATTCTCTCCAGTCTTCAACTAGGTCTTTAATAAAAATATTGAAGAGTAGAGGCCACGGGATTGAATTCTATGGTATATTACTTGATGCTATTTCCCATTTTGATAAGAGATGATTGATTAGCACATTTGGCTTGATTTTCAGCCCAACTATCTAGATCACACTTCTCTAGGTTGTTAATTGTGGAAAGAAATTATTCCATCTTCTACATCATTAGAAACATGAACTGTCTTGCTTTTGAATCTGATTATAAATCTATTACTGCAAATTTATGTCCACTTAATATAGACTAATTCCACTAAACTTAATGAGATGCCAGAATGGACATGTCTTGCATATGTGCAAAGAGAAGAAGACAAAAGCAGTACCTTACTATTTCAAAAAAACCAAGAATTTTCTATAAAGCTCAGTCTGAAATGTTAGAGCTTATTTCTTATCTCTTCACCTTTTTGCATTGTTCATATACAGCTATTCGGTCTATTGTCAAGGTGTGTCTCTAAGTTTTGTAAACATGAGCTTGAGATCATCTCGTAGTGACCATATGGATACAACCATAGAGTGATACAGTGGTGACTATTGCCTTCTTCAGCTTGTTTCAACTACCCAATATAGCTTATAATTCTAGGATTTCCTAATTGTCTCCCATCCAAATATATTTGGATCCTAAAATATATTAACTGGGTTTAGTGCTGTTTTTCTCCCAGTCAGCTAAGTATCAGTCAAGGGTGGCTCATTTAAACCTATATGTCAGAAGCACAATAAAACTTAGTTTTATATAAAGCAAGTTTACATTGTTCTAATCAAGCATCTTGTTACCTGCAGTGGCCATCCAAAGGTAAAATATGAAGGCAAAGCTATTGTTCGTTTTCTGATGTCTTCAAGTCTGTGATGAGTCTTGGCTGGTTAAGTCCCTGCTGTTTCCTTGGCAAGATTTTGAAAATGGTTTGTCCTTGCCTGCTTTCTGGGGCTGAGAGAAAGTGACTGGCCCATAGTCACCCATCTGGTTTTGTGCCTAAGATGGGACTAGAACATACAGTCATCCATTGATCTAGAAACTAGAGCTAACATAATATTTTAAACAGATGTTATATTAAGGTAATCATCTTTCTATACTAACTGGTAGGCTTTAGAAATCAGTTAGAAACAAAAACAATAATGAATGCATTCAAAACAGCATTTTGCATCTGAATTAGTGTTAGAGGGAGGGAGGGAATCTCTCTCTCTCTCTCACACACATACACACAGTTGAAAATTGTAGTGATTCTCTTCTATGATATGTGAGACTCTCAATTGCTAAGACAAATGTTTATCCACACTAATATATAACCTGAATAACTTTACCTAAAAATATTGTTCACTTGTTTGTGTGCTACTCACACTTACATGTCACTTTATGCACAAAGAAAAACACAGTCTCAGCATGTGTCTAGGCATGGGAGAAGCTACAGCCAATTTGCACAGTGGCAAATCAGACCACACTAGCTACTATCATGACAAAGAAATAAGTGGGCATCTCAGGCAGATTACTTTAATGTACCATTTTAAAAAAAATGATAGCAAATGGTTATATCATTATTATCGTAACATTTTTACTGCCATGTAGCGGGGAGTTTTTATATACTCACTGTGCAGTTTGCTAGAGTATGAAGAAAATTTGCTGTTTTTGCTTCAGACAATAAAATTCTTGAACATTTTAACATCTTAACATTTATATTATAGTAGTCAAGTGTGCTTTACATATGCCGTTCCTGAGTATTAATCTTATTCAAGCATCTCTTTATTGCTTCAATTTATAGTAAGCGACTATTTCTATCCTTTTTCTGTCTGTATTTATCAGAGACACATCCACTATTCATTTATTTGTATCTTGCTTCTCACTAGAAGAGTTCCAAGCAGAGAAGATAGGACTAGCTTGGATCAGATGCCTTGGTGAAATTCATGGGCAATAAATGTAATTTAGACCAGAGGTTTAACTATTAGTCTATAGAATCAATATATTTTGGAAGGCAATTACCCAGCTTTTCTTGACTCCTGCTGATTTGTCAGATCCATGTGATATTTATTTTATTTTATTTTATTTATCATATTTAGATATTGCCCATCTCACTCTCAGAGTGACTCTGGGTGGTGTACAACAAAAAGGTATTCCCATAAAACGTTTCAATGACCTACAACTCAAAAACTGATGCATATTTGCAGGTTTTAGTGTTTGGATCATGAATCAGGCATCCAAAGCATGTACACTTACAAAATGCAAAAATAATATTCATGTAGATTTGAGACAGGAGAGCTAATTTGATGTCGTGGTTAAAGTACTAGACTAGAAACCAGGAGATCATGAGTTCTAGTCTCTCCTTAGGTTGGGTGACCTTGTACCAGTTCCTCTCTCTCAACCCTAGGAATATACAAAGGGCAAATATTTTCCCAAAAACCTTTGCCAAAAAAATTGCGGGGACTAATCCAGGCAGTCTCCAGGAATTATAAACTGACTGGAAAGCACACACACAAATTGAGGTGGAGGGAAGATAAAGGTCTGAACCCCTGCATTTCTTTCGGGGAAGGTGGCCATTTCAAAGTAATCCATCCAGATACGCTGGACTGGCTTTCCGTCCATCCACAGACAGAAGTGGCTTGTGTCCTCTGTCCCCCGCCCCCCATTGCCACTTAATTGACTTCTGAGCAGCACTCTTGCTTCCCGAAGGCAATTTCATACATATACCCTTATTCCAGTGGTGAAATCCAAATTTTTTTACTACCGGTTTTGTAGGCGTGGCTTGGTGGGTGTGGTGTGGCTTGATGGAATGTCAGGGGAAGGGTACTGTAACATCTCCATTCCCACCCCACTCCAGGGAAAAGATACTGCAAAATCCCCATTCTCTCCCTACTCCTAGGGCAGGGGTCAGCAACCTGCGGCTCTGGAGCCGCATGTGGCTCTTTCACCCCTCTGCTGCGGCTCCCTGTCACTCAAAATATGTGTCACAATCACCAATGTGCGACACTCACTGGCACATGATTTATTGAACTTTTCAACCCCCGGTAGGCCAACCATGGATAAATCCAAGAAAAGTAAAGTTTCAGAAGAAACATTTACTTCAACTACATACACTAGTTTTGTGGCCGCTCAAGAAATAGTCAGACACTAGAAGGGTTTTGTGATTCCCGGTGTTCTTTTCTGTGCGAAACGGGTCCAAATGGTTCTTTGAGTGTTTAAAGTTGCAGACCCCTGTCCTAGGGGAAGGATATTGCAAAATCTCCATTCCCACCCCACTCTGGGGCCAGCCAGAGGTGGCATTTGCTGGTTCTCCGAACTGCTCAAAATTTCAGCTACCAGTTCTCCCGAACCTGTCAGAACCTGCTGGATTTCACCCCTGTTTTATTCTCCTATTAGCATTATTCTCTGTGCCCCTGTTGGGGCTCCATTGTGGTGGATAGGGTGGGTGGGTGCGTGGGCTCCACTAGCGAAGCGGAGACCCTGCAAAAAACATTAAATGCTCTTGATGAATAGAGCAGAAGATGCAGAGAGAGGCAGAGTTCCTGGGCTCGGAGGGCCAGGTCCCTAAAGCTTTGCGCCACTGCCCTTCTCCTTCCCGCCGGCTCAGCGCCGCCTCTCGTGCGCCTCCTTCCGTGGCCTCTCAGTGCCCGGCGGGCGTTTTCCGTGCCTCCCTGCGGCTGCCATACCCGGCAGGCAGGACTTCTTTTTTTCTGCCTCCCGCCTCCCCTGCGGCGGCGTCGTCGTCGTCTCCATCCTCCTCAGCCTTAGCAGGGTTCCCTTCTCCCAGCCCGGCATCGGCGGCTGTTGGCTTCCCGCGCATATCCCCTGAAGCCGGGGCTGCTGCAGTGCCCCCTCCGGGGCTGGGGGCGGCGCTGGGCCCGGCCGTCTCGGGGCCGGATGGAGCCTCTTGGCCGGGGCCGGAGCAGCACCTCCTCGGCGAGGCCGGGCTGGAGGGTAGGGGAGGCCGGAGCCCTTTGTGTATGCGAAAGCGGGGATGCTGCCCACCGCCTCCCGGGTAAGGGGCCACCTTCCCTTCCCTTCCCTTCGGGGGAAAGAGCTCCTTTCTGCCGCCTACAAAGGTGTGAGGCTTCCCCCTTCGGCATCAGGGATTCCCGGTCGGGGCCGCCTTTTCCTCCGTGCCTTGCAGCCCCTTCTGCCTTCACCCCACTCGCTTCGTCCTCATCGTCGCCCTCTACCCTTCTTGCCTCGGGAAGCCCTTCTTCCTCTCTCCAGGGCTCCCCGAAAGATTTCCCGGCCCTTTTGTACCCATTCACGGGTCGACCCAGAGAAACCCCATCCCGACGACCCTCTTTTCCCTTCCTATCCCTCGCTTGACATCCCGCTTGTACCCCACAAATGCGTGTGTTTGTAGACTCCTCTCCCATCTACTGCAAATCGAAACTGCCCCCTCTGCCTCTTTTCTTTTGCTCTTCTTCCCCGTTATCCTAGGGTTCAATGCGGGTGTCCCATCTCAGCCTCATATTCCTGCTAAAAAACAACTTTTAAGGGTCACCATTCCTTCCCTCCGCCCCCACCCCACCCCGACTTATTGGCACTCAGTTTCAACACTGCCTCCACTTCTGTTTTCTTCAAGCAATAAAAAAAAAAAAGATAAATAACTTGCTTTTTTTTAACCTATCTGCCATCCAGTTTCTAAAGTAATCCATTTATTTTGAAAAAAAAGGGGGGGGATCTTTTTTCTTAAGGTATGACAAATTATGACTTGATTGAAGGGTTTTTGCATAGTGAGCATCCTTTATTAATTATTGGTCTTTCCAATCTATTTTGATAGCAGGCATGGTTCCTGAGGAAAGTTAGAGTGGGATATGTGGGTTAAGGTGGTGTCTTTGTTGCTAAAGTTTGTAAGAAAACACAAAATTGAACATTCTGCCGTGCATATTTTATTTTATTATTAGCCAATTGAGGCTCATAAACAAAGGTGCAACAGGTTGGGCTTGAAGAAAGTATGATGGGAGAACTTAAGATGTTTAGGAGTTATCTTGTGATTAATTTCATTTCCAGGTTTTCTGTTTGCTCATCTGTTAAAAAGAGTCAGTAGAACATGCGTCTTAAGTAAGAGGTTTTCAGAGGAAAAACAAAACAAAACTATAGTTATAAAAGACCCTGCAAGATATTGGATTGGCAAACCAGTTTTCTTATTTATGAAACTGCATGTCTCTAGAGTACAGATATCTGGTCAACTAGTTGCAGAACTGGGAATAAGAACAGATGAAAATGGAAGCAGATTATAACTTTCTAACTCTTTAATAATATCGCTTTAAAACATGAAAGGATGCTTCTTGTGGCTCTGTGATTTCTAATTTCTGCTTCTCACATGCACACGTTCATTTTTTCCTTCCTATTGTAACTATTAGACCAAAGCAGCTATGTTCTTTTGTTCTGTGAACAATACATTTGCTTATATCCTGCAATCATTATCTTTCTTTTTCACTTTAGAATCTTTCCAATGTGGATTATAATGTAATAAAAATTATGTCTTAGATTTCACTCCAAATCAGTAAGAATCAAAACTGTGAACTTCATTTTTTTTCTCTCTAGAGCTTCTCGCCCAGTCGCTCCCCCTTCGGTGCATCTGAAAAATGTGGCAATAGAAGGCACAAGTGAACAGGAGAAGGAGATTTTAAGGAACAGTCAAGATGGGCATGAGGATCAAACTGAATAGCACTGACCATCCGAATAACTTGTTGAAGGAACTTAACAAATCTCGATTGACAGAGTCTATGTGTGACGTCACCATTGTTGTGGGTAGCTGTTCCTTCCCTGCACACAAAGCAGTGCTGGCGTGCGCAGCAGGCTATTTCCAGAATCTTTTCCTGAATACAGGCTTGGATGCTGCCCGCACTTATGTAGTGGATTTCATTACTCCAGCCAACTTTGAAAAGATTCTGAATTTTGTTTATACATCGGAGCTCTTCACAGACCTTATAAATGTGGGTGTCATTTATGAGGTTGCTGAAAAATTGGGCATGGATGATTTGCTAAAGGCTTGCCATTCTACCTTCCCAGACTTGGAAAACTCAGCTGTCACTAAACAGCCTTCTGCCTCAAATGAAAACCGGCCTAGTGGTGCTTTAGCTGAACCAAACCATTCTCTAGGTGAAAGTCGAAATAGCGGGGAACAACTGGGATCAGAGCGAAATTGCACTATGCATGGTGAAGCAACCAGTGGCTACAAAGAAGATCCTACCAATGAAGCTAGTCACAATTTAATACATCCACAGACTCCCAAAGCTGAAGAGCAAGAAGTAACAGGGTCATTTACTGGTACCATGAATATAATGACCCAGGCTGGCCTTGGTAATATTAGCATGGCTGTTCAAACCACTGTAAACTCTTGTCAGCAGTATAAGGTCCAGAGCAACGGGGATTATAACAAAAGCAATCTTTTTGCCTCTGATGTTTCCTTAGATATATCAACAAGTAGCAATTCCTGCCCCAGTAATAGTGACCATTCCAAAGATCATGTTTTTGGGCCAATGGATGAATTGCAGCTGGAAGATTTGGGGGAAGAAGATCTGCACTTTGAAGATCCCAGTGAAGAACTGGGTGCTGCAGAGGAGGTGATAGAGCTGAGCGATGATAGCGAGGAGGAGCTATCCTTTGAGAACGACAGCCGGGAAAACAAGGCCATGCCTTGTCAAGTGTGCAAAAAGGTTTTGGAGCCCAACATTCAGTTGATCCGTCAGCATGCCAGGGATCATGTAGACCTTCTGACTGGCAATTGCAAGGTTTGTGAGACCCATTTCCAAGATAGGAACTCTAGAGTCACTCATGTCCTGTCACACATTGGGATATTCCTTTTTTCCTGTGACATGTGTGAGACTAAGTTTTTCACCCAGTGGCAGCTGAACCTTCATCGCCGAGAAGGGGTGTTTGACAATAATATTATTGTCCATCCCAGTGACCCTCTGATAGGGAAGGTCAATTTGTTCAATGGGGATTTGGCATGTGCTGCCTGTCGGAAACCACTGGCCAAAGATTTTCATGTGGTTCGTGGCCACATCTTGGACCATGTGAATGTGAAAGGCCAAATATGTGGTATATGTGACCAGCAACATCTCAATCTCTGCAGCTTGATGTGGCACACACTTTCCCACTTGGGAATTTCTGTCTTTTCTTGCTCTATCTGTGCCAGTAGTTTTGTGGATAGACATCTTTTGGAGAAACATGTGGCTGTCCACCAAAGTATGGAAGAAGCTCTCTTCCGGTGTCATTACTGCGGCCAGGCTTTCAAACTTGAAGCTGCGTATCGCTACCATGTTAGTCAGCACAAGTGTAACTCTACTTTGGACCTCGTCCGGCCGAACTTTGGGGACCGTCTTCATCAGCAAGCTTTGCAAAAGCGGAAGCTGACGGAGAAGTTCCTAAATGAGGACGTGGCTCTCCAGAACCAACCTGGGAACAGTAAATATAGCTGTAAGGTTTGTGGGAAAAGATTTGCTCATACCAGTGAATTCAACTACCATCGGCGGATCCACACAGGGGAGAAGCCCTATCAGTGCAAAGTGTGTCACAAGTTCTTCCGTGGACGTTCTACCATAAAGTGTCATCTGAAGACACATTCTGGGGCCCTCATGTACCGGTGCACCGTTTGTGGCCACTATAGTTCCACCCTTAACCTTATGAGTAAGCATATAGGTGTGCACAAAGGGAGCCTCCCACCAGACTTCACCATTGAGCAAACTTTCATGTACATCATCCATTCCAAAGATGCAGAAAAAACCACAGAGAGTTGATGCAGCTATACTGGGGAAGGAAACACTACCTGAGATAGCAGTGAAACTTGTTTCAGAATTTTTTAAAAAATACTTTTAATGGTCTGTATACTTTTATTTTCTTACGTTTCTTGTAGATTTTTCCTTAAATCACTGTCCTGTGAAACAACATCACGTTAGATGTGTTACTGTTTTCAAAAAACCATTGTGTTTACCTCCTGCTGAGTTGTTTCAAATGTAAGAAATAAGCTCTTTCGTTCTCCATCTAATATATTTCCCATCTCATGACTTTTTCCCTCCTCTCACAGGCTTTATCTGACATCATTAGAAGATTGATGCTGCTAAGATGTATCAATGCTCCATACCAGTAGGGCTAGCAGGGGAAGAAGTGGAAAATATGGGGAAAAAATGCTTCTGGTTTATTCATGACAAGGTTTAATTTCCAAGAATTAAAAATGCAATCCTAAGCATACTTACTCAGAAATATGGCTTTGTTTTGAGGGGGTTATTTCCTATTGGTACATGTATTGTAGACACATCTGTGTATTCTTCCTTTCAAGAGGATTGCCTTTTCTTATATAGTAAATGTAACTGTCGTGCCAGTCTACAGACTTTAATTGAGAGAAAGCTGATCTCCATACAGTGAAAAGCTGATTTCTTTGAATGAAGCTGATATTAAAGGTACAAGGGCTGGATACCAGGAGTGAAATCCAGCAGGTTCTGACAGGTTCTGGAAAACCAGTAGCGGAAATTTTGAGTAGTTCGAAGAACCGGTAGCGGAAATTTTGAGTAGTTCGGAGAACCGGCAAATACCACTCTGGCTGGCCCGACAGTGGGGTGGGAATGGAGATTTTGCAATATCCTTCCCCCAGGAGCAGGGAGGGAATGGGGATTTTGCAATATCCTTCCCCTGGAGTGGGGTGGGAATGGAGTTTTCGCAGTATCTTTCCCCTGCCACGCCTACCAAGCCACACCTACCAGGCCATACTATGCCCATCAAGCCATGCCCACAGAACCAGTAGTAAAAAAATGTGGATTTCACCACTGCTGGATATGTTTGGAGGTTTAATCGGTCACCAAATTTACCTTGCATCTACCCTTAATTTGCATTTGCCCTTTTCCAAAGGATCAATTATTTTTTAAAATAAAATAATATCTAGTTTATAGTTTGTTGCTTAATGCATTGTAAGCCACCCTGAGTCTCCGGAGAAGGGTGGCATATAAATCAAACTAATAAATAAATAAATAAATAATAACAGGCCAAGGTAAAAAGAGAATACATAGATTTTAGGAGACCAGAGGAAGTGGAGTTTGCCGATTTTAGACTGATTTTCAATGGAATGGAAAGGAGAAGATTTTGAGAAACAATTCTTAGTTTTGGCAAGGCACACTTACTTTAGTTGTTCAAACAATAAGATTTGATCTGAAGTTCCTCTTTCAAAAATTCTTAGGGCACGGAAAAATTGCAAGAGATAATGTTGCTTTCTTTCTTTTGCAATGCTGCCTTAATGCCAATGTGGAATTCTGTCATTTATAATATTTGTCTTGAACAATAAGGTGTGTTCAGAGGGTAAAAATTTTAAAGCAATATATTATGCTAGTGCTTGGAATCTTCCCTTTGGCCTACAATATTTATTTGCCTGATAAAATTTAGTTGGGCTTATTTCTGAGTAAAGATGGGTAGGAATGCACAGTTGTGTTTGAACAGACACTGTTGCCTTAAAACATCTCTATAAGGGGGAATGAAAGGATTAGAGTTTTTGTATGACCTGCAAGCAGGACACTAAATATACTGTTCTTACTTTTTGTTTAGAGTGATTCAGAAGTTTTCTTAACAGTGGCGCTTATTTTTACACTTTACAGATTATAGTATTTGTTACATTGAAAATGCCACTCTTCCTTGCCCCTGCTACCATGTCAGATTGCGACATGAGGAATATAGTTGCATTGGTATCACAGATGTAACTTTTTTAAAGAATTAAAGCCAATTCGAATGTATTTTCAACACATTTAGTTACATGCATAACTTTCTTGCTCCAGAATTGAATTTTATTAACAACAAAACAATTACTTTGTTAAACTTCTCAGAGGTTCCAGTGGCATTGATTGGCTAATGTTGACTGCATTATCAAAAGGCATCCTGATTCATTCCTAGAACATCGGCAGTTTTGAAAATATTTTAAATATTTGCATAATCGAAGGTGATGAAAGTTATAGTTCAGCTTATATGGAGTACACTATATTGGTAGAAGAAGGTGTTGCTGCTCAAATGAAGAATCTGTCAAAATATAGTAGCATGGCCAAGACTACTAACCAAGCAGCATTTATCTTGATGAATGATTGTTGGATGCACAAATTGTTAGAGGCAGGAAAGGGGTTGTATTGCAGAATTACCACGAGATGGTAGCAAAGAGCTACATAAAACTATGATTACATTTTTTTTATAGCCCAGATACCCTCCCCTACTTATTAATAAATATGTCTCTTGTTGCCCTCATATAGTGCCTATGATATCACAACTACTGTGCACCATTATTTCCTACACCTGTTTTACATTTGTTTTGTCAGGTTTAATATGTTTCATTATCAGCCCAAGAAAACCAATTGTCTTTCAATTAAAAGAAAAAGAAGAAAACAGCAAAACTATTTTGTTTCTCCTACCTTGTCACAATAATCCGCACTGTAGTTTCCAAGATATTTTGATCATGTACAGTTTTCTTCTGCTACCAACATACATCTTTTTTTAAAAAGCAAATTATGTGTCTGGTTCTTCCCTTAGATCATTCCTTTTTTTTAAAAAAAAGTGCAGAAACAGGTTGTAAGTTATGTCTTTGTGCTAATGGAAGAATAAGCTAGCAGGAAGTACAATTTGTTTTATCAGCTGAAAAGGCCAAATATATTTGCTCTGTAATAATGAAAAGTCATAGTAGAGGTTGAAATTCCACCCCCCCACTTTTTTTTTTTTTTTTTTTGAGGGGATGGAAAATTGGAAGTGGAATGAGGTGTAACTAACATATTTAGAGGGAGAGCAGAAGACAAAGGCCTTGATTTGGATTTTAGTTTGCTTCATTTTGTGGACTGTGTTTGATGCCTCAAACAAGTATAGTTCTGTGATTCCCATTCAATGGGAAATCAGTAGGAAAGGTGATTTATTGAGAGATGGAACAGCTGGTTTGAGAACTGGCCCTTGGTATAATGCAAACTACCTCATGAGGAGAAAGCACTTGAGTCTTCACAGCTCCTGCTGTGTACAAATGGATTCTTGGGCTTCTATATATAAACACACTGTTATTAAAGAGAACAGAAATGTAACCCTGGCCTATGGGTGTGTATGTGTGTGTGTATGTATGTATGTAAAAAATGCAGCTCCAGGAATTTCAGCTCTGAAACTAATTCTAGTAGGGCAGCCTTTGGGCGGGTTTGCTTTGTCTTTGCTTATAGTACCTACCTCTAAAGGATGTTGTGAAGATAAACGTTTTGATATGTGTTCAAGAGAAAAGCACTTACTTCTGTTTTGGTTTTCACATCCTAGGAAAATAAGAATGTTTCCATAATACATACATTGCATGTGCAGATATTCAGTGTATTTGGTTCCTTTCCCTTTGTGGCCTTGGACACCAAGAAGATATGCTGAGGAACTGAACAATGTATATGGCAGATGGGAATAGCCCGAGGAAATATTAATGCTGGGAGTTATTTGTAATGATCTAAAAACTGCCCAAGGACTGAATCACTAATCTTGATCTACTGATATGTTAATGGCAGGGCCCTGACCAGGAAGATGGAACCAAAAATATGCCAAGCCAAAGGATTTTGCTGTTGAATAGATATTAATCTCCTAGTACTGGCTAATCAGAAAGCTTCATGCTACCTATTAATCTTGATGAATTTGGTATTTCTTCCTTTTCTATGCTGAAAGATGGTTCTTGCCTGGGACTTATCTATGTCCCTACCTAAGGCTGTGGCTGCTGCCGCCGCTGCATTTACGGTATGTATTTCAGACAATGAATCATGTTTCCTGAATAAAAATGTGGCCTTCAGTAAGAGAAGTGGAGGAGTTCCTATATATTGCTTGTATGTAGTAGGAATTAATTTCTTTAAATCAAAGCAGAATTCTACAGCTGCTTTCCTCTGATTCTCCAGTGCCAAACCAGTCCTCCTGTTCCGTAGGGATAACCATTGCATCTTGAGAAGTTTCTAGCAAAATCTTGATGAGTAATTCGGCCTCATAATTAGGGCATTTGGAACCAGAGAATTGGGGATTGGCTTCAAGTTCTGAACATCTGCTTGAGTGTAGCTTTGGCCAAATAACATCACCTGCCTGCCTCATACATTTATCCACTTATGAATGAAGTGGGGAGGAGGAATAGTTAAAAATACCTACCTCACAGGTGACAAGTTGTGAGGTGTAATAAATGTCTGTAAAGTGCTTTGGAACCCTTAGGTTTGTAGAAGGACTAAGTATTGTAATTAAATAGCTTCACTCTGTTTGACATGCTATCATTTGTGAAGAATCCCTTCTCACCATTATTATCCTAGCAGGGAAGGATTTAGGCATGGAACAGGTATTCCAATCTCATGAAGAACACTTTGAAATAATGAAAAAAAAAATTGGAAATGGATGCATTATTAATTATTATTTTCTGTAAACTCCAGCCCTGCCCTGCCCTGCCCATCTCCTCCATTTCCTCCAAAGATCCAGATGTCTTGAAATGAAACAGCAAAAACAATAACACCGAGCATTGTGATTGCTGTCAAATCTCTTGGTTAAGTGAATTGTAGGTACTGACCTCTCAGTTATTTAAGTGTTTATTATCTATTTGCTGTAAAGTTTGTATATTTTGTAAAACTTTTCTCCTTACTAAAGAAAAGAAAGTAGATGTCTAAAATGGTTGTACATCGGATTCTTTTATACTCCATTGTTTGGCACAAAAGTGTGTTTTTTATTTAGAATAATAAAAGTGAAAACTGAAAGAGTCTGCTGCACTGTTTTTCTTATTTGTAAATGGTGATAGATTCTAACTAAGTTCTTTGTTTTAGCCCAGTGTGAGGCTGAACACATTCTTTGCCTGCAGGACATCATTAACTCCTTCCCTTGCATTTCCAAGGGCATAGGGTAAAGCTGTTATGTGGTGAACTATTTCTCTCAATCAATAGTCTAAGTCAGCGATGGCTAACCTTGTGCGTGTGCCCACACCCATAATTGTATGTGCCCCCTCCCCGTGCATGCGTGCATGACCCCCCCTCGCTCCCCCCCACTCCTGGCACACAGTAGTCTGGTGGGCCCGGTAGGCCTGTTTTTATTTCTCCCCAGGCTCCAGAGCCTTTCTAGGAGTCTGGGGAGGGCGAAAACTGCCTTCCCCACCCGCCAGAGGCCCTCTGGCTGGAAATTTCTGTTGGGACTGGAAGGCCCATTTTTGCTCTCTCAAGTTGGAAAATGGGCCATTTTTGGCCTCCGGAGGGCTTCCAGGGGGTGGGGAAGGCCGTTTTCACCCTCCCCAGACTCCTTGAAAGGTTTTGGAGCCTGGGGAGAGAAAAAAATGGGCCTTCCCCACCACCCCCTGAGGCCCTCCGGAGGCAGGAAACAGCCTGTGGGCCCAGAAGGGCCAAAAATCAGCTGGCTGGCGATGCATGCGCGCTGGAGCTGAGCTTGCATGCCCACCGATATGGCTATAGATTCACCATCATGGGTCTAAGCTATACTGAGCAATGCTGACTTTTCCCATTGAAAAAAATGTATATAAACCAGTTTCTTATAAAGCCAGCAACTTTTATGTCAAGGACTGCGGAAAAGAATACCTGGGAGATTCCCATGGAGGCAATCACCATATTACAGCTTGGCACTTAAATGCTTACAGGACCACTTACTTCAACTGGATTCAACAATCCTGAGGAAGTGGCTGCTTGTAATATTCCACTTCTGTTCAGGGAAAGAGCTAAAGTAGCTGGCCTTTAAATTTTGGCTATCCCTTTGCTGAGGGCCTTCCCTAAGCTTCTTAAGACTAAACTACTTCAAAGGCTTTAGGGGAATATTGTGGTTGTTATGAGCTGTGGTGGCACAGTGGTTAGAATGCAGTATTGCAGGTTAACTTTGTCTACAGAAGCAGGAGTTCGATCCTGACGGGGGCTCAAGGTTGACTCAAACTTCCATCCTTCTGAAGTTGGAAAAACGAGGACCCAGTTGTTGGGGGCAATACACTGACGTAAACCATTCAGAGAGCGCTGTAAGTACTATGAAGTGGTATATAAATGCTATTGCTACTTGGATATCTCTTTTTCATTATTAGATACAAGAATTGCTATTTTTTAACTAGTGTGTTTTAATGGTTTATTATTTACTGGGTGTTTATTTGTTAAATTTATTTTGCCGACTATCTTGCCATGGGGCTATTCTAGGTAGCCTACAACAATAAAAACAGGAATGAAAAGAAGTGTAAACGTAATAGCAAAATAATGAAACAATAAACAGTGAGATAAACAATGAAAATATAGTGATGTGAGATTAAAAGATGAGTGGAGGAAGCAGGAATGCAGGGGGAGAGGTTTCTACTTTAGTTAGCATATTGAACATTGCCATGAGTTAGAAGGATTCAGCAGTATACAAATCGTCTCAGTGTGTGGCTTTTTAAAAAAGATGAACCAGTGATAATCTTAAACGAGAGACCAGTGGTGTCTGGGAGAGGATGGGGGTCAGAATATACAAGATAGTATGCATAATACATTGATACAGGTTTTATTCCTTTCGTCAGGCATGTAAAGCCAATCAGTGTTCAAAAGAGGCGGGGCTTTTAATGGTGACACCATGCTGTTCTGTAGATTTTACTCCCCCTCCCCCCATCTGCAGACACCTCTGGGAAACAAGATGGAAAGTGGTGACCTGCCTGCTCTGATTCTGTAAGACACATACCGAAGTGTACATTCAACCAAATTGGTATATTCAAAGTGCTCTTCTCTAAACAGATAAAAGATCTACATTTGAGTAGAGCAAGGTTTTTCATGTATATTTCTGATTAGTGCAATCTTTTCAAATGGCTTTTCTTTCTAGTTTGGGCCAAGAGAGGCCATTTCCTTCCCAGTTGGGCAAGGAACACTTTGAAATGACCCTGTTTGCTATAAAATAGTGAATATAGTCATTATATGAATATGAGCTGTGGTGGTGCAGTGGTTAGAACGCAGTACTGCAGGCTACTTCTGCTGACTGCCAGCTGCCTGCAGTTGGCAGTTCCAGTCTCACCGGCTCAAGATAGACTCAGCCTTCCATCCTTCCAAGGTCAGTAAAATGAGGAGCCAGATTGTTGGGGGCAATATGCTGACTCTGTAAACTGCTTAGAGAGGGCTGTAAAGCACTGTGAAGCGGTATATAAGTCTAAGTGTGATTGCAATTTTACAAGAACGCATTGTATTGGAACATGGAATATGAGAGGCATGACAAAAGGAAAAGTTGTAATCATTAAGAAGAAATGAAGCACACTAGGTTAAATATTTTAGGACTGTATGGGCTTACATGGAGCAAAAAGTGCCCCTTTAAATAAGATGAGCAATGTTATGCTGAATATTCAAGGCAATTATACTAAAAGTTGGAATAACTACCAGGCATACCTTTGATATGATAGCAGCCCAAACCATTACAATTAAAAGGAAGACATTAGTATCTTTCAATGGATCAATCAATGAAATCAACCAGTCAATCAAAATACCACTTTATTGAGTACAAGATTCATTCAGCCCATCTACCCATTTTTACATCACTTTTGTAAAGCTGGTAAAAGATTAAAAGTGCTTGAAAATTCCTATGGATTATCTTGCATATTTCAGTTAAAATACAATGTTTACAAATACCCTTACAAGTGTCCCCACTCTACTGCACTATTCCATTGCTGTATTTGGTTAAAGAAGTATTCGATGAATCCCTTGAATGATGCTTGGATGCAACAATCATAGCTACATCTTCTTACATTGTACTTCATTTAAGGGACAGAGAGAGAATTTATCTCCAGCATTTCATTCGGTTCATTTATGAATTTCTTCTTCAAACTAGTTGTGTCCACTTTCTAAACACAGAGACACTTTATGTCTTGTCCAGTCCTTTACAAACATGATTCATGGCCAGTAGTAGCATTACTTTGCAAGCATTGAACACTGAAATAATTCTCTCTTAAATTTATTTCCATACCAGGTAAAATGTTAGAAGGGTATATAACTCAAGAAGGTGGAAAACTCAAGGATAGACAAATGTTCCAGCTGCAGAAGAAGGTAAAGGGGAAAAAAAGACACCCCAGAATCTGGTTTGGGATTTTTAACACAATTAAAGAATTCAGGGTGATGTGCATTCTCTCAGAAGTGAGAAGCTCTAGAATCACCTGTGGTGTAATTGTCTAGAAATATTCTTTTCACATTTTCCTAAATTCACATTTTCACTATTTTCTATTGTGTTGTTAGGTCAGGGGTCAGCAACCCATGGCTCTGGAGCCGCATGTGGCTCTTTCATCCCTCTGCTGTGGCTCCTTGTTGCTGGTCGGCTCCATAGTTGATAGGGCTTTCGGTTAGGACAGGCAGAGGAAAAAGGATGTCATGCTAGGAGGAAACTCTATGGTGGGGGAACCAGACTTCCGGTCAGCAGAGGAAAAAGGGCGCCATGCTAGGAGGAGACTATGATGTGGGAACTGGACTTCCGGTCGGCTCCAGAATTGAACGGGAGCTTCTGGTTAGGATCTTTGTGGCTCTTTGAGTGTTTAAGGTTGCTGATCCCTGTGTTAGGTAAACGTTAGTGGTTTGGGCTAAAAAGACCTATGTAGGAATTGCTAGGATTGAATTGTTAGTATCCTGATTTCCCGGTTCCAAGAGACAATGAATTGAATGTTCACATTAAAATAGGGCTACACCCTGTTTTATCTTCACAAATGACTTTAGTTCTTTAGCTTCTAGGTTGGAGCTATATTTACAGGTGCTTCAGCTATAAGTTGCTCTGCCTAGCAATTCTGTTTAACCAGCAGCTCAGCATTAAGTTTTCAGAATACTATTTTCATACAAAAACTGCTCACATTAGAAGACATTAAGAGAAATACATCACTTTTCCACAGTAAAATGTCAAAACAAGTGTCAAAACAATATTTTTTTTTCACTGCAAGTTTCAAGCTGAAGGAAGTAGCTAAGGGCTAATAGCAATGTTAGATTTTGGTTGATTAAGGCCAGTCAGTTTGACACAGCAGCACATAATCCTCCTCCCTACCTCACTTTTTCCTATATTGCCCTTCTTTTTAAATTGTAAAAAACATTGGCAACAACAAGAAGTATCCTAATTAAGTCTATCCTTTGCTGATAGAGAAAAATGCAAATGCATTCTTATGACAAAGAATTAAAAATCACAAAAGCTGTTTAAATTGGAGAGGTCTTGTCTTGCGTGATGACTACTGAGTGTTGGGTGTTGGAGGAAGAGCCATCTCTGTCCTTCTGCTCCATCTGGTTTTTGGGAATGTATCGAACCACAGCAGAGATAAGCTTTCCTTGGAAGTTCTTGCTCAGGAAGTTGTACAGGATGGGATTGACCACACAATGGACAAGGCTGAAACAGTCTACGATGTCGTAGAAGAAGTACAGGAACTCAAGCACAGAGCAGTGGAGGAATATACTTGTTCCCTCAAGAGTGAAGATCAGCAAAATTAGATGGAAAGGCAGCCAACTGATCAAGAAGACAATTATGTAAGCATAGATGAGGTAGCAGTTTTTTCTGCTCTCTGGCTTGTCACAACACTTGATGTGCCTGGCGGTCAATATGTTGAAGACTGCCATGATGGAGAATGGGATAAGGAACCCAATTAAGGTAAAAAGGAGGGTGAGACCTAGGGCCCACTCATTGTAGGTCTCCAGCGGGGCCATAAAGAAACACACGGGCTCAATGGTATCAGTTAACTCCATGTGTACCACCTCTGGCAAAGGGAGGATGGCAGCAAAGGCCCATATACAGCAGCAGGTGATCCGTCGCACAAGATGTTGGCGTTGGTGCCAGAAGTGGGAGGAAGTTGTCAGGGACACATACCGATCAATGCTGAGGCAGGTGAGAAAGAAAATACTGCTGTACATGTTGGCAAAGTAAAAATAGTGGGTGAAACGACAGAGGAAATCTCCCCAAAGCCAAGTGTAATCAAGCACGACTTCCAACATCCAGACTGGTAAGGAGAGAACCACCCCCAAGTCTGCAAGGGCCATGTTAAAAATGTATAGGTTGACCAAGTTCCGGTGGTTTCGGTTCTGCCAGTTGACCCATATGACCAAGAGATTCTCCACCAATCCCACCACAAAGATGATGAGATAGAGGACAAAGAGAAAGACCCGTTTAATGCCATCATCTAGTCCCAAATCACAAGTGCTGAATGTGTGATTGAATGCATGGAAGAGTTCTGTCAAGTTGTGGTATGCTTCATTGAAAGGGGGGAGGGTCGCTGGCTCTCCCATTTTGAGGGGAAAAGATGAACTGCAAAAAAAAAAAAAAAAAAAAAGGAAATGTGAAATTAGAATGTATTCTTTCCTTGAACTAAGAACATTTATATCAGGAAATTGATTTAAAAAAAATAGCTATGGGTTTTAAATCTGTGCAGGCTTCAAATTTGGGAGGGACTCAACAGGACTCCCATTTTTTGTTTTGCAATTTGGCCACTGCTGCATATAATAAGTATTTATCAAATACATCGATCAGTCACCAGAATATAATCTGACAGCAAACAACACTCCTTACTGATACTCATGATTTTACCTACTGTGTTTCCTTGAAAATAAGACCCTGTCTTATATTTTTTTGAACCCCGAAATGAGCGCTTGGCCTTATTTTCGGGGAGGTCTTATTATTTTGGGGCACGTAGAGCAAGATGGGGCTCCTCTTGTCACTTACCTGATTTCCAGCTCTGTGTTTAAATATTTTTGGGGAGGGCTTATTTTCAGGGGGAGGCTTATTTTAGCATATGCGCTCAAAAGTCCAATTGGGTTTATTATCAGGGGATGTCTTATTTTCGGGGAAACAGGGTAGTTTGGGTAATGAAACATCTTCAAGAAAGCAAGCAACCTCAGAGAGTACCAAGGACTCCTCATTTCAACCCTGAGCTACAGATATTCTCCTTTATTGGTACATTGATCAGCCTGTAGTCAGACCGTCTGCCCCGATCTTATCCCTTCTCTAATGTTTCTTCAACTCCCAAATTTGATCAGCAGCTCAATCCCAAGGACAACAATGGGTCCACAGGAGAATCTGACACAAAGAATCAAGAGTAAGAGAAACAAGCATGCTGACTGTGGACTAAAGTTTTGTGTTGCAATGTAAAGAACAGGAACAGGCAAATATCTGATAGGCTTACCAGGAATCTCAATGAGATCAATATGGTCTACAGAATGTTGTGGGATTATCATAGGTTAGTGAGAGAGCCTATTTATTTATTTTTTAAAATCCTTTTGTAAAATTATTTTAAGAAAGTCAAGGTGGCAAACATACTTGTTGCTCCTCCTATTTTCCCCACAACAATTTCCCTGTGAAAAAAGCCTGGTGGCTCAGTGGACTAAGTGCTGTTAAAGTAGCACTTAGTTGCCAGCTGCCTGCAATTATTGCAAGTTCAAATTTCACCAGGCTCAAGGTTGACTCAGCCTTCCATCCTTTCGAGGTAGGTGAAATGAGGACCCGGATTGTGGGAGCAATAAGCTGACTTTGTATAAAAAAGCCCCCCCCCTCCGCTTTGGGGGGGGGAGCTCTACTAAGCAGGTATATACAAAAGTATGAAGGCTATTGCTTAACGCATTGTAAACCGCCCTGAGTCTCCGGAGAAGGGCGGCATATAAATGTAACTAACTAACTAATAAATAAATAAATAAAGTGGGTTGGGCTGAGGGAGAGTGACTGACTCAAAGTCACCCAGCTGGCTTTAGAATAGAATAGAATAGAATAGAATAGAATAGAATAGAATAGAATAGAATAGAATAGAATAGAATAGAATAGAATAGAATAGAATAGAACGGAATAGAATTCTTTATTGGCCAAGTATGATTGGACACACAAGGAATTTGTCTTTGGTGCATAAGTGCTCAGTGTACATAAAAAGACAAGATACACTCGTCAAGAATCATAAGGTACAACACTTAAAGATAGTCATAGAGTACAAATAAGCAATCAGGAAACAATCATATCAATATAAATCGTAAGGATACAAGCAACAAAGTTACAGTCATGCAGTCGTAAGTGGGAGGAGATGGGTGATAGCAACGATGAAAAGACTAATAGTCTTTTCATCGTTGAAATGCAGTAATGCAGGCTTAGTGAATGACAGCGTTGAGGGAATTATTTGTTTAGCAGAGTGATGGCGTTTGCAAAAAACTGTTCTTGTGTCTAGTTGTGTAGTGCTCTATAGCATCATTTTGAGGGTAGGAGTTGAAACAATTCATGTCCATTATGTCCTTTAATACTTAAGGTGGGACTAGAACTCACAGTCTCCTAATTTCTGGGCCAGCACTTTAACCACTACCTCAAACTGGCCCTCTATGCTTTCTCTATGTTCCATGTACCTTAATATATCTACTTCCATCCTTGGAATCTCCAGAGAATGAATTTATTTGGAAATGATAGAGTTATCAGCAATAAAATATTGTTAGAACTGGCATTCTCTCAGATAGGGTTACCCCTTTGTTTTCCTGGTTAGGTCCCTGTATCTACTTTTGCAATAATGCACATATTCAAGGAACATAGGTTCTTTTACCTATTTACACAAAGACCACATCAAAGAAACCCAAAAATAAGATCACTTTTGTGGGAGATACCTGTATACCTAAGGAAGGATATGGCACTGTCCATATAAAAGAATACTTAAATGTAACCTCTTCATTGAAATCATTTCCACTATGCATTTTTGCCACTAATGGCTAATCTACATGTTTGATATTTGGGTTGGATCTAGGTTAATTGGGCAATTTCAGACAAAGTCATATAACACAGAGTAAAGTCTCAAGGAGGATTCTGTATATGTACATGCAAGCAATTTATTTTATTTCCTTTTTGTGCAGAGAGGGCAGAGTTTTTATTATTGCAGGTTCTGTAGCAGTGCAAGGGCAGACCATGATTTTTTTATCCTTGCTTTTAGCATTCCAAATTTGACTATTTTGAGGCCCATTGATTTTCTGGGGTGACATGATAGCAGTGTTCCAATATCTAAGGGGTCGCCACAAAGAAGAGGGGGGCCACGCAATTGGTGGAAACCAATAAAAGAGAGGACCAAGCTTAAAATAAGGAGAACTTTACTGACAGTGAGTCAGTGAACAATTAATCAGTGGAACAACTTGCCTCCAGAAGTTGTGAATGCTCCAACACTGGAGATTTTTAAGAAGATGATGGATAACCACTTGTCTGAAGTGGTACAGGGTTTTCTGCCTGAGCAGGCATCGGGCTAGAATACCACCAAGGTCCCTTCCAAGGTCTGTTATTCTATTATTCTATTCTTCAAACTGTTTTTGAAAAACTAGAGAGTGAAAATAGTGGATATCTGAAAATGTGCTAACTTAGCCTTGATTATGCAAACATTATACATTAAAATAAAACCGAACACGGTTGAAATGTCGTCTTTTCTACGAAGGAACTGTATGAAATGCAGCGTTGTAAAAAGCCTTTAGGTTTATTTCAAATACTGTCTGCCACACTCATAAAACTACTCAAATGTGCTGGGAGAAGCTGTAACATTTCAGCCAGCGCAAAAGCAACTTCAGTCTTGATAGTGTAAATATGCCTTTAATGTTTTAAAATCTTATTTAATACCCCCCCCCCCAAATCTCAATCATGAAATACTGTCATTAGATAATTTAAAAATGGTAAACAAAAATATGCTTTGAAACTATATGTATTCAAGGTGGTTTTTATTTCAAATAAATGTATAGATGACTTCCATCTGTAGGGACCAGATGAGCTTTGAGATAGCTTCATATATTGGGCTGAGAATATATTTTCTAAGGATAGTCCTGGGAAACAACTGAGGCATTCTGAAGAATGTGATTAATTGCACACACTCTTAAGAGTGTTGGACTGAGAAGTCCTTGATTAAAATCCTCCATTAGCGATTAAAAAAACACTAGGTGGTCTCATATCAGGAACACAACTGTCAGCCAAAGTTGATATGAGAATAAGATGGGAACAGAGAGCTGTTTTATTCACCCAGTTCACTTCGAATTTAGAGAAACACATATCAGGAAACAAATATAGTTAATAAAATGTGCCTCATGACTGCTGTGTGTGCCTCACAAAGTAATTAGAGTTGGATTATTGTTGATTAAATTGACCCTTGTATGCTGGTTTTGGCTATAAACTGCATTTTTATCAAGACACTGCTTTTGGAGATGTGTGGGAACTGAAGGCATGAGATATAAACCAACCCAATTATTTTACTGGATGCTTAATAAGACTGATATCCCTTGGCAAACATTGACATCATGATGATATAGGATCCAGACAGGTAGGATGGTTCTAGGTAGAGCTGATGGCAGTTGTGTCTCTCCAGTGCTCCACATTTCCTCCTTCCTTCCTTCCTTCCTTCCTTCCTTCCTTCCTTCCTTCCTTCCTTCCTTCCTTCCTTCCTTCCTTCCTTCCTTCCGTACTTACTTACTTACTTACTTACTTACTTACTTACTTACTTACTTACTTACTTACTTTTCACTCTACTGAATGATGTAAGAACTCTAACTAGCAGGTTTGGCTACATTTTAGTCTCTTACTACATTGGCCAGAATCCATAGGATGCTTCAGAATGGTTTAAAACAGAGATCCCCAACTCCTGGGCCACGGCCCACTACCGGATCATGGCCTATTCGCAACCAGGGCACACGAGCCTGCACACTGGCCTGCTGCTTACATAACTTGAGCTGTGCGCTTGTGCACCAACCAACTACTCATGCAGCCCGGTTCCACTCTCCTCCCTGCCGGGCCACCAAGCCACAAAGGTTGGGGACCGCTGGTTTAGAGGATACACAGCTCTGTTTCAGACTAAGTCATAATAGTTTTACCAAGAACTATCTACCAGGTTTTGAGCTTTCCAGATCTGCAACATGAAGTTCTTTTTGCCACTCTTTCCCAACGTTTCCCAACCAAATATATAGGGGTTATCTCGCGTGCCATTGCCATTTACAACACCTATGAGTAATTTGGCACATGATGGTAAGAGTTGTAATTCAACACATCTGGAGTGCTCCAGACTGGGGAAGTTGCTTTAGGTGGAAGTAACAGGCTTTATTCCTAGAATCAAATGCACAGAAAATGCCACATATGGGTTTCCCCATTCTACCTTAAACAAACCTCAGTGTCATTCTTACTATCCTCGAATAGTTGGTTCTCTTTTGAGCTTCTGTTCTGTTCCTGTTTCCTCAGATCTTTTAACTAAAGGTATCACAGAGGATCTTATACCTCCAACAAATGTGCTTCGCAAAGATAATAATGACTCTCTAAATATTTTCTTTGGGTTTGAAAGAGCTGGAGATTGGACACTGACAAAACTATCAAAAAATTGGCCTAAAAGTAGTTGATGTTTAAATGATTTTTAGGATGGATTTTTATTAGACCAGATGTAAGCACTGGTTGGTTTTTGCATTCCATGGAATTCTTTCTTCAAGAGAAAAATGCAAGAAAAAACAACAGTGTGATATATCTAAGATTTTGATATATCCTATCAATTGTAAATTTTGGGCCATAAAGAATGTTCAAAAGAAGCAATTGTTTCAAATGAGGTTTTTTTTCTTTCCATGTTATACAGATATTACTTTGCTCCTTGAAACCATCAATTAAAGAAATTTTCTGAATTTTAAAAAACAACAGTCACAATGAAACTTTAACTGTTGAAAGCAGAATGGATATATAATGATGGATATAGCAATTTCCTTCTCAAAGTGCCTTTAATTCTATTTATAGACAAATAAAATATTTGCTTCTCTGCAATCTGGATGGAGAAGAACCATATTATTATTATTATTATTATTATTATTATTATTATTATTATTATTATTATTATTATTATTATTATTGATGATAGGTTTCCTATAGGACGCTTGAAAGAAGAGAAAGTACTTCTTTAATCCAAATTAAATCTGTTTCCCCCTCCTAAAATACAAGCTAAGCTCCTAGCAATGAAATTTATTTCTGGAAAGCAAGTCAATCGATTGCTTACCTTCTTAGAAACCAGAATTGATTCTGGTGATGTTACAATAAAGAGATCTACTCTTCAGTCCCTCCAACTTGAATGTGAGGTGCAGCCTTTCCAGGAATGTGAATTTGTTGGCAACTCACAGATTTGTTGCTATTTTCCGTCCCTCCTATCTCTCACACACAGGAAATGAGCATCACAGGCTGTTACTCTGAAAGCAAGGCCCCATCTGAGGATTTTGCCTGAATGCTCGAGCATGGCTCCAGTTCCAGGAATGGGCAGCACGGATCATTCTCAGCCCCATACTTTTGAAGAAATCTAGAGGATGTCTGCTTTCCTGAGGCAAATTTCCTTTTTCCGTTCTGCATTTTTGAAATCAGTTTCCCTGCTTTCAAATAACACAGAGTGTACTGCCAAAAGAACAGGAGAGAGAGAGAAAGAAAGAGGCTGCCCTGGCCAGTTTCATCGTTAGGTAGAGTGAGACAACTGCAGGTGCTGAGGAGAAGAAGACCAAGTCCTTGGAGGAAGGAACCAATTAGCCTCAATTAGTCAGTTGTCCTCACATGAAGAGAATGTTTACCTGTTGCTGGTCCTGAAAGTAGACCCCACTCTCAGCTCTGTTCTGCATGTGAAACAGAGAAGGAGTACTCCCTGCTCTTCATCTCAACAGCAAAGCAACCTTGCCTGGAGACACCTGTTTTGACATGCCTGGATTGCACGAGGCATTTTCAAACCATCTCTAGAAGGGCCCTTGAGATTTCATTGGTAGCCATTGCTGTTTTCCCTTTGATTCCCTTTCCTTCTTTGAACAATGGGGGATAAATCATGAACTCTTATGGTTTCATTTGGTTCAACTACTAGGGCAGCTGTTAAAGTCTCCGTAAAAGTAATACCCATGTTTTCCCCAAAATAAGACTGGGTCTTATATTAATTTTTGCTCCAAAAGATGCATTAGAGCTTATTTTTTGGTTAGGTCTTTATTTTCAGGGAAATATGGTATTAAATGCATCCATCAGCTGACAATCTTAAGGGGCTTATTTTTGGGGTAGGGCTTTTATTACAAGCATCCTGAAAAATCATGCTAGGGCTTATTTTCCGATTGGGTCCTATTTTAGGAGAAATGGTATCAAAAATATGTGTGTACATTTTTACACTACTTTATAGAATCAGAACATTCAAAAGCCAATCCCACCTGTGCAAGAATCTAAATTATTTATGATTCATAGCTGTCCAGCCTTTGCTTGGACATATCCAATGAAGAGAAGATTTATAATAGGGAAAGATGCTTGCAAAAACTGTACGGTTTTCTGGAGTTCTTTCCGTCTGGGAAAACTCTGAGATTGATGTTGACATCTCTTTTGAATCACCAAAAGTTTGCTCAGGATATGGGGACTGCATCTCTCTTGGTTATCACTGAGCTCTCTAGACTATTGACTGACTGCTGATCCAGGCAGTGGCAGCCTGCTGTGAAGGCTAGATTGGAACCCCAAGGCCAGAACAGGTAAATTTCACCCCACATTTCATAGAAATGGCCCACCTCTGTTTGGAGGTTCCTCAAAGCCATTCTGCTGTAGTCAGTTGATTGAAGATTTCTGATAGGTAGCCCCACAGCAGCCTCAAGAACATACCACATCTTTTGACCCTTTCTTTCTGGAAAGAAAGAAAGGGTCAAAACCTTTTTCTTTCTGGAAATAAATAATCTTGATTTGAGTATTTTCGTGCAGAATATAACTTGTTCAGGATTCAACATCAATTTTTCTTAATTGCTTAATTAATTTCTTCTTCTTGTGCCATATCCATCATTGGACGTTGGCGATCATGTTGGCAATCCTATTTTTATCAACAGCCGCATGAAAAAGTGCTGCTGGGTTTTGTCCAAACCAGCCCCTTAGATTTTGAAGCCATGATGTTCTTCTGCTTGGACCTCATTTGCCTTCAATCTTTCCCTGAAGGATTAAATGAAGAATAGCATATTTTTCTAGGTGTCGCATCACATGTCCAAAATATTTTAACTTTTGCTTTTTAATGGTTTTGATGATTTCCCTTTGCTTTCCCAGGCGGCTTATCACCTCCTCATTTGTGATTTTGTCAACCCAGTTTATACATAACAGCCATCTGTAAATCCACATTTCAAATGCTTCTAGTCTCTTCAAGTGGCTTTCTGTCAGAGGCCAACTCTCTACTCCGTAGAGCAGGATAGAAAAGTTGTAGCATCTGACAAGCCTGATTTTCAATCTTAGGCTTATGTCATGACTGCAGAAGACCTTGTTCAGTTTGAAGAACGCTGTTCGAGCTTTCTCTATCCTTGTCTTTACTTCAGTGGTCATGTCCCAGCTTTCATGTAAATTAGAACTGAGGTTTGTGGTCCTTTCAACTTTTTCTAGTGGTATTCCTTCTGAATTTATCAGTGATAAATTAATGGGTTGTTTGCTAACGACCATGATCTTGGTTTTTGAGGTGTTAAGCTTCAAGCTGTATTTTTCCGATATTTCTGTGACTCTGTTGATGAGGAGCTGAAGGTCTTCATGCTTACTGGCAAGCAAGCATTAATTTCTAGGCTTTGCAAAATAACCTAAAAGGAGTTACAAAAAGAAGAAAAAGTATGAGCTAATCAAGTGCCATAAACAATGCAATCTCAGTTTCACACTCTGAGGAAAATGGAATACTTGTTTACTTATTGCAGTTATGATTGCCCTTATTCCAGCCACGCCACCACAAGTTCTCTCCTTGCATTTCATCTCCCCCACAGTCTTATAAGATGGCCTCAGCAAAATGGTAGTCACTAGCCCTAAGTCTTCCAATTTTAGGAGCTATTCTGTCCACCTTCTATACTTCCTCCATAGTTGTCCCACAGGAGGTTATTTAGAGGTGTCTCTTCCATGAGTTCTGAATAATCCCCCACACAAACATGTGATTTTGGAAACCCAGGATTGAAATTGAGAAATGAAATTGAGAGGCAATGCCAGTAAATAAGCCCTAGTTATTAGATGTCAAAGCCCGGAGCCTTTGGGATTATGATAAACCTTATCAGTAAAGGATGATGGCTCAGCACTCTCCAAAGGGAAATGAGTGAGGAGGGGCAGCTGGCTTGATTCCAGCAAAGGGGCCAAAAGTCTTTACATTCAAAACAATTGCTGGAAAGGCCTGGCTGGAACAGGGAAGTGCAGTAGCTCAGATAAATCAGATTTTTTTCAACAACAACAAACCAGATCAAGTATCTTTGGCTTGTGACAGAACCATTGTCCCACGATGTGCTGCTAAATCATCTGGCCTATATCATGGCTTGTGTTTTTTCACTCTTAGATTATAATAGGCTGCAGAGAATAATGATACGGTGATGTTAGGTAGTGTGATGATGGTCAGTTTAAGAAGTCAGAGAATAAATGGTTTTCTTGTTCCCAGCCAGAAGCCAAATGAACCCTAGGAGAACAGTGCAGACCAGGACTCTCCAAGAATAAAATAGACCATACCATTGCAATCTGAAATGCGTGAGGAGGATTTCCATTTTTAATATATTAAATTACATCAACAAGGTATTTGAAGATTAGCTCCAAAATGGTACTGTTTTTTCCTCTCACTATTTTTTCTTTTGGAAGGAGTGTTGGTGGTTTTTTTTTTCCAATGTTAAAGAATACTCCAAAAATATTCCAAAAGGGAACACCCCCCCACTCTGCAAAATGAAGTGATGCAACTCTCAGCATTCAAACTCTGAACTGCATATATTGATCAAGTTTGACTATCTGCAAGATTGGGTCCTCATACAAGTTGTGACTATTGCCCCTAGTGGAAATTCTGTTCAACTGCAGCATGAACACATCTGAATACTGTCAGATTAGGGCTGGCCAGTATAGCCTAAGGCCTTGATGGTGAACCTATGGCACAAGTGCCAGATGTGGCACACAGAGCCATCTCTATGGGCACGCGTGCCGTCGCCAGCTGCTCTTCTGGTTTGTGGCGCATGCATGCACACTGGTCAGCTGGTCTTTGGTTTCTGACACTCCGGCATGCACATATTCATGTGCGCACACATGTACTTTCTAGCTTGGGCACTTGATGTCGAAAAGATTCACCATCACTGGCCTAAGGTTTGATGTATACATCAGTGCTATCTCTTAATAAGGAATGTCATCTTTCCCACTCAAAACGGTCTTGGGAAAGATTCTGCACAATGGTTGCATTTCCATATTTTCTTGGAAATAATAACAGACAAACCTGAAAACAGCACAAATCTGAAAGAATTTCATACGGATAAAGATATGTAATTGCTTAGATTTATAACTTTGCTTTACAAAGGGAAATTGAAGAGAAGAACAAAAAAAGAAAAGAAAAAGAAATTAAATTAAATAACTCAAAAGCAGGGGTCAGCAACCTGCAGCTCTGGAGCCGCATGTGGCTCTTTCACCCCTCTGCTGAGGCTCCCTGTCACTCAAAATATGTGTCACAACCACCAATGTGTGACACCCGCCGGCACGCAATTTATTGAGCTTTTCAACATCTAGTAGGCTAACCATGGAAAAATCCAGGAAAAGAAAAGTTTCAGAAGAAAACAGAACATTTAATTCAACTACATATGCTAGTTTTGTGGCTGCTCAAAAAATAGTCAGGCACGGGAAGGGTTTTGTGGCTCCCGGTGTTTTCTTTTCTGTGGGAAATGGGTCCAAATGGCTCTTTGAGTGTTTAAGGTTGCAGACCCCTGCTCTAAAGGATACCTTTGTGAAAGAAAGAACTATATTTTTATAACACTGTAAATAAATGATGTGTGGTCAGTATAAGCACAATAGATTACATACAGTATTCCTATGAAGAATGGAAGTCCATCTGTTTAGTTGCTAAAAATGGCTAAGGTTTTTTCCTCCTTATTCTATTGCTTTTAAAAGTGATAAAATTGGCCGCCAAACTAAGGTCTTAGCAAATCATTAGCACGTACCCTGTCATCCTCAGAGCTGCTGGATACAATCTCTTCTTTTGCAATGGAGAAATGTTTCTGTCAAACGTTATGGAATGTGAACATGTGGACCAGCCTTCATTCATACTCACATTCGGCAATAAATCTTACTGGGTGAAATTCCCTCAAGCAAGTGGTGAAATCCAAATTTTTTTACTACCGGTTCTGTGGGCGTGGCTTGGTGCACGTGGGAGGGGAAGGATACTGCAAAATCTCCATTTCCACCTTACTCCAGGGGAAGGATATTGCAAAGTCCCCAATCCCTCCCTACTCCTGAGGGAAGGATATTGCAAAACCTCCATTCCCACCTGACTCTGGGGCCAGCCAGAGGTGGAATTTGCCAGTTCTCTGAACTACTCAAAATTTCCACTACCGGTTCTCCAGAACCTGTCAGAACCTGCTGGATTTCATCCCTGCCCCAAGCCCCTCTTTCTTAGCCTTATCTGTTTCATGGAGCTATTGCAGACTAATATAAGCAGTGTGTGTGTGTGTTTGCAGACATGTTCTCTGATTTATGATTAGCTTGCAACATTAACCTGGTTAGCTTTATTAATCAGTTATCATACACATATCACTGACAGAATAGATATGCCAAGATATTTTTTTTTAAAAAAATAGATTTATATGCTGCCCTTCTTCGAAGACTCAGGACGGCTTATAATGTGTTAAGCAATAGTCTTCATACTTTTGTATATTTTATACAAAGTCAGCTTATTGCCCCCACAAACTGGGTCCTTAATTTACCTACCTTAGAAAGGATGGAAGGCTGAGTCAACCTTGAGCCTGGTGAGATCCGAACTGGTGCAATTGCAGACAGCTGGATGTTAATAACAGGCTTTAGTCTGCTTATTAGCCTGATGAGCTATCCAGGCTCCAGTTTGAATGAATGGCATTTGTGATAAAAGAATAAAAGTTGCCATATACATATAGTGATAATGCTTGAATGTGAAACAGTGGTGAAATTGAACTGGTTCTATCTGGCTCTGGTGAACTGGTAGCGCCAGTGGCAGGAGACTCCGCCCACCCGTCCGGACATCATCACATTCATTTTTGACCCTCTGCGCATGCGCAGAAGGCTCTGTATGTGTGTGAAGGAGGCACACGGTCACATTTGTGAACCGGTACTGAAGATAAGTAAATTTCACCCCTCATGTGGAAGGATTCCCCCATCATATCTTCTCTTGTTTCAGATAATATAGTTTCTCTCTCTCCTAATACTTAAACACCTGTTATGTCTCTTTTAAAATACCCTGGAAGCATGTTGCACAAGAGGTACCAGTAATTGTACAGCATTTTACTAATTCTGAAATACGCTGTAAGTCTTCTGTTATTGTTAGAAATGCAGACATGACTGTAGGGAATACTGACTTTTATCTTTTTCCTTTCCTAGAAATAATTCATCGAAGAACTGTAGGTCTCAATATGTGACAATTTCCTGTGTCTATAGCATTTGCTTAGTTAGAAACTCCACCCATCCAACAGCATGCTATCCAAAAAGTTCATGGGTGGTGGTGTGTCTAGTACAGGGAGGGGCAACTGTGGCCCTTTTACAACCTGTGGACTTCAACTCCCAGAATTCATGAGACAGCCAAGCTGGCTCAGGAATTCTGGGAGTTGAAGTCTACAGGTTGTAAAAGGGCCACAGTTGCACACCTTCTGGTCTGGTATATAGTTTGAGGTGGTCAAAAACTCAGCTTTTGGTGCCCTTCTATAATTCCTAATCCATTTTTATTTGAGTTGGTTTTGCATGTCTTGGCCAGATGTAATGGTACATGTCTACCTGTAGGGAACACCTGTCTGAATGATTTAATGTGTCTCAAAGTTTACTGTGGAATAGGCACCTCCAATGCTACATTTGTTATAAAACTTTGTTCAGAATTATATACTGTATATAATAATGACCTATAATGACTCTTAATGTCACAGACTAAAAAGATAGAAACTCCATTTTTGTCAGATTCCTGCTTGTGAAGGGAACATTGCTTACTGGAATCCATACCAAAATGTTAAATATGGATCAATATACCAAGTACCATATTTTTAATATCAAGGGCTAAATGTTAAACGTGCTTGTTCTTCTGCACTCCCCGATTGGTTACAGCAGTAATTCTTAAACTTTCCGTGTTCAGGAAGGGAGTCCTGGTATGCTGTACAAAATAAATAAAACATTGGCCTCCTTAAAGTTCAGAATCTCCTCTGTGTGCCAATATAATTTACAATCTAATGAGCTCTGATCATTTCTAGGAAGCCTGTATGGCAGCTGGGCAAATCCACTAAAACACTGTAGTGGTTGTGAGTGAAAAATTCTGCCTCTCTAAAACTAAGGGAAGTTCTAACCCAGTGTTTCTCAACCTTAGCAACTTTAAGATGTATGGACTTCAATTCCCAGAATTCCCCAGCCAGCCATGTTGAACCTTGGCAACTTTAAGATGTGTGGACTTCAATTCCCAGAATTCTCCAGTTGGCCCCAGTTGCCAAAGTTGAAAAATACTGATCTAACCATTCCTTGGGTGAATCTATTTACATTCAGTTTTTCAATTCATACCCTTCTTTGTTGCTTTGAATCCTGAGAATAGGTTTTGTTTTTATTTTTTAGCTGGAGTGTAGAGAGAAGACTTTTTTATCCCCATTATGGAAAACTTACTTGGATTTTTTTTTTTAAAAAAAGTCCTTGACAGATAGGAGGTTATAAAAACTATCTTCCGGAAAAGAGAAAGGAAAGGCTGATAAGAAAGGCTCAAGCAGATGGCTTCATTTCTTTCCCTCCTTTTCCTCTCCTAAACATTGTCAGCACTTTGACTCCTCGTGAATTCTTGGAAAAGTGTAAAATCTCTGGCATTCTCTTAGAAAAGACTTTCATATGAGAAAAGTCACCTGTTTTCTAATATTATTTCCATTTTAAAGGGACCTACCAAGTTTTTGTCCATTAGTCATTATTTCACTGGGCTGACAAGAAAACTATATTTTCTCATGCAATTAATAATTCATTTTTTCAAAGTCCAGGAAATAAAATAATCTGCCAGGATTGACATCTTCTAGTGTCATGTGCCATCACATGTTCAATTCGGTCCTCAGCTACAGGATTTTGCGTATTCTGAATGACTTCCAAGATACCCAGCTTTGCTGATGTTGCTCAAAAGATGTTGACTTCCTACAGGCAGTTGTGGTTTAGTGTGGAAGGTTTTTTGTGAGCATAGCAGTGTGTGTATTCATTTTTTGGTGACCCCAAACATTGCTGAAAATATCAGACACAAATGGAATATCAGTATCCTTCAGGATGATACATTTCTACCTTCCGAGCCCCTTCTTTGCCTAATTTTGGCTCAGCCCCAATATTAAGGACTGCCTATTTTATGTTTTTAATCCAAATGTAATAGGTATGGTGGTGTGATGGCTGAATCAGAGAACTTAGATAACATTTCACTGGTGAGATTGTTTTAGTGAGACAATCAGTGGGCATGATAATTCTAAATAAATTAAGAATCGGTTCTCTGCCCTAATGACTGGCTGGGTGGGCATGGCCAGGGTGTGTGACAAGCAGCACTTGGCTTTCTGAACCCCCCTGGGAGCAAAAACGTGTGGTGGGGGTGGGGTAGCCGCTTAAAGCAAATGTTTTAAAGACTTTTGTACTTGTGTATGCATGAGCTGTAATTCCTTCTGGGAGCTTAAAGAAGAGCAAACGAAGGCAGAATTGATTTGGTTTTTTTCTCTAGCAGGCAGAGCTGAATTAAGGAGAGACTGCAAGGCTTCTCACTTAGCTGGAAGGTACTAATTTTGGGCCTAGGAGGCCTCCCTTCAGCCTCCTGGGAGCAAAAATGGGCCGTGGAGGGCCCATTTTCCACCTCCATGGGCTCCGGAGGATCTCTGGAAATAGGCCCGTTTCCCACCTCCACGGGCCTCTGGGAGGCCTGTTTTCCACCTTCACAGGCTCCACTCGCCCCCTGCACTTACCTGGGATCCAAAACAGGCCACTCCTGGGAGGGGTGGGGTGGAGCCACCCAGTCATTGGAACTACCAGTTCGCTGAACTGGACATAAAATTAACATCTGGTTCACTCAAACCAGTCTGAACCGGCTGAATCCCACCCCTGGAGACAATGTTAAACATGGTAGAGACCAGAAAGATAAGTCAGTGGTAAGATCCAAGAACTCCCATCACTTTGAGAGTCCTCCTCTTCCTCCTCCTCCAATTCATGGGATAATAGAAATTAATTAATTCAAATCCTGAATCTCAGAGCCTGAGTAGCGTAGGGGGCTAATGCCTCCTACTAAAGGCAGCAATTAACATCCAGCTGCCTGTAATTCTGTGAGTTCAATCCTAGCCAGGCTCAAGGTCGACTCAGCCTTCCATCCTTTCTAAGGTGGGTAAATTGAGGACCCAGTTTGTTGGGGGCAATAAGCTGACTTTGTATAAATATACAAAAGTATGAAGGCTATTGCTTAACGCATTGTCAGCCGCCCTGAGTCTCCGGAGAAGGGCGGCATATAAATCAAATTAAAAAAAAAAATCACAATAACAACCAGAGTTATAAAATAACAGAAAAATGTTATAATCAATGTGTACTGAATGCATCACTCCCACTGTCAAATCTAACCCTAAAAATGAATGGAAAGGTAACACTAAAGGCATGTTTTGCCAAGATGGCAGTTCTCTTCCCTTTTTACACAAGGAGGCAGATTTTGGAATTCGTTGCAGCAGAGGCTTTTAATGTATTTCCAGACAAAATGGGTTGAACTAGAAGTCCTCCAAGGTCTCTTCCAGCCCTATGATTCTATGATCATTTTTTATTTTTTTCATTTTTGCTTATCTGCTTTTATCTTTTTTAATGTATGCAGCCAGTGGTGTAAAGTCCAAGGCATTGAAATCTTCCAAATATTTGCTGGTTCCTTTTGGTATCATTCTAAGAAATCCAGTTATTGGTATTATAGTTTACTTTTTCTTCCAAAGCCTTCAATTTGCAAATCCATTTTTTAAAAATTGTTTTTGGTCAATAATTCCTAGTATTACTGTATTTTAGCATCACACATTTTTCTTTTTAAAGTAGTAACATTTGATATATTGTTTTTCAGCTGTCTGTTGGTTTGTATTTAAAATCCCGTAAGGCCTCCTTACTTTTTATGACTCATTTTTTGTTAACAATACAAATAATCCTTGATTTATGACTGTTTGCTTAACAATGGTTCAAAGTTACAATGACCTCTGAAAAAATGATTTATAACCTCTTCTTGAAGCTATGACTGTGGAACCATGCCTGAGGTCACGTGATCATATTGAGCACTTAGCAACCAGCTCACATTTACAATGGTTGCAGCCACTTGCAAATGCATCAGGGGTGTCAAACTTGCGGCCCATGGATGCATCATGTGCTGGCCACGCCCACCCCCACTTTAGCGAAGGGGGAAAAAGTTGTGATATGTTCCGTGAGGACAACATGACGCTGCAAGTTTGACACCCCTGAAGTACATGGTCATGATTTGTGACATTCCCAGCCAGTTTCCAACAAGTAAAGTCAATTTACTGAATGGCCTGGTGGCTCAGGAGACTAAAAGCATTGTGATTAACACCAGCTGTCTGCAATTACTGTAAGTTCGAATCTCACCAGGCTCAAAGTAGGTGAAATGAGGACCCAGTTTGTGGGGGCAATAAGCTGATTTTGTATAAAATATACAAAAGTATGAAGGCTATTGCTTAACGCATTGTAACCCTGAGTCTCCGGAGAAGGGCGGCATATAAATCTAATTAAAAAAAAAATGGAGAAGCCAGATTCACTTAACAATCCTACGATTCACTGAACAACTGTGGTAAAAATAGTAATAAAACTGGATCTGGTCATCTGATGAATTGCTTAATGGCCACATCTCTTAATGACCAATATTCTGGTCCCAATTTTGATTGTAAATGAAGGATCACCTGTAAAGCCAACCTTTCTAAATAAAATTCCAAGGCACAATTTTTGAAACACTTGGGGCAATGTTGCTATAGCAACTGATGAGGTGAATTAGAATGTTGTATTTTACCTACGTAGATGACATTTGATATTATATGGAACATGTTTAATTTTGCCTTCGATGACGTTTGTTGGCATAGCCTGTGTCTGAGCTTCCATCACACACACACACACACTCCCTACACACACACACACATACATACACACACACCCTATGAAAAGATTCTGATTTCCAGGCATTCATGTGGTTTTTAATTATTTCTTTTTTATAATCTTCTTTTGAATTTTGTAGTCTTCAATTGCTATTCTTTACAAATTTCCACAGTGGTGGAACCATTAGATCTCTTACTGTGCCTGATATAATCATTAAAGCAGTAACAGTGACAGAGTTGGAAGGGACCTTGGAGGTCATCTAGTCCAACCCCCTGCCCATGCAGGAGACCTGTACTAGGGATTCGAACCACTGAACTGCTGACCTTTCTGATGGACAAGCTCAGTGTTTTAGCCACTGAGCCTCCTAGTCAGGCTACGTCTTTCTTTTTTTATTATTTTCTTTACTTGGAGTAATCTTATACAATCTTTATTTCTGGCAAAATAGAGTTTATCTATAATGCTTCTTCGATGAAAAGCATGATGCGTGGTCATTCATTTCCTTATTTCCCAGTGTTTAATGCAACTCATATCCAATCAGTTATGCCCGCAGTATATCTAATAATTTGTTTAGAGATGTAATGTTCCCTGCATTTCATTTCATTTAAATTTTGTTTTTCAAAAATTTTAATATCAGTTTTATTATGTCATTAACGCAACCGTTCCTTTTAACTTGACCACGTAATAGTTAGAAGCTCCCATAAATCCTTCTTCTAATGCCAACTGTTTTAGGGTATTTCTATTCATAAGCTGTAATCTATCTTCTTGAAGAATTTTGGCTCCTTTAATCATCAAAGTTGCACATTGGCGTGCACTTAATTGTATTCCCATATTCTCACTGAATAATGTAGTGTTCAGATCCAAGTTCTGCTTTTGATTTTGAAAACCTTTTTAGCAGACCTATGGATAGCCAATGGATTTCTTTAGGACTTTGCCTTGAGGGTTGAAAGCTATATCTGGTTTTGTTCAAATTATCTGAAGTGTTATTACTGCTAAAATTAATAAGAAAGGTGGCAATGAGTTACCTTGGAATAATCCTCTTCTAATTTTGATTTCACTCATTTTTTTTTTCATTGTAGGCCGTAAGATATGTTTTCTTTGCTGTCGGGTTTTCTAATCGCCAACATTTCTAGGCATTTTCTGATCTAACTATATGGGAATCCAGTGCCTTTTTATCAGTGCCTATTTAAAAAGTTTGTTTCTCTTCTGAGTGTTTAATGACCAAGTTGTCAATTACAAGCTGATCTTTCCTGTCCTGTGAAATTTTGCCCAATAGGTAAAAGTGTAATTTTTTTACGTATATGTAATTTTTTACATATACAGTACGTATATTAGGTTTGCTGTGATTCCTGTAAATAACTTATATTCCTCGATTTACAGACATTCATTTAATGACCATTTAAAATTACAATGGCACTTACGACCGTTTTTAACATTTATGACCACTGCAGCATCCCCATGGTCATGTGATCTAAATTCAAACGCTTGGCAGCTGACTCATATTTATGACAGTTGCAGTGTCCCAGGGTCATGTAATCTCCTTTTGCGACCTTCTGACAAGCAAAGTCAATGGGGAGGCCAGATTCACTTCACAACTGTGTTACTACCTGGACAGCTGCAATGATTCACTTAACAACTGTGGCATGAGAGGTTGTAAAATGGAACAAAATGGAACTGTCTCACTTAGCAACAGAAATATTGGGCTCAACTGTGGTCATAGAACCTGGTGGAGCAGTGGACTAAAGCGCTGTTAAATAGCACTTAGCTGCCAGCTACCTACAATTACTGCAAGTTTGATTCTCACCAGGCTCAAGATTGACTCAGCCTTCCATCCTTTCTAAGGTAGGTAAATTGAGGACCCAGTTTGTGGGGGCAATAAGCTGACTTTGTAAAATATACAAAAGTATGAAGGCTGTTGCTTAACGCATTGTAAGCCGCCCTGAGTCTCCGGAGAAGGGCGGTATAAATCAAATTAAAAAAAAAAAAAAGCTGCCGTGAGTCTCCGGAGAAGGGCGGCATATAAATTGAACCAATACAATAATAATAATAAATCGAGGAGTACCTGTAATAGGTCTGTTGTCATTAGGGCCAATGTCTTTTTTTTTTTTTTTGGTATTAAAAAGTTTCTTCCCATTGTCATCCATTCTTCATTCTTGTTTGCAGAAACCTAGCAGTGGAGATTGGTTCTGTAGTTGGCAACATTGGATTTCCAAAGTTAGAATGTCCAAGGTAGTTCTTGTTGACCCAGATGACAACCAATTAGTCATTGGATCAATTTTTGTTTGCTTTCCCAATTGCTAATGGATTTTGGAGGTACCTAATCTAGTTTTTTAGCTGAGGACTGCCTGACTTGCTTAATTTAGAGAGCTATGGAAATGGCCTTGAAAGGAATATTCAGAAGCCTTTACAGAAACAAGGGCAGAAGCAGTGTGTGGCCCTAGAGAAGAAGACAGAAAAGCCTCGGGATGGGTCCTCCATGACTCAATGGGATATAAGAGGGAGAGAAGGTGAAACACAAACAGAATCTCAATAAAGTTAATTTCTAATCTTCATAGAGTTGGTTTCCTGATCTGGTCTACCTTGTAAGGCTGTTACTTGAAGCTTCTTGTAGCAAGAAGCTGCCTTGCTATTGTCAGAATACCTTCAGCATCACCATAGCATGCCATACCCCCACTGATGGAAGGTAACCTTCTGTCCTCCTCCTCCTCCTCCTCCTCCTCCTCCTCCTCCTCCTCCTCCTCCTCCTCCTCCTCCTCCTCCTCCTCCTCCTCCTCTTTGAATGAAAACTAGATCCATATATTCATTTTAAATACTGAACTGTACATTAGATGGAGTTGCTTTGGCATGTGGCATTTAGGGCAATTATTCCCATTTCTACTAGAATCAAGGATCCTCAAATGAGAAGATATAAGTTATTATTAACAACACTGTGTAGCTGTCCCACTAAAAATGTAAGGCTGAAACATGGCAATTCTCCAGAAGCACTGCTTCTCCATTTTGAAGAAACAAACCGATGGACTTTGTCTTCCTTGATTCCTCCCCTTCATCACTGCAGTGAAATATGACAGTGATGTTGATCAGTGGAGAGGAGAAGGACAATAATTTATATGACAAGAGCCCCAACAGACGGAGAATTTATAATAATTTATATACCGTACATAAGCTACATTGCGGTTTCACTGAAAGTCTTAGAACATTACAGAACAAACTTCTAATGAAACTCTTCACGCTTATGGAAGCAAGGATGATGTTCAGCCTGCCTTTTTAGTTTCTTCTAGGCAGCCTGCTGGGGGAAACAGTGGTGAAATTCAATTTTTTTTACTATCGGTTCTGTGGGTGTGGCTTGGTGAGTGTGACATGGCTTGTTGGGCGTGACTTGTTGGGCATGGCAGGGGAAGGATACTGTAAAATCTCCATTCCCACCCCACTCAGCGGGAAGGTTACTGCAAGAATACGTGGGGGCGGGGCCAGTCAGAGGTGGAATTTACCAGTTTTCTGAACTACTCAAAATTTCCGCTACCGGTTCTCCAGAACTGGTCAGAATCTGCTGAAACCCACCTCTACGGGGGAAAGGAAAGTGTCCCCCCCCCTCTCACTTGTTTTATACTTCAGGACTTTTCCCAGAAGTCCCTAGATGTTGGTGTTTGTTTTGGGTGGCTGATTTTGTTCTGTGCTGTTTCAGTTTCTTATACTTTCTGCCAGCTACTTCTGCTCCTGCTCACGGGGCCTCTAGAGTTTTCCTCCAATTGTGTTTATAGCAAGCCAAGATTCCCGGCTTTCAGTGGGATTCTTGGCAAAAATCCAGATGGATCAACTTCCTAAGGACCAGGGTGATGCTGCTGCTGTTGTAATGATGTCATTTACTGTCCTGTGTGTCTTAGAGGATGGGGCGCGCAGTGGAGCATCATATTTTAAAACCAATATTGGTTTTAATATTTCCTGTGCCTCCCTCCAGATATGTAAAACAGGCTGGTCTGGCTCCTGCATTGTTGTGATAAGCAAAGTCAGAACCTGAAAAGTAAAACTCTTGCCAAAAACAGCGACCATAAGTTGGTGCAGGATGCCCGCACCAACTTACAGTCCCATAGGAATGTATGGCATAAAATAAATAGGAAATACTTTTATAGCAATAAACTATGGTGGAGTTTGGAATAAAGTAGGACATGTTAAAGATTTTTTGTTACATACCATTAAGAATCTGGTAGCAATGCCTTATATAATATGAAGGCCACAAGCTCATCCTAGAATTCCATGTGTGGCCCCTGAGTGCATGAGGCTGAGTTATCATACCCATTGGATCTGTGTAGAATTCCAAGGCATAAAATGAATTCATTAGCCCATGAAATCCCTATTACATCCATTGAAAGGACAATAGACATGCCCTAGATTTCTGCAAAGCACAAACTTATCCAACTTTCCTCCTCCCCTCAAATCAAAATCAGTCCTGCCACTTCTAGTGATATGACAAGTCTCTGATCATATCCTTCTGACTAGAAGCGTTGCTCATTCATGCCCACTACAATTCATGTATAGTAATGGAGATGGGATCCAGCAGGTTCTAGTTTGACTCATGCACTTTAATTGGCCCATCAACAGAGGGGCTCCGCATATGAAATGTGAATGATCTCTTACCAAATGGATTCTTGCTAAGAAGCCTCCCAGCATCCTATATTATATATCCATATTTTGAATATCTGAAATGAATTAGGGTTAGCATTGCATCAGAGTTATTAAGTATTACTCTTTAAATATGTAGCCCTTCAGTGACACTTCAATAATCAAACTGATATCTTCTGCCCGCTTAATGCTCTGTCTTTACTTTCTTTTACTTCCCTAAACTTTGTGAAACAACTGTTTTTTTCCTAATCCAACCTCTGCTTGCATCACTTACTGATCTTGCTTCAAGCCTTCATTTAGCAAAGGACTGGCTGATTGATTCTTCTCTATGATATTTTTAGAAACTGTTTCCAAATCCATAATTCAACAGTATTTATCCTCTTTCTCTCATACCTTTCCCTAGATATGCTCCAGACCACTATAGCACAGTAGAGAGGGGAAGGATCATCTCTCTCTCTCTCTCTCTCTCCCTCCCCCCTCTCTTTTCTTCTTCTTCTTCTTCTTCTTCTTCTTCTTCTTCTTCTTCTTCTTCTTCTTCTTCTTCTTCTTCTTCTTCTTCTTCTTCTTCTTCTTCTTCTTCTTCTTCTTCTTCTTCTCCTCCTCCACCTCCTCCTCCTCCTCCTCCTCCTCCTCCTCCTCCTCCTCCTCCTCCTCCTCCTCCTCCTCCTCCTCCTCCTCTCTTCTCCATCTCCGTTTCCCTTTCATCCAGTGTGTAGCTCATGAGTGAGATATGCTTAAATAATTTTTAAGTCATACCATTGTTGTAGTTTCCCCTTAAGCATCCAAAAGGTACAAAGTATGTAAAAATCAATTAGGATATTTTACTCATTACTTTAGAAGGATAACAACTGCAGTGACTTGAAACAGAGGCAACAGAGCCAAGCTAGGAATTTACAATGGGGACAATACATGTCATGCTGGAGACCAATTCTACATAGTGGTGAGGAAATCACCTCCTTGAATGTCATAGTTATTCCAACTTTTGGTATAATTCCCTTGAATATTTAGCATAACATATGCTCATCTTATTTAAAGAGTCACTTTCTGCTCCATGTAAGACCATACAGTCCTAAAATATTTAACTAGTGTGCTTCATTTCTTCTTAATGATTACATCTTTTCCTTTTGTCATGCCCCTCATATTCCATGTTCTAGTACAATGCGTTCTTGTAAAATTGCAATCACACTTAGACTTATATACCATTTTACAGCCCTCTCTAAATGGTTTACAGAGTCAGCCTATTGCCCTGAACAATCTGGATCCTCATTTTACCCAACTTGGAAGGACGAAAGGCTGAGTCAACTTTGAGCCTGGTGAGATTCGAACTGCCAATTTGCAGGCAGCCAGCAGTCAGCGGAAGAAGCCTGTAGTACTGCACTCTAACCACTGCACCACCGCGGCTCATATGAGGAGTTTCTCTTCAAATACTAGCACCATTAAGTGACTAAACTTGCTTACAACAGTAGCTAAAGATACATTCTCTAACCTAGGAGTCACATCATCTGGCACCCAAGTTCATCTAAATGTTACAGTTTTGTCTCTGTGGTTTTTTTTTGGCAATAATACAGATGTGGTTGACCATTGCCTTTTGGGAGGTAGGGGTAGTTCTGGAATCCCTTCTCTAAAGTGGGTGGGTTCTCCATATACCTGAAGAGCTGTACCTGCCTTACACTTTTTGTAGATCAGCTTTCCCATTCAGCTGTTCTTGCAAAGGTTGCCCCATTGGGACCTCCTGCTTCTGTGGGTGTCACTTTTAGAATCCTTGGAGCTACAGAGCCTTTCCACCTCATTAAGGTAGCAAGACTCCCAGGGAATGAAGAGATTGCTAATCTCATTGACAGAAGCTGTTCACAGACATAATGAATGCAGACATTTATGATCTTATTAATATAAAGGTAAAGATTTCCCTTGTCTAGTCGTTTCTGAGTGTAAGGTGGTGCTCATCTCAGTTTCTTAAATTTGGTATAAAATGGTTTGTCATGAATGCGACTGCTTGAGAGCTCTTGAATTGGAGCTGAAAGGCGAAAGGGAGCAGAATGCCCACCCCCACATGTTGGGGTAGACCAGGTGTCTCGATAGAAAAACACTATGTATATGTATATGTATATGTATATGTATATGTATATGTATATGTATATGTATATGTATATGTATATGTATATGTATATGTCACAGAAGGGTATTGCTAGCTGATGAGAGCTAAATAGCTTGAAATAGATCTATACATCTCCCTTTATTTCTTTGTCAGTAAATATAAATTTAACACAAAATAGTTTGTTGTGAAAGCAACTGCCTGAGGGCTCTCTCTTTCTCTCTCTCTCCTTCCCCCCCTCTCATATATATCAGTGGTGGGTTCCTTCCGGTTTGGCCCGGTTCTCCCGAGCCGGTAGCGGTGATGATATGACATCACCGAACTGGTTCTGCCCCCCACCCGCCCCCGTGCCTCCCCATCCACCCCCTGCATTATTCTTACCTTTTATTTGGCCCCACCCCCAATCTATTGCTACCTCCTGAGTCCCACCTGTTGGCTAGAGGGAAAAAAACTGTTTAAACTCTTACTGCAGGGCTTCAAAGGGCTGCCCTACAGCTGATCAGTGTTAAAAGAAAACAAATGAGTGACCAGTGCCTGCAAAAAATAAATAGGTAGATCGGTACAGCTCTGCAAGCAGTTAAAAGCCTGGTAGACCAGTACCTCTGCTAAATCCTAAATAATTGTCACATGACCATCAAGCCATGCCCACAGAACCGGTAGTAAATATCTCTCTCTCTCTCTCTCTCTCTCTCTCTCTCTCTCTCTCTCTCTCTCTCTCTCTCTCTCTCAAACCACTGTTTAAATTAGAGAAGAAATGTTTTTTGGATGAAAGATATTGGCTTAATCTATTAAATACATGTTTGTAGATTTTCCTTTTTCAGCAGTTTAATGAATAATAATTAAATGTTGTGTAGCAGAATGTGTTGAATCCATATACCGATATATGTTTCTGAGATCTTTTTCTTCAGTGATCAATTTAAGATTAGAAACCCAGAGTCCTCTGGTTTTGAAATGTTCCCCATATGATAATGCTATCTCTGATGTTAGATTCTTACAAGTCATTAACTCTATTAAAATAGAGTTCTTACAATATAAGCCTGTTTAAAAGCATGTTGATTATTGGATACTAGATTCAGTACTGGGTATGGTGGCTGTTTTGCTACTTATATTGCTGGCTGCTGTGTCTCCTATCCAGAAGGTGGTGCTCGTGTATCACCAAAGTTTATTCTTAAAGCTGCCAAGTTTGAAGACCTCTGTTATAAAGGGTATTTGGCTTTAAAATATCAAAGTTACAGTTATACCTGTATTGTAACATTTATTAGCTGCAATCCGATTCTCATTTTTCTGTACAGGAGCGTCCCTGACTTCGGTGTGTCTGACTAGTGAGTAGTCAGGTACAGTATAGGATTGTATTATTGGATACTTTGATTCAAAGACCAACTTTATTAAACACACTTAATTTAGGGTTTAATCCAGTAGATAAAATGTAACGCATAAGTTTAGGCTGGAGCTAGATTTCGGGTTTATAAGGTTAAAACAGTGACAGCAAATCCAGTTTGTTATATACAATGCCTCTTTATCTAGATAGCTCAACTCAAAGTTCACTTCCATTTCCATTCTTCTAATATCCATGGAATTTGGTGAAAGGTGTGCCGTCATTCTTATTTTAGTTTCTTTCTTTGATGTTATAAATCCCCTTTAATTGTTCACTTATTGGGCGGAATACATTGTCTAATAACAACTAGATGCTTGCTTAAGAAAATATTAAATCCCTCCCAGATCAAGTTGCTATAACAGAAACCTAGGTCCTAGTAGTTACTCCAGATGTGACTTCACTCCCCCCAAAAGAGATGGCATTGGACTTGGGGCTCCTCCTGGATTCAAGGTTTAAACATAGGACAAAATTTGTTTGCATTTAGCAGAGACAGATTGTTATAGAGAAATCACATTTATCTATGTGATTAGTAAGCATAGACAATGAAACATCTGCAAGAAAACAGCCAAACTCAGAGAGCACCAGGGACTCCACAGTTCAACTATGAGCTAGAGATATTTTCTTTTATTGAAATGACTTGATTACACATAATCAATCAACCAAATAAATAATCAAAATAAATAAGTAATGAGAACAAGAGACTTTATATGTTTAGATCAGGGGTGTCAAACTCGATTCCATCGAGGGCTGCATCAGGGTCGTGTTTGACCTTGGGGGGCTGGGGGTGGGTGTGGCCAAGGTGGGCGTGGCCAGCTTGACATCACTTGTGTCAGGGGCACCTGTGGTGGCCAGAATGCTCTGCCAGAGAAAAATGAGCTGCCGAGCTCCGTTTTCAGCTGTGACAGCCTCCTGCTACCCTCTTCCAGCTGCTGGCAGAGGCACCATGGGCCAGTCTTTCATTGCTCCCAGGTGCCCTCACGGGCCAGATCTAAGCACCCCATGGTCCGGATCTGACCCCTGGGCCTTGAGTTTGACACCTCTGATTTAGATCATTACTCAGACTTCTTTAGAAGGGCAATCCATATTCCCAGCATTTCCTGAAATAATTGCAAGTGGCATATGATTGGAAAAATGTATTTCATCCTAGTCATTTACCATCACTTCATGCACATCTGAATCAGTGGTGAAATCCAAATTTTTTTACTACCGGTTCTGTGGGCATGGCTTGGTGGGCATGGCAGGCGAAGAATACTGAAAAATCTCCATTCCTACCCCACTCCAGGGGAAGGATACTGCAAAATCCCCATCCATTCCGCACTCTGGGGCCAGCCGGAAGTGGTATTTGTCTGTTCTCCAAACTACTCACAATTTCCACTACTGGTTCTCCAGAACCTGTCAGAACCTGCTGGATTTCACTCCTGATCTGAATCATAGGACATTTCAGGATTCTTTAACAGCAGGGTCTATCAGAAGGGGGAGCAAAGGTTTGACAGGAGTGTTACTGTGACACAATGCAAGTTTCACCCTTTTTGTGCATGTGTTATAGGATCTCACATACAAGTACGAAAGGGGTGGAAATTGATGGAGAGGCATTGCCTTCCACATTTTGGTAAGTGGAATCCCTTGGCTATTTTTGAACTGTTTTCTCCTTTGAAAGGTTTTCTGAAGCCAATTCATGAAATTGATGGAGAGTTTAAACTGGAAGGGAAATTAAACTGAAAGCTGAGCTTCTCGACCGGTTGAGTTGAGGGAGCAGCAATTTCCTTATCTTTCTTGCCTTGAATGGTTTCCATCCCAGTTTGCTGTCCAAGAAAACCATTTGGCCTGGCCATCTATTTTTTATTGTTCCAGTGGCAGAGCACAGAATTTAAGTTGCAGGATGGCAGATTCTGCTTAAATGCTAGAAAAATCTTCCAAATTTCATATGTTTTCAGCTGGATAAGTTCAAGTAGAAGCTAGAGTCTTCTAGAGGGGTGTCAAATTGGTGGCCTGTGGGCCGGATGCGTCATGTGCTGGCCACACCCACACCAGCTCCACGAAGGCAAAAAACATCGCAATATGTCATGTGATGCAATTGAGTGTGCAATTCTAGTAGACCATCCATCTGAGATATTTGTATGTGGATTCTTACACCAGGGAGAGAGAGAGGGAAGCAGGCAAACTTTAAGAAGCCTCTTTTAGCTTGTGATTCTGTTATTCTAAGGAAGGTCACTGTTCAACCCCCTATAAGAATGAAGGCACTTTGTTTAGCTCTTTTTCTCACCCCTTTTTCTTTGGTGCTACCTCTTTTTAGATTTTAAGCATGAGGCAGGAAGCTGGGTTCTTTTGACTGTTGGTTGAAAGTCCTTTCTGGCAGAAGGGTGGAGTAGTGTTATTGTTTTTCAAAGTGAAAAAAAAAAGGCCAGGCCAAGGAATGCAAAGTTCACATGAAACGCTGGAGGGCAGAAGAGGAAAAGAAATGCATTGCCATCCTTCCATCCCATGATTTTGGAGGCGTTCATCCCAGTAGAAGCAACAGCTCAGAGACTTAAATTATTATGGCACAAACTTTCATGGACTGAGTTCACCTCAGTGGGTACAAAGGATGAAGACAGAAGGCTCGTTGGAGAAGTTGATGAGAACATTCCCACTTGTCCACAAAGGAATGGTGCCCATGCCCACCAGGGTTTATTTAAGTTACACAACATGAGCAGATGCATGAACCTAAAAGGCTAAGGTTGACACCATCTCTGCAAACTTCTTTGCCTACATGGAAATCTTAGAAGTGCATCTTCTCAAAGTAGATGGAAGCATCCCAACGTTGCCGTCTGAGGATTTGTTGAGATTGCAATCCGAAACATCCCGCAGTGCATTAGGGAGCTTTACTTGGTTTTAGAGATTCCTGGCTATCCCCAAATAGTCTACTGCTGACACCTAGAGCCAGGCTGATGTAATGGAATGATTGATGACTAGAAAATGACTTTCAAGTCCCAAAGGCTGACTTTATGCAGAGATCTTCCAGCAAAATGGGCGAAAGGATGCTTTGCATTTTTCAGAGGACATTGTGGCCAAAAGGCAGCTCGATGTGAGATCCAGGCTGGAGATATTTCTCTCTGGAGGAAAGAGAGACCTTGGGATCACACACATGGATTCTAAGCAGCTCTTCTATTGTGAAGAAACTGAGTTTTTTTTGCAACCGCTTGTGATTAGCTGGGAATTGCAGGTTCCATCATGCTCTGAGCCATTAAGGATTCAAAGTTTGACATAGTCTCATTTTTTTTTTTTAAAAAAAATCAACTTGGCATCTATTTTTCTTTTTACTATCGTAAGTGATACATTTTTAGGGCAAAGAGAGTTCTGGTCTCTCTTTGCCCTACTCCTCCTATTGAGGAGTAGGATTTTGCACTGGGACATCCCCCCATTCCATAAAATCCAAGTGCTCGTTCTCACATGCAATTGCAAGTGTGTTGTGTGTAGTTCGGCTCTTTGCAGTTAGGGGGTGTGACATTCTGAGATGGGATGGGATGGGATAAACTCCAAAATCAATTTTTTTTGGGGGGGAAAAAAAGGGTTTTATGCCTGTGAAATACAACCTCTCCAATCTGATATCAGGATCAGCAGTAACCCTACTCTGGGAATTCTTTGCCCAAACAGCTGAAAGTTATGATGGTGGGGAAAACTGTTTAAGGTGCTTCCATGGCTATCACAGGCCTCCTCTTTTTCCAAGGGACTTGTTGGCTCCCTCTTCACTGTCCCTGTGTCTGTTCTGGGATCCCCACCAGAACCAGAAGTAGAACATTTTCTCCAGTCCTAAGAATGTTCCGAGTCTTCATTTTTTGGCAGGCAAGCATGCCAGGGCTTCCATGGAACTGACACACCAGCTCTTGCATGTCTGACTTTGGAGGTGTAAGCAAGATTGAAACATTTCAGTCATCAATAGGGCAGAGAAAACACTCCAGCCAGACCCCCTAGGCTGCACATAAAGAGTGCCCCCCCCCCACAAGCTCTATAAAGGAGTTATTGTAGAAAATCTCAAATGTGGTTCACAGGGAGAGCAGCCATTTTTGATGGGCGCTGTTTCACCTTCTCAATAGTGGCTTCTATGTAGGGTTAATTGAGGAAGGATGAATGTTTATCTTTGTAGTCAGCATAGAATTGTATGTCCCTATGACTGACAAGATAGGTATCTCTTACAGCTACGAATGGAAAGATGAAAGGCCTGGCATCATCTCAGAAATGAGAGAGATTTCAAGAACTGTGTAATTAGCTCTCACCATCTCTCTCTCTCTCTCTCTCTCTCTCTCTCTCTCTCTCTTTCTCTCTCTTTTGGCTTGTACCAGTGGAAGAAATTACGCAAAATGAACAAGCATAGACAGATGTGCCTGCTTTCATCACACATACTCAGGACTGCCAAACCTCCGTGGCCAATGGACACATTTGGAATTCTGAGAGCATATCATGGACGTTCTCCTCCAACTCCAGGGCTGCCATGATGGGAGGAGCCAATCAGAAAGCTTCCATGAACAAGAAAGGAATCTCATGAGGTTCTTCCCCATTGTTCCTCTTCCCCTCTTGAATACACTCAACCACCTTGGTTTACCTTTGACTTTTTTTTCTAAGTTCCCTTGTAAACCTACCCACCACTCCATTTCCTTCCTTTTGAGGCAGTGTTTTGCTATAGCTGTGGCTACCTTCCTTTAAAATAAATGAATAAAAGAAAAGGCATATTTTTAAAGAACGGTGAGGCAGGATATCTACCTGAAAGACTTTTTGTTAGGTGGATTGACCCTCGTGAGCAACCTGTTGGAGAATCACAGCAAAATTGAATCACAATTAGCAAAGCATGGGATGGACTCCCATGAGCAGACTTAGGCAACAACATCCCCCTCACTAGTGGTGGGTTGCTCCCGGTTCGGTCCGGTTCTTGTGAACTGGTAGTAAAAGTGGCAGGAGGCTCCGCCCACCTGCCCAGACATAATCATGGATGATCTGTGCATGCGCAGAAGTGTGCATGTGTGCAACGCAAGCATGCATGTGTGCTCCCATTGTGAACCGGTAGTAAAGGTAAGTAGAACTACCCCTCACCCCTTTCTCTTCTTTGCACTACAGCCATAGCCAATGCGGAGAAAAGGAGAATCACATCCTTCCATGTTCTAATGGAAGGATATTCAGTTGTCAGGAGAGGCAAATTGGATAACTGTCCATATTCTGCCTATATATCTGCAGAATATGGAAAGAACACACGGTTGGACCTGCTCTAGGTACTCATGAGCAATATAAACCTTGGTTGACAAGCACTGAGGAAATCTGGGGTGCAGCGAGGAGGAATGAGTTCAGTAACCATCAGGTTTCCTGCCACTTTGGGAATAGATCGTTTCTTTCTGCAATTGTAATAAAACAGAATTGGAGGATGCGGCCCAAGGAAATGCCTGTTACATGTACTCTTTCATTTTTAATATTTGTTTTAATCTATGCAAGAAGAAAAGCAGTTCGTCAGGAAGAAGGGCTATATTCTTTGAAAGCATTCTCACATTTCAGAGAAGGACTGGAGATACAAAGAGCAGCCTCCTAAAAGGGGATTGTCATCTCCAGCTCATGCTTGGAGTTCCTCCCTGTATGTATCTTCTTGAAGCTTCCATTATCATCTCTGGAGCAGAACGGTCCCAGTCTCTGTTGTATCCACAAAACTCACTCAGCAGTAATAACAGTTTTGTTTGGCAGATTAGCAGATTCGGACTGGCTGACTGCCGCTTGTGCATAAAAGAGAGGACAGGCACTTTCCTTCTAGTACATTTTTGCATTAGGGGCCCATCAGGTGCATAGTATGGAAAGCACAAAAATAAGCCAAGAGGCCAACAATATGGATGTCACTGCGGTCCCCAGAAATGCACAACCAGGCTTGGAGGCAAGCTGTCATTCTTATGTTTGAAGTGGCGGAAGGAAGCTAACAATGTCTGCCTGTCCTAAAGGGCTATTGTAAATATTACCATACATATATATATATATATATATATATATATATATATATATATATATATATATATATATATATATATATATATATATATATATATATATATATATATATATATATATATGATAGAGAGGTGACAGAAGGACTCCATGGCATTCCAAGATCTGGGAGGGAAATGTGGAACAGCCTGAGATAGATAGATAGATAGATAGATAGATAGATAGATAGATAGATAGATAGATAGATAGATAGATATCTATCTATCTCAGGCTGTTCCACATTTCCCTCCCAGATCTTGGAATGCCATGGAGTCCTTCTGTCACCTCTCTATCTTCAGATACAGAGAAACTATGATATTGGCCAGATCTCCAAAGGACCAGAGGGACTGTTAGGGTTCTTCCATGAGTGTGTCCTTTACAAGCAGACAGGACTTTTCCTGTTAGCACAAGCACAAGGAGAACAGCAGAATGTTCTGTACCTGCCCCTAGGATCTGAAAGGTATGAGGCTCTGCCAGAGTTTGTAATCTCGTTTAATTAAAGGAGCGATCAAGTATTCTGGCAGTCTTCAATTAAAGATATTGGCATGGCAGGGCGGAGACATGACATGAAGTATGTATGTACTTGTGCATATGGCTTTGTCTCTGGGATCAGGCTGCCATTTTCCTAAGCGTGCCCTGCCCGAATTTTCAACCTGGCATCATAGGTGACACACCCTGAGCACAAGAGACACATTTATGCAGTCTCAGTATGATAGAGGGGAGAAATGCCAGGCCATTGGGTACCCACCACTGTCCTTTGCAGAATTCCTGAGCAATGCTTTAATCAATTGAGTGCAAATGCGGGACAGTCATTTACTCAAATAAATTCAAGCCAATTAATGGCAGAGTTTCCTTGAGTGAATGGATTAGATATGTAAATCTGTCACCATTGCCATCTGAATTAACCAAATGAACAATTCTGAAGAAATGGGTTCAATGCATGCAGCTATTTCAATTGCCTAATCTTAGGGCTCATTCCCACAGTCCCTTTTCATCTGTCCCAGAGCCAGGAGGAAGCCAGTCAGCAAAATAGTGCTGATTCTACAGCATTATTTTAAAACACATCCAGATCAGGGGTGGACTTGGCTCTGTCAGTACTGTTCTGTCATGAGACACTGTTAAAGGTAATGATGGGTTGTTTCCCTGGTGGAAATTCCAAGCCTGCCCAATGTCACTGTGGGAAAAATTCAGGGGTGAAATCCAGCAGCTTCTGACAGGTTCTGGAGAACTGGTAGCCGAAATTTTGAGTAGTTCAGAGAACTGGCAAATACCACCTCTGGTTGGCCCCAGAGTGGAGTGGGAATGAAGATTTTGCAGTATCCTTCTCCTGCCACACCTACCAAGCCATACCATGCCCACCAAGCCACGCCCACCAAACCGGTAGTAAAAAAATTTGGATTTCCCCACTGGAAAAGTTGCTATCCATTGCTATACAGAACATGTATTGGGATGGTGCTTGTACTTACTGGGTACTCCATCCAACTAATTATACCACCCTCCCCTTTTTTTGTTTGAGGATTATAATCCACCTGTTGCCTACAAGACGGCAGCAATGACAATTTTCTGTCTCTCTTGGGAGCCTGTAAGTGGCTGACTAGATTTGTGCAATCTAGTTACTGTATAGTCAGGAGATAATGGTTGAAAAGGCAGAGTTCAAGTAACCAAATTTCATTTGTGTGAAAGGAACTCTTGTTCTGAAATAGCAACCGTTCTGTAGCAAGAGGTCAATATTGCCTATAAAAGGCAGAACATAAAGAGCCCAGTGACTAAATGGGAGAAGGTGGTTCTAAAACAGACCAGCCAAATCAATTGTAGCACAGTGGATTGACAATCCAGATTGTTTCATCCCAAGGACCTCCCTCCTAGGGCTGTGATGGCAAACCTATGGCACATGTGCTGGAAGTGGCACACAGAGCCATCTCTCCAGGCATACCAGCCATCACCCGTTGCTCTTACGGGATCTGGCATGCATGTCTTCGAAGATCTGCTGGTCTTTGTGCGCGCATGCGTGCCTTAAACCAGAAAACCAGGTGACCGGCGTGCATGTGCATGCTGGAAACCAGAAGCTCAGCTTCCCGGCACATGTTGCGCCGAGGAGCTGCTCTTCCAGTTTCCGGTATTCCCCTGCATGCATGCACGTGCTTCAGTTTCAGCACTCAGTGCTGAAACGGTTCGCCAACACTGTCCTAGGGCCTTGGGTTATCCACATAGGAACTCTTGTGCCAATGGAAGAGAGAAAGCTCTGTTTCCACACATTAACTTCCAACTTTGAGCCGCGTTAGTAGCAGGCATCAATGAGCTGAAGGCAACATCTGAGGGACATGCCTTCAGAAATGATTAATCGGGCCTTTTTAAGCACAGCAAGTGAACATGTAGATGAGTCTTTAGAATGGCCATTCAGTTTCGTATACTTAGAACCCCTGCTCTTTCCCCTGTAAGACTATTAAAAAGTCTGCTGCCTACAACTATGTTGTTTTTTAGACAATCTACACACATTATTTTTCTCCTCAATTAAACCAGTGTATCCCGTAAATCATTCCAACTGTCAAAGAGAATGAGAAAACCTTTCTGGGGAATGACAGCCTATTAAATTCAACATAATGTTGCTTTTTTTGTACACACCCAGAAATGGCGTTACTGAACAGATTAAAAAAGGAAGATGTCATAAGTTGTAATACTCTAAGTTGCTTCATTTAAAAAAAAAAAAAGACTTTGAATTTGTTTTATGTACCGGTATATTCATTCCAAAACTTTGTGCTGAACCCAAAGTTTACCTTTGTACATAGATTAAAACAGAGGGGAAAAAATGGTTAGCCTTAATTTACAGTACCTGTGTTTAAAATAGATTCAGTAATATTAGCTACTTGGTGTACTGATTTGAAACATGTGCTGCTGGAAGTGTGGTAAGCAGGCACTTCTTCATTTGCCCAGGTGTATTATAGACAGGTGATACCTTGAACTGGTGGGTGTTGAGGACTAGTGATACCTTGAACTGATGGGTGTTGAGGACGGCCCCAAATAATCTCTCACACAGATTTGGAAGCACACCTGGTGATAAACTTATCTTGCATCTTTCAAAACCAAATAACTATCTTTTTGAAAAAATGTTAGCAAATAAATAATCCCAAGGTGGTACACTGCCTTCTGGTTGGATAACAATTGCAAGAGAATGAGCATGAAGACGATGTCTTCCAAACAACTGATGGACCCATCTCATTCAAACATGTATCAGTTTTAGAGTGCTTTGACTGTCACCACTTCCGGCAAAGCAACGTTTTAGGCTGGGGGCCACAGGGGCCAAACATTTGGGGGAATCGCACAACTAAGGCCAATGAGTTGGTACACACCAGCCATACTACATAGCTTCTTTGACATAGCATTGGTGCTGCTCCCGAATGGCTCTATGTCCACATATTCACCTGTTGTGTCACTTGTTGAGTGGGAGAGCCAATTAATTTTTCTGTTTGCTTTGGTAGTACAAACTGAGTATCTGCAAATGAAATTTGCCCAGGATTCCATGTGGAGAAGGATAGTTATTACCAGAAGTATGATTGTTCTGTTCTCCAGGCATCTGGCTCCACTGGGAACAGGCAGATAAACTCTAGAAAACAGGTTTTCATGCAGATTATATTTATTTCGGGTATCCTCAAACACATAGATTTACAATCATGGTGAGTCAAGGTGAGGTTCATCCAAGTATTTCATAATTTATCTCATTTCCTAGTGTAAAATGATGGTAGTTCTGTCCCCCTGTTCAGAAAACATGCTTCTCTCTTCTGTGGTAGTTCAAAATGGCCGGGTCTTTGTTCTGCACCCAGGCAGAGAGCCTCATTGGCCAATCAGACAAACAGATATGATCACATGTCATGGACTACATTTCCATAATGCAATCTCCCTCCCTACATCTCCCATAGTGCAATCTCTTAAGGAGACAGCTCTTAGTCCTTAAAGTAACTAATTCACTATAACTCACTATCTGAAACAGCACAATGATTTTTGTAATAACTATTTTATTACAATAATAAGAAAAACCTCAATAACACCATAAGCATTTATTTGCTAAGCCTGCTGTCTGCGGCTGTGGGACTTTTAGCCCTTGGACTGAATTATGAATGCAGCACTGCAATTATTGAGCTCTTGGATGAAGCTAGGCCTCGTCTCCTTTCAGCCATTGCCTTTATGTGGCTCTGGGATCTGTGGTTTGGTGGATATTGGGAAGGGGCTGGAAATTAGGCCACAGCAACAGACCCATTAGTCATTGCAATTTGATTTAGCTGGAGAACCTCAAGGTCCTGGAAACTGAAGCTGATTTCTCAGGTGAAGTAGATCAATACAAGCAGGGGATCAAATCAGAGAACTGGGAAGTTTGAAACTTTTCCGAGATTCAAGATCTGAGCAGGAAAGCTAAAGAAAGGGAGGACTGCGGAGTCTCCCACCCAGTTGGTGCAGGGACAGCCTCTGGAGTCAGAGCTTTTCTGCTGAGTTTTTGAAAAATACGCTGCCTTCCCAGCCTAATTCAGCATTTTCGGTTTGCTTCCAGGCATCTGAGCCATGGGGTTGGGCGAGGGAGTTTTGTCTGAGCAGGTCTGAACAGGGAGGATGGAATCCAGCTGGCAATTAGCAGCTCACACCATAAGAATTGGGCTTTGTTGTCAGAAATGGGTTGGGCCTGTTTCAGCAGTTAAAGAAAGTGAGCACGGTGGTGGCCTTTGTGGCTGAAATGATGGCCAATATATTAAATTAAGGGCTGGAATGTTTGAAAAAAAGGGGGGGGACTTATTTGAGGAGCATTTCAAGTTATCAGTGTGCATAAAAAAACTATGTAACTATAGGTCTTACCCATACATTTGCACTTGGAGCCCATTCTGGGTTTCAGGATGGTCACTTCGGGCTAAGCCTATAATGTATTTGATTCAATTATTTGTTACACTGTTATCCTCTCTTTCATTCAGGACTTCAAGGAGGCCTTCCTGGATCCTTTCCAGAGGTACAGAATCCTATACTTTCATGAACATGACCAAAGCAGGGTTGCGGACTTGCAATGCAAACTTTGGTTATGTATGTCTCAAAGGGGCAGATCTGGTATTGCAACAGCACAATACCATTTTCTACATCATTTTGACCCCTGCCCTGAGACCTCTGCCTCCTCCAGTTGTCCTCCACAACAATAACCTTGTGTGGTAGATTGAATTAAGCGACAGTGGATGACCTGAAGTCATTCCATGAGCTTCTGTGATTGGGATGGACTGGAATATGGGTCTCCCTTCACCTAATCCAATGCTTTAACCATTACACCTCATTGGTTGTCTCTTTTCATCTTATTCATTCTGTATTAGAAGGACCATGGTTTTAAGTGCAAGGCTAATCATATTAGTGAAGCTTTGTTTGAAGAATTCTACATTGCAGCTTGACTGGATACTCTTCTCCCTTCTATTTCCAGGTTTTGGCCATATAATTTTATGAAGCATTAGATCTCTGATGTCCTAATGATCATAGTTTGGAGATGACTATCTGAATTAAGGTGGTCTTCTCTAATGTGGTGTCCTCCAGAACTGCTGAATTCTACCTCCCAGATTTCCCTATCCACTCCATCTGGTTGCTACCTAAATTTTTGAAGTCTCCTTTAAAGGAAGATAATTTTCAAAATGAGCACAGCTTCTATGGGCCTTAACAGAAATAAGAAATCTACCTGAACACTCTGGAACTTAGAAATGTGTGCCTTGGTATGTTGCCGGTCAAGTAGCATTGTTCTCGTTTCAAACAAATAGGGTATCTAAAAAAAGTAATAAATAGTGATAGCCCTATTTTGCAGAACTATAATTTAACTACCTTTGCTAAGCTTGCTTTGCAATTTAGCTGCAGGTCACCATGTTATTTGCAGTTTGTTTGGAGGAATTGTGGAGCCCAACAAACCAGGCCAAAGATTTACAAGTACAGCGGAATTCAGTGCTGTGGACAGAGAGAATCTGCAGTAGGCCACACAGATCCCCAAGGAGACAAATTTGGACAGGTAGGGTTGAAGTTGGAAAGTCTTCATTTTGTACCATTCTAAGAAGAGGAAGTCTCCCTGGCTTTCAATTTCTATCATGATATGATTGATTTTGAACTATGGTGCCAAAGAAGACTCCTGAGTCACTTGGACTCGAAGGCAATCAAACCGGTCAGTCCTAGAGGAGATCAACCCTGACTGCTCTTTAGAAGGCCAGATCCTGAAGATGAAACTCAAATACTTTGGCCACCTAATGAGAAGGAAGGATTCCTTCTCATTAGGAGAAGAGCCTAATGCTGGGAACGATTGAGGGCAAAAGAAGAAGGGGATGACAGAGAACGAGGTGGCTGGATGGAATCACTGAAACAGTAGGTGTGAGCTTAAATGGACTCTGGGGGATGGTAGAGGACAAGAAGGCCTGGAGGAATGTTGTCCATGGGGTTGTGATGGGTCAGACACGACTTCGCACCTAACAACAACAACAACACAATTGATCTTATTTGGGAAGGATTAGGTGGAGGGGGAGTATCAGTTGCTAAGAGGGTAAGAAATTAAAACATCTGGCACTAGGAGACTCTGGAGAAATAACCACCACTCTAGTAAGCAAACATCTGTCTTTTGGCCAGCCACCTGGCCATTCTCCTGGCATTGGGAGGGTTAACTTTCTCCTCCTGTTTTCCCAGGCAAGAGTTTGTGGCTTAGGTTTTCCAATCTTGCTGACGATGGGCAGCTAAACCAGTTCATTCCAGCTGTACAAGCAGGGAGGGGAGTAGGGTGGGGCTGAATCAGAGTGAAGTTCCTGACTCAGCTTGTCCCGGCTTGGGAGAATGCTTGGGTGGGCAGGGAAAGGGGAGGGCGATGGCCAACTGCCAGATGAGGTGAGTCAGGTTGACGTTGTGAGGTTTCACAGGATGCCAAGTGACCTGTGTGCTAATCCCAGAAGGAGTAGCCCAGATATTCCATTTGTCAGCCCGCAGAATGATCAGCCAATCAGCAGATGCCAGGTTACTCCTGCTTTGAAGAAGCTTTTCTGGCTGGCACTGAGCCGGTTCTTCTAATCCCTACATGCGCTGGAGTTTGCTTCATGGGACATTTTAGGCCCCTGCAGGATCCTACCCAAGATCACTTTTCCCTGATAATATAAACTCATTGATTAATTGCAAGGTCCCTTCATAACAAATCCAGAAAGATTATGCTCTGGTTTCCACCATGTTAAAAAGTTTCCAACTTTCCTTTGCTGCTTTCAGTTGTGGCCAAAATTGCACTGGTCTTAAAATCAACCTTTACAGAACTCAGACATTTGGTCCCTACCTTAGAAAAGCTGGGCTAGATCAGAATTGGTTCTGACCTGGTCCAGCTGATCTAAAATGGGTGAATTAGCACTAGTTAGAAGATAGTTGAGGCACAATTGATATCTTGTTTTCAGTCTTCAGCTCCTGGACAATGTGTAAGCGTTTTCTGCATATGTTTGGGAACTGGATGGGATCACCTTGCCCATTGTGTTTATATCTTTCCACAATTTAGGACCATGCAGTGATCATACTATGATCTATAAAATCCAGACTAGGGCAGCCTATAAGAAGAGAGGTAAAGCCATAGAGTCCAAAAAATAAGAATATAATAGTCAGTCAATCCTTCACCAAACTTGCTGCTACTCAGATAGCAGTTGGACTTCAGTTCCATATCCTTCAACTAACTTATAGGCCATAGTAGATGAACATTCTGGAAGTTGAAGTCCAGGACTTTGATCGAATACAAGCTAGAAGAAGATTGGACTTAAATGATGGTTTTCGATTGAGGAAACCCAGATCCAATTTCACATGTATTCCTGTGGCAATCTGGAGACTTGTGGCCTAGTCACTTCTTGTAACCTAATGTATTTTAGGCTCAATGCAGGGATAACATGAAGTACAACTGTGTATGCTAACTATGGTAGGCTAACCCTAACCCTAACCCTTAAAGGAAGATAGTTTTAAAGAAACACTTAATGTGCTTTCTCTGATTTTACCCCAATTATTTATTGTAATGGAGAAGTTGCTTAAAATACGGAAGTGGGTTGAATCTTTTGCATTTTTGAGATTTTATCCAGTTAATAAATGCAAGAGCAAAGGACCTATAGAAGAAAAAGATGCAAATATATTTATTTATTTATTAAATTTCTATGCTGCCCATCTCACTTATTAGATGGACCCAATTCCCCCCCCAAATAATGTACTATCATCGTGTTTCAATGGCAATGATATAACAAATTCCATCCAGCGTAAAATTCAAATGTCTTCATTGCAAAGACTTGCAATGATTACACCATTATTTTCTCAACAATTCAGTATGGTCATTGGAGTCCAGAGGACATGCACATAATCTCTAACACAGATATATTGGCTGGGCAGAGTGGGGGACATGCATTGTTCCTCGTTACCAGATTGTCAAGATCTGCTGATTCCAAAGATCTATCATGCTGAAAGCTCCTTCTTTTCTGACCCTGTATCTCCACGTCTCCATGGTAAAGTAGACAGACCATTAACCAGCTGGCTGGAACAATAGCTCTTTTCCACTAAAAGCCATCTTCATGCTATGAGGACATTTTGCTGACAGGGCAGGAAATATCTCTCTGGGAGGAATTCTGCTGATGCAGGCTCAACCTAGGCTACCCCAGGATCCACACCAAAGAAGCTTTCCTCTATCACACCCAGTAAAGGTAGGAGGCACTGGGAATGTGAGGCAGTTACCAAAGACTAGGCCGTCCAAGCTGCTGGGCCTGTTCTGAAAGCAATGGCAGCGTCTGGGTGTGGTGCCAGCCCAGGGTTTTGGTTCCCACTCTCCTGACGTGAGGAGACACAAACTTGGCAGCTGCTAGGTCCACACCCAGCAGTAAATCTCTGTTAAAGAAAACACTAAGGAAAGGAATTTACATCCCGCCCCTGGGTTGTCCTGCTTGCTGAAAGGCTCTTTGTAAGCTAATTTGGGCTGCTCACACTTATTCACATGCTTGTGCAAAAGGGGGGGGGGGCAAAAAACCCCAGAGTGCTGAGTTTTATTAGGTTACTTTCTCCCAAGAGCAGTGTGGGCAATACTTCTTTTACAGTCCACTAAAATCACCCTTGCAAGTTAGAAAGAATTCCTTTGGGTTTTGGCAAGACAATCTACTATCTTCTGGCAAACTGGTGAGGATGTTATTAGCAGGCCAGGTGGGGGATGTCAACCAGCCAAGTATGTTTATTACCTCACCTTGGATGAGAGCGCCCACTGTTGGCTTGGCTACTTATTATACAGTAGTCAAGATCCTGAGGCCAAAGTACCTGGGTGAGAAATCCATTCTCTTAAGTTATCTATGTTCTAGGACATGAAGGAAAGTTTAAGGCTACTGCTTTATTATAACAATTAAAGCAGATTCCTCTCTGAATGTGGTTGTGTGGAGGCTGGCAAACAGAATGCAGTATTGCAGGCTGATCCTGCTGACTCCCGATTGCCAGCAGTTCGGCAGTTCGAATTTCACCGGCTCAAGGTTGACTCAGCTTTCCATCCTTCCGAGGTCGGTAAAATGAGGACCCAGATTGTTGGGGGGCAGTATGCTGACTCTGTAACTGACTCTGCTGATCCCTTAGAGGGGGCTGTAAAACACTGTGAAGCAGTATATAAGTCTAAGTGCTATTGCTATTGTCAGTAGAGAATAGCAGTTGCACGATGACTGACATTCGACCCACAGTTGTTGGGTGTGGTTTGGCAACTTTTGACAAGGGAAGGTCTTCTAGCTTTGCTGGAAAAAAGTCTCAGGGGGCCTACAACACAACACTAAAAACTGCTATAGGTCCCCAGTGCACTAGATAGAGCTTGGCAGTAATGTCCTTCCCTGGGGGGAGATAAAACTTTTTAAAGCTTCTTCAGTCCCACAACATGTCCATGGGCAAGGTAGATAGTAGGCCAGTATTGAGGTCAGTATTGTACTTTCCTTTTCAACAGGAAAGGAAAAAATGCTACTGCAATATAAGAATACGGTAGGTTTCAAAGGTCCGAGCTCCAGACCTAAACCAAAATCAAGATGCCACTTGCTCTGGGTTCCCAATGGTTTATTAGGCTGAATCTTGGCACTCGGTGAGTTCCGTCAATATGAAGAAAGGAATAAAGTTAGCACTGGGAGCCTCTGCCTCCTAGCACCCTTTGGAGGCTGGAGCTGTGCCATTCCTCTGCTGGAGCAGCCGACCATTTGTCGGCTGGCTTGCAGGCAACCATGATCAGCTGATCATTGGCCCACTTGCAGTCAGCTGTTCGTTGGCTTGCCCTTGCTCACTGCTTGCAGCTTCGTCCGCTGGTCCGATGGGTTTCATGATGTTCTTCCCACCACCCACCTCCTGTGCTAGGGATTCTTCCCCCAGGTATGGTGTTTGGTGTCTTCGCCATTTCAGGGATTGACAGTAGGCTTCTCTGCTCTAGTGCCTTCCAGATGTGAATTCTCACACTTGAGAATTCTGGTCTTCAAATCCAATTTGACTAGAGGTTGTAAAAAATTATGGCAATGTTTCCTACCTTCACAACTTCCAGATGTGTGGTCTTCAACTTCCAGAATTCTCCAGCCAGCTAAGAATTCTGGGAGTTGAACTACATAGATACACTACACTGATATATTTCTACCCAACCTCCACCCCATAAACTTAGATTGTCTTATGGGCAATAGCATTTTGTGGCTTAACAGTGATTCCTAACAGCAATACACAAGACTACACAAAAGCAAAACCTATTGTATCGAAGGCAAAGAGCTCTTAAGGAAGTACATATATGACCACAACCTTAAAGTCCTCTGATGTTATTCATGGAAACAGTCTTAAGGATCAGATAGATTTGAACTGAAGACTGCACTTTTAAAGTCACAGCCAAATCCTTCCAACACTTCTTTTAGAATAAGTCCTAATAAATTTAAAAAAAAACTTAATTACAAAATTCATATTAGAAGAAGACATCGGTTAGCTCCAACAACCTTTTGTGTTGAAAAAAGCAAGTATTGTTAGGCACCTTGGCATCAAGCTGCTGTGCACTGTGTGTCTGTGTCTGTGTGTATTGTGTGTATGGAGTATATTATTCAATTCTATGTTAACATAAAGGGACGCGGTGGCTCAGTGGTTAAGACACTGAGCTTGTCGATCGAAACATCAGCAGTTCAGTGGTTCGAAACCCTAGTGCCGCGTAACAGGGTGAGCTCCCGCTACTTGTCCCAGCTTCTGCCAACCTAGCAGTTCGAAAGCACATAAAAAATGCAAGTAGAAAAATAGGGACCACTTTGGTGGGAAGGTAACAGTGTTCCGTGCACATCTGGCGTTTAGTCATGCCAGCCACATGACCACGGAGACGTCTTTGGACTGATTGCTGATCTCCAGTCCAGTCAGTCAGGAAAGCTTGTTTATTTGTTTATTATTTGTTTATATAAGGTGCCTATGTGACAAATATTACACCACTATTTGAAATGAAATAATGTGGTTGGTCTAATTGGGATCTTTCCATTCCCCTGAAAAGGCCTAAATAGAATTCCTATTGGCTGAAGTTTTGAATAGGAATAAAACAATTTTCTATAAACTTTTGCACCTCACCCAAATTCCTAATTAGATAAAACAAAAGTCCCTAGTTTTCCTCAGTGGTGACACTTTCACTCCCCTGCCCCCAAATTCTCTGGTTTACTTGTTTTATCTTGCATGGATAACTTTTAGGGCTGTCTTTTCCCTCTCCTTGCTTTTAAGCTCATGTGCTACCCACTCCTGTTCAATTTGGCTGCTGTCAGGCAGCTAAGAGATATGTCAAAGGCATTGTTTCCAAAAGCAAGCGCCGGCTTGATCTACCTTCTAATTAAAGCTCATTCCTGACACACCCCAAACTTGTCTCTTCATATTTTCACACACACACCCCTTGCAGTCTTCCTGCCTTCTTAAGTCCCTTTGTTGGCAGGGAAACAAGAGGCCTACTATATTGTGATTTGATTTATTTGCAAGCGGAATGCTGTGACTGGTTTTTACCTATTAATTTTCAGGAAATCAACTCTGAAGGTTCTTATTAATCTGTGTGATTATTAATAGTGTGATTTCCTCTCTGCACCTGTACTTTTATTGTCAATGATAATAACACAATTATAAATTGTTACTCTGTTTCCCTCAAAATAAGGCATCCCCTGATAATAAGCCCAATCGGGCTTTTGAGTGCATGGCAATAAGGCCAAGCACTTATTCAGGGTTCAAAAAAATATAAGACAGGATCTTATTTTCAGGGAAACACGGTATTATAAACAATATTTTTTTAAAAAAGAAAAAGAGAAACAAGAAGAGATCTTTATATGTTTTCCAGAATAGTTATTATCATTTGGAACTTTCCGTAAGGGAGTTTGGATTTTGTTTTAAGGGAACTGGAGAACTGTTAATGCATATGGCTTAGTCCGAACATTTAAAATTAGTTCATATTTTTAAACCTATAACACAAACTGGATATCCTTATTTTTGTGTTATGAAAACCATTCAGATTGTGATGCAAGAAGGTATCTAGCCAGATATATATTTTTTCTAATTTAGAAAATATTATCTGTGACAATCTAGGCCAGGGGTCAGCAACCTGCAGCTCTGGAGCCGCATGTGACTCTTTCACCCTGTCACTCAAAATATGCGTCACAACCGCCCATGTGCAACACCCGCCGGCACGTGATTTATTGAGCTTTTCAACCCCCGGTAGACCAACCATGGATAAATCCAAGAAAAGGAAAGTTTCAGAAGAAAACAGAACATTGAATTCAACTACATATGCTAGTTTTGTGGCCGCTTAAGAAATAGTCAGGCACGGGAAGGGTATTGTGGCTCCCGGTGTTTTCTTTTCTGTAGGAAATGGATCCAAATGGCTCTTTGAGTGTTTAAGGTTGCAGACCCCTGATCTAGGCCTATGGTTCCCAACCAGAGCCATTTGAAGATGTGTGGACTTCAACTCCCAGAATACCCCAAACAGGGATATAGTTGGTCCACACATCTTAAAGTGGCTCAGGTTGGGAAACCCAGACCTAGGTAGAATATTTAGAGTCCAACAATTAAATAAATGATTGTTATACATCTTCCAGAGTCATGATCAATGACATGAGCAGCCATGTAAATTTGTTGAACAAATAAACAAATAAATGTTGAGTAACACATGTCCAGCTATAATAATTCACAGATTACATAGAAGTATTTACGGTACCACAATACTAAAGAAAAGGGTTTGAACTTGCTGCTGGGATTGCAGATAGCTAAGAATCCTGTCTTAACTGCCTCTTGAAGCAACAACAACAACAACAAAAAGGAGCAAGACCCAGGATGGAAAGGAAAAAGTAGAGTAATCTGAATGGAAGCTCTGATCAACCAGGAGCAGAAGGGTTTGCAAAATATAATGTTAAAATTCATTGCTAGGTATGAGATGTACTTCCAACAAAGGCCTTTAGAGGGAGCTCGAGCCCATGCAACACTGTGTCAAAGGGTTTCCCTTGAGAACCACTCTTGAAAACTGGGAGTGAAAAATCTCGATGAAGTGAACCATGGAGTATTACAATTTACAGTCATAAACATGCCATCCCCCAGTTTTTAATTTGAAGTGCCACAGTGTTAGAGATATTCCTGTCTTATAATTATTACACATTACCATCACATTCTGTGTTTCTTTGGAATAATGTTTTATCCGTGTCTAATATTTTATTTCAAGTAGCCTACTATTTTTTTTTAAAAAAAATCTGTGGAATGATTTAACTGCATGGCTGAAATAGTGTCAGTTGGGAGCCAAATGTGTGACATGTTAGTAGTGGCATTTTCCATCCGTGGTCTTCTTAGCATCTGAACAGCTTCTAGTATACAAAGTGCTTAAAACTATCCTCAGAAAAGTAAAAAAAAACAAACAAAAAAACCCCCTACATTAGTGTTTTCCAAACTTGACAAATTTAAGATGGGTAGACTTCAACTTCTAGAGTTCCCCAGCCATTATGAACCTTTGGGAGTTGAAGTCCACCCATCTTAAACTTGCCAAGTTTGGAAATCACTGAAGTAAGCTCAGCCAGCCTCTGATATGAGCTGCACACAGAGCCACAAACAGCAGCTCCAGCTTGCCTGCACCTTACACATTGCTCATATAAATTACTTCCTCAGCAAATGAAAAGCAAAAAAAAAAAAAAGAAAGAAAGAAAGAAAAAAAAGGAGAGAATCGAAAGAGAAAATGTGGAAAATCTCTGAAATAAGGAAGGACACAGTATATACCCAGTCAGAAACATTGTGATTCATCCCTGCACAGATTCCATCAAACTGACATCTTTGGAGCAAATGACAATCCAGGAATTCCAGCTAGCATAAAACTGGGAATTCTGGTGATTGTAGTCTGAGGCAACTGGTGTTTCAGGTTAAGGAATGCTGACCTAGTTCCTTCTCTTTGTTGTAGCTGGAAGGAGCCCTTCACTCTGGAGACTTTTGCTGAGAATTTAACTGATGAGAACTTTCATGAGGAGGGACCATCATTCAGTGGAACAGCCCAAGAGGAGGAGGACTCCTGGTTCAAAGGATGGGAGATTGAGTTAAAGAATCTCTATGCAGTAAGCGCCTCACCCAAAACCTGGGTAGGATCTATATCCAAGCCTTGTTTTCATGTGGCAATATTTTTCTAAAAAGCTATTACTGCTTATGAAGCCTTATCACTGGAATTCTTTTTGACCGATTATGACAAATCCGTATGTCAGATCACACCATCCGTAGCTGACTTATTTTACATCCCTCATCTTGACATGGAAAATGACAGTATATCCTCCAATATAAGTCTTTAATCTGGCTAGAAGTTAGTCATTGTCAGGACATTCTGTGTGGCTCATTCTTGTCACTTAGTTTCTCACTTACTTAGAGTGTCTCCATTTCTCTTGCTATTGGCCTGTCGTGTGAAAAGCCAGGCAAATCAATGTTTATAAAGTATTCAAAGCATCTTAGAAAAAAGCAGCACAATGATTAAACAGCCTTTGTTCAACTCAGGACTTTGGGGACACACAGGTCATGCATTGAGTTGAATATGTGTTTGTGTGTGTATGCGCACATGGGTAAAATGATAATAATATGTGGCTGATTGTGTGGCCAACCATAACAATATAAACAACAGCATGATAGAGTGGCAACAACGAGTGCATTGGAATATCTGCAAGAAATACCACTTGCCACCAAGCAAGAACTGGTGGGACCACAAATAATAGAATAGAATAGAATAGAATAGAATAGAATAGAATAGAATAGAATAGAATAGAATAGAATAGAATAGAATAGAATAGAATTTTGTTATTGGCCAAGTTTGATTGGACACACAAGGAATTTATCTTGGTGCGTACACTCTCAGTGTACATAAAAGAAAAGATACATTCATCAAGAATCATAAAGTTCAACACTTAATGATAGTCATAAGGAAACAGTCAATATAAATCTTAAGGATACCAGCAACAAGGCTATAGTCATACAGTCATAAGTGGGAGGAGATGGGTGATAAGAACGATGAGAAGATTAATAGTAATGCAGACTTAGTAACTAGTTTGACAGTGTTGAGGGAATTATTTGTTTAGCAGAGTGATGGCATTCGGGAAAAAACTGTTCTTGTGTCTAAATGGACAAAGTAATAGAAAATGAAGAAGCTCTGGGATTTTAGAATTCAAACAAATATGTATCTGTCACACAACACACCCAATTTAACAATTGTTGATAAATGAGACAAAAGTTGCAGGATCCAATCTGAGATGGTTACTGGGACCAAAGGTTTAGTCTTTCAAGCTTTTGGACTCGTATTGGTGCCCATCTTTGGGGAACTTCTCTCTCTCTAGAATGCATACACTGGGTGTTCTATGCATTGTATTATGTGGTGCCTAGTTGCGTGTGGCTTTTAGTTGTTAACCTGGTGTTGGTGACCAGCTATTAAGTCATTGGTTGTTGTCTCTTCATGCTGCTGCATCCTCAGCTCCTAAGTACCTGATAAGCTGATGGTAAACTAGTGTACACATTCTGGAGAAGGAGAAGTTCCCTGAGGATGGGCTCCAGCGTGAGTCTGAAAGCTTGGAAGATTAAACCTCTGGTCCCGGTGACTGACTCAGATTAGATCCTACAACATTATCCTAGATCCTGCAAAGACATTATCCTGGATCCTGCAGCAAATATCCTTTCCATTTGCTTTCATTCGTAAAACACAAAAGAGGACATTGCAATATCTGGAGACAGCAGAACAGAAGAGAAAGGATTGGAGTAAATAACGAAACCCAAAGATCTGCAAACAGACGAAGAAGAATGACTGTGGAAAAAGAAAGCAAAACATGCCAACAGTAATAGATGCCTTGGATACAATCCCAAAACATCTAAAGCGCCGCTTGAAAATCCTCAGCATTGAGAAAATCAAGTCAATTGCAAAAGGTAACTTTATGGAAGAGCTTATATCCTGCAATGATGCCTACCTATAATATTATTAAACAACAACATCTTATCTAAGGTTCGTTGGAAGGACTTAACAGTGGACAAAATTGCCAAATTCCGCACTACCCCGCTATTTAGAAATTCTAAATTTACCAGACTTGAATATTTTGACTCTACAAAAAACCACCTTACTCAGAACAGCTTACATCCTCCGACAATACCTTAACAGTTCCTAGGTCCTTGGTTAGGACTCGAACTGCTGAGCTATTAACCAGCCTCAAAGGCTGTGAATCTCACTACAGATTAAATAATAATAATAATAATAATAATAATAATAATAATAATAATAATAATAATAATGGCAGCTAAATGTGGTTAGCAGGGGGGACACCTGTGACTACAACCATGTGGCAGTACCTTTGCATGTGGATTTTCAGATGCCACAAGAAAATTAGATTTTGGCTGAAGGTTTTCCCACATTGCAGTTGCTTGTGGAAAATGGCTGGAAGTCAGCTGGTTTAAGAGCTCTTTTTCCATTTTTGAACCTTTTCTTCCATTTTGGCCACCATTGATGAGCTCCGGTTCCATTGGCCTTTGACTCTCTTTATCCACTCTCTCTATCAAGGAATTTGTGAAAAACATTCAACTTTCACTGTTCCAACAGTGAACCTGGGAAAACAAGGCCAGCACTCAGCAGTCTGAGATGTAATAGCCATGGAGAGCCCTGGTTAGTGACCAGAGGGATGTGGGTGGTCCCGGCACAATATGCAGTTGCCAGTTATAGTGAAGGGAGTTTGCCTTTAATTCAGTGAAGTACATCAGGAGAACTAGATCACGTAGCTTGAGCCAGCACTGAGCTAGAAAATGCAACTTTTGATGTGGACAGAGAGAAGTGGAGGTGGCCTTCCCAGTGGGTGGGAGGAGAGGAGAGGATGACATCACCTCTTCCTAATCTCAAGAAACAATTAGTATCCATCATTGCACTGGGATAACCTGATTATATGAGTAAGCCCTGAGTCACTACGATTCAAATTGCAGCCTTGCATATGACTGTAGGGACATCCACATGTTTCTATAACTACAGCAATAGCACTTAGACTTATATACCGCTTCCCAGTTCTTTATAGCCCTCTCTAAGAGGTTTACAGAGTTGGCATATTGCTCTCAACAATCTGGGTCCTCATTTTATCGGAAGGACAGATGATTGAGTCAACCTTGAGCCTGGTGAGATTCGAACTCCCTGGAGTGATATATATATAAATAATTAATAATAATGATAATATTCAAGAGGTGGATAAGAATGCCAAATCCAGTCTAAACACCTGGCTGTGTTGATTGACAAACCGTAATAATAATAGCTGCTGCAAGAAGACTGCAGAGACTGAGTACAAGCAAGTGCATGATACAGTAGTAACAATGGTACATTGGAATGCCTGCAAGCAAGAATGGGTGGAACTGCTAAATAAACAAAGTAACAGAAAATGAAGGCCCTAAAGTGCCCTGGAACTTTAGAATTCAAGTAGACAAGCACCTGCCATGTAATATCATCAACACAATTGTTCATAAGAAACCCAAAAAAGTCTGGATAGTGGATATTGTAATACCTGCAGATCGGGGTGGGTTCCACTTACCTTTACTACCGGTTTGCAACAGGAGTGCGCGTGAAGGCTCACTTTGCTCACACGTGTGCATGCATTTCTGTGCAGGTGCAGAAGCTTCTGTGCATGCGCAGATCGTTTGTAATGACGTCTGAACGGGTGGGTGGAGGCTTCTGCCGCCATTACTACTTGTTCTCAAGAACCGGACCGAACCAGGAGCAACCAACCACTGCTGCAGATAGCAAAACAGAAGAGAAAGAACTGGAGAAAAACACAAAATACAAAGACCTGCAAATATATGTAGAACGACAGTGGTAAGAGAAAACAATGATAGCACCAATAGCAATAGGCACTTTGGGTGCAATGCCAAAGTAACTGAAGCACCACTTGAACACCCTCGACATTGATAAAATCACCATCACTGAATTACAAGAAGCAGCTTTACTTGGAAGAGTTTCCATCCTGCAGTGATACCTTTAACATGAAACAACAAACTCTGCCTATCCCAGGTCCTTGAGAAGACTCAATAAGTTTGGATAAAAATGCCAAATCCAGGCTAAACCCCTGGCTGATTGTGCAACCAACCATAACAATATTATTATTATTATTACGATCCCACTTTCGTCAATTTTGAAGAAAACAGATCTTGGTTACCACACAGCAAATAAATGTTACGAAAATCTCACACTTGCTGCATATGGGTGAAGCTTTGTGGAAGATCAGAAATTGAAATCCAGTAATTTTACGAACACCGTAAGACCTTTTAGCACAGAGAGAGCAATGGAATCTGGGGCTAGAGAAAAGGAAACAATACAATAAAGTGGGGGTAAAATTGTGAACAGTAATGGAATTGACATGCTGAAAAGCCAAAGGAACTATCAGGAGCTATCAGGATGAAGTCTACAATTTTACAGTTAGAAAACATCGATCATGGATAAGTTAAAACGGTGGTTAGTAAAGAATACATACAAAGAGTAAGAAAAGTGCTAAAGATAAAATTAAATGATAGAAAGACCATCAAAGTCATCAACACCTGGGCCATACCTGTGATACAATACCCTGCTGGAATTATTAACTGGACACAACCTGAAATGGACAGTTTAGATCAAAAAATTTAAAAAAAGCTAATGATTATTCACTATGCAGTACATCTCAGTAGTGATATTGATAGATTATACCTGCCTTGCAGAAAGAGAGACAAAGGTTTAGTTCAAGTCAAACAAACTGTTGAAGAAGAAAAGTATATATTGGCCAATTACACACAAGGCAGCTAAGAACAAGTACTGATGCAAGTTAAAAATTGGAACATACTGAATGTGCAGGGAACAAAACATGAATATTGAAATAATGTAATAAAAACAAGAACAGAATGCTGGCAAGGAAAAGTATTACACAGTAAATTTCTACAAAAGATCAAGGGAAAAGCCTGATCAAACCTGGCAATGGTTTACAATTGGAACATTAAAAAAAAGAAAAGAAAAGAAATTGAAGGCTTGATTTTGGCTGTGTAAAAGCAAGCTATTTGAACTAATACAGTCAAAGCCAGAATTGAAAGATCATCAAATGATTCTGCAAAGAAGAAACCATAGATCAGATTGTGCAAGAGGATCACACAAGTTGATGATATGCATTTTTCACTAGAACATCGTGTAAAAACTATAATGTGCCAGTAATGAAAAGTTGGTGAGAACATTTAGTGGAAAAAGTAGTAGAAAATGAGCAGGTTAAAATATTGTGGGATTTCTGAATGCAGTCTGATAAAGTCTTGAATTGTAACATATCAGAATTAACTGTGCTGGAAAAGAAGAAAGTGTGGATAATTGATGTGACAATATCAGGGGATAGTAGAATAGAAAACCTAAAATTGGAGAAGATAATAAAGTATCAAGTCCTGAAAACTGGAATTGAAGGATTGTGGCATAATGAGCCACAGCGATGCAGTGGTTAAAATGCAGTACTACAGGCTACTTCTGCTGACCACTGGCTGCCTGCAATTTGGCAGTTCAAATCTCACCAGGCTCAAGGTTGACTCAGCCTTCCATCCTTTCGAGGTGGGTAAAATGAGAACCCAAATTGCTGGGGGCGATATGCTAACTCTGTAAACCGCTTAGAGAGGCTGTAAAGCACTCTGCAAAGCACGCATGCTGTAAAGCACTCTGAAGCGGTATATACGTCTAAGTGCTATTGCTATAAACTGGCTGTGGTAGTTGCCATACCAAAAAATTTGAATTGCACTTAGAAAATCTGCACATTGACAAAATTTCCATGTCTCAATTGCAAAAGACCACACTGCTTGGATCCACACATATACAGTCAGGTCCAGAAATATTGGGACATCAACACAATTCTAACATCTTTGGCTCTATACACCATCACAATGGAGTTGGAATGAAACAAACACAATGTGCTTTAACTGCAGACTGTCAGCTTTAATTTGAAGGTATGTACATCCAACTCAGGTGAACGGTGTAGGACTTACAGCAGTTTGCGTATGTGCCTTCCACTTGTTAAGGGACCAAAGGTAATTGGACAATTGGCTTCTTAGCTATTCCATGGCCAGGTGTGTGATATCCCCTCATTACCCCAATTTCAATGTGCAGATAAAAGGCCCAGAGTTCATTTCAAGTGTGCTATTTGCATTTGGAATCTGTTGCTGTCAACTCTCAAGATGAGATCCAAAGAGCTGTCACTATCAGTGAAGTAAGCCATCATTAGGCTGAAGAAACAAAACAAACCCATCAGAGAGATAGCAGGAACATTAGGCGTGGCCAAAACAACTGTTTGGAACATTCTCAAAAAGAAGGAACGCACCGGTGAGCTCAGAAACACCAAAACGCCCAGCAGACCACGGAAAACAACTGTGGTGGATGACCGAAGAATTCTTTCCCTGGTGAAGAAAACACCCTTCACAACAGTTGGCCAGATCAAGAACACTCTCCAAGAGGTAGGTGTATGTGTGTCAAAGTCAACAATCAAGAGAAGACTTCACCAGAGTGAATACAGAGGGTTCACCACAAGATGTAAACCATTGGTGAGCCTCAAAAACAGGAAGGCCAGATTAGAGTTTGCCAAACAACATCTAACAAACCTTCACAGTTCTGGAACAATATCCTATGGACAGATGAGACCAAGATCAACTTGTACCAGAGTGATGGGAAGAGAAGAGTATGGAGAAGGAAAGGAACTGGTCATGATCCTAAGCATACCACCTCATCAGTGAAGAATGGTGGTGGTAGTGTCATGGCGTGGGCATGTATGGCTGCCAATGGAACTGGTTCTCTTGTATTTATTGATGATGTGACTGCTGACAAAAGCAGCAGGATGAATTCTGAAGTGTTTCAGGCAATATTATCTGCTCACATTCAGCTAAGTGCTGCAGAACTCATTGGACGGCACTTCACAGTGCAGATGGACAATGACTCAAAGCATACTGCAAAAGCAACCAAAGAATTTTTGAAGGGACAGAAGTGGAATGTTATGCAATGGCCAAGTCAATCACCTGACCTGAATCCCATTGAGCATGCATTTCACTTGCTGAAGACAAAACTGAAGGGAAAATGCCCCAAGAACAAGCAGGAACTGAAGACAGTTGCAGTAGAGTCCTGGCAGAGCATCACCAGGGATGAAACCCAGCGTCTGGTGATGTCTATGCGTTCCAGACTTCAGGCTGTGATTGACTGCAAAGGATTTGCAACCATGTATTAAGAAGGGAAAGTATAATTTATGATTATTATTCTGTCCCATTACCTTTGGTCCCTTAACAAGTGGGAGGCACATACGCAAACTGCTGTAAGTCCTACACCGTTCACCTGAGTTGAATGTACATACCCTCAAATTAAAGCTGACAGTCTGCAGTTAAAGCACATTGTGTTTGTTTCATTCCAACTCCATTGTGGTGGTGTATAGAGCCAAAGATGTTAGAATTGTGTTGATGTCCCAATATTTCTGGACCTGACTGTACAACAGCGATACATTACAACATCCTAGGGTTTTGGGAAGAACTTGATGCAAGTGAATGCCAACCCAGCTAAAGAACTCGACAGTGTTTTCACATTATTGTGAACAGATAATAATAAACTTGTATGCCACCCTACTCTCAACAACTCTGGGCAATTAGCGTTAAAGTGATATTTTCCATCTTTTTCCAGCACACACCTGCTATATGTTCAGTCTGTAACATTTTGGCAGTGACTGTGGTGATGATAGTGATCATTTGTGTGGTTGTGGGCATGCCCCCTTTCCTCTACCGTGTTTTCCTGAAAATAAGACCCTGTCTTATTTTTTTTTTTTTTGAACCTTGAAATAAGCGCCTGGCTTTATTTTTGAAGAGGTCTTACTATTTTGGGGCATGTAGAGGAAACCAGTGGAAATGGCAGGGACCAGCTGCGCATGTGTTTAAATATTTTCAGAGAGGGCTTATATTTCTTTTGGGGGGGGGTGTTATTTTAGTGCATGCGCTCAAAAGCCCCATTGGCCTTATTATCAGGGGATTTCTTATTTTAGGGGAAACAGGGTAGTTGTGAAAAACTTTCTTCCATGGCCATTTTGGAATGCGCGATCAGGAAGTGGGCATCTGATTTGAAACTGGATTGGGGCTTATCTAGGTAGGTAATGGAATTGACTCTACAGCAGGGTCAGTAGAGCATCATTGGCTTAACTGGGAAACATTACCCACTGAGAGCTTCCAGCAGCAGTTTTTAGAACAAAGCAAAATAATAAATAAGACATTGGGCGTTAGTGAGAGCCACAGAGGGAGCAAGTATAGGAAGATGGGGATGACCTTGAGAAACAGGAGGGAAAGCTGCGGACTGAATAACTAGCATGTAAAAAATATCTCAGCCCACAGAAGGAAGGGAGGGGGTAGGAACTTAGAATAACTTTATTGTCACTTTAAATGTACACTAATTGGCATACATTAAAATGAAATTTCATTGCATACAGCTCTCAAAGGTTCACCACCTCCAATATACACTATATAAATATGACAAAAAAAATTATGCATACATACTCACATACCCACATATATTATATGATACAGAGAAACAACACAGACTAGTTTGGAAGAGTTTCAGAAGGGACTCTCCCTGGTTTTCTCAAGAGTTCAAAGTCAGGAGGAGAGAAATTCTTTCAGTCTTGTAGTACTCTGTTAGTATAAACTTGCAATAAAGCTAGAGCTGAGGCTTCTTGTCTGGACTACCTCTCTGGACCAATAAGAGAGTGAGAGAAAGGCAGACTAGAGAGCATTAGAGCAAGACAGAGAAGCAGGAGATGAGTCAGGGGCCAGGGCAGGCATTAGAGCAGGGGTGTCAAACTCGCGTCATCATGTTGTCGTCACATGATGTATTACGACTTTTTCTCCCTTTGTTAAACTGGGCATGGGTGTGGCCAGTGCGTGATGCATCCAGCCCACAGCTCACGAATTTGACAGCCCTGTACTAGAGCCAGTGTGGAGCAACAACGGAACAAATGATAGAGCAGATAACAGTAGGGGCGATACAACAGATGATGGAGCAGGTGCCGCAGTAGATGATGGGGTGGATGAAAATAGGGACGATGACAGAGCAGACCCCAGAGCAGCTGATGATAGAGCATAGGATAGAACTACCGATGGAGCCAATGTCAGAGAAATGATGGAGCCAGAAATGGAGCAGATGGAAGCAGGTGAAAGAATGAGAAGGTAATGGTGACAAAATGGGCCACATAACGAATGTTGAAATGATTGTGTGTGTGTCTGTGTGTGTGTGTGTATGTGAATGAGTGAGTGAGTGAGTGAGTGAGTGAGTGAATGGTAGTTTCCCGGTGAAAAGCACACCTCCCTTACCCCTCAGATCAGGTTCCAGCTGATGATCTTATTCCCATGTCATGTTAGAGGGAGCAATTGATGGATACATTTCTCACCAGCAGGAATTCCACCACTTACTTTCCTAACTTGCCAAGAGGACAGCCTCACTTACTGGCCTGTTGCTGATGCAAAATTTCATAGTCATACCACAGCTAATTGCAATGATCTGCTACATATTGAGTTTACAGAAGATAACGTTGAAAAAGCACTACGCAACCTAAAACCATCTCTATCTATTGGCCCTGATGGATTATGTGCCTACTTCTTGAAAAAGCTTTTCACTGCCATAGCCAAACCACTAAGCACAATCTATGAGATATCTTTCAGAACCAGCTCCTTGCCTGACCTATGGTTATTAGCCACGGTCATTCCTATCTTCAAAAAGGGAGACCCCAGCCTTGTTGAAAATTACAGACTAATCTGTATGTTGTGTCACATGCAAAGTCATGGAATCAATCATAAACCAATCCATTACCCCCCACTTAGAGACAAACAACCTATTCTCTAACAAGCACTTTGGTTTCAGGAAAATTTTGTCCTGTAATCCACAACTCCTACACTGCCGAAATATTTGGACAACACAACTCGACCAGGGTAAAGCAATCAATGCAATTTACATAGACATCTGCAAAGCCTTTGATTCAGTGGCACATGACAAACTAGTGTTAAAACTATGTTCTTATGGCATTTCCGGATCACTGCACAAATGGATAGTTGCATTCCAGGCAACAAATAATCAAATTAAAGAGTGCCCTATCAAACCCTGCACCAGTTAACAGTGGTGTCCCCCAAGGCAGCGTTCTAGGACCCCCTCTTTTTCTAACATAAATGACCTGTGCGATCATATTATAATATAACTGTGTCCTCTTCACTGATGATGTAAAACTATTTAACACCACTGACAATACTACTGCCCTACAAAGCAACCTTGACTATGTGTCAGAATGGTCAAACAATTGGCAACTTCAAATCTCAAACAACAAATGCTCTGTCTTACATATTGGCAACAAAAATCAGAACACCAAACACAAGCTATGTGGGTAAAACCTTGTGGATGACCCTCACTCTGTCAAGGACATAGGAGTACTCATTTCAAAAGATCGACGGTTCAGAGCTCACTGTAACAACATTGCCAAAAAGGCATTAAGAGTTGTTAACCTAATTTTGCGAAGCTTCTTCTCCGGTAACATTGTACTGCAAATCAGGACATACAAAATCTTTCCAGACCAATTCTTGAATACAGCTCATTTGCTTGGAATCCACACTATATATCGGACATTAAAATAATTGAGCGAGTTCAGAGGTATTTCACAAGAAGAATACTCCACTCCTCTGTTCACAATAGAATACCTTATGCCAACAGGCTTGAAATTTGGGGCTTGGACAACCTAGAACTACTCTGCCTATGGTCTGACCTCAGCTTAGTACACAAAATTGTTTTCTACAATGTCCTACCTGTCAATGACTACTTCAGCTTCAACCACAATAATACACAGGCAAACAATAGATACAAACTCAAAGTAAACTGCTCCAAACTCGATTGCAGAAAATACGACTTCAGCAACAGAGTGGTCAATGCCTGGAATGCTCTATCTGACTTTATTGTTACATCCTCAAACCCCCACCTTAACCTTAAACTGTCTACTGTGGACCTCACCCCATTCCTAAGAAGTCTGTAAAGGGGGCATGCATAAGTGCATCAACGTGCCTGTCCTACTGTTCCCATTTATTCATACTCATTTCTTGTGTATATACTTATACCTGTTTATACTTATATGTTTATATGTTATGTTTATACTTTTGCTTTTTTCTCTTACATGCTTGACAAACTAAATAAATAAAATAGAAATCATGCATGCAGGAAAGTACTTTAAACTGGTTGCCTGGATATGCTCTGATGCATGAAGGAAGTTGGGAAAATTAGGAATCACAAAAGAGAACCCAGCTCTAGGGAAGCACGACTTCATAAGCCACTATTCTCTTTTCATGAGCAATGAATCCAGTCTAGTGATGCTAATTTAATAGCAATCTGCAAGTTGAGTTATGCTTCACACACACATTATTTTTTTCTTTCTAAGGTGAGTTAGTAATTTAACTGACAACTCTTTTATGACACAGCTGCTGCAATACCAACTTCTTCTTGAGTGAGATCCCTCTAGGGCAGAGGTGTCAAACTTAATTGGCGTGGCCACCCTGGCGTGGCCAGGGTGGGCATGGCCACCTCGATGTCACTCGTGTCGGGGGTGCCTGTGGTGGCCCGAGCATTCTGCCAGTGAAAATGAGCTCCCGAGCTCTGTTTTCGGCTGCAATTGCCTCCTGCAACCTCTGCCAGTGAAATCAGAGCACAGGAGGACCTTCTGCACCCCGCGCGAAGTCTGTTTTCGGCTGTGAGGGCCTCCTGCAACCTTTGCCAGTGAAAAAGAGATCAGGAGGGCCACACGAGGCCAGATCTAAGCACCCTGTCGGCCAGATCTAGCCCACGGCCTTGAGTTTGACACCCCTGCTCTAGGGACAACGCTTGAATGTAAGGAATTAATGTTTATTTTTGGCATCAGTTTTAGTATTTTGTGGATTCCTAGAAAACCTACTGATGTTGCCAAGGAGAGATTACATGATTGTTGGACTCCAGACAAAATGGCAACATTCGTTATTAAAAGTTCCAGAGCTGACCTCTCCTTGCATATATGAAGACACTGATGATTTACCCTTTTCAGTGACAACTTATTGTCAAGGTTAGAACTGAGTTAATTAATTAACTGGATTAATTAATTCATAACTCTTTCCTATAGACTCCGTGTACATCTGTGGGTTTCTGAATTGTGAGGTTTCTTCTGCTCTTCTAGTAGGCATAGGATCAAAGCTTTTACAAATCATAATTTATAAAAACATCATCCCAACCCTATCACATGCTGTGCATCTTTAGGAAGACACATTCATAAGTGTTGAAAATCCCAAAACATTCCTTTTGGTTTATTTGGTGACATGAAAGAGATTCTTAATGCTTAATAAGAGTATTCTCAAATATCTGTTTACCAGGAAGGAATGTTAATACATTTGCATTTCATGTTCTGCAAAATTAAATATCTTTTCTTAGATGCTATCACAGTTTGCCTTTGTCCTGCCATAAACTTGTCATTTCATGCAGTGGCTGAAGCACAGGTATGTAGAGAACGTTGAATAAAAAGCAACAGCCACCACTGTCATTCTCTTTACTCTAGGCCTCAGTCAGTGGTGGGTTCCTCCCGGTTTGGTTTGGCCTGGTTCTGCCAAGCTGGTAGAGGTGATGATATGACATCACCGAACCGGTTCTGCCCCCCTCCCCTCCCCCCACATTATTCTTACCTTTTATTTAGCCCCACATCCTATCTATTGCTGCCTCCTGAGTCCCAGCTGATGGGCTATAAGGAAAAAAAACTGTTTAAACTCTTGCCGCGGGGCTTCAAAAGGCCGCCTTACAGCTGATCAGTGGTAAAAGCCAATTTGGTGGTAAACCGGTGCCTCCAAAAACAAATGAGTAGATCGGTGCCTGCAAAAATAAATCGGTAGATCAGTGCCTGCAAAAATACATGAGTAGACTAGTGCCTGCAAAAATACATGAGTAGACCAGTGCCTGCAAAAATAAATGGGTAGACCAGTGTCTGCAAAAATACATGAGTAGACCGGTGCCTGCAAAAATAAATGGGTAGACCGGTGCCTGCAAAAATACATGAGTAGACCGGTGCCTGCAAAAATAAACGGGTAGACCAGTGCCTGCAAAAATACATGAGTAGACCGGTGCCTGCAAAAATAAATGGATAGACCAGTGCCTGTAAAAATACATGAGTAGACCAGTGCCTGCAAAAATAAATGGGTAGACCGGTACAGCTCTGCAAGCAGTTAAAAGCCTGGTAGACCAGTACCTCTGCTAAATCTTAAAGAATTGTCACATGACCATCAAGCCACGCCCACAAAATAAGCCATGCCTACAGAACTGGTAGTAAAAACTTTTAGAACCCACCCCTGGCCTCAGTATTAAGCCCCAAAGACATTCAGGCATAATTAAGTTAGTAGTAGTCACCACCATGGCTTACTTATTGCGTTATGTCGGAGTGCCAGTTTTTTAAAGTTAAAAAATGGGAGAGATGATGACTTCAATGTAAGTGAATCTACAGAAAACTTTGGATCTCATACCAGGTTGATTCTCACAAGAAAAAAGCAACCTACAAGCGATTTTGTACACGGAACCTTGAGAAAAGGGAAAAAACTTCAGTGCATCCAAGTGACTAGACCCAGGACATTTCCCACAAAACTCCCTAGTCTGAATCATAAATATCAGAAATACATGACAAACTTGTCTTTACAATGCATATAGAGACCGGCAAGGATAAAGTTGAAGTTGTTGGAAGGACTTCAGGATCCAGAATGCCATTAAAAGTTAGCTATAGGCCAGATGATTGGGTCTTCCCCCTAAAAAAACCACTTCTCTAAATTAGAAGAGAGAATAGTAGCAGATGCTTGGGAAAAAAAAGGTTTTAAACTAAGGCTGTTCTCATCAATCAACAGCCAACAGCCACAGAATGTTTGGCAGAGAACAATGCAAGTTATAGTTGGCAGAAAGGAGCAATGAACACTTTTGACAAGTTGATCACAGCGGATGTGCCTGTACAGATCAAACTGCATTTAGAAGCAAGGGAAGAAAATGCCAAAACCAAGCATTCGGAACAATCTAAAAAGCACTGAACCTGAAAAAGAAATGAATATATATTGTGAAACAACCAATTAAAATTAGGCATCCAAGGAAATAATAACATCTATTGTAAAGAGATAGATTTGCTGTCTAATTGTGGGTGGATTAAATTTATTTATTTATTTGCAATATTTATGGCCTACTCCAATCAATTGGGAGTGACTCTGGTTCACAGAAAGAAGAACAAAGAAATAAAAATGTAATATTCAGTTTTTGGTGGATTTCTCTGGCCCTGGGAAAGAAAATAGTTATTTCTATAATATTGCAGAACAAAATAGATGGTCCCTTTTGTTGTATTAAATGACCCTCCCCATTCAGCCAGGACTCAGAAAGAGGATCAAAGGAAAGATTGGATACCCCTAGAGGTGAAATTCAGCAGGTTCTGACAGGTTCTGGAGAACCGGTAGCGGAAATTTTGAGTAATTCGGAAAACCGGCAAATACCACCTCTGGCTGGCCCCAGTGTGGGGTGGGAATGGAGATTTTCCAGTATCCTTCCCCTGCCACTCCCACCAAGCTACGTCCACCAAGCCACGCCCACAGAACTGGTAGTAAAAAAATTTGGATTTCATCACTGGATACCGCCACTGATTGAATAACTCTCATTGATAAATGAGAGATAAGATACATGTATGGTATTTCTAAGATTCTGTAACCTAACTCCTTGCTCTTCACTATGAAAGTTCACTATGAAAATCTTGCTTTCTTGGTAATGCTCCTGACAGAATTATGAAATATCATTCGACACCCTGTAGCTTAAAGTATGCTGAGGGCTAAACTCCTGCTGAAACAGGACTGCTAGTAGTCCTGTATTTCTGAGAAAATGAGGATCACCACTGAGAAAGCTTGTTAATTTGGCCCACACCCCATATACCTCCCGAGGAAGGAAAATCCATAACAGGCCTTCTCTTAATGACTGGACTAGTTGGGCAGATTCGATCCTGGCAAGGCGTTGCCAAGTATATTCCAGCGATGTGCAGTTAACAGCTTTGAAGATGATTATCAGCACTTTAATTGGGTCCAGAAGTCTATTGGCAATCAAGCAGTGACATCAGGATGAGGAGTAGTCTAACTTGATGGGGCTATCCTGTCAAGAATCTGGTTGCTGCGATTGACACAGAAAAATAGAGCATTATTTTTTTTTAAATCTGAAGATTGCTTTAAAAGTGTAACAAATACACAGAAAATATAAATTATACCCATGAATTTTGCTTTGCTAAGTTTTTCAATGACGAGCATCAAGGATTCTTTCACAACACACTTTACCTAATTCTCAACCATCCAGGTAGAGAAGACAAGAAACAGGAGAGATGACCTAATTCTTTTTTACTATAAGGCTACATTAGCAGAACATTGCAAATATGAAAGTACAACTCTCCCACCATTTCTTTTTCTGCCTGGTAAGTTAGAGAGGCTCCTTTTTGAGTTTCTTTCTTTGCCCATTCTGCAGCTATGGCTATGCCCCCTCTTATCTGATAATTCCCTAGGCAGCCTTTCTTCCCTCTGTCTCTCAAGTTCATTCCCATAAATCAGTATAATAATGGAAAGTCAATTGTTTTCCTTAATTTTTGAACATGCAATCTTCCACTTGTTCAGTCACCAAATCATATTTCAATAGCAGTTTACATGTAAACCTAGCAGGCTTTCTGTATTTTTGTCACAACTGTTTCAAGTTCAGTCACGTTTCTAAGTATACTGCCTGATTTTTGTAATTATTCTGAATATACTGCAAATGTAGAAACTAGAAGGCACTTCTGACCATTCTGGGAGTCAGATCAAATTCTTTATTATAGGTCAACAACTCAGACTAAATAAAACTCATTAAACCAAACCTTAATATTAGATAGAACTGCAATGGTATGTGAGAATAACCTTGGGAGACTTGGAAAGGGGGAGGAAAAGATGATGCACGGGGAGGGAAAGATAAGAAAGGGCACCTGCATATTGGCAGAGAAAGAGTCATAGAAAGGGACACCCACTCAGTTCTCAGGCCATAAAGAGGATGGTGGGAGATTTGTACTTTCACATGTGCAAAATTCTGTTAATGTAGCCTTTCAATAAAGTAGTAGCTTCATCTGGTTGGCTTTCCAGTCAGGTCCACCTGGCCTCTCCTATCAGATTGTCCCCTAGGCAACATCTCTTCCCTCTGTCTCCCAAGGTCATTTCCACATTGGGAATGACCCCATACCATTTCAAAAATGAACAGAATAAAACAAAGTACACAAGATCAAAGATCTACAATCATGCTTCCACTAGTTTACTGTGTAGAGTGTCGAGTGCTTTCAATTTCGTTTTTTTTTTGTTGATAGTTAAATTTTGCAAGATATAAGAATTTTCTCTCCTTTGATCAATTATTTTTACCATGCTCATCTTCATAAATATATATACAGGTAATCCTTGACTTACAACCCTAATGGAGCCTGCCCATTATGTTCAAAAGTGGTGATGGCCATTAAATGAGATGGCCATTAAATGAGATGGCCCTTGCTCTAAACGTTAAACAACTGCATGGGGTCATTAAGCAAAGACGGGGTGCCTCAGGGATGGGCGAGGCTCTGGAAGACTTAGCACAGGCCCAGGCCCACCCACCCTGAGCCTCCCATAGCCTCCCCAACCCCTGAGAGACCTCATGTGTTGCTTCCTGCCCCTCAGGGTCCTCACAGCCCTTGGGCCTGTTTTCCCTTCCCTCCATCGAATACCTGCTTGACTCACCATCCCTGTCCCTGCAGGGCTTAAGCCTCTTCCCCACCCCCATTATCCATCATCCACTTACCTTCTGAAGCTCTCCAGAGATCTAGACCTTTCCTCAGGGCTGCACAGACTGCATTAGGGAAGTAAAATTGAGGGCCACACAGGATGGACTTTGTAATACTTGAAACATGGTTTTTGTAGTACTGTTGCACTAGCTAACTAACATGAGTTTTCTTGTATTTTAAGTTTGCTTTTTCAATTGTATTTCTAATAATTTCCCATAAACCATCCTGTGTAGCCCTCAGAACAGAGCGGTTCATTCATGGGTCACATGGTGGTCTCCCAGAAACATTAGCCATTTTCAGCAACCCACAATTCTTTGCAATTATACCAAAGTGGTAAACATTTCCATGAGGTTGCCATGCAGTCCTGGAATGGACTACTCCATTCTGCTTCCTTACTGAATTCTGTCCAGTGCTATGGAAATCTCGGAGCTTTCCTCAGCACTGCATAGATCACTTTAGGGAAGCAAAATGGAGGAATCCATCCCTGGACAACAGGACAGCTTCTTGCAAGTGGCTGCCATTCAGCGCAACTCAAAGTATTGTCAAGAGTCAACAAGGGGTCAACTTCTTCTTCTCCAGGTAGATAGGCCCTGAGATTGCAGTTTCAGCCTCTTAAGAAGCTGTTTGTGTTTTATTCTCCATCCTTAGGTGAGGCATTGAGGCTTTCTGAAGCCATTTGTATAGGCCAGTGATGGCTAAACTTTTTGGCATCGCATACCAAAAGTGAGGGGAGTGTGAGTGGGTCACTTATGCCCACACCCATAATTCTATGCGATCTGCCCCCATGCATGCATGTGTGACCCCTCTGTGCTCCCCCCACTTTTGGCATGTGATGCCATGGTGAGCCTGATAGATCTGTTTTTTGCTCTCCCCAGGCTCCAGAGCCTGTCTAGGAGCCTGGGGAGGGCGAAAATGGCCTTCCCCACCCCCCCTTGGAGGCCCTCCGGAGGCCAGAAATAGCCCATTTGCCAACTTCCGGTTCCCTCCGGAGGCAGGAAACAGCCTGTTTGCCTACTTCCGGGTGGCTCAAAAGACCGGAAAATCAGCTGCCCAGTGCACGCATGTGCACCGCAGCTGAGCTCGCGTGCCCACCAGTATGACTCCGTGTGCCACAGGTTCACCATCATGGGTATAGGCCAATTAGTTATTTTTTTCCCTTCATAACGATTGCTTAATAAAAGCTAGCTATTTGGATCCATTTGAGAATTTATATACAAGCTGATAAAAAAGCAGTCATTGCAAATCAAGTTTATTTATATTGGTAAATGTGGATATTTTTGGAATTATCATGCATCTGGTTCTTCTTTCACTAATAGTTGAGCCTTGTCATAGACTTTAACCACAGCTATTGACACAGAAATTTAGATAATTCAGATAGGATCATGTGTAAGCCATCTGTTTTTACACAACAGCTTGCTTTTGCATATAGCTGTCTGAGTGCCAGAAAAGATAAACAGAAGATGTATGTAAACAATATATGATAGATTACAAATAATTGTTCTCGCTCTCCACATCAACAATGCTAACTCTGCTGTTTTATCTGTTCACCTACAAGAAATAAAAAAGAAATGCATTTGCATAAACATTATCATTTTTAAAATATTGTATAATTTCATCCCAAATTTAAAAATGTTATAATTTATATAAATATATATATGAAATAAAATATAATTATATAAAATTTATCATATCTTAATTGTTCATAAAAACTAGAGTGAATGTCCACTGAACTTTCTTATTAATTCAAAGACTTCTTTAAAAAAGCTCTTTTGCGTGTTACTTGTCAATTTGTCATACATATGAGTCATGAGTTTTAAAAAAGAACCATCCATTAAAACAAAAAAGCATCTTTAGTAATCTTTAGAGAAGCAGTCTTAAAATGTCAGACAAGGATTTCCTGGGATTACATTCTTAACATGGATGATTGCATAAAATTTAGGTTTTCTTATCTCTCTATTCATAGGCATTAGTCCTTGAAAATCTGAAAGATATACACCCATCTCCTCAAAATATTAAACCAATACATTTTGGAAAAAAAGAGTCAACTCAATTCTAGAGAGATTTTAAAAAAATCAAGTGAATGATACAAATCTGCTATTCATAAATATTATGTGAATATTCAAATATTCTAAGAAAATTTGAAATGTGCATTCAGCAAGGGCTGATATTTGACATGGAAAACTTAATGTTTGACAGCCAGGGTTGAATGTACATTTCATATTCTATGAAAAAATGTACAGAAGATGCTAATGATTGTTATCTTGAGTCAGAAAATATAAAACTGAAACTCAGTTTCTCCCTTATGGAAGAGTGGCAGGAGACCTAAGAGATACATTTTGTTAGGTTAGTTTTCAAAAATAGCTATCCAAAAAAGTGCCTGTTAAATGTGTATATTTTTCTTTTCTTAACATATTTCAAAAGCAAAATGGTTCAGATGTCCCTAAAAAGACAAAGTACCTGGAAATCATTTTTTGAGCAAAATTTCACCTTCAAAATCCAACATAAGACTTTAGATTTAAATGTTTGCATTCAAAATGTGAAAAGTTAAGAGGAAGATAAGGGGGATTGTAATGCTACCAAAGGAACGATTTATTTAGTAGTTGGATCTCTGACAGTGGTGGGTTTCAAATTTTTTTACTACTGGTTCTGTGGGTGTGGCTTGGTGGGCGTGGCATGGCTTGGTAGGCGTGGCTTGGTGGGCATGGCAGGGGAAATCTCCATTCGCTCCCCAATCCAGGGGAAGATTGCTGCGAAATCCCCATTTCTTCCCAATCAGCTGGTACTTGGGAGGCAGAGAATAGATGGGGGTGGGGCCAGTCAGAATTTTTACTACCGGTTCTCTGAACTACTCAAAATTTCCGCTACCCGTTCTCCAGAACTGGTCAGAACCTGCTGAAACACACCTCTGATCCATGTGTTCTGAAAGTAGCTCATTTTTCTTCGTATCAGTTAGTTAATTCCCTTTTATTTGCTGGAGTTTCAAAAACAAAGTACAAAGTACTATTTTCAAGGTTCTTAAGAAGTTTTCATGAACATCAGCCTTTTTTTTTTAACCTCTCTGAAAAAGTGATGGAGATCCAGCTATTGCAATGTGGTCTCACTCTTTTTAACCAACTTTCCAAAATATCTTGGTATAATATCTTGGTATATTTTATAGGCAAATTCACTCAAGACATTTTTACAAATAATTGTAATCCTATTGTCTTCCAAGCTAGACTGCAATGCTTAGTCTGAGTTCTGCACCTTGTCTTTTTGGGGTTTTTTTTTGGCTTTTTAAAATTCTTTCCCTTTATTTAGTATTGTTGCAACACTATGCTTTGTAATGCATAGTGTAGCTTACTGCAGGATTGTAAACTGAGACAGGTTGGCTTAAATATGCTCACCCCATCTTCAGTGAAATAGAACTATCCTGAATAGTTGTGTTCTATGCTGGGATCATGCTTTATCCCAAGACAAAACACAGTTTTAGTGATATGTAGTCATTATTTCAGAATTAGAAAGAAGGAAAGAAAAGGGATGCGGTGGCTCAGTGGCTAAGATACTGAGCTTGTTGATCAAAAGCTCGGCAGTTCAGTGATTCGAATCCCTAGTGCCATGTAATGGGGTGAGCTCTCGTTATCTGTCCCAGCTTCTGCCAACCTAGCAGTTTGAAAGCACGTAAAAAAAAATGCAAGTAGAAAAATAGGGACCACCTTTGGTGGGAAAGTAACAGTGTTCCATGCTCCTTTGGCATTTTGTCATGCCGGCAACATGACCATGGAGAGTCTTCAGACAGCCCTGGCTCTTTGGCTTTGAAAGGGAGATGAGCACTGGCCCCTAGAGTTGGAAACAACTAGCACTTATGTGTGAGAGGAATGCACTAGAAACAATAGAATGATGGATAAACTATATTGGATTTGTGTATTAATTATAAATATATTGATTGATTGATTGATAGTATGCCACCAAGTCGGTGTTGAGTTTTAGTGACCACATACATGGATTTCCCCATACTTGATTTTTCTGATCTTCCAACAGTGCATCCATCACCATTGTAATTGAGTCCACCCATCTTACTATGGGTTGTCTTCTTAACTACCCTTTCATCTTTCCCAGTAATAGAACCTTTTCCAGAGAGCTAGTTCTTTGCATAATATATCTGAAGTAGGATAATTTGAGCCTGACCTTTTATGCTTCAAGTGAGAACAGAACAGAACAGAATAGAATAACAGAGTTGGAAGGGACCTTGGAGGTCTTCTAGTCCAACCCCCTGCCCAGGCAGGAAACCCTACATCACTTCTGACAAATGATTATCCAACATCTTAAAAATTTCCAGTGTTGGAGCATTCACAACTTCTGGAGGCAAGTAGTCCTTCTCTTCATTAAACTAGACATTGATTGATTGATTGATTCGATTTATATACCGCCCTTCTTTGGAGACTCAGGGCGGCTTACAATGCGTTAAGCAATAGCCTTCATACTTTTGTATATACCTGCTTAGTAGGGCTTTTGCCCTCCCCCTCAAGCGGTGTTCTTTTTTATACAAAGTTAGTTTATTGCCCCAACAATCTGGGTCCTCATTTTACCTACCTTGGAAGAATGGAAGGCTGAGTCAACCTTGAACGTATCCAGTTCCTGCAACCATTCTTCATATGTTTTAGCTTCCAGTCCCCAAATCATCTTTGTCGCTCTTTTCTGCACTCTGTCAGATGATTTGTTTGATCATCCATTTGTTTACATTTTCTTGGCTATCCATTCTCAGAAATTTCTCTCATACGTGATATAAAAAATATAAAATAAAATGAATAGTTGCCTATCTTTAAACCACATAAAATATACACTTCCTTTTCTAAGAGAAAGAAAGGGAAAAGAAAGGGAAAGGAATAAAAGGACAAACAAGAGTTTTCTTTTAGTTGCAAAATTGTTTTTGGAAAAGTAGGAGATGGGCTTGTGATATTTAAAAATCAACCAAATCCCAAAGCATTATTTTTTCCTGAACATGTTTCAAGAAATTAAATTTTTGCCTTGATGGGAATGCAACAAATATCAACGGTCCCATTGGCAAATGCAGCAAAAGTAACTCCTGGGACATTATTTTACCAGGAGCATAACTTTACTGATAATGCCACATAGGCACAGAAGAAGCAAAGCCAGTTCTGAAGTTTTTGTGCGTGAAGCAGCATAGATAAAATCCCCTTTTCTCTCCTGGGCCAGCCACTGTTCATTGTCCACCAATCAATTACAATCAATTTGTTTTGGGGAACGGTCTAAGCTCCTTGGAGCTTTTCCATCATTTGATCTTGGGCACTAGGATGTTGGCAGGCAAAAGTCGGCTCTCTTGCATTCCAAAATTCACTCACAAGCCTCCCTTGCATTCCAAACCTGCCCACTCTCCTCCCTGTTCCTGTTGCCTGGTTGTGAGTGGGGTTCATAGCAAGTCAGCCATGACAGCAAGAATATTATAAAATGGACACTCCTAATATGTTTCATCATCAAAACATTTCCCCTCAACTATACTGGGTATAGTTAAGGATTTCTCAGTGAATGAAACAAAACTGATATTATATATGGTTACAGCAGCTAGGTTACTGATTGGTCAATATTGGGAAAAAAAAGTTTTACCTACTATTGAAGAATGGACTTTGAAAGTGGCCAGTTTTGCTGAAATGGCAAAGATATCAGCATATTTAAAAGACCGGACTCAAGAAACTTTTGTGGGGGAATGGAAGAAATGGATAAACTATGTGCAGAATAAATATCAAACAAAGAAGTATCAGATTGCTTTTAGCTGAATGCTATGTAGAAATTTATATACAGGGTGTAGAGTAGAGTAGTTGGGGGGAATTATGATTTGGATTTCACTTTTTAATATTTGGGATAGACTATGTGCAGAATAAATATCAATTAAGGATGTATCAGATAGCTTCTACTTGAATGTTATGTAGAAATTTTTAGTATAGACGGGGTAGAATAGCTGGGGGGAATTGTATGACATGACATGATTTGGATTTTACCTTTTAATATTTGGGGTGTTAAAAATGAATTGTAATTTTAAGGTTATAAGGGAAGTCAAGGGTGGGGAGGGATGGGTTAGGGAGGGGTAGGGGGGGAAAGGGGGAAAAACTTGTATTTGTAAAACTTTTTCAATTAAAAAAAAAACATTTCCCCTCAGTCAAGGGACACACTTAACAGTGGAAGGAATCTTCACCCCTAATTTGTTCTGAACAGATAATTTCTGTTCCCATTGGAACAATTCAAATCAATGCATACAGCTTGGAGGAGAAATCTTCTACCCTAAGTTCTTCTATTTATGTGGATTTCATTAATTACAGACTATCTGACTGAAGAAAATCCAGGCTTTAAAAAAAGCAATCTCCAAGGAAGAAAAATCTGTAAGGAAGAAAATTAAAATTCATATGGTTCATTAAGTAGCTGCTGTCAAAGTTTTCCTCATTCCAATGGAGGTCTTAATTCTGTGTAGGGCTCCAAAACAGAAAAATTGTTCTACATCATTCTATTGAACTCATTCAAGGATTTCTATGGTCAAGTTCGTTTCCTATGCAAAGTTATAACTCTTTTCCTGAAAAAAGAGCATGTGTGGCATACACACTATGGACGACAGTCAAAGCTAGGTAAAAGCAATTCAAGTGTGGCAATTTACAAAGCACTGAGCACATGTTTCTCATGCTCAGGCTTAGGATAGATGAATTAAAAAAAATTAATTAAAAGCAGTAGGTTTGCTCTAAGCAAGGTTGAATCTGGATCCTGTCCCGTCTGCAAATGAATCTATCCTAAAGATAAAGTTCTATCCTTTAAATATCCTTGAATAGTTCAAGAAAATTAAGTCATTGGAGACTGGAGGATGTAAGCTAATCTAAGTTGTAAGAGCATCAAAAGGCAAGAAACGTTTACTCAATGCAGCAATCAGAGCATAAACAATATTCCTAAGGGATTAATAATAAATAGGCAAATTAAATTGAATATCATTTTAATGAAGGAAGAAGCAGACCGCTAAGGCTGCAGTTGGATGGCATCTTCAAGGACCACACCCACACTCTCATTTTAGGAAGGTAATTATATGCAAAGTTGCTTTTGCAGCATTATACAGTTGCCTTAGACCAGAAATTGCCCAAATAGAAAATTTGACCAAGAAAAAAGATTGCTAGTGATAAAATAGTAGCAAGTTTCAGGGAGACCTAACAGGCTTCCTAATAGATCATATGGGCTTTTCTGGAGATCTTGTCAAAATGCTTGGTGCCAAATGTCATTAAAATGTATGTCAGGGTTCCAGGAAAACCCAACTCCAAGTAAAGACACGGAAGCAAACATTTTCAAAATTCTCTTTACTAGAATAGGTAATCTGGCACATCTGGGAAATTCCAAATCTGAAAAGCCCGGGTTTTCCTTCAGTAAGTCAAAGCTCCCAAAATCACGCCCTTCCCCAATCAATCACGTGCTCCAATCAACGTCCGTTCCATTTCGACCCAGCCCTCTGACCCCTCCTTCTCCAGATGCTGGATCGCCTTGACCTTGACCGAAAGGAAGAATGCTATTATGTCTACTAACCCCCTCTCCTAAATCCCCCCTCTTACTTTCCCACACATGAGGAGGTGGCAGCATTGAAGCTTCCGCCTAATATGGCTTCCAAAACTGACAGTGAAACTTTCTAGAATGGTGTATTTTTTTATTTCAAACATCTATATGTTAACCCTTAAGACTGTAAATCTCTTGCCCTTTTCATTTCAGCATAGTAGAGATGGTTGGCTGATCTTGGCAGAAAGAAAGAAAGACACGAAGAGGAGAAAATCGTGATTTTCTCAATATAATCCTCTATCCAAGGAAAATTTCTTCTCTAACTGTATTTTTCCCAGTTTAATATAATTAATGATGAAGCCACAACTTTGCAAATGGCAATTGCATCATGTTTTAAAGCTATGTTTTTAGTATCAGGAAGTTTAGATATATTTAAATAAGGAAATGTAGACAATTAAAAATACATTTGATGAATTTGATAGCACAGTCTTGCAAGAAAATGAAGAGGCAGTCATGCAATGTAAAAGTAATAGGCTTAAATAATTTTATTTTATTTTAACATAACTATTAAAGAAATGCTGACATTTATAAAGCATATTTATTTGGGAAGTTTTCCTGAAAGTATTAGAAAGGTAGTAAATTTACAATGGTACGAAAACATAGGAAGTTAATTAGAGATGAAAAAGAATTGCATCGTCGTTCTTATTGTGAACAGATTCGAGCATTTTGTTCAGATTAATTCCTGATGGGATAAATATTACCTAAATGGAATTCCTTCCTTGGGAAAAAATTCTGTAATGGGCAGATTGCAGTTGCACTGTTACTCAGTAACAGTCATGATAGTTGAAAAAAAAAGGGGGGGGGCTGCTTTCAACTGCTAGATTTTTCTCTCTCTAGTGCTGACTGGAATTGCAATATGACCATGTAACATTTGTAATATTACACAATCACAGTGTAATGTAATGAGGAAAGGAAGATGTAGGAAAAGAAGCATTTTACCTGATCTGTTACCTGGGAAAGTTCAGAATAAAGATTTCAATACTTAGGATTAGTAAGTATTCCAAAATTCCAGACTGGTTGCAGTCTGGAATTTTGGGAATTGAAGACTCAATGGAGGGTGCCAGATTGGGAAGAATGAGTTACCTAGAGCAGAATCATTCCACTTTTAAAATCCTTTCCTGTTTTGCTGCGTGAGTGACCTTCAATTTATTAGAGGAGCTAACTTGTTTAAGTGAATGCTATCAAAACAACTCTCCAGAAATTTCACTTTGAGCTTTTGGAAGCTGGAAGAAATGCAGGTTTCTCTTGTTTACCTCCTCAACCTATATAGGACAGATAGGATGGGGAGACATTGCTAGAACGTAAAGTCCAATCAAAGCACAATGTTCATTCACAGGTCCTGTTTTACCATCATTTGCTGATTTAAGAAGGCTACTGATTGTTACCAAATACTGCATCTGGCTCTCGACTTTCATACAACATGGAGATACTATATGAATAAGTTCACAGGTAGAGTCAAAGTCAAAGACCTATATTGTTGGAAGTACTAAAACACCTGTGATCTTGGCTCATCAAACTGATGGGAGGATGAAACCTGCTCAGAAGAAATCTGCATATGATAAAGTTTTATCATATCTCCTGCTGGGTATCTGTAAAACAACAACAATCCGAGGAGCTCTAGTTTTTAGCACATCCCTGATTTGAGATTATTCTAATATAATCCTTTCATAATCATAGGGATAGGTGCTTCTTTACAAAGTGAAGAGACAAGTTAAGAAAGAAATCAAATACCAACACACACACACACACACACACACGCACACACACACAGATAGTCCTCATTTAGCCACCACAATTGGGACTGGCAATCAGTCATTAAGTGAAGTGTTGCTAAATAATACTGTGACTGTGCTTATGGCTGTTGTGATCCAGGTCCAAGTAGGTATTATCAGATGCAATCAGTTCGAAACAAATAGACTTTATTAGAACAGCTGAGAATTAACTCATTCTCAGCATAGTCCAAACTAATTCAAAACAAATTCTTCATAACACAATTCTTCAGCCTTATCACCAGCCTTGGTCTAATTAGGCAAGCTGCCAAAGGCTTTTCTTGGCAAAAGTTCAGAAGCAGAAGATGCCGACAAGAAATAAATGCAGCAAGACAAGAAACAAATTTATCAACGTTGTTTTCTGACAAAAAGCCCAAGAGCCGTTGCTGGTCTTATGGGAGGGGCCAATCGTCTCTTGGCCTTACTCCCAAGTTGTCCTTTTTGCTTTAGCTGCTCTCGCCTTCTGGCAGTTCTTCTCAAGCGTGCACTAGGAACAGGCTCCTCCTGTTCCTGTGCCTCTCTTCGGGGTAAGGCATTGTCAGCTTCTGAAGGCTCCGGAGTCTGCACGTCACTCCCAGATGGCCCTGGCCCCATCTCTGCCTCCAATGCAGAGCCCTCATCTGGGCCTTCCCCAGCCTCCAGGACTGGCCCATGTTCTTCCTCAGCCTCCTCACTGTCCGACTCCCTGCCAGCTCTGCAGGCTACTGGGGGACCACAACAATGGCCTTATTTCAGCTTTCTTTGCTTGACACACCTGCGATAGTCATAAATGTGAGGATTGCTCATAAAGGTCATCACTCTTGTAACTGTGAATGGTTACTAAATGAGGCATTTGGTAACAAGAACTATCTGTATATAGCGGGGGGGGGGGAGAAGGGAATAAGAGGAGGAGGTTTTTTGGTGAGAAGAGGAGGAGACAGGAGGGGTTAGAGGAGAGGGAAAATGCCAGAATGTAAGGATAGGAAGAGGCCTGAGAAAAAGAAGGCCTTAGAGGATAGGAAAAGAGGCTTAAGGGGGAAATGAAGAAAGCGGCCTGGGGAAAGTGAGAGGGAATGAAGGTAATAGGGAGGATAGGAGAGGCTACTGTGAGACAAGCTTGTGGGAGAGAAGGAGATAACAGAGGAGAGGATTCTGTGGGGAAAGCAGAGGAATCCACGAAGGAGCAGAGGTGGTGGAAGGAGAGCTCAGCAGGCAATGAGAGAGAGAGGGAGAGAGAGAGAGAGAGAGAGAGAGAGAGAGAGAGAGAAGAAGAAGGGCCAACCAGCCACATGAATACCATCTCATCACGTGACCCGCCAGCTGGGAAAAGACTGATCATCACCCCACATGACCTGCCTGCTGAGAGGAGATTGATCACCATGACAATACATGACCCAGGACAGTAGAGGTGCTTGAGCGAGGGACCAGTGTAGACCGGTGGCCATATCAAGAGGGCCAGGAGAGCTTGGACTCCAGTGTACTTTCGGGGTATGGCACTGAAGTCTGTAATCTCCATCCTTGCTACAGCACAGCCTTCATATATCCTTTAGTGCCCATTAACTGAAAGGGTGATTTCCAAATTTAATAAATGTATCCTCTCAGTTATTTGCCAAATTTCCATTTGAAACCTAAGTCCAGATTTTAAATATATTATCTCTCTTGTGGGTGCAAATTTAGACTTAGAACTTAGAATAACTTTATTGTCATTTTGAATGTACACTAATCAGCATACATTAAAATGAAATTTCATTGCATACCGTTCTTGAAGGGTCTCCATCTCTGATGTACACTATATAAACATGACAAAATAAATAAATAAATACAAAATTATGCATATACCCACATATATTATATGACACAGAGAAACAACACAGTTTAGTTCGGATGTATACATGTACACGTCAAGAGAAACGAATCTTGCTAGTTTACCAGATGGATGCCATATTTCTTTTTTATATAATGTTTATTAAAGATATTTTAAAAGGAAGAAAAAAACCCAACACAAATTGATATAATGTAAGAAAAAGAAAAGAAAAAGAAAGAAATCAAAGAGAAAATTAACAATGCAAGAAAGAAAAAAAGGAAAAGAAAAAGAAAAAATAGATATAAAGAAGTAGCTTCCAACCTTTTTTACAGCAGTTATTTGTACGATTATAAGTTTATAGCTAACTCTTATGGTTACAGTTTAACTCTCTTTTTTCCTCTAATCTATCTCATCTAATTATCAAACCTTAAATCATAAGTTCATTTTTTTTTGTTTCACATAGAAAGTCTACAGTTTCCAGTCAACAGTAAGAATAGATATTGTCTTTCTTTGTGTGTGCAACTTTCAAAATAATTATTTTTCCTAGTGAGCATAATTGGGTAATCTTTTTAATAATAAAAACAGTATAATCCTATAAAGATCTACCAAGACAAAACTCATTGAAGTTCCAGAATACATAATTGTGGCATAGAGGTGCAGCCTTATTGTGTGTTGTCATCTGAGGCACTGAGCGCATCAATTATCACTTCAGCAGTTTTCTTTGTCAACTTTATTACCATTATAAATCACCATATTCACTTAGTCTGACACCAGCCACTAAGTGTGAGGCTGGAGTGAGATTTTATTTGGGAACTTGCCAAATCTCCACACTTGGATTAAAGTTGGAATTTTCAGAATCAGTTCAAGACATCTTATGCCTGAAGCAAAGGATAAAATGGTATACCGCATCTGGAAGCTGATTAAAATGGCAGTTGAATGGTACCTTCTGCCATACACAGGTAGAGGGCTTAGGTTAAGAGGTGTGGAATAAACTACCCAACTTCCAGAGCTTTCTCCTTCAATGCCTCATACCAGTGGTGAAATCCATTTTTTTTACTACTGTTTCTGTGGGCGTGGCTTGGTGGGCGTGGCTTGGTGGGCATAGCAGGGGAAGGATACTGCAAAATCTCCATTCCCACCCCACACCAGGGGAAAGATATTGCAAAATCTCCATTTCCACCCAACTCTGGGGCCAGCCAGAAGTGGTATTTGCCAGTTCTCCAAACTACTCAAAATTTCCAAACAGCTCAAAATTTCTGCTACCGGTTCTCCAGAACCTGTCAGAACCTTCTGGATTTCACCCCTGCCTCATACTATCCCTCCATCTGACAGCTGGGGTAGCTGGTTCCCATTGCCAAAATGATAAGGCCAATCTTGAGTACCCTTTCTTAGCCTTTTATGATTCAGGATCAGGCTGTTTTCAAACCTGTCATGGTTTCAAATTTATCTGAAAAGGATTCAGTGCAGTCCAGTTCACTGGAAGAGTTCTTGAGGGGGGATTTCTCTTTCACCCTTGCTTTCATCTCCCCTCCACAACCTATTTAATCATGACTGTTTAGTCTGAAGACTTTTTTGGAAATGGCTGCACTATCTCTGTTAATTTTGCTAATAGAGGAAGAACAGGAGTGATGACTTCCAGAGAAGAAATGGACAAGTACAGTAGAATGAAAAGCCAGGAAACAGACAATGAAGAGCCAGACAAGGAGATGGCTTGAGATCACCCACAGATGCACCAGACAGTTGCTCTTTATGAGGAGACAGCAGTACAGTGCTTTCATAGATAGAATAGAACAGAATTCTTTATTGGCCAAGTGTGATTAGACACATAAGGAATTTGTCTTTGGTGTATATGCTCTCAGTGTACATAAGGAGAATAAAATACATTCACCAAGAATAAAAAGATACAACACTTAGTGATAGTCAAGGTTACTAATAAGCAATAATCATCTTTTTTAAAGTGGTCAGCAGCTTTATGGACACTGGACACATATTACTTTTCTAAACACTTTCAGAAATTAATTATTACTGCTTTTCAGATATTAGGAACCTTTGGATTGACAGCAGTGGGCGAGTTTCCTTCCATCCTTAGTGAAATAAATTTTAACTATAATTTTAAGGAATAAACAACAAAAGGTTAATTAGTATGTTGATGTGAAAAGTCCAAATTTGGTGTAAATCCAATGGATTAAGGGTGCAGGTAGATTTGAAATAAGATTTTGAAATTAATTATAATTAATCCTTCTTAAAGAAAAATGCTGGTGTTTTGAATTCTTTTATAAAATAATAGGATGAGACTTTGAAGGTTGGACACTAGAGGGAACCTGAAGAAACTAATATTGCAATTTAAAGGAAAAGGACACTTAAATTTGACTTACTAATACAAAATGGAACACAATACTTTATTTTATGTATTAATTAATATTTGTGAACAATGGACCCGGAAGCTAATTTTAACAGTGTCTGCCATTATAAGCAGACTGTGTTTAAAGGATGTTATGGAAGAGGAACAAGTTTTACCGCACAAGATGAGACTGATCTGAAAGTGGATTTAAAACTAACAGGCTACAAGAATGACACAGAAAAAGATGCTGCATTGGATGGACAAATAAAACCAGCTGATGCCTTAATAATTAAAAGGGCTATACAAATAACAAACCAAAAGAGAGACCTAGGCAACTTTTCCATATTGTATTTACAAAAGAGTCTTGTTGAACTTTTGAAGAATTTTATGAGAAGGGACAAAGAAAAAAAAATCAAAAGTAATCAAATTCTAGGACAGTATTTGAAGGGATAAAGATCAAAATGGTTAAAGATTAAGTAATATAATGTTGGCTAATTTGATCAAGATTAAAATAAATATGTTTTTATCTCTGCTAACCCTTAATGGATTTTTGTTGACTAGGACTAATGGCGAGGATTTATGGATTTGTTTATAGATAAATAGATGGGATATGGGAAGAAGAGATCATTTATTGTAGTTTAGGAGAAGGTGATAAGTTATTAAAGTTGGTTATACTGAATAAACGAATAAACATATTTCTTTTCTTTTTCTGTACCACATTTTTATTTTTTTCTGTTTTTCTTTTCTGCATCTATTTTTTTTAGTTTTCTTGGTTTGCATTGGTTTTTGCCTTTTTAATTGTTGAATAAAATTAATATATATAAATAGAAAAAAGTAGTACAGGACTCTGCATATGGCATTGCTGAAAAATAAGAATTTGCTTCATGTTGTTGCATGTTAAATGCTAAATTACCTAGGTACTCATCCTATTCTCCTTCCTTCCTTCCTTCCTTCCTTCCTTCCTTCCTTCCTTCCTTCCTTCCGCTCAGAGCAGATTTAAAGCCCTTACTAATTTCAATCCTCTTTTTCAAGATAATGAAAACCACACAATTAAAACTTTCTTTTTTAAAAAAAAAAATGGTAGTACTTCTACTCTGCTTGATAAGCCTAACCTTAAGTATCTGGAGCAGGTTACAACCACTCTTTCCTCTTTTTTTTTGAAAAATGTTCTTTCTTTGAAGTGACCTGCTAATCACAAACCTAATTCTCTCTCTTCTCCCATTTTTCAGAACAGATCTCATTTCTTGTATATGCCAGTCAGTATGTATTTTCATCTGTTAGTCAATGTTCATTTCTCTGTACACTTACTCTCCCTCACCATGGTGTAATCTTCTCAGCCATAGGTTAAACTAGTTGTTCTAGTCTCTGCAGGAAGGGGTGCCCCTACCTTTGCTATAACCTTACATTGTGAGAGTCATGAGAAATGAAGCTTTGTTCACCTCAGCAGCCATCCAATCCAATTGGATGATGAAAACAAGATAGGTAGAGTTGCGTGGCAGAGGAAGGGGGTTGGAAATACAAAGCAAAAATTTGGGTAGCTTGGGCCTATTGAGTGTAACGTTGACAGCTGTAACCTACTCTGCAATCCTATCTGTCACTATCTATAACCATTAGTTCTGTTTAATCTTTAAAGTCCTCCCAATATGAACAGTTATAAATAAATACTGGTATGTAGTAATATTTTTTAAAAGGAATGTCTTCAATGGGAATGGCATTCCCATGTGACTGCAAAGTGGCCAGCAAAGCAAAATTTGGCTCCTTTGCTTGACTTCCCATTTGTCCTTTAAAGTATACTTCTACGTGGTATAAGTATTTTTTTAAAGTATTCTTCTGCAGGACAATTGATATGTGTGTGTGTATCAGTGTATAAAGAGTTATCAGAAGATTGTTGCTGTCTTTCTTTACTTGTGTCCTCCCACCGCCATTAAAAAAAACAACACCCTTGTGTTTAGATACTTGAGAATAGTGTTGTACCTGTATCTCAGACAGGGATGAACACAGGTGAAAACCAGTGGTAGCAAACGGATCGGGCAAACCGGTAGCGGCAGTGGTGGGAGGCTCCGCTCACCCGCCTGGATGCTTCTCCACATGCGTGCATGCGCCCATGAGTGAACCGGTAGCGACGGGTTTTGAAACCCGCCCCTGGTGAAAACATGCTTATAATAGACTCACTTAATCAACATGTTTTAATTCAGGTACAACCCACTTAAATCCCACAAGTAGTCTGATCTGCAAATGGGATTCAAGAGTGTTTGTATTCTTCTCTGCCTTTATTTATTTACATTATCTCAACTTTTCTGAGTAATTCACTGATATTTCATTATACTTCATGCAATCCATGTGGTGGGGTCATTACAAATTTGGAGGAGTATTTTAAAAGTATTCCAAACTAATTGTAATCTGTATCAGATTGGAGAGGGCTCTTATCTGTCTGTCAAATGCTGTCTGTCAAATCCCTGTCAACTCCATGTTCCAAGCTTGCCAGCAAAACTTAGTACTTTAGATAAGCCTAACAAAGAATGAACATAGATTGCTCCTAACTTGGCTTCACTTCATATCAAATTTAGACTGCACCCTGAAGGATTCTGGGATATTCTTCACATTAATACTTTCTAGTTTCATACTGGAGCCACGGTGGCACAGTGGTTAGAGTGCAGTACTGCAGGCTACTTCTGCTGACTGCAATTTAGCAGTTCAAATCTCACCAGGCTCAAGGTTGACTCAGCCTTCCATCCTTCTGAGGTGGGTAACATGAGGACCCAGGTTGTTGGGGCCAATAGGCTGACTCTGTAAACCACTTAGAGAGGGCTATAAAGCACTGTAAAGCGGTATATAAGTCTAAGTGCTATTGCTATTGCTAGTCTTCAGTTCTTTTCATCTCCAAGAGAACAAGAGTTCCTTCTCTCCAAAGTTAGCTTCATCGGCTTCCAGGCTTGTTTACCTTAAAAGTGTTGGGGGAAGTCAGGGTGAGTGGGATGAGCACTTCTGTGAATATGAATGAAAATATTCCACACATATGTTATCAGTGCATGCATGCAAATTAGAAGGAGGCTGATTTGTATCATCAAAGATAGGGCTTACTAGTTCATTAGCATCCATTAGTATGAGAGATATACCTCACCCAGTGTATCTCTTCATCTTTTTAAGACTCAAAGCAGAATAAGATTGCTCAGGATTATGTGAAATTTCTGCTTTTCATTTCCATATATCTGCTGTTAGCAAGAGATGGAAGTTTTCTGTTAGAAAATCCTGGAACTTTAGATCAAATTTTCAAAATCTGTTATCAATCAAGATTATTTAATAGTGAAGAGTTGCACAATAAAATGACTTCCAAAAAAGGAAAGGAGTTAGAGTTGAGTTATGGTTGCTCCAGATATTCAGCTCTTATTCAGCTGTTCAGATGTGGAGTCTGAATGTCAGAACCTCTACATACTATTTGCAATGTATACAGTATATTACTACTGATTTATGTAAGAGCTTTTTCATGCTTTAGTTTCCTCCTTAATTGTTCTTATCTATCGAATCTAAATATTACGACAGCAAAAATACAAATGCTTTATTTTTCATGTAGGCATGCCAAGAAAAATGCTAATACTTCATGACAACAGCACAAATGGACTAGGTAAATACATTTCATCAGTGTTATTGCCGTGATGATGTTGATGCTGAATAAAATTTATAATTCTACAAGTGATGTTCATTGGAAATTAGTTTATTAGATTTAGTTTATTAGATTTATATACCGCCCTTCTGCTGACGGACTCAGGAGTGATGTTCATTGGAAAGGATAGGTGTTACCTGTAAGCTATACATTTTAATAATGTAATTTTAGTCTACTGAGAGAATCTGCATGTCAGGTCCAAGGCTCATTTTCTTGCGCACAGATGAGTTTCCTAGGTGTTGTCCTTAGTTTTGGTGATGCAATTCTTCGTTCAATTTTTATGATCCACCTCTTCACGCTGCTTCTTTGTGGCACAACCCTGCAATTTTCCAGTATTTTCAAACAGCAACCTGTTGTTGTTGAAACTTCAACAAGATAGTTGGAGAAAGATAGTTTTCTGTTTGATATAATTTTGTCACTTAGCATTGGTTATTGGTGGTAGCATCCAATTATTTTATTTATTTTATTTTTATTTATTTATTTTGTGGAGTACTTATTAGATAATATATATAAGCATGAATTGAATACATAAAATGAATACAATTAAAGGGAACATTAGGACAGGGACAGTAGGCACACTGGTGCTCTTATGCATGCCCCTTACAGACCTCTTAGATTCCTTTATCTGCGGTTCCTTCTCCAGTCAAATGTCATTCTTCTGTTTTATTCACAATTCCTACTCCGACTTGATGCCAGCTATGGTCCTAACATTGTCAAAGGATAGAGGGTTGATTTATAGGCATTTTAAAAATTTTCACACACCAGGTTTGTTGCTGTTGCTTTCACTGGCGAAAGGCCACATTAAGATTAAAAGTACTTCTGTGTCTTTTAAAACATGAACAAGTTATTGAGTTCAGCTTTTCTAATCAATAGAAACATCAACATGGTTGAAAAGTCCTTTAGGGGCCCTTAATCTACTGTTGGTCAGCAAGATCTGAGAAGAACACATATTAAACTGCTTTACTCTTTCTTAAGTTATGGGTCCTACTAGCTTAAAATTGTTTTTACAAAGTTTTTTTTAAATCCCTCCTTTATTATTTTTTATAAATAACTCCTAGCAGTGAACATATGTTCCCAACATCCTTTCCTCTTCCTATTTTCCCCACAACAACAACCCTGTGAGGCGAGTTGGACTGTTAGAGAATGACTGGCCCAAAGTTCAAGCTGGCTTTCATAGAATCATGAAATCACAGGGCTGGAAGGGAATTTGAAGATCTACTAGAACTCACTATGCCCTAGTTTATAGCCTGGTTCTTTACCTCTAAACAATACTGCCCCAATTATTATTTGATGATAGGCCTCCAAGTTCTCTGACAGAGAACTTCCAAACCGTACTTGGAAATGCTGGGGAATGAATTTGGGTCCTTTCAGGTCCATTTGGGTCCTTACCTTTACTACCAGTTTGCAATGGGACCGCACATGCATTCACTAGCTTCACATTCGCTGTGATAACGTTGGGGTTGGTGGGCGGAGCCTCCTGACGGTTTTACTACCTGTTCTTGCGAACCGGTCTGAACCAGGGGTAACCCACCACTGGGTTCTTCTCAGAGGTGAAATTCTGACAGGTTCTGGAGAACTGGTAGCAGGAATTTTGAGCAGTTCGGAGAACTGGCAGCGGAAATTTTGAGTAGTTCAGAGAACCGGCAAATACCACTTCTGGCTGGCCCCAGAGTGGGGTGGGAATGGAGATTTTGCAATATCCTTCCCCTGCCATGCCCACCAAGCCACACCCATAGAACTGGTAGTAAAACAAAAATGGATTTCATCACTGGTCCTTCTGAATACAAAACAGAAGACTCTACTATTGTCCTTTCTCAATTTGAGAGACTTCTGCTTTATTGCAGAAGTCAATGAATCCTACTTCAGCGATATGAAGATTTATAGCAGTTGTGTGATGTAGTGCAAATACCAGCCTTCTTGTGAGTGTGCTAGTGATTCTAAGCACCTGCAGACTCAGCGCTGCTAAACATAAAGATTGCTCTGAAAGAAGGGTAGGTATGAGAAGTTGGAGGAAAATGGTAAATACCCTTATTATTTGAATTAGCCCTATCAGTCTGGCAAGAAAAGACAACAGCAGCTTTTCTATATCTTTGAAGAATCCAGTGTTTATTTTTTCTTACTCACCAGTCAATTCCCCATTTCTCTGTCTTCAATGAATTCTATCACAAACCAGCTGAAGAAGGTTGACATCAACCAATTCATCATACATCATACATCTGGCAAAGATGTTCCCAAATACTACTCAAAACTGCTGGAAATGTAAAACACACAAGGGAACCTATTATCACATGTGGTGGGCATGCCCAAAGGTGAAAAAGTTTGGAAAACAATCCAAAAACAACTGGAAGAAATTACCTCCCAGAAAGTGCCACTTCGACCAGAAACATATTTACTAGGAATACTGACAAAAGACTACAAAAAAGAAATAAAATACCTGATAATACACATTTTGACAGCAGTTAGAATCACTTTCACACAAACATGGAAATTGGAAGACACACCATCAGAGGAGAGGATAATACAAAAAATAATGGAATGCGCGGAAATGGACAGATTGACATTTTTTTATAGTTCTTAATGTCCTGTAAAATCCCAGAGGAAGAATAAAGCCACAAAACGTGAGTATAATACCGGTATGAATTATATCAAAATGTAGAACAACATTTTGAACAAGGAAAGGTGGCTTTTTTGTTACCTAAAGTCACCATTACTTGGACTGTATATATTTGGGCAATTAGGTGTAAAGAATATAAACCCCGTAGGAAAGTTAGGCTATAGACTGATAGATTGTAGCTTATGGGAATCGGATAAGCCTTGCTGATGAATTTTGCATGCTTCCTCCCAATTAAAAATGGCTGTGGGGCTTTAAAAGGAGACAACAATCATCCATGAATAAATGAATTGATTTTAGCCTTTCTGCAAAGAAAGGAAAAAAGATATAAATGTATGCCATATTGTTTTGTGGAAAACAGCTGCCCTGTTGCATCTGATATGTCTTCTATGCAAATCTCTCTATGAATCAAATTTGCAAACACAGATTCCTTTCCCTTGCAGAATTACTATGCGTAACAAGATATTTCACAAAAAATCTCCTGTGCTGGAGGTTCAGGTAAGATGCCTTCCATTTATCATGGTGTAGGAGCCACTTCTCGGTGGCGTCATCCCACACCATGATAAATGCATAAATGGCTATCAAAGGTCACACACTACCTGGCCAAGATAAGGTTTCCAGGGCCTTCCCACACCTTTGTCACCAGATATACAGGTAGTCCTTGACTCATGACCACAATCGGGACTAGAATTTTGGTTGCTAAACAAGACAGTTAAGTGACTCATACTTCATTTTACAACTTCTTTGCCAGGGTTTTTTTTCCTTTTATTTTATTAAATAATAAAAATTCAGTGTCTACATAAACAGTATGTTTATTTATTTATTTATTATTTATTAATCAAATTTCTATACCGCCCTTCTCCTACCGGACTCAGGGCGGTGAACAGCCAGTTTAAAACCAATAACAATATAGTAAGTTAAAATGTTCTAAAAGTCCATATAAATTTAGGCTGAAAATATATCAATAAAACACTAAAACTCTAAAAATTTAAATAATTTAAAATAATCTAAAATTTAAAATATTTAAAAATATTTAAAAATAGGAGGGATCAGGCAAGTCCGGCAAGTTGGAAGAAATGAGTCTTCAACGCCCGACGAAAGGTCCGGAGGTCAGCAATAGTTCTCAGATCTGGAGGGAGATCGTTCCAGAGGGTGGGGGCTACCACAGAGAATGCTCTCCCCCTGGGGGTCGCCAGCCGGCACTGTCTGGCTGACGGCACCCTGAGGAGGCCCTCTCTGTGGGAGCGAACCGGCCGGTGGGAGGCAATAGGTGGCAGAAGGCGGTCCTGTAAGTACCCTGGTCCTAAGCCATGGAGCGCTTTAAAGGTGATTACCAACACCTTGAAACGCACCCGGAAATCAACCGGCAACCAATGCAGCTCACGCAGGAGAGGTGTCACGTGGGAGCGCCCTGTCGCTCCCATAATCCCCCGCGCGGCCGCATTCTGTACCAGTTGAAGCCTCCGGATGCATCCCAAGGGGAGCCCCATGTAGAGAGCATTACAGTAGTCCAAGCGAGACGTGACGAGCGCCTGAGTGACTGTGCGCAGGGAGTCCCGATCTAGAAAGGGGCGCAACTGGCGTATCAGGCGGACCTGATAAAAAGCCCCCCTGTTGTCTGGGTACAGTTAATTTTGAGAAATAGTAATAATAATAAAGCAATATTCATAAGATTTATAATGATCACATAATAATAGTATTTGCTTATCCATTTTAGTGAACCTTCCTTATGTAATTGATCATTCTCTTATGCTTTTAAATCTCTAACTTCTGTTTCTGTTAGTTAACCATTGAAAAAACAAATTGCATGTTAAAAAGTATTCAATTTCTTCCTTCTCCTTAATTTTAAGTGTTAATCTATCAATATATGCACATTCTAATATTTTTTTTATTACATTTTCATCTGTAGGGAATGTCTTCGTTTTTCCACTATTGTGCAAACACAATTCTAGCTGCTGTTAATCCAGGGTTATTAAGGAGGTAGGTTTTATCACTGTAGGTGTTAAGTGGATCACATGATCATTAAACAAATCCAGCTTCCCTCATTGGCTTTGCTTGTGGGAAGCTGGCTGGGCAGGTCACAAATAGCGATCACATGACTCTGGGACACTGCAACTGTGGTAAATACATGCTGGTTGCGAAGTGCCCAAATGTTGATCACATGACCATGGAATGCTACAACAATTGTATGAGGGGTGTCTTTCTATTATTGTTTATTTAGATTACTTAGTCTTGCCTGTTTATAAAATGGTGGACAGGTTGTGTCTGAGGCCAAAGTGGAAGGATTTTCCATTTTGGTATAAATGGATTCCTCTCTCAAACCTGAGAGAGCGTGAACATTGTTGTCTCCAAAAGAGTATTCTTTTTTTAAAAGAATGAAGGTATACTGCTGATTCTGGTCCTGTGGTGTTGCTTCTTCTGTGCTGGGCCATTTTCTTGTGTAAGGATTTGCACAACACCAGAGGACCAGAATTGAGGACAATAATGTTCTCAAATTGTATAGGAAAGATAGATGGTTTGAGAGAGGGGTAAAGGAATCAGTGCTGGAAACTACTTATTTTCTGTACTTTCCTTTTCTTTTCTTGAACTTCTTTTTGATTTCCTTATCTTATCTTTTTCTTACTTAATTTAGTTTGTGCTCATTTTTATATTCTAAAAAAATTTAGACGCATACCACCAAATATGTTCAGAAGTTAAAAAATTACAAGAAAAACACAGAAGCAGCCTGACAGGAAACAAATGAACTTTATTTGAGCAAGGAAGTTGGCTTTTTAGTGGTCATGGTGTAGCTCCAACAGAGTGGGTAATATAACCACGATAAGTGATATTATTTAGTGAATTTTATTTATTGAGATATATGATTATATCCCATATTTGCTGATAAAGAAACCCTGACACTCACACAGTGATAACAACAAACTAGGATTTGAGTATTTGAAACTTCTGAAAAAGTCAAGTTCTTAAGACATTGGTTTTCTGCATCAGGCCTGGCAGGCATGTGTGTTGCCACATGTACCTTGTAGTAGACATTCTTAAATTCAGAAGAAAAATCTGGAGCGCCCACCATGCCATCAATCCCCTTCTTTCCTGGATAGGCTTGAAATCTGATGACTCCCAAGGTAAAATAGTTGAGACTTTGTCCACCAACATGGCTAATTGCTACACCCCCTCCCCCCCACACATTAAATGCATCAGTGAGGTGCTTAAATTTAGGACATCATGCAGGAAAGATCCCTTGCTTGCATTAATATTCTTATATGTTTGGCTTATGTACTATGCTTTCCTCTGTTCTTTGCTGCCCAGTTGAAAGAGATGATAACTTTTGTTAATTGGATGGATAGATGGACAGATTTTACATCTTTCTTCCGCCTATCAAATTGAGCTGATGGAGCTTATTATTTCAAATTATTCAGAATCTGTTGGGAAGAAGTAGGATGTAATCCTTATTAAGCCAGAAAAGGGCCAGTTTGATGTAGAAGCTTTACAATACCTTTTATGCAATACCTCTATTGCATAAAAATAATAATATACAATAAATTGGCCTCCTACTATCACAAAATATTTTAATTCGGAGTGATAAAAATTTGCTTCCCCACATATTGGAAAATGGTTTGATATGTTAAGAAATATTAATGTTTTTGATTTTGAATTATAATCATGTAGATTTCTGCTCAATGCTTTGTTATATTTGTCAGTTCTAATTTTGCTTTTGTTCAGCCTAACTTTTGTACTGATTTTTGCATCTGACTGAAGAAAATTTTACACACATTTTGTTTTCACAACTTCATACAGGTAGTCCTTAACGTACGACCACAATTGAGCCCAAAATTTCTGTTGCTAAGTGAGACAGTTGTTAAGTGAATTTTGCCTCATTTTATGATCTTTCTTGCCACAGTTAAGTGAATCACTGCAGTTGTTAAACTAGTAACAGGGTGGTTAAGTGAATCTGGCTTTACTATTGATTTTGTTTGTCAAAAGATTACAAAAGGTGTTCACAGGATCTCGGGCCACTGCAACCGTCAAAAATATGAACCAGTTGCCAAGCGTCTGAATTTTGATCATATGACCATAGGGATGCTGCAATGGTTGTAAATGTGAAAGTCATTTTTTTCAGTGACATTGTAACTTTGAACGGTTACTAAGTGAACTATTATAAGTTGAGGACTATGTGTATGCTCCTAGAAGCACGAAGCCGAAAACACCAGCCTGAAGATGACGAATGAGACTTCATCGAAACGTCGCCATCGCCAAGACATTTCCAATTTTACGCGGGAGAAAACCCGAATAACCAAAGATATATCTATATCTATATCTATATCTATATCTATATCTATATCTATATCTATATCTATATCTATATCTATATCTATATCTATATCTATATCTATATCTCTCTATCTCTCTATCTATCTATCTATCTATCTATCTATCTATCTATCTATCTATACACACACACACACATATACATACATACGCATATATATACACACTCACATACTTATAAATGTATATTTCTAGAACTGTAACTGCATTGGATAGTCCAGAAGTTTTTAACACACACAGTTTTTCTGTTTATTTGTATACCATGTTTGAGAGGACTGAATGTGATAAACAGGTGTACAAAGTATATGAAATATAGATATTGTGAAAACAATATAAGGACAGTTTGGTTTGATTAAAAAGATAATGAGTTAGAGTGAATGGGTCAGATGGTACAAATTTTAGAGGAAATAAATTTCTCAACCACCTTTATCAGATAAACCAACAACGCTAGGCAAATAAACATAATCTGAGTAATGAGTAATGTTATTCTCACACAAATAAAATTTAGGATATTACTACGATTGCTGTGTTACATTATTCTTCTTGAGCAGACATACAGACTTAATAAGCAGTTTGTTTAAAAATGTGTTCCGTTTATGATTTATGTGATCTCAACTTCAAATATGACTGTGAAGATTAATTACACTGTTTTATTTCAATGCTTCTGATAAAGAATGCATAATTATTTAGAAAATACAATTATGCATTTTTGGTGTTTATTAATAATTATGTGGTATGTGTAGGTGGTGTAATTTAGCCATGATCTGAAAATGTGACAGCTTTATTGTTGTTTTCCCTCTTTGAACCTAAGAAAACGACCATATTTTTATTATATTATTGTTTTTCAAATCAAGCTTGAAAAACCTTCTAATAATTTTATGGTTAAAAATGGTGAAAGCAGGTTCCATTGCTTTCCAATTCAGACTTAATTTGACTGAACTTTCGACCTTGTCCTGAATCATTTTCAAAGTTCATTGTACTTGTGTGCCATTCATTCCATAATTGTGTTAAATGAACTCTGATAGGATATTAATGTAACAAAGAATCAAGATTTCTACTCTCCAAATGGCTGTACATTATGTTAAGACAAAAAGTCATTGGTTTACTAATAGCTGTCAGGAGTGAAGACTCAGGACCACATGTTAAGTTCTAGTTAAGCTGCTCATGCCTACACACAAGAACCCATGTCAACTAATGCCCGGCACTAACCTGGTGCTAGTAAGAGTTAACAGAATTAAAGACGGACCATTTGTGGGAATGTCTTTTGACTCTATCCCAAGACTCTGCCTACCTTCTCCTACAATGGGTGGAGTCCGCTATTATAGGGTAGCATGAACAAAGGAAACATACCACCACAGATTATTCAAGAAACGATAGCTCAGCATGATGTGGAAACCCAGTTTATATGTTGGACCTTGATTCTCAAAATTCCCAGCCAGCAAGTCTCCTAGCATGGATAAACACATAGTGGTATTGAGGATGTTGTATGTCTTCTGCTGAAAAGCTTATTCTGGAAATGTGTCCATATAATGTCCTAGGCCTATGAAGAAAGAGCAAAGTGACCAAATACATTTGATACTCTGAGGGAAAGGACCATGTTTTTACACAAAGACTTCGAAATAAAGAAGGCTAAAAATAGTATCCTATTTCCAAGGTAGGCAAAGCTGCATTGCTATGAGCAGTATGCTCAGTTTTCCTTGGCTTCATTTCAAGTTCTAACTTTTTATTTTTCATTTTGTGGTGAAGAGCAAATTGTGTGTCACACCCTGACACTGTGTTTGTGGAGTCCTTGATTGAACATTTGGCCTGCTTTCAAATCTTTACTAACAGGTCATAGAATTTGTGAATAGGAAACTGGATTGAAATCTGTTGAGTCAGTATAGTTTAATCCTCTTCCATTTTGTCTCCTAAAATGCCTCCAAAGTATCTTTTTCTGAATAACTTTAGAAACTCGCTCCCTTCCCATTACTGCTTCTGCTACACTGATTCAAAACTAGCTAATAGAGTCATATAGTGAAGATTGCCATGCCTAACAATTAAACAATTACCACAGGAATATATTGAGTAACAACCTATGAAATTATAGGGGAGATGAATGAGAAAACTTATGAATAACCTCCCTGGGAACTCCCAAAGGTTATTCTTCTCAAATTAGCCAATCAGAATCTACCAGATTTATTCACTTTTCTTCCAGACGATGACTTAGGTAAGTAGACAGAGAGTGGCACTGCCTTTTTTTGGCCTGGAAAAGTATAGCAAGCCTATCAGAAAGTGGATTACCTTCTCCAGTGGCTGAAATGGCAGAATTGGGTGTGCAGTTGGCAAAGGATATGGTTTTTTGGGTGCAATTGTTCTTAGGACCATTTTATTCTTTCTGTTTATACAGTCATAAATCTATTATGACATGAAAATTGTATAAATTGAAGAACCAGTCTATGGTTAAAAGTTTTAACAGATAAGAAAACACAAAATAAAGCTCAACATCAAAGGCAAGCTGAAATGAGCAATCAAGCTACATGACATCCAATTAAGGAATGGAGGCATTTTACAAATGCATGTAACATAAAAGTTGCTTTGTGGCAAGATGGCTGGCAAACAAATTTAATAATAAATAAATATATTTTAGATAAATGTAAGGGATGTAACCTTTTAAAGGCCTTTAACATTAGCTGACATTAAAGCAGACAGTAAATATCTTTACATATCCACAATCAAATATGTACCAACAGCAACTAGTTGCTATTCATGCTATATTTCACTTTAGTGTATTTGGCTATTGTTGTTGTCCCCCCCGCCCTCAAAGTACAAGAAGCTATTATTTAGTCACATAAGAAGACACATGTATGACTCAAAGAAAAAAAAAGGCCAATCTCAACTCTATTGGGAAATGAAAAAGTTAAGGAATTGGGATATGACTAGAAGCATGTGGATTCAATAGCTAACTCGCTGCAAAAGGTGATTGGGTTATTTGGAGCCAGTTGCTGTCTCTCAGCCCAATCTTCTTCATAGAGTTGCTTTTGAGACATTGTTGGAGAATAATTTGAGGAAGACTCTATGCTTCTCATCTAGAGATCCTAGAGAACATAAATATAATAATAATGTAAATGTACCAATAATAATGGGGTTTTTAGGTCCAATCTCAAAACAACTAGAGCACCACCTAAACACCATTGCCATTGACAAAAACACCATCAGTCAATTGCAAAAGGCAGCTTTACTTGGAACAGCTTACATCCTGCGTTGATACTTTTAATATCACCAAACGACATCTATCTATCCCAGGTCCTTCGAAGAACTCAATAGATGGACAAAAATGCTAAATCCGGTCTGTACATCTGACTGACTGTGCGACAAATCATAATAATAACATCATTGGTTGCACACCCAGATGTTTAGACTGCATTTGACATTTTTATCCCAGATAAATGTTGTTGTTTGATGGTGTTAAGTAGTAGGATATAAGCTGTTCCAATTAAACCTGCCTTTTGCAATTGACTAATGGTGATTTTGTCAATGCCAGTGGAGTCCAAGGGATGCCCCAGTTGTTTTGGGATTATACCTAAGGTACTTATTGCTATTGGAACTACTGTATCTGCATTTCTTTTGCGACGGTTGTTTCTATTTGTTGGTCTTTGTATTTTGTTATTTCCTTCAGTACTTTCTTTTTCATTCTGCTGTGTCTAGGTACTATAACATTCACTATCCAGATTATTTTTGTCTTTCTTATTGACAGTTATTAATTTTTCTATTCTAATTCTAATAATAATAATTCTAAAAGTTATAATTATTGTTAATTATTAATAATTTAGTCAAACTGGTCCCAGTGATCATGTTGCTTAACTTTGTACATATACTATGCTGATACATTATGCCATTCTAGATTCTTGGGATGAACCGATTACATACAAAGGCCAACACCAGCTAAAAGAATTGGCAGCTGTGCCTTCACATTGTTATGAACAGATAATAATAAATGGAAAAGCCAATAGAGCTGCTTTAGCTTTACTGAGTTATATTCCAATGACTTGTTCAAATCAGCTCTTGCTGCTGGTCCTGTGCCCGTATCAGTTTGTAAGTGGTTTTTAAAAGCTGATCCATATATAACATTCTGCAATCTGATCTGAAACATTGGATTCTATCTAACAAAATGAAATTCAATGGTGAAAAAAGTAAGGTTCTACATTTAGACATGAAAAACCAAATGCACAGGTATAGTATAGGTGGTACCTGGCTCAAGAGTAGTAACTGTGAAAGTTACTACTCTTAACTCTTACTCTAGTGAACAATCACTTAAATATGAGCCAGCAGTGTGCTGCAGCTGCCAAAAAAGGCAACACAGTTCTAGGCTGCATTAACAGGGGGATATCATTTTGGTAAGACCACACTTGGAATACTGCATCCAGTTTTGGTTGCCATGATGTAAAAAAGATATTGAGACTCTAGAAAGAATACAGAGAAGAGCAACAAAGATGATTAGGAGACAGGAGGCTAAAACATGAAGAACGATTGCAGGAACTGGGTATGTCTAGTTTGATGAAAAGAAGGACTAGGGGAGACATGATAGCAGTGTTCCAATATCTCAGGGGCTGCCACAAAGAAAAGAGAGTCAAGCTATTCTCCAAAGCGCCCGAAGGCAGGACAAAAAGCAACGGGTGGAAATTAATCAAGGAGAGAAGCAACTTAGAATTAAGGAGAAATTTCCTAACAGAACAATTAATCCGTGGAACAGCTTGCCTCCAGAGGTTGTGAATGCTCCAACACTGAATGTTTTTAAGAAGAGATTGGACAACCATTTGTCTGTCAGGAAATTTCTTCTTAGTTCTAGGTCAGGGGTGTCAAACTCATGATGACATGGTGGTGCCACATGATATATCGGGACTTTTTCCCCCTTCGCTAAACCAGGCATCGGTGTAGCCAGCGCGTGATGCAACTGGCCCATGGGCTGGAAGTTTTCTAGGTTGCTTCTCTCCTGGATTAGTTTCCATCCATTGCTTCTTCTCCTGCCTTCAGGTGCTTTGGAGAATAGCTTTACTAAGTTTTAAAAAAGAGATTGGACAACCATTTGCCTGAAATGGTATAGAGTTTCCTGCCAGAGCAGCGGGGTTGGACTAGAAGCCCCCCCCCCCAAGGTGCCTTCTAACTCTGTTATTCCGTTCTGTTATTCTGAAAGGCAGAGCAAGTTATTAGGAAAATTCTAAATTGAATAGTTCGTTTATTCTCTCTGCCTGGAGACTGATTATTTGCACTTAGATTTTTTTCAGTTTGTTCAGAAAGAATAACAAGGCCATTGTAATGTATAAATGCTGCAAATGCATTTACTTCATAATAATATATCGCAAAAGTATTCCATTACCAGATTCATGGAAGCTGAGAACTATAGCTTGTCAACACATTCAGTGACAAAATAAACAGTACATTTCCCACACATTGCACTTTCTATGTTTTTACATGCCTTTTTCTACAAGAAGATAATCTCTATAAATATCATGTCTGAATCATTTTATATACACCTAGATACTATTTACTGATATTTATGTTACGTTTGGAAAAATAATATGCAACTACACCCTAAAAGTTGAATAAATTATATTTTTCTTCATTCAGTTAACTTTTCATCACTAATTTTTCCCAAAATACAAAATACATTTTTAAAGAAGTAATGGTAGAAGAGAATTAGAACAATGGAAACATAGTTAAGTGAATGCCTTCAGTCCTTAATATAAGAAAATAAATTGTTTCCAGATGAAACTGTTATAGAAAAGGATTTGCAACAAAATCTCAGCTGAGAATCTGAACAAGAATTTGTCACTAGATGTACCCGAAAAAAAGATTTTAAAAATTAAAAAAATAAGAATGCCAATTCCAGCGGGTAATTGGAATAATTTCTTCTTGCTTACTTACAAAATAGGCTTTTTAAATTTTGAAGAGATTTGAGGAAACGAGCAACAATTATCCAAAAGGGTCAAGGAGCAAGATTACTTTATGCAAAGTTGGCTTTTTCATTCAGAGTTAAAATGGGACCTAATATTTTGTGTAATTCTTTTTGGACTTGCTAACATCTGGCCTGGAAAAATGTGCATTAACACGTTGACTTGGTGGTAAAGTTTTTTTCCCCTACAGTACAGTCACTTTATGTATCCTAATTTTAACAGCATCTAAATTAACCTAGCAGTATCTAATTGTCTTTTCACTTAAAATGAGAGATCTTTTCAAGCTTACTCTCTTTAAGGAGATATTGTCATGTTAAATTTCAGCCTTTTGCTTATATTAGAACATTGGGATCACTTTATGCCTTATAAATGAGGATTTGCTTACACTTAAGAGCTGAGATATGAAATGATGAGATTTACATTTGTTAATGCTATTATTTTAGAGCTCTATTTGGACTTTTTGCTGATCCCTCGATTGGAGAAGACGTTACTGATTGGATCTGGTTAGAGTTAAAAGTTGAGTTACGTATGAAGAGTTTTGTACCTGTTAATTAAGAGGTGAAAAGATAGTGAAATTGTTATAATGAGTGTGGGAAGTCACTATCTCAGGGTTCCCTCCCACCTTTCTCTTTTGTTTTCTTGCACCTTTTATTCACGCTTTATACTTTTTTCCTTTTTTTGGTTTGTATTGTTTACTACTGTAATTAAATCTTTTATACAATTATTAAGAAAAAGAAACATAATTAATATTCACAAATGCTAGAAACTTTATTTTGAAGTAAAAATAAAGTTTCTTGTGTTATTGTATCAATTGGTGTATTCCATGGTTAATTTAATTTATTTTATTAAATGTGTATGCTACCCAATTCCCAGTCTCTTAAAAAATTGTTAAAACATTTTAAAACAAGTAACAATGCAAAACTACTACAACCACAAAACAAAACACCAAAACAAAGCTTCTTCTGAAAACTCATGGATTCCCAGATATTAAATGTTCTGGTTTCATGACTAGCCAGCCTTCTGTTGTATCTTTGGGAATGTGAATCCTCATTTGTTCTTAAAAATCCACTCATTTCCTAGAAGGAAAAAAACACCCCACTCTTATCTGAAGCCCTATCCTTCTTCTGAAGACTCAGGAAATGGACTTCTTTATTTTCTTCTCACTATGAATTAGACTAATCCTGAAGACTCAGTAGACTGTGACCTCTCAGGGAGCGCCTTGCAGTTAGTATTTAGCATGGATTCAAATGCTGTTTTTTTCCAGTCATACTAGGCCCTTTGGTTTAAATCTTCTTGACCTCGTTGGGTATAATGGTGCTTCTTGTCTGAGCTAGTTTGAAGGGCTGCCACTGAGTCTCGGGGCTGCATTTTAAGTCTGAGCCTAGGTATGAACCAGTGGTGGGTTTCAAATTTTTTTTACTACTGGTTCTGTGAGTGTGGCTTTGTGGGCGTGGCATGGTTTTGTGGGCATGGCAGGAGAAAGATACTGTAAAATCTCTATTCCCACCCCACTCTAGGGGAAGGTTACTGCAAAATCCCCATTTCTTTCCAATCAGCTGGGACTCAGGGGGCAGAGAATAAATGGGGGTGGGGCCAGTCAGAATTTTTACTACCGGTTCTCCGAACTACTCAAAATTTCCACTACCAGTTCTCCAGAACTGGTCAGAACCTACTGAAACTCTGCATACCACCTCTGGTATGAAGCCCTTTTCCCCAGAGCCTTAAAATTTAGCCTATGCAGCTGCTTCAAAGACCATCCCTGCTCTTCTACAAGTGCATGCTTACTTAACATTTCTGTATTATTACTACTAAATTTTAACATTCTCTGCAGAGCCCTCCTTTTCAATGCCTTGCCCTTACATATGTTCCATTCCTACACAGAATTCTTGAAGGCTGAAGAAGCTTCCACCCATTTCAGGATTGTTGTTTCTCGCTTATAATAACAGTGGATAGACAACAGTTTTATCCTACCCCCAGTCTCCCACACCCCCACTTCAGCTCCATCACTCTTAAGCAGGTGATTGTTTGCATCAGAATCCTCTGACTTTGCGTGTGAAGAGCCATCCTTGAAAGCAACTTTGAAAGCACTCTATGATCATTTCTCTTGGAATGTCTGCAAACACTGGGAGCCTTTCCTGGAGGATTTCTCAACCAGTCATAGAGATCTGTTATTAGTTGTTGCCAGAGTGGCTCTTCAATTTCAAGGTGAGATCTTTGTTCACCATTAGTTAATGATAACAGCATTAACTAATGGTGTTAGCAAAGTAAGTTAGCTAATGCTGGCAGCAAAGTAAGTGTACTAGTGATAGCCATTTGATGAAAGTGCTCTTAATATTCCAGTTTTGCAATATTGCAAATATTGGTTCCAAGGCTTCCCTACTCCAAACCCCAAAAGCGAAGAGAAAAATATTGTTCTATGTTTGCAATAAAATGGAGATGTAAACTTCCTTGTTTATTGAATCTTTGGAAGTAGGAGATTGAGAAGATCATACTATAAATATGACAGCTTGTAAGTTCCTTTTTTTGTATTTTTATATAATATATTTGAAAAGTTTAACCTTTCCCATTGATTCCCGCTAGTAACTGAACAGAACTACAATAGATATTTTGAAAAATAATGAAAAAAAGAGATGGATGACAAAACTGTATTAATTAATTTATTTTAAGTGAAAAATGAATGGAAAATTTAAAAAAAATCAAGGAAAACCCCAAGAGTCATTCCTCTTGCTCCCATTGACTAACTTAGCATTGAAATTGTTCTTTTATGAAAAAGGGAGAGAAAATTCTATTTGCTTAAATAATTATTAGTGTTGCCTGCATTCTTGCAATTCTTCTCCAATAGCGAACATTTCAATATTTCTCTGAAAATGGGCAGAGTTTGATGTTTTGAGGTTGCAGGTATGAAGTTGTAAGGTGGATGTATCTGTACAGTAAAAAAAAAAGTAGAGTGAAACTCTTGCAACAGAAGCAGGAAGAAAAAGCTATTTGGCTATTTGCTTTGAATAAAAGGAATTTTAAAAGGTGATAGCCTTTCAAAAGGTTTAGGAGTGCCAATCAACTGTTTCAAGTAAAAAATGAATATGATTCAAATTCAAAGAACACTATCTTGAATGGAAGATCAAAATCACAATTTATTCCTTGCATACCTTCATAGATAATAAGAATCTCCCAGGTGTGCCTGTTTTCACCTTAAAATCACTTTTGATTAAACAGTGTTACTATCTTCCTGCATCTTGTTTTGATATCCAGCTATGCATTGTGTCAGTATAAAGCTTGGTTAAGCAATCTAATTATGTGAATGTGTACAACCCTTGTCTTATGCAAGTGTCCCAGTGGTTAGGTTAACCTTCTGTGACATTTTGGAAAAGTCTACCACCATGGAAGAAGTGGGCTATCAGGGATAGAGCAAGAGTCTGGTTAAGTGGGAAGCTGTACATTTTGTGAGGTTAAAAAAACTGGAAAGCACAAGCAAGAATTAATCAGGAGAATAATAAAGATGGTTTGGGGCAGCTGGAGATTGTACACTGAGCCACTCAGAATGACTCAGACTGAGTCAGACTAATGGATCCACAGTGCCATGTGGGATGTGCCGTTTAAGAATAGTGAACTCTGCTTCCCATGAATGGTTTTTATTTATTTATTTTCAAAATTTCCATTTTAAAGAACATGACAGTTTCCTGTCTTTACTGAAATATATATATAGCACTTCTTCTTGTGCCATATCCATCATCGGACATTGACGATCATGTTGGCGATCCTATTTTTATTAAATTAGGTTTTGCCGCCATTATCATGATTTTCCAGGGAAATACATAGTGTAGTAGTCTTCCCTTTGCTTTCTACACCACTGTGCACATGCTGTTCAAGTGGCTGCCACCACACCATGTGCTGTTCTTCTGAAGCCGTTTCCACCATCTTCAGTTGATACTGATGAGCCAGCTGCCACAATAGTTATCAAGTCTGAAAAAGATAGCCTATTAAAAGTTTGAAAAAAATACAGTATTGAAAGTTCTATTTAAGTTATACTACACTTTAAAAAAGTTTTTGGCTAGATTAGGGAAAGGACTTTGCAACCAAGTGTTCACAGTTGTTTGTAGCCTTATAGAGCAGTGGTCACCAACTGGTGGTCTGTGGACCACTGGTGGTCCATGAAAAAAATGTGGTGGTCCACAGAAAAATTATTTGAATTTTTTATATTGCACTAAATCAGGGGTCCTCAAACTACACCTGGGCCAGATACATGCAATGAACATTTGTGTTGCTGCAGAGAGTCTCCGCCTTCAGGGTCTTTTTGTGTGGGTCGGAGGGGGGCAGAAATTCCGACTTGGGGTCTGCTTCAGCCTCCTGGTGCAGGGCTTTAGGTGAAGGCTGGAGGGAAGTGCTGGTGGTGGCAAAGAGCCGGGGGGCCTTGTTCCAGTGGGACTGCATCATGGCCTGGAACTGGCTGACCATCTTAGCCCGCTAAGCCTCCAGGTGCTGGTACCTGGCCTTGCACTCCTGCAGGTCTTCCCTCTGCTTGGAAAGCCTATACTCATAGTCCTCAGCGAGGTGCTTCTGCTGAGCCTCCTTCTTGGTCAGATTCAATTTGAACTGAGCCAGTTGTTTTGCCAACTCTTTCTTATGGTGGCTACTTGGCTCCAACAATTGCTTCCTGTTGGGGCCATAAGAAACCTGGGCAGGCAGGTGAGGAGTGGGTGGGAGGGGCGAGTAGTTGCTGGTGAGATGCCCCTTGATGTGAGTGACATTGAGTTGGCCATGCCCACCCAGTCACATGATCACCTAGCCACACCCACCCAGCTGGTCATTAGGCAGATCTTATTAGTGGACCACGGAATTTAAAGTTATGAATTTAGTGGTCCCTGAGGTCCGAAAGGTTGGTGATCCCTGTTATAGAGGGTGAAGAGTTACTAAATGTGTCTCTATTTGTAATAAAAGTTGGAAGTAACTTCTTTATGTATTTTTCTTTTTCTATAATACATTCTTTCTTTTTCTCCTTTCCTGTACTTTTTATAGTTTTTTTCTATTCCTTTTCTCAAAGTTTAGTTTGCATTCATTTTTACCACTGTAATCAAAATTCTTAATAAATTCATATTAAAAGGTTTTTAACAATCTTAAGTTTTCACATAAAATCTCCAAAATCTAATGAGATGCTTCCCAATGTCCAGCAAGGGAACTCTTGGAAAACAGTGGAAGTTAGTTACAGTTCAGTGAAATAATGTAAAATTTTGAAATTCTTGGGCAAATTCTCAGACAATTGCCAAATGTCATGAGATTATTTTTACAAACTCATGAGGTAACCTTTGAGTTTGAAATGTCAGGCCTTTATTTATTGATGTGCAACATTTGGAGAATCTAGTTGATAGATATCACATTGTTCACTAATAAGATATGTCATTTTCTTTCTATGGGTATAGTTGGAGTCTTTGTTAACAAGGTGCGGTCTAGTCGTCAAATCAGCATAAACTGTATTAGAATAGAATAACAGAGTTGAAAGGGACCTTAGAGGTCTTCTAGTCCAACCCACTGCTTAGGCAGGAAACTCTAAACCACTTCAGACAAATGGTTATCAACATCTTCTTAAAAACTTTCAGTGTTGGAGCATTCACAATTTCTGGAGGCAAATTGTTCCATTGATTAATTGTTCTCACTGTCAGGAAATTTCTCCTTAGTTCTAGGTTGCCTCTCTCCTTGATTGGTTTCCACCCATTGCTTCTTGTTCTACCCCCAGGTACTTTGGAGAATAGTTTGACTCCCTCTTCTTTGTGGCAGCCCCTGAAATATTGGAACACTGCTAGCATGTCTTCCCTAGTCCTTCTCTTCATTAAACTAGACACACCCAGTTCCTGCCACTGTTCTTCATATGTTTTAGCCTCCAGTCCCCTAGTCACTTTTGTTGCTCTTCTCTGCACTCTTTCTAGAGTCTTCACATCTTTTTTACATCGTGGCAACCAAAATTTAATGCAGTATTCCAAGTGTGGCCTTACCAACCATTATAAAGTGGTTTTAACACTTCAGGTGATCTTGATTCTATCCCTCGGTTTATGCAGCCTAGAACTGTGTTGGCTTTTCTGGCAGCTGCTGCACACTGCTGGCTAAAATTTAAATGGTTGTCTACTAGGACTCCAAGATCCCTCTCACAGTTCATTTTGTTTTTCTTGCCTAAATGTAGAACCTTGCTTCTTTTACCTTTGAATTTCATTTTGTTAGATAGTACCCAATGTTCAAGTCTATCAAGATCCTTCTGTATCTTAAACCTATCTTCTAGAGTGTTGGCTATTCCTGCTAGCTTGATGTCATCTGCAAATTTGATGAGTTCCCCATCTATCCCCTTATCCAGGTCATTAATGAAGATTTTGAAGAGTACTGGATTAAGAGTAATGGGTATTGATATTGTGACACTTGTTGAATCCTTTCTACTTTGTGAACTAAGACAGTGATTGGGGCTGTCCTTAAAGTTTTAATGTAGTATAAGTTGTGCAGTGGATGGATTTTTCTGGCATTGTTTCCCCTCTCAAAGACACTTGCTGATGGGAAATACAATTACCTGCAGCTCTTCTTAACATGTTTTTGGCAAGTGAAGGTTTCTGCTTATGTTTAGTTGCCTGTAATGGTTCATACTTGGACAGATAAAGGTTCAGACTGATTGGTAAACAACCAGCTGGAACCGCCTTTTTATTAGCGAAAAACATGCCAGTTTTCTAGTTCAATGGAAGGCAATTAAAAAGAAAATAAAGATGTTGTATTTTGATGTTGTTTCAAGATATATTGTTTTTTTGGTGGAATTCTTGCAATTCTATGCTCATATTTTTCTTTGGTAAGCTAATGGGAAATACATGCTAAAAAGACTCCATGAAAATTGTGCTTAGGGGGAAAAAGTGACATTTGGATTTTGACAAATATCAAACAGCTTGACACTACTTTTCAAGCTGTCTGAGTGACAAGTCAGAGATGCAGAAGGACTCTGCATCTGTGACCTGTTCCTTGGGTTATTCTAGAAATAGGTCTGGCAGTTTTGAAAGAGCATTAAATCTCCATCCCATAATTGCCCCACCAAGAAATCACAGAGGCAAAGGAAGGACGTAGGAGAAAGTTGGAGAAAGGTCTAATCAGAATGCCAGTTCTGTATTTCACAAGAGTGCTAAAACTCAGGACTATTGATTTTTAAAAATAGCATTAAACCTGTAGGTATACTGTACATATAGGTGTAGATGTAGATTTATGAAACCTGCATAAAATATGAGAAGTGGTTTGGAGGTTACCCATCTGCCATTACTTTGGCAAATGTTTCTGGGGCAGCCAAGTATTTGGTCTCTCTTGCAGCTCAAGCTAAAATGCCCATGAAAGGAAGTGCCTATTGATAGAACAGCACAGTGAGTGCCACAGTGTATGCCCACAGTAACTATTTGGGCCATCAGATGTTAATAAATTGTCCTAGACTGGAAAAAACTGTGTCAGGAAAAGGAAAACCATTTACTGTATTTTCCTGCGTATAAGACTACTTTCTAACACACAAAAATCTTCTCAAAAGTCGGGGGTCGTCTTATACGCCGGGTCTCATTCTCCTGTAACCAGGCAGACCAGCCCATAAGGCTCTGACGAGCCTTAAATGGCTCTGAGGAGGGTCATCTTATACGCCCAGTCGTCTTATACGCCAGAAAATACGGTATTTATTTAGTTATTTCTGTAAATAACGCAAAGCGACTAACATATCCAACACACCTTCTTACTCCTCTCTCTCCCCCCCCCGCCCATCACAACAACAACCCTATGAGTTGAGCTGAGAGCAACTGGCCCAAAGTCACCCAGCTGGTTTTCATGGCTAAGGTGGGACTTAAACTCATGGTCTCTGGGTTTCTAGCATGGGGCCTTAATTACTAGACCTAATTGGTTTTAAAACAATTTTAAACAGCCAAACAATTTTCTCTCTGCTGTATGGATGAGACAAAGACAACGTAAAAATGGTTAACAAGGCTTGTTCAGTTCAAGGGACACGAGAATAGCCTGCATGTGTTCTAGCAATTGAAAACCTTCCTTTTAAAATAAACCTTCCATTTTGTTGGCCCCTCATCCATGTTTAATGCTTTTTCCCGCTCTTTTCTCTTTTAGTAATGTTATGAGAGAGTATGAGTGTGGCCGCGCGGGTGGTTACGAGAGCGACGTGGTATTCCCATGTAACACCTCTCCTGCGCGAGCTGCACTGGCTCCTGGTGGTCTTCCGGGTATGCTTCAAGTTTTGGTTACCACCTTTAGAGCACTCCATGGCTTAGGACCTGGTTATTTATGAGACCGTCTGCTACCACCAGTAGCCTCCCACCGGCCAGTACGTTCTCATAGAGAGGGGCTCCTCCGGGTGCCATCGGACAAACAGTGTCGACTGGCGGCCCCCAGGGGGAAAGCCTTCTCTGTGGAGGCACCTATTATCTGGAATGAGCTCCCCCTGGAGATACGGAGGATCCTGGATCTACGCACCTTCTGCCGCGCCCTCAAGACTTTCCTATTTCAACAGGCCGGCCTGGCCTAACTTTTTCCTTTTAACTTTTAACTGTAAATTTTAAATTTGTCTTATGCATTGGGGGTTTTCTTAATTTGTCTTGGGCCAAATTATTTAATATGGTTTTATACTGTTTTTATATTTTGTATCTATGTGTTTTATCTTTGGCTGTTCACCGTCCTGAGTCCTGTGGGAGTAGGACGGTATATAAATTTAATAAAATGAAAAATGAAATGAAATGAATTAATTTTAATTTTTTCTTCTGTTTATTTTAAGTACTTTAGTTAGTATATTTTAAGAGCAGAAACTCCAGTGTGCATTTTGTATATATTAATAAAATATTTCAAGGTCTTACTGAACTGTATTTATTTATTAAAGTTCTATACTGCCCAGTTCACCTAAATTGGACAGCTTACAGCATCATAATAAAACCATATAAACGCATGAATAAAAACATAGATTAAAAACAGATTTAAGAACAAGTTACAACTTAGAAGTAAAAATAAAAAGTCAAAGTTAAAAATTGAGAAGGTTAAAAGCTCTCATCTCTCCTAAGAGGAGTGCAGTGCTGATTGCAAAAAGCATATTTCAACATTTCTAGGTAACAGAATCTAACCATCTTGAAATAAGATCCTGGGGCTTCTTCACACTTTTCTATGATCAAGTACTAAAACCGGGGGGTGGAGAACACAAAAAGATATGCTGAGATGTGATTCTCAGTAATTATGAGAAGAAGAAGAAAGAATTATTCCCCACAGGATTATTTTCATGCTGAAGATGGGTGCCCACTTCTCCATGGATGTATATAGATAAAAATATGGATGTATATAGATAAAAATATGGATGTATATAGATAAAAATATGGCAAAAATACAAATGGTGTCTTTGTGAATCCTGTACCACAACTAGAATGTCAACTCTGCTGGGATTGAACTATAAAGGTCCGGGTGCAGTTCTTCATTTGACTTGACACAAGCCTACCAGGCTAGTATAGTGGAGAACAGTTGGCCCTCTGAAGAATGAATCAGCCTTAGATGCCCACAGGGAGTCACCTGACACCTGAGAGCCAATATAGGAAAAGAAGGGTGGATCAGTTGGGTGGGGAGAGATTTGGGTTGGGGGAGTTGGCTGGAGTCCTGGATGAGCAAGGCTGGAAATTGAATTGTTTAGTTACAGTTACATATAGGCTATATAAATTTGATTTTAAAATAATTCATAAATAGTGGGAATTGTGTTCCAACTCCAGTTCCTGGAGCACCGGGGAACTACCAGAGGGCTGGAAAAGAGCTGATGTAGTTCCTATCTTCAAAAAAGGAAAAAAAATGGATCCAGGAAACTACAGACCTATCAGCCTGCCATCAATACCTGGGAAGATTCTGGAAAAGATAATCAAGCAATGAATATGTGAACATCTAGAAGCAAACAAAATCATAACCAAAAGCCAATATGGATTTGTCAAAAGCAGATCATGCTATACAAATCTTATTGCATTCTTTGACAAAGTGACAAAAGTAGTGGACCAGAGAAATGCTGTGGATGTAATTTACTTGAACTTCAGTGAGGCATTTGATAAAGTAGACCACAATTTACTACTTTCTAAAATAGAAAAATGTGGGACAGCATCACCATCAGATGGTTGTAACTGGCTGACCAATCACACTCAACATGTAATCCTCCATGGAACTGCATCTAATGTAAATGGAAAGAAGTATGCAATGGGATACCCCAAGGCTCTGTCTTAAGGCCAGTACTCTTTAATATCTTCATCAATGTTTTAGATGAGGGGATAGATGAGGAACAGGGTAGGTGAGGATTTCAGTCTTCTGGCTCCCTTGAGGGCTGGTGAGGAAGGAAGAAAATGGCTTATAACAAAGGGGGTGAATGTGGCATCAAGGGGACTTTTCTAATCACTGTTCCTCCTGTGGTGTGGGTCATCTCCGAGTTGAAGGGCCTTTTCCCACATTATAGATAATTTCCTTCTTTCTCACACATAGAGCCTAAAGTTCTTCACACAGAGCCTTTGCATTATTTTTCAGTAGTTGTTAGATCACATGATTTCTTACTCTGATTTATTTTTCGTAAAACTCAAACTGTGCATTAAATTTGGGATTGTAACCAACTTGGAATACGGACACGACTTACGCAAAATGCCATGTATTTTGTTATTAAAGAAATAACAGTAATAAAAAGGACTGCGTGTTCATTTTTATATATTTTAGTTTGTACAATTTATACTGAAAAAGTAATACTGAATGGAAAGACAGGTGTCTTTTTTTCCAGAGATTTTCAAGTGACGGCAATAGCACTTAGCAGAGATGCTGATAGAACAAAGTTTCCATTTTGGTAAGAAGTTGGAATAGATATGGCCTGATATTATGATTCTGTAGTTGAGAAAGTGTATTATGATGAATTTGGAATAATCAAGAATCAGGTATGCTACCTTGAGCTCCTTGCTGGAAGGACAGCAGATATACAGGCTATCTTTGACTACATGCTTTTTTTAAATAGAAAAATAGTGCTGAGAAAATGGTTTTTTTTTTCTCCTACTGAGAAATCGGACAGATTCTTGAAGGATTTCTTTTTTTTATTTCAAGAAAAAAAAAATTCAGGGATGGGTGATGCAGTCATTGGGTGTTTTTTTTTCTGGAACTTGCTGAAAAGAATAATCTGCCATCAAGTTTAAGAAAAAGAGAGGGATTAGAATGTGTCTTTAGGCATTATTTTTCCTGCAGGGCTAAAGAATGTCAAAGAAACTTGCCAAGCCCTACCAATACAGACAGTAGTCATAGCAGCATCTAACCTCCATTGACAGAAGGGTGATGCAGATAATCTGGGGTTGTCTAGAGTTCACAGTCAGACACTTTAGCTCCTTTGGGGTGTGTTTCAGGGAAGGTCAGTTTCTGGCACCGTGCAAGAGGGAGGGTTCGAAGCACACCTAAGCCCAGGAATAAAAAAAAAATGATTTTCCACTCCCCTCTCACCCAAGCGAGCTCTCTGAACAGATAAAAAGGAAGATTCTCGCCTTGCTGGGATAGGGGCTCAGTTGTATTCCGAACTGGGAACATCTTTCTTGAAACAGTCACTGCCACCAGCCAACTATCCCCTAATCATCATGTCTCGTCAGTCTTTTGGGATAAGCGTGTCAGGAGGGAACAAGGGATTCAGTTCCAGCTCAGCTTGCTTCTCAGGTGGACAAAGAATGAGCTTCAACAGCGTTTCCACAAACCGTGGATGTTCTGTTCGTAGTGGAGGTGGAGGGGCTGCTTTTGGCAGCAGAAGCCTCTATAATCTTAATCAAGGGGGCAACAAGAGAATCTCCTATGGTGGAGTTGGCAGTGGCTTCGGTGCAGGTTTTGGTGGGGGTTGTGGCCAAGGGGGTGGAAGCTTTGGAGCGGGTAGTGGCTTTGGTGCCGGTTTTGGAGCTGGTAGTGGCTTTGGTGGTGGCTTTGCAGCTTGCCCACCGGGAGGCATCAAAGAGGTGACTATCAACCAGCATCTCCTGCAGCCCCTCAATTTGGAGATCGATCCAGAGATCCAGAAAGTGAGGGTAGAAGAAAGAGAGCAGATCAAGACCCTTAACAACAAGTTTGCCTCCTTCATTGACAAGGTGAGACAGTTGCAAAAAAAATATTTTTTTTTCTTATTTTTCTAAACCTTTCCTTACTTTCTTTAGCATAGTAGTTAAAACCTTATAGTGCATGGAATGTATGAATTGTTTTTAAAGCAGTAAACTTCAAGATATATGGAGTAATTTTAAAAGCTTTCCAATTAATTATGTTGTCACTAAATCTCAACTCCTTGTTTCATATAGTATTTATACTTTGGGAAGGAATGATTAAAATGTGGTTCTTGAGGGGATAATAGATTTTTAGAAATGTAAGAGAATAAGAACAGAAATGAAGGAGAAAAAAAACATCTTTGCTGGGCATATCTACTGTGATTAAATCTGTTACTGTCATGGTTTGTTCTCTCAAAGAATTCTGGGAACTGTAGTTTGGTGAAGTGCTAGAAATTCCCAAAGATTGCTCTAAGCCTAAAGGCAAAATGATACTACTACATACTAGGATGCTGAGGAGAAATTTGACTATCAATCTAGTTGAAATGTATGCTACTGATATGCTATTACTTTGCATCTCATGCTATTTCTTATGCTGTCAGAATTAACATGCAGTCAATAAGACATCAGTAGAGAAAAGACAGGCCAATAAGAATCAGGAATTTTAGTTGTCCAGTAATCATTATGTCAAAGGGCAGAAAAATAGATAGTATTGGACTTCAGTTACAGGACGTGTACTAGATATATATGTAACCCTTAGCTAGGCTGCAAATCACTAACCATGTTCATTAACTGTTCATTCACAGTAGTGATCGCACACATGGTTGTTCTTTCCAATGACTTTTATTTGCAATTTCAGTACTCTTATCTCTCAGCCAACTGCAAGGATCCTATGGAAGAATAGGAAGTTAGACTTGTAATTCTAAATATGAGGGGTGACCCTGATTGTGAGCCATGCAGGGGAAAATACAGAAAAAAAACAAACAAAAATCCAAATTGGTTTGGAGAGACAACTGAAATTAGTAGATTCAATGATTGTGCCTTTGTGGTAGATCTGGATTAGCAATCATTGTGAGTGTTCTATGGAAGATGTAGTATTCCTGGTTCCTGTGGTTTGACTTATTTGGAGGCTTAGTGGTATGAAAACTTATTTTAGAGATGCGGTTGTTATCATCAGACGGGCAATTTCAGGAAAAGAGAATAACCTCACTAAGTGTAAAAAAGAAAAGCACATTTTTTTCTGCTGAAGAAAGTATTTTAAGGCCATGGTTGTTGACAACATGTGGCATGATTTTAAATTACTTTTAGTATGATAATTGCTGTGTTGTGCCCAATACTTTAGCTACTTTGTCCATAAGTCTTGATATTAATTTTTATCATTAATAGAAATGTTATGAGAACTTGCTGATGTGATTTCAGGCTAGATAGTACTGATATGTACATGTAACACACAGACCATTAGTTGACTTACCACATGTTCTTTAATTCAAAAGGCAAGAAGAAAAAAAAAACTTAGATGATACACTCTAAGTATGCAAGTCCTTTTGCATTAGTTACTGCATTGCTTATCTGCAATATAATATTTAATCTTACCAAGCTGGTAAGGAATCTTCTTCATGCGGGAATCTTTTGTAGGACCTAGTCAAGAAAACTGCCCCAAGGATTGCATTGAGGTGAATGAGGCTCACCTGTGAAAATGTATGCAAATTTTGTAGTTGAGAATTTGCTGGTGTTGGAGACAGATATTGGTGGGCTTGTTGTAGTGGAGTACAGTAAGTTAGTACATTTCTTCAAAGGTTTCATTGATGTAAAATGAGACAAGTCTATCACATTCCATACTTAAGAACTGTTCCTGATGTAGTCTTCTCAATATTCTTCGTTTTAATATAGCTAATAGCTCAAAATGCACATTCACACTGGCAGTGAATAAAATAGCACATTGTTCTGTATGGCGTGTCTTCACTATAATGAGAAATCTATGCAGAATCCTAACATTTTCCATTGGGTTAAGGAATATTTATCCATCTGGTTTAAAATTCTACTCACTGCTGCCTGGGTGCCAATCACTGACTGATGAGATTTGGAGTCTATCAGTAAATAAAGGTCTAGAGAGACAGTGAAGAGGACTGAATTCCGACAGTCCTCAGTAATACTAAGAATTTGTGGAAATAACATTTCTAAACAATCCACTCCGAATCATTCTAGAAGGCAAAGAAATAAAAATAATATCTTAGAATCAAATGCTTAAAAATACAGAGATATCCCTGTTACATACAATCTGTTAGAATATGACTATATAGCTTTTCTGCTCTCTGCTCCATTCTCTTTTTTAGGTTCGTTTTCTAGAGCAACAAAATAAAGTATTGGAGACCAAGTGGAAACTCTTGCAAGAACAGGGCCAAGGCACTGGCGGTCAAAAAAATCTGGATCACTTCTTTGAAGCTTATATCAACAATCTAAGGAGGCAGCTGGATGGTCTTCTGAACGAGAGGCGAGGACTTGACTCAGAACTGAAAAACTTCCAGGATCTTGTGGAGGATTTCAAAAACAAGTAAGGGAAGAATTAATCCAAATTAATAGTTCTTGATATTCTTCCATATAAATTCATGAAAATTGGGTTTCATCAGATAAATGTCCAGTACGTCTTCTTCTGTCTCATGAAGAATTTGGAACAATCTACTCATGACATTTCAAGGGGGTGTTTTTTCTTTACAAAAGGATCCATTTCCCTAAAAATGAGAATATTTTTTTCTCCTTCTTTTCAACGAACATGCTTAATTATCTACCACATGTATTAGAAATATATGCCTGTGAATAGAAAGGCATATCTTAGCTGATCTCTCTCCCTCCTTCCTTCCTTCCATATATATCTTAGTGTGGGCTACATTCACTGAATCCTACGAATAATCTGTTTCATGAGACATTTTTCATCTTGGCTGCTGCGCACTGTCCAGTTTTTAGGGAATGTATATAGCAATGATGGCAAACCTATGGCATGCGTGCCCAAAGTGGCACACAAAGCCATTTTACCCAGCATGCACCACCTTGCCTGTTTGTCTTCCAGGTTTCTGGCACGCATGCGCATGTGATGATCAACTGTCTGCACGTGCAGTAGTGCCGAAAACCAGTGCACACACGTGTGCTGGTCAGCTGATCATCAGGCGCGCATGCACGCTAGGACCCGGAAGTTAAGCTTTTCCAGAGTGCAGCTGGGACGAGGGCACATCTGCTCATGTGACATTTTTGAGCGACCTTTTTGGCACTCGGTGCTGAAAAGGTTCGCCATCACTGGTATTTAGGATTGGGGAAGGCTTGCTCCTTTAAAATGTCTATAATTTAGACCAATATAATATGGTTGAATTCCAGAAATTTTTTAGAATAGCATCTTTTGCTTCATATTGCTCAAAACATAGACGTTATCTTTCGTTGTAAAGTAATACTGTACAATAGCCCAATCTTGAGAAACCTATGTTCCTCCACATCTAGAACAGTGTTTCCCAACCTTGGCAACTTTGATATGTGTAGACTTCAGATTTCCAAATTCTTCAGGCAGCATAAAATGGAGATACGCTAATCTAGATGAAAAGATTTTAAAGCATTTTGATTGTTAGGACATTTTAGATGTCATGGCTAATCCTATTCCACTTTCCATATCTAAAGAAAGAAAAGTAAAATAGGGGATCATAAATATGGAAAAATAAGCATTTTTGATTTCTTGGTTAAATATTGAATTATTATGATTGGTCAATCAGATTATTATTATGGTTCATCACACAGTCCACCAATGTTTACACTGGATTTGGTATTTTTATCCATCTATTGATTCCTTATTATTATTATTAACTCCAAAGTAAAGATTATGGCAAGGGGGTGCAATGGCTCAGTGGTTAAAGATGCTTAGTTTGTCAGCTGGAAAGCTGACAGGCCAGGTTCAAGACTTGAGCTCTGAACAATGAGATGAGCTCCTGTTCTTGACTCAACTCCTGCCCACTTAGCAGTTCAAAAACATGCAAATGAGAGTAGATTAATAGATACCATTTTAGTGGGAAGGTAACAATGTTCATGTGCCTTTGGCATATAGCTGTGCTGACCACATGACTATGGAAAATGTCTTCGGACAACACTGGCTCCTTCGGCCAAGAAGTGGAGATAGCACTATGTCCTAGAGTCGGACATGACTGGACAGGGAAACCTTTACCTTTTAAAGATTCTTAAAGAATTTGGAATAGTTTGGAAAGTATGAATGAATGGATGATACATTGGAGACCATAGTATCAGATACCCAAAAGGAGAAATGTAACCTTTCTTTCTCTTTGTCAGATATGAAGAAGAGATTAACAAGCGAACTGCAGCAGAGAATGATTTTGTGCTCTTGAAAAAGGTAAGTGCTTCAACTGCAATGGTGAAAGGATGAAAAAGAAAATTGGTTTGAGTTAAGGAGCCACTGATTGTAGCCATAGGCACAGCTGGTTGAAAGTTTTAGGATATTCCCTCAGTGCCCTTCCCATTAAATTATGCTTGCCTGAAGGCTGCAACACTGTTTGCAGTAAATCCTACTCCTCCTTTATGTGTTGAGGGAAAAAAGTTCTAAAATGGTACCTATAGGAGATGACCAGGCTGAGCCAAAGGGAGGGGTTCAAGCTTGTTATCAGTTTGGAGTCCCTTCACACCCAGAAGAGACACCCAGAAGAGACCTAAATCCAGCCTTCCTTGAATTCCTTTGACTCTTATCTGCCGCCAATTTGTCTTGACCGTTAGTAGTTCAGATTTTTGTTTAGAGACCGCGTGGAATAAACTTGTATTAATTTGAACAACTCTGGTTCCTGATTTCTTGTGCCTGATGATATCAGTTTCCTATAATATCCACCTCCATGCTACTGCTTGTAAAAGATTTGCTTGAGCACCAGGTTCACTATTTTAGAGATTAATATAAAATAGCATTGGCCAAGAGTAACTATATTGTCTAGGAAGTTGAAAATGTCCACAGGAGGTAATAAGTAGGGAAAAGAAGTAAGATGCTATTAGTTGATATTGCTGAGACATATATCTGCTTTTGATGTTTGGTTAAGAGGCTTAAATGCTTTCATGCCAGACTGAAAGTTGCACTTTGAAGGAAGACATGAAAATAAAAAAAAAAAAAACAGAGAATGGGAGTCTTTTGCTACCATTCCCATTTATCCATGAACTCTTACAAATATAATTTCTACATAATAGAACAACATTCCCCGCTCCTTGTGTTGTGGTTTAATTCTGAAATTGCCATTTTTAGAAGAAATACCACCCTTCTTTGAATCAAGGTGATTTTCATTCTCATTCATTTCATATCAGCTGTGCAGAAGACTGAACCATCTTCTGTTTTTTCCACCCCCAGGATGTAGATGCTGCTTACATGAATAAAGTGGAATTGCAGGCAAAACTGGATGCCCTTACAGATGAAATCAATTTCCTGAGGTGTCTGCATGAAGCTGTAAGTAAAAATGCTGATCACTAATACAAGTAACTAATACAAGTAAGGCACATGATAAAGTCCTTGTTTACACACACACACACACACACGCACACACTTTCCAGAGTTCAAATATGAACATGGGTTTGATGCAGGGTGAAATCCAGCAGGTTCTGACAGGTTCTGGAGAACTGGTAGTGGAAATTTTGAGCAGTTCGGAGAACCGGCAAATACCACCTCTGGCTGGCCCCAGAGTGGGGTGGGAATGGAGATTTTGCAGTATCCTTCACCTGGAATAGGGAGGGAATGGAGATTTTGCAGTATCCTTCCCCTCCCATGCCCATCACACCACGCCCACAGAATTAGTAGTAAAAAAAAAAAGGATTTTACCACTGGTTTGATGTAGTGGTTAATATGCTGGAATAGAACCTGGGCAGAGATGAGCTCTGCCTTGACTTTATGCATGGACGCCAGCTAGTTGACATTTGAAACACATGGCAGAATTGTTATTATGGGGAAAAGAAAGCATTAGGTGTACCACCTTGAAGTGACACAATAAAAGCAAGACATAACAAACAAACAACAACAACAACAACAACAAATGCATTGGAGAAAATTAATATGTTCAGGTTGGATTAACTAAACTGACTGGATTCCCTTTGCAGGAACTGAACCAGATGCAGCAAACTGTTTCTGATACCTCCGTGGTCCTTCAAATGGACAACAACCGGAACTTGGACTTGAATAGCATCATTGCTGAGGTTAAAGCTCAATATGAGGACATTGCCCAGAAGAGCCGGGCAGAAGCAGAATCTTGGTATCAGGGCAAGGTGAGCTTTCAAGTGTTCATTCTTTTCAAGCATTTCCAGTATAGAATAATCCTCAGTTGAGACACAGATATGTGATATGCAATAAATCCAAATAAGCTCTCTTGAAGTGCTTTGACCACTGAATTGTGCACTCTTAGGAAACACAATAAACAGTGGGTGGAAATTAAAAGCTGCCTTATACTGAATTAGCCCATGGGTTTATCAAAGACCTGAAGCATCCTCTTGGGGAAAGTCTAAGTGGTTGCTAAGAGCTGACACCAACTTGATGACATATAATTACTCAATCAGCCAATGGGTTTATCTGGCTGAAGGCATTTCCACAGTTTCAGAGACAAGCTCCTATTTGTAGAAGCTCTGCATTGAACCTATGCCCCTCTGCTGCCAAGTACTAAAATGCCCAAAGGTATTTTTGGTCAAATTGGCCAATGATTCATCTGCAGTACTTCAGAAAGTTGTATTGTAGATAAGCCTTGTTTGAAAAAGTGCACTTGCTATAAACACATCCGTTCTGGAGACAGCTTTGTAAAGATATCACAGCACTTGGGGAAACCTTAATTAGTTGGGCCTTGCTACCAAAGATTTTCAGATGTAATCTTTGACCTTCTCTTTTTTTGGTGGAATGCTAGTATGAAGAACTGCAGGTGTCAGCTGGGAGACATGGTGACAGTCTACGTGATACCAAGACTGAGATCGCTGAGCTGAACCGGACAATTCAGAGGATGCGGGCTGAAATAGAAAACGTGAAGAGACAGGTAAGGCCAGAAAATTTTTGTAGGACTAACTTGAGCCATGGTGGCACAGTGGTTAGAGTGCACTACTGCAGACTACTTCTGGTGGCTGCCGGCTGCCTGTAATTTGGCAGTTCAAATCTCACTAGGCTCAAGGTTGCCTCAGCCTTCCATCCTTCTGAGGTAGGTAAAATGAGGACCCAAATTGTTGGGGGCAATATGTGGACTCTGTAAACCGCTTAGAGAGGGCTGTAAAGCACTGTAAAGTAGTATATAAGTCTAAGTGCTATTGCTATTGAGGAAGAGGAAGTTTCTTTAGAATTTCCTAACGTGTAAAAACATCATTTGGTTAGACTGAGCTAGTGTTGATGATGCTTTAATTGCAACAGTGTGAGCAGAATATAAAATAAAAAGATGTGTCAAGCAAGAAGATACAACCTCAATGTTCTTGTTTTCCATAAACTACAGTATAAGTTTCCTAGTGCATGATAACTGATAATTGAGTTATCAGTGGGAGGCACAGATGTCCTTTGGGTAATTGTTTGTTTTTCATTTGTTTTCTCCTATAAGCCTCTTGGACTATGGAGTTCCATTATGATATATTTTCTGATGGTGCCAGTGTCCTGCAGGCCTGTAAGAAAATGGCAGAGAGGAGTAGGGACACAGTTATAATTGTATTTGTATTTATGTTGGTAGTTGATGGAAAACTAAGGCACCAAACTGGAAAGTTGGGGACCATAAGTTCAAGTCCCACCTTAACCATGAAAGCCAGCTGGGTGACCTTGGGCCAGTCACTCTTTCTCAGCTCAATTCACTTCACAGGACTGTTGTGGGGAGAACAGGAGGAGGAAGGTATATTAGATATGTTCGCCACCTTGAGTTATTTGTACAAATAATAAAGGCAGGGTATAAATAAATAAATGGACCCAGGAAGAAATACTTTTGCTATCTTCACTATACTACAGAAGTTTCCTTTATCTTTCAGTGTGAGAAGCTGCAGGCTTCTATTGCAGAAGCTGAGGAGCGTGGTGAACTGGCACTCAAAGATGCCAGAGAAAAGCTCTCTGAATTAGAGGAAGCTTTGCAGAAGTCTAAGGAAGAGATGGCCCGTCTCTTGAAGGAGTACCAGGAGCTGATGAACGTTAAGCTGGCACTTGATATTGAAATTGCTACCTACAGGAAATTGCTGGAAGGAGAGGAGAGCAGGTGGGTGAAATGTAAAATGTAAATGACAAGTATCCCAAATCCCCATGAAGAGACAATACAGGAATAGTGGTCGTGTAGTATAAGAAACAATATAGGAATAGTGGTTAGAATGCACTCAGCCTTCTATCCTTCTGAGGTTGGTACAGTGAGGACCCAGATTGTTGGGGGCAATATGTTGTCATTTTTAAACCACTCAGAGTGCTGTAAAGCGCCATGGAGTGGGATATAAGTGCTATTGCTATTGTTAATGACAAAAAATTATGACAAAATCTAGTACATGTTCCTTTTTTTTCCTGGCTCCATTTGTTAACTTCTGGAGTGTGGATTCAGTATGCCACTCAGAAATCAATGCAACTTTAGACCCAGAGAAAGATTTATTGAGTCCTCTTCTTGTGAAAAATCTGGCTGAGTGCAGCTCTTTGAATGCTTCAAGATGATTGTGTCAAAAAACCAGACTAAACCTAAAGCTATATTTTTCAACCTCAGCAACTTTAAGATGTCTGGACTCCAACTCCCAGAATTCTGAGAATCAAAACCCACATATCTGAAAGCTTCTGAGGTTAAGAAACATTGACCTACAGGGAATACATATTACAAATGTAGATGTCCCAACTCAGATAAGGATTTATTTAAGCATAGTGGCATGGAGAGACGATCCACTAGATGCTTTTATCAATGGCTCAGAGTCATGGCAGAGTAATATGAGATAAATATCATGCTTATCTGAACCGGAAGGACTGAAATAATAATCTTGAATTATTTCCTAAAAGTTACTGACCAAGCAAGGAGGTTGCAGTACATTCATTGTAGTTCTATGGAAGACTGCACTAGCAAAGTTTAAAGGGATTTCTTTATACTGATTACATATTGATTTTTTTTAAAGCATTTTATATGATTGCCCAATTGAACATAACCATTACTAACACATTATAAATACCACTTTTCCTTCACAGAATGTCTGGAGAGTGCCAAAGTGCTGTGAGCGTCTGTAAGTAAAACTAGTTTATTTTTTTTTACTCATAATCTACTTTTCATAACTAAAAGAAAAATCCAGTATATGCATGGCGGCAAAGCTGATTTTTGTTGAGCATCATACGATTGCCATATTCATCTAAAGCACATCATAAGTCTAGTCTGCAGGGGAATCTAATGCAAAGTTAATGTAAAAATTTAACTACAGAGCTTTGCAATACTGCAGGAGTAGTACTGCATTAATTGCCCTTCATGTATTTATGAAATACAGCCGCTAACATTCTACATGACCAATAATGAAGAGGAGCAATAGTGAAGTGATCAACATCTCGTAAGCCATGGATTCTAGTAATGACCTTTGCTACAAATGCAACATTTTATTTATTTGCTTATATAGCCATCTACAATATACGTGTTTATGGTCATGGTGCTGAATCTCTTTATCTCTCTCTCTCTCTCTCTCCTTCTCACTCTCTCACACATGCAATTTTTACAACATGGCTGTTTGGTAGCTTTATGTCTATGTGTGAATTTTAAAAACATTAAATCGGACACCAAGATACAAGTTTGAGGTTTTCCCTCCTCTCCCTTTTTTTTTAACACAACAAAAAGTGTCAGTTGAGCTTCATGCATAGATGTCACGTTTTACATCAAGTTCCTGGGAAAGAATGTCTAGGACAAATCAGATTTCCTTGCTGTTTCCAGCCATATTCAACATCATGGTTGTTTTCATTGTAACCACCACTGGGAAGTGTTTGCTTTAATGAAACTTGTAAAAATCTTGGTTCTTTTTTCTTCCAGCTGTGATAGGCTCTTCCATGACGTCTGGCGGAGGAATGGGCGGTAGCTACGGAGGAGGATCATGCTTTGGAGGAGCTTCTGGTGGTTTTGGTGGAGCTTCTGGTGGTTTTGGTGGCTTCAGTTCTGGAAGTGGAAGAGGTGTATGCAGCATAGGTGGTGGAGGAGCCTGCTCTGTAGGAGGAGGAGGGTATGGAGGAGGATATTCCTCTAGCTGCGGAAGTGCCATTGTGAAGAAAACTACCACCTCCTCCTCCTCTTCCTCCTTCATGAGCAGAAAGTAACAAGTCACAGATGCAATGACCACAGATGCAAAGAAACATTCTTCTGATGATCTTCACCAAGCATACCCAACCCAACCTTGGCATTTTTCAGAGAAAAGAACTTTGTCTCTTACAACCACTGTGTCTGTTTTCTCAGAATATATCTAGATCTTGCATTCTTTGTCCTTGACTCATTATTACATTTCATGCCCAAATATCTATCAGAATGAATCAGTCATAATAACAAAAGTAAAACACGTTCAGGCTATGTTTGCATAAACTAAAATTACAAACATAGTTTCACTTCATAGAAGTTTATGTCAAGTATGTGTGCTTATGTCGATCAATGCACACATTGTTGAGGAGTACAGATTCTGTGTTGCCTCGGCAGGGAGAATCATTTCCCTATTTCCAAAACTCTGGGATTTTTTTTTTCTTGGTTTTTTTCTCCACGGTCAGCTGAGGAAGGCCTGGAACAGGTTTAGATAGGAGTGGAAAAGTTTTTGATCATCGTGCACAAAGTGTCGATTCCACCCAGCCAGGGTTAAGTGCTATTTTAGGGCCTTATCATTTCACTGAGAAAAAAATTAAGCACTTATTGTGAGCATGTCCATTTAAGAAAAAAAATATATATGGGATCTTCACAGATTTAACTTTGTCTGAATTATGCCCCATTTTCCTCCCTTCCTTCCTGCCTTCTTTCCTTTTCTTTCTTTCTTTGTGGCACTGAAAACCTCTTTGCTCAGTTTAGTTTTTGAGTTGATTCTCTTTCATGGGTGTATGACTATCTGCATCTCAATAAAGCCTCGGTAAAGAGTGTGTCAGCGTGTTCTGTTTTTTATACCCTGGCCTTGTGTCATGAAAACTCTACTGCAGAAGTAGAGGCCTCAACCCCATACAGTGGGAACCTTGGAAAATGTGCCGAAATGGAGGCAGACTCCTCAGAGCTCCTGGCATTTTCTATGAGTCTATCAGGTGTGTCCACAGCAAATGAACTTGCTGAAAATCACTGTACCTTCATAGTACAGATGTCCCTAAAAGTAACTGACATGGTTATAATAATTCAAATTTCAATAATATTTTAGGCATTGAAAATGTTCAGAATCTTAAACTAGCTCCAATTTTTAAACTTGATTTTAAGGACTACTTTAAAAGTAGGTTACTAATTTATAATCTTGGGTTAGGTATCAACAATCCACTTTTATTATATTTGTCTTCCTCACACTCTAAACCTAATAGTCTCCATAATCTATGAAAATTGAAACAACCCCCGCCCCACCATCTTTACAGAGTTCTGAGAAGACAGACTGCCATATAGTACTGAAGCCACAGTAGAAATAATTGTGGTATGAGGCCAGAATTCAGTATTCATCATGTTTCATTTAAAGTTGCTACATGTATTTATTTCAGGAAGTGCCAATAAGGGGTGAAATGTAAAATTTGTTACTACCGATTCTGTGGGCGTGGCTTGGTGGTGGTGGTGGGGTAATGTGACTGGGTGGGCGTGGCCAACTTTTTTTTTTAACTTTTCAAAGCATTTTTTCTAATGCTTTGAAAAGCCTCCCCTCCAGGCAACTCAGCTGGGATCGTCAGAGAGACTTTTTAAAAAATACCTCTCTGCTGATTAGGAAACTCAGCTGGGATCATCAGAGACTTTTCAAAGTATTCTTTTTACCACCTCTTCCGCCAAGAGGTTGCAGAAAATTGCTTTGAAAAGCCTCTGATGATTCCAGCTGAACCGTGCGATCATCAGAGGCTTTTTTTTTTACTTTTAAAAGCATTTTTTTGTCGGAAGAGGTTGTAGAAAAAATGCTTTTAAAAGTAAAAAAAAAAAAAAGCCTCTGATGCGGTGGTGATCCACCTAGTTCGCACCACTTTGGGAGAACCGGTTGTTAACTTTCTGAGCAGTTTGGCAAACTGGTTGTTGGAAGAAATCATTAGGGCAGAGAACTGGTTGTTAAATTATTTGAATCCCACCACTGCTCTGATGATCGTGCGGCTCAACTGGGCATGTGGGGTGGGGGGGGGGCGCAGGGATTTTTGCTACTATTTCTCTGAACCACTCGCCGCCATCGCTACCAGATCGGGCGATCTGGTCTGAACCGGGAGCATTTCACCCCTGGTGCCAATCCTCCCCCAGGGATTGTATTTCCTTTCTTCTATAGATGTTCTGAAGTTACACATATATGAAATTGACAGAATTGACAATTAGATTTTGATGGGAAACAATTTCAGAGAAGCAGCTTCCCACGTGAAACCAAGGGGTTTCTTGTACAAGGATTAAGTCTTCCCATAGAAAGGCTACACATGAATTCGCCTATATTATGTTCTAAATTAAACCAGGGATTAATGCAAATTGTCTTTGTGCATAACGAACAGTGTGCTGCAAGAACATAATGAAGGGTCCTTAGTGCTCTCTGAGCATGGTTGTTTTCTTGTAGATATTTCATTACCCAAACTAGGTGGTACTGTCAATGCACCAATGATGTTTCCTAGCTTTGGGTAAATGAAACATTTGCAAGAATACAAATAAGCTCAGAGAACTCCAAGGATCCCTCATTTCAATCCTGAGCCACAAACAAAGATCCTTATGCTTCTTGTCTCTTACACAACCACATGGTCAGCCGATTGTTTCTTTGCTGCATCACATAGCTAGGATTCCCCTCTTCTCATTCTTCAGCACTTTCATCTCCTGAAAATGGCATCTGCAAAATAAGACATATGACTTCCCCCTCTCACTATCCAAAAAGGTAAGGTTGGTGAGTTTGATTAGTAAGGATTCCTCTCACTTTATCCCAAATGTCTTGTGGTACAAGGACATTCTCTCCCTGGTCTATTTTATTCATCTATGGCAAGGGAGTGGGGTAAACCAGCTGTGCTTATGTCATGGTTGGGAAGGATTTGCCCTCTGAACAACATTGCCAGAAAATAGAGCTCCTCTTTTCCAAAAGCTGAAGTATTGGAATGTCTCTAGAATGCCTTAGGTTGCCATTGGATGATCTAAGTGGATTTAAGTGCATGAGAATGTGTGAATAGCTAGTTTTTGTTTCCCTTGAAGTGAGAAGATAATACTGCATCTGATTCAATATCTGCTGAGAGGGCTAAATGAAAGATAGTCACTTTCATTTTGCAATTTGATATTAGTAAGTACTTAACCACCCACAAATAGAAATGAAAGATGTACTGCTTCCCTCAAGGAATTCCTCCCAATCCAGTAGCTTGGCAAACTTGGAGTTATGTTCCTATCACAGCAGATACCCACAGCATAGATTATCTGATAATCAACCAGACCTACAAATAGCAGTAATACCATAGCAAAATTCTGAAATGGAAAATGGGGCAATGGAGTCATTCTGCTCTGTCTCAAAACCCACACAAGAGAAAAAATTAATTTAATTTAATTAATTCAATTTATATGCCACCCCTCTCCGAAGAAAAGGGGCACAGATACACATACATCCTTAACCTAAGATGCACCATGCTTATCAGGGCTTGGTCATCCATACAGAAGCTGAGACCAATACTAAGGGAGTGGCATAGACATACTTTTAACACATCTTTTCAAGTTAATGAGCAATGGTGTAGGCTGAATTGTGTAGAGAAGGAATAAGGTCTCATATTATAGTATAACTAGGGCTGGATCATGGGGACATGGTTTAAGGTTACACAGAAGGGCCCAACAACCAAGCTTCCCCAGAAAACAATAGGTGAGAAGACACCAGCAAAAAATCCAATATCTGTACTATTGTGTTTGCTGAGCCTATGATCTAATCGTTCTTGCTATTACTTTTCTTCTTCTTTTTGCTCTACTCTGATTGTATCACTGGCCTCATACACATTGTCCCACTTTTAGTTTCCAAATGCTAAATAGCTGTATGATAAAATCAGAAACTCACCAAAGAGCAATTATATGCCTAGGAACAAGATTTGCAATCAAGTACCATTTTAATTTGCAGGACACACTTTTGATTGCAAAATTCTGTATATATTGTCTGCAAAATCCAGGCAAATTTTAGCTAGAGAAGGTCTGAGATGAAATAGAGAATGCCTTTAAGGCATTAAGGAGGTACTCTTGGCACTTGCCTCCTTCCCTAATGCTTGTTTGATTGCTTTATAGAATTATCTAGACTCTTTTGACAACGAACCAATAGCTTGGTTTTAATTCAATGTGAAGGAACTATTTTATCTTAAATTAAAAGTATCTCTGCAGCATCTGGATACAATAGTACAATTCATCAAATGGGACAAGATCTGCTCCCCTCCCCCAATTAGGTTTCTCTAGCACAAAGCTAAAGTTAGAGAATATACATCTGTTTTCCAGCAATCCAACATACACATGTTGTATGTGTATACATGGGCATAAATAGAAGAGGTAATGATTAAGATGGCCATATGGCCATGTCAGCTGTTTCTGACCATAAACAAACCCAGATCTCCAACTTCTCTTTAAAAACAACTGCTTGTAGAATCAAAGGGCTTGAGCACAATAAGTTGACACAATTTTTGTTCTGCCCAATCATTTTTGTGTGAAATGGGCCAGTTCCTTAAAAAAAAACATTATTATTGTTAGCCAGTAGGAATGTCTTGCTTCAGATCTAACAGCTTCCTTAGATTAAGAGGAAGGAGGAAAAGTTGGATTGTACCTGAAACGAATATCACAAATTAATTCATTCTGCTTGAAATATGGCTCTGTTAGAAAATGAAAGGAATGCAAAAATAGAACTGGAAAAATATTAAAAAGTAAATTCTGTGGGCAGAGATTTGTGGACAAAAATGGTGATGAAAAAGCCTTTTATCTGAGAGCTTTTACGATTTTAGAGACCCATTTCAAAAGGTAAGAAAAAAAATTATCCCAAATCAGAATTAATCCTAAAAGCGTTAGTGTTTTTAATGCAAAAGCCTGGGAAATTTATGCTTGCTTTATTTTTGGATTCTAGGTGAACCCTAGAATACTTTTATGTGGAGTTCTTGCTTTGCATTTGGGTGTGACACTATTGCTTTGCAGTTTTGTTTTCATGGCTCAGATGCAATATTAACATTTGTAGATGACAAGAACAATTTAGGCCTATGGAGCATATGCACACAGATGTGCTTTGTGTTGATTCAATAGAGCAGCCACATTTTTTTCCCAGGCTCATATAGAAGTCTAAAGATAGATAGAGCCGCTTTGGAGAGGTGCTGAATTTGCATGTCAAGCATTAACTTCTGTTCATTCTGAATTATCTTTTCTCAATGACATTAAATGGGTGCATAATCTGTGCACGCAGACCCATACATGTACTAGCTGCCTGTTTGGAACAGTTTGTGTGAAGGAGAGAATCCAGAATGGTAGAACTGGATTCCATGAATAATGGAATAACAGAGTTGGAAGGGATCTTGGAGGTCTTCTAGTCCAACCCCCTCCTCAGACAGACATTTCAGACAAATGGTTGTCCAATCTCTTCTTAAAAACTTCCAGCATTGGAGCATTCACAACTTCTGGAGGCAAGTTCTTCCACTGATCAATTGTTCTAACTGTCAGGAAATTTCTCCTTCGTTCTAGGTTGCTTCTATTCTTGACTAGTTTCCACCCATTGCTTCTTGTCCTGCTCCCAGGTGCTTTGGAGAATAGCTTGACCCTGTCTTCTTTATAGCAACCTGAGCAGCTTTTCTTCTAGCATAGAGCTTCTCTAACAAGTGCTAACTGCAAGTTAACCAGCCCTGCTCTCTGACCTTAATTAGTCGATAGTACAGGTAGTCCTGGGCTTACAACAGTTCATTTAGGGACCATTTGAAGTTACATCACTGAAAAAAATGACTTACAGTATGACCATTTTTCACACTTACCACTAATATAACATCCACATGGTCTTGTGGATGCTTGGCAACTTACTCACATTTCTGATGGTTGTAGTGTTCCGGGGTCATGTGGGATCCCTTTTTGTAACCGTCTGCCAAGCAAAGTCAACAGGGAAGCCTGATTCATTTAACAACCATGCAACTAACTTAACAACTGCAGTGATTCACTTTACAACTCTGGCAAGAAAGTTGTAAAATGGGGCAAAGCTCACGTAACAAATGTCTCACTTAGCAACAGAAATTTTGGGCTCAATTGTAGTTGTAAGTCGAGGACTACCTGTACTATCGTCCATCCTGCTGCCTAAGTGAAATTGACATATCTGGTAGGTCTACTCAGGGAGAACCTCATTCCAGAAGACTTAAAACCAATGGTAAATGTAATAATAATAGTAAGATCAAAAGCAGGAAATCAGAAACCCAGGCTGTTCAGATAAATGTATATATAGGTTTATTGTATGCTAAAGCTCTCTACAAGAAACTGAACTACTAACGGTCAAAGATAAGTAGATAAGAGTCAATGGAATTCAAGGTGTGTTTGAATCTTGTGGGTGTGAAAGGACTCAAGATGATGACGTGTTTGACTCCTCCCTTGGGATCAACCTGGTCATCTCCTACAAGTAATCATTCATAAGAATTATTAATTATAATAATTAATTCTCATTATTAGTCAATTGCAAAAGACAGTTTATTTGGAACAGCTGCGACACACTGCGACAATATCTTTAACACCATCAAATGATATCTGCCTATCCCAGATGATTGGGAAGGACTCAATAGGTGGATAAAAATACAGATCCGGTCTAAATATGTGGCTGACTGCGCGATGAACAATAATAATAATAATCATACCACTTTTTAATAAAAACCACAGAATTGATTTGTCCCTCATTTTAAAAGACAGGCAATTTAATCAACAATCAAATCACTTAAAAACATTAGTGAGGTTTAATAAACAAAAATAATATATAAGTGCATCCGACAGTATAGTAAAAAATATATCTGTTGCAGTGGTAAAATAAGCTGAACATAAAGGAAGAGAAAAAAAGGAAACTAGGAATAAGGAAAATAAAATAAAATCCATATAACATCAATGTAAGATTTCCTTATTATTAAATCTAGACCACATGGAAACAAATTTCTCCATCATCTCATTTTAAAACCATATAGATTTTTTAAAAATTGAACAAACACGTGTCTTGAATCCATTCCTAAACTTCAAAAAACCCCCACTAATTTTCATCCATGTAAAATAAATCATTAGGGCAGCAAAGGCAAAAGAATAACCAGCTTTTCTGCAAGACAGGGGGAAAACATCGTCTGGACTTCTGATTTTTATAAGGACTTATATGCACCAATATGCACCTGCTTCCCAACAGCCCTGTGGCCACCAAAATTAATGTGGACCAGCACCTGAAGGTTTCTTTTTTCAAAATTTGCAAGATGGAAGGCACAACCATGTGGCTCAAACTGTGCATGCATGTTAATGCAGATACAAAAGAAACAAGATGATTGGTGTTTGGACTGGGATGACACACCCATTGCTTTGCAGATTATGACCCTCCTGCAGACCCAGCTAAATTTAGGAACACAAAACTGTAAACCACAAGACCCCCCCCCCCCAAATTACAAGTGGTCTTGCTCTTTCCTCACTTGGGGAAAAAAAAAGCTTCTAAAATTCATTTTCAGTCTGTTAAAATATTAAATTTAGAAGCCGGAACAGTAAAGTCAGGTTCAAATAATTTAACAACCTAATGAGTGGGTGGGTGTGGCCATGGTGGGTGTGGCCAGGGGGTGTGATAGGCAGTATTTGGCCTCCTGCACACCCCCCGGGAGCAAAAATGGGAAGTGGAGGGGTGTATCCCCCCACGCCTTGTTTGGGCCTTGGAGGCCTCCCTGAAGCCTCCTGGGAGCAAAAATGGGACGCGTGGCGACTCCTGGAAGGGGCAGGGTGGGAAGGGATGGGGCCAGCCAGCAATTTAACTACCGGTTCTGTTATGTTCGGCACGTTGCCTAACAATGGAGGCACCGTTCCCTGCTTGGCTGACGCAGAAGCAGCCACCAGGGTGGGAGAAAAGGCGCCAGTTGATTGGTGGTTGAGTTTGACAGCCAGGCATATATAAACGCTATCAGGTTTTTGTTGCTGTTCATTCAGTTCTGCCGTTTGTTAATAAAATAGTGTTGTACCGTTTGTCTCGCCTCAGCCCATATTTAAACCGGGAATTTAGCACTGGCGACCAAGTGTGGGATCAACAATGAACCTCTTTTTCGCTCTCCCCATCTGGCTTACTGTCACAGGAATATGGCTCCGCCTACATTCTCCCCGTGTGACTCAAATGCCGAGACTTGGGATGCCTATGAGGAGAGGTTTGAATGTTTTCTGGAGGCTAATGACTTTACCGATCTGTCTAGCAGCTGTAAGAGGGCTTATTTTCTGAATTCCTGTGGGCTTGAGGTGTTTATGACTGCTAGGGCCTTAATCGCTCCTCAGCCTGTGCATACAGTCTCCTGGGACGTGCTGAGGGAGAAACTTAAAAGCCATTATGCCCCAGCCTCCTCCTGCATTGCCCGCCATTTTAAATTGCGACAAGTGTTCCAGGAGGAGGGGGAGTCTATCAATAAATATATGGCTCATCTCTGCACCGCTGCCCTGGACTGTGAGTTTAGAGATCTTGATGATGCTTTGGTGGAGCAGCTGGTATGTGGGGTCAGAGACATTAGATTACAGAGATGATTATTGGCTAAGAGAACTTTAGATCTCTCAACTGGTCTTGAAGAAGTCCAAGCATATGAAATGTCTGACATACGTAAATTTCATTTCCCCGCTAGCCAGACTGCGGCTGTTCATATGCAGGCCATCGCATCTGATGACACATCTGATGAGGAAGTTGACATCAGTTGCCTGAAGGTATCTCAGCGTGAGCGAAAAGCCTGCCTCCGAAGAAGTGACCTTTGGCATCTTGCCTCAGTTGTGGGGACGCCCATCCTAGGGTGACTTGTAGATTTCTTTGTGCGATCTGTCGCCATTGCGGAAAACAGGGCCACATCGCAAAGGTCTGCAGTTCCGTATGCAAAGCCACCTCTGGCCCTCAGCCACGTTGTTCATTTCCTGAAGATTGTTTCACTATTTTCTGGGATCACTATTTTCGCCGGATCACAGAAGTGACCACCCACCCAGCCAGAGCTGAGAGCACCAAACTATTCCTGACCGTCAAGATCGAAGGCTCGCCCTGTCATATGGAAGTGGACACCGGCTCTTTGAAGTCCTTTGTGTCCTGATTGTCTGGTTCGTAAACGGCAACTCCGACCCTGCCCTGTGAAACTTTGTGATTACCAGGGAAATTAAATTCCTATCATAGGGCAGGGCCAGTTCCTGGTGGAGAAGGATGGGTTTGCTGTCTGTCTGCCCTTGATTGTTGTACATGGGTCCCTTCCAAGTCTTCTGGGGTTAGATTGGTTTGCCTCTTTAGGCTTAGCCATTTCTGGTGTCCACTCCACAGCTATTGATGATGCTTCTGCCCTAGCAACCGATGTATTCAGCGAATCATTAGGTAAATATGTTGGCTCCCCTATTTTGCTTAATTTAGATCCACAAATTGCCCCCATATGGCTCAAGCCTCGTCGGGTGCCGCTGGCCCTCTGCCCAAAGGTAGATGCAGAGCTGGACAAACTTATCGCATGGGGTGTTTTAGAACCAACAGACCACTCCCGCTGGGAAACACCTATAGTGATTCCCATTAAGCCTGATGGTTCCATAAGAATCTGAGCCAATTTTAAATGTATGCTGAATAAGGCTCTTCAAGCCAACCTGTATCCAGTCCTGGTTGTCCAGCATCTCCTCCTCTCCTTGGGCCCCGGCTCGATCTTTGCCAAGCTTGACTTGGCTCAGGCTTATCAACAGCTCCTGGTGGATGACACTTTAGCTGAAGCTCAAACGATCGTAACCCACCGGGGAGCTTTTAAATGCCGCCGCCTGCAATTTGGCATTAGTGTGACCCCTGGGCTATTCCAAAATTTAATGGAGCGTCTATTGCAGGGCCTACCCGGTGTTGTGCCCTACTTTGATGATGTGCTCATCTCTGCTTCTTCTCGAGATGAGCTCATCAGTCAAGTGTGGGCTTTCCTCTTACGTTTCAAGTAACCTGGCCTTAAATTGAAGAAAAACAAATGTATGATTGGCGTTCCAAATGTGGAGTTCTTAGGGCATTTGATTGATGCCAAGGGTATATATCCAGCCCCCTCTAAGGTTGCATCTATTAAGCAATCCACGACACCCACTTGTAAAGCAGAGTTACAAGCCTTTTTGGGGCTCTTGAATTTCTATAGTGTATTTTTACCTCATAAGATCACAGTGGCTGAGCCCCTACACTGATTACTGAACAAGGATACACCGTGGATGTGGGGTCCAACGGACTCCAGGGCTTTTCAAGCTGTGAAGAACTTGCTCACACCTTCATCTGTTCTTGTGCAGTATAGCTCAACTCTGCCCCTAGTGTTGATGGCTGATGCCTCTCCTTTTGGGTTGGGGCCGTGTTAAGCCATAGGTTGCCAAATGGTTTAGAAGACCCCGTGGCTTTTTACTTGAGGACTTTGTCCTCTGCAGAACGCAACTATAGTCAACTTGATCGGGAGGCTTTGGCAGCTGTTGCCTCCATCAAAAAATTTCATGACTATGTCTATGGCTGCCATTTTAAGCTGGTGATGGATCATAAGCCCCTCTTGGAGCTTCTAACCGGTCACCAACAAATGCCACAGTTCCTGTCTCTCAGGATGTCCTGTTGGACAGAGTTCTTAGCAAACTATTCAAACATCCTGGTTCACCATCCGGGTAAGCTCATAACACATGCTGACGCCCTCAGCTGTTGCCCCTTGCCTCTGTCTGTGGTTGACCCTATGCTGGCTCTGTCTGTCCTGATGGTCGATGACTGGGCGCCCCCTTGACCACCACTGATATCGCTGCTCACTCTGCTGGGACTCCATCCTGTCTCAGGTCTTGGACTCGGTGGGCAGGGGATTACTGTTAGGGAAGGTGGGCGAACCTTTCCTACCCTACAAAATCCATCAGCAAGAATTATCAGTCCCCCCAAGCTGCAGACATAGATTCTGCAGCAATTACATGAGAGTCATCCCGGCATAGTCAGGATGAAAGGCCTGAGCCGAAGCTATGTCTGGTGGCCCAAAATCGACAGGACATCTTGAATTGGGTCTCCAGTTGTCCAGAATGCCAATGATCATGGCCGGCGGCTCCCACCTCCCCCCCAAGGGAGTGAGAGATTCCCAGGGGGCTGTGGTCACGTATCCACCTGGTTTTTGCTGGCCTGTTCTTGGGATGCACCTTCCTTATTGTGGTGGACGCCTTTTCAAAATGGGTGGAGTTGGAACTAATGACCTTGACCACATATGAGGCGGTCATCTGGGTGCTATGCAGGTTATTTGCCACCCACGGCCTCCCAGATGTGCTGGTGACAGATAATGGGCCGCAATTAACATCTGCCACCTTCCAGTTATTCCTAGCTAACTTAGGAATCTGCCATGCTCAGGTAGTCCCGTTTCATCCTGTGGGAAATGGTTTGGCCGAACGGGTGGCGAGATCTGTCAAGGAGACGCTGGCCCATTGGCTGGAGAAAATGGCTGTTTACCTGTTGGCTCAGCACACAACACCGTGCTCTACAACAAACAGAAGTCCGGCAGAATTGCTTATGGGTCTCCGACTGCGAACTATGTTAGACCAGCTACATCTCATATATGCACCGGAAAACACTCCAGTTGGGTGTCAGACACCGCAGACATTTAAGGTGGGAGACTTGGTCTTTGCGCGGAATTTTGGGGGTGAACCGCGTTGGCTGCCAGGGCAAGTGACTCATATAACAGGTCCCTATTCTTACAGAATCCAACTTGACAATGGCTGAACGTGGCGGCGACATGTGGATCACTTGCACAGCTGAACTCTGCCCCAAAGCCTAACTAGCGGACCTGGCATTTCCCGGGCACACCAGGATGAGCACCTGCAGTTACCAGCACCAGTTATTGTTTCTCCGTCCAATACCCTTGGCCCGAAACAACCTTCAATATGCTTACCAGTTGTGTCTGCACCAGCAGTTGCCCTGGAAGATCCACCAGCCTGTCCACCAACAACTGAGGAACTGGCCCCGCAACCGGCTGTTCCTGTGTTGAGACGATCAAGCCAAGTGCGCACGTGTCCTTTTGCTTGAAAGATTACGTGTGCACCAACCAGGGATGAAGGGGTGTTGTGTTCGGCACATTGCCTAACAACAGACACACCATTCCCTGATTGGCTGATGCAGAAGCAGCCACCACGGTGGGAGAAAAGGCGCCAGTTGATTGGTGGTTGAGTTTGACAGCCGGGCATATATAAACGCTGTCAGGTTTTTGTTGCTGTTCGTTCAGTTCTGCCGTTTGTTAATAAAATAGTGTTGTACCATTTGTCTCACCTCAGCCCATATTTAAACCGGGAATTTAGCAGATTCACCCAAATTGAACCGGCTGAATACCTCTATTGAAAAGTGTACGATGGGCCAGAACACACAGTTGTAGTTGATTGATTGGAGAGTGCTGCATGAGGCAATCTTTGCTATGATTGCTTGTTGTGGGTGTAAAGGGGGAATTTCCCTTTTTCTCCACCATTTTCTTCTGTGTTCTCTGTATGCAATTCGATTTACCTCATGATGTTCCTGTGTTCTTGACTATCTTGTCTGTTATAAAATATAAATGTTAAATATATTCATTTATATAAAACTGCAAGTTCGTATCAGCGTCGCTGACTTTATTTGGACAGTTGCTGTGCAATTCCCTGACACAATCTGATACAAAGGCTGGCTCTATAACAAGATCAGTAGTTGCTAGTTGTCTCATGAAATTAATTGCATTGGGAAAAGGCTGGGTAAACGCCATCTTTTTTTTTCTTTTGACTTTTAAGTAGCTTTCAGTAACTTTGGCTGTGGTCTTCTTGGATGAAATGGGATGCAGAGGCCCCATCCAGCAGGTGTCCAACTTGGATGGCCGATTCTAACGATTTACTATTCTGCTGAGGTTGTGGACATCATTTCCTCTCCTGTTGGGAGAGTTTACTCAGGGATGTGGGCTTTCTTTTTATCTAACTCAATTGAGCCAACAGCTACTTTGAACTCAGACAGGATCATAGGCTGGACGAGGATCAATAAACTGAAACTCAGGACTTATCTGCACTTGCTGAAATGAGGCAGCAGATATTTTTGAAGAATAGGAACGAATAACATCTTTGTACTCACCTCACTCCCATCTCAAGTGCAAACTCAGGACCCTGTTTCCCTCCCCCGCTTGCTTTATATTTAAAGTATTCTTTTCTACCTCATGTCACCCACAGCACTTCTGTTATTTTGGACATGTGTGCCTTATTTTGTTACAGGCTAAATCCAACCATTCATTGACTATTGAGGCAATGACTATCATACAGGTAGTCCTCGACTTGCAACAGTTCACTTAGTGGCCATTCAAAGTTACAACGGCACTGAAAAAAGTGACTTATGACCGTTTTTCACACTTACAATCATTGCAGCACCCTCATGGTCACATGATCAAAATTCAAAGGCTTGGCAACTGGTTTATATTTAGGATGGTTGCAATGCCCTCCTGGGGTCTCATGATCAGCTTTTACGACCTTCTGAGAAGCAAAGTCCAAGGGGAATCTGGATTCACTTAATAAGCATATTACTAACTTAACAAATGCAATGATTGACTTAACAACTGTGGCAAGGAACGTCATAAAATGGGGCAAAACTCAGTTAACAAATGTTTCACTTAGCAACATAAACTTTGGGCTCAGTTGTGGTCGTAACTAGGGGACTACCTGTAGTTTCTCTTGTCTTTTAGAGCAACTATTACACGGGATGTTATAAGATTGGGATTGTAAGTAAGTGGTTATTATCAGCAGATGTTTTTTAAATGCCACTTTTCTTCCCTGAGAAGAAAACCTACATTTCCTATTGCTTTTTCAAAACATATGTCCATTGGTATACTATTGTATTTTTGTCAAGCAGCACCTAGGCAACTTTAGTTGACTTCCAAAAGCTAAGCAGTCCCTCATCGCTTCGTATTTGGTTGAGATACCATGAAATACCAAAGCTTAACTAGACTAGAAAGTTGAAAAGCATCACAGAAGAAACCAATGGCAATCCACTTCCATCTGGTTGCCAAGAAAACCAAAAGGGTGTGTCTTATAAAATATCAGGAGTCATATTTGACTCAGAGAAGACTTCACCTCATACTTTTAGATACAGTGATCTGATGTGCCAGTGATACTTCTGTGCAGATAAAGGAGATATTTCCAGGGGCAATTCCCTTAATATTAAAATGATTGGTGTTGTGTTATAATTACTGTGCTAAAGTAAGTGCTCAAACTTGGTAATAATGTTCAAGTGCACAGTAGTTAAACCAAAGCAAATTGGTTTGAGGTGGATTTTAAAACAGGATTGATGAGATGATGAGGAGGATATTTATATATTATTTGGCTACCTGTTTTAATTATACGTTTTTTTAAATGAGAAAGGAAGAAGGAAAAAAAAAGAGGAAAATGTCATATGGCTCCAGCTAATATATATGGAATATATAAATATCAAATAAATGATAACAGCCTGGTGCAGCTTAGACAGCATCTTCTTGATGAATTAATTTCATAATAACAATACATATATTTCATCATATTTTTCTTCAGGTTGATGTCATTATTGTGAGCATAAGTACATAATCCCTGTGGGTGAATAGCAATCTTGATCAAAGGTTTGCAGCCCCATCTCTACCCAGTGATGTTTAACAACTGGTTTTTCCAAACTGATTGTGAAGAGGAAGAGTTCAAAGCATTTCCTTCCTCTAGGAAGATGGGTAATGGGAAATACACTGTTGAGCTCCTTCAATGTCTCCAAGCCCCACTGACATGGCTGACTCCATTGCCACCATGGTATCATACTACACAGTAGCCATCATGACTCAATTCTGTTCTAAACTGGCTTACAAAATTTCTGAAAATTTAACAATTGGCTTTTGCAAGCTGGCACAAGATGGCTTCAGCACACCACGGTCTGTACCATTTTCAGATATCTTTTTTCCCATCTCTGGCCCACCCTCTCTAAACTACTTCCCTATCTTGGGATCTTTTATACTTTCTGACTCAGGTCTGCTTGCCCACTCATATACAAGGCTTGCTTCAAGAAAGAAGCAGAGGGAAAAACAGATTTAGCTATTTCACTCTAAGCAGGGCATGAAAACTGGAATCACAAGTAATCACTTTCTAAGTTATCCTTTTATTGCTTTTGCTTAACCAGACAGTTCTTTACCATTCCCCTTTGCTTATCTCTGTGGAAGAAAGTAGGCATTTGCAGGCCTCCATTGCTTTTAGGTTTCCTTCCACCTACCATTCCATGTCACCCAGATGTGCTCCTACCCTCTGTTATCAGCAGCTGATCTTCATCTTTCTCAAGCCAGTTTCCCCCACCTAGGATTCAGATTGTATTGAAGTGAGATCCTTGATGCTCCCGATACAAAGCGGTAAGGATTGCCTCTGAAGAAGCGCTGCACTCTCTGTCTATCCTATCTGGCAAAGCTATTTTCAAATAACGATTTGCTGAGGTGATGTTGATGCTCCGTGAGTTGCAAGTTGAAAAACCGCTCTTAGGGTGCCATGGGCAATTTTCCACATCGAGGCATACTCAGGCTATAATTGCGGGCGTGCTTTGGGAATTGTGAAAGCCGGGCTATTGCTTGACAGTCTGCACAGCAGCTGCTTGCTCTGGGACGCTGTAATTTGAAAAGCAGATGGAGAGGCTGATACCATCGCCATTGAGAATAAAGGTGATTGCTCTGTGTCAGGTCTACTCATCTGCTACAATAATCAAGCTTAAGACATCTTAGTCACTGAATATATTGCACGATTGCTGGTCCTCCTCCTCATCTTCGTCTTCCCTTTTTTCTTTTAGTAAGATGGGCTGTGCTGATGGGCAGAGCCAATGTTTGGTAAACTGGAGATGAAGATCTGTCAACCACACCAAGCCACAAACACAATATAATGATATCCTCTTTCCCGCCCATGCAAAATCAAATCCAACACCTCCCTGGAATATATAAAAGAGAGGCTGATTCCAGCTCTGGATCCAGAGGGATTTGGCTTTCTTTGGGCACAGCACTCTCCAGCTATCCTTTATTTTAAACTTTGCCCCAGCTGCTACTAGGCCTCTTCATTCTCTCTGTTGCTCCTTTGACCTGAACACAGCAATGTCTTTCCAGACCATCTGCCAAGGCTCCAAGGGGAGCAGAAGGGGCTACAGTTCATGCTCTGCTTTTGGTGGCGGCACTGGAGGTGGAATCAGGCGTAGCTATTCTTCATGCAGAGGATATAGCAGCGGTATGAGAGGCCAATATGGTAGCAGGAGTCTCCATAACTATGGTGGAGTTACAAGGATTTCCTATGGACCTGGCTATGGAGGGGGCATCTGTGGGGGATATGGTGGTGGCTATGGAGGAATAGGTGGTGGCTATGGTGGAATAGGAGGTAGTTGCGGAACAATAGGAGGTGGCTATGGAATAGGAGGTGGCTATGGAGGAATAGGGGGTGGTTATGGATCAATAGGAGGTGGGTTTGGTGGTAGAGGACTTGGCGGCCTTGGAGCTGGAGGTATTGGCAGTGTCCAAGTGGATCCAAATCTTCTGCGACCAGTCCGGGTAGAAATTGACCCCCAAATACAGCAAGTAAAAAATCAAGAGAAAGAGCAGATCAAAGTCCTCAACAACCAGTTTGCTTCCTTCATTGACAAGGTAGGTTAACAGAACAGAAAGTGCTACATTTTTGATTGGTGTCATGGAATGCATGTCAGCTGGTAAAACTTGGTGCAATTGGTGCTTAACAGTCTAGTAACATCTAAAGTTCCTGATGTGAATTCATTTACTAACCCTCTTTATTTGGAAATTACATTGAATATTCAAAGAAACTTTGATAGCATGAGACCTACAAAGACTCCTAGTAACTATTTAAAGTGCTTCTGTTTGTTTGGCTCTGGGAAATGGATGCATTGAATAGAAGGAAATGTCTGGGAAGTAGTAGAAAACTAGAAAAAGTGCTTAAGGTGTTCATTATCAGATAGATTTTCAAAATGATTTCAGGATAACAGAAAAGGTTGCCACTTCTAAAAACTAGCATATGTGGAATTTATAAGACAAAATGTAATTGATTGTCTTATATATGCCTGAATGTTTTCATACAACCTTTTTTAAAAAAAGATATTTTGTAATGTCTAAATCAGCTGCTGACCTCCAGAGTCCAAACCCTCCTACCTAAGCTGTAACTAGAGATGCCAAGGATTAAAAATGGCTCAGTGCAAATGCCAAGCATGAAAACTATCACAAGCTTTTCAAACAATGATGCCTTGTTATTCAAAACATTTGTGGCCATCATTTGTAGTCTATTAAAAAAGAAGCAGCATTTGCATTCCTTGGATGAGTCTGTCTGGAATATTCTTGCTCAGCACAAGTAACCACATAGGCTTTTGTAAAGAGCCTGGGCCAGAATAGAGTTTGAAGGATTTAGAACATTGATTTCTACTGGCAGCTGAAGGAAGTCCAGTGAGATTCATGAACTTCTCAAAATGCTTGTGTCCTTTAGAACTTCATCTCATTCCCAGATGATCAGAGTTTCAATTTTACAAAGAAAAGAAAAGTGAAGTAGAGAAGGGAACATAATGAGTGTGCTCCTATCTCTTAAGTTAAGGTTCATTTAGCTGGAAGGGTCCAATGTTGCTGTTAATCTTTCCTATAGTTATCCCAATGTATTGTGATGGCAACTCCCTCAATTAATTTCTTTTATAGGTTCGCTTTCTGGAGCAACAAAACAAAGTATTGCAAACCAAATGGCAAATCCTCCAACAGCAAACACAAAGCGTTGGCCCAACTTTGAATCTGGATGCCCAGTTCCAGCAGTTCCTGAATAGCTTGAGGAATCAGATTGAAAATATCCGTAGCCAGAAGGCACAGCTGTCAACAGAGCTCCAAAGTATGCAGCATTATGTGGAAGACTTCAAGAACAAGTGAGAACCTCAGAAACAACAGACCACTATGTCTCTTTCAGCTATTGGCACTTGCAGTCGGGTGATAGTCTGTCCCCTAGATGAGCAGCAGATCACAATAATGCCACTGATCACAATCCTTTCCACAAAGAATGCTCTTTGGATGTGCTGCTCCAAGCTCTGGAGAACATAAATATTGCAGTCCAACATTATAGATATAAGATAGGGGGATAACATTACAATCAGTGTAGGAAGTTCCATGAAAAAGGTGGGAGAATTAATTTCTTAATGCTTCTTGGATGAATTTGTTCACATTCTATTCATTGTGTTTATTATGATAGCTTTGTATTTATCTTGACTTCTTGTATTTAGTATTTAGCTTGGCTTCTGTAGTCTATATGTGACTGCAGTCAAAGTCCTGGTCAAGAAATCAATCAACTCACCTTGCTTTTTCTTCTAGGTATGAAGAGGAGATCAACAGGCGCACAACGGCTGAGAATGATTTTGTTGTGCTGAAAAAGGTGAGAGAGAAACATCTGGCAGTTTGCTACAAACATGGAAGGCATAACCTAGAGACAGAATTAAATTATTCTTTAAGATTTCTCCAACTTTTAAGAACTAAGTCACCATGGTCAACAATTTGCATGTCCTTCCAATGTAGGCCTATCTTTTTGTTGTTCTTGATGCTGTTGCCAAAAATGCTACATGATGCAGTTATAGGATTACATTTCATATTTGAATCTCATTGCATATGGAAAATTAGCATGGTATCAAATTATGAATCTCCTTAATACATTTGTTTTCCATCTTCAGGGAGCCTGACATATTAAAAGTATTTTGAAATGACACAAAACCATGAATAGAAAGGAGTAAATATCTAGATTTTTGTTTGTCAAGTTCCATTTGTCAAGATTAATTGATTTTTTCTGTCAAGTTTATCCAAAAATGTGAGTGCACATTTGATGCACATTTCTCTTGTTTAGAGTAGTATGCATATTCACTAGCAAGATTGCCTTGAAAAATATGTAGGTTTTGCAATTGTTTTCCTCTCACAAAGTGTATGGTATATATTTAGTAATTCTCTCTCTCTCTCTCTCTCTCTCTCTCTCTCTCTCTCTCTCTCTCTCTCCCTCCCTCCCTCCCTCCCTCCCTCCCTCCCTCCCTCCCTCTCTCTCTCATCGACCTATCTGTCTAATCTCTATCCTCTATCATCTCACATTTTCCTAATCTTTATATGGCTTTTGTTATTAGCAAGCTGCACAGAGAATTAGACATGTTGAATAACTAATTTTGGTCCTCAGAGTTGGCTAAAAGAAATAATTTGACATTGAAATTAAAATTTATTATCCTCTCTCCTTAACCATTAAAAAGTATTATGCACCTATTTATAAATTCAATAGCTCCTGATATGTTGGAACAGTAAACATGTTCTCCCTATAATTCACAATGGACCCTTTTAGGTTAAGGTTTACACTAGTCACAAAGATGAAAAAATGTATTTGTCTGGTTCACCTAAGCTTTGCATGGAACCTATTGCTTCATTTATATAAAAAGCAATGTATCATGTGTTGAAGCTTGCTGATACCTGATTTGATCTGAAAAGGTTTGCTTTTGTAATTACTCAATGAAGAACAGAAACAACAATTTTGTCCTGCTTATATGTATTTTCTAGTGTATTGTTTCTTCACATGTTACTGATGAGGTCTTTCAAAAACTGAGAGCTGAAGACTTAAAATTAAATAACCTAACAGGAACATACAAGGCTCTTTGTGTAGATTTGCTAAAAAGAGTTTAGGTATGGTCCAACTGGTGATGAGACTTGTTGAAGATTTACACTGACATCCTTCTTGATCCTTGTAGGATGTGGATTGTTCCTATTTGTCCAAGAGTAACTTGGAAGCAAGAGTTGGTGCTTTGGCTGAGCAGATTACCTTCCTGAGAAGAATCTTTGAAGTGGTAAGGAATGGTTCAGTTCCATTGGTTAGAAAGAAGAGGATAAATTCAGATTTGTCTTTCTGTGTACCATGAGTCTCCCAAGAATGAATCTTATTTTATAAAGGGCATGTTCACAGGACACACCCTGCAGCGATTTATATTATTATTATTATTATTATTATTATTATTATTATTATTATTATTATTATTATTATTATTTCTATGCCGCCCACTCTCCGAGGACTCTGGGCTGCTTACAACAATCGACAGTATACTAAATAGAATATTGCCTCCAACAATCTGGGTCTTCATTTTGCCCACCTTGGAATGATGGAAGGCTGAGTCAACCTTGAGCTGTAAGATTTGATCTGCTCATCTGCTGAACTAGCAGTCAGCTGAAGTAGCTGCAGTACAGCATTCTAACCACTGTGCAACCTCGCAGTGATTTTGGTTACAAATGCAAAAAAACCTCTGCATTATAACAGCAAATGTTCTTAGAATGGCAAGATTTGCTGACTTGTTCTTCCTTTTTCACCCATCTAAAAACAAAGGTGACTGGAGATCCTAGATCTCCATCCCACAGGATGGAGGAAAATCATCCCTTCTTCCAGCTCTCTTTTATGGGTAGTCATTGACTTACAACAGTTTCTTTAGTGGTGTTCAAAGTTAAACAACAGCACTGAAAAAAGTGATTTATGATCATTTTCCACACGACTGTTGCAGCATCTCCATGTTCACATGATCAAAATTCAGACGCTTGGCAACTGACTCATATTTATGATGGATGCAGTATGCTGACGTCATGTGATCACCTTTTGCAGCCTTCTGACAAGCAAAGTCAATGGGGAAGCCAGATTCACTTAACAACCATGTTACTAACTTAGCAACTGCAGCGATTCACTTAATAGCTGTGGCAAGAAAGGTCACAAAGTGGGGCAAAACTCATTTAACTCTCTCCTTTAGCAACAGAACCTTTGGACTCAATTGTGGTCATAAGTCGTGGACTCCCTGTACTTTAAATAATCTTTTTGTACATCATTATTGCCACACGAAAACATATCCAGATGCCACGAAGTTCAGTTAACCCCTCTTTAACTATCCTTCCTGAGTTTGAATGCAAACAGGGCCATAGAAAGGTCAGTAAACAGGGTTCAATAGCCTTCATCTTAACTCTCATTCTGAGCCTGTAAGGAGTTTGAATGTCATGCTTCCTCTAACCTTGTTAGGGATCAGTATGTGATATAAACAAGCCCCAGACAGATCCAGCACTTAAGAGGAAAGAGGTGAAGTATCAGATAAATGGACAGAAGATCAAAACTAGATAGCCATGAGGTGACTTATGCAGGGAATCCTCACTTTTGCTTACTGAAAATCCTCATTACGTTCTGCCAGCCATGGTTGGGGGTTTTTTACCGCTTTACCACATTTCTCTATCGCCCTGAAGTTTAAACATTTATTTTAAACTGAAAGTCCTAATTCTGTCCTGGATTCCATTTGTTTAAAAACCTTACTTCCTTTTATTTTGAAAAACTGTCCTTTGCATTTGCAATTTAAACAACTCAGATCTGGAAAATCTTTCAAAAAAGTGTTGGTTTTTTTAAAATTATACAAGGAAAGACCCAGATTTGGCCAAAGCTTTTTGTGTTACAGAATGAAATAAGTTGTTGTAAAAGAAACACCAGAAGGGGGTTTCTAAATAAAATTATGAATTAAAAAATGCATGGTATGGGGAGTAAAAATAATAATTCGTGAGTGGTGAAATAGGGGAAAAGTGAGGCAGATTGACAACCTAACTCATGCTTTTTGGATTCTTTATAGGAAATCTCTCAGTACCAGATTGGAGGCCAAGATACCTCAGTAGTAGTGAGCATGGATAATAATACCCACTTGAATTTGGAAGGTATTATTGATGAAGTAAGAAGCCAGTATGAAGAGATTGCTCGCAGTAGCCGATCTGAGGCTGAGGCTTGGTATCACTCCCAGGTAAGCAATTGCACTAAGACAAGGAAATAAAATCCTTTAATTTATCCTATGCTTTTCCAGGAAGCAAGAACTCCTGAGGATGCAAACTACAGAATCACAGAACATTGCTGTAGGGACTTTCCGTTTCTGCTCATTTGCTGAGACTACTATTTAAATGGTTGTTCTCTTTCTCCATGCGGTCCCTGCAAATTGGACTTCGGTTTCTCTGCAGACTTCTAAATTGTACTAAATTATCTATATTGTACTCACCAAAGTACAATATAGATAATTCTCTGAAGAAAGCCTTTTGGCAACAAACGTCATGATTGATATTCTCAGGACAGATCAGCTATCCCCTGTCTGGCATTTTCCAAAGTTTTAGAATACTTATCTTGTAAGTTCTCAGCTGGGCTAACTAGGGATTCTGGGAAATGCAGTCCTGCCTCATCTGGAAGAGGCCAGATTGAGGAAGGCTAGGAGTAATGCGGCCTAAAAATCTGGCCAAGGAGCAACCAATCTAAAGATGCCCAATCTCAGTGCTGACACACAGGCTAGAAATGAACAATGATAGTGAGCTGTGGGGACCCTATTTTAATTAATCTTTTTAGGTTTTTAAGCCTCTTCATTTTCTGAACAATGTGACAAAAAGCAATTATCTGAGGCAAAATGGTCCTTCAATATCCATGACAGAGGTTAATACATCATTTGTATAGACTCTTCAACGTCTCCAGATTTGGCCAATTACAATGTGAGTTAAAATGATTTAGCAGCTTCTGCATCTTGGCCCTAAATTCTTAAGTATGGACTCAGTACTCCCAAAGCTTTACAAAGCCCTTTCTGGGAATCATGATAATCAAACTGATGTCAAATCAATATAAAGTGTGAAAGCCATTGGAGGTGGCTGAAGTACAACTTCAAGCATCCTTTACCGTTAACTATGCTGGCTGGGCCTGCTGGAAATTGTAATTTAGGAATGTTTGTTTGGCCATCCTTTGCCATCCCTGAGCTATTCTGCTTCCACTGTCATCTACTGGGTTGATGCAGCAGAATGGATAATTACATTTTTTCTGCCCAACAGTTTGAAGCTCTGCAGCACACAGTAGGACGGCATAGTGATAATCTGCGCAACACCAAGCAGGAGATTCAAGAGTTGACTAGGAACATCCAGAAACTGCGTTCAGAAATTGAGCATGTCAAGAAGCAGGTATGGAGTAAGCAGGGAAGGATTACAATTCAATATCCTTGGGAAATCCAGGTCACTTTATGAGTGTTGAATTCACCTCTACAAAGGGAAAAAAATCTCTTAGTGAAAGTTTGTGCAAAATCTTCTAGGACACAAGATGCCTATTTTTTAAATCGTTTATTTTAAGTGCCTGTTTTTTTAATCATTTGATTTAAGATCTTGAAGCATTTCTGTTTCTCAGGCAGATAACATTCTGAGTCAGTAACTTAACACATTTCATTGAAACTTGCCAAACTCCTTTTAAATTACTTCTCCCATCTTTCAAAGGGGTAAGAGTTGAACAACAGCACCACATATCTTGTTGCATGATCATAGCTGAGCTTTCTTCGAGATTCATAAGATGAATTGCATTATCTTTATATAAGTCCAGGTGTGACATTGTTGGCTTGGGTAGCAAAATGGAATGGGTGTTGCAATGTGAATTACATTGGTTTGGGGATAGAATCTTTTCTGCACTGAACCAGTGGTTGAAAAGGAAAGGCTGTGTACCAAGAAAGGGCTGTAGTGCATGGTAGAAGACTGGTTTGGCAGGAATAATGGGCTGGAGAATCTTCATAAATCTTTAAATCTTAAAGATCTGCTATTTGTCATAGTCAGCAATTCTGAACGGGATGAGCCAATGGTTCAACTGTGTTCCTCGTTCTTAGCCTCTTAATAATTTTAATCTGCTCTTTAGTGGTTCATGGGAGAACATGTTGCAAGTGGGAAGCTCAAGTGTTGATGCATCTAGCTGAAAAGAATCTGTTTTGCTACACATATTTTATGCAGTATATAGGTAAAGAATCTCTTCACAGATTCTCAACACAGAATCCTCTTTGTTTATGAGGCTTGTCCCCCAGCCTCAGTCAAGGTCCATAGACGCTGTTTGGGACTGGGGAAGGAACAATAAGTCAAGCCTTGTCCCAAAGATAATTTTTTTCAAGAGGAACCTGGATTTTCTTTGTTTTTCCCTTGAAGATGTTTTGCTTATCATCCAAGAAGCTTCTTCAGTTCAGTTCAGAACTGAAGAAGCTTTTTGGATGGGAAGTGAAATGTCTTCAAGGAAAAACAAAGAAAGCCCAGGTTCTTTTGGGGAAAAAAAAGCATCTTTGGGACAATCATGTCCTGGACAACTGAGAATATTCATAGACATATTAAGCCTTGCAACAAGGGGCTTAAAGAAGCTTCTAAGATATGTCTTTTCCATACTGATGCCTTGTAGATTGCTGAAGTGCATTAGGAGATTGTTAAGAGAAGTAAGAAGAATTCACATTTCAGCTGTGCCCAGATATAAGTTCACTCAAAAAAAATTACTACATTGGTCTACCATAGTATGGCTGGAAAAGGCCTTCTGAAGAGGTGCCTGATCTGGCTTGATATAAGGAATTTTCTTACAACTCCCCCATCAACTCAGAGCTGGTATAAGGAAATCACCATCCTACTTGGAGAAATAAGGGAAAGAAAGCATTCTCATTCACACTCTCAAAACTGAAAAGCAGAAGAAATCATAGTAACAGGGTTCCATGTTTTAAAGAAATGATAATTGAAAAAAAATGGAGTATAAAATGATTTAGCTCTCTAACTCCATTATATGTTGATGGTGCTTCTGAAAAAAAAATAGCAAAAAAATTGTGTCGAGGAGCTTACATTTAGGGCTTGCCTGGACAGAAATTCCAAATCCATTAGAGTTGGCAGCTTATACATTCAAATAAATAAAAAGTAATAATACATTTTTTAAAAAATTGGATTGAGCACCTGGGCTGACAGCTGGAACATGAGAATAAAAAAGACTTGTCATATTCAGACAGAGTGCTGGGCCCTTTTACTGTTGCTGAGCATCTACAATGAACCATCAAATTCCCAGGACAAAGGAAATAATTTGTTTTGATCTCTAACAGTGTTTCCATACTGGGCATCCTGCCACCAAGGCAGACTCCTTTGTAACATATAATATGAACAGAAGCATTTTTTAGATCTAAAGTCTACTTGAAGGGAAAAAAAAAAGCGAAAGCTATATTGTATAGAAAATATATTTCTAAAATAAGCTGCCTAAAGTAAAATAGCTTACACTGGGGAACTTATATTTTAAAAGCCTACACTGAAGAAATGTAAATTAGCAAAGAATGACATCATGGAATTTAATACTAGAGATTGATATTATCTTGAGATCATTTATGTTAAAACGTAATTAGATGTAATTATGTTAAAATACTCTGCATTTGGATAGCTGAAAAAAAGGCTGAGTTTTAACAGACCTTTTTCAAAAAGTGAAATAAAACAAAACAGCGAACTCAGAACACTAACATGGATTAATTATTTTGTCTGATCTGGACTTCTCTAGCTCCCAAGAGCTATCACGCAAGTGATAGTGCAGAAGTATCCCATTATTTACGGTGGGTTTATATTTATGCATTTATTTAGTGAGGAGAGAAAAACTCAGAACTATTGGTGGAAGCCCCTGGAAAATTTCCCAAATGAAATAGAAGCATGATAAATACTTCATCTAAAAGGAGTTAAAAAGATGTTCATGGTGGTATCTAGAGCTGTTTGTTACCTCCGTTGCCTTGCAGTGTGCTAAATTGCAGTCTGATATTGCTGAAGCTGAAGAACGTGGTGAATTGGCTCTCCGAGATGCTAAGCAAAAACTGCATGACTTGGAATGCGCCTTGGCGAAAGACAAGGAAGAACTGGCTCGCCTCCTGAAAGAGTACCAAGATCTGCTGAACATCAAGCTTGCTCTGGACATCGAAATTGCCATGTACAGGAAACTGCTGGAAGGAGAAGAGAGCAGGTTTGTCTGCTGGTCCCTTTAAGGAGTGAGACTGCTTTTAAATGGGCCAAGTGTCCACAAACTAAATCTGGCTAAAAATCTACCAATAGATATAAATGATGTCAATTTAAATATCTGAATAATTGGATATTGTCCTGTCAATATTTAACACCCTCATTTGGGGAAAGAGGTTTGATTTGGAACTTCTGGAGCTCTGACTTGTCTTTGGAAAGGCTGATGTGCTTCATGCCATGTGGGTACTCCAGGTCTCACTCTCTACCTCACCTGGATTTCAAAGGTGTTCTCTTTGTGGGTTGGTTTGCAGGTAGGACATGGGGATTCATGAGTGGGAGGGGGGAATCCATCTTGCAAACAACAAATTGGTTAGGTGGTTTGTGCTTGTCAGTTTCAAGCTGCAGCTCATAATTCTATGATTCATATATAGTTGACTATCACATGGAAATATCACTCAACTATTGGGCAATTGTCTATTTCATGAAAGAGAATTTTATTCAAAAATCACCTGTGTTTTTTGCTTTAAACAGGCTCTGTGGCTCAGGATCTCAAGTCCACGTCTGTAAGTAGTTTATGCCTTCCCCTGTATATATTTACAGTTTTTAAAGTTGTGAAGATGTGCGTACTAAATCTGTGTTTTCTTTACAGCTGTGCGGGGTAGTAGTTATGGTGGCGGCTTTGGAGGTGGCATCAGTAGCGACCTTGGAAGTGGCATTGGTGGCGGCTTTGGAGGTGGCATCGGTGGCAACATTGGAGGTGGCATTGGTAGCGACCTTGGCAGTGGCATTGGCGATGGCATTAGAAGTGGTTATGGTGGCATGATAAGTAGTGGCGGATCTGTCTGTGGAGGAGGAGGTGGATTCTCTCACGGCTTAGGAAGTGGTTCCAGCACTGTCATCCGAAGAACCACCACGTCCAGCTCGTGCACCAAGTCAAGTGGAAGATACTAGGAATCTCTCCCAGTTACCCCCAAAGGAAAGAAACATCTTTTAGCTGCTTGTGTTAACACAACTCTTTCAGCCCCATTCTGGCAACCCAGAAAAGAACAAACACTATCTTCTAAAGCCCAAGATCTGGTCTCTATTTCCCTCCCAGAGGAAACCTGCAACCAGCCCCTGCAGAGGAGGTCATCGTCCGTCTAACTTCTATTGCTTTTGATGACCAGTTATGAAATGGTAACCAAATTCCATTTTAGGACATCCAAGAGAGAAACGCTTAAAAGAAAGGGGAGATGAATCAACCACGAATCTGGATTTTGCGCCCTTAAGTATGCTGTATATATTTGGCCTAGTTTGTGGCTGCCAAATAGTGATGTGCATGAAAGAGATCTTTCCTCACTGCCTGGAGTCTTCTTCCCACCGATGGTTCTTGTCAGTCTTGCTATAGTTCCCTGCTTCATTGAGGAGATCATTTGTTTTCACTGTATATGTTTGGTCGATGTTAGGCAGGTCAAACTTGTACTGCTAAGTTAAATGCCAATTTTCTTAAACCACCACTGCATTTTCAATCAACAGTTGGGTTTGCAGAAAGACAGGGTCCTGCAGAATCCTGAGCAATCAACAATTCATGGTTAGGAAATCAGGAATCAAGGACTGTACTGTGAAAACATTCAATCTTGGGCCAGTTTTGCGGACTATGTTGCACCTATCTTCATTTCTTAGGCTTTCTTTCCCATTTTCTTAGGAGCTGATCATTTTCAATAAACTGCAGTCAAGTTAGATGTTGTCTCATTTTTTTTTTAAATGGTTGGTTTCACGCATATCATTTTACTTCAAAAAATGGACCATCCCTGAAGTGGCTTGCACAAACTCCATGTATTGTTTTCTGGGAAATAACTCTTCATGAATATGTAGCCTTTATTTATAATTCTGTATTTGTTTATCTGAGAGTAGGCATCACTGAATCAATTGAATTTCCTTTAGAGGAAGCATACATTAGGGATGTGCACCGATCCCTAAATATGGTCTTCATAAAATGGCATATAATAAGGTTGGGCAATTTTTGTCTGAGTCAGACAAAAAACTTCATGATTAATTGGTCTATTCAGCAGTACTTAGTTGGAGTGTGGTGAGCTCTGGTTTCAAAGAGCATTCATGATTGGATGAAACATGGATATGTTGTGCACCATCTGTCAGGAACATCTCAAACTACCTCAAAGCTGTTGCTCCTGGACCTGTGGAGCGGTTTTCTGTAGTTGATGTACAACCCTAGGAAAAGATGTGATTGATTCTCTTTGCTCAGAATCATGTTTTTCATGGAAACCAGGGTTGTGCATAACCTTAATGTATTCCACTGGACAGGCCAATTAATAAAGACCCCTTTTGCCTGAAGGCCAGCAATATCCCAATTAAAATAAATCAGCATAACATAAGAACAACCAAACTTAAGCATTATGATAAATGGGAGTAATTTAAGCATGGATGCTTCATGTCAGTGAATTCAATAGCCTTTAAAAGTGCTTTAACTTTGGTTGGATTTGGTTGGATTTTGGTCTTTTTGGCTGAAGCTGTTTTTAAACTACCTACTCAAGGTCTAATTTTGAAAAAAAATATTGCTTTGTATTCAGAATTGTTAACCTAAAATTGGTATGGAAATTTTAATTTCAGCTTGGATGCTGCATCTAGCTTTTTTTTAGTTTGCCATCCACAGAATCTCAGGAATAGTCCTTGTTTCTCAAAATGATTTTTATTGGGTTGTTTTATTTCGTGCTTATTATTTGTATCTGTTCTAAAATTTAGGGTGGTATCCAGGAAATGATCTCATGTTGTGCTGTGAAGTAGGTTTGATTATCCCTGAGGTAGGTCAAATAGTTGACTCCCAATGAATGAATGATAATTTGTGCACATTAGAACACAGATATACAATGTGGCCCAGGCCAAGGATGCTGCATCAGTCTGAGAATGGATGATAATTCGATTTCACATCCTTAAGAATTAAGTTGGCATTTGGTTGGCTCTGTGATCATTGATCTGAAACTGTACTAAAGCTAGGTAGCTGAGGTGTGTGCGTGGGGTGGGTGTGTTCTTCTCAACAATGGAAACCTAGCATTCCTGTCTCCTGCCTCCTTTCAATATCACAAATATACTCCATTCACCAGTAGCAAATACATGCCTCTTGCTGCAACATCAGCTCAGAATTACACTGGTTGGGATGCGATGGGGTCAGTGGGATGGGGTGGAGGCTGCAGTACAGCAAGTACATGAAGATTATCCACACTATCTTTTCCTGTAGTTGTTAGTTTCCTCCTTCCTCAGCTACTATTGCTGTGTCATTACAATCATTTCCTCAGGACATCTTCAAAGATACAAAGGCGTCTTCCTGTGTAGTCTTTTCTAGAATCGCCCAACCGCTATTTTCTCAAAATAACAGGCTTCTGTGGCAACTGGATGATGATATGAGGACATTTAATACTTGGCTGCTACAGATCCTGGTTAGTGGTGAGCTGGAGATAAATGCATACCATACATAACAATAAAGGAGAATATTTGTAGCTCAGCGACTAGCACTGATGAGGTTACCCAGTTTGGGTAATGAAATGACTGCAACAAAATAAGCAAGCTCAGAGAGCACCAAGGACCCTTCCTACTTTATGTTTTAGGAAGGGGACATCGACATTGAGGGAGTTAATAGTTGCAGATTTTCAATAGTCTTGATGTTCCTTTCCCCCCTCTTTCTAAATAATTGTATTACATTCTACAAATGTTGCAATTGACATTTCTTAAAAAGAATTATATAATGGTATCTAATGTGTGGAATCTAATATAAAAAACTCCCCATAAACTTTAGAAGAAGAAAAAAAAACTAGTTTGTTATATAATCAGTTCCTTGTGTAAATAACCTATCTAAACCTATCTTATTAACTTATCTAAAGAAAAATTAAAAATATAAAAAGTATAGACTGGAAATTTAAATGCAAATGAAACAATTTAAGCAACAAAACCAAAAAAACCCCCCCATACATATACAGAGAGAGAGAGAGAGAGAGAGAGAGAGAGAGAGAGAGAGAGAGAGAGAGAGAGAGAGAGGGAGAGACAGAGAAATAAAAAAGAAAAAGAAGTGTCAGTATATTTAAGTAAAATTATCTTACATTTTTGCTTTCAAACATTAAAATAATTAATGTTAAATTAAATCTAGGCTGTAAGGAATCATACTGCCTGGTCTTGCCTTTCCTTTAGTACAAGTCTAATTCAAAAGCTAATAGCTGACAAACCTCAGAAGGAGGTTCTATGAGTGGTATGCCAAAGGTTGCCAGTTGAGAATAATTGATTGATAGAAATCAAAGAAAGAGGGAAGGAATATGTACGGAAATACTTTTCAGTAAAAACATCAATATCCAAGATACCTTAAAAGATACCCCCTACTTAGAATAACCTCTAATATTAGAAGATAAAGTTATATCAGCATTCTGGTCATTATCAAGTTGGCTATAGGAACCAATGGAACACCTTTTGAAAAATGGCAAGCAAAAGAAGAAGAATCAGTCAAGGAGGAGATGGGAGGTGGGGGAGAAATTGTTCAAACTTTTGCACAATATCCTTAATTTCATATGTTGACAAAATAATCCTCAGAGTTATTGTTAGATTAGAGCTCTACATAGAAAAGGAGGTACCAGATGTTCAAGCTGGTTTTAGAGAAGACCAGGGAACATAAGACAATATTTCTAATGCACATGGATAATTGAGAAAGCCATCGAATGCAAAAATAAGTCACTATGTCATTCACTGATTTTAGAAAGGTTTGCCCCATTTTATGACCTTTCTTGTCACAGTTAAGTGAATCACTGCCGTTGTTAAGTTAGTAACATGTTTGTTAAGTGAATCTGACTTCCCCATTGATGTTGCTTGTCAGAAGTGCACAAGAGGAGATCATTGCCACCATCATAAATATAAGTCAATTGCCAAGCATTTGAATTTTGATCACATGATCATGGGGGGATGCTACAATGATCGTAAGTGGGATAACTGGTCATAAGTCACTTTTTTCAGTGCTACTGTAACTTTGAATGGTCACCAAATGAACTGTTGTAAGTTGAGGACCACCTGTATTCGATCTTCTATTGCCAATGATGAGCTGTAATGCCACAAGTGGAAGTGGACATAGTAGTAGAAGTGCAGCTGTTATCTATATTTTCTTCTTGCCTGTTTCTTCTTCCGCAAAAAGAACAAAACGAACCTTTTTTCATGTGAACAGATTGGTGTGGATGTTTGGGTTGGGCCATGCTTATTCCCTTTCTAAGGACAACACACAATTTTCCCAATGCATACGTTGCTTTTCATCTGAGACATGTGCAACACAATTGAAGGGGATGTGAACCACATAACATAGGAGCCTTGGTGGAGCAGTGGACTAAAGTGCTGTTAAAGTAGCACTTAGCTGCCAGCTGCCTGCAATTACTGCGAATTCAAATCTCAGCAGGCTCAAGATTGACTCAGCCTTCCATCCTTCTGAGGTAGGTAAAATGAGGACCCGGATTGTGGGGGCAAATAAATAAATAAATAAATAAATAAATAAATAAATAAATAAATAAATAAATAAATAAATAAATAAATAAATAAATAAATAAATAAATAAATAAATAAATAAATAAATAAATAAATAAATAAATAAATAAATAAATAAATAAATAAATAACAGTCTTGATGCCCAATATGCTTACAACCTCCTACCTGGAATAACTGCTTTACTGGACCTAAAGTATGCAGCTCTCTAGAAAGCCTTTCTGCCCCCGGCCAGGTGTTTTGTGTATCCTGTTTCCCCTAAAATAAGACATCCCCGATAATAAGCCCAATTGGGCTTTTGAGTGCATGGCAATAAGGCCAAGCACTTATTTCAGGGTTCAAAAAAATATAAGACAGGGTCTTATTTTCGGGGGAAACATGTTAGGTTACCTCTGGAAGGTGCTCAGCAAACACCTTAGGAAGTGTGATGCATAAGGTACTGGCACTACCCTTTCTCCATTCATCGCTTGATATTAAGTCTACTTATGGGAGATTGGAGTGGATGCATTGCCCATCATTGGAACAGAGAATAGAGAGCATGATGGAGGATAATTTGGTAGCGTGGCTCCAGAGAAAAATTATCAAGAAAGGACAACATGTAAGCTATCAGAAAGAAGGGATGATTAAAAGAAGGATGAACTAGATTTCTAGATTGAGGTGAACCTAAGGATGAAAACTTATTGTGGTGGCACTGATGAACAAGCAACAAACCCAGGACTGAAGACGAGCTGCAGACACAAAGATCAAGTAGAACTTGTCAAAAGACACATTAACTAAAGATATTAATGTGTCAAAGAATTGTCAGTCAATAACAAGTAGACTCAGACTCAGCCTTATATATTTACTCACCATCATGCTTATTCTACTTTTTTGTAATCTGCTTGCCTATAGTAAGCTTCAGGTCAGCACTAGACTTTGGATTCCTGACTGGCTGAAAGGCTAGGTTGATAATTTTTTTAGAAAGGCCTAATTTTACTTCTGGGGTGTGCAAAAAGTCAAACTGGCTTTTAGGTTTTTCTATCATGCTAGTAACAATGATAGGAATGCAAGGCACAGATGTGAAGATAAATATAAAGGGCCAAAATTAGCAAGGGAAAAGGCAGCCAGGAAGGTGCGGATTCAGTTATTACCTGGCCTTCACGGAATAGTTGTTTTTCAGAGGTGGTTGCATTCCTGTAGTTTCTTTTAATAGCCTTCCAGACTGATAGATTTGTCATGCCTCAATTGGCTCAGAATGCAGGTGGAGGCACAACAAGACTAGTAAACTCAAAGCTTTTGATGATTCCAAAGAGTCATGCTCAAAAGCCATCAATCTCTTTCAACCATTTATTCATTTTTAAGGAACTTCAGCTAACCTGTCACCAAGTCTTCTTTAACCACACCCATCACACCTGTCTTTAGCCATATGTTTAGTAGCATTATAAAGGGCCACATATAGATATATGCAGGAGAACTCTATTACACTAATAGGTCTCAAAGGCATGGGGGTTGGGGACCCTTTTATATTTCAAGTGAGAGTGTAGCAGATAGAGAGAGGGACATCGTTTTATTTTTATCCCACATTTATTATTTTTATAAATAACTCAAGGAGGCAAATAAACCGATACTTGTTCTTCCTATTTCTCCACAACAACCACCCTGTGAAATAGGTTGGGCCAAATGAGAGTGACTGACCAAAGTCCCAAAGGTCCAAAAACCCAGTCAGTTTTCATGCCTAAGACAGGACTAGAACTCATAGTTTCTAGCCTGGTGCCTTATACACTAGACCAGTGGGCCCCAACCAGGGGTGAAATGTAAAATTTGTTAATACCCGTTCTGTGGGCGTGGATTGGTAGTGGTGGGGTAATGTGACTGGGTGGGCGTGGCCAACTTTTCTTTTTAAAAAAACTTTTCAAAGCATTTTTTCTAATGCTTTGAAAAGCCTCTGCTGATCAGGAAACTCAGCTGGGATTGTCAGAGACTTTTCAAAACATTTTTTTAACCACCTCTTTGGCCAAGAGGTTGCAGAAAAAAATGCTTTGAAAAACCTCTGACGATCCCAGCTGAGCTGCGCGATCATCAGAGGCTTTTTTTTTAACTTTTAAAAGCATTTTTTCGTTGGAAGAGGTTGTAGAAAAAGTTTTTTCTACATTTTTTCTACATTTTTTCGTTGGAAGAGGTTGTAGAAAAAAATGCTTTTAAAAGTTAAAAAAAAAGCCTCTGATGATCCTCAGCTGGGCGTGGGGGGGGGGGCAGGGATTTTTGCTACCGGTTCTCCAAACCACCTGCCGCCATCGCTACAGGATCAGGTGATCCAGTCCGAACCGGGAGTATTTCACCCCTGGCCCCAACCTTTTGGCCTCCAGGGACCGGTTCAGTGGAAAAAGGTTTTTCCATGGACCAGAGGGGTGTGTGATTTGCCCGGACCAGTTGCTGGTATACCACGGACCTGTGCTGGTCCCTGGACCGGGGGTTGGGGACCCCTGCATGAGACCAAACTGGCTCATATTTCGTTTTCTGTTTTAGTGGCAACCCATTGCATTGGGAGAAATCTGTGTGCCACTTGAAAGAGATTCTGCCTGTGTAGTTGGGAAGTGGGGAGTGACTTAATTCCTTGAAGCTTCTGAAACCCCCTTTTAAGCTCAATTTGCAGAAAAATCAGGGGGAGATGGTTCATATAACCCAACAGAGCATTTCTTGGAAAGCACCTTGTTGCCCAAGTTCAAGCACAACAGATCTTGATATAGAACCAGACAGAGCCTAGGGCTCTTCTACACTGCAACTGCTACCCAGTGTGAGAACTGGTAGAAAACTATGCCAACTTAGAGAAGGGCTGGCTACCCATCAAACTCCTACTCTGCCTTGGCAACAAAGCAGACAGGAGGTCTCTCTGCCACAGAAGAGAGAAAAAGGGTGGGACATCTCCTTGGATGCCAACAGGCAATGGGATTAGTTCTTTCTTCCTCATCTCCCCAGCTACATCCCCCCCACCCCAGAATAATAGAATAACAAAGTTGGAAGGGACTTGGGAGGTCTCCTAGTCCAACCCCTTGCTCAAGCAGGAAATCTTATACCAATTCAGACAAATAGTTGTGTAATCTCTTCTTAAAAACCTCCTAGAGGCAAGTCATTCCACTGATTACTTGTTCTGTCAGGAAATTTCTCCTTAGTCGTAGTTTGGTTCTCTTCTACATTAGTTTCCATCCACTGCTTCTTATCCTGTCTTCAGGTGCTTTGGAGAATAGCTTGATCTGTTCTTCTTTATGACAGACCTTTAAATATTGGAACAATGCTATCATGTCACCCTTAGTCTGGCTTTTCATTAAACTAGACATACCCAATTTCTAAAGAGCAGAGACATCACTCTGCAAACAAAAGTGCATATAGTAAAGACTATGGTGTTCCCAGTTGCAATGTATGGCTGTGAAAGTTGGACCATAAGAAAGGCTGAGCGCAAAGAACTGAGGCTTTCGAACTATGGTGCTGGAGAAGACTCCTGCAAGTCCCTTGGACTGCAAGGCGATCAAACTGGTCAGTCCTAAAGGAGATCAACCCTGACTGCTCTTTAGAAGGCTAGATCCTGAAGATGAAAATACTTTGGCCACCGAATGAGAAGGAAGGGCTCACTGGAGAAGAACCTAATGCTGGGAACGACTGAGGGCAGAAGAAGAAGGGTATGGAAGAGAATGGGGTGGCTGGATGGAGTCACTGAAGCAATTGGCGTGAGCTTAAATGGACTTCAGAGGATGGTAGAGGACGGGAAGGCCTGGAGGAATGTTGTCCATGGGGTTGCAATGGGTTGGACATGACTTCTCAATTAATAACAACAACATCCAATTCCTGCAACTGTTCTTCCAATTTTTTGCTTTCTGTCCCTTAATCAGCTTTTTAGCTGAAATGCTTGTTTTCCTGGCAGTAAACAGACCCCCTCCCTCACAATAGAGTAGTGTGAAGACCCACCTGCTCCAGCTTCAGAGAAAGAGGAGTGGGAAACAATGATCTTTGTAGTGGACAAGGAGTAGTTTGAAGATGTGTTCTTGTCAGTTTGTGGAGCAGCTTCTTATCAGGGCAGGCAGGTGTATGAATGAGCTGAATATATACTTACATATATGCAAATACATACAGCAGCCAAATTTTTGGGGTTTTTTTTAATTGGTGTGCTAATAAACCATCTTTTGATTTATACTAGTAAATTTTTGATGAATAAATCACAGATTTTAAAAAGAATACCAGTCACGCATCAATTTCTAAATGATACAACCAACAATTAGTCTAAACCAAGAATCTAAAACTGCATTAAAAAGCAGCAAGAAGGTTATTCTTTGGATGCACTAGATATAAATTCTTCTTGACTTCCACTTACATCCTCAAGCACCGTGCTAATCTCTAAACTCCAGCTCCAAAGTTGAAATAATGGGTCTTGTATTGATTTTAATGGGAGAGAATGCTAAAAGAAGTAGAAGAGACAGGAAGGGGAGCATCACTTCCTTATTTCCATTCACTCAGTTTCATGTTTGTTTTTAGCCACAAACGTTTAGGCAGAGTAGCTGAGTCTGTCTGGTTTTTGTTTGAAGGTCAGCATCAAGCCTGTGGGAACTATTGACTGAATACCTCAGAATTATGATCTGAAAAGCTTCAGAAGGAAGGATGCAGAAGGAAGGATCCCTGCTTAGTGGTTGCTCATAGAAATACTTGAACAAACCAGTTAAAAGTGTTTAATTTTATCTACAGGCTGGTAATACCTTCGACAAATCTTTTCTTATCAGCAGTTTCATCTATTATCTGGACGGTGTTTGAGGCTGGCCAATCTCCTTTGAAATTACTCTACCAATCTGTTTCCTGTGCCAGCTTTCCCCCCTCCTATTATATGATAATAATAATATAATATAATAATATAATATAATATAATATAATATAATATAATATAATATAATATAATATAATATAATATATATTATAATGGCCTAAGAGCCAGTGTATGATCTGATGTTAAACAAAACCTATTATCAATAACCTTCTTGCTGTGAATAATTTGGGAGATACTTCCCTTCTGCCTCAGCATTGACTGACAGATTTGATTTACGTCCATTCTTTTGTTTTCTATACACATCAGATATTTTCTAAACCCTGAACTCCTTAAATATATTTCTATTATTTATTATTCAGCTACTTTAAAAACATATTATTCCACTGCTAATGATCACTGTCTTCAAGCAAAAAAATTTCAAAATCAATTAGGGAATTCTTACTATGTTCCTTTTGAAGGAAAGGCTGGAGAGATGAATGCCATAAATTGTTGTCCTCCCCATAGATTACTAGTCAAACCTGTCAAGACTGACTGCATTGCAGAAAACAATGAAAAAGACATTTCAAAGATTTTCAAAACATTTTTAGTTGTCAAATTTAATACCCATCTAGCCAGTTAATTATATAGAGAAAGCTCCTTGAAGTTAAAATATTTGTGAAGAATTGCTAGATATAATAAGGGCGAGGTAGTCCTGAAGAAAATTAGCAATATTTAGTGGTTTCAATAAAAATGGAATGGTGCCAAACCAAGCCTATGAATACTTTGAATTGCTTTCATTTCACTTGTCCAACCAAGTCTACTTTGGGTAGTCATACATAAAGGATCACTTTGTGGAGAGCTATAGCACTGCATATCTCTTTATGGGTTGCTACAATCACAATACAGAACTGACAGTTGACTGCAAAAGCTTTAGGATGAAGGATGGGGTCAGGTACTGGATAGGATGGAAGTAATTAAACCTCTCCAAGGTGTAAAAGCAGGGGAGGAGTAAGCAGAAACTCTGGTTTTAATAGCAGAAGTCTCCATAATCTTAGTGAAGACAATAAGCATTTCCAAACTATGCTTTCCAGGAAGAGCTTCCCATGGATGCAAGTTGATTTGGTGATGGCCCTGAGCTTTCTTTGGGTGGGTTTGCTGGGACTGGATGAGACAATGGCACAGTGGTGGGTTGCCCCCGGTTTGCACTGGTTCTATAGAACTGGTAGTAAAACCGGCGGGAAGCTCCGCCCACTGACCGTGATGTCATCAAAACACTTCTGTGCATGCGCAGAAGCTTCTATGCCCCGTTGCGAACCGGTAGTAAAGGTAAGTAGAACCCACCCCTGCAATGGCAGCTTAGGTAATGGTCAACATGATCTCAACTTTTTTAGCTGTCTGCTGAGTGGCATTCAAGAAGTGATCATTAATCCAAGTCTGCTAGTACCACTTAAACTGGAAATTGAGCCCGAGATTCAGAATGTCCACAAAGAAGAAGAGCAAATCGAGAAGAAATTTTCCTGTTTCATCGACAAGATGGGAAATTGAATATTATGTTGGTGTTTGCCCATTATGATAAGCTAAGCTTCAACTGGGAAATGAGCCTGGTCATACTCACTGGTTTCTGCTTGTTTAATTGAATTTCCAAGGTTGTACGAATTGGGGATACTAGCTTCTTCTGCTTTCTGCCTAATACGTTCATTAGGAAAATAAATCATAAACAAATCATGTTCCAGGAGGAAAAAACAAGAATTTGTGGTTTATACAACACACGAAGATAGGTTAGAGAAACTTTGGAAGGTTCCTTGCTACACCTGCTAATGGGCAGGTGTGTGTGGGGGTTTACCACTAAGCTACAAGTAAGATTAGATCAAATATTTTTGTTTTTCATCATAGAAAATATTTAGCAATAATCCTAATTGATGGGTCCATAATTACGTGTTTCCATTTTTTAAAATGTTGATCTGTGTTTTATATTATGAATGTTTGTCTGGGATCAACAAAGTCCTGGATCCAAATGCCTTCCAGGTGTTTCAAGACTTTCTGGAAGATATCTGATTTATAGAAGAGAAGCCTGATAACTTTTGTGATGCCCTCTTTGCATCTTTGTATAAAAACAAAGTGAGCAAACTGCAGGGATATCTCACGACTGTCCATCCCAAGCAAGAGTTTTGCCAGCATTTTCCTGAACAGACTTGCCACTCTCTCAGAAAGGAATTTCCTGGAAGGTCGGTATGGCTTTCAGCCAGAATGAAATATAGTAAACATGATATTTGCCAGGAGGCAGGTCCAGAACTTGCTTTTTTTGACTTGACAAAGGCGTTTGACATTGTAAATAAGGAGATTCTCTGAATCATTCTGAGATACTGTAAATCAGGGATGGAGACAGTTTATGGCCCCTTTACGATCTGTGAATTTCAAGTCCCAGAATTCCTGAGCCAGTTATTTGAGAGTTGAAGTCCACAGGTCATAAAGGGGCCATAGCTGTCCACCCCTGCTATAGATGCCCAAGGAAATTTGTGAACTTGATTCAGTTGCTCCATGCCAAAATGACAGGACAAGTCCTTTACAGTGGTGATATGTTAGCTGCACTTGCCATTTCCAATGGGATGAATCAGGGCTGTATACAGGTAGTTCTCAATTTATGACCACAATTGAGCCCAAAATTTCTGTTGCTAAATGACACAGTTGTTAAATGAGTTTTGCCCCATTTTACAACCTTTCTTGTCAGAATTGTTAGGTGAATCACTGCAGTTGTTAAGTTAATAGCATGGTTGTTAAGTGAATCTGACTTCCCCATTAACTGTGCTTGCCAGGAGGCTGCAAAATATGACCCTAGGACACTGCACCTGTCATAAATACATTTCAATTGTCAAGTGTCCAAATTTTGATAATGTGACCATGGGGATGCTACAACGGTTGAAAAGGTTGTAAGTCACTTTTTTCAGCGCTGTTGTAACTTCAAACAGTCACTAAATGAACGCTTGTAAGTCAGCAACCACTTGTATTATGCATCACTGACCTTTCTGTCACTTTTCCTATGAAAGTTGGCATGCAACCAAAGCTCAACATTATTGCCATTTCTGTTCATTCTCGTCATGGATACCTTCATGTGAGAGCTGCATCACAGTGCTTCCTGGGCCTTTCTCTATGCTGCTGATGGGCTTCTTACAGTTGCCACCAGGGAAAAAGTGCAACGCTTTGTCCATATATGGAAAAACCATCTTAACCAATAGATTTAGACTTAGAATAAATTTATTGTCACTTTAAATGTACACTAACCGGCGTACATTAAAATGAAATTTTGGTGCATACTGCTCTCAAAGGGTCACCACCTCCAATATACACTACAAAGGCATGATGAAAATATAAATAAATAAATTCAGTTTGGGTCTCACCATCAAGAAGACTGAGTATCTAGAAATTAACCAGAACAGCTCTACCATCCAGATCAGCGGTGAACCCTTTATAAGTCATGGAGATGCACATGCCCCATTGGTCATTAGGTGTTTTGTTGACAGCAATGTACAGTCCAGCTATAATAACAGAGAAACTGCTATAGTGGCATCACTTTATTTTATAAGCAGCACCTCCCCTATCACTTTAATACCAGTGGCAAATGCATGTAAAGGAAACCAAAGCTAAAGTGGCAGGACACAATTCATGCAGACATGAAATACCATTCAATTGGACTCAGCTGAAGAGCCAATCTACCCAAACTTCAAATGGCTAGGTGGGATGGATCTACGGAGCCTCTGGATAATGGTTTGGCTCAGGGGTGAAATCTACTTACCTTCCTTACCAGTTCGGAGGTGTGCGTGCCACATGTATCACATGTGATTTTGGACCCTCTGCGCATCTGCAAAGCCTTCTGAACATGGTCAGAGGTTCAAAAACCAGGAAGTAACAACATCCAGGTGGGTGGGCGGAGCCTCACACTGCTGCCACTACCGGTTCACCGAACCACGCGCCGCCACTACCGGTTCGCCTGAACTGGTGTGAACCAGTAGCATTTCACCACTGGTGTGGCTATGCAGCAGCAATGAAGTGACCACAAATTTGCCAAATTTCAATCCCATGGGAATCGTGGATCTTGAATTTTGGACAAATTCTGTAACTTAGCCCATTTGAAGCACCTTAGTTGAAAGACTTTTCCCCTTCGATTACTGTTTTGCTTAGTTCAAGCTTACAGGTACAAGAGTTTTAGTAGTACAGTATGTATATTATTCATTCTGGCCACTGAAGATTACTCTGTTTAGGAAAGAAATCTATATCTCTGAAATGATGACTCATGGATTGCCTAAAGTAATTAAAACTGAAAGGTCAATAATGGAAACTTACTCTTGACTATTGCCTGGTTTTACTATGGAAACCATGATGTAACTTGGTTTGGGTATTTAGCAAAAGAGCAGTGATTACTTTCTGTTAGGAGTCCTTCAGTGCTAAAGAAGAAAAAGGAAAAAAAAAGTGGGAAGGTGAGGGATAGGAGGAGATACCTGAAAAAAAGGAGGGAAAAGGGAATAGGGTAGCAAAGGTATTTGTGGGTCAAGCCTGAGGGTCATAAGGGAATAGGATAGGAGAGGCTTCTATGGGCCAATCCTGAGGGAAATAAGGGGATAGGGTAGCAGAGGATTCCGTGGGACAAGACTGTAGGAGAGGAGGAAATAGGATAGGAGAGGCTTCTGTGGGACAAGCCTGAGGGACAAAGGGGGGATAGGATAGCAGAGGTTTCTGTGGGGCAAGCAAAGGAATCCATAAAGGAGCAGAGACGATGGAGAATTCAGCAGATAATTCAAGAGAGGGAGAGAGGAGAAAGAGAGAAAGGAAGAAGGACTGACCAGCCACATGAATACCATCTCATCACATGACCTGCTGGCTAGGAAAAGACTGACCATCACCCTACCCCGTGACCTGCCTGCTGAGAGGAGACTGACCGCCATGACCCTACATGACCCAGGCCAGTAGGAGTGCCTGAGCGAGGGACCAGTGTGGACCGATGGCCATACCAAAAAGATCCAGGAGAACCCGGACTCCAGTGGCCCTTTCGGGAGAGCACTACATATAGGAGACTTTATGGGGTAAATATAAATACCAAAATGGGTTTTGGGTCTGATTCCTTCCTTTCCGCCTCTCCCCACCAGCAATTTTAATAAAATTCTCCCTTTGTTACCTCAGGCAAATGGCAGTTTGAAGCAGCAAAATGGCCCCAGTGTCTGGATGTTATCCAATAGGACTCACCTGCCCCAGATAGTTTGGTCTTTGCCCCCCAGCTTCTGACTTGAATGCATGCTGGGTTGTAAAATTACTGCCAATTCAACAGAAGTATCGCCAAAGGCTAGGGTGGATTTCCCTCAGTTATATTAATTTCCTCCAACCTTATTGTCAAGAGAGTGATTTCTTGCCAGTTTTCAAAAATAATTTGGCATTGCTTCATTTGCCTGTTACCTTAAAAAAAGCCAGAGGTCCTAATATATAGCATTATGTAGGTATTGGGAATACAGTTAAAGCTTAGTGTAATATAACATATATACTTATACTATATTAACATATAACATATCAGGTATAGTTTCATGAGGGTGAGTGGGGATAGTTTGAAGAAATTGTGATGTTTTTTTAGGTGCCCAAGGAACTCAGCCAATTCTTTATATTAACTTTGAGGAAATAGCAGTAGGTTCAATATTTTTCTTGCCTTTTGCGGATAATATGAAGTTTCAATTTCAGGTTACCTATTCCTTCCTGGCTAGGAAATTCTGGGAGCTAAAGTCCACAGATCATAGAGTTACTAAGGTTGAGAAACAATGATTTATCTATTTATATCCCTTTATTTTTTTTTTTTTACAAACGACTAAAGGCTGTAAACGTATCCAATACACCTTCCTCCTCCTATTTTCTCCACAACAGCGCCATGAGGTGAGTTGGGCTGAGAGAATGTGACTGGTTCAAGGTCACCCAGCTGTGTTTCATGGCTAAGGCATGACTTGAACTCGCGATATTCTGGTGCCTTAACTTCTACCGTAGACCAAACTGGCTCTTAGTGGTTGTTTGGGATTTCAGTATGAACCTGATGCAGCTACAAAGACCAAAGGATATGTCAATTGTTGAAATAGAGCCTGAGTAGTGTAGGGGGCTAATGCCTCCTACTAAAGGCAGCAATTAAGATCCAGCTGCCTGCAATTTCTGCGAGTTCAATCCTAGCCAGGCTCAAGGTCGACTCAGCCTTCCATCCTTTCTAAGGTGGGTAAATTGAGGACCCAGTTTGTGGGGGCAATAAGCTGACTTTGTATAAATATACAGAAGTATGAAGGCTATTGCTTAACGCATTGTAAGCCACCCTGAGTCTCCGGAAAAGGGCGGCATATAAATAAATTAAAAAAAAATAAATAGTCAAATAATATGAAGTTCTTAGATTAGCCAGGTTTAATATTCTGCTTCTACATCTGTATTTTTTGTATGTTTCATTTCAGAGCTGCAGCTCCTGTTGCCTCCAGCTGAAGCTACTGAGTTCTTGTTTTAAATCTCTTTTTAAAAAACAGTAGCTGCTAATCAGGTCCTGTCACGCTTTCCATCAGAGGTATAGCATTTTGCCTGTGAATATTTGAATAGTAAGTGATGCCTAATATATATTAAGATATTTAGATAGCATATGTGATCAGGGTTAGGATTTTGTTAGCTCAGGAGATAAAGTGGATTGCAGAAATGTACCAAGTAAGCAGGATGAAGAGGATGTGCAACATACTTTTCTTTTGGGGGGGGGTGATAGTAGGGTGGGAGATCTCTGGCTTGTAGCTACTCATGTTTCATCATTTCAGAAAGTATGCTGCTTCCTCACCAAATATGAGGCTGCTAAATTCTGCTGTTTCCAGGGTCCTTATCTTTTTTTTTTTCACAAGCTTCACTCTCTTTCCTTACCACCATCTTTTTCTAGTTTTGGACCTTGAAAGAATGAAAAGAATTGATGTCTTCCCTTTGTACCTTATATTCAAAACAGTTGTTGTTTTTACAGTTAGAGACAACAGGCCTTCAGTTGCTGCCTTATTTTTTGTGTTAGATGTCCAATGGCCCTGTCACTGGTTGGTGGTTATTCATTGCAGGTTTCAGGGGGAAAGAAAAGTCTGCTCCTGGAGTTGTGGGAGGAAGATTCTACACAAGCAGGTGAACTGTTTGATTGGTGTAAGGTAGGCTCACCTGGAAGATTGGCTTAGGATAGTGTGGGTGATTATTCCCCAAATAAAATTAAGAAGGCATTACAGAATAGATGAGTCATTTTCTTGAAGGTGCATCATAAATGGCTAACTTTCAGAACTCTGTACTTCTCAGATCACTGTCAACAGTCTTGGCTTGACCATAAAACTTCAGTCTGCCATTCGAGCTAAGAGCAACCCTCAGATTCAAAACAATGGTATGCTCTCATTCATTTTAAGGGAAGACCAGAAGCAGGAAGTGATATTTCACCTACCACTACTGGCCTTCTCAGTGAAAAGGTACTGAGAGTCCTTCCTTTTATGCAGTTCAGCTAAACAGGTTTGAGGACTAGGATTGCCAACATGATCACCAATGTCCAATGACAGATATGGCAGGAGAAGGAGATAGGATCTAGCTGTGATTGAACTAAAAATCCCAACATCCTTTATCATTGACTATATTGATTACATCTGCTGGGAGTTGTAGTTCAGCAGCAACAGAAGAACTGATAAGAGTTTGATAGCAGTGCTGGACAAAAGGTAGCTTTTCTGATTCATAGGATCAGAAGCTGGAGTTTTGTTGCCTAAAGCATGAATGAGATTGGCCAAGGGCTAGAAAAAGAACTGTTCCTGTTTCAAGAAATGGGGAAAGCTCTTTCAAACATATCCTACGGAGTAAGCAAGAAAATTGCATCAAATTCTCCTCAGGGGAAGCAATCAACCATCTGCAATACCTGTGCTGTGCTATGCTATAGATTTTAGATTTTCAGCCAATAGTGGCAGGGGATGTTGTGGGGTGGGGATCTCTACATAGCTTTGAAGTATGGCACTGAATAATAATTATCCACAATTAAAGCAAATCATTTTTTAAGAATAAAAAAAATCTTTGTTGTCAGCTGTTAATTGTTTTTTGGTTTATGCATAGAGGCAGTGGTGGGGAAATTAATTTGTTAGCTTACATGGGTTTGTGCCATATAAGCCTGCAAGCTAAGCAATTTTAAGGCAGCACTTCACTTCAAAGGTATCTTTAAGACAAGTTGAAGAGATTTTTTATTGCTGCCAGATATAACCCAGCCCAGTAATGATCTGATTCTTAATTAATACCTAATTCCAGCCAAGCCCATCTCCACATATAGATGTGTATATATATATATATATAAAGGGGAAACCAAAACTGCACCTCAGAGTGAGGTGTGCTGTCCTTCTCTCTCTCTCTCTCTCTCTCTTGCTTCCTTCTCTAGCCCAATTTTTGCTTAGCTCTCTTTAGCACTCTTTGAATTAGGCACAATGAATAGGCAATTCAGTTCTAGATCTGGGGGAGGGATTAGGACTTCCCGGGGATATACCTCTTCCACTACTGTCATTCCCAGTGGAACAAAAGCTAGTTTCAGCTCCGTTTCATTATCCCGTGGTGTGAAGGGAAGTGCAGGATTTGGTGGGGGCTTTGGTAGTAGAAGCCTCTATAATCTGGGGGGTAGCAAACGAATCTCTTTTGGAATCAGCCATGGTGGCGTTGGAGGAGGATTTGGGAGTGGCCTAGGATATGGTGGTAGTGTTAGAGGAGGATTTGGTAGTGGCTATGGATATGGAGCTGGAGCTGGAGCTGGAGGTTTTGCTTTAGGTTTAGGAGTAGGAGGTTATGATGGTGGACTAAGAATGGGGCCCATGGTTCCTCCTGGGGGCATCCAGAAAGTGACTGTTAATTCCAACCTCCTATCGCCACTGCACTTGGAGATTGATCCTGAGATTCAAAAAGTGCGGCAACAAGAAAGGGAACAGATCAAGACCCTCAACAACAAGTTTGCATCCTTCATTGACAAGGTGAGTCAAGTCAATCATCAAGTTCTTTGCAGGTAGTCTCAAAGACAAAGTCTGTTAATAAGAATGCAAGAGAGAAATGGATAAATGAACCATCCGAGTGCCTCTTGGATGAAAATGAGGACAGATATGAGTGTTCCAAACCAAACATTTAATTTCTGAAAAGACAGGTGGAGTTAAAGTAATACTTTGGCAGTCAGGAGATTGCATTTAATGTTGCATGGCTGACCAAGGCCTGCAAAATTTGCATAATCATGCAAAGTGGAGAGAGCTTTCTGGTTTGGGGGTTTCTTAGAGCTTATATTATTATTATTATAGAGGCTATTTAAAGTTGATAATCTCAGAGATCACAGCTCACAATACTACTATCAACCTCTTAAATTACAGAACAGTGTGAGCTGAATTTTCACGTTTTGAATGTTGTGACCTGAGAGGCCTTTTGCAAAAATTTCCAAGATTCCAAGTTCCTGCTATTCCTCCAAAGCTGGAGGAGTGAAATCAGGATTCCCACAATGCATTGTTCACAGAACACCTTTAGGAAATCATTCAGAGTTTCAGCAGCTACATTACCATTCATCTCACATATTTTATATAAGACTACAACTCCCAGAGTTCCATAGGAAGAGGAGTTGACCAAAAAATTTCTTATATCTATGACACAGGATTATTTGTTTTTGTTGTCTACAGTATCTTCAAACAGCAGTTGCTACGTTTCATTCTAAGTATCTTTTTGCAAATTTGAATACAAGTTCTCCTGAAAAGATTTTTAACTCAAGCTTGAATATATTTTCAGGCCTGCAGCTCTTAAAATACAGGTAGTCCTCAACTAAATGAACAGTTCATTTAGTGACTGTTCAAAGTTACACCAGCACTGAAAAAAGTGACTTTTTTAAAAAAAAATTGATTTATATGCCGCCCTTCTCCGGAGACTCAGGGCGGCTTACAATGCATTAAGCAATAGCCTTCATACTTTTTGTATACTTATACAAAGTCAGCTTATTGCCCCCAACAAACTGGGTCCTCAATTTACCCACCTTAGAAAGGATGGAAGGCTGAGTCAACCTTGAGCCTGGCTAGAATTGAACTCGCAGTAATTACAGGCAGCTGGTTCTTAAATGCTGCCTTTGTAGGAGGCATTAACCCCCTACGCTACTCAGGCTCTGTTCTTATGACCATTTTTCACACTTATGACCATTGTCCCATCCCCATGGTCACATGGTTTATATTTAAATGCTTGACAACTGGTTCATATTTATGACAGTTGCAGTGTCCTGGGGTCATGTGATCCCCTTTTGTGACCTTCTGACAAGCAAAGCCAATGAAGTCAAATTCATTTAACAATTGTGTTACCGTGTTTCCCCGAAAATAAGACCCTGACTTATATTTTTTTGAACCCTAAAATAAGTGCTTGACCTTATTGCCATGTGCTCAAAAGCCCGATTGAGCTTATTATCAGGAGATGTCTTATTTTGGGAGAAACAGCATCCTAATTTAACCAGTGCAGTGATTCACTTAATATATGTGGCAAGAAAAGTCGTAAAATGGGGCAAAACTCACTTAACAAATTTCTCAGTTAGCAACATAAATTCTAGGCTCAACTGTGGTCGTAAATTGAGGACTACCTGTAATGTAGCCAGGCTTAGCAATGGTCAGAAAGCCTTTGGAAACATAAATTATAGTCCTCTGCACAGAATTTAAGTCCCTCTTTTCCATCTCAGTTGACAAGATGCAAAATTGCTCCAAGGCATAGGTGCTACATCAATTACACTTTAGCAAGGCTTTTAGACATGATGAAGCTAACCATTGATTTTGTAAAACTGCAGCTTCTCAACTATCCTATGAGAATTTTGATATGAAATGTCAGTAAGGAATGTTTTTGCTGGAAATTCCCCCCCCCCCTGTACATTAGGTTTCTGCGAAATATAACAAGAATTCATATACTTCTCTTTTTTTCTCAAAGTTAATTGGCATTCCTCACAATGCAGCCATTCATGTAGTATTTAGACTGTCATGAAAATGGTACCCTTGGTTCTAGATTCAGCACAGAATTAACTATACCATCATTTTGGGATTGCCAATTGTTCATGTGTTGATAGAAAGGAAACTATTTTTATAGCAATTTACTACTATCCCCCCCCCCCCGTCACTATTAGTGCCAAAGTTGTTGTTGTTGTTGATGTTTACAAAAGATGACACAGTAATTTAAAGTAATTTTGCCCAGCTGCATATTCTCTAAGGTACAGATTACTACCTTATGATAGGTGCTGTACTCTAACTTTCCTGAAGGACACAAGTGGAAGCATACAGATTTAGCCTTATTTTTTTAGCAAATAAGTACAAGACCAATCTATCCACAATGCAATAAAGTAATATATTTTTTGTGCATGTACATGATTTAATGACAGGGCTATAAAATCTGAGCTGTAAAGTCTAGATTACTTCTGTAAGACAGAAAAGAAACGTACAAAATTCTAAATCTTTGCTACTGATGCCTGGTTGATCTGATAGCCCTATTAAAGATTTGTGTGGTCTCCTGGTTGTCTTGCTGCATTGTGGTACTGTGGCTGTCATCCCTTGATTTAAATGCTGCTAGTCCTCATTATATAACGAGGTGTGCATTCCAATCCAAGAGGGCTTCTAAAAGCATCTCTCTCTCTCTCTCTCTCATTCTCTCTCTGGACTTCAGGTACGGTTTCTCGAGCAACAGAATAAAGTACTAGAAACAAAATGGAATCTTCTGCAACAACATGGCAGCTCAGCTCCAAAGTTCAACCTAGAGGCCTTATTCGAGGAATACATTTTTAATCTCAGAAGGCGATTGGAAGGGTTAGTGGGTGATCGGGCAAAGTTGGATGGAGATCTAAGAAACATACAGGATCTTGTAGAAGACTACAGAAGGAAGTAAGTGAGATTCCAAGACCTACTTAGTAAAGGTGGGATAAGAAGGGTCAGGATGGCAAAAGCTGTACCATTCAGTCTGCAAGTGTGTATGTGGGGCATACAAGTTTTAAGGCCTTCCCTTATGGAAAAAAAACACAAAATAAAAAACTAAAACAGGCAGAAAATAAGCACGTTAGATGCTCCCTAACCACACAGTTTGCCTGCTGTTTGCCAGAAGATTTTAGCAGAGCCATGATTCTCAAACATTTTGGTCTCGGAACTCCTTTATATTCTTAAAAATGATTGAGGACCCCAAAGAATTTTGGTTTATGTGGATCATATCTATTGATATGTACTGGAAATGAAAACTGAGAAATGTTAAAATATTTAACTTTTGACTTTGCAGACACCCCCACCCCCACCCCCTGCCCAAAAGGTTCTACCCAGACCCCTGATAATCACTTTGTGAAATACTCTTGTAGGTCAGGAAGAAGCACCCAGAGGAAGCTCTGATGAAGCTGCAGCAGCCCATCCTCTTCCTTGGAATTATGCCCAACTGATAGCTGTTTGGCTGTGGCATTTTGGCATGAACTCGAGCTTGTGGTTTAGGGTGGAGACATTTTTGATTTATCAAAGAAATGGCATTAAAGCAAGCAGTTACAGGTTCATTAAAATGCCTTTTGGCTCATAAAATAGGGATTATGAACACTTCTGATAGCAATTAAATCAAATGCGCTGAGGAGACACTTATAGTGAAATGAAATGAAACTGATATGATTTAATTTTTTAAAAATTGATGGAATAGTCATCAAATATGATAATATAAATGGAATAATCAGTGAGAATAAGAACATTTATAACAAGAACAACAATATTGTCTAGTGCCATCAAGCTTTCTAATGCCTACCCAGACTTGTGATATATTTGAAAAAGCTACTTGCCTCCTCATTTGAATTTAGTTTGGAAGATTATTATTTAAATAAATAGCTTTCAGATGTTGTTTCAGATTAAATTAAGAGTATTGATACTATCTGAAAACTGGTGAAAATGCACACAAACACACACACCATGATACAATAGAAGTGATATATTCATGTTATATTGCTTATTCTATGTCCATATATTGTAGGGCTGTTCTTAAAAATGCTTTTTTACAACTACAATTAAAAATGTAAAAACTTTGGACTGACAAGCTAACATGAAGATAAAGAAAAAGGCAATAATAAATAGGAAAATGAAAAAAAATGAATTAGTCTACTATTTTTATGCAAATGAAATTTTCATGACTATACAGTAGCATTATAGAGTTCATGTTGTGCCAACCTGGAGAAAAATGTAAATTGACTGGAGAGGTTATAGCAGATTACTAAAACCTTTGAATTGGGAATGCTGCATAGCCATAATGTGTTACATATGTAATATGAATCAAGAATAACCCTTTCCTTTATGGTATTCCAAAAGCCTGTGAAATCTCAGCTATCGTGCAAAGTCTTGGAGACCACTCAGTTAAAGATTGCAGTGCCATGAATTAATGTTGATGGATGCTGACCGAATTATATTGTGTTAATTTATGCACTATAATTGTTTCAGTACAGTTTTTAAGTTTTTAAACTAAGTCAAACTGCTTAGAATCAACTGTGATTAAAGTGGTATAAATCATAAGTAATAAATAGCTGCTTATTTAAACATTGACATCCAACGCTTGCAATGACCTGCTGTTGGCAGCAATGATGAAAGATGACAATCATTCACATGCAGAAATGTTGGCCAAGTTCCAGCAGCCAACTTACTGGACTGGTAACTTACTGTAAGTCAGAAACTGTTTTAGAGGAGATAAACTATTGAAGCTCAGGTTCCTCAAGCATGGGATGTAAAATAAATGCTGGTGACTTTAGTGAAATGTCCTCTCTGAATGATCATCAGGAGTGATATTTATAATCCGTGCTTGATATTCCTTGCAGATGGTTTGATGATTTAGTATTGTAAAATGAGTCTTTTTTCTTTTTACATGGCTGCTGTGCCACAAATTAATTTAAAACTGATATAGACAAATTTCTTTCCCTAGAAAGAGGAGCTTTTATGACAGCCTTGTCAAGGCCATTGAAGGCTATTGATTGGCACCTTTTTATATGACATTTTCTCTGCCTAATATTTTCTTTGAAGAGGACTGAAAGTCTATGTTCCTTCTCTTCACAGATATGAAGATGAAATTAACAAACGCACCGCTGCCGAAAATGATTTTGTTGGTATCAAAAAGGTGACTATCCTAAAACAAAGTTAAGAAAAAAAATATTTAAATATAGTATAGTAGTATTTATTTATACTTTATTCCTATACAATTATACATATCTATACCTATCTATACCTATATATACAATTCACATACGTATTTATCTATAATAAGATATATAATTCTAGTCTAACACTACACATTTGTCTCGGCTATCCTCCTTTTGTCTAACCATTCATAGAATTTTGCCCAGATTTTATAGTACAATGTTTTGGTTTTTATCCTTGAGTTCCAAGGTGAGTCTATCATTTCTGCACAGTTGAAGATTTTTAGTAGTATTTCCTCTTCATTTGGGGTATCTTTCACTTTCCAGTTCTGTGCAAAGGCTATCCGTGCCACTGTAAGTATATGCAGTAGTAGATAGTTTATGTCTTTCTTGTATTTGCCCTCTATGTTTAAGTAACATATAATATAAGGTGTAAGGAATATATTATTATATTATCATTATTATATTATGTATTAACTTAAAGTGTTGAAAGAAGCTTGGGACCAGTGATGTCATATCTATGTCCAATGTTTTCAATTTTGAATTACTAATAAAAAAAACTTTTAAAAAATAAAAGAAAAAATAATATGTGGGAGATTTTTACACAGAGGGAAAAAGCACTTTCGTTCAAAGTATTTCTAATTTCTTAATTAGAAATTTCTAATTTCTTGATTAGGCTGAGAAATTTACAGCATTTCAGCCATTGCTGGACACAAGTCCTATAATTTCTCATTCTTCACTTTGGTTGATGGTTGTCAGAGCCCTTTAATACCTGCAAACCCATTCACTTTTTAGTGTGCTAAAGCACGAAACTGGATCAAGATTATATGACAATTATCAAAATATTTTGAATGGCCTTTTCATTGGAACGTTTATATTTACTATTAAATGTAAACTGATAGAGCAACAACTTAAAATTATGCTCTACATTTTACATCACTGTAAGGAAGTGTTCATTCTTTATCTATTGGTATACTATATTAAACTTGTATTAATTTATTAGGCGTTGAGCTTGTAGAGGCATGTTCAGAGTAAGATGTTGAATTAAAAGGGATAGTTCTAAATAGAAATATGCCTAGTAGAGAACTTTGCAGCAATGTAGAATTGGATTGGATAATCTGTAGTTTTCCATTGCAGATTGTACTGGAATTGTATGTTCAGCTGAATTGTATGTTCAGCTACAATTCCCAGCCTTGTTTACCATTAGTTGTTTTGGCTATAGCTGCTGGAGATTGCAATTCAGTCACTTTTGAAGGACCTCAGTTTCTCCATCCCTTTTAAGTGGTGTAAAACATTTAGAGGACTCCTGTTCCCCAACATTTTTCTTTGTTGTAAAAAGGCATAAGTTCAATGCCCAGTTTGTTAATTAGAAACAAACTGTCTAGCTGTCTAGGAGTCCTTTTGTACTGCTTTTTTGTAATTTTGGTCTGTATTGCATTCTTACAGGATGTTGATGTTTCATTCATGCAAAAAGTAGAGCTGCAATCAAAGTCTGATAGGCTGTCAGATGAGATCAACTTCCTGAGGGCCTTATATGAGGCTGTAAGTATTGAATGTTCTTGTCGTTGAATGCAAAGTAATGAAAAGTCCTTTAGGGCCAGAAATCATACTGCATCTGGGGAAGAAATGGAATGATCTTGCCAGGAAAGTAGAGCAACTGTGATTCATTGACAATCCTATGAACTACCATATTCTATTTCAAAAATCTCCTGGGGACTTGGGGCTCTTTTGTGAGAGAGGGAGGCCAGAATACACTATATGGACTTGGGAGTGTCCTCATTGGATTCCCACATCATGCTAAGATGTGATATTGCTAGCCCAGATTTGTTGTTTAAGTCACAATTGCCTGGACAACATTTTGCATTAAGATGTACAGTTGTTTCTTTAATGCTGGCATGATGTAATGTGAGAACTGCAGTACTGCTACATATAGTTTCTTCAAATAGGTTTAAAGAGGTGTTGATTGACACATAATGTAGAGGCACCATTGAACTACAATGGAGAAAGAAGAAGTCTGTCAGGTCCACTAATCAATTATGTCTTCTTTAAACAGTAAACAATTTGATATACACGAGGCCTACTATTATTAGAAACAGTGATGGAGAAAGTGCTACCTGTAAAAAAAAAGTATAATTTTTAATTGATGCTCTGAATCAGAATGTTTTTAATAATGAGTTCCCAGACATGAGAATCATATACAGATCAGTTAGTTTGAATGTACTACACTTTCATATACCCTCTGTCCTCATCCTCAGGTTAAAAAATCCACATTATTATGCTGACAGCCATGTTCTCTCCTATTATGAAAGTTTGGGAAATATCTAAAAAGGTTGCTCAAGTTTTTTTTTAATTTAAGCTTTGTTTTAAATGAAAAAAATCAAACTAGACTAGAGTTAAACTGTGGTATGAAAAGATCTGATAATGGAACCCTATATTCAATAGAAAAATAAAATTTACAGGGATTTCTAGAATCTAGACCTCTGGATTATGGCCCAAACTCAGTTTTTTTAATCACATTCTTACCAAACACTGACTAAAATAACTGCAGCAGTCTTATCATATTGAGCTTTGCCAATTCCCTGATGGGATTTCATTTGGTGAATCTTCCAAGGGAATCTAGCCCTACCATATCTAGGTTGCAAAATCCTGAATGACCAGCAGATAGCAGCAGAAAGGCAAAAACTGTATATTGTGATTCCATCTAACTCAGGGTTGTCAAACTGGCGGTCCATGGGCCAGATGCATTACATGCAGGCCACGCCCACCCCAGCTTCATGAAGGCAAAGAACTTTGTGACATCACATGATGGCAATGTGATGCAGCGAGTTCAGTGGTGAAATGCAAAATTTTTCCCTACCAGTTCTGTGGATGTGGCTTGGTGGGCATGGCTTAGTGGTGGTAGTCATGAGACTAAGTGGGCGTGGCCATTTTTTTTTTCTTTTTAAAGCATTCTTTTACTATTTGCCTGAACCAGAAGTAAAAATTCTTTTAAAAAGTTTTAAAAAAAGGTTCTGATGATTGTGCGGCACAGCTGATTGTCACACCTGATCTTTGGAACCTTTTAAAAAACTTTTGTAAAGCATTTTTTTCCTACCGGTTCAGGGAACTGGTAGCATTTTTTCCTACCAGTCTGGGCGAACCTGCCTGAACCAGTAGCATTTCACCCCTGGGCGAGTTTGATGCCCATAATCTAATTGGTCATGTGAATTTTATTTTGGCTGTCATTAAGCGGCTTGCACTAACCTCAGATACTGGACCATGTTCTTTAACAGGGTATGGTTTCATCTTTATTTAGCATGTACTATGCACACATAACTCCTAGGTTGACATACTGTTTTTCTAGATAGGACTAGACATACCTCCATCTAGAGTTTCAGGGAGATGCTGTAGTCAGTGATGAAAATTAACTGGACAGCCTACTGACAACTTCCTGCTTTGCCAAAATGAGGCACAACCTTTATTTTGAGTTGGCTTCCATAGAATATTTTGCTAGGCAAAGATGAACTTGAATTAGTGAGTAACAATGGGAAACATCTGGATGGATGGATAATAGCATCTTGTTTTTCCACAAAGGAATTGATGCAAATCCGAGGACAAATTAGTGACACCAATGTTGTCTTGCAAATGGACAACAACCGAGATCTGGACCTCAACAGTATCATTGCTGAAGTGAAAGCACAGTATGAAGACATTGCCAACAGGAGCCGGGCTGAGGCAGAAACATGGTATCAAAGCAAGGTAAGACTCTGTATAACTTTTCCAGGGATGATTGTGGAGTTGATAAGCTTATCCTCTTAATCTGGAATCAATGCTCTTCTTAACCAGAAGGAAAGCCTGAAGTGACAGGGTTGATAGTTAGACCATGGGTTTACACTTCCAATAGGCTTTTCTTTTTTCAGAAATCCTTTAAGTGAATTAAATCTATGTAGAACATTGGTCTTATATCGTAGGTTTCTTTATAATGGGGTCATAACAAGCATTGCCTTTTGGACTGCTAGGAAGAACAGAAAAATCCTAGACCCTATTATTTGAGAAGCCACGGTGGATGGACCTCATGAGCTTTGCAATTTCTCATGAGAAATAATGCAACTACAAGTTCTGTACCTATCATTCTAACCAGAAAGTTATAATGCCTACTGAACTTTGCTGAAACAAACACGAACTGTGATGCCATTGTCTCAATACATAATATATTCCTAGGAGGCAAAAATTTGGATTCCACTTTTTGTTTTGAAATCACACTTAGGTTTAGAGGTGGCAAATTTGGCAAATCGTTTATCTGCCTTTTCCAGGGAAAGGTAACACACGGAATTCGCCTCATACCCAAGGCTTCTTGTTTAATTCCTGAAGCTGGTGTTGCTTCCTATCAGTCATGAGGGTTCTCTTTTGGTGTTACAGTTTCAGGAACTTCAGAGCACAGCTGTTAGTCACGGAGATGACCTGAAAAATAGCAAGAATGAGATTGCAGAACTGAATCGGATTATACAGAGACTAAGAGCAGAAATTGACAGTGTGAAGAAACAGGTAAGCAGGCATCTGAACATAGCAATACTCCTGTCTGCATGGGTTTTTCTGTTCTCTTTTTTCAACTTTGTTACAGGTACATCTTCTCTTAGCTTGCACACTATTTTGCAGTTCATTCATGCTAGGAACATTTTCCCACTGAGTTTCAACAGGATTTATTTCTGAGGAAAAGCGATCAAGCATATCCATTCAAGCTGGATAGCTCCTTGATTAAAATGATCCCTGCCACCATTTTAAGGAGATTATTCCCCAACCCTGACTGTTTATAACTCACGCTTACCAGATTGAGACACAATGTGCAGAGATGTATTCTAAGCGGCTATTTCTTCCTCTATAGTAGAACTAGAGCAGAAGTATTGCAAGAGGTGTGATGTGGAGGTGTTCTTTGATTCTGAGGACTATCTGTCAGTCATGCATTACCATCTTTGACTGTGTGCCAACTGCTGTTCTGCTTGGATAAAAATAGCTTCACTTCATTAATCTAAATTCTAGTAACCTCACATTTAAATTGTTGCATACTTTTGAATATGAATTTGCTCCCAAAAATGCTCTTTAATACAAAACACGGCAGCTTGAATAATCTCTGAAACTCCGTGACCATATTATGCCAAGATTAGATCCTATTTTATAGGCAAAATGCAAAATTTATTCACAAAATACATGGAAATGGACTCACTAGCTCCAGAAAGACTATGATTTAAATAAAACACTGCTCAAAGTTGAATAGCAATAGGACTAACACAGACTTATATATTGCTTTGTAGTGCTTTTACAGCACTCTCTAAGCAGTTTACAGAGTCAGTGTATTGCCCCTCTCCCCCAACAATCTGGGCCCTCATTTTACCGACCTCAGAAGGATGGAAGCCTGAGTTAACCTTGAGCCAGTCACAACTGAAAGGCTGGCAGTCGGTTGAGTTAGCCTGCAATACTGCATTCTAACCACTGCACCACCATATAGTTCCATGTATTATACGACTTGCAATATTCTTTGGTTCAGAGAGCTTCAGTCTCTCATTTGCAGGAAGATGCAGTATTTGATAATTTACAGGTTTACTTTTTGTTGGCTATGCTGATAAAAGCTCAAAAAACATCCACAATCAAACCTCCTGCACCTGTTTTTCTGAATGCAGGAAAAATTCAAGATGCAAGACATGTTTTTGTTATGATACTGTATGCATTTCCTCAAGATTTTTAGGGGAAAAAAAGTATTTGTCAGTAATTTGAATCAAGCCTTAAACCAAGATGATGTACATAAGGAAAAGAGGACCATGAAATGCTTAATTGGCATTTGGCACATGAAACCAGAATAAACTTATTAATTATCTAAGCACATTTCCATGTTATTAACATGAATAATTCTTGCCCTGTTAAGTCTCATAGTTGGAGGTTGCCTAGGAACAGAGGGTGGCACTCATTCTGAGCTAGTTTGCTGAAGAATAAACTTTTTGATGGAAAGAGATAGTGAAGGAGAGAGAGTACAGATAGACCTCAACTTACAATAGTTCATTTAGTGACCATTCAAAGTTATAATGGCCCTGAAAAAAGCGATTTATGACCTTTTTTCACACTTATGACCTTTGTAGCATCCCCATGATCATGTGATCAAAATTCAGATGCTTGGTGACTGACTCATACTTATGACCATTGCTGTGTCCCAAGGACATGTTGCGACCAAAGTCAATGGGGAAGCCAGAGTCACTTAACAACCCTGTTACTAGCTTATCAACTGAAGTGATTCACTTAACAACTATGGCAAGGAAGGATATAAAATGGGGAAAACTCATCTAAGAAATGTCTCACTTAACAACATTAATTTTAGGCTCAATTGTGATCATAAGTTGAGGATTGCTGGTATTACAACTCACAGAGGGATCCCTTGTTGAAATTCATTTTGCTGAAATTGAATTTGCCTAGTGGCCTTTCAACCAGATTTTGAACTTGTCCGCTGAAAGATGCGCGAGTCCTGTTGAATCTGTTCACCCCATCAATTTAATAACACATGCTTTTATCAATATCCTTGTTGAGGTAGGGATTTGAAAAGTAATTGGGGCAATTAAATGTTACCATCTGATTTTTTTTTGAGGCTCTGAGGTCCAAATAAAAGCCAGTGTACAATAATGTGATCCTGTTTACAATCCTCTTGTAAACACTTAGCTGTCTGCTGCTATAACAGAAATGAGACGCAAAGTGCCGACTCTTACCAATGGATTCTTAAGACATCTATATTTAATACTTCATGAAGTCATGCATGCTATGACACACATGTATCATGAAATTAGAACCTAATTAATATTAATATATTAATTAATAATTAATAAAAAGAAGAATCTAATTAATAATTAACTGTTGACCTCACCCCATTCCTAAGAGGTCCATAAAGGGGGCGTGCATAAGAGCACCAGAGTGCCTACCATCCCTATCCTAATGTTCCCTTTATTTGTATTAATTTTATGTATTCAGTTCATGCTTATACTTATATATTTATATTATCTAATACATACTTGACAAATAAATAAATAAAATAAATAAAAAATAATACACAAATGTATCCAGATTGCTGATCATCAAAGAGCAATAGCTGATGCTGAACAGCGTGGGGAGTTGGCCTTGAAAGATGCCCGAGTAAAATTGAGTGACCTGCAACTGGCTCTGCAAAATTCGAAGGATGAGCTGGCGCGTCTCCTGCGGGATTATCAGGAGCTGATGAATGTCAAACTGGCTCTGGATATTGAGATTGCTACATACCGCACGCTGCTCGAAGGCGAAGAATGCAGGTGGGTGCCATCTTGCGATGTATCGGGTCTCCGAGTGAAACATACCTATTTGCATGTTTCTTGTGTGTCGATTTTACCCAATCTTAAACATAGGAATATACACACAGATACCTGTCATCGTAGCTGTTCTGCTTTTTCTATAACTGTGTATGAAATACAGCCTGTGCATCCACTATCTTCCCCATTAATTTTGTTTGTTTGTTTGTTTGTCCATCATTCTTTTTCAGCCTTTAACAAAGATCTTGTCCTAGGTTTGGAGCTTGTATATTTTTCTATTGATTCTCTTTTCAGAGCTCCACTTATTGTTTTTTTAAAAAATTCCTGGAATTTCCAGTCAATAGTACATTTGATGGATGCCAAATTAGAAAAAAAATGCATTTAGTTCATCCATTTTAGAAGGCTGTCTTTCTGCAACCACACTGTCCCTGGGACTGATCCTTAGTTTATTCGGTTTTGAGCAGCTTTTTTCCTCCTTTCTCTTTCAGTTTCCTTTTGCCTAGCACAGTTCAGTCTGTAGGATAAAGTTCCAAAGGGCTCCAAGGAGAGGACATTATATAGAGGACATTTTCCCCAAACTCAGCAATAGCAAAAATTATCATTGGAAACAACAAGAGTCCTGTCAATGAAAAGTGATATCAAATATTTTGTAGCTAAAATGACTTTTCTCTTTTTGCCTCTAAATACGTTGTCTCCCTAAATGTGATGTCTCATTTTATCTCCAAATCTAGAGTATATGTTATGGTATATTTAGCCATTAAATAAAAATGGTTCTCAAGCTATCAGTAGGAAGTTTAGAATGTGACAGGTTTGTGTGTGTATGTGTGTATCTGCATGCAAATATTAACATTTGTATGGCACGTTTCCAATGATGTTGAAATGTCTGAATGTTCAATGTGCAAATTTAGGAAGCACTACATGCTGTTCAATATCATCAGCATAGCAGAAGACATTTCCACACATCTATAATTTGCATTAACATTAGCTGCTGCTTCTAGCATGGGGTAGGCTTTTAAGAATGTAAATAAATAATATATGCTTGTATAATTGTAAGTAAATAACTAAAACTATGTTTCCTATACAATCTAGAATTAATTGGAGTAGTTATGTCTACCATAATACTGCTTAGTCATTATTCATAGTAAGAATTGGTTGCTGACTTGGAGAGAGACACATAAAGTTATCCTTTACTCCTGATATTTTTAATTAGTGGTGAAAATTCAGAAGAGAAAATACTGCACAGGTATAGAAGCAATCTTTCCTCAAGTATGTTTTTATAAACAAAATAAATATGACTTAGGCTTGTATTCTACATAAAATGTATGCTGGAAATTAAATCTGGTTCTCTCTGGGCAATATCTTTAGATTTTGAGATTTCATCAATTTGCAATCCAAATGTGTGTACATTTATTCCTAAAGTAACTCCCTCTATCTTTGACAGTTTTTCTTCCAAGGTAGCTGCCTTGGTTCATACCATAACTTAGTCTCCTACCATCTGATGCCCTTCAGATGGGTTGTACATATTTTAATTTCCTAGGGCTAATAGGGATTCGTCTACACCAGATTGGGAAAAGCTATCCTAAACTGCCAGGCCAAGAGTTGTGTTTTCTTCAACCTAGTGATTGTGGTGGTGGAGAATGAGATGACAACTACTCTGTTCTTCTTTAGAAGAACATCTATGGCTTTACCAATCTTTTTCCCAGCCCACTCAAATCAATGGGCTTTTATTGAAAGGGGATGTAGAAGATAGCTAGAAATGGAAGGCACCTTCATAATTTGTGCTGCACAAACTCTGCACAAGAATTTGCAAGATATATCTGAGGCATCTGGGTAAGGCTCAAAGCCCATCATGTTTAGACTAAGAAAAGTTCTCTCATCCTTTCAAAAGAAAAATAGCAGCTGCATCAACCGGTTTGCCCGGAACCAAATATGTGAGCCCATACACAAATTTAAAATCTTTGACTTCACTGAAAGGACATTAGCTTCTATTAACCTTATGAGGAAAACCTGTTTTTAAATATGAAGAGTTCCTAGTTTTCATTTTGTCCTGCACTACTTAACTACGCTTTTGAAGCATGATGTGAACTAATGGCTGGAAGGCAACTGGGGAAAGTGACATCTTGTGGTCACTTCTTTTATTGACATGCTTTGAGAGCTTATTTATTTTGTGCCAAAATGCTCCCACCAATGCCAGGGCAGAAAGGCTGCCTTATTCATTTTCCTCACCCCTCTGAGATATTGTGGTTCCATGGTATTCTGGGAATTTCAATGGTGGGCTGGATTTTGGTACTTGGTGTTGGTTGCAGCAGTATCTTCAATTTTGTTGAACAAGAAAACCCAGAGTAGACATTAATTGTAAGACTACTCCAGAGATGGTATTCAGCAGGTTCTGACTAGTTCTGGAGAACCAGTAGTGGAAATTTTGAGAGTTCGGAGAACCGGTAAATACCACTTATGACTGGCCCCACCCATCTATTCTCTGCCTCCCGAGTCCCAGCTGATTGGGAGGAAATGGGGATTTTGCAGTAACCTTCCCCTGGAATGGGGAGGGAATGGAGATTTTACCATATCCTTCCCCTGCCATGCCCACCAAGCCACATCCACCAAGTCATGCCACACCCACCAAGCCACACCCACAGAACCGGTAGTAATTTTTTTTAATCCCATCACTGGACCACTCCCAGAATTCTGTCAACTACTGAAGGGGGTGGGGGTGGGGTGGCCAGCATTGATGCCAAACCACATTGTACTTTTCTATAATCCCCTAAAATATTGCTGCAGTTAGTTCTGTAAACTGTAAATCAACTCTGGTGCCCACAAGAATGGAAGTCAGGGCTCTTTGTGTTAAACCCCATAGCTGCTCCTCATCGCTGAAATAATGGAGCATAGAGCACTTGATAGAAGAAGAAGCAAGGAATACTTTTAGATAATAAAGACAATAGTTTAGTGTTTCTTACCTGCACTAATACTCCAGGATCTAAAATTACTGAGTTACAGACCAGGAAACAAAAGAATTACTATAAATGCTGCAGGCTGATCATTGGCTGCCAGCAGTTTGGCAGATCAAATCTCACCGGCTCAAGGTTGACTCAGCCTTCCATCCCTCCAAGGTGGGTAAAATGAGGACCCAGATTGTTGGGGGCAATAGGCTGATTCTGTAAATCACTTAGAGAGGACTGTAAAGCAAGTATATAAGTCTAAGTGCTATTGCTATTGCTATTATGTGTGTTGGTGCAGTTTGTTTCTGAGCCTTCCTTCAGGCCACTGTTTGATTCAGTACATTGGAAAAACCGTATGCTGTAGTAGTAACCCTTGAACTAAATGTATTTTTTTTCCTCTGGGTGAAATAATTGCCAGTAGTTACACAGGTGTAAAAAAGAAATAATATGTATATACACCAACATTTTTAGCAACATTTGTTCATGTACTTTATTCTGGTTAATGTCTGTCCCTGAAGAACAGCAGATGCTAGAGTGGACTCCTGTTGCTATCTAGATAAGCCTGAAGGGCAATAAGAGTCAGGATTGTCTTCCCTTACAATGTTTTTGTACAAAGCAGATGAGCACTCTGGGCTTAGGAGGGCGCTCTTAAGACAGTCTCATCAAGGCAGCTTGTACCTGACAGCACAATGCGAACTGGGTATAGGTTTTGAATTCTATGGGAAGATGAGGGAAGCTGGTAGAGAGGTTGCACCATCTGTGCTGCAACACAGTCACTGATTGCTACAAAATGCTTTCTTGTGGGTTCCTGGTTGCACCACAGAGTGAGCATGGCCATTTTGCGCCAGGTTGCTTCCTCATGGCTGAAACGTATGTTCTGCCAGCACGAGAGGGGCAGCCTCCTCTTCCCCCCTTCCCAGTTACGTCTGCAGGGGACCAGGACCTATAGGAATTTGCTCTAATCAGACATGGAGGGCAGGATCTCCCAAGGGAGGGGTGAACCACTGCAAGCCGGTTGAAAAGACTACTGTTTCAGCAACCTGTTTCAGTCTCCTTCCAAATCCTAATCCTTCATATGACTCCTCCAAGCTCAGGGGTGTGCTTCTAGATGGTGCATCAATGTTATGCAGTTGCCCTGCCTCTTGGACAATCCCTTTTATAAGGGGATGTAGATTGTTTAATCCTCACAAATTTCCCTAGGATTTTTTTTTTCTCATTTTAATTTGTTGAATAAAATTGCTGCCTTTTCTATCAGGAAGGAAAGGCAGAGAAACTGTAAGCTTCCTTTGGCTGGCAAGGATAGGAGCCAATTATACCAAAGATCCCCAGCCCATCAAAGCCAATTTATTTTTCTTTTTTTCCATTCAGTCTGAAGCTGGTGAGTTTTTTGCACTAACTTCTCAGAAATCGATTCTAAGTTAAAGGATTTCTCTCTAATTGTAGAGCATCCAGTCCTGGGTGTTCTTTTGAATTCACCTATCTGTAGTGGGATATGCAAAATCTCTGTTTTATGCTTTTCATAAGAAAAGTATAAACTCTAGAGCTTTGTTCACTGGTGGCATTAATCCATAATGTGATTAGTTTGAACTGGTGTGATGCGGGTTCTTCTTTTCAGTAGTCCAGTCAAACTTTAAATGGCTTAGTTATGCATATAAATCCTCTCTGTTGAATGACACATGATGAGGGGGTCAATCAAATCAAATCTTTATTATAGACAAAGGCCAACAAAAATGGAAAGGTCTTCTTGAAAAATAGCTAAAAAGCTAGCAGGAGACAGTATCTGAAGAAAATATGTCAGCTGCTGGAATCTCCAGGCAAGCTATTTTAAGGCAGTTTTGAGATATAGTCCAAAAGCAGGAAAGAATAAATGCAGCTGACATAGCTCCTCAGTGAGTGTAACTTCCACAGGAATTTCCTTATACTTAATCAGGTCTGTTTCCTGGTTATACTGTACGTGTGTTCTGTTTGACAAATCATGTGTCTAAAGCCATCTTCTTCAGCCTGGAGAGCTTCTGATTTTTTTTTTTTAACTTCAATACTCAATCAGGGAAGTTGTGGTCTCAGGAGAGAAGGAGACCAAGGATGTCTGGTCCAGGGAGAATAATTTCTAGAAGGATTTTTGGAGGTGCAACTTACATCCCTCACCTAAATACATCAATGTCCCAGTACACAAATTCCTATTTTTTACATATAGACAATACAAGGAAAGAAGTATGTGTATATGGGGGTGGGGATGGGGGGCAGGGAACACAAAGTATGTTTTCCTTTATTTTGTTGCCCATCTGAAAGAGAATTTAAAGTGACAATTTGATCCTTGTGTTTACTTGATACTGCCCAGATCTTTATTTGCAAGGACAAGGCCGTATAGGCTATGAGCTATACATGATAAAGGTAATTGACTTATACACATATTGTTTTCTCTTTCTTGCCTATAGAATGTCTGGAGAACTCACTGCCCCTGTGAGCATGTGTAAGTATTTCATTTATGTTAATTAGCTGTGAAGGCCCATGATAATACGCTTGTTTGCACAGACTTTATTGTTTAATATTAATACTGAATAATTTAGAAATCTTGAAAAAAATACTCTCTATCATTGACAAGAGGAACAAATAAGAAATATTACACTGTGCATCTATCCTGCCTATCCTATTTTATACTGTTGATGAGAATAATAATTTAGATAAAAAGTGAGACATGAGGCTTTAAGAAAAGGTAACTAAAATGGATTACGTTGTGGTCAGTTCATACTGAAATAAAAACAGTCTATTTGCTAAATAGAAGAAGGAATTAGAAGGTGTTAGCCTTATAAGGTAGATTTGGAATGGCATTTGAGAAAGACCTTGGGAGAGGAGCAACTAAGATGATTAAGGGCCTGGAGACTAAAACATGAAGAAGGGTTTCAGGAACTGAGTATGGTCAGTCTAGAGAAAAGGAGGACTAGGGGTGACATGATAGCAGTATTGGAGGGGCTGCCACAAAGAAGTGGGGGGTCAATTTATTTACCAAAGCACAGAAAGCAAGACAAAAAACAATGGATGGAAACTAATGAAGTAGAGAAGCAATCTGGAACTAAGGAGAAACTTCCTAACAGTGAGGAAAATTAACCAATGGAACAGCTTGCCTTCAGAAGTTGTGGGTGCTCCATCACTGGAAGATTTTGAGAAGAGACTGGGCATCCACCTGTTTGAAATGATATAAGGTCTCCTGCTTGAGCAGGGAGCTGGACTAGAAGACTTCCAAGGTCCCTTCCAGCTCTATTCTGATTGACTGCACAAAGAGGCACTGTGAAGGGAATGGTCAGATAAGAGATAGCATAGTGGCAGCTGGGTAGTGTGCATGGCAACTAGATCCTCCCTAGTTTCTCAGGCTGTAAACGAGAGTGGGGCAGGGAGGGAGGATTGAACTTTCAGACTTCCAAGATTATGTCAATGAAGCTTTACAATAAAGTAAAATTAGCTTGTCTGGCTATTGATTCCTATCTACCTTACTTCGCAAGGCTGACAAGAACAGATGAAGAAACAGACACCATGTAGATTGAAAGCTACTTTAATTTGAACAGCTTTAGTCACAGAGTCTTGCAAGTCTGAATGTGCTTCCCCTTTCTTTCTCCCTCTTTTATCTTCATGTGAACTAAAGTTGGTCAGTTGAGGTGGGGCTGGCACTTTCCTTGCTTGGGCTAAACTCTTGCTTAACTGATCCTTGTCTTGGTAGTAGATCTTCCATTTCTTCTCCAAGGCCATCCTCTATGAGCACTACAAGTGATATCCCTTCATATTTAATCTTGAAAAGCACCCCACACTAGATGGGAAATTTGAGGGAGCCATTTGGCAGTAATGCTACTCATGTTGCCTTCAATAGGTGGCAGCACCTGTAACCTTTAAAAGCTAAGCAGGGTCCTACCTAGTTAGAATTTGGATGGGAGTTCATTTATAATTTCAGGGCTGGGGACTATAGTGGGGAAATCAGCATCCTGGAATATAAGAATGACTTGGATATGCCCTTGTAGTCTCCAAGACTTGAGTATGATGGTCATCCATCATGTCTTAGATCAACTAAGATGATCAAAGGCCAGGAGACTAAAACATACGAAGAACGGCTGCAGAATTAGGGCTCGGCTAGTCTAAAGAAAAGAAGAATTAGGGGTGACATGATAAGCAGTATTCCATTATTTGAGGGGCTGCCACAAAGAAGAGGGGCTCAAATTATTCTATAAAGCAGGACAAGAAACAATGGTTGGAAACTAATCAAAGAGAGAAGCAACTTGGAATTAAGGAGAAACTTCCTAACAGTGAGGACAATTAACCAGTGGAGCAGTTTGCCTTCAGAAATCGTGGGCTCTCCATCACTGGATATTTTTAAGAGTCAAGACAGTCACTTATCTGAAATAGTATAAGTTCTCCTGCTTGAACAGGGAGCTGGACTAGAAGACATCCAAGGTCCCTTCCAGTTCATTCTATTCTAAGATCCATTCATTCTTATTGGTTACAGCCAATGGTTGGAACAAAGTCCAGTAATGCACCTGTGTTTTTCTTGCAGCGGTGGTCAGCAGCACATCTACCATGAGTGGAGGTGGTCGTGTGAGCAGTGGAGGATTTGGCCTGGGGATTGGTGGAGGAGGGGGAGGCAGTGTTTCTGGAGGCAGCTTGAGCCTGACAAGGGGAGGGGTTAGTGGTGGCGGCTTTGGTATAAGCAGTGGGGTTACTACTGGAGGGAGCAGTTACAGCACCGGAAGCTATGGTGGAGGAATAGGTGTTGGAGGTGGAGGTGTTGGAGGTGGAGGTATTGGAGGTGGCTCTTCCAGCATGAAATATGTCTCAACCACAACCTCATCGTCCAGCCGAAAAGTAGTCAGATAAAAAAAAACAACAACATGTTGCCAACAGATTCTGAAAAAGCTCCTAATTGCCAGCATCAGCACAAGCCCCCAAGCTAGTCATCCTTTTTTTTTCCCTGAGAAGTTTAATATGAACAGACATTGTCCCTTGTCGCCTGAATGAATACATCTGAGTAGGTGTTGACCATTCATGAGAAATGGCTCGTGTCACCCCTTCTCCAGGCAGTTCCAGTGTTACAAGTCCCAACCAACGTGACTTGTGGCTGTGGAGGCATCTCTGATTTTCCTCCCTCTTTTACTATAATTCTGCCTTCAGTAAAGAAGTTCCATATTTCCTACAGGTTTAATGAATCAAAGCATCCCCCACATTGGACAGAATTGAACGTTTCCTCCCCTTCTCTCTTTCAAAAGGATGATGAGGATGCCCTTTTGTGATAGGAATTGTCAATCAATTTTTAAATCTGAAAAGGAATCTGGTGAAGGCTGATTTAAGTCAAAAGGAAACAAATCAAAAAAGCCAAGCACAAAACCTCTGAGTATTATTCCTAAAAGGAACCCTCTTCCCCAGCTCACTATTGTTACAGTGCAAAACTTTAGGAATAGAGTCTGGCCATTTTTTAACACCCTGTTGATTTCAGTGGGAGATTAAGTACTTAGTTCGCTCTCCACATTTGAAATCAACAGGATGGGGAAAATGCTTACTTTTTATTTCAGTTGTTTTTAAGCACTAGAAAAACACTGAATTGTTTCCAGCATTGGCATTCATTTTATGGTCATAGTTTCACCTCCATTTTCACATTTCTGCGATTTCTTATGCTGCTCTTTTTGTTCAGTGCTTTGCACCAGCCAATGAATGCAATATAATTATATTCTCTTAAACCCCATTGAAAGCAGGAGGAAAGTGTAACCCAAACTGGTTTTGTACCATCAGGGCCTGTACTTTTTCCATTTAAGCCCCATTGTTCTGTTTGGTATATATTACTTGGTATATTTTTGGTTTTCCAGAGCATTTAAAAATATGATAGCCTTCTGCTAAGAGGGCATTTGAGAATGGAAAGGGCAATTTAATGGATGGGCTGATTGAAACAATATAGTTGCCAACAGAAAAAAAGAACTCCTGTGTTTTAATTCAGATGTAATAGTAGGCAGGCCCCTTCCCACACCCCAAGGAATATACACAGTCAAAACAACACATTGTTTAATAGGGAATTAAAAGACAAGCACATAAGTCAGCCATCTTTTTAAAGGATGCATTTTGTTGTTCTGCGCCTAGAAGAAGCATAGCATTTGACTTCATCAACTGCAGAAATTTTTTTTAATATTCTTTTGGTTGACCTCCCCCTCCAACTCCCACCGGCCAGATGAATTTTTAAACCCGTTAAATAAATTTCCCATTTGATGAAGAACATTTTGAAAAGGCATAATAGTTTGTATGGCTTATTTTGCAAGTGTCCCCAAATGCTTGATGTAAATAAAATAGCAACCGTTTGGCTTCTTTTGCTTGGTCTATTGTTCTCCATAACTTCATGCTTGAAATTGCAAATAAACTGCATTGTGATAACTTGTTTCTTGCTGGTGTCTTCTTTCTGGGAATGGGCATTCATTACAATGCTTTTTTTTTCCTCAGTGAAGAACTCAAACATGGAGGGCCTATAGCTGAATAGAGAAATACTGTAGGAGACTAGGAATATTTGGTTTACAACTTTTTTTTTCTTATGAAATGGTTTCAACTGATTGACTCATTTATGGTTCACCTCATTTACCTCTGGTGTCTCACTGATGGGCAATACTACAAGTATAAGAGAGATGTACCATTGTACCATTGTTTTAAATCTGGTTGTTCACCGCCCTGAGTCCCCCTCCCGGGGAGAAGGGCGGTATATAAATTGAAATAATAAATAAATAAATAAAATTGTCAACAGGGACGAGGTACTGATTTCATACCAGAAATGCTTCTTCTCAAATGACAGACCTGGCCTGAGTAAACAGCTCAGCTCACACCAAGAAAAAAAATATGTTTGAGATTATCCAGTGAAAAAAATGAAATCATTTTTTTTTCTTCCCCTCACAGCAGACATGGCTTTTTCACAATTTAGACTACAATAGTAAATGTAATAGATAACGTTTCCCAGTTAAAGCCATTTCTCATTTCAGAGATTAGGAACAAATCTGGCTCTTCCCCAGATGGCCTGAGAGGACAAATCAGATCAAAGCTGGGCACAGAGAGGTCTTTCAAATTCCCTTCCAAACTTGTAGGCAGAGACTAATGCATTTTCAGAATTTATCCAGGGGAAAGAAGAAATTGTCTTGGAGTTTCTCAAGCGAGGGTAACAGCTGAATTCCTCCAGAAGAAATATAGTCATGATGATATTTATAGGGATTTAATAGGTCAAGGGAGCCAGAGCCCAACATGATGATGGTGCAGTGAAAGGCTGGATATCAACATACACCCCATTGGTCATTGGTAGTAATATAAGCAGGAAAGCACAATATTTCACTCATGAGAAGTTTTCCAATTTTTCCCCCTTAGGAAGACTTTCAAAAGCAAATTATTATGTTGAATGAGAGCTGGTAGGAAAATCAGAAAAAATATCTCCTGGCACTGAACCAGATGTTATAGCAGCATGAGAAACAACTTCTTGCCAAATGCTGATACAGCATGTTTTTCATCTCCCAAATTGCTGAGCCCCCCCCTTTCCTCTCAAGAAGGGTTATTTCTAACCCCAATTAGGGGTGGGGTGGAGGGGAGGGGTAAACCCTAGGGAGAAATATCCATAAAAGGAGAGGTGTGAGGGGAGGGAACACGGAGGGAAGAAAAAGAGCTGAGTTCCTACACTCCCTTGCTAAGCTTACAATCCATTGTAGCATTCAGAGACAAACCAGTTCCAACCTAACAGATCTGCCCCTTCAACCTCATTGAGAAATACAAGAGCATGGCAGAGCAAGAACATGGAGGAAATACCTGCAAAGTTAAAATGAAGTCTAGGAAGGACTTAATTGAAGAGATGTTTCCCTAAGGAATACTACTCTTATGTTTTGGAAGGTGGTGGTACTAAGAATATGGTCTTACACAGAAGACTGGCTGGGAATTGCATATTCTTCAGAAGGTTATGACTTTGTTCTTGCAGATGTTTTAAAAGGGAGTTTTAAACAAGGAACAATTTACAAGAGGGTAGGTAGGACAGAATCCCCATAGACAGTATCAATTGTCTACATCAAGTTGGAGATGAAGGTGTGGTTGTGGTTCAGAAGACCCAAGAAACCTTCTGTGTTGAGGGGCAAAGAGAATGCTTGACCTCCAAGTAGACTAAGCATGTGTTTTATAAAGTTTTTTTTTTAAAAAAACAACTTGTAGCCATTGAAAGTCAAGTAGGAGTTTAATCAAAAAGACTTTTACTTATCCCTGAAGTAGGAGGATTGTTTTATATTCAAAGACTGTTCAAAGTGAAGAAGATGAGTGGGAGAATTGAGGTACCTAATTATCAATGATACAAGCAAGTGGCAGAAAAGGGGTAACAATGGAGATGTCTACTCCCCATTCATTTTTTTAAAAAAAATCATCCTCCTTATAAAGGGTAACTGGAGGAATGGGTAGGAATGGCATGCAGACCTCCTACTCCCCTTGACTAGTTTTCATCTCTCTTGATGGATTTCGCAGTGATCAAATAAGTCTGATAATCCCAAGCATATTCATTTGGAAAAGCCATTGATCTCAATGGGATTTACGACATTGTAATCATGCGTAGGTTTGCATTTCCTTACAACCCAGCACAAATGCCTCTGTCAAAGTTTTGGAGTTGCAAATGAAAGTGTGAATGTGGGGGTGGGGGTGGGAGGGGGGAAGGGAGCTCTTTTCCCAATGTCTTGAGACTTTGAACCCTAGTCCTAACCGGTTTCCATCACCCCACTAAAGTGATCTGTTCCCAGCCCAGCAGCAGCCTATGAACTGAATTTAGTAAGATTTCAAAATTACTACAGCATTTCTATTGTACTTGCTGGGTAAGATCCAAGTACCTACCGGGCTTTTTATTCTCTTTCTCTATTATTCTTCCTTATCCCTTATCCTTATCTCTATCTCATTTATTTCTCCTTTCACCACCTCTCCAGCCTCCTCCCTTCCCTTTTTTCTTTCTCATTTTGGACAATGCCTTATTTTGAAATGTGGCCTCTAGCCAGTATGTGCGCACATACTATATATGCTCAAATGCACAAAGATGTACAGTACAAAAATATTGGAGGAGGAGGAAGAGTCTGTTTCATTTGAAGCTGTCAATCGTGGTTTGAAAATGGACACCACATAGAGCTTTAGTATAGGTTTAAATATATTTTTGTCTAATTCTACTTATTTTTTTCCCCAAAGGATCATCTTAAATTCAAGATTGTCTTCCTTTCAAGTAAATATGATATGTGATTCCCAGTGCAATGACTGAACAAGTAAAGCTAAAGATGATTTGCAAAACAATAGCTAAGAATTATAGGTTCTTGATGATGAATTGAGAGATGAGTCAGTTTATTTTTACTCAGAATCATTTTTTTGAATGACCTATCAATTAATGCATCATGTGAATTACATTTTCAATGTATCTAGAATTTGCATTTAAATCCAGTTCAAACTATGAATTAGTTCAACCAGTCTAACTACTGATCCATGTTAGTATTAGTTAATTAAATTTCCCAATAGTCAATTCACTTGCATGTATTCAACTCTAAATTAATTTCCTTCTATATCTGCATCGGCTGCACGTTAAGAAATACAAAATAATGCATGCTAATTTACATGCAGTTTCCCTACTGTACAGATCAATGTGGGCTTATGCATTAGAAAATTTGGATTAAAAAGTTTCTTTGAAAATTTATAAAGAGTATCCAGCCTTTAAGAACTGAATGGAGTATGGATACTGCAGAACATATCATGTTTTATCACTGTGACCTATATACATACCAAATCTTCTGTGTGAACCTTATGGGAGAAAATAGATTGTGGTATGAAGCCTTTTTCTGCAATACATACACCCACTGAATGATTTGGACACAGTTCCTTTGAAGCCTGATATATTAATTATAGGGTTTTGTGATGCCCACGGCCATTTATTAATTAATTGTTTTTAGCCTTGTTCGTACACCGCCCAAAGTCATTTCTTTGTAAGATGGGCGGGTACATAAATTTGATAAATAAATAATAATTCTACATGGTATTCATCAATGATACGCAAGTATTCCCAAGATATGAGTTCTGCCTTGTTGTGCCAAACCACTGGAATTAAAAACTTACCTAATGAACTGAGGCTTTCTTCCATTTGGCCCATGGTCAATTTGGAAGCTGCTGAAAGGAAGACATTCAGGTCATGAAGTTTAACAGGAAATCCAACTGAATTGGTATTCAACCCAAGTTACAATTTCTATGTCCCAAGAGCTTGTGATTGAGCTATGGCTTCTTCAGCAAAATGTGAAGGGCGACACATTCTCTTTCCCTTGAATTAATGACCTGGGACAGATAATTTAATATGAGTTATGATTCAGCCAAGGGTTCACATCCTCATTCATAAATCTGTGCCATGTAGGTTTTGTAGCTATCTGTAAATTGAAAAATGTCTGTAGATAAATGTCATGTTAAATATTTAAATAAATGCATATTTGAAAAAAATTCTAAACATTTTTTTTTGAAAAAAAAAAAGCATTGTTATATTTTGGAGCCATCAGTTACTGTGCTGACACATTCAGAAGTTGCAAGTATGAACTCTGCATATCCTGAGAAATGCAGGATTAGATTTTGTCTAAATGATATCACAATACACAGAAATCTAATTTCTCAAGTAGAGAAACAACATGCCAGCTGATTTTCAGGCCTTCTGGGCACATCGGAAGTCGGCAAATGGGCTGTTTCTGGCCTCTGGAGGGCTTCCGGGTTGGGGGGGGAAGCTGTTTTCACTTTCCCCTGACTCCTAGAAAACCTTTGGAGCCTGGGGAGGGCGAAAAATGAGTCTACCGGGTCCACTGTGCCATCACATGCCAAAAGCACACACACGTGTGACCACCCCGCACTCCCCCCGCTTTTGACATGCAATGGCAAAAAGGTTAGCCATCACTGCCTTAGAGTATATCTGAAGAGATCTGAACCAGCTTGTTGACTGGGATTCCAAGCATATTTTGAAACAAAGGCCGGTGATGCCTGCTTTCAGGTGTCAGAAAACTTTTGTTTCTGGTGTAGGAGATTGACATAACTGCCATACCCAGAAAGTCCTCCCCTGTAATTTAATTTCCAGCATCAGCATGAGGGAATCATATTGCCCTCCCATTAAGCCTATTTTCATTTCCATGATTTTAAAAATGGCTCTACCACCATTTTTGACAGACCAGAACTCCTCTAGCAGCAAAATATTGGGATGTTGTTGTGTTTCCCTGTGGCATCTTGGCTTCTCTCTGATTGCAATCTGCCTTTATTCACAAGAATAGGATAGCACCTGGTTTTGCTTTAAGGAGTGCAACAAACCTGAAATGAATAGGAGTTACTTCTTTTTCTTTCCTCACATGATTATGTCCCTACTTCAGGGGTGCTATTCAGAAAGTTCTGACTGGTTCTGGAGAACTGGTAGCAGAAATTTTGAGTAGTTCGGAGAACCGGCAAATACCATGTCTGGCTGGCCACAGAGTGGGGTGGGAATGGAGATTTTGCAATATCCTTCCCCCAGGAATGGGGATTTTGCAGTATCCTTCCCCTGGAGTGGGGTGGGAGTGGATATTTTGCAGTATCCTTCCCCTGCCACGCCCATTAAGCCACGCCCACCAAGCAACACTATACCCTCAGAACCGGTAGTAAAAATTCCACCACTGCCCTACTTCAAGCATGGGTATCAAACTCATGGCCCTGACCACGCCATGCACTGACCACGCCCACTCCCAGTTTAGTGAAGGGGGGAAAAAGTCACAATACGTCACGTGATGACAACATGACGTCGCGAGTTTGACACCCATGCTTAGAGGGATAAGGAGGGTTTTTATTTTATGACACCATCATCACCCTTTCTTGATACAAACGCAATGCGAACTAATAACATGGTGGTTTCTTCTGGCTTATAATGTTGTGTGAAGGTAGCCAACTGTACCAAATAGGTTGTGGTGCAATCCGAACGACTGCAATTTATACATTCTTGCTAATTAAAGTTGTTCATATTGTGAACATCCATATAGTACATCAACAAAGAGCAGCACAAACAAACTAACATTACAGAGAAGATTGCTTTAGCAGGTGCCAAATTATGTCAGGTGCTCCTGGATGCCAAGTAGCTGATAATTACCCTGGGACAGTTGATAATTAATGTGTGTTGCACTGCTGGAATTCCAAAACTGTTATGATCTCTCGGTTTGACAAGGATGAGGCAGTATCTCCTTTGATCTGCGATACCAATTTATTTTTAAAATAATTTTTAAAAAAGGTTTTTTCTTTAAAGCCTTGGTGTCTTAGCCTTGTTACACACTGCTACTCTGGACAATGGATGCTTGCAGGGTAGAGTTCACTGCAACTCAAGACTCTCCTCTCTCTTGTTTTGTTGGCCAGAGATAGAATACCTGTTTCTTCTGCAGACACCATAGACACAATCAGTTCTCAATGGAAGAGTATCAGAAACCCAGAGGGGACCTGGGCAAAGGTGACTTATTGGACAAAAACCAGCAGTGAAATCCACTTATCTTCACTACCAGTTCGGGAATGGGAGCACATGCATAGAGGGTCAAAAATGGGTTGTAATGACATCCCAGTGGATGGGCGGAGCCTTCCACAGCTGCTACTGGTTTGTGCAAGCCAGATAGATCTGGTCAGATTTCACCACTGGCATAAACCCCTATGGCCGTACAAAATAGCTCTAACCAGTGGTGGGTTGCCCCCGATTCGGACCGGTTTGCAAGATAAGTGAATTCGCAAGAACTGGTAGTAAAACCAGCGGGAGGCTCCGCCCACTGACTCGGACATCATCAGAAGTGATCTGTGCATGCGCAGAAGAGCACTCGTACGTACGAGCGGGCACGATGCAAACCGGTAGTAAAGGTAAATAGAATCCACTCCTGGCCCTAATAAGATGCTAGGCAGGACTGCAGTACATAGAACTCAAGCCAAGTGGCTGACACTGACATTTGTTTCTCACTGACTCAAACAAAGAAGTCCTTACTAAGTGGAGATACTATAGTGGAGTCTTGGAAGTTGTCTATGCCACACACTAAGATGTAAGCTATTCCTTTCCAGAAAGCAGAAACTCCTTGGGAGAAGGTTTTTTTTCTCCATATGATGTTAATTCACTTGATTTTCTTCTAAGTGAGAATCATACCTCTTAGATCAGGGATGGGCAACCTGTAACTCTCAGGCTTCATGCAATTTTCTGGGACTGTTTCAATTACAACACCCACCAATTTTTTTTTAAATGACCCAGTTTCTGCAAAGACTAATAGGAACCACAGATCTTTCCAGGTGCAAAATCTGGGTGTTGCAGAAAGCACACAATCATTGCAATGTTGATAAGTAATTTTTAGGGATTTTTCTTTTTCTAAATATTGTAGTAGATCGTCATCAAAAAAGCACAACAAAGAACGTTCTTTCTGTGCCAACTCAGAAAGTTCAAAGTGCCCAAGGAGCTGCTGATTCACTTCTACAGAGGAATTACTGAGTCTGTCATCTGCACCTCTGTAACTGTCTGGTTTGGTTCTGCAATCCAACAAGACAGGCACAGACATCAGAGGATAATTAGAACTGCAGAAAAAACAATTGCTACCAACCTTCCTTCCATTGAGGACCTGTATACTGCACAAGTCAGAAAGAGGGCTGTGAAAATATTTACAGATCCCTCACATCCTGGACATAAACTGTTTCAACTCCTACCCTCAAAATGACACTATAGAGCACTGTACACCAGAACAACTAGACACAAGAACAGTTTTTTCCCATCACTCTGCTAAACAAATAATTTCCTCAACACTATTCACTAAGGCTGCACTACTATTAATCTTCTCATCATTCCCATCACCCATCTCCTTCCATTTATGACTGTATGACTTTAATTTTGTTGCTTGCATCCTTATGATTTATATTGATATTGTTTCCTGATGGCTTATTTATTCCCCATGACTATCATTAAGTGTTGTACCTTATGATTCTTGATGAACGTATCTTTTCTTTTATGTACACTGAGAGCATATGCACCAAGACAAATTTCTTGGGTGTCCAATCACACTTGGCCAATAAAAAATTCTATTCTATTCTATTCTATTCTATTCTATTCTATTCTATTCTATTCTATTCTATTCTATTCTATTCTATTCTATTCTATTCTATTCTATTCTAGATGGAAGTCAAAGGCTCTTTTATTTTTCTGATTGTACTGTGCTTGTTGCTCCTACTATGCCACTGAAATTCTGAACACTGTTAAGAGAAGCAGCAACAATAACAGAATGATGGAATAGCAGACTTGAAAGGGACCTTGGAGGTCTTCTAGTCCAACCCCCTGCTCAGGCAGGAAACCCTATACCATTTCAGACAAATGGTTATCCAACATTTTCTTTAAAACCTGTAGTAAGGGAGCACCCACAACTTCTGGAGGCAAGCTGTTGCACTGATTAATTGTTCTAACAGTCAGGAAATTTCTCCTTAGTTCCAGTTGCTTCTCTCCTTGACTAATTTCCATCCATTGCTTCTTGTCCTGCCTTCAGGTGCCTTGCAGAATAGGTTGATCTGCTCCTCCTTGTGGCAGCCCCTCAAATATTGGAACCATTTTACCAAGTCGCTCCTAGTGACATGACAGAAGAAAAGACCTATCCTTCCTCCATAACTATCTCAGCTCACTTAGATCACTGGGTAATTTGTGAGGCTCGGGCTTCAAAGGAAGCACTTAGGCAGGGGTGAAATCCAGCAGGTTCTAACAGGTTCTGGAGAACCGGTAGCGGAAATTTTGAGTAGTTCAGAGAACCAGCAAATACCACCTCTGACTGGCCCCAGAGTGGGGTGGGAATGGAGATTTTGCAATATCCTTCTCCCAGGAGGGGAGTGAATGCAGATTTTACAGTATTCTTCCCCTGGAGTGGGGAGAGAATGGAGATTTTGCACTATCCTTCCCCTGCCACTCCCACCAAGCCATGCCCACAGAACCAGTAGGGAAAAATTTTTGATTTCACCCCTGCCGTCAGGTGTAACTAACGCCCATATGACACCCCAGCCCATCATCCAGCATTGCAGGCAGCTCTTTGTCCATCCCTGACCTAGATTAGCAAACTACACCTTAGTGGTTGTGCATTCTGCAGCCAAACTGTAGGATGGACTTGTTTCTTCATCCTTCTATGGAGAAACACTGTGACTTTTGGCTCGACCTTGGCATTGCTTAGTGAAACGCCGCCGTATCTATCTTGGAGTCAAACATGAACAGGCATGGCCAGGAAGGAGTTTCAGGCTTGAAAGATTTGATGCTATCAGGGGAGCACTTCTTTTTGCTCAATCATGTTCAGTCCTGTATTATTAAGCAGTAACTGGCTATTAAGCTGGCCAAGGATGACGGAGAATGCTCCTGTTTGCAGAAGAAAGAGAGGACCAGCAGGCAGTTGTCAGTTCCCAGCCAGCCACCATAGATTTGTTATTATGACAAATAGTTCCTCGGCTTTTGACCAAAACTGTAGATCCAGATATACCTTAATGAAAAGAGGATTGTTTTCCCCCCCACCCCTACCTTAAGGGTTCTATTCTGTAATATATTCTGCCTTCTCCTAATATGCACATGAGGGATGCGGTGGCTCAGTGGCTAAGACACTGAGCTTTTCGATCGAAAGGGCGGCAGTTCAGCAGTTCGAATCCCTAGTGCTGCGTAATAGGGTGAGCAGTTCCAAAGCACAAACATATTCAGTTCGAAAGCACGCAAAAAATGCAAGTAGAAAAATAGGGACCACCTTTGATGGGAAGGTAACAGCATTCTGTGCGTCTTTGGCATTTAGTCATGCCGGCCACATGACCATGGAGATGTCTTTGGACAGTGCTGGCTCTTCAGCTTTGAAGAGCCCCCTAGAGTCAGGAACAACTGGCACATGTATGTGCGAGAAGAACTTTTACCTTTACCCTTAATGTGCACATATCAATGGTAACAGCAGTGGGTCCAGTCTTGATACTATCCTTCTATCAGAAGAAGCCTTGGTGGTACAGTGGACTAAGTGCTGTTATGTAGCACTTAGCTGCCAGCTGCCTGCAATTACTGCGAGTTCAAATCTCACCAGGCTCAAGGTTGACTCAGCCTTCCATCCTTCCGAGATAGGTAAACTGAGGACCCGGATTGTGGGGTCAATAAGCTGACTTTGTAGAAACACCGCTTGGGGTGGAGGTGGGGGCAAAAGCCCTAATAAGCAGGTATATACAAAAGAATGAAGGCTATTGCTATAAGTGCATTGTAACCTGCCCTGAATCTTCGGAGGAGAGCAGCATATAAATTGAACTAATAAATAAATAACAAATACAGGCAGGCCTCAACTTGCAACCATTTGTTTAGTGACCCAGATTACAATGGCATTACAAAAGGGATTTACAAACAGTCCTCGCACTTATGACCATTGCAATATCCCTATGGTCATAGGATCAATGTTCGAGTGCTTGGCAGTGGGCATGAATTTGCAGCATCTCAGGACCAAGTCATCACCATCTGTGACCTTCCCTGCTGATTTCCAACTAGCAAAAGTCAACAGGGAAAGCTGGATTCACTTAATGATGGCATGATTTGCTTAGCAACTAGGGCAAAAAAAAATGGTTGTAAAATCAGGCACAGTTCATTTAATAGCCACCTTGCTTAGCAGTAGATAGTGTGGTCTCAACTGTGGTCCTAAGTCAAGGACCATCTATGCTGCTTTATAACTTGGGAAGGTAGGCCAGTCCACCTCCCCTTTGCCTCCAGTTTGTTTCGCCTTTCTTTGCTTGGGTTTGGTTTGTGATAGGCAAGACATAAGAAAAACATAAGGAAGGCTGAGTGCCAAAGAATTGAAGCCTTTGAACTATGGTGCTGGAGCAGACTCCTGCGAGTCCCTTGGACTGCAAGGCGATCAAACCAGTCAGTCCTAGAGGAGATCAACCCTGACTGCTCTTTAGAAGGCCAGATACTGAAGATGAAACTCAAATACTTTGGCCACTTAATGAGAAGGAAGGATTCACTGGAGAAGACCCTAATGCTGGGAACGATTGAGGGCAAAAGAAGAACGGGATGACAGAGAATGAGGTAGCTGGATGGAATCACTGAAGCAGTAGGCATAAGCTTAAATGGACTCCAGAGGATGGTAGAGGACAGGAAGGCCTGGAGGAACGTTGTCCATGAAGTTGCGATGGGTCAGACATGACTTCGCAACTAACAACAAAGCCAAGACAGTCATTGGATATTGAAGAAGGATAGGAAGAATACTCATCCTTTTGAACTTTGGAGTGGGAGAAGTTGTCTCAGAATACTGTGGACAGTCAAGAAAAGAGACCGATGGATCATCAAATAAATCAACCCAGAGTTCTCACTTGAGGCACCAAGGACCAGGCTCAAATTATCCTTCTTTTATCTTGTGAAAAGGCTGAGTTGTCTAGAAAAGGTTCTAATGCTGGGGAAAGGTGAAAGGAAAGAGAAGAAGAGGGCCATCACCAGCAAGGTGGATAGACTCGGTCCCAGCGGTGATGAAAGCACCATTGGGAGACTTGAAGAATTAGATTAGGAACAGATTATCACAGAAAAAAATCTATCTATGTGGTTACTAGGTGTCGAAAATGACTTGATGACACATAATCAATCAGTCAATCAATCAATCAATCAATCACTCTTTCAATTAAGCCAGTAACGGTTTGAGAGATGTTTCAATATTCAGAAAAAGGGTGGGAATAGAGATTTTGCAATATCTCCACGCCCACTAAGCCACACCCACCAAGCCACGCCATGCCCACAGAACTGGTAGTAAAAAAAAATTGAATTTCACCACTGGTGGGATGCATTTCTCTTGAACTTTCATGGAGAAAGTTCTTCCTAATAAGCGGTTTGGGGGATTTCTTTCCTCTGTGGGGGAGGGGCACCGACTCGCAAAAATATGGAATAAATTCCTTTTAGCCTATAATGAGAGCATTCAAATATGAGGTTGTCTCACTTAACATTTGAAAGTGGAATAATATAGATCACAGGCAGAGTTTATGAGCCCCGAGGATCCTATTGGGCAGCGTACTGGATTGTGCAGTCCAAAAAGTGGGTGGGATAAGGAGGAAGGCATCAGAAGTGAGGCCAGAAGAAAAGCTAAACTTGATTTAATTGAAATGTAAATAACATTAACTCCATAATTACCCTTTTTTTTAAACCTGATCATCTGTTATTGGACTGCATCTCTAAAAGAATGCAAATGACCAGCTGTTTGTAAGGAGCATAAATCCTTCCATTCCCCACCATCCAGTCAGAGCTGAAGAAGCTTCTTGGATATGAGAAGCAAAACGTCTTCAAAGAAAAACCAGAAAACCCAGCTGCCTCTTGAAAAAACAGCTCTTTTGGAACTGTATGTACTTCTTAGCTGGTGGGATTGCAGCAACTGTATGCTGGCTTGCAAGATAATTTTTAGTCTGCTTCTGCCTACTGGTCACAACGAGTGCAAATTGGCTGATGCTGACCTCATTGTAGGGAATCGTGCACATGGCATGGATGTGACTAAGGTTGGTTCCCTAATGATACATAAAAACTTCAACTGACCAAACCCACCATGAGCAGCGGAGATCAACATTTATAGGGCCATTTGATGATGACTTGGAATTTGAAAGAATGCAACTTGGAATGTAAGAAAAGAGGAAGGATATAATAAACTTGAATGAAGGCGGACTGCTCTTGTGAACAGGAGTTGATGAATACATGAAGGGAAGGGAAGGTATAATTATAATTAAATAGCTGAAGTGCACGTAAAAATGATTGAATTGGTGTCATCTACTATATTATAGATTCTTTTGAAAGTAGGACTTCCTCATTTATAATAGTTGTACACACACACACACACACATATAATAGATTCTATAATATATCTATATCTATCTATCTATCTATCTATCTATCTATCTATCTATCTATCTATCTATCTATCTATCTCTATCTATCTATCTATCTATTCTTACTTTTCATAGGTTCTAGGTGTGTTTTTCTTTAAGCCAGGTTTTTCCTACGTAGCCAAGATGTTTCTGCAAACCCTGATTGAGCGAAATCACATTCACTACTTTCTGGGGTTTTTTTCCCCCTCTCTTTTCATTCTGGCAGCAAGCAGATTTTGTGCTTGCCCATTTGGAGACTTGGAGACTTATATAGCTATTTCAGGCTCATTAGCCATCTTCAGTAAGCCACACCTACATCTCATGTATCTTCCCTGTAAAAGGTACAATATCTATTTTCTTACTTTTCATAGGTTCTATGTGTGTTTTTCTTTAAGCCAGGTTTTTCCTACATAGCCAAGATGTTTCTGCTACGTAGGAAAAACCTGGTTTAAACAAAAACGTGTGTGTGTGTGTGTGTGTGTATGTATGTATGTATGTGTGTGTATGTGTATATATATATATATATATATATATATATATATATATATATATATATATATATATATATATATACACACACGGCATTGGTCGCGTTGGTGGATGATCTCTGGCGGGCCCAGGGTAGGGGTTATTCCTCTATCCTGGTGTTATTAGACCTCTCAGCGGCTTTTGATACCATTGACCATGGTATCATGTTGCGCCGGTTGGAGGGACTGGGGGTGGGAGGCACCGTTTTATGGTGGTTCTCCTCCTACCTCTCCGACCGGTCGCAATCTGTGTTGACAGGGGGGCAGCGGTCGACCCCGAGGCGCCTGGTGTGTGGGGTGCCGCAGGGATCGGTCCTCTCGCCCCTTCTGTTCAACATTTATGTAAAGCCGCTGGGTGAGATCATCCGTGGTTTTGGGGTGGAGTTCCATCAGTACGCTGATGATACGCAGCTGTACATTTCCACCCCAGACCACCCCAACGATGCCATGGAAGTGATGTCCCAGTGCCTTGAAGCCGTGCGGGCCTGGATGGGGAGAAACAGGCTTCGACTCAACCCCTCCAAGACCGAGTGGCTGTGGCTGCCGGCGTCCCGATATAGCCAGCTGACACCATCGCTGGTTATTGGGGGCGAATCATTGGCCCCCACGGAAACGGTGCGCAACTTGGGCGTCCTCCTGGACCCACGGCTGTCTTTGGAGGATCACACGACAGCTGTGGCCAGGGGAGCTTTCTATCAGGTTCGCCTGATACGCCAGTTGCGGCACTTTCTAGATCGGGACTCCCTACGCACAGTCACTCAGGCACTCGTCACCTCTCGCCTGGACTACTGCAATGCTCTCTACATGGGGCTCCCCTTGGGGTGCACCCGGAGGCTCCAACTAGTGCAAAATGCGGCCGCGCGGGGGATTATAGGAGCGACAGGACGCTCCCACGTAACACCTCTCCTGCGCGAGCTGCATTGGCTACCGGTGGACTTCCGGGTGCGTTTCAAGGTGTTGGTGACCACCTTTAAAGCGCTCCATGGCTTAGGATCAGGGTACTTACGGGACCGCCTTCTGCCACCAATAGCCTCCCACCGGCCGGTGCGCTCCCACAGAGAGGGTCTCCTCAGGGTGCCGTCAGCCAAACAATGTCGGCTGGCGACCCCCAGGGGGAGGGTTTTCTTTGTGGCAGCCCCTACCCTCTGGAACGATCTTCCTCCAGAACTGAGAAAAATTCCTGACCTCCGGACTTTTCGTCGGGCCCTGAAAACCCATCTCTTTCAGCTTGCTGGTCTAGCCTGACCCCGCTGAAATTTTTAAGATTGTATTATATGGTTGGGTATTTTAAATATTTAAATGGTTTTAATTTTTAGCCAAAGTTATATGTCTTTTTAAGAAATTTTTAACTTTTGTGTACTATTTTTATTTGGCTGTCCACCGCCCTGAGTCCGCAAGGAGAAGGGCGGTATACAAATCTAAACAAATATATATATATATATGTTTTCTGAGGTTTTCATGGGTGTTTGTATGTAGTTCTTTGGTTATTTGGGTCTCCTAGAAGCACGAAGCCGAAAACACCAGCCTGAAGATGGTGAATGAGACTTCGTCGAAACGTCGCCAAGACACTTCCAATTTTACATGGGAGAAGACCCAAATAATCAAAGACCTACACACACACACACACACACACACACACACACACACCAAATGTCTATGGAGATTCTCAATCATCCAGGTCATGGTTGTCCCAAAAGTACTTTTTCCAAAAGGCAACTGGACTTTCTTGTTTTTTCTCTCTGAATATGTTTCACTTCTCATCCAAGAAGCTTTTTCAATTCCAACCGACTGATTCTAACCGTCTATTCCCCACCAGTCAGGTAGAACTTCCGGGATGAGAAGCAAAACATTTTTAGAACAAAACCCAAGAAAGTCCAGTTGCCTTTTGGAAAAAAAACACCCTGAGGATTTTCACTGAATGATGATAATGGTAGAACCAAGAATGAATTGGGATAAATTGTGGAACTGTCAGGGTTCCAAGTTACATCCATAGCAAGAAAAATTCCGAGGCACGTAGATTCTTCAAAGAATAGCTTTATTGGATATATCATATTGGCACAGTTCACTTAATTAAAAGTAAAAGTTTCTCCCCTTTCCCTAACGATCAGTCACATGGTCCAATCAAAATGCAGTCCGGTTGCCTGTAACTTCACTCCTCCTCTCTCTCTGGCCACCTCTGGGAATGTCCTTGGTTCCCAGGAGAAAGTCTTTTGTTTTGTCTATAAACCCCAGCTATCTCTATTCCCCCCTCCCTATCCCTCAGCTCCAGTGTGGCAACACTGAAGCTTCAAAATGGCTCCAAAATGGTCAGGTCAGCTTCAGGATTGACAGCAATATTGTGAATGAAGCCAATCTCTGGGAAAAATTATGATGTCAGGCAAAATGAATGGATGAATGTGAGGAGACAGAACAAAAAATATGGGGGGGGGGGGCGGGGGGGAGAGAGGGAAAGCCCATTGGGCCATTGGGAATGACAAAAATGAATGACAATTGTAATTGTCAGTGGGCAACTAAGATACATGGGGTAATTATACCTCTATTCATCTGTATGAATGATACAATGTTAATGAATAAAAATAGGTTTAATCTGAAATTTATTACAAGGGTTGAGAGAAATAATGGATACAAGAGCGAAGAGAAATTTTGAATGTGGGACAAACATACTTTTGGTACAACCAAGACAGCACAGTACCTCTCTTGGGGGAAATGAGCATATAGAGAAAGGAAGGGTGGAAAGAAACTAGAATAAAAGTAGGATAAATGGGTTATAGTCTTATACAGGCAGTCCTCGACTTACGACCACAATTTAGCCCAAAATTTATGTTGCTAAGTGAAACATTTGTTAAGTGACTTTTGCCCCATTTTACAACTTTTCTTGCCAATTGTTAAGTGAATCACTATAGTTGTCAAGTTACTAACATGGTTGTTAAGTGAATTTGGCTTCTCCATTGATTTTGCTTGTCCGAAGATTACAAAAAGTGATGACATAACCCCAGGACACTGTAATCATCATAAATATGAGACAGTTGCCAAGCAACTGAATTTTGATCACATGACCATGGGGATGCTGCAATGGTTGTAAGTTTGAAAAATGGTCATAAGTCACTTTTTTCAGTGCTGTTGTAAATCGAGGACTGCCTGTATAATATTTACAGCTGGGATCTGAAATTCATACAAATGCCAGGGCCACATTAGCAAAAAAAAAAAGAGCTAATCAATGGGCCACATTCATACGTTTGCAAAAATGCACAGATACCAAATATTAATACTAATCCACAAATAAAAGATTTACGAAAAACAGTTCAGTACTATTTATTATGAATCATAATTTAACAATTAAATTAAAATTATTGTTTTTATTACAGCATTCTTGGTGGTTTCATAAAAGCAAGAATGTTTTGCCTCCCATAAAACCATAATATATTTTATAGATGTGGGTTTCTCAAGGGAAACAAAACCTAAACTGATGCATGTTTGATCTCTTCTAATTGCATCAAAGGTGCTTTTTCAAAAGGCAACTGCACTGTTTTTTTTTTCTTGAGGAAGAAGAAGAAAATGTTTCTCTTCTCATCCGAGAAGCTTCATCAGTTGGAAGGTTCTTGGATGAGAAGTGAAACATTTCTTCTTCTTCCTCAAGGAAAAAAACCAGTCCAGTTGCCTTTTGAAAAAGCACTTTTGAGACAACTATGACCTGGATGACTGAGAATATTCACAGACGTTCTCTTGGTTGCAAGCCCCAATTTGTGTATTACTGAATATTTCAGCCACTGTCAGGTTCTTCATACACACCTTGGTTCCAGCAAAATCATGCCTGTGCACAAGATTTGATCTTCTGACATAGATGTCCCTCAGTGGTGGGTTTCAATTTTTTTTTACTACCGGTTCCGTGGGTGTGGCTTGGTGGCCATGGCAGGGGAAGGATACTGTAAAATCTCCATTCCCTCCCACTCCAGGGGAAGGTTACTGCAAAATCCTCATTTCCTCCCGGTCAGCTGGGACTTAGGAGGCAGAGAATAGATGGGGGCGGGGCCAGTCAGAATTTTTACTACCGGTTCTCTGAACTACTCAAAATTTCTGCTACTGATTCTCCAGAACTGGTCAGAACCTGCTGAAACCCCATCTCTGATGTTCCTGTCTAAAAACATGAACAGAAAGCAAGAAAGGCAGCCAGTCAGTGAAGAAAAGACCAAGATAGAAAAATCAAGGCAGGACCATAATGGAAAGCAGGGATCTCCAAAGGCAAATAGAAATGGAAAACTCATGCAATCCAACAGTGCATTTAAGTGAAGATTAAAAGAGGCAGAGAAACTGCAGAATGATGTTGATTGAAAAAAGTGCCTCTGGAAATGGGAGAAGAGAGATCAATAGCCTTTGAGCAGAGTAAATTTTCAGTCATGAATATGAGATGAGGGAAGATCTTAAGACCTTGGAAGCAGTTCTTAGAAACTGACTTGGGAATGATTATGCTATATTTAAGTGTGGAATTGAAGCAAAAGCTGGTATCCAACAACAACAACAACAACAACAACAACAAAAAACCAAGGATGAAAAAATAGTTAGACATACTGGAAGAGTACTGGAAAATGGAAAGATTGCAGATACAGACTGAAAAAGTGGAGAAATGTTACATTTGATGTGATTGGCTGAGGAGTGGTCATGCAACTTTTTTAAACATGTAGGTGAAGTCCGCATCTGTGTTGATGATGGGAAGAAAATCATTGTCTTTCTGAATGAAAGGAAAAATAGCAAAGAGTGAAAGCAAAAAAAAAAAAAAAAAGTGAGAGGATGAATTTCTTAAGTATGCTTGGGAAGGTGTTTGGTTGAATTCTGATCACAGTAATAAGGAGTAAAATTTGAGAAATTGCAATCTGGCCTTATGCTAGGATAGTTTGGCAGTTTAGATTTCTGTTTTTCAGCAGGTTAGCAAAGAATGCATGAGCATTCTTTGAGTGGTGTAGTGGCCTAGTGGTGAAGATGCTCACCTCCCACTCAGAAGGTCGAGAGTTCAATCCTTGGTAGCAGCAGATATTTCTCTCCTAGGGCGCAAAGAAAAAAAATATAACACTCAACACCATCCAGTTGTGCCTTGACTCTACCCTGAATTAAGGGATTAAGGGTCATAAAAGGGAATTCAGTAAAGAATGCATGAATGCAAGAAATAAAGTTTACCCTCTTTGTTGACTTAGAGGAAGTGTGTGATAAATGAATAGGCTTGAATTGTGGAATGTTCTGTACAAATATGAAATAAACATTTGGATTCCAAATGTGATTGGGCTAATATATGATGGAAGAAAAGCACGTGTGAGAATAAATAGAATGTTTAATGAAAGATTCAGCACAGAACAGAATACAAGATAGGGTAAGTTATATCTCCTTGGTTGTTATATGTATTAATGGAATGTTTGTGGTGACATTAAAGTTTGACTGGGGTCATGTGGATTTTATATGCTGATAATGCCATGTTGTGGGCTGAGAATATGATTGATATTAAACAGATTACAATATACTTAGTGTAGATCTGAAAAATAATGTTCAAGAAGCAAGGTTATTATGTTTCACAGGAAAAATGGAGAGAATGTGATTGCAAATTATACATAAATGATAAAAAATCAAAACAAGTTGTTTATCTTTTTTGTACCTTTGTAACACCTTTAATAAGTAGTAAAAAGATGGTGACCTGGATGGAGATATTTCAAAATTTTATTAATGGTGGTAGGAAAGTATTAGTAGTCTATACTCTACTGTTTGTCAACAGAAATTAAAATGGCATTGCCCATTTTGTCATATGGAATAGAGAGTTGAATACATTAGGAGAAATAGGTTACCTAATAAGTTTACACAATAAAACATACAGAGATAGAGTCAACAAGAATGGGCAGAAAAATGTGCTGCTTACATACTTGAGTCAGAGGTAACAATGCAAGTATGTACTGTAATTGTGTCATTTCTATCAAAATTCCATTCTTTACACGTCATCGGTTTGTGTTTTTTTATGAATGCTGCTGAGGGGAAAGACAGATGTCATGGAGAGTTGACAAGATCTTCAAAATGATAAATGTGAAAAGGAGTAGGAGAAAATTTGCCTCCTGTGAAATTTTTCTACTCATGCTTGGAGGATCTGCAGAATTTTCTGAAACACAGAACTTCCCTTTCTCTCTTCTGATTTCCTAATACCATTTGGGCTGTATAAATGACAACATCCATCCCTTTAAATCTGGACAGGAACGGCATGTCACCCGCACTGGAGGTGTTTGAGATCCCTCTCACCAAAGGTGACACTTTAAAGGGGAAGATGTATCTTCAAAATAGAAATTCATGCTAGGTATCTTTTTCTAGGCCATTGGTGCAGGAACTTTGTGGCTGAGAAAGAAGTAAGACCTTTGAGATGCACTCAGGCAATTGAGTTTCACAGTACTTGAGATGATACTAGTCAAAGCTCAGCTCCTGGTCAAATTGTTCTTCAAGTTTAAACATTCATCAATTAACATAAACATCCATAATTTGCCCACCCAGTTAATGGCTATTCTAAAAATGTACAGGGCCTATGAGGAAAGGTGTGAAAAGCAAGTGTACACTTGTAATGTGTGCAGTTGTGAAAGACTAGTTAAGAAAGACATTTTAATAGATCGGTTCTGAAGAGGACATGTTACATTTTTCATTTTGTGTTCCCACTTTTAGCTTCTCCCTGATTTATCCACCCCAACTGGCTGAATTAAATTATTAGCAGAATGCCATCCCTTGATCGGAGGAAAAAGTTGCGGGTTGGATGGAATTGCTTGGGATTATTAATTTGTTTAGCATATTTACAGTATAAGGCTATTGGACTCCGGTGACCATAAAACATCAGGAACATTTTAACAACGCAAAGAATTATATGCATTCAGAAGGGAAGACCACATGGAAAGTAGCATGACAAATCTAATGAAAAGCTCTCTCTCCCCATTGCAACATGCCTGGGGGAAAAGCCAGAATATAGATCATATTGTGCACATTTTTTCCAGTTTTTCTAATGATGCATTATGTTGGCTGCATTTGTTTCTACACAAGCTTGGGAAATGATTCTTATGAAGATCTCTGCTCCTTGCATGTTGTGCCCAGGCAGGCAAGGATCATGATTTAAATACATAATATTTCAGGTGAAAGACATTTTTGGCCCGAAGTTTCTTTGCAATTAAGGAATCTTTTATTACTTGTGGTTTAGTAGAGTACTTAGTATTGCTTGAATAGAAGCTGGAAACATTTAGCTGAACATGGTTTTCCAAACCACCCCAAAGTCCTGAAATCACCCTTGAAAACAACTTGTTATTTAAATTGAACTTGTTTATAGTATTCCTGAAACCAAGGTGCCCACATTGTAGTGTTACATGCAATCTTCTTAGATGGCCATAGCTCTAGATAAAATATTGTACAGCTCCAATGATGCTGTAGCCCTAAGAAAAGCATGGTGCCACTCAAATGGCTCAAACTATCATTTCTGAGCCATTTACACGGATTAGCAGAAAATCAGTCATTCTCACCTTGATGTTCTTCAAGTATTTAGCCTAAGACTCATCTCTGAACATTGCGTATGGTAGTGGCAGTTTGTAGAAATTGCAGGTGAACACATCCAAAGAAACTAATGCTAGGAAAAACTGACGTGGAGGTGACGTGATGGTTAAGTCTTCCTTTGTCGATTCCTCATGACACCGTTTATGTGATTCATAATAAATACACATGCAAGTATGTACACACAAATATACAAAATGGTCTTAAGGGGTTCCCCTCTAAAATGAACTATTGAAGAGTTTTCTAGAGCTGAATGTTTCCTTAGAACTCTCTGTGCAATCTTGCTGATTGGCTCCGAAGACTTCTACAAACCTCTGCAGAGCATCACACACCCAGATCCGTGTCTTGATCTTTATGTGCAACAGTATTTGTTGGCACAGAGGAAGGTATCCTCAGTTGTACCCCCTTGCATTAATCTTTGGTTGTGTACCATAGCTTAAAGCTCTTTGAAGAAAGCAAGCATGGTAATGGCGAACATGAAAGGGATGCAAATAAGCTGGTATTGCAAGGCAAGCAATTTGGACAAATTAAAGTTATCGGATAGGTGTGTTGCACTTGATGTTGGGCCGTTACTGTAGAACTCATTGCTTGAAGGCAAGCCAAGCCCTTGAATATTTGCCTTCCTCTTCTCATTCCCATGCAACCAAGCCCAAGATTTCAAATGCATATAAGGAGACATCTCTCATTTCCACATCACAGGGGGGCTCTTGGTCTCCTCTAATCTCTAGTCTCCTGTTTCTGCTTCACAACTTTGCCGTTGTCCCTCTCACAGACGCACCATGAACCGGCAATTCAGTTCCAGATCATTTTCAGCGGGGGGAAGGAGGAACTACTCTGTCTCCAACAGTGGCTTCCGAGTGGGCAACAGCTCAACCTCTGTCATCGGAGGAGTGGGATCTTTTGGTGGTGGCTTTGGCAGCAGAAGTCTCTACAACACTGGTGGAAGCAAGCGGATTTCTATGGGCCTAGCTTCCGGTGGTGGTGGAGGAGCTCACTTTGGAAGAAGCTTGGGTGGTGGTCTGGGATTCAGCAGTTATAACACAGGATATGGAGGTTTTGGTGGTGGGGTTGCCCTTGGCGGTGGCATTGGCCTAGGTAGTCATGTTGGAGGCTTTGGTGGTGGTGGTGGTGGTGGTGGAGGATATGCACTTTCGGGCTCAATGCCTTGCCCACCTGGGCGAATCCACAATGTTATCGTGAATAAGAACTTACTGACTCCTCTGCACGTGGAAGTGGATCCTGAGATTCAGAGGGTCCGGGTGCAAGAGAGGGAACAGATTAAGACCCTCAACAACAAGTTTGCTTCTTTCATTGACAAGGTAAGATGGAGGGCAGGAAGAACATTGAATTGCAAAAAGATATGATGGGTTCAAGACTATTCTGAAAATAAGAAAAGAAAAGGGATATTTTCTTTTAGAACCTGGGGATAGAATGCTGCTGCTCAGGATTTGTAGTTTATGAAAATCTGACTTCATAAAGATGACATAAGAACTGAAACTATAATGATTAGAGTTTCTGCTGTTTTAATTGTAGGGCAACGTTCCTCAATCAGGTTTCCTTTATGTATTTTGGGCAGTAATTTCTATTCATCCCTTAGTCTATGTTGGCTGGGAATGATGACATTTGTAATCGAAACCTACCTGAAGAGCACCAGATGGTGGGAAGCTACACTTAAGAACTAGTAACTTTATTTAAATTGTACATTTAAATTAAGTCCTAGGAAGAAATTATTGGGTTGCAGGGTGTTTCAGTAATGAAGTTAACTATAAATGTGAAAGTTTTATAGTTTTCCTCAGAAATTATCAAAGAAGGCTGGTTAGACATTTGTAATGATATTAGATTAAAAGATATCTTGTCAGGGAATACATGATCATTTAAGATGTATGGACTTCAACACCCAGAATTCCCTAGTTAACTCCCAGGATTCTGGGAGTTGAAGTCTGCATATCTTGAAGTTGCTGAGGTTGAGATACACTGATTTAAATATTAGTGTCTGGTATAGCATCCACCCCCACAATACTTGTTAAATTCATTGCTGGCTTCACTTAGTATACATGGCAGCTTCTTTCAAATAAAATGTTATAGTGACATTGATATAAATCTACTCTAGTACATCTAGTAAATAAACCTGTTTAATTCCCGAAAAACTAATTGTCTCCAGAATGAATAGGTTGATCATCACTATTTCAAAGAACTGGTTTCTCTTTGCAATGTGTATCTAAACATAGTCTTCAATGGCATCTTTTCTCATAAGAGGAAAGCTTGCTGGGTAAACACAAGCTGAATTTTACCAAAGCAAACCTGCAACCTTTTTGAGATAGAGGTTACTTTCTACATGTAAAAGAAATATAAAAGCTTTTAAAGAAGGGCTGCCTTGCATGCATTTCAACTGGGGTGGAAGCAAACTATTGTGACTTTTAAAAAGATTTGTAGAAATTGAAAGTTAAAATACAGAACTGTTGAAATTGGTGGAATTTAGGGGTGAGAAAAGTTGGCATGCTACATTTTATTGTGCATTTTGGATTAATTTGATAGCAGTAATTTGAAGACTCATTTAGTCAATATAAATGGTTCTTCTAAGGAATTATGCAGTTAATAGTATATTCCTAATGACATATACAACTTCATTCTTAGGTGTTTCTCAATCACAGGTTTGTTATGACCTCATGCATGTGAAAATCATGTTTCATGTTCGTCTTCATAATGTGTTTGATGCAACATTTATTGCTAGTATTTACAAACTACTTCCTCACAGTTTTATTATTATGATGTAATAAAAATAAATAAAAGTAAACTTCATGTAGTGGCTAAGAGGCTCCGCATCATGCTAGATATTGGGAAGCCTTGAATTCTAGCCCCATCTTGGGTATGCAAGTAGCTAAGTGACCTGGAGCCCATATCTCTTTCTTAGCCCTTGGACAACGGCAACCTGAAAATTGCAGGGATTAGTCTAGGCAGTTACCATGACTCAAGTTTGTCTTGAAGATGCGCACGCATGCATGCGTGCACACACACGTGCGCGCGCACACACACACAATATAGAACATATTTAAAAATTAAATTGCTTTAATGTCCTACACTTTGCAAACTGGAATCAAGAGTCCTACATGAAAGAGCTTTAAAAATATGCTATTCCTTCCCTTATCCCTTACATGAGAACATGAAAATGGAACAGGTCAGGAAGGGCTGTCTGTACAATATAAAGTTCTGAAAATGTAGTCTAGACTTATGCAAATCTAATTAATACTTTGAGCTTTTCCTGGGTTTTCTATATAGCTCTCTTCTAAATCCTTGTATCAATATACTCTACAGGGGCATATCACAGTAACAGCCAAATAGCTGTATGCCTTCCCTTCATTAAACCTATACTTGACACATGCCTAGTAAGTTTTCTGCCAAGCACTCATTCATTGCTTTCCAAAAAAAAAAAAAAAAAAACACAACCTGGCAGATGGCTTTGTTCAAGTCATGGTATGGTATAGAATTATAGAGTTGGATGAGGTTATTTAGAACAAGTCCATTCGTCTGCCCATTGCAGAAATCCAAATTTATTATGAAGAATATGCTTGAAGGTTACCATTCTAGAGGGAGCTTGGGGGTAGGGAACACTGTTTGCCTGGTGAATTTAACCCTTCCCTGTCTAATGATCTTTTCACTTCACTTCATCTCAGTTGAGTTTGGTTTCCCCTTCCTTTTTCTTTTCTTTCTTAGCCCAGTTACCTTACTCAATTGTCAAACCATTCTTATTGTCATAGGTCTTCCCCCACCCAATACATGACCTACTTTCTTGTACTTTAAATCCATTTTTTCCCCATGTTCTGCATTCTGAGTTGATGGATAATAGGTCCCGATCTTCTCCAATTACTTTTCTTCAGGTACTTGTACAATATTAATCTATTCTATGATCTCAGTCCTCTATTCACAAGATTAAATGCAACCCATTCCTTCATTCCCCTTACAGAATAACAGAGTTGGGAGGGACCTTGGAGGTCTTCTAGTCCAACCCCCATCTCAGACAGGAAATTCTATACCAACTACAAATAGTTGTCCAATCTCTACTTAAAAAATTCCAATATTCACAATTTCTTGAGGCAAGTTGCTCCACTGGTTAATTGTTCTCACTGTCAGGAAATTTCTCCTTAGTTCTAAGTTGCTTCTCTCCTTGATTAGTTTCCACCCATTGCTTCTTGTCTTACCCTCAGGTGCTTTGGAGAATAGCTTGACTCCCTCTTCTTTGTGGGAGATATTGGAACATTTCTATCATGTCACCCCTAGTCCTTCTTTTCATTAAACTAGACATACCCAATTTCAGCAACCATTCTTTATATGTTTTAGCCTCCTTGTTGCTGTTCTCTGCATTCTTTCTAGTCTCAACATCTTTTTTCATTGTGGCAATCAAAGTTGGATGCATAAAATGCAATCCTCTTCATGGGATTTTGTTTATAGCTGCCTCATCACTCTTATTGCCTTCCTTAATCTGTTTTGACTTGTCTGAATCCTTCTTAATGGCTGCTGTCCACAACTGGGCACAATAATCACCCTTGAATCTCACATATATTTATTAGAAATAAGGACAATGTTTTTAAAATATTAAAACTTGTTCAAATTCCATTTGGGGGAAATCTTTCATTTATACTCAACTCTTGTTTCAGGCTTTTGAGGTGCTTCCACTGTTGAGGAACGAGATGAGGGAGACAATATTCTCTATTGGGATTTTCACACTGATGATAAAGTGAATGAAAATGCATACCAAGTGCTGCTGGTCATATGTAGTTTTGTATTTCCAAGTAGCAATATACCTCTCTCATGGCTGAGTTCCCAATGAATAGTTCTGGAGAAAAAAGATGGATGCAACTATTATTGAAAAACTTTGTTACTTGGCAAACCTGTTCTGGATTTGCATATATCAAAATGTAATGGAGAATATTGCCCTTGTGAACTGGTTGTGCTTAATCTACAATGAACTAAAATGTGGCTTCATAGATTCATGGGAAAAGACTACCTTGCTTTCCACAGGATGCTCTGTCCTTTCAGTCAGGATGAACCAGAATTTGGGTGGGGCAGATTTATCTGCTTCACTTTCACTAGCTTATGATTTTTTTAAAAAGTTTAATGCATCCTGTTTCCGCATCAGTCCATCAAAATTCATGCACGCCAGTGTAAGCATGGGAAAAGACTACCTTGCTTTCCACAGGATGCTCTATTTGCACTTAGTTTCTGCAATATACAGGACCCATTTTTGTAAAGCAAAAAAATGTTTATTTCACTTCTTCCTCTCTCATTCCTTCTCCCTCTTTCTCTTACTACTGAATACTCAAATAGGAGAAATGCAAATGCTGTACTTCACAGATTTATTACTATGGAATAAATTTATTTATTTATTTATTTATTTTTGTCAATCATGTATTAGATAACAGGTATAAGTATAAACATGGACATGAACAAGGAATGAATACAAATAAATGGGGACAGTAAGACAGGGAGGATAGGCACAATGGTGTGCTTATGCATGCCCCCCTTTACCAACCTCGTAGGAATGGGATGAGGGCCACGGTAGACAGTTTAAGGTTGAAGCTGTGGGGGTTAGAGGATGTAACAATGGAGTTAGGTAGAGATTCCAGGCATTAACCACTCTGTTGCTGAAGGCAAAACTGACAGAATTTTGTCACAATTTCTTCAGTACATTTAACATCTAATTTACCTCACAGCTGTGTATCTAATGGGCTATTTGATTTTTCCAGTTATTTATCCGTACTTGTGTGTTTTCAAGGGTGCTGCTTTTAACCTCAAATTTCCCTATTAAGAGACATATGGCCTTTCCTTCTGGCTAAATAAGAAATATAACCTTTTCCCATGCAAACTCCAAAGGTTTATGGGCACCATGTAGAGTATCATTTGGCAACAGCACTACATTGTGGTGCCAAGTTTGAAAATCATTATCTCGTTAATTATTATGACATCCCTCAAGGCTAAGTTCCTCATTATCTATTAGTCTTGTTTCAGAGATGAAGGAGCTGCTCTGATGAGATAAATAGTCAATTGCCCAAGGCCACCCAGGAAATCTGGCAGAATCACAATGAACGTTTTGTTCTCACAGTTTAAAAGTCTGAATTCTGGAAGGTGTGGAGGAGGGGAGAACATGTCAATTAGAGCATGGAATGACTATAAAAATATATTATTCTTTAATGAACATTAATAAATACTCCCCTTTCAAATAATAAGCCATTCTAATTTTATCCTAAGAGGTTTTAAGTATGAATAAGAAAGATAAGAGCTACTTTGATCTTTCATCTTTTTTTCTTTCCCAAATTTATTCCAAGTACATCTTCATTAAACATGGTTTCCCATATTTATTCAGCACCAATCCAGTCTTAAAGTACAATTGGAAAACTATCCTATGCTTTGGCCACTGAGTGAATTTATTAAAGCAGCCACATCTTTAGTGTGACTTTTAAAGCAGCCACATTCCCCCCACCCCAAGTTTGGCTTGGGTAGAAGTTGTGGGGAGGGGGAACATAGCTGATTTAATGAATTGGGGAGGGTATAGGTTTGCTTTTGAAGACCTTCTGAATAATTTTTGAAGCATGTGCAGCTCTAAAGCATAAAGCAGTATCCCAAACACAACTTCTTTAGATTTACTTTAATGGTTTATAGATTTTCTAGCAAAATAGTAAGCTATTGTCTGTTAATTGTGGCAGATCATAGAATAAAACAAAGTGATTTCAGGCAGCGTACAGCTACTTGTTTGCTTATATAGGAATTACGGTTTTCTGACTAAAGTGAAATAAAAATACAAATAAAAAATGAACATTGATAAACCTGTTTTAAAACCTTTAAAAATAAATGAAGAGCAGCAAAGGGAATTCTAAAATACCCGGTGCCAATAGAAATGTAGGGATCATATGAGGTTTCCACTGCTGGAAACAAAACAAAATATAGGTGTAAAATGCAACATCCTTTTTTTTTTTAAAAAAAAAAAGGATATTTGCATCTTCAATGAATTTTAATTAACCGGTGATTTAAAATTTTGCAATGCAAACATACACATCTATTTGCATTTATGTAAAATATTGATGCTGTGAAATTGTGTGAAAATTCATTTCAATACTGTTTGGATTTTTAAAATCAGAGAAAGGATGGACGGTGGGTTAAGGAAGGATGTTTTCCTTCAGGAGGACAAAACAGTTAAAAGAATTAATTAATGAAATGGCTTCCCTTCAGAAGTTGCCCCATCACTGGAGATTTTTAAGAAGAAATTGGACAACCATTTGTCTGAAATGGTATAGGGTTTCCTGTTTGAACAGGAGGTTGGACTAGAGGACTTCCAAAGTCCCTTCCAATTCTTCAAGAAAGATAATGAGGTCTCTCTTCTCTCTCTCTCCTTTCCTTTTTGGGTTTTAGGTGCGATTCCTTGAGCAACAGAATAAAGTCTTGGAAACCAAATGGGATCTTCTCTACCAACAAGGCACTCCGGCACTAAGGGACAACCTTGAACCTATTTATGAAGCTTACATTGAAACTCTTCGAAGGCAGCTTGACAGCCTCTGCAATGATAAAAACCATTTGGACATAGAACTGAAGAACACACAAGAGCTTGTGGAAGATTTCAAGAACAAGTAAGTAAAAATGAAGAGAAGTAGTTGATGTTGGGTGGATGATGTTGGGTGGATGATGTTGGGTGGATGATGTTGGGTGGATGATGTTGGGTGGATGATGTGGGCTTCTGTCAAGAAGGCAAAGCAATGTGTGATGCCTTCCTCCCAATTACTGCAGCTGCTCTTATGTTAATTTTTTTCACCATAGTTTCATTATTTGCTTTCCCTTCTCATTATTTGCAGTTGGGCAGTCTTTTTTCAATTTATACCTAGTTAATTTGCCATGTATGGTCCTGTGCCTGGCATCTGGTCAGGTATAATAGTCTCATATGGTATAGAACTTCTGCTGCTACTTAGGGCAAGTATGAGCCTCAGTGGCGCAGTGATTAGAATGCAGTACTGCAGGCTACTTCTGCTGACTGCCAGCTGACTGCAATTTGGCAGTTCAAATCTCACCAGACTCAAGGTTGACTCAGCCTTCCATTCTTCTGAGGTGGGTAAAATGAGGACCCAAAATTGTTGGGGGCAATATGCTGACTCTGTAAACTGCTTAGAGAGGGTTGTAAAGCACTGTAAAGCAGTATATAAACCTCAGTACTATTGTTATTGTTAATGATCTCCTGATTTCATTTGCCATAGAAAATTGCCATAAAGTTATATATTCAGTAAGGCTTGTAAAGATTTTGTATACATCTAAACAACCGGTTTAGATAAAGCTACTATTACCAGTAATAGTAATAATTTATTCTTATTGCAGATATGAGGATGAAATTAACAAACGGACAGCTTGTGAAAATGATTTTGTGGTGCTCAAAAAGGTAAGTGGTCCATATTAACACATGGAAATGTAAAGCTACAATCATATTTTTTATTTCTTATACATCCCCACTCATAAACATTTGCATGTACACATCTATTTGCAGTGCTAAAATTAATAGTCTTACATGCCTGGCATTCACAATTACCACATTACCTGTGTTAAATCCAATACCAACATTTTTGAACCATTGATGTGCCACTTAGCTTAGAACAGAGTTGCAGATTGTTGCTCTTAGCACATTTTAAGAAGTCTCTTCCAAAAGTTTGCATATCTATGCATTAAAAATGTTGGTTTCTAACCTGGGTATTTTTGTTTTCTAAAAGTGCAGCTTAATTATAGGAGTGTATTCTTGCAATGTCTGGCATAACTGATATCACTACAGGTTGTGAGTGAGTGTGGCGTAATGGTAAAGTTATTGGGCTAAAAGTGGGGAGAGCCAGGTTGCAGTCCACCCACAGCCATTCAAGCTCACAAGATAAAGTTGGGCCTTTGGCTCTCTAGCAAACCAACCAGTGGTGCGTTGTCCCCGGTTTGGACTGGTTCTATAGAACCAGTAGTAAAACCGGAGGGAGGCTCCGCCCACTGACCCTGACGTCATCAGGAAGCTTCTGTGCATGAGCACGTGCAGCCCTGTTGCAAACTGGTAGTAAATGTAAGTAGAACCTATCCTGAACCAGTGGTGAAATGTAAAATTTGTTACTACCGGTTCTGTGGGCATGGCTTGGTGGGGGGGGGGAATGTGACCGGGTGGGCGTGACCAACTTTTTTTTTTTACTTTTAAAACCATTTTTTATACAATCTCTTCAGCCGAAGAGGTTATAAAACAATGCTTTTAAAAACTGCCAATCAGGCAACTCAGCTGGGATCATCAGAGACTTTTAAAAGCGTTTTTTCTACAATGCTTCTATAGAACCAGTCCGAACCGGGGACAACCGACCACTGGTTGGTTTGCTAGAGAGCCAAAGGCCCAAATTTATCTTGTGAGCTTAAAGAAAAAATGCTTTTAAAAGCCTCTGATAATCCCAGCTGAGCTGCACGATCATCAGAGGCTTTTTTTTTTTTACTTTTAAAAGCATTTTTTTGGCCAAAGAGGTTGTAGAAAAAATGTTTTTAAAAGTAAAAAAAAAAGCCTCTGATGATTGTGCGGCTCAGCTGGGTGGGGGTGAGGGCAGGGATTTTTGTTACCGGTTCTCCGAACCACCCGCCGCCATCGCTACCGGATCAGGCGATCCGGTCCAAACCAGGAGCATTTCACCCCTGTTCTGAATCCAACCTACTATATAGGGTAGTTCTTATGCAGAATGCTAGGAAGTTCAAGCACTATATTGTAAATGCAGGCTTGAGCTCCACAAAGCAAAATCTTCATCGAACAAATAAGTAACTGATGCTTTGTGCTATATTATATACCAGGTATATTACCTGCACAAAATATTGCTTCCTTAAAAAAACTTAAAGCAGGAATTAAACAGGTGTTATAGCTCTGACCCATCATTCCCTGCTCTGTCCAGACTAAAATAGTATTCATATGTTTCTTCCTAAGGATGTGGATGGCTCATATATGCACAAGATTGATCTGGGATCCAAGTCTGACTCCTTGACTCAATATATCCAGTTCTTAAGAGCACTCTTTGATGCGGTAAGGGTCACTTCTGCCTTATTATACCTACTAACAACTAAAGCAAATTCATTTTCCAATATGTGACCAATAAAAGCATTTTAAATGCATGTAAGACATCCCTGCTAGAACAATGCATGCCATCCATATATAATGCATGTATAGTGTCAGTGTTCCAAAACTGACATAGAAGCAAGGAGGAGAAAAGTTTGATATTTCACCTAGAAAACCTTTCGGTGAATTCAGTCTCCTGGGAGATGTTGGGAGGGGTGACATTCCTGGGTACTGAAGAGACAGATAAGAGAGAGTATCTGGAAGGCAGCCAATGGAGAGCAGTTTTGGGGAAGGAATAGGAGGGGTTTTGGATGGAGGGGCCAGTACTGTCTGCACCGTTGTCTGGCTTGGATGCATCTCTCAATAAAGAGAATATTTCCTAAATATACGGCTTGGAAATTAAATTATTTCGAGGATGAAATCGCAAGCTGCGACAGACAGACAGTACTGGCCCCTCCATCCAAAACCCCTCCTATTCCTTCCCCAAAACTGCTCTCCATTGGCTGCCTTCCAGATACTCTCTCTTATCTGTCTCTTCAGTACCCAGGAATGTCACCCCTCCCAACATCTCCCAGGAGACTGAATTCACCGAAAGGTTTTCTAGGTGAAATGTCAAACTTTTCTCCTCCTTGCTTCTATGTCAGTTTTGGAACACTGACATCCGGCCCCTCTCCCTTCATTCTCTCAACGAGGCCTGTGCAGGAGAAACAACAGGGTTAGTGCTGTCACCCCATCTGATGAGGTATACCACCCCTTCCCCAAAACTGCTCTCCATTGGCTGCCTTCCAGATACTCTCTCTTATCTGTCTCTTCAGTACCCAGGAATGTCACCCCTCCCAACATCTCCCAGGAGACTGAATTCACCGAAAGGTTTTCTAGGTGAAATGTCAAACTTTTCTCCTCCTTGCTTCTATGTCAGTTTTGGAACACTGACATATAGTTTTCTGACTGTGTTTTACTACCTACATAAACCTGTCCTTTACTTGTTATAAAAGCTGTCCTAAGGCATATGAATTCATTAACCCTGAATAAAGGTAAAGGTTCCCATCACATATATGTGCTAGTTGTTCCCGACTCTAGGGCTCAGTGCTCATCTCTGTTTCAAAGCCAAAGAGCCAGCACTGTCCAAAGCCATCTCCGTGGTCATGTGGCCAACATGATTAAACATCAAAGGCTCACAGAACGCTGTTACCTTCCCACTCTATTTTTCTACTTGCATTTTTTACGTGCTTTCGAACTGCTAGGTTGGCTGTAGCTGGGACCAATAACGAGCGCTCACCCTGTTATGCAGCCCTAGGGATTTGAACTACTGAACTGCCAAACGTTCGATCGATAAGCTCAGCGTCTTATCCACTGAGCCACTGTGTCTCTGCTAACCCAGAATAGCTCCTTTCAAATCAATTATTACTGTATTTTCCCCAAAATAAGACCCTGTCTTATATTTTTTTGAACCCTGAAATAAGCGCTTGGACTTATTGCCATGCACTCAAAAGCTCGATTGGGCTTATTATCAGAGGATGTCTTATTTGAGGGGAAACAGAGCATTTTAGTCCTAGGTAAAATAAACCCATCCTTATCGGATTGTTTGGTGTGGGGTGAGCTCAGGAGGGACCTTTCTATGTTTCCTGAATATGGATACCTGAAAAGGTGGACATCTTAATGGGCTTTCAGAAAGAGATTCACATCTCCCATGCCATGTGAGGCCAACAAGCATCACATCTTTTCCCCATGGAAGTGAATGTTGGATGTTGACAGTTCTACTTTGAAAGCTATGAACAAAGTGACACTGATAATTCCAAATCATACTGTGTTTTCCCAAAAATAAGACTGGATCTTATATTAATTTTTGCTCCAAAAATTAAAATTAGGCCTTATTTTCTGGTTATGTCTTATTTTGGGGAAAATACAGTACTAAATGCATCCATCTGGCTGACAATCTTAACTGGGGCTTATTTTTTGGGGGGGGGGTAGGGCTTATATTACAAGCATCCTGAAAAATCATACTAGGACTTATTTCCAGTTGGGTCTTATTTTTGGGGAAACAGGGTATATAATGATAGAGGATTTCAAACCCTGGCATGTCTGCTTTGATAGAGGTTCTGGAATCTTTATTTGAAAGTCATTCATATATTTATTTTCCTGTGAGCTCCTTTTAATGTAGACACATGTCTAACAAGTTAATCTAAGAGCATGAAGACATTCTGTCACAGTTCTGCATCAGGGCTTTTCCCTTAATAACTGCATTGTTTGCAACCCCCACAGGAGCTGGCTCAGCTGCACTCGCAGGTTAAGGAAACAAACGTTATTCTGCAAATGGATAACAACCGAGATCTGGACCTTGACAGCATCATTGCTGAAGTCAAAGCTCAGTATGAAGACATTGCCAATCGGAGCAGAGCTGAGGCCGAGGCATGGTACCAAAGTAAGGTGAGGATCTTTGGCAAAAGCAGATGTAATTTCAATTCAACTTGAAAGACAAAAAAGTCTTCTCAATTATAAAGCAAATCTCTGAGGGGTTTCAATATTTACACTGGAACAAAACTGAATTCAATGTTATCTGAAGCTGCTGAATTAAGAACTGCTGAAATCTGAAAGAACCAACTAGCAGTTTGTCCAGAAAGTTAGTTTTTTGCAAGAAAATCAAACAACAGTCTTTAAGGCACCCCCTTTAAGAGGTTTATAAGATCACTATATCATATCACATATTTTAAAGATCTAATCTATTCCACAAGATATAGGGAGCACTCTTTTTATGTCATACACATAGGGCATATTACACCCAAAAACGGTTTGGTGAATGGCCACTATCAATAAATAGTTATCACCATCCCTTCCATTTGTATTTCATTTTTCTAAAACGTAACTTTCCCCATCTTGGTTGTATTTATGAGATGTTTCAGCAGCTAGAAAATATTGTATGGCCTGGCATCCAATGTACTGTACCTTGCTGTTTTGCCTCAAGTGGAAAACTATGTTCTGCTCATTTTGTAAGCTGGCTCTTTTGACTCTGAGAATCTTCCAGCTTCCTGGAATGGTTCCCAAGAATCTGCTTTTGCCCTGAGAGCACATCTACATATAAATTTATATTCAGTATATGCATTCCTTTATTGAAAATATATTTCTGTTCCTGTAGCTAAATTTTGACTCTTCATCTATAGAAAAACTAGATCTTTCTGTACATTAAGCTAATGCAATTCAAAGTTTTCTTTTTCAAGTACTTCGAATGCTCAACTTTTTTCCCATACATTTGCAACCAGTACCAACTATTTTATGCATGTGAATAAAGAACATTTTGTGAATAGGATTTATTTAAGATGCACAAGATGATCATTACTTTCCATTTTGACTTTCAGTTCCAAGAATTGCAAAGTACAGCTTTCAAACATGGAGATGACTTGAAAGCAACTAAAGATGAGATTGCAGATATGAGCCGGGTTGTCCAAAGACTTCGCTCCGAAATTGAAATTATGAAGAAATCAGTAAGGCATATCTTTTTACTCCCCTTTTCTCCTCCCCTCTCAGTTAATGTTGGTGCTTCAACTAAAAAGTCCCAGCCATTTTGAATTAATAAATTAATTGATTAATTTGTATTGGCAATTGCATCCATGTTTTACACAAAGTGTGATATCTAAGGGAACATTTGTCTCTTTCTTTCTCAGATTGGCAGCCTGCAGTCCACCTTAGCAGAAGCTGAACAACGTGGGGAGTTAGCCCTGAAAGATGCTCGGACAAAGTTGCTTGACCTCCAGAATGCCCTAACATCAGCAAAGGACGAGCTCGCTCGCCTGCTGCGGGATTATCAAGAACTGATGAATGTGAAGCTGGCCTTGGATGTTGAGATTGCTACATACAGGACTCTGCTAGAGGGAGAGGAGTGCCGGTAAGTACTGACCAGGATATCAGACTCTTTTGCCTATTTTCATGTGCAAAAGACCAATTGCCAAGATTTGAATTTTGAAGGTGGCTGTCTATTCTGGTCAGATGCAGAATAGACCACAAGACCATTTAGTGCAAAAGACATGGGTGGGGATTTGAACAATCCCTTTAGCCAATAATGTAGGTATAATTTTTTTCTTTTTTAAAAAAAACCAACAATGCCTAGTTCCAGAGCAAATTATTTGGAACAGCAGAAAGAGAAATATTTTGATACAAGACTAAAGCCAAGAAGGAGATAGCTTAAATGCTACTATAGGATTGGTTAGAAAACCATGACTTATGAAAAATACTACTGTACAGAGCTATGTGGTTGAACCTCATTATCCCGAGAATATCCAGCTCATAGTTAATAACCTGATGCTCTGGCCCTGAGTGATAAATTTGCAGGATTCAGGAAAGGCTCCTTGAAGTTATTTTGAAGCAGATTTGATATTATTATGAAAGCCATGAAAATGCTGGGAGCTATAGAATTTTCTGGGTGGTAAAATTTGTTTTTCGTTTCAACGCTTTGTTTTTCTTTCTCTCTTAGGATGTCTGGCGAGTTTGAAACCCCTGTCAATATTTGTAAGTACACAATCTAGTGTTCAGTTAAATTAGAGAGTGCCTTTGTCATCTTGAATGGCCAAGTCTGATTTCCTGTATCGTTTTCCATCCACAGCTGTGATCAGCAGCTCGAGCACCGTGAGTGGTGCAGCAGGAGGAGGATACGGTGTCGGTGGGGGATCTGGCTACGGAGCTGGAGGAGGAGCTGGATATAGTATCGGTGGAGGAACCAGTGGATTAAGCCTTGGTGGTGGTGGTGGTGGAGGAGGTCACAGCCACATTAGCGTTGGAGGAGGAAAAGTGAGCCGATTTAGTAGTGGGGGCAGTTTAAGTGGATCTGGAAGCATCACAGGGGGCGGATACACCTACGGTGGGGGGAGTTCAAGCATGAAGATTGTATCGTCCACAAGCTCCTCAAGCAAGAGAATAATCAGCTAAGGTTTCCAAAAGCAGAAATCGCTTCCTGCTTCAAGAAATAGAAGAGTCTCTTGTTATCACATACTCCCATCAACATAACATACAGTACTTTCTGAAAATTTAGTGTGCCCACAATTGTCCATACTTCCTCTACACTGATCATACAATCCTCTACATTTACAGGATAAATGGCCTGTTGGGATGGCACTTGTAAGCCTAAATTATGATCAGGAGGTTGATCTATTATTGCAACCCTTCCAGGATCTAGGTGGATGATCACATACTTGGAAACTTCCTCTTTCTTTTGCTTTCTAAAAGGATGTATGTATGCATGTACAAGACCAGTGTGTCAGGGCTTCGAGCCCAGTTTTCTCCCTGGCATGCTAGTTTTTCATGAACAGGCAGGTTTTCTGATCAATGACAGAAGCATTTCAATCATGTAATCATCCACCTGCAGGCTCAGAAGTGGCCCATCCCAGAAAGGCAGAAGATGCAAGTTGATGTGATTGTTCTGATTGTATGTGTTTCCCCTCATCTGTCTCTTTACACGCTCTGCTGCATAGACCATTGAAATTTCCCTGCACCCTCACGTTGTTGGGTTAGTGCTTCTGTGAATGGAATGGTGCTTCCCATATTGCCTTCCTCCATGTGGTCAGCTGTACTGTTGCATAACTCTGTAGGAAGCAGGTAACATAGCTTGTCTCTTGGCTTCTCTGCTTCAGTGACTTTGCACAAGCCCATCTTGTCACAAAGAGAATACACTAAATTGCAGATGAAGAACAGGAGCACCAAACCAGACATACCACTTTTTATAAGCTCCGTTTAAAGGATCACTTTATTGTACATCTTGTTTTTAAATTCTAATGTACAGTAGTTCATGTGACTATACCATCCTCTAATGTTGTTAACGAAAAGCAAAATGCAAGCTTCCGGTAATTTCCTCATTCACAGTGCAACTCATGGAATAATCTCTTGTCAATAAAGTCTTGTGCTGCAATAAATATTGTCATTTTTACAGTAGCTCTCTTTTCTTTTGTAGCTCAAATCATGGCACTGCTTCAACCTGTGATTTAGAACAAAATGTGACTTTGAGCCTAATTTCACTTGGGATTCTCAGTTCTAATGTCTGCTAACATCTATCCCATTCCTGGGGCTTCTGCTTACCAGAGAAAAATAAGAATTAGAAAAACAATAAAAGGAAGAGGGAAGACAGGTAGTGCCAGAGAGGCCAAAATGGGATACACTTGACTTTTGCTGTCCCTATTAATTTCTGCAGCTCTGTTCTCCATTAGCCAACGTCCCTCAAGAGATGATCTCTGAGGAAACTTGGCCCTGGACAAAAATAAAATTGCCTACCTTTGCTCTGCAGGGTATCAGGAGCCTTTTGTGGGCTCTTGCAACCATCCCAATAATTTTCCAGGGAAAGCTCACAAAACAGGCCCAAAGCTAAACTCAAGACAGATCAGTTTGGGAGTTGCCATCTTCCGGCCTCACAAATTTGTGCTTTCAAACTGCTCTCATGGCAGGAAAGGGAGAGGGGGAAAAAAAGAAGCAGCTTTGCTTGAAACTTTCTCCCCTCTTCTCCCTTTCAAGTATACTATGAGAAAAGTTAGGGTTTTTTGCATTACCTTTTACAAATGAAGGAGCCTATAATTAGTTCTTCATGCTTTCTAGACACAGCCATGAGCATTCAAGGTTATTGTTTTCAAGAGAAGTAGAAACGCTGAACCATTGACTTTGTTTTTGTGGAGGACGTAAGCTGCTCTTTTGGCAAACTTCAGTATTTCTGGTCAATTCACCTTTGCAAGTTTTTGAAGCACAATCAAGGTTGTAGAATCTCTTTACCAGCAGCAAAAGCAAGAGGAGCAGATCCATATCAGGCAGGTGCCTACTCATTCTATCAGCTTCAGCAGGACCATCGATATCTAAACAAACATTCCCGGGATTACCTATTTTGAAATTACGATGCAAACTTAATTCAACATCGATGCAAACATAATTCAACATTCTTTGGGAATTTCTGTGTCCCCAGGATTCAGTGTACTGAGGAGGAATGCAGACATTCTCTCTCTCCATATATATTGACTCTAATTACTTATGTCCTTACCCACATTTTAAAGCAATAGAAGCTGTTTTTCCCCAGCAATGTATTCAAATGAGTAAATATATCTGTTGCGGAGATGCCCAAGGGGTACGGCTAAAAAATAAATAAATTAATATGGTACTTGTGACAATGCACTTGTAGCCACCAACTTGATTTTTTAAGATCTGTATCACATGTAGAACACACACACACAAAAACAGGATTGTACTGTTGTTATCACCATCTTGATTTTAAAACCATATTTTTGGAAGGCTCCTGGTCTGTTGCAGGAGCTGTTTGCTTGACCGTCTCTACTTCTGTATACAGATGGAAGTAATTTCTCCCACCTATTCTGATGCTGGTGGTATGTAAATATATATACAAAGTCTTTGTATATTTCCTTACATCTCTTTGAGAGTTCTAACATTTCCGGCGTCTTCAATAAAACTGCCTTGTGTACAGACTTTTCCTCATATGTCCTGCTTCTTTAATATTAGCTGCAGGAGCAATTTGTATCTGCAAACTTTTTAAAACCTTGAATTAACAACCAGCCCTTGCTCTATTGAGAGGGGATGGCCTTCCTTGAGCTGAGGCTGTGATATCTGGTCCTCAGTGTCTACGGAACTCAGGAGTCCACACCTTTAGGGGCAGCTTTGGTGCCGGGTCTAAACAAGATGACCAATCAGTGCCGGGCTTGCCAGTGGGGTAGGGGGTTCAACTGCAATGCCCCCTAGCCTACATTCCTTGAATTAAAACATGGGGTTGGACTAGAAGACCTCCAACTTTGTTATCATATGAAATATGATTTTCTCTTTTTCTTTTCTTTAGAAAATGACATTGTTTTGAGTCAGCGTATGACTATTTATAAGGGGCAATGGGGAATAAGGTGTTTGAGCCTTTTATTTTCTTCACAGAGATTAACACTGTGGTCAGATCTATTTCATCAACTTATACTTCAAAAAATCAGTTTGGCTAATCTTCCTCTAAAGGATTCAGAGTACCATATTAATACAGATGGCGAGGTTGCCAGATGCTCCTCCACCCCCACTCTTGGCTTAGAGATTTCTCTTGATTCCCTGTGGAGAAAAAACCTTCAGCCATTCAACAAATACAAGCACAACTCTTTCAGTCCCCCCATCCCAATATTTCCATTAAATAACAAAGATCTGAGGGAAAATTCTGCCGTATTTTCTGGCGTATAAGACAACTTTTTAACACAGCAAAATCTTTTCAAAAGTCGGGGGTCGTCTTATACGCCGGGTATAAGCCTACGATATCTACCTTGACAGACTGACGGAAGCGGTAAGAGCAGCTACTACTATCGCAAGTCGTTGCTTGAGATTTCTAACCCGAATCTGAGTTGCCGGCGCTGACTGATGATGCTATGGGAGTGCCGACAACATTAAGGGGAAGCTGTGCCTATCTCGTCAAGGCTGCAAGCCACTGAATGCTGTACCCAGTTGGTTGCTGCGCGGAGCTTCCCCCACCATCCCAGGTGGAAATTACCGACACTCCGACTTCCCCAGACAGCTGGGGCTCACCAGAGCTTGGATGGCCAAGCACCGTGTAAAAGGGAAAAACTTTCCTTTTACACAACGCTAGCGATCCCAGCTGAGTTGCCTGCTAGTCAGGCAACTCAGCTGGGATCGCCAGAGCTTGGATGGCCAGCAAAATGTAAAAGGGAAAAACTTTCCTTTTACACAAAACTGGCGATCCCAGCTACTAATTTTTGCCTGCTAACTGGTAGCAAAAATCCCCCCCCTCCCGCAGCTTGCTTACCTTAGCTGCTAGCCGCAACACTTGCCTTGCTTCACTTGCCTGCAATCCATTGCATCAGTAAGCAACTAAATCTCCCTGCCTGCAATCAAGCAGGCAGGGAGTTGTGGACTTCAACTCCCAGAATTTCTCAGCCAACAAAGCAAAGCTGGCTGAGGAATTCTGGGAGTTGAAGTCTACAAGTCTTAAAGTTGCCAAGGTTGGAGACCCCTGTTCTATTGGGTAAGTTTTTTTCCCCCTTTGGGAGCTTTAAAAAAAATAGTTAATTGGGTTTTTTTTTTAGTTGTTCTTTTTTAGACCTAGCCATTTAAAGGCTAGGTCTAAGTTTTAGGCTAGGGAGTTTTAAATTTAGCTTTCATATAAAAATAAAAATAAAATAAAATATTTGTGCAGCTTTCTGAGATTTAGTGTATTTCTGTAGTGTTTCACTCTAACTACACAAACGCACAAAATCTCACAAAGCTGTATGTGGAATTTTGTGTGTGTAAAGTGTGAAAGTTGGGTTTTGGGGCTTTTTTGTGTCTGTGTGAGGTTCCTGTTTGTTGCAGGGGCCATTTTGGGTCTAGCACAGCTGCTTTTACATTGTGCGTGAGCCAGTTGATGTTTTTTAATTTTTATTTGGTGTGCATTGGAAGAGGGTCATCTTATACACCGAGTATAACCCAAACCCTATATTTTTACAGGAAAAGTAGGGGGTCGTCTTATACGCCCAGTCGTCTTATACACCGGAAAATACGGTAATTACGTGCAACTATGTACAAGATGGATGACTGAGAATCTCCATAGATATTTAGCTATACCGGGGGTCTGTAGCCTTAAACATTCAAAGGGCCATTTGGACTCATTTCCCACAGAAAAGAAAACACCGGGAGCCACAAAACCCTTCCCGTTTCTGACTATTTCTTGAGCGGTCACAAAACTAGCATATGTAGTTGAATTAAACATTTTGTTTTCTTCTGAAACTTTTCTTTTCTTGGATTTATCCATGGTTGGCCTATCGGGGGTTGGAAAGCCAAACAAATTGCGTGTCGATGGCTATTGCACATTGGTGGTTGTGATGCATATTTTGAGTAACAGGGAGCTGCAGCAGAGGAGTGAAAGAGCCACATGCAGCTCCAGAGCTGCAGGTTGCTGACCCCTGAGCTATACACTTTGGGATGAATAACCTTCAAATGGTGCGGGAGCATGAACAGATTTCCAGAAAAATTGCAGACTGCAGGAACCATTTGCGCTTCAGTCTGAGATGCAGACAACACAGACTCATCCTCAACAGCCTGTACCTGTGTCCAACAGTGAAGGGACACAGGACAGAAAACATCCTACAGCCAAGAAGGCTCCACACACATTTGCACTACTCAGGTGACCCTGAGGACACAGATAAACCTCCAAGTGGCCTCAACTGTAACAGAATGTAAATGACCAGCTGTCTACAAGGAATAGAATCCTTCCATTCCCCACTACCATCCAGTCAGAGCTGAAGAAGCTTCTTGGATGAGGAGTGAATCGTCTTCAAAGAAAAAACAAGAAAGTCCAGTTGCCTTCTGAAAAAGCACCTTTGGGATTCAAACTTCCCAATTCATTTCCAGAAGATTAGAGTGGAGAGTGCAGAAATGGCCCTCACGAGCTCCGTTTTCACTGGCAGAGTCACCGCGGGGCAGCCCTTTACTGTTTCCAGAGCAACCCTATGGGTCAGGTCTAAGCATCCTGCAGGCTGGATTCAGGCCTTGAGTTTGACACCCTTTCCCTAGTTGAATACTAAATATATTACGGCATTAGCAACTTCCCTCCCTCTTGAAACAGGTCTACAATATATAAGCTTCTACAACTCTATTTACCCAAACAATTTGTCCTATCATCTATCTATTATAAAAAATAGTTAACAGATAAGCCCAACCAGAGAAGCTAACTTCAAAATCCATCAGTTCTTTTTTTTTTTTTTAAAAATAATCTTTATTTACATTTTCCGCTAAAAACAAAAGAAAAAACAAAACATCATACAAATAACATAAAGAGAAAAAACCCATAAACCACCCACACAAAACATAAAACAAATGTATCTCTACGCAGTAATCTAATAACTTAATATCCTGTACTATGTGTTTATATTATAATCTGGAGAAGACAGAAAACCTTACATATCTTTATACCACAGTCAAATCCGTTCGACCTCATTGTATTTATATAATATAACTTTAGTAATATATATAATTTCTCATCTAGTTTGGATTTGGATTCTACAACTCTATTTACCCAAACAATTTGTCTTATCATCTATCTACTATAAAAATAGTCAACAGATAAGCCCAACCATAGAAGCTAACTTCAAAATCCATCAGTTCTTATTTTGTTTGGCTTACCTAACAGCTGAGAAAGCATATGGTTATGTTTTAAGGATTCATTAGAGTTACATTCCTGCCTCTAAATAACACAGAATGAATAAGCATAATGAAATCATAAATCCAAAACAGTGGTTTGAATAATCTGCAGTCTTAAAGTACATTTCTCATTATTTGTAATCATTATTTTCACATATTGTTGTTGTTATTGTTGTTGTTAGTTGCGAAGTAGTGTCTGACCCATAACAACCACATGGACAACTTTGCTCCAGGCCATCCTGTCTTCTACCATCCCCTGGAGACCATTTAAGCTCACGCCAACTGCTTCAGTGACTTCATCCAACTACCTGATTCTCTGCCGTCCCACATATTACCATTATTCAAATCCTGGTATACCCACTGAAATTTGATGTGCCCCAGAATGCCCAGGACAATCGTTGGAAACTTTACATTTTGAGAGAAACATTTAAAATCAGAGAAGATCCTTATTTTCTGGACAGCGAACTGCATTTGTCAACAAATAAAAATAAATCTCACACCTTTCCTAAATAACTTCATGCCCAATATTAAAAAATGGTGCAGCAATGTTGCTTCCTGGGGTTAGTATGCACCTACTGTAATGGAACTCCTTTACTAAATTCAAGATATTGAGCTAATGAAACGAACTTCTTCAAGAAGACTTGGAATTACAGTTTTCATTTGAGAAATTGTAATTTGAGAGAGAATGTCCTTGTTCTTCCCTCAGCGGATACATGGCAGAGGATCAGTTATTAGAACAGCGGTCACCAACCAGTGGTCCACTGGTGGTCCGTGAGAAAATTTTGGTGGTCCACAGAGAAAAATAATAATGGTGCACTGGTTAAGATTCTAAGTTGATGCTGATTAAATTTAAAATAGAACAGTTATGAACAGTGTACTGTAATGAAGGGAAGAAATGATAAAATGGAAAAAAGCTGAAGTGCTTCCTGGATGCAGTTTACCACTCTGAGCCCCAAAAGGCAGATGGTGAAGGCAGAATGCTGATGCCATACAAATGCAAGTAGCATTTCACTCCTGCACCTTCCAGTGATCGCCACCGCCACTTCAGCCTGCTTGGGTCACACACACACACCCCTGTAACAGCACCATTATCTCATTCAGGCCAGCAAGGGCTATGCTCTTTTCGCATGTTGCACCACCTGCAAAGTTGCACATTGCATGTGCCACCCCCTATGGCAGAGATTTCCAGTCCCACCATGGCCTGGTCCCATATTCCAGAGCTGTGGTAATCACAGGACTGGCCCTTTGGTCAGGGAGCAGGCATCTCCCCTGAAGGCCGGTGCACCCGGGTGGAGGAACTGCTCTGGGATGACCAAAGGGCCAGTCCTTTGACTACCTCAGCTCTGGAATATGGGACTGACTTCCCCACCAATGTCAGAAAGCCACCGTCAATCTTCCTGTCTTTGTTTTTCTTCATTCAGATTGACCAAGCTTCTTGAGAGAAGGAACACAAAAGATTTCCAGACTGTGTGCCTGGACCAGACACTTTCTCTCGGGCCTCCCACCTGAAGGCCTCGCAGAAGCAGACAGGTAGGCTCGAAAGGGGGCTGAGCCTCCCCCCCCCCAGTGGTCCACGGGATTTAAAATTATGAGTTTGATGGTCCCTGAGGTCCAAAAGGTTGGAGACCCCTGTATTAGAAGACATTGACTCCTGCCCGCATTTGCTTCTCCAAAACATCAACAATTGGGAGGAACAGGAGAGTGATTCAGGTTCTCCATCTTATCTTAGTAAAGTATAAAGATTTTCTACCTCAGGATCACAACAGTAGAATTCCCTGGATCGGACAAGGGAATTGCCAACGTTCAGGTGATAATTGATCTTCTTCCCAATTCTAAAAACAGTTCTGTACTCCCATTTTTTAAAATACTCCACGCAATATTGAACAGTTGTAGGAGATGTGCGTTTGTCACAATATATTTGGAAAAGCCAAATAATAGAGAGACAGATATTTTAAACTATTTTCTTTCCCATTTTGTTCCTGAAACCAGCTTTTTCCATCCTTTGGAATTCTGTTTCTGAGTACGTTCATAGATGGTTGTATTCAAGCAGTTAATGTCACATCTCCATTCACCTTTGTTATGTTAAAAGCTCAGCCCAAGAAAGAAGAAAAATAACAAAAAAGAGACCCAGCCTGAGGCTTACAGGCTAAGTAAACTCCAATATCTGTTTTGTATATCCTGACAAATCTTCTTGTGGTTGGATTATCAGACTGTCTTATTTTAAACATGTCAGGTCCCATTCCAGATGGCATCATTATTTGCTGAGAGCCATAAATGGCCCTTTGCTGGCCCTAATTTTTCAAAATGAGATTTAATGATATATACAGGGTGTACTGTAGCATAGTCATGGTATATAAAATTTTAATTATATAAATTACATTAAATGTTCAAATTGGCAGCTAATTTCTTTTAACACTTACTTGTTTGTGTTAAACACTTGTATGACCTTCGAACAGAGTAACATTTTCTCTGAAATATTAATTAATAAAATATATTGTGATTGACCAATGGGGACTAATTTTTGGTAAGCTTGTTTATTGCGTGTGTGAGAAAAATGTTTTGTTGACTTTATTGACATTCTAGGACTTGATTCAAAGGTGGTGGAAAGTACAAGATCGTCAAACTACATTAAATTGAAGTAAGAGCACTGTGTATCCCTGAGGGCTACAAAACCATGGATTGCTTGACTATAGATTGCTGAACAATCCATAGTTTGGGTTTGCATGTTATTCTAAGATACAAGGTAGGATTTACAAACCACAATGACTGGGTTCACAAACTATATTTAGTCAATATTTAGATACGTTTGACAGTCTTCAAATAATAGAATGTAATCAGCTAAGTTAATACTTGTTGAAAAAAAGATGAAGGAAAAATTCAAACGGATATTCTTGAGAATGTTATTGCAAGAAATAAACTTTAGACCAGAATGATTTCTGAGCCAAAGTCTTTCTGGCAGGAAACGTGCCTCAAAGAGGAAATCTGGAGTTATAAAGAGCACATTAGTTATTTAAAGAAGGAAATGACAGGAGCCAGTACAAACAGATAATATCTTATTTGATGAAAATCATGTAATCTAATATTACATTATGTGATACCATTGAACTATAGTTTAGGGTGGATCAAATAGCCAACTTCCTGAACTTATTTTATCTTTGAAGACGTTGAAAGAGGATATCCAGTGGAAATCAATTGTGATGGGGCCAAGTGTGTACAGAGTTAAGCAGAGACTTCTTCTTTTGAGGAATTTAAAAAAAAAAAAAAGGTGGGAAGCAGAGGTGGTATTCAGCAGGTTCTGACCAGTTCTGGAGAACTAGTAGCAGAAATTTTGAGTAGTTTTGAGAACCGGTAAATATCACCTCTGACTGGCCCCATCCCCATCTATTCTTTGCCTCCCGAGTCCCAACTGATCAGGAGGAAATGGGGATTTTACAGTATCCTTCCCCTGGAGTGGGGAGGGAATGGAGATCCTTCCTCTGCCACGCCCACCAAGCCATGCCCAACCAGTAGTAAAAAATCCTTAATCCCACCACTGGCAGGAAGGATATAAAAGCTCTTTCTTATTGTGGTCCAATTCACTTTAGCTTCTTCTGAAGGGAACACAAAGAATGTCAGGTTTCCAAGTTATGAAAGCCATTCAAAAAAGAAATAGGCAAAGTCCATTTTCCAAAACAAATTTCCTTTATTTAGGTAGACATCAAATTGGCAAAGACTATTGTAATTCCGGATCTAACACAAATTGGAATCACACCACATAATATTGAAAATTAGAAACATCCCACAAAAGTCACATTCCCCGATGAAAGCAAAATCAACATAGCCCGATGTCATCAAACTCCACCTTCAGCTCTCAGCAAGAAGTCTCCCACTGCATTTATCTAATCAAAGGGAGAAGTAGAGGTCTTCTTTCTTGGGGATCCATCATCCAAGGCAAGCAGGAGAGGGTGGGTGGGTGGGTTTCATCTGTCTTAATTGGGAGACAAGTTGTGGGTCCTGTCCTTATGGATCTAGAGCAAAATTGCTCTAATGTCCCCCTCCACAAAACAAAAATGCAAGGAAGAAATGGGCAGTTTCACTGGACAGAATCCTTCACGAAGGGAATAGACTCAACAGATATCCGCTTCTATGAAAACAAAATAACTTTAACGTTATACTCTCTCTCCCCCCCCTCTCTCCCTCCCTCCCTCCCTCCCTCCCTGAAAATAAGACCCTGTCTTATATTTTTTTTGAACCCCGAAATAAGTGCTTGGCCTTATTTTCACGGAGGTCTTATTATTTTGGGGCATGTGAAGTAAGATGGGGCTTCTCTTGCCGTCTTACCTGATTTCCAGCTCTACGCTTAAATATTTTCAGGGAGGGCTTATTTTCGGGGGGGAGGCTTATTTTCATGCATGCATTCAAAAGCCCAATTGGGCTTATTATCCCAGCTTAAGATCCTCCAAAATCCCAACAAAACATTTTGTAAGGTCTTTTGAAACTCTGGCTAAAATCCTAAAGAACACTTTAAAAGTTTTCTTCTTGGCAACTTTTCGACAAGCTCTCTAACTTGTCATCATCGGGCTCTACTTTCAGTTTGGAAGCTGTGGGTATGCTGCGAGATCAGAGTTGTCACTTTTCTATGTACGCTGCTGCTGACGTGTGCTGGTTAGCCTGCAACTCTGTGTCCTGATTGGAGGGCAGCAGTTTTTTCTCCTGCTTCATTATCCTACCTGCAGCCTGACTGCGTGTTAAAGGCCTAACTTTCTCTGGTTCACTATTACTAACTGTCAACTGCAAAGAAGGAAGAATTCTGGTAGGCATCAAAACACCACTGATTGCTTGTTGAGATCTCAGCCTATCTCTGGCTCAGTTTTCTCTCTCTCTCTCTATTGCTAGCTATCATCTGCAAAGAGGGAAGGACTCTGGCAGGCATTACAACACCACTGGTTGCCTGTTGGGATCTCTGCCTATCCTCTGATTTAAAACTCGAGTTTCCCTCAGTGCAGGTCTTCAAATACTTGGTAACCTAGAAGCGTCATCTCGTCTATTCATATTCTGCGGCCTCTTTTCAATTTCAATAGCCTCCCTAATTATTCTCTTATTAAGATGTTCCTCTTTCACCACTGTTCTAGTATTGTTGAAGTCGATATTATGTCCTGTGGCCTTCATGCGTTGTACCAAGGAAGAAGTTTGCTCTTCTTTTTTCACTGCGTTTTTGTGTTCTTCTAAACACACACCTATTCGTCTATTTGTCTGTCCAATGTAAGATGACTGACAGGAGGAACATGGCACTTCGTATAGCCCTTGATTTTCCAGTTCAGTTGGAGAATATGGGAAAAGCCATTCTGCCCTATATAAAAGAGACCACCAATAAAATTAGTAAGATATTACAGAAACACAAAATAAAAAGTGTTCCGCACAGATAGAAAAGTAGCGATGATGTTAAGAAACCCCAAGGATAAAATTGAACTGGAAAGCTGAGTTGCCTGATCGCCAGAGGCTTCTAAAAGCATTTTTTTCTGCAACCTCTTTGGCCGAAGAGGCTGTAGGAAAAAAAATGCCTTTAAAAGCCTCTGGTGATCCCAGCTGAGTTGCCTGACCGCAAGAGGCTTCTAAAAGCATTTTTTCTGCAACCTCTTAAGGTTGTAGAAAAAATGCTTTTAAAAGTAAAAAAAAAAAAGTTGGCCACACCCACCCAGTCACATTACCTGCCCCCACCAAGCCACACCCACAAAATAAGCCACGCCCACAGAACCGGTAGTAAAAAAATTTAGAACTCATCCCTGGTGCTTCCCTACTTGCACAAGCAGCGAGCGAGCGTGTGCACATGCTCTCCATTTGTGTGAGCAGCAGGCATCATCCCGTCTCCCTCCCCTCCAGTCCACAAAGCCAGAAAATTTGGTAAACTCTGTTCTACCGCATCTTGCTTTGTAAGACATCCTGATATGGACAATCTCATCATCTGGCTAGGAAAAACCACTTTTTGAAGTAACTTGCCCTTAAGGCAGGATATAAAGTTTATTATCACACTGAACACATATGGAACAGTGGTGGGTTTCTACCGTTTCGCCCCGGTTCTGGAAAACCGGTAGTGGCAGCAGGGGGAGGCTCCGCCCAGCCGTCCTGGTGACTGGCAGTTGTATATTTTCATTTCAAATCCACTTAAACAACCTGAAACCCTGGAGGGTTTCCTCACTCTAGAAAAGTCTTAAGTCATTGTTTATCTGCAGCTTTCCATTTTTTTAAAAATAAGTGAACTTTAAAAAGTTTGATTAAAACTTTTAATAATTAAAAAAAAGTTTTAAAAAGAGGATTAAAATATATATATAACACCAATCCAAAATAAAGAAACCAGATTAAAAAAAGGACAAAAGTGCATCTATTTTTAAAAAAATAGAAAGAACTTCCATTTTCCTTTGCAGCAAATACAAGTATAATTACAGATATCTGGTACTCTAAGGTTACAAAAAAAAAAAAGGCTTATGCTTTTTTCCCCCTCTAATCATCAAATCATAAATGGACTTGTTTCCTGTTTCATGAAAAAGTCTACAAGGGATTTCTAGTCAGCCATAAATGTAGATATATTTTTTTCTAATCAAGGAAGTCAATTCAGCTATCTTTCTATCATTTTTATCAAATTCTATCCTTTTCACCAACTATTCCTCTATTGCAGTGGTGGGTGGCTACTAGTTCTCCCTGGTTCAGGCAAGCCAGTAGCGGAGATGGTGAGTTGAGAGCGAACCAGTTGTCTCTGACGGTTAGCTTGGCCCTCCTACCTGCCCCTGCGTTATACATACCTTCTATTCGGTTGTTTTTAGCCCAGCTGAAACACGTGGCAGAGTGGATTGCTGCGGCTCAGCTGATCCTTAATACACTGCGCTTGCGTGGAACGCAAATCTGGCGTGCATGACCAAAGGGCATGCATGAAGCGAACCGGTGGTAACACCAGTTTAAACCCACCACTGCTCTGTTGTGGATAGTTTTGGACCTTTCTACCAGTGGTGAGTTGTCCCCGGTTCGGATCAGTTTGCGAAAAACGGTAGTAAAACCGGTGGGAGGCTCCACCCATGGACCCTGATGTCATCAGGAAGCTTCTGCGCATGTATGTGCGTGGCCTCATTGCAAACTGATAGTAAAGGTAAGTAGAACCCACCCCTGCTTTCTACTTACAGTATAAGCATATAATAACCTCACTGCATTTTTTCAGTTTTTGGGTTTCCTTGGTTTCTGCCAGAATGGTAAGTGATGGCAGAGTTGGTGCCCTCCAGATGCCCTCCAATAAAGGTATACCTCAATTTACAACCATAATGGAGCTTGCCCATCACAAGTCACGAGGGTCATAAATCAGGTTTTGAACAGATGCTATTTTTGTTTACTTCTATTGGTTTTATGTTGCTCAATTGTTTTATATATTGTGAGCTACCCAGCGTAGTCCTGGAGCCAGACAGTGTCTAAATGTAGCACCCATGTAACATCTCTCCTGCGCGAGCTGCACTGGCTCCCAGGGGTCTTCCAGGTGCGATTCAAGATGTTGGTTACCACCTTTAAAGCGGTCCATAGCTTAGGACCTAGGTATTTACAAGATTGCCTTCTCCCACCGATAGTCTCCCACCGGTCAGTACGCTCCCACAGAGAGGGACTCCTCAGGGTGCCATCAGTCAAATTATGTCGACTGGCGACCCCCAGGGGGAGACCCTTCTCTGTGGGGGCCCCTACCTTATGGAATTAATTGCCCCCAGAGATATGTAGGATCCCCAATCTCTGTACCTTTCACCATGCCCTTAAGACCCTACTATTCCAACAGGCAGGGCTGATGAACTAAGTGAAATTTTAATTGGGTATTTTAATTTTGGGGTTTTTAACAAAATTGGGCCAAATTATTTAATACTTTTAAACTTTTTAAAATTTATGGTGTATGGTGTTTTTATTCCGGCTGTACACCGCCCTGAGTCCTGCGGGAGAAGGGCGGTATAAAAATGTAAATCAATCAATCAATCAATCTATCTATTAATAAGTAGTTGAGAGTCATCTCAAAAATGCCAAGTTAAACAATTTTGCTAGACATGCTTACAGTACAACAAAACAGAACCCAGTGTGCAACAAACCCTTAAACTGAAAACCTGGCCTCTTGAGAGTAAGCCTTTTAAGAATTAATTAACTTAATTGGTCTCTTGTTGGCTGATGATGAAATAATAACATAATTTCCAATAACTCTTGATTTTCAGGAAAAAATATTCTGCCGTTTTTCTGCTTGCAATGAGTTCTTAAGGCAAAGAGTGGGTGGAACACAAACGTGTGGAGCACTTTGAAAAGATGCATTCCTGCTAGTGGATTTGCACATCCATCCTGTGCCCCACCCCACCCTCCCGCCTCACCGGACAATGAGGGTCTCTCCAGAGTGCTTTTTGCAAGTGGAGAAACTGTGCCTATCTGTTCATTTTACTTTCTTCAGCCATGTGCAGTTCTTGGCTGGGGATGATGAAATGCCAATTCTATTAACTTCTGGTTGGCAGAGAAAGATTTATTTGTTGCTTTATCAACATTCATTATTCTTGCACTTCAATGAAACAAGAAAGGATTATGAGAATTCTAGCAAAGAATCCTAGTAGATATTGTATGAAAGAATGGGGTTAGTTAGTGTCATCTTCATGCATGTTATCAACTTAGCAATTAATAATGTTTCTGAAACACTATGAGGCCCTGGGAACTTCTAAATTGGTCTTCCACAATTTGGCTTTCTGTCTCAGAACGTGTTGCCTAGTCAAGGCAAACAGATAATCTGGAAATTTCACACACTATTTCCCATGGAAGACTTGTGCTCCATATCAATTCAACACTACCTATAAGTTCATAATATCAATTCATTTTCTAAATTTGATGAACTAACTAACTAACTAACTAACTAACTAACTAACTAACTAACAAGAATACCATGTTCATCCAACACTTTTGGGAGCGTATTATTCCTAACATATTATTATCCCATTAGACTGTAATATCAGAGAACATGCAGCCAACCCTTCCAAATTCAGTGTGGAACAATGAGACCAGTTTTTAAGCAGCATTCAAAATTCTACCACTCCTGCCAGTCCTTTCCTCAGCCAGTACAAGACTCTTATCAATCTTAAGAAGTTCTCCAACTGTGCAAAACTGCATTTGAGCAGTGGTTTATTGTTTGTTAAATCTTGGCATGTTATGTGTGGCATACTTCCACACATGTTTCAGTATGTTGGAAAATCTCTTTGAGGAGTCTTTGAGGATTCTCTTTAAGGAGTCCCTTACTTTAATCTTTCTTTCAGTCTAACTTAGCAAAGCTATAAATATGAAAGGAAGAAGGAAGCTATGTACCTGCCTTGAGCTCCTGGAAGAAAAGTGGATATAAATTTAACACATTAACATTAAGATCTACAATGGGGGAAAGGCACAATCCACATTTTAGTGGTTTTCTAGTGAACTTGTTTGATGATGGTGGTGGTGATGATTGTCATTCAAAGAATATCAGAAAGCAAGTTAATCCTCCAAGAACAATATGGTGCTGCTCTTTGGAGATGACCTTGCTGTATTCCAGAGATTCTACACAGCAGTTAATCATTTGTTGTGGTTAGCCTACCATGAGCTGAAGTGGACTGGTGTGTTCAAAGTGACATAATGTAGAAAATGTACTCTGGACATGGAGTAGAAATGTACGCAGAACGGGAGTTTAATTGGGGACAATATCATCCATTTTGGTCCTCCAAAAATGGTTGACAGGAGATGCTGATAATGGGGCAACCAGACATTCAGGTTCTACTCTCTTAAATATCAATTTCATGTGATGTCAAAGGATTTTTATTAAAAAGTGATAGATATCCAAGCCATTGCCTGAGGTGGTGTTACATCATTGGAACATTGGAACCTGCAAAAGTTGGCCATCAAAGCTATAGTGTTGCTACCTGAAACATCTTTGGAAGGATGTGAAACAAACCACGTTTCGGTGGTTGATATCCTGGATCATGGGAGACATGGACAATGGGATCAGTCTCTATTTTAAAACGTAGGTGAAAACTACTGCACAGTATTTGGACAAGGCAATTTCATTAACATGACTAGGTCATTGTGCCTCCTTCTGATCCCACTCTGGAAAATTTTAAATACAGCAGTTAAAACACTAAACTAAAGACTGGCTTCATTCTCTGAATCCTTCCTGTATAAGCAAGCATGGAAATATGTAGGACACGACTTTTGTTGCTGTTGTTGTTGTTGTGACGGAAGGAGACAACCATGATAGAATTTAATAATTGCTGGATGGCAGCATCCATTTTCTAAAAAAAAAAAAGTCCAAGGCCAATCATACATTTATGCATAAGCACGAGACTACCCTTTACCCATCTACAAGGTAGTCTCTCCCTACTGAAATGAGAGTCTGGAAACTTTACTAGCCATAAACAATATAATATTGCAGTGGATTTTGGTTCCTCCTTCAAGAAGTTGGTGAGCATGGCAGTTCTTTTCCATTGCAAACAAATTAACCCGTGCAGGCATGAAGGATTAACATGGCAAATGAGCCCTTGTCTGCAGACATTGAGGAAAACAAATGCTGCCTGGGGCAGCCCAGAAGGGAAATATCCTTTTAATAGTGGGGAGTTGCCTGAAATAAGGTGTGATAGAATCACAGAACAACTTCCTCCTATTGCCCCACAGATGGTGGACTTGGTGGCTCCAAAACAGGACATGTGCCTTGATAAAAATAATGGCTGGGGAAGCAGCAAGCGGCCCCTCATGGAAAAGCACCACTTCAAAACCGAAACAATCAAAACGCTTCTTCTGAAACAATGATAAGGAAAAAAATTACACATGGTCTTGTGCCTTATGTTCTACCAGATTTTGCACCATGGAGCTACTCTTATTATGAAAAGAGATTGACATGAAGAAAAAATCCACACTACAAATTTGTCACCACGAATAAATGAATACGATTGACTACATACAGATTTAAGCACAGATGGGGCTCTACACAGATGGAGAAAAACTATATAGTTCTCAGACTGATTTTTTTTAATGTGCCATCAAGTTGGTGTAATTTCTTAGTGGCCACATAAATTGATTTTTGCTATGATATTGCTTCCCTAACCTGATTTTCCTTTGTTTTGCCGATTGCCATTATAATTGAGTCCATCCACATTCCTGCTGCTCATCCTCTTCTCTTTTCTTTGGCCTTTCCCAACTTGAGATCTTTCTCCAAAGAGCTAAGTCAGGGGTCAGTAACCCATGGCTCTGGAGCCGCATGTGGCTCTTTCATCCCTTTGCTGTGGCTCCCTGATGCTTGCTGGCTCCATAATTGATAGGGCTTTCGGTTAGGACAGTAGAGAAAAAAGGATCTTGTGCTAGGAGAACTCTCTATGGTGGAGGAACTGACTTCCAGTTGGCAGAGGAAAAAGGACAGCTTGCTAGGAGGAGAGTATGATGGGGGAACCGGACTTCCAGTCAGCTCCAGAATTGAATGGGGGCTTCCGGATAGGACCTTTGTGGCTCTTTGAGTGTTTAAGGTTGCCGATCCCTGAGCTAAGTGCTCAAATATTGTGCCCAAAGTAGAATAATTTAAGCCTGATCTTTTGTGCCTTGAGTCAGCACTCTGGGAGTTGATTGGTTCCACGATCCATTTGTTTTGTTTTTTTCTTGACTGTCAGTGGTATTCTCAGAACTCTTTTCCATTCCAAAGTTCAAAAAGCATCAATGCTCTTCCTACCCTTCTTTTTCAAAGACCAAACCCAAATTTTGCTTTCATAGAGCCACAGGGAATAATACCATAATGGCTTGCATTATTTTCATGTTTGCAGGTCATGGGATCTGAATATCTTTTCCAAGGTCTTTATGACTGCCCTACCAAGTGCTGGTCTGTGATGTAATATTTCTTGACTGCATGTTCTTTTACTATTGATGGTTGATCCTAAAAGGCAGATATTATTTGTGAATTTGGGTAAACTGTTATAAAAGATAAGACCCAACCCAAATCTTCATCCATTTTGTGACTAAAGAAGTGTCCTTTCCCCTGTCCTACAATTAATAAAATGCAACAATTTGTCTTTTCATTCTACATTCTACATACAATAGGATGTGTAATGAAAGTGTACCTGTATATGTATGTTTGTCATGTATCACATCCAGGGGAATTTTCTCTAAATATTTCATTTTGCAAAGTGATTTTTGTGGAAAAACTGTGGAAAAATCACATCTTTTAAGTGGTACTGGTTTCTCATTTTATGTTAGTGAATAATTAGCTTGTTGGGCTTTAGATAGAACGTCTCAATTATATTGCTTATCTGATTACCAAGGTCCAACATCCAATTAATGGTCCAATTCCTGAAAAGAAGATGAGACAGCTGCCAAATTGTGCAAAGGTGTACATTGTTTATCACATAGTGCATACACATGGCACACCATGGGTTCACATGATAACATAGAAACAAATACCACCTCTGCTCAGTTTCCAATCAAATAAGAGTCTCCAGACAATTTATCTGGAAACACTCCACTTACCTTCAATATCACTGATCATTTGTCAAGGATCAGTTCATGAAAATCAAAAAAGTTCAAAAAAAATATGGCGAGGCTCTAGAGATGAGAACAAATATGATGGGAGCATGAAGGCTAAACCATGTACTTGTGGGAGGTAGGTACTGTATGTCTAGTCTAGCAAAGAAAAGGACTAGGGGATGACATGATAGCAGTCTTCCAATATTTGAGAGACTGTCACAAAGAGGAAGGGGTCAACCCATTCTCAAAAGCACCTGAGGACGGGACAAGAAGCAGTGGATGGAAGATTATTAAAGAGAACTCCAATCTAGAACTAAGGAGAAATCTCCTGATAGGGAGAATAACTAATCTTGTCACCAGAACTTGTGGCTGTTCCATCACTAAAGGTTTTCAAAAAGAGATTGAACAAGCATTTTTCCAGAATGGTAAGGGACAAGAAGATTTCCAAGGTATCTTCCAACCCCATCATTCTATAATAATCAAATCATTATAATTATTACAAATTTAAAGCCAGAGAGATAAGCTACTATGGCTCATCTTTGAAAATAAATTTCTTTTGAAAGAATTGGGGAAAAAAAATCTACTTTCCTTCACAGATGGTATCAAATTGTCAAGAGATTGTCTTCGTTCAAGTTTTATATAGTAACTTTGGCTAAAATATGCCACGGAATTGCTGGGAAATTCTAGACATCTTATGGAAATATTTATTTTGCTTCAATTTGTTGGCATAGGCAGCCTTGGTGGGATGGGTGAGAGGCAAGGGTCACATGACACATGTGCTTTACATCACTGTAGCACAAACTGTGTGTCATACATATTTCCAAGTGACATCACAATGTAAGACGGTAGAGCTTGCATTGGGACATCATAATAGAAGTTTCAGCATTTTGGCATCATCGAGGTTAGGAACCGATGCCTTGTTGGGTTTGTTGGGTCCAATGGGAGTATCACTGATTTATGTAACTTTGAATAGGAAATCCTAAAACTGAAAGCTGGATAATCTTCACTCTTGCCTGAGACAAGGTGCTGAAATGTCGAAGTTTCAGAAGGCAAAATGCAAAGGACTTCTCTGAAATCATTTAGCCCAGGCCTAATTGCCATATGGAAAACAGTTTAATTAGGTCACTCAAGATCACCACCAAGAGCCATGCAAGCCAAGCAACATTTTTCCATTTCAGATTATTTCATCCGCATCACGTTAGCTTTTCTTTGAAGTCTTTTTCATTTGCACATTGGAGGGGAAAAAAAATAAAAATAAAATGTGCCTGCATGTTGACTATTTATGCTTCCCAAGGAAAGGAAGCATAATCTTCCTAAGCTGATGGCTATTTTGCAACCCAGCCCAGATCCCAGAAGGTATATATAGAATAATTCCTGATGTGAGCAGGAGAAGACTTTGCTTCTCTCTTTAAGCCTCTCTCTTCCTCTTTGGCAGTTCTGTTGGCAGCTCACCTCTTTTTCAACCACTTGGGTTCTATCTTTTCCTTAACCAACATGAGCCGGCAATGCTGCACTTCTAAATCCCTTAATGGGAGACGGAATTATATTTCTAGCGGTGGGCTCCATGCAGGCAGCAGTGTGTCCTCCTTCCGTCCCCTTGAGCATAGCAGGAAATACTCCGGAGCAAACCTGAGTAGTGGGCTGGGCTATGGAGCTGCGCCTTTTGGCTACAGTGTTGGGCCGGTGGGTTTTGGTGCTGGAATTGGAAAGAACGAGGGATTTAGCAGTCAAAGTGCAGAGACTAGAGCAGCTGGCAAACAAAGCAGCGGCCATCACAGGCACGAAGCATTCAGCAGCCAGAGTCTTGGTGGCGGGAATAGTCATGGCAGATGCTATCGGCCCGAGGGCTTCAGCTCTCGAAGTCTGGGTGGCAGTGGCAGCAGAAGTGTTCTTGGTGTGAACTACGAATCCCTTGGCCGCTTTGGGGAAGGGAGGGGCATCCACACAGTCCGAGTCAACCCAAACCTGTTGCAGCCTCTTAGGATCCAGATTGATCCAGAGATTTCTCGAGTGAAGGAGGAGGAGCGGGAGCAGATCAAAACCCTGAACGATAAGTTTGTCTCCTTCATTGATAAGGTGAGAAGAATGAACGGTAAATCTGGTCTGTTGTGCTCTGATACAAAGCTCTCTTTGGGCGTTCTAATTAGAGAATGTTTTTTATACCAGGTGGACTAAGTATGAGCCATGGTGGCACAATGGTTTGAGTGCAGTACTGCAGGCTACTTCTGCTGACTGCTGGCTGCCTCTAATTTGGCAGTTCAAATCTCACCAGGCTCAAGGTTGACTCAGCTTTCCATCCTTCTGAGGTCGGTAAAACGAGGACCCAGATTGTTGGGGGGCAATATGCTGACTTTGTAAATATGCTTAGAGAGAGCTGTATAGCACTGTAAAGTGGTATATAAGTCTAAGTGCTATTGTTATTGCTGTCTACTGAATGACCGTGTTTGTATCATTAAATTACACCACATTCTTTTTCTTTTTGGAACTTGTATTGTTTTCCTCCGATGGCATCTTCCCTTTCTCCAATTTTGCATGCACGAAGATTAGCACCGTCTAAAATGGCAACTGTGCATGCGCTAGCCTCAACATTAACCTAATCCATTTACAACTTGCACTAAATCTAGTATCAAATGATTACAACTTGCACAATTCGTGACTTACCTGTATATGGGGAAAAAATAACAATGGACCACTTGTTAGAGATCTTTTTTAAAGAAATGGGCTTTTTGGGGGGGAGGACATGCATATGGCTTTGGAGTGATGCACAGTCCTATTCACCCATACATAGGATTTTTGGAGGGTTATTATTATTTTTTGTATGTATGTCTTTGAGTTAGCTTTTTGATGGTGACTGCCTTAACCAGTCTCTCCATCTTTTTCTTGTTGAGATTTTTCAGAAATAGATTGCCATTGCCTCCTTCTTAAGGCTGAAAGAGAGCGACTGGCTCAAAGTCACCCAGTTGGTTTCATGTCTAAGGTCTGACTAGAATTCACCATCTCCTGGTGGGTTTCCAGCCTGGTGCCTTTACTGCTACACCAAACAGGCTCTTATCCATAGATCTGGAGAGTTTTAACTTTTAAAATGCATTTACTATTAAATTGATTTGAAATTGTGGCTATACAGGTAGTCCTTGACTTACAGCAGTTTGTTTAGTGACCGTTCCAAGTTACAACATCACTGAAAAAAATGACTTATGATCATTTTTCACACTTACAACCGTTGTAGTTATCCCCACGGTCACATGATTTACGTTCAGATGCTTGGCAACTGACTCACATTTATGACGGTTGCAGAGTCCAGGAGTCCTGTGATCCCCTTTTGTGACCTTCTGATAAGCAAAGTCGATGGGGAAGCCAGATTCACTTAACAACTGTGTTATTAATTTAACAACTGCAGTGATTCACTTAACAAATGTGGCAAGAAAAGTCATAAAAGGGTCAAAATTCACTTAAGAAATATCTTACTCAGCAACATAAATTTGGGGCTCAATTGTGGTTGTAAGTTGAGGACTACTTGTATTTCTTCTTGTCCTGTCAAGAAATATTTCTCAACTGCTTTTTACAGCTTTTTGGATGATTAACCAAATGGAAACAGCTCTACAATATCTTTTGGGGAGTTACCCTACATGGTGCAACATTTGTCTATATGTGGACTGCAGTTGACCCATCGTCTGTCTCTCTCTCTCTCACACACACACACACAGAGAGAGAGAGAGAGAGAGAGAGAGAGAGAGAGAGAGAGAGAGAGAGAGAGAGAGAGAGAGAGAGAGAGAGAGAGAGAGAGAGAGACCAGAGCAGTTCTACCAGTAGACGGTGTTCAACAGAAAGCCTCACAGCTAATCCAGCTTTAGTTAGAAACCTGTATGTATTAGTTAGGGAGGAAGGCGTTGCAAGCGCTGAGTATTGCAAATTGTCATCTTTTTCCAATGATACAGTGAAATTCTGCCCTTCTCTAATTCATTGCTGCAACTTTTAAGTCAATTATTCTCAAGTAATCTGAGAATATTTTTAGGGGTTGACTTTGCATTACTGATGGTCAGAGCAGTGATGCAAACATTTGGATGTGTTTTCTTTCTTTCTCTCTCTCTCTCTCTCTCTCTCTCTCTCTCTCTCTCTCTCTCTCTCTCTCTCTCTCTCTCTCTCTCTTTCTTTCTTTCTTTCTTTCTTTCTTTCTTTCCCGATTTCAATCCTCTAGATCAGGGGTGTCAAACTCATGTTGTCATAGCAGCATCACGTGATGTATTGCGACTTTTCCCCCCTTCGCTAAACTGGGCATAGGCATGGCCAGTGTGTAATGCATCCGGTCCACGACACCCCTGCTCTAGATCTTCCAAGACATGAAATGGTGATGCCTAGTTTTTTTCCAAAACAATAATATCAATAACAAGAGGAAGACTAATCCTTCTTTCAGTCAAAGAATAGCTCCTTTACCTTCCTCATGTAATATAGATCCTAAGAATCTGTTGATAGTCTGAAACAGTAGAAGACCGTCTAGACGCTTTCCTCATTACAGGTCAAGCACTTGGAGCAACAGAATAAGCTTCTGGAAACCAAATGGAACTGCCTGCAGCAGCAGGAGCCTGTGGAAAAGGCCAACATTCAGCCTCTCTTTGAAAATTACACCACATCCTTGAAGCAGCAGCTGCAACGGTTGCTGAAAGAGCGGGAACAGCTGCAATTGGAGCAGTCAAAATTCCAAGATATGGTTGAAGAATTCAAAAGCAGGTAATCAAGCGAGAGGCTGGAGCAGGTGGGAAGAAGGTCAGCTTCCCAAGGCCCACCCGTGTCAAAAAGTAGCTGAGGGGGATCCTTGAAAAATGGAATTGCGTTCTCTCTTCAGTATGGATCTGCCTTTTCGTTCTGTAGTAGCAAGCATAGACACGTTACCCATGGTCAGGTGGGCTCTGCCCTTTGTAGGTAGTTGTAGGGTAACAGAAGTTCCTGCCTGAATATAGATCTTCTTCTTCCCACCATGGGTGGGTGAGAGAGAGACCTTATTATCTATTATCTATTAGAGGCACAGTGGTTGGAGGGCAGTACTACAGGCTGATTGCTGATTGCCAGCAGTTTGGCAGTTCAAGTCCCACAGGCTCAAGGTTGACTCATCCTTCCATCCTTCCGAGGTGGGTAAAATGAGGACCCAGATTGTTGGGGACAATATGCTGACTCTGTAAACCACTCAGAGAGGGTTGTAAGGCACTGTGAAGTGGTATATAAGTCTAAGTGCTATTGCTACTGCTATTATAGCACAGTGGCTATTATCTCTTGCATGGTTTCTAATCTCTTTAAAGCAGAAGTCCATAACCTGGGGCCCAGAGCAACTTGTGCCCTCCAAAAACTTGAGGGTGGTTCTCAGGTTCCCTCCCCAAATTGCCACCTGCTAATAATTGCTAATGCGACAGAAGAAGTTAATTGCTACTTGCCCTGGAGAAGTGGGAGAGGCAATCATATCCAATGTGCTTAATCGTGTTAATTTAATTCAGTGCTAATTTAAAAGTAGAGGAATCAAAGTTAAGTTTGTGTTGGTTTTATTTTTTTAATTTAGTTATACAATTTATTCTCTTAGTTCTTGTTGTTTTTTGGTCAAAGCCCCATTGATTTAGGGTGAAGGGCACACCTTAAGTCTAACCAACCAAAAAAGTCTAGCTGGTAGAGCAGACTTGGGCAGCATTAAAAATTATTGCACATTTTGCACCACTCTCTTTCATACAGAGAAGGTTGGGGTGGAGCTGAAGGTCATAACAAGATTCCCAGCTTTTGAGGAATGAAGTTCTACATTTCTTTCCCCAAAGCATGCTATGTGTGTGTCCTAGTATCTCTTCTTCCTTCTTCAAATCTGGAAACTGTTTGTAGACCTTGTGTTAGATGGATAAATGCTGGCTGAAGTCTGTCCTTTTGAGATAATTGAGATTCTTTGAGATAATTCATTATCTGTACAATAGCCAAGAGGATCCTAATCCAGTCAATGAAACCACTCCTCTCATTCTGCTCCAGCCATCGAAGGTCAGGAGGCAAAAGCTTCGAGCTCACACTCTGCCTTCCAATCCTGATATTCACTCACACAAAATTTTGCAATTCAATTGATTTGTGTATACCTTGTGCGTATATTTCTTTGTTCAAGGTTTTCGATATCTCCTTTTTTTCTCCCCACCTCAAGGTATGAAGAAGAAATCAACCATCGGCTGAGTGCAGAAAATAATTTTGTGCTGTTAAAAAAGGTTAGATATTTTCTGGTTCTCAAAACAGTGTAATTAAAATGAGTTAGCCCTCACCAGTGGTGAAATCTAAAATTTGTTACTACCGGTTCTGTGGACGTGGCTTGGATGTTGGTGGGGTAATGTGACTGAGTGGGCGTGGCCACTTTTTTTAAAACTTTTAAAACCATTTTTTCTACAATCACTTTGGTAAAGAGGTTGTAAAAAATGATTTCAAAAGGTTCTGACGATCCCAGCTGAGTTGTCTGATCCGCAGAGACTTTTTTTCTTATAAACGCCTCTGATGATCAGGCAACTCAGCTTGGATCATCAGAAGCATTTAAAAGAAAAAAAGAGTTTTGAGGATCCCAGCTTAGCTGCACGATCATCAGAGGCTTTTTTTTTTAACTTTTCAAAGCATTTTTTTGGCCGAAGAGGTTGTAGAAAAAATACTTTTAAAAGTTAAAAAAAAAAGCCTCTGATGATTGTGTGACTCAGCTGGGCATGTGGGGGGTGGGGGCAGGGATTTTTGCTACCGGTTCTCCGAACCACCTGCCTCCATCGCTACCGGATCGGGTGATCCTGTCTGAACCGGGAGCATTTCACCCATGGCCCTCACCAATATGTACATACTTATAAGCAGTATAATGCTGGAACAGATGGAATGTAGGTTTATTGCAATAAAAATAAAGGCCTGTGGAGTTTACTTGAGGTTAATATGAGCCCCTTGGCAACATTTTTAGACAGGGTGCAAATTGATTTCATTCATTCATTCATTCATTCATTCATTCATTCAGTCAGTCAGTCATTCATTCAGTCATTCATTCATTCATTCATAACATACATACATACATACATACATACATACATACATACATACATACATACATATATTTTGGTGCTCTTCCATCATTAATCCCTGATAGCATATAGAGTGGAGATCAGGAGTCGTGCTCCTTTCCTATCCCTTCCAGCTTATCATTCCTTGTTGATGGTGACACGCTCTGTCAATTTTGAGAGATCACTAGAGAAAGAGATATAGGACAAGCAGCCCAATCCTCTGTACTGGTGTTCAAATATTCAGTGCTTGGAAATCATGCTTGTTTTTCTCATGATAGGTCCCAGGCTGACAAAAGCATTTCCAATAAAGCAGTTGACCAGTGAGATGCCAGTCTACTGCAAGAGAAAACCATCTAGCCAATGCTGATTAAGAGGCTTAATGGGACTAATTGTCCAATATATTGAGGGGGGACCAGACTAGGAAAAATCCTCTATAGGACAATAATAATGAGAAACTAAAGGTTGATTTGATCACCAACCACATCAATTTCATGAGTAAAGAATGTGGAAAAGATCTGTAGGGGACATGTGTTTTGAAAAATGAGTTTTTGTGCTGTTAAGATAAATGGTACTTTCCCGTCATGCTTTTCAGGATGTTGATATTGGGTATAGCAACAAAGTTGATCTAGAAGTGAAAGTGGAATCCCTCAGACAGGAGCTCAACTTCATCCGATGTGTCTTCGAAGCTGTAAGGATCCCCCACATATGTGATTTATTCCTCCTGCAATGAAAAGATTCTTGATCTCTGCTTCCCTTGGGTTACTTTCTTTCGTTTTACTTCGTACCAGGAATTGTCCAAAAGAAAGAGGAGAATCTGGTTTGTTTTTCCATAACCCATGGCAAAGAGGTGGAAAAGATCCAACTCTCTTCCAAATAGTATTAGAAAAATTCAAGGAAGAAAAAGGACTTGGATTTGTGCGTCCACTGTAGACATTGCAGTAAATCCTCTTGAAGAGTTTCCCTGGTTACTTAAAATTGGGGTATCATTATTGACTACCATAAATAATGGAAGGTTTTAATTATAAACCAAGTTCATGTATACAGTTCAAGAATTTATAAATATCTGCATCAGAGGATAGGTAAAGCAGAATAGGGTCTTATTTTGCTGGAATCTTTCCAGGCTTATCAGGTCCTATAATTAGAGTGATGTGACCACCTTAGGTGATATTTTATAAAAGGATCAGGGAGGCTCCTGGATATTCTTTCTGAGCATCAGGACTGCTCTTCCAAATTAAATGATATAGTTATGGAAATCTTACAGTCTGATATGGCCCCTGAAACTTTTCCTGCCACTATTGCTGAAATAAGTTGCATGTATTGCAAATTAAGCCAGCTCCTCCTAGGAGTGATGAATGGTGCTACAGGCTTCTCTAGAGTCTTTAAGGGGAGGGGAATGATGAGGGAAATGCTATAATTGATAAATGGATTATTTGCTCAAAGGAGAAGATGCTAACCTTTCTAACATGTCTTCTTCTATTGGGATAGGAGTTTCCAGCATTATTCAGAAGTACTTTCAACATCTCTTGCAACTTCTTCTTGACAGGAAATAGAAAGCTTACAGGCAGCAAATGCAGAAACCAGTGTCATTGTGTCAATGGACAACAGTCGAGTCCTTGACTTGGAGGGAATAATTCACTCAGTGAGATCTCAGTATGAAGAAATTGCCCAGAAGAGCAAGGATGAGGTCAATGCTCTGTATGAAAACAAGGTAGGCTTGGCTTAACTTGCTTTCCCTAGGGGGAAATGAGTGCTTTTATTGAAGTTAGTAGAAACCAAAGTTACAAAGCCACAACAAACATAAAAGCATAAGCCTTCTCCTGTATTTCAGTATAAAGAACTACAGAACACATGGGGACGTTGTTGCAACAATCTCAACAGTGGCCGTCACGAAATCCAAGACCTTACCCGTATGGTCCAGAGATGCAAAAGTGAAGTGGAAAGTACCAAAAAACAGGTAAAAGAAACTGATCTAAGTCCAGAGTAGACAAAAATGTGCTCTGCCAGATGCTATTGAACAACTCCCACCTGTCTTCCATCAGTAGGGTTTATATCACACTGATGTGAAGGCAAGAAAGTCCAACATCTGAAGGATCATCCATTACCCACCTCTGCACTAAATGCACAGTGAACAAAGAACACTTTATAAAGATCTCTCTCATATATCTATATCTATATCTATATCTATATCTATATCTATATCTATATCTATATCTATATCTATCTATATCTATAACATTTGACAGTTTTGATTTTAAAATCTGGAATTGGACACGTATATAAGAACTAAGGACATAATCAAATCCTGATTCTGGGAAAGGAAGGAAGCAGCATGGGCAGCACAGGCAGTTATGGGTGCCCATAGAAAGGTACAAGGTACAAGCTCCATGAACTGCATTGGTTGCCAGTTTCTTTCCAGATCCAATTCAAGGTGCTGATTTTGACCTTTAAAGCACTACATGGCAGGAGGATAAGTTGTTTGAAGGACTTCCCAGTTACATCTACCCTTCCCATCGTGTCCAGCAGGAGGGGCATGTTATAGGTTTCCTATGCTAAGGAGCTGCATCCGATGGGACCTCGGGGATGAACCTTTTTTGCCCTGACATCTGCCCTCTGGAACATCCTCCCCACCCCCACAAATGTTGAGACTATTTATTTATTTATTTATTTATTTATTTATTTATTTATTTATTTATTTATTTATTTATTTATTTATATTTCATTTCATATTTTTAAACTGCCCATCTTCCCTCAAATATTAAGTCCAATACTATTGACCTTTTGGAAATCTCCTTTTAGAAGAAGATTTAGGCCTTGGGATCCCTTGATAACAGGGAGGCTACAAGTGTGGTTGCATTATACAACCCCCCCCCCCCCGTTATGATCTTGTTTATATGATTGTTTTAATTATTTCCTTTTATTGAATGCCATCCAGATGCACTTGTGGACAGGCAGCTATACTTGTATACACCTGATGAACAAGTAAATGTGAATTTAGTGGGAATTTTTGCAGTGTTAATATTATAGATTAAATATACAGTACTGGTTATCTCATTAGATCTCCCATCAAGTTCTTACTTACGCTTGTTCCTGCTTGGCTTCCAAGTTCAGACAAGATTGGATTTATTCAGGTGGTATGGCTCTACGTAGTATTAAGAATTTAGCAGACATTTTGATCATTCTGAAATGGGATTCAAAACCTAGGGGCTATCATCGTTAAATGTGATCCCCAAAGTCCCTCCAAAATATACTACCAAATGATCATTTTCAATATGCAGAAAGGGCAAATGACAAATGGCGCGGGGGCTCAGCAGATTAAATGTATAATTACATTTCACTTCAAACACATTTGACTCATCATCCTGTCCTTTTCTTCTTGGGGTGCCATCTAAAGACCAACTTTGTCCTCATCCCTGGAAGAATTGATAGTACATTTAAGGATCATTGACATTCAGACATCTGATTGATGGATTTAGAGAAAGACCATACTTTCTTATTTCCCCACCCCACAGTCAATTTATGCCTCTGTGTTTAATTCCCCCTTTCTCTCCTCTCCATGTCCTGCTGAGGAAGCTCAAGTTGTCCCAAGTTCATTCTTTCTTTTTTGGTCTGGCTCTTTTCAAGATCGATGCCTTACAAACATCTATTGCTGACGACGAGCAGCGGGGAGAGAGTGCTTTGAAAGATGCCAAATTAAAGCTCATTGAGGTGGAGAACAACCTCCAGAGCTCGAAAGACGAACTAGCTCGCCTGCTGAGAGATTACCAGAACTTGCTGAATCTCAAGATTCCCCTGGATATTGAGATTGCAATGTATAAGTCACTTCTGGAGGGAGAAGAGAACAGGTAAGTAGATTAACAAAAAATCAAATGGCCAAAAAAAAAAAAAAAGAAAGAAAGAAAAAAGAAAGAAAGAAAGAAAAGAAAAGAAAAAAGAAAGAAAAGACCCCTGCAAACCACATAGCTACAGATTGTCAATGTTCTTGTGGGAGGGTCACCTGGTCATATTTCAGGACTGCAATATGCTGTAATAAAAAAAAAATACTGAATGAATCAGCTGATACTTCAAGTATAGAGAAGAGCTGCTATTTAAATGGCTTTTCACTGTTTATGGCCAATTCTTCACTTCTAATAAGTTCTAGATTGTGGTCAGAGGGGATAAAAAAAACCACAGGGCAAATACACTAATATACAGCATTTGAACCTACCAGTGTCCTAAAAGATCTCAATTCAAAAAGGAGCTGGGAAAATATTGAAACATTTGAAACTCCATCAGCCATCTCCTTTGTGGGTACTAATATCTGGGATACAGAACTAACTTCTTGGGACATTAATAATTATTCATTCTCTTTTCTCCACAGGATATCTAATGCTCCTCCTGTCAACATATGTAAGTACCTTTGAAAAGCACATGTGTATTGTCATGAACACTGCCTGATGCCATAGATAGATAGATAGATAGGTAGATAGATAGGTAGATAGATAGATAGATAGATAGAAAGATAGATAGATAGATAGAGATAGATAGATAGATAGATAGAGATGATAGATAGATGATAGATAGAAAGAAAAAGAAAGAAAGAAAGAAAGAAAGAAAGAAAGAAAGAAAGAAAGAAAGAAAGAAAGAAAGAAAGAAAGAATTAATTCTTTATTGGCCAAGTGTGATTGGACACACAAGGAATTTGTCTTTGATGCATATGCTCTCAGTGTACACAAAAAGAAAAGATACATTTGTCAAGAGGTACAACACTTAATGATAGTAATAGGGTACAAATAAGCAATCAAATCATATTAGGAAACAGTCAATATAAATTGTAAGGATAAAAGCAACAAAGTTACAGTCATACAGTCATAAGTGGGAGGAGATGGGTGATAGGAACGATGAGAAGATAAATAGTAGTGCAGACGTAGTGAATAGTTTGACAGTGTTGAGGGATTATTTATTTAGCAGGGTGATGGCGTTCGGGAAAAAACTGTTCTTGTGTCTAGTTGTTCTGGTGTGCAGTGCTCTATAGCATTGTTTTGAGGGTAGGAGTAGCCTTGGATTACAAAAAAAAATGTTATTCAGCATTGCTTCCCCCCCCCCCCCATTCTTATAGCTGTTGTAGGTTCTTCCAACATCTCTGTAGCTGGTGGACGTTCTTATGGTGGGACAATTGGAAGGAGACAAAGAAACCTCAACAGCAGTGGAAGATCCAGCTCTAGAAGTGGAGATCATGGCAGCAGACCTGCACTTACTCCTAGGAGCGGAGACGGCTCTTCTAAATCCTCCATAAGCTCTGGGTTTGGACAAAGTGGTAACCCTACCGTGGTCCCATCTACTTCTAAGAATTCTGATCTGGCAAATGTAGGAAGTCCTGGAAGTGGATTGTATGGTTCTAAGAGTAGAGGGTACAGCAGCACAAACACCACACATATTTCCGCAACTACCGGAGTTTCTACCAAAGGTGGGATCTCTGTGAGTGGCAGCTATAACATCCAGAGCAGTGGAGGATACTCTGGGGATGATTACAGCAGTCATTATTAGAACATGGCACAAATGATATCTCAACATTCTCCACCTCTTTGTGAGCAAAAGCGTAACAAATTCTAGAAATTAAGCAAGGGAGGGAAAATTTCACTAAACTTCTGCAGGGGGAAGTTTTCCAGTAAGTTCCCCATGTAAGAATAATCATTCGCTGTGACAGTGGCACAGCTTTTCCAGTTTGCTTCTGGAACTCTTTGTTCCTATCACTGCAGGGGATGGGATTAGCAATTGCATTGGTAAGCTTTTTTTTTTTTGAAAACTCCACAAAACCCTGAATATTGAGCATGTTTATGTGTGTGTGTGTGAAGTATATCTAGAATGATAAGACGTCAGTTGGCCATGTTAGGAAAAACATGGGTAGGAACAGGGATGGGGAAGGAAAGGGAAGACTTTCCAAACTAGTAGAGTTCTTCAGAAGATATTTTAAAGGATTAATTCAAGAGCATTTATATAAAGAAGCCTCATTTAATCACTCCCCTGCCTCCCCCCCAATGAAAACCAGCAGCTTAGCACAGAAGTCCAATATTCCTTTGATAGTATATTCTCACAATTTCTAAGACAGAGTTGAGGTCTTTCAAATATATAACCTTTTAACAGAGCTATATGTTACATCTCTCTGTGGTAGCCCAGTAGGTCCTTTCCTAGGAGTTGCAGGTATTGAGAATGTCAACAAAATGTACAAAAATAACATCTGAATTACACTTCAAATTTCTGGTCCCATGCTTGTGGGAGAACATGTGACACACGGCTATTGTCCAACTGTCTGCTATTACTACTGGAAAAAAAAATCCTCCTATTTTCTTGGTCTTGCATGTTTCGTGCCGTTTTTGCAAATGAGATAGCATTTCATTCTTTAGCTGTAAAAAATCTGAAGTGTCCAAGAATGAGCTTCTAAAATGTACCACCTCTGATGGTGTCTTTGAACCATGAGAAGACAGAAAGTGGCTTCCTACATTTGGAATGAATGTGTACCAGAGATGGGTTTCAGCAGGTTCTGACCAGTTCTGGAGAACCGGTAGCAGAAATTTTGAGTAGTTCAGAGAACCGGTAGTAAAAATTCTGACTGGCCCCGCCCCCATCTATTCTCTGTCTCCCAAATCCCAGCTGATCTGGAGGAAATGGGGATTTTGCAGTAACCTTCCCCTGGAGTGGGGAGGGAATGGAGATTTTACAGTATCCTTCCCCTGCCACGCCCACCAAGCCATGCCCACAGAACCAGTAGTAAAACATTTTGAATCCCACCACTGATGTGTACGATGCTTCTCAGATTTGATTATACATTTAAATGCTGCATACCTGACCAATTAACTAAATCTGAATAAATTACACTTTTCCGTACAAAAAGCAATATTGCAAGTGATAGTATCACATGAGGTTTTGGGGCCACAGAATTCAAGATACCGATTCTTTTTTTGGGGGGGTGGGGAGAAAGCAGAAACAAAACAGGGCTTTTCTACAGGATGGAAATAGTTATTCGAATATGTATTCTACGAGCAGCTTTGCTGAATTTCTTGGCATGAAAAATCCTTTGTTCTTAGGTATTAAACCTAGCAGAGGTTTAGCCCATATTTATTTAACTTTCTTATGCTTAAAAAAAGCAAAAGCATTTCTGGGACATTTTGCAAGGTTTCACTGCAGTAATCCTATGGGGGTTGTAGTAGCTGCAGCAATGCACCTGGATACTATGCTAAAATCAGAGCCAGAATTCTATTAAGAACTCAAGGAAAAGCAAGCAGAATGTAGTTGTGAAGATGAACGGTGCGAGGATCAATTGTGTGTAGCCTGTTGGAATACCCGTTCATCTTTTCAGGTTTAGGTGACAGTGTTGGTTTTAAGGATCTAGGCTGGGTTCTACGAATAGCTACTCTGATGGAACAATATCTTTTAAAAATATTTTTACTCTGGGGAAAGAGTGATCTGTTCTTGTTTCTAAGACATACAGGTGTGAATTGCATTAGCAACCCCTTTTTCCTCACTTTGTGATTGTCCATTTACAAACTGCCTTTATAGCCTCTGCATGGGCCACTTCCTGTCCTATCCCACATTAGTTAGTAATATGCATTAACACATAGATGCATTGATTAAATCACAGTACAGAATTTTTTTTGGGGGGGGGAATGGATTTATGTGTATTCTGCTCATAAATATGTGTCCCCTCCCCTTTTTCTGTTGCTCGTAAGTTAGAACTGGCCCACATTTAAATGTTCTGCCACAGTCTGAACCAGCCAAAATTGTCATAATCTTGTATTATATGTTGAGATGAGGAAGGCAAGTGTTACTCTTTGCTTGAGAATGTGCCTTAATTCCTTCAATAATTAATTCTATGCTCTATTTATCTAAAGAAATAAATTCTTCTTGCTTTTCTGAATCAAACACTCTTTCTGGCTTCAAGATTTTCTTATCAGCATTTATAATTGGCAGCGGATATTCGATCACGGTCAAAAGAGAGTAAATAGCAGAAGAATTCAAAAGAATTTCCCTGTGAGAAGCTCCATCCGTTTCCCATATGCATCGCCGAAAATTTTTGTACAACTATGCTTGTATTGCATTTGTGAATAAAGCTGAGCTTTTTTTCTTAGAAATGGGAAATGGCCCCGAGATCATTCAAATCAATCAATCAATCAATCAATCACTCAATCACTCAATCAATGAATGCCTGGTGTGCATGTCAAAATACATGCTTTGGAACATGCTAGGAAGCAACCTGTACTCACAAAATGAGGTATGATACTGAACGTATTGTGGGAAGAGGCACCACATGCAGATAGCAATATATATATAAAATTTATATTTTGCTGATAAAGAAATAAAGGGAGACTAGTATAGATCTATTTCAAGCTATTTAGCTCTCATAAGTTAGCCATACCCTTACACAAATTCGAACTTGAGTTTCCTATATATTAGGCAGTTGTATTAACCTCTGAGCCACAAGTTCTTGTGAGCTTGAAATAGATCTATACTTTACTTCTTTATCAGCGAAATATAAATTTGGTATAAAAATGGTCTGTTGTGAATGCGACTACTTGAGGGCTCCTGGATTGGAGCTGAAAGGCAAAAGGGAAGCACACACACACACACACACACACACACACACACACACACACTTTAAGTGTTTTTCTATCGAGACCCCTGGTCTACTCCAACATGTGTGAAGGAGCATTCTGCTCCCTTTTGCCTTTCAGCTCCAATCCAGGAGCTCTCAAGCAGTCGCATTCATGACAAACCATTTTATACCAAATTTATATTTCGCTGATAAAGAAATAAAGGGAGACTAGTATAGATCTATTTCAAGCTATTTATCTCTCATCAGATAGCCATACCTTTACTCAGATTCGGACTTGGGCTTCCTGCTTAAAAATGGTTTGTCATGAATGTGACTGCTTGAGGGCTCCTGGATTGGAGCTGAAAGGTGAAAGGGAGCAGAATGCTCCCTCCCACATATTGGGGTAGACCAGGGGTCTCCATAGAAAAACACTTAATCTTTCCCCTGGCTCAAGCTGATGAAGGGAGGAGAACTTGTGGCTCAGAGGTTAATTCAACTGCCTAACATGCAGGAAAGCCCAAGTTTGAATCCGAGTAAGAATATGGCTGATGAGGGCTAAATAGCTTGAAATAGATCTATACTAGTCTCCCTTTATTTCTTTATTAGTAAAATATAGATTTGATATGTATATATACATGCACACCCATAAGCATTACAGGATGCTTACAGGATTTCCTCTTCACTGATGATGCTGCTGTCACCGCTCACTCTGCTGAAGACCTTCAACAATTTATGGACAGTTTTAGCAAGGCCTTCCAAGTCTGTGGACTAACAATCAGCCTGAAAAACACAAGTCATGGGTCAGGACATGGATTCATCTCCCTGTATTACAGTCTCTGCACAAGAATTGGACATTGTCCATGACTTTGTGTACCTCAGCTTGACTATCTCTGACACTCTCTCTTTAGATACTGAACTGAATAAACGTATTGGTAAAGCGGCCACCACATTTTCCAGACTTACAAAGAGAGTATGACTTAATAAGAAGCTGATGGAACATACAAAGATCCAAGTCTATAGAGCCTGCGTCCTGAGCACACTCTTGTACTGCAGTGAGTCTTGGACCCTTTACGCACGGCAGGAGAGAAAGTTGAACAACCTTCATGTACGCTGTCTCCGATGTATTCTTGGCATCGTCTGGGAAGACAAAGTTCCAAATAGCGCAGTCTTGGAACGTGCTGGAATTTCTATTGAAACACTGACGTCTACCCTGGCTTGGACATGTTGTGAGAATGGCTGATGGTCAGATTCCAAAAGATCTCCTGTATGGAGAATTAGTGCAGGGAAAACGCCTCAGAGGGAGACCACAGCTGCGATATAAGGATATCTGCAACAGGGATCTAAAGGCCTTGGGAATGGACATTAACAACTGAGAAACTTTGACCTCCAATCGTTCATCTTGGAGGCTAAAGACGCAGCATGGCCTTCTCCAATTCGAAGAGACACTTGTTCGGCAGGCTGAGGCAAAGAGGCAGTCCCGGAACCAGCGAAATCTTGGGGCTGGGCAGGGGACAGAATGTATCTGCCCTCCGTGTGGAAGGGATTGCCACTCTCGAATTGGCCTTTTTAGCCACACTAGATGCTGTTTTAGGACCTCTTTCCAGAGCACGATACCATAGTTTCTTGAGGCTGAAGGATGCCAATGTAAAAAATATACACACACACACTACTGCAGTTTCTCATGTGAAACATTGTAGAAAGGATGCATGTAGGTAAAACACATAAACAAAATTCATACTAATGAAAAATGAATCATAGAATAATAGGGCTGGAAGGGACCTTAGAGGTAGTCCAATCATCTGCCCAAAGCAGAAGACTTTATTCCATCCCAGACAAATGGCTGTCCAATCTTTTATTGAAAACCTCCAGTGATGGAGTGCCCACAACTCCAGAAAACAGACTATTCCACTGATTAATTATTCTCATTGTCAGGAACTTTCTCTTTAGTTCCAGATTGGACTTCTCTACCAAGAGCCTTGGTGGCGCAGCAGACTAAAGTGCTGTTAAGTAGCACCAGCTGCCTGCAATTACTGCAAGTTCGAATCTCACCAGGCTCAAGGTTGACTTAGCCTTCCATCCTTTCAAGGTAGGTAAAATGAGGACCCGGATTGTGGGGGCAATAAGCTGACTTTGTATAAAAAAGAACACCGCTTTGGGGGGGGGGGGCGTGAAAGCCCTATTAAGCAGATATATACAAAAGTATGAAGGCTATTGCTTAATGCATTGTAAGCCGCTCTGAGTCTCCAGAGAAGGGCAGCATATAAATCGAACCAATAAATAACCAGCTTCCATCCATTGCTTCTTGTTCTGCCTTCAGGTTCTATGGAAAATAAATTGGCCCCCTCTTTTCTGTGACAGCCCCTCAAGTATTGGGAGACAGCTGTCATGTCACCTCTAATCCTTATCGTTGTTAAGATAAACCTACCCAGATCCTTTCATCTTATGACTTATCCTGCAGACCCCTCGTCATCTTTGTTGCTCTTCTCTGCACTCTTCCTAGGATCTCTGCATCTTTAATTTATCATGGAGACCAAAACTGGAGGGATCTACTTTGAAGCATGCTGGTTCTAGATTCCCTGCATCAAACACGAACTTGGTGAGATAAATAGAACCCCATTCATGACTTCATGATTCTGATGTGCTTACCAGCAGACCAATGAAACTGGATTGTGTCCTGGAAATTGTAACTTAAATGCCAGCAAACAAGTCAAAGAAAATTTTCAGCAACTTTGCAACAACTAGCAATACTTAGCGCCATCTAGTGGGAAACGAAGGACTCACATAGATACTTTACAGAAAAAATGATTTAAATTAAATCTCATATATATTCCTCCCTTGATTTCAAAAGTCTGCCATTTACCTTGTTGATCTTACCCCTTACATTTTTCTGTTCCTTTGAAGTTTTTAAATTCAGTTTTATTCATGATAACTATAGGTCTCTTCCCTATTTACTCCCCCCCCCCCCATTTTTCTTTCTGTTTTTTTTCTTGATTACATTTGTAAATATTTAGTAAAGTAAAAAAAATATATAGTGAATTGTAGTTAAAATGTGAACATCTCCAAGCCTAGGAACAACTGGCATTAATTGCCACATGGAAAGTGTGTCTGGATGGTGCTTGTAAGGTTGGGTGCTCTGATTTCTAAAGCTGTCACTTTATGGACCTAATGACCTCTAGATGGCAGCTAAACCTAGTTGCAAGATAAAAATGGAATTTGGACATGTGAAAGGGATTTTCAGGTGTGGAGTGCTCTAAGTCATTTCTATAAAGTTCTGGACCTAGTGAGTAATGGAGCTGTTCACTCGATTGACCACTAGATGACGCCAAAGAGACAGAATGTTTGTATCTCTTGACTTCCTCCATATTTCTGAATAGTGATGCAGCGATTGGATCAAATGGCTTATATTTTAATACATTGCTATACTACTCCAGCTTTGTCTCACTCTGAACAGCAGTTGTAGTTTGCAAGCCTCAATGGCTGGATTGGCACATCATATAAGATCTCATCCATATGGCCTGCTTACCATTACCTGAAGTTGCCCCGCTTAACATTATTTTCGGAGGTTACAGTCTTCACAATGGAGCATCCATCTTGTAGACCGCCCACAGCCAAGACAGGGTGAAGCCAATCCAAAGCATCTAAAGTTAAAGTGTTTATTCACTGACAGTAGAATAGAATAGAATAGAATAGAATAGAATAGAATAGAATAGAATAGAATAGAATAGAATAGAATAGAATAGAATAGAATAACAGAGTTGGAAGGGACCTTGGAGGTCTTCTAGTCCAACCCCCTGCCCAGGCAGGAAACCCTATACCACTTTAGATAAATGGTTATCCAACCACTTCCTAAAAATTTCCAGTATTGGAGCACAATAGCCGAAGCTCTCTATAGGGGTATTCTAATTTGCATGGAGGAGTCATCTTAACTGATTCTTGTGTCAATCTGGGATGCCCAAACCACCATTGATCATTTAGAAAAGCAGGAGAAGGAAAACAAAACAAAGACAGCTCTGTGTTGAAGCCACATTGATATCTGGTTATGTTGAATGATGGAATTATTTAAAAAAAAAAATCTGTTATAAGAACTGATGATGTATTGAGAAAGGAAATCCCAACCACACACTTATAGAAGTGCAAGACTAATGTCTTTTGAATTACATTTTCAATTTTGTGCATTAATCCAGGAATGTGCTGATCAATTTAGGGGTTGCTGAATGTTTTTTAATTAGGTGGTAAAATGCAAAAAAAGAAAAACAAAAATAAACAAAAAACACTACAGAGGAGGAGGAAAAAAGAAGATAAGAGAGTGATTATTCACTGAAGAAAGGAAATCTAATTGCAATATAGAAGCTAAAATAAAATAAATATGATCTCCCCAATTAATCAGCAGAAAAGAGCCACAGTGTTGCAGTGGTTAGAGTGCGGTACTACAGGCTACTTCTGCTGACTGCAATTTGGCAGTTTGAATCTCACCAGGCTCAAGGTTGACTCAGCCTTCTATCCTTGAGGTGGGTAAAATGAAGACCCAGATTGTTGGGGGTAATAGGCTGACTCTCTAGACTGCTTAGAAAGAGCTGTAAAGCACTGTGAAGTGGTATAAAAAAAAGATTTTAAAATCCATATAATAATTATAGATACTGATATAAAATTAATTTAATCCTTAACATTATCATGAAATAATGGCCATGTAAAACTGTATTCTTATTTTTAGAACAATGACTTTTAAAAAATTAGCAAAAGGCTCATGTTCTGGAGCCAATCCTTAAAATCAGAAGAGCAATTTTCTTTCCAGAGTATAATGTTTTCAAAATGATGGTTGACCTATCTTTTGCCTGCTATCTAGTAGTTGTCTGGATTTGTGCAGCCAAAATGTAGCCACCAAGTAAGTCACACTGAAGAGCAGTAACTTGAAGCTATTTATACCAGGTTAGATTTTTACAGTGGAAAAATAAATTAATTCTTTAAAAAATATTAAAATGAAATTCCCACCAGCTAGACTATGGAATTAAAGTCAAAGTATGTGTTAAGCAAGACTTGGTTTCATCATTTTGCAGTCTGTAGGCTAAGAGGTCTGGTCAACTAACTTAGAATAGAATAGAACCAGTGATGGGTTTCAAATTTTTTTACTACCGGTTCTGTAGGTGTGGCTTGGTGGGCGTGGCAGGGGAAGGATACTGCAAAATCCCCATTTCTTCCCGATCATCTGGGACTTGGGAGGCAGGGAATAGATGGGGGTGGAGCCAGTTAGAATTTTTACTACCGGTTCTCCTAACTACTCAAAATTTTCACTACCGGTTCTCCAGAACTGGTCAGAACCTGCTGAAACCCACCTCTAAATAGAACCATAGGGCTGAAGAGACCTTAGAGATTTTCTAGCCCGTTATCTTTTTGCACGAAGACTGATGCAAAGAAAGAATTAAGTAGTTCTGCTTTCTCCCTGCTGCCAGTCACCATCTTGCCATCTTTTCCCATTAGCGAAAAAATCGTTTCCTTGTCTTTCTTCTTATTCGTTACATGTTGAAAGACACTTTTTTTTTGTTTTTGGCATTTATTGCAAGTCTGAATTTATTCTTAACGTTTGTTTTAAAAATAGAGGAAAGAAAAGAAAAACATGGCTGCAGAAAGTGGGCCCAGGAATTACATAAAAGGGGGCAGCCTTGTAGCAGATCCAGTGGTGGGATTCAGCTGGTTCGCACCACTTCGGGAGAACCGCTTGTTAACTTTTTGAGCAGTTTCGAAAACTGGTTGTTGGAAGAAATCATTAGGGCAGGGAACCAGTTGTTAAATTACTTGAATTCCATCACTGAGCAGATCAGCTGGGCCACATATAGCTATGCTAATGTATCATATAAGATCACCTAAAGGCTCTCCCTCCTTACACTACGGATGGTTCCAAGGGGAGTCTTCTGTTTTCCTAGGGAAAGCCCACTTTGCTGAATAGAGGTTGACAGATATATTTGATATAGGTTGTCCTCAACTTACAACAGTTCACTTAGTGACCATTCAAAGTTACAATGACATTGAAAAAAATGACTTACGACCATTTTTCACACTTATGATCTTTGTAGCATCCCCATGATCCAGTGATCAAAATTCAGATGCTTGGCAACTGGTTCATACTTATGACCGTTGCTATGTCCCAAGGTCATGCGATCCCCTTTCGTGAACTTCTGACAAGCAAAATCACTTAACAATTCTGTTATTCGCTTATCAACTTCTGCAATTCACTTAACAACTATCGGTAAGAAAGGTTGTAAAATGGGGCAAAATTCACTGAACAAATGTCTCAGTTCACCACAGAAATTTTGGGCTCAATTGTGGTCCTATGCTGAGGACTATCTGTACTTCGATGTGAGCACTGCTAATCAAAGTAGGTGCTGAACTTAACACCAAATATGGTCCCAAGGGAATCAGGTTAAGTTAAGTCTTACTTTTATATTCTGCCTGATAGTGGCTGGTTCAAGTTTCCCCACAGTAAAATGAATGAATGTGTGTCAAGCTTCTTTTGCTAGACTCATCCAAATATTTACTAAGGAGGCAGGTCTGTAAATGCAATTTTTTCTCTCTCTGCTTGCCTCATTCTACTTCCCTTTGCCAACTTGCTTCTGCTAATGCCTGGTGGCATGCAGTTCAATATTCAAGCTAGATGGCTCCAACCTGAGATTCAAATCCAGTTCTGATGTCAATAAGTGCTAGTCGTTCCTGACTCTAGGGGGCAGTGCTCATCTCCATTTCAAAGCTGAAGAGTCAGCGCTGTCGGAAGACATCTCCGTGGTCATGTGGCCAGCATGACTAAATGCCAAATGCCCACGGAACGCTGTTACCTTCCCACCAAAGGTGGTCCCTATTTTTCTGCTTGCATTTTTTATGTGCTTTTGAACTGCTAGGTTGGCAGAAGCTGGGACAAGTGACGGGAGCTCACCCCGTTACGGGGCACTAGGGATTCGAAGCGCTGACCTGCTGACCTTTTGATCGACAAGCTCAGCATCTTAGCCACTGAGCCATCGCATCCCTTACACAAACTATAATAGACCCTTAATCCTGAAAAAAATCAGCTACTGCAAATTCTGTGTATAGCAGTGCCCAGCTTCAAAGCCTGCATCCCTTACCTTACAGTAGGATGAGAACTGTTCATTCTCTTTTTTTCAAAAAAATATTTTTATTGTACGATTTCCTTCATTTTACATCTTAATTTCAAATTTGCAACAATGATATGCTGGTTGTATCAGCACCTTTTTAAATATACATAATGTTACACATCCTAGTTACAACCATTTTGCTCTTGTTCATACAGTACAGTCCATAGAAGAAAGAATAAAAACTTAATATTATACAATATACTTATATCTATTGTATCCATGGTCATAACATAACTTCTCTATACATTTATCACTCTATATATTTTGATTTGCAATTATGTACAATCTAGTACCAATATTGCTTACAATATATATTCTTCTATATAGAATAGAATAGAATAGAAGAATAGAATAGAATAGAATAGAATAGAATAGAATAGAATAGAATAGAATAGAATAGAATAGAATAGAATAGAATTGAATTGAATTTTATTGGCCAAGTGTGACTGGACACACAAGGAATTTGTCCTGGTTATTAACTTTGTTGCTGGTATCCTTACGATTTATATTGACTGTTTCCTAATATGATTTGATTGCTTATTTGTACCCTATGACTATAATTAAGTGTTGTACCTTATGATTCTTGATGAGTGTATCTTTTCTTTTATGTACACTGAGAGCATATGCACCAAAGACAAAATCCTTGTGTGTCCAATCACACTTAGCCAATAAAATTCTATTCTATTCTATATAGCTTTATACCTGAATTTGTTTCTAACTTGTTGATCCCCTTTCATCATCCATTTTCTAACCTTTGCATCTATTATCTAGCCAATTGTACCATTGGTCCCATATCAGGTAATACCCTGTTTCTCCTTTGTCTTTAATTTCCATCGTTAACCTGTCCATTTTGGCATTTTCTTTAATACCATTTCCTCTGTGGGTATACTTCCATTTTTCCAATTTTGTGCATACATAATTCTAGCCGCTGTTATTACATGTTACATTAAATATTGAATTCTTTTATTGTATTTCCCCGTTAGTATGTCTGGTAAAAACAGTTCTAGTTTTAGGTCTATTTGTTGTGTTATCATCTCCTCTAACCACTTTATTATCCTTGCCCAATATTTTTTTTGCCGATGTACTGGTCCACCACATGTGATAATAAGATCCCTGTGCCTGTTTGCATTTCCAACACTCTGGTGACATGTTTGGAAAACTGCTTATTCTCTATGAAGGCATCACCAGTCTGTTCTCAGGCCCATCATTCCGTGCCTTGCCAGCACCAGTCCTCCCAGCTGTATTGCTAATAACAGACATAGATATTGCTAGCAATACAACCAAACTAACAGAATCAAATTCAGACAAGGTGCAAGTGTTGTGTTCTGTTCTGCTTGGCATCACTTGGTATCAACAATGGGGGAAGGACAGTCTTTCCTAAATGAGCTCAAGTTTGTCCAGCCCTCCCAGAAACTCAGGGATCGGATGTAGCAAAGCACAAACCTCTAGTGCTCCAGGAAAAAAAGAAAACACTGAAAAGAAAAACAAATTCTGGGGTTATCAAATTTTTTTTTGAAAGTCTGCATTTTTAACTAGGAGCAGGATACCACATTGGTTCAGATGAGTTATTTACAGGCTCCTTGTTACCTTTTAGGCATTTGTAGACTGTATGTTTGCTATGTTTTAGACTGTAAATTTGCTGTGTTGACATTTCCACAACCCTATTCTCCTTTCCCCAAAAGTAGAAGTTTGGGGAAAGATCTCAAAATGTATTGTAATGTATTGTAATGTAATGGATGGAAACTAATCAAGGATAGAAGTAACCTGGAAGTTAGAACAATTAATCAATGGAAAAATTTACCTCCAGAAATGCTCCAACACTGGATGTTTTTAAGAAGAGACTGGACAACCATTAGTCTGAAATGCTATAGGGTTTTCTGCCTCAGCAGGGGATTGAACTAGAAGACCAAGGTCCCATCCTACTCTATTGAAAAATCAGCCAATCAATCTCTGGTGGGGAGCATTAAGTAATACATGAAAAGAAAGGTTCTCAAGGTTTACTCAAAGGTTTTCTCCTTTACAACCAACCACCAAGGAAACCCAAAAGATTGCACACCTCAGAGGAGGTCAGTCACACTGCTGCTGGGCAATGTGTCAGTGTTCCAAGTAATGTACTCATTGAAAGCAGAACTCAGAGGCAGGTAGATTCCTCAAAGAACATGTTTATTGGATACATCACATCGACTACTCTAACAGTTCCCGCTGTTAGAAGAGTAACCTCCCCTCAAGGTGTCACCGGTCATATTGTCCAATGAAGATGGATGGCAGGCTCCTCTCCTCCTTCAACAGCCACCTGTTGCAATGATCTTGGTTCCCTCAGGAAAACTTTTTGTTTTGACTATAGCTGGGCTATCTACTTCCCCCTTCCCTTTCGCCTCTCATACTGCGTGGCAACTATGAGGCAGCACAAGATGGCTTCAGCCAGGTTCGCTTCAGACTTGGCACTATGTTTTCCTTTGGCAAGTGGCAGATAGAGTGAGAAGCACCACCCCACAAGCACTTGAAAAATATAGCAAGCTCTTGATCTTTACCAACGCCTCAAACTTAACTTTCTAAGGTAATATGCGCAAATCGTGCCTGTGGTCTGTGATGCCACAAAATTAAAGACACAGTCACCTTTCATTGGGAAGGGCAAAATCTGCCAGTTATGATGGAGAAGTTAAACACAAGTTGTTGTTTATTTAAGAGTTATCTTCCCCTTCTTCAGATATTTAAATAGTTTCTATTGTACACGTTGGAAAGAAACAGAATGGATTATGATGCTCTTTTTCATTTTTTCATATACATTCTTTCTCTCTGCATCCCTCTAACTGAGGGATGAAGGTGTCCTTTGGACCATTTTTAAAGGATCTATCTCAGTGACGGTGAGCCTTTTTGGGCACTGAGTGCCCAAACCGGAATGTGTGTGCATGTGTGTGCCGGAAACCCAAAGGCCAACTGGCTGGCATGCATTCGCACACCAGAAACCAGAAAAGCAGCTGGTGATGGCATGTGTGCTCACAGAGAGATCTCTGCGTGCCACCTCGCCATCAAAGGTTTGCCGTCACAGATCTATCTTTTCTTTTTTTCATCTGCAATCCAGAACAAGGAATCTTAAACACATTTTTAGCTGTTACCCTTTCAAAAGAGTGTTTTGTTTCTTATCCCAACATAATTTTTGCCATAGACACAATCTAGGACGCTTCTTCAGTGAAGAAACAGGGGTGGGAGCTGCCTAGTGCCAAAATGTCCCATTAAATTGCTGTGGGCACAGCTGCCATCCTCTGTTGACTGGACACTGCCCTCCAGGGCCATTCTGTCTTACGCAGCAGAAGAGACTGGATATGTGGCTTCCGCAGAGCCAGCATCTGCTTGGATAAGGTCTGCTTGATGCATCAAAAAGGGCCATTATACAGCATTAGCAGTGCTTTGAAAAATCACCAGACCAGTTTTTAAAATACAGGTTTATGTTCTTTGGAAAGAATGCTAAGCCTGTCATTACAGCCTTAGTCCTAGAGTGATATAAGCCAGCTGTGTGTTCCTGGTTCGGTCTCCAATCAGTTTTCTGCTGTGCCAGTTGACACACATTTTTAATGGTTGCACTATTTAGTGTTTGTGTGTCGGTCCAAAACAATGCCACTTTCTTACTCCTATTCCATTTGATACTTCCAAGTACCTCCAACCACAAGGAGAGAAATGGATTTCTTGGTCACTTGCTGCTGGCACAACCACTCATTTGCAGCCATCTATACAATAAATATGGGGCGCGCGATGGCTCAGTGGTTAAAGAGGATGAGCTTGTCAGCTGGAAAGCCAACAGACCATGTTCGAGACCCAAGAGTGCATGACAGGATGAGTTCCCATCCTTGCCCCAGCTCCTGCCTATCTAGCAGTTTGAAAGCATGCAAATGCAGGTAGATAAATAGATACTGCTTTGGTGCGAAGGTAACAGTGTTCCATGTGCCTCAGCGTATAGGTTGGCCACATGATCAAGGAAGTATCTTCAGACAATGCTGGCTCCCTCGGCTAAGAAACAGAGATGAGCACTGCCCCATGGCTGAACAGGGGAAACCTTTACCTTTATACAATAAATTGAGATATTCAATTATATAAAGATGTTTTCATCAGGGCAAATTACTATTGAATTCCGTAACAAATAATTTGACTGATGGTTCACTGGCACAGAGGAGAATTGAGCAAACCTTCTTGCAGCCTTCATCTATGCCTTTGACCTCTCACTTAGCCTATCTTGAATTTAGGCTTAGTGCTTAACAAGATCACTCTATCATTCAGACAAAAGGGGTTAAAACTTCTACCTCAAGTACCACCTACATTCATAAGAACATTTTCCCATCAGCTGGTGATACTCACTAAGAGGCGAAGTACCACCAATTTCATTTCTTAATTTGTCCCACATTAAAACTCTAAGGACAACATCATTCTCTAGCCTGGATTCTGATGCACACAAGTGTATTTGCAGAACAATTTAAGCGAGTATATTTTTCTGCCAAGGCTGGAAAAGCTAAAGGAAAAGTTTACCGTATTTTTCGGAGTATACAACACACCATTTTTCCCCCTAAAAGAGGGTGAAAATCTGGGGGCGTCTTATACTCTGAATATAGCCCCACCCAGCTTCTCAAACAGATGTTTCAGAGGCTGGAAAAAGCATCAGAAAAGAAGCTTCAGAAAAGAAGCCCCCTAACAGAGCTTCAGAGGCTTTTTTTCTGAAGCTCTATTTCGGAGGCTTTCAGAGGCAGGAAAAAAACAGAGTTTCAGAAGTTTCAGAGGCAAAAAAAAAAAAAAAAAAGCAAGGCACAGAAAAAACCAAGGAACCTGTTGCAAAAATTCACCTCTGGAAACAGCTGATTGGGGGTATTCTGGGAGGCCGATCCACCTGCCAATCAGCTTTTTTCTTATTTCCCTCTCCAAAAACTAAGGTATGTTTTATATTCCGGTGCATCTGAAAAACAGGGTAAGTGACCAAAAGACCATGTTAGAAGAATGTTTTCCCCTCCAGAATATTTCAGTGCCTATTGTTGACTTATATACATGTTTTTTTTTATAATATATGTTGAGTGCTTTCACAGGAGTGATTAAAATCTAGTCCATCAGCACAGGGAAAGGAGTTGTTTTTTGCCTCCTAGCTATCTCATAATGGCAAGATGTTTGGTTAAAAAATAGCACCATGCAATCCTCAATTATGTGTGCACATGTGTATGAAAGAAGTAGACCTTCTTTTGGACATCAAAGAAACCTTTGCTTCTGGTTCTACTTGTTTTAGTCCGGTTTGCTTGGTTAAATTTTGAGTTGGGTTCCCGGACATTTATACCTTACACTAAAAACAGACAAGCCTAAGAGAAGTCCACTGGAGGCCAGTTTCTGATTCCATGAATCATTTCTCCTTGTCCTTCCTGTAAAGCAGATGTGCATAATGAATGATTGACTTTTGATTTTGTACAAGTCAGCACCAACCCTCAGTGATCCCACAGACAGATTTTCATCAGGACAATCTGTTTCCAGCTGGTCTTTCAGGTCTTCCAATGATACCCCCAGCGTTGCTGTAATTGAATCCATTGCTTTGCTGCTGGTCATCCTCTTCTCATTCCTTTCACTTTTCCCAGCATTGTAGACTTTTCCAAAGAACCAAGTCTTCACATAATGTGTCTGAAGCAGGTTAATTTGAGCCTAGTCATTTGTACTTTGACTAAAAATTCAAGTTTGATTTGTTCATTGATCCATTTGTTTGGCTATCTTGTCTACTCATGGTATTCTCAACACTCTTCTCCAATAGCAAATTTCAAAAATGGCAATATTTTTTTTTTCTATTTAGCTTCTTCAAAGTCCAACTTTCACTTCTGTCCCAGAGGAAATCATTGCCTGCACCATGAATAATAGTAGTGTTATTGTTTTCTAAATCTATTAGTTGTCTGTTGGTTGGCTCTAGGTTTCAATATCTGAAAATATTCCTTAAGTGGTGTTTATCCAGTGAGAAAAACAGAAGAGGTTATTTTTTGTCAATTCTACTTTCTCTCTTTCCAGAGAGAAAAGAAGGGATTGCAGGAGGAGAAATGGACTGCAATAACAACAACAACAACAACAACAACAACAACAACAACAACAACAACATTCTTCCACCTTCTGCTAATCTGCAAAGAACATGGTATTCTTCTGGATTAGACAAGGCTGTTTTGGATTCCCAACATTATTAGGCTATTGTATTTTTAACATTTCTATATATTGCTTTTCAGGCACCTACTGTAGGTGGTATAAACAGTAGTAAAAAGAGAATAAGCCAGGGGTGAAATCCAGCATGTTCTGACAGGTTCTGGAGAACTGGTAGTGGAAATTTTGAGTAGTTCAGAGAACTGGCAAATACCACCTCTGGCTGGCCCCAGAGTGGGGTGGGAATGTAGATTCTGCAATATCTTTCCCCCTGGAGTGGGTTGGGAATGGAGATTTTGCAGTATCCTTCCCCTGGAGTGGGGTGGGAATGGAGATTTTGCAGTATCCATCACTTCCCACGCCCACTAAGCCATGCCCACAAGCAATACCATGCCCACCAAGCCACGCCCACAGAACTGATAGTAAAAAAATTTGGATTTCACCACTGGAATAAGGTCATTGTATCTAATCTCATAAAGCAGAGAAACAACCAAATCACAAACAATGAAACAGAAACAATAAAAAAAAACATTTAAACTTTTTGAGAAAATAAGAGTGTCTTGGTCTGACTTGAAAATGATGCAGAACAATTGAACTAACTGGCATCAGGGTATATTCTGTTCTGAAAGATTGCATTGTTTCCCCAGAATAATGTTACAGATTTCTCCAGTATCTTTATGCTAAGGAAAGTGTGCAATATAACAACAATAATAAGTAAGAAGGGAAAAATAACTCTTAAATAAATAATGCAGATATTATATCTGCATGGCTTAGGACCTGGATATTTACAAGACCGCCTGCTGCCACCGATAGCCTCCCATCGGCTGGTACGCTCTCACAGAGAGGGCCTCCTCAGGTTGCCATCGGTCAGATTATGTCGACTGGTGACCTCCAGGGGGAGAGCCTTCTCTGCGGGGGCCCCTGCCCTTTGGGATAAATTGCCCCCGGAAATACGTAGGATCCTCGACCTTCGCGCCTTTCACCGGGTCCTGAAGACTCTATTATTCCAGCAAGCTGGTCTAACTGTTTGATAAATTTTAATGGGTTTTTTAGTCTCGGGGTTTTAATATTTGGCCAAACGATTGAATTTGTTTTAAAATTGTCTTAACTTTTGTATTGATGCTTTTTATTACTGGCTGTATACCAGCCCGAGTCCCTCAGGAGAAGGGCAGTATAGAAGTTTGATTATAAATAAATAAATAAAAATATAATTATTATAGTGACTAATTATAATAACAAAATTCATGATATGAGCACTAAAAAAAAACCTGTCTATTTTTTTTTCTTTTTTCTTTCTCCCAGAATACAGTAGTTGGTTTTTAAAACTATGAGACTGAGTGGGAATAGACTCCCACAAACTGAGCTTAACACAGAGAGACTATATGGGTGTATTATTTTGCTGGTCACTGTGCAGAATTTCCTTGCAATTGCCTTGCTCCTTGCTTTACCATGGCAACTCATGGCAACTGGGGGCTTTATGTTTCTGACCTAATTTTCTCTCTATTCTTCAAAGGCAGTGGTGGGTTTCAAATTTTTTTACTACCGGTTCTGTGGGCATGGCTTGGTGGGCGGGGCATGGCTTGGTAGGTCTGGCAGGGGAAGGATACTGTAAAATCTCCATTCCCTCCTGAATCCATGGGAAGGTTACTGCAAAATCCCCATTTCCTCCCAATCAGCTGGGACTTGGGAGGCAGAGAATAGATGGGGTGAGGCCAGTCAGAATTTTTACTACCGGTTCTTTGAACTACTCAAAAATTTCCACTACCGGTTCTCCAGAACTTGTCAGAACCTGCTGAAACCCTCCTCTGCTCAAAGGGTTTTCCTTCCCATTTCCTTTTCCGTTATCAGATTTAGATCCTTAAGCCATGCAACCAGTAAAGTTATTTAAGAAAAGCAAATCCTGTCCAGCTCCTATTTCCTGCATCTTTTTATTTTTCAGGTGGCACTCTTCCCCAGCTGAAAAACTCTTGGCTCTTTCAGCAATAATTATAATCCCAAGTCTTGAGACACTGCTCTTTTCTGATGAGGGATTATCACTTTCCTGGAGACTACTTTAAGCTGCATCTGTCTCTAACTAAGTGTAATAATCTGTCTGTAACTAATGATAACTAATAGTCTCTTGCTTGTACACACCCCCTCTAGTGCTCTTAAGTGCATTGCATCATTTTATTTATTTATTTATTTAATTAATTAATTTTATTTCTATACCGCCCTTCTGTAGGACTCAGGGCGGTGTACAGCCAACATAAAAACATAAACATACAAACATCATAAAATACAATTTAAAATTATTAAATAGTTTTATAATTTTAGCAATTATATTAAGAATAACTTGAAAATAAAAATACACAGAAATCAAAAGTTCTTATTCTTCAGCCAAGTTTTATAAAAACAAGATTAGGATAAATGTATACTTGTGCCTTGGAATGCAATTTTGTCTTCTCAGGTCTGGCGACTGGAACAGAAAAACCAGGTGTTAATCACCAAGTGGAACTTACTCCCGGAGTAGGTGCCCCCTTTTCAGGAGAAATCTGAAAGCCCTCCTTGAAAACTCTCCACAGTTTATGCAGGAAGACCGGGATGAGTAGAAGGAGCAGCTGAAATAAGAACTGTGAGATGAGCAGTAGTGGGTCAAGGAGCTAAATCACCGGCATTGCTTGATTGGGTTGGTGAAGTATCATTTTGCATGGAGGATTTAACAAAATAGACCAGGGCATGTATGGAGTATTTATCCTGAAATATATATTTTCTGCTTGGGAAAGACATATTAATCATGAAAGACTTATTTATAAAAACACACACTTTTAGAAATCTGATTTTTGGGTGAGTTCTGAGATACATGACTTGATTTCTCTTGCTTGGCTACTAATTAGTCCAGGCAGAGTTCTGCGGGGTTAGGTCCAGGAGTGGGTTCTACTTACCTTTACTATTGGTTTGCAGTGGGGCCGCGTGTACAGAAGCGTTCTGATGACGTTGAGGTCATTGGGAGGAGCCTCCCGCCGGCTTTACTACCGGTTCTATAGAACCAATGCAAACCGGGGGCAACCCACCACTGGTTAGGTCATATGTCTTGGAAGGTGTCATCAGTGCATGGATCAGTTTAAATCTTTTTTAAAAAAATATTGGGAAGATTATGCCTGGTTTTAGATGAGCCTATGGCCTGATCCAGCAAAGTTCTTCTTAAGTTCTTCAAATCCTACAGACCATGAACTTTGATGCTTCTTTCCTTGCTTGCAATTTGTGTAAAAATAAGCACTTGTGCACACTTAATTGGGGCAGATCCAACAGAAACCCAAAATAATTTTCTAAAATTCCAGATAGAGATAGAGATAGATAGACAGACAGACAGACAGACAGATAATCAGTTAAAAATATGATGTAATTTAAATCAGATTACAGAAGTTCCCCTAACAATTTATACTTCCCTTAAAGGGTCTATTTCAAATTTTTCTTTAAAAGTTCAGGGAAATTGTAGGAACTGCAAAGATGTGTTTTCCACACAATCTAAAACACACATATGTCCATAGAGAGAAAAAGAGAAATTGTAGAATAATTCATGAGTCTATTTCAATGGATTCATGTCCTGGACAGATGAAGATTTATAGGTCTTTGGGACTGTGAAATTATGACTTGTCATCTTTCTCTCTTGTAGGCAAACAGATATAAGGAGCCAATCAACCAGCATAAAGGGGTGGGGGGTGGATGGGGGAATTTTGCCACCAATCCTCACATTTATTACCTTCACAAATGTGTAAAGTGGAAGAAACCGGAAGTAACATAGTAAGCACAGTTTCACTTAGTTACGCCATATGAACAACTCCCCCCCAGAACTGGCTGAACATTCAGCCTCATCCCTTTCACAGATATTGATATCAACCTGAGATTATACCTCTAATGCGGATGGATTCTCAGGGAAAAGGGTGAATTGTGGTTGTTCATTTGTCAGCAACTCCTTGGAGATTGGGAAATTATTGTGCATAATTTCCATATCAGTTTGCACCCAACATATTTTCAGTCAATTCTCCTATCCCAAACTGAGTAAGCACACCCAACACTCATTCAATTAGCAATCAGCTTGGTGTTTCTTTGTTAGATATTAGTAACAGTTATCTAGCAAAACAGAACACACAGCAGGCAAAAAGAGAAAGAGAAAAGGATTTGAACGAGCAAGAGGCAGAAAGTGGACTTAACATCAATAATAGACACAATCTATATCTATATTTCAAAGGAATATACCTGTCCATTACACTGTAATGTAGATGTCCATTACACAGTAATGTAGATGTAAAGGAGATGTACCTTGCACCTAGTGTTTCTCCTAGAGCCGAGATGGCGAACCTATGGCACGTATGCCCGAAGTGGCACATGAAGCCATGTCGCCTGACATGCAGGACCCTGCATGTTTGTCTTCCAGGTTTCTGGTGCGCATGTGCGTGCAATGATCAGCTGTCTTTCACGTGTGTGGCAGTGCCAAAAACCGGTGTGCACATGCACTCTGGACAGCTGATTATCGGGTGCACATGTGCGCTAGGATCCGGAAATTTGGCTTTTCCAAAGCATGGCCCCAACGAGTGCGAGTGCACGCAAAGTTTCTGTGCAACTGTTTTGGCACTTAGTGCCGAAAAGGTTTGCCTTCACTGTCCTAGAGACTTAAGTCTGCCTTGTTCTTGCAGCCTTATTTTTAATGGGCCATAATAGAACTGATGAAAGAAGTATCTCCTGAAAGGTAACATCTCTGTATAGGAGTAAATAATTTTGAACAGATCCTTAGGGATTAAAGATTGTACTAGTCAACCATAATAAAACTGCACAAAAGTTACTCATAATTCTTGTCCCTTTAATTAATTAATTTATTTATTTATTTAATTAAACTTTTATACCGCCCTCTCCCGAAGGACTCAGGGCGGTGTACAGCCCATGATAAAAACAACATAGACACAAAAGTTAAAATAATTAAAACAGATTCAATGATTTGGCCGTATTATTAAAACCCCAAGACTAAAATACACATTAAAATTCATCATTCCATCAGACCAGCTTGTTGGAATAGTAGGGTCTTAAGGGCACGTCGGAAGGCATGAAGGTTGGGAATCCTACGTATCTCCAAGGGCAATTTGTTCCATAAGACCGGGGCCCCCACAGAGAAGGCTCTCCCCCTGGGGTCGCCAGTTGACATAGTTTGACCGATGGCACCCTGAGGAGGCCCTCTCTGTGGGAGCGTACCGGCCGAAGAGAGGCAATCGGTGGCAGAAGGCGGTCTTGTAGATATCCAGGTCCTAAGCCATGAGTGCTTTAAAGGTGGTAACCAAGACCATGAATCGCACCCGGAAACCCCCTGGAAGCCAGTGCAGCTTGCACAAGAGAAGTGTTACATGGGTGTGATGTGTCGCCTCCATAATCACTGACGTGGCTGCATTCTGGACTAGTTGGAGCCTCCGGGTGCTCTTCAAGGGGAGCCCCATGTAGAGAGCATTACAATAGTCCAGACGGGAAGTGACGAGGGCGTGAATGACCATGCACAGGGCATCCCGGTCCAGAAAGGGACACAACTGGTAAATCAGGTGAACCTGATCTTCATGCTAATGCTAAATCTTCATCTTTAATGAAGATTTAGCATTAGCAGCTCTGGAATTAGATGTCAAATTATCACTGATCTGAAGACCAACCAGCTCAAGGCTGCAAGCCTGAGTCAGATGGTACAGAAGCTCCAGTAGAAAATGAATTAGACCTATAAAAAAGGTAAATACAACGGAAATCTGTTACTATTGCTAGCTAAGTTGAGTGCAGTGGAATTTGTACTAGGAATCTTTCATTATTAATGGAAAACCAGTTTGACTGTTGTAAATGTTCATTGCCTTTCAGGCAGAGCTGTTATAATGCCGTAAAAGTTAATTAAGTAAGAGGAGACTCCCATCCAACTATGTACAAACGATGCAGCACACTAAAATCTGAAAAAACAGCTGCATTTGTCTGGTCTGGCATTCTATTGATAACCTACATCTCAGTGTGTATGCATTAATGCAGATTTGTGCATGTGCACAACACTCAGCAGTACGCATGAGCAGCAAAAAACTTATATTCATCTCTCATGTGCATAGCTCCTCATATGGATGGCATCTAAATATTTGGAAGGGGGCAGTTCTGTTATATAATGTGCTATAAGATTATCTAGGGGATAAGCAGGGGTAGATTCTACTTACCTTTACTACTAGTTCAGAACGGGAGCGCACATGCTTCTGCTTATGCACAGATTATCCATTATGACGTCTGGGCGTGTGGACGGAGCCTCCCACTGCTTTTACTACTGGTTCGCAAGAACCGGACAGAACCACTGGGGATAAGGCATCAGAATAGAAACTGGCAGATTGTGAGTTCTAGTCCTGCCTTAAATACAAACTCAGCTGGGTGACTTTGGGCCAGTCACTCTCTTTCAGCCCTAGAAAGCAGGCATGGGCAAATCACTTCTGAAAAACCTTGCCAAAAATCTGCAGGGATTTGTCCAGGTAGTCTTTGAGAATCAAACCTAATGGAACTGAAGGGGGAAAAAAAAACAGTTGTACTATAAATTCAAGTGGGATAATGCTGAATTATAATAGAGCTGGTATGTACTCAATATGAAGTATACATCTTTCATCTTCCAACCTTTCATGTTAGAACATCTCTGGATATATGGACCTCAATTCCCAGCACTCTTAGCTATGGTCATATTGGTCGGAGAACTCTGGGAGTAGAAGCAAGTGTCTTTTAATTTCTTAATTTATACATATAAGCAATCAAAAATTATCATAAGAATTATATAAAAATTAACAGTGCAACCAAGTAATGGGCCCCCAATTACTTCCAGGGCCCCATTTAAGGAATATCTTTCATGAGCTTGGCATTCTGGAAGGGAGGTAGGGAGGAATCAGAGCTCTATACCAGATAGGAGGGACCAAACCTGCAGCAGGCCAATTAAAGCCCTGCAGGCTACCAGATTCCCTTAGGCTCCTCTGCCAGGTGAATCAGAATGTTTGGACAGAGGTTCTTTTGGGTTTCCCACTTTGTCTTGGCTTGAGTCTGACTCAACAGCAGGATGGTAGACAGATGGAGACAGTTGGGAGTATATACCCTCCACGACCAATAAGCATAGCATTTTAGAGTTGGGCAAAGGGGCTATGTGGACGGCCCCTGTTTTCTGATCTTGATCAGTGGGGGTTGATCAGTGGGGGTTGATCTTGATCAGTGGGGGTTGAGATCTTAAATTAGCCTTCTGTTCTTCCTGGTGGCAACCACATCCCTTTGGGTGGCAAATCTCCAGCACCACCAAAGGATTAAGGAAGCCGTAGTAGTGAACTCAAGGAAGACTGTTGAGAAAATCTCTCCTCCAGCAACATCTTAAGTACAGGCACCAAGGACTGAAGTACAAGTGAATAAAATCAGTGGGTGAGTCTTCTTTGGATTAATACCTCCTCTACACCCATTCAGTCATAATCAAAGTAAGACAAACAGACTGGAATCACAATGAGTGGTAAGTCACAAGTAGGCACTTTCTCCTCTTCCTTTTGTTTACGCAACAAATAACTCAGACTTCCTTTTGGGTAGTAACGGCAGAATAATTGGTACTGTTATTTCACGGTTTCACACTCTGAGACTTGTGCTAAATCAGGAAGAAACACCTTTTCTGTTGGATCCGATGGGGTGAGCAGACATAATTGAGAAGAAGCAATCCCTCAGCTATCCCAGCCCTATGCCATAATGGGCTTTAAAGGTCAAAACCAGCACCTTGAATTGCACCCAGAAGCAAACCAGCAACCAATGCTGCTCACAGAGCAGAGGTGTAAAATGTGCCATTCCCACACATAGCTGCCCATGCCACCACATTTTATACCAACTGAAGGTTCCAAACAACTCTTCAAGAGCAGTCCCATTTAGACTGCTTCTCTGCCTTTTGGCTAAAATCAAGTGTAGACTGCATTGCAGTAGTCCACAGAGGAGGCGATCAGGGAATGAGTGATCGTAGCAAATATTGTTGGATGTTGTTGGCTTATGAAGGAAAACAGTACCTCAAGATTATTTATTTATTTAGCATATGGCAAATACGTGGACTTATAGTAGTTCAACTGAAAAAAAAATCAGACATTGGGCCGGTGTGGGCTCTTGGTGGACATTCGGACACAATGTGATGTATATTTCGTCGAGGAGTATCACAGTCATACTGAGGGGTAGAGACAAGATCCGACTTGAACAATGAGTCCTGGCAGACACCATGTTGGGTACAGATCCTGGTCAGAGTTAAACAAAGCTGGTGAGGAAGGTCAAAACCTAGCACTTTTTGTGTAGGTTCATCTACGTAACTGCCTGTATCTGGGCGTTCAGCAGCTCATTTGGCTTTCCACTGTGTGTTATTGTCAAAGTTGTTAGACAGCTTTTTGAGCAAGTGCCAGAGAAGGCTTCCTGGGTTTAAGTCTGCCAATGTCCATTGCCATGTATATAGAGAGCCAGGAGCTCTACAAAGATATCTGGCTGACAACTGTCGTTAACTGCCAATTCTTCAATGTAGTCTGGCTGCCAAGTGTTGCTAGTTGTTTGGTTCACACTACTGTGCTATCCAGGGTGCGCCGTGAAGTGGCAAACTAGCATCACACACCAAAGTACCTCAAGATTAAGGGCAATTACGGGAGACCTAAGCCTCCATTTCATGTGCTACGAACAAAATAAAGGCAAAATTGTAAGGAACGTGACCCCCCAAATCATGTTGTCAGAGCATCATAATTCTAACATTATAAAATGATCGTATTTCAATTCCTGATATAGGTTACATAAAAGTATATCCCTCTGCTTCCCTTCCCTTTTAATGAAAGTGAACACTTTTAACTAAAACCAGTTTAAAATTGAAGCTATGCTTAGATTTGGGAGGATACGCCGCTGAATCTGTTTATCCATTCTAAATGTCCCAAAGTTATTGAATTGAGATTTTCAGAAATGTTACTTCAGTCTAGTTGAACAGTTTGTGAATATCCCTACTTTTTTTTTTTTTTTTTTTGACATCCCAACCATCCCCTCAAAGAATTGGAAGACTATTTTCAAGACCATTCCATATCATTATAATAGCTCTGTTAATGTAGTTAAGTAGATAATTGTATTTATTTTTTTTTACAACTCTGGGAGACGTTACAGAAGAAAAGAGATTTCCACCCCAGAGGCATGGGTGTCCACAGCAATGACAAAATGACGCACAATGTCATGGCAAGAACCCTGCCCTGCTTGTATTCATATATCTGATGCAATTCTGTGAGTCATGAAGTTGTGTCAGAGGTGGGTTTCACATAATTTTACCACCAGTTCGTCGTACACTGAAAATGTGAGTGCATGCGGTTCTCTATTGGAGAACTGCTAGCGGAAGTTTTGAGTAGTTCGGAGAACCGGTAAATACCACCTCTGGCTGGCCCTGCCCCCGTCCATTCTCTGCCTCCTGAGTCCCAGCTGACCAGGAGGAAATGGGGATTTTGCAGTAACCTTCCCCTGCCATGCCCACCAAGCCATGCCACACCCACCAAGACACACCCACAGAACCGGTAGTAAAAAAAAATTGAAACCCACCACTGAGTCATCTACAAGATACAGTGTAAGAACTGCAACAACCACTAAGTAGGACAAACAGGCAGAAGATTGGCAGAACACATCCATGAACACCAACTGGCAGTCAGAAGACATGATGAAAATTCTTTCATTTCACAACCTGTAGACAGATCTAACCATTGTTTCAATTGGGAAAATGCAACAATCTTAGACCAGGCCAAGTCCAAATATGCCAGGGAATTTCTAGAAGGATTTTTGCCACTCTGACAAATCAGCTATTAATAGACACATAGACATTTTGTATAGACTATGCAAAAGAGACAATCAACCAATCCCAAAGAGAAAATGACTCCAGCACCTCTCCATGAGTAATCAGCACTCGGATCAGCATAGATTAGCTCCAAGGTTAACTTTAGACCAACAATCAAGTAATATCCTAATCAAGAAACTGCCAAAGAGTCATCAGTAAATAGCAGGGGCGAAATGCTCCCGGTGCAGACCAGATCACCCAATCCGGTAGCGATGGAGGTGGGTGGTTCAGAGAACCAGTAGCAAAAATCCCCCCCCCCATGCCCAGCTGAACCGCACAATCATCAGAGGCTTTTTTTTTTTACTTTTAAAAGCATTTTTTCTACAACTACGGCCGGAAAAGTGCTTTTAAAAGTAAAAAAAAAAAAGCCTCTGATGATTGCACGGCTCGTCAAAGGCATTTAAAAGAAAAAAAAAACTTGTTTTCTTTTAAATGCTCTGACGATCCAAGCTGAGTTCTCTGATCCTCTGCCGATCAGGGAATTCAGCTTGGATCGTTAGAACCTTTTGAAAACATTTTTTTACCTCTTAGCCGAAGAGGATGTCGAAAAAATAGTTTTAAAAGTAAAAAAATAAAAATTGGCCATGCCCACTCAGTCACATTACTCCTCCACCAAGCCATGCCCACAGAACTGGTAGTAAGAAATTTTAGATTTCACCCCTGGTAAACAGCCCAACAAAAGAATCCCTAAGACCGCCCCCATTCACACAGACAGGCAAGTCACCAGAAAATAAACTGATAGCAAAAAGCACTCCTCACTAGCACTCATAATGTAACCTAGTTACCTGCAAGAAAACAAGCAAGCTTAGAGCTCACCAAGGAACCCCTCATTTCAACCCTGAATTACAAATATTCTCCTTTATTGAAACGAGATTTATTTAACAGCCACATGATTCACTTAACAACTGCATTGGTTTGTTTAACAATGTAATAAAATTGGGTGCAACTCATTTAACATCTGACCTGGTTAGCAACGGAAATTTCAATCCCAATTGTAGTCGTAAATTGACTACCTGGACAATATATACTTCTGTTCGGCTGTTCCCAGTTTATTTTTGGCTCAGTTTGACATACTGTTTGTGTTGCATTACAGGATGCCTGGTGCATATGAGTTCCATGTTTTCTTGAAAACTGATCAAAAAATGGATGTGAGTCTTAAATATAGAAAACATAGAAACAGGGACCTACAAAAGAAACTCACATGAATGTAAAAGAGACTCCACCACAAAGGAATTACTTGGTGGTAAACTCTGTTAGCAGTCTGGCTCCTACAGCCCATAATATTGAAAATGAGTATGTGCTTAATTTGAATGCTAGGAGTGCTTAGTGTTGGGAGGATACTCATATTTTAACTACTGCCTATGTGGGAAGAATAAGACAAATGAGTTTTCCTTCAACTCCCATCATCAAAGAATAATTTGTGCCATGGTGTCCTGAATAAACTACATGTGTCCTAAGTATGGTGATAATACGGGTTTATAAAAAGTCAGTATTAAAAGAAAGGCTGCATTTTTCCCTTTTCCACCTCTGCTCCCAGTTTTAATCCATCTCCACACCCTTATAGATAAACTAAAGATTTAAATTTAAATTTCCCTTTCTCTCAAGTTTATAATAACTTATATGTCAGAGTGAATGGAATGGAAGGTGATATAAAAAAGGAAATTGAATGGCATATTTTTTAAAAAATTTGATTTATATGCTGCCCTTCTCCGGAGACTCAGGACGGCTTACAATGCGTTAAGCAATAGCCTTCATACTTTTTTATATTTTATATAAGTCAGCTTATTGCCCCCACAAACTGGGTCCTCATTTTACCCACCTTAGAAAGGATGGAAGGCTGAGTCAACCTTGGGCCTGGTGAGAATTGAACTCGCAGTAATTGCAGGCAGCTGGATGTTAAATGCTGCCTTAGTAGGAGGCATTAGCCTCCTACGCCACTCAGGCTTAAATATGGTTGGCAGGCATTCGGCAGGCTAAGCATAACTTTCAGGAACAACTTCCCCCCTATGCCTGAAGAAAAAAGTTTTCAATCAGTGCCTGCTACCTGCTCTAACATATGCCAGTAAAACATGGACACTAACTTCACAATCAAGAAAAAAGCTACCAGTGGCACAAAGAGCCATGGAAAGATACGTGCTTGGCTTTACAAGACAAGATAGAAAGACCTGCACATGGGTTAGAGCAGGGGTGAAATCTAAAATTTTTCCCTACCGGTTCTGTGGGTGTGGCTTGGTGGGGGAGGGTGTCCTGTGACTGAGTGGGCATGACCAACTCGATGTCACTCACAGTCACACCCACTCACAAGACCCCCTCCCACCAAGCCACGCCCACAGAACCTGGTAGGGAAAAATTTTTAAATTTCTATTCTGCCAGTGTGTCCATTCCTTTCTCCTGCAGCTCCACCCACCCGCCCCATTCCCCGGAGTCAGAGAATGCAACATTCCCTGACTCCTACTGCTCACCTTTCTCCTGCGGCTGGCTGTCAGGGAAGACAAGCACCCGAAAGATACCGGAGATGCTCACTCTCCTTCTTGAATGAGCCGCTCTGGTCCATGCGCCAGCTGCGCAAGCGCACACCATTTATTTAATTCACGGCAGGTTGGGTGTGCACCTGCGCAGCCTGTGCATGGACCAGAGCAGCTCATTCAAGAAGGGGAGTGAGCGTCTCCAGTATCTTTCGGGCGCTTGCCTTCCCTGACAGCCAGCTGCAGGAGAAAGGTGAGCAGTAGGAGCCAGGGAATGGTGCATTCCCCGACTCCGGGGAATGGGGCGGGTGGACAGAGCCTCCAGCTGCCATTGCTACCAGTTCTCCGAACTACCGGCCATCATCGCTACCTACTCGCCCAAACCAGTCCGAACAGGGAGCATTTCACCCCTGGATTAGAGAACAAACCAGAGGTGGGTTTCAGCAGGTCCTGACCAGTTCTGGAGAACCAGTAGCGGAAATTATGAATAGTTCGGGGAACTGGTAAATACCACCTCTGACTGGTCCTGCCCTCATCTATTCTCTGCCTCCCGAGTCTCAGCTGATTGGGAGGAAATAGGGATTTTGGAGTAACCTTCCCTTGGAAGTGGGGTGGGAATGGAGATTTTATAGTATCCTTCCCCTGGAGTTGGGTGGGAATGGAGATTTTACAGTAGCCTTCCTCTGCCATGCCCACCAAGCCATGCCCACTAAGCCATGCCACGCCCACCAAGCCATGCCATGCCACGCCCACCAAGCCATGCCCACAGAACTGGTAGTAAAAAATTTTTAAACCCACCACTAGAACAAACCAAAGTATATGATATCAGCAAAAGAATTAAAGAATTGAAATGGAAATGGGCTGGCCACATAGTCAGAAGAACTGAGGGCAGCTGGACTAAGGCAGTCATAGAATGGATCCCAGTTGATAAAAAGCATCCACAAAACAGACCTAAAACAAGATGGATCAATGACATCCACAAGTATTGCAGGCCCAAATGGCAAAAGAAAGCTCAGGACTGTATGGGTTGGAAACATGTGGAAGAAGCCTTCATCCTGCACTGGATAGACAATGGCTAAAATGATCATGATCATGATGATAGGCCAGAGTAGGGTTTGCTATGACTGAAAATACAGAGCACTACTTTGTGAAGTGGGTTTCATAAAATTATTCTTTGTGTCCGTGTTTACTTGTGTTTGTGGGTCTCAGGAGAAGGAACCTTAACTTCTATGTTAGTCATGAAGTGTAAGAATAGGATTCTTAGGAGACAGGACAATAAAATTATAAATAGGTTTTCTACTAATGTTCTCCTTCTTAGTATGTACTGATTTCATCAAGAGATTTTTTTTTCTTGTTGTGCATGTTTTTACTGATACTACCATAAATTACTTGGTAGTAGTAAAATAGGATCTTAACAAGAGAGAGCTGAGCTGCAGTGTTGCAGAACATGCATACTTTCAGTTTACCGAATGTGGTCAGTAAAGGAAGAAAAAACTTCCTTCACTTTCTTTGTAGCCTGTAATAATGTGAGGGAAACAATTTTCAGACATCATGTGTTCCGGAGAAAGCTTGCAAACAAAGCAATTCCTATCTGCACTTTGAAAAGCACTTCTGTCCCTGAGGCAAGCCAAACCTGCGAAAGTTCCTAAATTAAAATGCTAAACCAATCAAGGACACCTCCACAAGTGTATATAAGCATTTGCTTTGAGGTCGTGTGCTAGACGGCTGCACTCTCAGCTTTGCTTCTAAGGCACCTGTTCCCTTGGCTCAACCATCCCGTCTTGTCCCAATGACTCACCAGGTGTCAGCAACCAGGAATACCTTCCAAAGGAGAACAGGGTTCAGCTCTGCCTCTGCTCTCGGTGCACTTAGTGGACATAGGACCTATGTCACCTCCTTGTACCATCCCATAGTCAACAGATGTGGGGTCCATGGTTTCAGCAGCCAAAGCCTTTCCAGCTTGGGTGGAAGAGGAAGAATTGCGCCTGGAGGTTACGGACTTGGATATTATGGTGGCTATAACTATGGTTGTGCAAGTGCGGTTGGAAGCGGTGGGATTTTCAGTGGATACGCGAATGGCAGGAGGGATGGCATTCATGAAGTTAGAATCAACGAGAAGCTTCTGAAGCCATTGCACGTGGGAGTTGACCCTGAAGAATATATTCTACGAGATCATGAAAGGGAAGAGATGAAGAGCCTCAACAATCAGTTTGCCACCTTCATTGATAAGGTGTGGAAATAGGTTTCTCTTTGACTTGAAGTTTTTTTAAAAAAAGATATAAAGTCCCATGAGATATGTTAACTGTTTCACCAGTTATCATTTGAGCTTTTGGCATACATTATCTTATCTCTTCATATACTTTGGTCCATTCTTTAAAAAAAAAAAGTCTGAATTTCCATGTTTTCTCTAATGCCCATTTTTACTAGATTGTTTAGGCATTGAATTAAAAGCAACACCATGTAAGTAGCTCAGAATTTAATATGTTGATCACTCAGTTACTTCAGTCAGAAAACAGTTCTAAAATGGAGAGATCCATAGCAGAGCTTCTGCTGCTTCCTAAGTAATCTTGGTCTGTGTTAGCCCAGAGTACAAAGTATGGCTCTTTCTCCATTCATATTGGTTTACTTGCGAAGCCATTCAATATGCCACCTATAACACTGGAACAATTTCTTGTTCTGTTGGAGGAAGTACCAGAAAGTGAGGGTGTAGAGGGTGTAAATCACTAGGCTGTCATTCCAAATTCTACATCATGTCATCATTTAATTTTTTTTTAAAAAAATCATCCTTCAAGTATCCATTTATTTTGTGCCCAAATTTCCTTATCATGCAATTTTGTATACAACTTTCCTATCTATCTATCTATCTATCTATCTATCTATCTATCTATCTATCTATCTATCTATCATCTATCTATCTATCATCTATTTGTCTGCCTGTCTAACATGTACACACACACACACACACACACACACACACACACAGAGTTTCTCCAAATATAACATGTATTTTTTTGAGCCAGAAATATGTTAGATATTAGCAGACTCTTGGCTTATACTGTATTTCTACTCGTGTAGCAATGGATTTCATTGAGATTGCTAAAATACCATAGAAGAAACAAGATGGTTGCTTTATCTGGCATCGTTATTTTCATCTGATCTTTTAGACTTTTCATTTGGCTCTCTATTCTTTTTCTTTCTACTTGGAATTTTAACTTACTTTTCTAGATGAGTGCACTGAAAGGACTTGCCTCTTGGAAAGGATTTTCATTTACAAATGAAACTAGTTTCAGTGTTCCATACAGTGATGTTGACTGGAAAAGCAAATCAAGAATGCAGAATATGTGCTCTTTTAACATGCTTTGGATGATTATATTTTGTAATACCACATAATGTACTTTTGCCTAGTATGATGTATGCCAGATGAGTTGGACTTTGGCTCTCAGCCCAAGCACTCTTGCTGCAAACCATGAGAGATGTGTTCCAATTATTGATATTTATTTATATTTTCTTTATATCTATTTCTACAAATGCCCATTTCAGGAGTGCAGCTCTGGGAAGCTAACAAGAATTAAAATAAAATATAAACACAATATATAAAAAATATTGTTCCCAACTGATTAGTACAATGTGGCTCATGAAAACATTCTTCATCAATGGTGTGGGCTTGCTTGCTCTTCTGGACCCCAGGCCTGGGGAAATTAATATTGAAAATTTTAATAATGAAAAAGAATTCATATTTTGACTTCTCTACAAACCTTTGTTAAACATTTTACAGGCAGCGGCACAGAGACTCAGGCTTTCTAGAGTTATTCATACGTGATTTACTTTGCTAGCAAAAATATGTTTTGTAATGTGCATTGTTAATTGTGCTTAATATGCATTTTGCTGTAAATGTTTATGCTACTTAAAATATAATTGGACTATACAGTACAATTCAGTACTAATAAAGTTTGTAACTCAGCGTACTCAAAGAGAAAAGGGGTCCAGCAACAACCGAGCAAACTACTGCGATGCCAAACTGATGATGCATGAGTGATGATTAGGTCACTCAGATGCCACCATTAGGTCTTTGTACTCCAAAGTTTTTTTGGAATCACAGTAGGTGATGGTGACATTGACCACATGTGTATTTGGGTTCCCTTTTCCTTCTCTGCAGATACCCAATATGCCTCACTGTTTGTCTTGAAAGTGCATATCCTAAAGCTCCAGAACTTCAGAAGATTGGACTCTGGTCCCAGAGATTTCTAGAGGTTAAGAAATTGTAATGTGTACTATGACAGTGCACTGACAATAAAGATTTGAATTGACAGAAAGTAAGATACTAGTAAACTCATGATTACAGAGAAATCATACTCATAACGAACTACATTTATTTTTAATGAAATTTATATAGAACGAAAAGCAGACCAAAGTAAATTTCGTTTCAGAGATAAAGCTAAGTCTTGAATCGTTATCTAATTTATGCTATTGTTGGATTCTGATTTATGAAATAGGTCCGAAACCTAGAGATGCAGAACAAAGTCCTTGAGACCAAATGGACCCTTTTGCAAGAACAGGTCATTCCAGCCAAGAAAAGCCTTGAACCGTATTACGAGAACTTCATCGGCAACATGAGACAGGAACTGCAATGTGTATTAAATACCCAGGAGCATTTAAGAAATGAAAATGCTGCCATTGACCAACTGGTGGATGACTTCAAGTGCAAGTAATGTGAGGGTGATCAACAGGAGGAGGAGGAGGAGGAGGAGGAGGAGGAGGAGGAGGAGGAGGAGGAGGAGGAGGAAAATAATGTGGGGAAAAAAATATACTCTGAGTCTCAGTTTCTTTAATGTTCTAAGCTGGGGTACCCATTGGCACTAACATGGGGCTAGATAACTCATTTTATTCAATATTTTTGAAGCACGTAGCAATTGTCTCAATTAAAAAGAGGAGACCAGCTACGCAAATTGAAATAAGCTTTTTTTTTTTTAACTTTTGCTTTCTTTCCTTGTGAACTGGAAAATATTTAAAAGCCTTAAAAAGAGAGTCAAAGCATGGTGGAATTAATGTAATCTAATCAACAGAATGTCCTATAATGCATTCATAAAACTCTCTAAAATTCTGAATAAGCTCGAAATTATGTTTTTCACAGTCCTCAGTTCTCAAGTCTCATCTTCTGCAGTACTTCCTTATTGTTTGATTATAAGAACTTTTAAACATGCTTCTTAGATTGTCTTTGTTTCCAGCCCAAATGGAATTGCCTTTTTAAAATTTTCCAACATAATTTAGATACTGATCCAAAAATAGCTGATGAATTATGATCAGTATTTAGAAGTTTCATAAATTCCTTCCAATAAACTGCCCTGAACAGCGTTTATTAAATAAATAAATCTTTGATGCTCTTTCTGCTAAAGAATGCCTAATGGCACTTGAATATTCAATATTTTGTCCATGTCTCATGACAATTTGTATGACTTTTTTTTTTTTTTTGAAACATGGAAGCCAATCAAATAACCACAAGAAGGAATACATTAACTGGCTAAGGAGCAATGCTCCATTGGATGGAATAAAATACTTTGGATTCTTTTACAAAAGTAATAGAGTAGCAATCTCTTTAAAATTTATATCCTGCCATTATAAATAATTCAAGGTGGTAAGCATACCTAATATTCCTCCTTCCTCCTGTTTTCCCTATAATAACAATCCTGTGAGGTAGATACGGTTGAGAGAAACTGACTGGTCTACAGTCAGCCAACCAACTTCCATGCCTAAGGTGTTGTGAACTCACTGTCTCCTGGTTTCTAGACTGTGCCTTAACCACTAAACCAAACCAGCTCTATATTAAATGCAGCCTATGTCTATGTTATTAACATTATATAATATATATCTCATGCACTTCCATTACATAAAAAAAGAAAATGATAACTAATTGGCAAGAAAATGAATGGGCAAGGGCATTCAAAATATGTAAAAAGCCTAAGCAATTTACTTTATATCGTTTCATGGGAAAAGTAGTCTTTATCCTTTTTTGGCTTGCGGTGACTCACAGAGAGTCATGCTTCGAATGGTACAGAGCTCTTTTATTCCATGTTTCCAGATATGAACAGGAATTCAAAAGACGCACAGATGCAGAAAATGAATTTGTGCTGCTCAAGAAGGTAAGATTTCTGGATTAATGCCTTAAACTAACCAAAATTCTACTGTGAAAGAAGGCCTTCCTGCCTGCCTACCTGCCTTCCTTCCTTCCTGTTTTCCCAGGGACCAAACCCATTCTCTATTGCTGTAAGAGATCACTTGCCATATTCTCCAATGAGTGATTCTCAAGGTTCCATTTTACCTTTGATAGATGGACTTCTCTCTTCTTTTCAGCAGAAAACCAAAGGCATCCTCACATTTTCCTCACAGAGAAAACACACAAAGTGGACTGTTTTTATCCTAACCTCTATCAAAAGTAAATCTGCTAACAGTGTGCCTGTATCCAGAACACTGGGAACAGTTCAGACACCCACATTTTGAAAAGTATTCTAGAGCTGGAACAAATACAGTAGAGGGAAAACAAACACACACTATAAGGGCTTCGCTCACACCCACTAAAGGCCTGGTTGACGATCCCTCAAGACACCAATAGAGTGAGGGGGCTGTTTAAATTTCAGGAAAATCTCATTCCAGAGGGCAGAGAAGGTGCTCTTCCAGGGTCCTAACAGATGACATTTTTAAATCAAAGAACCAGAGCATGCCAACTCTGCCAGATAGGATTGGCCAGGCAGATACTATGGAAGACAGGCAGTCACTCAAGTAACCAGGCCTGATGCCATGTTGGGCTTTATAGGTAATGATCAGAAACTTGAATAACATGTGGAAGTAAATTGGCAACTAGTGCAGCTCACAAAGCAGAGGTGTTAAATGAGCATACCAAGGCAAGCTCACCATTGCCCACAGTGCTGCATTCTGAACTGACTGTAGCTTCTGGATGGTCTATATCAGCGGTGTCAAACTCACATCATCACGGCATCATCATGTGACATATCGGACCTTTTCCCCCCTTTGCTAAACCGGGCATAGGCATACGTGATGCATCTGGCCCATGGACTGGGACTTTGACAGCCCTAGTTTGTATGGATGGCACTACATACAGTGTGAACAGAGCTGTGAGGTGACTTAAGATATGAGTGATTGTCTCAAAGGCCCCCTAGTCTAAGAAAGACTGCAACTGAGACACCAGATGAAACTACAAAGGCCTTTCTGGACACAGTTGCCAGTCCAAGGAGAACCCCCAAATTGTGTGCCATCCTTGAATGGGGAAGGTAGCGTGGAATATTTTAACCAACTTTCCATTTCTACTTCATCAGACTTACTTGCTGCCTGTTTTCATAATTGTTGCTCTATTTTGAGCAATCCAAGAATTCACCAGCTTTAAAACTGGTTTACTTTTCCTCTTGAGTCAGCAGCATCTCCAGCGTTGTAAATTGAGGGCATTCAGTTAACTCAAGACTGGCTAGATCCTTTGGGATATGCACCTGTGTCTTTAAGTGGAAGTGTCAGGCTCTACTAATCTCCTTACCGCCACCCCCAAGGATCTACCCTCCTGCTCTGCCTAATGATAGGGTTGCCTGGACATAGACAATATTTCCAAACTGAAAAATGTTTAATTATCTTCAGGATGTAGACTCCATTTCTCTGAGCAAGTCAGAACTGGAAGGGAAAGTACGTTTGCTCAGCGGAGAATTGGAATTTCGCAGTGGTATCTACGCAGAGGTAAGAACAACCCTGAGATTATTTTAGATAGAATTGACTCATAGGGGAAAGAATACGAACATTGATTCCCGTCCAAACAAGCTTTCTTGCTAATTTGGATTTCCTATGCCACCAGCCACACAAAGGCCAAGAAGGACAGGATTCCTTCTTACGGTGTTCTCTAATTTTTTAAAGAAAAGCAGCTGGGTGAAAATTTGTTTCAGATTCTAGTATTCATTATATCCTGTTTCTCCCAAAATAAGACATCCTCTGATAATAAGCCCAATTGGGCTTTTGAGCACATGGCAATAAAGCCAAGCACTTATTTCAGGGTTCAAAAAAAATATAAGATAGGGTCTTACTTTTGGGGAAACACAGATATAAAAAAAGCAATGCCTACCGATGCACAGGAAATGACAAAATACAAAGAAAAGAGAAAAGAAATCTCTCAGAAGCAGCTCCAACTCTGTCAGAATAATTTGCGAAGGGTCCTGTTAGTTGGGTTTACTATTAGCTGATTAATCATCATGGTCGCAGTTTATATTTATTTGTTTTGTGGATGTTTTTCTTGTTTTTAATGTTTTAATTCTTTTGTAAACCACCCAGAATCATTTGGCTATAGAAATTAAATAAATAAATTAGCTTTCCTATGCGTGCAACCAATCCATGCTCCTAGAGTTGGGTTGAAGTATCTCAGAATATACTTCCCTCAGATAGTTTGAGCTTCTCTAGGAGTGATTGTCCCTCTCAGTATTCTTAATTTTTTTTGATACAATGTTAACCACCATTTTTATTTCCAGCATGCCTCAAAACAACCTAGCCTTGAGCAATAAGGTACTTTTTGAGGCTTAATTGTAGTAGCATTATATATACCTCTTCACAGTGTTTTATAGCCCTCTCTGAGCAGTTTATAAATGTCAGCATATTGCCCCCAACAATCTGGGTCCTCATTTTTCCAACCTTGGAAGGATGGAAGGCTGAGTTAACTTTGAGCCAGTCAGGATCGAACTTCTGTCTATGGGCAGAGTTTGCCTGCAATACTGCAATACTGGATAGTGCCAGGGGCACTATCTTGCTTAGGACATCAGTTGGTCTTAATCTGGCCTGGTACAAACCCAGTGGGAAGGATTTTCAAAGACAGAAGGAATATACAGTATATACTATAGAGCAGCAGAGGTTTCATCAGGAAAATAATCAGTTGTAGTTGCAAAATTCTTATTAAAAGATGAAGAATATGCTTTCACACACGATACTTTCATTTAACCTAGTAGCTTTAGGGAAGCCCCTGTTGCAGTCAAATCACATGCCATAGTTTGATTTTTATGTTAATGTAACACTGGAGGTGCAAGAGCCTTTCCTACCTGGTTCAGCCACAGATTTTTCGATGATTTTGCAGGAATTAGCACAGCTCAGTAACAATGTTCACGACACCAACATCCTCTTGCAAATGGACAACAGCCGAGACTTGGACATTGATTGCATCATCAAAAAAGTGGAAGCATGGTATCAAAATGTTGCCCAAGGGAGCAAAGAAGAAGTTAATGCTTTTTATGAAAACCGAGTAAGTTATTGGGGGGGGGGGGAAGTCTTATGGAATTCATTCCATTTTTCAATTCCTTTCCCTAACATTCTCCAAAACATCTACTTGGCATGTTCCAGAGGAACAATACCTAATTCATGAAATATTAATGCATGCTCCTTTTTCTCTGTCCCACCATTTTTGTCTTGACCCTGTTCTCTTTAGCATGTCCAGGGGTGGGTTCTACTTACCTTTACTACTGGTTCACAGCGGGGCCATGCACGTGCTCTTCTGCGCATGTGCAGAAGCGTTTTGATGACATTGGGGTCAGTGGGCGGAGCCTCCCGCTGGTTTTACTACCGGTTCTATAGAACTGGTGCGAACCAGGGGCAACCCACCACTGAGCATGTCCCTTAGGTCAAAACGGGCTGAAATTGGGTATGTGTGTGTGCCTAGAACCATCACTGAGAATTTTTGCTTATTATAGCTTTTGGATTGTCCTCACATTCCAATAGGAATTTATCAAGATGTAAATGGCACATTCCATGTGGTGGCAATATTATTAACATGGTTTCTTTTTTGTCTTGGATATCAGTTCCAGGAACTTCAGCAACAAAGAGGCAAATATTCTCAAACTCTGAAGATCAACCAGCAAGAGATTGCAGATCTGACTCGTCTGGTTCATAAATTGCAGTCTGAATATGATATTATTAAAAAGCAGGTAGGGGGAACCCCGGTGGGTTATTCCTCATCTAGGACCTGTTTGTTTCAATATACCCATTGAAGTTATGTCTGGAAACCTCATTGTGGAGTCCAAACTTGTCAATATTTTTTGTGAACATTTCCACTAGGGTTGAAATATGATGCTTACGTCCAGCACTTAGGAAAACATTGGCAATTTGTGGAAATTGCTGTATTGTTTTTTTTTAAATGTTAGCTGCCCTCCATAAATAGCATTATCACAACTGCTGGTTTGTGTACTGACACTATGGCTTCACACATGATAGGAACATTTATATCCTCTGTTTATGTCAGACAACAGGCTTTCTTTGAGGTAGAATAGTTTAAACAAGAATAAAAACAAGCTTGGGCATCTATGGGAATATCAGTGATATCACACATGTATTATTTGCACCATAATATCACAATGCGACTGACCTGAATTATGTAATTTATATTGTTTGTGCGTGATGGCATTGTGACAGGCATGCTGTCATCATGGCTTCCATCAAAATCCTATAAATATAAAATTCCCTTTTTTCCCCCTAGATATAAAGGTAGTGGTAATTTTAACATATTCTCTTTTCTGCGATTGTTCTTGATTGGTTCCATTATGAGACTCTAATCCCCTTCCTGTTTGGTAGAGGACAATCTTTATTTGAATTGGTAATTTAAGGCCCCTTCTGTTTGAGGAATCTTCAACTACGGTCAAATTTAAAGATAAGGAACCAGAAGATGGCAAGGCAGGGTTCTTGAAGTTGTCCATCAATGGTCAATACCTGAGCAACAGGCTTAATACTCATGGTGGTTGCCTAGTTAGTTTTCTTCTCCTAATTGAGTTGTGATCTATTTTTATGGATAGGGAAGCTATTACTCACAAGTACGTCTTTTAGGCAAATCTACGTTATTTTTTGTCTACTTTATTTGGGATTCGTTTTTCATTTTCTCGATAATGGATGATTTGCCAGTCAATTCCCTTGAGCCAAACTTGTGAGCCAAGAAATTGAAAGTCGAGAAATAGAAGTGAAAACCAATATAAAGAAAGAAAATAAGCACTCATGTTTGTATGGTTATTGCTTCATCTGGGTTTCCATATTTTTAATATTTACTGTCCTTACTATAGGATTCTAAAATCCTCTTGCTTTTGGAACAATTTGGATTTTGTGGCCAAGTTCTTTGTGTTTTTCATTTTTTACATCCTATTCCAACTTTTCTGTCTGTATTATTCGCTTCATTTTCTCTCTCGTCCTATCAAGTCCTCCTAGACAGTAGTTCTCCCTCTTCTCTTTCTTTTCTCTCTCATTGCAATTATGGTGATTTTCCTTTCTTTTTTTAATGTTGATGTTGCTTTCATTTCTCCCTTCAGATGTTTTCAAGCTAATGTTAATTTCTTGTTAGTTCAACTATTGTTTCATTTTGACTGGATGCCTTCTCCCAATTCTAAATTAAAAACACCAAAAACTCAAAATGCTTCTCAGTTCTTAGCCTTGACTCACTCACTCTCTCTCTCTCTCTCTCTCTCTCTCTCTCTCTCTCTCTCTCTCTCTCTCTCTCTCTCTCTCTCTCTCTCTCTCTCTCTCTCTTTGCTATTGGCTTTCCCTTCAAGTCTGCAATCTGACATGTTAAAAATCTGTTTCTTTTTCCTTATTTGCATTATTATAAATTGGCATGCATTGCAGTGCTGTTTTCCCATTCGTTGATTCAGTATCGACTTTGCTTGTCTGTTCTGAACAGGTTAATGCTTTCCAAACATCCATTTGTGAGGTTGAGCAGCATGGAGACTGTACCCTGAAAGATGCCCGGGATAAGCATATCGATCTGCAGACTGCTGTACAGAAGGCCAAGGATGACTTAGCAAGACTGCTAAGAGATTACCAAGAGCTTCTGAACACCAAGCTCGCTCTTGACATTGAAATTGCTACCTATAAGACATTGCTGGAGGGAGAGGAGAGCAGGTGACTATGAATGACATTCAATATATCCAGGGGTGGGCTTCAAAAATTTTAGCAAGGGGTTCTCTGCCCGGTTGTTGGGTGGGCATGGCCATGGTGGCCATGGCCAGTCACACTCCTGCACCAGTGTGTGTGTGGGAGGGGTGTTTTTGCCCTCCCCAGGCTCCGGAGGCTTTCTTTGAACCTCTGGGAGGGCGAAAACGACCTCCCCAGGCTCCGGAGGCCCTCTGGAAGCCAAACTTGCAGTAGGCCCATGCATGCCCTGCACTTACCTGCATCCAAAATGGGCTGCATGGCGACTCCTAGGAGGAGCAGGGCAGGGCACTCAGGGCCAGCCAGGAGTGGGATTTGGGGGTTCTCTGAACTGCACAGAATCTTAGCTAGAGGTTCTCCAGAACCCCTGCGAACCTCCAGCAGCCCACCCCGAATATATCCCAAATAGAATGTGAAACACCTTCTGATTCTTTTCTCCACCTTTTCACTCAGGCAACTTTGTCAACTGAGAAGGAACCTAGTATTTCCCCAAGGCAGAAATAAACCTTAGCCGCAGGGCAAATTCTGTCTGGAAGTCTCTCCGAGAGATTTTTCTTATGGTAGGACTCCCGAGATTTTCTTCATGGTCTCTAGCTTCTCTGAGGTGGGAATCTTTAAATTAAAGTTAGTTTTGACTTCCAGATCAGATCTTTGGCATGTCTATAATTAGGCATGAAAGCTCCTACCTTTGTATTCATTCTTCCTACTGCCAGGAGAAAAAAAACCCCCTGTGGTTTAATACAGTTTTCCTTCCTCTGTCATTGGTGGACATAAACCAATAGGTGGATGTGTCAGGATTTAATAATGTATACAGCAAATTTTGTCCCGTGTTATGACCTTTTCTGCCACAGTTGTTAAGTGAATCACTCTGTTAAGTTACCAACAGAATTGTCAAGTGAATCTCACTTATTTTGTCAGGCCGTCGCAAAGAAAGTCACATGACTCTGGGACACTGCAAGTGTCATAAATACGAACCAGTTGCCAAGCATCCAAATTTTGATCACATAACCTTGGGGATGTTGCAATGGTCGTAAGTGTGAAAAACATAAGTCACCTTATTCAGCGTCATTGCAACTTCGAGCAGACACTAAGTTGTAAGTTAAGGACTACCTGTATTTGTGATTTTCAGCATAAGTGTATTCCAATAGCTTTATAAGCCAAACCCACCTCAAATAAAATGAAGAAAAATTAGCCAACTGCCTATTAATTACAATTACAAAATTACAATTACAAAAGGCCATGGGCAAGACAAGGATCTGGAGTATCTGTCTGAAGTAAGTCATAAGGCTATCTGATTGCAATAGAATCTTCTTTTTCTCCCCATAGGATACACTTAGGAAATCCTGTCTGTATAGGTAAGTAAAAAGCATGAACATATGGTGGGTTATGTCATCAGTTATATGTTCGGTCTTCTTTTTAGGGACTGCACTTATGCTGTAGTGCCAGTTTGAGTCAGCTGGTGTTAAGGCAGCAGACTGAAAATGGGGAGACTGTGAGTTCTAGTACCACCTTAGGTATAAAACCAGTAGGGTGATCTTGGGCTTCCCTCTCTCTAAACCACGGATGTCAAACTCACCGCGTCACATTGCCGTCATGTGACGTTTCACGATGTTTTCCCCCTTCCTGGAGCTGGGTGGGCGTGACCTGTATGTGATGCATCCGGCCCGCAGGCTGCCAGTTTGACACCCCTGCTAAACCCTAGGAAGGAAGCAATGGCAACTCACTTCTGAAATCTTGCCAAGAAATCTGCAGGGACTAGTCCAGGCATGCATCACGAGTTAAAAACTGACTCAAAAGTACAAAACAACAACAACAGTTATGTTGGGAAAATCAAGATTAGGATCTGAACTGGTTCATGTTCCTCAGTTGATGTGTGTACAATTTTTCTCCAGGCTGCAATAGTTATTATCTAAATCTTCCATCCTATGTGCATCTACTTAGTTATATATTATTACCTTCCTATTCAGCTATCAGTTAAGGTGGCTCACAACAATAAAAATAGGAAAGTTAAATCCAAATAGCCTTTCCACAATAACAATCCTGGTTTTTGTTTTTTTTTTAAGAAATACCAACAACCTAAACAAACTCAGCCGTTAAAGACCTGACAGGAGAGATGCATTGGTTTCCCCGAAAATAAGATCCTGTCTTATATTTTTTGAACCCCAAAATAAGCGCTTGGCCTTATTTTTGGGGAGGTCTTATTATTTTGGGATGCATGTAGCAAAATGGGGCTCCTCTTGCATCTTATCTGATTTCCATCTCTGCATTTAAATATTTTCAGGGAGTGCTTATTTTTGGGGGGAGGCTTATTTTAGCTCATGCGCTCAAAAGCCCAATTGGACTTATTATCAATGGATGTCTTATTTTCGGGGAAACAGGGTAGCTAGTTTGACCAAATGGTTGTCTTCTTATTTCTTATAATCGGTTTATTCTTATTTTTGTGAGGATTTTCTCTAGTGGGCAAACTTTTTCTATAGCAAAGCTGTAATTTTTTAGTTTACTTTGGAAGAAGAGTTAGAAGGGATTCATTTATCACTTTCATTACACATTCTTGAAAGTATTAAAGCAATAGTATTGCAAAGATAAGGTGGGAAATAGGTTTCCATAGCTCTCTGGATCCGTCCTCTGGCTCACACAAGTTGACTTTTCTACTTTTTCTTGCAGATGTGATCAAAGCTGGGACAGAGAATGCAGCTGGATTCCCATTTTCAAGCGGATATGTGGGTGGAGGATATGATATGGGATTTGGTAAAGGGTATGGAATGGGAAGTCAGGGGAGAAGCAATAGGAACTACAGCTCCAGAAGTACTGGATTTGATCAAAGTAATGGAAAGAGCAATATAGCTACTGGGAATGTATCAGCAGATGCAGAGTTCTACCACGGAAGAGGGCATAGCTATAAGAATGAGTCCTGCTCTGGTAATCCCTCTGCAGGAATGCGCCGAGCCTCAACAGAAGAGGCTGGCAGAGGTGCTGGCCATGGCCCAGGTGCAGGATTCAGCACACGGACTGCTTATGGATCAGTCTGCAGTGGAGGAAGGGGATATAGGTCTACGACTGCGGTAGGGAATTACACAGATGGAAACTACCCCCGCGGAGGTTATGAATCCTCAGGGTTTGCTCCATTTGGGGATGTAAGGTGGTGCTCTAGGGCAGGTGTCCCAATGGAAGGTGCAGCTGAAGGGAACCCAGCCTCTGTAGGAGTAGGTGCAGCAGGTGGTGTGTGTTACTCTAGCCCAGCAGGAGGTCCTGCAGCAGTATGTTACTCTGGATCACTAGGAACTCCTGCAGGGGTGTGTTATGCGGGACCAGCAGGAACATCTGCAGGGGTGTGCTATGCTGGGCCAATAGGAAGTTCTGGAGGATTGTGCTACCCTACAGCTGTAAGACTTTTTTAAAGAGATTGGGACAGTCTTATTTTTAACGTTCAGTAATCAGTCTACTATAAAGTTGGTCACAGACCCTGACAGCACAATAGAAATTCAGAAAAACTTCTCCTAAACCCTTTGGAATAATGTCTGTGACTAGCAACCCATTCTGTATTTGTATTTTGGTGAATCTATTACTTTAAGCAAGATATTTGCCCCAGAATCATATACTTTGATTCTATCAAGTCAACCATTTTTCCATGTATTTTTGGCACTGGCTTTTTTCTTAAACATACTCTTGCTAGCATTTTATACTAATGTTTTATTCACAAATTCGTATTAACTTGGAAAACAAATGCATTGTTTTAGGAGAGGGGCTGCCCTATTTTTAAAAACAGCTATTTAAACTAATTGACTTTTCACCCAAAATTTATTTTATACTGATTGCTATAGTTAATGCAAGCATACATTTGACATTCCAAAGTATTTATTCCCTTCTGGTGCTTAGATTAGATTGCTTTCCCTTTTGGACTTCTTGTGGTGATTGTGTGAGTCTGTTTAATAAGTGGAGTGTGCTAGTGTAAGTAGAAAGCAAAATGCTAAAAGGAGAACTTAATTCCAGAAATCAAGATTAACCATATTTCTGACAGATTAGTACTACAAAATAGTACAATGTGCATACCACACAATTATTGTTAAAGAGGCGCTGCCAAGGTGAAAAACAGATACAGAGATGCCAGAGATCAGTAGATATAATGATGAAGGACAGAAAGAAAAGTACTAAAACTAAGAAGAAAATTTCGCACTTATGACTCTCAAAGATACTATATTAATATTCTTCTCCCTTTTTATGTATAATAAAGACTTATACATGCCTGGCCATGTAGAATAAAGTCTTCTACATGTCTGACCATAAAGAGAATGTTACTCCTTGCCACCTTCATGGATATTCTTTAAAAACATTTGAAAATCTCAACTAGTGGTTTTCCTAAGTACATCCCATCTTTTTGATCAACCACATAGTTGTTGAAGTTCTCTAGCATTCCATACAAATGGTAGTTTTTGTCCCAGAAATCTGATCTAGGTGGATAAACTCTAATGAGTACAGCGACTTCAAAAGAACAAAAATCCATTCGAAGATATATCTTTTTTAACCACTGTTTAGAATTCATTAGGTTGTAGAAGTTCTTTTTCTTGGAGTTGGATTCTCAAATATTCTGCTTTCTACAATTGAAGTGATTGGGGCTGTTGGCTATCTTGCCATGATGCATCATCTTTTGATAGTATTGCATTAGGGACTGCATGTTGTCAAAAAACTTGTGTTATTCTCTCCAGCCAATGAATAAAGAATTAAAACACTTTCCAGTTACTTCTACCTGTGATTGATTAATTGATTGATTGATTGATTATTTATTCATTCATTCATTCATTCATTCATTCATTCATTCGTTCGTTCGTTTATTTTTCCTGCTGAGACTCATGCTGGTTTATAATAAAGCTCATAAGCAAATATCCATAAGCAGTTAAGATGTCATAGAATAATTCCATCATATCACATGTCATTGAAGAATATTATATTCTTTGTATTTCTGTTTCTAATAGAAAAAATAAACAAGTATGAATCCAATATCAAAGATACAAAACAATTGTGATAATGGTAATAAGAACAGAGAAAAATGAACTCGTAACGAAAGCAGATACAAAAAAAAAGTTAACTAAAGTTAAAGGAAATTTAAATATTACTAACTGTCAACTGCAAAGAAGGAAGGATTCTGGTAGGCATCACAACACTGCTAATTGTCTGTTGAGATCTCAGCCTGTCTTCTGGCTCGGTTCTTTCTCTCTCCCTATTGCTAGCTATCATCTGCAAAGAGGGAAGGACTCTGGCAGGCATTACAACACCACTGGTTGCCTGTTGGGATCTCTGCCTATCCTCTGATGTTAGAACTCGAGTTTCCCTCAGTGCAGGTCTCCAAATACTTGATAACGTAGAAGCGTCATCTCGTCTATTCATATTCTGCAGCCTCTTTTCAATTTCAATAGCCTCCCTAATTATTCTCTTATTAAGATGTTCCTCTTTCACCACTGTTCTAGTATTGTTGAAGTCGATATTATGTCCTGTGGCCTTCATGCGTTGCACCAAGGAAGAAGTTTGTTCTTCTTTTTTCATTGCGTTTTTATGTTCTTCTAAACGCACATCTATTCATCTATTCATCTGTCCAATGTAAGATGACTGACAGGAAGCACATGGCACTTCATATACCTCTCGATTTTCCAACTCAATTTTATTCTTGGGGTTTCTTTTTTATTATTATTAAAAAGTTTTAATAAATTTTACAAATGTTTCCCCATCCCACCTCCCTCCTCCCCCCCCAACCCTCCCGCCTCCACTTCCCAGAGCAAAATATAGGGTATAGCATTTAACAATCATAATCTAACATAGGCTAACTAACTATAGCTTCCTATCTCTCTCTTGCACTTTAACTCCCCTTTTACTTAACTAAATTTAAATCCTTTTCTAACATCTCTTTATTCATTTGTAAACTATTTGAAACGTTTTAATCCGATATTTGCTTTGAATATAATCAATCCATCTTCTCCATTCCAAAATGTATTTTACATTTGAGTGGTCCTTCAAGTATGCTGGACATCATTGATATTTTTCTATCTGTACGGAACACTGTTTTTATTTTGTGTTTCTGTAATATTTTACTAATTTTATCAGTGGTCCCTTTTATATAGAGCAGGATGGCTTTTCCCATATTCTGTTCTTCTGGGAAAAGCCATCCTGCCCTATATAAAAAGGACCACCAATAAAATTAGTAAGATATTACAGAAACACAAAATAAAAACAGTGTTCCGTACAGATAGAAAAGTATCTATCTATATGATGTTAAGAAACCCCAAGGATAAAATTGAGCTGGAAAATCAAGGGGTATACGAAATTGCTGGCTGCCAGAAAAAAAGCCTAGAAACTAATGGATTGTGATTTCAATGAACTAGGGCAGCATAAAAATCTTGGTGTACATAGGAAGAACCTGGCTAAAGAGAAATACTCATAAAGCCTACGAAAAGGAAAGAAAACGTGTGTGTGTGTGTGTGTGTGTGTGTATACACATGTACATGTACATGTTCATTTACATATACATATAAATACATACATACATATACATATACATACATACATACATACATACATACATACATACATACATATATATATATATATATATATATATATATATATATATATATATATATCAGCAATTCAGTTCATAGAATGAGAAATCCCAAACATCTTCCAAACTGCGTATCTTCCATCAAGGAAAAATAAAGGTAATGATGATGTCAAAATGATGCATGATGACATCACTATGAAAATAACACAAATTACATATGATTCAAATGTGTAATTCTCATCATTTGGGGAGATTTTATGTTATGACATCATCTCATTTCCTCTTCTTTGCAGAAAGGTTAATGAAGCAGACTTTACTTGGATGCTGGGTGACACATACATTTCCTTCTTGTTCTAGAATAGAATAGGGATAGGGATAGGGATAGGGATAGGGATAGGGATAGGGATAGGGAGAGGGAGAGGGAGAGGGAGAGGGAGAGGAGAGGAGAGGAGAGGAGAGAAGAGAAGAGAAGAGAAGAGAAGAGAAGAGAGAAGAGAAGAGAAGAGAAGAGAAGAGAATAATTATTTCCAAATTTAAAACTACACTAATCAGCATACATTCAAATGAGATTTTGTTGCATTCAGCTCTCAAAGGATAACCACCTCCAATGTACACTACACGAACATGACAAAAAATTATGTGTATACCCGCATACACACACATATATGACCCAGAGAAACCACACATTCTAGTTCTACATTTTCTGTTAGAAGTAGAGGGCTTTGTGGCTGATTTTTGAAAGGATAAGCTTGCGGTAGCATCATTTTCTATTGTAAACCCGCAACTGTTAAGAACCCATGGTGATTTCTCAATGGAGACAGACATACTCTGCGAGCATATTCATTTTTGGTATATTATCTATTATTCCAAAGTAATAACTGGAATAATACATAATAGTAATTAAAAATATTATTTCTGAACCTGGCTAACTGTTATTATAACAGAAGGTGGTGTTCAGTTCTGAATGAAATTCAAATTTCAGAAACTTTTCTCTGTATGGTGAGTTTGTACCAGAGGTGAAATCCAGAAGTTCTGACAGGAGAACCGGTAGTGGAAATTTTGAGCAGTTCAGAGAACCAGTAGCAGAAATTTTGAGTAGTTTGGAGAACCGGCAAATACCACCTCTGGTTGGCCCCAGAGTGGGGTGGGAATGGAGATTTTGCAATATCCTTTCCCCAGGAGTGGGGAGGGAATGGGGATTTTGCAGTATCCTTCCCCTGCCATGCCCACCAAGCCACATCCACAGAACTGGTAGTAAAAAAAAATTGGATTTCACCACTGGTTTGTACCCCAGGATCTGGCTAGATAAGATGAAGCAGAAATACTTACCTGTGCAGAGACCTATTTATTAATATGTCTCCTCAGTGATAAAGTTAATAATTTATTCTATGTGCCAGGGGAACTCAAGTCTTTCTGCATCTGGCTTTGCTTCTGGACATTTTTTCATTCTTCCGTATTGGTGTAGGGAAACATTTTTCAGGAATGCTTTACCCTCCACAAAAGAGTCGCCTTGCAGTGAGATGGGCAGCAAACAAATGTAATCAATAAATAAATATATAAAGAAAAAGATGACTCTGAATTCCAAAGGTGCTTTTCCAAAAGGTAACTGGGCCTTCTTTAGATTTTTTTCTTGAAAATGTTTCACTTCTCATTTAAGAAGCTTCTTCAGTCCTGAACTGAAGAAGCTTCTTGGATGAGAAGCAAAACATTTTCAATGAAAAAAAAACTAAGAAGGCCCAGTTGCCTTTTGGAAAAGCACCTTTGGGAGAACCGTGACCTGGATGATTAAGAATCTCCTTATAAACATGACTCTGAATTGAATGTGATTCCCCAAAAAGACTCAGACAGACAGACAACTTTATAAACTTGATTAAAAATCCCGTGCAATGCCACACCTGTCAATCTATAGTCACCAATTTTGTCTGAAAGAATTCCTGGAAATGGCCCATATCCCAACTTAACAATTATAGACATGTGATACATGTGCATATCGGTGTGCATTAATTGATCCTCCTCCCCATATGCCAAACATTTCCTTTTATGCTTTGAATGCTTTCTCTTTCTCACACACATACATCCCTCAAGCTGACTTAAGCCTCTCCAATATGGCGGCCCTAATCATCTAATAAATTATTTTTTGTGACTGTAAGATTCTATGCTAGAGGTAGGCAATAGTATTTCAATTATAAGAATGGATTACCTTTTCAGCCCCAAGGTCATCAGCAAAACCAGAATTGTACACACACACAGACATGCATCACATATAGCATCAGTCCTTCATGGTAGACCAGACCAGGAAATGTCAACAAGATCCGGACTACTGTTTATTATAAAGCTATAATAATTGAATCTTGCAAGTCTGAGTATGCTTTGTCCTCTCTCCCCTTTATGGTAACTTGGGAAGGGCTTATTGAGTCATTTACTCATATTACTTTCCTGGCATAGGCACACATCCTTTTTATCTGGCCATTATCTTGAGAGCAGCTCTTCCTGTGTCCTTCAAGGCTATTCCCTCTCCCCTCAACATATTCCTGTCTGCACCCAAACCCATACCTGTAGAGCAGGGGTGGGGAATGATGGGCCTTTTTTGACTTGTGGACTTCAACTCCCAGAATTCATGAGCCAGCCATGCTGGCTCGGGAATTCTGGAAGTTCACAATCATAAAGGGGGCATTGTTCCCCACTTCTGCTATAGAGAGACCTACTTATGTTTATCCAGACTTCTAGGCAAGATTTCATTCTCTATTATCCTACGCATAGGGTTCATAATATTGGCTGGATGTGGAAAATTGTTCTGAAACTATCATTTGTGAGAAGTGTTTTAGGTTACAATATAAACATTGGCTGAATTATGAGCTACCTTTTAGAACAGGGGGGAAGTAACATTTTTCAATGAAGCTATATTTTCCTTTTTAATTCCACCCACCCACCCGCTTCACAGAACATCAAATAAGTGGAGCTGAATATTTTAGTACACTTCTTAACCTTTACATTTTGGAAGGCGGGACACCTGTGAGGCAAGTTAAAAATACTCAAAATATGACACACATTAAACAAAAAGAAAGGGCTCTGATTGTTACCTTGATCTTTTTCTCTCTCTCTCCCTCCCCAACTCTGTTTTGTGAAGGAGTTGTGCAAACACATCACATATTTGAGATAGCTCAACAGTTTGTTATGGCAAAGTGGTCATTTGCTTTATTCTTCATGATTTTTAATTTAAACACATCAGATCAAAACACTGTGGTTTTTCCCTTGAATATTTTTTTTTCTCACTCAGTTTTTACAAAGCCATGATAAGAACCTGGAAATATTGGTTGAGGTGGCAAGCAGGACTGAAAATGCTGAGCCAGTCACTAGGAAATGCAAAAGTAGGAATAGATGAAAGGAAGAAAATGTAACAAGAAAAGTACTTTGGCTAAAAGCCTAGCCGACTAGGATCTTGGTGGCTAAGTCTAAACTATAATGAAGACAGCTAGAAAATACAACCAGCACTTTTTCTTCCAAATGAAGATAATTCTAAAACTTATGAATTGTAATAACCTTAACCTAATTTTGATTAATACAAATGCCAGTGTTCAATTTTGATCATCAGTCAAGGACTACCTGTAGTCCTAAATAATGCCAGGGTCAAAGTAGTCTCCAAAACAGTCTGGACTATAGCGTGAGAGGCTAAATAAATTAAAACAAATACATTAATTGAGTAGAATTTAAGGTAACTAAGTTAATTTCTGAGTCATTTCCTTTGCCTCTCAGACCAAAGCTTTTTCCAGTCAGGGGATTGGAGGAATTACAATTTGTCAGGAGGGTATATCTGTCAATAGAGTGACCACACAGAGGACAGGACTGAAGGCTATGAGACAATGGTGGGATTCAAATTTTTTTACTACCAGTTCTGTGGGTGTGGCTTGGTGGGAGTAGTTTGTCTTGGTGGGCGTGGCTTGATGGGTGTGGCAGGGGAAAGATACTGTAAAATCTCCGTTCCCTCCCTACTCCAGGGAAAGGATACTGTAAAATCCCCATTTCCTCCCGATCAGCTGGGACTTGGGAGTCAGAGAATAGATGGGGGTGGGGCCAGTCGGAGGTGGTATTTACCAGTTCCCTGAACTATTCAAAATTTCCACTACCAGTTCTCCAGAACTGGTCAGAACCTATTAAATACCACCTCTGCTTTGAGCCCTTCCCTTGGGGATGGGGGGTCTTATATATCTTTTCAATCATTAATCCCCTTCCTCTCTCATGCAGTCATGGAGGCTGGAGGATACCTGTCAGCCTCAGGTTATCCACCATGGCCGTGTGTTCCACACAGTTCAGGACATTTCATTTGAATTTGGGAAAAAGTCTTGAGGGAATTCAGAGGTTTCAGTGAAAGAGTGGTGGCCATGTGGTTTTTTCCTGTCCTTTGACCAGTACTTTTTTCTGGATGATCCAAGCTAAAATGTGAAGAAGTGAAATTAAAAATTGGAACATGTCAAAACATATTTTTTTAAATGCTAGAACATAGAGTGTTGCTTTCCCACAGATGTCATTGGTTGGTGGCCAGTGCATGACAGGTAGACTGAAGAAATGAAGTCAGAGCCAAAATGTGATTGGGGATCCTGTATTCTCTGTGGCATTCCCTTCCTTCTCCTTGCTTCCTAAGCAACAATGTCAACAGGCACTTTAATCTTACAATTTCCACCAAACTCTCTTTAAAGATGTCAAGTTTTTGCTGTCTTCTCCTCTGTATGAATACAGGTAATCCTCAATTTATGACACAACTGAGCCCAACGTTTCTGTTGCTAAGCAGATCGGTTGCTAAGTGAGTTTTGCCCCATTTTATGACCTTTCTTGCCACAGTTGTTAAGTAAATCACCGCAGTTCAGAGGTAGGTTTCAGCAGATTCTGACCAGTTCTGGAGAACCTGTAGCAGAAATTTTGAGTAGTTTGGAGAACCTGTAGTAAAAATTCTGACTGGCCCCACCCCCATCTATTCTCTGCCTCTCAAGTCCCAGCTGATTGGGAAGAAATGGGGATTTTACAGTAACCTTCCTCTGCCACACCCACCATGCCATGCCCACCATGCCATGCCATGCCCACCAACCCATGCCATGCCCACCAAGCCATACCCACAGAACCAATAGTAAAAATTTTTGAAACCCACCACTGCCGCAGTTGTTAAGTTAGCAATATGGTTGTTAAGTAAATCTGGCTTCCTCCATTGACTTTGTTTGTCAGAAGTATGCAAAAGGTGACCATATGACCCCGGGACACTGCAACCGTCATAAATGTGAGCCAGTTGCCAAGCGTCTGAATGTTGATCAAGTGACGGTGGGAAGGCTGCAACGGAGGCTGTGAAAAAGGGTCATGTGTCACTTTTTTCAGTGCCATTGTAATGGTCACAAAACAATGTTGTAAGTCAAGGACTACCTGTATTCTGAGAATATGCATAACTATATTTCATTTCAGATTTCCTTCCTGTGTTTAATTGATAGACAGTCCAATGGAATTAAGCTCTAATTCCATTGGACTGTCTATCAATTAAACACAGGAAGGATGAGCTGTTTGAAATGTGTTTCCCCCACATTCATTCCTTAAGAACCTCGTCTTTTACACCCCTGCTGTGAAAACAGCCCCATGTTAATTAAATGTTTTTCTAAAACTAACTCCTTGTAATTTACCAGGAAAAGCTTGGTTTGTTAACAGTGGGATGATAGTCTAGATTTTCAAGTCAGTCCTTGGGATTGATGATATCATCTTCCAACCTGGGCTAAGCATCACAAAAAGGTTGCTTTGGGAAGAGCAAGGTCCCATCAGATTCGTATCTGAATCTTCGCATTTTGCCATCATGTGAGTATCTGAAGGTGTTTCACCTATTATCTGCTGTTTTCTTCTGAGAAGATCCACCCGCGAGTCCTTTCTTGGCCAAAAGGCACAATGTGGAGGGACATTACTAGGTGCAGAATTTACAAATGAAAAGAAGGTTCAGCAGTAACTTGAACGAGTCTTAAAAAAAAATGCAGTGAAGAATGGATGAAGAATACCTAGGCTGCAAATTACACACCTGCGTGTCTTGCTGGGCAGAAATAGCACTGACATTTGACACAAAAGGAAATTTGAAAGGGGATTTCAATATAAGGGGGGGGGGGGGGGACTCTAATCAACCAGAGGTAAATTCAAAAAGAGTTGGGAGACTTCCCAAGTATAATCTGAAAATGTTTGGCCTTAGAGCCACCACCTGCTTTTAGATAAGTTTTACTACTTGAAATGAAGTGGTATAGGTTCTCCTGCTTGAACAGGGGGCTGGACTAGAAGATCTCCAAGGTCCCTTCCAGCTCATTCTATTCTACTCTATTCTACTTCAGAATGCCATAAGCCAAGCAGACATGCTGCACTTGGGAGTCCTTGTACTCCTTCATTCTGCTAGGAAGGCCCTGGATTTCTGTACCAAAATCCAACCTGGAGCCTAAGGAGATCCCTATTCCCAGAATATGCTCTCCAGAATGAGCCCTATTAATAAAGTTCTGGCATAAACTCAGAAGGGGGATGTCAAATACTGTAACAACCGGTTCGCCGAGCACTGGAAATGTGAGCGTGCATGTGTCATCCGCGCATGCGTGCGGCATCACAACACGGGAGTTCACCTGTGCATGCCGTCCACACATGCGCCCAGAGTTGAACAACATAACAATATAAGACAGGATTGCACCCGGGCGGGTGGACAGGCCCACCTGCAGATCGCAATTACTGATTTGCCCGAACCGGTCTAAACCGGCAGCAATCCACCACCGGATAAACTCCCTGCGACTTTTTCTTACATTCCCAAACTGCTGCACCTCAAAGAAAACACAGCTCAGAGAAAGCCTGATTTCCTGCCCATATCAACAACTCGCCTAGAAAGCAGAATTTTGCCAACTTTCCCTATGTCGTGATCTTTTCTTACAATGCTAGGAGATTTTTAGTTGCATTCACGTATGAGATCTTCTCCACAACGTCTAAATGTCTAGATTCCCCAGGTTAGAAATGACACACGTTGTCTGAGATTTTATATAGGCTCCATGACTACGTGGGTGTTTCCACCCACATGGGGTGAAGCTTTAAGCATGAATAAATTCACACCAGGCAGAAGCCTCCAACTTGCTTTGTCTAGAGAACTGTGTTGTGGAAACAGCTCTAGGTCAGTTGGTTTCCAAATGGATGAGCTTAGTTGTGGTCCAACATAACATTTGCAGATCAAAGGAACAACAAATAAGTTTCATAGATGGATGTGTCATCTCTGAGCAATTAGGTTGTACGGTAAGAAAAGAACAGGTTTTAGTTCAGATGAAAAGTGGCCATTTATCCAAGTGCAGGGCGTGTGAACTAGTTTTATTTGATTCGGGGCTCACCCTTCCCACAGAAACAATTCTTTGGGGAGTATTGTAGTATTCTTGCTAGAAATTTCCCAGAAAATTAAAATGTAGATTTTTTTAAAAAAATATTAAAAAACACTTTAGATACTGAAAACGATATGACCATAGAATATTGGGGAATTTCTTTTCCCCAAACCATTGCAGATTTCTTTATTTACTTACAAAATTTAGAGACCACCCAACTCACTCACAGAGCAGCTCTGTATGATTTAGTGAGGATGTTTCCAGATGTAGCTTTCATTATTCCGCTTTCCTCCTTCGTTCATGGAATTGTGCTTATTGGTAAGTTCGGAAAGTGAATTCAGATGATATTGTTTCTCGTGTGATTATCTTCCTTTCTTTTCCTGTGGCTTTTTCCATCTTATTTTTCCCTTCCTTAAAAAGTGCTACCTTTGACAATCCCTTTGCATGCTTAACATTAAAATGCAGTTGTCTCTCTGTGGACCTCCTTGGCTTGAATTATTTCTTTTGGTACTGTACTGGAAGTACCAAAGTAAGTACCGGAAGATAGGAGCCAATGCCGTTTAATGCCAGATGTTTCACATGAACTTCGAAACCAGAAGAAAAAGCAACCCAATGCCCACTAGATGTTTTATCTGACAACTCCCATCAAATCTTTCTTTGGTATGTTGACTTGAGGGAGAAATCTAAATGATAAAAAACCAAAGGGCACCAGGTTCTTCGCCCTAGTTATTTAATGTGATTAAAAAATGAAGGCTTTTTGTCTGTAAATAGGTAAAAGGTGTGGATTTCATTTGCAATGGATTATCTGTTTTATTAACCAGAGGGCCTGTTCAGCTCTATAGCTTGTGAGTTTAGCAGGATGGTTCCATATGAACTTCAGTCTATGCATCAATGTTACATTTCCCTTTTGATGTTTTTGTACACGTCCCCTTTTTTCTATGCTTAAATATATTCTTTAAATATATTTAAATATATTCTTGCACACATTTCCCCCTCCAACAGGTATTCCGACATTCTGAAAAATATATATTTCAACAAGCAATGAGTATTTTGGCTTTTTGTATCTATTTAAAAAGTAAATAGGGGCTCCTCCGGGTGCCGTCAGCCAAACAATGTCGGCTGGCAGCCCCCAGGGGGAGAGCTTTCTCTGTGGGGGCACCTACTATCTGGAACGAGCTCCCCCCGGAGATACAGAGGATCCCAGATCTGCCCACCTTCCGCCGCACTCTTAAGACTTTTCTATTTCACCAGGCGGGCCTGGCCTAACCACTCTCCGTTTTTAGTGTTAAATTTTAATCTGTTTCAAATTATTTGGGGTGTTTTAATTCTGTCTGGGCCAAATTTATTTAATCTGTTTTTAGTTGGTTTTAAATTTTGTATTTATGTATTTTTTATTGTTGGCTGTACACCGCCCTGAGTCCTTCTTATAAATCCAATAAAATCTAAATCTAAATCAAATCTAAAGTTCCCTTGGAGTTGAGCAAGGCACCTAGTAACTTCACGAGTATGTACTGTATATATAGGGTTTCATGGCCATAGATAGGACAGAAGGGGAGTCTCATTGTCTTCAAGCAAGAGTTTCCCCTGACTTTTCTAGCCTATTCTACAGGGAATTACATGGTAGACTATCATCCACGGACTAATCGGGTCAGAATTGGCTTGGTTTTTCAAGTTCATCCAGAACTCAATTCTACCACCTATTTGAGATACATATCTTGAGGGTGTCTCAAACTAATATATCAATATACTACTAAAACTCATTTCCATAATCTTTAACTGAGGGAATTGGTGCATTATATTTTGAACCAAGTTACCTCAAATAGACTAGAATGTATCAAAAATCCAGAACCCATGACTCCGATGGAACTGAAATTTGGCAAATTTTATAATATCTTTTTATGACATAAACATTATCATAAAACCATTTATGGCTTAATACACAAGATCATAAAACATTCCCTTTGTTGATGTTTGACTGTACTATATAATTCAACATGGGCTATTTTCAAGGCAGATACAGTTCTGAATGCATTCCAACTTTTTCATTACATTAGAAGTTTGTCGTTTCTTGAGGGCATTGAGGAATCTGGTAAAGCAGGGGTGTCAAACTTGATTTCCTTAAGGGCTGCATCAGGGTTGTGTTTGACCTTGGGGAGCCAGGGTGTATGTGGCCAGGGTGTGTATGGTCAGCTCAACATCGGTCATGTCGGGCGCGCTTGTGGTGTCCCGAGCTCTCTGCCAGCAAAAATGGGCTCCCGAACTCTGTTTTTGGCTGCGACGGCCTCCTGCAAACCTCTGCCAGCAAAAACAGCACTCTGGATGGCTACCGCGGCCCTCACAAACTCCGTTTTCAGCTGCAACAGCCTCCTTCAACCCTCTGCCAGTAAAAACAAAGCTCTATTTTTGCTGGCAGAGGCACCACGGACTGGTCCTTCACTGTTTCCAGGGCAGCCCCACGGGCCAGATCTAAGCACCCCACAGGGCGGATCTGGCCTCCAGGCCTTGAATTTGACATCCCTGTGATAAAGAAACTATCTCTGAAAGGATGACCCAATAGGTCACAGGTTGTCTAGCTTGTTTTAAAATTCTGACAAGATAAATTTCTTATCCAACCTATAATGAAACTCTGGAAAGAAAAGGGGTGTTTTCAAAACATCGCAAAACACAGAAACAATGAATATTTTTGTGGTGTCAAATAAATATTAGACACCTCCCCATTAAACCAAGACTTGTTTAGAAAGATGAAAGGGGAGAGAGAGGCCCCATCTTGAGGACTCCCTAATAAGATATGCAAGATACACATAACTAATTTCCATCATTCTGTAACCTAGTCTCTCCCTTATTGAGATACATCTGTCTTCTCTGAATCTGTGGGTGTTTTGCATTCTAGACTGTAAAGGGCTTAACACAATTCCAGCAGAATTAAGAATTAACCCATTGGTTTTCTTGTCCACTGTTGTTACTCTGAAACACTCTCCTCCAGATGAGTTTCCATCCAAAAACTGCATTTACATCCCAAATGTAAATGTGGAATGCTACTGTACATAGGCTGGAGAACATAGTAAATGAGGAAGACTATGCATTATCCTCCTTCACAATTTTACTTTTTTGCGCTTTCCTTCTGCTACTGCCTCAAGAACAACAGTTAATCTCAGTATACATAATAACTACACTAGATAATATGTAGTTTTACTATAGATTGTTTTGAGATAAAACAAGACATTTCTGGTAAGTATTTACCCAGAATCCTAAAGTGCTATCATATGTAGAAATACAGGGCAATAACTTAAAATAATAACATAAATATTGACACCTCAGTTTTGAGAGGTGAATATACCCTTGAGGTAAGACATTTCCCCTACAACTGAATGCAAATTACAGTCACAGTCACAGACAGGAAACTGTTATTTTGAGAACTCATGTAACTAAATAGATAAGGCTACTTGGCTTGGTTCATTAAGAATGAGTGAAGGAGATGTTGTAGCATCTCTTTCTTTAATTCCCAATTTTTTTTGGGAAAAAAAAGTGGAATCCCTTTTTAATTACACAATTTTGTATGTAGCTTTTCTCACTCCAGAACAGAAAATGATAAAAATGTGGGCTTGGGACATTTACTAGAGGTGTGAGTAGGAAAGTATTTGGTTGCAGCATACCCTTCATTTGATATACTTCCTCTTGGTCTTTTCTAATATTTGATGTTGGGAAGGATAGGCTTTGGAAGATAGGGGGAACAAGAATCTGTTTCTGTTATTACCTTTACTATAGAGCAGTGTTGGCAAACCTTTTTGGCACTGAGTATGCAGGCAGGGGGGGAGCAACGGAAATCAGAAAAGTAGCTCCCTGGTGCACACACGTGGGGGCACCAGAACCCGGAAGAGCAACGAGACATGGCTGGCATGCCCGGAGAGATGGCTCTGCATGCCACTTCCAGCACATGTGCTATAGGTTCGCCATCACGGCTTTAGAGGGAACAGAGAAGAGCCTTGATGGACAGAAGGAAAAGCTGCTCCCAAATGGTCAGGTGAGCGTGGCTTGAATCTCAGCCAAGACAATAATTAAAGAAAATGTCTCAGACAAACGCCTCCTTAGTCCACAATAAAATAAAATGGCAGTGGAAAGAGCATTTTTAGACTTGCAAGATTCTGTTACTCTAGCTATTCTAATAAAAGCGATCTTGACCAATATGACACTAGTTTCTTGATCTGGTCTTTCTTGTATGGTTGACATTTACTTTTCCAAGTTGCGGGGGGGCATGAATTTTGAAACGAGCATGAATTCGGGGATGTCCATTCAAAGTCTCCACGACTGCAGTTTTAGTTACTCTTCTCTAATGCCTCAATAACATTGATCAATTAAGCAAATGGTTTTATGGACATAAAAGGTTTCTGGTGATTCATCAGCTGCATACTTCCACAGGAAACCACCTATAAGTCCAACTTTCCATTGCATCACCACTGTAACCGTAACTCTGAGGTACAGAGTCGACTGGCAAGTGTGATCCAATTTGTTACAAAAGACTTTTGTGGCTCACAGCACACTTCATTAGAGGCATGAATGGTCAACCCAGTTTAATAGATCTGCTATCCACAAATGTATCTAAGGTGAAATCATGTAAGCTTGTGGCCATAACCACATTCAGGGCAATGAATGTGTAAACTGTTCAAGGAAATAATTTAGTACCCTAAATTACTACTACTACTATCACTGACTTGATTCCATAGTATGGCTTTCTCCATATTATGAATATTTTTTTTTAAAAAAAAATCTGTTCTTTCAGGAGAAGAGAAAGTTGAGTCAGATTTGACAAGAAACCAAAGACCATCTAGCCTACCGTTCTGATCTCACCATGGACAATCATGTGCCTGTGGGGATCACAAAAAGCATTTGACAGTTTGCATAGATAATTTATAAATTAATTAAATTAATAATTAACCCTCACAGCTTCAATCTCAAACTGTCTACCATGGACCTCACCCCATTCTTAAGAGGTCCATAAAGGGGATGTGCATAAGCGCACCAGCGTGCCTACCATCCCTGTCTTACTGTCCCCATTTATCTGTGTTTACTTCTTTTGTTCATGCTTATGTTCATACCTCTACTTGTTATCTTGTACATGTTTGATAAACAAATAAAATAAAATGAAAATAAATACATTTATGAGTATAGTTCTGAGATCTCTACTGCAATTTATCCAGTGCCAAAGAAGATATTCATAGATACACTTTTATTATGGGAAAGAAATAACTGCCGAATATAATTGGCCAATATGAGAGAGATATGTTCACAGATATCACCCACTGCCAGAGGTTGTTCTATTTTTCCTGAATGCTCTTTTTATTCCTATTGGTTCCACCTCATTAGATAAAACTTTGTGAGTTCATAGACTCTTCCACACATTTCTTGGTCACAGTACAGAAGTTATTTGCCATTACTTTCATCTGGAATGGATTCCCCTTCCTTACTTCTCAACCTATTCTTCAACTCCGGCATTTTACTATTTCCCATTGAAGTAATGATCTGTAACTGCCTCTGTAGCTTTGAAAATCCATCAAGGTGATCTAGATACTGTGCCAGCGTGTGTGCAAAACACCCTGGAGAAGTGATATATACGCTTATCAAATCTTTCACCCCAGATATTTCACTTCAGAAAGAATCTAAATTTGCTTTAGTCTCGGGTACCCCAAATTGTGAGGTGTACCTCTCTTGGAGAGATGCAGATAGAGTCAGGGGTGGGTTCTAAAAATTTTTACTACCAGATCTGTGGGCATGGCTTATTTTATGGGTGTGGCTTGTTGGTCATGTGACAATTATTTACGATTTAGCAGAGGTACTGGTCTACCAGGCTTTTAACTGCTTTCAGAGCTGTACCAGTCTATCCATTTATTTTTGCAGGCACTGATCTAACTCATGTATTTTTGCAGGCACTGATCTACTAATTTGTTTTCTTTTAACACTGATCAGCTGTAGGGCGGCCCTTTGAAACCCCATGGCAAGAATTTAAACAGTTTTTTTTCCCCTCTAGCCATCAGCTGGGACTCAGGAGGCAGCAATACATTGGGGGTGGGGCCAAATAAAAGGTAAGAATAATGTGGGGGTTGGGGGGGCGTGGGGGCGCGGGGAGGGGAAGAACCAGTTTGATGACATCATATCGTCACTGCCACTGGCTCCGGAAAACCGGGCTGAACTGGGAGGAACCCACCACTGGATAGAGTCCAGGGGAGATGTGAAGAAACTTTTAGTTGTACATTGTTTTAATACATTCACCTTTCCTGAAATTTCCTTGTATTGTTTTCCTTTTTCTTTTGTGTTCATTTTGATGTTTGGAATTTTAAGGGAGATGTATACATTAAGATTAGCTTAAAGAGAGGGTGGTGACAAAAAAATTAGGACCCCCGCTTTAAACACATTATATTACAATTGAGGACAGGATTCTTCATCCTTTTTGGACTAATGTGCTCATTTTGAAATTTAAAACTATGTTTTGACCACTTTCTCTAGGTCACTATTGTGATGAACATGGATATTCACTTATCAGAGGGCACTCTGGGGAAGCTGCTTCAGAAAACACTCTTCAACACCTACGCTAATTTAATGGGCACACTTTCAAACAAACTCCTGGGCTGTAATTCTCAGTATTAAAAAAAAAGTAAATAAAAAACAGGTGGGACACGTAGCCTGATGGACACTTAGGGAGGTACTCCAATCTAACAGATTCAGATACTCAACACAGTGTAACTACTCAAGAACATAGAACATAGAATCATAGGGATGGAAGATCTTCTAGTCTAATGTCGTACTCAACTTAATCATCCTGGTCAAATGGTTTTCCAGTGTATTTTTGAAACCCTCCAGTGATGGAGCACCCACGGTTCTTGTAGGCAAGCTATTAATTGTTCTTGCTGTCAGAACATTTTTCCTTACTTCTAGGCTGGGTCTTTCCTTTACACGTTTCTACTATTATTTCTTGTCTTGCCCCTCTCACTCCCCTCTTTTCTGTGGCAGCCATCAAATACTGGGAAACAGTTATCATGTCCCCTCTAAACTTTATTTTCCTTAGGCTAGACATACCTAGTTCCTTTAACCATTCATCATACAATTAAGCCTCCCCAGACCCCTTATCATCTTTGTTGGTCTTCTCTGCACTCTTTCTAGAGTATTTGCATCTTTGGTGACTAGCACGATACGCAGTATTCCAAGTATTGGCCTCATTAGTGTACTATAAAGTGGTATTATCACTTATTTATTTATTATTTATTATTTAAATTTTTATACCACCCTTCTCCTGAGGGATTCATGGTGGTGCACAGCCACAGTAAAACCACATATATCACAAAATTTAAAAACAGTTTAAAACATATTAAATAATTTGGCCCTATATTAAAACTCAAAAACTAAAACACCCATTCAAATTCCTTATTTAGCCAGCCCAGCCTGTTGGAACAGTAAAGTCTTAAGGGCACGGCGAAAAGTATGTAGGTCGGGAATAATACGTATCTCTGGGGGCAAATCATTCTAGAGGGTGGGTGCCCCCACAGAGAAGGCTCTCCCCCTGGGGGCCGCCAGTTGGCATTGTTTGACCAACGGCACCATGAGGAGTCCCTCTCTGTGGGAGCGTATTGGCCAGTGGGAGGCCAACAGTGGCAGAAGGCGGTCTCATAAGTACCTAGGTCCTAAGCCATGGAGCGCTTTAAAAGTGGTAACCAGAACTTTGAATCGCACCTGGAAGATCACCAGAAGCCAGTGCAGCTCACGCAGAAGAGGTGTTATGTGGGTGCGCCATGTCGCTCCCATAATCAGCCGCGCGGCCGCATTCTGGACCCTCCGATCATGTCCCCTCCGAACTGGAGCCTCCGAATGCTCTTCAAGGGGAGCCCCATGTAGAGAGTGTTACAGTAGTCCAGACAGGAGGTGAAGAGGGCATGAGTGACCGTGCACAAGGCATCCCGGTCCAGAAAGGGATGCAACTGGTAAATCAGGCGAACCTGATAAAAAGCCTCCCTAGCCACAGCCATCATGCGGTCTTCTAAAGATAGCTGTGCATCCAGGAGGACACCCAGATTGCGAGCCCTCTCTGAGGGGGCCAAGATCTCAACCCCAATAGTCAGAGATGGAACCAGCTGGCTATAATGGGATGCTGGGAACCACAGCCACTTGGTCTTGGAGAGGTTGAGTCTGAGCCTGTTTCTCCCGATCCAGATCCGCACAGCCTCACGGCATCGGGACATCACATCAAGGACATCATTGGGGTGGTCTGGGGTGGAGATGTACAGCTGAGTATCATCAGCGTACTGATGGAACTTCATCCCAAAACCAAGGATGATCTCACCCAGCGGCTTCACATAAGTGTTGAACAGGAGGGGTAAGAGGACCGACCCTTGTGGCACCCCACAAACAAGGCGTCTCGAGGTCGACCTCTGTTCCCCTGCCAACACCGACTGTGTACGGCCAGCGAGGAAGGAGGAAAACCATCACAACATGGTGCCCCCCATACCTAATCCCTCCAGTCGGCGCAGCATGATACCATGGTCGATGGTATCAAAAGCCGCTGAGAAATCTAATAGGACCAGAACCAAGGAACAACCCCTGTCCCAAGCCCTCCAGAGATCATCAACCAATGTGACCAATGCCGTTTCCATGCTGTATTCCAGCCTGAAGCCCAACTGGTATGGATCTAGATAAACAGCTTCATCCAGGTACTGGGGAAGTTGTTGCACCACCATACTCTCAACAACCTTCGCCACAAAGCAGAGGTTGGAGACTGGACGATAATTTGCTAATACAGCCAAGTCCAGGGAAGGCTTCTTGAGGAGGGGCCTCATCACCGCCTCTTTTAGGGCAGAGGGGAAGAAACCCTCACTCAAAGAAGTGTTAATGATCCCCTGGAGCCAGCCTCATGTGACTGTCCAGGAGGCCAGCACCAACCAGGAGGGACACGGGTCCAATAAACATGTGACAGCACTAAGCCTACCCAGAATCCTGTCCATGTCTTTGGGAGTCACAAGGTCAAATTCCTCCCAAATAACACTCTCAAGACCCACCTCCGTCACCCCATCTGAACTTACCCAATTGGAGTCCAAGCCTTCCCAAATCTGAGCGATTTTGTCATGCAAGTATTGCACAAAATCCTCAGCCCTACCCTGCAAGGGGTCTTTCCACACTCCTAAATGAAGTAGTGAGCAGGTCACCCTAAACAGGGTGGCTGGGTAGTTCTCCCAAGTCACACTTCTTGTGACTTGATGCTATTCCTCTGTTGATGCAGCTAAAGATTGTGTTGAGTTTTTTGGCAGCTGTGACACAGTGCTGGCTCATACTTAAATGGTGGTCTATTAGGACACCCAGATCTTGCTCACACTTATTATTGCTGAACCAGGTACCACCTATTCTGTAACTATGCATTTGGTTTTTCCTGCCTAAATGGAGGACTGTACTTTTCTCACGATTGAACTGCATCTTGTTGAAAGAGCCTAATGCTCAAGATATTTCTCAATCTTGTATTAATCTTCCAAAATGTTAGCAATTCTTCCCAACTTGTTGTCATCTGCAGATTTGATGAGTTCCCCTTCTATTCCTCATTTGGATGATTTATGAAAATGTTGAAGAGTAATGGGCCCAAAACAGAACATTGAAGTATCCCTTTGCATGCTTCCCTCCATATAAATGTAGTTCCGTTAAGGACTACATACTAAGTGCAGATGGTCAGCCAAGTACAAATTCAGTTGATGATGGTACTGTTTATCCTACATTGTTCTATCTTATTAAGAAGTAAGTTGTAATCTACTTTGTCAAATGCCTTATTGAAGTCCAAATATAATATATCCACAGCATTTCACTGTGAATGCCCTTCTATTGTTTAAAAGGATATCCAGAATACAAGCAGCCTCTTTAGACAAATAATTCCCCTCTTACAAAATGAAACTGCTGCCTCTTTTATGTTTAACCTTTGTTCAATTGTCTCCTTCCTTCACAGGGCTTCATAGAAACACTACTTTGCACTTCTGACACTGGAACCATCAGCTCTGATCATCAGCAGATTTGGGATTCCTGCCCTGGGTAATATCTTAATATCTGTGGGCACTAATTTGGGGATCTAGGCTTGATCAACTCTCCCCTCAAGACGTTTGACTAATATTTTTTCAAGAGGGGGGAGGATTGCTTTATGATTTTTAGTTAGGTGAGTAACTAAGTTTGCTTTGAATTTTTGCTTTGAGTCAGATTTTTGTCGCCTAATGCATTCCACCTCTTCTTGCTTTTTCCATGTAGGAGAGCAAATAAACAAATCCAAACCATTGCTTCTTATCAAGAATGGTGCATTCCATCCAGATAATTAAACATAAAAAGAGATGAAGCTGCAAGTGAAACTGCCCTGTAAATAAACCACTTGAAGTATTTTGGTGGATGATAATTATACATTGAGGAAGCAGATTAATTAAAGCTAGACATAAGAGACAGAGAGGGAAGCTTGCAAGCCTAGCAATTTTTTTAATTCCACGCTATTTCCCATATGACAAAGATTTTTGCTCGGGAGCATAGATTCTAGCTGCTAGGCAAACCAAACCCTGGTTGTTTCATGTAATTTTTTTTGCATCCCGTGCACCTCTTGAGCCATATAAAAGACAGAAACCCTGATTGCAAATCAAAGGGACTCTCTTGCCTTCGCTCTTCTGCTTTTCCCTCATTCCACTGCTTCACTAATAGTTTGCTCAACTCTTTTTAAAAAACCCCAGAAACACCAATCCTAACCATGAACATACCTGTCGGGTCTCGATGCTTAGGTGGATCAAGGCGATTTTCCTCCGCTTCTATGGTGGGTGGCCGAACCTCTGCTCCTCCATGCCAGTCATATGGAAGACCATGTGGGACTGGTAGTTACTCCAGCATGAGCCTGAATAATTTTGGTGGGGGAAGCCAAAGAATAGCTTACAGCCAAGGCTATGGAGGACAAATCTATGGAGGAGTTGGTGGACAGCACATGGGAATGGGTGGGCAGGTGATGGGAATGGGGGGTCTTGGTTATGGTGGAGGGTTTGGTGGAGGTTATGGGGGTGCTGAGTGCCAGAGTGGATATGGAGGATATGTTAGAATGAACAGCATGACTAGCACCAGAAGCGAAGGGATCCGTGGGGTCTCTATGGACGAGCGCCTATTGAAGCCACTTTCTCTGGGAGTTGATCCTGAGGAGCAGAAAGCACGGACCCACGAGAAAGAAGAGATGAAAACCTTGAACAACCAGTTTGCTTGCTTCATTGATAAGGTAGGAGTTTGTCCATCCTTCTCTTTTGATTTGATTTGATTATGATTTGATTGCTTACAATTTGATTGCTTATTTGTACCCTATGAATATCATTAAGTGTTGTACCTTATGATTCTTGATGAACATATCTTTTCTTTTATGTACACTGAGAGCATATGTACCAAAGACAAATTCCTTGTGTGTCCAATCACACTTGGCCAATAAAGGATTCTATTCTATTCTATTCTATTCTATTCTATTCTATTCTATTCTATTCTATTCTATTCTATTCTATTCTATTCTATTCTATTCTTTTTTTAAAACTTGCAATTTTAGATGTTTAAGAATAGTTTGGGATAATCCATCTATCCCCCTTTCTTTATCTCTTGCTACACGCCTTCCTCATTCTAGAACAAACATCTAGGAGATGCCTTCTGTTGCATTCTTCTTGCCATGCTAGGAATGAATTATAAGAAATCTTTCCTGAATTATGACATTTTGTAAAGAGAGACTTCCTTGCTTGTTTCTGTGCCTCAAGAGAGACCAGGAATATAGTTAGGATTCAGATTGCCAGCTCTGTTATCTTAATAAATATGGTAAAAACCGTAAAACAGAGATCGGCATTATGCCTTCACCAAACAGGAGGGTGGGGAGAAGTTTTTTCTAAGGAGGAACATTTGAACCAGGAAATTTGTAGCCTGAGATTTCCTTCATTAAATGGCAATAGCTTCAGTGCTTTCCATATCCATTTTTTCTGCTTTACTCTTCAGACTTACTGTAAATGTATTCTACTATTCTACTCTTCCCATGTTATGATCCATCATATGTCAATCAAAACTACCTGGTTTTTCTGACCCTAATCCTAGCCTTGTTCCAACTTAACATTAGGATTAAGACTCATTTTTTAAACAAGTGATAGTATTATTCAACCTTACATTTGCTAAATAGGAAATCCTGTTTTTTTTAAAAAAATCCAAAATGAAATTATAACGGGGACAAGATTGACTTGGCCAGGCAGACAAGTGAAGAAGGCATTCATAAATGTAATTGTTTCATTAAGTTATTACCTGGATCTGTATAGATCCATTTCATGAGAATAAGATATCTGAATAGGAAACGGGGGTTGAAATCCTGATTCACTGTAATTGAACGGAAAACTGAAGGAAACAGTAAAAATTAGAAACTTGTTTCCTCCCTTTCCATTTTATTTTCTTCAAATTTTAAATATATGTCCTCTAATCTAATGATAAATCAGAGCCAAAAAATCATATTATGATCAATCACTTACTCAATTCAAATGAGGGTCTGTCAGCAATTGTGAGGTCATCTGAGTACATGAAGCATTTTGCTGTTGCAAAAATTTACTTGCCAAAATGAGTTAGAATATCTAGAGCCTAAGAGTCAGTTTGGTGTAGTGGTTAAGACATCAAATTAGAAACTGGGAGGCTGTGATTTCTACTCTTACTTTGTGCATGAAGCCAGCTGAGAAACCTTGAGCCAGTCATGTTCTGTCAACCCTAGAAAGGAGGCAATGGCAAACCACTTGTGAAAAATCTTGCCGAGAAAACTACAGGGGCTTGTTGGACACAACTGAATGGAAGAAAAAAATAATAATATCTGGAGCTCAATATTTTGGGCATTTGTTTTATAAAAGGTAGCTTCCTTTAAGATGAGCTCAGCTGCTGAAGATTGCAAGGATATATTCTTTACTTTGTTGTCTATTACATGGACATTATTTGCAACAGTAAGAGTGCCATATTCTTCTTCTGAAATGTTTTTTCAGGTTTCAAGCCTATCTGACTACCTTGGCATTCATTAGAAGCCACCCATCCAAATACTAACCAGTTTTGACCCTGCTTAGCTTCTAGCATAAACAGGATTATCCCACTCTCCTTATACCTCATAATCTAAAAAAAAAAAAAAAAATCCAGAAATTGTTTTTTTATTTTTTTTATTTTTACCATTAATCATTGAGAACTGAACTTCCTTTTAGTTTTTCTTTTTAGCTCTCTGCTCTGGGCTGTGCTTTGTGGATTTATACTTTGTAGTCTGTGTTTGGTTAATTCATCAGCAGGGCTATAAATTCATATTGTCCATTCTGCCCATCAATTAAATGACTAGAAAAAAATATTTCTAAATTATTTCATCTTGGTCTCAACCAGCTTAGATCTATGGCTAAACTGCATGAAGCTCTTGCTGTAAAAGACGTGTTTGTCTGAACAGCAAAAATGTGAACTATACCATTTTAATTCCCAATGGTAGACAAAGGAATAATATTTATTTAAATTACTTCACACATAAGGCAGCTGAAGTGTCAATAGTGAATTATCAACCAACTAATTCTCAAGGCAGTAGGCAAGAAAAAGAATACTTAAAATACCGTAGATAATTTAGGAATGCAAAAGCTATTATAATTGGAGTAGTATGCCAAACATGATGGTAATAAAATATTTAAATGTTTTGTCAAACACTCAAGAGAAAGAGAAAAATAATTTAAAGTCAATCCATGACAGTCAAGTTAATTAAGCACCAAACTCTCAGAAAAGGAAGGCCTGGGCAATGATTAGCTTCAAACACATTATAGATGGGCCTTCTTGCACAAATGACCAACCACAAAATAGGCCTACTTGTGGCAATCAACAGCAAGGCCTCTTCTGGGAACTATTATGTTTGCACAAACAAGACAAAAGTTGACTATAATCCCTACCCATCAGAGAGATAGGGCTACATACAAGATGAAGTTTTTTGAGAAATTTTGAAATATCGGCCCCTCTAGTTTTGGAAGCAGAAGAGCTCACAGATCTACAATTTCACTCCATCAGATTATTTTAGTATAGTTCAGCATTCTCCATTTGGCTCCCTCCATACATCTTAGGTCTAGAATTCATTACACTTCCTAAGAAAATGGGCCAATATAGCCCTGAGGCTGGAAAGTCTGAGGAACTGTAATCCCAGCATATCTTCAAGAGACAAACTTGGATCTGTATAGACTGTTTCAGAATTGAACCTGGATGCTCAACTGATTGAAGCTGATCATAGATACCGCAGATTGATGGATTGATAGGGGAGTTTTGAGTAATGTTCAATTCCCCACCCACCCACTCACTGCATTTTTTTCACCAAGCCAAGGACTAATTAGCTCCCTTCCCAAATTCTCCTCATTGGCCCCATCTCCCTTTCCATCTGCTCACCTGTCATGCAATAAGAGCATCGGCAGGCGAAGTGAGCAGGTGAAAAGAATTGTTCCTTGTTTGACAGACAGCTAGTACTCCAGGGCACAGAGCCTGGGGAACTGTGAGAAAAACAGTTTGCCAAGCATAGTTATAATTGCAGAGAGCAATAAGTAGGTGTGGCTCTTTCCTGAATGCACTATAGCAAACAACAGGCTATCGCTGCATCTTTGAAATGGCCTTCAGCTTAAAAGAAACACACAAAAGACTAAAATTGTGTTTGATTCATACCGATTTCAAGTCTCAGGGAGGATGCCCAATCTAGGTCACACATAATTTATGCTTTTTCATTGGATTATCAGACACCAAGGAAGGTGGAATTACTGTAGCTTTAATAATAATCTAGAAGCAAGTGACACATCCTGAAGCCCCCTGAAGCGATCTCACTATTAAAGATGCAGGATTCCCTAGATTATTTGTTATAAGGCCACCCTCAGCTAATCCACTGTGAGAAACTGGTTTAGTTGGAAGATTTACTGGAGAGATTGTTTCTTTCAGGTTCGATCCCTGGAGCAGCAAAACAAAGTTCTTGCTACTAAGTGGGAACTCCTGAGTCAGTATGTTCAGCCTACCCGGAAGAACCTCGAAGCCTACTATGAGAATTTCATTGCCTCACTTAAGAAACAACTGGAATGTCTCCTAAGTGAAAGAGAAAAACTGGAACACGAACAGAAGAACATGCAGGAACTAGTTGAGGAATATAGGTCTAGGTGAGTAAACATATTTGGAAGATTGAATCTTGGCAATATAGTGTAATCCCCTCCCCAGATAAGAATCTAATCAGCTACATTTCAAGATAAGGTCTATCGGGATCTAGGCAGGATCTAAATACAGATAGTCCTCGATTTACATCCACAATTGCGGCCAAAATTTATGTTGCTAAGCGAGATATTTTTTAAGTGAGTTTTGCCTTACCGTATTTTACGGTCTTTCTTGCCACAATTGCCAAGTGAATCACTGCAGTTGTTAAGTTAGTTAACAGGATTGTTAAGTGAATCTGGATTCCCCATTGACTTTGCTTGTCAGTAGGTCACTGAAAAAAGGGGACCACATGACCCCAGCAGACCATAGCAGTGACGATATGATGTCACCAAACCGGTTCTGCCTCCCCGCCCCCCCACTCCCACATTATTCTTACCTTTTATTTGGCCTCATTCCCAATCTATTGCTGCCTCCTGAGTCCCAGCTGATGGGCTATAAGGAAAAACTGTTTAAACTCTTGCCACAGGGCTTCAAAGGGCCGCCCTACAGCTGATCAGTGGTAAAAGGCTGTTTGGTGGTGGTTTGGTGGTGCCTGCAAAAATAAATGGGTAGACCGGTACAGCTCTGCAAGCAGTTAAAAGCCTGGTAGACCAGTACCTCTGCTAAATCCTGGTGGCTCAGCAGACTAAAGCATTGTGATTAACATCAGCTGTCTGCAATTACTGTAAGTTCGAATCTCACCAGGCTCAAGGTTGACTCAGCCTTCCATCCTTTCTAAGGTAGGTAAATTGAGGACCCAGTTTGTGGGGGCAATAAGCTGACTTTGTATAAAATATACAAAAGTATGAAGGCTATTACTTAACGCATTGTAAGCCACCCTGAGTCTTTGGAGAAGGGCGGCATATAAATCAAATTAAAAAAAAAATCCTAAAGAATTGTCAGATGATCATCAAACCACGCCCTCAAAATAAGCCACGCTCACAGAACCGGCAGTAAAAAATTTTAGAACCCACCCCTGCCCGGGACACTGCAACCATCATAAATATGAGCCAGTTGCCAAGTATCTGATTTTTGATCACATGACCATCAGGATGCTACAATAGTCATAAATGTGAAAATGGTCATAAATCACTTTTTGTCAGGATTCCAAGTAACACCCTGCTCAGTGCCGTTGTACCTTCAAACAATCACTAAATGATAGTCGAGGACTATCTGTATTTATCCCATCTGCCATTCTCCAGATATGCTGGAGCTGCAATTCCAGCCAGTAGGGCTGAGAATTTTGTGAGCAGTAAATCCAATGAAACTCAAATTGAAAAAGGCTGATCTAAGTTGTATTGACATTACCACTGAGTTCATGATAGCCTCCCCCCGCCCCCCCCCCCCCCCACACCCATCCTAGCATTTTTCCCACAAAGTGCAGGCCAGGTCTTCTTTTGTCAAATCAGCCAAGAGTTGATCCATCTATTGTGACAGGAATCTGCTGACCAGCTTGTCACCAGTTTCTGACATTCTGGACAGAGAGACAGTGACCGGCTCAAAATCACCCATGAATAACACAGGATTGAGAACTCAGCCTCCTAGTTTCTAGCCTGGTGCTTTAACCACTAGACCAGAGGTCTTCAAACTTGGCAGCTTTAAGACTTGTGGACTTCAGCTCCCAGATTTCTCCAGCCAGCTATGCTATTCTGGAGAATTCTGGGAGTTGAAGTACACAAGTCTTAAAGCTGCCAAGTTTGAAGACCTCTGCCCTAGACCAAACCAGCTCTCTACATGATATGATAGCTCCAGGATAGTAATTACAGTGTAAGAACAAGGGATGTTTGCTTTCTTTTTTTTTATTGTTCCAGTTTATGGAACACCTTGAGTATCATCAGCCTGTTTTTTTTAAAAAAAGCTTTAAAAATCAGTTTTCCAACAAATATCTAGGGCTTTGCTTGAGTTTCAAATTGTTGCTTAGGTAGTTCACTATTTGGAAGGATACATTAACTGTTGTGGTATTTTGCTTATTATATGTAAGCTGCCTGGGGTGAGTCTGTTGGCCTTGAAGAGAACCTAGAGGTCTTTTAATTAAATGAATGAAAAAGTGGCAAAATTACCTGATGAAAACATACCAGTGAAACCTGCTTTTGATTTAAATGTTTCTGGCATTAAAAACCAGCCTTCCTTTCTCTCTAATGCAGGTATGAAGATGAGGTTAATAGGCGTACAACAGCAGAGAATGACTTTGTGGTGCTGAAAAAGGTAAATTTGAAACATAACATAAAATACATGAAACTTTGCAGTAGAAGATTCTTTAGCTAGACCTCCATAGATACATTAAATTATGGCAATAGGTTCATGCAGACAGAAGAAAGACTAAAAAAAATTGATTTCTGGGATGAATAGACTCTAATATCTATTCTTAACCCTGTTTTCTTTCTTTACCCATCAGCATTCTTGGATGGATATATAAGATTGCATAGTAAATGCTGCAACTTAAGAACATCTGCTTAACAACCAGCTGCCTGGCGCTTCACAGCACTCACTTTCAAATATGATTTAAAAATGATCCATCTTTAACTCATTTTGAGATAATATTCAAAAATATTTTCTTTATTACAACACCTTAATGAATATATAAACTCTCCCTGCTCCATAAAAGGACTTTTTAAACTTCCTTTAAAAAAAATACAATTTCTTATATGGTTTTCTTCTCTACTTAGGACGTTGATTGTGTCTTCCTCACTAAAGAAGAGCTGGAATCTAAAGTTGATGTTTTAGCACAAGAATTGGACACTCTAAGGTGTATCTTTGCAGAGGTGGGTATCTAGTTCTTTTGAAACCAGTGGTGGGTTGCTCCCAGTTCAAACTCACTCCTGTATGAAACCTATTGGGAACATATCCATACAGAAAAAACAGCAACAACTCCCTTTTAGGAACATCATACAATTGTAGGTGTGTGGTCTTAACCTGCCACGGCTCTAACAGCTTTGCTCAATATGCACTCTTTTTATTGGCATTCTCTTGTTGGGTCCCAAAAGAAGCCCAACATACATTAATTGTTAAGCAGTAGAAGGCAATAATATAGGCATTTAGAAGAAACAGGGGAAGACAGTGCATATTATTCCCTCTGATAGCTCTTCTTGTCAGTAGTTTCCATCATGGTATATTCCACCATTCTGCCCATTCATCTCATATTCCCAATACTTTCCCATCCCTCTCCCCCTTCTGCTGCAATTACTACTCTCTCCAATTCCTGGCATGGCACATCCCACTGTCCTGTTCATCCACTCATCTTTTCAGTCTCTTCCCTCCCTCCATCCCTTCAACCCCTAATGTATTTGGCTTACATCTCATTTCTCCCACCTTCACTTTAAACGATTTCTGCCAAGACCAAAACAATCATTCCGTGCACAGAACAAAACAGTCCCTTATTTGTTCTATGTCTGGCCTCAAACAGACACCTCCATGTGTTGCATCAAGAACGGCACCACCACCACCCAAAAAACTGGGGTTTTTTGCATGCCACAGTCTATGTATGTAATGTTTCATATATCCCTACAAGGATGTGGGCACTTATTTTGGAATCATATGCTCTACAGGAATTAACTCAGTTCAACCACCAAATCTGTGACACTTCTGTGGTTCTGAAAATGGACAATACACGTGACCTGGATATGGACCTCATCCTTAAAAATGTAGAAGCCTGGTATCAGAATATTGCTCACACCAGCAAGCAAGAAGCTGAAGCCTTTTACCACAGCAAGGTGAGTATTAGTTTGATAGACATAAGGGCCTTGCTTGGAAAATCAAACAGATCAAGATGCAACAATTGAGCTCTTTGTTTGAGTCAACTCATCCATGAATTGGAATCTGTGAAGCAAATCTTGGCATGGATTGTCAGATGAGAGGCTTAAACAAAGCCCTTGACCACTAGGAAAACTAACAATGTTCTCCTCCCATAAGTCTTACTGCCTTCTTCAGATCTTATAAGAGCAGTAGTGGTGCAGTGGTTAGGATGCAGTATTGCAAGTTAACTCTACTCACATTGCCAGGAGTTCGATTCCCTCAATAATGACTGGCTCAAGATTGACTCAGCCTTCTATCCTTACAAGGTTGGTAAAATGAGGACCCAGATTGTTGGGGGCAATATGTTGATTCTGTAATCCACTTAGAGGGGGTAAGTGTAAAGCAGTTTGAAGCAGTATTTAAGTCTAAGTGCTATTGCTATTGCTATCTTCCTGTCCAGCTTATTCCTACAAATCACAGCTATTATAACAGACAATTATATCCTGTACCTGGTGTGACCTATACCACAAAACACAGCAAATGATGAAGGATTTTTTTTTAAAAAAATGTTGATATGCCATCAGTTGCTCAAATGACAGTAGGAGTGATGCTGATTTTAATTTATTAGATTGCAGAAATTCAGAACAATCGAGGCAAATTCAACGAAGAACTGAAAAACAACCAGCACGAGATTGCAGAGCTCAGCAGGATGGTCCAGAGGCTGCAAACGGACAGTGAGAATGCAAAGAAGCAGGTAGGGAAGTCAATCTTATTTTATTGCTTCATCTTGAATGATCTTGTTTTCTTACAATAGCAGGTAAACAGATTCTCTGGAATCTTGAGATCTTATTGATCCTGTTCTGACCTAGGCTTTCCCAAAAACATGAAAGAGAGTCTTGGTCCTGGAAAAAACTCTTTTATTTACACTACTGTGAATTCCATTCATTCACAGTCAGCAAGTGGCATTCACTGGCAAACAGTCTTTCAGAGGAATATTTATCAACACAGACCTTATCTTGCTTGGAAAGCTGCCATGTCAATAGATTCCAAACGCAGTGCAAGGCAAAACTTGGCACTGAGTCTCTGGGATTCAGAGATATATCTTCCCACTCTTGAAATGACTGAATGAATGAATTGTTTCCTATAAAACCACACTCCTCTTTTTTTCCTAATGGAGGGAACAATCACCTCCAAGGTGTAGCTTTACTCCCAAGTCGACCCTGCTTTCTTAGTTTCTGGCAGCTCTGCACATGCTCACACTGGGAACAAGCTCCAGCTGTTCCTCTGCCTCACTGCTGTCTAGCTCCCACTCTGCCTCTGATGCAGAGCCCTTGCTCAAGCTTTCCCCAGCCCCCAGGACTGGTCCATATTCTTCCCCAACCTCCTTACTGTCCAACTCTGCTTCCAGCTCCACTGGCCGCCGGCAGGCCACAACAGATCCTTACAAAGAGGCTCACTGTAAAGAAAAAGAAAACTACTGTGGTTTTCTCTGAAGATTACTCTCAAGTGCTCTTCTGGAATGTCCATTAAATTGCAATGTGTTCTTTCACCCTCGTTTTGGAAATACCACAGTGGAAAATATAAGGGAATCTCTGTGCTATCAAGATCTTGTTCTCCCCTGCCCCAAAAATCAAATAAAATCATGCCCCTTCCCTCCACAAATGTACATTTGTTTTCTGAGGAGAACATTTGAAGGATAGGGCTGGCTCACCATAAAAACAAATAAGAAAGTCTCTCTTGAATTGTGTTTGGCTTCTGGGACTACTTGCCCCCAGTTTCTTCTGGGATATTTTTTTTTTCATTTTCCTGATCTAACCCTGGGATTTCCTGATAATCTTCCAAATCCTAACTGTGTTTGAATTGGATTAGTTTTTTTCACATCAGCCAAAGTCAATGGGATGCTGCCACCTGCTGTGGCTAGAAACAAATAGAAGCTGCCAAAGACTGGCATATATTGTACAATAAATGGCAATGTTAAAATATGTAACATCTCCATTATGATTTCAAAGAAGCTCTTCAGTAGTTAAATGCCACAACATATTAGCCATTTATCTTTGTTTCAAGGGCTGAAAACAATAATTGAAAAGAAATAAAAAATTCAGAAATCAAATGCTAGTGGCAGTAATTTCAGTATCAAATTCTCATAATATAAACAATCGATTAATATATAAAGATTTGGGAACATGATACAGAATGGAACTAAATTGAGAAAATTTCTAGAAAACAACACCCAGACTAGGAAATAAGATTGGCAGTTTAGGCATAGATATTGCGATTTCGTGATTAGACATCTGCTCAAGAAAACATGATCAGCCTTCACTTCACAGCAAAACTAAAATATATTTGAATTAAATTGGTTTAGATAAATAATACATAGCGCCCTGTAACAGCAAAAATCAAAATGAAATAAAGTGAAGTTTGCTAATGCGATCTGGAAGTGGGGAAGAAATCTAAAGGGCAAGTTAAAGCAAGGCCTGGATTAAAAATAGCACAATTACTCCGCCACCTGGTTGGCAGGAATATTAAGTCATAACATGCTTATCAAATCCATCTGAGTGAAATATTCAATTGGGATTGATACCTTCCGGTATATTTGTTTTCTTGGAAATATGGCTAGCACTCAATGAGTGAATATGTATGCTACCACTATTACATCAATAAAACTTATAGCAAGAAAACAAAAGGGTTGATCCTGCTGGTGGACTCTACATCTTAGTTCCTTCCTTCTTTGCTATCACTTGCCTTGACTGCTAGGTCCCCATCCCATCACTTCCCTGTGCCAAGCTGCCTGTTCATTGCATAAGGAGCTGCTGGACATGTCTTTGGAGATTCTCAGACATCCAGGTCATGGTTGTCCCAAAGCTTCTTCAGAACTGAAGTAGCTTCTTGGATGAGAAGTGAAATGTCTTGAAGGAAAAGCAAAGCCCATTTGCCTTTCAAAAAAGTACCTTTGAGATGAGCTGCGGGACAGCAGATTGAATGGTGGTAGCGATGGAAACAGAGTGGGTGGAGAGACTGTACAGTGTTTCAACATTGGGGCATAGATATTAAACAACAGATGTCATGGATTTTCACATGCTTAATATGTAGTTTCCCCTATTCCTCAGAGTCCAAGTAACTTCCCTATTTGTTCCATGTGTCTTCTCTATCTGCTTTTGATTCTACCAATGTCCCTGACCAATTTAATTAGCTGAGAGGAAAGACAATGGTTGCTTTAGCTAGTTTCTTCAACACTCATGGATCAGATTCAACATTCCTCTGTTTCACACTCCGTCTTAATCAGTTGACACTGTATTTCCTTAAGCTTTCCTTCTCCTGATCCTAGGTTGCCAGTCTTCAGTCAGCCATTTGTGACTCTGAGCAACGTGGTGACATTGCCCTAAAAGATGCTCGAAGTAAGCATGTTGA